>CP136061.1:249825445-252662441 GCA_032622095.1 Siphonodentalium dalli
TCACCGATTTCTATATTGGATGTGTGTATAATATAAAGTATCACTGATTTCTATATTGGATGAGTGTATAATATAAAGTATCACTGATTTCTATATTGGATGAGTGTATTATATAAAGTATCACTGATTTCTATATTGGATGAGTGTATGATATAAATTATCACTGATTTCTATATTGGATGTGGGTATAATATAAAGTATCACCGATTTCTATATTGGATGTGTGTATAATATAAAGTATCACCGATTTCTATATTGGATGTGTGTATAATATAAAGTATCACCGATTTCTATATTGGATGAGTGTATAATATAAAGTATCACCGATTTCTATATTGGATGAGTGTATAATATAAAGTATCACCGATTTCTATATTGGATGTGTGTATAATATAAATTATCACCGATTTCTATATTGGATGAGTGTATAATATAAAGTATCACCAATTTATATATTGGATGAGTGTATGATATAAAGTATCACTGATTTCTATATTGGATGAGTGTATAATATAAAGTATGACCAATTTATATATTGGATGAGTGTATAATATAAAGTATCACCGATTTGTATATTGGATGAGTGTATGATATAAAGTATCACTGATTTGTATATTGGATGAGTATATAATATAAAGTATCACCGATTTCTATATTGGATGTGTGTATAATATAAATTATCACCGATTTCTATATTGGATGAGTGTATAATATAAAGTATCACCAATTTATATATTGGATGAGTGTATGATATAAAGTATCACTGATTTCTATATTGGATGAGTGTATAATATAAAGTATCACTGATTTGTATATTGGATGAGTGTATGATATAAAGTATCACTGATTTGTATATTGGATGAGTGTATAATATAAAGTATCACCGATTTGTATATTGGATGAGTGTATGATATAAAGTATCACCGATTTGTATATTGGATGAGTGTATGATATAAAGTATCACTGATTTGTATATTGGATGAGTGTATAATATAAAGTATCACTGATTTCTATATTGGATGAGTGTATGATATAAAGTATCACTGATTTCTATATTGGATGTGTGTATAATATAAAGTATCACTGATTTCTATATTGGATGAGTGTATGATATAAAGTATCACTGATTTGTATATTGGATGAGTGTATAATATAAAGTATCACTGATTTCTATATTGGATGAGTGTATGATATAAAGTATCACTGATTTCTATATTGGATGAGTGTATGATATAAAGTATCACTGATTTCTATATTGGATGAGTGTATGATATAAAGTATCACTGATTTCTATATTGGATGTGTGTATAATATAAAGTATCACTGATTTCTATATTGGATGAGTGTATGATATAAAGTATCACTGATTTCTATATTGGATGTGTGAATGATATAAAGTATCACTGATTTGTATATTGGATGTGTGTATGATATAAAGTATCACTGATTTGTATATTGGATGTGTGTATGATATAAAGTATCACTGATTTCTATATTGGATGAGTGTATGATATAAAGTATCACTGATTTCTATATTGGATGAGTGTATAATATAAAGTATGACCAATTTATATATTGGATGAGTGTATGATATAAAGTATCACTGATTTATATATTGGATGAGTGTATGATATAAAGTATCACTGATTTGTATATTGGATGAGTGTATAATATAAAGTATGACCAATTTATATATTGGATGAGTGTATGATATAAAGTATCACTGATTTGTATATTGGATGAGTGTATAATATAAAGTATGACCAATTTATATATTGGATGAGTGTATAATATAAAGTATCACTGATTTCTATATTGGATGAGTGTATAATATAAAGTATCACTGATTTCTATATTGGATGTGCGTATAATATAAAGTATGACCAATTTATATATTGGATGAGTGTATGATATAAAGTATCACTGATTTGTATATTGGATGTGTGTATGATATAAAGTATCACTGATTTCTATATTGGATGAGTGTATGATATAAAGTATCACTGATTTCTATATTGGATGAGTGTATAATATAAAGTATGACCAATTTATATATTGGATGTGTGTATGATATAAAGTATGACCAATTTATATATTGGATGAGTGTATGATATAAAGTATCACTGATTTGTATATTGGATGTGTGTATGATATAAAGTATCACTGATTTCTATATTGGATGAGTGTATGATATAAAGTATCACTGATTTCTATATTGGATGAGTGTATAATATAAAGTATGACCAATTTATATATTGGATGTGTGTATGATATAAAGTATCACTGATTTATATATTGGATGAGTGTATGATATAAAGTATCACTGATTTGTATATTGGATGAGTGTATAATATAAAGTATGACCAATTTATATATTGGATGAGTGTATAATATAAAGTATCACTGATTTCTATATTGGATGAGTGTATAATATAAAGTATCACTGATTTCTATATTGGATGAGTGTATGATATAAAGTATCACTGATTTGTATATTGGATGAGTGTATAATATAAAGTATGACCAATTTATATATTGGATGAGTGTATGATATAAAGTATCACTGATTTCTATATTGGATGAGTGTATGATATAAAGTATCACTGATTTCTATATTGGATGAGTGTATGATATAAAGTATCACTGATTTGTATATTGGATGAGTGTATAATATAAAGTATGACCAATTTATATATTGGATGAGTGTATGATATAAAGTATCACTGATTTGTATATTGGATGAGTGTATAATATAAAGTATCACTGATTTCTATATTGGATGAGTGTATGATATAAAGTATCACTGATTTCTATATTGGATGAGTGTATGATATAAAGTATCACTGATTTCTATATTGGATGAGTGTATGATATAAAGTATCACTGATTTCTATATTGGATGTGTGTATAATATAAAGTATCACTGATTTCTATATTGGATGAGTGTATGATATAAAGTATCACTGATTTCTATATTGGATGAGTGTATGATATAAAGTATCACTGATTTCTATATTGGATGAGTGTATAATATAAAGTATCACCAATTTATATATTGGATGAGTGTATGATATAAAGTATCACTGATTTCTATATTGGATGTGTGAATGATATAAAGTATCACTGATTTGTATATTGGATGTGTGTATGATATAAAGTATCACTGATTTCTATATTGGATGAGTGTATGATATAAAGTATCACTGATTTCTATATTGGATGAGTGTATGATATAAAGTATCACTGATTTCTATATTGGATGAGTGTATAATATAAAGTATCACCAATTTATATATTGGATGAGTGTATAATATAAAGTATCACCAATTTATATATTGGATGAGTGTATAATATAAAGTATCACCAATTTATATATTGGATGAGTGTATAATATAAAGTATCACCAATTTATATATTGGATGAGTGTATGATATAAAGTATCACTGATTTCTATATTGGATGTGTGAATGATATAAAGTATCACTGATTTGTATATTGGATGTGTGTATGATATAAAGTATCACTGATTCCTATATTGGATGAGTGTATGATATAAAGTATCACTGATTTCTATATTGGATGAGTGTATGATATAAAGTATCACTGATTTCTATATTGGATGAGTGTATAATATAAAGTATCACCAATTTATATATTGGATGAGTGTATTATATAAAGTATCACTGATTTCTATATTGGATGTGTGTATAATATAAAGTATCACTGATTTCTATATTGGATGAGTGTATAATATAAAGTATGACCAATTTATATATTGGATGAGTGTATGATATAAAGTATCACTGATTTCTATATTGGATGAGTGTATAATATAAAGTATCACTGATTTCTATATTGGATGTGTGAATGATATAAAGTATCACCAATTTATATATTGGATGAGTGTATAATATAAAGTATCACCAATTTATATATTGGATGAGTGTATAATATAAAGTATGACCAATTTATATATTGGATGAGTGTATAATATAAAGTATCACCAATTTATATATTGGATGAGTGTATAATATAAAGTATGACCAATTTATATATTGGATGAGTGTATGATATAAAGTATCACTGATTTCTATATTGGATGTGTGAATGATATAAAGTATCACTGATTTGTATATTGGATGTGTGTATGATATAAAGTATCACTGATTTCTATATTGGATGAGTGTATGATATAAAGTATCACTGATTTCTATATTGGATGAGTGTATGATATAAAGTATCACTGATTTCTATATTGGATGAGTGTATAATATAAAGTATCACCAATTTATATATTGGATGAGTGTATTATATAAAGTATCACTGATTTCTATATTGGATGAGTGTATAATATAAAGTATGACCAATTTATATATTGGATGAGTGTATGATATAAAGTATCACTGATTTCTATATTGGATGTGTGAATGATATAAAGTATCACTGATTTGTATATTGGATGTGTGTATGATATAAAGTATCACTGATTTCTATATTGGATGAGTGTATGATATAAAGTATCACTGATTTCTATATTGGATGTGTGAATGATATAAAGTATCACTGATTTGTATATTGGATGTGTGTATTATATAAAGTATCACTGATTTGTATATTGGATGAGTGTATTATATAAAGTATCACTGATTTCTATATTGGATGAGTGTATTATATAAAGTATCACTGATTTCTATATTGGATGTGTGAATGATATAAAGTATCACCGATTTCTATATTGGATGAGTGTATTATATAAAGTATCACTGATTTCTATATTGGATGTGTGTATAATATAAAGTATCACTGATTTCTATATTGGATGTGTGTATAATATAAAGTATCACTGATTTCTATATTGGATGTGTGAATGATATAAAGTATCACCGATTTCTATATTGGATGAGTGTATTATATAAAGTATCACTGATTTGTATATTGGATGTGTGTATAATATAAAGTATCACTGATTTCTATATTGGATGTGTGTATAATATAAAGTATCACTGATTTCTATATTGGATGAGTGTATTATATAAAGTATCACTGATTTCTATATTGGATGAGTATATAATATAAAGTATCACCGATTGCTATATTGGATGAGTGTATGATATAAAGTATCACCAATTTCTATATTGGATGATATCACTGATTTCTATATTGGATAAAGTGTATAATATAAAGTATCACTGATTTCTATATTGGATGAGTGAATGATATAAAGTATCACCGATTTCTATATTGGATGATATCACTGATTTCTATATTGGATAAAGTGTATAATATAAAGTATCACTGATTTCTTTATTGGATGTGTGTATAATATAAAGTATCACTGATTTCTATATTGGATGAGTGTATAATATAAAGTATCACTGATTTCTATATTGGATGTGTGTATTATATAAAGTATCACTGATTTCTATATTGGATGAGTGTAGGATATAAAGTATCACTGATTTCTATATTAGATGAGTGTATGATATAAAGTATCACTGATTTCTACATTGGATGTGTGTATAATATAAAGTATCACTGATTTCTATATTGGATGTGTGTATTATATAAAGTATCACTGATTTCTATATTAGATGAGTGTAGGATATAAAGTATCACTGATTTCTATATTAGATGAGTGTATGATATAAAGTATCACTGATTTCTATATTGGATGAGTGTATTATATAAAGTATCACTGATTTCTATATTGGATAAAGTGTATAATATAAAGTATCACTGATTTCTATATTGGATGAGTGTATGATATAAAGTATCACTGATTTCTATATTGGATGTGTGTATAATATAAAGTATCACTGATTTCTATATTGGATGAGTGTATTATATAAAGTATCACTGATTTCTATATTGGATGAGTGTATTATATAAAGTATCACTGATTTCTATATTGGATGTGTGTATTATATAAAGTATCACTGATTTCTATATTGGATAAAGTGTATAATATAAAGTATCACTGATTTCTATATTGGATGAGTGTATGATATAAAGTATCACTGATTTCTATATTGGATGAGTGTATTATATAAAGTATCACTGATTTCTATATTGGATAAAGTGTATAATATAAAGTATCACTGATTTCTATATTGGATGAGTGTATGATATAAAGTATCACTGATTTCTATATTGGATGTGTGTATAATATAAAGTATCACTGATTTCTATATTGGATGAGTGTATGATATAAAGTATCACTGATTTCTATATTGGATGAGTGTATTATATAAAGTATCACTGATTTCTATATTGGATGAGTGTATTATATAAAGTATCACTGATTTCTATATTGGATAAAGTGTATAATATAAAGTATCACTGATTTCTATATTGGATGTGTGTATAATATAAAGTATCACTGATTTCTATATTGGATGAGTGTATGATATAAAGTATCACTGATTTCTATATTGGATGAGTGTATTATATAAAGTATCACTGATTTCTATATTGGATAAAGTGTATAATATAAAGTATCACTGATTTCTATATTGGATGAGTGTATGATATAAAGTATCACTGATTTCTATATTGGATGTGTGTATAATATAAAGTATCACTGATTTCTATATTGGATGAGTGTATAATATAAAGTATCACTGATTTCTATATTGGATGAGTGTATTATATAAAGTATCACTGATTTCTATATTGGATGTGTGTATTATATAAAGTATCACTGATTTCTATATTGGATAAAGTGTATAATATAAAGTATCACTGATTTCTTTATTGGATGTGTGTATAATATAAAGTATCACTGATTTCTATATTGGATAAAGTGTATAATATAAAGTATCACTGATTTCTATATTGGATGTGTGTATAATATAAAGTATCACCGATTTCTATATTGGATGTGTGTATAATATAAAGTATCACTGATTTCTATATTGGATGAGTGTATAATATAAATTATCACTGATTTCTATATTGGATGAGTGTATAATATAAAGTATCACTGATTTCTATATTGGATGTGTGTATTATATAAAGTATCACTGATTTCTATATTGGATGTGTGTATAATATAAAGTATCACTGATTTCTATATTGGATGTGTGTATTATATAAAGTATCACCAATTTCTATATTGGATGAGTGTATGATATAAAGTATCACCAATTTCTATATTGGATGAGTGTATGATATAAAGTATCACCAATTTCTATATTGGATGAGTGTATGATATAAAGTATCACCAATTTCTATATTGGATGTGTGTATAATATAAAGTATCACCAATTTATATATTGGATGAGTGTATAATATAAAGTATCACTGATTTCTATATTGGATGAGTGTATAATATAAAGTATCACTGATTTCTATATTGGATGAGTGAATGATATAAAGTATCACTGATTTCTACATTGGATGTGTGTATAATATAAAGTATCACTGATTTCTATATTGGATGAGTGAATGATATAAAGTATCACCGATTTCTATATTGGATGAGTGTATAATATAAAGTATCACCGATTTCTATATTGGATGAGTGTATAATATAAAGTATCACTGATTTGTATATTGGATGTGTGTATGATATAAAGTATCACTGATTTCTATATTGGATGAGTGTATGATATAAAGTATCACTGATTTCTATATTGGATGAGTGTATGATATAAAGTATCACCGATTTCTATATTGGATGAGTGTATAATATAAAGTATCACCAATTTATATATTGGATGAGTGTATTATATAAAGTATCACCAATTTATATATTGGATGTGTGTATAATATAAAGTATCACCAATTTATATATTGGATGAGTGTATGATATAAAGTATCACTGATTTCTATATTGGATGAGTGTATAATATAAAGTATCACCAATTTATATATTGGATGAGTGTATTATATAAAGTATCACCAATTTATATATTGGATGTGTGTATAATATAAAGTATCACTGATTTCTATATTGGATGTGTGTATAATATAAAGTATCACTGATTTCTATATTGGATGAGTGTATAATATAAAGTATGACCAATTTATATATTGGATGAGTGTATGATATAAAGTATCACTGATTTCTATATTGGATGTGTGAATGATATAAAGTATCACTGATTTGTATATTGGATGTGTGTATAATATAAAGTATCACCAATTTATATATTGGATGTGTGTATAATATAAAGTATCACTGATTTCTATATTGGATGTGTGTATAATATAAAGTATCACTGATTTCTATATTGGATGAGTGTATAATATAAAGTATGACCAATTTATATATTGGATGTGTGTATAATATAAAGTATCACTGATTTCTATATTGGATGAGTGTATAATATAAAGTATCACTGATTTCTATATTGGATGTGTGTATAATATAAAGTATCACTGATTTCTATATTGGATGAGTGTATAATATAAAGTATGACCAATTTATATATTGGATGTGTGTATAATATAAAGTATCACTGATTTCTATATTGGATGTGTGTATAATATAAAGTATCACTGATTTCTATATTGGATGAGTGTATAATATAAAGTATGACCAATTTATATATTGGATGTGTGTATAATATAAAGTATCACTGATTTCTATATTGGATGTGTGTATAATATAAAGTATCACTGATTTCTATATTGGATGTGTGTATAATATAAAGTATCACTGATTTCTATATTGGATGAGTGTATAATATAAAGTATGACCAATTTATATATTGGATGTGTGTATAATATAAAGTATCACTGATTTCTATATTGGATGAGTGTATAATATAAAGTATGACCAATTTATATATTGGATGTGTGTATAATATAAAGTATCACTGATTTCTATATTGGATGTGTGTATAATATAAAGTATCACTGATTTCTATATTGGATGAGTGTATAATATAAAGTATGACCAATTTATATATTGGATGTGTGTATAATATAAAGTATCACTGATTTCTATATTGGATGTGTGTATAATATAAAGTATCACTGATTTCTATATTGGATGAGTGTATAATATAAAGTATGACCAATTTATATATTGGATGAGTGTATGATATAAAGTATCACTGATTTCTATATTGGATGTGTGAATGATATAAAGTATCACTGATTTGTATATTGGATGTGTGTATGATATAAAGTATCACTGATTTCTATATTGGATGAGTGTATGATATAAAGTATCACTGATTTCTATATTGGATGTGTGAATGATATAAAGTATCACCAATTTATATATTGGATGAGTGTATAATATAAAGTATGACCAATTTATATATTGGATGAGTGTATAATATAAAGTATCACCAATTTATATATTGGATGAGTGTATAATATAAAGTATGACCAATTTATATATTGGATGAGTGTATGATATAAAGTATCACTGATTTCTATATTGGATGTGTGAATGATATAAAGTATCACTGATTTGTATATTGGATGTGTGTATGATATAAAGTATCACTGATTTCTATATTGGATGAGTGTATGATATAAAGTATCACTGATTTCTATATTGGATGAGTGTATGATATAAAGTATCACTGATTTCTATATTGGATGAGTGTATAATATAAAGTATCACCAATTTATATATTGGATGAGTGTATTATATAAAGTATCACTGATTTCTATATTGGATGAGTATAATATAAAGTATGACCAATTTATATATTGGATGAGTGTATGATATAAAGTATCACTGATTTCTATATTGGATGTGTGAATGATATAAAGTATCACTGATTTGTATATTGGATGTGTGTATGATATAAAGTATCACTGATTTCTATATTGGATGAGTGTATGATATAAAGTATCACTGATTTCTATATTGGATGTGTGAATGATATAAAGTATCACTGATTTGTATATTGGATGTGTGTATGATATAAAGTATCACTGATTTCTATATTGGATGAGTGTATTATATAAAGTATCACTGATTTCTATATTGGATGTGTGAATGATATAAAGTATCACCGATTTCTATATTGGATGAGTGTATTATATAAAGTATCACTGATTTCTATATTGGATGTGTGTATAATATAAAGTATCACTGATTTCTATATTGGATGTGTGTATAATATAAAGTATCACTGATTTCTATATTGGATGTGTGTATAATATAAAGTATCACCGATTTCTATATTGGATGAGTGTATTATATAAAGTATCACTGATTTGTATATTGGATGTGTGTATAATATAAAGTATCACTGATTTCTATATTGGATGTGTGAATGATATAAAGTATCACCGATTTCTATATTGGATGAGTGTATTATATAAAGTATCACTGATTTGTATATTGGATGTGTGTATAATATAAAGTATCACTGATTTCTATATTGGATGTGTGTATAATATAAAGTATCACTGATTTCTATATTGGATGAGTGTATTATATAAAGTATCACTGATTTCTATATTGGATGAGTATATAATATAAAGTATCACCGATTGCTATATTGGATGAGTGTATGATATAAAGTATCACCAATTTCTATATTGGATGATATCACTGATTTCTATATTGGATAAAGTGTATAATATAAAGTATCACTGATTTCTATATTGGATGAGTGAATGATATAAAGTATCACCGATTTCTATATTGGATGATATCACTGATTTCTATATTGGATAAAGTGTATAATATAAAGTATCACTGATTTCTTTATTGGATGTGTGTATAATATAAAGTATCACTGATTTCTATATTGGATGAGTGTATAATATAAAGTATCACTGATTTCTATATTGGATGTGTGTATTATATAAAGTATCACTGATTTCTATATTGGATGAGTGTAGGATATAAAGTATCACTGATTTCTATATTAGATGAGTGTATGATATAAAGTATCACTGATTTCTACATTGGATGTGTGTATAATATAAAGTATCACTGATTTCTATATTGGATGTGTGTATTATATAAAGTATCACTGATTTCTATATTAGATGAGTGTAGGATATAAAGTATCACTGATTTCTATATTAGATGAGTGTATGATATAAAGTATCACTGATTTCTATATTGGATGAGTGTATTATATAAAGTATCACTGATTTCTATATTGGATAAAGTGTATAATATAAAGTATCACTGATTTCTTTATTAGATGAGTGTATGATATAAAGTATCACTGATTTCTATATTGGATGAGTGTATTATATAAAGTATCACTGATTTCTATATTGGATGTGTGTATTATATAAAGTATCACTGATTTCTATATTGGATAAAGTGTATAATATAAAGTATCACTGATTTCTTTATTGGATGTGTGTATAATATAAAGTATCACTGATTTCTATATTGGATAAAGTGTATAATATAAAGTATCACTGATTTCTATATTGGATGTGTGTATAATATAAAGTATCACCGATTTCTATATTGGATGTGTGTATAATATAAAGTATCACTGATTTCTATATTGGATGAGTGTATAATATAAATTATCACTGATTTCTATATTGGATGAGTGTATAATATAAAGTATCACTGATTTCTATATTGGATGTGTGTATTATATAAAGTATCACTGATTTCTATATTGGATGTGTGTATAATATAAAGTATCACTGATTTCTATATTGGATGTGTGTATTATATAAAGTATCACCAATTTCTATATTGGATGAGTGTATGATATAAAGTATCACCAATTTCTATATTGGATGAGTGTATGATATAAAGTATCACCAATTTCTATATTGGATGAGTGTATGATATAAAGTATCACCAATTTCTATATTGGATGTGTGTATAATATAAAGTATCACCAATTTATATATTGGATGAGTGTATAATATAAAGTATCACTGATTTCTATATTGGATGAGTGTATAATATAAAGTATCACTGATTTCTATATTGGATGAGTGAATGATATAAAGTATCACTGATTTCTACATTGGATGTGTGTATAATATAAAGTATCACTGATTTCTATATTGGATGAGTGAATGATATAAAGTATCACCGATTTCTATATTGGATGAGTGTATGATATAAAGTATCACCAATTTCTATATTGGATGAGCGTATAATATAAAGTATCACTGATTTCTATATTGGATGAGTGTATAATATAAAGTATCACTGATTTCTATATTGGATGAGTGTATAATATAAAGTATCACTGATTTCTATATTGGATGAGTGTATAATATAAAGTATCACCAATTTCTATATTGGATGTGTGTATAATATAAAGTATCACAGATTTCTATATTGGATGTGTGTATAATATAAAGTATCACCAATTTCTATATTGGATGAGTGTATGATATAAAGTATCACCGATTTCTATATTGGATGTGTGTATAATATAAAGTATCACCGATTTCTATATTGGATGTGTGTATAATATAAAGTATCACCGATTTCTATATTGGATGTGTGTATAATATAAAGTATCACCGATTTCTATATTGGATGAGTGTATTATATAAAGTATCACCGATTTCTATATTGGATGAGTGTATAATATAAAGTATCACCGATTTCTATATTGGATGTGTGTATAATATAAAGTATCACTGATTTCTATATTGGATGAGTGTATTATATAAAGTATCACCGATTTCTATATTGGATGAGTGTATGATATAAATTATCACCAATTTCTATATTGGATGTGTGTATAATATAAAGTATCACTGATTTCTATATTGGATGTGTGTATAATATAAAGTATCACTGATTTCTATATTGGATGAGTGTATAATATAAAGTATAACCGATTTCTATATTGGATGTGTGTATAATATAAAGTATCACTGATTTCTATATTGGATGTGTGTATAATATAAAGTATCACTGATTTCTATATTGGATGAGTGTATGATATAAAGTATCACCGATTTCTATATTGGATGAGTGTATAATATAAAGTATCACTGATTTCTATATTGGATGTGTGTATAATATAAAGTATCACTGATTTCTATATTGGATGTGTGTATAATATAAAGTATCACTGATTTCTATATTGGATGTGTGTATAATATAAAGTATCACTGATTTCTATATTGGATGTGTGTATAATATAAAGTATCACTGATTTCTATATTGGATGAGTGTATGATATAAAGTATCACCGATTTCTATATTGGATGTGTGTATAATATAAAGTATCACTGATTTCTATATTGGATGAGTGTATGATATAAAGTATCACCGATTTCTATATTGGATGAGTGTATAATATAAAGTATCACTGATTTCTATATTGGATGAGTGTATGATATAAAGTATCACCAATTTCTATATTGGATGTGTGTATTATATAAATTATCACCGATTTCTATATTGGAGGAGTGTATGATATAAAGTATCACTGATTTCTATATTGGATGAGTGTATGATATAAAGTATCACCAATTTCTATATTGGATGAGCGTATGATATAAAGTATCACTGATTTCTATATTGGATGAGTGTATAATATAAAGTATCACCAATTTCTATATTGGATGAGCGTATGATATAAAGTATCACTGATTTCTATATTGGATGTGTGTATAATATAAAGTATAACTGATTTCTATATTGGATGAGTGTATAATATAAAGTATCACCAATTTCTATATTGGATGAGCGTATGATATAAAGTATCACTGATTTCTATATTGGATGTGTGTATAATATAAAGTATAACTGATTTCTATATTGGATGTGTGTATAATATAAAGTATCACTGATTTCTATATTGGATGAGTGTATAATATAAAGTATCACTGATTTCTATATTGGATGTGTGTATAATATAAAGTATAACTGATTTCTATATTGGATGAGTGTATAATATAAAGTATCACTGATTTCTATATTGGATGAGTGTATGATATAAAGTATAACTGATTTCTATATTGGATGAGTGTATAATATAAAGTATCACCGATTTCTATATTGGATGAGTGTATGATATAAAGTATCACTGATTTCTATATTGGATGTGTGTATAATATAAAGTATCACTGATTTCTATATTGGATGAGTGAATGATATAAAGTATCACCGATTTCTATATTGGATGAGTGTATGATATAAAGTATCACTGATTTCTATATTGGATGAGTGTATGATATAAAGTATCACTGATTTCTATATTGGATGAGTGTATAATATAAAGTATCACTGATTTCTATATTGGATGAGTGTATAATATAAAGTATCACTGATTTCTATATTGGATGAGTGTATGATATAAATTATCACTGATTTCTATATTGGATGTGCGTATAATATAAAGTATCACTGATTTCTATATTGGATGAGTGTATGATATTAAGTATCACCGATTTCTATATTGGATGTGTGTATAATATAAAGTATCACTGATTTCTATATTGGATGTGTGTATAATATAAAGTATCACCGATTTCTATATTGGATGAGTGTATAATATAAAGTATCACTGATTTCTATATTGGATGAGTGTATGATATAAAGTATCACCAATTTCTATATTGGATGAGTGTATGATATAAAGTATCACCGATTTCTATATTGGATGTGCGTATAATATAAAGTATCACTGATTTCTATATTGGATGAGTGTATGATATAAAGTATCACCGATTTCTATATTGGATGTGTGTATAATATAAAGTATCACTGATTTCTATATTGGATGAGTGTATGATATAAAGTATCACTGATTTCTATATTGGATGTGTGTATAATATAAAGTATCACCGATTTCTATATTGGATGAGTGTATGATATAAAGTATCACTGATTTCTATATTGGATGAGTGTATGATATAAAGTATCACTGATTTCTATATTGGATGTGTGTATAATATAAAGTATAACTGATTTCTATATTGGATGAGTGTATAATATAAAGTATCACTGATTTCTATATTGGATGAGTGTATGATATAAAGTATCACTGATTTCTATATTGGATGAGTGTATAATATAAAGTATCACTGATTTCTATATTGGATGAGTGTATAATATAAAGTATCACTGATTTCTATATTGGATGAGTGTATAATATAAAGTATCACTGATTTCTATATTGGATGAGTGTATAATATAAAGTATCACTGATTTCTATATTGGATGAGTGTATAATATAAAGTATCACTGATTTCTATATTGGATGAGTGTATGATATAAAGTATCACTGATTTCTATATTGGATGAGTGTATAATATAAAGTATCACTGATTTCTATATTGGATGAGTGTATGATATAAAGTATCACTGATTTCTATATTGGATGAGTGTATAATATAAAGTATCACCGATTTCTATATTGGATGTGTGTATAATATAAAGTATCACTGATTTCTATATTGGATGAGTGTATGATATAAAGTATCACCGATTTCTATATTGGAGGAGTGAATGATATAAAGTATCACCGATTTCTATATTGGATGAGTGTATGATATAAATTATCACTGATTTCTATATTGGATGAGTGTATGATATAAAGTATCACTGATTTCTATATTGGATGAGTGTATGATATAAAGTATCACCAATTTCTATATTGGATGTGTGTATGATATAAAGTATAAATTGAGTACACTGAAGATGTAATCTTATTTGTTGGCTGAACAAGTTTATTTCTCTCTATTGTATAGAACAACCAATTAATTTCCAATCTGGGTTGATCTGAGGAGAAATTTATGTCTCGTTGCAATAAAATAAAATGAGATGACATATCTCCCCTATGTTGTCTGCTCATTGAGCAGTGAAAACTCAATTATTGAGTATTTCTCTCCAATCATATACAATGATTTTGACAGTATAAATTTTTGTTGTTTCTCAAAAAAGGAATTTCTTGGGGACATGAATTTGGCACAGGATCTTTTATGCTGTACCAGCTCCCATCATAAAAAGGTTATTGAGAGAGAAATTAATCGAGATGTATTTCCCATATGGATCAGAGGGCATGGTATATAGACAATAATTTATATTTTATGTAAATTGATTAAGTTTCGTCTAGCCTTACGCGTTTTATTACACCCATTTTACAACATGCCAAAATAAATGGTACTCTGATGTTGGAGCAGAAGCATCAACAAATGTAATCTCAATTCATTGGGTCTTGGTTTTGTGCTTTGGCCATTATACCACGATTAATGAATAATAGAACACCCCCCCCCCCCCCCTTCCCCCACAAATTAAAATGATTTTACAGTATTATTAAAGATGATACCAAAGTCGTGAAATAGTGTCTGTCATTTGCAGAATGAGGTCCCCAGGGGGTGAATTTAGTGCTGCTATCCCCCTTGGCAGGCTAGCATCACCAAATTCACCCTCTGGGAACCTCAGTGCCTGTCATAATGGGTCAGATATTAAAAAAGTCCCCAGGTTATGTACTGGTGGTATATGATCTCTTCGGGCGTAAACAGAGTAGGGACTTCATGACATGATCCGGCATCCATACTGTTGGTAGCTATATAAGGATTAACTGTCATGTGGACTGTTTTTATGGAGATGTAACCGTGAGGTAAGTGGTCATAACTTGTGTAAAACCTGAATTTTACATACAAGTTATGACCACTTACCTCACGGTTACATCTCCATAAAAACAGTCCACATGACAGTTAATCCTTATATTTATATACATTTAGCGAAAAAGCCACTTTTGTAAATGTATTTAAATCGAAAAGTGTATCGTGACAAAACCAGCCCAAAATATCCCATAGCACCCTTGGCAAAAGTTAACAGGAACAATTGAAACCCGATAATTTATTAAGTCAATCCTGCGCGAATCCAAATACGCCCAAAACATTACGCGTTCGTCTTTCCAAACCCAAATGACGTATCGATGTTATGAGCTTGCAGTTATGAGCCGTTGCACATTCACCGAGAAATAATTGCAACTAGCCACGTGGGCGCCGACCAATCGGAATGCTGGATTTAGTGATGATCACACTTAGTATGTAAATATAATGTTGTAACTGGGTTGAAGTGAACTAACTTGCAGAGCATGATTAGTGCTGCCATGTGCCATTTGTGCAATTTGCACAAAAAAAAATGAGAATGATACAACTTTTTCGCCTTTGTTTTTTCTCTATCTACAATATAACTGCGACCATACTAGCAGTGAATTGAATAGCTTCCCTGGTGTGACATGAATTAAAATAGACATTCAATTAGCAGTATAATTAATTCACAACTTATGTCAGAGCCATATAAAGTAAGATTTTATCGCTTGTAGTGAATACCGATATATATATATATATATACCATTTTACAATTAATTTATTTAGTTTTGAACAGAATGGATTTGGAGGTCATGACGAGGCGTGCTGGTAAAGTCCACACAGTGATATCATCACATACAATAAACCCCCATGAGATAGGCCTATTCGGGTATAGACAATAGAACACACACACCATAGGCATATAGCAAGAATCTCAGTAGCGAGATTTAGAAGACTTGCCTATTTACTACCTGGTTACGGGCATTAAATTTCAGAAATATTTGTAATGCCCTAAATAATCGACTCCTTAACCACAGCAGAATTATGGGTAATTTTTCAGGATTTAGTCCGAAATATGGCCTGTTGCCATTCATCGGAAAGCTCTCACTGAAATATCTCTATCATGGAGAAATTCTTATACTGGTCTAGCACTTATGATTCTGGTAAATCTTCATCAGGATCTCGTTAGCTGTAGGTGTGAGTTGTGTATTGGTTGTGTCTTTTATACACTGGGTATGTGGGGAGTTTGTTAATAGGTTGGTTCCCTTTGGTCATAAGGAGGCCCCCACCCCCACCCCCCCCCCCCACACCCCCCCCCCCCCCCCCCCCCCGTAGAATACGGAATACCACTTAACACAGATGGTGGAATACGAATACCAGTTAACAGCCATATGGAATACATACAAATATATGAAAATTCCATTTTTTTTGGAAGGTATATACCTGTATGTTTGGAATACCGAATACCTCCTAACAGAGGGCCGGAATACGGCGTACCGCATAACAGGGCATGGAATACGGCGTACGAAAAGAGGGGGTGGGGGCCTCCATAAGGTTATGGGTCAAAGGTGTGAACATATTGTTATCCTGATTTAATTTGAGGGCATATCCATGTTGGAGTGCAGATAATGTTTAGTTTTTTAATTAATAGATTGCTGATTTTGGTTCCGTTTAGGTCCCGCGAGTAAGTGCAGGTAATGTTGGATTATAAACTTTCTGGCCATGCAGCGCGGACCCTGATGCAGACGCGGAAAGTAATCTCTATATAACTTGGTCAAACCCAATTACTGATGCCATAATTATCTAAAGCTATTTATCCTAATTCAGAGCCAAATTAGTATAGAGGTCCCTGAGGCACACGGCAAACAGAATATTCTGCGCAGTATGGATATTATTCATAGCATTAAGCCCACCGCAGTAGAAGTTGAAGGTCAAATCGGTGACAGTTGCTGACATGTCATCTGTCTCCCAGAATTCCCTTGCCGATAAATATGTGCCAAAAACCCATTAGTAACTGAAAACAATTTATGAGTACTATGAAAGCATTCTAGACTATTAAACAGAAGCACATTCTGCTGCCTCATGGGACCATCTAACGTATCTTCGAGTTTTAGACAATTCTTGTTTTGTTCATCAATTTGAGTCTAGTGTTATTCATGAGAATGTTTTCTGATGACAAAATGTCAAGTTAAAAGTCATGAAAAATTGCAAAATGATAAGTCTCATATCAATTTAAGAGTTGATTTAACCCTTTACCCAAAAGAACGGCCCTGTGCCAATGGATTCTCTTATATATGCGAGTCGACCATAGGTTGCCTCGCATATATAAGAGAATGCATTGGCTTAACATATTAAAAATGATAAAATTGTCAAAGAATGTAGAAAAGAATGTAGAAAAATATTATAAAAATTGTAAGAAAAAATTATAAAATTGTTAAAGAATGTAAGAAAAAAAGTGTTAAAAAAAGATTTTTGTTAGGCCAATGCATTCTCATATATATGCGTGGCGACCTATGGTCGACTCGCATATATAAGAGAATGCATTGGCACAGGGCATAACTGTAACCATCACAATGTGGTCAATCAACCGGTTCCAATGATATCCATATTTGTATGGTGTTATTGAGACATACCGAAGATATTTTAGGCTGTTGAAGCTTTATTTGGGCGTTTTTGGCCGGTTTGTTGGGTAAAGGGTTAAATACACAAGTATAGCAAGTGTAGTATAATATACCACAGATCAACTTGAATCACTGAGAGTAAAAACACAAGGCTTCAAAATACATCTTGTTAATTGATGGAGCGAAATGTTTGTTGGGGCATTACAGCATGTCAAAATTATTGAACGTTTAGCCATAACACACATTATCATAAATTTTTGGTATGAGCAACTAAATGCAAATCTAATGAAATGAGGCATTATTCTCATTTGATCAGCTATTCCATTTATTCTCACTGAGAGCTTTCCGATGAATGGCAACAAGTCATATTTCCGACTAAATCGTGACCAATTACCCATAATTCTGCTGTGATTAAGGAGTCGATTATTTAGGGCATTACTGTATAAATAATATTATATACGCAAGCACATTCTCTGGAAATTGATAAGAAATATGCAGACACACTTCAGAGGGTAGAGATTGCCAGCTACGAGTTTCTCAATGTCAGAAATGATGTTTTCCTAGGTTTTTACTGAGCGACCAAACGCTCCTCTTCTGAATGAAAAACAATTGCACATATCTATGATGTGAGTATCTATGATGTGAGTAATCTTGGCAGCGGGATGAAAGGCTAGGATCAGCGCAGGAAGGTCGTAGAGCAGACGTCAAATACTGCAACAAAGAGATAAATGCAGACACTGTTCTATTGTTTTATTATGAGGCCCATAATATATCAAACAAGAAAACCAATGTCAGAAACTGTAACGCGCTCAAGATCATATATTATATACCCATGATTGTCATTATAGAATATAAAATATGTTGATTTCACGAATGACCAACTCATAATTCCGTTAAAACAACTAATCCTTCAAATTATTACAACAACTATATACGGCTTATCACTGTAGGTTTCTCATGCATTTCACCAGAATTCCCAACTACACCTTTTACCAGTTTGATTTTTAATCCGTCCCAAAAATTCCCATTTCTATAAATAAAACGCCCATGGCCCATGTATACCAAGAATCAGCGAAACATTATACACGTGGAGCGCGAAATAAGTGGGGCAGGTAGAGACAAGGGGGGGGGGGGGGGGGGGGGGGGGGGTTGTAGGTGGCTGGAGGGGGGGGGGGGGGGGGTTGGTGGAGATGGTACCCCTGTATGGCATTCATCAGTAGTAGATAATCATTGTTATGGAGAAATGGACTGTTTTTAGGGAGAAGTCATAAAGGATGAAGTATCAACTAACACCTCACCATCAGCTTTCTATGATTCAATATGTATTTGACAACGTAAGTACCAATTATAAGAAGCAAGCACATCTTTGTTATTGGAAAATACTTTTGAAATACACTATATGGATATATGCTGCATGTGTATGTCTCCATCAAGGTTGGTCACTGCCATGGTGGTTAACTGAAGTTTATATGAAGGTGAAAACTGACATAGGAAGAAACGTGCTATACAATATTCCAATTTTTTTTTGTGGGCAGTAACTTTCTCTTCAAACTATAACGTCAAAAATAATGTCATTATTAAACATATTCTTTGTCTTTTCTGAAAACTTTTAAGAATTATTACAGTTTTCTTTTTAAACTTGTTTTCTCTCAGTTTTTAATATTTTTATACTTTGTTTTATTGGTTGATAACCCTTTACCCAACAGAACGGCCCTGTGCCAATGCATTCTCTTATATATGCGAGTCGACCATAGGTCGCCTCGCATATATAAGAGAATGCATTGGCTTAACACTTTACCCAACAGAAGGGCCCTGTGCCAATGCATTCTCTTATATATGCGAGTCGACCATAGGTCGCCTCGCATATATAAGAGAATGCATTGGCTTAACACATTAAAAATTATAAAATTGTTAAAGAATGTAAGAAAAAATGGTAAAAAGTGTTAAAAAAAGATTTTTTTTTAGGCCAATGCATTCTCTTATATATGCGAGGCGACCTATGGTCGACTCGCATATATAAGAGAATGCATTGGCACAGGGCTAACTGTAACTATCACAATGCGGTCAAGGAGCCGGTTCCAATGATATCCATATTTGTATGGTTCTATTGAGACAGACCGAAGATATTTTAGGCTGTTGAAGCTTTATTTGGCCGGTTTTGGCCAGTTTGTTGGGTAAAGGGTTAACACATTAAAAATTATAAAATTGTTAAAGAATGTAAGAAAAAATGGTAAAAAGTGTTAAAAAAAGATTTTATTAGGCCAATGCATTCTCTTATATATGCGAGGCGACCTATGGTCGACTCGCAAATATAAGAGAATGCATTGGCACAGGCCATAACTATAACCATCACAATGTGGTCAATGAGTCGGTTCCAATGATATCCATATGTGTATGGTTTTATTGAGACAGACCCAAGATATTTTAGGCTGTTGAAGCTTTATTTGACCGGTTTGTTGGGTAAAGGGTTAACATGCATGCAGTAGTTATTATTATCTCTTTTATAATGAATCCTGTATATCTGTAATTAATACATGTATATCATTTATAACCACAATGGTTTTTTTAGAATCTAGTTTTTTTTAGAATCTAGTAGTTTAAATGTTGTTTATATATTGTTTATATCTTGTTTATATCTTGTTTATATCTTGTTGTTTTCTTTCTATATGTTGGTGCATACTCCTGTTCAAATTATTGTAAGGTTTTATTTGATTTATGACCAGAGCATTGGAACTGAATGTAGAATGCCTTTTTTTTAAGTATATATAATTAATCATGACTGGAGCTTCCTGAAATTTTTCGAAAATCCTGTCAATACATTCTCTTATATATGCGAGTCTCCCATATGGAGCTTCACATATATAAGAGAATACATTGTAAAATTGGCCTAACAATATTTACCTAGACCTTGTAAGCCAGAGCATTCTCTTATATATGCGACGCTCCCTATGGGAGACTACCATATATAAGAGGTACAGCTCTCATCATGAAAGGGTTAACCCTTTACCCAACAGAAGGGCCCTGTGCCAATGCATTCTCTTATATATGCGAGTCGACCTTAGGTCACCTCGCATATATAAGAGAATGCATTGGCTTCACATTAAAATTTTAAAATTGTTAAAGAATGTAAGAAAAAATGGTAAAAAGTGTTAAAAAAAGATTTTTTTTAGGCCAATGCATTCTCTTATATATGCGAGGCGACCTATGGTCGACTCGCATATATAAGAGAATGCATTGGCACAGGGCATAACTGTAACTATCACAATGTGGTCAAGGAGCCGGTTCCAATGATATCCATATTTGTTTGGTTCTATTGAGACAGACCGAAGATATTTTAGGCTGTTGAAGCTTTATTTGGCCGGTTTTGGCCGGTTTGTTGGGTAAAGGGTTAAAAAAATACATTATACACTTGTCCCACAAAACAACGTCATATCCGTTGGAACATGTATAGGCTACCGAGTCCCGACCAATCAGGATGAGCTTTGAGGTAACATGTATAGGCTACCGACCAATCAGGATGATCTTTGAGGTAACATGTATAGGCCACCGACCAATCAGGATGATCGAGCTTTGAGGTAACATGTATAGGCTACCGACCAATCAGCATGATCTTTGAGGTAACATGTATAGGCCACCGACCAATCAGGATGATCGAGCTTTGAGGTAACATGTATAGGCTACCGACCAATCAGGATGAGCTTTGAGGTAACATGTATAGGCCACCGACCAATCAGGATGATCGAGCTTTGAGGTAACTTGTAAGGCATGGTTGTATTACAATATGGTATAAGCACACACAATAAGTGTTTATTATGAATTTGCTAATCATCTTTAGTAATTTACTTGGGGAATCCTGACATCAAACATAAGGGTCGTAACACTGACCTGGAGGGCCCTCAATGAAACGAACCATGTCTACATGTAATAACTTACAACTTACCAACCGTAAGGGCTGTAATACCTGGAAGGCTCTCAATGAAATGTATCATTTAAGAAATGAATGTTGTGGGTGTGTTTTATTGGGGCACATTGGGGCACATTTTTATACAGTAATGACCTAAATAATCAACTCCTTAACCACACCAGAATTATGGGTAATTTTTCAGGATTTAATCGGAAATATGGCTTGTTGCCATTCATCTGAAAGCTCTCAATTCTGCTGTGGTTAAGGAGTCGATTATTTAGGGCATTTTATACACTTTTCCCACAAAACGATGTCAACATATCGATATGTTATGAATTTGCTAGTCATCTTTATTAACTTACTTGAGGAATCCTGACATCAAAATGTAAGGATCGTAACACTGACCTGGAAATCCCTCAATGACACGTACCGTGTCTATATAACCTCTACATGTAATAATGTTAAAATTACTCGAGAATTGCCAACAGGAAGGCTCTCAATGAAACATATCGTGTGTATATAACCTCAACATGTAATAATGTTTAACTTACTAGGGAATCCTGACACCAAACGTAAGGGTCGTAACACCCGGAAGGCTCTCAATGCCTTGACATCGAGATTTTGGGTATTCATTTTCGATACAATAGAACTTACTAAACTGCAAAGACACAAAAAACAGCACACCATTTTACAAAATGCAAACACAAAACTAAACAAGGCAAAGATGCATTAAAGGGACCAAAGGCACTCGCGGTGGGTTAATATAACCCATAGAGAGCCCCACATAGACTGGAGCAGACAACACTCCGTAGTGCATGCTTCTATCTGTGTGAGGTTCAGAGTGGGTAAATATAACCCACAGAGAGCCCCATATAGACTGGAGCAGATGACACTCCGTAGTGCATGCTTCTATCTGTGTGAGGCTCACAGTGGGTAAATGTAACCCATAGAGAGCCCCACATAGACTGGAGCAGACGACACTCCGTAGTGCATGCTTCTATCTGTGTGAGGCTCACAGGGGGTAAATACCCAATAATATAAAGTCTGTAAAAACAGCACTAAGAAGAATATGGAGAAATATATAAAACTTTGTTCATATATTAATTATTGATTGCTATGAAATAATGACATTTTGCATGTTGAAACCAGCCCTCTTAGTTCAGATTGTTTGGTTTTCGAAATCTGCTACGGCAACCCTGGATTTAGTTGGAAATATGACACAAGCCATATTTCTTACTGAATCCTGAAAAGTTACCCATAATTCTGCTGTGGTTAAGGAGTCAATTATTTAGGGCATTACTATATATAAGAGAATGTGCTGGTTTACAAGGTCAAGGTAAATATTGTTAGGCCAATGTATTCTCGTATATGTGTGAGGCTCCCTATGGGAGACTCGCATATATAAGAGAATGCATTGGCACAGGGTTTTCGCCAAATTTCAGGAAGCTGCAGTCATGTAAGCTAGAGTTAACAGTAATGTTTACATAACAATGGTTTCAATATGCAAAATCTCGTTATCAGAGAATTATCAATAAAGAAAATAACAACCTATTTTTTTCATGTACCTGTTGTGATAGTACTGTTGTTATACAAACTTTTATTTTTTTTACGTTTACACAATGTGAGTGCCGTGGGTCCCTTTAAAAACACTCCCATCTAAACTACGATCGAAGCAATCCAATCTGATCTGACAAGCACAGACTATCATGTGCAAGGCAAAATTCTTGAACATGATTTAACTAAGTTAGCAAACAATGTACCAAATCACGAAGTCATCTCTGTTGCGTCCCTTCAAAACGCTTTGAATTACATGTTTTAGAAACTGCTTTTCAAAGATAGGAAGTACAAATTTTAGACATTAGAAAAAAATGTCATGATATAATTTTATGACAAAAAAAAAATGCCAAAACAGAAAACACATTGCATATTAAATCAGACAATGGTTTTCATTGATTTTGTACTACAGAAAATACAATACAGGCTTCTGTTGAATATTCGTTATTTATGAATGAACAACATTGTCCCTTCATGACTTCATGATTTCAAAGAATTTACTGAGTCTGAGAGTAGTCAAATCAGATGTGATTTCAGTCCAAGCAATAGTAAGAACTGTCTGCATAAATAATCCACTGTATATAATATACGGTAGATATAAATAATCCACTGTATATAATATACGGTAGATATAAACACACTGGCATATGATTCTACACAATCAAGTGCCACTCTTCTTGACATTTAACAGCAGTTATATACAATACTTTACTTTTGCCAATGATAATCATGAATGATTTTAGTGTGCATAATAAGATCCCCAGAGGGTGAATTAATGATGCTATCCTGCATAGCAGGCTAGCATCACTAAATTCACCCTCTGGGGACCTCATTCTGCTTACTCACAAAACCTTAATTTAACCCTTATATGAATGGAGCTTTTTGCGAAAATCATGTGCAAATGCAGTCTCTTATATGTGACCCGCCATATCAAATCCAGTCGTAAGTCGGGATTTTTTTACCCTGTGCCAATGCATTCTCTTATATATGCGAGTCGACCATAGGTCGCCTCGCATATATAAGAGAATGCATTGGCCTAACAATTTTTTATCATTTTTTTAAAATAAATGTTTCTTACAATTTTTAGGACATAAAATAAAAAACATCCATTACCCTACAGGGAGCCCCACACATATATAGAAGCATATAGAAGAGCGTCGTCTGCTCATGTTTGTCTGGAGCTCTGTATGGGTGAAATTATAAAATTGTTAAAGAATACAAGAAAAAATTATTAAAATTGTAAAAAATTGTTAGGCCAATGCATTCTCTTATATATGTGAGGTGACCTATGGTCGACTCGCATATATAAGAGAATGCATTGGCACAGGGTAAAAAAATCCCGACTTACGACTGGATTTGATATGGCGGGTCACATACATGTGAGTCTCCTTGTAAGCCAGTACATTATCTTATATATGCGAGGCTCCCTATGGGAGACTTGCATATATAAGAGAATGCACTGGCACAGGGTCTTTAATTTTGCGCCATTGCAGCTCCTGTCATGAAAGGGTTATTAAATTTTATTTACAGCTTCAGGTAGTTAACAGCTAACTAACTACTTGACAATGATCTAGAATGTGGTGATGAAACCGAGTTAGTAGATGAAATATGACTCTCCCCATGCTTTGAACCATTCAGATATCCTCTACTTTGAGTATGCACTCCCCCGTAGTTTAAAAACAAGAAGAGTCAAATATCTTGAAAAAGTTTTCTACATTGCTAAAACTGTTAAATTAGTCCCAAAAAATAAGATGATAAAAACTCCTTCATGTTTTATCAAGAATTAAATTCTGAGTTGGGAGATGTATATTCAAAATCTCCTCAAGTTTGACATCTTATAATATCACAGAATTAGGTGAAGTCATTCACTAACATTGTAAAACATAAGCGATGATGATCAGGCTAGTCATGATGGTAAGCAATATAATGATTAGGCTAGTCATGTTAGGCTAGTCATGTTAGGCTAGTCATGTTCGGCGAGTCATGTTAGGCTAGTCATGTTAGGCGAGTCATGCTAGGCTAGTCATGTTAGGCGAGTCATGCTATGCTAGTCATGTTAGGCTAGTCATGATAGACTAGTCATGTTAGGCTAGTCATGATAGACTAGTCATGATAGGCTAGTCATGATAGGCTAGACATGTTGGTAAGCAATATAATGATTAGGCTAGTCATGTTAGGCTAGTCATGTTAGGCGAGTCATGCTATGCTAGTCATGTTAGGCTAGACATGTTGGTACATGGTCTGAAGGCTTTATTGGGGAGGTGTAGAGAGTAAAACAGCAAGGTCTGATTGCTCGCGAGTCCGATTGCTCAGCAAAATCACCCTGCAGACTTCAATGGGGCTCGTGAACCCAATTGCTTAACTCTATTTCTCAATTTTGCAGGGAGGAGGGGGGGGGGGGGGTGCCTGAAGACAATAGTATGCCAACTATATATGCATTAGTATATCGCGCTTGCAAAAGTTTCCAAGTTCTGTACTTCCCAATATATTTTAAATCCCTTCTACCTCCGCACATACACACAACTAGTCTAATCATGTGTCCAGAGCTAAGCTGATGTCCAGAGCTTGAAATCTGAGAATAACAAAGTCTACACAGAACATATAGACTCATCTACAATGAAGGCTTCATTCACGCAAGACTAAAACTCTAGTGTCTACACAAGAGGAATCTCAGTGTTTTGAAAATGTGAGGGGAGGTAATTCTATTTATCCTCAAGAGTCAATCTATTTATCATGACAAGAGCCAGGACGTTGAGTCAATTTTCATTCTATATATCCCAGACAATAATTTTAAAAGTAATACAATTCTGAAGCCAATTTCGGCAGTGGTGTAACCTAATTTTTAGCATTAACCCTTTACCCAACAAACCGGCCAAAACCGGCCAAATAAAGCTTCAACAGCCTAAAATATCTTCGGTCTGTCTCAATAGAACCATACAAATATGGATATCATTGGAACCGGCTCCTTGACCACATTGTAATGGTTACAGTTATGCCCTGTGCCAATGCATTCTCTTATATATGCGAGTCGACCATAGGTCGCCTCGCATATATAAGAGAATGCATTGGCCTAAAAAAAAACTTTTTTTAACACTTTTTACCATTTTATCTTACATTCTTTAACAATTTTATAATTTTTAATGTGTTAAGCCAATGCATTCTCTTATATATGCGAGGCGACCTATGGTCGACTCGCATATATAAGAGAATGCATTGGCACAGGGCCCTTCTGTTGGGTAAAGGGTTAAAGGATTGCTATCCTGATGAATACAACAAAACATTATCGGAAAGCCACCCCTATTATGATCACAATGATCCGAGTCCCATAACAATCGCGTAATAAATAAGCCGATAAATAAATAAATAATACCCCCACCGGTTGTCGGCTATCTCCGTCACAAATCCTCATATGACGTCAAATGGGTAAACTAATTAAAAACACGGAATCGGATTCGGAGTTAATTGTCTCTACCTACATGATGTCATCACTATTATGTAATCGCGGCGGTGAGTAGCGATGTTAAAAGCACAGAATCGACAGAGCATGCGTGTTAATAGAAAAACTTTATGCTAGCATGTCAACAATAATTATTGAAATTAAGGCTTGTATATGGTGTAATTTGGGCCAGGCTAAGGTTTATATATAATAATGTATATATTAGAGTTGTGAATTGAATTGAAGATCTTAAAAATAACATTGTCGTCGTGGATGTTTTATGACCGGGATATTTAATATGCTAATTTTATAGGCCACTAACCATGCACAGACGCAGCGAATTTTCATCAGTGGCAGTCGGCAAGATTGGTATTTTTGGGGGGGGGGAGCAATATTTCGAAATATATATATACACCCTATTGCCCTGATCGGGCCGATGATCACGTGACTTCGTCTACAACACAAAATGTTCGGCTAACTTTTTTGAATCGTTATTAAAATAACGATTGGAGCCCGAATATTAGCTTATATGCGCATAATGATCATTATATATATATATATTATCGGTATATTGAAAGAAAATATATTTTTTTTTCAGGATCATATTCCTTTAACTATCTTCATGTGTGTGACACTTCCAATGGATTTCCAAGCTTCTGTATTGTTTTTCATCCACCAATAAAACTGACGTTGTGATGTAGCCTAACCGCTGAAATAATGACATACAAGAACACCATAGTCAGAAATGGTAACATGTTCAAGATCATATATTATATACCCATGATTGTAATTATAGAATATAAAATATATTGGTTTCACGAATGACCAACTCATAGAATTAATCGCCTTGCACTTCTTGGCATCCGAATAACAATTGAAATTGAAATTCCCAACTACACCTTTTACTGGACTCGGCCTCCGGGTCGCTGTTCGACATTTAATCCGTCAAAAAATTCCCATTCTATAAATAAAACGCCCATGCGCCCACTGTAATTAAGAAATAGCGAAACATTATACACGCGGAGCGTGGAATAACGCAAGCACTGCCTGAAAATTATAACATCAACTGACTTCCAGTGAAATATTTGAACAGTTCGCACAGAAATCTTCTGTGTAATTTATGTCTTGATATTCCTCTGCCAAACCACAAATAAATAATTTGGAAGTTCAAATGTGCCATGTCCTTTTAAATGAGGTATTGTTCACAAACTTTCATGCTTGAGAACAGTTTTCAGGCCAGAATTGTAATATGGATTGAGAAACCTTCATGTATAGATGATCCTTTAACCCTGTATGGAGCCCCAGACAGAAAAAACAATGCACTGATGACTGTTGTCTGCTTGGGTCTGTGTGAGGCTCCATACGGGAGTATTATATTAGTAAACAACTAGCTGCTACACTGAAACACAAGGAAATACAAAATTACAAAATTAAATATAAACTTTAGTTGTAACACGATACTGCTGGAAATATAACACTTAGTAGAATTTAGTACTGTAGCTACACATAAAACAGAAAGCTGGAAACAAATTTGTAAGTATAACTGACAATCATACATGTATGCATGGAATATAACTATCAATCATACATGTATGTGCGGAATATAACTAACAATACATATATATGTGTGGATACTTGCTGGTTCATGATAATCATTCAAATTCAAAATTTATCACAATGATGATCCAAATTTTGAAAAACAAATATTATAACTGTCTACATTGGCACATTTTAAAGTTTTATTATATCCGGTATTTCAAAATGAGGGAAATTATTATCAGAAATATGCATATTTAATTACAAATTGATTCATAGTGGTGGTTTACCTTTTATTGAGAAAATATGACATATTAACCCTTTGAGTGCCAGGGGCCGATCTCATCGGCCCTAAACCTACAAAGAATATAAGAATAAATTATAAAAATTGTAAAAAATGGTTAAAAAAAAAAAAAAAAAAAAAAAAAAAAAAATTGTTAGGCCAATGCATTCTCTTATATATGCGATGCGACCTATGGTCGACTCGCATATATAAGAGAATGCATTGGCACAGGGTATATGGGTTGATACAAAAATCGGACCTGGCACTCAAAGGGTTAACAACAGTCTAAGATTTATATTGGAATGGCCTAAAATATAAAACCCCTGTGCAATGGGAAAATCTCAATCACTCTGTCAGGTTGGGAGACAATACTGTTATGATGAATGCAAATGTTATTATGTCGCTTGGAAATGGATATTCCGGGTGACCTCAAGATGGGAGCCTCCCTTTTTTCCCGAAATATGTTCAAAACATACATGGCCGCCAGCATCCATCTTGGATTTCAAATGTGAATCCATCAGCACAACCTACAGCCCACATTTATTGGAGAATTGCTTTGAAACTTTACAGCCTTATTGGTAAATCAAAATAGGAATGATTCTATAATCATATATAAGATCAGGACAACTAAGTAAAAGAGTCATTTGAAGCAGTTTGAAGGGGGTGGGTCCCTATCCCAGAATCGTACACAAATATAAATTAGGGGGTGGTGGGTACCCTGAGGGTGGAAAAAACAAGACAGTCAATGACTGTGGGGTCGCTCACCAGACTGCAAAGACTGATAAGACTGGGACTCTGGAGACCAAAACAGTGAGCACTTTTCATAATCACTTTAAAAGAAGTAGATTTAAACAGGATATGTGGCTAGAGAGACTTCAAGTATGTAGCTTGGTAAAAAAAAACACCTTGAAATTGCCAACTGTACACTACTGATCACCCCCTCCTCCTCCAGCTCAACAAGTCCCCTTTGACCGGTATACAGACTCCCAAGTCTTAGGTTGGAATTTCACAACTGACACCTCAAACTTTCTCAATTGTTGGAAATTTCCAATCTCACAAGCGCCTTTTTCCAAAGCCATTTAGACATGTTTGAAGCCCAATTATCCATGGATCCAAAACACAATACATGTAAGTCAGATTAATCAGTCAGGTGGTTCCAAGGTAGATGTTTTAATGAATTTGGCATTTCAATGATTTTATTAGACACAAAAGTGTTAACTCCCCATAGCCCCACCATTTCTTGACAAATTGACCTCATTTTAACAAATCTGAATCTCAGTCACTTAAGGATCCTCCTGATTGCTCCATACTATATGTAAGCTAAATAGTCCAACCTCTCTTGAGAAGACATTTTAAGAATTACTATAGAGACATATAGTTATGTCCCTGGTCCCACCCTATTTAACCTGGTGACCCCATCTGAATAAATTTAAATCCCAGACACCAAAGAACCCTTCATACATATGATAAATATCAGTAAAATAGACCTGATGGTCCTTGTGAAGGAAGCATATTAAGAGGGAAACTGTTCTTCGTTTGGCCCCTATTTGACCAAGTGACCCCATTTAAAAAAAATCTGAATTGCAGTCAAGGAAGAACATTCCATGCTAAATAAGCCAACCAGTTCTTGCAAACATATTTTAAGAATTACTATGTAGTGAAATAGTCTCTGGCTCTGCCCTTATTTGACTTTGTGATCCCATTTTCACAAAGGTAATTTCATACCAAATATAAGCAAAATAGGCCATTTGATTATTGCATAGAAGACACATCATGAATTACTATGTAGAGAAAGAGTAATGTAGCTGGCCTTGCACCTACTTGACCTGGTGACCCTGATAGAACAAATCTGAACCACAATCACCAAAGGAGCAAGCCTGCAAATAGTGCACCTATTCCTACATTGTATGTGCCTGTCCTCAAGCAACACAATGTATTATACAATCAAGCCTTGAAATAGTGTGATAGTGTGTCTGTCATTTGCGGAATGAGGTCCCCCAGAGGGTGACTTTAGTGACGCTATCCTGCACAGTGGGCTAGCATCACTAAATTCACCCTCTGGGGACCTCATTCTGCTAAGGCCCTCAACTGCTATGGCAGACCTAGGATAAGATTGAAGTTCCCCAGTTGAAGTTGATGTTCACCCATTGGACAGCACCTCAATTATGAATTTTATATTCTGCAAATTAGGGGATATAGAAACTTCCTAGAAGGGAAATGTAACTAACAACTGTGTGGGATAGCATCACTAAATTCACCCTCTGGGGACCTCATTCTGCAAATGACAGACCTCCTATTTGCCATGTTGAACAATACATGATAGATTGTACCTCTTATTAATGATTCTCTGACCTGAAAATGTCAGACACACTGAATTCAGGCAGTTTGTTTAAATTGCTAGCAGTATGTTTATACAAGCTGTCAGTGACATTGTATTCCTTGATTAATGACCTGTGTTTCTCTCTGTCTATCCACAAAGAGATATCTGCAACTTTAATAGAACAGGTATTAATGTTGGAAGCTGGAAATGATATCCATTGGAAGGGATGTTGGTTGGGTGTAGGCCACTGCAGGGTGGGGGTGCATCTGGGCCATGTGGGAGGGGGATGGGTAATGGAATATTTCTGTAATTTCAGAAGATTAAAGATTAAAGTTTCATAAATCTGCAGATGTTATAATGGTGTCACTTTTTCAAATTTTATAACATGCTTTTTTTTTTTTAGTTATGTCACTGGCTCTGCCCACATTCGACCCAGTGACCTCATTTGAACAAATCTGAATAACAGTCCCCCAAAGACCCTTTGTACCAAATATGAACCCATTCGGACCAATGAAATTTGAGAAGAAGTTGTTGTAAGAATTACAGAGTTATGGCCCTGGCTTCGCAACAATTTGACCCAGTGACCTCATTTGAACAAATCGGAATGAGAGTCACCTAGGGAACATCCACACCAAATATGAACCCATTTGGTCTTACGGTTCCAGAGGAGAAGATGTTCAAAGAATTGTTGACGGACGGACGGATGGACGGATGGACGGACGGACGACGGACGAGGAGTGATGACTATAGCTCCACCGGAGACTTCGTCTCAGGTGAGCTAATAAAAAAGCACCTAGTGTCCGTAAATTTTTTCCTGACCACCCCCTGATTGACGAGGAGTTCCCTTATTATACTTTTTATATTAAATACCCATTGACGAGGAGTTCCCTTACATGTATACTTTTTGTACATATATGCAATGTCCAGGAGTTCCCTTAGGAAATGTTCAAATAATAAGTTAACCCTTTCTATACTAAATACCCATTGAGAAGGAGTTCCTTTGGGAAATGTTCAGATAATAAGTTGACCTTTTCTATATTAAATACCCATTTACGAGGAGTTACCTTAGGAAATGTTCAGATAATAAGTTAACCCTTTCTATACTAAATACCCAATGACAAGCAGTTCCCTATGGTTGTTCAGGTAATATATTCAACAAAGGACCATTATTCGCACCAATTAACCCTTTCATGTTGGGAGCTGCGCTGGTGTAGCCATAAAGTTCCTGTGCCAGTGCATTCTCTTATATATGCGAGTTTCCCATAGGGACTCGCATGTATAAGAGAATTGAAGTTCCCCAGTTGAAGTTGGTGATATTCACCCATTAGTCACCTTGATTATGCATTTCATCTTCTGTGAACTAGCATCACATATTTTTCACACTCTGGGGACTTCATTCTGCTTAGGCATCATCTTCTGGGAAGTACCAATAGTCTCAAATTAACATGGTTTTTAGTTAATTATCCCCTTCTGTTCTGTTTCTATATCCACTAATTTGCAGAAGATAAATTACATAACCAAGATGTCTAATGGATGAACATCACCAACTTCAACTGGGGAACTTCAATCAGGTCCTAGGTCTCCCAAAGCAGTTGAGGTATAATATAATGAGGTTCTGGAGGGTGAATTTGGTGAAACTAGTCTGCCATGCAGGATAGCATTACTAAATTCACCCTCTGGGGAACTCATTCTGCAAATATCACTATTTCCAGGCTAAAATTGTTACCAATTTAGCCATGGGTGGCCCCAAGCATGTGTAAAAGAGGCCATTTCAAACATACAGAGCATATAGACATTAAAGACTGGTGTTTAAGTGGAGTATCCTGCTGGTTGTAAGTACTCAGCCATAATTATGGGGGTTATGCACTCCCCATGATTTCGTTTATACTGTTGCATTAGATCAATAGAAGAATAAGTTCACTATTGGTTCAGTAGGTACACCAGGTGATTTAGGTATATAGTTTCTCCTTTGATGTATTCAGTAGGTACACCAGGTGATTTAGGTATATAATTTTTTCCATTGATGTATTCAGTAGGTACATGTACACCGAGTGATCTAAGTAGATACATGTAGTTTTCACCATTGATGTATCTAGGTTTTGCATTTGACTTCCTGAGTGATGTTTTTCGTGCTTAATTTTCCCTTTCATAATGACCTCACCTTGGTTACATAATTAAATGCAGAGAATCCAAATTCACCCCCCACCCCCCCACACCCAACCCCACCAGCAACATCATATTACAACATCAGTCGGTCATAGATAAAAATCCAGTGGAATAGTAAATGTAGTTGAAGTAATGACTCGGCCCCCGTTATACTTTTGGAATTTTCATGGGCACTATAGTATAACAGACGCTCTAATATATTTCAATGATGACATGCAACCGAAATCGTGATGCTCTGGTCTGCCGTTGACTTATACATATGTGTTTCAATACTTTAATTATCGTTAATTGAGTCAATGGTTTTCGTGATCATTACACATCTAGCCTGTAGAAAAGTAGCTCAAGTATTTATCAACCTATTTCGATACCGGGAAAAAATCAAAAGCGAATATTATAGGTGTATTTTGGAGCACAAACCACCAAGTGGCTTTAAGTCAGTATAAACTTGATTGACACCTTCTATCATCAGTTGATGCTGAGGCCTTTCTGAAGATTGTCATAAAATTGTCCTTTGTCGATGCTGTGATAAGTGATACTGCAGACTGTAACTGCATCAGTGCCATATTTTAAATATATTTTTAAATATATTTATGTCACTACCAGTTTCTATTTAGTCAATTATTTGACTAACAATGGTATTTTTGTTTTAAAAGAACAGAACAAAATGTGGGAAAGAAATACAGTGGAAACGTAAATACAGGCAACGAGATATCTCATACAATACCCTTATGATAAACATGGGGTACGAGATATCTCATACAATACCCTTATGATAAACATGGGGTACGAGATATCTCGTATAATACCCTTATGATAAACATGGGGTACGAGATATCTCATACAATACCCTTATGATAAACATGGGGTACGAGATATCTCATACAATACCCTTATGATAAACATGGGGTATGAGATATCTCGTATAATACCCTTATGATAAACATGGGGTACGAGATATATGGGGTACGAGATATCTCATAAAATACCCTTATGATAATAACGGGGTTCGAGATATCTCATATAATACCCTTATGATAAACATGGGGTTCGAGATATCTCATATAATACCCTTATGATAAATATGGGGTTCGAGATATCTCATATAATACCCTTATGATAAACATGGGGTACGAGATATCTCATATAATACCCTTATGATAAACATGGGATTCGAGATATCTCATACAATACCCTTATGATAAACATGGGGTTCAAGATATCTCGTATAATACCCTTATGATAAACATGGGGTACGAGATATCTCATACAATACCCTTATGATAAACATGGGGTACGAGATATCTCATATAATACCCTTATGATAAACATGGGGTACAGTGGTACGAGATATCTTGTATAATACCCTTATGATAAACATGGGGTACAGTGGTTCGAGATATCTTGTATAATACCCTTATGATAAACATGGGGTACGAGATATCTCATACAATACCCTTATGATAAACATGGGGTACGAGATATCTCATATAATACCCTTATGATAAACATGGGGTACAGTGGTACGAGATATCTTGTATAATACCCTTATGATAAACATGGGGTACAGTGGTTCGAGATATCTCATACAATACCCTTATGATAAACATGGGGTACGAGATATCTCATATAATACCCTTATGATAAACATGGGGTACGAGATATCTCATATAATACCCTTATGATAAACATGGGGTACGAGATATCTCATATAATACCCTTATGATAAACATGGGGTACAGTGGTACGAGATATCTTGTATAATACCCTTATGATAAACATGGGGTACAGTGGTTCGAGATATCTCATACAATACCCTTATGATAAACATGGGGTACGAGATATCTCATATAATACCCTTATGATAAACATGGGGTACGAGATATCTCATATAATACCCTTATGATAAACATGGGGTACGAGATATCTCATATAATACCCTTATGATAAACATGGGGTACAGTGGTACGAGATATCTTGTATAATACCCTTATGATAAACATGGGGTACAGTGGTTCGAGATATCTCATACAATACCCTTATGATAAACATGGGATTCGAGATATCTCATACAATACCCTTATGATAAACATGGGGTTCGAGATATCTCATACAATACCCTTATGATAAACATGGGATTCGAGATATCTCGTATAATACCCTTATGATAAACATGGGATTCAAGATATCTCATACAATACCCTTATGATAAACATGGGGTTCGAGATATCTCGTATAATACCCTTATGATAAACATGGGATTCGAGATATCTCATACAACACCCTTATGATAAACATGGGGTTCAAGATATCTCGTATAATACCCTTATGATAAACATGGGATACGAGATATCTCATATAATACCCTTATGATAAACATGGGGTTCAAGATATCTCGTATAATACCCTTATGATAAACATGGGATACGAGATATCTCATATAATACCCTTATGATAAACATGGGGTTCAAGATATCTCGTATAATACCCTTATGATAAACATGGGATTCGAGATATCTCATATAATACCCTTATGATAAACATGGGGTTCAAGATATCTCATATAATACCCTTATGATAAACATGGGGTACGAGATATCTCATATAATACCATTATGATAAACATGGGGTACGAGATATCTCATATAATACCCTTATGATAAACATGGGGTTCAAGATATCTCGTATAATACCCTTATGATAAACATGGGGTACGAGATATCTCATACAATACCCTTATGATAAACATGGGGTTCGAGATATCTCCTATAATACCCTTATGATAAACATGGGGTACGAGATATCTCATATAATACCCTTATGATAAACATGGGGTACGAGATATCTCATATAATACCCTTATGATAAACATGGGGTTCAAGATATCTCGTATAATACCCTTATGATAAACATGGGGTACGAGATATCTCATACAATACCCTTATGATAAACATGGGGTTCGAGATATCTCATATAATACCCTTATGATAAACATGGGGTACGAGATATCTCATATAATACCCTTATGATAAACATGGGGTTCTAGATATCTCATATAATACCCTTATGATAAACATGGGGTACGAGATATCTCATAAAATACCCTTATGATAAACATGGGGTTCGAGATATCTCGTATAATACCCTTATGATAAACATGGGGTTCAAGATATCTCATACAATACCCTTATGATAAACATGGGGTACGAGATATCTCATATAATACCTTTATGATCAACATGGGGTACGAGATATCTCATATAATACCCTTATGATAAACATGGGGTACGAGATATCTCATACAATAATCTTATGATAAACATGGGATTCGAGATATCTCATATAATACCCTTATGATAAACATGGGGTTCTAGATATCTCATACAATACCCTTATGATAAACATGGGGTTCGAGATATCTCATATAATACCCTTATGATAAACATGGGGTACGAGATATTTCATATAATACCCTTATGATAAACATGGGGTACGAGATATCTCATACAATACCCTTATGATAAACATGGGGTACGAGATATCTCATAAAATACCCTTATGATAATAACGGGGTTCGAGATATCTCATCTAATACCCTTATGATAAACATGGGGTTCGAGATATCTCATATAATACCCTTATGATAAACATGGGGTACGAGATATCTCATAAAATACCCTTATGATAAACATGGGGTACGAGATATCTCATATAATACCCTTATGATAAACATGGGGTATGAGATATCTCATATAATACCCTTATGATAAACATGGGGTACGGTGGGACGATATATCTCACACAATACCCTTATGATAAACATGGAGTACGAGATATCTCATATAATACCCTTATGATAAACATGGGGTACGAGATATCTCATATAATACCCTTATGATAAACATGGGGTACGAGATATCTCATATAATACCCTTATGATAAACATGGGGTTCGAGATATCTCATATAATACCCTTATGATAAACATGGGGTACGAGATATCTCATATAATACCCTTATGATAAACATGGGGTTCGAGATATCTCATACAATACCCTTATGATAAACATGGGGTACGAGATATCTCATATAATACCCTTATGATAAACATGGGGTTCGAGATATCTCATACAATACCCTTATGATAAACATGGGGTTCGAGATATCTCATATAATACCCTTATGATAAACATGGGGTTCGAGATATCTCATACAATACCCTTATGATAAACATGGGGTTCGAGATATCTCATACAATACCCTTATGATAAACATGGGGTTCGAGATATCTCATATAATACCCTTATGATAAACATGGGGTACGAGATATCTCATACAATACCCTTATGATAAACATGGGGTTCGAGATATCTCATATAATACCCTTATGATAAACATGGGGTTCGAGATATCTCATATAATACCCTTACGATAAACATGGGGTACGAGATATCTAATACAATACCCTTATGATAAACATGGGGTTCGAGATATCTCATATAATACCCGTATGATAAACATGGGGTACGAGATATCTCATACAATACCCTTATGATAAACATGGGGTACGAGATATCTCATATAATACCCGTATGATAAACATGGGGTTCGAGATATCTCATATAATACCCTTATGATAAACATGGGGTACGAGATATCTCATACAATACCCTTATGATAAACATGGGGTACGAGATATCTCATATAATACCCGTATGATAAACATGGGGTTCGAGATATCTCATATAATACCCTTATGATAAACATGGGGTACGAGATATCTCATACAATACCCTTATGATAAACATGGGGTTCGAGATATCTCATATAATACCCTTATGATAAACATGGGGTACAGTGGTACGAGATATCTCATACAATACCCTTATGATAAACATGGGGTACGGTGGGACGATATATCTCACACAATACCCGTATGATAAACATGGGGTACGAGATATCTCATATAATACCCTTATGATAAACATGGGGTACAGTGGTACGAGATATCTCATATAATACCCTTATGATAAACATGGGGTTCGAGATATCTCATACAATACCCTTATGATAAACATGGGGTTCGAGATATCTCATATAATACCCTTATGATAAACATGGGGTACAGTGGTACGAGATATCTCATACAATACCCTTATGATAAACATGGGGTACGAGATATCTCGTATAATACCCTTATGATAAACATGGGGTACGAGATATTTCATATAATACCCTTATGATAAACATGGGGTACGAGATATCTCATACAATACCCTTATGATAAACATGGGGTACGAGATATTTCATATAATACCCTTATGATAAACATGGGGTACGAGATATCTCATACAATACCATTATGATAAACATGGGGTTCGAGATATCTCATACAATACCCTTATGATAAACATGGGGTACGAGATATCTCATATAATACCCTTATGATAAACATGGGGTACGGTGGGTCCTGTCTGCAGTTGTGGGTATGAAAAGTGCTATAAACAAGGCATTGGTCAGCACTTAGTTACTTTGCATCCATCTAAACCGTGTTTAAAGAGGTGGTGGCATATAACCCCTGTTGATAAAATGTTAACAAGAACCTAGGGATTATATGCACAATAGAAAAACACTATACATAATAATATCCCCTAATCGGTCAACGAAAAGTGGCATTTATAAATACCAATAGGTATACGGAGCATTTATAAATACCATAGGTATAAATACCATAGAAATTGGTTTGTGAAAATTAGGAGATTTCTACATAAATTCTGAAAATATGGGGGATCCCCAGCATAAATTATTGACCTTCACTGATTAACGCAGTTTACTGCCACAGTTTGCAGCCAATCAGACATAGACGCCAGCATCAGTCTCCACTGATGTCACTGACTCTTGGGGATGGAATTGACATAAAACTATCGAAACAAATTGAAAGGAAAATTAGTGAGATGTAAATATTCATTGGTGAATCTAAGTTCTACTATTGGATAAATAAGTATTGAGATCTGTTTTCTTATAATGTTCTGCACTATAAAGCTATCATTATAAATTTAGTTATGATCAGTAAAAAATCCGAGATTGATCACAAAATAGATATCTGGGATTTGTTTTCTCAGGAAACTAGAATGAGATGTGCAAGCCTTGAAATAGTGTCTGTCATTTGCAGAATGATGTCCCCAGAGGGTGAATTTAGTGATGCTACCCCACATAGCGGGCTAGCATCACCAAATTCACCCTCTGGGAACCTCATTCTGCTGAGGTGTAAGCAGAATGATGTCCCCAGAGGGTGAATTTGGTGATGCTAGCCCACTATGCGGGGTAGCATAACTAAAATCACCCTCTGGGGACCTCATTCTGCAAATGACAGACACACTATTTCAAGGCTTGGAGACGCGTGTCTGGCTCTTACACGATCTCCGATTATAAAAATATGAGCCATTCAATAATTTAGAATGATTTTTGACATGTTTTGCAAGATTTTCTCCAGTGATTTATCACTTCCTGTGTTAGCCGCTGTTACCATTTCCATTTCGTTGTTACCATTAATTACTCAGCTGTTCTGCAGACTACATGAGGTGTTTGAGCATTCTGAATTCCATGGCAACCAGTACTAGAGGTTAATACTTGGTTATATTGATAAGGGCTGAGATATCAGCCAGAGACCAAGGGTCGAAAGCTGATATGAAGTTACCTCGAGCTGATATACAGTAATGCTCTAATTAATCGACTCCTAAACCACAGCAGAATTATGGGTAACTTTTCAGGATTTAGTCGGAAATATGGCTTGTTGCCATTCATCGGAAAGCTCTCCCCGAGAGCTTTCCGATGAATGGCAACAAGCCATATTTCCAACTAAATCCTGAAAAGTTACCCATAATTCTGCTGTGGTTAAGAAGTCGATTACTTAGAGCATTACTGTATCTCGGCTGATATCCCACTAATGAAGAAATAACATTATTGTTAATTATAGACTTAATTATACAGCAATATCTATAGTACGTCTCAAATTAACATTGTTTTAGTTACTTTTTCCCTTCTGTTCTGAGTTTCTATATTCCCTAATTTGCAGAAGATAAAATGCATAATCGAGTTGACTAATATGGGAACATCACCAGCTTCAAGTGGGGAACTTCCATCTGATCCTAGTTCTCCCGTAGCAGAATGGGTACATTTGGATGATGCTAGCCCGCCGTCACTAAATTCACCCTCTGGGGAACTCATTCTGCAAATGTCAGACACACTAAACCCAGGCTTGTAAGGGCGGTGATTCTTGATGATCGCCTTCAAACTTCTTGGATAAAATGTTTGGCCAAATTAACCCCTCCATGACTGGAGCTTCCTAATTTATTGCGAAAACCCTGTGCCAATGCATTCTCTGATATATGTGAGTCTCCCATAGGGAGCCTCGCATATATCTGATAATGCTTGGCCTAACAATATTTACCTAGACCTTGTAAGCTAGTGCATTCTCTTATATATCCCTATGGGAGACTTGCATTTACAAGAGAATGCACTAGTTCAGGTTCTTTAATGCTGCATCAGTGCAGATCCCGTAATGAAAGGGTTAAATTTTCTTTGGCCTTTCACCAAAAAATTGTGAGGCCATTGGCCAATTTGGCCACTGACACCAACATCACAGATGGAACGAGAACTGCACAAAATTTCTGATGGTTCTGTGAGATACCAGTACCTCCAATAGGCTCATTAGAACCCTCAGTGCAACTAGGTCATCAAGATATCCGATCAATATTGAGCAAAACAAGGTGGGGAAATTAATAAGAAGATACTGGGAAGGGGAATTAGAGTGCACCCATGGGGATTGAAGGCTGCCGTCAATTCCTGATCCACATCACCAAAGAACGTCAGTGGGTGATCCACACCACCAAAGAACGTCAGTGGGTGATCCACACCACTATGCAAAATAATAGAAGCAATTTGTTTGGCTGATGAATCTCCATAAACTCAACGAATTGGTTTAACCCTTTACCCAACAGAAGGGCCCTGTGCCAATGCATTCTCTTATATATGCGAGTCGACCATAGGTCGCCTCGCATATATAAGAGAATGCATTGGCTTAACACATTAAAAATTATAAAATTGTTAAAGAATGTAAGAAAATATGGTAAAAAAAGTTTTTTTTTAGGCCAATGCATTCTCTTATATATGCGAGGCGACCTATGGTCGACTCGCATATATAAGAGAATGCATTGGCACAGGGTATAACTGTAACTATCACAATGTGGTCAAGGAGCCGGTTCCAATGATATCCATATTTGTATGGTTTTATTGAGACAGACCCAAGATATTTTAGGCTGTTGAAGCTTTATTTGGCCGGTTTTGGCCGGTTTGTTGGGTAAAGGTTTAATTAATGCTAGGAACAGATTGAAAACAACAATATAACTTTTTTCAGAGTTCCTAAAGTACAAACAGATTAACCTTTTCTTTACTGACTTACTCATTAGCGAGTAGTTCCCATAGGAAATGTTTGTGGGACTTATTATCTGAACATTTCCCACTAGTGAACAACAGATTAAAAGAGCTGTAAGGTGAAAATTGGAGGGCAGATTCGAATTCAAATTCAAACTTGACCTGTAATTTGTAAATCATAATTGATAAATATGATAATTAATTCATAAATACAATAATTAAATCAGCGTGGAAGGAAGTCATTATATAGTTCCCAATATTTAACAATATTTCCAAAATCACAATGTATTTCCAAGTTAATATATTACACTGAGATGTAATTATGTAATAAGTAATACATGTACATTAGGAAATCGAGATTAATCCTAAGTATTTTTGTTTCGTTCATGACAATATTTATAAAATATCTGTATAATATATAGAGAATACCGATGGGTTTTGATTACCCGGATTATCATCCGATGAATGGCAACAAGCCATATTTCTGACTAAATCCTGAAAAGTTACCCATAATTCTGCTATGGTTAAGGAGTCATGTTCTACAGTTCACTGCAAATTGTTAGAAAACGTTGACTTTGCAGTAAGAAGTGTCAATGTTTACATTCCATCTAATGATTTGCTCACCACTAAATGACAATGTCCAGCACATCCACCAAAAGAAATAGTCCCCATGGGGAAGGAGCTTTCTTTAATGTCAAAATGCAAAAACAATCCACCTGTTACTGATAGCATTGAAACTTAAGGTGATTCACTGCTAAAAACCAGAAGTGATTTCCAGGTCTACAGTCAGGGGCGCCGGAAGCATCCAAGGGCTGGGGGGGCAGAGCCTACAAAAAGGGCACTTTTCCGCAAAAAAGGGCATTTTCTCCGCAAACTCGGGAAAATAACCATAAATTCATTGTGGCAAAAATCCCTATTTTAATGGTATTTGTCGATTTTTATGGCCGTTTTGTGATAAAATTGCCAAAAAAATTATATTCCTTGTGAAATTGGTAGTATTTGGACCAAAAAAGTCACATTTTGCTATAAAAACACGAGATTAAACACACAAAAAGCATTTTCTGTCTCCAGAAAAAGGGCAAGTCCTGCCCCCGCTCGCCCCCCTTGGTCAAGGGCAGTGGGGGTCAGCTGCCCCCTCTGCCCCCCCTCTTCCGGCGCCCCTGTCTTCAGTGCCAAGTTAAGGTAAAGGAAACATGGTTTTAGGTTGTTAATCTTGATAGAGATCATGAACCAGCAAATGAAACAGCATACATTTAATTAACAAACCTACATATCAAACAAACATATAACATCACATACACAAGCCTTTAAATAGTGTGTCTGTCATTCGCAGAATGAGATCCACAGAGGGTGAATTTAGTGAAGCTATCCCATACAGTGGGCTAGCATACCAAATTCACCCTCTGGGAACCTCATTCTGCTTAGGCTTCAACTGAGATGGGAGACCTACTGGTAAAATCACATTGAATTGCCCCAGTTGAAGTTAGTGCAGAACATTATAAGAAAACAGATATCACCCATTAGTCACCTCAAGTATGGATTTTATCTTCTACTAATTAAGGGATATAGAAACTGAACAGAAGTAACTAAAACAATGTTATTTTGAGACTATTGATACTTCCCAGAAGATGAGGCCTAAGCAGAATAAGGTCCCCAGCAGGTTAATTTAGTGATGTGCGACAGCTTCAGTAAATTCACCCTGTGCGGACCTCATTCTACAAATGGCAGACATACTATTTCAAGCCTTGCACATACAGATATCAAAGACATATACAACATAAGTTTTACAAATACTGTTTTCATGGAGTTTATTCTGAAACTGGCAAATTTAAATCTCTTCCTTAACACAGCAAAAATGACAATGTTAGGAAATATAACTGTACTTTTTCTAAACAGCATCGCATTGACCTACCAGCATCATAGTAATTCAGCAGGACCCACTAGCATCATGGCATATTAACCCTTTACCCAACAAAACGGCCAAAACCGGCCAAATAAAGCTTCAACAGCCTAAAATATCTTCGGACTGTCTCAATAGAACCATACAAATATGGATATCATTGGAACCGGCTCCTTGACCACATTGTGATAGTTACAGTTATGCCCTGTGCCAATGCATTCTCTTATATATGCGAGTCGACCATAGGTCGCCTCGCATATATAAGAGAATGCATTGGCCTAAAAAAAATCTTTTTTTAACACTTTTTACCATTTTTCTTACATTCTTTAACAATTTTATAATTTTTTATGTGTTAAGCCAATGCATTCTCTTATATATGCGAGGCGACCTATGGTCGACTCGCATATATAAGAGAATGCATTGGCACAGGGCACTTCTGTTGGGTAAAGGGTTAAAGCAGACCACTTGATGATTCTCTCATATTAAAATATTTTTCATAAAATCATGAGTAAGCTTTAGGCATTTTGGAACACATTGATCTGCACTATACAGTAATGTCCTAAATAATCGACTCCTTAACCAGAGCAGAATTATGGGTAACTTTTCAGGATTTAGTTGGAAATATGGCTTGTTGCCATTCATTGGAAAACTCTTAGTGAGAGCTTTCCGATGAATGGCAACAAGCCATATTTCCGACTAAATCCTGAAAAGTTAAGGAGTCGATTATTTAGGGCATTTATACTGTAATTGAGGTTATTATTCCCACACCAGCATTGTAAGCAGAAAGCGATCACTAATCTATAAAGTGCAGGCACATATGTCATGTAGCATAACACAAGCATGGCCCATATAATGTTACTTGGCTGCAAGCCTTGAAATAGCGTGTCTGTCATTTGCAGAATGAGATCCCCAGAGGGTGAATTTAGTGATGCTACCCCACATAGTGGGCTAGGATCACCAAATTCACCCTCTGGGGACATAATTCTGCTTACACCTCAGCAGAATGAGGTTCCCAGAGGGTGAATTTGGTGATGCTAGCCCGCTATGCGGGGTAGCATCACTAAATTCACCCTCTGGGAACCTCATTCTGCAAATGACAGACACCCTATTTCAAGGCTTGCTTGGCTGTGATGTAGATCCTTTAATAATTCTACATGCCACGCTTAACTTACTTGGTGCTCTGGTCACCAGTCTTAGAGGCCTTAAAACCCTGAAGGCTCTCAAGGCCTTGACATCGAACCCACGGAGTTTCAAGATGGAGAGCATTGTGCTCATGGCACTGCAATAAAGTTAATTATAGCGACCAATCAACAATCAGCACATGTACATGCCCATATAAGACCTAACCTTATGATAGGGCTCACTAACAGACTACAACAAGGACTATACAATTACGTTAAAGGACAAACTATATATATTAGAACAGAAATGCAAACAGCAACCAGCTAATACTGTATTGTTTTGTCCATGCCGCGCTGCACTTACTTGGCGCACGTGTCACCAGCCTTAGAGGCCTCAACACCCTGAAGGCCCTCAAGGCCTTGACATCGAAGCCTTTGAGTTGAAGAAAATCGAGAATTGTGCTCACCGCACTGTAAGGAAATTTATTGGTAAGAAATTATTTTCATGAATTACATTAACCGCCTGGTATTCTGTGAATAAAAGAGATATGTTTCATGGTTCATTGACCGAAGTAACTCTTAATCTACTATACATGTAGGTGTGAATCATAGAATAGGTTACTACTATAGAGTAACTTGTAACCTACTATACATGTAGGTGTGAATCATACAATAGGTTACTATGGAGGTACTTTAAAAAATTAAATAGCTCATTTGACATTAATAAACACTAAAGAAATAAATTATATAGATCATATCATGAATCTCTACCCCGAATATATGCCCTCTATCATGACATGATCTGGAAATCATATTCCATCCCTTCAATAAAACACGGGAACTTTTTGATGTTCTGATCCGTTCTGAGGGGAACACTTTATAACACTTTATAACATTAAACAAACAAGGCAGGGAATATATTTCTTTGTCAATTATTGTACATTAATAATCTATTTCACACTAGGGGGTGGCCCAGCTTGAGATTGCATGATTATTGTAACTTTTGTGAGTTGATATTGCAATAAACGTTGAATTGAATACCGGGGAGCAATTCCCTTTTTCCATGCGATGCAGATCAGAATTGGCTCAACAAAGTCACCTAAATACAATCTCAAACTGGGACATTCACCGACTGAATACAGTAACGCTCTAATTAATCGACTCCTTAAACACAGGAGAATTATGGGTAACTTTTCAGGATTTAGTCGGAAATATGGCTTGTTGCCATTCATCGGAAAGCTCTCGCCGAGACCTTTCCGATGAATGGCAACAAGCCATATTTACGACTAAATCCTGAAATGTTACCCATAATTCTGCTGTGTTTAAGGAGTCGATTAATTAGAGCATTACTGTACATATTAATGAACAGGTATTAACTAAGAAATATATTAACTGCACTGTTTTTTCAATGTTATAAACTTTGCTGTCAGAACATATATTTTATCATTTTCTTAGATTCTTTAACAATTTTTATATAATTTTTTTCATTTATTCTTACATTCTTTAACAATTATAATAAATAATATAAAATTTGTTATGCCAATGCATTCTCTTATATATGTTCGACTCGCATATATAAGAGAATGCATTGACTCAGGGTTTTCGCTAAAAATTCAGGAAGCTCCAGTCAACAAAGGGATAAAAGTTAGTCCAGGACATACACACTGTGCTGATGTTCTGTAACAAAAATGTAATTAACAGCTGAAATATTCAGAGACTGATTGAGGCTGGAAGAAATTTACTGTTTAAATACATTTGTATATGCTTTTGGAATTTTAATGCAATCATGTCAACATTGATGTCATAGAATCTCCCTGGAAGAAAAGTTAAATTCATTACTTCATATATGGTTTCACAAATGAGATCTGTGATATTCACAAGCCTTGAAATGGTGTGTCTGTCATTTGCAGAATGAGGTCCCCAGAGGGTGAATTTAGTGATGCTATCCCACACACTGGGCTAGAATCGACATATTCACCCTCTGGGAACCTCATTTTGCTTAGGCCTCAACAGTCATAGGAGACCAGGATAAGATTGAAGATCCCCAGTTGAAGATGGTGATGTTCATCCATTAATCACCTCAATTATGTAATTTATTTTCTGCAAATTAGGGGAAATAGAAATTGAACAAAATGAAAAAAATAGATTAAAAGAATGTTCATTTGATACCAACTGTTCAAGATAGCGTCACTAAATTAACTCTCTGGGGACCTCGTTCTGCAAATGACAGACACACTATTTCAAGGCTTTAATATTCATCATGAAAAAAAAAACAATAAGCCATTGATAATGCTCCATTGCTCTGATTTCATCCATTGATAACAATAAAAGAAATAACGGAAAAATCAAACTAGAGGTGTGACTGTCCCAATGGGACTACGGATACCCCCCTGTTTTTAAAATACTAAGATGTTTCACATGTCAGTAAACATTTAGTTAAAATAATAAAATAACAGTTCCCATTGCAGGTGTACAACCATAACCCTAATCTTAAACCTATTGACCAAAAAATGTAGGAATAAAAGCTTGGACAAAATTATGTATGTTGCGAAAAAAATTATAAGTCGAAAAAGGGGAATAACTCCACACAAAATATGTCGGACAGACGTCATAATCGCAGGTGCACAGGTTCCCATGGTACTAAATATCAGTGCCAAGATTAAAAAACATTGACCAAAAAATGTAGGAATAAAAGCTCGGACAAAATTATGCATGTTGCAAAAAAAGTTTCTAAGTCGAAAAAAGGGGATAACTCCACCAAAAAATGTCGGACAGACGTCATAATCGCAGGTGCACAAGTTCCCATGGTACTAAATATCTGTGCCACGTTTTAAAAAAATTTACCGAAAAATGTAGGAATAAAAGCTCGGACAAAAGTATACATGTTGCGAACATTTTCTAAGTCGAAAAAGGGGGGATAACTCCACCAAAAAAAGTCCGACAGACTTCATAATCGCAGGTGCACAGGTTCCCATGGTGGTTGATGTCTGTGCCAAGTTTCACGGAATTTGATCAAAAAACGACTGAGAAAAACTCCGGACAAATTTATGTCCACGGATGGACGACGGACGGACGGACAGACGGACAAGCTGACTCCAGTATACCCCCCTTAACTTCGTTGCGCGTTCGTTAAGGGGGGTATAATTATCTTTGTGGGAGAAAAACAAAGATAACACCAAACCCTGATTTAATTATTTAGGGACTAACTGACAGAGGTACTAACAGGAGGCTGATGATATTTATTAAAGTGTGCCTGACATTGGTAACTTGCAAAGAAATGGATGGTTTATGACGAAAAAAAAAAAAATATATCTTTTATTTCATGTTAAAAAATTATATCTATTATTAGTTTTTCTTTCTGTTGCTGTTAATATATGTACACTGATCATTTTCCGACCCGTGTAACAAATTCACTTTCAGTTTCGTTTTTCCTCTATGGTTCCAGCATTTGTATTAAATCATGTTCTATGGTCTTCTTATGTTAACCCTTTACCCAACAAAACGGCCAAAAACGCCCATATAAAGCTTCAACAGCCTAAAATATCTTCGGTCTGTCTCAATAACACCATACAAATATGGATATCATTGGAACCGGCTCATTGTCCACATTGTGATAGTTACAGTTATGCCCTGTGCCAATGCATTCTCTTATATATGCGAGTCGACCATAGGTCGCCTCGCATATATAAGAGAATGCATTGGCCTAAAAAAACATTGACCATTTTTAATATGTGTTAAGCCAATGCATTCTCTTATATATGCGAGGCGACCTATGGTCGACTCGCATATATAAGAGAATGCATTGGCACAGGGCCGTTCTGTTGGGTAAAGGGTTAAATCGTGTTCTATTTACAATACAAGAAATCATTTCTTTTATCACAGGTGCGTAATAATAATTGTCGCTGAATTTGATAAAAATTCAAACAGTATAACAATTAAAGCTGATGTTAATAATTTAAAAATGAAACCAGATTCTCGTATTTATTCGGCCAAATGAAACGTCTGATCGTCTGATTTCCAGACGGCATAGCAATTTTGTAATTCTGCTAATTACCGCAGGTATCCGCTATGATGGACGTGTATCCGCTATGATGGACGTGTATCCGCTATGATGAACGTGTCTAATTACCGCAGGTATCCGATATGATGGACGTGTATCCGCTATGATGGACGTGTATCCGCTATGATGGACGTGTCTATTACCGCAGGTATCCGCTATGATGGACGTGTATCCGCTATGATTGACGTGTATCCGCTATGATGGACGTGTATCCGCTATGATGGACGGGTATCCGCTATGATGGACGTGTATCTGCTATGATGGACGGTATCCGCTATGATGGACGGTATCCGCTATGATGGACGTGTATCTGCTATGATGGACGTGTATCCGCTATGATGGACGTGTATCCGCTATGATGGACATGTATCCGCTATGATGGACGTGTATCCGCTATGATGGACGTGTAACCGCTATGATGGACGTGTATCCGCTATGATGGACATGTATCCGCTATGATGGACGTGTATCCGCTATGATGGACAGGTATCCGCTAATATGGACGGGTATCCGCTATGATGGACGTGTCTAGTGGTAATCGAGATGACAGATGATCTTCTGCCCTAGACTGGGTGGGCGAATGTCATTCTTAAGATGCTAGACATCGAAGGTCTGTACTCTGCCATGCTAATCGACGAGCGGCAGGACATATGGAACTAGAGAGCGGAGTGAACTGGGCGAATGTCATTCTTAAGATGCTAGACATCGAAGGTCTGTACTCTGCCATGCTAATCGACGAGCGGCAGGACATATGGAACTAGAGAGCGGAGTGAACTGGGAGAATGTCATTCTTAAGATGCTAGACATCGAAGGTCTGTACTCTGCCATGCTAATCGACGAGTGGCAGGACATATGGAACTAGAGAGCGGAGTGAACTGGGAGAATGTCATTCTTAAGATGCTAGACATCGAAGGTCTGTACTCTGCCATGCTAATCGACGAGCGGCAGGACATATGGAACTAGAGAGCGGAGTGAACTGGGCGAATGTCATTCTTAAGATGCTAGACATCGAAGGTCTGTACTCTGCCATGCTAATCGACGAGCGGCAGGACATATGGAACTAGAGAGTGGAGTGAACTGGGAAAATGTCATTCTTAAGATGCTAGACATCGAAGGTCTGTACTCTGCCATGCTAATCGATGAGTGGCTGAACTAGAGAGCGGAGTGAACTGGGAGAATGTCATTCTTAAGATGCTAGGCTGAGTCTAGACATCGAAGGTCACTACTCTGCCGAGTTAATTTTAATTTTTAATGTCAACTTACGATATACGAGGTTTTTAACTGACTTATATCATATTATATTATATGAAAATACCATCTATTCTGATCAAGAACTATTTCTGAATATGGTTCAACTCTGGTGAGAAACTATATAGGTCTATTGTAGCCTGTTTTATCGGAGTCTTCTGGTGCTGATTTGAATTTATACAGGTAATTTTCGACGAGAGGTAAATGCCACAAGTGCAATTATTATACACTTTTCACTGTGTTCCAAATCTGGGAAGATTTTGTACAACTTCTTATGTATCTCACTTTTGATTTTATTTTTCGTTTTCGATATCATGTCTAGAAAATATAAAAGATTCTCCTATAATGGTCAAGCCTTGAAATAAAGATGTGCGGGCTAGCATCACTAAATTCACCCACTCGGGGACCCCATTCAGCAAATGTCAGACACACTATTTCAAGGTTTGGTACTATCTCTTTATGTGAAATCTAAACGCTTCTCCTGTAATGGCCACTATTTTAGATCTAGTATCTCGCACATGCGCAGATGAGATAAAATAATTTACATAATCATACAGACAAAAAGGATCATTTTCTATTGCAAATTTCAATAACTTGGGTGAAGTTTAATTTCTTCAATGAACTTTTTATGTCCATATCATGATCAATGGCTTCTGTGCCCACAGAGAATATTAATTGGCTGGCTGAAAAAGACAAACATGGTACTGTCACAGCACTTTAAATTGCCATTTTTCCACGGAATTGCTTTGGAGTTGCATGAAATTCTATATTGGCTTCTCCGACTTTTTCTACACAATTTCATTCCCCCCCATAGGTTATATTGAGAACTTGACTGATATATCATCCCAACAGAGAAATGGAGCAATAGTTTAATTAAATGGCTTAATATTTCAAGGTGATAATGAATCTGTTAGAAATGGAAGACAAATCAAAAGATGCATAGATCATACACACAAATTACACAACATTTCAAAATGATTGTGGTAACCTTTCAACTTTCGCATATGAACTACTACCGATAAAAATTACGAATAGCTAATAGTAGTCCTAAATTTTTCGGAAATGATGACTGCGAGCCCGTTTGTGAGAAAATAGTACCACTCAAACTTGTTGCCTCTCGCAGTAAGGTGAAATAATGGTACATGTAATGCCCTAATTAATCGACTCCTTTAACCACAGCAGAATTATGGGTAACTTTTCAGAATTTAGTCGGACTAAATCCTGAAAAGTTACCCATAATTCTGCTGTGGTTAATTATGTTGTTATCAAGTCATAGTGAGTGGTTGGCTTGAAGAAGCTCGCGTGCCCATGATTGGCTTCTCAAAACCAAAATCATTACTGTGGATATAACCATAGAAACTGATAGAAAGAAATTCTAGTGAAATTCTTGTACCCTATTCGTAATTATTCAGTAGTTGTTCATTATCCAAAAGGTGTCAATTGAATCTGATAGAAATGAAGATGAAATCAAAGATTTAGGGTTCATACACCTATCCAATGATCAAATCCCATGACTTTTCCAAAACAGAAAATTTCAAGGGCCTTAAGCCAATGAAACTCAAAACCGTTTCCATACTTCGCTAGCCAGGATAAATGTTAAATGTATTATAGAACTAAATAGTTCATATTTCTTCACATCTTGGTTTCGGAATCAGATAATTTAGTCTCATATTCCAAAAGTATCCTTTGATATTGACATTTCTTAAACTTCAAGGATAATCTTGAAATTTCTTGACTTTTTCCAAACTGGCAGTTGAAAGAGGGTACATTTTTACAAAACTTGTTCATATTGAGGATAAAAAAGGTGCATTTTTCCATAACATTTATAAGGTCTCGAGATGTTTTTTTTAAATTCCAAAAATGTCCAGGATTCCAGACTAGTGCATAAATCCTGATATTATATAAATATACGAGTTCTTTAACAGAGAGCATCACACTCAGAATTAGGGAACTCATTTATGAATATTCAATAACACATGTATATTAACCCTATCTATACAAAATGTATTCTCCCACTCAGTTAAAATGTGTACATTGGAATGGTCTATTATTCTATCGGAGGGATGTACAGGTAATATAAGCAGACAACAGATGAATAAAAGTACAGAAGGAAAACTATTTATTGAGGGAAATGTTTAGATAGTAAGTTACATGTTTGTTGAACTTATTATCAAAACATTTCATACGGGGGGGGGGGGGGGGGGGGGGGGGGGGGGAACTACTCGTCAATGATGCTTAATATTTAATATTAGGACAATGGAGTCTCCAAGGTGAGGGTATCACCCCCCCCCCCTTTCGGTATGTGGGATTCAGGGTGTTTTGAAGCTGTACGCGGGTTTCATACCCCGGAATTAACTGGTATTCGGGTTCAAGCAAAACATCTTGGACGCAGGTTTTGATGGCGCAAAATAATATTTTGTGCTAGTTATCTGTATGAATATCATTGAATGAGTGGGTAGAATAGCTTCTTGGGCATATTCGACCACCATGCCATCATAAAGTATCATTAATCGTATCATAACGGCCTCATAACGCCCATAATACTCTACTCCAATATCATGTCAGGTATAATGGATCATAAAGTGTCTATGTAACTTCTGCTTGTATCTGTCTGATATTAAAATAGTCAATTTGTATGTAATATATCGCATATTAATTCTTAACATGTATTCAGGATTCACCCCCAAAATTAACTGGTATTCAGGATTCAGGGGGGAGGGGTGATACCCTCCAAGGTCGGTTAAGTGTCTTTAATTTTAGAAATAGTGATTGCAACAGACGAACAAAATTCTTAACATAAATCCTTATAATTTGATGCAAGAAATATATATATATTGTTGTTTTTTTGTAATCTAAAGTTAAGATGAGTTAAATAAATAAGTATGTGTCAAACATCCTTTCAAAATGCCACATACATGTAGTATAGGACAATAAGCTGATCCAGTGAAACCTAGAGAAATGTTACTAGTATCACGCCCTATTTCATTAATCTGTAACGTGGAGATCAAGTGATAAATTCTCAATGATGATTTCTATGCAAATCTCCAGAGCAAGAATTACATGATGCATGGCCCATATGGTACCTTAGGAAATAGGTGGACGGAGTAATGAAAATTACAGGATGCATGGCCCATATGGTACCTTAGGAAATAGGTGGACGGAGTAATGAAAATTACATGATGCATGGCCCATATGGTACCTTAGGAAATAGGTGGACGGAGTAATGAAAATTACATGATGCATGGCCCATATGGTACCTTAGGAAATAGGTGGACGGAGTAATGAAAATTACAGCTATTTATCTGATCCTTGGGCTGGAAACATGTTAAATTGGCATGTTTTTATTTTAAGAATTTGTTCTGATTATTCAAAAGTACAAGAGGTGTAATTCCATAACAAGAGAGACTATGCAATCAACGTCGTCTAATTTCGTTTCACGTTTCGACTATGTTGTTCACCAACTGACGTCTATATGCCTAGAGATCCAACTGACGTCTATATGCCTAGAGATTCAACTGACGTCTATATGCCTAGAGATCCAACTGACGTCTATATGCCTAGAGATCCAACTGACGTCTATATGCCTAGAGATCCAACTGACGTCTATATGCCTAGAGATCCAACTGACGTCTATATGCCTAGAGATCCAACTGACGTCTATATGCCTAGAGATCCAACTGACGTCTATATGCCTAGAGATCCAACTGACGTCTATATGCCTAGAGATGCATCCACCCAACTGACGTCTATATGCCTAGAGATGCATCCACCCAACTGACGTCTATATGCCTAGAGATGCATCCAAAATGACACTCATTACATATTTAGCTGAGTAATTGTTGAGTTGATGGATAACTGCTTCAAACATAACTTTTGCACCAGACTTTTGCATGGAATTTTTTCAGTTAATCCTTTCATGACGGGAGCTGCTCTGGTGCAGCATTAATTATATGAGAGAATGCATTGGCACAGGGTTTTCGCAAAATTAAAGGAAGCTCCAGTCATGGAAGAGGGTTAAATTTGGTCAATATCTCCCTCTTCACCCTGTCTTTGCTAAATACTCACTGACGAGTAGTTAATAAACACTCATTGATGTGTAGTTCCCACAGTAAATGTTCAGATAAAAGTTCAACAAACTTGTTGAACTTATTATGTGAACATTTCCTCCTATAAATTGGATCCTTCTGCACTTTTATTATCTGTCTTCTGCTTATTGTTCCTGAAAACCCATCCAGATTAATAATAGACCATCCCGATATATACTTTTATAAACTGAATGGGAGAATCCATTTATTATAGAATGTGTTAACTCTTTCAGTGCCAAGGGACCTACGAGATTTACGGTCTGTAGAGTGCCAGGGCCGATCAAATCTGGCACTGAAAGAATTAAAGAATATAAGAAAAAATTATTAAAATTGTAAAAAATAATAACAAATGATGAAAAATTGTTAGGCCAATGCATTCTCTTATATATGCGAGGCGACCTATGGTCGACTCGCATATATAAGAGAATGCATTGGCACAGGGTATATGGGTTGATACAAAAATCGGACTTGGCACTGACAGGGTTAAATAATCATTATACAACCTCCTGGAGACCCTGAATAAATATAGTGATAACTATAATAGTACTTACCCTATTATTACTATTATAAAATCTAGAAAATTCCATCCGTTTCGTAAATAAGCACCAGTATGTAACACAAATCCATAAGCTATAATTTTCATGATGGCCTCTAACGTAAATACCACTAAGAACACATATTCCACACTCTCCTGAAAATATAGAAAGAAAATATTAGAATAGTTGAAAGACCAGGTGGCAATTTGAGGTCTCAAATATATATACATGTACAGTAATGCCCTAAGTAATCGACCTCTTAACCAAAGCAGAATTATGGGTAACTTTTCAGGATTGAGTCGAAAATATGGCTTGTTGCCATTCATCGGAAAGCTATCGGGGAGCCATATTTCCGACTAAATCCTGAAAAGTTACCCATAATTCTGCTTTGGTTAAGAGGTCGATTACTTAGGGGATTACTGTAGTAATTCTACATTTTGTCACATTCTTTCCTAGTTCCAGTCTATTTAACCATTTCATGATGGGAGCTGTTAAAGAATTAAAGATCCTGTGCCAGTGATTTCTCTTATTTATAATAAGAGAACACATTGGCTTACAAGATAAAGATAAATATAATAGGCCAATGCATTGGCACAGGGTTTTCGCAAAATTTCAGGAAGCTCCAGTCATGGATGGGTTAAGAAATAACTCTTGTTTCGTTTAACCCTTTACCCAACAAACCGGCCAAAAACGGCCAAATAAAGCTGCAACAGCCTAAATTATCTTGGGTCTGTCTCAATAAAACCATACAAATATGGATATCATTGGAACCGGCTCATTGACCACATTGTGATGGTTACAGTTATGCCCTGTGCCAATGCATTCTCTTATATATGCGAGTCGACCATAGGTCGCCTCGCATATATAAGAGAATGCATTGGCCTAAAAAAATCTTTTTTTAACACTTTTTACCATTTTTTCTTACATTCTTTAACAATTTTATAATTTTTAATGTGTTAAGCCAATGCATTCTCTTATATATGCGAGGCGACCTATGGTCGACTCGCATATATAAGAGAATGCATTGGCACAGGGCCCTTCTGTTGGGTAAAGGGTTAAAGTTATGCAGTTATAATATAAAAGTTATATAATAAAAAGAAATAAAAGAAAATTTATTACGTTCTAGTCTAAATTTGTCTTATTCTATACTGCATCGATAATATCAGGCATCAAAACATGGTGCTGGTCATTTGCAGAACGAGGTCCCCAGAGGGTGAATTTAGTTATGCTGCCCAGTACAGTGGGCTAGCATCACCAAATTCATCTTCTGAGGACCTCATTCTCAACCTAGACACAGGCTTAATTAAGTTCCAAACAGGTGATGTGCACCCATTGGGCACCTCCATTATGCATTGTGTTGTCTGCCAATTTGGGTATATAGAGAAACTAAACTAAAAAAAAAGTAAACAAAAAGAAATTTCTAAAGAGTAAAGAACCTAAATTTTAACTTGATCAGGACTTTCTCATATGAAGGCCACGTACCAAGTTTCATCAAATTCTGTGCATTACTATCAACCGGGCAACAAACATTTCGGACAGACGGACAAACAGACGGATGGCCAAACACACAGACGGATGGACACTGCTCATTTCTATGGTCCCTTCTATGGCCACGCCTTCATAAATTATAGTAAAACCTATTACAGTAATGCCCTAAATAATCTACTCCTTAACCACAGCAGAATTATGGGTAATTTTCAGGATTTAGTCGGAAATATGGCTTGTTACCATTCATCGGAAAGCTCTCACTGACAGCTTTGCGATAAAGCTCTCACTGACAGCTTTCCAATGAATGACAACAAGTCATATTTCCGACTAAATCCTGAAAAATTACCCATCATTCTGCTGTTGTTAAGGAGTCGATTATTTAGGGCATTACTGTATATTTATGAGGAACCCACAAGGGAGCTAATTCAAAATGCAAACATGAGATATTGGATCTGTCACAAGACATTGCTGATTTTATTCTCATATCACTAGATAAATATTTAATGTAAATACATGGACCCCCCAACACATATGTATAATAACACACTCCAAATTGATGGAAATGAAGTCATCAAGACAAGAACCAAGATGTGCGAAATACGATTATCGCTGATGTGACAATCACTTTTACATACATGCGGGAGCTACGCCAGCTTAATCAATAAGAGTTGGTCGATGAAAAAGGTGGAATGGAAAAAATACAGTGCTTCCGCTCATGGGGTAATCTACACCAGTGGCATGCTTTTATAATGAGCGGAAGGATGCAGGACAATTGGATTGCAAAACCACAGCGTACTAGATTTCGTAACCAATAGGTCACGACTTCAATAACCTGCCGCAGTCGCAGGCCACAAGTCATATTGATAACCAGCCTTAAGTTTCACCCTCTGAGTATCTGATATTAATAATGCGTAGTAGTCATATGTTTACAGTCAAATAAAAAAACCAGGGGTGTATACGCGAATTAAATCTCGATTTGAATTGGGGGCAGCGCTGTAGAAATGATTCAAGTAATTTTATTTATCTAATCCAACAATTTAATTTATGCCTACTACAGTAATGTCCTAATTAATCGACTTCTTAACCACAGCAGAATTATGGGTAACTTTTCAGGATTTAGTCGGAAATATGGCTTGTTGCCATTAATCGGAAAGCTCTCCCCGAGAAAGTTGTGAAGTATAGTTACTTTCATTTTTATCGCGATGCTTCATTTCCAATTCCGGGTTTTTTGCAATCTCCACACGGTTGCTAATCGGAAGTCACGTGACAATTTCTCAAAAATCTATACCCGCTTCTTGAATAATCACTGATGGATATAGAAAAAATTATGTGACGTTTTTCACCTGCCATAGGTAAAAGCACCCTTGGTGGTTGCTATAAAATCTAGTTGTCAGGTGGTACTTGTACATGCTAACAAAGCTATATACATGTACATGTAGCAAGACAAAGCAGCGAGTTAAGCTATAAAAATCTAGTTACATTTCAAATTTAGAGCAAAACATTTTCAACCTCATGAAAACAAATCAAATCTAAAATCAGCAGCTCGATTCGCAAATCAAAATGAATCGTGAAGCTTAGCAGGGCCCTAATGAGTAGTCACTTTATTCCCATTGATTTATTTCAAGGGATGTTCATGCTTTTATAATGAGCTGATCAATGGCAGGAAGTGGGTCAATTGGATTTCAATACCACAGCATACTAGGTTTCGTAAACAATAGGCAACGACCTCAATAACCTGTTGCAATCTAAGGACACAAGCCACAAGTCATATTGATCACCAGTCCTGAAAATAATGTGTCCGACATTTACAGAATGAGGTCACCAGAGGGCGAATTTAGTGAAGCTACATGTACCCCAGGCTAGCATCACTAAATTCACCTTCTGCATATGGACCTCATTCTGTTTAGGCCTCATCTTCTCTGGAAAGGATCTTTATTATCAAATTAACAAGTTTTTTTTATTTTCTCTATATCTCCAAATTGGCAAACGACACAATGCATAATCAAGGTGCCAAATGGGTGAACGTCACCATCTTCACAATCAGGGAACTTAAATCTGAGTCTAAGTCTCCCATAGCAGATGAGGCCAGGCTGAATGAGGTCCCCAGATGGTGAATTAGGTGATGCTAGCTCGCTGTGAGATGCAGGGATTATTTTCACTTGGATAGCGCCTCGTAAAAATAATCCTCTGCATCTCACTCGAGGAGAAAAACTATACTCAGAACTATTGTCTTTATTCTACAGTAATGGCCTAAATAATCGACTTCTTAACCACAGCAGAATTATGGATAATTTTTCAGGATTTAATCGGAAATATGGCTTGTTGAGAGCTTTCCGATGAATGGCAACAAGCCATATTTCCGACTAAATCCTGAAAAATTATCCATTATTCTGCTGTGGTTAAGGAGTCGATTATTTAGAGCATTACTGTGCATGTATTCAAACCTGGATGGATATTTCCACCTAAATTCACCCTCTGGGGACCTCATTCAGCAATGTCCGGCACCATATTTTCAGGCCTGTTGATCATCAGTCACCCCCCACACCCCCCCTATACACCCCCACCCCCAAACCACGAAAATGATGTGTAACTTGTGTTAGAAGCATGTCCGAACACAGTGACAGAAAGGTAGATCACACCATGAATCTCTACTCTGCGTAACGCCAGTAGAGATCATATTCCATCAGTACAAAACCTGGGAACTTTTTGATGGTCTGACCCCTACTGACAGGGAACTTTATAACACTGAACAAATAAGGCAGGGAATATATTTCTTTGTTAATATTTGTTCCTCGATATTCAACTTCAAAGTATGGGGTGGTCCCAACTCGAAATTGCATGCTTTTTTGTGACTTTAGTGAGCCGATATCACAATAAACACTGAATTAATTACCCTGGAGAAATTCCATGATTGTAAGTGGCGCATAGCAAACTCGCCCATCAAGTCCCTTAAATACTGTCATCTCGAGCTGGGACTTTCGCCTACTGATGAATAAACTATTAAGCAACAGGTATTAACAAAGAAATATATTCCCCTCGTTATATTTTTCAACTTTATAAGTTCCCTGTCAAAACTTCAAAAAATTCCCAAGTTTTGTACTGGTGTAATATGATCTCTACGGGCATTAGTCAGAGTAGAGATTCGTGGCACGATCTAGCAGAAAGGGTCATGTTACTAGGCTTATAGGTTTTGATATTTTTGGACGAGGAGTTAAATCTAACCAACAAGAGACATTGAATCGTCACAAATGAAAAACAGAAGACTCGTAATAATAGATGACGGCTCAGACAGCATCACAAAGCATCTGTAGGGTGTCTACTTACAGATAGATGGCAATTATTCATATATGTAATTTTACTTCCACAAAGTACAAACCCACCAACTTTAGTGTATGAAACAAGCCTGAATTTAGTGTGTCTGACAGCGGGCTAGCATCACCAAATTTTTTCTAGAGACCACATTCTGCTTAGGCTTCAATGGCTATGGGAGACCTAGGATCAGATTGAAGTTCTCCAGTTGAAGTTTTTGATGTTCACAACCATTAGTCACCTCGATTAAGCATTTATCTTCTGCAAATTAGGGATATAGAAACAGACAGGGAAAAAGAAACTAAAACCAATGTCTTAATTTGAGACTATAGATACTTTGAAGATGATGCCTAAGCAGAATAAGGTCCCCAGAGGGTGAACTTGGTGATGCTAACCCACCGTGGAGGATAGAGTCACTAAATTCACCCTCTGGGGACCTCATTCTGCAAATGACAGGCACCTAAACTCATGCTTGCCGCGAAGTACACACACACCCACCAATTATAATTGCCGAATTTTGCACGTTAGACTGATCCCTGTCCTAAATGGGGCCACAGTGCATCATGGGAAGTATGTCGTGGTTAAAGGGATTCAAGGCTTTCATAAAGTCTGTAAAAAACAGCACTAAGAAGAATATGGAGAAATAGATAAACTTTGTTCTTATATTCATTATTGATCAATAATGACATTTTGCATGTTGAAACCAGCCCTCTTAGTTCAGATTGTTTGGCTTTGGAATCTGCTATGGCAACCCTTTGCCATGGCCCAATCTCACCTTCACACACAACAACGGAGAGGAGTCCCCCGCTCGCTCTAGTTGCCCATCCCCGTGTGCCCAAGGCTCCTTAACTACAGTAGAATTATGGGTAATTTTTCAGGATTTAGTTGGAAATATGGCTTGTTGCCATTCATCGGAAAGCTCTGAGAGCTTTCCGATGAATGGCAACAAGCCATATTTCCAACTAAATCCTGAAAAATTACCCATAATTCTGCAGTGGTTAAGGAGTTGATTATTTAGAGAATTACTGTACAATATGAAAAGATTGACTTTGTTCTTATATGTATTTTCATGATTAACAAGAGATGGACTGTCGTCCTGTCCATACCTCCATGTGGCATACCGCCAACCAAGTGTGGGCATACCTATTGCCTATGATAACCTATGATCGACTGTCGTCCAGTCCATACCTCCATATGCCACACCACCTAGTGTGGGCATACCTATTACCTATGATAACCTATGACTGTCATCTGGTGCATACCCCCTTGTGGCATACCGCCTAGTGTAGGCATACCTATAACCTATGGGTGATCATACTCAGACAGATGGACCCAAAAATCAGCATTTTCAAATAAACAAAGATGAATAACTATAGAACGAAAAACATAAACAAAATGATTCAGCATGCCATTGAATGTCCTCATAGTGGTGAACATCCGTACCAAATTTCATTGAGATCCGAGCATTATTGTTCACGTTATGACATGAACAGATATCGGATGTATGGATGGATGTACGGCTCGACAAGCAGACGTATGCACAGACGGACAGGTGCAAAACAGTATACCCCCTTCTTAAAAAAAAAAAGGGGGTAAAATAACTCTCCAACAAGTGCACCGCTGGGCGGAGGTAACGCCCCCGACTGTACAATCAGAGAGGATTTTTCTTATTTTTGTGCAAATACTTATTAAATGGCACTTTGTAAAGTTATGTTATTCATGAGTAAACAATCCAAAATCAAGTTATCATCTGGAAACCAAAAAAAGTAGCAGAAAACCTGAATTTTCAAAGTCCAAAAAGGGGCGTAACTCTGGAACAAATGGGCGGACGAAACCACGGCTATGGGGAAATATTGTCCCCCCCAGCTGGTCTATTGGCATACCAAAGATCAACTGAATTGAATTAGCGAAACCAAAGTTATGAGTTGAAACGTTCGTATGCCACAGAAAACTGAATTTTCTAAGTCCAAAAAGGGGCGTAACTCTGGAAAAAATTGGCGGACGAAACCGCAGTTATGGGGAAATCTTGTCCCCCCGGCTGGTCTATTAGCATACCAAAGATCAACTGAATTGAGTTAGCGAAACCAAAGTTATGAGTTGAAATGTTCGTACGGACGGAAGGACGGACGGACGGACGGAAGGACGGACGGAAGGATGGAAGGACGGACGGACGGACGGATGGACGGAGGGCTCCACTATATACCCCCAAATCTCCATCGGAGATCGGGGGCATAATAATGAGTGTATGGGTATGAGTTTGGTGATGTTCGCCCACCACGTGGGATATCATCACTAAATTCACCCTCTGGGGACCTCATTCACCCTCTATATCCAGGCTGAATTCATCACTGTACAACCTCTCATACTGCATACTGTCTGTATTCCTCCTAAGTGGTTTCCACGCCTGAGCTACTGGTATATCAGGAGGGGGAAGTTTAGATGGTACAGTATAGAGAAAACTACTTATTTGTTAAAGGGGTACTGTACTCTAAATCTGGCCATTTATGGTACCATCTCCTTTTATACTCAACAGAATATATGCAACAAATGAATTTGAGCCATGGATTAGTGCAAAATCTATGAATGATGCAAACAACATGGTACATGTAATTGTAATGAAAATGAATAATGGCTGGAGTCACAAATTCATTTTCATTATAATTACCATGTTGTTTGCATGGATGATAGAGCACATGCATGTATTTGGCACAAATCAATTGCTCAAATTCATCCATTTGTTGCATTTCTGTTGAGTATAGAAAGAGATGGTCCCATAAATGGCCGAGTTTAGTGAACAATACCCCTTTAAGCTAGTGCACCATCCGAATGAATCTATGATATCTGACGACCACATTTGAAGACCGAATCAAGCATATATACAAATGGGGACCTCATTCTGTAAATGTTCGACCGAATCAAGCATATATACAGATGGGGATCTCATTCTGTAAATGTCAGACAAGGTATTCCGAGGCTTGGTTACCCTCAGTAACGGAGGTTGTACATTGATGTCTGGTTGCCCCCTTCAACCTTGTCTCGGCATTATTTCTCACTAATGATAACTGTAAATTGGATGGAATTTGGCGAAAGGACTTCAAATAAGTCAGCTCGGCTCATCTGACCCCAATTGTCTTTTATGTCATATATTTTATGCAATTATATATATGAATGTCCATAGAGGGCAAAATAAATATAACTAGATTGGATGATCAGGGAAGTCACTATGGAAGGAAACCAAGGTGAAGAAGTCATTGTTAATGGACGAGTAGCTGGACCATGGAAGGAAACCAAGGTGGAGAAGTCAGTGATAATGGACGAGTGGCTGGACCATGGAAGGAAACCAAGGTGAAGAAGTCATTGTTAATGGACGAGTGGCTGGACCATGGAAGGAAACCAAGGTGGAGAAGTCAGTGTTAATGGCAGAGTGGCTGGACCATGGAAGGAAACCAAGGTGGAGAAATCAGTGTTAATGGACGAGTGGCTGGACCATGGAAGGAAACCAAGGTGGAGAAGTCAGTGTTAATGGACGAGTGGCTGGACCATGGAAGGAAACCAAGGTGAAGAAGTCAGTGTTAATGGACGAGTGGCTGGACAGTTGAAACTAGAATCGCAAGGCCTGAGTGGCTGAGATATTTTAGTTCCAAATGTCCAGTTGCGAGTTCATAACTGACTTTATAACCCTTTCATGTGGTTAATGAGGAGTTGCGCTGGTGCAGCATTAAAGATCCTGTGCCAGTGCATTCTCTTAAATATGCGAGTCTCCCATTATGACTTCTCCCTGTGAACAGTCTAGGCCTTTGAGACCTCTAGGCTGGTTCCTGGGAGACGGAGTAATCAAATGTCTTTGGATCATTAATCCTTTTTTTGCTGGTGCAGCATTAACCCTTCCATGACTGGAGCATTATAGTATATAATATGAATTGTACGTGACCCGTAGTGGAGCAACCACACATGATGTGCCTCAAATTTGCCTTTTTTCGGCGACATATACGCTAAGAATAATTTATGTAACATCATGCAGTGGTCATGACGGAGCCGACATGCCAAATTGACAAGACGTGTCGTGGATTGTAAAATCTTGTCTGGATTATCGTCATGACTTCTTCATTTTTCGTTTTCATTAAGCTGACCAACGAAATTGGTCTAAATGAAATTAATAGACTTAAATCACATGTTAATTCTTCGTAAGTTGTGAAGTAGTTACTTTCATTTTTATCGCGATGCTTCATTTCCAATTCCGCGTTTTATTGCAATCTCGGCACGGTTGCTAACCGGAAGTCACGTGACAATTTCTCCAAATGCTATACCCGCTATCTTGAAAAATCACTGATGGATATAGAAAAAAATATTTGACGTCATTCACCTGCCTTTAGGTATAAGCACCCTTGGTGGTTGCTATGAATTCATAAAATATCTCGCATATTAGCTTATTAATGAGGCAGAAAAACTGTATAACGTAAGTTGCTAGAGGTTGCGTATAAATTACATGACTGGAGCTTCCTGAAATCCAGAGAAAAGCCTGTGCCAATCCACTCTCTTATATATGCGAGTCTCCCATAATGGAGCCCCACATATATAAGAGAATGCACTGGCTTAAATGGTCAAGGTAAATATTATTAAGCTAATGCATTCTCTTATATATGTGAATCTGCCATAGGGAGCCCCGCATATATAAGAGAATACACTGGTTTACAAGGTTAAGGTAAATATTGTTAGGCCAATGCATTCTCTTATATATGTGAGCCTCCCTATGGTAGACACGCATATATAAGAGAATGCATTGACACAGGGTTTTCGCTAAATTTCAGGAAGCTCCATTCATGTGATATATGACCTGCACAGCCTCAAGCAACATACTAGTATGTTATACACTTTTTCTGCCTCATTAAAAAGCTAATATGTGAGATATTTTGTGAATTCGTATATACTATAAAATATCTCCCAGGAAGAATTAGTGACATATACACTGCACAGGTCTATGAACCAAACATCATCAACAATTACTCAAATATTTTTTCTATGACAAAAACCCAGTTGTTTAGGTCAAGATAACTCCTCATTCTAATGATAGAAATACACAAATGCTGTCGAGGATCACAATTAGCATAAATGTCTCGAAACATTACCTGTCTGCCAGAAAACGCCACTAACTTGTTCAATATATGTCAGAATTGAGTAAGAATCCTGATTGAAACGGACAATTTATGGGTCGTTTATTGGGTACATTAGCCAGGAAATTATGCCTCAGCTTTAAAATATGCTTCGGTTTGGGAAGCATCTACTTAACCCTTTACCCAACAGAAGGGCCCTGTGCCAATGCATTCTCTTATATATGCGAGTCGACCATAGGTTGCCTCGCATATATAAGAGAATGCATTGGCTTAACACATTAAAAATTATAAAATTGTTAAAGAATGTAAGAAAAAAGTGTTAAAAAAAGATTTTTTTTAGGCCAATGCATTCACTTATATATGCGAGGCGACCTATGGTCGACTCGCATATATAAGAGAATGCATTGGCACAGGGCATAACTGTAACTATCACAATGTGGTCAAGGAGCCGGTTCCAATTATATCCATATTTGTATGGTTCTATTGAGACAGACCGAAGATATTTTAGGCTGTTGAAGCTTTATTTGGCCGGTTTTGGCCGGTTTGTTGGGTAAAGGGTTAATTGGGACAGTTAGTGGAAGTACATCCCTGATTTAGAAAGCTGCAAAACATGCAATATATATTCAGGGATGTGTTCACGTGGGGCGGCACATGCCATGGTGGGAGTTTGGGCACAGCACATGGTGGGGGGGGGGGGGGGGGGGGGGGGCACCCACCACTTCAAATGAAATTAACACTCTGATTTACAGTGCCGATCTGTTGCCAGCTGTTGCAATTTTTAATGCCTCCCATAAATTCATGTAAAATGTCTTCAGTGAAAGAGATTTTAGCCAAATAAAACTACCAGGTATTATGGAACCAATATTTACAATACAGTTTCAATATGGTTAATTTACTAATTATACTGTTTATGGTGAACTCTGAACGTAAAATAATTAAAGTTGCACATATTGTTTGGAACTTTGATTCTCCAAACCTGAAATATTTATTACACACCATCAACCACTTTAGCTGTTTTAAGATGGGACAATTAAAGTTATTCTGACGGAAACAAAATAGTCTATTGTTTTTATCAGCATTATTGTAGCTAAAGAAAGCAAATTTTCAGTCAAAGATATGTCAAGGTAGAAATTAATATCACTGCTTTGTCTTGCTGTTAAGTTGAACGGTGCCTAAAAAAAAATTGTCCCAACACAATATGTGCCTTTAAATATTTCCAAAAGTCATGTCACTGGTAAGAAAGTAGGCCAGGTCATGGCAGAGTCTGGTCTTCCATGTCTAGAATCGAGTGCATGAACCAGTGCATGTATTGTGTCTTTTCTCTTTTGTTATTCTTTGTTCACATTAAAAAATAAATTAAAATAAAATAAATAAAACTACCAGTTATTAACCGCTTCATGACGGGAGCTGCACTGGTGCAGCGTTAAAAATCCTGTGCCAGTGCATTCTCTTATATATGTGAGTCTCACATATTTAGGAGAATGCAATGGCTCACAAGGTCATGGTAACTATTGTCAGGCCAACGCAGGCTCGCTATGGGAGACTGGCATATATAAGAGAATGCCATCGCAAAGGGTTTTCGCAACATTTCAAGAAGCTCCAGTTATGGAGGGGTTAACCAGGATGTTACTGTATGTTGGAGGGGTTAACCAGGATGTTACTGTATGTTGGAGGGGTTAACGAGGATGTTACTGTATGTTGGAGGGGTTAACCAGGATGTTACTGTATGTTGGAGGGGTTAACCAGGATGTTACTGTATGTTGGAGGGGTTAACAAGGATGTTACTGTATGTTGGAGGGGTTAACCAGGATGTTACTGTATGTTGGAGGGGTTAACCAGGATGTTACTGTATGATGGAGGGGTTAATCAGGATGTTACTGTATGTTGGGGAGGGGTTAACCAGGATGTTACTGTATGATGGAGGGGTTAACCAGGATGTTACTGTATGTTGGAGGGGTTAACCAGGATGTTACTGTATGTTGGAGGGGGTTAACCAGGATGTTACTGTATGTTGATGACTGCAGACAAATAGAAGGGAACATGTCTAGCTGGCAGGTTCTCCAGGGAAGTATGTGGGTGACTTCAGACCATTAGATGGCAGCATGTCTAGCAGGCTGGGGTTCTTTTAATAAAATCAACATAGCTCTTGTTTTTCTCGGTCACATTCAATTTAGTCCCAAAAAGGAAGATTAGTAAACAACTATCTGCCTATTGATGAGCCGAGGCACAGAAGCAGACACCACAAGTTGACGTTATTCCCACAACGTGGTCAATATCAAATTCTTTTCATGAATTAATGGGAACTGTCTAATGAAGCAAAGATTCCCCGTCAAACAGGAAACAGACGTGTTTTCTTTGATTTTGAGTTACTTTGTGGTGTTCATGCACAGAATATACTGGTGTAATGGTCACGCAAAAAGGCTAAATATATGCCATAGAAAAACACTAACTGGGAACTACGCCAGACGAGTCCCAATATTTAACACTCACTTTATAAATGGACTCTCGCACCCAGGGGGATTTTACATTTTTGCCCAGAGCAACCTATTAAAGACCTTTGCTGATATCACTCCAAACCTGGCTGATAACCAACTAAACTCGGCTGATAACCAACTAAACTCGGCTGATAACCAACTAAACTCGGCTGATAACCCACTAAACTCGGCTGATAACCAACTAAACTCGGCTGATAACCAACTAAACTCGGCTTATAATATAACCAACTAAACTCGGCTTATAATATAACCAACTAAACTCGGCTGATAACCAACCAAACTCGGCTGATATAAGTTATGACGTCACCAAGCAATGCGTAGTGTTTACGTCCAATGTAACAGCCATTCGGGGATTGACACAGTCACAGTGATAGTTCGATATAACGACAATTTCTAAATGGACATGAAGTAATGGCAAGTGTTTTATGCCATTTCGAACTGGTGTTTACTCCAGCATTTCATTGGGCATCGTGAATATCCACTTGGACATATAACGTGCGTGGTCATACGCGCATTGACAACTCATCAATATCTTCTTTAAGATGTAGATTTATTGATTTTGTCCATTCAATCTTTTGTTTACACTGATCAACTGACGTTGGATTGGATAATAATGGTACTACCATATAGATGATCTATAATTAATAATGAGGTTACTACTTGGTTAGTCGGCCGAGACATATCAGCCCGAGGTAACTTCTTATCAGCCAGAGACCGAAGGTCAAAGTTACCTCGGGCTGATATCTCGGCTGATATCAAACTAACTACAGTAATGCCCTAAGTAATCGACCCCTTAACCACAGCAGAATTATGGGTAAATTTTCAGGATTTAGTCGGAAATATGGCTTGTTGCCATTCATCGGGGAGAGCTTTCTGATGAATGGCAACAAGCCATATTTCCGACTAAATTCTGAAAAAGTTACCCATAATTCTGCTGTGGTTAAGGGGTCGATTACTTAGGGCATTACTGTAAGTAATAACCTCTAATTACAACCATAGATCGTGGGGAAAAACTCAGGAAAAATACACAAACCATTACTTCCATCTGGGGACATGATATAATTTGAAAATTTAACCCTTTGAGTGCCAGGGGCCGATCTCATCGGCCCTAAACCTACAAAATAAGTCTGTTAAAGAATATAAGAATAAATTATTAAAATTGTAAAAAATTGTAAAAAAAAAAAATGTTAGGCCAATGCATTCTCTTATATATCCGAGGCGACCTATGGTCGACTCACATATATAAGAGAATGCATTGGCACAGGGTATATGGGTTGATACAAACATCGACCTGGCACTCAAAGGGTTAATACAATTTAAGTCACCCACTAGTTTCAACAGTTAAAGATGGTCCATCTCTTCCTAAACACGTTATATATAGTTACGGAGTATAAAATAATAATTATGAATTAAAGACACCCGTCCGGAAAAGCTTCTATCAATTAAATATTGATTTTATATCAATAATTTTCTTATATAATGCAATAATCAATTGGAACATGTTTTCATTACTAATTTTAGAACAGACCGACAGGCGATCTCAGATTGAGATAGAGTTCTCTGGCTTGCCATGCTCCAAATATCCCAAACTGATTGTATGAATTATACCAGAAAATCCAAAATAATATCATGACCCTTTCATGACGGGAGCTGTGCTTGTGCAGCATTAAAAATCCTGTTCCAGGCATTTTGCAAGGTAATTATTGTTAGGCCTATGTATTCTCTTATATATTCGAGGCTCCCTACGGGAGACTTGCATATATAAGAGAATACATTGGCACAGGGTTTTCGCAAAATTTCAGGAAGCTCGAGTCATGGAAGTGTTAATTGATAGAAGCATTTCCAGACAGGGGTCTTTGACTCATAGTTATTATTTTAAACCACGGAAACTATATAAAACTTGTATAGGAAGAGATACAGTATTGCCCTAAATAATCGACTCCTTAACCACGAGAGCTTTCCGATGAATGGCAACAAGACATATTTCCGACTAAATCCTGAAGTACCTATAATTATGCTGTGGTTAAGGAGTCGATTATTTAGGGCATTACTGTAGATCATCTTTCAGTAAGCGTCTGGGGAATTGTGTGTGCAATGGCCAAGATGAGTTCACAAAAACTAATAATACAGCCATTTGAATTTCTCCAGTCCCCAGGTTTGGTCTGAGAAAACAAGATCTTTTCTTTTGAATACACTATCTGAATAGATTCTGCAGTAGAAAGTGGTCGCTGTAAATGACAAAGAAATTCTATTCTGCCTCATGCACTCCGATAATTTGTCAGCATCGTGTGCTCCAAGAAATCCACTAACCTAATCACAAAACGCTCTATTCTTACATGTCACATGGTTAGTGAATTATTACGAACTAGATCTCCCAAATTACTTCAATTAACCACAGTGCATGATCAAATAAGTATGCTTTATCGATGGTGTCTCAGACTAATAACATTGGATAGGAGGACAATAGAGCTGTCTCTGTGGTGATTTGTTTCTATTGTAAACTCACTCCATGCCTAGCATAACAGTAACAAAGTTATGCTTTTATGCTGTATTTTCTGAGAATAAATAATATTTGGAAATAAATCAAATTTGCACATTGCGCAATCATGAGTATTACATTTGGATGGACTCAGCGAGAAATCTACAGTAATGCCCTAAATAATCGACTCCGTAACCACAGCAGAATTATGGGTAATTTTTCAGGATTTAGTCGGAAATATTGCTTGTTGCCATTGAGCTTGTCACCGAGAGCTTTCCGATGAATGGCAACAAGCCCTATTTCCGACTAAATCTTTGAAAAGTTACCCATAATTCTGCTGTGGTTAAGGAATTAATTATTTAGGGCATTACTGTATATGCACCAGATCAGTTCGCCACCCCATCCCCCTGGAATCTGTTCATAGTTCTCCAATAGACCATGCCATGAATCTCTACTCAGGCTAACACCCGTAATCTCTACTCAGGCTAACACCCGTAGAGATCATATTCCACCATGCCATGCCATGAATCTCTACTCAGGCTAACACCCGTAGAGATCATATTCCACCATGCCATGAATCTCTACTCAGGCTAACACCCGTAGAAATCATATTCCACCATGCCATGAATCTCTACTCAGGCTAACACCTGTAGAGATCATATTCCACCAGATCATGCCATGAATCTCTACTCAGGTTAACACCCGTAGAGATCATATTCCACCAGATCATGCCATGAATCTCTACTCAGGCTAAACCCGTAATCTCTACTCAGGCTAACACCCGTAGGGATCATATTCCACCATGCCATGAATCTCTACTCAGGCTAAACCCGTAATCTCTACTCAGGCTAACACCCGTAGAGATCATATTCCACCATGCCATGAATCTCTACTCAGGCTAACACCCGTAGAAATCATATTCCACCAGATCATGCCATGAATCTCTACTCTGGCTAACACCCGTAATCTCTACTCTGGCTAACACCTGTAGAGATCATATTCCACCATGCCATGAATCTCTACTCAGGCTAACACCCGTAGAAATCATATTCCACCATGCCATGAATCTCTACTCAGGCTAACACCCGTAGAGATCATATTCCACCAGATCATGAATCTCTACTCAGGCTAAACCTGTAGAGATCATATTCCACCAGGACAAAACCTGGGAACTTTTTGAAATTCTTACCTGTTCTGACAGGGACCTTCATAACATTGAACAAACAAGGCAGGGAATATATTTCTTTGTTATTACTTGCTCCTCAATAATCTTCTACACATTGGTCCCAGCTCGAGATTGCATGCTTTTCTGTGACTTTTGTGAGCCGATATTGCATTAAACATTGAATTAATTACCCAGAAGAAATTCCATAATTGTGAGCGATGCAAAACAAAATCGCTCACAGTCACTTAACCCTTTACCCAACAAAACGGCCAAAACCGGCCAAATAAAGCTTCAACAGCCTAAAATATCTTCGGTCTGTCTCAATAGAACCATACAAATATGGATATCATTGGAACCGGCTCCTTGACCACATTGTGATAGTTACAGTTATGCCCTGTGCCAATGCATTCTCTTATATATGCGAGTCGACCATAGGTCGCCTCGCATATATAAGAGAATGCATTGGCCTAAAAAAAACACTTTTTACCATTTTTTCTTACATTCTTTAACAATTTTTATAATTTTTAATGTGTTAAGCCAATGCATTCTCTTATATATGCGAGGCGACCTATGGTCGACTCGCATATATAAGTGAATGCATTGGCACAGGGCCGTTCTGTTGGGTAAAGGGTTAAACCGTTAAATTTCAAGTTGGGACCTTCAACTACAGTGAAGTACATTATCAAGGAACAGATAATAACTAAGAATATATTCCCCGTGTTATTTTTTCAACTTTTTAATGTTCCCTGTCAAAACTTCAAAAAGTTCCAATGGTTTTGTACTGGGAGATATGATCTCTACAGGCCTGAGTAGAGATTCATGGCATGTTCTAGTTCTCCAATAAAAAAACTTTGCATGTTGAAGCCATTGTTGTATGTAAACAAATCTGTTACAATATTTGTCTACAAACGTTGCTTATCGTGTACTAGTATTAAGTTCAAATATTTTAGTCTGACTAAGATGTTTATGTTCAAGAATTGATTAAACTTTGCCATCTTATTGGACTAATTGGACTAAGAGTAACTTTTACATAACAATGGTTACACTGTCAATCTATTTTCTCATGTACATGTACCGTTGATGATACATGTAGTTTGTTTTAGAGGTCCCCAGAGGGTGAATACAGTGATGCTACCCCTGCACAATGGGCTAGCATCATCAAACTCACCCTCTGAGGACCTCATTCTACTGTGGCTTCATCTTCTGCGAGTCTCTGGTCTCAAATAAAACATTGTTTTGGTTAATTTTTCCTTTTTCTGTTCAGTTTCTATATCGCCTAATTTGCAGAAGATAAAATTAGGGGATAAAGAAACTGAACAGAAGGGAAAAAGTAACTTACAACAATGTTAATCTGCGACTATACATGTAGATACTTCCCAGAAGATGAGGACTAAGCAGAATGAGGGTGGATATGATTATGCTAGCCGGCTGTTCAGGGTAGCATAACATCACCCTTCTGTGAACATCGTTCTGCAAATGACAGACACACTATCTCAAGGCTAGTCAGTGATTGGGTTTATTTGTGTAACATGCACCTTGGTCGACACCAAGATCACAGGAGAGAGATTTGCCCGTGTATCCTAACAAAATCAATCAACATTACAACGATATTGATCAGAGCCAGTACACATACAGCGTAGATTTTACATTGATCCGTAGCCATCCTCGGCAACACATCTGCCTGGTCGCTAGTTACTTGTGGGGGGAAGTCACAAATGTGCTCTCACTGCTTGACGTCCTCCATTGTGGAAATGAATAATCACGGAGGTGAATTGGCACTGTACTGTTCATTATATAAAAACTGTACATGCGTATCTGATAATAGGGAACGTGCCGCGTGCCTACTGACTGCATGAGCCCGGAATTGTATCTCTAAATACTCAGACTGTATTCTAATAGCATCAAACGTAAGGTCGTTACCAGAAAAGTTAAGTATCATCCTTAACCCTTTGAGTGCCAGGGGGCCGATCTCATCGGCCCTAAACCTACAAAATAAGTCTGTTAAAGAATATAAGAATAAATTATTAAAATTGTAAAAAATTGTAAAAAATGTTAGGCCAATTGCATTCTCTTATATATGCGAGGCGACCTATGGTCGACTCGCATATATAAGAGAATGCATTGGCACAGGGTATATGGGTTGATACAAAATCGGACCGGCACTCAAGAGTTAAACTGATAATACGGTCAGACCACAAGCTCTTATCTAATTTTTTCCCAATTCATGTTTCGCACAAACTCAAAGATATGGTAATTCTTTTCAATCCCAATTTGTCTGTATATATGTACCATCATATCCTTACAATAGCTAGTAATTACAGTAATGCCCTAAGTAATCGACTCCTTAACCACAGCAGAATTATGGGTAACTTTTCAGGATTTAGTCGGAAATATATATGGTTTGTTGCCATTCATCGGAAAGCTCTCCCCGAGAGCTTTCCGATGAATGGCAACAAGCCATATTTCCGATTAAATCCTGAAAAGTTACCCATAATACGGCTGTGGTTAAGGAGTCGATTACTTAGGGCATTACTGTATGTAACTCCTTGTGCCAGTTTATGCTAGAGACTGATCAGTTTGTAAATAATTTGAAGGGACCCAAATAACTCTTTCCATCAATTTATCACATTATTATAATCAATAAATTTGAAAAATGATCAAGGAAATATGGGTTGATACAAAAATCGGACTTGGCACTGAAAGGGTTAAAGTATATTTATTGGTTAAAATTGTGTTTTTACTCACTATAATGGTTCTATTAATGGGCTCTTGTATTGCATAAAACTTATTGTATCATAGAAGGGCGATGTCAGGGTGTAAACTGAATTTCAGCCATTGCTACTTCTCCCTGATTACAGTCGACTTTAATTCTCCCTATCCATTGCTACTTCTCCCTGATTACAGTCGACTTTAATTCTCCCTAGCCATTGTACTTCTACCTGATTACAGTCGACTTTAATTCTCCCTATCCATTGTACTTCTCCCTGATTACAGACGACTTTAATTCTCCCTATCCATTGTACTTCTCCCCGATTACAGACAACTTTAATTCTCCCTATCCATTGCTACTTCTCCCTGATTACAGTCGACTTTAATTCTCCCTATCCATTGTACTTCTCCCTGATTACAGACGACTTTAATTCTCCCTATCCATTGCTACTTCTCCCCGATTACAGTCGACTTTAATTCTCCCTAGCCATTGCTACTTCTCCCTGATTACAGTCGACTTTAATTCTCCCTATCCATTGCTACTTCTCCCTGATTACAGTCGACTTTAATTCTCCCTATCCATTGCTACTTCTCCCTGATTACAGTTGACTTTAATTCTCCCTATCCATTGCTACTTCTCCCTGATTACAGTCGACTTTAATTCTCCCTATCCATTGCTACTTCTCCCCGATTACAGTCGACTTTAATTCTCCCTAGCCATTGCTACTTCTCCCCGATTACAGTCGACTTTAATTCTCCCTAGCCATTGCTACACTTCTCATTGATTACAGTCGACTTTAATTCTCCCTAAATAATCAAGTGCGGAGAGAGTTCTAATATTTATAATTGATAGCTCTCCAATAAATAAATGTTGAGTGTTCAAACCATTGTTATGTAAATAAAAAGAGCATCACTAGGGCATGGCAAAATACTTAGAAGTTATAATACTAATGTTATCATCCGAAAATAAAAATTGAGTGCATATTCCAACAACACGGGATGTAACTCGGATGAAAATTCGCAGACAGAACCCAAATCGACCTTGACCTGTATTTTGTGCTGGTAAACTCACATACCAAATTTCATTCCATTCAATTCAGACTTAGTAAAGTTATCATTCGGAAATGAATAAAGTGAATGGACGGACAGCTCGATGGATGGACAAACAGATGCCATGACAGACAGACGGACCAATAACATAATACGTCCTGTTTTTTCAAACGGGCGTACCGACAGCATGCAAATGAATGCAAACTGCAGACCTCATAATCAAAGTGCACAGGTTCTCATGGTACTACATATCTGTGCCAAGCTTATACAAAAATTTACCAAAAAATGTACGAATAAAAGCTTGGACAAAGTTGAGTCTCCCCAATACAATAACTCATTACAGAGGGTACAATGATGTAGAATGCTAAATATATCATCTTTTGGAATTTCTATCTGGGTCTGCCCTTTTAGGTAAACATTCAGTTTTCAGTGCACAGACAGCTTGTGTAATTCATGTTGAGAAGAGCCGAGAGTGGAGAGGAAGTCACCAATATGCACCCACTACTTGACGTCATGTTCGCAGGAAATGGATCACGATATTTCTAGTTTGGCACAGCGGCTCTTCAAGATAAATTGGTTGGAGCATCAAATGAGTATTGACTATGCCCTTGTGTCTACAAGCTCCAATGAGATAAAAGACAAAGTTATCCCTGGATATTCACATTTTTCATCCTTATCCATATGAGATAGAATAACCTTGTTATTTACGATGGCATATTGATATTGCATTTTAATATATACGTAATTTTTATATACACATTAAGGTCTTGATATAAAATCAAAATAGATATACTGAGACAAGTCTTTTGTAACTATTTACAGGTGCATATTTATTGGTATATACATCATTTCCTGGAAGTGTAGGCACACATACAGTGTATATAAAATATGACACAGGGTTCTAAAAGTCCAGACTGATAACTTTGTATAAAATTTAAAGGTATCATGAGTTAACCCTTCTGAAATTTTGCGAAAACACTTTGCCAATGCATTCTCTTATATATACGAGTCTCCCATTGGGAGCCTCTCATATAATAAGAGAATACATTGGCCTAATAATATTTACCTTAACCTTGTAATAGGCTCCTGCGAATATTCGATATTCGATTCGAGATTCGATTCGAAAGTCAAATTCGATTCGAATTCGAGTCGAAATTGCCAACTCGAAATTTCGAATATACTGTGACGGAAAAGTAGGTTGTTTACGAAAAAGTACACCCGTCGATCTTAGCTGTTTTTGTGGCATTTAATTCCAGAAAATTATGTATATATACATCTTATAATTCTTATTCTACATCGCGGATGTTCGCATGCTATTAAATATAAGTATAACCAGCAATTAGCCACTATAGGACGACTAATACGACGGGAATTATAGCTTTAAAATGGTAGCAAAAGCTCAGAGATTGCCAATGGACCGTCGACGCGCGTAGCTATTGGTTGCTATGAGACTGAGCAACCGATAGCGTTATCCATCCACTATCCGTCTCAGATTCCGCGTTATGTAATATCGCTGAGACTGTAAAGAACGCGTGTTCCCGGTGTTGAAAAGTGCATTTTGGTGGTGTTTTCTTTTGAAGTTAACTTTCAGTTTCGGAGCTTTCATTTACACCGGACAAAATGTCGTCAGTCATTCATGTTTATTTTAAACATGATAAAGCTTCAGGCAGTGCAGAGACTTGTGTGACACGTGTGATGAATACAACATGGTGTATAAATCGCAAGCATCTGGGATAACTACCCATTTATGGAATCATCTGATCAAGGAGCACCCACTACTATACTTGTACATAAAGAGGCTAACCTGCGATTGTTGTTGCGTCTTCAAGTTTGTAACAATGGGTATTTCCGAATGCCGATTTGCAATTTTGCATGTACATGCAAACTATATAAATTCCGTTTGATTTTAGTTCCGATAATCCGTTCCGATAATCGTTGTGATGGCCACATGGACATTTTAATCTTGGTATTGTTCTCGACAATTATCAACTGAAGTTAATAGTATCTCAATCGACGGTTCATCGCCACATAAGTTGTGATGGAACTTCATGCATGTAGTTCATAGAACGTTTCACAAATCGTATAATCGTTGACAAAACATGCCAAAATTGAGAATGCAACACACAGATATGATTTGATTCGATATTCGATTCGATTTTGTGAATTCGATTCGATATTCGATTCGATCAAAATATCCAATTCGCAGGACCCTACCTTGTAAGCCAGTGCATTTTATCTTCAAATGAGAATTTTTCCAAAATTTTCCTAAATTAGACCCTAAATTCAATTTGGAAAGTCCTTTTGGAATTTGGCAAAAAAAAATTCATTTCGCAAAAAAAAAATTGCTGGAGAAAATTCCAACCCTGGGAATCAGGGAGCTGAGGGGGTGAGCTCAGAGTAATGGTAACATCTCTGCACGTACTGGTGTCTATATATCACATCCTTGTCCCACACAAATATGGGGAACAAGATATCCCCAGTGCAGTCTAAATTAAAGATGATATATGAGATAATGACCTGAGGTAGGTATTTACACTGATCTCTCAACTGGCTGGTATCACACATTTCACATTGATGGAATATATGAATAAAACTGAGCTAAAGCAAGTAAACCCCATATATCTTCTTGCATACAGATGGGCATTCTCAGGGGGAGAGAGACAGCCATGAAATATTTAAGGGTACCACGGGGTGATTACAACTTTGTAACCTTTTGTGTATACAACATGGAGGTGACTCGCTGGGGCTAGCTGGGGCTATCGATCACCCACTATTCTCATTACCACTTCGTTCTGCCTGTCATTGATGTTCTGTGCGTAAGAGCAGTTCACTTATGCTGAGGTTCATCTGAGATTAGGCTGTGCCTATCCTCGTCAGAATCAAATCAGACGAAATGTACCAGTATTTGTATGTGAAATAGTAATTACAATCAATAAAGAGCCGTCCTTAATGGACGCCCCGGTATTGAGTTATGCGTTTTGGGGCAATTTAAATCAGGTTACCATCATGAGTCTATATACTCAACCCTTTCATCACTGAACGCATTCTCCCAATCATTTATCATGAATCTATAGAGAAAACATATAGGATTCCCATTCATTCATATGTATTTTGGAGAAATTTAACCCTTTTATGATGGGAGTTGCGCTGTTGCAGCATAATGATCCTGTGCCAGTGCATTCTCTTATATACACGAGTCTCCTATAGCAGGGTTTCCGCCCGGAGAAAACAAAGAGTCTGTATTTAGCTGTGTTGGGGAAACAAATAACGCAACAGTGGCTAACTGGCTAACAAGGCTAAGGTAAATATTTAAGCCAAAGTATTCGCATGTATATGAGGCTCCCTATGGGAGACTCGCATATATAAGAAGGGTATCACCCCCCACACCCCCCCCCCCCTCCCCCTGAATCCTGAATACCAGTTAATTTTGGGGGGTGAATCCCGAATACATGTTAAGAAATAATATGCGATAAATGACATACAAATTGACTGTTTTAATATACCGGTTAATTAAAAGTTTGGAATTGGAACACAAATCAAATATAGTTTCCGGACGCTTTCCGGTTAATGACCGAAGAGACTCCGTCGCGGTTATGGGCGTTATGAGGCGTTATGATACGATAATGATACTTTATGATGGCGGTGGTCGAATATGCCCAAGAAGCTATTCTACCCACTCATTCATACAGATAACTAGCACAAAATATAATTTTGCGCCATCAAAACCTGCGTCCAAGATGTTTTGCTTGAACCTGAATACCAGTTAATTCGGGGGTATGAATCCCGCGTACCAAAAGGGGGGGGGGGGGGGGGGGGGGGGGGGGGGTGATACCCTCATTCATCTCAGTGATCCAGAATTGGGGACCTGCAGTTTTCATTTAACCAGAAATAGCCTAATCATTTCTATGTGTATTTTGGAAAAATCAAGCAAATAGTATAAGGCAAATCCAAGGGTGGAACCAGTGGGGGTTGGGGGAGGGGCTATAGCGGGCTATAGAGGTTGAGGCCCGGCCCCCCCCATCGGGAAAATCTGCAATGGTTAACCTAGTAGCTTCCATGAATCTATAGCTCCCCCCTTTAAGGAATCATAGCCCTGCACCTGGCTCCACCCCTGGACAAATCACCACATATTATAGTCTATAGAGTACTTATGAACTTGACCATGAAAGCCACATTGGTGGCAGCTGCCTGGGTCTATATGAATCTCAATACATCAGTTCTACAGGAAGTGCCTAGGGACAGGATCATCATACACCAAGGTGTACCATCTGCTGTTCATATCAGCCATTACATTGTAAATGCAGACTGACCTACAGAAAGACTGCGATGTGTGGGGGTGGATGAGATACCTGGGAACGGGGCCAAGGATCTACCTTGTATATGAATGAATAACAACACCCGCCCCATCATCTTACCTGCTATAATATTTGCTGCTATATGCCTTGCATGCTTTTGCTAATTTTGTATATAAAAAGATTTGCGAAGGATTTTGATTCTGGGGTGAATTCCTGAATATCAAACGCATTGCTCCGGTGATCGAGTTCAGAGTATATACAACACAAATCACTTATAAACATACACCTAGATGAGAAAAATAACAAGAATGTTACACTTAAGAATTTTTTTTTTAACTTTTCATAAATTATTTTCAAGGATATAACAGAGTTTTAAAAGATCTTGAAAAGGAATAATTCCATAAATATTTCTCCAGACATACAGTAATGCTCTAATTAATCGACCTCTTAACCACAGCAGAATTGTGGGTAACTTTTCAGGATTTAGTCGGAAATATGGGTTGTTGCCATTCATCAGAAAGCTCTCCCCGAGAGCTTTCCGATGAATGGCAACAAGCCATATTTCCGCCTAAATACTGAAAAAGTTACCCATAATTCTGCTGTGGTTAAGAGGTTGATTAATTAGAGTATTACTGTATCAGAGTTTTAATAAAAGACCTTGAAAAGGAATAATTCCATAAATATTACTCCAGACATAGACTCGTGCTACATGTCCATAAATGTCCATTTCTTGAAACTCAAGGATATTTCTGACATTTGGCCCAGATTTTAAATACTCACATTGAGTAAGATATCACTTAGGAAATATTCAGATAATAAGTTCAACAAACGACCATCGTTGATCGTTTCTTGAACATATAAACTTAACATTTTCTTTCAATAAAAAGGACTCCTTGAGTCCTCGTTCTGTACTTGTAATATCTGTCGTCTGCTTATTTTCCTGAAAACGCCACCAGGTGAATGATAGACAATTCCAATATATACTCTTACAACAAGGTGGGAGAATCCATTTAGAAAAGAAAGGGTAAACTTTTCCAGACTCTTGTTGAAGAGGGATGAATAACTAACAACACTTTCCATATTGAGGAGCCTGCATGTGCCCCCCTTAACCCTTTACCCAACAAACCGGCCAAAACCGGCCAAATAAAGCTTCAACAGCCTAAAATATCTTCGGTCTGTCTCAATAGAACCATACAAATATGGATATCATTGGAACCGGCTCATTGACCACATTGTGATAGTTACAGTTATGCCCTGTGCCAATGCATTCTCTTATATATGCGAGTCGACCATAGGTCGCCTCGCATATATAAGAGAATGCATTGGCCTAAACAAAATCTTTTTTTAACACTTTTTACCATTTTTTCTTACATTCTTTAACAATTTTATAATTTTTAATGTGTTAAGCCAATGCATTCTCTTATATATGCGAGGCGACCTATGGTCGACTCGCATATATAAGAGAATGCATTGGCACAGGGCCGTTCTGTTGGGTAAAGGGTTAAACTCTGACTGTGCCCTCCAATCAAATATCCCAAAGTAATTCTCATACACGGCTTGCCACCCACATAATATGCAGTATGTATAGTGTACACAATCACGTCACCAATCTCACCCTCAGGGGACCTCATTCTGATCAGGCCTCATCTTCTCTCAAAGGTATCTTAATTATCAAACTAACGAGTTTTCTAGTTTCTTTTATAAACTTCTTTAGAAAGTTTCTTTTTCTTTTTTAGTTAAATTTTTCTATATCCCCAAATTGACAGACGACACAATGCATAATCCAGGTCACCGTATCGGGTGCACATGCATGTATTTACAGAAATAAAGCCCTGTCGCCATGGTAGTCTGAGAGGGGGGGGGGGGGGGGGGGGGGGGGGGCATCGACCTATTTACAGAAATAAAGCCCTGTCGCCATGGTAGTCTGAGAGGGGGGGGCATCGCCTATTTACAGAAATAACACCCACTCACCAAGGAAGGGTGAGAGGTGGGGGGCATCAACCTATTTACAGAAGTATAAAACCCTGTCGCCAAGGTAGGGCAAGAGATGGGGGCATCGACCTATGTACAGAAATAAAGTCCTGTCACCACGGTAAGCAGCAAAGAATTGGAATTTGTCAATACAACTTTTGTCGAGGTAGACATAAAACGGGGAATGGACTCGGATCAATAAACCTGGGAGACAATTAACCGCGTGAAATATATGTCATAACTGCGGGATCACTGGTCACAATTATCTGCCGTTAAATGCTTGATTTGTTCAACCAGAACAACGCCAAGGATTTTTCATTTGTTGACATCTTTATAACAGCATTTATAAGAACTGACTGAAGCAAGCCTTAAAATAAGTGCGTCTGGAATTTGTAGAATGAGGTCCCCAGAGGGTGAGTTTAGTGACGCCGCTACCCCACAAAGTGGGCTAGCATCACTAAATTCACACTCTGAGGACTTTATTCTGCTTAGGCTTCATCTTCTGGGAAGTATCTATAGTCTCAAACTAACATTGTTTTTAGTTACTTTTTCCCTTCTGTTCAGTTTCTGTATCCTCTAATTTGCAGAAGATAAAATGGATAATCGAGGTGACTAATGGGTGAACATCACCAACTTCAACTTTGAAACTTCAAAGGTCTCCCATAGCAGTTGAGGCCTCCACATAATGAGTTTCCCAGAGAGTAAATTTGGTGATGGTAGCCTAGCCCTCTGGGGACCTCATTCTGCTATTTCCAGTCCCGTGATAATTACAACAAAGGGCCATAACTCTGATTAAAATTGGCGGGTGAAACCCAAATATGAACTTGACATGTATTTTGGGCCAGTAAACCCACACCAAATTTCATTCCATTCAGTTCAGACTTACTAAAGTTATCATCCGGAAAAGAAAATTGTGTGCAAATTCCAACAAACAGGGTCATAATTCTGGTGAAATTGGCAGGTGGAACCCATCTTCAAACTTGTTTATTCCATTTGGTTCAGTTCAGACTTACTAAAGTTATCATTCGCAAACGAAAAAAGTGTAGTGTACGGACGAACAGATGTATGCTGACAGATGAATGGATGGACAGACAAATAGCATAATGAATCCCATTTTTTTTAAAACAGGCGTATAGTACCGGTACACCATTCCAATGTATACTTTTATAAATTAGCAAAGAAATGGTTAACCCATTCATGGCAGGAGCTGCGCTGCTGCAGCATTAAATATCATGTGCCAGTGCATTCTCTTATATATGCGAGTCTCCCATAGAGAGCCTGGCATATATAAGAGAATGCACTGGCTTACAAGGTCTAGTTAAATATTATCAGTCGAATGTATTCTCTGATAAATACAAGGCTCTCTATGGGAGACTCGCATATTTAAGAGAATGCATTGCCACAGGGTTTTTGCAAAATTTCAGGAAGCTTCAGTCATGAAAGGGTTAATGTTCTGTTTCTCAGACGCCTGCCTCCTCATTAAAATATGGCCTGCTGAGTGTCCACCGAAAATAACAATTATAAATAATCCTGCCCCTCGGCTTCACAATGCAATGAATTTTTGCGAAAGCCCTGTGCAAATGCATTATCTTATATATGCGAGTCGACCATAGGTCGCCTCACATATATAAGAGAATTAATGCATTGGCCTAACAATTTTATATAATATTTTTTATAATTGTTAAAGAATGTAAGAAAAAATTATAAAAAAAATAAGAAAAAATTGTTAAAGAATGTAAGAAATTATTATAAAAATGATAAAATTGTTAAAGAATGTAAGAAAAAATTATAACAATTGATAAAGATGTAAGACAAAATTATAAAAAAAAATTATAAAATTGTTAAAGAATGTAAGAAGAAATTATAACAAATAATCAAATTGTTAAAGAATATAAGAATAAATAAATAATTAAAATTGTATAAATATAAGAATAAATGAAAAAAAATTGTTATAGAAGTAACAAAAATTGATAAAAATTGTTAAAGAATATAAGAAAAAATTATAAAAATTTCAGGAAGCTTCAGTCATGGAAGGGTTAACCATTGATATAAATATGCCAGTAATTAGCGTGAAGTTCAGTAATGAGTTCACTAATGAGAGCATGTGAAGATCTAACAATATAGTCGCAGCCAATGCAAATAAATGCCCCCAGTGAAGATACACCAATGAAACCCTCAATGTGATGACAGAAGTGCAGTAAAGTGTGAAATATTATTATAACAACTTTAATTAAAACCTCAGATGATATCATTGCAGTCAGTGTGAAATTTCTTGACGGAGAACAAAACCCATAAATACTAGGTATGCTGCCAACATCTTTGACCAACATATGGTTAAATAATGGTTGTACATTTAGTAAAGAATATTATTTTAATGGGCCCTACAGTGTTATGGCTTGCAGAATATCTGGTATGCCTCCACGTCCTTAGACAAATTTTTTTGCCTCACTGATATTTGGCCAACATAGCTACTATTCGATGCCGAGTGTAATGATACATTCCAAGAGAGATGCCAACTCTACCTAATGGCAAGCAGTCTTCCAAACTCAGCAAATGATTGCTGGTAAGTCTGCATGAACTAATGTAAAGAAGATACAAGGTAGAGATTTGTAATGCTGTAAGTGTAGTGCAAAGATTAAATACATGAAATCTAACTTCCTGCTATCATAGCATTTGTAATCTGGTAAATTATTTTCTGGGGAGATGAGTAGGAGCAAAAACACTACACCCTAGTAACTTTTAACCCATGAATTTAACCATTAAAATACTATCCATAGTTACATTTAACCCATGAATTTAACTCTTAAAACACTACCCCCAGTTACTTTTAACCCATGAATTTAACCCTTAAAACTCTACCCCAGTTACATTTAACCCATGAATTAACCATTAAAACACTACCCCCTAGTTACATTTAACCCATGAATTTAACCATTAAAACTCTACCCCCAGTTACATTTAACCCATGAATTTAATCATTAAAACACTACCCCCTAGTTACATTTAACCCATGAATTTAACCCTTAAATCACTACCCCTCAGTTACATTTAACCCATGAATTTAACCCTTAAAACACTACTTACATTTAACCCATAAATTTAACCCTTAACATACTACCCCTCAGTTACATTTAACCCTTAAAATACTACCCCCTAGTTACATTTAACCCATGAATTTTACCCTTAAAATACTACCCCCTAGTTACATTTTACCCATGAATTTTACCCTTAAAACTCTACCCTCATTTTACCCTTAAAACACTACCCTCATTTTACCCTTAAAACACTACCATCATTCTGCAAATGTCAGACACACTAAACTCAGTACAGTAATGCTCTAAGTAATCGACTTCTTAACGACAGCAGAATTATGGGTAACTTTTCAGGATTTAGTCGGAAATATGGCTTGTTGCCATTCATCGGAAAGCTCTCGGGGAGAGCTTTCCGATGAATGGCAACAAGCCATATTTCCGACTAAATCCTGAAAAGTTACCCATAATTCTGCTGTCGTTAAGAAGTCGATTACTTAGAGCATTACTGTAGTATCAAAATGCCAACAAGAAAGTAATCCAGAGTGCATACTGGAAAAACTCCAGCAAAATTTTACAGAAAGAAACCAGTATAATTATATACCCCACCCCCTCAAAATTTGTACACTCATAAATGAGGGTATCACCCCCCCCCCCTTTTTCGGTACGCGGGATTCAGGGTGTTTTGAACAGTACACGGGATTCATACCCCCGAATTAACTGGTATTCGGGTTTAAGCAAAACATCTTGGATGCAGGTTTTGATGGCGCAAAGTAATATTTTGTGCTAGTTATCTGTATGAATGAGTGGGCAGAATAGCTTCTTGGGCATATTCGACCACCATGCCATCATAAAGTATCATTAATCATATCTTAACGGCCTCATAACGCGACCAGCATCATAATGTGTCTATGTAACTTCTGCTTGTATCTGTCTGATATTAAAACAGTCAATTTATATGTCATTTATCGCATATTATTTCTTAACATGTATTCAGGATTCACCCCCCAAAATTAACTGGTATTCAGGATTCACGCCAGAAAATTAACTGGTATTCAGGATTCACCCCACAAAATTAACTGGTATTCAGGATTCAGGGGGAGGGGTGTGATACCCTCATACATCAAAGAAAAACACTGCAGCTACTTCAACATGTTGGACAATAATAAGGTGTAAATTGGCTGTTAGACTGTTAGACTGTTATAAACTGTGAGAATGATATTATCGTGGAGGGTGCCATCAGATAAACTCCAAACCAGAATTAGTTAGACAGCCAGGCCCTGATTGTGTTTGCCTTGTATTTATATAAATCACTATCTGTCAGAGTCAATGTATGCAGATAAATATCAACTGGTTCAGGAGAGAATGAGGGCGCACCATATTCTCAATTTGAAACCTCCAGGCTGGTCCATCAAATAGGCTGGCTGGGTAGGCTGGTCCATCAAATAGGCTGGTTGGTTAGGCTGGTCCATGAAATAGGCTGGCTGGTTAGGCTGGTTCATGAAATAGGCTGGCTGGTTAGACTGGTCCATGAAATAGGCTGACTGGTTAGGCTGGTCCATGAAATAGGCTGGCTGGTTAGGCTGGTCCATGAAATAGGCTGGCTGGTTAGGCTGGTCCATCAAATAGGCTGGCTGGGTAGGCTGGTCCATCAAATAGGCTGGCTGGGTAGGCTGGTCCATCAAATAGGCTGGTTGGTTAGGCTGGTCCATGAAATAGGCTGGCTGGTTAGGCTGGTTCATGAAATAGGCTGGCTGGTTAGACTGGTCCATGAAATAGGCTGACTGGTTAGGCTGGTCCATGAAATAGGCTGGCTGGTTAGGCTGGTCCATGAAATAGGCTGGCTGGTTAGGCTGGTCCATCAAATAGGCTGGCTGTGAGGCTGGTCCATGAAATAGGCTGGCTGTTTAGGCTGGTCCATCAAATAGGCTGGCTGATTAGGCTGGTCTATAAAATAAGCTGTGACTCCAATGACTCCTCTAAGTTTGCCTCAGAAAATTAAGTCTACCTGCTTCTCATTTCCTTCAAACTATCAGCACACTTAATTATCACTGTCATTGGGTTCTGGCACATGTGTCTTATATAACCAGCATTCTTGTAATCTTTCATTATTTGGCATAACAGACCTGATGCCAGATTATTATCTTACATTAGAATCACCCTGATGTTTATTTATGTTATAATTGACAGGACTGTGGACCATCTGGATTATGAGATTGTGGCATTTATAAGTTTAATACACAGACATGTCTTGGCGAAAAGGGCAATATGCCTTTCATTCTGTGGCCCCTTTGACTGAGGGCAGAGGGGCAGCTGCCTGATTCCTGGTCAGAGATAACTGAAGTCTGTTATAATAATAAATACTCATTGACGAGTAGTTTACGTAGCAAATGTTCAGACATGAACTTATTATGAGAACATTTCCCACCAATGACTATGAATCATTCTGGTCTTGTATTATCTGTTTTTTCTATCTGTTATCCGGTTCTATTACTTGAACACCCATCCAAATGAATAATAGACTGTTCCAATGTAGACTTTTATAACTGAGTGGGAGAATCCATTCAGTAAAGAAATGGTTAAAATGCCTCCAGGGACTACAGCACCCACAGCACCCACAGCAATTACAAGTAATTGTGAGTATTACCATTGCTTTCATTCTCTGAGTGATATTACACGTAATTGTGAGTATTACCATTGCTTTCATTCTCCGAGTGATATTACACGTAATTGTGAGTATTACCATTGCTTTCATTCTCTGAGTGATATTACACGTAATTGTGAGTATTACCATTGCTTTCATTCTCCGAGTGATATTACACGTAATTGTGAGTATTACCATTGCTTTCATTCTCTGAGTGATATTACACGTAATTGTGAGTATTACCATTGCTTTCATTCTCTGAGTGATATTACACGTAATTGTGAGTATTACCATTGCTTTCATTCTCTGAGTGATATTACACGTAATTGTGAGTATTACCATTGCTTTCATTCTCTGAGTGATATTACACGTAATTGTGAGTATTACCATTGCTTTCATTCTCTGAGTGATATTACACGTAATTGTGAGTATTACCATTGCTTTCATTCTCTGAGTGATATTACACGTAATTGTGAGTATTACCATTGCTTTCATTCTCTGAGTGATATTACAAGTAATTGTGAGTATTACCATTGCTTTCATTCTCTGAGTGATATTACACGTAATTGTGAGTATTACCATTGCTTTCATTCTCCGAGTGATATTACACGTAATTGTGAGTATTACCATTGCTTTCATTCTCTGAGTGATATTACACGTAATTGTGAGTATTACCATTGCTTTCATTCTCTGAGTGATATTACACGTAATTGTGAGTATTACCATTGCTTTCATTCTCCGAGTGATATCAAGATATAATTATTAGCTAGTTACAACATAACCATTTATATCCCAATAACAAGATAATAGTAAAAATCCATTTATTTCTGAGGTACCGAGATTTTCACACTGGGATTGTTGTGTTCAGATCTCTGTAGTTCTCTGCATGGATACTAAAAGCCAGTCAGATCTCTGTAGTACTCTGCATGGATACTAAAAGCCAGTCAGATCTCTGTAGTTCTCTGCATGGATACATATCTCTGTAGTTCTCTGCATGGATACAGATCTCTGTAGTTCTCTGCATGGATACAGATCTCTGTAGTTCTCTGCATGGATACAGATCTCTGTAGTTCTCTGCATGGATACAGATCTCTGTAGTTCTCTGCATGGATACATATCTCTGTAGTTCTTTGCATGGATACAGATCTCTGTAGTTCTCTGCATGGATACAGATCTCTGTAGTTCTCTGCATGGATACAGATCTCTGTAGTTCTCTGCATGGATACAGATCTCTGTAGTTCTCTGCATGGATACAGATCTCTGTATTTCTCTGCATGGATACAGATCTCTGTAGTTCTCTGCATGGATACAGATCTCTGTAGTTCTCTGCATGGATACAGATCTCTGTAGTTCTCTGCATGGATACAGATCTCTGTAGTTCTCTGCATGGATACAGATCTCTGTAGTTATCAGCGTGGATACAGATCTCTGTAGTTCTCTGCATGGATACATATCTCTCTAGTTCTCTGCATGGATACAGATCTCTGTAGTTCTCTGCATGGATACAGATCTCTGTAGTTCTCTACATGGATACAGATCTCTGTAGTTCTCTGCATGGATACAGATCTATGTAGTTCTCTTCATGGATACTAAAAGCCAGTCAGATCTCTGTAGTTCTCTGCATGGATACAGATCTCTGTAGTTCTCTGCATGGATACAGATCTCTGTAGTTCTCTGCATGGATACAGATCTCTGTAGTTCTCTGCATGGATACAGATCTCTGTAGTTCTCTGCATGGATACAGATCTCTGTAGTTCTCTGCATGGATACAGATCTCTGTAGTTCTCTGCATGGATACAGATCTCTGTAGTTCTCTGCATGGATACAGATCTCTGTAGTTCTCTGCATGGATACAGATCTCTGTAGTTCTCTGCATGGATACAGATCTCTGTAGTTCTCTGCATGGATACATATCTCATATCAGATTTACAGTAATACCCTAAATAATCGACTCCTTAACCACAGCAGAATTACAGTAATACCCTAAATAATCGACTCCTAAATCACAGCAGAATTACAGTAATACCCTAAATAATCGACTCCTAAATCACAGCAGAATTACAGTAATACCCTAAATAATCGACTCCTAAATCATATCAGATTTACAGTAATACCCTAAATAATCGACTCCTAAATCACCGCAGAATTACAGTAATACCCTAAATAATCGACTCCTAAATCACAGCAGAATTACAGTAATACCCTAAATAATCGACTCCTAAATCACAGCAGAATTACAGTATATAATACCCTAAATAATCGACTCCTAAATCACAGCAGAATTACAGAAATGGAAGGTATCCCATCAATACAGAAATGAAATCAGAACGAAAGATCTAATGACGTAAATATGGTAAAAGTTTTGTTGACTTTTCTGAGAGTCCTGCTGAATAGCTATGATGCTGTTAGAGCAAACTGATGCTGTTATGTAAAAGTATCCTATTTTTCCTAAAGTTGTCATTTTTTCGGTTTTCGTATAATATATCCAGGAAAAGCCATTATGTGTATCAAACATTGAAAAACATATATATTTTTAAATATTTTAAATATTTTAATAATATTGTATTTAATAGTTGTTGAAAGTTGACTATACTCCAGATGGCTATTAACGTCATTTTATAAACAAAACACCAGCGCAGCCATTATTAAATTCTTTAATGCAGACTTGGTTTTCTGCATGGATAAAGCTGAATTGTTTCAGTGATAACTGCTTTACTGTGCAGGGATCATGCTGTCGGTAGCCAAATTGGCCAATGGCAATTTATTTTTTCTTCCGAAAAATGACCAAAAAATTTCAAGGTTATATATAGTGACAGCAAGGTAATAAGCAGTTGTTGCTGGCTTGTGCATGGATAACAATGGATATCAAAAGTCACATATGCAACTTATAATAAAAAATTATGCCAGCCGCTGGAACGATGTACTTTCTTTATCAAGTGACAATAATTTACTCTTTCTTGGTTTCAAAATAAGACAATAAGGCGATTCAGTTCATAATAAGACAATAAGGCGATTCACTTCAATTATTTTTTCAGTTAGGATTTCATGCCTGAGACAGCAAACACTAATTGGAAAGTTCAGAACAAAAATATGTTGAAATTGTTCTGAGTTTGATTATTTTCATACTTTCGGTACATTATTCAACTCAAATGGCCACCAGTTGACCTATAGATTCTTATGGAAATTGGCCGCCATTTGACCAATAGATTTTTACAGGAATTGGCCACCATTTGGCCGATAGATTCTTACAGGAATTGGCCACCAGTTGACCAATAGGTTCTTACAGGAATTGGCCACCAGTTGGCCTATAGATTCTTCCAGGAATTGGCCACGTGTTGGACGATAGATTCTTCCAGGAATTGGCCACCATTTGGCCGATAGATTCTTACAGGAAATGGCCACCAGTTGACCAATAGGTTCTTACAGGAATTGGCCACCAGTTGGCCTATAGATTCTTCCAGGAATTGGCCACGTGTTGGACGATAGATTCTTCCAGGAATTGGCCACTAGTTGGCCGATAGATTCTAATGGGAATTGGAAAGTGTTTTGTGAGTTTCCCTTCACTTGAATATAGTTACTGGATAAAGTGGAAAAGTGAATTACCTCCAAGATTTCATTTGCATCATCAAACAAACTCATCTTTCTTTTTGATTTAATACAGCGAGCCAGACATCCACCTTGAAGTTCAGGTCAATTAACCAATCTTATAAATATCGATTACTCAGTTAGCTATAGAGAATCTGTTGTTCAAATCGCTACAAACAGAATATTCCAGTCAGATTGCACTCAAATTTTACGTGCTCATGGGATTCAATGGAACTTGTTCACTAAAAGCTTTATCACTTCAAATGCACACTCTATTCTGTCTGTGGACACATGATAACATCCCCTTAAATAACAAGTTGGCTGGTTGGTTAGGGTTTATATTCATTTCAGAGGCTAGGTCATATCAGTAAGATTTATTAGTGTAGGAAGCCTTAAATATTGTGTCTGACAATTGCAGAATGAGGTCCCAAGAGGGTGAATTTAGTGACGCTATCCCGCATTGCAATTTAGCTAGCATCACCAAATTCAACCTCTGGGAGTCTCATTCTGCTGAGGCCTCAACTACATGTAGGTCAGATTGACGTTCCCCAGTTGAAGTTGGTGATGTTCACCCATTAGCCACCTTTATATATAATAAATAGACCGATAAATATGTATTTTATCTTCTGAAAATTAGGGAAAATAGAAACTGAACAGAAGGGAAAACATACTAAAAACCACGTTAATTTGAGACTATAGATACTTCTCAGAAGATGCAGCCTAAGCAGAATGAGGTCACCAGAAGAAGAATTTGGTGATGCTATGTGGGGTCGCATCACTAAATTCACCCTCTGGGGACCTCATTCTGCAAATGATAGACACACTATTTCTAGGCTTGCTTTTGATGTAGATACTAATGGAATCAGGGAGCTAAATGTGTTCTAGAGTCGGGGAGCGAGTACACCGTGGAACTCTAAAGGTGAAGGTAACTGAAGAATGACCTTCACCTGATACATGCGACACGTTATTAAAGGATGACATCGCGTTTATTTGATTTGTACATAATATCTAAATAATTAAACTGGTGAATGAATGGGGGAACGGATTTTTGTGAGCGGGAAATGTATTTAACTAGCTGTTGTAGATCTGGGTTTTTCCAGATCAAATTTGGCTGTGAGATAGCCCTGTCGTACATTTGGGGATTTATTTTTAAAAGTAAACACATGACCTATGATTTTTCTTGCATTTTCGTGATCAACTGGTGTCAATCTAGCTGGGTAAACATCACTGGTTTGGCCTGCAGGCTTCAATTCAGCGAATTTGGCCGAAAAGTTAACACTGTCGCCTATGGGAAACCATTTAGTTCCGTGATTCCTATACCCTGCATGGAGTTTGATTGGAACTGCCCAGATAAAAGATTCAGGTTATTTTCGCAAACTATAAAAATGGGTATAAGTGAACGTTCAGACGACCACGATACAATTGTAAGTGGAGGAATCGGGGCCCGACGAGATCGTGGATAGTTTGTTCACACGATTGCGATGTCGTCGTACATGATGATATCGTAGGTTCTTATAGCATGTGACTGACTACCCTACGATAATTTCCAGCTACACTTTTTACGTACGCACGACTGTGATTACGTCGCAAGTGGAGGTAACCAAGGATACGCCACGATTTCACATCTAAAATCAAACAGTGCTTGATATTATTTTTTTACTTGCAACATTGTGGTGAGCATGCACAATCAAACTACCGGTTACTTCCTACGACGGAAATCTTTCCACTTATGATTGAATCGTGGTCGTCTGAACGTTCACTAAGCTGGATATGGGAAAGGCACACACAAGGCTTTACGAATCCTCCTACCCAAACAATCACTGGAGTAGAAACATGTTAATTACTAATTAGCAATTCCGAATCAAAAAGGCTGTACATATGTAGCAAAAATATATATCTATATTTGCTAATAATTATTAAGCACCAAGAATATCATATAAAACTATTTTGACTATAATTGGAATTAACCTACCAGATATTCCCTTGTTCATCAATAAGAAGGAGCCTTTCTGAACAATTGAAGCACGATTATACTTTGCTAATATTTTAACATATTATCCGATGCCTTCTTTTAAGTCCATTATGTCACCATTATGTCTAAAATCCATTATTTCACTATTACATCTAAAATTACATCTAAAATGGAACTTTTTTCTTCCTATCTCATTTTTTGATAAATGAAAAAAATAAACCAATTTTAGTTTTTATTTTTTCCCTCTTCTTACCCTATTTTTAACCCTTTCATGATGGGAGCTGCACTGGTGCAGCATTAAAAACCCTGTGCCAGTGCATTTTTTTTATATACATGTAGGAGAGTCTCCCATAGTGAGCCTCGCATATATACGAGAATGTACTGGTAGATATTGTTAGGCCAATGTACAGTAATGCTCTAATTAATCGACCTCTTAACCACAGCAGAATTATGGGTAACTTTTCAGGGGAGAGCTTTCCGATGAATGGCAACAAGCCATATTTCCGACTAAATCCTGAAAAGTTACCCATAATTCTGCTGTGGTTAAGGAGTCGATTACTTAGAGCATTACTGTATGTGTGTCAGACAAACTAATTCCAGACTAGCAGAGTACCATCGAGATATGCAAAGATGTACAAAAAAAAACCGGATATCAAGAAACGTCAATAGTCGGCCATGCAAATGAATTGTTTCTTGAAAGCTTTCAGGACGTCAATGACAACTTAGTGTTAATCCAGATAACCGCCAGCTGCGTCAAGACCCAGTGGCAATCTCGTACTAATTATGCATGGTAACAGCTTTGATGACAACGAACGAGGTTCAAGGTTGTTCAATAATGGCTTAAAAATCAGAAATTATATACTGTTGCTGTGTCTTATTCAAAGGGAAAAAGGGCTGCTTGCCCACACAATAGGTGGCTTCTATGGCCACGTTCTTCAATCATACGACTTGCAGTCATTTAATAATGACTATTATAATTAAGGGTCAGGCGACCTCAAATGGATAATATGTTTTGTCTATCAAAACTTTACAATTAACAACTGCTATGGGAGACATACAGTAATGCCCTAAATAATCCAACACCTTACCCACAGCAAAATTATGGGTAATTTTTCAGGATTTAGTCGGAAATATGGCTTGTTGTCATTCATTTGGAAAGCTCTCCCCGAGAGCTTTCCGATGAATGGCAACAAGCCATATTTCCGACTAAATCCTGAAAAATTACCCATAATTCTGCTGTGGTTAAGGAGTCGTTTATTTAGGGCATTACTGTAGGATCAGAATGAAGTACTCCAGTTGAAGTTGGTGATCTTCATCTATTATAGTCATCTCGATTATGTAATTTATCTTCTTATAATTAGTGGATACAGAAACTGAACAGAATGGGAAAATTAACTAAAAAACATGTTAATTTGAAGATGATGCCTGAGCAGAATAAGGTCCCCAGAGTGTTAACCCTTTACCCAACAGAACGGCCCTGTGCCAATGCATTCTCTTATATATGCGAGTCGACCATAGGTCGCCTCGCATATATAAGAGAATGCATTGGCTTAACACATTAAAAATTATAAAATTGTTAAAGAATGTGTTAAAAAAAGATTTTTTTTAGGCCAATGCTTCTCTTATATATTCGAGGCGACCTATGGTCGATTCGCATATATAAGAGAATGCATTGGTACAGGGCATAAATGTATCCATCACAATGTGGTCAATGAGCCGGTTCCAATGATATCCATATTTGTATGGTTTTATTGAGACAGACCCAAGATAATTTAGGCTGTTGCAGCTTTATTTGGCCGTTTTTGGCCGGTTTGTTGGGTAAAGGGTTAATTTGGTGATGCTAGAAGATAAAATAATCAAGGTGACTAATAGGTGAACATCACCAACTTCAACTGGGGAACTTCAATCTGATCCCAGATCTCCCATAGAAGTTGAGGCCTTAGCAGAATGAGGTTCCCAGAGGGTGAATTTGGTAAACCAGTGTCACTGATCAGTCTAAGACAAGATCATGATGCGGCTGGTAATAATGCATTGACTGTCAGCTGCGTCATATATAAAGAGACCTACATGCAAGCTTTGAAATAGTATGTCTGTCATTTTCAGAATAAGGTCCCCAGAGGGTGAATTTATTGCGCTATCCCGCACGGTGGGCAAGTATCACAAAATTGACACTCTGGGAAACTTATTCTGCTTAGGCCTCAATTGCTATGGGAGACCTAGGATCAGGTAGAAGTTCCCCAGTTGAAGTTGGTGATGTTCACCAATTAGTCACCTCGATTATCCATTTTATCTTCTGCAATTTGGGGGATATAAACTGAACAGAAGGGAAAAAGTAACTAAAAACAATGTTAATTTGAGACTATTGATATTTCCCAGAAGATGATGCCAAAGCAGAATGAGGTCCCAAAAGAGTGAATTTGGCATATTTGCCAACGTCTTTGTAAACCAATGTCACTTATTAGACATAAACTTGGTGGAGATCGTAATGGCATGGCTGGCAAAATTCATTTGCTGTCAGCGGCCTCATATATAAAGAGACCTGAATCTACATGTAAGCCTTGAGATAGTGAGATGAGGTTCCCAGACAGTGAATTTGGTAAACCAATGTCACTGATTACTGATTAGTCAGTGAAGATGACGTAAACTTGGTCGAGATCATAATGATGCGGCTGGCAAAATTCATTTGCTGTCAGCTGCCTCATATATAAAGAGACCGGAATCTACATGTAAGTAATAAGCTCATCATAAGAACAATCGCCAGGTCTGTATGTATACACGGCATCGTAAGAACAATCGCCAGATCTGTATGTATACAAGAGATAATAAAGAATTACCTACGCCTACGCACAATACTGATGAGCAAATCATAAACTCTTTTTGATTGCCTTCTCTCTGCTTCTAACCCAGCTTACATAATAATGCAATCAAAGCAACCAAGGTAAGATCATTAATCTCACATACAGCATTGCACCTAACCAACTGGCTTACCAGGTACTTCTCAATGAGACCTATTATAACAGGGATATTTACCATTTATACAGCATTGCACCTAACCAACTGGCTCACCAGGGACTATTATAACAGAGTTACATTGTATTTACTTAGTTATACAGCATTGCACATTACCAACTGGCTTACCAGCTAATACTAACAGGGATAATTACTAGCTATACAGCATTGCAGCTAACCAACTGGCTTACCAGGAACTTCTATCAAATCTTAAGGAGATGCCCACATAGCCAATTGATCCACCTCCCCAGAAATCTCATTTTATCACAGCTGGATATTCAAAAGACTTGATATCACACTGATTTTCAAATAATTTCGTTAAAGAAGAAAGGAAGGTCCTTAACTTTTGTTCCAATCCTCTTTGCCACTATTTGTTTCTACAGTAATGCCCAAAGTATATGACCCTTTAACCACAGAAGAATTATGGGAAATTTTTCAGGATTTAGTCGGAAATATGGCTTGTTGCCATTCATCGGAAAGGCAACAAGCCATATTTCCGAGTAAATCCTGAAAAATTTCCCATAAATCTGCTGTGGTTTAGGGGTCGATTATTTAGGACATTACTGTAGTAAGACCTATATGTATCATAACCAGGATATTTAGAGTATATTTACTAATATTATATAGAGAATACCTACAGTTTTTGTTTGAATACCAAAATATCTCATGATTGTCTGGAAAAAAAATATCAAATTTTCATGACTACGGAGCTTCCTGAAATTATGCGAAAACCCTGTGCCAATGCATTCTCTTATATATGTGAGTCTCCCATATATAAGAGAATAAAGTTATTTATCTTGATCTTGTAAGCCAGTGCATTCTCTAATACATCTATATGCGAGGCTCCCTATATATGAGAATGCACTGGCACAAGATCTATAATGCTGCACAAGCACAGCTCCCGCCATTAAAGCGATAATACATCATAGAAGGGGTGCAAATTAAAGGGGTACTGTACACAAAGATAGGCAATTTTTTTATTTACTCCCATTGAAATAACTTTCAAGTTAGATTGTGTTCGTGTTATATGAGTTTCGTATAAACCTAATTTAGCGAAGAAAATATTGATCTTGGAAACAAAAATATTACGATTTCAAACTACACGCCATGTTTTTGACCTTCACCGGAGAAGACGCAGGTCGCAGGAAGAACCGGAAGTTCATTGCTCACAGCTTCGATTGATGCATTCAATCTCTTCCATCGAACAATCTCGCTCCCTATAAAATACTTGACGCTTTATGACTCTTGTTTCTTTCTCCTTTTTTTCCGAATCGGTTATAACGGGCTTTCTTTTGCAGGTAACATGTTTTGTTTGCAACTCAATAATGTTCGCGAACGGCCGTCGATAAAAGACACGCAACATATGCGATTTCAAGAACGGTAACTCGTAATGGCATAATTCTCCATTTTATGACTCCAGCCATAAATGAATTTATATTAAATAATTCAATTTTACTTTTACGATAGCCTGTTAACCGGAACGTTTTCAGTAGACATCGTCAACTCAAATTAGTTATTTTATAATATAATATTCATATTAGATCGCTATTGTCACCGGGAATTTATTGAAATTGGGGTACAGTACCCCTTTAAGCTTCAGGCATTGTTAGTTTCCCTGATAACAGCCCATTTCTCCATAATATCCAAACAGGGAGCAGTAACTTCTCCCAAATTGAAACCTCTAGGTCGGTCCCTGGGTTGTGTGGTTATATATAGTAACCCACATTATATATAGTAACCCACTCGTACATGTCCTGGATGTCCCTACCAAGACAATGACCCCTTCAGTGTAACTATAGCCTCATGCAAAGTTCAATTCTGAAGTAATTTTATAAATAGTTGCTTATAATCAGGGAATGGGAAGGGAAGACATGTACATGTATTAATACACACAAGACCCATTGAGCAGCACATGTTCCCTGTAAAATTCTCAACATAGTGAGGAGTGCCTTATGGAAGTGGGTTACTATATAGACTCATGCATTTTTGAGGTTACATGTACTTATATAAATAGTGCCACACTATTAGGGATTGGTAGGACCCAAGCCTGGAAATAGTGTGTCTGATATTTACAGAATGGGTTCCCCAGGCAGTCCCAGCAGATGTTAATAGAATTTGATGTTATGGAAATTTCTATAAAATTGCCAATATCTGTCAACCACAAACAGCAATAACAACAACAGATAGCCATAAATAAAGCCACAATATGGTACCCACAATATTATTGGATGAGGGATGCACTCGCCAACAACAGGACGATCTGGGTGAGGCATACTATGCCAATCAGTTTTGGCAGACAAACTCGAATAGCTCGTAAACAGATCCCCGAAGAACCAACTAATCGAAGAGAAAATTATTCTAATCATGTAAAGAAGTATTATTTTTCCTCAGAGTCGGATTTTACTCCAGCGGATACTTACTCCATGAATCAATATCGCTCTCACCTACAGCTATGAGGACGAGGAGACGAAAGGAACACACCCCCAACATTGGCTTATCATGTTGGGCGAATTATTACTGTTATTCAGCCCAACTAATCAAGTTCATTCTCCGAACCCTGCAGGCCAAATTTCTATAGAGCTATCAGACATAATTTGAATTCCTGACTTTGTCTCCTTAAATCCTGTCTTATTTTAATACACCTCGCCAGTTCTGATTTGAATTCTGCCGATTCCTCAACCAGGTTACGAGAGTCAGAGGTGATCTGAGAAGCTCTATATTGCAAAGAAGATATGAATCACGTTCCACCCAGCGTGAATAAATTTCCATTGGAAATCATATAGGAATGGCAGGATCCCGATGGTTATATAAACAAAATAACCTCGTCACGATTGACTGTGGAATTTATAGTTACAATGTTTGTGATTTGTTTGTGAACTCTATGATGTAAACAAATTCATATGAAGAACATTTAGTCCACGATTTGCAGGTGATGTACGTGATCAAACAACAATGGTACCGTCGATGGTCATATAAATGGAATAACCTCGCCACAATTGTGTGTGTAATTCATAGTTACAATGTTTGAGATTTGTAAATGACCTCTACGAAGAAAACAATTTATATAAAGAGCGTTTAGTCCATTTCGTATTCACTGAAATTGCTATCTGTATTTATTTTTACTGCAATGACAAATACAATATAATTCTGTTGTTAGGAGATGCATACTATCGGGGACTCAAGCGCCCCATATGCACCCCATACACCATACAAGCTCCCCATATGCAGATACAAGCACCCCATACTTGCATACAAGTGCCCCATATGCACCCCATACACCATACAAGCTCCCCATATGCAGACACAAGCACCCCATACTTACATACAAGCACCCCATATGCACATACAAGCACCCCATACATGGATACAAGCATCCCATATGTGCATACAAGCACCCCATATGCCATAAAAGCTCCCCATACATGGATACAAGCACCCCATATGTGCATACAAGCACCACATAGATGGATACAAGCACCCCATATGCGCATACAAGCATCACATATGTCCATACAAGCACCCATATGTGCATACAAGCACCACATAGATGGATACAAGCGACCCGTACATTCATACAAGCACCACATATGCACGTATAGTCACCACATAGACGCATACAAGCGACCCATACATGCATACAAGTACATGTTTGTGTATAACTTTATAACAATAAATGTAGTAAAACGTCGTTTTAAGATTCATTTACTAAACATTGAGTCTTTTTGGTTTCTTTGACTTTTTATTTCTCTATCTGACGGGGTACCCTTATAGTGGGACCAGGATGGTGTGGAAGGCAGGGTCCCCTTATAGTGGGACCAGGATGGTGTGGAAGGCGGGGTAACCTTACAGTGGGACCAGGATGGTGTGGAAGGCAGGGTACCATTTTAGAGGGACCAGGACAATGTGGCACCCCCCCCCCCCCCCCCCCACTTCTCATGACTGATATGGGCACAAGTCTGGATATAGTGTCAGACGTTTGCAAAATGAGGTCCCCAGAGGGTGAATTTAGTGACGCTACCCCACACAATGGGTTAGCATCACCAAATTCATGCTCTTGGGACCTCATTTCACTTAGGCCTCATCTGCTAGCATCACCAAATTCACCCTCTGTGAACCTCATTCTGCTTATGCCTCATCTTCTCTGGAAAGTTTCTTTATTATCAAATTTCTATAGAAACTTCTTCACATAGATTCTATTTCTTTTTTAGTTTAGTTTCTCTATATCCCCAAATTGGCAGACGACACATCGCATAATCGAGGTTCCCAATGGGTGCACATCACAATATTCACCATTTGGGAACTTCAAACTGAGTCTACATGTATGTCTCCCACAGCAGATGAGGTCATGCAGAATGAGGTCCCCAGAGGGTTAATTTGCTGATGCTAGCCCACTATGCGGGGTAGCGTCACTAAATTCACCCTCTAGGGACCTCATTCTGCAAATGGCAAATAGCGAGACGTTTCTATCTATAGTCATAAATTAACATGTTTTAGTTACTTTTTCCTTAAGTTCAGTTATCACCTAATTTGCCGAAGATAAAATGCGTAATTGATCAAGGTGACTAATGGGCGAACATCACCATTTTCAACTGGTGAACTTCAATCTGAATCTAGGTCTCCCATAGCAGGTGAGACCTAAGCAGAATGAGGTTCCTAGAGTGTGAATTTGGTGATCACAAAACTCACGTTCTCGGGACCTCATTCTGCAAATGGGTGCCATAAAACAGCCAGAATAAATTTCCATTGGAGATTATATAGGAATGGTTTACATTAAGCCTTATGAGATCTGATGAGACACGAAGCAAGTTTTATAATTTGTTTTTGAGATGGCATATAAATCATGTTCCATTAAAAATATCCATCTCATTTGAATATCCATCTTATTTGAATATCCATCTCATTTGTTGACCTTGAACATAGTCTTAAGATGACTTTTTACAGCCCATAGTTTGAGAGCTGTTCACCGAAATAAACCAATACGAACAAATTCTAGTCTCGGTCGAATGCTAGTCTCAACCTAATTCTAGTCTGGTGTCTTACGTTGTCTAGACTAGTAATTTTTTCTATACAATATAATAATAATAATAATGACCAGTTTTATATAGCGATTAACCAATTACTTGCTCTAACATGCTTGGTACAATATTACCCCAGTCATTTGTACAAGCCAACCAATGAACCGGCTGCAGCCATTGCAGGCGCTGCTCTAGTTTGATCAGAACATGCTCTGATACTCATCAGTATGACAAGCTGAGTGGTACTCGTTTAACGCATGAGTGATGCGAAGCCAACATAGTACGAGCGACCTTGCTCAAGGGTCACAACTTGGTGCGGGTTTTGAAACAGCGCGCAATCCGACAATTGCACGTCGCTCAAAGCGGCCAAGCCACTGCTGTGTGTAGAGACTCAATGACTGGCGACGCGCTGCAAACCCACATCAATGTCTTTACATCGAATACAAGTCCAACACACTAACCACTGGACAACGGAGCTCCCCAACAAATATCCCAGATGTATTTTTCATTTCTGGGCTAAAAGCTGGGCGCGGGTTCGAACCCCCGACGTCAGGGACCAACCTAATGGGTAACTTGAGAGGCGTCTTCTCCCTAAAATGGGCCACTTCTCCCTAGTTTTGTCCCAGGGAGAACTGACGTCTCTCTCATATACCAGTATGCATTTTTTTACCCTGTGCCAATGCATTCTCTTATATATGCGAGTCGACCATAGGTCGCCTCGCATATATAAGAGAATGCATTGGCCTAACAATTTTTTATCATGTTTTTTAAATAAATGTTTCTTACAATTTTTAGGACATAAAATAAAAAACATCCATTACCCTGCAGGCTCCAGCCCCACACATATATAGAAGCATATAGAAGAGTGTCGTCTGCTCATGTTTGTCTGGGGCTCTGTATGGGTGAAATTATAAAATTGTATACATATTTGAAGTTTATTTACTGATTATAATGTTATTATAAATAATAATATGGCATCATACTTATTGGATCACAGAAAGGTGATGTTAGACAGTAAATTGAAATTCAGCCTCAAATTTCCCTCATAACAGTCCATTTCTCCCTAATAATTTAATTGTTTGCCAGAATTTTTTTAACTCGTATTCCAGAAAACGTGTAAAATCGAAAGGGGCATAATTCATTTATTTAGTTTCTTGAGAAAGTTATAAGAATAGACAAAAGTCATTTGTTCAAGGAGCAAAGATGAAGCTTATCGAGAACGGAGTATAAATGGAGATTAAGAGCGGACTAATATATCAGCGTGCACTAACATTCCATATTTAATACATATATCTACCTCCAGATTAAGTATTAGGCAAGAGATTAATCGAATTAACCAGATAATGATTCCATCGCTCTCTCATTCCAGATAGCAGTTACAAGATTGGGATTCCAGGCAGCATGCTTGCCAGCAAGATATACTTCGATAACTAAAAGGGTTACACGATTGCGGTTACCAGAATACTTGCAAGATATACTGTAACACTGTTGACAGCCCACATCCAAGGCTATGTCGACCCTGGCAGGATGCCATAACATTAAAAAAAATTATATTATTTGATAAAATTATTTGAATTGTATGACCTTTTTTTTTATCAATTTTTAGCATGGAAAAATGCTTGTGAGTTGTGACACAATAATTCTTTGAAACTTTGTAAATAAGTAAGGGTTAGAGCATGCGGATAGTTCTTTACCAGAATCAATCGAGTGGAACATGAGATTTATTCTGGTAAAGAACTATATCCTCATGCTCTGACCGCAAACAAAGGAATTAGCTAAAAATCACCATTGAGTGTGTGCTGGCCAACATTGAACACACCTTTTTTTAATCTTATTCCCACAGTATTTTAGTAACGGAAACAGTTTCCGATTCTGAATTATTTCCTTCACTAATATCATTCCTAGCCTAATATACCTTCACCTTTTCGCAAATTACGTTCTAATAGTGCTAAAGACCGTTCTTCTCATTGACATATCTTGACAGTACAGTGGACTGTGTAGCAGAAGAGATTTGTATAGTTTGAAGAGATATGTTCTCATCCTTGTCAGTACTAAGAAGGCACTCCAACCATCCCAATTATCTTATTAATATGGAGTGGCGTTACATCACTACTCTCATAATACAACATTGAATACTGAGACCTGAGAGTCTGATTCAGAAAAGCAAATTATTGTCCTCCACTTAGAAAGTTATTAGTACATCAGAGAAGAATCATAATGTGTCCTCCACTAAGTAAGTTAGTAGTACATCCGAGAAGAATCATAATGTGTCCTCCACTAAGTAAGTTAGTAGTACATCAGAGAAGAATCATAATGCGCCGGAATTTGTTTTATTTTTGCATGTTAGGCGACACCAATTTATATTAGTTGGTTTACGGAACACGCAAAAACAACTTTTTTTTACTGAAATGGCAACAATTTTTTTTTTTTGCCCATGATTTGTAGCTTATGTAAGACATCTCACCACACCATTATATCAGTCATAATAGCATGGGAAATCGAGAACTTCTCACCAAACCGTTCTATCAGACATAAAAGCATGGGAAAAAAAGCACAATTGAGATTTCTCAGCAAACCGTTCTATCAGACATAATAGCAAGGGAAAATGAGAACAATTGAGATTTCTCACCTTACCATTATATCAGACATAATAGCATGGGAAAATAAGTACAATTGAGATTTCTCAGCAAACCGTTCTATCATACATAATAGCATGGGAAAATGAGAACAATTGAGATTTCTCAGCAAACCGTTCTATCAGACATAATAGCATGGAAAAATGAGAACAATTGAGATTTCTCACCTTACCATTATATCAGACATAATAGCATGGGAAAATGAGAACAATTGAGATTTCTCACCTTACCATTATATCAGACATAATAGCATGGGAAAATGAGAACAATTGAGATTTCTCAGCAAACCGTTCGTTCTATCAGACATAATAGCATGGGAAAATAAGTACAATTGAGATTTCTCAGCAAACCGTTCGTTCTATCAGACATAATAGCATGGGAAAATGAGAACAATTGAGATTTCTCAGCAAACCGTTCGTTCTATCAGACATAATAGCATGGGAAAATGAGAACAATTGAGATTTCTCAGCAAACCGTTCTATCAGACATAATAGCATGGAAAAATGAGAACAATTGAGATTTCTCACCTTACCATTATATCAGACATAATAGCATGGGAAAATGAGAACAATTGAGATTTCTCAGCAAACTGTTCGTTCTATCAGACATAATAGCATGGGAAAATGAGAACAATTGAGATTTCTCACCTTACCATTATATCAGACATAATAGCATGGGAAAATGAGAACAATTGAGATTTCTCAGCAAACCGTTCGTTCTATCAGACATAATAGCATGGGAAAATGAGAACAATTGAGATTTCTCAGCAAACCGTTCTATCAGACATAATAGCATGGAAAAATGAGAACAATTGAGATTTCTCACCTTACCATTATATCAGACATAATAGCATGGGAAAATGAGAACAATTGAGATTTCTCACCTTACCATTATATCAGACATAATAGCATGGGAAAATGAGAACAATTGAGATTTCTCAGCAAACTGTTCTATCAGACATAATAGCATGGGAAAATAACTACAATTGAGATTTCTCAGCAAACCGTTCTATCAGACATAATAGCATGGGAAAATAACTACAATTGAGATTTCTCAGCAAACCGTTCTATCAGACATAATAGCATGGAAAAATAACTACAATTGAGATTTCTCAGCAAACCGTTCTATCAGACATAATAGCATGGGAAAATGAGAACAATTGAGATTTCTCAGCAAACCGTTCGTTCTATCAGACATAACAGCATGGGAAAATGAGAACAATTGAGATTTCTCAGCAAACTGTTCTATCAGACATAATAGCATGGGAAAATAACTACAATTGAGATTTCTCAGCAAACCGTTCTATCAGACATAATAGCATGGGAAAATAACTACAATTGAGATTTCTCAGCAAACCGTTCTATCAGACATAATAGCATGGAAAAATGAGAACAATTGAGATTTCTCACCTTACCATTATATCAGACATAATAGCATGGAAAAATGAGAACAATTGAGATTTCTCACCTTACCATTATATCAGACATAATAGCATGGGAAAATGAGAACAATTGAGATTTCTCACCTTACCATTATATCAGACATAATAGCATGGGAAAATGAGAACAATTGAGATTTCTCAGCAAACTGTTCTATCAGACATAATAGCATGGGAAAATAACTACAATTGAGATTTCTCAGCAAACCGTTCTATCAGACATAATAGCATGGGAAAATGAGAACAATTGAGATTTCTCAGCAAACTGTTCTATCAGACATAATAGCATGGGAAAATAACTACAATTGAGATTTCTCAGCAAACCGTTCTATCAGACATAATAGCATGGGAAAATGAGAACAATTGAGATTTCTCAGCAAACCGTTCGTTCTATCAGACATAATAGCATGGGAAAATGAGAACAATTGAGATTTCTCAGCAAACTGTTCTATCAGACATAATAGCATGGGAAAATAACTACAATTGAGATTTCTCAGCAAACCGTTCTATCAGACATAATAGCATGGGAAAATAACTACAATTGAGATTTCTCAGCAAACCGTTCTATCAGACATAATAGCATGGAAAAATGAGAACAATTGAGATTTCTCACCTTACCATTATATCAGACATAATAGCATGGAAAAATGAGAACAATTGAGATTTCTCACCTTACCATTATATCAGACATAATAGCATGGGAAAATGAGAACAATTGAGATTTCTCACCTTACCATTATATCAGACATAATAGCATGGGAAAATGAGAACAATTGAGATTTCTCAGCAAACTGTTCTATCAGACATAATAGCATGGGAAAATGAGAACAATTGAGATTTCTCAGCAAACCGTTCTATCAGACATAATAGCATGGGAAAATAACTACAATTGAGATTTCTCAGCAAACCGTTCTATCAGACATAATAGCATGGAAAAATGAGAACAATTGAGATTTCTCACCTTACCATTATATCAGACATAATAGCATGGAAAAATGAGAACAATTGAGATTTCTCACCTTACCATTATATCAGACATAATAGCATGGGAAAATGAGAACAATTGAGATTTCTCACCTTACCATTATATCAGACATAATAGCATGGGAAAATGAGAACAATTGAGATTTCTCAGCAAACTGTTCTATCAGACATAATAGCATGGAAAAATGAGAACAATTGAGATTTCTCACCTTACCATTATATCAGACATAATAGCATGGAAAAATGAGAACAATTGAGATTTCTCACCTTACCATTATATCAGACATAATAGCATGGGAAAATGAGAACAATTGAGATTTCTCACCTTACCATTATATCAGACATAATAGCATGGGAAAATGAGAACAATTGAGATTTCTCAGCAAACTGTTCTATCAGACATAATAGCATGGGAAAATGAGAACAATTGAGATTTCTCAGCAAACCGTTCTATCAGACATAATAGCATGGGAAAATAACTACAATTGAGATTTCTCAGCAAACCGTTCTATCAGACATAATAGCATGGAAAAATGAGAATCAGTGAGATATTATGCTGCTTTATTCGCAAAAAATGATTTCAATTGAACATATGAGATTGATATTCATCAGGATCGCGTGGAATAATATCACCAATCAAGACCGGTCTGGGTTTCGTTTCCTTTCTCCATTTAGATATTTTTTTCTCCTAATGTTTGTAAACCCACTAATAAAATTGCTGGAGCCACAGTAAAATGTATGTTAACCCTTCCATGACTGGAGCTTCCTGAAATATTGCTAAATTCTTGTGCCAATGCATTCTCTTATATATGTGAGTCTCCCATAGGGAGAATACATTGGCCTAACAATATTGACCAGTAATCCAGTATATTCGCTTACATAAGAGAATTCACTGGTGCAGACCTCATTCTGAAAATGTCAGACACACTATTTCAAGCCTGGATTTAGTGTGAATGCAGAATGAGGTCCCCAGAGGGTGAATTTAGCTCAGTAGGCTAGCTAGCTATGGGAGACGTAGGATCAGATTGATATTCCCCAGTTGATGTTCACCCATTAGTCACCTCGATTATGCATTTTATCTTCTGCAAATTAGGGGATATAGAAACTGAACAGAAGGGAAAAAGTAACTAAAAACAATGTTTATTTGAGACTATAGATACTTTCCGGAAATTGAGGACTAAGCAGAATGAGGTCCCCAGAGGGTTAATTTTGGTACGCTAGCCCACTGTGCGGGATAGTGTCACTAAATTCATCCTCTGGGGACCTCATTCTGCAAATGTCAGACACACTATTTGTAGGCTTGTCTATTATAGAGCCTCTAAAATCATAGCATTAAATAGATTCCACATCGCTCAATGTATAAAGTAATAATGTGAACTCAAAGCACATTAAATCTCGGGGGACAATCACTGTCCGGAATAAAAACAATCTATTATTTGTCATACGAAGCTATAGTTGTCCATGTCCGATATCACCTCTTCCTGCTAAAATCGCAAGTACAAATGTAACTATACAGTCCTGTTTTAAATGTAACTATACAGTCCTGTTTTAAATGTAACTATACAGTCCTGTTTTAAATGTAACTATACAGTCCTGTTTTAAATGTAACTATACAGTCCTGTTTTGGCCAAGGAAATTTTTGTGCAGAAACTATCCACAATCATTAATGCTATCATTGTAACATTATGGAAGGTGAAGAGCACTTCGTATGTTTTGTCAAAATCATAATAAATATATAAAAGCCCTTTTAATAAGCTGGATTTTATCCCAGTAAAATTTGCTACAGGATCCCCATAGGCCTATCATGCAATTAAAAATAAAAACACTCTTAAATCCAAATAGTGCAAAAGGTATAAAGGCAGTATGTGAATCTATAAATGTTGGGTGGAATATGATGACCCCACCCTCCCTACCACCCCCACCTTAATACCATTATCTCAATGCATCAATAGGATTATTATGAACCAACTACCCACTACATGGTCTTATCATTAATTGTTTTAAATTGTTCACCGTTTATCATATACAGTATGTGGTACAAGCCATTGTTATTTATTATTGCTGAATAAAGACTTGTAACTTAAGCCTTCCATGATGGAAGCTTCCTGAAATTTTCCAAAAACACTGTGCCAATGCATTCACTTATATACATTTATGCGAGTTTCCCTTAGGAAGCCTCGCATATATAAGAGAATACATTGGCCTAACAATTTATACCTTGACCTTGTAACCCAGTGCATTCCCTTATATATGCGAGGCTCCCTGTGGGGAAACTCACATATATAAGATAATGCCTGGCACAGGATTAAATTATTTGTCATACAAAGCTGCTACAGTTCTCTCTGTTTAATAGAACCTCTTCCTGCTGAAATCGCAAGTACAAATATCAACATATGTCCTGAAAATTACAAATATCTAGTAAGTAATTACTCACCAATGCCAAGTTGAGTTTATTTGTGTCCGCATTTGGATATGGCGTGAACATGGCGAGAGCTATACAGTTGGCAAAGATTGTCATCAAGATGAGATACTCGAAAGGCGTTAAAATCTGAGTTAAGGAAAAATAATGTAAAAACTGTGAAATCTGAAAATATATATAAATAGATTACTATAATATTATTAATAAATAGATTATTATAACATTATTAATAAATAGATTATTGTAACATTATTAAAGATGGTCTATCTCTTTGTAAACATGTGTTATATAGTTACCGGGGTATAAAATATTAGATATGAATCGAAGAACCCTGTCCGGAAATGCTTCTATCGATTAATATTGATTATATTTTAAATATTTTCTGGTCTAAATACTGTGGTTGTTTAGCTAACAAACAAAAGTGGTTACTGTTAACAGAGACCAGAAATTTTATTGTTAAATTTTGACACAAATAAACAATAATTAGACTCATTATCGCTTATAAATATGGAATCAAACAATACAAACAATCAATCTGGGACATTTGACGTTCGGAGCATAGATATGAGAACACCCTAATGATCTCTATTGCTGAATGGTCTGTTCTAAAAATAGAACAATAAAGTGTCCCATTTAATCATCTCATTTCGTAATAAAATTATCGAAATAAAATCAATATTAATTAATAGAAGCATTTCCGGACAGCCTACAGGGGTCTTCAATTCATATTTATTATTTTATGCCCACGCAACTAATTCAAATTTGTTATTTAAAGAGATAATCCATCTTTAATAAATGGATTAATATAACATTATTTCATGATATTTTCAAAATCTCTTTTCTAACTTAACCCTTTCTATACTAAATACTTTATTAATGAGTAATTCCCATAGCAAATGTTCAGATAATAAGTTCAACATACGACCATAGGTAGGTCGTTTGATGAACTTATTATCTGAACATTTCCCACCTAAGAATATGAATCCTTAACCACTTGTATTATCTTTTCGTCTGTCTGTTGTCTGCTTTTATTTCCTAATATTAACATCCCTCCAAATGAATAATAGACCATTCCAATTAATATTGTTATAACTGATGGGAGAATCCATTCAGTATAGAAAGGGTTAGCATAAATATACATGTATCTTATAAATGGCTAAAGTGAACATCAACTGTCCCAAGAGCGACATACGACAAAATCATAATTCTCAATTCATATAAAAAACACCTGTACTCAGGCTACATACATGTACATCACATTATTACACACTTGTTCCCAGGCTACATACATGTACATCACATTATTATACACTTGTTCCCAGAAGAACAGTTTTATTGCTGTTCCATATCTGCAAATCTGTACGGAACATACGTTCCATATGCAGCGTACATTCCATACAGGCATCTCGTTGATGTCAAATGACAACATGACGTTCGCTTCAACCGTGAAACCGGAACAATAAAATAAAATCATCTTCACACAAGACAATACAAGCCCTGTATGTTCCTAAATAAACCTTGTAAGCCTGAAATTTTTAATGCACAGGTTATATGACGTTGGACTGTAATAAACACAGAACGACACGAGTGTTAATGGGTTTGTTGATAAGGCACTTGTGCCATCGTGGAAGGATAGAACGAGAGGTACAGCCTCAAGTTCTATCCTCCATGCTAACACTCGTGCCATATCAACAACCCCATGCTAACACTCGTGCCATATCAACAACCAGATGCTAACACCCGTGCCATATCAACAACCCCATGCTAACACTCGTGCCATATCAACAACCCCATGCTGACACTCGTGCCATATCAACAAACCCATGCTAACACTCGTGCCATATCAACAAACCCATGCTAACACTCGTGCCATATCAACAAACCCATGCTAACATGTGTGTCGTTCTGTTTATGTACTGTACAGTAATGACTTAAATAATCGACTCCTTAACTACAGCAGAATTATGGGTAACTTTTCAGGATTTAGTCGGAAATATGGCTTGTTGACATTCATCGGAAAGCTCTCACTGAGAGCTTTCCGATGTATGGCAACAAGCCATATTTCCGATTAAATCCTAAAAAGTTACCCATCATTCTGCTGTGGTTAAGGAGTCGATTATTTAAGGCATTACTGTATGCTAATATTCAAGGAGAGCTTGTGATCAGGGCTCAAAATGTATATCTATCCACCTGCCACAGACAGGTCATTTTCAGGGTGAGAGGTAGATTTCTGTGCTACATATGACAGACGAGTCTGTCAAGTTTACTGTGCCTGTCATTTGCAGAATGAGGTCCCAAGAGGGTGAATTTGGTGATACCAGTCCACTATGCAGGATAACATCACTAAATTCACCCTCTGGGGACCTAATTCTGCAAATGATAGTCACACTAAACTCAGACTTGCCTGTCTCCTGTGACAAACAAGCCTTGAAATAGCGTGTCTGTCATTTGCAGAATGAGGTCCCCAGAGGGTAATTTGGTGATGCTAGCCCACTATGTGGGGTAGCATCACTAAATTCACCCTCTGGCTCTGGGGACCTCATTCTGCAAATGACAGAATGATTGTGATGATTCATCATAGTGAAATAAAACATGCAGGGTGCAAGGCTCAAAATAATAATTTTTTTACTGACTGTCAAAATGACAGGCACCAAATGGATGGTGTTGGTCATTTCAAAATGGTACCTGTCAAATTTTCAGATGTACTGTATGAGACAGTATTTAAATTTCCAATCGACTTATTATTCGTCTATGATGCACACATTTTAGTGAGCGTCCAATTGCCACCTAGGAAAAAACCATGTTATATTTGTTTTCAAAAGTTTGATTAGTAAATACATATGCAATTCGGCATAATTATATTCACTTTGAATTGATCTGAAATTAAAAAAAAACTATTTTTTACTTTCAATGTCTATTTGGCCAGAAGTGGCTCCTTGGACAGATACAGATTGTTTAAAGAATTGCATTGTACAAAATGTCCGATAGATACAGAAGTGCACTGGAGTCGAGTGACTGGACATAAGCTATTTTTTTAGCCATGGCAGGGTGTAAGGCAGGGAATTGAAGTCGTGGGTGTACTAACAAACTCATATACACTTTGCCAATAGATATCAACCAATAAAAATAGCTAACAGGATCTGCAGTATATAACAAACTCCTCTGAGCATAATTTCCAATTAGTGAAAAACAACGAAAAATGAAAAGACAACATAGGCATAATAGCAAAATTACTTCTCGCCGTTATTTGAAGTCACCTTTGTTGCTCGGTTCTCTGTGTGAACATCAGGGGTCTAATGTAATTCTGTCGATCAAATCCCATTGGATAACTCATTCTAACGATGAATTCCCATTGGTTTAGCCTTCAAACAACAGCCTAATAGTTGTCATATATTCATATTCTGTGGAGACAGCGAAGAGCAGTTATTTAAATATAGTACTGCAATAACAGACTCCCTAAACAACTGAACATATATCACCAGAACATTGTCTGAGTAAAATGGAAAAAAAATCTCGTTGATTATTCTATCATAGAGGTGGTAGCTCCTGATGTTTAATGGTTTCAGTGTGCGTCAGAGGTAATCCGCTTACATCTTGTAAGAATGGTGAATCAATCAAGTTTGCTAATAGGTCAATGATAAGAACATAATACCATGGAGCGGCTCGAAGTTAGAATTATAGAAACATGGATGATATAGACAGAACATAACGCACATCTTAATCGAGAATCTTTACTCGAATGAGTTGCAGAAGCACAAGGATATATTTCACGAAAGCGGAGCTTGAGCGAAATGTGAATATGCGCCATCTGCAACAAATTAGATAAAAGAACAAATTATGATGCAAGTTGTGTTGTATTTATTCCACACCCCATGTGTCGGATAAGTTTAATCCATGAATGTGACCACATTTGAAGCTATAAATACCTTTTATAATGTGATTAATGTCGGATGAAAAAACTAGTAATTATCTGTGCATCGCTTGGAGCGGATTGTTGTCATCATCGCTTTTGTCGTCAATGCGAAATAGATGCGGCTTGTGTTCCCTATATGGTGAAATAGATGCGGCTTGTGTTCCCTATATGGTGAAATAGATGCGGCTTGTGTTCCCTATATGGTGAACAACATTATGTATACAATGGCTGGGATTACCTTGAATACATGTGCCTCGCAGGTGTGGAATAAGAGAGCATATTAACTTACATGTGCCTCACAGGTGTGGAATAAGAGAGCATATTAACTTTGAATACATGTGCCTCGTAGGTGTGGAATAAGAGAGCATATTAACTTTGAATACATGTGCCTCGCAGGTGTGGAATAAGAGAGCATATTAACTTTGAATACATGTGCCTCGTAGGTGTGGAATAAGAGAGCATATTAACCTTGAATACATGTACCTCGCAGGTGTGGAATAAGAGAGCATATCAACTTTGCATATATTACTTCATTTGTTATGTACATGTACACGTAATTTGGGAAGAATACCAAACCATACTACATGTATGTCCTTCCAGAAGGGACCAGCCTCGACGTTAGAGACCATGCAGCCAAGAGTTTTTAAATTGGGAGAAGCCACTTCTCCATATGAATTATTTGGGAGAAGTGGACTGTTTATCAGGGAGAAGTCATATTGGCCCAAGTTCAATTTACACCCCAACATCACCCTTCTGTGATCCGGTAAGTATTATGCATGCAACACAGGAGCCTGTTTATACATGTAAAACCATTGTAGTGAGTAACAACACCATTATAATCAGTAAATATACTTTAAATATGCTGTTGGAACATATGCATACTGGTATATGAGAGAGTCACCTCTCCCTGTGACAAAATAGGGAAAACTGGCACATTTTACAATGAAGATATCTCCCAAGCTGCCCTCTGGGCTGGTCCCTGTCTACCAGGACTATTTCCAGAATATGGATGACAGATTGTCCAAAAACACAACATCTAAATATATGTACACATATTATGGCTTGTGCACACAAAATATGGAGCATGTTTTGCTTGTGTATATCTCACATACATGTATAACCATGTGTAAAATACAAAGGCTACCAGCATATGGCCACTGTTCAGCAGATATTGAACAGGTTTTGGAGGCAGAGGAGAATCAGGTTATAAGAAGTAATTTTCTACTGGGATGCTGCATTGCAATAACTACAACAGTTTTCCAACGGAAACATGATTGCGGCTAGAATTGGAACCTGTAAATTTACACTAAAAGAAAAACAATAACAGTCAGGCCATTATAGATAAATTAGTAGATTCTCTACTAACCTTTTTTTTTTAATTTGGGCGGGAGGGTAAATTGTTTTTATTCTTGCTAATATAAAAGGTCATGATCAGTTCTAGATATACATGTATAAGTAGTATCCTACCTTGTACAGAACATTAGTGATTTAAATTACCAATTGGGATAAAATTAATTACACTGATTAAATGTACTTTGAAAGCCGAGGTATGACCACAAAAACTTTCTAATCCTTTCCACTTCAGCCACCCCTCCTTCCTTCACTTATTGAAGGTAGAATATAAATTCACCGCAGAGGAGCTGACTTAACAAAAGAAATGTGTGTTGTCTAATCCACTATCCTCTATTTCCATACACCATCAGCATATTCCACTGTATCATTGTATGTACTAATTTATGTATATTATCTGACATTCCGATTTGGAAATAAAAATATGTTTAAACCAAGATATGAGAGAAAAAGTTTACATAAAATTTATCGAAAAAAAAAAATTGAGGGGGACCAAAAATAGGGTCCAGAGGGGATGATAATCCACCATTTTTCTAACAGTAATGCCCTAATTAATCGACTCCTTAACCACAGCAGAATTATGGGTAACTTTTCAGGATTTAGTCGGAAATATGGCTTGTTGCCATTCATCGGAAAGCTCTCCCAGAGAGTCGGAAATATGGCTTGTTGCCATTCATCGAAAAGCTCTCGGGGAGAGCTTTCCGATGAATGGCAACAAGCCATATTTCCGACTAAATCCTGAAAAGTTACCCATAATTCTGCTGTGTTTAAGGAGTCGATTAATTAGAGTATTACTGTACCTCAATTTATTTTTATATTTGAGTAAAACTTATCATATTCAAACGTCTTGTGAAATAATTCATGAGTAATCCTGCTATTTGTAAATTGTTGTGGTGTTGATGCATACTTTTATTTATATTTTTTTTCCCTCCTGCACAGTGTCCTGCAAATACTTTTTTGCCAACCCAAATGTTCGTAACCAGACTATTTATTGTTGTGGCCCTATGAAGACGCAGACATATATTGTAGAGTTTTTGGCCGAGGAGAATTAGGTTGTAGGAACATACATAAGTTTATGGAGTCTGGAGGTAGGAATGCCAGCTATGATGGTTCATGGGAGTGTGTACACTCAACTTCATACAATTTGATTGCTAATCAACAGCCACCTACACAATATTTAAATCTTTTGGAACTCATCCATATTCTTAGAATGCAAACTGTGTATTGAGGATAAATAGGCTACACTGTTCCAAATAACCCAATAACTTGTTTTTGAAGAAGAAAACACATAGCATATTCTCAGACAATATTAATCAATCAAACTTCATTACCACTAAAAATTTCTGTTTGCTGTAATGGCAATACAAACAGAAGAAGAATGAAATTTTTAATTGTTCTTAATTGATATCATATTATATGACATATGTGGAATATATACCAGGTACAGCAGGGTAATAGTAGATCTTATAATGGCATACATCTGAATCTATATCTGGATCTGACCCTGATCAAGTGAATGATCGAACTTTGGACAATATACTTACCCCACAGTACACCCCACTCGGTGCACTCAGCATTAAGTACACCAAGCTTGGGTTGACTACAGGTAAGGTACATGTGTGGCCCCATGTACAGTAATGCCCTAAATAATAGACTCCTTAACCACAGCAGAATTATGGGTAATTTTTCAGGATTTAGTCAGAAATATGGCTTTGTTGCCATTCATCGGAAAGCTCTCACTGAGAGCTTTCCAATGAATGGCAACAAGCCATATTTCTGACTAAATCCTGAAAAATTACCCATAATTCTGTGGTGGTTAAGGAGTCAATTATTTAGGGCATTACTGTATAATTTACAACACAATAAATGTCACCCCATATCTTTTGCTACATAGGATTCAGACAATTTTAAGGTGGTATGCAGGATTCATACCCCTCTCTGTTAACTGCTACTCATATGTCCAATCTAACCCATTTTACAGTAAATAGTCATTGACGAGTAGTTCCCACAAGAAATGTTCAGATATTAAGTTCAAATATCAAGGATTTCCTGTCATAAAGGAGACCAACATGGATCGAGCTGCTATTGGGAAGCCTATCCTTATCAATAATATAATCGCTTTCTATACTAAATACTCATTGACGAGTAGTTCCCTCATTAACCCTGTCTATACTAAATTAAATACTCATTGAGGAGTAGTTCCCACAGGAAATGTTCAGATATCCAATGAATATGAATCCTTCAACACTTAATTGATTTATCTGTTCCTATTCTGCTGTCAGCTAATATTACATGAACATCCCTCCAAATGAATAATGGACCATTCCAATGTATTTATTTATGACTGAGTGGGAGAATCCATTTAGAATATAAAGGGTTAATGTGGTGCAGGATATTGTCACTAAATTCACCCTCTGGGGACCTCATTCTGCAAATATCCAGCACCATGTTTTTGGGCCTGACCTCAATGCATCTTTCTGGGACATACAGTAATGCCCTAAGTAATCGACTCCTTAAGCACAGCAGAATTATGGGTAATTTTTCAGGATTTAATCGGAAATATGGCTTGTTGGCATTCATTGGAAAGCTCTCACCGAGAGTTTTCCGATGAATGGCAACAAGCCATATTTCCGACAGAAATCCTGAAAAATTCCCCATAATTCTGCTGTGGTTAAGGAGTCGATTATTTAGAGCATTACTACAGTATTCGTATATGAAGGATTTCAAGTATTTATTGACCTATTTTAAAACCAGGAAAAATACAAAAGTGAATATTATTAGGTAGAATTTTGAGAGCAAACCAAAGTGTTTTAACTCAAAGAGCTAATACAATGTAAATATAAGTTCCTTTGATGGAAGTTAATGGATATATAGGAAGCCTGCAAATAGTGTTTCTGTCATTAGCCGAATGAGGTTACCAGAGGGTGAATTTAGTGATGCTATCCCACACAGTGGGCTAGCATCACTAAATTCACCCTGTGGGAACCTCATTCTGCTTTGGCCTCATCTTCTGGGAAGTATCTATAGTCTGAAATTAACATTTGTTTTTATATTTAGTTACTTTTTCCCTTCTGTTCTGTTTCTATATCCCCTAATTTGCAGAAGATAAAATGCATAATTGAGGTGCGCAATGGGTGAACATCATTAACTTCAACTGCAGAATTTCAATCTGATCCTAGCTAGGACTGCCATAGCAGTTGAGGCCTAAGCAGAATGAGGTTCCCAGAGGGTGAATTTGGTGACACTATAAAACCCACCTTGCAGGATAGCATCATTAAATTCACCCTCTGGGGGACCTCATTCTGCAAATGACAGACGCACTATTTGCAGGCTTATATACAGGAGTGGATGGGAAGCCTTGAGTAACATATGTATCAGACCCCATTAATAACATGGGAGAAAAATCAATAAAGTAGCAGAAAAAAACCAGCTCTTCCTTTCATAGGAGCAGGTCGCTCCAATACATGACAAGAGAGATGTCCCAATAGATTGAGAAGTCAATGCCAGCTAAACTGATTTACTCAAGTCAAATATTCTTGGGGTTTCTGCTGAAGTTTGGAGTGTGTGGATAACAGGCTATTAAACATGTTGTGTTGCCCCTGGGCCAAGGTGGCTGATTTGAAAATTCTTTCTAAATAACTATTTTTGTACTGGCCTAATGTTAGTCTGCAAGACCTTAATATTAAGGGTCAGGGGTGTAGTTGCAACTTAAATATTTGGTTGCCTGATCTGTCCATATAAAATCATTCACATACATGTATATTGCATTGTATGTCAGTGGCCAAATTGGCCAATGAGCCATTTTATTTCATAAATTACCCTACCTCAAATCGCTCAGAATATTTCACTTTAATGCTTCTAACTCGCAAGGAAATATTCTGAGCGATATGAGGTAGGTATAATTTACTCATAAAATTACAACTTGATAAATTAATTTTGTTATTTTTTCTTGTAAAACGGCCCAAGAAAATTATATTTTTTTGGCCAAAAAGTTTCAATTGTCATCAATCACCTCTCAAAGTATCAGATCACTGTGAAACTCTTAATCCATTATCAGGTTATCAGCAGTTTCTGGCCTGTGTATGTTCCATTCAGTTGAGACTATCTAAAATTATCATCTGGAAACCAAAAGGGAATGGACAGATGGACAGAGCAATAACATAATACGTTCCCATTTTTTTTTAAATAGGTGTATAAAAAGTGAAATGGCTAACTCATAAATGTACCAAATGGTATTATGACCTCCTAAATGTACCAGATGGTATTATGATTGATGGCGGCAACAGTGATGAATTAATATTACGAAGTTCAGGTGTTAACACCACATGGTCTAACTTGATTATGAAGCCATTTCCAGTACCTACCAGCATGGGATAATAGGGATAAAGGATTGCATATACTGGTATATTGAGTAATATATGCTAATGGATTAATTGATTCTCTCCAGATACTCAAGACTCATTATAGATTTCCAAAGGCTTAATTTACATGTAGGTCAAAACGACCTACAGTAATGCTCAAAGTAATCGACTTCTTAACCACAGCAGAATTATGGGTAACTTTTCAGGATTTAGTCGGAAATATGGCTTGTTGCCATTCACCGGAAAGCTCTCGGGGAGAGCTTTCCAATGAATGGCAACAAGCCATATTTCCAACTAAATCCTGAAAAGTTACCCATAATTCTGTTGTGGTTAAGAAGTCGATTACTTAGAGCATTACTGTACATAATTCTGATTGGGTATCAGTAGGTTATTCTGAAATTTAGAAGGTCAAAATAGATGGAAGATATAAGCAATATTTTAAATATAAATCACTTTATATGTTGTTATTTACAGAGTAACAGTCAATGTGGGCCTTTATTTGCAGCATTTCTGTTCATTAATTATCTTAAAATCCAAGAAGTAGAAGAAATGAATAGGAAGGATCAGTCATGATAATGGTTATACTCTGACAACATGCAGACCTGTTATTTAAAACAGCTAATAAAAATACAGAAGGTTTTTTGTGGATATCATTGTTTTTTCATCAACCCTTTCATGTCGGGAGCTGTGCTGGTGCAGCAATAAAGATCATGTGCCAGTGCATCCTCTTATATACCGGTATGCGAGTCTCCCACAAAAAAATTCTACTGTTAAGGAGTCGTTAATTTAGGGCATTACTGTATACAATAAAGAATCCTTTTCTCACCAAATTGACCAACAGCTTAAACTTTTACACAATTCAGAAGCCTTCTAATTATGTCCTAGTAACTATGCTGAATGAACTAAATTTGGCTCTTCTGGAATCAGGGCCAGCCAAGAGGGCGACTTGGGGAGACATGAGGGCCCTTCCATATTAACAAGCTCTGCTTCAATAGTGTCATGTTGTGTGTATATGTACAGTAAAGCCCTAAGTAATGGACTCCTTAACCATAGCAGAATTATGGGTAACTTTTCAGGATTTAGTTGGAAATATGCCTTGTTGCCATTCATCGGAAAGCTCTCGGGGAGAACTCTATGATGAATGGCAACAAGCCATATTTCCATCTAAATCCTGAAAAGTTACCCATAATTCTGATGTGGTTAAGGAGTCGATTATTTAGGGCATTACTGGTCAATATGGTGCTGAAAATATTACTTTTCATTCTTCTGGCAATATACAAAGCTCTCGGCTCATGTGGTCGACTCGCATATATAAGAGAATGCATTGGCACAGGGTAAAAAAGATGGTGTATCTATTCACGGAAATTTCTGTACATAGATTCAGGGTTATAAAATAATACAGAGAAACCAGTCAATATGAGCAGGCATGAGTATAACGTGCCTGTCATTTGCAGAATGAGGTCCCCAGAGGGAACTATCCTGCATAGCGGGCTAGCATCACCAAATTCAACCTCTGGGGACCTCATTCTGTATGACCTCATCTGCTGGAGACATAAGACTCAGATTGAAGTTCCCATATGGTGAATATTGTGATGTACACCCATCGGGAACCTCGATTATGCAATTATGGGAATATAGAGAAACTAAACTAAAAATAAATATAGAACCCCCCTCTGGGGACCTCATTCTGCTTAGGCCTCATCTTCTCTGGAAAGTATCTTTATTGGCAAATTTCTATAGAAACTTCTTCACATTGATTCTATTTCTTTTTTAGTTTAGTTTCTCTGTTCCCCCAAATTGGCATAATTGAGGTTCCCAATGTACAATATTGACCATTTGGGAACTTGAATCTGAGTCTATGTCTCCCATAGCAGATGAGGCCATGCAGAATGAGGTCCCCGGAGGGAGAATTTGGTGATGCTAGAACACTATGCGGGATAGCATCACCCTCTGGGGGCCTCATTCTGCAAATGACAGGCACACAAAACTCAGACTTGCTTGCTGGGATTTACAACAATGTGAATGTGCCTTCAAAACGATTTTCATATAAAGTTTGTTGTTGTTGTTGTTGTTGTTGTCATTGGAAGATGTGCCGAGAAGAGGCAGAGTATTTTAATTTTAGCTGAATTTTCAATGCAATTATTTCAGATTGTGAGTTTATTTAGATGGGTGTAATAGGCCTGAATAAAGCATGTGACTGGATGAAAAGATGTGAAAAATGGTTGTAGAAGAAGCGAGGTGAATTCCCATCCAATTAACTCAATCTCATCCCTATGGCAGGTGTTTTAGTTCTAGACTCCAGAGATACCAGGCCAAGTCCTGCAGGGATGGTTGGAAAATATTGGCAATTCTTAACCAGCAGATGCTGCTGGGAATTAACAGCTAGTCTGACACAATACATGCATGGCTCGTTACTCAGAATCATGTGCATTTATACTGCCAGTCATTGTTAGTACATGTACTGTATGCTCACAACCATACTTCTGTGTCGGTATGTAAACTGCTAGCCATGGTTAGTATATGTACTATATGCTCATCCCATACATGTATGTGTGTATACTGGCAGGCAATGTTAGTAAATGTACCATATGCTCATCCCAAATGAATCTTCTGTGCATGTTTACATCAAGCCATGGTTCGTACATGTACTATATGCTCATCCCATACATGTATGTGTGTATACTGGCAGGCAATGTTAGTAAATGTACCATATGCTCATCCCAAATGAATCTTCTGTGCATGTTTACATCAAGCCATGGTTCGTACATGTACTATATCTTCTTCTTCAGAATACGGCTTGCAGTCAATGTCTGACTATCATAAGCCGCCTGGAGGACATGAGTGGTCTAAACTGATGACTCTTTCAGTGTTAATCAGATGTTAGTGAGTCACATTGGTTTAAATTTTGGTGCGCCATCAGGATTTGTGTTTTATTTTTGTTGTTTTTTTTTGCTATAGGATAAAATCAGTTTAAAACTATTTACAGTTGTTGGTGGTTTACAGAAGTTTGCTTCGCTTGCGCCTCGCGATCAGTGACTGGATGATGTCTGCAGTGAGTTTAGATTTGAAGATTTTAGGGTCGGGTAGTAAGGTTAATGCTTCTGGTAATACTGTAGGTTAAATTCTGCTATGGTTCTGGGGAAGAAAGAATAGTAGTGGGCATCTATGACTGTATTCAGGGAGGAGCGGATAGCTCAGTTGGTTTGTGGGCTGACCTCTGAGCTACACCTTCGACACGGTCGAGGGTTCAAATCCGACAAAAATATCGGTCGGACTTTGTGTCGCCATCTGCATTCCCAGTACCACGGGCATCACAAATCAATCATCGATGCCACGATCAGTGATCTGAGAAAGATTCCAGAAGCCAAAGAGTCTCAGACAAAATTTGAAAAAATGCGTACTGGACTATAACTTCGTACCTCTGCTCCTCTCGTAATGTCATGACCAGGGATGACACTACACTTGGCACACCGTCGAATCGGGAGCCGACGCTAATGGCTGTCCCGTGTGCAACAATGTGCGCACGTTAAAGATCCCTACCGTGGCGAAGAAGTCACGGGTTCGGCAAAAAAAGTTCCTGGAAAAATTATGGATCTACTCGATCCCGTCCTGTAAAAGCCAGCCTTGGTCACTAGGACGTAACAACTACAGATACAGACAGATGTTGGAAGATATTGTGTGGATTGTTAGCTTCTGTTCATCATTGTATCTTGTAGTAGTGGTTTTAGGAATTAGGATTTTATTTGGGTATGTCAAAAGTTCCTTGTTAATTATTTTTGAGAATACAGTTAGTCTGGTTTGAGTTCGGTGCTCTTCAAGTTTTTGCAATTTTATTTCACTGAGCATGTTGGTTACCGAGCTGGTGTAATGGTAGCAATTGCATATATACATGTATCTGGCTGCTCTTCTTTAGACCAATTCTAACATGCTGATTTGGACTTCGTTGTGTGGGTCCCAGATGGTGGTTGAGTATATTTCTATGTGTCGGTATGTATACTTCCAGCCAAATTTATTTAATGCCAAAAGTAGAGAATTTAGACAATTTTGAAAATGGACTTCTCTAATGAGTTGACAAGATGCCGAAAAGTTTTGATAGAATCATCATCAGTTGCAGATTGCTAATTGTGTGCCGTACTAAACGCATGTCACAATACGTTTCGGCTCTTTACCTGCAAGATGTTGTACTTAAAGCCAGCTCAAGCCCGGATTTTTAAAGCTGCACCAGGACCAGAAAATATTGTCACCACTGCATCACTGATAACGATATAAAGAAAGCCTGCAAAAGGTGCGCTGAGTTTGTCTGGAATTTGGCTTTGGTGTTTTTTTTATGACGGACGCCACTGTAACCACATACATCCTGAGAGAAGCAAACGCATTATATTAGCAAAATATCAACTTGATAACCTTTGGGAAATGCTTTATATATGATTTTTTGCGTATCGTATTCTAAGATGTGGTGCAGGACATAGTCAAAATTTTGGTGCAATCGGACAAAAGGGTGATATATTTTTTGAAAATCATGACAGAGTTACAGACAGAAACACACACACAGACAAACACAAGTCTTTTATATAAATTAGAGTAGATAATCCATCATCAAAATAAAATCTAATCTAATTATTTGCAGCAGAAGTGAGCAGATAAATCACCCTCCACATGCTCTAAAGGTGCCTTTACACGATTAACCCTTTGAGTGCCAGGGGCCGATCTCATCGGCCCTAAACCTACAAAATAAGTCTGTTAAAGAATATAAGAATAAATTATTAAAATTGTAAAAAATTGTAAAAAAAAATTAAATTGTTAGGCCAATGCATTCTCTTATATATGCGAGGCGACCTATGGTCGACTCGCATATATAAGAGAATGCATTGGCACAGGGTATATGGGTTGATACATAAATCGACCTGGCACTCAAAGGGTTAAGCTTGTTTAATTCAGCAAGCTCAAGAGGCGAGCTGCATCGTGTAATACCATGCCATTTCATACAGCTCAGCACTTTTTATTACCCATTGAGCAAGCTGTAGGGAAAGGAACCTGGCCGTTTTTTCATTCAGCAAGGATCCCCCATTAATGTCAAGTAGCAGTTAAATAACAATATTCCTCCTGATATATGATAAAAGACACATGTGTAGTTCACAATATTGGAGTCTAGTTTGTAAATATAACCACAGACCAGTTAATTATGATGGACAGTCTGTGAAAGATTTCCTGGTAAAACAGTGCTTTTAAAAGCTTGCTGGGTGGTGTAATGTGAACATCCAGCATAACCCCCTGTGGTTACCATTTGGAGCTGAATTAAGCAAGCTTAATCCTGTAATGGCACCTTAAAGCTCTTTATTCTTATTTGAGCTGGGAGTTCCAATACCTGATGCCCTCAAGACCAACTGTCTGACATACAGTAACGCCCTAAGTAATCGACCTCTTAACCACAGCAGAATTATGGGTAACTTTTCATGATTTAGTCGGAAATATGGCTTGTTGCCATTCATCGGAAAGCTCTCGGGGAGAGCTTTCCGATGAATGGCAACAAGCCATATTTCCGACTAAATCCTGAAAAGTTACCCATAATTCTGCTGTGGTTAAGAGGTCAATTACTTAGGGCATTACTGTAAAACCACATGCTAAGCCTCAAAGAATGGGAAAGTAGATCAATGTTGGTGAAAACTAATCGACATGAGCACAGAACATGGGGCGACACACGAAGCCATGATAATTGACGTTCAATCACGAATCAGTGTGTTGGTACATGCACATGTCAGTGGTGGCTTTGTCTATGATTGATTAATCCCCACAGAGTGTGTCAAAGCACATCCCGGGAGACACAGTCACTCAATTGGTCATTGTCACAAGGCGCTGTGGATCATGATAATCACAATCAGGGTAATTACCGGTAGATTTCAAAATGTTTTCAGTTCATTAAAGTGAGGTGAAACACTCTGGTATGGTAATCAAATAGAAATGGAGAATAATCTTGTTTAAATTAGTAATTTTTACAAATAGTATATCCAAATTGACAACACACACCCTCATTTTTATATATAAAGTGAATGCAGTGACTCCCGATGGCGAAATCGTTTTCGTTAATTTATCGCCGATAGATGCATCCCGAATCAAGTGGTAAATATTTACAATTGAGCGTAGTTCTGACGATGTTTTCTATGGAGTGGTACGGTCGATTTGCTTCAAATTTTCGGCAATGTTTGTAGAATTTTACATTCCTCCAGTTGCCATAGTGCCTGAATAATAACTTATCAGTTTCACGCACCCGAACAAGTACACATAATATGTCTTTAAGGTTTACCAGCATTGAGCTTCTAGACCAAATGATGACATCAGTTTTACGGGTGGAGGAAATACCACACAGAGGGTAAATTTCATCAGAAAATTGATCCATTGCACGTAGAAAACACTGTCCTCCCCAGGAAGGGACTAGGGTTCACATTGGCAGGAAAATTCTTTTGGTCAATTGTTTGGCCATTTCTGAATATTTTTGGTTATTTTTCATAAACTTTGGCCAAATTTAAATATCAAATTTCGGGATCATCAAGAAAACTAAAACAAAATATAAAGAAACTGACAAGCTTGTCCATAAACATGAATCATGTTACCTTCCCTGTGCATGGATCACAAATCCGCACTTATTAGGATTAAGACCAACTTCACTATCGCGTGAATTTACCTAATTTGCCATGCACTTTACCAACTGATCCACTGGGGCACCATAATAATCTGGATCTCAAGAATGTAAAATATGGGTAGATTGACCACAAGGACCAGTCGGGTATCAAGTATCCCTAATGTTTACCTCAGAAGAAGTGACTTTTCTCTCATAAACCAGTTTGCTTGTCAAAACATCATATTTAAACTGTATTTTCTGATTGTAATGGTGTATATTTTACTCAGTCGTTTAACTTCAGTGATCACACAAAGCATCTTACGACTGTGAGGGAGAGAACTAGCTACTACACCTCTCGTGCAGAAAAGTCATCAGCCTCTAGACATGTAATTACAGGCATGAAAGTCAACAAATACAGTAATACCCTAAATAATCGACTCTCGGTGAGCGCTTTCCGATGAATGGCAACAAGCCATATTTCCGACTAAATCTTGAAAAGTTACCCATAATTCTGCTGTGGTTAAGGAGTTGATTAATTAGAGCATTACTGTACATGGACTGAAAAAAACAAACAAATAGATACAGTAATAGAACTCATGCATAATTGAAATGTTGCGATGCCTTCTAAGTCTTGACTCTATCAAAGGAAATCATTTGGGAGCGACTCAGCGTGTGATGGCATGACCAGAAGAATTACCAACGCGAGTACAAAAAGAACATCTCGCAGACCAGGGAGTCTCGCATATATAAGAGAATACATTGGCCTATAAATATTTACCTTGATCTTGTAAGCCAGTGCATTTTCTTATATATGCGAGGCTCCCTTTAATTCATGATTGCTGATGAGTTGCTCCTACTGATTCCTTTGTAGGGATGTTTCTGCTAACAAATTCATGTTCCACCAACAAGTTCATAGGTAGGACACTTGTGGAACTTAATAGATGAAAATCGGCATTCAAATTGGTGAACAGAACTCCCATTAATAAATGAGTGAACGCTAGCAGTGCTTGGAATCACAAAATAGTCACCCATCCAAGGACTAACATAGCTCGACGTTGGATAACTTCAGCGATCACACAAAGCATCTAACGAGTGTGACCAAGAGATCAGACCTCTCATGAAGAGAAGTCATCGGCCTTATCTATCTATACCGCGGTCACTACCATACCCCCTCTTTTGTTTTTTTAAGTTCACCATACAGGAATGCGAACCTCACCCAGGTCTTCGTCATAAGGACCAGAATGAGCCCCCAATGCAATGGAATGAGTGAAAAGTATGGGAGCTGCACTGAAAGATAGCAGCTCCCAGCATCACCAACCAGTCACTATCCACGGACCGAGCTCGACATTGCTTAATACACCGCGGTCACTACCATACCCCCTCTTTTGTTTTTTTAAGTTCCCCATACAGGAATGCGAACCTCACCCAGGTCTTCGTCATAAGGACCAGAATGAGCCCCCAATGCAATGGAATGAGTGAAAAGTATGGGAGCTGCACTGTAAGATAGCAGCTCCCAGCATCACCAACCAGTCACTATCCACGGGCCGAGCTCGACATTGCTTAATACACCGCGGTCACTACCATACCCCCTCTTTTGTTTTTTTAAGTTCACCATACAGGAATGCGAACCTCACCCAGGTCTTCGTCATAGGGACCAGAATGAGCCCCCAATGCAATGGAATGAGTGAAAAGTATGGGAGCTGCACTGTAAGATAGCAGCTCCCAGCATCACCAACCAGTCACTATCCACGGGCCGAGCTCGACATTGCTTAATACACCGCGGTCACTACCATACCCCCTCTTTTGTTTTTTTAAGTTCACCATACAGGAATGCGAACCTCACCCAGGTCTTCGTCATAGGGACCAGAATGAGCCCCCAATGCAATGGAATGAGTGAAAAGTATGGGAGCTGCCCCTTATGAAAATGGGAGCTCGCTGCGAACTTATTTAAGTTACTTATTTAAGTTCGCAACGAGCTCGCAAGGCAACACGCGATCTCCCTGCGAGCTCACAAGAGCTCGCAGACGATTCTTGGTCTTCATATAAGCTAACACTTGCGAACTTAACTGTGATTTAAGCTCGCAGTTGCGAACTTAATTATGTACTGAGCTCGCGGTTGTGAGCTTATTTATGTTTGGAGCTCGCAGTTGCGAGCTTAATTATATTTGGAGCTCGCAGACGATTGTTGGTTTTCATTTAAGCTAACACTTGCGAACTTAACTGTGATTTAAGCTCGCAGTTGCGAACTTAATTATGTACTGAGCTCGCGGTTGTGAGCTTATTTATGTTTGGAGCTCGCAGTTGCGAGCTTAATAATATTTGGAGCTCGCAGACGATTGTTGGTCTTCATTTAAGCTAACACTTGCGAACTTAACTGTGATTTAAGCTCGCAGTTGCGAACTTAATTATGTACTGAGCTCGCGGTTGCGAGCTTAATTATGTACTGAGCTCGCAGTTGCGAGCTTAATAATATTTGGTCAGTGCATGGCTGCTGATATTAAATATTCTATAAATACTTCTGTAATTTAATCCACTGACTGGCTCTGTAGAGACAGCATGTGTTCCTAGTTAACTTTCTGTGTTATTGTCAAATTTGAAATGGACTGTTAGTCTGTTACTGCATGGTATATATTCTCTTTGTTCATAATGTTCTCTCTATGATTTGTGAATTGTTTCATTCAACAACTTTGGAGACTGATAGGATTGTACTAATACTTCAAGATAACTGAGCTGGCAGGCATGGATCAACTATTTTCTAAAACTGAAAAAACTATTCAAAATCTGTTTATAAATTTGAAGCAATAATTCAGAGAAGATATATAGCTGCAGGCCAGTGCATGGATTCCAGAAACTTAGGTAAGCATACTATTGAACTGTTGAAGACTTATAACTAGATTTGTTTATAATAACATTATGATTGGGCATGAAATTATGATGGGGGATAACTGGCTTTATTGGGCATGAAATGATGATGGGGGGGGGGGGGGGGGGGGGCGGGGGGGGGGGGGGGGGGGGGGGGGGTAGTTAACTACATGTAGATTTGTTTATTTGGCATAACATGGTGGGGAGGGGTAAGCATACTATTGAACTGTTGAAGACTTAATTATAACTATATATAACCTTGTTTATTGGGCATGAAATAACAGGGGGGGGATTATTATATACCTAGCTTTTTTTTATTTGACATGAAATGATGGGGGTACTAGCTTTGTGTATTGGGCATGAAATTAATTTTCCAAACATGATAAATTTAAATTGTTAAACTTAAATTGTATATAAATTATTGTAATTATTGTATTACAGCTTACATGAAGACCATAACTGGGTCAGATGGAAAACCAACTATTACAGAGCCATGGTTAACATTAGGGTCATTCCATATAGAACTGGACACGAAGATATAGAGGATAGAATGTTTTTCACTGATACCTAACCTGTGTCTTTTGTATCATGGGAGCTCGCAGGAGTTTACATTGAGCTCGCAAGAGAAGGTAATAAGGTCGCAAAAGTTTGCAATAAGCTCGCAAGATTCGCAGTAAGCTCGCAGAAGTTTACAATAAGCTCGCAATGAGCTCGCAGGGAGCTCGCAGAGAGTTCGCAGAGAGCTCGCAGCGAGCTCGCAAGAAGCTCGCAGCGAGCTCGCAGAAGTTTACAATAAGCTCGCAATGAGCTCGCAAGGTGTTCGCAGGAAGCTCGCGGGGAGCTCGCAGCGAGCTCGCAGAAGTTTACAATAAGCTCGCAATGAGCTCGCAAGGTGTTTGCAGGGAGCTCGCTGAGTGCTCGCAGAGAGCTCGCAGCGAGCTCGCAGGGACTTCGCAGGGAGCTCGCAGCGAGTTCGCAGCGAGCTCGCTATAGTTCCAAATTACACGCTCGCTGCGAGCTCACAAAATTCATCTTCTGCGAGCTTATCGCGAGCTTATAATTCATGCACTGTAAGATAGCAGCTACCATCATCACCAACCAGTCACTATCCACGGGCCGAGCTCCACATTGCTTAACTTTGGTGATCAAGTGATTGTGACTAAGAGAAATAGCCCTCTCGTGCAGTATTTATACCGAAGCCTCTAGACATGTAATTACTGGCATGAAAGTCAACAAATACATGGACTGAAAAAATAAACAAATAAATACCAGTAATAGAACTTATGCATAATTAAAACATTACAAAGCCTTCCGAGTCTCAACTCTATCAAAGGAAATCATGTGGGAGCGACTCAGTGTGTAATTGCATGACCAGAAGAATTTACCAACGCGAGTACAAAAAGAACCCTTTACTTCATGCTAGAAATGTTGAATAGTTGATGAGTGGCAGTGACATGCTGGAAAACATTATGTGGCACACAGATACAGCAGCCTCTGAAAAATATATACCCAAGTGTATCTTAAAGCAGTTGTTATAAGTTCATTGTGGCATAATGAACGCTTCGCAACAGAACCCTGTCATTTGCAGAATGAGGTCCCCAGAGGGTGAATTTAGTGACGCTACCCCACATTGCGGGCTAGCATAACTAAATTCACCCTCTGGAGACATTCTGCTTAGGCCTCATCTTCTCTGGAAAGTTTCTTTTTTTATCAAATTTCTATAGAAACTTCTTCACATAAATTCTATTTCTTTTTTAATTTGGTCTCTCTATATCCCCAAATTGGCAGACGACACATGGCATATATCAAGGTTTACCATTTGGGAACTTCAATCTGAGTCTATGTCTCCCATAGCAGATGAGGCCATGCAGAATGAGGTCCCCAGAGGGTGAATTTTGAGATGATAGCCCACTGGGGACCTCATCTGCAAATGACAGGCACACTAAACTCAGGCTTGGTGCCAATGCATAATCTTATAATGCGAGACTGCCATACCGCAACTCAACCCCACATCTCTGGTGCAAATTCTTGTGAATATTTTGAAACTGTGTTTATAACACCTTCATGACTGCAGCTTCCTGAAATTTTGGTGAAAACCCTGTGCCAATGCATTCTCTTATATATGAGTCTCCCATAGGGAGCCTCGCATATATAAGAGAATACATTGGGCCAACAATATTTTAAGATATATAAGAGAATGCACTGACACGAGATCTTTAATGCTGCACCACCGCAGCTCCCGTCTTGAAGGGGTTAGTATGTTTTGTGTGGTTAACCCTTTCAGTGCCAAGTCCGATTTTTGTATCAACCCATATTTCCTTGATCATTTTTCAAATTTATTGATTATAATAATGTGATACATTGATGAAAAGAGCTCTTAGATACAAAAATCGGACTTGGCACTGAAAGGGTTAAATAAATGCTATAACACCATGGTTGTGAAACAGGTATCTATTGTTTCAACTTGAAATACAAATTGAAAGAATTAGGATATATCACATGCAAATGGTTTGTGTTCTTATTGCTATATCTCCCATCCTTTTGATCCCCTGGTCCTCATCCATGTGACATGTGTCCTAATTCATTCAATTTGTATTTCAGCTTGAGACAATAAATACTTGCTTCACAACCATGGCATTATAGCAATTCTTTAACCACATGATACACAAAGGATATAATAACCAGGAAGCCAATGCAATGCATGAGAAACAAAACCGAGTGTGCATGCACCTGCCAACAGCATGCAGGACTTCACTCCCCATCACAGAGAATATCAGTCTGTGTGATGTACATTATGTAATTCATAAGGCGATAAATTAAAGGGGAACAATTATTATGAGCAAAGCACAATATCGAAGAAATGTGCGACCTTGTAAATTGTAGGTGAAATATATGAACAGTAATGCCCTAAGTAATCGACTCCTTAACCACAGCAGAATTATGGGTAATTTTTCAGGATTCAGTGAGAGCTTTCCGGTGAATGGCAACAAGCCATATTTCCGAAAGTTCACAAATGGTGAATATTGTGATGTACACCCATTGGGAACCACCAACCTATTGACCGAATATTTCTAAGTCGAAAAAGGGGAATAACTCCACAAAAAAAAGTTGGACAGACATCATAATCGCAGGTGCACAGGTTCCCATGGTACTAAATATCAGGGCCAAGATTAAAAAACATTGACCTAAAAATGTAGGAATAAAACCTCGGACAAAATTATGCATGTTGCAAAAAATATTCTAAGTCGAAAAAGTGTGATAACTCCACCAAAAAATGTTGGACAGACGTCATAATCCCAGGTGCAAAGGTTACCATGGTACTAAATAACTGTGCCGAGTTTAAAAACATTGACCTAAAAATGTAGGAATAAAGGTTCTGACAAAATTATACATGTTGCGAAAAAGGGGGGATAACTCCACCAAAAAAAGTCTGACAGACGTCATAATCACAGGTGCACAGGTTCCCATGGTGGTTGATGTCTGTGCCAAGTTTCAATGAAATTGATAACAAAAATGACTGAGAAAAACTCCGGACAAATTTTTGTCCACGGATGGATGACGGACAACGGATGGACAAGCTGATTCGTTGCGGGGGGTATAAAAAAAGAAATAGAATCTATGTGAAGAAATTTCTATAGAAATTTGATAATAGAGAAACTTTGCAGAGAAGATGAGGCCTAAGCAGAATGAGGTCCCCAGAGGGTGAATTTAGTGATGCTAGACCTCTGGGGAAGTCATTCTGCAAATGACATTCACATTCAACTCAGGCTTGGTTCTCCATAGAAGATATACCCCGGGATATAACAAACAGGAAGCCAACTCAATACATGAGTTTGCATGCACCTGCCGACAGCATGCGTGACTTCACTCCCCATCATGGCTTATCAGTCTGCGTGACTTCACTCCCCATCACGGCTTATCAGTCTGCATGATGTACTTTATCAGGCGATAAATTAATGGAGAAAAAATAGTGTGAGCAAAGCATAATATCGAAGAAAAGTGCGACCATGTTGCAGATTAAATGTCTAGAGCGTTTTTTAAGTTTTTTACAATATCTGGATTGTTTCAGGAGTCTTTTAGCATTGGAAACATCAGTTTGAGAATACCACAGGAAACAATTATTAAAGTTATATTAAGCAAACAAGGGCAATGAGCCAGGAGGGTGGAGGGTGGGCAGAACTTCCAGGAACGCCATGCTTTTTGGTCATAGCTGAATCAGAAATACAATGTACATAGAATGACATCAGTGTGTGAACAGGGTTGTCGTTGCGGCACAAGTTCAAGGGTGGAAGGGTAGAATGAGAGATGCAGCCTTGAGTTCTAACCTTCTGTGATGGCACAAGAACAGTAATGCCCTAAATAATCGACTCCTTAACCACAGCATAATTATTGGTAACTTTTCAGGATTTACCGGTAGTCAGAAATATGGCTTGTTGCCATTCATCGGAAGCTCTCACTGAGAGCTTTCCGATGAATGGCAACAAGCCATATTTCCAGCTAAATCCTGAAAAGTTACCATAACCACAGCAGAATTATGGGTAATTTTTCAGGATTTAGTCGGAAATATGGCTTGTTGCCATTCATTGGAAAGCTCTCACTGAGAGCTTTCTGATGAATGGCAACAAGCCGTATTTCCGACTTAATCCTGAAAAATTACCCATAATTCTGCTGTGGTTATGGATTTGTTATTTAGGGCCTTACTGTATGGTTTTGATAAACCCATTCACACTATACAGTTGTCGCCCGCTGTCGAGGGAGACATTGAGATTTGTCACCCGCTCGAGAACGGAATGTCTCCCGAGGAGCGCAGCTCCGAGGGAGACATTCCGTTCTCGAGCGGGTGACAAATCTCGATGTCTCCCGAGAAAAAGGGCAACAACTGTTTTGTTATCCGATTATACCACAGGAAAAAAATCCTTGCCATCCACACGCACGATGTTGCGAGTGCTATTTTCCCCGATTATGTATATTTTCAGTAACTACTTATCATCCTATAGGATTTCTCTTCCATAAACGATTGTCAAGCCGTTAAGCGTTTGATAATCAGCGTTTAGTTACGATGATTTTGGTGGTAAAATCGTCAATATCGGTCCATGCAATGTAAACCAATAAGCCATAAGGTATGTTATCGCCTTTTGCAATGTGGCATATTCAATATTCGCGACAAACGTATGCATTACGTTGTCCACCAGCAAACATTTATAACCAACCAACCTCAAGGGATCCACTCTTTCAATCTTGCATCATAATGTCGACATGAACATATTGAATCACCGAGATGTTTCGATGTAAAAAGGACATAATAACGCTTGTCCGATAAAAGTATCAACTTAAAAGTTCGAATATTAGTGTTCCTTAAATATATGCAAATTAGCAAACACCACAACTGGTGTGTTTTGCGAATCCGTGGGGTATATAAGATCTATGATTTTTTAGTACATCGTAGTGATGTGAAATAGGTGAGTTACTGCAGTGTGTGTTTGGAGATATTCTTGCAATATAACGCCAGGCGGGCGACAAAAACAATGTCTCCCGGGTCAGCGGGCGACAGTGTGATTTGTCGCCCGGCACGTGACAGCACATGGGCCAATCAGAAGGGTGGAAAATAGGGAGGAGGATAACAAACATGTTTGTTTCAGCATGCATTCAAGCCTACAAATAGTGTGTGTCTGTCATTTGCAGAATGAGGTTACCGCAGTAAATAATAGGTTGTCAATATTTTAAATATAGAGACAAATATGTCACCAGATCTAACATATCTATCTACAATGCTATATAGATCTGTTCCTTATAGTATTACAGGTAACTCTGGTGATAAAAGTGACATCGCCATCAGCTTTAATGGACTGGTGTTCGGTGAGAGATTTATATTACATATGTACTCCTGCTCCATAAACCCAATCAATTATTTCAGCAAGCTACTACAGTTAATGACCACAGGATAATAAGCCAATATTCGTAACCCAAGATCTATGTACTGCTAAGGATGGATTTCTTCTTATGTCTGCTATGCCAGACAGTGGGTATAATCCACCTGCTACTCTGACAGATGTATGGTAAATGTACTTATACCACCAATCAATGTAATACTGGCAACATAAAGCCCACAGCTCAGCTACATGGTTCATACATCTACCTTTGAACAAAATTCCAAAACTTTTCCATACCTTTTCCAGACTTCCTGATCATTTTTTCAAGACTTTTCAATGAACAAATTCAATAACTTTCCCATACGTCACATCAGGGAATTTGAAAAAAAAATTGGGAAAGACTTTACAATTTCCTTATTTTGAAAAGGTCACTGGAATTAGTGTTCGAATTATAGGAAGATGAGTAGCTATTGTGTTTACCATCCATAAAGTCTACGCTTTTATATGTTTTCATGGTTGATCACCGTGGCCTCCCCCATGTTTGCTGCAGTGATATATTATCCCTGAACAAACAGTTGCCAGTCATTTAGACATCATGTAAGTAATCAGCACTGCATGATATTTTATATTATTCCATGACTTTTCAAGACCTTCTCCCAGTCCCCCACCAATTTTCAAGACCTTTTCCATAACTGGGTGAGAAAAGGTCCCATTTTCCAGACTTTTCAAGGGTATGGAAATCAAATTTTCGAATTCCATAACTTTTCCAGGATTCCAGACCCGCGTATGAACCCTGAGCTATTAAAGATGCTCTTTCTCTTCTGGACAACACATCCAACAACAACAACAACATTTCTTGGATACTCCTTTTCAAGACACCTTTCAATGAACATGACCAGAAATGAGGGTTTCCTCTATAGAGGCAGCATGTCCCATTTAGAAACAACTGGTGTTATACGTATTTCATTCAAAAGTGTTTTAACCCTTTACCCAACAAAACGCCCAAATAAAGCTTCAACAGCCTAAAATATCTTCGGTCTGTCTCAATAACATCATACCAATATGGATATCATTGGAACCGGTTCATTGACCACATTGTGATGGTTACAGTTATGCCCTGTGGTCGCCTCGCATATATAAGAGAATGCATTGGCCTAAAAAAAAATTATAATTTTTTCTTGCATTCTTTAACAATTTTATAATTTGTTCTTACATTTTTTAACAACTTTTATAATATCTTTCTACATTCTTTGACAATTTTATCATTTTTAATATGTGTTAAGCCAATGCATTCTCTTATATATGCGAGGCGACCTATGGTCGACTCGCATATATATGAGAATGCATTGGCACAGGGCCGTTCTGTTGGGTAAAGGGTTAAGAGATATATTTCCAATAAAAAATGTTGTAATGTTTTAAGAAATTAAAATTAGCCAAATTTTCTTTCTAAATTTATAGAAAATTATTGGAGCAATTTCTCACCATTGTATAAGAATCCTTTTGCACTTGCATTATCGGTCTGTCTGTCATCTGCTCATTTTCTATGAGCACCTCTCCCAGAAATATGGCTTGTTGCCATTCATCAGAAAGCTCTCCCCGAGAGCTTTCCGATGAATGGCAACAAGCCATATTTCTGACTAAATTCTGAAAAGTTACCCATAATTCTGCTGTCGTTAGGGAGTCGATTACTTAGGGAATTACTGTATGTACCTCTAATGATGGATTTCTTACATAATGTTTATAAAATCACTAAATTTATTACCAGGCTTGTTTAGAGGGCCCTGAGAGAACCCAGTCACTTGCAAGCCTTGAAATAGTGTGCCTGTCATTTGCAGAATGAGGTCCCCAGAGGGTGAATTTAGTGATGCTACCCCGCATAGTGGGCTAGCATCACCAAATTCACCCTCTGGGGACCTCATTCTGCTTACACCTCAGCAGAATGAGGTTCCCAGAGGGTGAATTTGGTGATGCTAGCCCGCTGTGCGGGGTAGCATCACTAAATTCACCCTCTGGGAACCTCATTCTGCAAATGACAGACACACTATTTCAAGGCTTGGTCACTTGATCAGATAGATTATGTCATGAATCTCTGCACTGGTTAACGCCCATAGAGATCATATAGTACCATCAGTACAAAACCTGGGAACTGTTTGAAGTTTTGACAGGGAACCTTATGAAGTTGAACAAATAACGCGGGGAATATAACGTATGTCTTAGTTGGGGTTCCTTAATAATATACTTCACTGTAGGTGAAGGTCCTGACTAAAATTTTTACGATTTAAGTGACTTTGTGAGCAGTTTTGCTTTGCGTCGCTTACGCTTATAGAATTTCTCCTTGGTAATTAATTCAATGTTTATTGCGATATCGTCTCAGAAAAATCACAGAAAAGCATGAAATTTTGAGTTTGGACCTTCACCTTCAGTGAAGTAGATTATTAAGGAACAGATAATCTTTAAGAAATACATTCCCCACATTAAGTTATTGAATTTATAAGGTTCCCTGTCACAACATAAAAAAATTCCCAGGTTGTGTACTGGTGGAATATGATCTCTATGGGCGTTAGCCAGAGTAGAGATTCATGGCATGATCTATGGATTAGAAAATGTGCATTCATTGCTTCATATGTGTGTGAACAAATGATCAATTCTTATCAAAATGGCCATATTACGATCGGAATATATAAAATAAAGAATGCTATTCTCAACAACACACCAACAGCTTAAACTTTAACTCAATTCAGAAGCTTTCTATATTTGTCATGGTAACTATCCATATAGCTGCTGAATTTGAATGAACTATATTTGACTCTTCTAGAATTGATAGAAACCCAAAAAGTCACATTCTAAAATAAGAACAAAGAAAATTCAAATTGAGAAGCCTGAAAACTGCCACTCAGACCTTTTACAAATTATCTCTAATATTTTCTTCCGGTGAGAGAAGAAAAACTACTATGTGAGACCTAGGATCAGACTGATGTTATTTTCCCAGTTGAATTTGGTGATGTTCACCCATTAGTCACCTCGATTATGCATTTTATCATCTGAAAATTAGGGGATATAGAAACTGAACAGGAGGGGAAAAGGTAACTAAAATAATGTTAATTTCAGATTATAGACATACAGTCAGTACCGTAATACCCTACCATCGATCTACATGTATATTTAATACGATATCCATCGATGACCCAACCAAGCTTTCATACTAACATTGAAGCAATAAAATATAACAATAGCTTAATTTCCTTTACCACCCTACTGACATTTATTGTCCTTGCACTTTTGTCTGAGATAAAAGAGTAATCTAATTTTCTGTCAGAGGGAATTGAATTTATATATAAGTACTCCGTCAGAGAGAATTGAATTCATATATAATTATTCCGTCTTCAGGGAACCAAAAACAACCGCAGAATACATAAATTCCTGAAGAAGGGACAAATATGTCTACAAGCCTGAATTTAGTGTGTCAGACATTCCCAGAGGGTGAATTTAGACTCGCTATCCCGCACATCGGGCTAGCATCACCAAATTCACCCTCTGGGGACCTTATTCGGCTTAGGCGTCATCTTCTGTGAGGTATCTATTTAAGTAATGGATGTTGACTTTGTTGCGTTCCATAGAGTATGGATGCAAGTTGGTCTGACATTTTGTGTGGCATCCGAAAGGTTTCCACACATAAAAATGTCAGACCGACTTGCATCCATACTCTATGGAATGCAACAAAATGAACATTCATTACTTATATTTACACTCAAATGAGTCAACTGGAAGATTAGAATAGCATAAAGCACCAATTTCCAATGTTATTCTCATGACTTGATGCAAGTTGCATCTACACAAAAATGGATGCAAGATGGTGTCAGCACGCGACGTCATGTGACGTAATTTCGACCAACCAACGTCCTGCATTCATGTTCCACAAAGCGAATGCATGTGTGAGTGTAAATATAGTCTCATATTAACATTGTTCTTAGTTTACTTTTTCCCTTCTATTCAGTCCCCTACATGTACACGTAATATTCAGAACATCAAAATGCTTAATCGAGGTGACTGATGGATGAACATCAACAACTTCAACTGGGGAACTTCAATCTGATCCTAGGTCTCATATAGCCACAGTGCTTAGCAGAATGAGGTCCCCATAGGGTGAGTTTGTTGACGCTAGCCCACTGTGCAGGATAGCACTACTAAATTCACCCTCTGAGAACCTCAAAAGACAGAGACACTAAATTCAGGCTTGCATGTCTACAGTAATTTAATTTTTTGAATTCTTGAGTAATGGATGATGAAATCAAATTGTGGCCATGAATTTTCAATGTTACTTTCTGCGAAGAAGAATATCATTATGTTAGCTCCAAGCCGCGATTTTGAAAGACTAAATTTGGGAGAAATTACTTATCCATATAGCATCGCCTTTAACCCTTTACCCAACAAACCGGCCAAATAAAACTTCAACAGCCTAAAATATCTTCGGTCTGTCTCAATAGAACCATACAAATATGGATATCATTGGAACCGGCTCCTTGACCACATTGTGATAGTTACAGTTATGCCCTGTGCCAATGCATTCTCTTATATATGCGAGTCGACCATAGGTCGCCTCACATATATAAAAGAATGCATTGGCCTAAAAAAAATCTTTTTTTAACACTTTTTACCATTTATTCTTACATTCTTTAACAATTTTATAATTGTTAACGTGTTAAACCAATGCATTCTCTTATATATGCGAGGCGACCTATGGTCGACTCGCATATATAAGAGAATGCATTGGCACAGGGCCCTTCTGTTGGGTAAAGGGTTAACAGAATAGAGAAAGAGATGGGAAGTCACACCAAAAGTTAGCTCACCGTCACCCAACTACGGACTACATTAAGGTGGTAACTGGACTTCATATTGGTTAACTTCGGTGATCACACAATAACTGTGATGCATGGAGCCCCTCATGTGGGATACACGAAGTGTTATCATTATTTTCTTAAATCTAGAGCAGATAAGTAATCGTTCCTCCATATTCACCGTGACAACTACACTACATGTACACTTTAAGATTCACCAGATCTCATTCTGAGTCCTCTTAACCCTTTACCCATCAGAACGGCCCTGTGCCAATGCATTCTCTTAAATATGCGAGTTGACCATAGGTCGCCTCGCATATATAAGAGAATGCATTGGCTTAACACATATTAAAAATGATAAAATTGTCAATGAATGTAGAAAAATATTATAAAAATTGTTAAAAAATGTAAGAATTTTTTTTTAAATTGTTAAAGAATGTAAGAAAAAATGGTAAAAAGTGTTAAAAAAAGATTTTTTTTAGGCCAATGCATTCTCTTATATATGCGAGGCGACCTATGGTCGACTTGCATATATAAGAGAATGCATTGGCACAGGGCATAACTGTAACCATCACAATGTGGTCAAGGAGCCGGTTCCAATGATATCCATATTTGTATGGTGTTATTGAGACAGACCCAAGATAATTTAGGCTGTTGAAGCTTTATTTGGGCATTTTTGGCCGGTTTGTTGGGTAAAGGGGTTGTACAAGGTTTATTCAGGCACAGACAGGGCTTGTTTTGTCATTTGAGATGATGCTTTTATGTTATAGTCATTTACTTTGTGTGACGCCAATGTAATGTGTACGCCACTTGTGGGTCATACGAATTTGTAAATATTGCACAAGAAACATTGTAATTCTAGGAACAAGCGTGTAATAAATAGCATTACTGTGTAATGGTGTAGGGCCCTGCGAATCATTAATAAATAGCATTATGTGTAATGATGTAGGGCCCTGCGAATCATTAATAAATAGCATTATGTGTAATGATGTAGGGCCCTGTGAATCATTAATAAATAGCATTATGTGTAATGATGTAGGGCCCTGCGAATCATTAATAAATAGCATTATGTGTAATGATGTAGGGCCCTGCGAATCAGGCATTTTCATTTCGAATTGAATCAGGCAAATGATTCCGAATCGCATCGAATCATGGCATCAGACGTATCAATAGTGAAAATGATTGTAGATATCACTTGACTGAGTGGCCGTACCGGTATCAATAGTGAAGATGATTGTAGATATCACTTGACTGAGTGGCCGTACCGGTATCAATAGTGAAGATGATTGTAGATATCACTTGACTGAGTGGCCGTACCGGTATCAATAGTGAAGATGATTGTAGATATCACTTGACTGAGTGGCCGTACCGGTATCAATAGTGAAGATGATTGTAGATATCACTTGACTGAGTGGCCGTACCGGTATCAATTTGGTCACTTCGTAACAACGATAAGTGATTGTCAGTATATTATGTAAATATTATCCATAAATGGATCAAATTTGCATTTAACCAAATAAGTGCACATTCTTTTTTTGCGAATCAGGACAGCCGATTTTTGAATCGAATCAAATCAGCCGAAAGAATCTGAATCGCATTGAATTGATTCACAGTGCCCTAAAATGATGATTGCATGTCTGCAACATATCTACATACATTGTACTCACTTGAAACCACCAACTTCTCTGAAAATGAAAATTACCAATGATAAACACTGGGATTAAAAAGGATATTTCCATTCCACGACACTTATACACAGCTTCCGTATAGGATTTTTCAAAGTCAAACAGAACAAAGCACGAACGGGTCTGACAACCTGATTTTGTTGTTTCCTGACTGCGGCGCGTTTTCTCGTCATGGTGGCAGATGCAGCGGCAGCTCCGAGTGCCAAATTCCATGCGTTACTCACAGTCTTAACTGGTTGGTCAGGATCAGTTGTTAACGTTATAGTCCTGCTACCATCTTCGGCAGGATCAGTAGGACCTCCAGCGGGCGCCGGGGCAACAGGTGGGGACACAGGTGATTTCTCGCTTGGAGGATTTCCACCAGGTCTTGTTGGACTCGATGGTGGCCGAGCATTATTTGTTCCTGCAAGAAAAAATGTATCAAGTTAATTTTGTTTTCGTATTTTTTACAACATTAACAATTTAAACTGATGTGAAACACTCTGGTAGGGTGATCAGATAGAAATGGAGAATAATCTTGCTCAAAGTAGTGTAGTATATCCAAACTGACAACAAACACCGACATTCTTAGTTATTAATTATATACAGTGACTCTCGATGGCAAAATTGTTTTCGTGCGTTTATCGCCGATAGTTGCGTCCCGAATCGGGAAGTAAATATTTACAATTTTTTCTATGGAGTTGTAAGGTTGATTTCTTTAAAATTTTCGGTAATGTTACTAAAATGCTATAAAACTCCAGTTAGCATTGAAATACAATATGTTATTTACAGATATAACTATTAGTGTTTATATATGTCTTGTCATTTGTGTTCAATGTTATGTTTATAATACATGTATTTATGGATTACATCGAAATGATAATTCCAATAAAGAAATTTTAAATTTAAAATTTAAATTTGGTTTAAAAATTAAAATAATTTTTACAAAGTAAAACTTTATATGGACATTCGACCTTAAGCTGCACACATGTAAGTTACTGGCCAGCGGTAAGCTGCACTGTAATAGTTAGCTTGAGTGACTCCAAACGATGCACGAAGGGCAGTTTCTGACTGGACTAGTTTCTTTCAGAGGCCTGACCGAATCCCTTCTTTATTCGGGGTTTCTGTTAGGGGTTGGGGGAATGGGGGGGGGGGGGGGGGGGGGGGGGGGTACCCAATAGCCACTGGGGGAAATCTAAGTCCATCAACAAACTGTGTATATCTAATATAATAGTATTTAGTAAATCAGTTGATAATTTAAGCCCAAGTTCTGAACATCTGTGGTGATATAAGTAGATTAAGTTAAGGAATCATAATTGTATCTTACTTTTTAACAATTTGAAGGGTTCAGTAATGTACAGTAATGTCCTAGAGGTGAATTTGGTGATGCTAGCCCACTGGACGGGAAAGCATCACTAAATGCACCATCTGGGGACCTGATTCTGCAAATGTAGGGTATATATATTTTTTTTCACATTTTTTTCCCCAAAATAAATATTTTTAAGTTAGTGGGTACATACAAGTGGCAAGTAAGTGGGTTTTTTAATTATACATATAAATTTATCACAATTCTAATGGGTAGCATATGGAATCTTAGATTTTTGTAGAAATATTCAATTAAAGAACAGAAAGCATGAAAACATGCAATCAAAACGTGTTGATGTTCAGTGTATACTAGTACGAGTTAATGCATAATATAGGGCCCTGAAAATCAGGCGTTTTCATTTAAAATCAAATCTCGAATGAATCAGCCAAGTCATTCCGAATCGAATCTGGAATCGAATCATTGCATCAGTGGTATCAAGCATGAAGATATAGATATCACTGGACTGAGTGGTCATACCGGTATCAATTTGCTCACTTTGTAATGACGATAAGTAATTGTCAGTATATAATGTAAATATTATCCAAAAATGGATAAAATTCTCATTTAACCAATTAAGTGCATGTGCATTTGTTGTGTCCATCTCTGCTATAAATAATGAAACAGTATCTTAACCCTTTACCCAACAAACCGGCCAAAAACGGCCAAATAAAGCTGCAACAGCCTAAATTATCTTGGGTCTGTCTCAATAAAACCATACAAATATGGATATCATTGGAACCGGCTCATTGACCACATTGTGATGGTTACCGTTATGCCCTGTGCCAATGCATTCTCTTATATATGCGAGTCGACCATAGGTCGCCTCGCATATATAAGAGAATGCATTGGCCTTTTTTAAACACTTTTTACCATTTATTCTTACATTCTTTAACAATTTTATAATTTTTAATGTGTTAAGCCAATGCATTCTCTTATATATGCGAGGCGACCTATGATCGACTCGCATATATAAGAGAATGCATTGGCACAGGGCCGTTCTGTTGGGTAAAGGGTTAAGCAATAATGAAGTCAGTAAGCAATCTCATTCATGCAGCTGAAGATTGACATATACATGTATGAAATTTTACTAGATCAGTTACAACAGTTGTGCAATGCTTCGGTGGTCTTCGTGGTATATAGTATACATGTAGCTCAGTCAACAACAGTGTTTGTGTGTGTGGTCTTTCGTTGGAATTATAATCTATCTTCGCGAAAAAGCAAAGGTACGTGTCCATTGAGAATGCAACTGGTGCCAATGATTCGATACAATTCAGATCACGACAGCTGATTTCGATTCGAATTGAATCAAACGTAAGATTCCGAATCACATCGAATCGATTCGCAGGCCCCTAGCATAATGATTAATCCTGTGTGGTATGCACTATTACCATCACTAATTAGTTTTAACTTTTATAATAGAAGGTTCGTTAGCATGTGATTCACTGGTAGTATCTCAGTACTATAGAATGAAGTTCCCAGTAGAATATTTTTATGTATATTTTGCTGCAGATGGCCCAGACATCATTTATGAATTTGAATAAAATACATTATTTTTAAGTTGAGGGTCGAATGGATTTCTCAGGGTAATACTAAATTCCCAACTGGTATCAAAACAAACCGCCAAATCTCCAGTGTATCAAAACAAACTGCCAAATCTCCAGTGAAGTCTAAGTTAATCACTCAATGTACAAACAAGCACTGGGATCTCTAATCAGACACCTGCTATCAAAGCATTCATCCAACAATAGGTCACTAATAAGATTGGCATAAAAGACTCCTGTATGAACATATATACTGGCAGGTGCAAAATGTATGGCCTATATGGCAGAGTATAGCATTACACATACAGGATGGTATCACCCCCCTCCCCCCTGAATCCTGAATACCAGTTAAGTTTGGGGGGGGGGGGTGAATCCTGAATACCAGTTAATTTTGGGGGGTGAATCCTGAATACATGTTAAGAAATAATATGCGATAAATGAGATACAAATTTAGTTTTTTAATATCAGACAGATACAAGCAGAAGTTACATAGACACATTATGATCCATTATACCTGATATGATATTGGAGTAGAGTATTATGGGCGTTATGAGGCCGTTATGATACGATTAATGATACTTTATGATGGCATGGTGGTCGAATATGCCCAAGAAGATATTCTACCCACTCATTCATACAGATAACTAGCCAAAAATATTATTTTGCGCCATCAAAACCTGCATCCAAGATGTTTTGCTTGAACCCGAATACCAGTTAATTCCGGGGTATAAATCCCGCATACGGCTTCAAAACACCCTGAATCCCGCGTACCGAAAAGGGGGGTGATACCCTCATACAGGCATTTGTCACAGTAATTTTTCAATGTAGTTACCCATACCATGGTGTATCTATATTATATACAGTAATGCCCTAAGTAATCGACTCTTTAACTACAGCAGAATTATGGGTAACTTTTCAGGATTTAGTTGGAAATATGGCTTGTTGCCATTCATCGGAAAGCTCTCGGGGACTAAATCCTGAAAAGTTACCCATGATTCTGCTGTGGTTAAGGAGTCGATTACTTTGGGCTTTACTGTATATCATAATGTGCACAAAGGGGAGTGTAGTCTCCAGAAGATTTAGCCATAAATATATATATTTGATATGAAATAAAGTTGCAGCTTATCCTATATCTATCATTTATTTGTATAAACCGGTTCACACCCCTCGGCCAATCAAATTTCTCCAATTCATGAATAATATTCCTTGTATGAATCTGTATTTCGACTAATCCAAAATATAGAATTGAGCTACATGTAAATATCACACATAAATTGTTGTTGTTGTTGTGTTGGACATCCCTCCTTTATTTATGAGGAGCACCCCACGTGTGGGTTAAAATAAATATAAAACCTAGTCTTGGTTGTGAAACAGTAAGATGTATTGGTTAACCCTTTACCCAACAAACCGGCCAAAACCGGCCAAATAAAGCTTCAACAACCTAAAATATCTTCGGTCTGTCTCAATAGAACCATACACATATGGATATCATTGGAACCGGCTCATTGACCACATTGTGATAGTTACAGTTAGCCCTGTGCCAATGCATTCTCTTATATATGCGAGTCGACCATAGGTCGCCTCGCATATATAAGAGAATGCATTGGCCTAAAAAAAATCTTTTTTTAACACTTTTTACCATTTTTTCTTACATTCTTTAACAATTTTATAATTTTTAATGTGCTAAGCCAATGCATTCTCTTATATATGCGAGGCGACCTATGGTCGACTCGCATATATAAGAGAATGCATTGGCACAGGGCCGTTCTGTTGGGTAAAGGGTTAAGATTGCATTACATATGTACACTTGGTTTGTTTGTTTGTTTGTTTTTTTTTTTTGGTTTGTTTGTTTTTATTTTTTTATTTTTGTGCGATGTTTATGTACCTGTGATTTTGAGCTTCAATTAGCTCTCAGTAGCTCGTACAGCTCTATTGGTTAAAATATTTGGTAGGTAGATAAAAACATTTAAAAAACTACAATTATTAAAATATAGGTTTATTTGTTTTTGGACATGTTTTTTATGTCTTACAGTGGTCTATCTTTCCATCATCACTTTGCAGTCAATTGCTTTTTCAGTATGTTGGTTCTTATTGTATGTATTGAATATATGTAGTTCCTTGCTGCTTCTTCGATACTATGTAAGGTTGTAGGGTCATCTATTTCGATGATTTTTGTGCAGTCAATCACTAGCTGGTGAGTATTTCATGTTGTTTAAGTGGTTGGTTTCCACTGTTACATAATTTATTTTTGAGGAGATGTTCTATTTTGCTCATATATTTACTTCTTTGCATGGAGTATGATGGGCATTTGGCAATGAAGTGCAATCTGTCCTCAGTTTCAGTTTGGCAAACTGGGCATATATTGTTTGTTAAGTTCTGTCTGTATTTAATCCTATTTGATTGTAATAGGTAGGTATCAGTCATGAGCCACACTTTAATAACTGCCTTTCTTGATGCCACAGGCCAGTGTTTTGATGCTTGCCATACTAGATGTGGTGTATTGGTGGAATCAATTTGTAGCTTTATCATACTAGTACTTAGTGTGGTTCTGTTTTTATACTCACACTCATTTTGCATGTGCCAGTATTAACCCTTTACCCAACAGAACGGCCCTGTGCCAATGCATTCTCTTATATATGTGAGTCGACCATAGGTCGCCTCGCATATATAAGAGAATGCATTGGCTTAACACATATTAAAAATGATAAAATTGTTAAAGAATGTAAGAAAAAATGGTAAAAAGTGTTTAAAAAAGGCCAATGCATTCTCTTATATATGCGAGGCGACCTATGGTCGACTCGCATATATAAGAGAATGCATTGGCACAGGGCATAACGGTAACCATCACAATGTGGTCAATGAGCCGGTTCCAATGATATCCATATTTGTATGGTTTTATTGAGACAGACCCAAGATATTTTAGGCTGTTGAAGCTTTATTTGGGCGTTTTTGGCCGGTTTGTTGGGTAAAGGGTTAATGGACTTGTTTTTTACACATTGCTTTATATTCCTCTACTTTTTATTTATTAATGGTAGTACATGTATGCATTATTAACAGTGGGTCAGGTTGATTTATTAATGGTAGTACATGTATGCATTATTAACAGTGGGCAGATCATTGACATTAATTGAATAGTAAGCTGAAAGGAGATCCAAGCGGAAGGTGTGAAATTCTATAACAATACGCCATAATGATAGCACCAGTCACTCGGGAAGTTAAAACACAGTAAGTAGCGGTCATAGAGGTGGTGGGCTGCATCGGTGGGGGCCCAACACTTTCAATTAAATATGTTTTGGTTTGTCGGGAGGGGCGGGGTGATTGGAAGTAAACTGAACGAAATCCAAACCTATTTGGAATGTATAATCCACAATAATCATGAGCTTTTGGAATCATACCATTGAGAAAATTCCACAAACTGTTCACATACGCATGCATGTGCGCCGAAAATGCAGGTAATATATGCAGGTTTGGTTAAATATTTTGTCATGAATGACGGTGATATTTCATCACACACACTTCATGCAATGTGGAATAGTTTCACGTCGGAGTCCGAACACTACCGGAACTTTGATTGCCTCCTGTATTCTGAACGATAATCCCAATGACAACAAGACGAAAAATAACCTTAACAGCCGAAACAGTTTATTATCACAAGGAAGAATATGTTTTATCCAGAAACACGTCATCAGTATACAGATGTTTTCAAAATCGGAGACAAAATGGTTTATCAACGCTGATAAATAATGCTGATGCAAGTGATCCGATTGTCAATGAGCATGTTCATATAATACAGTAATGCCCTAATTAATCGACTCCTTAACCACAGCAGATTTATGGGTAACTTTTCATGATTTAGTCGGAAATATGGCTTGTTGCCATTCATCGGAAAGCTCTCAGCGAGAGCTTTCCGATGAATTACAACAAGCCATATTTCCCACTAAATCCTGAAAAGTTACCCATAATTCTGCTGCGTTTAAGGAGTCGATTACTTAGGGCATTACTGTAGTTCCCTTAGGAAATTTTTAGAAAATAAGTTCAACAAACAACCATAGAACATATTATCTAAATATTTCCCACCAATGAATATGAATTCTTCTGCACTTGTATTATAATTTGGTCTGGCTGTTGTCTGCTTATATTTCTTTAACATCCCTTCAAATGAATAATAGACCGTTCCAATGAATACTTTTATAACTGAATGGGAGATTCCATTTAGTGTAGAAATGGTTAAAGATAATGTACATGTATCTCCTTTCTGAATACATTATTACATATACCCTGTAGATTCTGGGGTATATGAGCTTCGGTCACCAGGAAATAATTTTTTTCACTAATACTTTCCACACACTGGGACAGAACATGTGGCTATTTTACACTGATCATCTGTACAGGGACCAGCTTAGAGGGCAACTTGGGAGATATCATCTCCATAAATTGTTTCACTACCTACAGTAATGCTCTAAGTAATCCACTTCTTAAACACAGCAGAATTATGGGTAACTTTTCAGGATTTAGTCGGAAATATGGCTTGTTGCCATTCATCGGAAGCCATATTTCCGACTAAATCCTGAAAAGTTACCCATAATTCTGCTGTGGTTAAGAAGTCGATTACTTAGAGGATTACTGTATTTTTGTCTTCTTTCTCATATACACTGTACCAGTATGCAGATGTCCCTACAATATATTTAAACCTTATTTTCTGATCACTTTATAACTGGGCTATTGACATTGTATTACATAATACTTATTGGATCATAGAATGGTGATGTTGGGTGTGTAAATTGAACTTGATCCATTATGACTTCTCCTTGACAACAGTCCACTTGTCCCTAATAACAAAACAGGGAGAAGTGACTTCTCCCAATTTTAAACCCACTTTTAAGTTGTATATGTGCAACAATGGATGTTCTTTTTGTTGGAATAATAATGTGAACAAAACCTTAAAAACTACGGTATTAAAAACAGAAATATTGTTGTTGTTAGAATTGTTGCCATTAGATTTTAATTTTAAATTTGTTTAAAATATACGGTACATACAGTAATGCTCTAATTACCGGGGAGAGCTTTCCGATGAATGGCAACAAGCCATATTTCCGACTAAATCCTGAAAAGTTACCCATAATTCTGCTTTGGTTAAGAGGTCGATTAATTAGAGCATTACTGTACATGTATATAAAAGTTTGTCTAACGGGATAACAACAAGCCATATTTCCGACTAAACACTGAAAAGTTACCCATAAGTCGATTACTTAGAGCATTACTGTATCGATTGTGCCCTGATTTTGAGCACCAAACACATTTCAACCATTTCACAGATGTTCGTAAAATGTACTAATCCCTTTCACTCGGTAAGTTCATTAACACTCGGTAAGTTCATTAACACTCGGTAAGTTCATTAACACTCGGTAAGTTCATTAACACTCGGTAAGTTCATTAACACTCGGTAAGTTCATTAACAGAGTCCTGCAACAAATATCTAGCTCATCCACTGTAAGCAACGGTTTAGAGATTACATTAGTGATGTATACAGGTAGGTTCCCGAATGTCTGAAGCAACCGTTTAAAGATTACATTAGTGATGTATACAGGTAGGTTCCCGAATGTCTGAAGCAACCGTTTAGAGATTACATTAGTGATGTATACAGGTAGGTTCCTGATGTCTGAAGCAACGGTTTAGAGATTACATTAGTGCTGTATACAGGTAGGTTCCTGATGTCTGAAGCCACGGTTTAGAGATTACATTAGTGATGTATACGGGTAGGTTCCTGATGTCTGAAGCCACGGTTTAGAGATTACATTATAGTGATGTATACGGGTAGGTTCCCGAATGTCTGAAGCAACCGTTTAGAGATTACATTAGTGATGTATACAGGTAGGTTCCTGATGTCTGAAGCAACGGTTTAGAGATTACATTAGTGCTGTATACAGGTAGGTTCCTGATGTCTGAAGCCACGGTTTAGAGATTACATTAGTGATGTATACAGGTAGGTTCCCGAATGTCTGAAGCAACAGTTTAGAGATTACATTAGTGATGTATACGGGTAGGTTCCTGAATGTCTGAAGCAACGGTTTAGAGATTACATTAGTGATGTATACGGGTAGGTTTCTGAATGTCTGAAGCAACGGTTTAGAGATTACATTAGTTATGTATACAGGTAGGTTCCCGAATGTCTGATTACATTAGTGACGTATATGGGTAGGTTCCCGAATGTCTGAAGCAACCGTTTAGAGATTACATTAGTGACGTATACAGGTAGGTTCCCGAATGTCTGATTACATTAGTGATGTATACGGGTAGGTTCCCGAATGTCTGATTACATTAGTGACGTATACGGGTAGGTTCCCAAATGTCTGAAGCCACGGTTTAGAGATTACATTAGTGACGTATACAGGTAGGTTCCTGAATGTCTGATTACATTAGTGACGTATACGGGTAGGTTCCCGAATGTCTGAAGCCACGGTTTAGAGATTACATTAGTGACGTATACAGGTAGGTTCCTGAATGTCTGATTACATTAGTGACGTATACGGGTAGGTTCCCGAATGTCTGAAGCCACGGTTTAGAGATTACATTAGTGACGTATACGGGTAGGTTCCCGAATGTCTGAAGCCACGGTTTAGAGATTACATTAGTGACGTATACAGGTAGGTTCCTGAATGTCTGAAGCAACCGTTTAGAGATTACATTAGTTATGTATACGGGTAGGTTCTCGAATGTCTGAAGCCACGGTTTAGAGATTACATTAGTTATGTATACAGGTAGGTTCCCGAATGTCTGAAGCAACCGTTTAGAGATTACATTAGTGACATATACGGGTAGGTTCCCGAATGTCTGAAGCAACCGTTTAAGAGATTAGATTAGTGACATATACATGTATGGGTCAGTTCCTGAACATTTGAAGCAATGGCTTAGAGATTACATTAGTGACGTACATGTATACGGGTAGATTTACGAATGTCTGAAGCAACGGTTTAGAGAGCAGATTAGTGACATCTGAAGCAATGGCTTCGAGTCTAAGAGATTACATTAGTGACGTATATGGGTAGGTTCCTGAATGTCTGAAGCAACGGTTTAGAGATTACATTAGTGACATAAAATCCTGAACGTCTGAAGCGATGGTTTAGAGTTTACATTAGTGACGTATATATGTGTACCGGTAGGTTCCTGAACATCTAAAGCAACGGTTTAGAGATTACATTAGTGACGTACATGTATACGGGTCGATTTCCGAAAGTCTGAAGCAACGGTTTAGAGAGTAGATTAGTGACATATACAGGTCAGTTCCTGAACATCTGAAGCAATGGCTTAGAGATTACATTAGTGACGTATATTGGTAGGTTCCTGAATGTCTGAAGCAACGGTTTAGAGATTACATTAGTGATGTATACGGGTAGGTTCCCGAATGTCTGAAGCAACGGTTTAGAGATTACATTAGTGATGTATACGGGTAGGTTCCCGAATGTCTGAAGCAACGGTTTAGAGATTACATTAGTGATGTATATGTGTACCGGTAGGTTCCTGAACATCTGAAGCAATGGCTTAGAGATTACATTAGTGACATATATGGGTAGGTTCCCGAATGTCTGAAGCAACCGTTTAAGAGATTAGATTAGTGACATATACGGGAACATCTGAAGCAATGGCTTAGAGATTACATTAGTGACGTATATGGGGAGGTTCCTGAATGTCTGAAGCAACGGTTTAGAGATTACATTCGTGACGTAAAATCCAGAACGTATGAAGCGACGGTTTAGAGTTTACATTAGTGTTGTAGGTTCCTGAACGTCTGAAGCAACGGTTTAGAGATTACATTAGTGACGTATATGGGTAGGTTCCCGAATGTTTGAAGCAACGGTTTAGAGATTAGAATAGTGACATATACGGGTCAGTTCCTGAACATCTGAAGCAACGGTTTACATGTAGAGATTACATTAGTGACATATACGGGTAGGTTCCTGAACATCTGAAGCAACGGTTTAGAGATGACATTAGTGACATATACGGGTAGGTTCCCAAATGTCTGAAGCAACCAATTAAGAGATTACATTAGTGACATATACGGCAAGGTTCCTGAATGTCTGAAGCAATGGTTCAGAGATTACATTAGTGATGTACACGGTTACATGTAGGTTCCTGAATGCTGGAAGCGACAGTTTAGAGATTACATTAGTGATGTACATGTAGGTTCATGAACATCTCAACAACTGTTTTGAGATTACATTAGTGAAGTATAGGTTCCTGAACGTATGAAGCGATGGTTTAGAGATTACATTAGTGATGTATGATCCTGAACGTCTGAAGCGATGGTTTAGAGATTACATTAGTGACATAGGTTCCTGGAACAGTTCTTTATGCACCGACGAGCCAAGTGACCTCTATGCTCTTACAAAGATGGCCACTGTACTCAGCACTAATATTACCTCCAAACAAACTGTACCTCAGAAACTGTATTCTCAGAAACTGTAAATGGACTGAAAAACTGAAGCTAAATATAAACCTGGAACACACTTCAATGGCTTCATTTGTTTACACTGTAACATAAGACATCTTACCCAATGGAATTATCCATGGCACCATTGGAGATGCTGACCATCACAACAGATAGACCATCTATAACGCTGTGTATAAGTCTTAAACAAAACAATCTTGACATCAATAGTCAATAATGTCCCCAGATACTAATAGTCCCTACAAGCGTAGATACATGTGTATATATCCAATAGGTTAGATACATGTAGATATGTATATATATATATCCAATAAGTTAGAGAAATATAAAAGATGGAGAGGTAGAAATTTATCCAAACCAGCTCAACAACAAAGCAAAATGCTATGCCGACCCAGCCACAGACAACAAGACGTGTTGGACAACCTGATAATGAAACAAGACAGGACAAAGCAAAAGACTGGTTCCATGTGAGGTCTACCTGTCAACCAATATTCAAATGAATTTCAAGAAGCAACTCTATAGATGGCATACAATAATGTCACACAATTCCGATCTGCTTCCTACTGTGAATTGACTACTGAATCGATGCAGTGCAAATAGTGTGTCTGTCATTAGCAGAATGAGCTCCCCAGAGGGTGAATTTAGTGATGCTGTCTCGCACAGTGGGTTAGCATCCGGGGACCTCATTCTGCTTAGGTCTGATCTTCTGGGAAGTATCTATAGTCTCAAAATAACATTGGTTTTAGTTACTTTTTCTATATTTTCTATATTTTTCTATATCCCCTAATTTGCAGAAGATAAAATGCAACATTAAGGTGACTAATGGGTGAATATCACAAACTTTAACTGGGGAACTTAAATCTGATCCTCAGGTCTCCCATAGCAGTTGAGGCCTAAGCAACATGAGGTTCCCAGAGGGTGAATTTGGTTATGCTAGCCCGCCATGCAGGATAGCATCACCTAAATTCACCCTCTGGGGGACCTCATTCTGCTAATGACAGACACACTATTTGCAGGCTTGACTGAATCGATGCCTTGTATGTAAGGTTTACTCTGCGCTCAATTCAAAAGAAGCTGGACAAAAGAAGAAGCTAAGTTGAACACATGTAAATCCATTAAAATCCAGTAGCCCACACTGATACCTATACAACAAAATACTGGGTGCAAAACAAGAAGCAAAGGTAAAATCAATGGGTTTTTATAGGACAGGCCCGGGCCTGATCGCGGAGGATACGGTGTGCTGCTGCAAGTTCACAACAATCCATATGATATACATTGATCAGTCCTGTTAATTAGCATCGGCTATCCGCTCAAAAATAAAACATATTGCTGCAGAGATTGTCTTATTTGTCTTACAGTAATGCCCTAAATAATCGACTCCTTAACCACAGCAGAATTATTGGTAATTTTTCAGGATTTAGTTGGAAATATGGCTTGTTGCCATTCATCGGAGAGCTTTCTGATGAATGGAAACAAGCCATATTTCCAACTAAATCCTGAAAAGTTACCCATAATTCTGCTGTGGTTAAGGAGTCGATTATTTAGAGCACTACTGCTTACAAGCCTGAGTTTAGTGTGCCTGTCATTTGCAGAATGAGGTCCCCAGAGGATGAATTCAGTGATGCTATCCCACATAGCCAAATTCACACTCAAAATGGAGGAATTGATCGCCCCAAAGTCAGATTTCCTATGTGCTTGAACAATTCCTGCACTAAAAACTTATTGACAGAATGGAGAATTATAGCGGTAGTTTTGTTGACGATTTTTGCACGCTACTCAGCAAAATGGCAGCAAATTAGAACTCTCGTGTTTAATTTGACTGATATTTGCCATGCATGTTGTCGTCTATGTGTTTAGACTTTTGTGTTGATAAAATAATCGGAGAGCCAAATCACACCGTTTCGAGATATACATGCAGTTCAGTTTTAGTGGAACTTTCCAAACTTAACGTGTGGAATTACACAATTTGTTTTTCAATATTTTGTGTGCTTGATAAAATGCAACATGTGACTGTTTGCTCAGTATACGGTATATACTAGTATATGTAGAGGAACTACAACTCGTCCCCAGTTTATAGCGGAATTTACAAAACGAGTCCAGTAAATGAGAGCCTTTGGCGAGGTCCATACCTAATTTACTGAACTCGTTTTGTAAATTCCGCTATAAACTGGGGATGAGTTGTAGATTCTATTTATTACATTATCCAAAACCTCGACAAAACATGCTTAAACCAACAAATGGGACGCAACTAACATTCTTCTATAAGGCATGCAATGTTGTTTCATGTAACTATGCATTGTTTGCCCGCGTAAAGAAATAGTCCCAGATAAATAAAGACACTTTGGCATATTTAATTGCGTATATTTAATGACATAACTTTTCAAACTCTTCATTCATTATAGTTTGTTGGAAAAATATTGGAAGCCATAGTATTTTTAGACGTAGCGTGCGGAATGTAAACAGATATCAAACCGGAAGTCAAAGGTCACCTGGCACTATTTCCTGTTATTAAACGAACGTTTAATATCACAATTTATAGAATGGGTTTATTGAATGGAATAAGGGTAGGATCATGTAATAAATATTATTATTGCGGAAGTCCATCAAATGTGGGTAAAATATTGCCGGTAGTAGCGGTCTTACGGAGTCAATGACTCCACTCGATGCAGAATCCACCGACCCCGAAAAAGGAAACAATAGACTTGCCCAGTTACAGTAATGCCCGAAGTATATGACCCTTTAATCACAGCAGAATTATGGGAAATTTTTCAGGATTTAGTCGGAAATATGGCTTGTTGCCATTCATCGGAAAGCACTAAATACTGAAAAATTCACATAATTCTGCTGTGGTTTTGATTATTTAGGGAATTACTGAACACTTATACGGTTACCTTCCGTGCTTATCTGGAATCGAACCAGCTTCTCCATCGTTGAATGGCTTATGTTGGTCTAATGCGCCATGCACCTTACCATGTGAGTGATGCATGTACTGGTAGATGTTCATGATACATGATTTTGTGCATTGAGTGTTTTAGTCTTCTTCTTAGGATTTCTGATCCATTTACCAGGTAACTGTAATCTTACTAATTCAGAAGGGCCCACATAGAAGGTACTATCTAATCTTCTTAGGCCAAAGAAAATTAAAATGTGTGGTTGGGGTTACATGTGAAAAAAAATAGGGTCGGTAGGTCTGCTTAAAATTAAATGTGTGGATGGGGTTACTGTCAGAAAAAATTAGGGTCGGAAGGTACAGGTAGGCTTAAAATTAAATGTATGGTTGGGGTTACCATGGTTACATGTAAAAAAAATCAGGGTCTGTAGGTAGCCTTAAAATTAAATGTGTGGTTGGCGTAACAATGTCGGAAGAAATTTTGGTCGGTAGGTACATGTACATGTAGGCTTAAAATTTTATTTTTTAAATAATTTTTTATTGAGATATTTTTATGACTTTCTTTACTGCCCTGAAATTTAATGATATAATATCATCAGGAGGCGGAGAAAATTTTCGTTGCTTTTTGCACAAACCAAATACATTGACTAAGAAAGACATCAACAGATTTTGGACATTGGAATGTGTTTTTCCCGTTTATTATTTGTTGCCTATATAATGTAATAAAATATTCCAGAGATATTTATAGTTGTTCATATGAAACATTTTTAGAGTAGGGGTTTAAATTAGAGTCGGTAAGGAAACCCCAACCAAACATTTTTTCCTTTAGCCTCATGTCTCTGGAGCTAGGGATTGAGCAACTTAATACTGTATTGTTCCCAATGGATTCAATGTTCTTATCTCACTCTCATTACCAAAAGCCATACTCAATATTTAACCCTTTACCCAACAGAGCGGCCCTGTGCCAATGCATTCTCTTATATATGCGAGTCGACCATAGGTCGCCTCGCATATATAAGAGAATGCATTGGCTTAACACATATTAATTGTTAACAAATGTAAGAAAAAATTATAATTTTTTTTTAGGCCAATGCATTCTCTTATATATGCGAGGTGACCTATGGTCGACTCGCATATATAAGAGAATGCATTGGCACAGGGCATATCTGTAACCATCACAATGTGGTCAATGAACCGGTTCCAATGAAAACCATATTTGTATGGTGTTATTGAGACAGACCGATGATATTTTAGGCTGTTGAAGCTTTATTTGGGCGTTTTTGGCCGGTTTGTTGGGTAAAGGGTTAATGCAGCAGAAATACTGGAGCTTTTAAATCTTACTTTCAGTTATTATTTGTGACAAGATCTTTCTCTTTCTTTCTGTCCCTCTTTCTCTTTCTCTTTTTCTCTCTTTCACTCACAATCTCTCTATCAATGCAGCCTATCAAAGAATTACCTGATACATGTACCACCATACCAGGGCTACATGTACCGGGGTAGCACAATACCAGGGCTACATGTACATGCACCGGGGTAATACCGTACAAGGGCTACATGTACCGGGTAGATATATTATTTTTTTCCCTCACCCTACAGTACATGTACCTTACAGCACTAGTATTTAAAAGAGTACTAGTATATGTACCCGTATATCAATGCCACAAACTGTAACAGATCAAAGGGTTTTACCACTGACTATTTTCATTTCATCTGAAACAAATTCAAAGAGTCATTCCCTAAAACAGGGGAAATGATACTGTACAGTAATGCCCTAAGTAGAATTATGGGTAACTTTTCAGGATTTAGTCGGAAATATGGCTTGTTGCCATTCATGGGAAAGCTCTCGGGGATTCAATGACCGACAGAACGTTTCTAGCATACTGTTTCGGTGGATGTATACGCTCGGAAATAATGTACACCTCATGTGTGATGAGGAACATCTTTTTAGACATTGCGTCTGCTTTATTCGCTTGTTGTGTAGATGAATTTCGCATATACACTAATTTCCTATGATAATCGACAACGAATTGCCATTATTTATATTTTATAATGTGATATCATGTAATGTATATAATTGTGTATGATTGTAACATATTATCTTCTGATATGGAGGAATAAAACTATCTCTCTCTCTCTTTTCGTATCAAAAGTATGATTTTGGCGAGGAAGACCTGGATGACAGTTGGCAGGGAAAACTGAGACATGTGTGCAGACAGGATTGAACTTGAACTCAAGATATTTTTTAGCTATCGTCTGATACTCTATGATATATCAATCATCTGTTAATCCATCCATAGATCATAAATTTCTGTTGGAGACTAATGAATTTAAATGGGATTGTATAATTGTACCATGAAAATTAACTTTGATAAATGTCCCGTTCATAAATAGTAATTCTGCATTAACCCTTTACCCAACAAAACGGCCAAAACCGGCCAAATAAAGCTTCAACAGCCTAAAATATCTTCGATCTGTCTCAATAGAACCATACAAATATGGATATCATTGGAACCGGCTCCTTGACCACATTGTGATAGTTACAGTTATGCCCTGTGCCAATGCATTCTCTTATATATGCGAGTCGACCATAGGTCGCCTCGCATATATAAGAGAATGCATTGGCCTAAAAAAAATCTTTTTTTAACACTTTTTACCATTTTTTCTTACATTCTTTAACAATTTTATAATTTTTAATGTGTTAAGCCAATGCATTCTCTTATATATGCGAGGCGACCTAACTCGCATATATAAGAGAATGCATTGGCACAGGGCCCTTCTGTTGGGTAAAGGGTTAAGGATTAGATTGATCTGATATTACCAGATTGTGTATGATATGACTTCAATTTTCCATGTGACTATGTCCCTACATGTACCTTCATCTTACTCACAAATGCCAGATAAGCATACATGTACATGAACAATGTCGCTTATTAATTTCCTGATAAATATCCTAACTGTATATGGTCATTATTTGGCCCTGTACTAGTACCTTTATTAATTTCCTGATAAATAATCGTTATTTGGCCCTGTATGTTTATAAATTTTTTGCTGCGAAAATCTCCAAAACAATCCTCAATCTTCAATTGGAGTGAAAAACAGGAATGTGACTGTCGTGATTCGAGAAACAAATTAAATCTTAACTAAAATGAAAACACTGCGCTGTTACTAGTATATCCATAGGGATAATAGCTACCGGTAGCACAGAGTGGAATAGTATGTAAAATTCATACTGGTAAGTCGCGAATGAATAAGCAGTTCCACCCTGTATTGTTATTACCGTATGCCCCTGCCACAGCCCCAACCCTTGAAATTTTATTCTGCAGCATTTCATTAGAACTGCATCAAATAATTTAAATTCTATATTGGTTTCTGTGGCTTTTTCTATGGCATTGCCTTTTGCCAACGCTAATTTCTAGGGCGGCTGTACATACTGTTATTTAGTTTTCCAATATTTCCCACCCTGTACTGTTATTCCACCCTGTACTGTTACTCCACCCTGTAATGTTATTCCATCATGTACTGATATTTCACCCTGTACTGTTATTTGGCACTCAAGAGTACAACTGGATTATTCTTGTTTGTGAATGAGTTGATTGTGTTTACCACAAATTACCAGCCTGTTGGTGCTTAGGGGGGTTAACCTTTTAAGCCCCGGTTCCATATCCCCGATTTTCCATCCCGAATGTTCCCGAATGACTCCCGAATCATAATTTTGCAAAAATCGTGGAGTAAGTTCGGGACGAGTCGGGACAGTGAATTTTTACCCCCGAAGATGATCGGGGATATCAGTGCTATCGGGGTCGATTCGGGACGATTCTGGACTCGCTCCCGACAGTTTTGAAATGTTCAAAACTGTCGGGAACCAAGCCGAATCGCTCCCGATTTGTCAATCATCGGGAGCAATTCGGCACCTATTCTGGAGTAGTCGGCAGTATTCGGGTGGATATTCTGGAGTAGTCGGCAGTATTCGGTAGGTTATTCCCGAATTCGCCATGTGTGGCTGCTTTTATACTTAGATCCGGTGTATCTGCAAAATTCGGCATCGATTCGGGACGTTCGGTAGCAATTGAATACCAATTCGGTATTTATTCTGCATCAATTCGGTACCAGTTCGGCATTGATTCGGGGTATTCGGCAACAACTCGGTGTAAGTCGGTAGTAATCTGGGCAATTCGGCAGCTATTTGCACGAAATTTCGGTATCAGTTCGGGATAATTCTTTATCATTCGGGAAGAAATTCGGAAGCATTCTGGAATACTCGGCAATGTTCGGGACGATTAAATTTTGTCATCAGTTCGGCGGCTTTTGGAATAAAACTCGTCCAGAATTCTCTCGAATGCTGCCGATTTGGTCTGGTCCCGAATTGGTGCCGAATATACTAATTCGGGACAGAAAATCGGGAATATGGAACCGGGGCTTTACCCAACAAAACGGCCAAAAACGCCCAAATAAAGCTTCAACAGCTAAAATATCTACGGTCTGTCTCAATAACACCATACAAATATGGATATAATTGGAACCGGTTCATTGACCACATTGTGATGGTTACAGTTATGCCCTGTGCCAATGCATTCTCTTATACATGTATATGCGAGTCGACCATAGGTCGCCTCGCATATATAAGAGAATGCATTGGCCTAAAAAAACACTTTTTACCATTTTTTCTTACATTCTTTAACAATTTTATAATTTGTTCTTACATTTTTTAACAATTTTTATAATATTTTTCTACATTCTTTGACAATTTTATCATTTTTAATATATTAAGCCAATGCATTCTCTTATATATGCGAGGCGACCTATGGTCGACTCGCATATATAAGAGAATGCATTGGCACAGGGCCGTTCTGTTGGTGCTTAGGGGGTTAATAATTGACTGGAGCTTCCTGAAATTTTGCGAAACAATATTTACCTTGATCTTGTAAGCCAGTGCATTCTCTTATATATGCGAGGCTCCCTATGGGAGACTTGCATACATGTACATAAGAGAATGCACTGGTGCACAGGGTTTTTAATGCTGCACCAGCGCAGCTCCGTCATCAAAGGGTTAAACTCCAATTTAGTTTAAAATGAACTCTACCTCCAGTTATAAACTTTTTGTTTCTGATAATTCATGCGGTATTCAGTTGGAAATACTAATTTAGTGTATCGTGATATGTATTGTATCTTTGATCATGTATCGTGAATCGTATCGTGACCAAGTGTATCATCACAGCCCTAGTAGGCATTATATTGTTGAAATAATTGGAAGATATTAAAAAATCAAAAGTTTTACCGACCCATTTTTTTTGTCCAACAGTCTTTCTTTTTTATGCCTAATGACAAAAACTGTAATTGCACATCCAATATTAAAAAGTATTTAGAGATACGGGCGGCGTTGGCAGTGGGTATGCTGTTAAAATATTCAGCTCCGTCAAAAACAGCCATAAACAGAAAGAATAGTAAAATATAGACAGACTTTGTTCTTACGTGTATACCAATCAGAAATATGGCATCAACACTATGTTATTGTCAAATGTTTTTCCTTTGTTATGTAAACAAAAGCAAAAAACGTTACAGAACCTGGCTTTTGTTTGATCCGGATATGGTAAACATAGAGCGTTATTTGTTACTGTTTTCCTGATATGGAAATAATAAAGAGCGTTTATATCATTTGTGTGTGATTAACCAAAAGAATTGCGCTGTGTTATGGAAACAGACGCAAAACTTCTGTAACATGAGAAGGTTCTTGTTTACGTACACCATCGTACGTCTTGACGACAATATACTATTTACACGCTGATTATGTTTGCCATATGAACAAAACTACTAGTATATATATTTTAATATTCCTTCCGTTGATGGCGATTTGAACAAATATGAATATTTATACAACGAACGCCACCCGTGCCTTTAACTGTCAAGCCTGGATATATATTTTTTTTTAAATATTTGTATTCATATTATTTTTAATATTTCAAATGTGATAATAATCTTGTTCAATAGTACATAACATTTTCAGATATATATAAACATACATGTACCGGTGCATGTGTATATACATGTACATGTATGATTAAGTGTCATTTGTATATATAACAGAACAGTGTATACAACAAGTAATTTTTAGATAATAAAAAAATCAGTGTATTTGAGAAGTGGGAATATTCAAAATTATTTCTGAACTGCCGTGGGGAATGTCATTAAGTCTACGGTATATTGTGAGCATGTATGATTACTAATTTCACTCAAAAGTAAATGTTGACTCATTTTCAATTTCCAAGAATTGCTTCTAGGACCTTAAATTCATCATTCCCTATATTTTTGAATTCAATCGTTCAAAGAATATGTGTTTAGAATTAAAAAAAAAAATCATAATACTACTATTTAAAAAATTCAGTAAGTCCATTTACAGTTGGGTTGGTAGATCTCATTTTACATGAGTATATACATTTGTAGAATGAGGTCCCAGAAGGTGAATTTAGTGATTCTGCCACACACAGTGGGCTAGCATCACCAATATTCATTAACTGGGGATCTCATTCTACTTTGGCCTCATCTTCTGGGAAGTATCTATGGTCTCAAATTAAAATTGTTTTTAGTTACTTTTTCCCTTCTGTTCAGTTTATATATTTCCTAATTTGCAGTAGATAAATTGTATAATCCAGGTGACAAATGGGCAGAGGCGGACTGGGCCAAAAAACCGGCCCGGGAAATGAATATAATATCGGCCCATCTGCCAGTTGCCAGAGTGGGGTCTCTGTTCGGGGGGTGTCCACCTTGGGAAATTCCAACTGCACCCTCCCTTGAATCAGAATCAGACCAAATACATGTTTTTGCATAATTCCATTTGCACCCCTCCCCCCTTGAATCAGAATCAGAATCAGACCAAATACATGTTTTTGCATAATTCCATTTGCACCCCACTTGAACCTCAGTGCTCTGGCCTAATATCCTATATATTCCTAAACCATGGTTCTATATATTCCCGGTATGAGACCATTCAGATATTTTTACCTGAAAAATTGCATAAATTCTAACATCTGGCGGTCTATCTCCAGACAAATGCACACGGCTACGGACAAGAGACCAGGACACACCGGGCTGTCCATGGTTGTTCGGCCCGGGTTGAGAAAATTTTGAAAACTATACAAGAAAATCGCTAATCCTAGCATCTAGACTGGCCTCAACTGAAGCGTTCCTATTGTGTTGAAAATTTCAATTGGGGGAGGATCCGGGAGGGGTGCGTGAGAATTTTTTTAGGATTTACAGCTGGGAGTTACCGTTAAAATCTCGAGATTAACGGGGTCTTTACATGGTGTTATATGATGCTGACAAGTTCATTTAATGAAAAAATTACGATTAGCCAATTAGGCTGGTTAAACAACACATGTGGCGGCCCACGTCAGGCCTCCGGCCCATCGGGATTTCCCGGTCACACGATCGGCCAGTCCGCCTCTGCAAATGGGTGAACATCATCAACTTCAACTGCGGAACTTCAGTCTGATCCTATATCTCACATACCATAGCAGTTGAGGTCTAAGAAGAATGAGGTTCCCACAGGAGGAATTTCGTGATGCTGGCCTTCTGTGCAGGATAACATCACTAAATTCACCCTCTGCAATGTCAGACACCCAGACTTGGTGTCAAGTTTATTTGGGTTTAAGGTCATTGCTAGTACCATATTAAACTCAAAATTTAATCTTTTAAAATAATATACCGTTACGCAGAAAACCAGATGTAAAACCTTATAAATAATTCAAATACCATACCTGTATTATATACCGGTATATCAAATGTAAATGTGTACCGGTATGTACATGTACATGTACTAGTACCCTAATATGCAACCTTTTATTTACAAATATGCAATGATATTATACTGTATATATACCGTCATATATGTACCGTGTGGTAGTATTGGTACCATACATGTACGTCTTGACATTCCAGAAATTTTGATTTTGTTGCATCATTTCTGTATATAATATTAGCTCTTTAAAATTGCATTGAAATTGTATATTTATAAATAGCGGTAAAGGGGAGGGGGTTAAATTATTTGAGATATTGCATGGTTAGATTAAACAAATTGAAATTGTACTAAGAAATATGCTGGTGGTGGCAGAGGTGTGATACCGGAATAGGAATACATGAATGCTACTATGGTGGCAGAGTTGGGATCAAGCACTCAGAACAGTTCTCAAGAGGAGAGTTAATGATTTTTTTTAATTTTTCAGTAGGGTTCAAATAAATGAGTGACAGTATACCTGCAAAACACATTGTGAATGCATTATAGTCACACAAACAATGCTTTAAACAGATTAGGATGAATGTCAACTATTTAAATGCCTTTGAAGACAAATTAAAATTGTGTGGTTGCACTCATTTTGGACGCAACTGTACATAAAACTAAATGGTCTGACATGTACTATTAGAATGATGCAGAAGGAAAAACAACAATCTCAGAAATCAATACATTCTCATATAATTTTGGGTCAACATGTGAAAATAACCAATAAAAATAAATAATTGATTAAAATTTAAAGGGTTAAATAATGTTTCTTTCTTTGGGGCATAATCAGCTGACAATACACAGATACATTTATCACTGAAACCGAAAGAAATATGTTTTAATACATATTTTGGGATCAAATGATAACCACCATCAATAGAAGAACCCTAATGTAAATTCCTGCATAGTTCTACTTCCAGAATACATGCCTTGCGATGAATGTCTTGTGGATTTGTTGAAATTAAAAAGATAGGATCATCAAAGATGAAAATAAGTATGAGAGGATAGTGGCAACACAATATTCTCACAACACATAAATGAGAACAAATCAGTGGTTACTGACCTGTCACCTGAGATGCCATTCTTTAGAATTAGGTCTGATATTCACACCTATAATCAATGAATTGTCCGCTAAATCCCATCCATTTTTCCCGTGATTTTTCAGAATAAATCACATCCGGGGAATTCCATAATAATTCTATTTACAAGCGTTTTATACATTATATACACTCCACAATCAACAAGCATATGAAACAATCAGTACGCTGCTTATTGCTTGAATCACAGCGAGCAAAAGAAAATTCCACAAGCGTAAAGGAATGACACAACCATATTTTGGTATCGGTATGGAATATTCGCTCTCAGACAATCTCAGACTAGATCCTCCACAAATCAAACAACGATATTTAATTATGAAATACTATCACTACTGATTGAAATATATTCCTGAATAGCATGACATATGTGTTTTATTGCTATCGATTGAGTGTGATTTTAATGCCACAATTCACTTCTGCACTTTATAACCCTCAGAAAATGATTACTCCATTGAGTGCGGAGTTGCGATTCGCTGCGCAGGTGCTTGTAAAAATGGCGACCAAAGCAGAAGGAAGGATGAATTTGGCTGCTCTGCAGCAGCGAGATCCTTATATTGTCGATATTGTAGGCACAGCAACCCAAGTGGCGCTATATTCATTTAGCCCTAAATCTAATGAATGGGTACGTATGTCCAGAAAGTGTTGTTACTTCACGATTTCGCGAACAATCGCTGCCGTTTTCGATGCCGGTAAAAAGAAATTGTTCAGAAAATGTAAACAAACAATGGGCCATGTGCTTTTTTACTCTCATTTATCATTATTTGAGAGACCAGTAGCATGTGCCAAATGGTAAATCACGCACAGAAAAGGTTAGGTGTGATACAATTTTTAGTAGTTTCATTCAGATGGTAGTATACATGTGTACTTTTACAAATAAAAAATTTTGTCTCTTTTTTTCTATCTTCGAATTCTTGTCAGTGCTGACTCTAGTGACACTGACAGTCACAGTGCTGTCACTGTGTCAGTGCACTTCACAGCTTCTCCATGTTATCACTTGCTGTTATTTATATATAAGCATGGGTCAAGTACCGGTAGATCCATCCAGTTTTCAATTTTTATCTACTAATTTTGTCGAACTTGTGATCTAGTACTGTAGTAGGCCTACCTGGTGAGGGTATTCTGACAAAAATAAGAACTCTTGTCAGATACCAAGTTTGTTCAGGCTGAAAAGTCTCATTCGAGATCATTGAATAAAGGGTACAGGACGTTTCGTACCATGGTCGTTTCGTACTTGGTCGTTTCGTACCATCTGGTCGTTTCGTACCATATTTCTTGGTCGTTTCGTACCGCATTGTTTGGTCGTTTCGTACCATGTGTTGGAAATGGGGAAAACACGGTATTTTATATATATATTTATATTATGTATGTATAATTATTCATGTTCTGGAATGCGGCGAAAGATCTTATGAGATTTGCTTACATCGAATGTGAATAACAATCACGCTGACAATAGTATTCATCTGATTGACTGCGGGAAAGATCTTATGAGATGTTTTTACAACAAGTGTTAATACTAATCACGCTGTATAAACAAGAGGTGAGCTCTTACTGATTACCACTGATAATGTGACCGGCATCGAGATTTCAGCGCGTCTGCGACAATTGGCCGTCAGAAAGGAACAGATTTTCGTCCCTGCGTCAACTCTGGCTGAAGATTTAATGCGGGATGAGTTCGACAAGAACCCCAGCGCCGACCTGCCAAAGCCAGATAATTTGATCCGCCAAGCTAATCGAAGGCGACAGAAGGTGAAGCCGAAACCACCACACGACAACAACTTCATCACCGACACTGGATTTCTGCCAAAAGACTTCCTTCAAGACGACATCCATTTCGACGGCCAAAGGCATCAGATTTTCGCAACATCCGCCCAGCTTGAAATTCTATCCAGGTCAAAGAATTGGTACATCGATGGAACATTCAGCATAGTGCGTCAGCCATTCCATCAACTGATGACCATCCACGCCTTCGTCAGAAAAGGCGAACACTTAAAACAGATTCCGCTGATATATATATGTTCTGATGAGTCGTCGAAAGGCAAAAGATTATGATACGGTACGCATCATTTATACATTATGAGTTTTCAAGATAATAGTTTCAAATATAATTTCTACAATTAACTTGTTCTCATAGAATAGAATTGTATGAATAAAATAATAGAATTGTATGATTAAATGAATTTTTTCAAAATATAACTTATATGATTTTATTTTTATTTCAATTATATAAGTAGAATAATGCTATTATTTCAATTAGCAGAAATAAGGGTATAATTAGAATAATATATAACAAACTGAATTTTTTTCTTATTTATGTTTATATCTTCTTTTCATTTTTGTAGGCAACTGCGAAAGCTTTATGCTTTGCCACTTCTGCCAGCCGAACACATCCGACCAGCATTTGCCAGGATGCGAGATCACCCGACAGCCAAAATCGGCAACATGCCGTTAATCTACGAATATGTGGAATCACAGTGGCTGGACTCTCGATGCCTACCAATGGAATCGTGGTGCGTCTACGGGCGCTCCATCCGAACGAACAATGACACTGAGGGATGGCACAGACGCATCCAATACAAAAACAAGGCAACAAACGTCCCATATTATATCCTGGTTCCAATGCTCAAGAAGGAATCGGCAACGACAGACATGACAGTAAAGTTGGTTGGTGAAAAAAAGATGAAAAGGTACCAAAGACTCCAGTATCGGGAGAACAAGGCGCAACTATTCTGCTTGTGGAGTAACTACGAAAACGGCGGCATCTCCACCAGTGGTCTGTTGAAGGCATGTTCAAAACTGTTTGCGCCAACAGTTGTTGTCATTGCTGTCGAGTCGGCTGATTGTTAATATCAAATATCATGTTCGTCCCATATTGTTGTGTAAAATAATGTTGTTAATGTTAATATGTTATTGTTATTTTAAAATAAAGAATAAAGTATGAAATTAATACTGTTTTCCCCCATTCCCAACATGGTACAACGACCAATTGATTTTTCTACATGGTACGAAACGACCAATTGATTTTCTACATGGTACGAAACGACCAAACAATGCGGTACGAAACGACCAAGAAATATGGTACGAAACGTCTAGAAGCCTGAATAAAGATCCAAATGCAAAATGAAAGTTGCCCCCATTACAACATTTGTCCAGGTACATGTACATGTATGTTTTCGTGGGCTGTTCGGTCGGGGGCTGACTCGCATACATGCTTTGATATGTGCATGTTAAAGAACGCTACCAGAGTCACCACAGGGTTATAAAGTTACTGGCTCATTCTCATTTATGACGCACAATCATTGAAGCCAGTGCGCAATCGGAAAACGAAACACCGAGAGCTATACGTGTCTTGTGTAATTTTTATGTGTGTTGCGTTGGGTAGTATGGAAAATATTCACTTGCTATGCAAACATTGCTATTTTCCGTTAAGAAGAACAAAAGTAGTCCAAAATGATACATACGTTACTGAATCCAGCCAACGCCAACCGTTCATATGTTCAAACAGTATCATTTATCTTGAATTGGGACAATTTCCAATATTATTTTCTGTTCTGGCTTCGATAGGGTCTTATTGTCATATTTAGCAGAGAAATACCACAAATAAGCCTAGAATATCTTGGCACCAGGCACCATGAACTCTCCATCAAAAAACCCCGCCAAATCACACCACCTCGAAAAATCAAAATATATAAAAAGGCAGACTGGGATTCAATTAAACAAGAACTTGAATTATTCCAAGAAACATACCATTCTCAGACCCAACACATGGACACTGAAGGTAAATGGCTCACAATCAAAGAAAAACTATCCTCCCTGTCCGACAAATACATCCCCACAAAAGTGATGAAAAAACAACACCAAATCCCGTGGCTAACACCTGAACTGAGGCGGTTATACCGCAAGAAAGCCAAAGCCCACAGGAAACTGAAAACCACAAAAAACAAGCAGCAAATCCAGAAAATATACTGCTCTCTCAAACGCCTCACTCAACAACTCTCAAGGCGAGCCTACTGGAGCCACGTAGAGAGCATCATTCATGATGATAACCTCCAGCTAAATCCTATGCATTACACAAAGCCTAACACCCTTTCCAATCAGCCAAGCAGGCCCAGCAAGAAATTCTGGTCATTCATTAAAAGACAAAAAAGTGAAAACATCGGAGTGTCCCCCCTCAAAGTAAATGGGATGATGAAAACACACCCTAAAGATCAGGCCGAGGCCCTAAACAACCAATTCTACTCAGCTTTCTCTACCCCTAAACCCCTTAAACTCTCTCACATCTGTGAAGCCAACTCCTTGATCACAAACCCTCCAACTGGCTCAATGAGTGAAATTGAAGTATCAACTGATGGCGTCTCAAAAATGCTGGCAAAGCTCAAACCAAACAAAGCCTTCGGGGTTGACAACATCTCCCCTCACCTGCTGAAAATGGTCCACAAAGAAATAGCCCCCGTCATTGCAGATCTCTTCTCAATTTCGCTCCGCACTGGCCATGTACCATCAGACTGGAAGAAAGCCATAGTCTCTCCTATCTTCAAAAAAGGCTCCAAATCTAAACCTGCTAACTACCGGCCTATATCCCTGACTTGTATCCTCAGCAAGCAGCTCGAACACATTATTGTCTCCAAAATCATGTCGTACCTAGACTCAAAACAGCTCCTAGCATCTAACCAACATGGCTTCCGCTCAAAACTGAGTTGTGAAACCCAGCTCATTGCCTTCACACAAGAAATTTTTGAAAATATGACCAAAGGCAAGCAGACCGATGTCACAGTTATGGACTTTTCAAAAGCTTTCGACAAAGTTGACCATCAAAGGCTAATCCTAAAACTCAGGCGTATCGGCATAAACAACACAGCTGTAAACTGGATTAAAGACTTTCTATCCAACAGATCACAAAAAGTTGTTGTCAATGGCCAAGAATCATCCGCTCGTCCGTACTTTCTGGGGTTCCACAAGGCTCTGTCCTTGGGCCCTGTCTCTTTCTCATCTACATAAATGACCTGCCATCCTCTCTATCAAGTCACTCCCACCTCTTTGCAGATGACACTATAGTCTACTGTACAACAATATCCTCACCCTCAGACTGCAACACGATCCAACAAGACCTGATCAAACTCGAAAAGTGGGAAGATGATTGGCAAATGGCATTCAATACTGACAAATGTGAAATAATCCACATACATAGGAAAAAGGAACCTGTAATCCATGACTACTATCTCCACCATCAGAAACTAAATAGCACAGAAAAGGCAAAATATCTAGGAATAACCATCTCTAAAGATATGTCATGGAATTCTCACATAAACAACATCACAAACAAAGCCAATGCCTCATTGAGGTTCATCAGAAGAAACATCAGGACAAATAACCACAAAACAAAAGAACTAGCCTATAAAACATATGTCCGCCCTAAACTGGAATATTGCTCAACCATATGGCATCCATGGCAAGCATACCTAAGAGACCAAATAGAAATGGTCCAACACAGAGCAGCCCGGTACACAATGAACATCTACAACTACCCAAGCAGTGCCTCCGATATACTAAGACAGCTGCAATGGCCTACTCTAGAACAGCGGCGTTTGTACCAATCACTTGTCATGTTCTATAAAATAAAAAACAACATTGTCAACATACGAGACACCGCTCCCCTCACAACATCGAGAGGTCATAAATTCGTGTTCTTTTATACTGGACCCAAATACATCTGCACCTCATTCTACCCTCGCACTATCCTTGCATGGAATTCTCTCGACCCTTCTATTGCTACCCTCACAGACCTGGACAAATTCAAATCTACTCTCTATAGCGACCACTTTAAACTCCCATAACCAACCTGTACCAAATCTGAGTTTTATCATGTTTTTAAATATAATCCAAAATTCACCAAAAATATTGCACAAAAATTGTATAGTTACACCTCATGCGCCTCCTTTAAAATTTCAGCATAATGAAGGTTAGGAGAAACCTATAGATAGATAGATAGATAGATAACTGTCTGAAGCCTGGATACATACGTTACCATCAAGGAAAATGTATCAGAGATAATTTAGTTTTGCAAGAAAATATTTATATTGTACATTCTTAGAATCTCATATGAACTACCTTCCAGAAAATATTAAATATAATCGTCCAGAGGCTTATTCAATCATCGTTTGATCCAATTTAACTTATGAGATTGCCGATCGGTGGTTACAAACTAGGATGATACATACGTTACCATGGGTTTGAGCAATTTAGCACAGATGCTTTGAATTTTCTGTCCCCTATCTTTGTTACCCATTAGACAATGAATAAAAAAGTATAACACCCACTTCAATCGTCTTTACATATACCGTATATCACTATCAGACCAATTGTTTGGTGAGAATGATACATACATGTACGTTACCGATACATACGTTACCACTCATGAGGGGTAATATTATGATATGACTTAATTTTGGCAAATCAGCCACCCAATCCATTGTCGAATCATGCATATCGATTTCCAACCAATTATATACTATGTACATGTACATCCATTGGTGTGACCTAATCTCGTTGAATTAGTGAAGGTCGCATATATCTGATGATTTTGAGAGCCCATATGATCTCGAAACGTTGATTTTGGTACCCAGGATCTCCAAAACGTTTACCAGGGTATACTTGATGTATACTTGATCTCCATAATATTGCCCAATAGACGGGACTTATCAGATATTGCCCAAATAGACGGAAAGTATTGGATATATACCTGACTGTTTGTTCCCCAATTCAAAATTGATGTCTCTAATATATACCGGTAGCTATATCCCTAGTTTTTGCATATGGGTTTCAGTTCAGTGTGACATTAACATAAGTGCAGCCAGCCACCAAACAACAATGCAGTTTCCATTAAATAATACATACGTTCATTACGTTGCCGATAGATGAAGAATATAATTAATGTTACGATGGTGTGAATAACAAACATTAACCAGCTGGATCACGTATGACACTGAACATAAAATTAAGTAACCACATGTTCTTGTATTCTCCATACTAATAAACTGTTCCCAAGATAACATCTGGAGAAAAGAATTAACAAAAATTAACAATCCGTCAATTAGGGATTTGGTGTTAAAATCAAATGTTCTGAGAATAATCTTCAGTTTTCCCACACCTACTTTTATTCCACCCGCTTCTCTTATTTAATTTTGGGATATTTTCCACCCTGTACTTTTATTCCACCCCTTCTTTTATTTGGATATATAAAGTACATTGGACAGTCATTATCTGTTAGCTGTTAAGCCTAACTCCCATAGACGGCATTATACCGGTAAGCAGTTTAGCCAATTTGTCCAGGAATTTTTTGCTGAGCAGGTGACTTCTTCGCCAAGGTAGGGATCTATAACATGCGCACATAACAATCGAGCGACAGTGTGCCTAGCCTAGTGTTATCCCTGGTCATGACATTACGAGAGGAGATGAGGTATGGAATTTGCCCAGTACATATTTTTCAAATTTGTTTGGGATTCCTTTTGCTTCTGGGATCTTTCTCAGAGCTCTGATCATGGCATCGATGGTCGATTCGTGATGCCTATGGAACTGAGAATGTAAATGATGACACAAAGCCTGACAGATACCATGTCGGAATCGAACCCTCGACCGTAACAGAAGGTGTAGCTCACAGGTCGGTCCACAAACCAACTAAGTTTTTTAGTTTTAACGTATTTTATTGTATCATTTTTGTACAATTGGAATTGGGGCACGAGTTATAACAACTGTTACAGAGTGTGAGCATGCTTTGTTAGTACCTGTAGGCCTCTCTGATACAGTTATTACAGCATGGCAAAGACAACACAGTCTCATTTCGTACATCGCAGCGATCAGTCCACTCAAAATCATAGCAAATCTATAACATCAGAATCATGGCTATGTCTGTGATTTTGGGTGGAGATGATTAATATTCAATACACATAGTTACTGTTTGTTGCTGCAAATCACTGGTTTTCGTCACAAATTACAGACTGTCACCATAAACACCAACATAGATGTTTTAATTAACTTTTAAATACATGTAGATCTGAATAAATATTATTCAAAGCAACTGATGGGACCTCACACTTAAAACAACAAAATTTGACGACATGTGAAAAAGTTTATGTGAAACTACATGTAAATGAACAATATGTTTTCCAACGAAACTCAAAATGCTGAAGATACGAATAAAAAAAAACGGTCACATAATAGGGTCCATGATAATTCGACCAGGAAGATTCTTCCAGTCTTTATGCCAAATTTTCTTACAAATTTCCTTCATTTATGACCAGATATACAAAATTTATTTTATTATATGAATTTAAATCAAAGTTATTACTTACAACTTGTGTTCTAAATCCAAATATCACATTCAACTCGGTCACAGAATAATATTAATGTGTCTACGGAATCCTCTTTCGGATGATGAGATGATCGCAGAGGGAACTAACAGTACATGTACTCAACTCTTTGTTTTAGTTAATTTGGCTCAGTGCATTTCAGTCATAAATAATCGGATGTGCTTTTTTACCACATCAGATCTAAAGACTATTATACTATATAACCCCGATGAATTTGACCGAAGTTCACCATCACTGACATTTTTGTTCAAACAACCTATGTGGAACTCATACCATTCGTCACCATATACCTATCGGTATGTATTGAGTGCAATAGGAATGTACGCCATTGAGAAATAAAAATCATTTACAAACATATTTCTATGTCCAAATAAAAAATATATAATATATAAAACTTTTATTGTCAATTATGAAACAAATTATTCTTCATTTCTGCACGGCATTGAAGGCTCAACAGTAAGTCCTGTCAGTATCTGACAGGGGTCAAAAATTGGGACAAGTCTAATTAATAAAATGTGCTATGACAATAACTGATACAGATACAGCATTCTGAGATACATGTATCATATCCGGTCATATAACATAATGGATCCCTTCACATGTATACATATGCCCAAATGCTGTTTGAACTGTCACCATTTTCAGCTTCTAATGTGTACTCTTAGGTGCCTAAAAATAATAGTGATGGGTGAAATGTTTGGTTGAAACCAATAATAGTGATGACAGAAATATCAATCTGTCTTTTTTTCAAACAATAGTGATGTTTGGTAATTTTCTCCAATGCTATTTATTGTTTGTATTATTACCTCAGTGTACACATGGTTTCATGACTGGTTTTATAGACCATTGCATTGGTATTAACCCTTTACCCAACAGAAGGGCCCTGTGCCAATGCATTCTCTGATATATGCGAGTCGACCATAGGTTGCCTCGCATATATAAGAGAATGCATTGGCTTAACACATTAAAAATTATAAAATTGTTAAAGAATGTAAGAAAAAATGGTAAAAAGTGTTAATTTTTTTTTTTTTTAGGCCAATGCATTCTCTTATATATGCGAGGCGACCTATGGTCGACTCGCATATATAAGAGAATGCATTGGCACAGGGCTAACTGTAACTATCACAATTTGGTCAAGGAACCGGTTCCAATGATATCCATATTTGTATGGTTCTATTGCGACAGACCAAAGATATTTTAGGCTGTTGAAGCTTTATTTGGCCGGTTTTGGCCGGTTTGTTGGGTAAAGGGTTAAACTGAGAAGTTGACTGCTGTGTCAGGTTTAGAAAAGTTAGAAAACTGAAATTTGAAGAAAAAAAATGTTGAGAAAATTATTTCCCATCAAACTGGTACCTACCGTACCAAAACAAGGCTCCATAGCAGAAGCACAGATGATTTTTATCTAGGCCTCAGCATATTCACCTGACATACTAGCATTTAGATACATATTCATATCGCGAACCTTGTTTCGGGATACATGTACATACTAGTACAGTAATGCCCTAAATAATCACTCCTTAACCACAGCAGAATTATGGGTAACTTTTCAGGACTTAGTCGGAAATATGGCTTGTTGCCATTCATCGGATAGCTCTCACTGAGCCCAGGCATTCAGGGGAACACCTGAATGTCATTAATCCTCTGATGTCTGCGATTAACCTGTTTTCAAAATGATATATCATTTACTGTGATTTAAATGGTAAAGTGATAATACAATCGTTTAACATATAATATGTTACATATTGTTTACATAAATTTTCTGATAGCGAGAAATATTGAAATTCTCTGGAAAACGAGGCTTTGTTTACTTATAAATCTCATTGCTTTGACATTCAACAACCTCTGATATACATTGTGTATGCATGTTTGTTGTCATCATGCTTGGGAAAGGCTGCCCTCTATGTTCATACATATGCAAAGCATCCATTTGACCTAGTCAAAGACTTATGAGCAAGATAACTCCCATCCACGATTCTGGGCATAAAGTCTGTCATAGAAGAGTAACAGGACGGGACTCGGTCCAAAACAGCATCAACGCAACCGATATCGCAAGCTGTTATGGACCGAGAAGACTTCGTCTTTACTACGATATATTGAAAAGTTGAAATGGGTCTCTTAAAACCTAGCCAGAATTCGGTCATTGCGTCATAATTACGGCAATACCGCCCACCGCATGACTAATTTTTTTTTTTATTGGGGCAGAGTACAGCCAGAAATATTCCATGTATGTGGATTTTAAGTATATTGAGTGCCAGGGCTTTTCAGACCCTACACATGCAATGCCTGTGATTATCTGGAACCTACACACCAGTCATGTTTGTTTGGTTACTGACCCATTGACCAAATTTTTTTATATACTGTAAAATGGTCACATATCACACATTCCATTTCTGTTATAAACACATAAACCTAGCCAGAATTCGGTCATTGCATCATAATTACGGCAATACCGCCCACCAGAGTAATGCCAGAAATATTCCATGTATGTGGATTTTAAGTATATTGAGTGTGAGGGCTGGTCAGACCCTACACACATGCAATGCCTGTGATTGTCTGGAACCTACACGCCAGTCATGTTTGTTTGGTTGCTGACCCATTGACCAAATTTTTTTTATATACTGTAAAATGGTCACATATCACACATTCCATTTCCGTTATAAACACTTTAAAAAAATTAAATGGAGGTTTGAAGACGTCTTAATATCTGGTTAAATATTCAAGTCTTGAAATACCAGTATATGCAGAATGAGGTCCCCCAGAGGGTGAATTTAGTGATTCTATCCTGCATGGTGGACTTGCATCACCAATTTCACCCTCTGGGAACCTCATTCTGCTTAGGCCTCAACTGCCGGAGACCTAGGATCAGATTGAACACCTGAATGTCATTAATCCTCTGATGTCTGCTAGAGATGGGCGGTTAACCGTGGAATCAGTTCGGTTGTCGGGAAAAACCGGAAATGACAACCGTGGTAAGTTGGGAAAACCCGTAGTTTCGGTTGTCACAACTTCCTGTAATCATGGCAGAGCACGACGAACAAACGAGTCCTGTGTGGAAATATTTTTCAAAGAAAGATAAGAAATATAAGTGTGCCGGCTGTAATATATGCGGAAAGGAGTTCGCATCGTGAAATCGCGCGACGAATTAATTACGTTGCTTCCGTGTACACCTATTTTCGCCGTAGTAAACACAACACAAGTCAGTTTATTTCTCATGTTCTTTTAATCATTAAGGCCGTACAAATACTCTGAAAGGTGAATCTGATAATGAGGATACGATATCAAAAGGTATCAATGATTGTTACCCGCATTCCCTATTAGTTTTTATCACTGTTTGGATGTTAAATCGTCAAATATATTTGTGCGCCGTTGATTAAAAATGTTATGCCGGAATCGGAGTCGGAATGAATTATACCGTTTGTCGGTAAACTGTTGAGAAATAGCACTCATTCAGGTGACTTGTATTGGATGCATGTATAGTGTGTACAGTATTATGTTCCCTAAATATGGTAATAGGCATATAGCCAGATAATGTGATTGAGATATTCTAGTCATGTTTTATTTTCATTTTGTTTATTTCAAATTTTATTTTTCAAATCATAACTATACCCATATATCTAGTCACACACATTAGTTTTATGCCAAAATAAATGATCACTATATTATTTCACACTTATGATCATATGATGCTGAATTGCAGTCATACACAATACACAGACTCACTTGCATTCTAGCACTGCCACTCGACATGGACATTAACAATATACATGTAATAGTAACAATATGATACATAATTTACAATTATAAAAGGACATGTACTGTACCTCACAAGTTATGGTGATAAAATTGGTGTGTTTTCTTTGTAATATGATGAAGCATAATTAGATTTTGTTCACATTAGTCATTTTTATTAATAAAAACCGAAATCGAAACCGAGACTCAACTCTTTTTCCACAACCGAAACCGAGGCAAATTTTCACAACCGCCCATCTCTAATGTCTGCGATTAACCTGTTTTCAAAATGATATATCATTTACCGTGATTAAAATGGTAAAGTGATAATACGATCGTTTAATATATTGTTTACACACATTTTCTGATAGCGAGAAAAATCAAAATTCTCTGAAAAACGAGGCTTTGTTTACTTATAAATCTCATTGCTTTGACATTCAACGGACCTCTGATAAATGCATCTTTGATATCATCATGCTTGGGAGAGGCTGCCCTCCATCTTCTTTTATGCAAAGCTTCCATTTGACCTAATCCGAAGACATACAAGCAAGGTAACTCCCACCCATGATTCTGGTCGTAAAGGCCGTTATAGAAGAGTAACGGAATGGGACTAGGTCCAAAACAGCATCAACCCAACCGATATCACAAGTCAGCCCAACCGATATCACAAAGCAGATGTACTTGTTATGTTTTCACTTATTTCTCTCAGATAAGCATATATTATTAATAGCTTAAAGATGGTCAATCTCTTCCTTGACCTCTTTGTATAGCTTTGGGGATGTAATATAATACAGTAATGCTCTATATAATCGACTCCTTAACCACAGCAGAATTATGGGTAACTTTTCAGGATTTAGTCGGAAATATGGCTTGTTGCCATTCATCGGAAATCTCTCACTTATTAGATTGACCAATGAGAATGGAGATCTACTGACAGGAGATGATGGCATATTAGGTTCACTTTGATTGACACCGACCCCATATTGAAAGCCACATGGAGTACCTTGTATATGGATTCATATGGGGTCGATAGACGCCATCTTGTTTTTTCTGGAACTTTGCCGCCTTGGGGATATTTTTTGTGTATTTGGTGCCAAAAAAAGGGATATCTGTCGAAAATCATTTTCTGTGAATTTAAAGACATAGTACCATGTACCGAAACCTGCATGTGATATATTTGAGGAATTCTAAAGACTAGCAAACTCAATTTGTTGTCCCACTTCTGGTGATTAGCCATTGGCTCAATGCGTTGACGTTCAATGACCATGGCGCGTCACTGTGACGTTACATACGTTAATGGCCCTAGACGACACCTTTAACTTACAAGAATCTATAAACTTCGTATACAATGTAAGTAATTCAAATTCTCACATGGAATGCATGATCAAATCATTACAGGGCGAGTAGTTGCCGGCTATGGTGACATATCAGGCTCAGCGAGATTAATATCAGGCTCGGCTCGCGCTTTGCCCGATATTAATCTCACTTCGCCTCATATGAAATCGTATCCGGCAACAACTCGCCCTGTAACTTATAATATACAACATACTCCATATTATATACCATTTGAAAGAGGAAACTCCAAAACATTGTATTATCAACTTATCTGGTCGATTAAACTGTGAACAAGGTCCTGACTTATCGTATGTTCTGTGCTTAATATCGATTTGGTCTGAAATGTCAGTTTAATTATTCTCAATGGAAGGGGAATAACTCTATCTCTTAGTTGTGGATTATAATGCGTTCCGTGGTAAATAACGGGGGAAGACTTGGGGTGAATCTGAGAATCTCTATCACTTGGTGGACACTCCTAGGCCACAACTGTTCCGTATTCTGGTAGAATTTATATATTTTGGCAATGATTCCTCTTCTAAAGGGTATATAATATGGAATGTTGTGTATAATGTGATCTGGGCAATCGAAAATTAATTGGGCCTTTAATTGGATAATATAGACAACAAGGGAGCATGTTCTTCTTTGTTCGAATACAACTACATGTACAATGTACATGTACATACAGACAGCATGACTTCATAATTACATGTATATAAAATAAGTTTATAAAAACTCCCCATAATAACTAATATAAAAATGCAATAGAGTTTCTGGTAGAAATCTTTTTAGTAACATCCCCAGTTCTTTATGCACAATCTACTTTCTGCCTTTTCAAACGGGTGGGTGGATGTGACAACATCCATGATATTTTCAAAGTCAAATGTGGAGTAAAGTCTGATGTGCGATGGCTTCACCGTGACAGTTAAATTTAGGGATGTAACGATAACACTTTGTCATGATATGATACAAATCACGATACATATATCAAACATACAATACATATCACAATACGCATTGTATGTTTTCTCAAATGATTTACCACATGAAATATCAGAATCAACATACATGTACCGGTATTTATAATTGGAGATGAGGTTCATTTTTAGCTATAAATGCAGTTTATTAGCTAGCTATACGAGTCAAATAAACATAATAGACATGTAAACTTGAGAGAACTTTGCAGGTTTTGCCCGTTTTACACAAGCCCATTTTAAAAAATAACATGATTTTCTGTGTCACAATACACCTAACACGATTCAATATACGTATCGTTTGATACATTGAATTCGTTACAGCCCTACAGTTTATCCATTATGACTTTCTCGTACTTAATCCAGATTTTTGTATCAACCCATATACCCTGTGCCAATGCATTCTCTTATATATGCGAGTCGACCATAGGTCGCCTCGCATATATAAGAGAATGCATTGGCCTAACAATTTTTCATCATTTGTTATTAATTTTTACAATTTTTTACAATTTTAATAATTTTTACTTATATTTAACAGACTTATTTTGTAGGTTTAGTGCCAGGGAATCTTACGTTTTTCATGGGCATCAAAATTATTACTATGAATACTTGGTGATTACCTATTCAATCTCGACTTGCTCAATAACTCTTCTTATGCCACAGTAAACTCTTCATTGTACATCAATAAATATATTTTATACTCTGCAGGATATTATGCTTTTGATCAAAGATAAGTAACTCCATTTCATTTGGCCATCCTAGACTTAATTTTCTTTCTCTGCACAGTCAATGTTGAGACAACTCTATTCTGATACAAATTTATTGCTCCAGACTTGAATGTCTCAATACGGTAGTTTATCTGTTGTCTATGAACACAGGTGTTCTTAGACTTTTAAAGACATACTAGTACGTGTATATTTTATTTTCACTACATCAATAATCAGTCATTAATATTGTTGACTGATAACATCTCGAAGATGATGTCTCCTAGATTGCGATGAGCATAATGAATTATGTATATCGCCTGCATTCAGTTTTACAACATAAGTTGTGTTTGATAATGCATAGGAAAATTGTCAACATGTCATTGACCTCTGATCTCGCAATTTAAATATATCGATAGAACCGCATGAGTGTCTGAATTTAGACGAAATTATCGCACGAGATTTGTTGGCGGAGCGATACCTCGAGTGCGGGACACAGTCCCGCACGAGAGGTATTGCGTTCCGCCAACAAATCGAGTGCGAATATTTTCATCTAAATTCAGACACTCATGCGGTTCTATTTTTATTACATACATGTATCTACGTATCATAGTAAGTTGACTCTCAAATGTACATCTCCGATACAGAAAATGTGAATTTAATTTAGTTTTAACAGCATTTTAGGGTTAACGCAACAATCAGACAGGGAGCCCTTCTATCCGCGAGTGAACTTGACCCATCTTGACCCATCTTGACCAGCGCAAAGGTGTTAATTGGGTTTTCCCAGATTTTCCAAAAATATAACCCAATCAGCGTGCTGTGATTTCGGCAAGTGGGTTGTCGCCCTTGCATTGAAAAGTTGAAAAAGTAAAAATAGTAACGGCGAAAGCCAGTCTAACAACACTGAATGAAATAGTTCCGTCGACAGATTGCACTAGTGCGATTCTAAGAATTATCACACGCCTGGAACGTCGTGCGATCATGCGAATTACGTTGATAGATATGTAATAAAACCTGTTACCAACCACGAGACAGTGTCTGTCATCGTGATCGGCTTTAACCAACCACGAGGCAGTGTCTGTCATCATGAAGCATTGTCTGTCATCGTGATGGGCTTTTTATAGAGATTGGATTCTGCCTTGAAATTATATGTGACGTTTATACATGTATGTCATTAAAGATGGTCTACGTTTATACATGTATGTCATTAAAGATGGTCTATCTCTTTGTAAACATGTGTTATATAGTTACCGGGGTATAAAGATGGTCTATCTCTTTGTAAACATGTGTGATATACATGTAGATACAGGGGTATAAAGATGGTCTGTCTCTTTGTAAACATGTATTATATAGTTACCAGGGTATAAAATATTAGATATGAATCGAAGACCCCCATCTAGAAATGCTTCTATCGATTAATATTGATTATATTTCGAATAATTTCTGATCTAAAAACGTGTGATTGTTTAGCTAACAAGCAATAGTGGTTACTGTTAACAGAGACCAGAAATTTATTGTGTAATTTTGTCACAAATAAACATAAATTAGACTCATTATCACTTATAACTATGTAATACAACAGCTATGGGAACACCCTAATGCTCTCTATCGCTATATGGTATCACCTGAATGGTCTGTTCTAAAAATAGAACAATAAAGTGTCCCACTTTATCATCTCATTTTAAATAAATTATTTGAAATAAAATCAATATTAATTGATAGAAGCCTTTCTGGACATGGGTCTTAATTCATATTTATTATTTTATACCCGCGAGACTATTTGAAAATTGTTATATGAAGAGACAATCCATCTTTAACCATTGAAATCGGCAAAATCAATGAACGGAGGGAATCCCATCAATACACAAACTAAATTTAACCCTTTACCCAACAGAAGGGCCCTGTGCCAATGCATTCTCTTATATATGCGAGTCGACCATAGGTCGCCTCGCATATATAAGAGAATGCATTGGCTTAACACATTAAAAATTATAAAATTGTTAAAGAATGTAAGAAAAAATGGTAAAAAGTGTTAAAAAAAGATTTTTTTTAGGCCAATGCATTCTCTTATATATGCGAGGCGACCTATGGTCGACTCGCATATATAAGAGAATGCATTGGCACAGGGCATAACTGTAACTATCACAATGTGGTCAAGGAGCCGGTTTCAATGATATCCATATTTGTATGGTTCTATTGAGACAGACCGAAGATATTTTAGGCTGTTGAAGCTTTATTTGGCCGGTTTTGGCCGTTTTGTTGGGTAAAGGGTTAAACCACAGATCTAGAGATGTACATCTGAGGTTTTTCGTGAGCTTTTCAAAGAGATTGACTCCCTACACAATCAAGAAAAGAATCCCCTACTAGAAATAATTTCTACAGTCTGGTTCTGATGGTTCATCATGGTGGCAATGGTTTCAGTATGCTACAACAAGTTAAATGAATGGTTGTCTTGACACATGCAAAATGGAAATGAGTACTCTACATGTATGTTGGGGGATTCAGAAGGCAGATTGTATCACTTTAAATTCCCCCAAATTAAATTGGTAAAGGGTGTATCTAAATTAGAACTGCTGAAGACATGTTTTTCATCAGAGAAAATACACAAATGGTTTGGTCAAGCTGCCAGGAAAGCAGGCAGAATTATCATAATTATTACAACCCAAAAAATATTAGTAAACATCAACACCCTGGTGGTCATCGAAAAACGTGTATTGTATGTTAAACCGTCAGTGACCACTAGTACACTAATGCTCTTAAGTAATCAACTCCTTACCGAGAGCTTTCCGATGAATGGCATCAAGCCATATTTCCAACAAAATCCTGAAAAGTTACCCATAATTCTGCTGTGGTTAAGGAGTCGATTCATTAGAGCATTACTGTATGTGTTGTGCAATTGATGATGCAATTGCAAATGTTGGCTAGTGATCTTGTATGTTGTATAAAACGTAAACAATTTATTAATTGATATATTATTTTGTGTTACATGTAACTTGAAAATAAAGATACCCCTGATGGTATAGATATGGTATTTATCACATAATTTGGCCATAAAAGCAGTTTCATAATTATCGGTAATAGACACGTTTAATATCAGCGCGTGCGATGACGTCACGGCGTTCTTCAAATAACTTGCGATCGCTGTAGTTTATGATTGTTGTTTTCGATGAATATTTCGCGTTGCTTCGGGTTTATTTGATCATGTGATAAAAGGTATCTCACACTCGTCCTATTTTATACGTAATTTATCAACCTCGTCCTCTAAATTCTATTTGAGCCTCGGTAAACCTCGGCTCAAATCGAATTTAGTGAACTCGGTTGATAAATTCCGTATAAAATAGAAACTCATGTGAGATCCTCTATTTATCAATTGAAAACTTGGTAATTGAAAATATAGAGAAACTATAACTAAAAAAGAAAAACAATCTTTCTACAGAAGTTTCTGAAGAAACTAGAAAACTTGTTAATTTTTTAATAAAGATACTTTCCAGAGAAGATGAGGCCTAAGCAGAATGAGGTTCCCAGAGGGTGAATTTAGTCACTAAATTCACCCTCTGGAGACCTCATTCTGCAAATGTCTGGCTGCATATTTTCAGGCCTGATCTGGGTATGGAAGCAAGCCTTGAAATAGGGTGTCTGTCATTTGCAGAATGAGGTTCCCAGAGGGTGAATTTAGTGATGCTACCCCACATAGCAGGCTAGCATCACCAAATTCACCCTCTGGGGACCTCATTCTGCAAATGACAGACACCCTATTTCAAGTCTTGTATGGAAGGCGAATACAAAGATTTTAGGTTACAGAGAAGTAATTATTTCCCTTAGGCCTCAGTATTAACATATCATGTTGGTAAAATGCTACATTTCCCAGGTTGGCTTAGTGCCTGAGTGCTAAATTATCAATTTCACGCACACAAACAAGTCCATAATATGTCTTTAAACATCAAACTACTACCGGTATACCCAACCAGGATCCATAATTGTCTCCTACATCTGTTGGAGGGCGCTACCAATCGAATTACTTCTCTGTAAACTTTACTAATGCTGGCATAAGAAAATGATGATTAGAGTTCTTCCTCTTTAGTAACCAGACTCAGTACTGGCATTGTATACTACAGTAATGCCATAAGTAATCGACTCCTTAACCCTTTACCCAACAGAAGGGCCCTGTGCCAATGCATTCTCTTATATATGCGAGTCGACCATAGGTCGCCTCGCATATATAAGAGAATGCATTGGCTTAACACATTAATAATTATAAAATTGTTAAAGAATGTAAGACAAAATGGTAAAAAGTGTTAAAAAAAGAATTTTTTTAGGCCAATGCATTCTCTTATATATGCGAGGCGACCTATGGTCGACTCGCATATATAAGAGAATGCATTGGCACAGGGCATAACTGTAACTATCACAATGCGGTCAAGGAGCCGGTTCCAATGATATCCATATTTGTATGGTTCTATTGAGACAGACCGAAGATATTTTAGGCTGTTGAAGCTTTATTTGGCCGGTTTTGGCCGTTTTGTTGGGTAAAGGGTTAACCACAGCAGAATTATGGGTAACTTTTCAGGATTTAGTTGGAAATATGGCTTGTTGCCATTCATCGGAAAGCACTCGGGAAGAGCTTTCCGATGAATGGCAACAAGTCATATTTCCGACTAAATCCTGAAAAGTTACCCATAAATCTGCTATGGTTAAGGAGTCGGATTACTTAGGGCATTACTGTAGTACATGTACTGTATCTGACAGGGCATTGAACTTGGCCTTGAATTAGGACATCACTGTCTGACTTTATTTAGTGGTGCGAAGTAATATTAACCCTTTCATAACGGGAGCTGCACTGGTGCAGCATTAAAGATCCTGTGTCAGTGAATTATCTTATATACATGTATGTGAGTCTCTCAAGGTCAAGGTAAATATTGTTAGGCCAATGTATTCTCTTATATATGCGAGGCTCCCTATAATGAAAATAAAAAATAAAATTTAAATAAATTAAAATGAAATGCCACCCCCCCCCCCCCCCAGCCCTATTTTTTTCTTGCATGTCAACAGAAATAGAGGTATATATTTTTTTGGCCTTACATTGTCAATAAAGTTTGTTACTCGAGGTCAGTAGAGGGTAGTAGTTCCTTGGATTTGTGTGGTGTACAGCATATTTCACCCTTCAATGACATGGAACATCTGAAATTTAGCAAAAACCCTATGCCAGTGCATTCTCTTAATATGCATGTATATGCGAGTCTCCCAGGGGCCTCTCATATATAAGAGAATACAGGTATATTGACTTAACAATATTTGTCTTGACCTTGTAAGTCAGTGCATTCTCTTATATAAGCAGGGCTCCCTATTGGAAACTCACATGTATATAAAGAGAATGCATTGGCACGTGATCTTTAATGCTGCACCAGCGCAGCTCCCATCATGAAAGAGTTAACGGTCCTCAAGGCACTCACTGGGTAAATACAATGATTTTGAATTCCGCCGATCAAATAATAAATATCAACCAAATATTGATTTATTTAAACAGATTAAATGCTGTTCTACTAAACTTGTCGGTGTTCGTATGTACATGTATACTGACGCTCTAGCGGAAACCCTGATTTTGGACAATAAGTTCATAAAACGGCCTTGTCATTGATGAACCTATAATCAGAACATGTTTCTTATCTAATAATAGCAAAGGGTTAATTTTTTGACTTTTAAATTAAGTTTTTCTTGTCTTCCAGATGATAAATTCCATTTATTTTGACTGATTCGAATGAAAATTTGTATAAGGAGGGTGGTAGGGTTTGAGATTTTAAACTACAGTTAAAGTTCGATTTTGTGTTCCTCTCACCAAGTTATGGACACTTTTTGAGTATGAAATTGAGGTTTTCTTGTCTTCCTGTTGACAGGGTTGCCTGATCACCACCAAACTTAGTATATTGCTGAATTGGCCATGAATTGAATGCATACTGTGCTTTAATTGGGAGATTAGTCCCGTGATTTTCTCAAGAGTTATTGGCCATTTTTCAACTTTTTTTTATAATAATTATGTCGAAAATTGTCCCGAGAGACATTCTGTTAGTGGATAAAATAACAACACAAAAGAATCCACTAATAGCATATTTAGTCTTGTTGGTTTTTGGCTGATAACTTCCAAGTCTGCAAATAGTGTGTCTGTCATTTGCAGAATGAGGTCCCCAGAGGGTGAATTTAGTAAAAAATTCCCCCCTCTGAGGACCTCATTCTGCTTAGACCTTAACTTCTGGGAAGTATCTGTTATAGTCTCAAATTAACATTGTTTTTAGTTACTTTTTCCCTTCTGTTCAGTTTCTATATTCCCTAATTTACAAAAGATAATAAAATGTATGATTGAAGTGCCCAATGGGTGAACATATCCAACTTCAACTGGGGAACTTCAATCTGATCCTAGATCTTCCATAGAAGTCGAGGCCTCAGCAGAATGGGGTTCCCAGAGGGTGAATTTGGATAACGTCTCTAAATTCACCTTTTGGGGACCTCATTCTGCAAATGACAGACACACTATTACAAGGCTTGCCAACAGGCATATTATGAATTTATGCCTGGCATGCTCTTTTTATCCAGTGATGTTTGCCATGACACGTAACAAAATACTGATAATAACAAACAGGTATAAATACTGATAATAAACAAACAGGTTTATATACTTAATATTACTATTTGAATTTAGGAATTATTAGATAACCTGATATTCACTGATTGTTCGATAAAACTACATGTATGTCTTGTATCACTAGGTGTTAATGGACAAAGAATTCTTTGCAAAAGTTGCAATGATGTATCTGTATTTGGGACTAAGCCCTGAAAATCCAATTATATACCCATTTTATTTATCAGATTTGTTCTGTGTTTAGCATTTTTCTTACAAAATAAAAAGAAATGTTCTTCATTTTCTACTGTCATTCATTCTTTTCAAATGTGATCAATTGCTAGAGAACGAACACTTTATTGAGACATACATGTACATGTTTTAATTGTACCTTTTCTATTTTTCTAGGAAAAGACATCGATTGAAGGAAGTCTCTTTGTTTATTCAAGGTAAGTTACTAGTTTAGAGTTACGCTTCCTGATCCTCCATCTCTATTTAGAATGATTTCAGTTATTCATTTTCAAGAAACAGTTTTTAGGTGGTTACCCAAATTCAAGATTTTCAGCCATACATGTCGATACTAATCTGAGCAGTGATACCATCGCCGAGTCAGATTATGGAGGCGTTAACCCTTTACCCAACAGAACGGCCCTGTGCCAATGCATTCTCTTATATATAAGAAAAAATGGTAAAAAGTGTTAAAAAAAGTTTTTTTTTAGCCCAATGCATTCTCTTATATATGCGAGGCGACCTATGGTCGACTCGCATATATAAGAGAATGCATTGGCACAGGGCATAACTGTAACTATCACAATGTGGTCAAGGAGCTGGTTCCAATGATATCCATATTTGTATGGTTCTATTGAGACAGACCGAAGATATTTTAGGCTGTTGAAGCTTTATTTGGCCGGTTTTGGCCGGTTTTGGCCGGTTTGTTGGGTAAAGGGTTAATAGCTCTGTTCATGCCGAGTACATGTACAACTTTATTGCACTAATATAGAGTATTTAGGGCCTCGTCTCAGCTAGCTAGGGCTCTCGATCTGACAATGACCTTCATTTTCTAATAATGTAATACACTAAATGTAACTTTCACAAACAACTTTCAAAATTTTAAAAATTTAATCCCAAATTTAATTCAAACTAAGAAGTTAGAAAATCTGATGGCCAATTTGGTTGGCACTAAAACGTCAATTATAGTGAATTCTTCATCTACCCCAAAGACCGGTTGAACTTTATATCAAGTTGAGCCTTTTTCTTATTGATACTTTCACTTAAGTCGACCTCAAAATAGTCATAAATCACCACAACTAAATTGTTTTAATACCCTAGTATTTCATTTTACAGATACATATCGATTCATTGCATGTCATATGTATTATACATTATATTACCAGAGAAAAATTTATATGCCATGAATTGTTTGCATAAAATTACAATGTAGCTGTTGGTTTCAAGTTGACAAAATCATATCAGTATTGATGTTCACAACATTGGTTTGTTTCTAATATTATCAAGATAATTAAGTGATTATCAAATCGAGTTTTTATGTGCAATATACCAGTATATTAACCTTTCATGACGGGAGCTGCGCTGGTGAAGCATTGAAGACCCTGTGCCAGTGTATTCTCTTACTGTATACACCCGTCAGTAAGCCCGGGGGGCTCGTGTACATTTTTACTCACGAGGACCCCCCCCCCCCCCCCCCCCCTGTGCAAAAATTCAGTTAGCCTTCAGGTGCCGACCTAGCATTATGTTTTATACCAATACCATATTTTTGTATTTAATAAAGATAATAATGTGTTTTATTTATATTATTTAGAAGACAAAATCACATGATAGTAACCAAAAACAGTGATAGACAGATCTATACATTTCAAATCAATTTTAATTAGGTTGTAAATTTTGGGATTAATTTGTAAACACAATAGGGTTGTATGATGAGTTCACAAGTTAATCTAGTTACATTAATGCTTAATAATCAAGCAAATTCTTATAAAAACACAACAGTGTGCTGCTGGTCACTCTTCTGTATTATCAAAGGATCCTATAAAAACAGCCAAGTTATTACTCCCCATCCAGTTGGATTTACTCTGATAGAGGTGTGAACAATAAGTGTCACATCCTTTGATTTTATTGATTTGATACCTCTTTGATTGATCCAACAACTAAGAATAGAATAAGATGTGTATAATTCACAACAATATTAACACAAGTGTATACTTTTTTACATCTTTATTATTTAAGAAAATCAATTGGAAAAAATAATAAAAGATGTGCTTGAGTATCTTCTCCTATTCTACAGGATAGAAAGACATGATTGTATAAGTATTCAACTTCCAAATACTCAGAAATGGGGTGGGCATATCTACAAGGACCACCCCATGTTTTGTTTAGGGTAAAAAACCCAGACTGGGCTTATCTTGGAGGATAGGCTTACTGACGGGTGTATACAGTATATATGCGAGTCTCCCATAGGGAACTTCGCATATATAGGAGAATGTACTGGTTTACACGGTCAAGGTAAATATTGTTAGGCCATTGTATTCTCTTATATATGCAAGGCTCATATACTGTAAAATCCTTTTAATTCCTAGGGGTCTATTACTTATTGATTTCGTGGTTTGACCCAACGACGCAATCAACATCCAACAAACTAATAGAATCAGAGTTGTTAAATGTAAATCTCACTATACCAGACAGAAACGAAGATAAAGTCTGTTTTCGGCATGTCCTAAAATTGGTTGACAAAAAACACGGAAGACGAAATGAATAGTAATTAATTTAATTTGACAGTGGCTTATTCAATTGTTTATATACATTGTCTGGACCCTGCTATAATAGTTTGTATAAACAATGTTCAATGAATTGTTCTCTTAATAAAGGTTAAATGATTCAAATCAAATCAAAGCCACGCACAGTATATAAGAGAATGCATTGGCAAATAAAAAGCTCCAGTCATGAAAGGTTGGATGGAACCCTGAATATGATGCATTGATGCATTGTTAAAAAAATGATACAATTGTTAAAGAATATAAGAAAAATTGATAAAAAACGATAACAAAATGTTAGGCCCTGTGCCAATGCATCATCGTATACATGTATATGGGAGTCCATCATAGGTTGCCTGACATATATAAGAGAATGCATTGGCCTAACATTTTTTTATTGTTTTTTATCAATTTTTTTTATATTCTTTAACAATTGTATCATTTTTTTAACAATTTTTTCTTACATTCTTTAAAAAAATTCTTACATTCTCTATCAATTTTTATCATTTTTTTTTACATTCTTTAACAGTTTTTATCATTATTTCTTACATTCTTTAACAATTTTTTTTAATTTCATTTTTCATTTTTTTCTTACATTTTTTAACAATTATAAAAAATAATATAATTTTTTTTTTGCCAATGCATTGGCACAGGGTTTTCACAAAATTTCAGGAAGCTCCAGTCATAAAAGGTGTTCTCACCATATTGGATGGGACCCTGAATATATTTTTAAAGAAGGAATTTAGTAACTCTGGAAATCATCACCTATCAAATATAACTGACAAGTTACTTGATTCAACGATTACAAACGTCTTAATTGAATTTATTTCTCGTCGTAAAGTAAGATCGATAGCAGACACATAGAACTGGTAACGATTCTCACAAGGGGATTACAGTGTATTAAATGAAGCCATACACCTCTTGGCTCAAAAAACACAATTTCTCCAGAGGATATCTTTTCTATGCATGTCCTAACATCTATGATTATGAGTGACAAAAAGAATTTCAAACCTTAGATATATATGTGCCTTTGGGAATAAAAGATTTGATTCGCTAACAAGTCTGACATTTGCAGAATGAGGTCCCAGAGGGTGAATTTAGTTATGCTATCCTGCAGTGGGCTAGCATCAAATTCACACCCTCTGTGGACCTCATTCTATGTAGGCCTCATCTTCTAGGAAGTGTCTATAGTCTCAATTTAACATTGTTTTTAGTTATTTTTTCCCTTCTGGGAAGTTTCTATATAACCCCTAATTTAAAGATGATTAAATTTGGTGACCAATGGGTGAACATGACCAACTTCAACAGGGGAACTTCAATCTGATCCTTGGTCTCCCATGGCAGTTGAGGCCTAAACAGAATGAGATCCCTAGAGGGTGAATTTGGTGATGCTGGCCCACTGTGCGTCACTAAATTCACCCTCTGGGAACCTCATTCTGTAAACATCAGACACACTATATCCAGGCTTGTTCCTGATTCAGGTTGCCAATTCAATTCGATAATAGAATTTGATTATTTTCAAATCATCCTCCTTGGGGCTGAAAAAGAACACGAGGTTGAAGATGCCTTGTTTTCAATTTCAAAGTTGACTATACATGTAGGTCTATTTAATAGGCCAATATAAAATATTATTCGATTCTCAGACACCACTGCATTGAAATAAATGGCCCGCATTGGACGTCTCACACACCACTGCATTGAAATAAATGGCCTGCATTGGACGTTCAGACACCGCTGCATTGAAATAAATGGCCCGCATTGGACGTTTTATTTCAATATTTAATATTATGACCAAAAAATGTGTTTGTTTTTTTTTCAAAATTATTTTGATTCTCAGGTTTGGCATATATTCTACTTGAGATTCGATTCATTCTCACGAATCTGATTCGATTCAAGATTTTATTTGACTGTAACCCCCCACCCCCACCACCCCCCTTCTGGTGTCTTTGTCTTACATGTAACAATAAAAAGGCAACTACTCTGTACTATCCCAATCTCTTACCCCACGCCCTCTCCCTTCCTCCCTGTAGTGCCACTAAGTACAAATCATCACTATAGTTGAGATGCAAGGTGTCTGCTAGATCACAGACTGCAGTTGATATTAATGGGGTGCACATGGTGTTATCACTTTAACTACTGTTAATCGAGCCCTTGCCCCCCCCCCCTTACCCACACAGCGCCACTGTGTACAAATCATCACTATAGTTGAGATTAAGTCATCACTTTATATTTACCATGTACATATGGTGCTTATCACTTCACCAGCTGTTAATCGAGCCCTGGTCCCCCTCCCCTCCCCACACAGTGCCACTGTGTACAAATCATCACTATAGTTGAGATTAAGTCATCACTTTATATTTACCATGTACATATGGTGCTTATCACTTCACCGGCTGCTATTTTGCATTCATGAGTTTTATGACCGTTCATTGATTGTGATCTCCACCTTAACATTATATCATATGCAGGGAGCCTCCATGTATAAGAGAATACATGTACATTGGCATAACAATATTTACATGTAACTTGACCTTGTACATGTAAGCCAGTGCATTCTCTTATATATGCTAGGCTCCCTATGGTAGACTCGCATATATAAGATCTTTAATGCTGCACCCCCACAGTGTACTTCTGATGGGTACACAGAGTACTCATGGCTTCATGATTGGTACATTGGGTACACATGGTTACATGTACATTGTATTTGTGATGGGTATGTAGGATACACATTGTTACATGTGCTAGTACTTCTGATGGGTACACATGGTTACATGTACATTGTATTTGTGATGGGTATGTAGGATACACATTGTTACATGTGCTAGTACTTCTGATGGGTACACATGGTTACATGTACATTGTATTTGTGATGGGTATGTAGGATACACATGGTTACATGTACATTGTATTTGTGATGGGTACACATGGTTACATGTACATTGTATTTGTGATGGGTATGTAGGATACACATGGTTACATGTACTAGTACTTCTGATGGGTACACAGGGTACACATGGTTACATGTACATTGTATTTGTGATGGGTATGTAGGATACACATGGTTACATGTACTAGTACTTCTGATGGGTACTTGGGGTACACATGGTTACATGTACTAGTACTTCTGATGGGTATGTAGGATACACATGGTTACATGTACTAGTACTTCTGATGGGTACTTGGGGTACACATGGTTACATGTACTAGTACTTCTGATGGGTATGTAGGATACACATGGTTACATGTACTAGTACTTCTGATGGGTACTTGCAGGTTACATGGACTTCTATTTCTGGTTATAGTTTACTGGATGCCCACAATGAAAATACTAGCAGAAGTAGAGCTTATGTTCAATAAAAAACACAACAAATTGAAGCAATAAATAAATATATTTCTAAATGCAAAATTTTCCATTATTGATTGATTGATTAGATTTTTGGTCACTATTGACATTATGTCATGGCCATTGAAGAATGTCGTCTATGGTCAATGGATACTCCTTCACTAGCATGGATACTATGAGAATATATGTGCCAGTCACGAGTTCGCTGATGAGAAATTTAACGAGATTTATTGCCATGGACCTCGTCCGGAACGGAAATCAATCGAAAGTACATCACATGTATCAAACCAGGTTCGCTACAAGGTTCGCTATAGCATGTTAGGCACTTTATTTTTTATTACTTGGTTTACAGATTATTTTTTTTATCAAAGGTTGGGCTGATTGGACCGTGGATTGGAGGGGAAAAAAAATAAATTGTTGTCAAAGTTTGTCAAAACAATATGGGTGGGAGGGGAGGAATCATTTTTTTTTTAAATGTATTAATACATATATGAATCTGGTTTTTAATACATTTTTTGATTTGGAAGTGTCTTTAAAGGTACTCAATCCATTCAGACGGTCCCAATATCATCAGGTTACAACAACAACATTTCTTCAAGATACGCTTTAGTTATCAGAATCAATTTATTAAAACAAAATATTGCTAACCGCTGTCAACTATGGTATAAAATTTCCCAAAACATGTTATTTATCAACAAAATATAGCTGTATTATCACTTGAGTACAACGAAATGGGCCGTATTACCACTTGATTTCAGAGTTTTCCATCTTCATCTGCAATTTTGTCCGAGACCATCGGTTTGACGACTTTTTTCCAGGCCACAAATAAGTACACAAATAAGTACACATCTCAAGAAATAACAAATTTAAAAAATCAATATCTGATCACTCTGAGCTTTGAAGGGTGGGTTCCTCGACTCAAATCAAATATGTTTTACCCCCGAAGCCAAAGAAATAGTAATTTGGGAGCTTTAATTCGTATTATGCATCTTTAACCCTTTCAGTGCCAGGGCCGATGAGCTCATCGGCCCTAATTTACGTTCTGTTTTTTTTTTTGGGTATGCTTAAGCATGCTATAGCGAATTTAAAAACAAACTGGATAAAACCTTGGGGGCATGTTATAACTCAAAACTATCACCAAGTATTCATAGTAATATTTTGATGCCCATGAAAAACGTAAGATTCCCTGGCACTAAACCTACAAAATAAGTCTGTTAAAGAATATAAGAAAAAATTATTAAAATTGTAGAAATTGTAAAAAATAATAACAAATGATGAAAAATTGTTAGGCCAATGCATTATCTTATATATGCGAGGCGACCTATGGTCGATTCGCATATATAAGAGAATGCATTGGCACAGGGTATATGGGTTGATACAAAAATCGGACTTGGCACTGAAAGGGTTAACCCTTCTATGACCTGAACTTCCTGAAAGTTTGCTAAAACCCTGTGCCAAGGAATTCTCTTATATACATGTACATTGTATGTGAGTCTCCCATAGGGAGGGTTAAAGCTAGGTATGGGAGAATTATCATCAATATCAGTGTCTGCCAAGTTTGTTATTCCCTGCTGCCATACATGTGTAGAATCAAAACAAAGAAACCTTCTCCAAAATGAGGTTCCAAGAGGGGTGAATTTAGTGACACTATTCGGTGAACATCACCAACTTCAACTGGGGAAGTAGCTCTCCCATAGCAGTTGAAGCCTAAGCAGGATGAGGTTCCCAGAGTGTGAATTTGGTGATGCTAGCTGCCGTGCGGGATAGTGTCACTAAATTAACCCTCTGGGGACGTCATTCTGCAAATGCCAGACACACTATATCCAGGCTTGTAAATAATCCATGTAAAGCTCATTCTCAAAAATAAGAAAAAAATGTACAAACCCCAACAAATTTCCCTAACTGCCTGCCCTGAACATAAGTTGTTATACCCTCCGCAACAAGTTGTGGGGGGGTATACTGGAATCAGCTCGTCCGTCCGTCTGTCCATCAGAGTACCGGACGTCCGTGGACACAATTTTGTCAGAGCTTTTATTCCTACATTTTCTGGTCAATATTTTTTAAACTTGGCACAGATATTTAGTACCTTGGGAACCTGTGCACCTGCGATTATGAGGTATGTCCGAATTTTTTTTGTGGAGTTAGCCCCATTTTTCAACTTAGAAAATCTTCTCAAAATATATAATTTTGTCCGAGCTTTTATTCCAAACATATTTCAGTCAATAGGTTTTAGGATTAAGGGTTAAGAGGTTCAAGATTAGTGTTAGGGCTTAGGCGATTTAGGGTTACCTGTTCACATAATTTCAGTGCCCTATATACAGTAATGGCTACTACATTCAAATAACATGTTGAATACGGGGGGTACTAGTATACCTCAGTCCCATCTGGGACAGGCCCATCTCTAGTTATATTTGGCCTAATGAAAATGTCCTGCAGAAAGTAAAGAATTGTGAAGTGAATAGCGACCAGTGCCTACTAGGTGTAGGAAGTTGATTGGGTCCTCGGTAAACACTGCACTCCGCAGATAACATTGGCTATACACGATAATCAGAAGTCATTCAAAGAAATTCCAATACTATACGAGGACTAGCATTGTTTGCTCTGAGTTAATATCTTAGACCACAAAGAGGCTACTGTTAGGCCTGAGATGACCCGTAATGTACATGTATATTATATCTGCCCTTACCATACTATACAAGGACTTGCATTGTGTGTCTCTGAGCTAATATCTTAGAGCCTGTTAATACATGTATATAATATGGCTACCACAGTTGATAATATAATTGCTTGCATCTGTTGCTCATTTTCACTCAGTCAGGATTCAATCCAAAGTAATTTCAGACCTAATGTACATGTATTAATATGACAGGTTTTGGAACATAGAATTTGTGATGTCGTGCCAATGTGCCAACTTCCAAGCCTGTATATTACCAGGGTTTGATTTAAGCCTGTAAACTTAAATTTTGTTAATATTTACCCTCACACATGCAATCGTACTGTTGAACATGAATGCAGGTCGTTGGTTGGTCAACATTAAGTCATGTGACGACACACGCTGACCCCTACTTGCTTTCAGATTGTGTAGATGCAACTTGCAAATGAGAGTAATGCTGGAATTGGGTGATAAATGATCTGTTAATCTACCAGTTGTCTTGGTTGAGTGTAAATATAGGAAATAGATGTTGATTTTGTAGCATTCCATAGACCAACATGTATCCATACATGTGTTTTCCATACTCTATGGGATGCAATCAAATTAACGTCCATTTCTTACATTATATGGACTAAATGAAAAGCACCAATTGGTTTGTTTTTGGACATTAACCCTTTGAGTGCCAGGGGCCGATCTTATCGGCCCTAAACCTACAAAATAAGTATGTTAAAGAATATAAGAATAAATTATTAAAATTGTAAAAAATTGTAAAAAAAATTGTAAAAAAAAAATTTGTTAGGCCAATGCATTCTCTTATATATGCGAGGCGACCTATGGTCGACTCGCATATATAAGAGAATGCATTGGCACAGGGTATATGGGTTGATAAAAAATCGACCTGGCACTCAAAGGGTTAATACCGGTAATTGTGTGCCTGTAAAATTCATGTAAGTTTCCAAGTAAAATAACTTTGTTTGAGAATACAACACGTGTAATACTGTGGCGGAATCACAGCTGATGTCATTGTTTTTATCCACGGACGATTCAGAGGATATCTAGTGTTTTTGAGTGGATACTGCCACGAGTGAAAAATAAACACTTGTCGCAGTCACGAATGAGATAATTATCGGTATCCACTCAAAAACACTAGATTTTATTTTTATTTTAAGAGTGATGTGCTTATTTTAGCCGGGTCACATTCAAATCTAATTCATCATAATGGCATTACACTAATGCTACTATATATGGTTAACATTTTACAATTTGATGATAGTTATTCAACGGCAAGTACATTGCGGCCGTACAGCAAGTACACTGCGACCGAAAGGCAAGTACACCGCGGCCGAACAGCATGTACACCGTGGTTAGATTTCTGGTTTGTATCATCTTTTTTCAGTTTAATGACTGCGTCCCAACTGTGCAAATTTAAATGTTAGTAAAGTATTTACTGGAACAAGGCCTGAGTTTAATGTGTCATTTGCAGAATGTGTACATCACAATATTCACCATTTGGGAACTTCAATCTGAGTCTACGTCTCCCATAGCAGATGAGGCCATTCAGAATGAGGTCCCCAGAGGGTGAATTTAGTGATGCTAGCCCATCTGGGGACCTCATTCTGCAAACGACAGGCACTATAAACTCAGGCTTGACTGGAACCATCATCCAACAACCACATTCTCTTTCTCACTGAAAATCTATGCACAACGTCCTAAACCAGGAAGTACGGCAGTGCAATGGACTTTAGGCATGGGCCTGACAAAATCGTGTATAGTTTGTTCAGAGGATTGCGAATGTTGTCGCAGATATGGATATTGTGTGTTAATTGTTCCAAGCCATGGTTAACCATGTGATTGACTATGCTACGATCTTTCCATCTACGATTTTTATGTACACACGACTGCAATTCTGTCGCAAGTGGAGGTATCCAAGGATATGCCACAATTTCGCATCTAAAATCAAAGCTTGATATTATTTGTGTACTTGCAATCTTGTCGTGAGCATGTGTAGTCCAACTACCGGTTACTACCTATGACGGAAATCTTTCCACTTACGATTGAATCGTAGTCATTCGAACATTCACTAAGTTGTTGGAATTATTATCAAAACATTTCCCAGATTAGGAATCCTGTGTTATTTTTTTGTGTTACATGTTCATCTGTCAGTTGTCTGCTTATATTTACAGAACATCCCTCCAGATGAATAATAGACCATTCCTGTGTTTACTTTTATGATTGAATTGATGAATCAATTCAGTAAAGATAAGTTTGACACAGACCTTATCATATTTAAATTTCCAGTCTCACAGCTGATGGTGAATGTGAAAATATACAATGAGGCCTATGGGCACTGTTTATGGATGTTATCAATGCCTGTTCATAGTCAGAATTAGGTCATTGCATAGTAATTTAAAGACAATACTGCCACCACAAGACAAAAGATATTTTTCATTGGGACAGAGTACCGCCAGAAATATTCCATGTATGGATTTTAATGTGTCTTCTGCCCACATGTGCAATGCCTGTGATTGTCTGGAACCTACATGCCAGTGTGATAACACACATAGATGGAAGTTTGTTTGCTTTCTGATCCATTGTAAAATATGCCTGTGATTTTCTGGAATCTACACGCCAGTGTGATAACACACATACAGTAATGCTCTAAGTAATCGACTTCTTAACCACAGCAGAATTATGGGTAACTTTTCAGGATTTAGTCGGGAGAGCTTTCCGATGAATGGCAACAAGCTATATTTCCGACTATATCCTGAAAAGTTACCCATAATTCTGCTGTGGTTAAGAAGTCGATTACTTAGAGCATTTACTGTAGATGGACGTTTGTTTGCTTGCTGATCCATTGTAAAATGGTCATATACATGTATCACACATTCCTTTTCCGTAATAGACACTTAAAAAAAATAAAAAATGGAGGTTTGAAGACCTACGTCTTAATATCTGGTTAGATATTCAAGTCTTGAAATAATAATAATAATAATAAATAGTTTTTATATAGCGCTTTATCCCATATGGCCCAGAGCGCTTACATTCCTACTAGTACCCTGCCCTCTATGATAATGAAGACTATCGCACGTGATATACATACATCTATACACACCATATACATATAGATATACACATACATCAAAATAATTAAACAACAGGTGTGTCTGTCATTTGCAGAAAGAGGTTCCCAGAGGGTGAATTTAGTGATGCTATCCAGCATGGCGGGGACCTCTTTCTGCTTAGTCTTAGACTGCTTGTCTTATATTTCATTGACATAAAAATGACACTTTTCATAGAGACAACTGATGTACCTAGATTAACCCTATACCCAACAGAAGGGCCCTGTGCCAATGCATTCTCTTATATATGCGAGTCGACCATAGGTCGCCTCGCATATACAGTATAAGAGAATGCATTGGCTTAACACATTAAAAATTATAAAATTGTTGAAGAATGTAAGAAAAAATGGTAAAAAGTGTTAATGCCAATGCATTCTCTTATATATGCGAGGCGACCTATGGTCGACTCGCATATATAAGAGAATGCATTGGCACAGGGCATAACTGTAACTATCACAATGTGGTCAAGGAGCCGGTTCCAATGATATCCATATTTGTATGGTTCTATTGAGACAGACCGAAGATAATTTAGGCTGTTGAAGCTTTATTTGACCGTTTGTGGCCGGTTTGTTGGATAAAGGGTTAACAGTTAAACTATTGACAGAATGGAGAATTAGAGTGCCAGTCTTGTTGATAATTTTCGCACGCTTATCAGCAAAATGGCAGCAAATTAGAACTTGTATGTTTCACATGACTGATATTTGCCATGTGTGTTGTTGTCCATGTGCGTTTAGACTTTCCAAAACTTAAATTATGAATTACACAAATTTTATTAGATATTTTGTACAGTAATGAGTAATGCCCTAAATAATCGACCCCTTAACCACAGCAGAATTATGGGTAACTTTTCAGGATTTAGTCGGAAATATGGCTTGTTACCATTCATCGGAAAGCTCTCACTTCCAGCCCTTGCACTCAATATACTTAAAATCCACATACATCAGTTGCATACATGGAATATTTCTGGCCGTACTCTGCTCCAATAAAAAATAATTTTTGTCATGTGGTGGGCGGTATTGCCGTAATTATGACGCAATGACCGAATTCTGGCTAGGTTTCAAGAGACCCATTTCAACTTTTCAATATATCACAGTAAAGACCAAGTCTTCTCGGTCCATAACAGCTTGCGATATCGGCTGTGTTGATGCTGTTTTGGACTGAGTCCCGTCTTGTTACTCTTCTATGACAGACTTTACGCCCAGAATTGTGTGTGGGAGTTATCTTGCTCATAAGTCTTTGACTAGGTCAAATGCATGCTTTGCATATGTATGAACATAGAGGGAGAGGCAGCCTTTCCCAAGCAAGATGACAACAAACATGAGTATATCAGAGGTCCGTTGAATGTCAAAGCAATGAGATTTATAAGTAAACAAAGCCTCGTTTTCCAGAGAATTTAGATTTTTCTCGCTATCAGAAAATGTATGTAAACAATATATTAAACAGCATCAACCAAGCCTTGAAATAGTGTGTCTGTGATTTGCAGAATGAGGTCCCCAGAGGGTGAATTTAGTGATGCTAGCCTGCTATGCGGGGTAGCATCACTAAACTAGGTCGCCTCGCATATATAAGAAAATGCATTGGCTTAACACATTAAAAATTATAAAATTGTTAAAGAATGTAAGAAAAAATGGTAAACAGTGTTAAAAAAAGATTTTGTTTAAGCCAATGCATTCTCTTATATATGCGAGGCGACCTATGGTCGCATATATAAGAGAATGCATTGGCACAGGGCATAACTGTAACTATCACAATGTGGTCAAGGAGCCGGTTCCAATGATATCCATATTTGTATGGTTCTATTGAGACAGACCGAAGATATTTTAGGCTGTTGAAGCTTTATTTGGCCGGTTTTGGCCGGTTTGTTGGGTAAAGGGTTAATGAATTCATGGGATTCCCTCCATTTATTTGGAGAGTGGCAAAGCATTTGCGTAATTTCATTGGATTATAGCATAACAGATCAATTCACAGATCAGAGGTCAATGACGTGTTGACAAGTTTCCCATTCATTGTCAAACTCAACTATTGTTGGAAAACTAAATACAGGCGATATATCCATAACTCATTTTACCATTGCAATATTGGAGACATCATCTTCAAGTTTCTATCAGTTAACTATATTTGTGACTGATTATTCTTTCGCATCTTTTGTATTTATAACTATTTCTAAATACTATGATTCTCACAAACATTTACTACACCAGGAATGCACTCTTTATTTGGAAATGGTTTACTTTATTACATCATGTTGGGAATGCCGCGTTGTTATAGAAATGAAATATAATGGAGGCATATAGAGAGGTACATCCATTAGGATTATTGTTGGCTTTTTAAAAAGACCAATAATACATCTGTTTCTCCTCACACCTTTGTGATCTGTGTGAAATTGAACAGCCATGACGTGTGAATGCAACTCATGCCAGACAGAGAAAGCAAAACTGGAAAATGATTGAGGCGTTTAACCAAATCAGCAATTGCTTATTGTTCTTATGAATGGAGCAAACCATGTGATTGTGTACTATGATCAGTTGACTGCCAAAGAAAATGTTTAAAATTTGGCTCAGTTTACAACGTACAGTGGTTGTAGCTGTTGGTAGCCATACAATGGAATTCAATCTATTTTCTCACTGATAGATTACTATTGATATTCATGCCTGGCATGATTTTATTGAGGATTGAAGACTCTCAGCACAGATTTCTGACAGAGCTCTGGCACCTGTTTTCACCAAACCACCTGTAACCATGGCTCGTCATGTCAAACCACCGGTAACCATGGCTCGTCATGTCAAACCACCTATAATCATGGCTCGTCATGTCTATTTGTTTAAATATGTCGATCACTTGAAAGCATCGTTATCATTTTCTTCTGTATAATAATAAATAATATCTATCCATTTAACCCTTTACCCAACAGAAATGCCCTGTGCCAATGCATTCTCTTATATATGCGAGTCGACCATAGGTCGCCTCGCATATATAAGAGAATGCATTGGCTTAACACATTAAAAATTATAAAATTGTTAAAGAATGTAAGAAAAAATGGTAAAAAGTGTTAAAAAAAGATTTTTTTTAGGCCAATGCATTCTCTTATATATGCGAGGCGACCTATGGTCGACTCGCATATATAAGAGAATGCATTGGCACAGGGCATAACTGTAACCATCACAATGTGGTCAATGAGCCGGTTCCAATGATATCCATATTTGTATGGTTCTATTGAGACAGACCGAAGATATTTTAGGCTGTTGAAGCTTTATTTGGCCGGTTTTGGCCGGTTTGTTGGGTAAAGGGTTAAAATATGGAAAGGTCACTTCTCCATGTTTGGTTATTAGGGAGAAGTGGACCGTTATCAGGGAGAAGTCATTTCTCCCTGTTTGGTTATTAGGGAGAAGTGGACCGTTATCAGGGAGAAGTCATTTCTCCCTGTTTGGTTATTAGGGAGAAGTGGACCGTTATCAGGGAGAAGTCATTTCTCCCTGTTTGGTTATTCGGGAGAAGTGGACCTTTTATCAGGGAGAAGTCATTTCACCCTGTTATTAGGGAGAAGTGGACTGATCTCGGGGTGAAGTCATGAAGGCTTCAGTTAAATTTACGCCCTTCTATGATCCAATAAGCGTTATTCAATACAAGAGCCCATTGGTGACATCAGCATGTCACTAAATTCACCCTCTGGGGGCCTCATTCTGCAAATGTCAGACACACTATTTAAAGGCTTGAAACAGTGATATTAGAGGGCACCATTTCTGTCGTTTACATTCCGTAAATTGGATGACTTTTGTAATAGAATAATATGAAGAAGCCTCCTGGCATATACTAGTATCTGTGTTAACACAACTAAATGATTTATCAGAAAATTATTCTAGATGTTTTTGACGAATCACAAAAGTATTGTAATTTCTTATACCACCGATATCAATCATAATTTGCAACTCAATTAAGGGCTAGCTCTTCTCGGGTTCGATGGCTTCGTTGCTATCTCGACCACTTACTAATCAGGAAAAATGTTTAACCCTTTACCCAACAGAACGGCTCTGTGCCAATGCATTCTCTTATATATGTGAGTCGACCATAGGTCGCCTCGCATATATAAGAGAATGCATTGGCTTAACACATTAAAAATTATAAAATTGTTAAAGAATGTAAGAAAAAATGGTAAAAAGTGTTAAAAAAAGATTTTTTTTAGGCCAATGCATTCTCTTATATATGCGAGGCGACCTATGGTCGACTCGCATATATAAGAGAATGCATTGGCACAGGGCATAACTGTAACCATCACAATGTGGTCAATGAGCCGGTTCCAATGATATCCATATTTGTATGGTTCTATTGAGACAGACCGAAGATATTTTAGGCTGTTGAAGCTTTATTTGGCCGGTTTTGGCCGGTTTGTTGGGTAAAGGGTTAAAATATGGAAAGGTCACTTCTCCATGTTTGGTTATTAGGGAGAAGTGGACCGTTATCAGGGAGAAGTCATTTCTCCCTGTTTGGTTATTAGGGAGAAGTGGACCGTTATCAGGGAGAAGTCATTTCTCCCTGTTTGGTTATTCGGGAGAAGTGGACCGTTATCAGGGAGAAGTCATTTCTCCCTGTTTGGTTATTCGGGAGAAGTGGACCGTTATCAGGGAGAAGTCATTTCACCCTGTTATTAGGGAGAAGTGGACCGTTATCAGGGAGAAGTCATTTCTCCCTGTTTGGTTATTAGGGAGAAGTGGACCGTTATCAGGGAGAAGTCATTTCTCCCTGTTTGGTTATTCGGGAGAAGTGGACCGTTATCAGGGAAAAGTCATTTCACCCTGTTATTAGGGAGAAGTGGACCGTTATCAGGGAGAAGTCATTTCTCCCTGTTTGGTTATTAGGGAGAAGTGGACCGTTATCAGGGAGAAGTCATTTCTCCCTGTTTGGTTATTCAGGAGAAGTGGACCGTTATCAGGGAGAAGTCATTTCTCCCTGTTTGGTTATTCGGGAGAAGTGGACCGTTATCAGGGAGAAGTCATTTCACCCTGTTATTAGGGAGAAGTGGACTGATCTCGGGGTGAAGTCATGAAGGCTTCAGTTAAATTTACGCCCTTCTATGATCCAATAAGCGTTATACAATACAAGAGCCCATTGGTGACGTCAGCATGTCACTAAATTCACCCTCTGGGGGCCTCATTCTGCAAATGTCAGACATACTATTTAAAGGCTTGAAACAGTGATATTAGAGGGCCCCATTTACAGTAATGCCCTAAATAATCGACTTCTTAACCACAGCAGAATTATTGGTAACTTTTCCGGATTTAGTCGGAAATATGGCTTGTTGCCATTCACCGGAAAGCTCTCAATGAGAGCTTTCTGATAAATGACAACAAGCTATATTTCCGACTAAATCCTGAAAAGTTACCCATAATTCTGCTCTGGTTAAGGAGTCGATTATTTAGGGCATTACATTTGTGTCATTCACATTCCGTAAATTTGATGACTTTTGTGATAGAATAATATGAAGAAGCTTCCTGGCATATACTAGTATCTGTGTTAACACAACTAAATGATTTATCAGAAAATTATTCTAGATGTTTTTGACGAATCACAAAAGTATTGTAATTTCTTATACCACCGATATCAATCATAATTTGCAACTCAATTAAGGGCGAGCTCTAATCGGGTTCGATGGCTTCGTTGCTATCTCTGTTGCTATCTCGACCAATTATTAATCAGGAAAAATGTTTAATCTTTCAAGGAATCAGGGAGCTAAATGTGTTCTAGAGTCGGGGAGCGAGTACACCGTGGAACCCTAAAGGTGAAGGTAACTGAAGAATGACCTTCACCTGATACATGCGACACGTTATTAAAGGATGACATCGCGTTTATTTGATTTGTACATAATATCTAAATAATTTAAACTGGTGAATGAATGGGGGAACGGATTTTTGTGAGCGGGAAATGTATTTAACTAGCTGTTGTAGATCTGGGTTTTTCCAGATCAAATTTGGCTGTGAGATAGCCCTGTCGTACACTTGGGGATTTATTTTAAAAAGTAAACACATGACCTATGATTTTTCTTGCATTTTCGTGATCAACTGGTGTCAATCTAGCTGGGTAAACATCACTGGTATGGCCTGCAGGCTTCAATTCAGCGAATTTGGCCGAAACGTTAACACTGTCGCCTATGGGAAACCATTTAGTTCCGTGATTCCTATAAGAAAAATTTGAATTTTACGAAATTTCACGTCTCACCATGATAAGTTGTTATTTCCATATTTTCTTATTTTCAAATGAAAATGACCACATTTTGGACAGATTTAAAGAAGAAACGCATGGATTCGCCTGTAGATAGTAAAGAAAGTGATAAATCTGGTAATTTTCCATGGATGTCAGGTACCATTAGGGGGTCAGGGGGTCTAAAGCCCCCCTCCCCACAATTTTGAGGAGTGTTAGTCCCCCCCCCCCCCCCATTGGGAAAATGTGTCATTTGACCCAATTAAGCTTTTCCGGCACCCAGTAGCCTTATCTGGGACCGTAGCCCCACCCCAAGTCGGGGGGGGGGGGGGGGGGGGGTCATGGCATCACCACTAGAGTTACTGTCGTGCAAAACTGTCATGGCAGCTTTGTTAAACAGACAGTATGCCCTGCCATCTGGTAAAATTTCATGCCTGAGGCTGTGTCTGATGTTGTATCATAATGTTTCGATATTTAAATTGACTTATGGTTGCTTTACATTGCTATTAAAATATTTTTGTTTTTATTTTAAAAAGTAAACACATGACCTATGATTTTTCTTGCATTTTCGTGATCAACTGGTGTCAATCTAGCTGGGTAAACATCACTGGTATGGCCTGCAGGCTTCAATTCAGCGAATTTGGCCGAAACGTTAACACTGTCGCCTATGGGAAACCATTTAGTTTCGTGATTCCTCAAACGTTGCACTCATCTGCTGCCATCTATAAAACTAACTCAATTTTATCCAAACAAAGATCTTTTGTAGCATTGGCTGGCATCATTTAAGAAAGCATGCTGATATCCATGATGAGTTCCAAGCCTTCAAATAGTGTGTCTGTCATTTACAGAATGAGGTCCCCAGAGGGTGAATTTAATGATGCTACCTCGCACAGCAGGCCAGCATCACCAAATTCACACTATGGGGAGCTCATTCAGTTTAGGCCTCATCTTCTGGGAAGTACATGTCTCTATACTCTCAAAGTAACATTCTTATTAGTTACTTCTGTTCAGTTTCTATATCCCCTAATTTGCAGAAGATAAAATTCATAATCAAGGTGACTAATGGGTGAATATCACCAACTTCAACTGAGAAACTTCATTCTGATCCTAGGTCTCCCATAGCAGTTGAGGCCTAAGCAGAATGAGGTCCCCAGAGAGTGAATTTGGTGATGCTAGCTCACCGTGCAGGATAGCATCATTAAATTCACCCTCTGGGGACCTCATTCTGCAAATGACAGACACACTATTTCAATGCTTGATGAGTTCTCTTTACAGTAATGCCCTAAGTAATTAATCAACTCCATAACCACAGCAGAATTATGAGTAACTTTTCAGGATTTAGTCGGAAATATGGCTTGTTGCCATTCATCGGAAAGCTCTCAGGGAGAGCTTTCCAATGAATGGCAACAAGCCATATTTCCAACTAAATCCTGAAAAGTTACCCATAATTCTGCTGTGGTTATGGAGTCGATTACTTAGGGCATTACTGTATTTTCTTGGTTTAGAAGCGAAACTAATGACTCACATGCACTCAATGTGTTAATTCCAGAATGTTGTCATATCCATTAACTTAGAGGAAAATTGCCTTGTGCACTGTTGTGCACACATATTTCAGTGCTTAAACCATTCTCGAGAAGTACACATAGACTGAATGTCTGAGATGTATGATGTAGGGAGAAGTACACACAGACTGAATGTCTGAGATGTAGGGAGATGTACACATAGACTGACTGTCTGAGATATACATGTATGATGTAGGGAGAAGTACACATAGACTGAGTGTCTGAGATGTAGGGAGAAGTACACATAGACTGAATGTCTGAGATGTACATGTATGATGTAGGGAGATGTACACATAGACTGAGTGTCTGAGATATACATGTATGATGTAGGGAGATGTACACATAGACTGAGTGTCTGAGATGTAGGGAGATGTACACATAGACTGAATGTCTGAGATATACATGTATGATGTAGGGAGAAGTACACATAGACTGACTGTCTGAGATGTAGGGAGAAGTACACATAGACTGACTGTCTGAGATGTATGATGTAGGGAGATGTACACATAGACTGAATGTCTGAGATGTATGATGTAGGGAGAAGTACACATAGACTGAATGTCTGAGATATACATGTATGATGTAGGGAGATATAGACTGAGTGTCTGAGATGTAGGGAGATGTACACATAGACTGAGTGTCTGAGATGTAGGGAGAAGTACACATAGACTGAGTGTCTGAGATATACATGTATGATGTAGGGAGATATAGACTGAGTGTCTGAGATGTAGGGAGATGTACACATAGACTGAGTGTCTGAGATGTAGGGAGAAGTACACATAGACTGAGTGTCTGAGATATACATGTATGATGTAGGGAGAAGTACACATAGACTGAGTGTCTGAGATATACATGTATGATGTAGGGAGAAGTACACATAGACTGAGTGTCTGAGATGTAGGGAGATGTACACATAGACTGAGTGTCTGAGATATACATGTATGATGTAGGGAGATGTACACATAGACTGAGTGTCTGAGATGTATGATGTAGGGAGATGTACACATAGACTGAGTGTCTGAGATGTAGGGAGATGTACACATAGACTGAGTGTCTGAGATATACATGTATGATGTAGGGAGATGTACACATAGACTGACTGTCTGAGATGTAGGGAGATGTACACATAGACTGACTGTCTGAGATGTAGGGAGATGTGCACATAGACTGAGTGTCTGAGATGTACATGTATGATGTAGGGAGATGTACACATAGACTGACTGTCTGAGATGTAGGGAGATGTACACATAGACTGAGTGTCTGAGATATACATGTATGATGTAGGGAGAAGTACACATAGACTGAGTGTCTGAGATGTATGATGTAGGGAGATGTACACAGACTGAGTGTCTGAGATGTAGGGAGATGTACACATAGACTGAGTGTCTGAGATATACATGTATGATGTAGGGAGAAGTACACATAGACTGAGTGTCTGAGATGTATGATGTAGGGAGATGTACACATAGACTGAGTGTCTGAGATGTAGGGAGATGTACACATAGACTGAGTGTCTGAGATATACATGTATGATGTAGGGAGAAGTACACATAGACTGAGTGTCTGAGATGTATGATGTAGGGAGATGTACACATAGACTGAGTGTCTGAGATTGAGGGAGAAGTACACATAGACTGAGTGTCTGAGATGTACATGTATGATGTAGGGAGAAGTACACATAGACTGAGTGTCTGAGATATACATGTATGATGTAGGGAGATGTACACATAGACTGAATGTCTGAGATGTAGGGAGAAGTACACATAGACTGAGTGTCTGAGATATACATGTATGATGTAGGGAGATGTACACATAGACTGAATGTCTGAGATGTAGGGAGAAGTACACATAGACTGAGTGTCTGAGATATACATGTATGATGTAGGGAGATGTACACATAGACTGAGTGTCTGAGATATACATGTATGATGTAGGGAGATGTACACATAGACTGACTGTCTGAGATGTAGGGAGATGTACACATAGACTGACTGTCTGAGATATACATGTATGATGTAGGGAGATGTACACATAGACTGAGTGTCTGAGATGTACATGTATGATGTAGGGAGATGTACACATAGACTGAGTGTCTGAGATGTACATGTATGATGTAGGGAGAAGTACACATAGACTGAGTATCTGAGATGTAGGGAGATGTAGGGAGATGTACACATAGACTGAATGTCTGAGATGTATGATGTAGGGAGATGTACACATAGACTGAGTGTCTGAGATATACATGTATGATGTAGGGAGATATAGACTGAGTGTCTGAGATGTAGGGAGATGTACACATAGACTGAGTGTCTGAGATGTAGGGAGAAGTACACATAGACTGAATGTCTGAGATATACATGTATGATGTAGGGAGATATAGACTGAGTGTCTGAGATGTAGGGAGATGTACACATAGACTGAATGTCTGAGATGTAGGGAGAAGTACACATAGACTGAATGTCTGAGATATACATGTATGGTGTAGGGAGAAGTACACATAGACTGAGTGTCTGAGATATACATGTATGATGTAGGGAGAAGTACACATAGACTGAGTGTCTGAGATGTAGGGAGAAGTACACATAGACTGAGTGTCTGAGATATACATGTATGATGTAGGGAGAAGTACACATAGACTGAATGTCTGAGATGTAGGGAGAAGTACACATAGACTGACTGTCTGAGATATACATGTATGATGTAGGGAGATGTACACATAGACTGAGTGTCTGAGATGTAGGGAGATGTACACATAGACTGAGTGTCTGAGATATACATGTATGATGTAGGGAGATATAGACTGAGTGTCTGAGATGTAGGGAGATGTACACATAGACTGAATGTCTGAGATGTAGGGAGAAGTACACATAGACTGAATGTCTGAGATATACATGTATGGTGTAGGGAGAAGTACACATAGACTGAGTGTCTGAGATATACATGTATGATGTAGGGAGAAGTACACATAGACTGAGTGTCTGAGATGTAGGGAGAAGTACACATAGACTGAGTGTCTGAGATATACATGTATGATGTAGGGAGAAGTACACATAGACTGAATGTCTGAGATGTAGGGAGAAGTACACATAGACTGACTGTCTGAGATATACATGTATGATGTAGGGAGATGTACACATAGACTGAGTGTCTGAGATGTAGGGAGATGTACACATAGACTGAGTGTCTGAGATATACATGTATGATGTAGGGAGATGTACACATAGACTGAGTGTCTGAGATGTAGGGAGAAGTACACATAGACTGAGTGTCTGAGATGTAGGGAGAAGTACACATAGACTGAATGTCTGAGATATACATGTATGGTGTAGGGAGAAGTACACATAGACTGAGTGTCTGAGATATACATGTATGATGTAGGGAGAAGTACACATAGACTGAGTGTCTGAGATGTAGGGAGAAGTACACATAGACTGAGTGTCTGAGATATACATGTATGATGTAGGGAGATGTACACATAGACTGAGTGTCTGAGATGTAGGGAGAAGTACACATAGACTGAGTGTCTGAGATGTAGGGAGAAGTACACATAGACTGAATGTCTGAGATATACATGTATGGTGTAGGGAGAAGTACACATAGACTGAGTGTCTGAGATATACATGTATGATGTAGGGAGAAGTACACATAGACTGAGTGTCTGAGATGTAGGGAGAAGTACACATAGACTGAGTGTCTGAGATATACATGTATGATGTAGGGAGAAGTACACATAGACTGAATGTCTGAGATGTAGGGAGAAGTACACATAGACTGACTGTCTGAGATATACATGTATGATGTAGGGAGATGTACACATAGACTGAGTGTCTGAGATGTAGGGAGATGTACACATAGACTGAGTGTCTGAGATATACATGTATGATGTAGGGAGATGTACACATAGACTGAGTGTCTGAGATGTAGGGAGATGTACACATAGACTGAATGTCTGAGATGTAGGGAGAAGTACACATAGACTGAATTTCTGAGATATACATGTATGATGTAGGGAGATGTACACATAGACTGAGTGTCTGAGATATACATGTATGATGTAGGGAGATGTACACATAGACTGAGTGTCTGAGATATACATGTATGATGTAGGGAGAAGTACACATAGACTGAGTGTCTGAGATGTAGGGAGAAGTACACATAGACTGAGTGTCTGAGATGTATGATGTAGGGAGATGTACACATAGACTGAATGTCTGAGATGTAGGGAGAAGTACACATAGACTGAGTGTCTGAGATATACATGTATGATGTAGGGAGAAGTACACATAGACTGAGTGTCTGAGATATACATGTATGATGTAGGGAGAAGTACACATAGACTGAGTGTCTGAGATGTAGGGAGATGTACACATAGACTGAATGTCTGAGATATACATGTATGATGTAGGGAGAAGTACACATAGACTGAGTGTCTGAGATGTATGATGTAGGGAGATGTACACATAGACTGAGTGTCTGAGATGTAGGGAGAAGTACACATAGACTGACTGTCTGAGATGTAGGGAGATGTACACATAGACTGAATGTCTGAGATATACATGTATGATGTAGGGAGAAGTACACATAGACTGAGTGTCTGAGATGTATGATGTAGGGAGATGTACACATAGACTGAGTGTCTGAGATGTAGGGAGAAGTACACATAGACTGACTGTCTGAGATGTAGGGAGATGTCCACATAGACTGAATGTCTGAGATATACATGTATGATGTAGGGAGAAGTACACATAGACTGAGTGTCTGAGATGTATGATGTAGGGAGATGTACACATAGACTGAGTGTCTGAGATGTAGGGAGAAGTACACATAGACTGACTGTCTGAGATGTAGGGAGATGTACACATAGACTGAATGTCTGAGATATACATGTATGATGTAGGGAGATGTACACATAGACTGAGTGTCTGAGATATACATGTATGATGTAGGGAGATGTACACATACAGTAATGGTCTAAATAATCGACTCGATCCTTAACCACAGCAGAATTATGGGTAACTTTTCAAGATTTAGTGAGAGCTTTCCGATGAATGGCAACAAGCCATATTTCCGACTAAATCTTGAAAAGTTACCCATAATTCTGCTGTGGTTAAGGAGTTGATTACTTAGTTGCTATCTGGAACTCTTGCATTGGATTTAGTTGTACCCAAATTTTTGGATTTACCCAGACTGATGCCATGAAAATAATTGCCTTCACAAGTTCTCCTCTCATAGTGATTGTGCTGGTAGAGAGTCTGAGGACAAAACAGTAGTTGGTTAGTAGCCAACATTGTGCATATAATGTATGTATATACAATATGCTGGCACCATCAATTATAAAAAACACTCACACTATGTGTCTATACAACCTTGCACTCATCTGGATTTATCAGGTAAATGGAGATTTCTTTACCTGGAAATGATGGCTGAGTTACATGCTCTCCTTGGCATATATATTTGTCCAAAAATACACATTTTGACCCACTGAGTTCAGCTTGAAAATTGTGGAAATGGTGTAATTTTACTTTTGTGTTCAGCTCGATTAGACGACACCAATTTAGTTAGTTGCATGGTTTACTAACCCACCGACAACTTTTGTACTGACATTGAAACAACAACAAAATTTAGTATTTTTTTGTTTTGCCCATGGTGTAAGATTGTATAAGACTTCTCACCAAACCAAACTATCAGTCATAAACGTAATAGCATAGGAAAATGAGAATAATTGATGAGTTGGTTTTATTTATTTTATTGTGTACATGCCTGGGACTACATGTACATGTATATAACACACAAGGTGCTGATGTTAAGGTGTGTTATATCAACCCTCATAATTGGCTACGGCAATCGGCAATGCTGAAGCCATTTGCTGAAGCAAACTGGGCCACAATAAAGGGTTGCCATAGCAGATTGCCGAAGCCAAACAATCTGAATTAAAAGGGCTGTATATTGTCCCAGGCATTTACACAGGGCAACAATGCTAGGCATGTCTCAGAGACAAGTACATAGAACATACACCTGTTCCAAAAATCCACCATACACTTCGCTTCGGTTGCCATGTGGTATTGATGTCTGACTCTGCTTCACAAGCCATATTTCCGACTAAATCCTGAAAAGTTACCCATAATTCTGCTGTGGTTAAGGAGTCGATTAATTAGGGCATTTCTGTAATGACTCACATGCACTCAATGTGTTAATTCCAGAAGGTTGTCGCCATCACAGTCCAGGGATCAATTCACACCCAATCAAAAAATGTGCATTATCCCAAAATTGTTGTTTGATTGACTAAAGCATCATTGAGGAGTAGTTATCCCATTAGAAATGTTCAGATAAAAAGTGGAACAAACTGAACTTTAAACTTTTCTCTCAATAAATAGGGTTCTTTCTGCACTTTTATCATCTATCATCTGCTTTTATCACCTTAACATCCCTCCAAATCAATAATAGACCATTCCGATGTTTGAAAATTATCATTCAGTTCTATTTCCTAATATTGTACCACCAAAACCATCAAATTGTTCCCAGAACAACACCCCCTGCTACATGTACATGTAGGTTCTAAATTAACTGACATAAAAACATAGAGTGTTGTAATACTGTGACTATTTTGTTCCCCTATACTCTAACTGTATAGATGTACAGTAATACTGTGACTATTTTGTTCCCCTATACTCTACCTGTACTCTACCTGTATAGATGTACAGCAGTGAAGAGCTCATTGGGGGAATTCCATTATGGAATGTGTTCCACTGACATTAGTTAATAAGAGATGTTACCCTTGTAATAAGTGCAGCTTAGAAGCACATAACCCCTACCTGTGTGGGAGACACCAAACGTTCAGGCCAAATTTTTTTATTTGTTCGTTTACAGATAATTATTTATATTTACATACTAAGTGTGATTATCACTAAATCCAGCATTCTGATTGGTCGGCGCCCACGTGGCTAGTTGCAATTATTTCTCGGTGAACGCGCAACAGCTCATAACTGCAGCCTCATAATTACATCGACGCGTCATAGGTTTGGGAAAGACGAACGCGTAATGTTTTGGGCGCATTTGGACTCGCGCAGGATTGACTTAATAAATCATCGGGTTTCAATATAAAGAGAAATTGTTCCTGTTAACTTTTGCCAAGGGTGCTATATATGGGATATTTTGGGCTGGTTTTGTCACGATACACTTTTCGATTTAAATACATTTACAAAAGTGGCTTTTTCGCTAAATGTATATAAATATAAGGATTAACTGTCATGTGGACTGTTTTTATGGAGATGTAACCGTGAGGTGAGTGGTTATAACTTGTATGTAAAACCGCGTTTTACACAGTTATGACCACTCACCTCGCGGTTACATCTCCATAAAAACAGTCCACATGACAGTTAATCCTTATTTAAAGACATATTATGGACTTGATCGGGTGCGTGAAACTGATAAGTTAGTACTCATGAGCTATGCCACTTGTGGGAATGTAGCATTCTACTAACATCGCCGAAAATATCAAAGAAATCGACCATACCATTCCATATATATCACCGTCTGAACTACGCTTAATTGTAAATATTTACATCTCGATTCGGGACTCAACAATGGGCGGTAAACTAACGCAAATGATTTCGCCATCGAGAGTCATTACATTGAATTAATATATAAGAATGAAGGTGTGTGTGCTGTAAATTTGGATTAATATTCGTAAAAATAACCACTTTGAGCAAGATTATTCTCCATTTCTCTTTGTTTACTCCACCGGAGTGTTTCACATCACTTTAAATATATACGGATGGCCTTCGCGATAGGTATTGCTGTTAAAATAGTCACAGCCATTAAAACCACCATAAACAGACAGAATATTAAAATATAGACAGATTTTGTTCTTATACCAATCATAAATATCGCATACATACATGTAGCATTACATGTAGCATGTTTAATAGTCAAGATCATACACATTGTTGGTAAACGAAAGCCATGTCAGGTTACAGTACAGTGCGTAAAGAGTTTGTGATATGCAAAACACTCAACACCCTGGAGACCCACCAAATGAACTTTGGTTAAAATTGACACCATGTTGTATACAACATACCGAGTTAGCATTTGCTAATCCTCGCCACTCATGATTTCAGTGATGAATGGGTCACAGTGAATCACTCTTCAAAAAATATCGCCACAGTGTTGAGTGTTTTGCTTATTGCATACTCTTTAGGTGCTGTTTATAAACAAATGTCCATTAGACTTGGAGGAAATAAAATGCCAATTTTATAATTTTTCTTCTCTTGTTTTTGCTTTTTGGGTAGAATGATTCGTAAAAACCAACAAAATAACAAAAAATGGCCTAACCATGTACCTGTGTGTGCATCGCTAACCATGTACCTGTGTGTGCAGCGACGCGTTCACTATCAAATTGATCAGATCAGGCATGCACCCACATTTTTGGATATCGTCAGATTCTCCATCCCTCCTAACAGATTGACTTGACGTCTGATGTTGAGATCTCTACGGTTGTGTTCTCTCTATTATGTGGCCGATTTATGTGAAGCACATGGAGTTTACAATACAACCATAACTTTTGACTCTCAGAAGAATTGGCATCCACCCTGAGCTGACGGCCACCTGTTGAGCATGTGTTTGTCTGTGGATGTGCTTCTCTCACCTTGTTGCATGCACAACTCAACTTGGGTTCACCAGAACTTGTCATGGTCAGGGACGCCGGAAGCACCAATGGGCACTTTTCGGGTACCCACTGGACTCCCCTGGGTCAGGGCATGAGGGGCAAGTGCCCCCCTTCTCTGGCGTCCCTGGTCATGGTTCTTCTTCACATAAGTTTCTTTGGTGCTAAACTACCCCTTCATTTTGTGATCTTTTAATATAGAGGAGATCTAGTGAGTCACAATTCAATACGAAATGTATTAACCGAGTGCACTAAATTTGATTCGAGCCAAGCTTTAGCGAGGCTCAAATCGAATTTAGTGGACGAGGTTAATAAAAAATTTATAGAATTGCGACAAATTTGAGATCCATTTTATCACATAATCACATTTTAGCCTGTTTTAGGAAGGAAAAACATTCTCGAAACGGCTGGGGTTTTAAAAAATAATATTTATTTATTTATCATAACCGAAGAGGAAGTAAAGACACTTTCAAGAAAAAATATAGTTCCATTTTAAATGTGTCATATCATTTTGACAAAATTATTCAACTACACGTATCACCCATAATTATCTCACAGTCAACACTAAATAACCCAACACAAATTGAATATTATACTTATATTAAAAAATTTGACCATGGATTTAGGGCCTCTAGTTATGTGATAAAACTGAATTTTGCATGAGTCATTTACTATCTTTTTTGTAGCCAATGTGTGCACTGCAGGGGGGGGGGGGGCAGTTACACTTGTGATACATTCCTTGGAATGAGCTATGTTCTGGGAATTTTTCAGGCAAATTCCTCACCTGATAGTGAGTGCCAACATTGAAAGCCATAAGTACTTAGTGACCTCATTTTTGTTTGAACATTGAAATATGTGTATAATATTCTTGACACCTGTTTAAACTATGATATATAACAGGAATCACTCTAAATTTATATCAGACCAAAACTACCATCATTCGATAAACATTTACCTGTATACAACCTTTATTATTCAAGCTAATAGTTCATGCCCAAATATTTTATGAATGTTGTACAAACGTTGGATCAAATGGGTTGAAGGCAAGATCATGGATGCATCCCCAGATGTAACAAAGTTTAGCGGAAACAAATACCAGTATTTTTTTGCCTGAAAATTTGGGTGCAGGTTATTTGCGGAATGAGGTCCCCAGTTGGTGAATTTACCTGAAAATTAGAAACAACTTTGCCATGAATACTTCTGTTCATATCTTACATGTACTTCTGTGTGGCAATTAGAAACAACTATGGCATTGGTATACAGTATGAACTTCTCTATGTTACTTCTGATTGAGATTCAGAAACTCCTCTTGTCATTGATACCAGTACTTCTGTGTATATTGTACATTTGTTGACTTTTTTGTGGCAATCAAAAAACATTGGTACTTCTCTGTTGGAATCAATGTGCCAATAAGCATATTAATTTAGTTTTAGGCCCAAATTCTTATCCTTGGATGAACATTTATGCAAAATTTATGTTAAAGGCAGCATTTCAAGCCCTACAACCACATCAATTATTATATTGTTTATTCTGACAGATAATGATGCACCACATGAAATGACTGATGGAAGTGACCTGGCATGTTTTAGTTTCTTGTTGTATTTAATTTCTGTCACACATCAGTAGGAACTTTTGGACAGCAGCTTATTTACTTCAACAAGCCTTGTCACTGAGTCATGGCCATATTGGATCCCCCCCCCCCCCATTTCATTTTTTTAGTGCTGCAGGTCAAAGTTCTGGAGTAGTATTCCATATATGAAAATATTCAAAAGCTCCATTCCAGAAATGCTACTCCAGAACTTTGACATGTAGTAATCCATATATGGAATTCATGAATATTCAAAAGCTCCATATACGGAATGCTACTCCAGAATTTTGACATGTAGGACTAAAAAAACGGAATGGGCTGGATGGATCCAATATGAATCAGTGACAAGACTTATCACCAATTGGAGCTGTGGCAAAAAATAAACACCGCAATTTCCTTATCCTGAACTAAACTGATGCATCCATCCTCATGAAGCGTCTGTCATACAGTAATGCCCTAATTAATCGACTCTTTAACCACATCAGAATTATGGGTAACTTTTCAGGATTTAGTCGGAAATATGGCTTGTTGCCATTCATCGGAAAGCTCTCCCCAACAAGCCATATTTCCATCTAAATCCTGAAAAGTTACCCATAATTCTGCTGTGGTTAAAGAGTTGATTAATTAGGGCATTACTGTACATCCGTCATATCCTTTCAACCCATGGGAGACATTTATCATGACATTACAGTTATTTCTCTCATAAACTATTGATTTGGAAATGTAAGAGGGTTGTATGTCCGGCGCCTCATCAAGTCATCTAACAAAGACATTAGGTTGATGAGAGCCCAGAGACTCATTGTATGTTTCCTCCAACCATGTCTGGAGATAGTGTGTCTGACATTTACAGAATGCGGTCCCCAGAGGGTGAATTTAATTATGCTATCCAGTGCAGTGGGCTAGCATCACCAAATTCACCCTGTGGGAAAATCATTCTGTTTAGACCTCAACTGGGGGGAGACCTAGGATCAGATTGACGTTCCTCAGTTGAAGGTGGTGACGTTCACCCATTTATAGTCACCTCGCTTATCCATTTTATCTTCTGCAAATTAGAGGATATAGAAACTGAATAAAAGGAAAAAAGTTACTTAACAATGTTAGTTTGAGACTATAGATACTTCGCAGAAGATAAGGTCTTAGCAGAATGAGCCCCCCCCCCCCCCGAGGGTGAATTTGGTGATGCTAGCCTGGTGAGTGGGATAGCATCACTAAATTCACCCTCTGGGGATTTCATTCGGCAAATGACAGACATGCTATTTCCAGAATGTTCCAACCTTAATAGAATTTGAAGGAGATTATAGGACTTCAATGTCTCAGTTGATAGTTATCTGCAGGCCTGCCTTATCATTAAACTCTATGATATTATCTTACCTTGTTTATAACTCTGGGCCCCTATCATTAAAGGTAGTTTATCTCTTTGTAAACATGTACTATATACTAGTAGTTACAATATTACATCTGAATCGAAGACTCCTGTCCGGAAATGCTTCTATCGATTAATATTAATTTTATTTCAAATAATTTCTGTTGTTTAGCTTACAAACAATAGTGGTTACTGTTAACAGAGACCAGAAATTTTATGGTGTATTTTTGTCACAAATAAAAAAAAAAATGTTCATATGGGAGGAATGTCTGCAGGCCGTTTTAAGATAGCGTCAAAATATAATGGTTAACTATATTTGTCCTTGAAATTTATCACTGCTGTCCATGAAAAGTGCTTGAATAGTGCTTAAATTTGGATATCAGAAATGAGTGGGAACCCTGTTCAATGTAAACCAGCTAGTGAAAGCAGTATGGTTTACATCGAAGAACGGTTGCCTTACTCCGCTATAGCAGACTTTACGTCCAGATCCAGTGCAGGCATATAATTCCATACAAAATGTTATATTTATTGGGAAAATGGATATCTTATAGTCATCATGATGTATTATAATCGAAAATTTATTTTTAATTATGCACAGATATGGCATGTAATTAGGAATGAACTCACATTTTATCTCTGTTTTTGCTCAGAGAAGACCCGAACTCATCAGATACGAAGTCGCGAGGTCAAGTGAGTTCATTTTCTTTTGAAATTATGTAAACATTGTGATAAAATATATTTTTCACATTAAGTCACTACCTTCTGTTGACAACGCTTGTGGAGCATAAAACAATTATAATCTTTTCTTTGGAATAAATGGGGTTACTTTCACAATTGTGACGTATCATTACCGTCATGGTGATTTTAGATGAACATGATTTATGCTTAACCCTTTACCCAACAGAAGGGCCCTGTGCTAATGCATTCTCTTATATATGCGAGTCGACCATAGGTCGCCTCGCATATATAAGAGAATGCATTGGCTTAACACATTAAAAATTATAAAATTATAAAATTGTTAAAGACTCGCATATATAAGAGAATGCATTGGCACAGGGCATAACTGTAACTATCACAATGTGGTCAAATAGCCGGTTCCAATGATACCCATATTTGTATGGTTTTATTGAGACAGACCGAAGATATTTTAGGCTGTTGAAGCTTTATTTGGCCGGTTTTGGCCGGTTTGTTGGGTAAAGGGTTAATTAAAAGAAGAGTAAGGTACAGTTGTAACTGCACTTTGACGTAAACAAGTATCATCCATACTGATTTCACTAGCTGGTTTAGTTATGTCCAAAGAAACTACGATGGACTAGGGTCGGGAGCGGGGAAACACATAATCTTTTAGGGTTGGGCCTGTTGTTCAGGAAATAGCTGCCAGCCAGAGGGGAAATCTATATGATCAGTGTTGAACGGTATTGTATAAAGAATTAATGTCCCAACTGCCAGAAAATCAGGCTCAATAGCGGCTCAATAGCGGTGTGAAACAGATTTATTCTCTAATAAATTTCCTGGATCAGTACATTGCCGTAATCCTTTGACAATTATCTTGGTGAAATTTTTTACATTCTGATCATGAATTAATGATTGCCGTCTAGAATTGATGGGAGCAATCGGCAGCTGTTTCCAGCAGGGACTCGCGGAGATGTATGCAGGTTAACTTGTGTCGTCTGCTCGGAACATCGCTCCATCTCAATCCATAACTTGTTGCTACCAGGAGAGTTCCCACATGGAGATTCACTCTTAGTGGTCCAAATTGAAGATGGAGTTCATTGCCCTCACTGTACTGCAAGCCTGCAAATAGTGTGTCTGTCATTTGCAGAATGAGGTCCCCAGAGGGTGAATTTAGTGACGCTGTCCTGCATAGCCCGCTAGCATCACCAAATTCACCATCTGGGGACCTCATTCTGCATGGCCTCATCTGATATGGGAGACATAGACATAGACTCAGATTGAAGTTCCCAAATGGTGAATGTTGTTATGTACACCCATTGGGAACCTCGATTATGCAATGTGTTGTCTGCCAATTTGGTGATATTGAGAAACTAAACTAAAAAAGAAATACATGTAGAATCTAAGTTTCTATAGAAATTTCATAATAAAGAAACTTTCCAGTGAATGAGACCTAAGCAGAATGAGGTCCCCAGAGGGTGAATTTAGTGATGCTAGCCCTCTATGCATGATAGCGTCACTAAATTCACCCTCTAGGGACCTCATTCTGCAAATGACAGGCATACTAAACTCAGGCTTTCAAGTATAGTGAGTAAGGACATTTGGAAGATCCTGGATTGTCTATTTGCTTGTTTGGGAGATCCTGGGTTTCTTTCCACATACAGGATTTCCTGGGTGTCTATTTAATGTTTACAAGATCCTGGGTGTCTATTTGCTCATTTAGGAGATCCTGGGTGTCTATTTGCATGTTTAGGAGATCATGTGTGTCTATTTGCATGTTTAGGAGATCGTGTGTGTCTATTTGCATGTTTAGGAGATCATGTGTGTCTATTTGCTTGTTTAGGAGATCCTGGGTTTCTTTGCACATACAGGATTTCCTGGGTGTCTATTTAATGTTTACAAGATCCTGGGTGTCTATTTGCTCATTTAGGAGATCCTGGGTGTCTTTGCATGTTTAGGAGATCATGTGTGTCTATTTGCACGTTCAGGAAATCCTGAGTGTCTATTTGCATGTTTAGGAGATCATGTGTGTCTATTTGCACGTTCAGGAAATCCTGAGTGTCTATTTGCATGTTCAGGAGATCCTGGGTATCTATTTGCATGTTTAGGAGATCATGTGTGTCTATTTGCTCATTTAGGAGATCCTGGGTGTCTATTTGTATGTTTAGGAGATCATGTGTGTCTATTTTTATGTTTAGGAGATCCTGAGTGTCTATTTGCATGTTCAGGAGATCCTGTGTGTCCATTTGCTCATTTAGGAGATCCTGGGTGTCTATTTGTATGTTTAGGAGATCATGTGTGTCTATTTGTATGTTTAGGAGATCCTGAGTGTCTATTTGCATGTTCAGGAGATCCTGGGTGTCCATTTGCTCATTTAGGAGATCCTGGGTGTCTATTTGTATGTTTAGGAGATCATGTGTGTCTATTTGTATGTTTAGGAGATCCTGAGTGTCTATTTGCATGTTCAGGAGATCCTGGGTGTCCATTTGCTCATTTAGGAGATCCTGGGTGTCTATTTGTATGTTTAGGAGATCATGTGTGTCTATTTGCACTTTCAGGAGATCATGTGTGTCTATTTGCACATTTAGGAGATCCTGGGTGTCTATTTGCACATTTAGGAGATCCTGGGTGTCTTTTGCACATTTAGGAGATCCTGGGTGTCTATTTGCACATTTAGGAGATCCTGGGTGTCTATTTGCACATTTAGGAGATCCTGGGTGTCTATTTGCACATTTAGGAGATCCTGGGTGTCTATTTGCATGTTTAGGAGATCCTGGGTGTCTATTTGCACATTTAGGAGATCCTGGGTGTCTTTTGCATGTTTGAGATATTATGGGTGCTATTATTTTTGTAAGAAACCATGCAATAGTGAGTGACCAATTGAGCGATACTAAACCACCCCTGGTCAAGTGGTCCAGAATAGAGTTATCACCCCTGGTCAAGTGGTCCTGCTAATTTGCTATGATACTGGTGGTTCCTGCCATAGTCCTATGATGCTGGTAGGTCAAAGCGATGCTGTTGAGAAAAAGTACCATTATTTTTTCTAAAGTTGTCATTTTTGTGGTGCTTTGCTATGCGAGTGATTTGAGCAAAAGCCAGTGTCTGTATGAAACCCATGTCCCCCAAACACCACACCCCCTTTGGAGACCCTCTTGTCACATCCCTTGGTACCATTATAGGTTGACAGAGTTGACAAGTAACTGGTATGCCCATGAAACTGCTAAGATGTCCTTGTAATGATTGGTTTCGTAACGGTGACCTGGATATTTATCAGATTATGAGTGCATGTCATGTCTCTTCTTTGAGATGGTGTCTCGGGAATTCCTTAGTTTGAGTTATCTCATTGTCAGAATGCTTCTGTTTCTCTCAAGCCTGAGTTTAGTGTGCCTGTCATGGCAGAGTGAGGTCCCCAGAGGGTGAATTTAGTGACGCTATCTCGCATAGTGTGCTAGCATCACTAAATTCACCCTCTGGGGACCTCATTCAGCTCAGGCCTCATCTTCTCTGGAAAGTTTCTTTATTATCTAATTTCTATAGAAACTTTTTCACATAGATTCTGTTTCTTTTTTAGTTTAGTTTCTCTTTATCCCCAAATTTGCAGATGACACATTGCATAATAGAGGTTCCCAATGGGTGTACTAGTGCATCACAATATTCACCATTTGGGAACTTCAATCTGAGTCGGGTGAATTTGGTGATCCTAGCCCGCTATTCGGGATAGCGTGACTAAATTCTTCCTCTGGGGACCTCATTCTGCAAATAACAGGCACACTAAACTCAGGCTTGGTTATCTCATTGTCAGAATGCTTTTGTTTCTCTGTTGTACATGTATTTAGCAGGAGTTGAAATCCAGAGAAGTGATGTCCTGTGCTGATTTCAGTTGTTGTTGTTGTTGTTGTTGTTGTTTTGGGGGTCAAGCCTTGAAATGGTGTGTCTGTCATTTGCAGAATGTGGCCCCTAGAGGGTGAATTTAGTGACAATATCCTGCATTGCATTCTAGCATCACCAAATTTACCCTCTGGGAACCTCATTTGGTGATGCTAGCCCACTGTTGTCAGTAAATTCTTGGAACCTCAATATGTAGGCACACTATATCCAGGCATGGTTGTTTAGCAATAACAATTGAGTCATCACACAAAATACAGTTAAAGCTTGAAAAGACTTGGCTTTGTAGCAATATGATATTTACAAGTACATGTACATGTATATTCCCAATCAGATAATTCTGTTTGCACAATGATGTTTCAATGAAAGGCACCAGTATAACACATGTTAACCAAGTAAAAGCCTACTTAATTAGAAACTGTAAAGTTTGTAAAAACAACCAGATTATGACAAAGCATTGTCTTGTATTTATCATTTTCCGGTGTGAGGTCTCAATGCAAATTTAATCCAGGTAACTCTAACGGATATCTGGATAGCTAAACAGTTGGCATCTTACATGTATGTGTGTGAGCAAGGCCTATTTATAATTGATGGAATATAAGAATAGTACACACATCTATGCCTTCAAGTGTGTTTCATAGTGATGTAGTCAGTGAATTATTATGTCTAGGTATACCCCTATCCAAGCCTTGAAATAGTGAGCCTGTCATTTGCAGAATGAGTTCCCCAGAGGGTGAATTTAGTGATGCTATCCCCCATAATGGGCTAGCATCACCAAATTCACCCTCTGGGGACCTCATTCTGCTTACACCTCAGCAGAATGAGGTCCCCAGAGGGTGAATTTAGGGATGCTAGCCCGCTGTGTGGGGTAGCATCACTAAATTCACCCTCTGGGGACCTCATTCTGCAAATGACAGACACGCTATTTCAAGGCTTGCCCCTATCTCCAGGACGATATACACTCAGCTACTAAACGTTGATAAAGTACCTGTATGACAGGTTCTCACTATGTTTGCTCTATCTTAGTTATCCCTGAAGGTATTTTTTGCTTGGGTCGTTTGGCAAATATTATGAGTCTCAAAGACTGTGTGAAATTATAATGGTGCCTACCTAACCGTAGTACTTCCTGTTATGTCTAGAATTCACTCAATATCGGAGTTAACTTGTTTTATTTTGTGATATTGAGTCTTTTCTTAGAGCGCTATAATAAACAACCATTACTGAATTCCAATAAGTCCAGTATATCCAACTCAGTCATAGTATAGACGATTATTACAGGTTGATATCATGTCCAAGAGGTTAACCCTTCCATGACTGGAGCTTCCTGAAATTTTGCGAAAACCATATGCTAATGCATTCTCTTATATATGCGAGTCTCCCATAGGCAAGCCTCGCATATATAAGAGATTGCAAGTGCAACAAGGTCAAGAAGAAGAAATAAAAGAAGAAATTATGTTACAAAAGGTTTTTTTTGTTTGTTTTTTTTTGTATTTATAACAAAGGTAAAAATCATGAGGGGTTAAGGAAAGGGAAAATCCCGGGGTTAGCCCCCCCCCCCTCCCTCCCCCCCCCCCCCCTCCACCACTCTCTCTACAAGGTCTAGGTAAATATTGTTAGACCAATGTATTCTCTTATATATTTGAGGCTCCCTGCGAGAGACTCGCATATACATATATAAGAGAATGCATTGGCACTTTTTCGAAATCAGCTGCTTTTGTCGAATTTTATTGGATCTGTTCCTTTAGGTGCATTTCTGTGCGCACAGTCTTTGTCCATTTGTTTTTGGTTTCTGGATGATAACTTTAGACAGTCTACTGTTTGTCCGTTCATTTTTTGTTTCCGGATGATAACTTTAGATAGTCTCAACTGAATGGAATGAAATTTTGTATGTGGGTTTACTAGCACAAAATCAGATTTATGCTTAACCCTTTACCCAACAGAAGGGCCCTGTGCTAATGCATTCTCTTATATATGCGAGTCGACCATAGGTCGCCTCGCATATATAAGAGAATGCATTGGCTTAACACATTAAAAATTATAAAATTATAAAATTGTTAAAGACTCGCATATATAAGAGAATGCATTGGCACAGGGCATAACTGTAACTATCACAATGTGGTCAAATAGCCGGTTCCAATGATACCCATATTTGTATGGTTTTATTGAGACAGACCGAAGATATTTTAGGCTGTTGAAGCTTTATTTGGCCGGTTTTGGCCGGTTTGTTGGGTAAAGGGTTAATTAAAAGAAGAGTAAGGTACAGTTGTAACTGCACTTTGACGTAAACAAGTATCATCCATACTGATTTCACTAGCTGGTTTAGTTATGTCCAAAGAAACTACGATGGACTAGGGTCGGGAGCGGGGAAACACATAATCTTTTAGGGTTGGGCCTGTTGTTCAGGAAATAGCTGCCAGCCAGAGGGGAAATCTATATGATCAGTGTTGAACGGTATTGTATAAAGAATTAATGTCCCAACTGCCAGAAAATCAGGCTCAATAGCGGCTCAATAGCGGTGTGAAACAGATTTATTCTCTAATAAATTTCCTGGATCAGTACATTGCCGTAATCCTTTGACAATTATCTTGGTGAAATTTTTTACATTCTGATCATGAATTAATGATTGCCGTCTAGAATTGATGGGAGCAATCGGCAGCTGTTTCCAGCAGGGACTCGCGGAGATGTATGCAGGTTAACTTGTGTCGTCTGCTCGGAACATCGCTCCATCTCAATCCATAACTTGTTGCTACCAGGAGAGTTCCCACATGGAGATTCACTCTTAGTGGTCCAAATTGAAGATGGAGTTCATTGCCCTCACTGTACTGCAAGCCTGCAAATAGTGTGTCTGTCATTTGCAGAATGAGGTCCCCAGAGGGTGAATTTAGTGACGCTGTCCTGCATAGCCCGCTAGCATCACCAAATTCACCATCTGGGGACCTCATTCTGCATGGCCTCATCTGATATGGGAGACATAGACATAGACTCAGATTGAAGTTCCCAAATGGTGAATGTTGTTATGTACACCCATTGGGAACCTCGATTATGCAATGTGTTGTCTGCCAATTTGGTGATATTGAGAAACTAAACTAAAAAAGAAATACATGTAGAATCTAAGTTTCTATAGAAATTTCATAATAAAGAAACTTTCCAGTGAATGAGACCTAAGCAGAATGAGGTCCCCAGAGGGTGAATTTAGTGATGCTAGCCCTCTATGCATGATAGCGTCACTAAATTCACCCTCTAGGGACCTCATTCTGCAAATGACAGGCATACTAAACTCAGGCTTTCAAGTATAGTGAGTAAGGACATTTGGAAGATCCTGGATTGTCTATTTGCTTGTTTGGGAGATCCTGGGTTTCTTTCCACATACAGGATTTCCTGGGTGTCTATTTAATGTTTACAAGATCCTGGGTGTCTATTTGCTCATTTAGGAGATCCTGGGTGTCTATTTGCATGTTTAGGAGATCATGTGTGTCTATTTGCATGTTTAGGAGATCGTGTGTGTCTATTTGCATGTTTAGGAGATCATGTGTGTCTATTTGCTTGTTTAGGAGATCCTGGGTTTCTTTGCACATACAGGATTTCCTGGGTGTCTATTTAATGTTTACAAGATCCTGGGTGTCTATTTGCTCATTTAGGAGATCCTGGGTGTCTTTGCATGTTTAGGAGATCATGTGTGTCTATTTGCACGTTCAGGAAATCCTGAGTGTCTATTTGCATGTTTAGGAGATCATGTGTGTCTATTTGCACGTTCAGGAAATCCTGAGTGTCTATTTGCATGTTCAGGAGATCCTGGGTATCTATTTGCATGTTTAGGAGATCATGTGTGTCTATTTGCTCATTTAGGAGATCCTGGGTGTCTATTTGTATGTTTAGGAGATCATGTGTGTCTATTTTTATGTTTAGGAGATCCTGAGTGTCTATTTGCATGTTCAGGAGATCCTGTGTGTCCATTTGCTCATTTAGGAGATCCTGGGTGTCTATTTGTATGTTTAGGAGATCATGTGTGTCTATTTGTATGTTTAGGAGATCCTGAGTGTCTATTTGCATGTTCAGGAGATCCTGGGTGTCCATTTGCTCATTTAGGAGATCCTGGGTGTCTATTTGTATGTTTAGGAGATCATGTGTGTCTATTTGTATGTTTAGGAGATCCTGAGTGTCTATTTGCATGTTCAGGAGATCCTGGGTGTCCATTTGCTCATTTAGGAGATCCTGGGTGTCTATTTGTATGTTTAGGAGATCATGTGTGTCTATTTGCACTTTCAGGAGATCATGTGTGTCTATTTGCACATTTAGGAGATCCTGGGTGTCTATTTGCACATTTAGGAGATCCTGGGTGTCTTTTGCACATTTAGGAGATCCTGGGTGTCTATTTGCACATTTAGGAGATCCTGGGTGTCTATTTGCACATTTAGGAGATCCTGGGTGTCTATTTGCACATTTAGGAGATCCTGGGTGTCTATTTGCATGTTTAGGAGATCCTGGGTGTCTATTTGCACATTTAGGAGATCCTGGGTGTCTTTTGCATGTTTGAGATATTATGGGTGCTATTATTTTTGTAAGAAACCATGCAATAGTGAGTGACCAATTGAGCGATACTAAACCACCCCTGGTCAAGTGGTCCAGAATAGAGTTATCACCCCTGGTCAAGTGGTCCTGCTAATTTGCTATGATACTGGTGGTTCCTGCCATAGTCCTATGATGCTGGTAGGTCAAAGCGATGCTGTTGAGAAAAAGTACCATTATTTTTTCTAAAGTTGTCATTTTTGTGGTGCTTTGCTATGCGAGTGATTTGAGCAAAAGCCAGTGTCTGTATGAAACCCATGTCCCCCAAACACCACACCCCCTTTGGAGACCCTCTTGTCACATCCCTTGGTACCATTATAGGTTGACAGAGTTGACAAGTAACTGGTATGCCCATGAAACTGCTAAGATGTCCTTGTAATGATTGGTTTCGTAACGGTGACCTGGATATTTATCAGATTATGAGTGCATGTCATGTCTCTTCTTTGAGATGGTGTCTCGGGAATTCCTTAGTTTGAGTTATCTCATTGTCAGAATGCTTCTGTTTCTCTCAAGCCTGAGTTTAGTGTGCCTGTCATGGCAGAGTGAGGTCCCCAGAGGGTGAATTTAGTGACGCTATCTCGCATAGTGTGCTAGCATCACTAAATTCACCCTCTGGGGACCTCATTCAGCTCAGGCCTCATCTTCTCTGGAAAGTTTCTTTATTATCTAATTTCTATAGAAACTTTTTCACATAGATTCTGTTTCTTTTTTAGTTTAGTTTCTCTTTATCCCCAAATTTGCAGATGACACATTGCATAATAGAGGTTCCCAATGGGTGTACTAGTGCATCACAATATTCACCATTTGGGAACTTCAATCTGAGTCGGGTGAATTTGGTGATCCTAGCCCGCTATTCGGGATAGCGTGACTAAATTCTTCCTCTGGGGACCTCATTCTGCAAATAACAGGCACACTAAACTCAGGCTTGGTTATCTCATTGTCAGAATGCTTTTGTTTCTCTGTTGTACATGTATTTAGCAGGAGTTGAAATCCAGAGAAGTGATGTCCTGTGCTGATTTCAGTTGTTGTTGTTGTTGTTGTTGTTGTTTTGGGGGTCAAGCCTTGAAATGGTGTGTCTGTCATTTGCAGAATGTGGCCCCTAGAGGGTGAATTTAGTGACAATATCCTGCATTGCATTCTAGCATCACCAAATTTACCCTCTGGGAACCTCATTTGGTGATGCTAGCCCACTGTTGTCAGTAAATTCTTGGAACCTCAATATGTAGGCACACTATATCCAGGCATGGTTGTTTAGCAATAACAATTGAGTCATCACACAAAATACAGTTAAAGCTTGAAAAGACTTGGCTTTGTAGCAATATGATATTTACAAGTACATGTACATGTATATTCCCAATCAGATAATTCTGTTTGCACAATGATGTTTCAATGAAAGGCACCAGTATAACACATGTTAACCAAGTAAAAGCCTACTTAATTAGAAACTGTAAAGTTTGTAAAAACAACCAGATTATGACAAAGCATTGTCTTGTATTTATCATTTTCCGGTGTGAGGTCTCAATGCAAATTTAATCCAGGTAACTCTAACGGATATCTGGATAGCTAAACAGTTGGCATCTTACATGTATGTGTGTGAGCAAGGCCTATTTATAATTGATGGAATATAAGAATAGTACACACATCTATGCCTTCAGTGTGTTTCATAGTGATGTAGTCAGTGAATTATTATGTCTAGGTATACCCCTATCCAAGCCTTGAAATAGTGAGCCTGTCATTTGCAGAATGAGTCCCCAGAGGGTGAATTTAGTGATGCTACACCCCCACAAATTCACCTGGGGCCCAAATTCACCCTCTGGGGACCTCATTCTGCTTACACCTCAGCAGAATGAGGTCCCCAGAGGGTGAATTTAGGGATGCTAGCCCGCTGTGTGGGGTAGCATCACTAAATTCACCCTCTGGGGACCTCATTCTGCAAATGACAGACACGCTATTTCAAGGCTTGCCCCTATCTCCAGGACGATATACACTCAGCTACTAAACGTTGATAAAGTACCTGTATGACAGGTTCTCACTATGTTTGCTCTATCTTAGTTATCCCTGAAGGTATTTTTTGCTTGGGTCGTTTGGCAAATATTATGAGTCTCAAAGACTGTGTGAAATTATAATGGTGCCTACCTAACCGTAGTACTTCCTGTTATGTCTAGAATTCACTCAATATCGGAGTTAACTTGTTTTATTTTGTGATATTGAGTCTTTTCTTAGAGCGCTATAATAAACAACCATTACTGAATTCCAATAAGTCCAGTATATCCAACTCAGTCATAGTATAGACGATTATTACAGGTTGATATCATGTCCAAGAGGTTAACCCTTCCATGACTGGAGCTTCCTGAAATTTTGCGAAAACCATATGCTAATGCATTCTCTTATATATGCGAGTCTCCCATAGGCAAGCCTCGCATATATAAGAGATTGCAAGTGCAACAAGGTCAAGAAGAAGAAATAAAAGAAGAAATTATGTTACAAAAGGTTTTTTTTGTTTGTTTTTTTTTGTATTTATAACAAAGGTAAAAATCATGAGGGGTTAAGGAAAGGGAAAATCCCGGGGTTAGCCCCCCCCCCTCCCTCCCCCCCCCCCCCCCTCCACCACTCTCTCTACAAGGTCTAGGTAAATATTGTTAGACCAATGTATTCTCTTATATATTTGAGGCTCCCTGCGAGAGACTCGCATATACATATATAAGAGAATGCATTGGCACTTTTTCGAAATCAGCTGCTTTTGTCGAATTTTATTGGATCTGTTCCTTTAGGTGCATTTCTGTGCGCACAGTCTTTGTCCATTTGTTTTTGGTTTCTGGATGATAACTTTAGACAGTCTACTGTTTGTCCGTTCATTTTTTGTTTCCGGATGATAACTTTAGATAGTCTCAACTGAATGGAATGAAATTTTGTATGTGGGTTTACTAGCACAAAATCAGGTCTAGTTCGAATCAAATTTCCGCATGCCAAATTTCACCAGAGTTAATGCCCTATTTGTTAGAATTTGCTCTCAATTTTCATTTCCAGATGATAACATTATCTGAACTGAATGGAATGAAATTTGGTATGTAAATTTACTAGCCCTAAATACAGGTCAAGGTCGATTTTGGGTTCTGCCCACAAATTTTCACCAGTTATGCATTTTAGTTGGAATTTCCACGTGTATATTTTGCTACGCCCTATCAATACTCTTGTTCCCCCATGGTATAAACTTAAATACTGTGTTCAATTGAATCAAGAACTGCAGGGAATCTTATTCTAGATAGATACTAAAAATCTCATTTACAAATTCAATGATAAAAACAAAAACATTGGTCACATCTGTCTGTTCGAATAAACTAATACCTGGTGTATGAATTCTTAATATCTTATGATATTACCACAACCTAAACTTACAAGATAAAGCATGTTTTTCTACCTGCTTTCTGTGTTTGTGCCAATCTGTGATTGATATGCTGATAAAAACTACTGCCATTTTATCTCTCAAAATATGTCTGTAATCCAGGCAGTCAAGGCTTTCATGCTCGATAATTTTCATGAGACCGATAACTTTCATGAGACCGATAACTTTCATGAGACCGTCCATTCCTGATTGAGAAATTTCTTGGCACATTAAATTCTTTTCTGAAGATAGAAAGCAATGGGCTTCTCTAACGAGATGAGTAAAAAAAAGGTCCCTTAAATTTCAATTAAGCCTTGAGTTTTTCTCCATTAGCCTTTGAATTTCTGATTATAAAATAGTTGGAGAGTTTGGGTTGAGTGTTGTGGATTTAAAGTGAATATCTGATAGATCTTAATTCATACAAAACCGTTTTGCCAAATCATAAATCTCTCTCATATGAGTTAACATCATAACAGAGCAAATGGAATATTCTTTCAGTCGATGGACGCCTTCTTTTGCGATTGATGTACCGGTATTGTGAGAGTACGATACAATCGCAGGACATTTACAAAATTGAGAGATTCTCTACGAAATCCGAAATAATAATACATTGTTTTCTGAATATTCCCTTCACACGAGCGGATCATTTTATCATACCGTTTTAACCCTTTCTCTACTAAATACTCATGGATGAGTAGTTCCCTTTGGGAATGCTCTGATAATAAGTTCAACAAACGGCCTAGGACAGATAATAAGTTCAACAAACGACCGTATAATCTGCCTCCAATGAATAGGAATCCTTCTGAACTTGCACTGCACTATCATCAAGCCTTGAAATAGTGTGCCTGTCATTTGCATAATGAGGTCCCCAGAGGGTGAATTTAGTGATGCTACCCCGCATAGTGGGCTAGCATCACCAAATTCACCCTCTGGGGACCTCATTCTGCTTACACCTCATTCTGCAAATGACAGACACTATTTCAAGGCTTGACTATCATTTCATCTTTCTGTCGTCTGCTTATATTTCCTGAAAATCACTCCAGATGAATAATATAGACCATTCCCTTGTATACTTTTATAACTGAATGGGAGAATCTATTTACTAAAGGCTGTTAAATAACACCAAGCCTGAGTTTAGTGTGCCTGTCATTTGCAGAATGAGGTCCCCAGAGGGTGAATTTAGTGATGCTGTCCAACACAGTGGGCTGGCATCACCAAATTCATCATCTGTGGACATCATGCATTCTGCATGCCTCATCTGCTTTAGGAGACATAGACTCAGATTGAAGTTCCCAAATGGTGAATATACACCCATTGGGTACATCAATTATGCAATGTGTCATCTGCCAATTTGGGGATATAGAGAAACTAAACTAAAAAAGAAATAGAATCTATGTGAAGAAGTTTCTATAGAAATTTGATAATAAAGAAACTTTCCAGAGAAGACGAGGCCTAAGCAGAATGAAGTCACCATGCAGAGGGTGAATTTATTTATGCTAACCCGCTATGCAGGATAGCACACTAAATTCACCCTCTGGGGACCTCATTCTGCAAATGACAGGCACACTATTTCAAGGCTTGCTTGAGGGATTCTAATGTGTCTAACATTTGCAGAATGAGGTTCCCAGAGGGTGAATTTAGTGACGCTACCCATCACAGTGGGCTAGCGTCACCAAATTCACCCTCTGGGAATCTCATTCTGCTTAGGCCTCAACTGCTATGGGAGTCCTAGGGATCATACTGAAATTCCCCAGTTGAAGTCAATTGTTCCTTGGAGTCAAGCCTTGAAATAGGGTATCTGTCATTTGCAGAATGAGGTCCCCAGAGGGTGAATTTAGTTATGCTACCCCGCAAGGCTTCCTTGGAGTTGTAGTAGTTAACAGTGGTAACATACATTGAGCTCACTTGAGTGATTTCTTGTTTATGTTTAGAATGTTATCGTTATGCTATTAGAGTACTATTTGGATGATGTTATTGATGAGTTCTACTTACTTTGATTAATGCATGAGTTTCCGTTCTCAAGTATTCCTCTTTATTATTAGTCAGATTTACATAAAATACAGTTCTGTTCTGTCCCAGGTTTAAGTTGGCTGTTCTAGCACCCATCCATGTTAAAGTATGCACAAGAAGTATTTCTGTCGGTAAAAGACTGGTTGAAAATTGTATACCAATTATTAGACAACATTTTCTTCGTCATCGCCAACCAGTGATATACTGACAGACTTGGCAAAGACAAACGCGAATACATGTTTCTCTTTGGGTCGATTCATAATACTTTCATACAACAGCCGAGACTCGTGGGGTGGATCAGTAATCTCACTCATGGTGTAAATTTGTTTTTCAGACATTCTATAGGTATATTCTATATACATGTATCTTGTGGTGGTACTAATAGTAATGTTAGTAATATCTTAACTTAAGCCCGGTGCACACTGGAACCCGATTGCTAAACCATCGGTCTCTGAGACTGAGTCGCTGTACCATGCACACTACTGAGTCAGAGTGCTCAGCACTTATTGACCTTATCACCGTCAACCTGCACGTGACTTACTTACAGTAATGCCCTAAGTAATGGACTCCTTAACCACAACATAATTATGGGTAACTTTTCAGGATTTATTCGGAAATATGGCTTGTTGCCATTCATCGGAAAGCTCTCCCCGAGAGCTTTCCGATGAATAGCAACAAGCCATATTTCCGACTAAATCCTGAAAAGTTACCCATAATTCTGCTGTGGTTAAGGAGTCCATTACTTTGGGAATTACTGTTTAATATTATCAAAACGTGTAGTCTGGAATTTTATGCAGTGTTTGCCAAAGTAATGTCTGAATTTTTTTTACTATATACATATTTCCGACTAAATCCTGAAAAGTTACCCATAATTCTGCTGTGGTTAAGGAGTCCATTACTTAGGGCTTACTGTACGTATAGGATAAAATTAGCGATGATTATATCATACCCACACACCCACACAACTCAGTAATTGACATCAGTACAGTGCAAACAAACTTCAGCAATTTGCCTCATGGGTCAAGAAAATATCAGAGCAATCAGACTGGCATAAAATGCCATGCACACCTGTAGCCAAATTGCTTAGAGACAGATGGCTTAGCAATCGGGCTTTAGTGTGCCCCACCCTTTACATTCAAGCTTGCAAGTGCAATAAATGGCATTGATACAGTAATGCCCTAAATAATCGACTCCTTAACCACAGCATAATTATGGGTAACTTTTCAGGATAAAATGCATATAAATCAAAGTGACTAATCAGTGAACATCATCAACTTCAATTGGAGAACGAGGTTCCTAGAAGGTGAATTTGGTGATGCTAGCCCACTATGTGGGATAGCATCACTAAATTCACCCTCTGGGAACCTCATTCTGCAAATGAAAGACACACTATTTCAAGGCTTGTCTGTATAGAAACCAGTGCAAATCATCTCCCTGAAGAATCATCAAAAAACATTACACTCAAGAATCATCAGAAAACATTACACTCAAGTGTGCTATATCCTTGAACCTGCATTTAATTCATTGTGGAAATTGAATCTCTTTAATATTCAGTGCGTCTGGAGATTTTATAAGAGAGATAGTGATAACTGGATGCTTTGTATTCAATCTGATTTCTTCATCCTCTCAGGGGATGGGGTTAAGGGATAAACAGTAGTGAAATACAAGCATCGATTTTCATGAGGTTTTGTGAAGAAAAAAAAGTTATCATACCTCATTCAGTTGAAAGTACAGTAATGCACTAAATAATCAACTCCTTGTTGCCATTCATCAGAAAGCTCTCAGTGATCGAGCCGATGAATCGCAACGAGCCATATTTCTGACTAAATCCTGAAAAATTACCCATAATTCTGCTGTGGTTAAGGAGTCGATTATTTAGGGCATTACTGTATTTCATAGTATTTATTATCTGCTTCCAATCTGCTTTTTGTTGCAACTATTAAATTTGAGTTTATGTTGGATATACATGTATGTGAACTACATGTACTGCAGTCATAAATTTTTACCACTTCACTATCTCACCCTATGAAATTAATTTATTTATTAGATCTACTAATTATAAGGTGTTTCTATTTTTAGCTAAACTTTTTTGAGTTTGAGCTATTGCCATGGGTTGGCATCTGTGTATCTATCAGTCAATAATATTCTTTGGCACACCCTGCAGGCCACATCCCTCATCTGATCATCACCAAACTTTGTATGGATCTTCAGGGTGACCTCTAGATAGTAACCATCAATTTTTTTTTAAACGAACTATATCAAAAACAAGGCTGCAGCAGCCATCTTTTATTTCAAATTTGAATCCATCGACACATCTGCAGCCCGCATTTATTATGCCCCCGACTTGAAGTCGGCGGGTATATAGTCGACGTCTCCGTCCGTGCGTACATACGTCCGTCCATACAAACATTTTGCATTATTTTTCAGCAACCGCTGGGCAGAATTAGCTGATATTTGGTATGGTGATAGAGCAGCATGGGGGAACAGCTACATGCATAACGCGGGTTTCGTCCACGCATTTTCACCAGAGTTATGGCCCGTTTTTTACTTAGAAAATTCAATTTTGTCCATCCGGACAAACATTTTGCATTATTGTTCAGCAACCGCTGGGCAGATTTAGCTGATATTTGGTATGGTGATACCGTCCATGCCTAATCCGAATTGCTACGGTTGGGGGCAAATGCCACGCGACAGCGTACCTCTTGTTGGAGAATTGTTTTGAAAATATACAGGCATGTTTAGGATCACCTCTAGATGGGAGCTATCAAATTTTTGATTGAAAACATGACTGCCAATGGCCATCTTGGATTTTAATCTGCATGACTAAATCCTTCGATACACCTTACATGCAACATCCCTCATCTTATCGTCACCAAACTTAATATGATTCTTCGGGGTGACCTCTAGATGGAAGATATGAATTTTTTCCAAAATTCGTTAAAAAACATGGGTTGTGCCAAATAATATTCTTTGGATTTCACATTTGAATCCATCGGCACACCATGCAGCCCACATAAATGTTTGAAATGAAAATAATTTTATCTACAAAATATAATTCTGAATTACTAATTACTAATTACTGAACTTTTTTACTTTCCTTCTTCTTTATCATTCTATTGACTGCTTAGCATAAAATTAAATCCTCCCAAAGTTGAGCTACAGTGTCAATGACACTTTCATTACTGTTTGCTTTATATATCTCAGATTATTTCTAACACTGGGCAAAGCATATATGTGACCCGCCATATCAAATCCAGTCGTAAGTCGGGATTTTTTTACCCTGTGCCAATGCATTCTCTTATATATGCGAGTCGACCATAGGTCGCCTCACATATATAAGAGAATGCATTGGCCTAACAATTTTTTATCATTTTTTTTAAATAAATGTTTCTTACAATTTTTAGGACATAAAATAAAAAACATCCATTACCCTGCAGGGAGCCCCACACATATATAGAAGCATATAGAAGAGTGGCGTCTGCTCATGTTTGTCTAGGGCTCTGTATGGGTGAAATTATAAAATTGTTAAAGAATACAAGAAAAAATTATTAAAATTGTAAAAAATTGTTAGGCCAATGCATTCTCTTATATATGCGAGGCGACCAATGGTCGACTCGCATATATAAGAGAATGCATTGGCACAGGGTAAAAAAATCCGACTTACGACTGGATTTGATATGGCGGGTCACATATTTTGTATTTCTTATTTCACCCCAAGATCAAAATATGGTAAAATCACCATTAACTATGGTTAAAACACGCTATGGACCTTTAATTCACAGCCCTAATTACATGTTTAATACTTGACCTTGTTGGGGGAGGTAGATATACTTATCCTGTTTTGAATCAGTTGTATCCCTATCTAATTCCCCATCCCCATTCAATTATATCTTTTACCCAAGAATCCAGGTGAAATAAGCGCACCTCCAATTAGTCATTATCATTTGCACATGTTTCCCATGCACTGTAAAGACAGTCTATTTATTCTCATAATAGATTTTTGGTCTTTCCACTGGGAGATCTTATATTTGTACTGTATCTGTGTGTACTCTTGAGTTTTTTCTGGGTGTTCGTGTATTTGTAGTATGTACTGTGTCTGTGCAGCCCTTGAAATTGCCATTTTCTTTTACTGCATTGCTTTAGAATTGCATGAAATTCTATGTTGGCTTCTACCGCATTTTCTGTGGCTTTTTCTGTGGCATCGCCTTTTGCCGTAGTTAATTTCGAGGGCTCTCTGAGTCTACATTGTGTATACATGTACTCTGACTTTTTTGGGTGTTCATATACATGTATTTTCAATATGATCTGTATCTGTGCAGCCCTTGAAGTTGACATTTTTCTTCTAAGGAATTGCTTTAGAATTGCATGAAATTCTATATTGGTTCTACGACTTTTTCTGTGGCATCACCTTTTGCCATTGAGGGTTGTCTACGTCTACACTGATGTATTCATTGATGGTTGTCTGCGTTTACACTGATGTATTTCATTGAGGGTTGTCTGCGTCTACACTGATGTACTTCAGACTTTTTTCGGGTGGTCATCAGGGACCAGCCTGGAGGGTGACTTCGGAGAAATATTCCACTTCTCCATAATTTTGTCCCAGGGAGAAGTGACATCGCTCTCATACCATTTTGCTTATTTCAGAAGTTTTAATGTCAAAATCGTTACAAAACAATGAATGACGATCGATTGTGTTTGGGGCAAAAGCCCCTCGGGAAAAAACTAATATACCAATATAGACTATTCTAGTGACAATTTGTATATTTGTATTGTTCCCCAGGGGCCACTGGTTTGGGGTTAGATCATGCCATGAATCTCTACTCTTTCTAATGCCCGTAGAGATCATATTCCACCAGTACAAAACCTGGGAACTTTTTTATGTTTTGACAGGGAACCTTATAAAGTTGAATAAATGACGCAGGGAATATATTTTTTAGTTATTTCCAGTTCCTTAACCCTTTACCCAACAGAACGACCCTGTGCCAATGCATTCTCTTATATATGCGAGTCGACCATAGGTCGCCTCGCATATATAAGAGAATGCATTGGCTTAACACATTAAAAATTATAAAATTGTTAAAGAATGTAAGAAAAAATGGTAAAAAGTATTAAAAAAAGATTTTTTTAGGCCAATGCATTCTCTTATATATGCGAGGCGACCTATGGTCGACTCGCATATATAAGAGAATGCATTGGCACAGGGCATAACTGTAACTATCACAATGTGGTCAAGGAGCCGGTTCCAATGATATCCATATTTGTATGGTTCTATTGAGACAGACCGAAGATATTTTAGTCTGTTGAAGCTTTATTTGGCCGGTTTTGGCCGGTTTGTTGGGTAAAGGGTTAATAATGTACTTCACTGTAGGTGAAGGTCCCAACTCAAAATTATGGGATTTCTCCTGGGTAATTAATTCAATGTTTATTGTGATATCGGCTGGCAAAAGTCACAGAAAAGCATGCAATTTCGAGTTGGGACCTTCACTTGCAGCCAAGTACATTATTAACCCTTTGAGTGCCAGGTCCGATTTTTGTATCAACCCATATATCCTCTGCCAATGCATTCTCTTATATATGCGAGTCGACCATAGGTCGCCTCGCATATATAAGAGAATGCATTGGCCTAACAATTTTTTTTTTTTTTACAATTTTAATAATTTATTCTTATATTCTTTAACAGACTTATTTTGTAGGTTTAGGGCCGATGAGATCGGCCCCTGGCACTCAAAGGGTTAAGGAACAGATAATAACTAAGAGATATATTCCCTGAGTCATTTTTTCGACTTTATAAGGTTTTGTACAGATGGAATATGATCTCTACACAATAATAAATAGGAATACGTGAGAACGGAAACTCATGCATAAATCAAGAGTAGAGATTCATGGTATGATCTAGTTTGGGGTATGTAATAATGTAATAAATATATAGCCACATTCGTGTTGCAGGCCTGGAAATTTGAGGTGAACAACCGTTCAGTTCGCCTGGACGTTATCTAAAATGAAAATGGTGCGAACGAGAAACCGGTCACCCCAAAGTTTTATGTAGGTCTCGCGATAACTGATTCTCACCTTAATTTGAGACATTCAAAATTATTATGGTATTTCAATGAGTTGCCTATCTATAGTTAATAATACCAGTTGTAGTGATTATAACAGTTTGTGTAACTCTTCTGCTGACCTATGGTATGGGTTTCCTAAGCACAAACCAGGCGAACGAAAAATAGGTTACACATAAGTTTGAAACCTGCAGACCTGGAGTTGGTTTGCGTTAGTGATTACATCGCTCGAACAGATGCCGGCGCAGGGCTTAAAATTTGAACGAGAATCAGAATTGATTCTCGCAAATATACATGTATCTCTGCTTTGTTATAAAAAGTCATATCATAGTTATTTATAATTAGGACATGGGTGTTTTTTTCCCCGATTGGCTAACAGTAAATCTTTCAAAACTGAAAGCTATGCATGTACGATAAATATTGCAATTCTGTATTCCTGTCACATCCACATCAACTCGTTTCACTGAAGATACAGGGAGAGGGTAAACTTTTTTAAGATTTGAAAGTAAGATATTACTGTTGAGAAATTGACTCAGTGTATTGAATTTTCAAAACTTTCCCAGGGAAACGAGTATTTATGGCAGGTCGGAAACCAAATTGTGAAAAAAAATGTGATGAACGAACAAATTACTTAACAATTCTAACAAATGACGGATGGAAATTCAAACATTTTCAGATAAAGAAAGAGCGATAACTTTTGAACGGAAAATGTGAACAAAGTTCCTGAACCCCATCTAAACCAACTTAATCAGCATCATCAGGAATTCAATTTGATTCTCAAACTTGTGAATCAGCAATTCTTGCAAAAATGGATGGATTTTAAGGCCTGCCGTCGTAAGGATATCATTCAAGCTTCCGACTCTCACATCCTACTGATCTATTGCGATAACCACTGACCCAAAATATCGCAGTGTGGCTCTATAGGAATCAGGGAGTTAAATGTGTTCTAGAGTCGGGGAGCGAGTACACCGTGGAATGCTAAATGTGAAGGTAACTGAAGAATGACCTTCACCTGATACATGCGACACGTTATTAAAGGATGACATCGCGTTTATTTGATTTGTACATAATATCTAAATAATTTAAACTGGTAAATGAATGGGGGAATGGATTTTTGTGAGCTGGAAATTTATTTAACTAGCTGCTGTAGTCCTGGGTTTTTCCAGATCAAATTTGGCTGTGAGATAGCCCTGTCGTAGACTTGGGGATTTATTTTAAAAAGTAAACACATGACCTATGATTTTTCTTGCATTTTCGTGATCAACTGGTGTCAATCTAGCTGGGTAAACATCACTGGTATGGATTGCAGGCTTCAATTCAGTCAATTTGGCCGAAACGTTAACACTGTCGCCTATGGGAAACCATTTAGTTCAGTGATTCCTAATATATTCATTAGATATTAGATGAGGTAAATCCCCAGTGATATTAAACGTGGGGGAGGGACTTAATCATCACCTGCCGAGACATACACCCACAACACGCAGTTTCTAAATTATAAAACATGCATACTATTGATCTTTGTTGAAGGTTCTCCAGACGAGAAGAAATAGTTTAAATATCAAACCAATTGATGGCAACAGTGACAATAGGTCAGGCTCAATATGCCTGGTGTGAACAATATATAGCCCCAAGCCTATGAAATAGTGTGTCTGTCATTTGCATAATGAGGTCCCCAGAGGGTGAATTAAGTGATGCTACACTGCACAGTGGGCTAGCATCACTGAATTCACCCTCTGGGGACCTCATTCTGCAAATGACAGACACACTATTTGCAGGCTTGGTCCAGCAGTTGGTTGCTTATCAGGGATCTTTGCTGTCTTTTTCTCCACAAGTGATTAATATGTGTGAGGAGCACCAAACCACTATGAAAACATTTTCGATAACTTATTAGTACATGTACATGCAGTAATGCTCTAAATAATTCGACTCCTTAACCACAGCAGAATTATGGGTAACTTTTCAGGATTTAGTCGGAAATATGGCTGAGAGATTTTCACTGAGAGCTTTCCGATGAATGGCAACAAGCCATATTTCCGACTAAATCCTGAAAAGTTACCCATAATTCTGCTGTGGCTAAGGAGTCCCCAATTATTTAGAGCATTAGTGTACATATAATCTACCGCTGTATTGATGTGCACTAAGATTCTGTCTACGTTAGCATCTTATCGTTTTTTCCTAATAGCGATTTGTAGGAGCCTGTAACAGTTCCAACTTTACCCCCAATCATCTCTTAAATGACCCCATGCATTTAATAATCCATAGCCTGTAATTTCCAGTAAAATTGGAAGTCGAGCCAATTGAAAGATGGTCTTGCGAGCATTTTATAGTCTGTGCCCCAATCATGGAGAGAAGATTGGTTATCTTGTTGCGGCTTGTAATATGAACAAAATACTCTTTGATCAAGTTTCGTTCAATATTGTAAATAGATTGCTTTTGTGTGACCACTAGAGAATTTATTGCATGTTTGCCCTCCGTCAATTTCTTTTACTCAGGTTTTATGGTAGTTATCTCTTAAAGGTGCATGGCCCAGATTCAGTGTCTTTAACCTCTTCACTGCTAAATAACATTATGACGTCGTGTGCCGGGCTGTTGACGTTATTACCATTTTCCAGTGGAAAAATATAACAGGGATATCACAAGAACCATAGAACTGACTCAATTGAAAGGCTATTATCGTTTACGATCATGGAACATCATACACTGTTTGAAACTTCAAGATACAGTTGTTCCGATGCACCAATCTGCGAGTTCCAGTTGTGAATAATTGCCTACTGCTAGTGTGCTGAAGTACTACTGACCATATATCACACGACGTGCACTTTTATGTAGTTAATAGTTACGGACGTCATAGCAACGAAGAAGTTAAAAGGAACCAAGGTACTCACAGTGGGTAAAACTGAAAAAAAATGTAAAAACATCACGAATAAGAACACGGAGAAATAGATATACTTTGTTCCTACCCTGTATATTCATTATTGATAGTTCTCCTATAAAAATATTTTGTGTGTTGAAACTATTGTTATGTAAACAAAACGGTTAGTAATTTGTCAACAAACATTGCTAATATTGTACTAAGTTCAAATATATTAGTCTGAATAAGATTTTCAGAATATTTTTCTATGACTTAACCCTTTACCCAACAAACCGGCCAAAACCGGCCAAATAAAGCTTCAACAGCCTAAAATATCTTCGGTCTGTCTCAATAGAACCATACAAATATGGATATCATTGGAATCGGCTCCTTGACCACATTGTGATAGTTACAGTTATGCCCTGTGCCAATGCATTCTCTTATATATGCGAGTCGACCATAGGTCGCCTCGCATATATAAGAGAATGCATTGGCCTAAAAAAAATCTTTTTTTAACACTTTTTACCATTTTTTCTTACATTCTTTAACAATTTTATAATTTTTAATGTGTTAAGCCAATGCATTCTCTTATATATGCGAGGCGACCTATGGTCGACTCGCATATATAAGAGAATGCATTGGCACAGGGCCCTTCTGTTGGGTAAAGGGTTAAACTTTGGTATCTTATTGGACTTTTATTGGTAATTCCACTGTAACATTAATATTTTCATAACACTGATTTTGACATGCGAAATCTCATAATGATTAGCGATGTTCGGTGACAAATATGTGTAACAGTTTTGTTTACATAACAATAGTTTCAACACCAGATATTTCATTATTGCAGATACATGTATATGAATCATGAAAATAAGAATAAAGTTTATCTATTTCTCCATGTTCTTCTTAGTGCTGATGTTTTTACTGACTTTTATTTTTTTTGCACATTTACCCACTGGAAGTTCCTTGGGTCCCTTTAACCCTTTCATGACGGGAGCTGCGCTGGTGCAGCATTAATGATCCTGTGCCAGTGCGTTCACTTATATATGTGAGTCTCCCAAAGGGAGCCTCGTTTATATACAATGTAAGAGATTGCACTGGCTTACAAGGTCAATGTAAATTTTCTTAGCATTAAAACAAACATCGCTAATCGTGTAAACATGCCTGTAAATTTTCAAACCAATTCTCAAATATTCTCTTATATATGCGATGCTCCCAAAAGGAGACTCGCATATGTAAAAGAATGCATTGGCACAGGGTTTTTGCAAAATTTCAGGAAGATCCAGTCATGGAAGGGTTAAAACGCACAAACTGTGATGCATCCCAGATGACGCTGGATTATGTTGCCACATATTGTAAAATTGAGTGGTATTCAAAAATATTAGAGAATGGAATACGGTATTTGACCAAGCTGATTTGACTCTGATTGGCTGAAGGCCATCTTTGCCCCTGTTCCTCGATCATCATGGCTGAGAGGGGGGGGGGGGGGCAATTCCCCTATGTTATAGACATATGAACTGGTAGACTTAATAAACTAGTTTAGACCAGCATGGTGACAATTGTTTTATGTCATTATGCACCCCCCCCCCCACCCTGCGCTGGCGTTCCTGATTATAGACATATGAACTGGTGGACTTAATAAACTTCTCTGCCATCTCAGCTTTCGCATTGGAAATAACTGGACTATTTCAATCATGTAATTGATCATGTGCATACTACTGAGAAATTTGTCTGTTGACTGGGAGACTCGATCGTCTGTTAAAATTTTAACTAATTATTTCTATTTGTCTTTGTTTATTCCATTTATTGAACTATTTATTATTTATCTGTTGTAAACCTCTGCGTTCTCCCAAATTGCGCTAAATAACGTGTCAATGTCATCACCTTATTACTAGGGCCCTGTAGCTTTGCACGAATATGGTGTCTATTTATAGGAGAATTGTTTCCATGCGACAGTGGAAATGACCAAGTCATTGAGATTGGACCAGCATGGCGCCAATTGGTTGGAGTTTGAGTACAGTAATGCCTTAAATAATTGACTCCTTAATCACAGCAGAATTATGGGTAACTTTTCAGGATTTCCGACTAAATCCTGAAAAATTACCCATAATTCTGCTGTGGTTAAGGAGTGGATTATTTAGGGCATTACTGTATATATATATACAGTGAGCTTGCCATTTGTTGATTGATGTGTGAAGCACCAATGTCACTCTATATCTATTGTTTGTAGATTGTATGTTGGAGTGGATTGTGGGTTCTGGATTCCCAGGGGATAGTTTCTGCCAATTCCACTCAGAGAAAGTGATTCTATTTATTGTCTTAATAAACACATATAGATTAGCCCTAGTTTTCTCTGCCAGCCAGGGACATGAGCTTAGAGCACTGGTCCCCTGCTGCAACAACCCCCACCATGTAGCACCAGGGGACCTGTGGCCTAGAGGGCATAATATTGGGAGAAGTCACTTTTCCCTGTTTGGTTATTAGTGAGAAGTGGACTGTTTTCCTGGAGAATCATAATGACACAAGGTCAATTTACATCCGGACTGTGGACGACATCACTTACCATTCTATGATCAAATAAGTATTATACAATACAATAGCCCATTTATAAAAGAATGTTCATATACCTTTATACCTTTGTAGCATTAGGTACATGTTTGCCAATATAAAGCATCAAGATATATGTAATGTTAATATCTGTATAAAGTTTGAGTCCATACATTAAAGATACGGATGGCCTTCGTGATGGGTATTGCTGTAAATCACATCTGTTAAAAATGCAATAAACAGAAAGAATATTAAAATATAGACAGATTTTTTTTCTTATACGGGTCATAAATATCGCATACAGTAATGCCCTAAATAATTGACTCCTTAACCACAGCAGAATTATGGGTAATTTTTCAGGATTTAGTCGGAAATATGGCTTGTTGCCATTCATCGGAAAGCTCTCACTGAGTCGATTATTTAGGGCATTACTGTAAATAGCATGGTATAACTGTAGTATCATCTAACTAAAATGCATGTGTCACTTCGTGACAGGGCAGCATCACTAAATTCACCCTCTGGGGACAGGGCAGCATCACTAAATTCACCCTCTGGGGACAGGGCAGCATCACTAAATTCACCCTCTGGGGACAGGGCAGCATCACTAAATTCACCCTCTGGGGACAGGGCAGTATCACTAAATTCACCCTCTGGTGACAGGGCAGTATCACTAAATTCACCCTCTGGTGACAGGGCAGCTTCACTAAATTCACCCTCTGGTGACCAGCACCTTATTTTCAGGCCTGTTTATGTGAAGACAGAAGAATGAATTTAGTGATTCTAGCCTGCTGGGGTATATTCACCCTCAGAATGAAGTCCCCAGAGGGCGAATTTTTAGTGATGTTAGCACTGGGGTAAATTCACCCTCAGAATGAAGTCCCCAGAGGCCGAATTTAGTGATGCTAGCCCATGGGGGTAAATTCACCCTCAGATTGAAGTCCCCAGGGGGCGAATTTAGTGATGCTAGCCCACTGGGGTAAATCCACCCTCAGGATGAGGTCCCCAGAGGGCGAATTTAGTGATGCTAAATTGCTAACGCACTGGGGACCTCATTCTGCAAATGACCAGCACCGTATTTTCAGCCCCGTTTAGATCAATGAATATAAGTCTTCATTCTGTTTCTGTGACTGGTCACGGACTCACAGTACACCCCTCAGCTATGTCTGGTCACGGACTCACAGTACACCCCTCAGCTATGTCTGGTCATGGACTCACAGTACACCCCTCAGCTATGTCTGGTCACGGACTCACAGTACACCCCTCAGCTACATGTATGTCTGTCACGGACTCACAGTACAACCCTCAGCTATGTTGATTACACATGAAAGCATGTTTTTTCGTGATCGAGGTATTTATTAACTTGTGCTGTTGGAGTTAGATCCCAGGGAGTTAATGAAGCGAATCTCATTAACACTAAGTCTTTTAATTGGACTATGCTCTCTATGAGCTAGTGGATCTCCTTTGTAATACAAGGAGTAATTGAATCATGCCCTGCTGGCTCAGATGCTGTGTCTCGATTTATCTCAATTAGCTCATATCTCATGTGCAGAATCTCCTGGCCATGAAGAAAATGTTATATATACATGTAGTGATTATACTCCATGCATGTACGCTCTACTACTCAGTGTGAAGGCATGAATACCAGCATGAAAACAATGTATATGGTCTGCATGGTGAAAGTAGAAACTGTTAACAAACAGATGCAGCCACTGAGTGGGAAGTGCCCAGCTGTTGATCTACTGATAATGGTATGCTATTGTGTATCACCAGAACAGATGTCCCATCTTCTGCATGCAAGTTGGTTTTATAAATTCATGCTTGAATATTGTCACCAAGCCTTGAAATAGGGGGTCTGTCATTTGCAGAATGAGGTCCCCAGAGGGTGAATTTAGTGATTCTACCCCGCATAGCAGGCTAGCATCACCAAATTCACACTCTGGGAACCTCATTCTGCTGAGGTGTAAGCAGAATGAGGTCCCCAGAGGGTGAATTTAGTGATGCTATCCCGCATAAGAGGGTGAATTTGGTGATGCTAGCCCGCTATGCGGGGTAGCATCACTAAATTCACCCTCTGGGGACCTCATTCTGCAAATTACAGACACACTATTTCAAGGCTTGATTGTCACACAGTACCAGAGGCAAAATATATTCATAATTCTATTCAAGGCAGGGTTTCAAATTGGGAGAAGTCAATTCTCCCTATTTGATTGTTAAGGAGAAGTGGACTCAAGTCTGAGTTTAATGTGCCTGGCATTTGCAGAATGGGGTCCCCAGAGGGTGAATTTAGTGGTGCTATCCCACATAGCATCACCAAGTTTACCCTCTCGGGACCTCATTCTGCATGGCCTCATCAGCTATTGGTTATATTGGGAGACATAGACTCAGATTGAGGTTCCCAAATGGTGAATATTGTGATGTACACCCATTATGAACCTCGATTATGCAATGTGTCATCTGCCAATTTGGGGATATAGAGAAACTAAATTAAAATAGAAATATAATCTATGTGAAGAAGTTTCTATAGAAATTTGATAATAAACTTTTCAAAGAAGATGATACCTAAGCAGAATGAGGTCCCCAGAGGGTGAATTTGGTGATGCTCTGGGGACCTCTGGGTTGATTTTTACCCTGTGCCAATCATATTACCCTAAATAATCAACTCCTTAACCACAGCAGAATTATGGGTAACTTTTCAGCATTTAGTCAGAAATATGGCTTGTTGCTATTAATCGGAAATCACAGAGCTTTCCGATGAATGGCAACAAGCCATATTTCCGACTAAATCTTGAAAAGTTACCCATAATTTTGCTGTGGTTAAGGAGTTGATTATTTAGGGTATTACTGTACTTGTCAATGAGTATTCAGTAAAGAAAGGGTTGCACCAATCCATGGCAACAGTCAGTAGCCCTACTTTAGAAACCATGGCATCAGTCAGGAGCCCTACTTTAGAAACAATATTTTCTTTATGGCACTGAGAAATGGGAATTTTTCATAAATCGAGACACTGGGAGAATGTAGTGTGTACAGTGTTGTTGCTATACACTCTGGGTGTTAGACTAGGCTGGGAGAATGTAGTGTGTACAGTGTTGTTGCTATACACTCTGGGTGTTAGACTAGGCTGGGAGAATGTAGTGTGTACAGTGTTGTTGCTATACACTCCGGGTGTTAGACTAAGGTTGTTTTTATGCATGATGTACATGGTTGTGGGGATTTACAAGCCGTGAGAATTGTTGAATCGGAGCCAACAATGGTCATGTCCCATACTATTTGGCTGAGTGATGTATATATACTGTTATACTGTAAACTGTTTGTTCCTGGATATTATTTCATTTACAAGAGATATCCACCAAGACTGAAAATAACGGTGCTGGACATTGCAGAATTTAAAATAATAATACCATACTATTACCTGTATTTCATTAATTACAAGGGTATACTAGTTTTAATAACTAGTATGCCCATCCCATTAATGAACTTTCATATTTATATTATGTACTAAATAGTGGGAAAAAAATATGATCCTAACAGATGATTTTTCCATAGATAACTTGATAACCTTTTATGAAGGAAAAAGAAGAAGAAATATACCTGTGGAAAATTCTTGCTTGATACTGCGTAGAAAACGACAAGCGTGTGTCAATAAGTCAACATTTGAATACTGAATTCAAGCACTTTCAAGCACCTTAGCGTGTTTGAGAGAAAATTCAATGACTTTCAAGGGCTTGAAAAATCCAAAACCAAATTCAAGTACTTTCATGATATTCAAGCACTCGTATGAACCCTGCTAGATACAGATTTAAATTCCCAGATGGTGAAGATGGTGATTTGCACCCATTGGGCACCTCGATTGTGCATTTGGGGAAATAGAAAACTAAACTGAAAAAGAAAAAGAAACCTTCTAAAGAAATTTCTAAACAACTTGTTAATTTATAAAGACACTTTTCAGAGAAGATGAGGCCTAAGCAGAATGATGTCCCCAGAATATGAATTTAGTGATGCTAGCCCACACCATATCCAGGCTTCTGAACAAAATGCTGTGATTGAGTTTTTTTCATGCACTCTTTTTAAATTATAATTCTTTCCACATTCAATTATAAAAGGCACGCTGATTTCTTACTTCAATAAGTAGTGTGCCATATACATATATGCAGGCCTCAGTTTGACCCATTCTAGCAATTATCAATGCATATATACTCCCTTCATCTATATGCTGTAATGTTTGTCTTCAAAATAACACTCTCTTTATAAATACTCATTGATGAGTAGTTCCCATAGGAAATTCAATAGGTCATTCTTTGACTTATTACCAGAACATTTCTAATTATTTAATAGGAATCCTTCTGCACTTTCTATTATCTGTTGCCTGCTAATATTCCTGAAAGCCAATCAGAACTCATTATTAGTAGCTACAAGATAACAGCGTCCAAATTATTAACATAACTCGATAATTTAATTTCGATGAGATTGCTATAGACTCAGTATGTCAGTTTGTCTGTATGTATGCCTGTATAGTAAAACTGTGATCCAAGTACCATCATGGTTTTAAAATTGGCGTGTCAATGGCAGTGTACTCTTGGGTGTGCATGGTCCCAGCCCAAGATATCATGCTTTTTGATGAATATTTTGAGCCGATATCGCAATAAGCATTGAAGTAATTACCCGGGAGAAATTCCATATTTATTGTAAGCGATGCAAAGCAAAATAGCTCACAAAGTCACTTAAATCGTGCAACTTCGAGTTGGGACCTTCACCTACAGTGAACAACATTATAAAGGAACAGGTATTAACCCTTTCAGTGCCAGGGGCCGATCTCATCGGCCCTAATTTAAGGTCTGTAAAATAGGTCCTAAAAAATTATTAAAAAAATATTATTTTTTTAGATTTTGTTTTGTTTTTGGGTTGATTTTTTTTTGGGTATGCTTAAGCATGCTATAGTGAATTTAAAAACAAACTGGATATGTCCTTAGGGGCATGTTATAACTCAAAACTATCACCAAGTACTCATTGTAATAATTTTGATGCCCATGAAAAACGTAAGATACCCTGGCACTAAACCTACAAAATAAGTCTGTTAAAGAATATAAGAAAACATTATTAAAATTGTAAAAAATAATAAACAAATGATGAAATTTTTTTAGGCCAATGCATTCTCTTATATATGGGGGGCGACCTATGGTCGACTCGCATATATAAGAGAAAGCATTGGCACAGGGTATATGGGTTGATATATTGGACCTGGCACTGAAAGGTTTAACTAATAAATATAATACCTGCACTGTTTTTCAATGTTATTAACTTCCCTGTCACAACCTCAAACAGTTCACAGTTTTGTACTGATGGAATATGATTTCTAGTGGCGTAGTGGAGTAGAGATTCATAGCATTATCTAACGAACTCCGCGAATAATAATGCTGTAACACCTAAATTAATATGGTTATGGCACGTCAGAAACACGCATTCGAATGGGATGTCAGACTGAGAATATGGAATATTTATGGGCATAGTGGCACTGAATGGTAGATGATGAATGAGTACAGTTCGTTCCATTTTTACGTCACCTTTCTGATGAGATGCCTCATATCTTTGTGGATTTGTACCAGTTTAACCAGGAAATTTATGATCATTTAACCAATATATGATGCATGATTCAACAGCAGGGACTTATGCACCCTGCTTGATAGAACTGTGTTACAGTAATGCTCTAAATAATCGACTCCTTAACCACAGCAGAATTATGGGTAACTTTTCAGGATTTAATAGGAAATATGGCTTGTTGCCATTCATCGGAAAGCTATCGGTGAGAGCTTTCCGAAGAATAGCAACAAGCCATATATCTGACTAAATCCTGAAAAGTTACCCATAATTCTGCTGTGGTTAAGGAGTCAATTAATTAGGGCATTTACTGTATAGAGTCAGCGTTATGCTGAAGACACCACACAGATGAGAACTTAATGTAAATCATCAGTACGTCTCATGGGCCAAATATGTTACCAAAATATACCAAGGTTATTTGTATTTAGCACTAATAGTATATTTTTGTACAATATTTCCCCTGGGCCTAGCTTGTGGCTGTACTAGTAGGTACACATGTCTGAACATTATTTTTAAGAGCATGTCAAGTTGAATGTCCCATTATACATGGAAGCGGCGCGGCCGGTGCGGTTATCTAGCGAATAAACTTTTTGTCTTCGCCGCGAGAGTGTGTCACTTTCACATGGCAGCGGCAGAATAATTATAAACGCCCGAAGTATTGTGTTTCATAACATGATTTTAGAATGGAGGCAGTGTCTGACACACTTGCTATAATAGCACTGGCATATTTGTATCGACAACGGAAAAAGATGAGAAATAGAAGGTTTTTGGTACACCCAATTAATAAGACGAGATATTTACATGGTGTATTTAATCATAATTTATACCGTGAACTCTATTCAGATGAGGACAAATTTATACAATACTTTAGAACGTCATAGGAACAGTTCACACGGATACTTTTCTTCATCGAAGATGATATAAAGAACGAATACAGGGCGCGGAAGCCAATAGAATTTTTGGGGATTTCCCTTAAATTTGAGGTAGTGCTACATGACCCGATGAATATGTATGGAATTCTTTGATCTGACAGTGATTCGTCGAGCGATCGCTCTGCAAAATGGCTCACGGTTCCATTGAAAATAAACGCGCCGCTCATTAAAAATGTCGCCGCGCGTCGATTGGCCGCGTGCCAATGTGTAAGGTCCCGTGCTTCATGACTGCACAAACTCGATCGTCCGGCCGCATCGGCCGCACCGGCCGCGCCACGCCTATGTGTAAGCGGCTTAACCCTTTACCCAACAGAAAGGCCCTGTGCCAATGCATTCTCTTATATATGCGAGTTGACCATAGGTCGCCTCGCATATATAAGAGAATGCATTGACTTAACACATTACAAATTATAAAAATAAGAATGTAAGAAAAAATGGTAAAAAGTGTTAAAAAAAGATTTTTGTTAGGCCAATGCATTCTCTTATATATACGAGGCGACCTATGGTCGACTCGCATATATAAGAGAATGCATTGGCACAGGGCATAACTGTAACTATCACAATGTGGTCAAGGAGCCGGTTCCAATGATATCCATATTTGTATGGTTCTATTGAGACAGACGGAAGATATTTTAGGCTGTTGAAGCTTTATTTGGCCGGTTTTGGTCGGTTTGTTGGGTAAAGGGTTAACAGATACAGTAACATCAGACATGTTCCAATGGACATAAACATTCTTTGTAAAGTTGAGCTATTTATATTCTCCTCTGATGCACTGTTGTTTGTTGTATCAGACTGCTGGTTTTTGACACATAGCTAAAGAGATACATGTTACCAGCACCATATACACCAAGTGTTATTGCACCTTGCCTACTATTTATTTTCCCAGGCTAGAGTTGCATGATCTTAGTGGTTATAAGAGATGTCTTGCTAGATAATTTGCTTGTATTGGATTTGAAGATGGACTTTTTTGCCAACATGATGGAACATTGCCTGTAAGCATAGCATGAACTCAGATTGGCATGAAGGTTTCATCAGGTGTCAGCATATTGAATGTATAATGGCCATGATTAATTCTAAGCTCATACTCATAATATACAGCCATGTTAATTAACCTAACCTATTGGCTGAGCCCAGGCAAATAATGCCAAGGCTTAAACAAATTTCTTGGGCAAATTTCCGAACCTGTCGATGTATGTTTGCAAAATTGAAAGATATTGCTGCAATGATTGTCTTAGTGTCGCACTGTGGAAATCTGTAGACAGAAAAAATTCATTGTTGAATGCCGAGGACTACTCAGTTAACAATGACTATACATGTACAGTAATGCTCTAAGAAATCGACTCTTTAACGACAGCAGAATTATGGGTAACTTATCAGGATTTAGTCGGAAATATGGCTTCTTGCCATTCAACAAGCCATATTTTCAACTAAATCCTGAAAAGTTACCCATAATTCTGCTGTGGTTATGGGGTCGATTACTTAGGGCATTACTGTACATGTATGTGGGTCCTAAGACTGTTGGCTGAGGAAACAGTTCTGGCAACTCTACAGTCTGCATACAATCATGTCACACATGTAAATCCATTAAAGTTCTAATTGTAAACTGAAGCATGCAACTATGTGGATCCTTAGGGCATTTTAGCTCAGGAAAAATTTCTGTCCCAGGGAATTTTTTTTAGCCTGTACAAATTTTTGCTGATATAAGCAGGGCTATTCTATTTGACCATGGATGTTGGTTTGATACAAAATTTATAAAATAAAGTGCTGTTAAAATTATGCCTAATACCACAAACATTGGATGAATATATCTTTGTTGAGTATCACATCTTAGTTTCCGAATCTGTTTAACCCTTTACCCAACAGAACGGCCCTGTGCCAATGCATTCTCTTATATATGCGAGTCGACCATAGGTCACCTCGCATATATAAGAGAATGCATTGGCTTAACACATTAAAAATTATAAAATTGTTAAAGATTGTAAGAAAAAATGGTAAAAAGTGTTAAAAAAAGATTTTTTTTAGGCCAATGCATTCTCTTATATATGCGAGGCGACCTATGGTCGACTCGCATATATAAGAGAATGCATTGGCACAGGGTATAACTGTAACTATCACAATGTGGCCAAGGAGCCGGTTCCAATGATATCCATATTTGTATGGTTCTATTGAGACAGACCGAAGATATTTTAGGCTGTTGAAGCCTTATTTGGCCGGTTTTGGCCGGTTTGTTGGGTAAAGGGTTAACCACATATATTTGCCGTTTTAAGCAAGTAAACCTCACTGCTAGAATGAAAGTCATAGAAACAAATATCGCCAACTGCAATTCCTAATCAACTGTTTTAGTATTTTTGTTGTTGATAAAATGGCAGGCACTATAACAGTAATGTTTATGTAACAAAGGTTTTAACATGAGATGTCTCGTAATTTAAGAGCTCAATAATAAAACAAAGTCTATCTATTTTTCCATGTTCTTCTTATTGATATACAAACCTTTTTAGCTCAACTTTACTTTGTAAAGTTTGAGCTATTGCCATGGTTTGGTATCTATCGTCCATGTGTGTGTGCTTGTGTGTATGCGTCTGTCAACAATTTCCTTTAGCACGGGCCTTTAGGTCGTACCTTGGGTCAGATCATTATGAAATGTGTCATAGCTGTTTACATTGAATGAGTCATTTTGGGGTCATTCGGCAAAAAAACATGGCCACCAATGGCCATCTTGGATTTCAAAATTCAATCCCATTGGCACAGACAACAGGCCGGAGTGTTCGTCTGATCATCATGAAAAAACATGGCCACCAGCAGCCATCTTGGATTTTACTCTTTGCATGACTAAATCCTTTGGCACAGGCAACAGGTCATACCTTTGGTTGGATCATTATGAAATTTGTAATGACTGTTGACATTGACATGTAGATGGGAACGAGTCATTTTGGGGTCATTCGGCAAAAAACATGGCCACCAGCAGCCATCTTGGATTTTCTCTTTGCATGACTAAATCCTTTGGCACAGGCTACAGGTCGTACCTGTGGTCGGATCTTTATGAAATTTGACATTGATATGTGGATGGGAACGAGTCATTTTGGGGTCATTGGCCAAAAAACATGGCCGCCAGTGGCCATCTTGGATTTCAAAATTCAATCCATTACCACAGACTACAGGCCAGAGTGTTTGTCTGATCATCATGAAATTTGTCGTGGAAGTTAATATTGATGTGTAGATGGGAATGAGTCATTTTGGAGTCTTTCGGCCATAAAACATGGCCGCTGGTAGACATCTTGGATTTTACTCTTTGAATGACTAAATCCTTTGACCCAGGCTGCAGGTTGTATCTTTTGTCGTATCATCATGAAATTTGTCATGGATGTTAACATTGACATGTAAATGGGAACTAGTCATTTTGGAGTCATTCGCCATAAAAACATGGCTGTCAGCAGCCATCTTGAATTTAACTTTTTGCTTAACTAGACCTTTCAACTTTATACATTCCTAATTACTCTATTGACTGCAACACATGAAATTATTCCCTTTCCAAGTTCAGCTACAGTGTCATTGACATTTTCATTTCACATTTACCCACTGTGAGCACCTTATGTCCCTTTAAGACCTTATTACTTAGAACAGAACTTTAACCCTTTCGATACTAAAGACTCATTGACAGGTTGTTCCCTTAGGAAATGTTCACATAATAAGTTCAACAACATTTTTGTTGAACTTAACCCTTTGGAGAGTATTTATAATGTCATATACATGATGTCATGTGTGAATTTAAAGTCAACGTCATAGCAATAATTTTTTTTTAATTTGGGTCAAAAGGTCCCATAATTAATTTTAATTTATGTGTAATTTCTGTTTATGTTTGCTATCATAATCTATTGCACTAATACATTGGGACATTATATTAATAAAAATATCTCCTATACAAATCATTTATAAATCAGATGATCAATTGAAGTTATGTCTACATAAAAATGACACTTCCTGAAACAACATATATGTCGTTCCACTCGCAGACCACACAGCGACATATGTGTCGTTCTACTCGGCAAAGGGTTAATATTTCCCTCTAATGAATATGAATCATTCTACACTTCTATTCTCTTTTCCCCTGTCTATCGTCTGCTTTTATTACCTGAACATCCCTCCAAATGAATAATAGAGCATTCCAAAGTAGACTTTTACAACTGATTGGGAGAATCCATTTAGAATAGAAAGAGTTAAGCGTACCATGTACATGTATATCATTCAATGGTAAAGAAGAGGCTGTAGGAAGCTGATGACCTTGTGTGGAGATAAGGAACGGATTGTGTATGTTTGTTCACAGACTTGTGATATCATATCAATATATGAATGAATAAAGAAGAGTTCTTACAGTTAATCAATACATAGTGAACCGTGATTTCTTTCATAACTATTTGATTTGCTGTAGAGCCTCTATCTTTATGTGTGTATTAGGATTGCAGTGGAATCTTATTCGAGATCTGTCTGGCTTAGTTTATATAGAAGGAAGGTTATCGATAATGAGCTGAAATGTGACGTGATATACGTGTGGTAGGTCACAGGGTCACTCACCAATCTCCTATTGATTATGATCCTATCAAAACATATTTACATCTTTTCAACTCATTGGGAGTCAATTTTCAAAAAATATCTAAATTTTACTTTTGGCATAAAATAACATCGTTTTTTTTTTGGGGGTATGTTCTAAAACTTTTTTAAATTAAATTAAACCTTTCCGGAATCCTGCTTTCACTTAAATTCATGTCATGAGAACGAGAAACAATATGTTTGTGATAAATTGGGACCTTGGTCATTATAATATTTAGCCTCTTTAATATAACTAGCAGACATCCTCTCCTTTCTCATGTCGTCCATACATTTCTGTACCCCCTTCATTATATGGGGAAATTATATGACGGATAGGTTTTAAAACAATATGTCTTTCACTATACCTAAGATGGCAAACGTAAAGTCCATCAGCCAATCCTCCATTCTGATTGTTACAGTAATGTTCTAAATACTCCACTTCTTAACCACAGCAGAATTATGGGTAACTTTTCAGGATTTAGTCGGAAATATGGCTTGTTGCCATTCATCGGAAAGCTCTCACTTGCCATTCATCAGAAAGGTCTCAGTGAGAGCTTTCCGATGAATGGCAACAAGCCATATTTCCTACTAAATCCTGAAAAATTACCAATAATCCTGCTCTGGTTAAGGAGTCGATTATTTAGAGCATTACTGTACTGTCGTTCCGGAGTTCCCAGTGTGATTCTTCCTGATCCTGTCAGTTTTGACACCTGCAGTGTTAACGCTGAGCCGATAACAATTTTGGCCTAATTAAATTCTCATTTCATGGGCTCACAATTAATGAATTATATTCTTTTATTAAACATATAACATTCTTAATAATTATAAGAACATAAATCTGCTTAATCACATGAAATAAATCGATGTCGACACTGTGCCAAAGAGACTTTAACCCTTTACCCAACAAACCGGCCACAACCGGCCAAATAAAGCTTCAACAGCCTAAATTATCTTCGGTCTGTCTCAATAGAACCATACACATATGGATATCATTGGAACCGGCTCCTTGACCACATTATGATAGTTACAGTTATGCCCTGTGCCAATGCATTCTCTTATATATGCGAGTCGACCATAGGTCGCCTCGCATATATAAGAGAATGCATTGGCCTAAAAAAATCTTTTTTTAACACTTTTTACCATTTTTTCTTACATTCTTTAACAATTTTATAATTTTTAATGTGTTAAGCCAATGCATTCTCTTATATATGCGAGGCGACCTATGGTCGACTCGCATATATAAGAGAATGCATTGGCACAGGGCCGTTCTGTTGGGTAAAGGGTTAAGGTCCATTCCTTCAAATACTGTCTAGACTTCTTCATTGCCATCATTGTAACTTGATAATATAACACTCGGGACCATCTACCATTCAGCCTTATGGCAGACACTTAGTGTTAATCCTCATTACAGTTTTATTGCATTTGGTGGCCCATTGTTTAATAGTGCATTTCCTTGAGTGCCTGTTGTTACCCATTACGCTGTATCACCTAATCAATTAACTGACCCATTCAATGTGAAAGCACTGTAAATTTGGCTTTTTGAATTAGATTTCTGATATTTTGGTAAAAAAAAACTTTTTGTTGACCATTTTCCAAAAAAAATGGCCTACGACAGCATGAATGAAACCTGGTCACCTGTACAGACACCCACTTACCTGTACTAGTTTCCTATAAAAAATACATAGTGCAGGCCTGAAAATAAGTTCATTGTGTCAACTGGTGTCAATCAGCCAAATTGAGTTCCTTTCACTCTTCTTCAAGCCTTGAAATAGGGTGTCTGTCATTTGCAGAATGAGGTCCCCAGAGTGTGAATTTAGTTATGCTACCCTGCATAGCGGGCTAGCAACCAAATTCTCCCTCTGGGGACCTCATTCTGCTGAGGTGTAAGCAGAATGAGGTCCCCAGAGGGTGAATTTGGTGATGCTAGCCCGATATGCGGGGTAGCATCACTAAATTCACCCTCTGGGGACCTCATTCTGCAAATGACAGACACCCTATTTCAAGGCTTGCGAGTCTTCTTTACGTATATTGTCTACGGTACAGAGACCGTCACACTGTATGGGAGATCTATGGTTGGGCAATTATTCATATATGTTGAGTAATAATTTGGAGGAGATTAATTTGAGTGAATTAAATTTAGCATTGATTATTTTATGATCTATAATTTCTTTGATAACTAATCAAGCCTGCAAATAGGGTGTCTGTCATTTGCAGAATGAGGTCCCAGAGGGTGAATTTAGTGACGCTATCCCACATAGCGGGCTAGCATCACCAAAATTCACCCTCTGGGGACCTCATTCTGCTTAGGCCCTCAACTCCTAGGGTAGATCTAGGATCAGATTGAAGTTCCCCAGTTGAAGTTGGTGATGGTCACCCATTGGGCACCTCGATTATGCATTTTACCTTCTGCAAATTAGGGGATATAGAAACTTCCCAGATGAGAAAGCGTAACTAAAAACAATGTTAATTTGATACTATAGATACTTCCCAGAAGATGAGGCCTAAGCAGAATGAGGTCTCCAGAGGGTGAATTTGGTGATGCTAGCCCGCTATGAGGGATAGTGTCACTAAATTCACCCTCTGGGACCTCATTCTGCAAATGACAAACACGCTATTTGCAGGCTTGTAACTTATCATAATAAAACAGCGTACCTGGATAGCATACCTGGATTGCGTACCTTGATTGCACTGTAAGGTTATTATTGATGTAAAATTGCCTAGGAAAAATAAGTTTTTGCCTAGGCTGAACTCTCCCACCTGAACAAAAATATTTCCTTGGCATCTTTTCCTCAATTCCCAGGGCTCTAGTGAACCGTGATTTCTTTCATAACCCTTTACCCAACAAAACGGCCAAAACCGGCCAAATAAAGCTTCAACAGCCTAAAATATCTTCGGTCTGTCTCAATAGAACCATACAAATATGGATATCATTGGAACCGGCTCCTTGACCACATTGTGATGGTTACAGTTATGCCCTGTGCCAATGCATTCTCTTATATATGCGAGTCGACCATAGGTCGCCTCGCATATATAAGAGAATGCATTGGCCTAAAAAAATCTTTTTTTTAACACTTTTTACCATTTTTTCTTACATTCTTTAACAATTTTATAATTTTTAATGTGTTAAGCCAATGCATTCTCTTATATATGCGAGGCGACCTATGGTCGACTCGCATATATAAGAGAATGCATTGGCACAGGGCCGTTCTGTTGGGTAAAGAGCTAAGTGATTTGCTGTAGAACTGCTATATATCTGTGTATTTAACATTGCAGCAGCCTCTTGATCCCTCTGGATTAGTTTATATAGAAGGAAGCATTCTACAAATTTGCTGCCTTCGTCTGCTTCTGCTTCTTAAGATTTGCTGTCTAATCACTTATTCTACAGCGTTCTTGTGGGGTCTTGGAAGCATTCAATCAAACAATGACAATTTAAGGCCTGTTGACTTATTCTACAGCGTTCTTGTGGGGTCTTGGAAGCATTCAATCAAACAATGACAATTTAAGGCCTGTTGACTTATTTTACACAGTTCTTGTGGGGTCTTGGAAACCTTCAATCAGACAATGACAATTTAAGGCCTGTTGACTTATTCTACAGCGTTCTTGTGGGGTCTTGGAAGCATTCAATCAGACAATGACAATTTAAGGCCTGTTGACTTATTCTACAGCGTTCTTGTGGGGTCTTGGAAGCATTCAATCAAACAATGACAATTTAAGGCCTGTTGACTTATTTTACACAGTTCTTGTGGGGTCTTGGAAACCTTCAATCAGACAATGACAATTTAAGGCCTGTTGACTTATTCTACAGCATTCTTGTGGGGTCTTGGAAGCATTCAATCAGACAATGACAATTTAAGGCCTGTTGACTTATTCTACAGCGTTCTTGTGGGGTCTTGGAAGCATTCAATCAAACAATGACAATTTGAGGCCTGTTGACTTATTCTACAGCGTTCTTGTGGGGTCTTGGAAGCATTCAATCAAACAATGACAATTTAAGGCCTGTTGACTTATTTTACACAGTTCTTGTGGGGTCTTGGAAGCCTTCAATCAGACAATGACAATTTAAGGCCTGTTGACTTATTTTACGGCGTTCTTGTGGGGTCTTGGAAGCCTTCAATCAGACAATGACAATTTAAGGCCTGTTGACTTATTTTACGGCATTCTTGTGGGGTCTTGGAAACCTTCAATCAGACAATGACAATTTAAGGCCTGTTGACTTATTTTACAGCGTTCTTGTGGGGTCTTGGAAGCCTTCAATCAGACAATGACAATTTAAGGCCTGTTGACTTATTTTACGGTGTTCTTGTGGGGTCTTGGAAGCCTCCAATCAGACAATGACAATTTAAGGCCTGTTGACTTTTTTTACAGCGTTCTTGTGGGGTCTTGGAAACCTTCAATCAGACAATGACAATTTAAGGCCTGTTGACTTATTTTACAGCGTTCTTGTGGGGTCTTGGAAGCCTTCAATCAGACAATTTAAGGCCTGTTGACTTATTTTACAGCGTTCTTGTGGGGTCTTGGAAGCCTTCAATCAGACAATGACAATTTAAGGCCTGTTGACTTTTTTACGCAGTTCTTGCGGGGTCTTGGAGCTTGGCCTTGACTCTGACTGTAATCGAGGTGACTAATGAGTGAATACCACCAACTGGGGAACTTCAATCTGATCATAGGTCTCCTATAACAGTTGAGGCCTAAGCAGAATGAGGTTCCCAGAGAGTGAATTTGGTGATGCTAGCCCACTATGCGGGATAGCGTCACTATATTCACCCTCTAGGGACCTCATTCTGCAATCGTCGGACACAATACATGTATTTACAGACTTGCCTGTCCATGCTTGCCACTGGCAAGTTGCCAGTTGATACAAGTTGATCCTTGGATTGGGGTTAATGGGCGTGAAACATTGCCCAATCAATCGATCCGTTAGAAATGATTACAGCACGATCCCATGCGGCATGGCATCATCGAACTAATGAAGTGCAAAGAGAAGTCGACAGTGGGCTGTTCTGACATCATAAAATGAATTTATTGTCATCATAATATACGTGATGATCATGATGGCCCCTGTAGAATCGGTCTATCTTTAGAAAATGAAGGAATTTATTGATTTGAACAGATCTATCATCGTTATAGGCGTCTGCTATAATGGAATTACGTATTAAGGCTGTGGACGACTACATTCTCTTGAGACCTGCATTGTGGTAGTTAAATAAATGCGTAATGGTTTTAATGATGAAAATACTGATCATGTTATTTCATCATTTGCAGGGTTTAAAGATGGAGTTTCTCTTCATACATGTACAACAATTTTCAAATAGTTTCATGGGTGTAAAATAATACATATGAATTGATGACCCATGTCGGGAAACGCTTTTATCAATTACTAGTAATATTGATTTTATTTTGAATATATTACTGTATACTGTATTAATCCCAAAATGTACAACCTTATTCAAAATGATTCCAAATGTATAGCACTGTCTATCACTGTTTTTGGTTATTATCATATAATTTTATCTTAATAATATAAATAAAACACATTATTATATTTATTCAACACAAAAATATGGTATTGGTATAAAACAAGATGGTAGGTCGGCACCTGAAGGCTAACAGAATTTTTGCATAGGGGGTTCCTCGTGAGTAAGCCCAGTAAAAAGTTACCCATAATTCTGATGTGGTTAAGGAGTCGATTACTTTGGGCATTACTGTATATAACACATGTTTACAAAGAGATAGACCATCTTGAATCCAGGGCCGAGTTTAGGCCCCTTTCACAATACCAAGGAGCTGATAAAATTCCTCATTTCGCTCTTTCAATGGGATAAACTATTTAGCTACCTGACTAAATTCTAAGGTAGCTAATAGTACTACATGTGGCTATGTTTCAAACACTGAATGAATGTATGTGCCTTTAATATTTTATAAATTTAAAGTTTGTCTTCAATTAAATTGGAATTAATTTTGAAAATGTTTAATTATGTTTCAGAAGCGTTATATACACTTCCAGCAAGCCTGAGTTTAGTGCCTGTCATTTGCAGAATGAGGTCCCCAGAGGGTGAATTTAGTGACGCTATCCCACATAGTGGGCTAGCATCACTAAATTCACCCTCTGGGGACCTCACTCTGCTTAGGCCTCATCTTCTCTGGAAAGTTTCTTTATTATCAAATTTCTAGAGATATTTCTTAAAATATATTCTATTTCTTTTTTAGTTAAGTTTCTCTATATCCTCAATTGGCAGTCGTCACATTGCATAATCGAGGTTCCCAATGGGTGTACATTACAATATTCACCATCTGGGAACATCAATCTGAGTCTATGTCTCCCATAGCAGATGAGGCCATGCAGAATGAGGTCCCCAGAGGGTGAATTTAGTGATGCTAGCCCACTATGCGAGAGAGCATCACTAAATTCACCCTCTGGGGACCTCATTCTGCGAATGACACTTCCAGACTTGTTAGAACGTGTATCTTATTTATCCCATAAAAGAGGCCCCTTCCCAAATCTCAAGGATAAAAGCCTGTCATGTGGGTACCCCATGTTATTGGTGCTATTTACTTGATATAATATGGCATGCATGTAATGTTGTGAACTTTACCTTTATCTCGTTGTGGGGTTGTTGTTGTATGATCTCGGATGCCTTGCCGGAGATGCAAGCGATTTCACTTATTAAATCATTTACCCCAGTCTGATCTCCGGGTGCATTGTTTTCATTCTGGCTCCACGGTGGCACCTACAGAAGGCATGTGTACCTGCGGGTTTCATTCTGGCTCCACAGTTGCTCTTACAGAAGGCATGGGTACCTGAGGGGAGAGGTCAGACCTATAGGAGGCATGTGTACCCAGAGGGGAGAGGTCAGACCTACAGGAGGCATGTGTACCTGGAGGGGAGAGGTCAGACCTATAGGAGGCATGTGTACCCAGAGGGGAGAGGTCAGACCTACAGGAGGCATGTGTTCCTGTGAGGTGAGGTCAGACGGCCAATCACATTCTCCCCTTTATTTAACTCTTTATCATGACCTGGTTTGATGTGTCTGTTGAATTACCTGTCAGCCCTGGGAGTTTGCCTAGGCTATAGGCAATGCCTAGGTAAAAGCAGTTTGGTGATGTGCACCCTTTGGGCACCTCGATTATGCTTTGTTTCATCTGTCAATTTGTGGATAAAGAGAAACTAAACTGAAAAAAGTAAGACACTTTCAGTTTGTAAGGAAGTTTCTAAAGAAACTAAAAAAACTTGTTAATTTGATAATAAAGTTACTTTCCAGAGAGAACAGGCCTAAGCAGAATGAGGTGTGGGTAGCGTCACCAAATTCACCCTCTGGGGACCTCATTCTGCAAATATCCGGTACCATATTTCCAGGCTTGTACAAGAGCAGTATTGTTCTGAGAATGTAGTTTTATTGTTTAGAAACTCAAACAGCGTTAATAACCATTTCTGTCAAACATTCCATATATTCGTTTCCGCTAATCGTTATTCACTTGACTTCAAGCAATCATCCAGGTTCAGTAAAACATTCTGCAGTTTGTAGAGTTATAAATTTGACACCGATTGTGATTTATTGATCTTCATTGCTAATGAAATAAATCATTTGTTGAAGAATTTTTTAAATATTCAATTGCAAGCAGCTTGCATGAACCTTATTTATTGACGGCCCGACTCTTGAACCAAAATAGAAGAGGTTTCGAAAAGAATCAATGGTGTAAAAACGATCGCAGACATCATGGTTTAAGTCTGTACGGGACTAAGTGAAGAATCGACACGCCTGTCTTTGAATACTCAGGTTCAAGCCCGATTATAGTGTGCCTGTCATTTGCAGAAAGAGGTCCCCAGCAGGTGAATTTAGTGACGCTATTCCGCATAGCAGGCTAGCATCGCTAAATTCACCCTCTGGGGACCTCATTCTGCTTAATAGGCCTCATCTTCTCTGAAAGTTTCTTTATCATCAAATTTATATAGAAACTTCTGCACATAGATTCTATTTCTTTTTTAGTTTAGTTTCTCTATATCCCCAAAAATGCAGATGACACATTGCATAATCGAGGTTCCCAATGGGTGTACATATCAATATTCACCATTTGGGAACTTCAATCTGAGTCTATGTCTCCCATAGCAGATGAGGCCATGCAGAATGAGGTCCCCAGAGGGTGAATTTGGTGATGCTATCCCAATATGCGGGATAGTGTCACTAAATTCACCCTCTGGGGACCTCATTCTGCAAATGACAGACACACTATAGTCAGTCTTGCTCAGGTTGTGAAATAGGTTTATTTTCTATCATTGATTCGAGCGTTCTTCGTTTGTTTGTTGAATATAATTTCCGCCTACTTGAATTATTTAGTGTTCTATCCACAGAGAGAGTCAGCACTCAAATGGAGCTAATTGATGCATGAGGTAAAACTCAATTATTCACAACATCTTCAATCGGAGGATGTGGTTTACACCAAAAAATGTCCAGACTTCTTTATCACAATCATTTATATAGAAACACATTTATGTATTCAATTATGGCATGCTACAAATTTGCAACCAGCATGCATAAGGCAACTAGAATGCAAATATCATGGTATTGGAAAAGTATATGCACGAAAATTTGGCGGTTTCGATGGAGTCTGACATCTCCTTCTTATGACCTAAATTTATATCACCGCAGCGAGTCTTATTATTTTAATTGCAAATAAATTTCCCAGCCCTTAAGTTATCTATATATATATTTTTCTATACAATTTATAAAGGCACTGTGCCGACGACTCCCCATTCTACTCTGGCTAAGTTTGCGCCATTCTAGTGTGGCAGGTACTAGGGCTATGTACCCTGTATGTTTGATGACTTGCATGCCACCCCCTTAACCCTTTACCCAACAAAACGCCCAAAAACGCCCAAATAAAGCTTCAACAGCCTAAAATATCTTCGGTCTGTCTCAATAAAACCATACAAATATGGATATCATTGGAACCGGTTCATTGACCACATTGTGATGGTTACAGTTATGTCCTGTGCCAATGCATTCTCTTATATATGCGAGTCGACCATAGGTCGCCTCGCATATATAAGAGAATGCATTGGCCTAAAAAAAATCTTTTTTTAACACTTTTTACCATTCTTTAACAATTTTATCATTTTTTGACAATTTTATCATTTTTAATATGTGTTAAGCCAATGCATTCTCTTATATATGCGAGGCGACCTATGGTCGACTCGCATATATAAGAGAATGCATTGGCACAGGGCCGTTCTGTTGGGTAAAGGGTTAACATCAATGGCTAAACTGAATTATTCACAACATCTTCAATCTTGAGGATGTGGTTTAAACCAAAAATGTCCAGACTTCTTTATCACAATCATTATATAGAAACATATTTGGATATGACTGAACAATATTGCCTATACGGCACATATTATAAAGTTATTATACAATGTTGTGTACAGTATTATTTGTTCTTGTACAAGTCCAGGTTTTGGTGAAAAGTCATATTTGACTTTTCACCACAACCTGGATGAGTACAAGAAAAACTCATACTGTACACAACATTGTATGACATTTTTATTATCCATCCGTATGTTTATCCAAATTTTGGGAATAAATCTTTTGTGGTTATTTTTGGTAATTGTCGGCACTTAATTCTCTATAAAAGTCTGTATTTTGATCATCAGAATGCATGATTTGGAACAGTAAACACGGAAATGAAAAAAAAACTCAATGTGGAAGTGAAACGTCTGCTAAAGCCACCAGTGTTGCATGCGCATCACAATTTCACCGATTCATTTCGCAATAGAGTTAATTTGGCGGCTTTTGCCAAATCAGAAATAGTGTCAGTTAAGGGATGGATAATAATATGCTTTATATGTGTGAAACTTTTGTTGCACTGAAAGGATTGAGTGATCCCGGTGAGTCAGTCAGTAAAGTGGTCCATCATATAAATCACAAATTTGGTTATGAATAATGAATATTGCTTATACAGTACCTATGGTACATGTATATTCCTGCTTTATGGTGAAACTTTTGTTACACCTCTTTACACTGAAAGCAGTGCCCCCGGGGACTCAGTCAGCAGGGATGTGACCAGAGGGTTTAAAAATTTAAAAATAAATCATACATTCCTGTAAATATATCCTAAGGTTATATTGGCTGCCATAAAATTGTTATTAAAATATGAATTGGTGGTAAATAGCAATATATTTTGAGTCTTCATGGCTTTGAATCAAGTTTTGTCACCTAAATTATTGTGAACATTCTTTCCGGGGTATATTGTAAATCAATGAATGAGTATCATATATTTTAACATCGATGTGGAAGGCAACATAAATGACCTTGATTTAATAATCTCTGGAGACTTTCTCTGACGGGGAGAATGCCTCTCTGCTTACACTTATATACTTTGTACCTATATTTATGCTTCAGTTGTTAGGCCCGCCACTGATAACCATACCAGGACATATAGTAAATCAATCAATACCTCGACAACACTATGTTCATTCTGGGTAACAGTGAAACTACCCCGTGGCACTGTCCAAACTTTAATTATTTAGAGACATGTGCCTCATAATGCTACCAACAACGGATTACGGAACTGTTAAAATTTGCAATTTACTGCTTTGTACGATTTCTCTAATTTCGTGAAAGCATTCCTGATAGATCTTCAATGTGTAATTTATGGTCTACGTAATCATTAATCAGTACACGATAAATCATCAATGTGTAATTTATGGTCTACGTAATCATTAATCAGTACACGATAAATCTTCAATGTGTAATTTCGGGTCTACGTAATCATTAATCAGTACACGATAAATCATCAATGTGTAATTTCTGGTCTACGTAACCATTAATCAGTACACGATAAATCTTCAATGTGTAATTTATGGTCTACGTAATCATTAATCAATACACGATAAATCATCAATGTGTAATTTCTGGTCTACGTAATCATTAATCAGTACACGATAAATCTTCAATGTGTAATTTCTGGTCTACGTAATCATTAATCAGTACACGATAAATCATCAATGTGTAATTTCTGGTCTACGTAATCATTAATCAATACACGATAAATCATCAATGTGTAATTTATGGTCTACGTAATCATTAATCAGTACACGATAAATCTTCAATGTGTAATTTCTGGTCTACGTAACCATTAATCAATACACGATAAATCATCAATGTGTAATTTATGGTCTACGTAATCATTAATCAATACACGATAAATCATCAATGTGTAATTTATGGTCTACGTAATCATTAATCAATACACGATAAATCTTCAATGTGTAATTTATGGTCTACGTAATCATTAATCAATACACGATAAATCATCAATGTGTAATTTATGGTCTACGTAATCATTAATCAGTACACGATAAATCTTCAATGTGTAATTTCTGGTCTACGTAACCATTAATCAATACACGATAAATCTTCAATGTGTAATTTATGGTCTACGTAATCATTAATCAATACACGATAAATCATCAATGTGTAATTTATGGTCTACGTAATCATTAATCAATACACGATAAATCATCAATGTGTAATTTATGGTCTACGTAATCATTAATCAATACACGATAAATCTTCAATGTGTAATTTATGGTCTACGTAATCATTAATCAGTACACGATAAATCATCAATGTGTAATTTCTGGTCTACGTAATCATTAATCAGTACACGATAAATCTTCAATGTGTAATTTCTGGTCTACGTAATCATTAATCAGTACATGATAAATCTTCAATGTGTAATTTATGGTCTACGTAATCATTAATCAGTACACGATAAATCTTCAATGTGTAATTTCTGGTCTACGTAATCATTAATCAGTACACGATAAATCTTCAATGTGTAATTTCTGGTCTACGTAATCATTAATCAGTACACGATAAATCTTCAATGTGTAATTTCTGGTCTACGTAATCATTAATCAGTACATGATAAATCTTCAATGTGTAATTTATGGTCTACGTAATCATTAATCAGTACACGATAAATCTTCAATGTGTAATTTATGGTCTACGTAATCATTAATCAGTACACGATAAATCTTCAATGTGTAATTTCTGGTCTACGTAATCATTAATCAGTACACGATAAATCTTCAATGTGTAATTTCTGGTCTACGTAATCATTAATCAGTACACGATAAATCTTCAATGTGTAATTTCTGGTCTACGTAATCATTAATCAGTACACGATAAATCATCAATGTGTAATTTATGGTCTACGTAATCATTAATCAGTACACGATAAATCTTCAATGTGTAATTTCTGGTCTACGTAATCATTAATCAGTACACGATAAATCATCGTGTAATTTCTGGTCTACGTAATCAATAATCAGTACACAAATCAGAATGTGAATATTTGTTAAGCCTTTCATGACTGGAGCTTCCTGAAATTTTGCAAAAAACCCTGTTCCAATGCATTCTCTTATATATGGGAGTCTCCCAGATGGAGCCTTGCATATATAAGAGAATTAATTGGCCTAACAATATTTACCTTGACCTTGTAAGCCATTGCATTCTCTTATATATGCGATTCTCCCTATGTGAGACGCGCATATTATAAGAGAATGCATTGATATATGATCTTTAATGCTGCAGCAGCACAGCTCCAGTAATGAAAATGTTTATAGAGTGAGACAGAATCAAACACAATGGCTTTTAGCGATGTTCACTTCAGTAATATTGCTGTAAAATAACTGTGTCTTATTTCATCGGTGGAACACAACATAAATGACCTTGATTTAATAATCCCTGGAGACTTCTTTGACAGGGAGAACACCTCTCTGTTTACACTTCTATACTTTGTGCGGATATTTACGCTTCAGCGATTAGACAGAATAACATTGGCCACCGATAACCATGGCAGGACACATAGTTGATGAATCAATACCTTGACAACACTATGCTCGTTCTGGGTGACAGTGAAACTACCCTCAATGTGGCACTGTCCAAACTTTAATTATTTAGAGACATGCCTGGGTTGAAACAAGTCTCTTAAAAAACCTGACTATGTATAAATCTTTCAGAATAATTTTCCCCATGACAATTCCATTCATATAAGTACTGGATTTCCTGTCAAATGATTGGATACGTCCCAGGCTGAGTGATATTTCATTGGTTGGTAAAGCTGAAGGGTCACACTCCTTCAAAAAATAGGTACAAAGGTTTTCATAATGTTGTGTAGGGTACACAGTTTTCGTTTAACCTTTCATATACTAAATATTCACATAATAAGTTCAACAACTGAACATTTCCCATCGTTCTGCACTTGTATTAGCTTGAGTTCTAACATCCCGCCAAATGAATAATAGACCATTCCAATGTATACTTTTATAACTGAATAGGAGAATCCATTTAATATAGAAAGGGTTAAAAATGTGAATGGCTACACAATAGATTTCCAAAAGTGTCATCTGTTTTGTATTTTAACTACGGCTGTTTGTTGAACTTATTACCTGAACATTTCCTAGTGAAATACAGTAATGCTCTAATTAATCGACTCCTTAAACACAGCAGAATTATGGGTAACTTTTCAGGATTTAGTCGGAAATATGGCTTGTTGCCATTCATCGGAAAGCTCCCCCCGAGAGCATTTTACTCATTTTCGTTATAATACCATGTTGTTATACCTGGTTCTTTGTGTGCTAGTACTTCTTAAAATATGATTAACCCTTTGAGTGCCAGGTCCGATTTTTTATCAACCCATATACCCTGTGCCAATGCATTCTCTTATATATGCGAGTCGACCATAGGTCGCCTCGCATATATAAGAGAATGCATTGGCCTAACAATTTTTTTTATTTTTTTTTTTACAATTTTTTACAATTTTAATAATTTATTCTTATATTCTTTAACAGACTTATTTTGTAGGTTTAGGGCCAATGAGATCGGCACCTGGCACTCAAAGGGTTAAAGTAATCTTTTTGACATTTTTATTGTTATATAATAAGCTTGATGTGGTCTCTAGATAGCATGGGATTCCTTCATATGGTGCACTAACTTAACAATTAAGTAGTTTTCTCTGTAGGCCAGATAGCTCAGGCACGGAAACCCCTTAAAGTAGTCTGAGTAGCGTAGAATGATGGCGTATAAGCATCCATAGTGGCGAGACACTATTCTGTTACCTTTCTGCCTCCCATATTATCGTCATCTCTGTCATATATATGGCTTCATTCATATCGGATGCCATTATAAATTTGTCGACTGTAGTGAATGATAATTATACGCAACCTGCCCCCCTCCCCTCTGAGTCTGTTGTTGCTATCAGGTCATCTAATAATTCCTAAATTCAAATACTAATATTAATCATGTTTGATACTGTCAGTATTTATACCTGTATGTTGTTGTCAGTATTCACCCTGGTCCAGTGGTTCTGCTAATGTATTATGATGCTGTTGGGTCCTGCTGAATTGCTATGATGCTGTTGGGCAAACTGATGCTGTTAACAAAAAGGACCATTTATATATTTTTTTAATGTCTTTTTCGCGGTGTTCTGATCAGCTGAACATATCCAGGAAAAGCCATTATGCGTATCAAACATTCAAACACATATTTATTTCGAAATATTTTTAATGTTTGTTGTATTAGATGTTGAAAATAGACTATAATCAACTTAATCAAGATGGTTATTCACGTAGTTTTAGAAACACCAGCGTAAGCATTATTATATTTTTCAAAAATATATTTGTTCTTGCATGTTTCTTACACACACTTGTTTTTTCTCAAATGGCTCGGATTAGCAAAAACACTGCGAAAATGACAACTTCAGAAAAAGTAACGGTACTTTTTCGTAACGGCATCAGTTTGACCTAACCGCATCATAGCAATTCAGCAGGACCACCAGCATCATAGCATATTAACAGGACCACTCGACCAGGGGTGGTATTTTGTTACATGTCATGACAAACATTACTGGATAGTGTGTCAGTCAATAATGTATTCTTTCAGTAATGCTGGAGGCAAGCCTTGAAATAGTGTGTCATTTGCAGAATGAGGTCCCCAGAGGGTGAATTTGGTGACACTATCCCGCAGGGTGGGCTAGCATCACTAAATTCACCATCTGTGAACCTCATTCTGCTGAGACCTCAACTGCTATCGGAGACCTAGGATCAGATTTTACTAGTACAGTAATGCCCTAATTAAACGACTCCTTTAACCACAGCAGAATTATGGGTAACTTTTCAGGATTTAGTCGGAAATATGGCTTGTTGCCATTCATCGGAAAGATCTCCCCGAGAGCTTTCCGATGAATGGCAACAAGCCATATATCCGACTAAATCCTGAAAAGTTACCCATAATTCTGCTGTGGTTAAAGGAGTCGATTAATTAGGGCATTACTGTAGTTCCCCAGTTGAAGTTGGTATTGTTCACCCACTAAATGTACCCTCTGGGGACCAAATTCTGCAAATGACAGACACCATATTTCAAGGCATGCTTGTACCGACCTGCCAAAGGGTTAAACGGTGCCGTACATTGTACCGACCTGCCAAAGGGTTAAACGGTGCCGTACATTGTACCGACCTGCCAAAGGGTTAAACGGTGCCGTACATTATATTGACCTTATTTTAAGCCTGCATTTATAACAACTTTATTCTCTATAGCAGCACATATGTGACCCGCCATATCAAATCCAGTCGCTGCTATGACGTCCGTGACTATTACGGATGTAAAAGTGCACGCCATGTGCTATATGGTCCGTAGGTACTACAGACCTACTTCAGCACACTAGCAGTAGGCGATTATACATAACTGGAACTCAGAGATTGGTGCATCGGAATAACTGTATCTCCAAGTTTCTAACAGTGTATGATGTTCCATGATTGTGAACGATAATAGCCTTTCAACCGAGTCAGTTTTATGGTTCTTGTGGTATTCCCGTTATTGGAAAATGGCAATAACGTCAACAGCCCAGCACATAACATCATTTAGCAGCGAAGAGGTTAAGGCATATTACCTGATTTAGGTCCCAATTTCATTGGGTTATAATTCTGCATAAATTAAATACTGAGTTCTGCATAAATGTACTGACGGTACTCAAATGGGAGGTGGCTGTACTTCCACTTAGAAACACACTTCATAGAAATCATCAGACATCTTTAGAAGTGTGTACTTCAGACACCAGTCCTATAAACAGACTCTTCATGCTTCAGAGCTACGTTATCTAATAATTTAAAAATGATAATTTCACTTTGATTCCCAATGTTACTGGTACTATATATGTGCTATTGTATTTTCAATGAGACAAGATGTAAATGTTCATTACCGTACTTCATTCAGTAGTAGTGAGAGGCAAATACATGTAAGAATCGTGTTAAAAATGTTAGTTGTATCAGGTCTACTAAAAGACCTTTGTTTTTCGCTAATGAAAAAAAAAATCGGGTCGATAGGTAGGTAGATAAAACTTTTCTTCTTTCTTTCTTTTTTTCTCCATTATCTTCCAATTATTTAACAGTATAATTCCCACCCCCAATTTTTAATCCCCTTAGCACCAACAGGCTGGTATATACAGTGTATACAGTATCAATCAACTCTTTCACAAACCTATTGGTCTTTCTTTGGAATAATCCAGTTGTAAGATGAAGCAGGGTCAAATGGAAGTCATATAACACACTTTATGTTGTTTTATTGGAAGTCATATCACACACTTTATGTTGTTTTAATGGAAGTCATATCACACACTTTATGTTGTTTTATTGGAAGTCATATCACACACTTTATGTTGTTTTAATGGAAGTCATATCACACACTTTATGTTGTTTTATTGGAAGTCATGTCACACACTTTATGTTGTTTTATTGGACTTATCACTCCCTATCCCACAAATCAGATTCAATTTTCAAACATGGCCAACATCATTTAATTCTCTTATTTAGTTAAATAACGCTACAAAACAATTCAAAGTTTCATTTTCCAAGTTTAACTTCAATTACCATGAATTATATTAATTAAACTACATTACCTCATTTAAAGACTCTATACTTTATATATGACAGTCTTTTAACTCATCAAAAGGCGTTTGTCGGTTTAGCGGAAACATAGGTCTTTTTTTTTCCGGCTTAACCCTTTACCCAACAAACCGGCCAAAAACGGACAAATAAAGCTGCAACAGCCTAAATTATCTTGGGTCTGTCTCAATAAAACCATACAAATATGGATATCATTGGAACCGGCTCATTGACCACATTGTGATGGTTACAGTTATGCCCTGTACCAATGCATTCTCTTATATATGCGAGTCGACCATAGGTCGCCTCGCATATATAAGAGAATGCATTGGCCTAAAAAAATCTTTTTTTAACACTTTTTACCATTTTTTCTTACATTCTTTAACAATTTTTAATGTGTTAAGCCAATGCATTCTCTTATATATGCGAGGCGACCTATGGTCGACTCGCATATATAAGAGAATGCATTGGCACAGGGCCGTTCTGTTGGGTAAAGGGTTAATCCACTACTCATAGTTGATGAGTGAACATTTTGGCAGAGTAGTAAAGATCCACTTACATTTCTGTGATGTAAACGCTCTGTCTCTCGCTAACAATGGAATCGTATAGACATTGTGATGCCTTGGGTGGCAAGCAGGTACATGTAACACTGATCAGTGTGAGTGAGCTGGTCAATTTCATCACTTACTAGTATGTATGTTTTCTCTCACCTACATGTACATGTATCATAAACAATATGACTGTTGATGCCAATTAAATCAATGAAGTGGAATCATAAGGAACAATTCTTTCATTAATCTATTTTGTAATTTCCTCATAGGTATGGAAAAATTATGCAATTTTTTCAGGGGAAAATCGCGGAAATTTTACGAAAATCCTGGAAAAGTCATGGAAATTTTTCTCATGAAGACGGAATAAAAAAATTCATTCATTAATTAATAAGAGTAATTCATTTGCTAATTACTTACCAACAGAAGTTTGGAAGTGTTCTCAATTGTATCCAGATATAAACTGTATCCCACATCAAAATCCAAAGAAACAAGAAATATAAGAAGAACAAATGTAAAAACAAAAAGCCAAATTCACAAGAACACACAAGAGTAATCCAAAAAATCAATGTGGAATTCCTTGCTGGTTATTACTCCATACACACACTCACACAAGTATCCGAACACTGATGAACACGGCGTTACACACTGCCCGATTACCCGATTGAAAAGTTTTCACAGTAGAAAAGAGATAAAAAGCTACTACAGATGTTTGCGGATCACAGTATTATCTGTAGTTGGGATTGATCTGCCCAGTAGCTGTGTGATGACTGCCGGGATGTCGGCTGATAAACTAGTCTCCATGAAGCGTGAGTCCACCTAGTTGGGCTAAGCATAGAACAACTCTCTCTCTCTCTGCAATAATGAATAGATGATTGTGGGGGGATATAGATGCTTAGAAACACTAGTGTGATCATCTCTGCTATACACAGAATTCTACCCTGGGCATTCATCAGAGACACACATAGAGAACGACTAATTAGAGAGAGAGGTATGTTAGTTAATTAACCTGCAAGCCGAAGATTTCAGGGGGAGTTTATCGGTACTCGATGTATGTGTAGCATCATCAATGGACACTCACTCACCGTGGGTTACTCATTTATTCTTTATAGGGGTCCGTCCTTCCACAATAAATATTTGAAAATAATGCATACAATATTTTATATTCATTGATTTTAGGCAACTTGCTTGTTTATTAATCAAGCATGGCTCGTTCAAACCACAAAATTATGTATATATTATTTGATAAGAGATTTCTTAAAACATACCTTCATGGAATATTTCCAACAAAATTTGTCGATAGCACTTAAAATACGTGTTTTGTTTCTTATATTTTTCGATAATTTTGAGACCATTTCATTTGCCGGTTCATATTTTTAAATCAGTGTCGCGTAAAAGTACAGCAATGCCCTAAATAATCGACTCCTTAACTATGGCAGAAGTATGGGTAATTTTTCAGGATTTAGTCGGAAATATGGCTTGCTGCCATTCATTGGAAAGCTCTCAGTGAGAGCTTTCCAATGAATGGCAACAAGTCATATTTCCGACTAAATCCTGAAAAATTACCCATAATTCTGCTGTGGTTAAGGAGTCGATTATTTAGGGCATTACTGTAGTACATGTATACCATGGGAAGAAAGTCTAAAGCTGCATTTGCTCTGAAACATTTACGGTTCTTCATAATTTTTATGATTAAACCAAAGAGAAAGTGGTCTGTGAATCATCAATGGACACTCATTCACCATGCGTTACTCATATATTCTTTTTGCGACCCCCGTCCTAATCTTCCACAATAAATAAAAACAAAATGTTTTATTCATTATGTATATTCTTATATATTATATCTCACATGACTTTCTGGCATTCTTATTGGCTGCACACTGATATACTATTTTACGATAGTACCCCAGTAGGATTCCTACATGCCTACTATTATTTTTTTCTATTTATAGTAACAAATTCATTTCGTGCAATCGGGTTGCAACCTGAAGATACTGCCAATCTGAAACTATACATTGTACGATACTTGTTTCAATACCGATCTGCCAATCTGAAACTATACATTGTACGATACTTGTTTCAATATCGGTATATCATAAGATTTATTGGTGAATTGTAGTGATCTTACAACTGTCTAATCATAGCTATCCAATGTACTTAATAGTTTGTCCTTTAGTTGGCAAGCGACCAGTCCTAATTTTGTAATGCCAGTGGACATTATTTATAACTTCCTTTTTCTAATAGTTCGCCAAAATGTATTTGCTAATGACGTACTTATAGAAATAAATACATAAATCATGAAGAGATGCTGTTAGATATAACTAATAACAATAGCTGTGTACCCCTGTCATAGTCAAAAGAATGACGTAAATTGTAAAATCTGAGACCGATTTCCAAAATTCACAGTAAATAAAAATGTGACAAAATCAGACACAGAAATTGTGAGATAACTCACACCAATGTTCGATATAATATAATAAATAATGAATGTCTTTAGTCGGCAAAGCCAAAATAGTGGTCCTCGAGGAGGAATAGTCCACTCGCATGTGTCTCGTGGACTATTCCTCCTTTCGGACCACTATTTTGGCATTGTCAACTCCAAGCCATTCATTATCTATTTAATATTAATTAGATTCAGTGAATCTCGATGGCAAATTCATTTTCGTTAGTTTATCGCTGATAGTTGCGTCCCGAATTGGGAAGTAAACAGTTATATTTGGGCTTAGTTCAGACGATGTTTTCTATGGCTTGGTAAGGTCGATTTGCTTGAGATTTTCGGCGATGTTAGTAGAATGCTACATTCCTTCCATTCGCATTACACCTGAATACTAACTTATCAGTTTCATGCACCGGAACAAATCCATAATATATCTTTAAAATAATGAGGTCGATTTGAAATGCTTGTTTTTAAGAAAACTGTGGGGAGGAGCCTTCTTTTTAAGATAACAGTTAACCCTTTACCCAACAAACCGGCCAAAACCGGCCAAATAAAGCTTCAACAGCCTAAAATATCTTCGGTCTGTCTCAATAGAACCATACAAATATGGATATCATTGGAACCGGCTCCTTGACCACATTGTGATAGTTACAGTTATGCCCTGTGCCAATGCATTCTCTTATATATGCGAGTCGACCATAGGTCGCCTCGCATATATAAGAGAATGCATTGGCCTAACAAAAATCTTTTTTTAACACTTTTTACCATTTTTTCTTACATTCTTTAACAATTTTATAATTTTTAATGTGTTAAGCCAATGCATTCTCTTATATATGCGAGGCGACCTATGGTCGACTCGCATATATAAGAGAATGCATTGGCACAGGGCCGTTCTGTTGGGTAAAGGGTTAAGATAACAGTTAAGCAGAATTTTAATACTACTTTTCAAGAGAACACTGATGAGTTGTTGTAACATCTAATTCTAAGATAACAGTGAGGCAGATTTGTAATGCAACATTTAAGGAGAACATTGAGGAGGAGTTGTAATGATATTTTCTAAGATAACATTGAGGAGGAGTTGTATGATTTTTTCTAAGATAACATTGAGGAGGAGTTGTAATGATTTTTTCTAAGATAACAATGAGGAGGAGTTGTAATGATTTTTTCTAAGATAACAATGAGGAGGAGTTGTAATGATATTTTCTAAGAAAACAGTGAGGAGGGGTTGTAATGATTTTTTCTAAGATAACATTGAGGAGGAGTTGTAATGATATTTTCTAAGAAAACAGTGAGGAGGGGTTGTAATGATTTTTTCTAAGATAACATTGAGGAGGAGTTGTAATGATTTTTTTCTACGATAACAATGAGGAGGAGTTGTAATTATTTTTTCTAAGATAACATTGAGGAGGAGTTGTAATTATTTTTTCTAAGATAACATTGAGGAGGAGTTGTAATTATTTTTTCTAAGATAACAATGAGGAGGAGTTGTAATTATTTTTTCTAAGATAACATTGAGGAGGAGTTGTAATGATATTTTCTAAGATAACATTGAGGAGGAGTTGTAATGATATTTTCTAAGATAACATTGAGGAGGAGTTGTATGATTTTTTCTAAGATAACATTGAGGAGGAGTTGTATGATTTTTTCTAAGATAACATTGAGGAGGAGTTGTATGATTTTTTCTAAGATAACATTGAGGAGGAGTTGTATGATTTTTTCTAAGATAACATTGAGGAGGAGTTGTATGATTTTTTCTAAGATAACAATGAGGAGGAGTTGTAATGATTTTTTCTAAGATAACAATGATGAGGAGTTGTAATGATTTTTTCTAAGATAACATTGATGAGGAGTTGTAATGATTTTTTCTAAGATAACATTGATGAGGAGTTGTATGATTTTTTCTAAGATAACAATGAGGAGGAGTTGTAATGATTTTTTCTAAGATAACATTGATGAGGAGTTGTAATGATTTTTTCTAAGATAACATTGATGAGGAGTTGTATGATTTTTTCTAAGATAACAATGAGGAGGAGTTGTAATGATTTTTTCTAAGATAACAGTGAGGAGGAGGTGTAATGATTTTTTCTAAGATAACAATGAGGAGGAGTTGTAATGATTTTTTCTAAGATAACATTGAGGAGGAGTTGTATGATTTTTTCTAAGATAACAATGAGGAGGAGTTGTATGATTTTTTCTAAGATAACATTGATGAGGAGTTGTAATGATTTTTTCTAAGATAACAATGAGGAGGAGTTGTATGATTTTTTCTAAGATAACAATGAGGAGGAGTTGTAATGATTTTTTCTAAGATAACAATGAGGAGGAGTTGTAATGATTTTTTCTAAGATAACATTGAGGAGGAGTTGTAATTATTTTTTCTAAGATAACAATGATGAGGAGTTGTATGATTTTTTCTAAGATAACATTGATGAGGAGTTGTATGATTTTTTCTAAGATAACATTGATGAGGAGTTGTATGATTTTTTCTAAGATAACATTGAGGAGGAGTTGTATGATTTTTTCTAAGATAACATTGATGAGGAGTTGTATGATTTTTTCTAAGATAACATTGAGGAGGAGTTGTATGATTTTTTTCTAAGATAACATTGATGAGGAGTTGTATGATTTTTTCTAAGATAACATTGATGAGGAGTTGTATGATTTTTTCTAAGATAACATTGATGAGGAGTTGTATGATTTTTTCTAAGATAACATTGAGGAGGAGTTGTATGATTTTTTCTAAGATAACATTGATGAGGAGTTGTATGATTTTTTCTAAGATAACATTGAGGAGGAGTTGTATGATTTTTTCTAAGATAACATTGATGAGGAGTTGTAATGATATTTTCTAAGATAACATTGATGAGGAGTTGTATGATTTTTTCTAAGATAACATTGATGAGGAGTTGTATGATTTTTTCTAAGATAACATTGATGAGGAGTTGTAATGATATTTTCTAAGATAACATTGAGGAGGAGTTGTATGATTTTTTCTAAGATAACATTGAGGAGGAGTTGTAATGATATTTTCTAAGATAACATTGATGAGGAGTTGTATGATTTTTTCTAAGATAACATTGAGGAGGAGTTGTATGATTTTTTCTAAGATAACATTGATGAGGAGTTGTAATGATATTTTCTAAGATAACATTGAGGAGGAGTTGTAATGATATTTTCTAAGATAACAGCGAGGAGGAGTTGTAATGATATTTTCTAAGATAACATTGATGAGGAGTTGTAATGATATTTTCTAAGATAACATTGAGGAGGAGTTGTAATGATTTTTTCTAAGATAACATTGATGAGGAGTTGTAATGATATTTTCTAAGATAACATTGAGGAGGAGTTGTATGATTTTTTCTAAGATAACAATGAGGAGGAGTTGTAATGATATTTTCTAAGATAACAATGAGGAGGAGTTGTATGATTTTTTCTAAGATAACATTGAGGAGGAGTTGTATGATTTTTTCTAAGATAACATTGAGGAGGAGTTGTAATGATATTTTCTAAGATAACATTGAGGAGGAGTTGTATGATTTTTTCTAAGATAACAATGAGGAGGAGTTGTAATGATATTTTCTAAGATAACAATGAGGAGGAGTTGTATGATTTTTTCTAAGATAACATTGAGGAGGAGTTGTAATGATATTTTCTAAGATAACATTGAGGAGGAGTTGTAATGATTTTTTCTAAGATAACATTGATGAGGAGTTGTAATGATATTTTCTAAGATAACATTGAGGAGGAGTTGTATGATTTTTTCTAAGATAACAATGAGGAGGAGTTGTAATGATATTTTCTAAGATAACATTGAGGAGGAGTTGTAATGATTTTTTCTAAGATAACAATGAGGAGGAGTTGTATGATTTTTTCTAAGATAACATTGAGGAGGAGTTGTATGATTTTTTCTAAGATAACATTGAGGAGGAGTTGTATGATTTTTTCTAAGATAACAATGATGAGGAGTTGTATGATTTTTTCTAAGATAACATTGATGAGGAGTTGTATGATTTTTTCTAAGATAACATTGATGAGGAGTTGTATGATTTTTTCTAAGATAACATTGATGAGGAGTTGTATGATTTTTTCTAAGATAACATTGATGAGGAGTTGTATGATTTTTTCTAAGATAACATTGAGGAGGAGTTGTATGATTTTTTCTAAGATAACATTGATGAGGAGTTGTATGATATTTTCTAAGATAACATTGATGAGGAGTTGTAATGATTTTTTCTAAGATAACATTGAGGAGGAGTTGTATGATTTTTTCTAAGATAACATTGAGGAGGAGTTGTATGATTTTTTCTAAGATAACATTGAGGAGGAGTTGTATGATTTTTTCTAAGATAACATTGAGGAGGAGTTGTATGATTTTTTCTAAGATAACATTGATGAGGAGTTGTATGATTTTTTCTAAGATAACATTGATGAGGAGTTGTATGATTTTTTCTAAGATAACATTGATGAGGAGTTGTAATGATATTTTCTAAGATAACATTGAGGAGGAGTTGTATGATTTTTTCTAAGATAACATTGATGAGGAGTTGTAATGATATTTTCTAAGATAACATTGATGAGGAGTTGTAATGATATTTTCTAAGATAACATTGAGGAGGAGTTGTATGATTTTTTCTAAGATAACATTGAGGAGAAGTTGTATGATTTTTTCTAAGATAACATTGAGGAGGAGTTGTATGATTTTTTCTAAGATAACATTGAGGAGGAGTTGTAATGATATTTTCTAAGATAACATTGAGGAGGAGTTGTAATGATATTTTCTAAGATAACAGCGAGGAGGAGTTCTAATGATATTTTCTAAGATAACATTGATGAGGAGTTGTAATGATATTTTCTAAGATAACATTGAGGAGGAGTTGTAATGATTTTTTCTAAGATAACATTGATGAGGAGTTGTAATGATATTTTCTAAGATAACATTGAGGAGGAGTTGTATGATTTTTTCTAAGATAACAATGAGGAGGAGTTGTAATGATATTTTCTAAGATAACATTGAGGAGGAGTTGTAATGATTTTTTCTAAGATAACATTGAGGAGGAGTTGTATGATTTTTTCTAAGATAACATTGAGGAGGAGTTGTAATGATATTTTCTAAAATAACATTGAGGAGGAGTTGTAATGATATTTTCTAAGATAACAATGAGGAGGAGTTGTAATGATTTTTTCTAAGATAACAATGAGGAGGAGTTGTATGATTTTTTCTAAGATAACAATGAGGAGGAGTTGTATGATTTTTTCTAAGATAACAATGAGGAGGAGTTGTATGATTTTTTCTAAGATAACAATGAGGAGGAGTTGTAATGATTTTTTCTAAGATAACAATGAGGAGGAGTTGTAATGATTTTTTCTAAGATAACAATGAGGAGGAGTTGTAATGATATTTTCTAAGATAACATTGAGGAGGAGTTGTAATTATTTTTTCTAAGATAACAATGAGGAGGAGTTGTAATGATATTTTCTAAGATAACAATGAGGAGGAGTTGTAATGATTTTTTCTAAGATAACAATGAGGAGGAGTTGTAATGATATTTTCTAAGATAACATTGAGGAGGAGTTGTAATTATTTTTTCTAAGATAACAATGAGGAGGAGTTGTAATGATATTTTCTAAGATAACAATGAGGAGGAGTTGTAATGATTTTTTCTAAGATAACAATGAGGAGGAGTTGTATGATTTTTTCTAAGATAACAATGAGGAGGAGTTGTATGATTTTTTCTAAGATAACAATGAGGAGGAGTTGTAATGATTTTTTCTAAGATAACAATGAGGAGGAGTTGTAATGATATTTTCTAAGATAACATTGAGGAGAAGTTGTAATTATTTTTTCTAAGATAACAATGAGGAGGAGTTGTATGATTTTTTCTAAGATAACATTGAGGAGGAGTTGTAATGATATTTTCTAAGATAACATTGAGGAGGAGTTGTAATGATATTTTCTAAGATAACATTGAGGAGGAGTAGTAATGATTTTTTCTAAGATAACAATGTGGAGGAGTTGTATGATTTTTTCTAAGATAACAATGAGGAGGAGTTGTAATGATTTTTTCTAAGATAACATTGAGGAGGAGTTGTAATGATATTTTCTAAGATAACAATGAGGAGGAGTTGTAATGATATTTTCTAAGATAACAATGAGGAGGAGTTGTAATGATTTTTTCTAAGATAACATTGAGGAGGAGTTGTATGATTTTTTTCTAAGATAACATTGAGGAGGAGTTGTATGATTTTTTCTAAGATAACAATGAGGAGGAGTTGTATGATTTTTTCTAAGATAACAATGAGGAGGAGTTGTAATGATATTTTCTAAGATAACAATGAGGAGGAGTTGTAATGATTTTTTCTAAGATAACATTGAGGAGGAGTTGTAATGATATTTTCTAAGATAACAATGAGGAGGAGTTGTAATTATTTTTTCTAAGATAACAATGAGGAGTTGTATGATTTTTTCTAAGATAACAGTGAGGAGGAGTTGTAATGATATTTTCTAAGATAACATTGAGGAGGAGTTGTAATGATATTTTCTAAGATAACATTGAGGAGGAGTTGTAATGATATTTTCTAAGATAACATTGAGGAGGAGTTGTAATGATATTTTCTAAGATAACAGTGAGGAGGAGTTGTAATGATATTTTCTAAGATAACATTGAGGAGGAGTTGTATGATTTTTTCTAAGATAACAATGAGGAGGTGTAATGATTTTTTCTAAGATAACAGTGAGGAGGAGTTGTAATGATTTTTTCTAAGATAACAATGAGGAGGAGTTGTATGATTTTTTCTAAGATAACATTGAGGAGGAGTTGTAATGATATTTTCTAAGATAACATTGAGGAGGAGTTGTAATGATTTTTTCTAAGATAACAATGAGGAGTTGTATGATTTTTTCTAAGATAACAATGAGGAGGAGTTGTAATGATTTTTTCTAAGATAACATTGAGGAGGAGTTGTATGATTTTTTCTAAGATAACAATGAGGAGGAGTTGTATGATTTTTTCTAAGATAACATTGAGGAGGAGTTGTATGATTTTTTCTAAGATAACATTGAGGAGGAGTTGTAATGATTTTTTCTAAGATAACAATGAGGAGGAGGTGTAATGATTTTTTCTAAGATAACAATGAGGAGGAGTTGTAATGATTTTTTCTAAGATAACAATGAGGAGGAGGTGTAATGATTTTTTCTAAGATAACAATGAGGAGGAGTTGTAATGATTTTTTCTAAGATAACAATGAGGAGGAGTTGTAATGATTTTTTCTAAGATAACAATGAGGAGGAGTTGTAATGATTTTTTCTAAGATAACAATGAGGAGGAGTTGTAATGATTTTTTCTAAGATAACAATGAGGAGGAGTTGTAATGATTTTTTCTAAGATAACAATGAGGAGGAGTTGTAATGATTTTTTCTAAGATAACAATGAGGAGGAGTTGTAATGATTTTTTCTAAGATAACAATGAGGAGGAGTTGTAATGATTTTTTCTAAGATAACAATGAGGAGGAGTTGTAATGATTTTTTCTAAGATAACAATGAGGAGGAGTTGTAATGATTTTTTCTAAGATAACAATGAGGAGGAGTTGTAATGATTTTTTCTAAGATAACAATGAGGAGGAGTTGTAATGATTTTTTCTAAGATAACAATGAGGAGGAGTTGTAATGATTTTTTCTAAGATAACAATGAGGAGGAGTTGTAATGATTTTTTCTAAGATAACAATGAGGAGGAGTTGTAATGATTTTTTCTAAAGATAACATTGAGGAGGAGTTGTAATTATTTTTTCTAAGATAACATTGAGGAGGAGTTGTATTGATATTTTCTAAGAAAACAGTGAGGAGGGGTTGTAATGATTTTTTGTAAGATAACAGTGAGGAGGAGTTGTTATTCATCTTTCTTAAGATAACAGTGAGTTATGATGCTATTTGTTGACACCCAGACAGTGAGTTATAATCCTATCTGCTGACACCCAGCCATTAGATAGAGGCTGACCCATCCATAAGAGCTCTATAATTGGCATGGACTGAAGGGTTAGCATTACGCTGATGAATTACACTGCTCATCCATTCCTTATGTCAGACCATTTGGGGGAATCCACCATCACGATGGAAGGAGATGTGTTTGTTTTATCATGCATCCTTCATCCAGGGAATCCCTGCAGGTCCATCACAGGATAATGGCCTCTACATTGATCCTCTATGTCCTCTTCCTAAATGCCCTGAGAGCTTAGAACTGCTGCACTGTTGTCATTAGGTATTAATGCCAAGGCAGATGTGGTCCGGGACGTGGCTTGTGGGAGGGGGGTCTAACCTTGAATTCCACCAACATTGGAAATTTACAAATAATGCAGATGTGGTCAGGGGTGGTGTCCAACTTTGAATTCCACCAACCCAGATGGTGAATTTAGTGATGCTACCCCGCATAGTGGGCTAGCATCACCAAATTCACCCTCTGGGGACCTCATTCTGCTGAGGTGTAAGCAGAATAAGGTCCCCAGAGGGTGAATTTGGTTATGCTAGCCCGCTAGGATGAATTTGGTGATGCTAGCGCGCTATGCGGGGTATCATCACTAAATTCACCCTCTGGGGACCTCATTCTGCAAATGACAGACACACTATTTCAAGGCTTGAATTCCACCAACATTATAAATTGCTAACCAATGCAGATGTGGTCAGGTACGTTGCGTGTTGGGACTGTTCAACTTTGCATTTCCAACTACAACATTCCCATTGGGAAATTCAGTTGGACCCAAAAGCAATTTTTTCAACAGCTCAAACAAAATTTCCTCAATTTTCAACTATTTTTGGTCTTAAAACTTGTAATTTTAACATCAAAATTACATTTATAGACAGTATAAATTGTTTGTTGTTGTAATGAGAATACAATGTCCTAACAATATGTACTTTGACGTTGTAAGCCATTAAATTCTCTTATATATGCAAGGCTTCCTATGGGAGACTCACATATACAGGTATATACAGGTAGAGAATGCACTGGCACAATCTTTAATGCTGCAACAATGCAGCTCCCGTCATGAAAGGTTTAAACAGTTAGTCGCCAACCTGGTGTACTTCTCAATGTGGGTCCCTAAAAGCTTGTTAACCCTTTACCCAACAAACCGGCCAAAACCGGCCAAATAAAGCTTCAACAGCCTAAAATATCTTCGGTCTGTCTCAATAGAACCATACAAATATGGATATCATTGGAACCGGCTCCTTGACCACATTGTGATAGTTACAGTTATGCCCTGTGCCAATGCATTCTCTTATATATGCGAGTCGACCATAGGTCGCCTCGCATATATAAGAGAATGCATTGGCCTAAAAAAAATCTTTTTTTACCATTTTTTCTTACATTCTTTAACAATTTTATAATTTTTAATGTGTTAAGCCAATGCATTCTCTTATATATGCGAGGCGACCTATGGTCGACTCGCATATATAAGAGAATGCATTGGCTCAGGGCCCTTCTGTTGGGTAAAGGGTTAACCCTTCCATGACGGGAGCTGAGCTGGTGCAGTATTAAAGATCCTGTACCAATGCATTATCCTATATATACAAGTCTCCCATAGGGAGCCTCACATATATAAGAGAATGCACTGACTTAGAAAGTCAAGGTAAATAATGTCAGGCCAATGTATTCTCTTATATATGCAAGGCTCCCTATGGAAGAATTACATATACAGTAATGCCCTAAATAATCGACTAAAGAAACTGAAAAACTTGTTGATTTGATAATATATGGTAAAAGATACTTTCCAGAGAAGATGAAGCCTAAGCAGAAATGGGTCCCTGGAGGGTGAATTTGGTGATGCTAGCCCACTGTACTGGGTAGCATCACAAAATTCACCCTCTGGGGACCTCACTCTGCAAATGTCCAGCACCATATTTTTTAGGCCTGATACAAAATATAGCAATCCTCAAATTACAGTAATGCCCCAAGTAATCGACTTATTAACCACAGCGAGAATTATGGGTAACTTTTCAGGATTTAGTCGGAAATATGGCTTGTTGCCATTCATCGGAAAGCGCTCATTGAGAGCTTTCCGATGAATGGCAACAAGCCATATTTCCGACTAAATCCTGAAAATTTACCCAAAATTCTGCTGCGGTTAAGGAGTAGATTATTTCGGCCATTACTGTGTAAGAGAATGCATTGGCACAGGGTTTTCGCAAAAACTGAGGAAGCTCCCGTCATGGAAGCGTTAATTCATGACCTCTCAACATGAGACTTATTAAATTACTCAAGCAAAAATATCATTGATGCCCACATCTCTCAATGTCAGAGCAAATAGGGAACCAGTCATTAACCCTTTGAGTGCCAGGGGCCGATATTATCGGCCCTAAACCTACACAATAAGTCTGTTAAAGAATATAATAAAATATATTAAAATTGTAAAAAAAAAAAAAAAAAAAAAAATGTTAAGCCAATGCATTCTCTTATATATGCGAGGCGACCTATGGTCGACTCGCATATATAAGAGAATACATTGGCACAGGGTATATGGGTTTATACAAAAATCGGACCTGGCACTCAAAGGGTTAACATCTATTGCTTTATATGTTGATTCTCGTGAGACTGGTTCTATGAGACACACCCTGTCTGGATGAAGACCTACCATTACAGATTACTGTGCTAGCTTCACTCTGTAACGGGGCCATGCTTAATTAAGTTTATGTTTAGCATCATCCATGATTCTGAGAATTAAATGTGAAATGATTTTTGCTGATTTTTCATTATTAATTATTCTCAATAGGTTTCTGAAGTTATTTATCTAGTGCAATGTATTATAATTTTTCAAATATTAGCACAAATCTTGTTTACATTAATTTTATGCAAATGAAGCATGTGTCTAGGGACTGAGAGTAAATGTTCCTATCTGAATTTTGCACATGCAGGGGACACTCATTGAGACAATGGAATTGTTCATTGTGCCAATAATTAATTTTATCACATAATTTGGCCATAAAAGCAGTTTCATAATTATCGGTAATAGACACGTTTAATATCAGCGCTTGCGATGACGTCACGGCGTTCTTCAAATAACTTGCATTTTTTTTTATTACTTGGTTTATAATTACGGAATTCCCTACACAAAATAAAGCCGTTTGTCAATAAAAATAAAATTTTAGTTCTTGGTTTTTTTTTTTATTTCAGCCAATGGGAATATTAATCCAGACAAATAATAAAAAAGAAAGAAAAAGTAAATAAGTTAACGTAAAATATACAACATCGATTTAACAGCGAAGCCTCTTGGTGATGTTTATGGTATTGAATCTAAATGCCAACATGGCGGATGCTGATATTGACAATATTTTTTCATCTATCCGTATCATGCTTTAAAGAAACATCCAAATCAAAAATATATTTGCCCGTGCTTGTTTTAGATTAGGAGATTATTATACAGCAAATATTTTATTTCTCCCGACCCTATTTTTTGATAATTTCAATTTATAAACAAACTAGCAGGTGACCCGACTTCGTCCGGGCTTTGACCTTGAATTGACCATTTTGAAGGTCAAGGTCAGGTCGGAGTCACGATTTGACCCGTCCAAAACACTCCCAGTCGTCGAAATCCGTCCAGCAGTTTTCCCGGCCATAGCTAACAGACAAACAGACAGAAGTCCCAAAATATATATTAGATCATTTGTGGGTACCCGTTTCAAAGTGAAGGTCACCTCGGGCGGAAAAACTGACCCGATGAAAATCTCCCCCATTCCCAGGAACCCCTAAGTACGAACACAGAATCAAACAACACGCACATGTCTGTACACAGACACACCATGCTCATGTCTGGACACATACACGCTCTTTATCAACGACACTGCAGTAACGAACGCTCTTTAACTATCACGCGATTAACCCATGGACTACTCATTGCTGTGGCGGGGGATTGGAGAATGAATGCTCTGACGTTCTCAGAAGCGGTGCGATGACATGAGACACTCGTTCCCGATCTTTCCCTAATTTACCCCCTTTTCATGTTATGTTTAGCTTGTTTCCCGTTCGCCATTTTACCCCCATTTTTCGCTGTTAGCATTTTTTTTAGCATTTTTAATATTTTTTCGATTTGTAATGTTATGTGCTTTTGTATTCCTTAGTAACTTATAGTTTATTATAATTTTTATCCATTCGCTATTTACTATTATTTTAGGATGTGTGCCATGTTTGTATTGTAAGCGCATTGAAACTAATTTATTGTATAATGCGCTCTAAATGTATCTATAATAATAATAATAATAATAATAATCTAGGATTTTACCCTTAGATAGGAAGTTTGGGCTCAATCCGTCTGACAGTTTTCCCAGCCATAGCTAACAAACAAACTAACAGAAGTCCCAAAATATATATTAGACTAGAAGGTGACCCGACTTCGTCCGGGCTTTGACCTCGAATTGTCTATTTTGAAGGCCAAGGTCAAGTGGGGTCACGATTTGACCCGTCCAAAACACAGTGACCGAACAAAAGTACCCGACAAAAGTACCTGTCGAAATCCATCCGGTTTTACCCGATTTGACCTTGAATTGACCATTTTGAAGGTCAAGGTCAGGTGGGGTCAAACACCAACACCCAAAAAATGGTGGAAATTGGCCCAGCGGATACCGGGAAATCGGCCCAGCGGATACCGAGATACCCTATGCATCAAATTTCGTCCGTAAAAATCCGCCAGTTTAACCCGATTTGATTTCCACTCAAGTATATAAACGCGCCTCATATACACACGCTCATTAATTATCAAGTTTCAACGTAAAGATAAATTACCATCGGTGCCCGAGATATCGCCAAGACGTCTGAAACAGTCAAATGCATCGGCCGGTTAAGCGTTAACGTGATATAACGTTATGACCTCTAACGACGTCATAGAAGTTACGCATTGTTTTTATCCTGATGGAAGATAGTACCACTTCTTCTTGATAATTGAGGCAGATAACTAAAATAGATACATACGCATTATATATTGTTGGAAAGAGGAAACACGAAAGATTCTCACAGTGTCATTATTATGACTGGCATTTTATTATTCGCGCTGTTTCGAATCGATTTGTAAGCACCGAACTCAAATGAAAGTCCCGTAACACAGCGTATAAACAGATTTGACCTCGGCACGTGAAAAGTTTACCTCGGATCTGAAAATCAATAGGCCTATGTTACTCCTGGCCCGAAAATACCCCCACATACCAAGTTTCATCGAAATCGGGTCGGCCGTTTTCGAGTTCATCGATTACACACACACAAACAAACAAACAAACAGTACTTCCAAAATATATAATAGACTAGAAGGTGACCCGACTTCGTCCGGGCTTTGACCTTGAATTGTCCATTTTGAAGGTCAAGGTCAAGTGGGGTCACGATTTGACCAGTCCAAAAACACTGCCCGGACAAAAGTACCCGACAAACGTGCCCGTCGAAATCCATCCGGTTTTACCCGATTTGACCTTGAATTGATCATTTTGAAGGTCAAGGTCTGGTCGGGGTCACGATTGGACCCGTCCAAAACAATCGGTGAACAAAAGTGACCCACGTATCAAATTTCGTCGAAATCCCATCAAAATTGGCGATTGACCTTGAAGTTACCCGATTTCAAGGTCAGTGTCACGTCGCACGGGCAAATGAATATGCTTATGAGACTCGCCATAAGAAAGTACCCCCACATACCAAGTTTCATCGAAATCCCGTGATATTCGGGCGTTTGACCTTGAAATGACCCGATTTCAAGGTCAAGGTGACATCGCACGGACAAATTAATATGCCTATGTTCGTCCCCGGCCGAAAATAACCCCACATACCAAGTTTCATCGAAATCGGCTGGGCCATTTTCGAGTCCATCGATTACACACACACACACAGACAGATACACACACACACACACAGATCTTTCAAAATATATAATAGACTAGAAGGTGACCCGACTTCGTCCGGGCTTTGACCTTGAATTGTCCATTTTGAAGGTCAAGGTCAAGTGGGGTCACGATTTGACCAGTCCAAAAACACTACCCGGACAAAAGTACCCGACAAACGTGCCCGTCGAAATCCATCCGGTTTTACCCGATTTGACCTTGAATTGATCATTTTGAAGGTCAAGGTCTGGTCGGGGTCACGATTGGACCCGTCCAAAACAATCGGTGAACAAAAGTAACCACACGTATCAAATTTCGTCGAAATCCCATCAAAATTGGCGATTTGACCTTGAAATTACCCGATTTCAAGGTCACGTCGCACGGGCAAATGAATATGCTTATGAGACTCGCCATAAGAAAGTACCCCCACATACCAAGTTTCGTCGAAATCCCGTGATATTCGGGCGTTTGACCTTGAAATGACCCGATTTCAAGGTCAAGGTGACGTCGCACGGACAAATTAATATGCCTATGTTCGTCCCCGGCCGAAAATACCCCCACATACCAAGTTTCATCGAAATCGGCTGGGCCATTTTCGAGTCCATCGATTACACACACACACACAGACAGATACACACACACACACACAGATCTTTCAAAATATATAATAGACTAGCCGATGAGCCCGACGTTGTCCGGGCTATTCAAAAACCAAATTTCAAGTCGATAGCTCCACCCGTTTCCGAGATCTGGTCTGCGCATGCGATAGCTCCACCCGTTTCCGAGATCTCGTCTGCGCATGCGCGAAGCTGGCGTCGCACGGGCTCGGCGACCCAATAAAATTCGTATTCGGGGCAAGATACATTCACATACCAAATTTCAAGTCGATAGCTCCACCCGTTTCCGAGATCTCGTCTGCGCATGCGCGAAGCGGGCGTCGCACGGGCTCGCCAATACGACAACGACCGCCGCCTGGTCAAACTACACACACGTACCAAGTTTCGTCCCGATCGGTCGAGAATCGTAGATTTGTATTAATGACAGACAAACATACAGACAGACAGACAGACAAACAAACAAACAGAGGTCTTCAAAATATATATGAGATTATACAGATTTTATTTTTTTTCCTCCCACCTCCCCTACCTTTGAGCCAAAGAAATCCGTAAACCGAGTAATAAAAAATGAAATGCCTTAAATTAATTAATGACGGCCTTGATGTATAGGGTCTGTCACTTCGCTGGATATTTCCCCAGTGCATTATCTCAATCCTCCTGTAAATCCCCTAAATGAAATATGACCATGTCATTGGCTTTACTTGTAAGTTGGATCCATTCTAACATCTGCTGGTCTGTAATGGGTAGGTTACACTGATAGTCTGATAGAGATATATGTGACCATAGTGAATTAATGGTATTTACCATTCTCAATCAATTGTTGTCTTTGGGGAATACTAAAAGGTATATGAGTTTAACCCTTTACCCAACAAACCGGCCAAATAAAGCTTGAACAGCCTAAAATATCTTTGGTCTGTCTCAATAGAACCATACAAATATGGATATCATTGGAACCGGCTCCTTGACCACATTGTGATAGTTACAGTTATGACCTGTGCCAATGCATTCTCTTATATATGCGAGTCGACCATAGGTCGCCTCGCATATATAAGAGAATGCATTGGCCTAAAAAAAATCTTTTTTTAACACTTTTTCTTACATTCTTTAACAATTTTATAATTTTTAATGTGTTAAGCCAATGCATTCTCTTATATATGCGAGGCGACCTATGGTCGACTCGCATATATAAGAGAATGCATTGGCACAGGGCCGTTCTGTTGGGTAAAGGGTTAACAGGAGGGTACAGACATAGGTTATTATTGCTGAAGGTGTCACTCTCACCAAAAGAAGTGCTGCAGGGTACACAGGATTTTAAAATGTGCTGAATGGTACACACATGTTTTGAAATCTCGTTTTAAATGACGTTTAGTATTCGTATCTGCCATTATTTCTGTTAGAGAATGATTGTTTGCGTTCCAATGAACATTAAAATGAACAGAAAACAAACTGCTAATGGGCATCAGACTTTCAGAAATACAGTTTTAGAAACGGTGTCACTGCCGATCTCAAAACGTGTGTACCCTTCAGCACATTTTCCAAACCCTGTGTAGTACCCTTCAGCACTTTTTTGGTGAGAGTGACCCCTTCAGTGTTATTATTATACAATGATTCCTACACTGTTGTACTATTAGTTTCTTGTAACCATTAATTAATAATAATTTCCCACTAGGTGACAGTGACCTTATACCAACATTAAGGCACCTAAAACAAAGAAAATCTTATCCCCCCCCCCAACAGAGTTCCTCATATCATGTATTTCCATGGATTAAGCCCAAGAGGACTAACCATAATCATTCCCAAACCCGAGTGTTCCATACTGATCAGACATTTAAAATGATTGCCTGGAAAATATATTGTCAATCATGATGGAAAAATCACCCATAGAATTCCACTTGGATCTACGGTATGTGACCATGATATGATCAACTTGTCACCCCATGTTACCTGTCACATACATGTATATAGTATCAATATTGGGCCAGGGAGCGCTTAGGAAACCATATTCCGAAAATCAAAGATCCACATAAGATTTTCAGCACCCATACACTGCTTGACCATGCACACTTGGTGTGAACAGGAAGGTTTTTAGTCATATATCTTTCTTATGTGACAATGTTAGGGTTAAGCCATGTGCATGATACATTACGATGCCTAACTTGAGACATTGAGGTGATTAGAAATCCACGTCAGACATCATTTGTACATTACGATGCCTAACTTTAGACATTGAGGCGATTAGAAATCCACGTCGCACATCATTTGTACATTACGATGCCTAACTTGAGACATTGAGGCGATTAGAAATCCACGTCGCACATCATTTGTACATTACGATGCCTAACTTTAGACATTGAGGCGATTAGAAATCCACGTCGGACATCATTTGTACATTACGATGCCTAACTTGAGACATTGAGGCGATTAGAAATCCACGTCGCACATCATTTGTACATTACGATGCCTAACTTGAGACATTGAGGCGATTAGAAATCCACGTCAGACATCATTTGTACATTACGATGCCTAACTTTAGACATTGAGGCGATTAGAAATCCACGTCAGACATCATTTGTACATTACGATACCTAACTTGAGACATTGAGGTGATTAGAAATCCACGTCAGACATCATTTGTACATTACGATGCCTAACTTGAGACATTGAGGCGATTAGAAATCCACGTCAGACATCATTTGTACATTACGATGCCTAACTTGAGACATTGAGGCGATTAGAAATCCACGTCAGACATCATTTGTACATTACGATGCCTAACTTGAGACATTGAGGCGATTAGAAATCCACGTCAGACATCATTTGTACATTACGATGCCTAACTTGAGACATTGAGGCGATTAGAAATCCACGTCGCACATCATTTGTACATTACGATGCCTAATTTGAGACATTGAGGCATTGAGGCAATTAGAAATCCACGTCAGACATCATTTGTACATTACGATGCCTTACTTGAGACATTGAGGCGATTAGAAATCCACGTCGCACATCATTTGTACATTACGATGCCTAACTTGAGACATTGAGGCGATTAGAAATCCACGTCAGACATCATTTGTACATTACGATACCTAACTTGAGACATTGAGCCGATTAGAAATCCACGTCGCACATCATTTGTACATTACGATGCCTAACTTGAGACATTGAGGTGATTAGAAATCCACGTCAGACATCATTTGTACATTACGATGCCTAACTTAAGACATTGAGGCGATTAGAAATCCACGTCAGACATCATTTGTACATTACGATGCCTAACTTAAGACATTGAGGCGATTAGAAATCCACGTCAGACATCATTTGTACATTACGATGCCTAACTTAAGACATTGAGGCGATTAGAAATCCACGTCAGACATCATTTGTACATTACGATGCCTAACTTGAGACATTGAGGCAATTAGAAATCCACGTCGCACATCATTTGTACATTACGATGCCTAACTTAAGACATTGAGGCGATTAGAAATCCACGTCAGACATCATTTGTACATTACGATGCCTAACTTGAGACATTGAGGCGATTAGAAATCCACGTCAGACATCATTTGTACATTACGATGCCTAACTTTAGACATTGAGGCGATTAGAAATCCACGTCGGACATCATTTGTACATTACGATGCCTAACTTGAGACATTGAGGCGATTAGAAATCCACGTCGCACATCATTTGTACATTACGATGCCTAACTTGAGACATTGAGGCGATTAGAAATCCACGTCGCACATCATTTGTACATTACGATGCCTAACTTGAGACATTGAGGTGATTAGAAATCCACGTCAGACATCATTTGTACATTACGATGCCTAACTTGAGACATTGATGTGATTAGAAATCCACGTCGCACATCATTTGTACATTACGATGCCTAACTTGAGACATTGAGGCGATTAGAAATCCACGTCAGACATCATTTGTACATTACGATGCCTAACTTGAGACATTGAGGCGATTAGAAATCCACGTCGGACATCATTTGTACATTACGATGCTTAACTTAAGACGTTGAGGCAATTAGAAATCCACGTCGCACATCATTTGTACATTACGATGCCTAACTTAAGACATTGAGGCGATTAGAAATCCACGTCGGACATCATTTGTACATTACGATGCCTAACTTGAGACATTGAGGCGATTAGAAATCCACGTCGCACATCATTTGTACATTACGATGCCTAACTTAAGACATTGAGGCGATTAGAAATCCACGTCAGACATCATTTGTACATTACGATGCCTAACTTAAGACATTGAGGCGATTAGAAATCCACGTCAGACATCATTTGTACATTACGATGCCTAACTTAAGACATTGAGGCGATTAGAAATCCACATCAGACATCATTTGTACATTACGATGCCTAACTTAAGACACTGAGGCGATTAGAAATCCACGTCGCACATCATTTGTACATTACGATGCCTAACTTGAGACATTGAGGCGATTAGAAATCCACGTCGCACATCATTTGTACATTACGATGCCTAACTTAAAACATTGAGGCGATTAGAAATCCACGTCGCACATCATTTGTACATTACGATGCCTAACTTAAGACATTGAGGCGATTAGAAATCCACGTCGGACATCATTTGTACATTACGATGCCTAACTTGAGACATTGAGGCGATTAGAAATCCACGTCGCACATCATTTGTACATTACGATGCCTAACTTTAGACATTGAGGCGATTAGAAATCCACGTCGGACATCATTTGTACATTACGATGCCTAACTTGAGACATTGAGGCGATTAGAAATCCACGTCGCACATCATTTGTACATTACGATGCCTAACTTGAGACATTGAGGCGATTAGAAATCCACGTCAGACATCATTTGTACATTACGATGCCTAACTTTAGACATTGAGGCGATTAGAAATCCACGTCAGACATCATTTGTACATTACGATACCTAACTTGAGACATTGAGGTGATTAGAAATCCACGTCAGACATCATTTGTACATTACGATGCCTAACTTGAGACATTGAGGCGATTAGAAATCCACGTCAGACATCATTTGTACATTACGATGCCTAACTTGAGACATTGAGGCGATTAGAAATCCACGTCAGACATCATTTGTACATTACGATGCCTAACTTGAGACATTGAGGCGATTAGAAATCCACGTCAGACATCATTTGTACATTACGATGCCTAACTTGAGACATTGAGGCGATTAGAAATCCACGTCGCACATCATTTGTACATTACGATGCCTAACTTGAGACATTGAGGCATTGAGGCAATTAGAAATCCACGTCAGACATCATTTGTACATTACGATGCCTAACTTGAGACATTGAGGCGATTAGAAATCCACGTCGCACATCATTTGTACATTACGATGCCTTACTTGAGACATTGAGGCGATTAGAAATCCACGTCGCACATCATTTGTACATTACGATGCCTAACTTGAGACATTGAGGCGATTAGAAATCCACGTCAGACATCATTTGTACATTACGATACCTAACTTGAGACATTGAGCCGATTAGAAATCCACGTCGCACATCATTTGTACATTACGATGCCTAACTTGAGACATTGAGGTGATTAGAAATCCACGTCAGACATCATTTGTACATTACGATGCCTAACTTAAGACATTGAGGCGATTAGAAATCCACGTCAGACATCATTTGTACATTACGATGCCTAACTTGAGACATTGAGGCGATTAGAAATCCACGTCAGACATCATTTGTACATTACGATGCCTAACTTGAGACATTGAGGTGATTAGAAATCCACGTCGCACATCATTTGTACATTACGATGCCTAACTTGAGACATTGAGGTGATTAGAAATCCACGCCAGACATCATTTGTATATTACGATGCCTAACTTAAGACATTGAGGTGATTAGAAATCCACGTCAGACATCATTTGTACATTACGATGCCTAACTTGAGACATTGAGGCGATTAGAAATCCACGCCAGACATCATTTGTACATTACGATGCCTAACTTGAGACATTGAGGCGATTAGAAATCCACGTCAGACATCATTTGTACATTACGATGCCTAACTTGAGACATTGAGGCGATTAGAAATCCACGTCGGACATCATTTGTACATTACGATGCCTAACTTGAGACATTGAGGCGATTAGAAATCCACGCCAGACATCATTTGTACATTACGATGCCTAACTTGAGACATTGAGGCGATTAGAAATCCACGTCGCACATCATTTGTACATTACGATGCCTAACTTGAGACATTGAGGCGATTAGAAATCCACGCCAGACATCATTTGTACATTACGATGCCTAACTTGAGACATTGAGGCGATTAGAAATCCACGCCAGACATCATTTGTACATTACGATGCCTAACTTGAGACATTGAGGCGATTAGAAATCCACGTCGGACATCATTTGTACATTACAATGCCTAACTTGAGACATTGAGGCGATTAGAAATCCACGTCAGACATCATTTGTACATTACGATGCCTAACTTGAGACATTGAGGCGATTAGAAATCCACGTCAGACATCATTTGTACATTACGATGCCTAACTTGAGACATTGAGGCGATTAGAAATCCACGTCAGACATCATTTGTACATTACGATGCCTAACTTGAGACATTGAGGCGATTAGAAATCCACGTCGCACATCATTTGTACATTACGATGCCTAACTTGAGACATTGAGGCGATTAGAAATCCACGTCAGACATCATTTGTACATTACGATGCCTAACTTTAGACATTGAGGCGATTAGAAATCCACGTCAGACATCATTTGTACATTACGATGCCTAACTTGAGACATTGAGGCGATTAGAAATCCACGTCAGACATCATTTGTACATTACGATGCCTAACTTGAGACATTGAGGCGATTAGAAATCCACGTCAGACATCATTTGTACATTACGATGCCTAACTTGAGACATTGAGGCGATTAGAAATCCACGTCGCACATCATTTGTACATTACAATGCCTAACTTGAGACATTGAGGCGATTAGAAATCCACGTCAGACATCATTTGTACATTACGATGCCTAACTTGAGACATTGAGGCGATTAGAAATCCACGTCAGACATCATTTGTACATTACGATGCCTAACTTGAGACATTGAGGCGATTAGAAATCCACGTCGCACATCATTTGTACATTACGATGCCTAACTTAAGACATTGAGGCGATTAGAAATCCACGTCAGACATCATTTGTACATTACGATGCCTAACTTAAGACATTGAGGCGATTAGAAATCCACGTCGGACATCATTTGTACATTACGATGCCTAACTTAAGACATTGAGGCAATTAGAAATCCACGTCGCACATCATTTGTACATTACGATGCCTAACTTAAGACATTGAGGCGATTAGAAATCCACGTCAGACATCATTTGTACATTACGATGCCTAACTTAAGACATTGAGGCGATTAGAAATCCACGTCAGACATCATTTGTACATTACGATGCCTAACTTGAGACATTGAGGCAATTAGAAATCCACGTCGCACATCATTTGTACATTACGATGCCTAACTTAAGACATTGAGGCGATTAGAAATCCACGTCAGACATCATTTGTACATTACGATGCCTAACTTGAGACATTGAGGCGATTAGAAATCCACGTCAGACATCATTTGTACATTACGATGCCTAACTTTAGACATTGAGGCGATTAGAAATCCACGTCGGACATCATTTGTACATTACGATGCCTAACTTGAGACATTGAGGCGATTAGAAATCCACGTCGCACATCATTTGTACATTACGATGCCTAACTTGAGACATTGAGGCGATTAGAAATCCACGTCGCACATCATTTGTACATTACGATGCCTAACTTGAGTCATTGAGGTGATTAGAAATCCACGTCAGACATCATTTGTACATTACGATGCCTAACTTGAGACATTGAGGTGATTAGAAATCCACGTCGCACATCATTTGTACATTACGATGCCTAACTTGAGACATTGAGGCGATTAGAAATCCACGTCAGACATCATTTGTACATTACGATGCCTAACTTGAGACATTGAGGCGATTAGAAATCCACGTCGGACATCATTTGTACATTACGATGCTTAACTTAAGACGTTGAGGCAATTAGAAATCCACGTCGCACATCATTTGTACATTACGATGCCTAACTTAAGACATTGAGGCGATTAGAAATCCACGTCGGACATCATTTGTACATTACGATGCCTAACTTGAGACATTGAGGCGATTAGAAATCCACGTCGCACATCATTTGTACATTACGATGCCTAACTTAAGACATTGAGGCGATTAGAAATCCACGTCAGACATCATTTGTACATTACGATGCCTAACTTAAGACATTGAGGCGATTAGAAATCCACGTCAGACATCATTTGTACATTACGATGCCTAACTTAAGACATTGAGGCGATTAGAAATCCACGTCAGACATCATTTGTACATTACGATGCCTAACTTAAGACACTGAGGCGATTAGAAATCCACGTCGCACATCATTTGTACATTACGATGCCTAACTTGAGACATTGAGGCGATTAGAAATCCACGTCGCACATCATTTGTACATTACGATGCCTAACTTAAGACATTGAGGCGATTAGAAATCCACGTCGCACATCATTTGTACATTACGATGCCTAACTTAAGACATTGAGGCGATTAGAAATCCACGTCGGACATCATTTGTACATTACGATGCCTAACTTGAGGCGATTAGAAATCCACGTCGCACATCATTTGTACATTACGATGCCTAACTTTAGACATTGAGGCGATTAGAAATCCACGTCAGACATCATTTGTACATTATGATGCCTAACTTGAGACATTGAGGTGATTAGAAATCCACGTCGCACATCATTTGTACATTACGATGCCTAACTTGAGACATTGAGGCGATTAGAAATCCACGTCGCACATCATTTGTACATTACGATGCCTAACTTGAGACATTGAGGCGATTAGAAATCCACGTCGGACATCATTTGTACATTACGATGCCTAACTTAAGACATTGAGGCGATTAGAAATCCACGTCAGACATCATTTGTACATTACGATGCCTAACTTGAGACATTGAGGCGATTAGAAATCCACGTCGCACATCATTTGTACATTACGATGCCTAACTTGAGACATTGAGGCGATTAGAAATCCACGTCAGACATCATTTGTACATTACGATGCCTAACTTGAGACATTGAGGCGATTAGAAATCCACGTCAGACATCATTTGTACATTACGATGCCTAACTTAAGACATTGAGGCGATTAGAAATCCACGTCAGACATCATTTGTACATTACGATGCCTAACTTGAGACATGGAGGCGATTAGAAATCCACGTCAGACATCATTTGTACATTACGATGCCTAACTTTAGATATTGAGGCGATTAGAAATCCATGTCAGATATCATTTGGCAAAAAAAAGAAATGGCACCAATCCTTACTTATTTCTTGAAATAAGTTGGCGTTTACGAACTACTCACTTTTTTGCCAAAAAAAATTCAGTATAGAAATAATATACCCCACTCCCACCCAAATTTGGTATCCAACCATGACTGCCAGAGCATGGGTGCAGATGGGAGCACATCAGTGTTCACGCTGGACCGAAAAAAACTTTAGCCAAAAGTTTAGCCAAATGAAAATTTTATTAGCCAAATGAACAAAACTTTAGCCAAATGTTTTTTGGCCAAATTAAATCATCGTTTTCTGGTCGGTTCACAATTAATGACTAAAACGTAAAATCTAACAGACACAGGTAAAATACACAATAATTTAAATAATTTTTATGAACTAGAAGTATTTTTTATATATATCATTTCAAACTTCATAGAATGACAAGAAAAACCTCAGATATCACCTAAAACAGCATTGTTTTATTGTCCTAAGAGACAATTACAGTAATGCCCTAAATAATCGACTCCTTAACCACATCAGAATTATGGGTAACTTTTCAGGATTTAGTCGGAAATATGGCTTGTTGCCATTCATCGGAAAGCTCTCAGTGAGAGCTTTCCGATGAATGGCAACAAGCCATATTTCCGACTAAATCCTGAAAAGTTACCAATAATTCTGCTGTGGTTAAGGAGTTGATCATTTAGGGCATTACTGTACAATCATTCTAGCAGCTTAATTTGAGCTTTGGACCTGGGAAGTGCTGTAAAATCTGGTATGGTTACTAAATTATGTCATTTTGGCGTTTATGCTAATACCTCAGACTGAGAAAAGTGCCTTTTTATGTAAGTTTGTACCCCCTTGTCCTCGGTTGCTCGGGCATCCCTGTGTCCAACATGAACGATTGGCAAGCAATCCAAGCAAATGGCTGAGGAATCATTGTCTTTAGTACAGGCAGGGTTAAATTATTTGTCCCCGGTTTCTTCGGGCGCCCATGTGTACAACGTGAACTTGTGGCAAGAAATCCAAGTAAATGGCTGAGGAATCATTGTCTTTAGTACAGGCAGGGTTAAATTATTTGTCCTCGGTTTCTTCGGGCGCCCATGTGTACAACATGAACGTGTGGCAAGAAATCCAAGCAAATGGCTGAGGAATCATTGTCTTTAATATAGGGTTAAATTCTATATCCTTGACTCCACAATGAAATCACATGCAGACTCCAACAAAATCATAAAAAAAAATAATCATCTTCATTCTGCTTGTGGAAACCAACTAGATAAAGTTTCTACATCCAATTGTCCACATTAAAGCGAGTAGACATCTTAAATCATCTTTTCTTGAAAGAACCATTGATATAAATCATACAAGACTCATATTACATGTCAACCTGTCAAGATGTAGTTCCGTTAGCCAACACAATTCTCGGAGTGTTGAACTCATGAGTTCGTTCTCGGAGAATTTACACCGTATCACACTCTCCAAAAATCAATCGGTTCTGACTGAAATGTAATCGTGATCTATTTTGACTCTATATAATTGTTCCCATAATAATCTGTCTTCCGTAAAAGGGTTCCATTTGGGCTTAAACTTGATTAAATTATGAGGTGAAGTAAAGTATTATTGGCAAAATTATCACCTTTAATTAACAAAGGACAAATTGCAGCATTATAATTAGTCTGAAGGAAATTTTACTGATCAAGTTATATTCTGAGATGCCTTCAGTTCTCATGGCTGGATGTCTGGAAAATTATTTCAAGTGCAACACTTTCTACTGGTATATTTAATTGACTCTCACTGCCAGTTATAATTGTGTACCTTGGAATGGTCCATTATTTATTTGAAGTGGTGTTCAGGAAAATGAGCAGACAGCAAAGAGTCAAAAATATAATAGAAATTTAGAATAATTCATATTCATTGAAGGGAAATTTGGAGAAGTCACTTCTATCGGAGGCCAAATTCACATTTATTAATAATTGGGCTTCAGCGCAATTCAATTGCGCTCAGCGCAATCAATTGATCTGAACAGCGCAATCAATTGCACTTCAGCGCAATTAAAAATTAATTATGCTTCAGCGCAATTAAAAATTAATTGGGCTTCAGCGCAGTTCAATTACTTCTCTGTCAGATGAGCGCGCCCTATTTTACGAGAACATATCACCCAATTTGTTAAACATCCCCAACGAGAGACTATTTAAACAAATAATGACCTGTACAGACTCAAAAACTATTTGGGCTCTGGCACACTTCGTCCATTGTGGATTGAAAAAGAAAGGGGTTTGGCAACCGAGTAACGAACTCTTAACCCTTTACCCAACAAACCGGCCAAAAACGGCCAAATAAAGCTGCAACAGCCTAAATTATCTTGGGTCTGTCTCAATAAAACCATACAAATATGGATATCATTGGAACCGGCTCCTTGACCACATTGTGATAGTTACAGTTAGCCCTGTGCCAATGCATTCTCTTATATATGCGAGTCGACCATAGGTCGCCTCGCATATATAAGAGAATGCATTGGCCTAAAAATAAATTAACACTTTTTACCATTTTTTCTTACATTCTTTAACAATTTTGAATGTGTTAAGCCAATGCATTCTCTTATATATGCGAGGCGACCTATGGTCGACCCGCATATATAAGAGAATGCATTGGCACATGGCCGTTCTGTTGGGTAAAGGGTTAAATCGAGTACAACTAAAAAGATACAAAGATTCTTCGACTTGAGACCATGCCAGTGTTGCCAGTCTCAATTCTGAATGGTATATTTGCCAATCATATACATATATTATCACAATTTATGGCGGGCATATACATGTATATCATATGTATATTACCATATATCATCATATATACCGCCATATACCATTGTTGTTACTTCTTAACTTTGTTTCATGTAATTCATCCATTTTGTCTTGTTATTCTGTGTTCATGTACATTAAACCATATACCATGTATGATGTACCCTACAAATAAACATGATTGATTGATTGATCTATATCCCCAAATTGGCAGACGACACAAAATGCTTAATCGAGGTGCCCAATGGGTGCACATCAACATCTGCACGATCTGGGAACTTAAATCTGAGTCTATGTCTCCCATAGCAGATGAATTAAGCCATGCAGAGGATGAATTTGGTTATGACCTCATTCTGCATGGCCTCTATCATCTGCTACAGAAGACATAGACATAGATTAAAGTTTCCAGATGGTGAAGATGGTGATGTGCACCCATTGGGCACCTCGATTATACATTGTGTCATCTGCCAATTTGGGGATATTGAGAAACTAAACATAACTTTCTAAAGTAGTTTCTAAAGAAACTGAAAAACTTGTTGATTTGATAATATATGGTAAAAGATACTTTCCAGAGAAGATGAAGCCTAAGCAGAAATGGGTCCCTGGAGGGTGAATTTGGTGATGCTAGCCCACTGTACTGGGTAGCATCACAAAATTCACCCTCTGGGGACCTCACTCTGCAAATGACCAGCACCATGTTTTGAGGCCTGATACAAAATATAGCAATCCTCAAATTACAGTAATGCCCCAAGTAATCGACTTATTAACCACAGCGAGAATTATGGGTAACTTTTCAGGATTTAGTAGGAAATATGGCTTGTTGCCATTCATCGGAAAGCTCTCAGTGAGAGCTTTCCGATGAATGGCAACAAGCCATATTTCCGACTTTTCAGGATTTATCCGATGAATGGCAACAAGCCATATTTCCGACTAAATCCTGAAAAGTTACCCATAATTCTGCTGTGGTTAAGAAGTCGATTACTTAGGGCATTACTGTATATTGTTTTGCTTCCAGGAAAGGAGTCAGAAATATTGACTACCTGTATACAGATTAGTGTTTACATGTTCGGGCCCTTCATATATTTGTGTCCCTTGTGGCCAGAGTAATTTCTGGTGTTGCTGTGTGTTGAGGTGTAAATATATTGAATATTTTTTCACCTGTACCTGCTGTTTATGCTTTCATTAATTTGTTCTGACTGCGGAGCCTGTGGTCTGGAATTGATCTTTCTACACATGCTTTCGTCCATATCTCCCATATGTTTTATAATCATGGATTTATCTCCCAAATTATTCTCACGTTTTATCAACTGCTGGGTATTTCCTTACTTCAATTAACCCTTTACCCAACAGAAGGGCCCTGTGCCAATGCATTCTCTTATATATGCGAGTCGACCATAGGTCGCCTCGCATATATAAGAGAATGCATTGGCTTAACACATTAAAAATTATAAAATTGTTAAAGAATGTAAGAAAAAATGGTAAAAAGTGTTAAAAAGAGATTTTTTTTAGGCCAATGCATTCTCTTATATATGCGAGGCGACCTATGGTCGACTCGCATATATAAGAGAATGCATTGGCACAGGGCATAACTATAACTATCACAATGTGGTCAAGGAGCCGGTTCCAATGATATCCATATTTGTATGGTTCTATTGAGACAGACCCAAGATATTTTAGGCTGTTGAAGCTTTATTTGGCCAGTTTGTTGGGTAAAGGGTTAACCCTCCGAATGACTCTGCAGATAGGGCCCTGTGAATCGGGTGTTTTCATTTTGAATCGAATCTGGAATCAAATCAGGCAAACAATTCGAAATCGAATCGAATCATTATTACTGAGTCAACCGAATTCAAATACATAGAACTTCGAAGAAACGCCTAAAATTGCCTGGTGAAAACTGCCTGATGATCGTCGATATATGCACTTATCTACACACCTCCATGCATTTTCTGCATGTGCCTAAGCAATCATTGAGTACAGATAAGAGCATACATGCATGAGAGAACCAATGTCGACGTAAAAACGGACAAGCATACTGCGTTATTCCTGTTTCATTTCGTTCAACAGCCCAGTATTTTTCGCTACACTGGCGATGACTGTGCTGTTTGTCGCTTGAACTGACAGACTTACCGGACAATGTTTACAAAAATACTCAGGTCTTAGTTTCAGACTCGCATTTTACACAAATCAAACAAATCTAAAATCTGCCATACAATGATTCCTGGAATGACACTAGCACACAGCCTTGTATGGCAATTGTGTTGTTCATTTATGTCATTCTTACAGATTGGGTCAATTGATTATAGATTATTTGGCGATAGCGTTGCATGTCCTGCCATCGGGCATAATGGTACGTGCATATATTTAAGTAATTTACTATGATATTATAGTGAATTTTCTTTTCTGGTAAGACCATTGTGGTCAATAGAAAGCACGGAAATGGACCTGTCACCAAAGATTCGACACAATCCAAATCATGGTAGCCGATTTCGAATCGAATCGAATCAGACGAGCGATTTCGAATCACAACGAATCAAATCGATTCGCAGGGCCCTTGACTATGACTGGTCTTTATAAAAATAAATAAATAATAAAAATAAATCTTTTTTATATTTGAATATAATAATTTTAGTCGCCGGCTTTTAAAGCAGTCGATCGGGACGAGCAGAAACCATCAATTTATTAAGTGTGGCCCTATGACTCAAAATGAAGAGATTGAGGGGTATACTGAATTGAACTGAACTGAATATACTGAATCTCGTTCATTCGTTCGTCTGGGCGTCCATCCGTCTGGACACTTTTCCGTCTGTTTTTCTGTCCGTCCAGATATCTCAAACAACGGTTGTCGGATTTAAATGAAATTTAATATGTATTTTCACTATTATGAGGGCATTCAACGGAGCAATAAATCATTTTTTTCAAGATTTTCCATTCTAGAGTTATTGATCTTTATCTGGAAATATTGGTTGACGAATTTCAATGAAATTTGGTAGGGAAGTACACTACTATGAGGGCAATCAATTGATTGTTCAATCGTTTTTTTTCTTTTCTGGAATTATTCATCTTTGTTTATTTGGAAGGGTTTTCTGTCTATCTCCACCACCGGTTGATGGATATCAATGAAAGTTGGTATGGATGTTTACTACTATAATGGTAATCAATTGAGAGTTCAACTGTTTTGTTCATATTTTGTGTTCTAGAGTTATTTATCTTTGTTTATATGTAAATGTTGTAATTTTGAAGAGAAATGCAGAGGTCCTTAGTATTTGGATTCCTATCTGCCTATGTCTGATTTTGCCACCATCGGGGTATGCCATCACCACAAGTGTAACCTCTTGTTAGATATTTGAATACATGGAGGTGCTTGTTCAGTATAATGTGTTCATAGCTTCATACATGTGTGAACAAATTATCATGGATAATTATTGCATGTCAAATGAATCAATGGGAATTAAAATAATTACTTAACAGCAAATGTTCAGTTATCAAAAGGTTAACCATTCCTCTATATATATATGTGTGTGTTTGTGTACATCGCCTAATTAACCTGCACCAAAGAAGATAAGAATATAGTGGGCATCATTCCGCAAACACATGATGGTAACATGTACAGTGACTGTTATAAGACAGAGGTGAGGGGAGCAGAGTGTGTCTTGGTGCAATTATTCAATTAGTTGTGGATCTACAGTATCCAGCCAGCAATAACCAGCTATTCTCTGCTGTGTGGAAACATCTGATCTGAATTGGCTGTGGTATATTTTATCATTATCCCTCATTGGACTGTCAGATTTACTGATTGGTTTTGTCTTGTCGGCCATGATCTAGCTCCTACTGATGTGCAGCTTATATCCATACTATGGTTTAGAGCACAATCCCATTGTTACAATCGTTCCCTGATTTTTGGTAAAGCACAACAATTCCCCAAGGCTGGCGAAGGAATGGTTCAGTGATTATCCCATTGTTAGGCACACGCAACTCATAACAGACAAATCGCACGGGTGCTTTAAAGTGGGACCAGTCTGCGTTGTTTCGGACATACTATTCACATTCAACAGCGATCAGTACATGATAATCACGTTGTTGGGCATGGCTAACCGGCTATTGTGTCCAATCACGGCCAGCGCATGGATTGTGTGTCATGGTCAAAACACGTTCAATGGCACATTTTCATTTGATTGCATTGTGTGGGATCAATTGTGCTCTAAGACGGTCAGAGCACGCGAATAGTTCTTTACCAGAATAAATCTCGTCTTCGACTCGATTGATTCTGGTAAAGAACAATTCTTGTGCTCTAACCATTACGTAGCATCATTCTTAATTTCTTATTCTTACTTAATTTTTCCTATTCATGTATTGGCCTTGGAAGATTGTCTCTGTTGGGCAGGCATGGGTAGCCTTGGTTGTAGGTTATGATTTAGAAATAAAAGTTACCAAATTATGAAAATTTCCTCAAGAATACTAATAGTATAGTAGAATGATAGTATGAATGTGATAACATGACAGTATGAATGTGATAACATGATAGTATGAATGCGATAACATGATAGTATGAATGTGATAACATGATAGTATGAATGCAATAACATGATAGTATGAATGTGATAACATGATAGTATGAATGCGATAACATGATAGTATGAATGTGATAACATGATAGTATGAATGTGATAACATGATAGTATGAATTGCGATAACATGATAGTATAATGTGATAACATGATAGTATTAATGCGATAACATGAGAGTATGAATGCGATAACATGATAGTATGAATGTGATAACATGATAGTATGAATGTGATAACATGACAGTATGAATGTGATAACATGATAGTATGAATGCGATAACATGATGGTATGAATGTGATAACATGATAGTATGAATGTGATAACATGATAGTATGAATGCAATAACATGACAGTATGAATGCGATAACATGACAGTATGAATGCGATAACATGATAGTATGAATGCGATAACATGATAGTATGAATGTGATAACACGATAGTATGAATGTAATAACATGATAGTATGAATGTGATAACATGACAGTATGAATGCGATAACATGATAGTATGAATGCAATAACATGATAGTATGAATGTGATAACATGATAGTATGAATGCGATAACATGACAGTATGAATGCGATAACATGACAGTATGAATGTGATAACATGACAGTATGAATGTGATAACATGATAGTATGAATGCAATAACATGATAGTATGAATGCGATAACATGATAGTATGAATGCGATAACATGATAGTATGAATGCGATAATATGATAGTATGAATGTGATAACATGATAGTGTGAATGTGATAACATGATAGTATGAATGCGATAACATGATAGTATGAATGTGATAACATGATAGTATGAATGCGATAACATGATAGTATGAATGTTATAACATGATGGTATGAATGCGATAACATGATAGTATGAATGTGATAACATGACAGTATGAATGCTATAATATGAATGCGATAACATGATAGTATGAATGCGATAACATGATAGTATGAATGCGATAACATGATAGTATGAATGTTATAACATGATAGTATGAATGCTATGTTATCCACATAGAGCCTAGAGTTTGTTTATATAGAGCATGTAAAGACTGCGATCAGCAACACACTCAACACCATGGTGATATTTTCAGTCCTCATAATTGGCTACGGCAATCAGTAAAGCTGAAGCAAACTGGGCCACGGCTAAGGGTTGCTGTAGCAGATTGCCGAAGCCAAACTATCTGAATTAAGAGGGCTGGCACAACAGATATTATTCCTAGCTGGCATAGGTAAATGAAACTCAATCTATCCTCCATCTTATATACACACTTATCCAAGCAACTACCTGAGTTTAGTGTGTCTGTCGCTTGCAGAATGAGGTTCCCAGATGGTGAATTTAGTGACGCTATCCTGCATAGCGGGCTAGCATCACTAAATTTCACCCTCTGGGGACCTCATTCTGCTTAGGCCTCATCTTTGGAAAGATTCTTTGTCCCCTGAAAAAATAATTTCTGGGGACTATTAAAATAGCCGTTGTCCATGCATGCGTGTGTGCGTCCGGAAATGGTTTCCGGATGATAACTTTAGTTTCGGTTATTAGATCACAAGCAAATTTCATAGGTGAGTTTATCAGACCAAAATACAGGTCAAGTTCGAATATGGGTTTGCTCCGCCCATTTTTGCGAGAGTTGTGACCCTTTTTCGACTTGGAATCCTGTCAATTTCTGGTTTCCGGATGATAACTTCAGTTTGTACGTGTTATCATATCTGAACCAAATTTGGAATGTGCGTTTATCAGCTCGATTTACAGGTCAAGTTCGAATATGGGTACAATCTGCCCATTTTTGCTAGAGTTATGGCCCTTTTTTAACTTAGAATCCTGTCAATTTCTGGTTTCCGGATGATAACTTTAGTTTGTGTGATCATATCTGAATCAAATTTAGTATGATAGTTTATCAGCCCAAAATACAGGTCAGGTTTGAATATGGGTGCTGTGTACCATTTCGGGGGACACTGGTTGGATTGTTCTGAAATTTAGTATCGGATTTAGTGTCCTTGTTATTTTTTTCAGAAAAGCTGATGCCCCCAATGAAGCCACTTTTTCGGGGGACACTGTGGGTGGACGGCCTTTTATTATTATAAAATTTCTATTGAAAATTTTAGATTCTGTTTCTTTTTTAGTTTAGTTTATCTATATACCCAAATTGGCAGACGACACATTACATAATCGAGGTTCCCAATGGGTGTACATGTACGTACGTCACAATATTCACCATTCGGGAACTTCAATCTGAATCTCTGTCTCCCATAGCAGATGAGGCCATGCAAAATGAGGTCCCCAGAGGGTGAATTTGGTGATGCTAGCCCGCTATGTGGGAGAGCGTCACTAAATTCACCCTCTGGGGACCTCATTCTTCAAATGACAGGCACACTAAATTCAGACTTGACTAATATATGTAAAATTTCATTCAGAATAGCAGCTGATTCTGTGAGTTTACACGGAACAATCCAATCAATATAATCATTGAGGAAGTGGCAAATGATTTGATCCTGACTTTTATCCAACTTTCAAGTTCTTTTGAACATATGCCTGTAAATACTGATTGACTTTAATCAGTGCTAATCACGCATGTGTACCGATGTTCTGTGCATACATGAAACAAGTAATTCTGGACTTAAAGGGTATTAATGGTCTATAAGTACAGATTGCCCTGATCTGACCCCACAATACACATATGGATGCTGTGATCAAACATCTTGCCGACAGATGGATGCTTTATGCTATTATCCCTTCTATACTAAATGGAGTCTCCCATTCAGTTATAACAGTATACATTGGAATGATCTATTATTCATTTGGAGGGATGTTAAGGAATACAGATTTATGAGAAGACAAAATGGTATTACAAATGCAAAAGAATTCATATTCATTGGTGGGAAATGTCCAGATAATAAGTTGAACAAACGCACCATACAGTAATGTCCTAAATAATCGACTCCTTAACCACAGAAGAATTATGGGTAATTTTTCCTGATTTAGTCAGAAATATGGCTTGTTGCCGTTCATTGGATAGCTCTCACTCTACATTTATAACTGAAGGGCTAGAATAAATTTACTAAAGAAAGCATTAACCTATAGGCTGCTGTACATCATAACTGAGTTCGGATTTAAAACGTCACGCTGTGTGCTATGTATCGATACTGAGTACGAACCTAATTCAGCACACTAGCAGTCGACCATTACTCAAAACTGGAACTCAGCGATTGGAACAATTGTATCTCAAAGTTTCAAAGAGTGTATGATGTTTCACGATTTTTAATGATAATAGCCTTTCAACTGAATAAGTCTTAGGTTTTCGTGATATTACCGTTATATTTTTCCACTTTAAAATGGCAATAACGTCATCGGCACAGCAATGGCGTCATTAACAGTGAATTGGTTAATATGACTGGGAAATGGCCATAACGTCATCAGCCCAGCAGTGGTGTCATAATGTCATTAACAGTGAATAGGTTAATATGACTGGGAAATGGCCATAACGTCATCGGCCCAGCAGTGGCGTCATAATGTCATTAACAATGAATAGGTTAATATGCCCATTGCCTAATTTAACTGGCAAGTCTTGAAATAGTGTCTGACATTTGCAGAATGAGTTCCCCAGAGGGAGCATTTAATGACGCTATCCCATACGGCGTGCTAATGTCACCAAATTCACCCTCTGGAAATATGGCTTGTTGCCATTCATCAGAAAGCTCTCGGGGAGAGCTTTCCGATGAATGGCAACAAGCCATATTTCCGACTAAATCCTGAAAAGTTACCCATAATTCTGCTGTGGTTAAGCAGTCGATTAATTAGGGCATTACTGTAGCTAATGTCCGATCAATGTCGTAGCATTATGGCAGGACCACTATAGCTACATGTATGGTAGTGAAAAGTTGGTTTGTAAGTACCGCTGGTTGAGACTCGGCAGGTACAACAGCATGGGGCACTCACGATTCATCAGCTCCTTCTCCGATCGATCAATTAGTTCAATTCTCCCTTGTGCTTTATTGATTGTTAAAGAAGTAAAAAAAACTATTTCTACAGTACTGCAGAATTAAGTATTGGCATTTCACCACACAGGACACACAAGGTCAAGAATCGCAGGTGAAGTTGGATTTATTGAGCCTTAACAATTAATATTGGCCAGGGTTTACTGCTGGTTATCATTTCGCCATCGATTTAACACACCTTTTCACCTTCAAGTTCTGTTGTAAGATATGGAGTTCCTTGGGGGCTTGGAACACCACAGAATACAGGAGTAAACCTCTCCAGTCACATAGACAAATACATGTATGTGAAATAAACCTAGACACACATTCTGAAGTGCCATGTGGAAAATTTTTAAGTCATCTAAATTAAAAGTAAAATGGTAGTATGCCTAGTGTTTTAGAAATTTAGAATATAAAGGCATACTACAGTAATGCCCTAAATAATCGACTCCTTAACCACAGAAGAATTATGGGTAACTTTTCAGGATTTAGTCGGAAATATGGCTTGTTGGCAACAAGCAATATTTCCGTCTAAATCCTGAAAAATTACATATAATTCTGCTGTGGTTAAGGAGTCGATTATTTAGGGCATTACTGTATCTAAATTAAACCTTTCTTTTCATTTCACACTCAAGAGTTGCAGGTGAAGTCGGATTTATTGAGCAATAACAATTAATATTGGCCGGATATCATTTCACTATCATTTTCACGCACCTTTTCACCTTGAATTTGCAGTAAGGCCCTGACCATATATGTGGGAAATATACATGACAAATTTCATGTTTTAAGCCATGTTCCTTTTAGATACTTCCTGAGAATGAAATAATACGTATGAGTTGGAAATCCCTGCCCAGAAACGCTTCTATCAATTAATATCATTGTAAACATGTGTTATATAGTTATCGGGGTATAAAATATTTATTATACCATAAAATATTCAAAATAAAATCAATATTAATTGATAGAAGCGTTTCTGGACAGGGGTGTTCAATTAATATTTATTATTTTTTAAACCCATGAAACTATTTCAAAATGGAGCCGGTATGGTGGTCGTGTACCCTGTCTTAATTTATCAGGTCGGCATCTCTTTTGCCACAATGGCATAAAACAATTGCAGGTGTAGTTAGATTTATTGAGCTTTAGCAATTAATATTGGCCGGGTTATAATTTTACCATTGATTTTACGCACCTTTTCACCTTGAGTTTCTTATTCAGTCAATATCGTTTCGTTTTGAGGATAAAGGGTCTGTCGCAGGCAAGCCTTGAAATAGTGTGTCTGTCATTTGCATAATGAGGTCCCCAGAGGGCGAATTTAGTGATGCTACCCCGCATAGCGGGCTAGCATCACAAATTCACCCTCTGGAGACCTCATTCTGCTGAGGTGTAAGCAGAATGAGGTACCCAGAGGGTGAATTTGGTGATGCTAGCCCGCTATGCGGGGTAGCATCACTAAATTCACCCTCTGTGGACCTCATTCTGCAAATGACAGACACACTATTTCAAGGCTTGGTCCCAGGAAGCTATTGAAATTGGTTCTTTATTTTAAGTTGTATAAAAATGTGATCTGGGCTCATACACTTACCAAGCTGATCCAATATGTTAGGAGTCTTATCAATCGAAATTGCTCTCTGTGAAACAAAAGCAGCTAGACTATTGGGAAAAGAGTAGTTTGTATTGATGCCTATGTGGTAAACTAAATGGCTCGTACCATTGTTTGGTCTTTGATTACTAGTTACATGGAATTCTGTTGATTGATTGGGGTTATTTGGCCCGGAGACCTAGGATGACACAGTAAAGGCGGGTCCTTATTTCCGATGTGGTCCCGTCTAGGTGTTTTGTTTACAATTTTACGGATCGGAGTTCTCTTGCCCGCAGTGGAGTTTTTTATATGCACATAATACCCCGGGTGTAGTACACAGAACAGCCATTAATGTTTGCATCCGATCCGACTTCGATACGCTATAGCACCGACCTGCACACAACACTAGGGGGAGGAATTACCACATGTGGGGTGGTCTGTCTGGACACAGCTAACTGAGTTTTGCAACTGAGGTTGGATTCGAACTCACGATGAAATTATTGTGGAGAAACGGGTGTTTGTGATCTTCTTTTTTTTGTAAAGAAATAAAAAAAATCATTTTTTTTTAAATTTAAATCAGATTTTTTTTATTTAAATCAGATTTATTTTATTTTAATCAATTTTTTATCTAACTGTCATGGAAATATATAATCATGCAATTTTTCTGATTAATGAATGTTCTAAAAGGTTTTGCTTATTATATACATGGCTGAATTAATCAAGTTCTATGATTGTATACCAATCAGACATGCAAATATTATGGAAGTACAGATATAGTGACCATACCAACTCTGTGGAGAAGGTTCCACTTCACTGCATCTCTGTGAGTGGCTTTATATAAGGAAGAATTAGACATCAAGGCACCACATTCCATAACTATCAAACATCAAGGCACCACATTCCATAACTATCAATCATTAAGGCACCACATTCCATAACTATCAATCATTAAGGCACCACATTCCATAACTATCAATCATTAAGGCACCACATTCCATAACTATCAATCATCAAGGCACCACATTCCATAACTATCAATCATCAAGGCACCACATTCCATAACTATCAATCATTAAGGCACCACATTCCATAACTATCAATCATTAAGGCACCACATTCCATAACTATCAATCATTAAGGCACCACATTCCATAACTACCAAACATTAAGCCACCACATTCCATAACTATCAATCATTAAGGCACCACATTCCATAACTATCAATCATTAAGGCACCACATTCCATAACTATCAATCATTAAGGCACCACATTCCATAACTATCAATCATCAAGTCACCACATTCCATAACTATCAATCATTAAGGCACCACATTAACCCTTTCTATTCTAAATGGATTCTCCCACTCAGTTAAATAGTTTACATTGGAATGGTCTATTATTCATCTGGAGGGGTTTTCAGATGAAAAAGAAAGAGTTAAACTTATTATCTGAATATTTCCAATGGGATAACTACTTATCAATGATGCTTTAGTAAAGAAAGGGTTAAACTTATTATCTGAACATTTCCTATGGGATAACTACTCATCAATGATGCTTTAGTAAAGAAAGGGTTAAACTTATTATCTGAATATTTCCCTATGGGATAACTACTTATCAATGATGCTTTAGTAAAGAAAGGGTTAAACTTATTATCTGAACATTTCCTATGGGATAACTACTCATCAATGATGCTTTAGTAAAGAAAGGGTTAAACTTATTATCTGAACATTTCCTATGGGATAACTACTCATCAATGATGCTTTAGTAAAGAAAGGGTTAAACTTATTAGCTGAACATTTCCTGTGGATAACTACTCACCAATGATGCTTTAGTAAAGAAAGGGTTAAACTTATTAGCTGAACATTTCCTGTGGGATAACTACTCATCAATTATGTTTTAGTATAGAAGGGTTAAACTTATTATCTGAACATTTCAAGGGGTTAAACTTATTATCTGAATATTTCCAATGGGATAACTACTCATCAATGATGCTTTAGTATAGAAGGGGTTACATTTTATTATCTGATAATTTCCTATGGGATAACTACTCATCAATTATGCTTTAGTATAGAAAGGGTTAATCTTGTTATCTGAACTTTCCCTATGGGATAACTGGTCATCAATGATGCTTTAGTATTGAAAGGGTTGAACTTATTATCTGAACATTTCCTATGGGAACTACTCATCAATGATGCTTTAGTATTGAAAGTGTTGAACTTATTATCTGAAAATTTCCTATGGGATAACTACTCACCAATGATGCTTTAGTATAGAAAGGGTTAAACTTATTATCTGAACATTTCCTATGGGAGAACTACTCATCAATTATGCTTTAGTATTCAAAGGCTTAAACTTATTATCTGAACATTTCCTATGGGAACTACTCATCAATGATGCTTTAGTATTGAAAGGGTTGAACTTATTATCTGAACATTTCCTATGGGATAACTACTCACCAATGATGCTTTAGTATAGAAAGGGTTAAACTTATTATCTGAACATTTCCTATGGGAGAACTACTCATCAATTATGCTTTAGTATTCAAAGGGTTAAACTTATTATCTGAACATTTCCTATGGGAACTACTCATCAATGATGCTTTAGTATTGAAAGGGTTGAACTTATTATCTGAACATTTCCTATGGGATAACTACTCACCAATGATGCTTTAGTATAGAAAGCGTTAAACTTAGTATCTGAACATTTCCTATGGGATACAGTCATACTACTCATCAATGATGTTTTAGTATAGAAGCGGTTAAACTTATTATCTGAACATTTCCTATGGGTTAACCACATCATTAACCCTTTCTACACTAAATACTAAAGTATTCATTGACAAGTAGTCCCTAAGTAAATGTTAAGATAATAAAATTTCAACAAAATTATTATCAGAATATTTCCGACTATGCTCTTGTTTCTGTTTTTCTGCCTGTCGTCTGCTCTTATCACCTGAAAAACCCTCCAAATTAATAATAGACCATTCCAATATCTAATTTGATAACTGAATGGGAGAAACCATTCAGAACAGAAAGAGTTAACCCTTTACCCAACAGAACGGCCCTGTGCCAATGCATTCTCTTATATATGCGAGTCGACCATAGGTCGCCTCGCATATATAAGAGAATGCATTGGCTTAACACATTAAAAATTATAAAATTGTTAAAGAATGTAAGAAAAAATGGTAAAAAGTGTTAAAAAAAAGATTTTTTTTAGGCCAATGCATTCTCTTATATATGCGAGGCGACCTATGGTCGACTCGCATATATAAGAGAATGCATTGGCATGCATTGGCACAGGGCATAACTGTAACCATCACAATGTGGTCAAGGAGCCGGTTCCAATGATATCCATATTTGTATGGTTCTATTGAGACAGACCGAAGATATTTTAGGCTGTTGAAGCTTTATTTGGCCGGTTTTGGCCGGTTTGTTGGGTAAAGGGTTAAATCATATTTTAATATACTCTTCCTGATTATTTTTCCACCTGTGAAATGAAATAATGTTATTTTAGATTGGTTTATACTGCTATCTGGTGGTTATATTTTATGCTTGATAGGAGCCTTGTAACTTTGAAATATTAGCTTCTCCATCAACAGATTAACGGAGGCGAAAGTATGGCATTCTTACACCTGAGCGCTAATACTCGCTTCCTTTGATCTTCATTTAATTTGCTGCATTCCATTTGAGTTCATTCCGCAATCAAAATTGGGGATGGTAAAAGTATATGTTATTTTGTTATTTCCCAAGCAAAAGCAGATTTCCAGTTGAGGTGCAAAGCAGCTCTAATTACAAATAGAGACAAAAATATAGATTGGATATATTTTCTAGGCAATATCTAGATCATGTCATGAATCTCTGCTCCAGCATGATTATAGCGTGTCTGTCATTTGCAGAATTAGGTCCCAAAAGGGTGAATTTAGTGACATTATCCTACATAGTGGGCTAACATCACTAAATTCACCCTCATTCTGCTTAGGCCTCATCTGCTCTGGAAAGTTTCTTTATTATCAAATTTCTATAGAAACTTAGATTTCTTTTTATGTTTACCCATACCATAGTATGGTAAACATAGTGTCGTGCGTCCGTCCGTCTGTCTGTCCGTAGACACTTTACGCATGGTGCGATAACTCAAATATTTTCTATCTGATCGGAACCAAATTTTGTATATGAATTTCTCAGCACAAAAGACAGACCGAGTTCGAAATATGGGTTTGATCCAACTATTTTTAACTGAGTTATGCCCCTTTTTCGAAAAAATATTTACTCTTAAAAAAAAATTTTTTAGATTTAATTCCTTGCTAAATTAAAAAATAAATAAATAAATAAGGCGAGACCAATTTTATTACTTGGATTACGAACGCGCCGACAACAAAAATCGAAGAAAAAAAATAAATTATTTTGAAAGCAAATAATGTTTTCCGGATGTATGTATAATGTGCGGTCCGTTTCTGTTTGATACTTTGCCGTATTTTTTAATGTTTCCGGCTTTCGGTATTACGCGCGATCCGTTATTTATACCGGTAAACGTTTGAGATTTTAAACTACTGAACTATATCCGGTTTACGATGTATTATTAAAACAAACTAAACCTTTTATTAAATATAAATATTGTTATAAAATACAGACCTGGTCTGTATCTTAGTATATATTTCCATTCATGACGGCATCTATGGACGCTTTATAATATTGCGTATCATAATATAAATGCCATTCATTTCTTAATTCAATGTAACATCATTTATTATAATACCGGGTCAAATGGAGGTGGTCAAAGATGCATTAATACCCTATTTATAAATGCTCATCTAAACCAATGATATGGAATACATTCATTTGCTTACCATATTGTCTCTGGTACCAGTCAGATAGTCATGTTTGTCTGTATTTGCTGTCGATATTCCAATATTCCAGCTGATTTACTAATAATTAATTCCAAAAAGTTTTTTTTTTTTTTTTTTTTTTTTTTTTTTTTTTTCCCCTCCTGCATCTACAGATTTTCATCCTCAATGTTCGTAATCCAAGTAATAAAATTGGTCTCGCCTAAATGAAAATAAATATATTATTTTTTTTTATTTTTTTTTTAAATAATTATAAACAATTTTTTTTCTTAAAGTTAACAAAATTTGAAAAACTAACACCATTATAACTCTGCCAAGGGTACCCCGAGTCACCACACCAAATTTGTTTTAATCAGTCCAAAATCTTGTGTTATGTACTGGTAAATTTGTTTGGAGCAACATTAAATCCAATTCACAATTCCATCCCATGCCTTTGGACTACTTAGCTATTGATAAGGCTATATTATTTTCTGATGTCTCTTATGCCAATGTGCAGATAATCTGATAAAGAAAGCTATGGTATTATCTAACTTAAAATAAAGATTCAACAATACACATCACATGATATTAACAATAGACTTGAACATCTTTGCTGCCTGGCACAGCTGAAGATATCACTCTACAGATGGTCTGAGGTCATTATAAATGTTGGTTTAATAGAGATGCCAGCTTTCCTGTGATTTGTTGACAGCTAGGTCTGCTATATAATTGATATTAATGGGTCAGCAGTGAAGTGGCTTATCTTGATCTATATTGTTGGTAGAATTTGATACCTTATCATTGTAAACTTAAATTGGACTCTCTTAACCCAAGTATTCCATGTCCAGGTCACCTTTCACATTTAACCTGAGGCTGCATGTGGTGGTGTTGCATTACAGATCCTGTACCAGTGCATTCTCTTATATAAATGCGAGTGACCCTTAAATTCCAATAATTTGTGTTATGAACATTTGTCTATAATTGTACATAACAGTATACTCTATAATTCAACACCAAAACTCTCATTTATGATTCCGATCATAGTAATTTACTATTGCCAAGGGATGGGTTATCATCTGCCGATCGTGATCGGCCTCTCATTTAGTTTAGTTTCTCTATATAATTTCCCGAAATTGGCAGATGACACATTGCATAATCGAGGTTCCCAATGGGTGTTCTCCATTTGGGAACTTCAATCTGAATCTATGTCTCCCATAGATGAGGCCATGCAGAATGAGGTCCCCAGAAAGTGAATTTGGTAATGCTAGCCCGCATCACTAAATTCACCCTCTGTGGACCTCATTCTGCAAATGACAGGCACACTAATCTCAGACTCGCTCCAGCTACACCCATACCAGAGGCGTTATTTCGCTAAAATCCGATTTGGATTCTGGATTCAGATTACAGATTTGTCCCCGTACGACTTGGTTCGGCAAAAGAACAGACCACAAATTTGCAGAATCAGTAAACGAACAGACCGTAATCCTAATTTCGTGGTAATCCGATTTGGATTCGGATTCCGATTACGGACTCAAATGTTCGTAATGTAAACAAACCGAGATTCCGCCACCTCAGAGTTTAAAAACACAATAAAACATAAGAATCCGTCTCTTGTGTACAAATTATTGCAGAATATAAACGATCTATATCAAAGAATTTTAAATGCGGAGACAAATTTGTTTTATTGAATGTAAACTGGGAGAATATTACTGAAATTAGCCAAATAATAACGCTATTGATAGTAACGCTGGGGGAGCACTTCGGTTGATGGCAAATCATTGTTGATTGTCACTTTCATATGTCCATTTCATAATTCCATCCTTAAAATACCGCCCGAACACATGTCGATTTCGAATTCGGCGGATACGTCACCATTGACCGAATTCATATGAACCTGCATGGATATGTCTTCTGCTGTGTTCGTTATTATAATGTTTCTTCTTATTCAAGAAATAGTAGGATTATATGGTATCGATGGATTATCAGATACACGTATGTACTATCATCTAGTCTTAAAGTTATAGCAATTTTAACATGTTTTGTTTCGTTAAATGCAGTCGTTTTGCGCAATAGTCTCTGTATAGACAACAGACACATGTTCTAGGGACGTGGCTAGAAGTTTCCTCAAATTTCCGGCCAACTGCACCCCCCCCCCCCCCCCCCCACATTGAACTAAACATCAATCTAACAGGTTCGCAGAATTCAATTTGCTCTCCTTGGAAATATCCAATCTGACAAACACTAAGATTGGAAAATTACCAACTTTTACTGGTTGAAAAAAATCAAACAATGAGAACAATGCCAACCTATATATGGTGTCAAATTAATGTCCAACTAATGTTGTGTCATGCATGAAATTTCCGACTGCTGGAATGTACCAAAGTTTAGTTTAGATATATTTATTTCAAATATATGTCAAATTTAGATAACACATGATATATAACACATACATTTGTTTATACATACAAAGGAATTGGGGGATAAGTACTGACTCACTTAAGGGTACACCCTCTCCCATATGTTATTACACTGAAAAAATAAATAATTAGTAATGGCAAAGCAACATGACTACCAAAACAAGTTGAACATATATACAGATCACTGGACACCCCCTCTCTCGAGTTAGTCATAAGTTTGTATATGTATTTATTTAAAATCGGGTTTGTTTGTTGCGTTTGTTGGCTTGTACGTATCATTATTTGAAACAGTTAGTCAAAATAATCCTGATTTTCCTCACGTATGAATGACTGCACAGCTTAGCAAATTGTACCAAAGTTCGGGGTGGGGGTCGAGACACCCAATCAACCCCTGTCGCCACGTCCCTGTTCAACTGACAAGTTCCGTGTGTTCTTCACAACATCTTCGGAATTTGATTCAGGAGGCCTAGAGCTGTCATGTTTAGATATGCTTGCCATCATCAATAAACACACTTTAACTTGAAAAAAAGATGCGATTAAGTCGGATTGGCAGCAAATTATGTGCCGTGTATACACACATAGAAGAACAGCATGACTTTCACAACAAACATGCACTTTATAAATATAAGATACAAATGATACTTGTGTCAAATACATGAGCCATGTTTGACGCTGGGGGAGAGATTCGGAGACCACGTGGATTTCAAAATCTGACCTAGAATCCGAAATTAGCTCCGCCCCCCGTAATCGGCTTTGGATTCTCAATCCGGATTTTAGCGAAATTACGGCTCTGTGAAAGCCAGGTTAGAAATTCATGGCATGATCCAAGGACCAGACTACAGTAATGCCCTAAGTAATGCTGATGGGGTCATTGTCACAAGGCTCCGATCACATTCGTAGCCAGCTTTTTTATGTGTACCCATACCATGTATGGTACACATAATGCCGACGTCCGGATCAACCATCCGCCGTTCGTCCATCTGTCTGTCCGTCCATCCGTCCGTCCGTCTGTCCGTAGACACTTGCTATCCGATTCGATTACTTGAGTAGTTTTTATCGGATCATGTTCAAATTTTATGTGCATGTTTATGATGACACACCCCTCACCTGTATATTTTTTGGTATCGATCGGTTGATCGGTTTATAAATGATTAACACTTTCCATCCATACCTGGTCATATTCTATCTGATACCATAACTCATGTATTTTTTACCCATTGTGTTCATATTTTATATGCAGGTTTATGATGACACATGGCTCACCTGTATATTTTTTGGTATCGATTGGTTGATCGGTTTAGAAAATAATTAACCCTGCTCACAAATGCTATCCGATGTATCAAAGTCAAACAATTTTCTTCTGATCTGCCTCATATTTCTTACCTAGGTCTTTCTTAGCACGTTCTTCATCTGTATGGATTTTGGTATTGTTTAGTTAACCCTTTCCACTCTTGTTTTTAAATAGAATTCATCCAAGCCAGGATGACTCAAACATTTTTCATCTGATCGACATCAATTTTGGTATATGAATTTCTGACCCCTAAATATAGATCAAGTGCGAATATGGGTTTGATCCGGTATATATTAACAGAGTTATGGCCCTTTATAATTCATACATCTTTTCCATGCACTATTAAATTTGAATGGAACAAGACACAACACACACCTGTGTTATTGGAAGGAGATAATTTATTGCTTTGGACACAGTGACCTGATAGTTCCACTGGTGGCTGCAGACTTAATATAAACATCTGTCAAACTTTGATTGATGTTAGACTCTTTATTCCAGTTCTGTTCTCTGTTGAAACCATGCAGTTCATGGCATTATTGTTTACATAGATACTGTTGTTATAACTTAGAAAATAATTAATACAGCATTCCTTAGTTCCATCATATGATGTCATTGAAAATGATTAACCCTCTGCACACATCATATGGTCTTCTGATGTTTTTTATTTGATCATTCTCCTATTCTATGTACATGTTGATGGTGATCCACTTTTAATTTGCATGGATTTGGGATTAAAATTAACCCATTCGATTGACTCATATTATCTGATAGACATATATTAAATTATCACTTTAACTTTGAGCCAGGTGCAGTCAGTGTTTCAAGAAATGACCAATTGAAATTCATCATTAGAGGATATGTCTTATTTTGAAATTCCCTCAATTGCATTTGGGCTACAGTATAATATTAACAGTGCTGGGATTCTTGAGACTGACTTATTGTATGGGTTTCTAAATCCAATGACATGCTTTTTGTTGACTACTCTGTGTTTATCAGTTCATTAGTTTGGGTAAGATTAACCCCTTACTATCCAATTTGATAACTCAAATATTTCCATTGATTATGTTTATAGTTCTGGCACAGTTTATGATAACACACCTCTAACCTGCATAGTGAGGGTCATTTGGTTTATTTGCTTAAATATATTAACATCCTTCACCAATCCTGTTGACACAATGTGAAAGCTAAATATTTTTTGCATGATTACTCTATAAATAATCACATCTGTGATAATCATGACACATTCTTCACCTGTATAGATTTTGGTATCGATCGAATGGTTGTGATAATATTAACCTTAACTTTAATTATATTTAAACTGTTCACAAACATATCTTTCTAATGATCAACTTACAAGAAAATTAACATTTATATCCAATCATTAGCAATCATATTTTATATCCAGGTCTATACATCCCTCACTTCTATAGTTGATCAGGTATTGATTGTTTTTTAGTGGTGAAATATTAATAGGTTGCTATGAATTTTTAATATGCAGCTGACACAAGATATTATAAACAAAAAAATAGCAATGATAATAAAAAAACCCACACAATATGTAATGTCTCATGTTCCAATGTAATAAATAGATAAATTGAGTTGCTATGATGTTTATCTACCTAATTTCTTAACTATTTGAAATTTAACAGCTATGGTGCTTCTCTCCGACTATGGATTGAGCTTAATTAGACTTATAACTCTATAAGACATACATGTATCTGTGTTGGAGTCACTAATAGGTTGAAATCAAAGCCATGTCTGTTAACATTGTGTTAATGTGAGCAAGGTGCCCAATAAGTGTGATTTCACTTGTGAGTTAATAGTAAGGTGTGAATTGTTTAAAGTTTTGCACTCATGAAAAGGATGGGGTAAGGATATATGAAAATAGCTCATCGCTGTCGCCAAGGTATGGGTTAAACATCTGCCGATCGTGATCGGCCTCTCGTTAATCGATCACAAATGTAGCCAGCTTTTCTACGGCGATCACATTTGTAGCCAGCTTTTCATATTCAGGCGAGCCTCAATGAACACGATCAGGTTAATCTAATTTTTCTGAGTTGATGGATGAACAACAACTTGAATTTAGTTTTGATATTAGTTCATCTAATAACCTGATGTTTCTGATCAATGTCGTTGGAATGCTCGAATTATATTCCAATATAAGTTGACAAACGAAGTCAGTTTTGGAGCATGACGTCGACGTTTTAGTCACGAACGTGATGACGTATTTCGGGCAATATAAACCACGAATTAGAAAAGCTGGCTACGAATGTGATCGCCGGTGAAAAAAGCTGGCTACATTTGTGATCCATTTAAAAAGCTGGCTACGAATGTGACCGGAGCCTTGTGACAATGACCCCATCGGCCTAAGTAATCAACTCTTTAACTACAGCAGAATTATGGGTAACTTTTCAGGATTTAGTCGGAAATATGGCTTGTTGCCATTCATCGGAAAGCTCTCCCCGAGAGCTTTCCGATGAATGGCAACAAGCCATATTTCCGACTAAATCCTGAAAAGTTACCCATAATTCTGCTGTGTTTAACCCTTTACCCAACAGAAGGGCCCTGTGCCAATGCATTCTCTTATATATGCGAGTCGACCATAGGTCGCCTCGCATATATAAGAGAATGCATTGGCTTAACACATTAAAAATTATAAAATTGTTAAAGAATGTAAGAAAAAATGGTAAAAAGTGTTAAAAAAAGATTTTTTTAGGCCAATGCATTCTCTTATATATGCGAGGCGACCTATGGTCGACTCGCATATATAAGAGAATGCATTGGCACAGGGCTAACTGTAACTATCACAATGTGGTCAAGGAGCCGGTTCCAATGATATCTATATTTGTATGGTTCTATATTGAGACAGACCGAAGATATTTTAGGCTGTTGAAGCTTTATTTGGCCGGTTTTGGCCGGTTTGTTTGGTAAAGTGTTAATGTCCTAAATAATCGACTCCTTAACCACAGCATAATTATGGGTAACTTTTCAGGATTTAGTCGGAAATATGGCTTGCTGCCATTCATCGGAAAGCTCTCTAAGAGCTCTTTCCATCAATGTATCACATTATTATAATCAATAAATTTGAAAAATGATCAAGGAAATATGGGTTGATACAAAAATTGGACTTGGCACCGAAAGGGTTAAGTACAATTATAGTCTGTGGAAAAATGTAACAAGTTTCATTGCTATCGTCATCAGTTCCGTTACCCGGTGATGGAGCATTTAAGCTTTTCGGGGCTATAAACATGTAAATTGATAGCATCGTCACATGGATGAGATGATATGAGATAGAATCTTACTCATCTTTCGTACTCATGTACTGGAGTTGGCAGCAAGTGAACAAGGATATTTTTTGTTTAGAGTCACAGGTGGCCCATGATGATTGCGACTTGCAATGTTGGTGGAAGTATAGAGCTATATAGAGAAGACAGGGTTTACTGGGTAATATTTATGGTACAGCCTTGTAAAATTGATATTCCCTTCAGCTGTTCCTCTTAGAAAAATTTCAAGCAGTGTATTCCATCTATCATACAAACAAATCTAATAGATATTAATTAGCCTGCAAAACATGTTGTCGTTATATAGAGAACACAGGACTTACATGGGTAAAAAAAATCTTGTACACCCTTGAAAAATTGATATTAACCATGAAAGTCATTGTGAAAAGCCAGGTTGATACCCCATGTTCTTGTTATGTGATACTCTTGCCTGATTTATTTACAGTAATGCTCTTATGTAATCGACTCTTAACCACAGCAGAATTATGGGTAACTTTTCAGGATTTATTCGGAAATATGGCTTGTTGCCATTCATCGGAAAGCTCTCCCCGAGAGCTTTCCGATGAATGGCAACAAGCCATATTTCCGACTAAATCCTGAAAAGTTACCCATAATTCTGCTGTGGTTAAGAAGTTGATTACTTAGAGCATTACTGTAGGTTGTCAGATTCAATTACCAGTACTATTTTTGAAGTATATTGCTCTATTTTGTATCCACTAACAGATAGTTTTCAAATGTAAACGAGATCAGCAAGAATTTATCAAAAAAATAATGAAAAGCAGCTATATTCTCTTCATCGTACAAGCAGTCTAACAAAATAGAGTTTTGTATGGTGATGGAGGATTTAAGTAATGTATGAGATGCTCGAGAACCCTGCTAGTTGTTTGGATGGTGATGGAGGATTTAAGTAATGTATGAGATGAGAACCCTACTAGTTCTTTGTACTCATGCACTCAGGTTGGCAGCATGTGAACAAGGATATATATTTTTTTGAGTCACAGGTGGCCCTTGATGATTCCTACTTGCAATGTTGGTGGAAGTATCTTGTTTTTTGTGTAGTTGTATTGATTAATAGCCAAATTTTGCTGTGAATTATTTCCCCAGCCTATTGGGAAGGTTTAGCGATTCGATTTCTTAAACAATTATTGCCGACAAATTACAGATATCTGCAGTTCTCTTTGCAGGCTGAATTTAAATGGGCCTTGTATTCATAGCAGTTCAGAGCTCGCAGGATTTCTCTTCTCCAGTAATCTGCATTAATGCGTATGATAAGACAACAGCATTTTTACAGCCTGATTTACGAACCCCTTCCACAACTTTTTCCTCAATATTCTAATATTGTTCTTTTATGGGAAGAGAAACCTTAAAAAAAATTGTTTTAATTATAGTAAAAACCTATTAAAAAATCTTGCGAAATTGCTATTTGTCAATTGTTGTGGTGGAGATTTAGTCGGCAATGTTCTGAAATCTAACCCTATCTCCTGCACTCCGGATCAGGAAATAATTTCTCCTGAATTCAGTTAAAATGTAAGACAAATATTTATTGCACACCCAATGGGTTATTTGTGCGAAATACAGCAAAATACAGAAGAATTGAAACATTCAATAAAAAAATGTGTATTGTTCTTGAACAATACAAACCTATTACGCCAACAACGTCACTGGCGACGTCAACTTTAACAGAAAATGTCTTCGCTAAATTATGGGGTATAGTCTACATTTATAAGCACATGTTTGTTCAATTAAATACAACAATGTCAACCTAAATCTTGAGTATGTTACAATCTGCAATCTTCCGATTGTGCAATAAACATAGAACAACACAGTTGTGTGAACATGTTAACATTATTGCACTCGTTTGTCGTGCCGCGAGGTAAAACTTGAACCTCTGGTTCTCGTTTTACCATCGCGTCACAACAAACTTGTGCAATAACGTTACCCAGTTCACACACTTGTGTCGTTCTATCTATATTCTCAACACAACTGCATACAATAGCAGTCACAAAAAGGATACAGAAATGCAATGAAAATAGACTATGTAATTAACCTGTGTTAAAGACATATTATGGACTTGTTCGAGTTCGTGAAACTGATAAGTTAGTATTCAGGCGTTATGTCAACCTGGAGAATGTAGCCTTCTACTAACATCGTCGAAAATTTCAAAGAAATCGACCATATACCACTCGATAGAAAACATTGTCAAAACTAAGCTCAATTGTAAATATTTACATTTGCATTCGGGACTCAACAATCGACGACGAACTAGCACAAATGATTTCGCCATCCAGAGTCAGTGCATTTAATTAATATATCAGAATGACGGTGTGTGTTGGCAATTTCATGGATTAATATTCGTAAAAAGAACAACTTTGAGTAAGATTTTTCTCCATTTCTATTGGATCACCCTACCGGAGTGTTTCACATTACTTCAACTATTTATCTCAAAAGCCATAAAAAAGACTTTAGTGAGGACAGGTACAGTAATGCCCTAAATAATCGACTCCTTAACCACAGCAGAATTATGGGCAATTTTTCAGGATTTAGTCTGAAATATGGCTTGTTGCCATTCATTGGAAAGCTCTCAGTGAGAGCTTTCCAATGAAGAGCAACAAGCCACACTGAGAGCTTTCCGATGAATGGCAACAAGCCATATTTCCGACTAAATCCTGAAAAATTACCCATAATTCTTCTGTGGTTAAGGAGTCAATTATATAGGGTATTCCTGTAATGTAACAGAGAGAGCCAGCTGGATGTTGACGTCATCACAGTTAGATTAATTACACAGGTTTCAACAGGAATGTTGCAGTGCACATGCCTTGAAATAGTGTGCCTGTCATTTGCAGAATGAGGTCCCCAGAGGGTGAATTTAGTGAGGCCATATAAATAGTTATCACAGGTTAATTATGCAGTCTATTTTCATTGCATTTCTGTCTCCTTTTTGTATGCACTTACATGTACATGTAGCGGCATGTGTTAAAGATTTATTTGTCTTCCATTTTAACTGAATTCAGGTGAAACTCCGGAGTGCAGGAGATAAGCAACCCTGCAAATAGTGTCTCTCATTTGCAGAATGAGGTCCCCAGAGGGTAAATTTAGTGATGCTATCCCATACGGCGGACATAGGATTAGATTGAAGTTTCCAAGTTGAAGTTGGCGATGTTCACCCACCTCGATTATGCATTTTATCTTCTGCAAATTAGCGGATATAGAAACATCCCAGAAAGGAAAAAGTAACTAATAACAATGTTAATTTGGGACTATAGATACTTCCCAGAAGATGATGCCTAAGCAGAATGAGGTCCCCAGAGGGTGAATTTGGTGATTCTAGACTGCTGTGCAGGATAAAATTACTAAATTTACCCTCTTGGGACCTCATTCTGCAAATGAGAGACACACTATTTGCAGGGTTGCTTATCTCCCGCACTCCCGAGTTTCACCTGAATTCAGTTAAAATGGAAGACAAATATATTTTGAACACATGCCGCTACATGTAAGTGCATACGATAGCAGTTACAAAATGGAGACAGAGAAATGCAATGAAAATAGACTTGTTATTAACCTGTGATAACTATTTATCTCTAAAGCCAAAAAAAGACTTTAGTGAGGACAGGTAATATAATAGAGAGAGCCAGCTGGATTTTGACGTCATCATAGTTAGATTAATTGCACAGGTTTCTACAGGAATGTGGCGGTGTCCAAGATAATTTCTTCCTTGATGTGCGGCAGTTCTTTTATGGTTCAAGTTAAAATGATATGTTAAAGTTTTGTTATGCTGTTACCCATATGGTGTTATATGGTAATAATTCTAGTAAAACTAAATCGGGACACAGTTTTAACATAGTAATACATGTTTTGACTCGCGGCATGACAAACAAATGCAATAACATTAATATTTTCACACAATTGTGTTGTTCTATGTTTATTGCACATTCTGATGATTGTAGTCTGTAGTATACTGAAATTTAGGTTTTATATATTACTTTATTTAATAGGACAAACTTGTGATTTATGTAGAAAATACCTTAAATAATTTAGTAGGCATTTTATGTTACATTTGACATCGTCAGTTACGTAATCAGTTTGTATTGTGTGAGGACAAGCAAATATTTTTATTGAACGTTTTGAAATCTTCTGTATTTTGCTGTATTTCACAAAAATAAACAAATTGCTGTGCAATAAATAGATAGAACCGCATGAGTATCTGGATTTTGACGAAATTATCACACGAGATTTGTTGGCGAGTGATACCTCGAGTGCGGGACACAGTCCCGCACGAGAGGTATCGCGTTCCGCCAACAAATCGAGTGCGATAATTCGTCAAAATCCAGAAACTCATGTGGTTCTATTTTTATTACATATCTCCGGTACAGAAAATGTGAATTTAATTGAGTTTTAACTGCATGTTAGGGTTAACGCAACAATCAGACAGGGAGCCCGTCTATCCGCGAGTGACCTTGACCCATCTGCGTTTGAAATTAAATTCTGTGCCTCGACAAACATAATCTTGAAATGAAACTACTTGACTGAATCATCTCAATCGATTGATCGCTTATTGTTTCTTTATTGTCGTGATTGAAAAAGTTAAAATAGTAACGGCGAGAACCAGTCTAACAACACTGAATGAAATAGTTCTGTTGACAGATTGCACTAGTGCGATTCTGAGAATTATTACACGACTGGAAACTTGTGCGATCATGCGAATTACGTTGATAGATATGCAATAAATAGCTTTATGCATCAAGCCCCAGGGAACCTATGAAGGATTAGGACACAGATTGTCATAAAGGTCATCTTTAATTTCCGACAAATAATAATCAACAACAAATAATAATCAACAACAAATAATAACCAACAACAAATAATAATAACAACAAATGACATATAAATGAAAACATGCTCTTGATGTGGACACAACTACAGCCACCTGTGGGTTTTGTATAGGGACCGACGAATCGGCAATTTCAACATCGAATCGAATCTCGAATCGATTCACGATAATGATTCAAAATCGAATCGAATCTCGAATCGAATCTATTTCAAACACTTTAGTAGATTGGCAGTACCGATCAGTGGGGGGTACGAGCAAAAATGGGGGCAATTGTCCAATGATTTTATAACGTCAGTGAGATAAATCAGATTACGAAGGAGGTTCATTAAACTTAATTTCTATGACATGATATGAACAATATTTAATCAGGGTTTAAACAGTTTAATATATGAGAATGGTACGCCATCATTTCATATTTTTGACACTGCCACTATGCGTGAAGTTTGTGAAAGTAAGCTGTTTGGAACTTTGGAGTCAATGGAGTCTGATTCGAGTCATTGCAAACGGAAACTCTTCTGCGCATGTACGCTTCACCCTGTCGCGCACAGCAGGCACGCTCGATATCAAAATTGCGCATCGTGACTTGGCAAACGGGATTACAGGAACTATGTAATGTATAGTATCCCAACTTGGGCCTGTCCATCGGATCAATTGAGTTGTCATGAAAGCTAAATGGTCATCCATATTCCATTTCCCGGATAACATATTCTGTATAAAGATGTTGATCGAATTTAGACACGACATGTTGGAGCCCAGAATGTTTATTTAATATATTTATATCGTGTTAAATTTTAAAATTAAAAAAATATATATTATTTGATTGAGCCAAGTAACACAATATAGGTTTTTCTGGTATAAGAATATCAAATACCGATATACAAATATGTCTCACAAGAAATTCACTCGCTTCTGCAGCTGTGGCCGGGCAAAATCGCCACATTGCTGGTTTTATGTGGTGGAGGAAACCCGTGTGCGCTGCGATTATGGTACAACCGTGATGAACACGCGAACCACCACAGACATACCAGCAGGTCGCACGAGTAACCCACCGACCTGCCACGAGTAACCAAAATCGAATCAAATCTCGAAGCTTCGTCGGTCCCTAGTTTTGTAGCCGAAACCCGCAATATCACGCCCACAACCTTTACATGCCCACAACCTTTACACACCCACAAACTTTGCACGCCCACAAACTTTATACGCCCACAACCTTTACACGCCCACAACCTTTATGATATCACGCCCACATCCTTTATGATATCACGCCCACAACCATTATAATATTGAATTTGATCTTTATTTACAGGTCTGCATCTCCCACCAATGGCTTTATGATTCTCAACAGACTCGGTCTTAACAACCTCATAGAACCAATAACCAAGGAGTTAGAGTTCCAGCAGCAAGACCCATTTCTACTTTACAAGAATGCCAAAAGTAAGTGTTCATTGTACATATTTAGCCCTGCCATTTGTGAATTATTCCTCCATTTAGTTATGAACATGTATACTCAAGCCTTGAAATAGTGTGTCTGTCATTTTCAGAATGAGGTCCCCAGAGGGTGAATTTAGTGATGCTACCCCGCATAGTGGGCTAGCATCACCAAATTCACCCTCTGGGGACCTCATTCTGCAAATGACAGACACACTATTTCAAGGCTTGTGTATACTGGAATCCTCAATTTTTCATTTGTAGGGATGTTTTGATAATATAAGTTAATTTTAGATTAATAAACGGCATTAAAATTATAAGCTGATTATCCCTGCAAATAAAACGGGTAATATACACTAAATCCGGCCATTTATGGGACCATCTCCTTTTATACTCAACACAATATTTGCAACAAATGAATGGATTTAAGCCATGGATTAGTGCGAAATACACTCATTTACTTTATGAACGATGTAAAACAACATGGAAATTATAATGAAAATTAGTTCATGATTCCAGTCATAAAATAATTTTCATTATAATTACCATGTTGTTTTACATCGTTCATAAAGTAAATGAGTGTATTTTGCACTAATCCATGGCTTAAATCTATTCATTTGTTGCAAATATTGTGTTGAGTATAAAAGGAGATGGTCCCATAAATGGCCGGATTTAGTGTACAGTCAAGCCTTGAAATAGTGTGCCTGTCATTTGCAGAATGAGGTCCCCAGAGGGTGAATTTAGTGATGCTACCCCACATAGCGGACTAGCATCACCAAATTCACCCTCTGGGAACCTCATTCTGCTGAGTTGTAAGCAGAATGAGGTCCCCAGAGGGTGAATTTGGTGATGCTAGCCCGCTATGCGGGGTAGCATCACTAAATTCACCCTCTGGGGACCTCATTCTGCAAAATGACAGACACTATTTCAAGGCTTGTGTATACTGGAATCCTCTATTTTTCATTTGTAGGGATGTTTTGATAATATAAGTTAATTTTAGATTAATAAACGGCATTAAAATTATAAGCTGATTATCCCTGCAAATTAAACGGGTAATATACACTAAATCCGGCCATTTATGGGACCATCTCCTTTTATAATCAACACAATATTTGCAACAAATGAATGGATTTGAGTCATGGATTAGTGCGAAATACACTCATTTACTTTATGAACAATGTAAAACAACATGGAAATTAAAATGAAAATTAGTACATGACTCCAGAGTCTCCAGTCATAAAATAATTTTCATTATAATTACCATGTTGATAGCATCATTCATAAAGTAAATGAGTGTATTTCGCACTAATCCATGGCTTAAATCCATTCATCAAATTCACCCTCTGGGGACCTCATTCTGCTTACAACTCATCAGAATTAGGTTCCCAGAGAGTGAATATAGTGATGCTAGCCCGCTATGCGGGGTAGCATCACTAAATTCACCCTCTGGGGACCTCATTCTGCAAATGACAGACACACTATTTCAAGGCTTGTGTACAGTACCTCTTTAATTATTGGGAATCAAGGAACTACTCATCAATGAGTATACAGTTATCAAAGGGTCAGGAATATAATAATATGTGGGATAGCATCACTCAATTCACCTTCTGGGAACCTCATTCTGCAAATGTCAGACACAGTGTTGACCACCATGTGTCCATTCTTTTATTGGAAATTTATGGCCTTCAGAGTGAGAATGCATCTGTGAACTTTGGATCTCTGTATCTTAGTTGGTGTATATCATGTTTTATTAATCTGTTGTACAGTAATGCCCTAATTAATCGACTCCTTAACCACAGCATAATTATGGGTAATTTTTCAGTTGGAAATATGGCTTGTTGCCATTCATCGGAAAGCTCTCAGTGAGAGCTTTCCGATGAATGGCAACAAGCCATATTTCTGACTAAATCCTGAAAATTACCCATAATTATGATGTGGTTAAGGAGTCGATAATTTAGGGCATTACTGTATGATATGAATGATCTTTGTTGTATTCTTGAACCACGATGGGATGAAATAAAAACAGATATACAAGAGTAGAATGATTCTTATTCATTGGTGGGAAATATTCAGATAATAAGTTCAACTAGGGTCGTTTGTTCAACTTATTTGTTGGAACATTTCCTAAGGAAGATGCTCATCAATGAGTACTTAATATACAAAGGGTTGGCGTCCGATTTAACATGGATTCAAAATCAGCAATGGTGTTTATTTGTCTCTGGTAAAACTGACCAATCAATTACGTCCATGCGGGGTTAAAGGTGGTCTTTCTCTTGCATTGGCAAGTTTTATATAGTTTCCTGCCAAAGTCCAGGGTATAAAATAATTAACATGAATCGATATGTTAGCGCTCATCACTGTATCATCATCATTTTAGATCGGGTGTGAATGAACTTCAGTATATTCATGACTGAGATGAAGTCCCTATTCAATAAGCTTTGTCCAGTCATCATAGACTGGATTATTAACACTTCCATGACTGGAACTTCCTGAAATTTTGAGAAAAAACCCTGTGCCAATGCATTCTCTTATATATGTATATGCGAGTCTCCCACAGGGAGCCTTGCATATACAAGAGAATACAATGGCTAACAATATTTACCTTGACATTTTAAGCCAGTGCATTCTCTTATATATGCTAGGCCCCCTATGGATCTTTAATGCTGCACCAGTGCAGCTGCTGGCATGAAAGGGTTAAAGACATATTTCAAATTAAGCGACCTCAGAAAAGTAATAAACCTCTGTGAATTAAAAGCAACTTGTTAATATTACTTTAGCTGAGAACAGAAAAGTCATGATGTTTGTGTACCTAATTTCTCAAACAAAACAAAAACAATTACAAGGTATGTTTTAGGAGATCAGAAATAGATAGTAATTGAAGTACAGTAATGCCCTAAATAATCAACTACTTAACCACAGCAGAATTATGGGTAATATTTCAGGATTTAGTCGGAAATATGGCTTGTTGCCATTCATTGGAAAGCTCTCAGTGAGATGAATGGCAACAAGCCATATTTCCGACTAAATCCTGAAAAATTACCCATAATTCTGCTGTGGTTAAGGAGTCGATTATTTATGGCATTACGGTACCAGAAGCTACCAGTATATAGCGAATGGACCATTGAATATCATTGTCTTGATTACTTGATTAATGTACTTTAGCTGAGAACAGAAAAGTCATCATGTTGGCTAATGTACCTAAATCTCTCAAACGAGAAAACCAATTACGGAGTCTGTTTTATGGGACAAGGTTTACAGTAAATAGACTATTGATGTACACCTATCATCCTCTCTAAACATTATTACATGTACATATAGAGGTTACAGTATATAGTTTCCTGAAGTACATCTAACATCCACTTAAAACATTTCTAATCTAAATGGATTCTCCCAATCAGTCATGAAAGTATGCATTGGAAGGGTCTATTATTCATTTGGAGGGAGATTAAAAATGTGAGCAGATGACAGCCAGACAAAATAATAACACAAGTGCAGAAGAATTCATAATCAATTTGGTGGGTAATGTTAAACTTATTTATCTGAAAATTTCCTAAGGTAACTACTCGTCAATGAGTATTTATTATAGAAGGGTTAAGCATCATTGCATGTACAGTAATGGCCTAAATAATCGACTGAGAGCTTTCCGATGAATGGCAACAAGCCATATTTCAGACTAAATCCTGAAAAATTTCCCATAATTATGCTGTGGTTAAGGAGTTGATTATTTAGGGGATTACTGTATACATTAATGTGAATGGCAACAAGCCATATTTCGGACTAAATCCTGAAAAATTACCCATAATTATGCTGTGGTTAAGGAGTTGATTATTTAGGGCATTACATGTACATGTAGATGTTGTATAGACACGGTGCGTTTCCTGAAGTACATCTATTATCTTTATACTTTAACACGGTGCCAATCATTCGTGGGTAATGTTAAACTTATTTATCTGAAAATTTCCTAAGGTAACTACTCGTCAATGAGTATTTAGTACAGAAGGGTTAAGCGTCATTGCATGTACAGTAATGCCCTAAATAATCGACAGAGCTTTCCGATGAATGGCAACAAGCCATATTTCAGACTAAATCCTGAAAAATTACCCATAATTATGCTGTGGTTAAGGAGTCGATTATTTAGGGCATTACATGTACATGTAGATGTTGTATAGACACGGTGCGTTTCCTGAAGTACATCTATTATCTTTATACTTTAACACGGTGCCAATCATTCGTGGGTAATGTTAAACTTATTTATCTGAAAATTTCCTAAGGTAACTACTCGTCAATGAGTATTTATTATAGAAGGGTTAAGCATCATTGCATGTACAGTAATGGCCTAAATAATCGACTGAGAGCTTTCCGATGAATGGCAACAAGCCATATTTCAGACTAAATCCTGAAAAATTTCCCATAATTATGCTGTGGTTAAGAAGTTGATTATTTAGGGGATTACTGTATACATTAATGTGAATGGCAACAAGCCATATTTCGGACTAAATCCTGAAAAATTAACCATAATTATGCTGTGGTTAAGGAGTTGATTATTTAGGGCATTACATGTACATGTAGATGTTGTATAGACACGGTGCGTTTCCTGAAGTACATCTATTATCTTTATACTTTAACACGGTGCCAATCATTCGTGGGTAATGTTAAACTTATTTATCTGAAAATTTCCTAAGGTAACTACTCGTCAATGAGTATTTAGTACAGAAGGGTTAAGCGTCATTGCATGTACAGTAATGCCCTAAATAATCGACAGAGCTTTCCGATGAATGGCAACAAGCCATATTTCAGACTAAATCCTGAAAAATTACCCATAATTCTGCTGTGGTTAAGGAGTCGATTATTTAGGGGATTACTGTATACATTAATGTGAATGGCAACAAGCCATATTTCAGACTAAATCCTCAAAAATTACCCATAATTATGCTGTGGTTAAGGAGTCGATTATTTAGGGCATTACATGTAGATGTAGATGTTGTATAGACACGGTGCGTTTCCTGAAGTACATCTATTATCTTTATACTTTAACACGGTGCCAATCATTCGTGGGTAATGTTAAACTTATTTATCTGAAAATTTCCTAAGGTAACTACTCGTCAATGAGTATTTAGTACAGAAGGGTTAAGCGTCATTGCATGTACAGTAATGCCCTAAATAATCGACAGAGCTTTCCGATGAATGGCAACAAGCCATATTTCAGACTAAATCCTGAAAAATTACCCATAATTCTGCTGTGGTTAAGGAGTCGATTATTTAGGGGATTACTGTATACATTAATGTGAATGGCAACAAGCCATATTTCAGACTAAATCCTCAAAAATTACCCATAATTATGCTGTGGTTAAGGAGTCGATTATTTAGGGCATTACATGTAGATGTAGATGTTGTATAGACACGGTGCGTTTCCTGAAGTACATCTATTATCTTTATACTTTAACACGGTGCCAATCATTCGTGGGTAATGTTAAACTTATTTATCTGAAAATTTCCTAAGGTAACTACTCGTCAATGAGTATTTAGTACAGAAGGGTTAAGCATCATTACATGTACAGTAATGCCCTAAATAATCGACTGAGAGCTTTCCGATGAATGGCAACAAGCCATATTTCAGACTAAATCCTGAAAAATTTCCCATAATTATGCTGTGGTTAAGGAGTCGATTATTTAGGGGATTACTGTATACATTACTGTGAATGGCAACAAGCCATATTTCGGACTAAATCCTGAAAAATTACCCATAATTATGCTGTGGTTAAGGAGTCGATTATTTAGGGGATTACTGTATACATTAATGTGAATGTCAACAAGCCATATTTCGGACTAAATCCTGAAAAATTACCCATAATTATGCTGTGGTTAAGGAGTTGATTATTTAGGGCATTACATGTACATGTAGATGTTGTATAGACACGGTGCGTTTCCTGAAGTACATCTATTATCTTTATACTTTAACACGGTGCCAATCATTCGTGGGTAATGTTAAACTTATTTATCTGAAAATTTCCTAAGGTAACTACTCGTCAATGAGTATTTAGTACAGAAGGGTTAAGCGTCATTGCATGTACAGTAATGCCCTAAATAATCGACAGAGCTTTCCGATGAATGGCAACAAGTCATATTTCAGACTAAATCCTGAAAAATTTCCCATAATTATGCTGTGGTTAAGAAGTCGATTATTTAGGGGATTACTGTATACATTACTGTGAATGGCAACAAGCCATATTTCGGACTAAATCCTGAAAAATTACCCATAATTATGCTGTGGTTAAGGAGTCGATTATTTAGGGGATTACTGTATACATTAATGTGAATGGCAACAAGCCATATTTCGGACTAAATCCTGAAAAATTACCCATAATTATGCTGTGGTTAAGGAGTTGATTATTTAGGGCATTACATGTACATGTAGATGTTGTGTAGACACGGTGCGTTTCCTGAAGTACATCTATTATCTTTATACTTTAACCCTTTACCCAACAAACCGGCCACAACCGGCCAAATAAAGCTTCAACAGCCTAAAATATCTTCGGTCTGTCTCAATAGAACCATACAAATATGGATATCATTGGAACCGGCTCCTTGACCACATTGTGATAGTTACAGTTATGCCCTGTGCCAATGCATTCTCTTATATATGCGAGTCGACCATAGGTCGCCTCGCATATATAAGAGAATGCATTGGCCTAAAAAAAACACTTTTTACCATTTTTTCTTACATTCTTTAACAATTTTATAATTTTTAATGTGTTAAGCCAATGCATTCTCTTATATATGCGAGGCGACCTATGGTCGACTCGCATATATAAGAGAATGCATTGGCACAGGGTCGTTCTGTTGGGTAAAGGGTTAACACGGTGCCAATCATTGTGATCTAGTCGGCTCATTGTATATCATAAGATGATTTCATTCAGATAGGCAGTGACTTCGTCTCCCTATAATTCGTTTCACATATTATATTCCGGCAAGAATATCCCAGGATTGCCTTTGAGCCGTTATCTCAGATTGCATCGCTGCATACTTGCATGCATAAAGTACCTCAATCTGGCTGGAAAGTTAGATCGGAGCTGATAAATGATTAAACATCTAAAAGACTGATGATATTAGAAGGGAGCTCTTTCTTGTTGGCACGCTGTATGATATGCCCATGTCGATGCAATGTTTTCTGAAAAATTAATTAATAATAATTATTATTAATTAGCTCTATTATAAAAATGATATATCTGCTAGCTTCTTCTAAGGCATACTATAATACATCATTATTAACCTGGATCAAAGGGACTCAGTTGGAAAGGTGCTCAAGGCCATCATAAAGTTGTACAACTATCCTGGATCGATTCCTTGCAAGTAAAGGTCGAAAAGTCGGTGTTCATAAAATTAGTTTGGCACGGGTTAGCAACTTGCAACTGATGAAGATCTTATTGGCTTTGTCTCTTTTTCCTTCATTTATAAATTAAAAATTTTAACTTTTGGGTTTTATTAATTGAGATATTTTGGTGCGTACGTTCAAAATTCTTTTCCAATTTTTTTTAAACCGCTCCGAGCCACTGCTCGCTGCCCTAAATTTATGACAAATGAACGAAGAATCAGGTACATGTATCTGGACAAAAATGGGTAACTGTTCCTTTATTTCGCCCCCCTATTTCCATATGCTTTCCATATTTCCTCTTCTTTCTCTTGTCATCCATACATTTGGTACCAACTTCACTTTGTGATTATTAAAATGTTATATGACTAATTGGTTTCAGGCCATTTTTCTTTCAGCTTATCCTTATATGACATATAAAAAAGCTTTCGAGTCTGAACCAGCATTTCATTATGACTTTTGACTGTCATCCCGGGATGTTAGGTGTGATTTTACTGTCATCCCGGGATGTTAGGTGTGACTTTACTGTCATCCCGGGATGTTAGGTGTGACTTTACTGTCATCCCGGGATGTTAGGTGTGATTTTACTGTCATCCCGGGATGTTAGGTGTGATTTTACTGTCATCCCGGGATCCTAGGTGTGATTTTACTGTCATCTCAGGATGTTAGGTGTGATTTTACAGTCATCCCGGGATGTTAGGTGTGATTTTACTGTCATCCCGGGATCCTAGGTGTGATTTTACTGTCATCCCGGGATGTTAGGTGTGATTTTACTGTCATCCCGGGATACTAGGTGTGAGTTTACTGTCATCCCGGGATGTTAGGTGTGATTTGACTGTCATCCCGGGATGTTAGGTGTGATTTTACTGTCATCCCGGGATGTTAGGTGTGATTTTACTGTCATCCCGGGATACTAGGTGTGAGTTTACTGTCATCCCGGGATGTTAGGTGTTATTTGACTGTCATCCCGGGATGTTAGGTGTGAATTTCGCTAACCCTACATGATGTGTTACCTGGTCAGACACCCACTTACCACTTATTGGTTACCGATGTGTTACCTGGTCAGACACCCACTTACCACTTATTGGTTACCGATGTGTTACCTGGTCAGACACCCACTTACCACTTATTGGTTACCGATGTGTTACCTGGTCAGACACCCACTTACCACTTATTGGTTACCGATGTGTTACCTGGTCAGACACCCACTTACCACTTATTGGTTACCGATGTGTTACCTGGTCAGACACCCACTTACCACTTATTGGTTACCGATGTGTTACCTGGTCAGACACCCACTTACCACTTATTGGTTACCGATGTGTTACCTGGTCAGACACCCACTTACCACTTATTGGTTACCTACATGATGTGTTACCTGGTCAGACACCCACTTACCACTTATTGGTTACCGATGTGTTACCTGGTCAGACACCCACTTACCACTTATTGGTTACCTATAAAACTAGGCCATCATAAAGTTGTACAATGATCCTGGATCGATTCCTGATGGGTGTGACTTGTGATCCTGGATCGATTCCTGATGGGTGTGACTTGTGATCCTGGATCGATTCCTGATGGGTGTGACTTGTGATCCTGGATCGATTCCTGATGGGTGTGACTTGTGATCCTGGATCGATTCCTGATGGGTGTGACTTGTGATCCTGGATCGATTCCTGATGGGTGTGACTTGTGATCCTGGATCGATTCCTGATGGGTGTGACTTGTGATCCTGGATCGATTCCTGATGGGTGTAACTTGTGATCCTGGATCGATTCCTGATGGGTGTAACTTGTGATCCTGGATCGATTCCTGATGGGTGTGACTTGTGATCCTGGATCGATTCCTGATGGGTGTGACTTGTGATCCTGGATCGATTCCTGATGGGTGTGACTTGTGATCCTGGATCGATTCCTGATGGGTGTGACTTGTGATCCATGCAAAAGCAAGGTAACCTGGTGTATACTTCATGGCTAGAAGTTGCCAAATGCTATCAGTGTCGGATCGATTCCTGATGGGTGTGACTTGTGATCCATGCAAAAGCAAGGTAACCTGGTGTGTACTTCATGGCTAGAAGTTGCCAAATGCTATCAGTGTCGGATCGATTCCTGATGGGTGTGACTTGTGATCCATGCAAAAGCAAGGTAACCTGGTGTATACTTCATGGCTAGAAGTTGCCAAATGCTATCAGTGTCGGATCGATTCCTGATGGTTAGAAGGAACTAAATAAGTAGAATTACGTCCCTTTCGTTTTTACAGGGTATCTCGAATACGAGTTAAAAAAATTCTGGCGCGCGATTGGCGTATAATATGTCAAATAATTTTTCAAATTCAAGAAATATAATACCCATAGCATGTAAAAACGTGGGCGTTTCCTAGTCTGAAATGCGTCCGTGTCCAAACAATGGCGGGATATTGAGGCTGTGTATTGACTTTTGTCAGACTGTCAAATTCTGTGCAAAAAGTGGGGTAGTGTGGAAAACATATGCTGGTTTTCGAAAAAGGCGTGGCTCGAAAGGTACTCATATGTGCGTACAGATGCCGAAAGGGTTGGTCTTTACGAACGCATGCATCGTGCACTTCGGAACTCGAAAATTTAGCGTGGGCGTGGTCAAACGTTAACACTGTGGCCTATGGAAAACATTTAGTTCCTTCTAACCTAAAGCAGAAAAATCGAATTTTTCGTATTTCGGCCTATGATGGACAAACGTGGTGAAAAATCACATAATTGTGATCTGATTTGCGAAGCATACATAGTTAGACATTACATTACACCAGAATTTGGATTTTATTGCCATTTTTCAGGAAGTGGGGAATATTTGCACCTAATAACCTTTGTGAGATTTTCACTTATTTATCGTGATTCTGTATCTGGTGTGCCACTTTAAGAGAGAAATCACCTCACATCGATATCTTTATCTATTTGTGGACATCTGACCATCAGCATAAACTTGACGTCTCGAGTATTTTTAACCATCCAGCTGCCAACTTGTCGACCGTGTAGAAATTCCTATCTTTTCTGGTGCAGGGGGTGGGGTGTAAAAATCTAACTATTTATTCAGAAACCCGGACAATTTTTGTCAACTAAGCATATCATCTGAAACATGATTTGCACGTATTGTCTGTGCCGCTATATACATGTGCGTCATGCCCATTAAAGGCATATTCTGTTAGTTTAATTACCAAATTTTACCAAAATTTCCACTTATTTTGAGACTTTTCCCAAATATGGCAAATCTCGGCATGACATGACCCCGAGGCACCCATAATTTTTTATGTTCAACTGCAGACGGTACTGATCTATTCCCAATTATTAGTTCTTTTATTTAGGAAGGGACGTTCCCATCATTTGCAACGACATGGACACATTTCCACAAAAAAATCCACAGTAGATGAACCATCTTCAGATACAGTGGGGTTAAAATAACCATGATTGCTGGGGAACGAGAACAAAGAAATGTGTAAAATCAGTTTTATTTAGCATAGATATGACACAGCTTCACGCATAGGTAGTAGGGATTACATAGGTTCATGTTTGCACATCTCTTAAGGTTAGAAGGAACTAAATAAGTAGAATTACGTCCCTTTCGTTTTTACAGGGTATCTCGAATACGAGTTAAAAAAATTCTGGCGCGCGATTGGCGTATAATATGTCAAATAATTTTTCAAATTCAAGAAATATAATACCCATAGCATGTAAAAACGTGGGCGTTTCCTAGTCTGAAATGCGTCCGTGTCCAAACAATGGCGGGATATTGAGGCTGTGTATTGACTTTTGTCAGACTGTCAAATTCTGTGCAAAAAGTGGGGTAGTGTGGAAAACATATGCTGGTTTTCGAAAAAGGCGTGGCTCGAAAGGTACTCATATGTGCGTACAGATGCCGAAAGGGTTGGTCTTTACGAACGCATGCATCGTGCACTTCGGAACTCGAAAATTTAGCGTGGGCGTGGTCAAACGTTAACACTGTGGCCTATGGAAAACATTTAGTTCCTTCTAACCTAAAGCAGAAAAATCGAATTTTTCGTATTTCGGCCTATGATGGACAAACGTGGTGAAAAATCACATAATTGTGATCTGATTTGCGAAGCATACATAGTTAGACATTACATTACACCAGAATTTGGATTTTATTGCCATTTTTCAGGAAGTGGGGAATATTTGCACCTAATAACCTTTGTGAGATTTTCACTTATTTATCGTGATTCTGTATCTGGTGTGCCACTTTAAGAGAGAAATCACCTCACATCGATATCTTTATCTATTTGTGGACATCTGACCATCAGCATAAACTTGACGTCTCGAGTATTTTTAACCATCCAGCTGCCAACTTGTCGACCGTGTAGAAATTCCTATCTTTTCTGGTGCAGGGGGTGGGGTGTAAAAATCTAACTATTTATTCAGAAACCCGGACAATTTTTGTCAACTAAGCATATCATCTGAAACATGATTTGCACGTATTGTCTGTGCCGCTATATACATGTGCGTCATGCCCATTAAAGGCATATTCTGTTAGTTTAATTACCAAATTTTACCAAAATTTCCACTTATTTTGAGACTTTTCCCAAATATGGCAAATCTCGGCATGACATGACCCCGAGGCACCCATAATTTTTTATGTTCAACTGCAGACGGTACTGATCAATTCCCAATTATTAGTTCTTTTATTTAGGAAGGGACGTTCCCATCATTTGCAACGACATGGACACATTTCCACAAAAAAATCCACAGTAGATGAACCATCTTCAGATACAGTGGGGTTAAAATAACCATGATTGCTGGGGAACGAGAACAAAGAAATGTGTAAAATCAGTTTTATTTAGCATAGATATGACACAGCTTCACGCATAGGTAGTAGGGATTACATAGGTTCATGTTTGCACATCTCTTAGGGTTAGAAGGAACTAAATAAGTAGAATTACGTCCCTTTCGTTTTTACAGGGTATCTCGAATACGAGTTAAAAAAATTCTGGCGCGCGATTGGCGTATAATATGTCAAATAATTTTTCAAATTCAAGAAATATAATACCCATAGCATGTAAAAACGTGGGCGTTTCCTAGTCTGAAATGCGTCCGTGTCCAAACAATGGCGGGATATTGAGGCTGTGTATTGACTTTTGTCAGACTGTCAAATTCTGTGCAAAAAGTGGGGTAGTGTGGAAAACATATGCTGGTTTTCGAAAAAGGCGTGGCTCGAAAGGTACTCATATGTGCGTACAGATGCCGAAAGGGTTGGTCTTTACGAACGCATGCATCGTGCACTTCGGAACTCGAAAATTTAGCGTGGGCGTGGTCAAACGTTAACACTGTGGCCTATGGAAAACATTTAGTTCCTTCTAACCTAAAGGGTGTGACTTGTGATCCATGCAAAAGCAAGGTAACCTGGTGTATACTTCATGGCTAGAAGTTGCCAAATGCTATCAGTGTCGGATCAATTCCTGATGGGTGTGACTTGTGATCCATGCAAAAGCAAGGTAACCTGGTGTGTACTTCATGGCTAGAAGTTGCCAAATGCTATCAGTGTCAAGCCTGAGTTTAGTGTGCCTCATTTGCAGAATGAGGTCACCAGAGGGTGAATTTAATGATGCTATACCGCATAGTGGGCTAGCATCACTAAATTCACCCTCTGGGGACCTCATTATGCTTAAAGTCTCACCTTCTGTGGAAAGTTTCTTTATAATCAAATTTCTTTGGAAACTTCTTTACATCGATTCTATTTCTTTTTTACTTTAGTTTTTCTATATCCCCAAATTGGCAGACGACACAATGCATAATAGAGGTTCCCAATGGGTGTACATCACAATATTCACCATCTGGGAACTTCAATCTGGGTCTATGTCTCCCATATCAGATGAGGCCATGCAGAATGAGGTCCCCAGAGGTGAATTTGGTGATGCTAACCCACATTGTTGGTTAGCATCACTAAATTCACCCCTTGGGGACCTCATTATGCAATTGACAGCCACACTAAACTCATGCTTGGATCAGTTTCTGCAACATTGAGTCTTATATTTTGACAATCACTGTTTGAAGGACTTTATTATTTCACTCTGGTTAACCCTTTACCCAACAGAAGGGCCCTGTGCCAATGCATTCTCTTATATATGCGAGTCGACCATAGGTCACCTCGCATATATAAGAGAATGCATTGGCTTAACACATTAAAAATTATCAAATTGTTAAAGAATGTAAGAAAAAATGGTAAAAAGTGTTAAAAACAGATATTTTTTAGGCCAATGCATTCTCTTATATATGCGAGGCGACCTATGGTCGACTCACATATATAAGAGAATGCATTGGCACAGGGCATAACTGTAACTATCACAATGTGGTCAATGAGCCGGTTCCAATGATATCCATATTTGTATGGTTTATTGAGACAGACCAAAGATAATTTAGGCTGTTGCAGCTTTATTTGGCCGTTTTTGGCCGGTTTGTTGGGTAAAGGGTTAATGTCCAGCATAAAATATCAAATGTCAGAAATGTATCCATTTCAATGTGACATGTCCCGAACTAAGCTTTTAACCCTTTCTTTAAAGATGGTTTATCTCCTTGTAAACATATGTTATATATACAGTAATGCACTGGCTTAGAAGGTCAAGGTAAATATTGTCAGGCCAATGTATTCTCTTATATATGCAAGGCTCCCTATGGAAGAATTACATATACAGTAATGCCCTAAATAATCGACTCCTTAACCACAGCATAATTATGGGTAATTTTTCAGGATTTCATCGGAAATATGGCTCGGTGCCATTCATCGGAAAGCTCTCAGTGAGTATGAAATATTAGATATGAATCGAAGACCCCTTTCGGAAATGCTTCTATGGATTAATATTGATTATATTTCGAATATTTTCTGGTCTAAAAACTTATGATTGTTTAGCTAACCAACAATAGTTGTTACTGATAAGAGAGACCCAGAAATTTTATTGGGTAATTTTGTCGCAACGAAACGTTAATTAGACTCATTATCGCTTATAGCTATGTAATTAAACAATACAAACACTTAATCTGGGACATTTGATGTTCAGAGCATAGCTAAGGGAACAAACACCCTAATGATATCTATCACTATATGGTATCACCTGAATGGTCTGTTTTAAAAATAGAACAATAAAGTGTCCCACTTAATCATTTTATTTTATTATAAAATGTTCGGAACAAACTCGAACATGGGTCTTCAATTCTTATTTATTATTTTATATCCACAAAATTATTATGAAGAGATAATCCATCTTTAACCCTTTCTTTAACAAATGGATTATCCCATCAGTTAAAATATGATGCATAGGGATGGTCTATTACTCATCAGGAGGGGTGTTCAGCATAAATTAGCAGACGATAGACAGACAAAAATATAATACAAGTGCAGAAGCATTCAAATGTTCAATGAGTATTTTAGTATAGAAAGGTTAGTTATATCCAGACTTTAACCCTTTGAGTGCCAGGGGTCGATCTCATTGGCCCTAAACCTACAAAATAAGTTAAAGTTAAAGAATATAAGAATAAATTATTAAAATTGTAAAAAATTGTAAAAAAAAAAAAATGTTAGGCCAATGCATTCTCTTATATATGCGAGGCGACCTATGGTCGACTCGCATATATAAGAGAATGCATTGGCACAGGGTAAAAAAAAGTGTATATGGGTTGATACAAAAATCTACCTGGCACTCAAAGGGTTTTAACATATCATGGAGATCGGATAGTTCAGGTTGTTAGTCAGCTGACCTCTCATCCTTGACCTTGGACACTGTCAGAGTTCAAATCTGAATCTGAAAAAAAATGTACTGGATAAATTTCATACCTCCGCTCGCCTCATTGTGTCATGTTCAGTGATAGTACAATGCAAGGCCCACCATCTGATACAGAGCCTACGCTAATGACTGTCCTATGTGCAACAATATGCACATCTTAAAAATCACTACCACGGCAGCCCTGTTAATTAATGTCAGCTATCAGATGAGCTGAAGCAAAAATAAATCTGTTGGCTATTTTTTAGCCGAGGCAAAGATCAGAAGCTGCCAACATTTCACCAAATTTCTTTGGGTATACGTTGTCACGTTACATTGCACTACGCTATGGGCGTACATGTACAATGCACTAGTTTGTTTTGTGGCATTTCTGTAAATAGCATGAAAGGATTGTTGATTGTCTAATATTTACATAGCCTGTGTGTTTTACTCTAAATCCTGTCTGACGATTGGTCAACTGCCAATTTGGTCATGCATTGTATATCCCAATAAAACACACCATAACACGAACCTACTTCACCGCTTGTTTACCTAGTTGTCTAATAGCAGTGAACAGAATAATTCATAGGTAGAATATTGGGCTAACATACAGTGCGTCATGGTATATAATATCCAAACTGCAGTTTAATTCAGAAAACAAATCAGCTGAGTTTGTAGAAATTTATAATGAGAAAGCTACAGTAATGCTCTAAATAATCGACTCCTTAAACAATGCAGAATTATGGGTAATTTTTCAGGATTTAGTCGGAAATATGGCTTGTTGCCATTCATCGGAAAGCTCTCGGGAAGAGTTTTCCGATGAATGGCAACAAGCCATATTTCCGACTAAATCCTGGAAAATTACCCATAATTCTGCTGTGGTTAAGGAGTCGATTATTTAGGGCATTGCTGTATATAGTTTATATCTATTCTTGCAAAATGGATGATCACAATTTTCCAGAATGTGGATCCTAAGCTTTTTAGCAGAAGTAAAATTTTTGGCCTAGGCAATTTTGTAAGGGAACATGGAAGTAAGAAGTATATATACAAATTGAAATTGATTCCCATGCTTATCCTAGTTCTCTGAGAAGTCGCTTATCATGGATTCAGTGAAAAAGGAAATAATTTACTCACAAAGTGAAACCAATAGCATGAATAGTCCCAAGTCACATGCCGATGGAAAGCTTTTGTTCAATACCAACTTTCAGCTCTGTTGTACGTATACTCTCTGAAGGGCTTCATGTGTTTTCCGTCGTCTGTCCAATCATTTCTTACTGATCCTTTTGAACTCAACATGTTATTTAACACTTCCATGACTGGAGCTTCCTGAAAGTCTAGGTCTCCCATGACAGAATGAGGGGTTCCCAGAGGATGAATTTGGTGATGCTAGCCATGTACACTAAATTCACATTCTAAGGACCTCATTCTGCAAATGTCCGCCAGTGACCGCCACCATATTTTCATCGACTAATATTGATTATAGTTTGAATATTTTCTGGTTTAAAAATGTGTGGTTGTTTAGCTAACGAACAATAGTGGTTACTGTTAACAGACCAGAAATTTTATTATGTAATTTTCTCACAAATAAACATTAATTAGACTCATTATCGCTTATAACTATATAATAAAACAACACAAACAATCAATCTGGGACATTTGATGTTCGGAGCATAGCTGTGGGAACACCCTAATGATCTCTATCGCTATATGGTATCGCCTGAATGGTCTGATCTAAAAATAGAACAATAAAGTGTCCTACTTAATCATCTCATTTTATTATAAATTATTCGGAAAAAAATCGATACTAATTGATAGAAGGGTTTCCAGACAGGGGTCTTCAATTTATATTTATTATACCCCCACTTTCGAAGAAAATGGGGGGTATACTGGATTGACTGCATCTGTCCGCCCGTCCGTCGTGCCGTCCGTCACGCTTTCTCCGTCCGTTCGTCCGTACATCCGTCCATCCGTTCGACCTCATAACTCGAACAACTATGAACCGATTTCAATAATTTTATGTATGCAATCTCTTTAGGATGGTCTCTCCGCATGATGCTAATTGCGACATCAATTTACACCTCTTTTTCGACTTATTTTGACTTAGAAAATTCTGTCCGACTTAATAACTTTAACAAATATGAACCGATTTCAATAATTTTTGGTATACATGCTTCTCACAATACCCTCTCTACATAATGCGGCTAGGGATTGGCTCAGACTGTTTTTCGTAATATTACACCTCATTTTCGACTTATTTTGATTTAGAAAATTCTGTCTGACTTAATAACTTTAACAAATATGAACCGATTTGAATAATTTTTTCTGTACAAGCTTCTTGTGACACCATATCGATATTATAGTCCGAATTTTTCTTTATAGTTAAAAATCTTTTTGGTTGAGTTTATGGATAATGCGGGTTGAATTTGCCACGGTGGGGGTATGCTAGCACTCGAGTGCACACCTCTTGTTATTTTATACCCACAAAACTATTTCAAAATTGTTATATGAAGAGATAATCCAACTTTAACCGTTGTGATTCAGATCGACTCTCTACAGCTTCTGAGTGGATGCGTTCCAGATTGACCAATGTAAATATGTAAACATATGCTGATGTTTTGTTATTGTACTACAACAATGTATTATTTCTGTACTGTACAGCACATTTTTTGCGTCATATACTGTCCATGTACATGTATGGAAATTTTCTTTGCAAAGTTACCAAAGTCAGGAAAAAATTAAATCCAGGCTTGTTGCTGAACATCGGTTGACCTAATGCTCTATACCAATTACAAATGACTAAAAAATTAGAAATTGTGATTCAAATAGACTCCCTACACCTTCTGAGTGGAGTGTATAACAACCACTGGTCCTACATAAGATGTCGTGAGCAATGTGGTTGCGTTCCATATTGAGATTGTATATTACTAGAACAAACAATGGTTGTGATGGAGGCCAATCACTGCATAGAATGTGGCTGCCATACATCACACCTAATAATGCATTAGAATAATACCCTAAGTGATACCACATGAGTCGTATATATCTCAGAACTCTCATGAGCCACACTCCTCACAAGCAAGCCTTGAATAGCGTGTCTGTCATTTGCAGAATGAGGTCCCCAGAGGGTGAATTTAGTGATGCTACCCCGCATAGCGGGTTGGCATCACCAAATTCACCCTCCGGGGACCTCATTCTGCTTACACCTCAGCAGAATGAGGTTCCCAGAGGGTGAATTTGGTGATGCTAGCCCGCTATGCAGGGTAGCATCACTAAATTCACCCTCTGGGGACCTCATTCTGCAAATGACAGACACCCTATTTCAAGGCTTGCTCACAAGACAGAAAAAAACCTGACAGTATCCACGATGAAACACTGCAAGGGTAGCATCAATTATGTAAACGTCATAGTTATTTTCATAGCACTATTAGCGAGATAAAAGAAGAAAATGTGCGTGAATAAACTGCATATATCTATCTATGGAGAGCTGGTGGCCAGCTCTATGTTAAGACGCTGTCAATATCTGCCTCGTAATATGATTAACTGCCTTCGATATATCACCGCAGGTACTTTCAATGTGAATTGAGCTAGACTCGGACATAAATAATGCAAACTGTTCTACCAATCATACGTGAGGCAGTGCGGATTAACGCAGCATCTACGTCAATTCCGATATTTTTCACCAAGCCTAGAAATAGTGTGTCTTGACATATGCAGAATGAAGTCCCCCGGGGGGGGGGTGTGAATTTAGTGACGCACCAAATTCATCCTCTGGGTACCTCATTCTGCTTTGGCCTCATCTTCTGGGAAGTTTCTTTATTATCAAATTAACATTGTTTTTAGTTACTTTTCCATTCTGTTCTGTTTCTATATCACTCAGTTGATAAGTGTTTATAGGAGAGTGTTGTTTGCTCAAACTATATGCAGGGACGTCTATGGAGGGACTTAGGTGGATGGGGGCTGTTCAGCTTTGAATTTCAAGCAAGTCTGGAAATAGTATCTGACACATGCAGAATGAGGTCCCCAGAGGGTGAATTGATTGATGCTATACCACACAGTAGGCTAGCATCACCATATTTCCCCTCTGGGGACCTCATTCTCCTCATCTTCTGGGAAATATCTATAATTTCAAATTAACATTGTTTTTAATTACTTTTTCCCTTCTATTCAGTTTCTATATCCCCTAATTTGCAGAAGATAAAATGCATAATCGAGGTGACTAATTGGTGAACATCACTAACTTCAACTGGGGAACTTCAATCTTATTCTAGCTAGGACGTACTCCCATAGCAGTTAGGCCTAAGCAGAATGAGGTTCCCAGAGGGTGAAATTGGTGACACTAGCTCACCTTGCGGGATAGCGTCACCCTCTGGGGACATCATTCTGTAAATTTCAGACACACTGTTTGCAGGCTTGTTTTTCCTTCACTTGCATGTGCTTTAGTTCGCAAAATTCATGGAGTAATGATGAATTTTTTCCCCTCTCTTAACCCTTTACCCAACAAACCGGCCACAACCGGCCAAATAAAGCTTCAACAGCCTAAAATATCTTCGGTCTGTCTCAATAGAACCATACAAATATGGATATCATTGGAACCGGCTCCTTGACCACATTGTGATAGTTACAGTTTAATATGCCCTGTGCCAATGCATTCTCTTATATATGCGAGTCGACCATAGGTCGCCTCGCATATATAAGAGAATGCATTGGCCTAAAAAAAAACTTTTTTTACCATTTTTTCTTACATTCTTTAACAATTTTATAATTTTTAATGTGTTAAGCCAATGCATTCTCTTATATATGCGAGGCGACCTATGGTCGACTCGCATATATAAGAGAATGCATTGGCACAGGGCCCTTCTGTTGGGTAAAGGGTTAATGTTGTATGTTCAAACGCGATATTTTTAATAAAGTCCTCAGAGGATGAATTTAGTGATGCTATCCCGCATAGTTGGCTAGCATCACCAAATTCACCCTCTGGGCACCTCATTCTGCTTTGGCCTCATCTTCTCTGGAAAGTTTCTTTATTATCAAATTTCTATTGAAACTTCTTCACATAGATTCTTTTTCTTTTTTAGTTTAGTTTCTCTGTATCCCCAAATTGGCAGATAACAAATTGCATAATCGAGGTTCCCAATGGGTGTACATCACAATATTCACCATTTGGGAAATTCAATCTGAGACTATGTCTCCCATAGCAGACGATGCCATGAAGAATGAGGTCCCCAGAGGGTGAATTTGGTGATGCCATCCCACCGTGTGGGAAAGCGTCACTAAATTCACCCTCTGGGGACCTCATTCTGGAAACGACAGACACACTAGATCCAGGCTTGTTTTCCCCCTCACTGGCATGTGCTTTTAGTTCGCTAAATGCATGGAGTAATGATGATTTTTTTTACCCCCCTCTCTTAATGTTGAATGCTCACAGGATCGACTAACAGACTCAATGTCAATTAAGCAACTCTCTGGTCTATATACCCATGTCGACTGGGCGAACACAAATCTGCAGTGAGAAGAGGAATCGCTAAAGTCTTTGTATTATCCGTGCTTTTAAGCAATAAAGATTCCTCTAATTGAATCGCTAGTGGTTCACTTTGCTGCAAGGGCGGCAACTTTGTTGCACTTTCACGGCGGCCCACATGAGTTCAAACACGATATATTCAATGAAGTTAGGACGGTACCATGAGCAATGCTATCAGGATCGCTGAAGTGCTTTCCATGAAGGGTTCCATTTCTTATCAGCGGATGTACCGAAGGAACTCAGTTCATAAGTGTCAGGAGAGTGTTGTTTGCTCAGACTACATCCAGGGACATGGATAGAGGGTTTTAGGTGGAGGGGGGTGCATTGAGGTCTGCAGAGGGTGAATTATAGTGATGCTACTCCTCACAGCAGGCTAGCATCACCAAGGCACATAACTTGAAGGTACACAACTCAAAAAATACTAAACGAATCTGGGAAAGGATATTTGTTCTGTAATCAGGAAAATGAGATCTTCAAAATAGACATGAAATTGAAGGAACTTGTAAATTTGAATTTTTTATATACGTCCCTGTAGATCCATAAATTGATTTGACAAAAATTCCCCAAATTTATTAAAAAAAATTCACCAATTTCCCTTTTTCTGATTTTTATTTCTGGTATGTTGTTTATAAAGGTTTTATGTACCGCATACACTCATCATGCAGTAAGTCCGGGGGCCCATAAAGCCTGGGACTGGGCAAACCTCAGTTTGCATTCATAGCGCTAATCTAATGTCCTGTTTTAAGTGAATTATGATATATTATTATTTTGTTTAATGAAAATAATTTGTTTTATATTTTATTATGTCATCAGATAAATATTTAAAACAAGACACAAAATCATCTTATATATTGTAATAACAGAATTTTGTGAAACACAATGGGGCAGGTAGTATTACTGAGTTTGCACTGAAAATTATCTGGATTAATGCTATATTTATTTGATGGTTATGTGCGTGAATTTTTGTGATCTTCATTCAGAGTTAACATGACATCAATGTACAGTAATGCTCTAAATAATCGACTTCTTAACCACAGCAGAATTATGGGTAACTTTTCAGGATTTAGTCGGAAATATGGCTTGTTGCCATTCATCAAAAAGCTCTCACCGAGAGCTTTCTCAGGGATGGGTTTACTGACGGGTGTGTACAGTAAAACATAGACTGGTCTTATCCTCAGGGATGGGCTTACTGACGGGTGTGTACAGTAAAACATAGACTGGTCTTATCCTCAGGGATGGGCTTACTGACGGGTGTATACAGTATAACATAGACTGGTCTTATCCTCAGGGATGGGTTTACTGATGGGTGTATACAGTATAACATAGACTGGTCTTATCCTCAGGGATGGGTTTACTGATGGGTGTATACAGTAAAACATAGACTGGGCTTATCCTCAGGGATGGGCTTACTGATGGGTGTATACAGTAAAACATAGACTGGGCTTATCCTCAGGGATGGGCTTACTGATGGGTGTATACAGTATAACATAGACTGGGCTTATCCTCAGGGATGACTTACTGACGGGTGTATACAGTAAAACATAGACTGGGCTTATCCTCAGGGATGGGCTTACTGAAGGGTGTATACAGTAAAACATAGACTGGTCTTATCCTCAGGGATGGGCTTACTGAAGGGTGTATACAGTAAAACATAGACTGGTCTTATCCTCAGGGATGGGTTTACTGATGGGTGTATACAGTAAAACATAGACTGGGCTTATCCTCAGGGATGGGCTTACTGACGGGTGTATACAGTATAACATAGACTGGGCTTATCCTCCGGGATGGGCTTACTAATGGGTGTATACAGTAAACATAGACTGGGCTTATCCTCAGGGATGGGCTTACTGACGGGTGTATACAGTATAACATAGACTGGGCTTATCCTCAGGGATGGGCTTACTGACGGGTGTAAACAGTAAAACATAGACTGGTATTATCCTCAGGGATGACTTACTGACGGGTGTATACAGTATAACATAGACTGGTCTTATCCTCAGGGATGACTTAATTACTGACGGGTGTATACAGTATAACATAGACTGGTATTATCCTCAGGGATGACTTACTGATGGGTGTATACAGTAAAACATAGACTGGTCTTATCCTCAGGGATGACTTACTGATGGGTGTATACAGTATAACATAGACTGGACTTATCCTCAGGGATGACTTACTGATGGGTGTATACAGTATAACATAGACTGGTATTATCCTCAGGGATGACTTACTGATGGGTGTATACAGTAAAACATAAACTGGTCTTATCCTCAGGGATGGGCTTACTGACAGTACTGACGGTGTATCTTATTCCTGCAAATCAAAATTATGTTGCAATTAGTTCTGGGTTTGCCATTTTTTCTCATAAATGCACTGGACTAAATTTCTATAATACAGGATACCGGTGACATATTCATAAATCATTAAACTCATCACAATCTATGAGTCAACAATATTTATTATTGATTTTTAATTTGCATCTTGTTGTTTTTATAATTACTACGAAATACTACGATTCTCACAAACATTTACAACACTGGCATGCGCTCCATATACTACGATTCTCATAAACATTTACAACACCGGCATGCGCTCCATATACTACGATTCTCATAAACATTTACAACACCGGCATGCGCTCCATATACTACGATTCTCATAAACATTTACAACACCGGCATGCGCTCCATATACTATGATTCTCATAAACATTTACAACACCGGCATGCGCTCCATATTTACAACACCGGCATGCGCTCCATATTTACAACACTGGCATGCGCTCCATATTTACAACACCGGCATGCGCTCCATATTTACAACACCGACATGCGCTCCATATTTACAACACCGGCATGCGCTCCATATTTACAACACCGGCATGCGCTCCATATTTACAACACCGGCATGCGCTCCATATTTACAACACCGGCATGCGCTCCATATTTACAACACCGGCATGCGCTCCATATTTACAAAACCGGCATGCGCTCCATATTTACAACACCGGCATGCGCTCCATATTTACAACACCGGCATGCGCTCCATATTTACAACACCGGCATGCGCTCCATATTTACAACACCGTTATGCGCTCCATATTTACGACACCGGCATGCGCTCCATATTTACAACACCGGCATGCGCTCCATTATTACAACACCGGCATGCGCTCCATATTTACGACACCGGCATGCGCTCCATTATTACAACACCGGCATGCGCTCCATATTTACAACACCGGCATGCGCTCCATATTTACAACACCGGCATGCGCTCCATATTTACAACACTGGCATGCGCTCCATATTTACAACACCGGCATGCGCTCCATATTTACAACACCGGCATGCGCTCCATATTTACAACACCGGCATGCGCTCCATATTTACAACACCGGCATGCGCTCCATATTTACAACACCGGCATGCGCTCCATTATTACAACACCGGCATGCGCTCCATATTTACAACACCGGCATGCGCTCCATATTTGGAAACAATTTGTTCCATCATCTTTGGAAAGCATCTTTGCTCCAGAAATCAAATCTGAATGCGAGTTTCAGATAGGATCATCCTCGGATTTTATAGTTGCCATCACATATGTCCTCTTTACTCATCCGCTTTCTTTATGCATCTGTATAATGCTTTCACATACATCCGTTTAGCTCTGCGCTTACGCTTCCGTTAGCGGACCTATGTGAAAGCAGCTTTAAAGAGACTAGATAACAAGCCTTGAAATAGTGTGTCTGTCATTTGCAGGTGTAAGCAGAATGAGGTCTCCAGAGGGTGGATTTGGTGATGCTAGCCCGCTATGCGGGGTAGCATCACTAAATTCACCCTCTGGGGACCTCATTATACAAATGACAGACACACACTATTTCAAGGCTTGGGATTATGGCTAGCCTGAATTCACTAAGCATGACTTGTGGGGGGAAATTGAAATGATTAGTGAGTCACACTTGGTATAACAGGGCAAGTCAATAATTAGCCAGAGAGATATGCTTACTGTCATAACAAAGTCATAATGAATACTTCAGATCAATCATAAAACTATAATTATATCACCCCCACCCCCACCCCCCCCCCCCCCCCCCCCCCACCCCCCAGAAAGAAGTTGTGGGTGGGGGGGGGGTATACTGGAATCAGTTTGTTCGGAGTTTTTCTCAGACGTTTTTTGACTATTTTCCATGAAACTTGGCACAGACATCAACCACCATGAGAACCTGTGCACCTGCGATTATGACGTCTGTCAGACTTTATTTGGTGGAGTTATCACCTTTTTTTTTACTTGTGCACCTGCAATGGGAGTCTGTTATTTTATTATTTTAACTAAATGTTTACTGACATGTGAAACATCTTAGTGTTTTTAGTCCCATTGGGACAGTCACTCCTCTAGTTTAGGATTTTACCTCAGATATCTCATATACAATCCAAGTTTAATTTAGGTCGAGATTTCTCATATACAATCCAAGCTTCATTTAGGGTGTCTAAATTCAACTTGCTCAAACCAGAGAAATGATAAGAGTGTGATACAAACACATGTAAAGCAGGCAGATGGAGAGGTAGACAGTGGCATTTAATATTAATATATTTGAATGGGATAGACACCAGCTCTGTTTAATAGCAAAAAAAAGCTCAAAGCCTTCCTCAGACAGAATGGTGATAATTGGTTATATAAATTCATATTACTGGAGTATGATTTGATTAAATGTCGCTGACAGACTGGTGATAATTGGTTATAAATTCATATTACTGAAGTATGATTTGATTAAATATCGCTGACAGACTCATTCCTTCCTCAGAATTTCATATCAGAGTTCAATGTGAACCCCAAACCTTTAGAGTTAATTTGAAAATTGGCATTTCTTTAATTCTCTTCACCTGTAAGTCTACATACATTGTAAGTTATCTAAAAAGTGGTCCTGCTAATTTGCTATGATGCTGGTGGGTCCTGATAATTGCTATGATGCTGGTGGGTCCTGCTAATTTGCTATGATGTTGGTTGGTCCTGCTGAATTGCTATGATGTTGGTTGGTCCTGCTGAATTGCTATGATGCTGGTGTGTCCTGCTGAATTGCTATGATGCTGGTGGGTCCTGCTAAATTGCTATGATACTGGTGGGTCCCGCTGAATTGATATGATGTTAGTTGGTTGCTTAATTGCTATGATGCTGGTGGTTCCTGCTGATTTGCTATGCTACTGGTGGGTCCTGCTGAATTGCTATGATTCAGTAGGACCCACTAGCATCATAGCAATTATGCAGGACCCACCAGCATCATAGCAATTAAGCAGGACCCACCAACATCATAGCAATACAGCAGGACCAACCAACATCATATCAATTCAGCAGGACCACTTAACCAGGGGTGCATACTGAGCATGGGCCAGTTGCGAGAAGAGAAGATGGCCCTCCTGATCTCCTGTTCTCCAAGGGGGGGGGGTGTGCATTTTACTCTTCCTAGAAAGCAAGAAATAAAGAAATGAGATTCTTTTAATGTTCTGAGAGCAAACCATATATCCGTTCAGATAGCAAAAAATTTGTTTGTTTGATGAAAGTGCTTCAAATGCTGTTTCAGTAGCAAATTTTTCTTGTTTGAAAACCAATTCTGCATGGTACCACCTTGGAATTTTCAACTGCCCCCCCCCCCCCCCCCCCCCCCCCCCCTCCATCCTTGAAGCAAACAAAAATTTCCAAGTTTAAGAAATTTCATTTCCATCCCACCCACCCCCACCACTCCTTCCCCTCCCCACACCACTCCTTCGCCTCCCCACACCACTCCTTCTCCTCCCCCACCAATCCTTCCCTTCCCCACACCACTCCTTCCCCTCCCCACATCACTCCTTCCCCTCCCCACACCACTCCTTCCCCTCCCCACACCACTCCTTCCACTCTCCTACCACTCCTTCCCCTCCCCACCGCCCCTTCCCCTCCTCCCACCACCCATTCCCCTCCCCACCACCCATTTGCACTCCCACCACTCATTCCACTCCCCCACCACCATCCCACACCACCCCTTCCCCTCCTCCCACCACCCATTCCCCTCCCCACCACCCATTTGCACTCCCCACCACTCATTCCACTCCCCCACCACCATCCCACACCACCCCTTCCCCTAACACCCACAACCCCTTCCCCTCCCCACCACCCATTCCCCTCCCCACCACCCATTCCACTCCCCCACCACCCCTCCCCCAACACCCCATCCCCTCCTCTCCTTGGGTTTGAGTTTTCTAAATGGTACCCTCAAACTTAACAACTGTTTTCCACCTAAAGTGTGAAAATATTGACTTTTAGCATGAAAACAACCAGTTTCACACTAAATAATTGTTGAAATATCAAACTGAGAACAAATTCAACCTACATTTTGGTCGGACACTTCCAATTAATGTTGTGTCTTGAATGAAATTTCCAACTGTTCAAAATATCGTGACCAGCCCCCCCCCCCCCCCTCAAACCCCAGCCCCTCTTCCCCCTCAAACCCCAGCCCCTCTTCCCCTTGTTGCCATGTCCCTGATTATCATCTAAGAGGATTCCGGACCCGCGTAGGAATGAGCACAGGTTGCAGCGATGTGATAGGTGGTGCTCAGATTGTGAATGTTAACTACTTGATTAACTTCAAACAACAAGTGTTATGCGCTGCACTCCACAATTGCCTGTCTGTTCCGTGTTCGATGAAAACTCATCACCGCGCCAGGCGTGGATATTTATTGGAACATTCCTCAGATTTCTGAACCATTATCCTTTATGACTCTTTTAACCCTCTCTATACCAAATGGATTCTCCCATTCAGTTATAAAAGATACATTGGAATGGTCTATTATTCATTTGGAGGGATGTTAACACTTTTATGACTGGAGCTTCCTGAATTTTTTGCTAAAACCTGTGTCATTGCATTCTCTTACATATGCGAGTCTCCCATAGGGAGCCTCGCATATATAAGAGAATACAATGGCCTTACAATATTTACCTTGACCTTGTAAGCCAGTGCATTATCTTATATATGCGAGGCTCCCTATCACAGGATCTTTAACCCTTTCATGGCGGGAGCTGCGCTGGTGCAGCATTAAAGTTCCTGTGCCAGTGTGTTCTCTTATATATGTTAGTCTCCCATAGGGTGCCTCGCATATACAAGAAAATGCACTGGATTACAAGGTCAAGATAAACATTGTTAGGCAAATGTGTTCTGTTTATATATATGCAAGGCTCCCTATGGGAGTCTCGCATATATAAGAGAATGCATTTTTAACAGGGTTTTCGCACAATTTCAGGAAACTTCAGTCGTGGAAGGGTTAATACTGCACAAGCAGAGCTCCCATCATGAGTGAATGCATTTTTAACAGGGTTTTCGCACAATTTCAGGAAACTTCAGTCGTGGAAGGGTTAATACTGCACAAGCAGAGCTCCCATCATGAGTGAATGCATTTCTACAGGGTTTTCACACAATTTCAGGAAACTTCAGTCGTGGAAGGGTTAATACTGCACAAGCAGAGCTCCCATCATGAGTGAATGCATTTCTACAGGGTTTTCGCACAATTTCAGATAAAAAGTTCAACAAACGACCATAATATAAGTGCAGGAGAATTCATATTCTATGAGGAGAAATGCTCAGTTAACCCTTTAAGTGCCAGGTCCGATTTTTGTATCAACCCATATACCCTGTGCCAATGCATTCTCTTATATATGCGAGTCGACCATAGGTCGCCTTGCATATATAAGAGAATGCATTGGCCTAACAATTTATTTTTTTTACAATTTTAATAATTTATTCTTATATTCTTTAACAGACTTATTTTGTAGGTTTAGGGCCGATGAGATCGGCCCCTGGCACTCAAAGGGTTAAAAAGTTGAACAACAAGCTTTTTTGCAGAATGAGGTCTCCAGAGGGTGAATTATAGAAATTTATGAGGTCCCCAGAGGGTGAATTATATAAATTTAGATTATTTTTTTTTATAATTTTCCTAAATTGGCAGACGACACATTGCATAATCAAGGTTCGCAATGGGTGTTCACTAACTTCACCATTTGGGAACTTCAATCTGAGTCTATGTCTCTGTCTCCCAGAGCAGATGAGGCCATGCAGAATGAGGTCTCATGAGGGTGAATTTGGTGATGGTAGCCCACTATGAAGGATAGCATCATTTAAATTCACCCTTTGGGGACCTCATTCTGCAAATGGCAGGCACACTAAACTCAGGCTTGTTTAACAATCGACTTATGGTCGTTTGTTGAACTTTTTATCTGAACAGTTCCTAAGGGAAAGGGATAACAGACAGGGTTCGCGCTGCCACTTGCCAATTTTGCCAATGGCAAAAATAATTCACATTTGGCAAAAAATAATTTCATTTGGCAAAAGTTTTGGCAAGTCACTTTAATCAATCAATACCATTCATTTTAGGAAACTATTACAATAACATTATATTAGTGGTGTTTTATATGCTTTCGGAAACCTTAACACCTCCATTAATATGCAGTTTATCTGGTAACATTATTATCGATGGGTGGAGGGATTATCAATATTTAATGTGATGGTGGTGTTTACACAGCTAATCACCTTGTGATGTTCCCTTCTGGTGAAGCAACCCTTCTATTGGTCTATTGTTATATGATATAGATAACCACAGAAGAATTATGGGTAATTTCTCAGGATTACCATATTTCCGACTAAATCCTGAAAAATTACCCATAATTCTGCTGTGGTCAAGGAGTCGATTATTTAGGGCATTACTGTACCTTGCATCCAAATCGGAAGGAGCGTATTGAACATTCATGGTGGGAGTTTCTTGAAATACGATAGAATTCAAAGAAATATTTGCATTTAGGGAACACGTCATTATACTGATTTTGATCAACACATTGCCATATACGAAATGAACGTTATTGTAAAAGGGATAGATGCGAATATAATTAACTACAGTAATGCTCTAATTATAGACGCTCGTTTGGGGAGAGCTTTCCAATGAATGGCAACAAGCCATATTTCCGACTAAATCCTGAAAAGTTACCCATAATTCTGCTTTGGTTAAGAGGTCGATTAATTAGAGCATTACTGTAACTGCTTTCCTATCGGTATCAAATGTCATTCAAATGAGCGTCGAAACAAAATAAATCAATGTTGCAAAAAAATGATACTATCAGGGATAACATTTGGCAACTTCTAATAGAATTTGGCAAAAAATATTTTCATTTGGCAAAAGTAAATTTCGGTCCAGCGCGGACCCTGATAACAGATATCATCAATGAGTATTTAGTAAATAAAGAGATAATGCATAGCGCCCAGTAGCTCAGTTGGTAAGGTGCATGGTTCATGAGGCCAAAAACATGAACTCTCCCGCGATATGCAGGGTTCAACCCCTCTACAGTAACCCACACAGGGGCAAAATGTAAACCCTGTGCCAATGCATTCTCTTATATATGTGAGTCAACCATTGGTCGCCTCGCATATATAAGAGAATGCATTGGCCTAACAAATTTTATATTATTTTTTATAATTGTAAGAATGTAAGAAAAAATGAAAAAAATGATAAAAAAATGTTAAAGAATGTATTAAGAAACAAAAAAAATGAACTCTCCGACGATATAGCAAAGGTGATTTGAATCCTGGTATGTTTGTGAGGATTATCTGATTCCACTGGTTTAGCTTGGATGTCAATTGGCTTTAGCGAGACCGTGAGTTGCAGTTCAGACCCAGGAACAATATCGCATGTTTTTTAAACGGAAGAAACCTATGATTATGAGAATAGCTTTGCTGCAGGCCTTCAATTCTAACAGAGATTATTGATTAACTCTGTTGTCCCTATTCGTTACTATCGGGCATCACTACGTAGTGCTTGGGCACTCAATCCGGGGCACTGCAGCAGGGTGGGGGCAGAGGGGGGACTTACCCCTCCTGCCCTCCACCAAGGTGGGGGGGGGGGGGCACAGTAGGGGGGGGTCAACTTTTGGTAGGGTGGGATCCAGAAATTTCTTTGGGCAATTGTTTTGGCTATTTCTGATTTTGTTGTCATTTTTCAGAATCTTTGGCCAAATTGAGAAAAAACAAATTTGGATTATCGAGAAAACTGAAACTAAAAAATATAACAAAGAAACAAATGCCGATCTAGAGATATTACTACAAATATGTATAACAACAAAACAGAAGATGAATTAATAGATATTTATTACATGATCCTACCTTATTCCATTCAATAAGCCATTCTATAAATAGAGGATCTCACATGAGTTTCTAGTTTATACGGAATTTATCAACCGAGTTCACTAAATTTGATTTGAGCCGAGGTTTACCGAGGCTCAAATAGAATTTAGAGGACGAGGTTGATAAATTACGTATAAAATAGGACGAGTGTGAGATACCTTTTATCACATGATCAAATAAACCCGAAGCAATGCGCAATATTCATCGAAAACAACAATCATAAACTACAGCGATCGCAAGTTATTTGAAGAACGCCGTGACGTCATCGCACGCGCTGATATTAAACGTGTCTATTACCGATAATTATGAAACTGCTTTTATAGCCAAATTATGTGATAAATTGTGATATTAAACGTACGTTTAATAACAGGAAATAGTGACAGGTGACCTTTGACTTCCAGTTTGTCATATGATTACATTCTGTACGCTACGTCTCAAAATACTATGGCTTCCAATATGTTTCCAACAAACTATATTGATGAAGAGTTTGAAAAGTTATGTCATTAAATTTACACCATTAAATATGCCAAAGAGTCTTTATTTATCTGGGAATATTTCTTTACACAGGCAAACAACGCATAGTTACGTGAAACGTCATCGCATGCCTTATAGAAGCAGATGTTAATTTCGCATCCCATTTGTTGATTTAACCCTTTACCCAACAAACCGGCCAAAACCGGCCAAATAAAGCTTCAACAGCCTAAATTATCTTGGGTCTGTCTCAATAAAACCATACAAATATGGATATCATTGGAACCGGCTCCTTGACCACATTGTGATAGTTACAGTTAGCCCTGTGCCAATGCATTCTCTTATATATGCGAGTCGACCATAGGTCGCCTCGCATATATAAGAGAAAGCATTGGCCTAAAAACAATCTTTTTTTAACACTATTTACCATTTTTTTCTTACATTCTTTAACAATTTTATAATTTTTAATGTGTTAAGCCAATGCATTCTCTTGTATATGCGAGGCGACCTATGGTCGACTCGCATATATAAGAGAATGCATTGGCACAGGGCCCTTCTGTTGGGTAAAGGGTTAAGTATGTTTTGTCGAGGATTTGGATCATGTGATAAATAGAATCTACAATTCGTCCCCAGCTTATTGTGGAATTTGCAGAACTCATCCAGTAAATTAGGTCTGGACTCTGGACTCTGGAGTGAGCCAAATGCTGGGAACTCGTAAAATAGCCATTGGCACTGATTGGCACAGGAATTAACCCTTTGAATTTTGTGGTTTGGTCTAAAATTTGACATTATTTTTTTTAGTGCAGTTCTGACACTAGTTACGAAAACACACAAGATTTAAATGCGAATTCCCTGCTAGTCGGACATGATTTTTTTGCATAAAAAGTTTCCGCAGATGTCAATCTTTCAGATTTAAAGAAAATTTTGGACTAAGGATTTATATTGTAAACAGTATACACTAAAACATTTCCACTGAGGCCTATAGAAAACATTTACACCAGTGTAACCTAAAGTTTCATCATATACCATCCATAGAAATGGAATTTTTTTCACAATGTAACCAAAGCCCACTGTTAGTCTAGACCTCCCTAAAAATGATATATGTGGTTAGAACCATTATCTCCTGGATAAGAAGGCTATTCTTAGATATTATTAGATAAAATGATATATGTGGTTAGAACCATTATCTCCTGGATAAGAAGGCTATTCTTAGATATTATTAGATAAAATGAGTCTATTCCTAGAATCCTGAGTATTTAATGTCAGTCTCTTCCTGTTCATGAAAACTCTTGTTACTTTATGCTGATCTATGCACTTTAAATAAGAAAAGATGATGTTTAAAGATGGTCTATCTCTTTGTAAACACGTATTATATAGTTACCATAGTTACCGGGGGGGGGTTGTATAAAGATGGTCTATCTCTTTGTAAACATGTATTATATAGTTACCGGGATATAAAGGTGGTCTATCTCTTTGTAAACATGTATTATATAGTTACCGGGGTATTAAGATGGTCTATCTCTTTGTAATATGAACCGATTTCAATAATTTTTGGTATACATGCTTCTCACAATACCTTCTCCACATGATGCGGCTAGGGATTGGCTCAGACTGTTTTTCGTAATATTACACTTCATTTTCGACTTATTTTGACTTAGAAAATTCTGTCTGACTTAATAACTTTAACAAATATGAATCAATTTTTTCTGTACAAGCTTCTTGTGACACCATATCGATATTATTAGTCCGAATTTTTCTTTAAAGTTAAAAATCTTTTTTGTTGGGTTTATGGATAATGCGGGTTGAATTTGCCACGGTGGGGGTATGCTAGCACTCGAGTGCACACCTCTTGTTGTAATTAAATAATCAAATCGTTTTGATTGTCTAAGCGTTATATGAACCCCGTATTGGCACATCATTTCAGCACATATACAGTAATGCTCTAATTAATCGACTCCTTAAACACAGCAGAATTATGGGTAACTTTTCAGGATTTAGTCGGAAATATGGCTTGTTGCCATTCATCGGAAAGCTCTCAGCAGGCTAGCATCACCAAATTCACCCTCTGGAGATAATCATTCTGCATGGCCTCTTATACTATGGGAGACATAGACTCAGATTGAAGATCCCAAATGGTGAATATTGTTATGTACACCCATTGGGAACCTTGATTATCAATATGTCATCTGCCAATTTGGGGACATAGAGAAACTACATGTAAACTAAAAAAGAAATAGAATCTATATGAAGAAGTTTCTATAGAAATTTGATAATAAAGAAAATTTCCAGAGAAGATGAGGCCTAAGCAGAATGAGGTCTCCAGAGGATGAATTTAGTGATGCAAATGACAGAAACACTAAACTCAGGCTTGGACCTACAGTAATGCCCTAAGTAATCGACCTCTTAACCAAAGCAGAATTATGGGTAACTTTTCAGGATATAGTCGGAAATATGGCTTGTTGCCATTCATCGGAAAGCTCTCCCCCCCGAGAGCTTTCCGGTGAATGGCAACAAGCCATATTTCTGACTAAATCCTGAAAAGTTACCCATAATTCTGCTTTGGTTAAGAGGTCGATTACTTAGGGCATTACTGTATAAGTCACTTTTACAGGATATTATGTATATAGAGGATCTACAACGAGTCCCCATGCAGTTTATAGCGGAATTTACAAAATAAGTCCTGTAAATTAAGTCTGAACCGAGCCTGTGGTCCAGACCTAATTTAGTGGGCAAGTTTGTAGATTCCGCTATAAACGGGGGACGAGTTGTAGATTCTATTTATTACATGATTCAAAATGTCAATAACACATTCTTAAATCAACAAATGGGATGTGAAACTAACGTCGACTTCTACAATTCCTGCGATGACGTTTCACATTATGCGTTGTTTGCCCGCGCAAATAAAACGTCTCCGATAAATAAAGACTCTTTGATGTATTTAAGGGCATATATTAAATGTAATGAATTAACTTTTCAAACTCTTCATTCATTAGAGTTTGTTGGAAAAATATTGGAAGTCAAAGGTCACCTGGCCCTATTTCCTGTTATGCAATCAACGTTGCATATCACAATTTATAGAATAGGTTTGTTGAATGGAATAATGGTCGGATCATGTAATAAAACTTATTATGCATTTGGAGTTTACAACTCTGAATGCATCTTGAAATTGAATTATTATATGCGCATACTTGTATAACTAATGTTTTCCATTTCTAGGTATATATGGCATATTATCCACATACTAGAATAACTAATGTTTCCATTTCTAGGTATATATGGCATATGGTTCTATGAAAAAGAAGAATGTACTTCCGTTGGCGGCCTCATGAAAAAGTTAGTACTTCTACTCAGGCCTACTTATGATTAAAATATAGATAAAACTAAAGAAGGGGTATATTAGTCCATAAAGGCATAATATAGTAAATAATAAGATATGGTGCTGGACATTTGCAGAATGAGGTCCCCCAGAAGGTGAATTTAGTGATGCTACCCCGCACTAAGGGCTTACGTCACCAAATTCATCATCTCTGGACCTCATTCTCTGGATGGTCTCCTCTGCTATGGGAGACCAAGACACAGATTTTTAGTTCCCAGATGTTGAAGATGGTGATGTGCACCCACTGGGCACCTCGATTATGATTTTTGTCGTCTGCCAATTTGAGGATATAGAGAAACTAAACTAAAAAAGAAAAAGAATCTAAAGAAATTAGAAATCTTCTTAATTTTAAAATAAAGATACTTTTCAGATAACATGAGTATTTAACCCTTTACCCAACAAAGCGGCCAAAAACGCCCAAATAAAGCTTCAACAGCCTAAAATATCTTCGGTCTGTCTCAATAACACCATACAAATATGGATATCATTGGAACCGGTTCATTGACCACATTGTGATGGTTACAGTTATGCCCTGTGCCAATGCATTCTCTTATATATGCGAGTCGACCATAGGTTGCCTCGCATATATAAGAGAATGCATTGGCCTAAAAAAAATCATTTTTTAACACTTTTTACCATTTTTTCTTACATTCTTTAACAATTTTAGAATTTTTTCTTACATTTTTTAACAATTTTTCTAATATTTTTCTACATTCTTTGACAATTTTATCATTTTTAATATGTGTTAAGCCAATGCATTCTCTTATATATGCGAGGCGACCTATGGTCGACTCGCATATATAAGAGAATGCATTGGCACAGGGCAAAGGGTAAAGGGTTAAGCAAAATGAGGTCCCCAGAAGGTGAATGTAGTGTTGCTAGCCCACTGTGCAGGGTAGCATCACTAAATTCACCCTCTGTGGACCAGATGTCTGCACCATATTTTTAGGCCTTGTTTTACTTTATGCAGAATTAGTCCTTTAATATTAGTTTAACAGTATTTATTTATTTCCATCTCAATAGAACATATTATGTGCATACATTGTAAAATCATGCAACCAGATGCTGCTGAAAATATCAGATTGTCGTCATTTATCTTAGTCCTAAAGAATGCCACATAATCTTGGGAAAAATAGGGTAGCCTGGGTAGGTATATATTGTTTATGTTTAACAATATTATTAATAATTATAAAATGCTTATACAGTGTCTAACATTGCCTCTACCATATTATCATTCCTATATGTAGCACATGAAAGATTATATTTTTTTTTAATTGAATAAACAAATTGAGGGTTAGCATGGTTTTTGGGTAGGCAGGGAGACCAGAAACTCAGTCTTTGATTTTTTTATTTTTAAAACTAATGCAGTGAATGTAATGGTAAGTGTAATGAAATATTTCTCATTTTAAACGTAATGGTAATTTGTAATGCAGAAAATGGCAGGTAATAGTAATGAGCAAAGGTAATTAGTAATAATAATGGTAATGAGTAATGGTAATGGTAATTAGTAATAATAATGATAAATGTTTAATGGTAATGATCAATACTAATGGTAATGAGTAATACTAATGGTAATGAGTAATGGTAATTAGTAATAATAATGGTAATGAGTAATGGTAATGCATTACTTTGCAAGTAATGGACCCATCCCTGCCTACCAACATTGTAGCAATTTAGCAAGACCCACCAGCTTTATCAGAAATTAGCTTAGCCTAAGATGATATAGGATTACATTCCAGCTAAACGAGAATTGTTGAGTGATATCTGTCTGTTTCAGGCTCCTTGATGGTACAGTTGTTAAGCAGCAGCCAGCCGAGGCCAAACAATCTAGTCCGCTGAGTGCTATTTTTCGTTCCTCTCAGCAGGCGACCATGGGTCCCCGTGGTGATGCTAACGCAGCTGGGCCAGTGGACATCATGAAGATGCTGTCCAATGCGCAGCACGAATATGATAAGGTATATTATGTTAATTTTGTCCACGAAAAAAATTTCAGGGGACAATAGAAGTCACCGGTTTCTGTCCATCCGCGTATTCGTCCCAGATAGTTTCCAGATATCTTCATTAATAATTAAGGAAATTAAACAATATTTGGTATGCGAGCTTAATGGTTAACACTTTCTTGACTGGAGATTCCTGAAATTCTGTTTTAAGCTTTGATATACAACGGTTCTGATTCAACAATCTCGTGAGTTCCAATTATGAATGATAGTCTTGTCAGGCCTTAAGATTTGACGAGAATCACCGAATCGATTCTCGTAATGATTCTCGCGAAACTGTTCAATTTTCAGTACTTTATGACTAACTTGATTCAGCATTTGGTTCTCGCAAAATAAAATGTATTTTGAATCCTGATTATGCTGAAGTATAGGCCCATACTCAGTACGCACGTATAACACACAGCGTGACATTTTTACATCCGTACTCAGTATGGATGTATAACACACAGCGTGACATTTTTACATCCGTACTCAGTATGGACATATAACACACAGCTTTCTTTCTAAATACTCATCGACGAATAGTTATCTTTAGGGAAATGTTCAGATCATAACTCCCAACAAACAACCATTGAACTTATTATCTGAACATTTCCCACCAATGAACAGGAATACTTCTGCACTTATATAAACTTTTCACCTGTCTGTCGTCCCATTTGATTTCCTTAGCATCCCTCCAGATGAGTAATAGACCTTTCCAACATTTACCTTTATAACTGAATGGGAGAATCCATTTAGTAAAGAAATAGTTAACATCTCTATTGGCTTTGTGCTCCTTGAAAATTTTTGTTTATAGTGGGACACGTTATTGTTCTATTTTTAGAACAGACCATTCAGGTGATCATTTGGCTGTTCCCATAGCTATGCTCCAAATGTTAAATGTCCCAGATTGATTGTTTGTATTGTTTTATTACATAGTTATAAGCGATACTGAGTCTAATTAACGTTTATTTGTGACAAAATTACACAATACAATTTCTGGTCTCTGTTAACAGTGACCACTATTGTTTGTTAGCTAAACAACCACACGTTTTTAGACAGAAAATATTTGAAATATAATCAATATTAATCGATAGAAGCATTTCCGGACAGGGGTCTTTGATTCATATCTAATATTTTATACCCCGGTAACTATATAACACATGTTTACAAAGAGATAGACCATCTTTAAAACCAAAGATGACATGAGATAGACCTATCCACTTTATGGTTGTGTTTGTGTGTTTATTGTTATTTAACGTTATTGTTGCGTTTGTTTGTTTATTGCTGTAAATCAAGACAGCCATTTTCTCAAAAGAATGTGGCGCATTTTCAGGTGATATACGAGCAAAGTTGCTTTAAGGTGGCACTGTTGTGACAAATTTTTCCATTCTCAGAGAAATCTTAAGTTTCTTGAAATTGAAAATATTTCAGGAGAATAGGTCCATTTGTCCGTTTGCTTTTGGTTTCCAGTGGATAACTTTTACCTATTCCAAAAAACTAGTTCTAATTTGGGCCCCGCCCCAATTTTCACCAGAGTTATGGCACTTTGTTGGAATTATCACGCGCATATTTTGTCACATCCTAGCAATCTTTGACATTATGGGATCTGGAACAGCATGAAGAATGCTCGATAAAATATAATAAATGGCTTGTCCTTGGCTATGCCAAAATAGTGGTCCTCGGAGGAGGAAAACTTTAATTGCCTCCGGCTCCACCCTCGGACCACTATTTTGGCATAAACAATGACAAGTCATGCAATATTATTTATTATTAGCTTTCATAATGTAATCAACTACAGATCGATTCAGTTGAATTCAACTACATGTATATCTATAGTTCTGAAAAAATGTCTCGTTTTCTGTGAATGCAAATCAGTGCCATAAAATATGATATTTTTATAAAATAGGTTGGTCCCTGGCCTCTAGGCTGGTCCCTGATGTAATGGAATGAAGGGAAACCCATCAACACGGAAATAAAATATGATTTGGGAGTTCCCGAGGCGTTAATCTTCTAAGATTGGCTTTAAAATAGACTGTGCGCCACCTTAATGATTTCTTTTAGAATCTAATTTCGTAGGCTGTTGGGATCTTAAAACTTAACAATTTATAAAACGCCATAAACTTTATGAAATTTATAGATTACTTAATGAAAGACTCTTGGCAAGAATTTATTTCACAGGAAGTTAAGTTTTATGAACACTTTGTGATGTGACTTGGCATCTATCCAGAGCTGCAATCATTGTGATAAATGTTTCGTCAATATTTCCACTTCTCTTTACCCTTCTTATGGCTCAAACTTCTTTTAACTCTTCCTTGACTGGAGCTTCCTGAAATTTTCCGAAAACCCTGTGCCAATGCATTCTCTTATATATGCGAATCTCCTAAAGGGAGCCTCACATATATAAGAGAAGACATTGTCATAACAATATTTACCTTGACCTTGAAAGCCAGTGCGTTATCTTTATATATTTGAGGTTCCCTGTGAGAGACTCGCATATATAAGAGAAGATATTGGCATAACAATATTTACCTTGACCGTCTAAGCCAGTGAATTGTCTTTATATATGTGAGGCTCCCTGTGAGAGACTCGCATATATAAGAGAAGACATTGGCATAACAATATTTACCTTGACCGTCTAAGCCAGTGAATTGTCTTTATATATGTGAGGCTCCCTGTGAGAGACTCGCATATATAAGAGAAGACATTGGCATAACAATATTTACCTTGACCGTCTAAGCCAGTGAATTGTCTTTATATATGTGAGGCTCCCTGTGAGAGACTCGCATATATAAGAGAAGACATTGGCATAACAATATTTACCTTGACCGTCTAAGCCAGTGAATTGTCTTTATATATGTGAGGCTCCCTGTGAGAGACTTGCATATATAAGAGAATGCACTTGCACAGGATCTTTAATGCTGCACCAACGTAGCTCCCGTCATGAAATGGTTAAAGTAACATTAGTAAATGGATTCTCCCATATGTTATGGAACTATTCATTTGATTGGAATGGTCTATTATCCATTTTGAGGGATGTTTAGGAAATATAAGCAGATGACAGACAAGCAAAATGATAAAACAACTGTAGAAGGATTTGTATTCTTTTGTGGGAAATATTCTGATAATAAGTTCAACAAATGGCCTTGGTCATTTGTTGAACTTATTATCTGAACATTTTGTGAGGGATCTACTTGTCAATGAATATTTAGTACAAAATTTGTTAAATTCCCCTTGTTTAGCAGAGTTACAGCCCCTGGTTCTATAGGACTCTATAGATTAGGACCCTACAGTCCTTCCCAGGAGATTGGAGCCATTGCACTCGACCCATACACACTCGTAATTTTCAGTTCACGGGTGCTAAAATCCTCTTGTCAAAATTGGTGACTGTGATCGTTGATTCAACATTGAACTATTTTAAGGTTTATTTAGATCCTTTCCATCTCAGTTCAATTATGGGCATATGAAAGTATAACTGGACATAGGTCTATCTCACAATGACATTTTGTTTGAGAAAAACCAAACTTTAATACGATTATATTACGGGTGCAATTACACCCGTCTTCTGAATTGCGAGAGCTAATAAGTGCCCAACTTACGATTATATTACGGGTGCAGTATTACGTACATCCATCTTCTGAATAGTTGGAGCAAATAAATGCTATCGCTGTGTTTTCCTCGTGGGAAGGATTGAATATATGTATCACAAGAATCTACCTGACACCCAGAAGCAATGACCTGTCACTGAGCGAGCCCCATCTATTAATAATAATAGTAATAATGGTATTTATATAGCACTTATCCCCGAATAAGCGCCCTAAGTGCTTCACATTATTACCCCAGCTGTTGAGATGCCGGATCTTCTGCATGCAGCCATAGGTGCTTCACAAGAGCGGCTTACACATACATGTACCCAACAACCAGGTCCCTATTTCTCGTCTACTATGCCGAAGCGAGCACAGTACAAGTGTCAAGTGACCTTGCCCAAGGGTCACAGCCTGACGCGAGATTCAAAACCGCGTGTGGCTAGATATATAGCACACTCACTGCTTAATCTGGCCAAGCCACTATTGTGGAGACGACAGTCCATCGGCAGGGCGTGAACTAATGCCGGTCCGTTGACACCATTACAAGTCCGACACTCTGACCACTGGGCTACCATCCCCATCCTAATCTTCAGCTGCTGTGAGTCATCACAGGGTTAACCCTTTACCCAACAGAAGGGCCCTGTGCCAATACATTCTCTTATATATGCGAGTCGACCATAGGTCGCCTCGCATATATAAGAGAATGCATTGGCTTAACACATTAAAAATTATAAAATTGTTAAAGAATGTAAGAAAAAATGGTAAAAAGTGTTCAAAAAAGATTTTTTTTAGGCCAATGCATTCTCTTATATATGCGAGGCGACCTATGGTCGACTCGCATATATAAGAGAATGCATTGGCACAGGGTATAACTGTAACTATCACAATGTGGTCAAGGAGCCGGTTCCAATGATATCCATATTTGTATGGTTTTATTGAGACAGACCCAAGATATTTTAGGCTGTTGAAGCTTTATTTGGCCGGTTTTGGCCGGTTTGTTGGGTAAAGGGTTAATAAGACTACAAGTCTTGAAATAGTGCGTCCGACATTTGCAGAATGAGGTGCCCAGAGGGGGTAGTGTCACTAAATTCACCCTCTTGGGACCTCATTCTGCTTAGGTCTCAACTACTATGAGAGACCTAGGTTCAGATTGAAGTTCCCCAGTTGATGTTAGTGATGTTCACCCATTAGTCACCTCGGTTATGCATTTTATCTTCTGCAAATTAGAAGATATAGAAACTGAACAGAATGAAAAAAGTAACTAAAAACAATGTTAATTTTAGACTATAGATACTTCGCAGAAGATGAGTCCTAAGCAGAATGAGGTCCACAGAGGGTTAATTTAGTCAATTCACCCTCTATGGACCTCATTCTGCAAATGACAGACTCACTATTTCCAGGCTTGCATTTCTGATATCACTAGCGGCCGAGTCTCAGTTTAGTGTGCCTGTCATTTGCATAGCGGGCTAGCATCACTAAATTCACCCTCTGAGGACCTCATTCTGCTTAGGCCTCATCTTCTCTGGAAAGTTTCTTTATTATCAAATTTCTATAGAAACTTCTTCACATAGATTCTATTTCTTTTTCAGTTTTAATACTTTCTCTTCATCCCCAAATTGGCAGATGACACATTGCGTAATCGAGGTTCCAAATGGGTGTACATCACAATATTCATCATTTGGGAACTTCAATCTGAGTCCAAGTCTCCCATAGCAGATGAGGCCATGCAGAATGTGGTTCCCAGAGGGTGAATTTATTGAAGCTAGCCCACTATGCTGGATAGTGTCACTAAATTCACCCTCTGGGGACCTCATTCTGCAATTGACAGGCACACTATTTCCAGACTCACTAGCGGCTGTGGTTCCTGAGGCAGCATATGTATAACAATTACTCAAAGTGCAGTTCACTGGGAGTGTTTAATTAACTGCACAGGTAATCCTGGTCATCACCACGACGATGACTGTACTTCTCATTAGTTTGTTTTACTCACTAATAAGTTAATTAACCCTTTATTTTCTGAATGGCGTCTCCCATTCACTTGGAACAGTCTATTATTCATTTGGAGGGGTTTACAGGGAAAATAAGCAGACGACAGATAATACAACTTCAGAAGGAATCCTAATAATTGGAGGGAAATATTCAGATAATAAGTTCAATGACTGACCTATGGTTACCGTAATGCCCTAAATAATTGACCACAGCAGAATTATGGGTAACTTTTCAAGATTTAGTTGGAAATATGGCTTGTTGCCATTCATTGGAAAGCTCTCACTGAGAGCTTTCCGATGAATGGCAACAAGCCATATTTCCGACTACATCCTGAAAAATTACCCATAATTATTCTGTGTTTAGGGAGTCGATTATTTAGGGCATTACTGTATTTATTATCTGAACATTAAAGAACTACTCGTCCATGAGTATTTAGTAAAGAGGGCGATGACTGTGTCCTTGTTAGTTTGTATACTCACTGATAAGGCAGTTAACCCCTTTTATACATGCACATTATTTTACTGACTGATAAACCCCGTTTCCCAGGTGGTGGTGACAGAAGGGGGGGGGGGGGGGGGGGGTTTCAGGGCTTCTCAACGTCCCCAGTGACAGCATGCACATGTTGACAGCTCATAATTCCACCCCATGTCAAACTATTTTTGTTCCTATGAACACGGAACATTCTATTTGAACTGCTATAGACCTGCCACTGCCTGGGACTGTCGGGGACCAGCCTATAAGTTTCATATTAGGAGAAGTCACTTCTCCCTATTTGCTTATTAGGGACAGGCCTGAGTTTAGTGTGCATGTCATTTGCAGAATGAGGTCCCCAGAGGGTGAATTTAGTGACGTTATCCGGCATAGTGGGCTAGCATCACCAAATTCACCCTATTGGGGACCTCATTCTGAATGGCCTCATATGCTACGTCATAAATATTTAAATGCTGTGTTCATCCGCGCAACTGAAAGCTGGGGTTCAACACAGATATTTTGTCTCATATTGCTATCAGGTGTCTAATAATCGTGATGGTCTAATAATAGTGATGGGCGGGGATTTAGGCTGAAATTAATAATAGTGATCGTAATTTCTCAATGTCAAATAAAAGTGATCATTGGTAATTTTCTCCAAAATTAAGACACATGTATTATTGGCACATGCAGTGATGAAAAAGCTTAGCGCAATGATATTGGTGTCAATCCTGGAACTTTATTTGTATGTTAATTAGAATATAATTAGGTTATATCAATTTGTTTAGGGTTATTTAGTGTTGACTGAGATAAACATGGGTGATAAGGGTGGTTGAACAAATTTGTCAACATGAAAAGACACATTTAAAATGGAACTACTAAATACTATTTGTTTTAACACCAGCCATTCTGAGATAGCTTTTCCTTGCTAAAATGTGATTATGTAATAAAATGGATCTCTTGAAAATTCATCGCAAAATTTATTAACCTCCTCCACTAAATTTGATTTGAGCCTCGCTAAAGCTCGACTTGAATCTAATTTAGTGCACTAGGTTAACCCTTTGAGTGCCAGGGGCCGATATCATCAGCCCTAAACCTACAAAATAAGTCTGTTAAAGAATATAAGAATAAATTATTAAAATTGTAAAAAATTGTAAAAAAAAAAGAAGATTTAAATAATTGTTAGGCCAATGCATTCTCTTATATATGCGAGGCGACCTATGGTCGACTCGCATATATAATAGAATGCATTGGCACAGGGTATATGGGTTGATACAAAAATCGACCTGGCACTCAAAGGGTTAATACATTTCTTATAGAATTTTGACTCATTAGAGATCCTCTGTATTAGGCACCTGAGAGTTTCTACAAAATTAACGAATTATAGTGATGGAAAGTGTGTAATGAATTGAATAATATACGGTTTCGATATTTACATGACTTAATTCATGAGGGGAGTCGCACCTAATGCTAAAACATTCGTGAATTATGTCACGTAATCATCAAAACTCTATTTACTCATTTTCTGTGAGACATAAATTCATGTGCCAAGCAGACAATATTTATGTGATGCTGGGTCCCATAAAAAGTATAAAACTGGGACTGAAGATTCAATACTGTTTAAATAGTAAATAGTAAATTCCATCGAGGTAAACAAGGGAGTTAACGACTAGAATCCATAACCTGCTCATGAATCATCAGGGTTCTAAATCGCTAAATGCCATGGGACAAATTACGAGGAGAAAAGAATGCAGTTTTGACTATACCTACTGAGTTGAACTCGGTACCCTGACCGTAGTCTATTTGGCACCCCTCCAGGGCTGGTGGCTGATGTGGGTTCGTGTGATGCTATTTGAGTAGAGTTTATAGTGATGCAGTGCGTTTCTAAGCATCGCACACTCCTAGGTAATGTATACAGGAACTATTTGTGATGGGCTGACAGTATCTACCTGCCTTCATAGAGATTATCTGTCTCACTGATAGCTATACCTGTATGACTGTAATGATCTATAGCATTGGTAGACTTAACTCATGTGGTACTAGGGCCTCAAAACATCCATTAAATATTATTCTACATTTATTGCATTGTTTCGAGGTTGACATGAGGATTTATCGACCCGAGGAAGTTAATATCTGTGGCCTCGGTGAATATTAAATTCCAAGGGTTGATAATTAAATCCTCAGGTCAACCTCGAAACAACGCAATAAGTGTTTCATTATATGATTTACAAATGTTATCAAACCCAATTAGGCCTGAAACACCTTACTGACCCGTGTATATATGTACATGGATCCATCAATGCACAACAATGTAGATACTTTAACATTGGAAAAACACAGGGATTTACAATTCCTATTAATAACTCATGACTTCGCATGACTTGTTATTAACCCATCTTGCCTATTTATAGCACAATCATGTAGATATTGTGATTTATCTTTTCCGTATGCTTCAGTATAGGACTTTTAGAAGAAAGTTTATGATCATATAATAAAGTTATTTATTAACCTGACTTCAGCCTCTATAGGTAAATAATAGCAATTTGGTTGGTTGGTTGATTGGGGTTTAATGTCCCTTTCAGCAACTAAGGCCATATCACGACATATTATTGTCAGTTTTAGTGGTGTAGGAAATCTGCACACTTGCAGCTAATCTAACAGTGAGTTCAATGGCTAATAAACTCGTCGAACATGTACTGCAAACCACCAGCCATCAGCGAGTAACTGACAACTGAACTAGATAATGATTTTGAGTTACAAATTCCACAATGGAGACATGTGGATTTGAACCCTCATCGCCAGCGCTTGAGGGCGAAACGGCTTGGAGTTGTACCCCTAACCAATTGAGCCACCAAGGCCCCCAATAGCAATTTGGAGACAATATTTTGCGAATGGACTTATATATTCTCTTGAATCGTTCTCACTGAAAGATATGACTGTAATGTAATAATCGATAGCATTGGTAGACTTACTTCATATTGTGCCAGAGTCCAAATATGCACAGCGGGTTAGCATCACCAAATTCACCCTCTGGGGACTTCATTCTGCTTAGGCCTCATTTTCTGGGAAGTATCTATGGTCTCAAATTAACATTGTTTTTAGATACTTTTCCTTCTGTTCAGTTTCTATGTCCCCTAATTTACAGAAGATCAAATTTGTAATCGAGGTGACTAATGGGTGAATATCACCAACTTTAACTGGGGAACTTCAATCTGATCCTAGATCTCCCATAGCAGTTGATGCCTAAGCAGAATGAAGTTCCCAGAGGTGAATTTGGTGTTGCTAGCCCACCATAGTGTCATAGTGGGATAGTGTCACTAAATTCACCCTCTGTGGACCTCATTCTGCAAATGACAGACACACTATTTCAGGGATTGTCCATGGAGTATGACTAAAAAGTCAGGCCAACTTGCACCCATAATTCATTGAGTGCAACAAAATCAACATCCATTTCTTTATATATTTACTCTACACTCAACTTGCTGATTAACCCTGCGGTAGCTGCGCTGTTGCAGTATTAACCCTTTACCCAACAGAACGGCCCTGTGCCAATGCATTCTCTTATATATGCGAGTCGACCATAGGTCGCCTCGCATATATAAGAGAATGCATTGGCTTAACACATTAAAAATTATAAAATTGTTAAAGAATGTAAGAAAAAATGGTAAAAAGTGTTAAAAAAGATTTTTTTTAGGCCAATGCATTATCTTATATATGCGAGGCGACCTATGGTCGACTCGCATATATAAGAGAATGCATTGGCACAGAGCATAACTGTAACCATCACAATGTGGTCAATGAGCCGGTTCCAATGATATCCATATTGGTTTGGTTCTATTGAGACAGACCGAAGATGTTTTAGGCTGTTGAAGCTTTATTTGGCCGATTTTGGCCGTTTTGTTGGGTAAAGGGTTAACCCTGCGGTAGCTGCGCTGTTGCAGTATTAAAGATCATGTGCCAGTGCATTCTCTTAGGGAGCCACGCATATATAAGAAATGCTCTGGCTTTCAAGGTCAAGGTAAATATTGTTAAGACTAATGAATTCTCTTATATTTGTGAGGCTCCCTATGGGAAAACTCGCATATATAAGAGAACACATTGGCACAGGTTTTTTTGTAAATTTTCAGGAGCCTGCAGTCATGGAAGGGTTCCCCCAATTTCAACCATTATCTGTCCATTTCAATCTGGCGTTGTAAAGTTGCTCCCATACAGTATGGGCACGGTGTAATTTCAATCATGCAGCATGCTGGATAATATGTTTATGGCATCAACATTGTCTTGGACAGGAACATATAAAAGACAATTGATTGCTCGAAAAAATCTTTTATAAAATCTCTTCTTTATTTTCAGACAAAATCTGGTGCAATCCCAAAACTGACCGACCCTAAACCGATAACAGATAATCCTAACGCCTCGGCAACCAAGAAATCGAACCTCATAAAACCAACTCCTCTCAGAGCTAAAGGGCTGTCAGACAAAAGCAGAAGTAAGTATAGAACCAACTCCTCTCAGAGCTAAAGGGCTGTCAGACAAAAGCAGAAGTAAGTATAGAACCAACTCCTCTCAGAGCTAAAGGGCTGTCAGACAAAAGCAGAAGTAAGTTTGGGGTATTTCTAGTCGGCTTGAATTAGTGTTGTTGCTTTCTTTTATGTGTCGATATCTTATTTTAATTTTGACATAAATCAAACATCACCAAATTCTATCCCAAAATCGGTCAGAATCTGATATAAACCAATGGAGCAGATGGTGAATTTGGTGATGCTAGCCCACTATGCAGGATAGCATCACTAAATTAACCCTCTGGGGACCTCATTCTGAAAATGACAGGCACACTAAACTCAGGCATGAAAAGATAACCCGATTATTGTGCAGTTCCAGTTTATCTGTTCATCACTATTGATATTATGCAATTGGTTCAACAAGAACTCCCATATTGATTACAATGCAGATAAATTTTAAGACTTAACCCTTTCAGTGCCAAGTCCGATTTTTATATCAACCCATATTTCCTTGAAAAATGATCAAGAAAATATGGGTTGATACAAAAATCGGACTTGGCACTGAAAGGGTTAAACAAAGTAGTGATATATAATGAATCCTTCCTATCAAACCATATTTTTTCTGACATGTTTCTAGCTATTCCTATGCATTATAAATTTGAGTTTGCGATTCGATGCATCATATCATGAGTGTTTGAAGCCGTGTAAAATGATTTATGTATGCTGTGGTATCAGCTGCTACTGATCTATAGGTCTTCACTACAGACTCCCCATTATGGGTACTGTCTTTTACAGCTGTTAACAACATCTGTTTGGTATTGCTGTTATTAATCTTTTTAGTTAGACAATGTAGTGTATCTTTTTAGTTAGATAATGTAGTGTATCTTCACTGAAAATAATGAGGAGGGTATACACATTGAAGGGACCCAATGTACTTGCACTGAAAATAATGAGGAGGGTATATACATTGAAGGGACCCAATGTACTTGCACTGAAAATAATGAGGAGGGTATATACATTGAAGGGACCCAATGTACTTGCACTGAAAATAATGAGGAGGGTATATACATTGAAGGGACCCAATGTACTTGCACTGAAAATAATGAGGAGGGTATATACATTGAAGGGACCCAATGTACTTGCAATGGGTAAATGTGCAAAAAATATAAAAGTATGTAAAACTATCACCGCTAAAGGGACCCAATGTACTCACAGTGGAAAAAAAGTGCAAAACATAAAAGTCTGTATCACCACTAAAGGGACCGAATGCAATCCCAGTGGGTAAATGTTAAAAAAATATCAAAGTTTGTAAAAACATCACCACTAAGAAGAACATGGAGAAATAAATCAACTTTATTCTTATATTCATTATTGATAGTTCTCCAATAACAAATTTCATGTGTTGGAACCATTGTTGTGTAAACAAAATTGTTACAGTGATTTGTCAACAAACATCGCTAAAAGCTTTGTAATTAGTTTAAGTATTTTAGTCTGAATATGATTTTCAGAATATTTTCCAATGCTTTGATCTTTTCCAATGTTAATCATCAAGTGTTGATTAAACTTTGGCATCTGATTGGACATGACAATGGTTTTAAAGACATACTATGTACTTGTTCAGGTGCGTGAAACTGATAAGTTAGTATTCAGGTGCTATGCTAACTGGAGAAATGTAGCATTCTACTAACATCGCCGAAAATCTCAAGCAAATCGACCGTACCACTCCGTAGAAAACATCGTCTGAACTATGTTCAATTGTAAATATTTACTGCTCGATTCAGGACGCATCTATGGGCGATAAACTAACGAAAACGATTTCGCCATCGACAGTCACTGCATTTTAATTAATATATAAGAATGACGATGTGTGTTGCCAATTTGGATATAATATTTGTAAAACAACTACTTTGAACAAGATTATTCTCCTTTTCTATCTGATCACCCTATCACTTTAAAGTCACAACAATCAGGAAATCTCAAGCTGGGACAACCCACTGGTGTGAATTGGTTTACGAAAGAAATATAGTCCCTGTGATGTTTGCTGCATGGTTATAAAGTTCCCAATCAGAACATCAAAAAGTTTCCCTGCTTTGAACGAGTGAAATATGATATCTACGGACGTAGCCAGAGTATAAACTCGTGGCACGATCTGAATGATGCCCCCCCCCCCCCATAGGTCGCCTCGCATATATAAGAGAATGCATTGGCCTAACAATTTTTTTAAATAAATGTTTCTTACAATTTTTAGGACATAAAATAAAAAACATCCATTACCCTGCAGGGAGCCCCACACATATATAGAAGCATATAGAAGAGTGTCGTCTGCTCATGTTTGTCTGGGGGCTCTGTATGGGTGAAATTATAAAATTGTTAAAGAATACACGAAAAAATTATTAAAATTGTAAAAAATTGTTAGGCCAATGCATTCTCTTATATATGCGAGGCGACCTATGGTCGACTCGCATATATAAGAGAATGCATTGGCACAGGGTGCGACTGGATTTGATATGGCGGGTCACATATAGTTATTACATGATCTGATTCTTATTCAATTCATTAAAGGTGGATTATCTCTTTGTAAATATGTATTATATAAACCGGAGTGTTTCACATCACTTTAACATGCGAAAATCTCAGTATTGGAGAGTTATTAATAATGAAAATTTATACAATATTTATTTATAAATTGATACAAAATTATTAACCTCGTCCACTAAATTTGAGTCAAACCTCGCTAAATCTAGGTTAAAAATTCCATAATAAATTGTGACTCATTAGAGATCCTGTATATATAACTGAGTGGGAGAATCCATTTAGTAAAGGTAGGGTTAAACATGGATGGGGGCTCCATAAAAACCAATACTGAGTGGGAGAATCCATTTAGTAAAGGTAGGGTTAAACATGGATGGGGGCTCCATAAAAACCAATACTGAGTGGGAGAATCCATTTAGTAAAGGTAGGGTTAAACATGGATGGGGGCTCCATAAAAACCAATTACTGATTGGGAGAATCCATTTAGTAAAGGTAGGGTTAAACATGGATGGGGGCTCCATAAAAACCAATACTGAGTGGGAGAATCCATTTAGTAAAGGTAGGGTTAAATATGGATCGGGGCTCCATAAAAACCAATACTGAGTGGGAGAATCCATTTAGTAAAGGTAGGGTTAAACATGGATGGGGGCTCCATAAAAACCAATACTGAGTGGGAGAATCCATTTAGAAAAGGTAGGGTTAAATATGGATGGGGGAGATCCATTTAGTAAAGGTAGGGTTAAACATGGATGGGGGCTCCATAAAAACCAATACTGAGTGGGAGAATCCATTTAGTAAAGGTAGGGTTAAACATGGATGGGGGAGATCCATTTAGTAAAGGTAGGGTTAAACATGGATGGGGGCTCCATAAAAACCAATACTGAGTGGGAGAATCCATTTAGAAAAGGTAGGGTTAAACATGGATGGGGGAGATCCATATAGTAAAGGTAGGGTTAAACATGGATGGGGGCTCCATAAAAACCAATACTGAGTGGGAGAATCCATTTAGTAAAGGTAGGGTTAACCCTTTGAGTGCCAGGTCCGATTTTTGTATCGACCCATATACCCTATGTTTTCGGAGCGAAAAGTTTTTTATACCCGAGATTAGTATTATGGGATATCTAAGAGAATCACGGGAAGTTCAAAGGTCACTATAGTTTCGTCTTAACAGAAGTGTACCGGTATGGTCGGAGTAATGTATAGTCTATAGAGTAAATATTTCCGATTTAGTAATTACACATTTTGATAACAAAATTGCCCAATATGAACCCTTCCATGACTGAAGCTTCTGAAATTTTGTGAAAACCCTGTTTCAATGCATCTCTTATATATGCAAGTCTCTTATATATAAGAGAATACATTGGCCTACATGTAACAATATTTACATTTATCATATAAGCCAGTGCATTCTCTTATATATGCGAGGCTCCATATGGGAGACTCCCTTATATAAGAGAATGCACTGGAACATGATATTTAATTGTGCACCATCATGACATATGTATCATTGTTAAGGGGAGGTCAAGTGACCAGTTCTGAATGGGGACTTCCATGAAAATCTGTGGAGCAAAAGTTACAGATTTGCAAATCTCCTACTTCTGAGTGTGACTTGATGTGGTATTGGAAACAACAGGATTTTATCTGGCGGTTCCATTATAATGTTGGTGTTTTTATTTTTGAATTTTATATTGATTTTTCAAATGTATGTCATGTTATGTAATTCCAGAATTTAGTGCACCTGCCAGTTATATATTATGACTGTTCAATGATGTGCCTGCTTTTGTTTCCGGACAAATGCTTCATACATAATGTTTTCCACGTAGATTTACATGGAAATCCCCATTGAAAATTTTTCATTTGCAAGCCTGAGTTTAGTGTTCCTAAATAGCGGGCTAGCATCACTAAATTCACCCTCTGGGGACCTCATTCTGCTTACACCTCATCTTCTCTGAAAGTTTCTTTACTATCAAATTTCTTTTGAAACTTCTTCACATAGATTCTATTTCTTTCTTAGTTTAGTTTCTCTATATCCCCAAATTGGCAGACGACACATTCCCAATGGGTGTACAAACTATTCACCATCTGGGAACTTCAATCTGAGTCTATGTCTCCCATAGCAGATGATGCCATGCAGAATGAGTTCCCCATGGGTGAATTTGGTGATGCTAGCCCGTGGGATAGCATCACTAAATTCAACCTCTGGGGACCTCATTCTGCAAATGACAGGCACACTAAACTCAAGCTTGCTAAGAGTTAAGTGCTCTAGCTATTCAATAAATCAATTACTAAGTAAATCTTTCGAAGAATGTAACTCCATTTCTGAAATATGAAGTTTTTGAAAAATTGTTTTGACTATCAATGCTGAATCCATTTCCATTCAACGGTAACCCATAACTATCAATACTTAATCCATCTTCATTCAACCTTAACAACGAGTGCGCAGGGAATGGGCTGCAGGAATTCAAATTGGTCCTAGCCTGAGTTTAGTGTGCCTGTCATTTGCAGAATGAGGTCCCCTGAGGGTGAACTTAGTGATGCTATCCCGCATAGTGGGCTAGCATCATCAAATTCACCCTCTGGGGGACCTCATTCTGCATGGCCTCATCTGCTATGGGAGGCATAGACTCAGATTGAAGTTCCAAATTGTGAATATTTTGATGTACACCCATTTGGAACCTCGATTATGCAATGCGTCTTCTGCCAATTTGGGGATATGGAGAAACTAAGCTAAAAAATAAATAGAATTTATGTGAAGAAGTTTCTATAGAAATTTGATAATAAAGAAACTTTCCAGAGAGATGAGGCCTAAGCAGAATGAGGTCCCCAGAGGGTGAATTTAGTGATGCTAGCCCACTATGCTAGTCCAGTATGTGGGATATCGTCACTAAATTCACCCTCTGGGGACCTCATTCTGCACATGACAGGCACACTAAACTCAGTCTTGATTTAGTCCCATAAACTAAGTAATATAATCAATGTTTGTGTAATACATGAGAAACCAATGAGGTTTGCATGCTGTGTGAACTCATGTATTCACTGGTGGCACATAGGCCACTTTACATTTTTGTATGGTTCTTCTATCAGAATATTCTATTGTTGGCTACGATATATTGCTTCTCTTTTAGAACTCATTCATAATTGATGGAATACCAATCAAACCAAAAAAATTTCTTGAGGGCAAATTGTATCGGGAGTACTTGAGCGACCTTGAACTTCCGTTGTTTGTTACTCCAGGGCATTGGCCTGTCAGTCTGTACAGTAATGCGCTAAATAATCGACTCCTTAACCACAGCAGAATTATTGGTAATTTATCAGGATTTCAATTGAGTAGGAAATATGGCTTGTTGCCCCATTCATCGGAAAGCTCTCACTGAGAGCTTTCCGATGAATGGCAACAAGCCATATTTCCCACTAAATCCTGAAAAATTACCCATAATTCTGCTGAGGTTAAGGAGTCGATTATTTAGGGCATTACTGTAACACTGAGTGATCAGGCCTCAGAATATTGTACTGGACATTTGCAGAATGAGGTCCGCAGGCTAGCATTACCAAATTCATCCTCTGGGGGCCTCATTCTGCGTGGTTTCATCTGCTATGACACAGATTTAAGTTCCCAGATGGTGAAGTTGGTGATGTGCACACATTTTGCACCTTGATTATGCATGAGTCGTCTGCCTATTTTGGGATATCGAGAAACTAAACTTAATATGATCTAATATGATATGTGGTAGAGAGTCCCTTCCTGTCACCAGTGGAACACGGATGACGAGTTTTCAGAAGTTCATAAAAGACACACACTTCGATCTGTTTCCAAATATAAACTACAAATAATGAAGACACTTCACCCATAAAATATTATAAAGTTATTATACAATGTTTAGTACAGTATGTGTTTTTCTTGTACGAGTCCAGGTTGTGGTGAAAAGTCATATTGGACGAGACACGCAGTGTCGAGTCCAATATGACTTTTCACCACAACCTGGACGAGTATAAGAAAAACTCATACTGTACACAACATTATATAATGACATTTTTATTATCCATCTGTATGTTTATCCAAATTTTGGGAATACAACTTTAGTGGTTACTTTTGGTATTTGTTGGCACTTAATTCTCTATTAAAGCCTGTATTGATCCCGATAAAAAAGTCATATTGCATACTTGGGATTCCAATATGACATTCGGGAGTCCAATATGACTTTTTCCAGGACTATCACATGGCGGCTTTTGCCCAATCGGAAATGGTGTTAGTTAAGGGATGGATAATAATAACTTATACTTGCTGGTGTAAAATTAACACATTTAAAGATGGATTATCTCTTTAAATAACATATTTGAAAATAGTTGCGTGGGTATAAAATAATAGATATGAATTGAAGACCCCTGACCAGAAAGGCTTCATCAATTAATATTGATTTTATATAGAATATTTTATTATGAAATGAGACGATTAATTGGGACACTATATTTGTCTATTTTTAGAACAGACCATTCGGGTGATACCATATAGCGGTAGAGAGCATTAGGCTGTTCCTATGGCTACGTACCAAACGTCAAATGTCCCAGATTGATTGGTTGTATTGTTTTATTCCATCGTTATAAGCAATAATGGGTATAATTAACGTTTATTTGTGACAAAATTACGCAATAAAATTTCTGGTCTCTGTTAACAGTAGCTACTATTGTTCGTTAGCTAAACAACCACACCTTTTTAGACCAGAAAATATTCGAAATAAAATCAATATTAATCGATAGAAGCATATCCGGGCAAGAGTCTTCGATTCAGATCTAATATTTTATACCCCGGTAACTATATAATACATGTTTACAAAGAGATAATCCACCTTTAAAATGTACCAGAATAGCTGTTGTCATCAACACTCTCAGAGATGATAGAAATTCGGAAGTGATGCTCCCGACCGAATTTGCAGTCTCCGAAAACAAAACGCTATTATCACATATCTCGCGATCAATATCATATTAGTATTGGTATGAAGCTGTATGATCAATGTCATGTCACATTTGTTTTGGTATGAAGCTGAAGAAATGTTACCACATGATATGTGCGGCATGCCACATTTTTTTCTGTGGCAATTGCGTGTTCTGCGGTGACAGCGTTTTCTGCGGTTACTCGTATGTTACCATTGATAACTTGGTTTCATTGTTATTCACATATTATTTTTCAAAAATGACTGCATCGTGAAGTGGTGCACAATCACAGTCCAAAACTGACCTAGACTAAAAACTACTGTGCTTCCAGTGTCTTCGTTCTATACCATCACATGGCATAATTTACCAAAAAAACGGCAGACAAAAATGCGCGGTACGAGCGGCACCACACCGCAAGATTAGGACAGGGATATAATGTTGCTGCAGCATTTTCTGCGATGCCGCCAGCATCGTACACCTTTTGCAAGCACCCATTCCATACACTCATTGCATCGCATATCATGCGCTGCATGCCATGCCGCAAACTCCGTGTGTAAGGCCTTTACCACCAAGCGTATCTAAGCACATTGACCAATCAGATGCCAGCATGAAAGCGAAAGTAGGTATAATTATATTTGAATTGAAAAAAGGTCTACCATTTCCATCTCCGTATGAACCATCATTTCTAATAAAGTTACTACAGATAGATAATTCTCTTCTTTAACCCTTTACCCACAGAACGGCCCTGTGCCAATGCATTCTCTTATATATGCGAGTCGACCATAGGTCACCTCGCATATATAAGAGAATGCATTGGCTTAACACATATTAAAAATGATAAAATTGTCAAAGAATGTAAGAAAAAATGGTAAAAAGTGTTAAAAAAGAATTTTTTAGGCCAATGCATTCTCTTATATATGCGAGGCGACCTATGTTCGACTCGCATATATAAGAGAATGTATTGGCACAGGGCATAACTGTAACCATCACAATGTGGTCAATGAACCGGTTCCAATGATATCCATATTTGTATGGTGTTATTGAGACAGACCGAAGATATTTAGGCTGTTGAAGCTTTATTTGGGCGTTTTTGGCCGTTTTGTTGGGTAAAGGGTTATCTGAAATGAGTCCGAGTATTTTAACAGCTGGATTTTGTTTTTCAGCCCCATCCCCTGGGCAGATGCCAACCACACCCGGTGCTATCAGCGTCGAGTCACTGTTCCGTACTGCGAGTATGAGTCAGAATCAACCAGCAGGATCCGGTACTCATAGGATGGGTACAACCAGGTAGTGTTTCTTAGCCCTTAATACATCTTTAACATAGGGCCATGTGATTCGGGTACAACCAGGTAGTGTTTCTTAGCCCTTAATACATCTTTAACATAGGGCCATGTGATTCGGGTACAACCAGGTAGTGTTTCTTAGCCCTTAATACATCTTTAACATAGGGCCCTGTGATTCGGGTACAACCAGGTAGTGTTTCTTAGCCCTCAACACATCTTTAACATAGGGCCATGTGATTCGGGTACAACCAGGTAGTGTTTCTTAGCCCTTAATACATCTTTAACATAGGGCCATGTGATTCGGGTACAACCAGGTAGTGTCTCTTAGCCCTCAACACATCTTTAACATAGGGCCATGTGATTCGGGTACAACCAGGTAGTGTTTCTAGCCCTTAATACATCTTTAACATAGGGCCATGTGATTCGGGTACAACCAGGTAGTGTCTCTTAGCCCTCAACACATCTTCAACATAGGGCCCTGTGATTCGGGTACAACCAGGTAGTGTTTCTTAGCCCTCAACACATCTTTAACATAGGGCCATGTGATTCGGGTACAACCAGGTAGTGTTTCTTAGCCCTCAATACATCTTTAACATAGGGCCATGTGATTCGGGTACAACCAGGTAGTGTTTCTTAGCCCTCAATACATCTTTAACATAGGGCCATGTGATTCGGGTACAACCAGGTAGTGTCTCTTAGCCCTCAACACATCTTTAACATAGGGCCATGTGATTCGGGTACAACCAGGTAGTGTTTCTTAGCCCTTAATACATCTTTAACATAGGGCCATGTGATTCGGGTACAACCAGGTAGTGTCTCTTAGCCCTCAACACATCTTTAACATAGGGCCATGTGATTCGGGTACAACCAGGTAGTGTTTCTTAGCCCTCAACACATCTTTAACATAGGGCCATGTGATTCGGGTACAACCAGGTAGTGTTTCTAGCCCTTAATACATCTTTAACATAGGGCCATGTGATTCGGGTACAACCAGGTAGTGTTTCTTAGCCCTCAATACATCTTTAACATAGGGCCCTGTGATTCGGGTACAACCAGGTAGTGTCTCTTAGCCCTCAACACATCTTTAACATAGGGCCCTGTGATTCGGGTACAACCAGGTAGTGTTTCTTAGCCCTCAACACATCTTTAACATAGGGCCATGTGATTCGGGTACAACCAGGTAGTGTTTCTTAGCCCTCAACACATCTTTAACATAGGGCCATGTGATTCGGGTACAACCAGGTAGTGTTTCTTAGCCCTCAATACATCTTTAACATAGGGCCATGTGATTCGGGTACAACCAGGTAGTGTTTCTTAGCCCTCAATACATCTTTAACATAGGGCCATGTGATTCGGGTACAACCAGGTAGTGTTTCTTAGCCCTCAATACATCTTTAACATAGGGCCATGTGATTCGGGTACAACCAGGTAGTGTTTCTTAGCCCTTAATACATCTTTAACATAGGGCCATGTGATTCGGGTACAACCAGGTAGTGTCTCTTAGCCCTCAACACATCTTTAACATAGGGCCATGTGATTCGGGTACAACCAGGTAGTGTTTCTAGCCCTTAATACATCTTTAACATAGGGCCATGTGATTCGGGTACAACCAGGTAGTGTCTCTTAGCCCTCAACACATCTTTAACATAGGGCCCTGTGATTCGGGTACAACCAGGTAGTGTTTCTTAGCCCTCAACACATCTTTAACGTAGGGCCATGTGATTCGGGTACAACCAGGTAGTGTTTCTTAGCCCTCAATACATCTTTAACATAGGGCCATGTGATTCGGGTACAACCAGGTAGTGTTTCTTAGCCCTCAATACATCTTTAACATAGGGCCATGTGATTCGGGTACAACCAGGTAGTGTTTCTTAGCCCTCAATACATCTTTAACATAGGGCCATGTGATTCGGGTACAACCAGGTAGTGTCTCTTAGCCCTCAACACATCTTTAACATAGGGTCATGTGATTCGGGTACAACCAGGTAGTGTTTCTTAGCCCTTAATACATCTTTAACATAGGGCCATGTGATTCGGGTACAACCAGGTAGTGTCTCTTAGCCCTCAACACATCTTTAACATAGGGCCATGTGATTCGGGTACAACCAGGTAGTGTTTCTTAGCCCTCAACACATCTTTAACATAGGGCCATGTGATTCGGGTACAACCAGGTAGTGTTTTTAGCCCTTAATACATCTTTAACATAGGGCCATGTGATTCGGGTACAACCAGGTAGTGTTTCTTAGCCCTCAATACATCTTTAACATAGGGCCCTGTGATTCGGGTACAACCAGGTAGTGTCTCTTAGCCCTCAACACATCTTTAACATAGGGCCCTGTGATTCGGGTACAACCAGGTAGTGTTTCTTAGCCCTCAACACATCTTTAACATAGGGCCATGTGATTCGGTTACAACCAGGTAGTGTTTCTTAGCCCTCAACACATCTTTAACATAGGGCCATGTGATTCGGGTACAACCAGGTAGTGTTTCTTAGCCCTCAATACATCTTTAACATAGGGCCATGTGATTCGGGTATAACCAGGTAGTGTTTCTTAGCCCTCAATACATCTTTAACATAGGGCCATGTGATTCGGGTACAACCAGGTAGTGTTTCTTAGCCCTCAATACATCTTTAACATAGGGCCATGTGATTCGGGTACAACCAGGTAGTGTCTCTTAGCCCTCAATACATCTTTAACATAGGGCCATGTGATTCGGGTACAATCAGGTAGTGTCTCTTAGCCCTCAACACATCTTTAACATAGGGCAATGTGATTCGGGTACAACCAGGTAGTGTTTCTTAGCCCTCAATACATCTTTAACATAGGGCCATGTGATTCGGGTACAACCAGGTAGTGTTTCTTAGCCCTCAACACATCTTTAACATAGGGCCATGTGATTCGGGTACAACCAGGTAGTGTCTCTTAGCCCTTAATACATCTTTAACATAGGGCCATGTGATTCGGGTACAACCAGGTAGTGTTTCTTAGCCCTCAACACATCTTTAACATAGGGCCATGTGATTCGGGTACAACCAGGTAGTGTTTCTTAGCCCTCAACACATCTTTAACATAGGGCCATGTGATTCGGGTACAACCAGGTAGTGTTTCTTAGCCCTCAACACATCTTTAACATAGGGCCATGTGATTCGGGTACAACCAGGTAGTGTTTGTTAGCCCTCAATACATCTTTAACATAGGGCCATGTGATTCGGGTACAACCAGGTAGTGTTTCTTAGCCCTCAACACATCTTTAACATAGGGCCATGTGATTCGGGTACAACCAGGTAGTGTTTCTTAGCCCTCAACACATCTTTAACATAGGGCCATGTGATTCGAGTACAACCAGGTAGTGTCTCTTAGCCCTCAACACATCTTTAACATAGGGCCATGTGATTCGGGTACAACCAGGTAGTGTTTCTTAGCCCTCAACACATCTTTAACATAGGGCCATGTGATTCGGGTACAACCAGGTAGTGTTTCTTAGCCCTCAACACATCTTTAACATAGGGCCATGTGATTCGGGTACAACCAGGTAGTGTCTCTTAGCCCTCAACACATCTTTAACATAGGGCCATGTGATTCGGGTACAACCAGGTAGTGTTTCTTAGCCCTCAATACATCTTTAACATAGGGCCATGTGATTCAGGTACAACCAGGTAGTGTTTCTTAGCCCTCAACACATCTTTAACATAGGGCCATGTGATTCGGGTACAACGAGGTAGTGTTTCTTAGCCCTCAACACATCTTTAACATAGGGCCCTGTGATTCGGGTACAACCAGGTAGTGTTTCTTAGCCCTCAACACATCTTTAACATAGGGCCATGTGATTCGGGTACATACATCTTTAACATAGGGCCCTGTGATTCGGGTACAACCAGGTAGTGTTTCTTAGCCCTTAATACATCTTTAACATAGGGCCCTGTGATTCGGGTACAACCAGGTAGTGTTTCTTAGCCCTTAATACATCTTTAACATAGGGCCCTGTGATTCGGGTACAACCAGGTAGTGTTTCTTAGCCCTTAATACATCTTTAAAGATGTATTATCTCTTTAAATAACAAATTTTAAATAGTTTCCTGGGTATGAAATAATACGTTTCAGTTTGAAATCCCTGCCTATCAATTAATATTGATTTTATTTTGAATATTTTCTTATAAAATGAGATGTATAAATGGGACACTTTATCGTTCTATTTATAGAACAGACCATTCAGGCGATACCATTATGGTGTTCCCAAAGCTATGCTCCGAACATCAAATCTCCCAGATTCATTGTTTGTATTGTTTTATTACATATATAGTTAAATGCGATAATGAATTTAATTAACATTTATTTGTGACAGAATTACACAATAAAATTTCTGGTCTCTGTTAACAGTAACCACTGTTGTTCATTAGCTAAACAACCACACGTTTTTAGACTAGAAAATATTCGAAATAGAATCAATATTAATCGATGGAAGCCATTCCTGACAAGGGTCATCGATTCATATATAACATTTTATATCCTCATATCCATAACGTAATCTGACATCCAGACAACTGTGCCCTAATGTGACAACCAGACTCATAACCATAGGATAAATCAGACAACCAGGCTCATAACCATAATCTAATCCGACAACCAGACTCCTAACCATAGGATAAATCAGACAACCAGACTCCTAACCATAGGATAAATCAGACAACCAGACTCCTAACCATAGGATAAATCAGACAACCGACTCATAACCATAGGATAAATCCGACAACCAGGCTCATAACCATAATCTAATCCGACATCCAGACTCATAACCATAATCTAATCTGACATCCAGACTCCTAACCATAATCTAATCTGACATCCAGACTCATAACCATAATCTAATCTGACATCCATACTCATAACCATAATCTAATCTGACATCCAGACTCATAACCATAATCTAATCTGACAACAGGCTCCTAACCATAACCTAATCTGACAACCAGACTCATAACCATAATCTAATCTGACATCCAGACTCATAACCATAGGATAAATCAGACAACCAGGCTCCTAACCATAATCTAATCAGACATCCAGACTCATAACCGTAATCTAATCTGACATCCAGACTCCTAACCATAATCTAATCTGACATCCAGACTCCTAACCATAATCTAATCAGACATCCAGACTCATAACCATAATCTAATCTGACATCCAGACTCCTAACCATAGGATAAATCAAACAACCAGACTCATAACCATAATCTAATCTGACATCCAGACTCATAACCATAGGATAAATCAGACAACCAGACTCATAACCATAATCTAATCTGACATCCAGACTCCTAACCATAATCTAATCAGACATCCAGACTCATAACCATAATCTAATCTGACATCCAGACTCCTAACCATAGGATAAATCAGACAACCAGACTCCTAACCATAATCTAATCAGACAACCAGACTCATAACCATAGGATAAATCAGACAACCAGGCTCATAACCATAATCTAATCCGACATCCAGACTCATAACCATAGGATAAATCAGACAACCAGACTTATAACCATAGGATAAATCAGACAACCAGACTCATAACCATAATCTAATCAGACAACCAGGCTCATAATCTAATTTGACATCCAGACTCATAACCATAATCTAATCTGACAACCAGACTCCTAACCATAGGATAAATCAGACAACCAGACTCATAACCATAATCTAATCTGACATCCAGACTCATAACCATAGGATAAATCAGACAACCAGACTCATAACCATAGGATAAATCAGACAACCAGACTCATAACCATAGGATAAATCAGACAACCATGCTCATAACCATAATCTAATCAGACATCCAGACTCCTAACCATAATCTAATCAGACAACCATACTCCTAACCATAGGATAAATCAGACAACCAGACTCATAACCATAGGATAAATCAGACAACCAGGCTCATAACCATAATCTAATCTGATATCCAGACTCATAATCTAATCAGACAACCAGGCTCATAACCATAATCTAATCTGACAACCAGACTCCTAACCATAGGATAAATCAGACAACCAGACTCCTAACCATAGGATAAATCAGACAACCAGACTCATAACCATAGGATAAATCAGACAACCAGGCTCATAACCATAATCTAATCAGACAACCAGGCTCATAACCATAATCTAATCCGACAACGAGGCTCATAACCATAGGATAAATCAGACAACCAGGCTCATAACCATAGGATAAATCAGACAACCAGGCTCATAACCATAACTTTATAACATGAAATATATATATGTGTGGTGCTCAAAATTGAGAAAAAGAGTGCAAACCTAGTAAATTACATACTCCAAGCATAAATTTCAATGATTTTCAAATCTGACAGGTAAAACCATGGCCACAACTATCTTAATTAGATTCATTTACCTGAAATGTCTATCACTTTGACAAATCACTGATTAAGACTCCACTTTCCTTTATGGAAAACATTAACAATTTCTACTGATGTTTGTATAAATTGACAGTTTTAATTCCAGTATTATATATAAGCTGAGTTATTCCTCCTTGTGAAGGCATAGATGCGGGTGGGTATTTATTTCAATCAATGCATCATTATATTTTCTATATGTAATAATTTCAGCAATATCACTTGGAATAGAGTTTAACCCTTTACCCAACAAACCGGCCAAAACCGGCCAAATAAAGCTTCAACAGCCTAAAATATCTTCAGTCTGTCTCAATAGAACCATACAAATATGGATATCATTGGAACCGGCTCCTTGACCACATTGTGATAGTTACAGTTATGCCCTGTGCCAATGCATTCTCTTATATATGCGAGTCGACCATAGGTCGCCTCGCATATATAAGAGAATGCATTGGCCTAAAAAAAATCCCTTTTTTTTAACACTTTTTACCATTTTTTCTTACATTCTTTAACAATTTTATAATTTTTAATGTGTTAAGCCAATGCATTCTCTTATATATGCGAGGCGACCTATGGTCGACTCGCATATATAAGAGAATGCATTGGCACAGGGCCCTTCTGTTGGGTAAAGGGTTAAAAGACGAGATCTCAAATTTCCATACAAAATACAATGTAAAAGGAAATGGATTTCATTTTCAACTTTATTTAAATCACTCATGGTGCAAATACTTTCATGAATTTTCTCAATGGAAGCATTATGCATTGATATTGGGCCTAAATCGTGCATTGTGATTTATATATATTTTTCGGTTTCAAAGCTTTTCTTGAATAATCTGTAATTTCGTAACTTAGGAAGGTAATTCAGTTTTTCTAGCCAAGTGGTAACGGGTCATGCATGGAGTTTGTTATTTTCTATGGCATCAGATTGATCAGACTCAAGGGTAATAATTAGGAAGCGATTGAAACTAAATGCGATCAGATTTAGTTGGGACCTATATAATCAGAGCTTTCCGATGAATGGCAACATATGAATGGCCATATTTCCGACTAAATCCTGAAAAGTTACCCATAATTCTGCTTTGGTTAAGAGGTCGATTAATTAGATCATTACTTTATCTATTATCGCATTCTAGTATGTTATCAATTAGATTTATTGCCAAAACTTCACAAATCGAATTTGAATCCCAAAGTAAAATGGAAACCGTTTGTTTGAGATTATTAAAAAGTTGGAATTAAAGACAATAGCTCACACTTAATATAATTCTGCTTAACCCTTTGAGTGCCAGGTCGATTTTTGTATCAACCCATATACCCTGTGCCAATGCATTCTCTTATATATGCGAGTCGACCATAGGTCGCCTCGCATATATAAGAGAATGCATTGGCCTAACGTTTTGTTTTTTTTTACAATTTTAATAATTTATTCTTATATTCTTTAACAGACTTATTTTGTAGGTTTGGGGCCGATGAGATCGGCCCTTAGCACTCAAAAGGTTAAATGAGAAACAACACATCAGTTGTCCATGAGATAAACACAGAATCCACCCCCAGAACCTCCATTTTGGCTTAGTTTTATCAAAAAAGTTCTCACTGAGCCTCACGGTGGAGGGGGTACCAGCGAAGTGCCTTATACACAATTCTGTAATGCATCCTGGCCCTGGTGTAAGTCACTATAACATCAGATGGATCAGACTCAATTATCAAGGGTAATAATTAGGAAGCGATTGAAATTAAATGCGATCAGATTTAGGCGGGACTTATATAATCACTCTAATGATAGATAATTATCATTATTTATCTCTATTATTATCAAGCCTGTAAATAGTGTGTCTGACATTTACATAATGAGGTCCCCAGAGGGTGAATTTAGTGAAGCTATCCCACACAGCGGCGCTAGCATCACGAAATTCACCCTCTGCGAACCTCATTCTGCTATGACAGACCTAGGATCAGATTGAAGTTCCCCAGTTGAAGTTGGTGATGTTCACCCATTAATCACCGTGATTATGCATTTTATCTTCTACAAATTAGGGGATAGAAACTGAGCAGAAGGGAAAAAGTTACTTAAAACAATGTTAATTTGAGACTATAGATACTTCCCAGAAGATGAGACCTAAGCAGAATGAGGTTCCCAGAGGTTGAATATGGTAATGCTAGCCTGCTGTGCCCTAAATAATCGACTCCTTAACCACAGCAGAATTATGGGTAACGTTTCAGGATTTAGTCGGAAATATGGCTTGTTGTCATTCATTGGAAAGCTCTCAGTGAGAGCTTTCCGATGAATGGCAACAAGCCATATTTCCGAGGCTTTCCGATGAATGGCAACAAGCCATATTTCCGACTAAATCCTGAAAAGTTACCCATAATTCTGTTGTGGTTAAGGAGTCGATTATTTAGGGCATTACTATAGTGAGTTAAAACATGCAGGGTGTTGGGTACGGTATTAAAGTTGCGGGTGTACTAACAAACTCATATACACTATCCATTAGAAACAATAGGGTTAAGCTAATCAAAATATGATTCTGGTTAATTAGCAGAAATAGGCATAGGCTAAAAAATTGTCTGGGCTAGTAACTTTTCCTGGGATAAAAAACCTACGTTCCACATAGTTACATGCTCTATAAGGTGACATATCACTTCAGTTTACAATTGGAACTTGGTCCATTATCACAGCAGACTCTGGTTGCGTCTGTCTTAATCTTAACCCTGTCATGAGTGGAGCTTCCTGAAATTTTGCGAAAACCCTGTGCCAATGCATTCTCTTATATATGCGAGTCTCCCATAGGGAGCCTCGCATATATAAGAGTATACATTGGTCTAACAATATTTACCTTCACCTTTTAAGCCAGTGCTTTCTTTTATATATGGGAGGCTCCCATTGCACAGGATCTTTAATGCTGCACCAGTGCAGCTCCTAAGGGATTAACTCTTTCTAGATTAGAAACTCATTGATAAGTCATTACCTTAGGAAATATTCAGATAATAAGTTCAACAAACGACCAATACAGTAATGCTCTAAATAATCGACTCCTTAACCACAGCAGAATTATGGGTAACTTTTCAGAATTTAGTTGGAAATATGGCTTGTTGCCATTCATCGGAAAGCTCCCCCTATAATTCTGCTGTGGTTAAGGAGTCATTTATTTAGGGCATTACTTTAGGTCATTTGTTGAACTTATTATGTGAACATTTCCCACCAATGAATATTAATTCTTCTGCTCTTGTGTTATCAGTTTTCTGTCCGCAATCTGCTTTTATGCCTTGAACACCCCTCCAAATCAATAATAGACCGATCCAATGTATACTTTTATAACTGAAGGGGATAATCCATTCATATAGAAACAGTTATAATTTTTGGTTAGATACAAGATAGTCTTGATAATCTGCTGCTTATAAGTGGGACACTGAGAAATATCTGCAGAAATTTGTTTTAATATTGCACAAAACAAATGGCAGGTTCTGAATTTGCTTTGACTAATAATATCCAATGAAATTTCTTTTTGCCTTGGCACAGCCAATAGCCAATGCTATAATTAACATGGCTGTTCTGTTAATCTTTATGCGTCTTTGAGAATCTTTTTACTGACATAAAAAAGGTGGATTATATAACCAGCAGCATTAATCATTTATCAATCCTTGAAAAAATGTGTCTGTCATTTGCAGAATGAGGTCCCCAGAGGGTGAATTTATTGACACTATCTCGCATGACAGGCTAGCATCACCAAATTCACCCTCGGGGGGACCTCATTCTGCATGACCTCATCTGCTATTGGAGACATAGACTCAGATTGAAGTTCCCAAATGGTGAATATTGAGATGTACACCCATTGGGAACCTCGATTATGCAATGTGTCATCTGCCAGTGTGGGGATATAGAGAAAAAATGAAATAGAATATTTGTGAAGAAGTTTCTATAGAAATTTGATAATAAAGAAACTTTCTATAGAAGATGTGGCCTAAGCAGAATGAGGTCCCCAGAAGGTGAATTTAGCGATGCCAGCCTTCTGTGCAGAGTAGTGTCACTAAATTCACCCTCTGGGGACCTCATTCTGCAAATGACAGGCACACTAAACTCAGACATGGGCTGAGCATAGATTTGAAGTACAAGTTGCTGCAAATTGTGTATCACTACCTTATCTCGATTAAATTGTCAGATCGATTTCGTTGAGTGAGATGCCACCACAGGGACAGACGGAGCAGATACCAAACATCCTGCAGCATCTCATGTCATCCGGCCCGACAGTTGAGGAGATCGAGCGACTACAACGAGATGAAAGCGCCACACATTCTCCAGACAGACACAAATTACAAAGTCAGAAATCGGACATTTCTCACATGAGAAGCTCTCCGCTGGGGGAGCTTCTACACGCCGCAGCCTCAAGGAGTGAGCCCCAGTCATCAGTTAGTGCTAAACATTCTCCGAATCGTCGCTCGGACCCCATCCAGGTAAAGAATAGACTCGTCCCTGTCTCACCTCATGTTTGACACACTCCGATACTATCGCTCTGTGACGTGCCCTCCCATAATAGACCAGTACGGACTATTGCCATCTTTAAGTAGATGACGTCATTTGTGTCATCGATCCAAATATAACGACAGAGAGACACCAGCAACATCGCCTCATGTGTTCTGTGAAAATAGTTTACATATTTAAAATATCTATTCACAAATACGTAGTAGGATATCAAAATAATATGTTTTGATAATTTATTCCTGTCAGAGATTGGCAGAATCTAGTCAAACTTGGGTCTTTGAACACAACACACAAATCACATTAGCCAATCAGCTTGCACTGTTCTATTCTAATTTAGTCCAAAATGAGAACCAAAATGGCAATAGTCCATACCAGTCTATACTAACGATGTCCAAAGTCGAGCAATGTCAAGGTTTATAGTCTGGGGACCAGTCAAGGTAAAGTAGTGTTCGGACTAGTCTGTCGTGTTGATATTGGATGACAGACAATAACTCATTCACTTTACTTTGTATCCCTTAATGCACGCAACGGAAAGATTCTATTTTCATCGCAATGTAAGGCGTAACACATACCTTATATGGAGTGCGTTATGACATTTCTTGTTTTCAATAAATAAAAGATAGAGGCTGTGATCAACGCGAAGGAAAATCAACTTATAGTTACGTCAATAAAGTGTTAGTTGTTGGGATTTGACATTATCATAGAATAAATTTATTACAGACAGATTGATTTGCATTATAGCGCAATGTATGCACCCGTGTGAACACAGACAACGGATTGTGTAAATGCACGTACAGACCAACGCAACAGATTCGTCTGAACGTTACTTAACAGAATGTAACCAGAGTTAGGGGCTTCATGGTTTATTGATATCATATCGAATATTGATATATTGTTATATATCGTACTGTTATCTAGTTAGGATGGAAATATCGAGGTCGATAATATTTTTACTGTAAAGTTTGAAATGAACTGGCCATCCACTTCGGCAACATTATATGCAGGTGTCTTCTGAAGGAATGACGTCGTAATGCATAAACAACCATCCATGCGTCGTAGGTAATGTGACAAGAAGTGCTACACAATGAGTAATTTAATATGCTGATTAATACCCATTTTGGTATAAGCAGTATCCTCACTGGTTCATTTGTGTGGGAAGAATAATCTGCTTTTGAAACCTTATCCTATATGACTGATTTTGGATAACACACCTTATAAGAAATCGACGTCTGTAAAACACACATTTACTTACAAACTTTAGTTTAACCCTTTGAGTGCCAGGTCGATTTTTGTATCAACCCATATACCCTGTGCCAATGCATTCTCTTATATATGTGAGTCGACCATAGGTCGCCTCGCATATATAAGAGAATGCATTGGCCTAACATTTTTTTTTTTCATTTTTTTTACAACTTTTTACAATTTTAATAATTTATTCTTATATTCTTTAACAGACTTATTTTTTGTAGGTTTAGGGCCGATGAGATCGGCCCCTGGCACTCAAAGGGTTAAACGTTATAGATGAAATGTTTCACTTCACGGTTTCCCAAATATACACCTACATTCATTATTATTATTATTGATAAAAGTTTAATTTAAAGTTCAAGAGGGAAGGATGCGGACGTATTATTTTACTTATATATGAGGTTCCCAGAGGGTGCGTTTGTTGATGCTACCCCACTGTGCAGGATAGTGTCACTAAAAAATAGCCCTCTGGGGACCTCATTCTGCAAATGTCAGGCACACTATATCCAGGCTTGATCGGTGGCTTCTACATGCATTGGTGTGATTTTTCAGTGAAATCAGCGGCCATCTTGAATTTTCTCTTTGCAAGCCCACAATTATTGGAGAATTGTTTTGAAAATTTACAGGGATGTTTAGGATAACCTCTAGATGGCAGCTATTGAACTTGAATGATTTTGCACGACTGAATACTTTGGCACACCCTACAGACCACATCACTCATCCAATCATCACCAAACTTCATATGGATCTTTATGGTGACCACGATATCCAGACTGGGGGTATTACAAAACCATATCATATCGTATTGTAGGTAGCAGACGTGAAATCAAAACCAATCACCCTCAAAGATCCGTCCTCATACAGTAAATCACTTAGTCCATGTGTGTTCGAAGCCAAACCTACGGAGTCATCACAGCTCACGTCGTCGTCGTTTGAAAGCAGTAGCAGTTCTGTTAAGTTTAGTTTCACTGGCAGCGATTCTTCCAGTGCACTCAATTTGTCGAAGAGCACATCGGAGTCTGCTCTGAAGTTACTCATCACTCCTGACGACTTGTGTCAGACAGCAAACCAGCCCGTAAGTACATACTGCTCATCACTCCTGACGACTTGTGTCAGACAGCAAACCAGCCTGTAAGTACATACTGCTCCATCATGTCCAAATCAGAATCGCAACCATTTTTAAGCCATTTAAATGGTTTGTGCTTCAAATTACACCTAACAATATTCACTTTTGAATTTTTCTCGGGAATCAAAATAAGTCTATGGCCGTTATAGTTCCAACAAAGGGTTAAAGTGTTTATTTTTTGTGGAGATCCGTGATCCGGTGGTTAGTGTGTTGGACTTGTATTCACTGTAAACACATCGATATAGGTTCGCAGCGCATCGCCGGTCATTGAATCTCCACATAGCAGTGGCTTGGCCGCTTTGAGCGATGTGCAATTATCGGATTGCTCGCTGTTTCAAAAACCACGCCAAGTTGTGACCCTTGAGCAAGGTCGCTCATACTGTGTCGGCTTCGCATCACTCATGCATTAAAAGAGTACCAGTCTGTATCAGAGCATGTTCTGATCCAACTAGAGCAGCGCCTGCAATGGCTGCAGCCGGTTCATTGGTTGGCTTGTACAAATGACTGGGGTAATATTGTACCAAGCGTGTTAGAGCAAGTAATTGGTTAATCGCTATATAAAACTGGTCGTTATTGTCCCCTGACGTTCTGAAAGAAAAGGGGGACCATAGAAATGGGCTATGTCCGTCCGTTCGTGCATCCGTCCATCCATCTAGCTGTTCGTCTATCCATCACACTTTTGAGTACCTTCATTGTGTAATCATCTCCTCCTACAGATTTCATCCCAGAGATTTGAAACATCAGAATATTTTTGCCCATATATTGAAGATGTGCAACATGTATATAGATGATGGGAAAAAAAATTTTGACAGAGTTATTCACCCTTTTCGACTTATAAAATTTCAACATTTTTTATAATTTTCTGTATGAGGGTACCTTCATGGTGCAATCAACTCCTCCTACAGTTTTGATCAGAGATATTTGAAACTTCAGAGTATTGTTACCTACATATTGGAGATGTGCAACATGTATATAGATGACGGTAACTCTTTATTTTTACAGAGTTATTAACCCTTTTCGACTTAGAAAATTTCAACATTTTTTATAATTTCTTTAACAAAGCGGCATCGACTTGCCACGTTGTCGGGGGACACTGCGGTCGGCTGACCTTTTATTATTATTATTATTATTTTGTTCTCTTTGTCGGAAATTTCTTGACAAACTTGTCTGATAATTTACAGAATCTACCGGTTACATCTGCCTCTGTGCTTGGACCAGATGTTCTCTTGTCACCACTTGTGTTCTCATCGACAACTAAATCGTCTCCCCCTGCCACCACATCAGGACCAATACTCAACCTAACAGGTGATTATCATAGTTATTATACCCCACCCCCCCCCCCCCCCCCCCCCCCCGCCCTCGACGACTAAATCGTCTCCCCCTGCCACCGCATCGGGACCAATACTCAACCTAACAGGTGATTATCATAGTTATTATACCCCACCCCCCCCACCTAACAGGTGATTATCATAGTTATTATACCCCACCCCCCCCCCCCCCCCCCCGCCACCAAACAGGTGATTATCATAGTTATTATACCTCCCCAGTCCCCACCCTCAACAAGTGAGCCCCTGCATAACCAAGACTTATTGTGATTTCTTCATGTCTTTCTGGCTGAATCATGTGCTATTGGAGGCTAACAGTGTTCAGTGCAAGAGGGATAAATCTATTGCTGCAATGTTTGTGCTCAACAATTTTCTCTTCCATGATATGATAGGAACCAGCATCAGATCTTAAAATATGGTGCTGGATATTGGCAGAATGAGGTCCCCAGAGGGTGAATTTAGTGACTCTACCCTGCAGAGTGGGCTACCTTCACCAAACTCATCCCTCTGGGGACCTCATTCTGCATGGCCTCATCTTCTATGACTCAGATTTAATTTCCCAGTTGGTGTTGTGCTCCCATTGGGCATTGGGGAAACTAAAAAACTTGTTAATTTGATAATGCAGATACTTTCCAGAGAAGATGGCCTAAGCAGAAGGAAGTCCCCAAAAGGTGAATTTAGTGAAGCTAGCCCCCTGTGCGAGGTAGCGTCACTAAATTCACCCTCTGGTGACTTCATTCTGCAAATGTATGGCACCATATTTGAGGCCAAATCAATGTTTTAAGGACATTTTCATTTATATATCAGAGAAAGTCGGTGTGGGAGGGTTAGAAACTTTTTCAAATCTTAGTGATAATTTCTAAATCAAATCTAACCTTTTGCATTATTTCACATCAAATCGATTCTCAAAGGAGCCTATTCATTAGATGCCGATGTCTGATAAAAACAAGGTAGAGTTTATGTAAGCTAATTGTGGTGAAGTCCGTGAATTGATTGATGTAACATGCATGTTTTCGTCACTGACTGCCGATCAGTTATAAACACAATGATAGTTTGTACAGTAATACCCTAATTAATCGACTCCTTAACCACAGCAGAATTATGGGTAACTTTTCAGGATGAATGGCAACAAGCCATAATTCCGACTAAATTGTGAAAAGTTACCCATAATTCTGCTGTGGTTAAGGAGTCGATTATTTAGGTCATTACTGTAAGTACTAAAATTGATTACTGCTTATTGTGTTATTACAACTCTATTCTGAGGCCAAACTTATTGAACCCCCTGCAACAGCAAAATTACTAGTCTGAAGTATAGTATATATATCGTGCAAAAATGCCGAAAAGAATTCCTACTTTTGCTGATATGAAAACGGAGTTAAAAGAATATTACAATTTAGAGAGATTGACTTATTTTGCAACATGCAGATACAAATCTTTTGAGGCGAGATGGAAAAAATGGCTTGGTTTGATTTTATAATCTCTTGATAAAATGGGAGAGAAAAAAACAGCATCCTCCAACAATTTATATTGCCTTTATATCCAAAATAAAAAAAAAATTAAAAAACGAAGTTACCGAGATAAATTCATCCTTCCTTAGACTAAATAAAATAATATTTGCTTACAAACAACAGTCCACCAAAAGATAACAAAATAGCTTCTATAAATAATCAATACGAATGAATAATAGAATTCATAATAAAAAGTATATACTAAATCCGGCATCAGGTCTGAGAATAAGGTACCTGTTCAAAGTTGACCCTGTGCCAATGCATTCTCTTATATATGTGAGTCGACCATAGGTCGCCTAGCATATATTAGAGAATGCATTGTCCTAACAATTTTTTATCATTTTTTTTAAATAAATGTTTCTTACAATTTTTAGGACATAAAATAAAAAAAAACATCCATTACCCTGCAGGGAGCCCCACACACATGTAGAAGCATATAGAAGAGTGTCGTCTGCTCATGTTTGTCTGGGGCTGTGTATGGGTGTGGTGTGTATGGGTGAAATTATAAAATTGTTAAAGAATACAAGAACAAATTATTAAAATTGTAAAAAATTGTTAGGCCAATGCATTCTCTTATATATGAGAGGCGACCTATGGTCGACTCGCATATATAAGAGAATGTATTGACACAGGGTATATATATATATTCATACAATAACAATTGTATTCCATTATCACACTCTATACTCCTTCTTAACTACCCACACTATTCTAACCTCTATTCTCTACACTCTTTTATTTTGTTATGCGACTCAATATACAAATATGTAACTCTTATCATTTTTAGCTCAACTTACTTTTGTAAGTTTGAGCTATTGCCATGGCTTGGCGTCCGTCGTCCGTGTGTCCGTCAACAATTTCCTTTGGCGCGGGCTACAGGTCGTACCTTTGGTCTGATCTTTATGAAATTTTGCATGAATGTTGACATTGACATGTAGATGGGAACGAGTCATTTTGGGGTCATTCGGCCAAAAAAACATGACCGCTGGTGGCCATTTTGGATTTCAAAATTCAATCCATTGGCGCGGGCTACAGGTCGTACTGTTCGTTTGATCATCATGAAATTTGTCATGGATGTTAATATTGACATGTAGATGGGAACGAGTCATTTTGGGGTCGTTCGGCCAAAAAACATGGCCGTCAGCAGCCATCTTGGATTTTACTCTTTGCATGACTAAATCATTTGGCGCAGGCTACAGGTCGTAGTTTTGATCGGAACTTCATGAAATTTGTCATGGATGTTAACAATGACATGTAGATGGGAACGAGTGATTTTGGGGTTGTTCGGCCAAAAAACATGGCCGCCAGCAGCCATCTTGGATTTTACTCTTTGCATGACTAAATCCTTTGGCGCGGGCTACAGGTCGTACCTTTGGTCTGATCTTTATGAAATTTGTCATGAATGTTGACATTGACATGTAGATGGGAACGAGTCATTTTGGGGTCATTCGGCCAAAAAACATGGCCGCTGGTGGCCATTTTGGATTTCAAAATTCAATCCATTGGCGCGGGCTACAGGTCGTACTGTTCGTCTGATCATTATGAAATTTGTCATGGATGTTAATATTGACATGTAGATGAGAACGAGTCATTTTGGGGTCGTTCGGCCAAAAAACATGGCCGCTGGCAGCCATCTTGGATTTTACTCTTTGCATGACTAAATCCTTTGGCGCAGGCTACAGGTCGTAGTTTTGATCAGAACTTCATGAAATTTGTCATGGATGTTAACAATGACATGTAGATGGGAACGAGTGATTTTGGGGTCGTTCGGCCAAAAAACATGGCAGCCATCTTGGATTTTACTCTTTGCATGACTAAATCCTTTGGCGCGGGTTACAGGTCGTACCTTTTGTCTGACCTTTATGAAATTTGTCATGAATATTGATATTGACATGTATATGTGAATGAGTCATTTTGGGGTCATACGGCCAAAAAACATGGCCGCTGGCAGCCATCTTGGATTTTACTCTTTGCATGACTAAATCCTTTGGCGCAGGCTACAGGGAGTAGTTTTGATCAGAACTTCATGAAATTTGTCATGGATGTTAACAATGATGGGAACGAGACATTTTGGGGTCGTTTGGCTAAAAAACATGTCCGCCAGCAGCCATATTGGATTTTACTCTTTGCATGAATAAATCCTTTGGTGCGGGCTACAGGTCGTAGCTTTGGTCGGAACTTCATGAAATTTGTCATGTATGTTAACAATGACATGTAGATGGGAAACGAGTCATTTTGGGGTCGTTCAGCCGAAAAACATGGCCGCCAGCAGCCATCTTGGATTTTACTCTTTGCATGACTAAATCCATTGGCACAGGCTACAGGTCATACCTTTGATCAGATCATTATGAGATTTGTAAAGGCTGTAGATGGGAACAAGTCATTTTGGGGTAATTCGGAAAAAAAACATGGCTGTCGGTGGCCTTTTTAGAATTTACTCTTTGCATCAATAAATCCTTTGGCACACCATAATCACCACATCCCTGATCCGATCATTATGAAACCTGTTATGAATGTTGATATTGACATGTACATCTAGTCTTACTTAGACATTTCAATTAGCACTTTTCCTATTCCTCCATTTACTGTCGACCATTAAATTATTCCCCTACCTAAGTTGAGCTACAGTGTCATTGACACTTTCATTGTAATAGCACCAATTGATAATCTAAGCATTGTATACATGTTTTTGGTCAATAAAACTTTATTTAAAAAAAAAAAAGTTACTAGTCTGAGAAAAGAAGCTATACGCCGCTTAGACAATATGTTTCTGTCATATCATGTGGCCGCCCTCTCTGGGATTAACTTTGCATGGAACCGTCTTCATATGGAGCCGACTTGTATTCGTGTGATTCTGTGATAAATTTTAATATTTAATCCAATATTTTCTCATCGTTGACACAATACTGCAATACTTTCGAATCTGCTGAAAATTGCCGATTCACACGGCTATAATCGCTATTTAAATATTTGTTCATTTTCCAGCTGCATTAGGTGCTAGTCAGGTGAAAGAAGAATCGATAGCTGCTCTAACGAAAGAACAGTTGCAGCAGGCTCTCATACACCTCATTAAGGTTTGATATAGGTTTATTATATTCACCACAACGAGCTGTGGGGGGTGGTGTACTGGAATCAGCTTGTACGTCTGTGCATTGGGTCCTCCAATCATCCATGGTCACAATTTTGTCCGATTATGCGATTATGAGGGCTGTCCGACTTTTTTTTGTGGAGTTATCTCCATTTATCAATGTAAAAAAAATTCTCAAGATGCAGAATTTTGTCCGAGCTTTTATTCCTACATTTTTTGTCAATTGTTTTTAAACTTGGCACAGATATTTAGTACCAAGTAACCTATGTACCTGCAATTATGAGGTCCATCTGAATTTTTTTTTTAGGAGTTATCCCCCTCTTTCGACATGCAAAACTCTATCAGAGCTTGTATTCCTACATTTTCCAGTCAATTTTATTAAAACTTGGCACAGAGGCTGTTTGGGCAATTTTGTTTGCAGTTTTTCTTGACTCACGGGGGATATCCTTTGCCCACCTCTTGTTTAGATTGTTCCATGTAGAGAATATCCCTGCATCATTTATAAGTTAATAATGCATACACATGTTGCTAAAGCAGGGGGGGCATCTAGAGAGGGCTCCAGCCGCCAACTATAAAAATTCACATACAGTAAAGCCCTAAATAATCGACTTCTTAACCACAGCAGAATTATGGGTAACTTCTCAGGATTTAGTCGGAAATATGGCTTGTTGCCATTCATCGGAAAGCTGTCACTGAGCTTACCCATAATTCTGCTGTGGTTAAGGAGTTGATTATTTAGGGCATTACTGTATCTGCTTTGGAGAAGTGTCCTTCTTAAGGTTGCGCCCAAGCCTGCAAATAGTGTGTCTGACATTTGCAGAATGAGGTCCCCTATGGGTGAATTTAGTGATGCTATACCGTATGGTGGGCTAGCATCACCAAATTCACCCTCTGGGAACCTCATTCTGATTCAGCCTCAACTGCTATGGGAGACCTAGTTGTCAGATTGAAGTTCCCCCAGTTGTAGCTCACCCATTATGTTAAACGTCGATTAGTGCACCCAGCATATCTAAAATCTTGCACAATAGATAGGACGTCATAAATTTGATACAGTTCAATATAAAATTTAACCTAATGGTATTCATATACTAACTATAATTATTGATTATATTTCAGAATGATACAGGTTTCATCACACAGATTCATGAAGCCTACCTTCAGAGCCTAAAGGGAATGACTAAACCGAAATAGCACAAGGATGACTAACCAGCATAGCATATACAGTAATGCCCTAAGTAATCGACTCTTTAATTACAGCAGAATTATGGGTAACTTTTCAGGATTTAGTCGGAAATATGGCTTGTTGCCATTCATTGGAAAGCTCTCGGGGAGAGCTTTCCGATGAATGGCAACAAGCCATATTTCCAACTAAATCCTGAAAAGTTACCCATAATTCTGCTGTAGTTAAAGAGTCGATTACTTAGGGCATTACTGTATATGATATTGGTGAATAGTATTATATGCTATCGGTGTGTGTGCTATCGAGAATCATAAATTTGTGATATGTAAATCAAAATTGTTATTTATTGATGTGTTGCACCTGTTGGTGGGATATGTTTCAGTTGAATATTTCACATGGAACAATTTCTCAGGGTGTTAAGTTTGTAAAGCCATGTTGTTTGTCACAGCAGTGGTAGGAATGATCTACCAGCGCGATCTGCAGCTGTAAACCGAATGATAAACTACAGCAGCTAGTTCACTGCAGCAGATGACATGGATGAGCGACCTGCAGCTGTAAACCAAATGATAATCTACAGCAGCTAGTTCACTGCAGCAGATGACATCGATGTTCATGTTTCATATATTCAGCTCTCCAGATTCTTCACCACTGAATAGCTGTTCATGACAACTGGTGGCCGTCTCACTCTGGAATCGGTGAACAGACATGGAACAATTAGCTGAAGAACGTGTTTTGTTGAATGATTCACATCTAGAACGAAATGTCAATCATGTCATTGTCAGCGTACATTTGTGACTGCTATTTTCAAATTATAAATTGTGAATGGTATTTTCGAATCATAATTTGAATTCCATACATATGTGCTATTGTATTTGTATTATAAATCTGCGATTGTATAAAACAAACATGTTGAAATTTGCAAGATTTATCATTGTTCATTGTATCATTTAGACCAGGTCTTCTTGGTCCAAAATAGTTTGGGGATATCGGTCGGGTTGATGCTGTTTTGGGCCGAGTCCCATCCCATTACTCTTCTATAACGGGCTTTTGTTCAAAAGACGTACTACATGTACATGTGGAGCCCAGGCATTCACTTTAACCCTTTACCCAACAAACCGGCCAAAACCAGCCAAATAAAGCTTCAACAGCCTAAAATATCTTCGGTCTGTCTCAATAGAACCATACAAATATGGATATCATTGGAACCGGCTCCTTGACCACATTGTGATAGTTACAGTTATGCCCTGTGCCAATGCATTCTCTTATATATGCGAGTCGACCATAGGTCGCCTCGCATATATAAGAGAATGCATTGGCCTAAACAAAATCTTTTTTTAACACTTTTTACCATTTTTTCTTACATTCTTTAACAATTTTATCATTTTTAATGTGTTAAGCCAATGCATTCTCTTATATATGCGAGGCGACCTATGGTCGACTCGGATATATAAGAGAATGCATTGGCACAGGGCCGTTCTGTTGGGTAAAGGGTTAACTCATGCATGAGATTAATCATCTGACATGTCCGCGATTAATCTGTCTTCAAAATGGTATATCATCTACCATCATAGAAAAAGGTACAGTGATGATAGGATCATTTAATATTTAGTTTTCTGATAGTGCGACAAATCAAAATTCTCTGGAAAACAAGGCTTTATGAATCTCGTTTTGACATTTAACAAGCTCTGATATTTGCATGTTTGATATCGTCATGCTTGGGAAAGACTGCCCTCTATGTTGGTGCACGAAAAGCTTCTATTTGACCCAATCCGAAGACATACAAGCAAGATAACTCCCGCCCATGATTCTGGGAATAAAGTCTCTTCTAGAAGAGTAACGGGATGGGACTCCAAAACAGCATCAACCCAACCGATATCTGATGCTGTTTTTAGACCAAGAAGACTTGGTCTATGTATCATTATGATGTTGTTGCTTTGAAAATATCAAATTACGAATTCGATGCTAAATGTTCTTTATTTTCTTCAAGTAGATTTTTACTAAGAATTCATGTTACATATATCTTTCACATGTTATTTTGGCCAAAATGCGCATAGATGCAGTGCCATATTTGAAAGTATTATGTAATAAAACTTTCTATTTTGTGAAAATGGTAAAACTACAACTGGTCACATTGGCTGTTTTGTAACTGCTATTAGTAATGAGTCATGCATGTATTGTTTTCTCTCAAGCTCTGCATATGTCTTTGTTCTATGTAAGCTTGGAAAACTAAAAGCAATGTTAATTTGAGACTTTCCAGAAGATGAGGCCTAAGTAGAATGAGGTCCCCAGAGTGTAAATTTTGCGATGCTAGCCCACTATGTGTGATAGCGTCACCTAAATTCACACTCCAGGGACCTTATTCTGCAAATGACAGACACACTATTTGCACACTTGGCCATTAGTAATGAGTCATGTATTGTTTTATCTCGAGCTCTGCATATATCTTTGTTCCAACAGCTACTATTAGATCATTTTATATAAGCTTGGAAAACCAGAGGAACATTAACTCTTTCATTATGTATTGACAAGTAGTTCACATGTGGTGTGTCTGACAATTGAAGAATGAGGTCCCCAGAGGGTTAATTTAGTGATGGTATCCCACATGGCAGGCTAGTGCCATGAAATTCACCCTCTGGGAACCTCATTCTGCTTCGGCCTCAACTGCTATGGGAGACCTAGGATCAGATTGAAGTTCTCCTGTTGAAGTTGGTGATGTTCACATGGAACTTCTTAATATATTTCCATGTTTTCCCGTGGAAACCTTAGAGAAGATGCAGAGAACGTCTTAATATACTATATCCACGCTTGTCCTGGCCTGGTTGTGCATTTAGGCAGACTCCTGCATACCACAAAATTTATTTTCCTAAATAATGTTGCTCTAACTTGGCTTGTCAGACAAGGGGATTTCTGAAATGTGGAAAATATTTGAAAATTTATTTTGTAAGTATTTTTATCAAGTAAAAGATGGTGTCAGTGTTCTCTACTCATACAAAGGGGGGGGGAGGGTTTACAGGCCGATTGCAGGCTGGCGGGAGTCGAGTATCTACAGATTTGCGATAGTGCGACAACTTAGAACAAATCAATTGATTTTGTTTATGTTCATTATATGCGATTCGCTCAACAATGCCTTGACCGCATTTGAAAACCGACCAGGTCCGTCTACTTTGGGACAGATTTACAGCCATTAATTTGGTAATTTTTGTGAATATATTTTGATCACGCTAGCACAGTAACTTTGACGACATCAGTTTACGGGGGAATATTTGGCATGTCAGACTTCCTCAGCAGTGTTGTGTATTATACCCAGTTAAATCAGTGTGTGTATTATACCCAGTTAAATCAGTGTGTGTATTATACCCAGTTAAATCAGTGTGTGTATTATACCCAGTTAAATCAGTGTGTGTATTATACCCAGTATAGTACGATAGTCAGTTACAATTAATGCATTTCAATCCAAGCCCATGTTTGGCATCGCTACCACAACTCCACCCCGCATCTCTATTGCCATTCTTGTTTTAAATCTTAGTCCCAGAAGAACCGAAACTTTCCTAATATAGCCTGGCAAGAAGTCAGAACTCATGATGTCTGTTTTCTCGTTACGGTAACTTAATCTGTAATTTTTCATTTTCCTCTTTAAATAAGGGTGGGTAGTTTTGACAGAAAACTTGACCAATTAATGATTCTATAGATGGATGATTCTATAGATGGGCTGCAATTAATGATTCTATAGATGGGCTGCAATTAATGATTCTATAGATGGGCTGCAATCCTTTACAATGACATTTAACTGCAGTATTTTTACCACAATTTGTTCGGCTACACATTCTGATCTGCTTTAGCATTAAAAGAGATAATACCGAAAGGTTTAATAAATATCATCATAGCTTTTTGGTTGTTGAAGACGCAACATTCAGCTTGGCTATTTGTGGTGAACTTTCTTCTTTTTTACTTTTTTTTTTGCCACATTTAAAAGAATTGTTTTGTAGGCATGTCTTCTTTCATCTTTTTATCAAATATCAAATTGTGCTTTAAAAGAAATGTTTATGTGTATGGCATGCTAACACCATCTTTAATTCAACATTCCAATAACTTGCATTTATGACGAATCTAGTTTCCAATTGATTTTTATAAAAAAACAATTCTCTTAGCTGTATCTCATGTTTTAGAAGCTAAAAATCGATGTGGATTCTTTTAATCAGGAATATTTTTAGAAAGGTTTATATTGTCAATGTGCTTTTGATTAATGATTTTTTGTCAACTTGCTGTTGCTGGATTTTCATGAATATTTCAACAATTTGTGTTCATTTTTTACGTAACTTAATCAGGGGGAGTATGAAATATTCCTTCTTTTTGTTATATTTGTATATCTAATGTCTATTTGTTCCTTATTGTAGTTTCTTTTAAATGGACATGGCTCATTTTAACTTCCAACATGTGTAAATAATTTGAGAGTAGGAACAATGTATAGTAATGCCCTAATTAATCGACTCCATAACCACAGCAGAATTATGGGTAACTTTTCAGGATTTAGTCGGAAATATGGCTTGTTGCCATTCATCGGAAAGCTCTCAGATGAATGGCAATAAGCCATATTTCCGACTAAATCCTGAAAAGTTACCCATAATTCTGCTGTGGTTAAGGAGTTGATTAATTAGGGCATTACTGTAGGTTTCCGAGATCCGTAGTAACAATATACCACGTGGGTTTCCGAGATCCGTAGTAACAATATACCACGTGGGTTTCCGAGATCCGTAGCAACAATATACCACGTGGGTTTCCGAGATCCGGATTCAAGTCGAGCTACCTTCTCTGGCTGAATATTGACAAGTCCACCAGGACGAGTTGATTGCGGCCCATAGAAGGTAGCGAGACTCGAATACCAATAACTCAAGATCCTACAGGGTGGTAATAACCAATTTATTGTACAATTCATTCAACAGAATAGCGAATAAAACGTACTTTGGGTGGGAACTATTTTGCTTGGAAATAGCGCACTGCACACCTCACGGCATTGTGCATTACTGCGAAGTATTCATTGTGTCAAAAATGTACTACAATTATTTTGTTCCGATTATAATGTTTTCTGAGATATAAAAATGCAATTAAAAAGGTTGCAGGTGCTTGATTTCAGGACCATTCACGCTGGCCTCAGAAATGGGAAAAGTCGCTTTGCATGGCCATAACAATTACAAGGTAACTCAATTTCATTAGCTGTTCAGTTTTTCTTGTATTTGTTCAGCTTACATCAACATGTTTTCTAATTTGATTATGTGTTTGAATAGGAAGTGGTTTATTTGGAATAAAGCTTCAACTTCAAATTTATGAGGCAAATTCAAGAATACAAATTGTCACTTCTAATTTAACCCGTTCTGTACTAAATACTCATTGACGAGTAGTTCTGTTAGGAAATATTCAATTAACCCTTTACCCAACAAAACGGCAAAAAACGCCCAAATAAAGCTTCAACAGCCTAAAATATCTTCGGTCTGTCTCAATAACACCATACAAATATGGATATCATTGGAACCGGTTCATTGACCACATTGTGATGGTTACAGTTATGCCCTGTGCCAATGCATTCTCTTATATATGTGAGTCGACCATAGGTCGCCTCGCATATATAAGAGAATGCATTGGCCTAAAAAAAAAAAATCTTACATTCTTTAACAATTTATAAATTTTTCTTACATTTTTTAACAATTTTTATAATATTTTTCTACATTCTTTGACAATTTTATCATTTTTAATATGTTAAGCCAATGCATTCTCTTATATATGCGAGGCGACCTATGGTCGACTCGCATATATAAGAGAATGCATTGGCACAGGGCCGTTCTGTTGGGTAAAGGGTTAATAAGTTCAACAAACGACCATAATCTGTTGAACTTATTTTCTGAACATTTCCCACCAATGAATATGTAGCATTGCTCTTGTATTATTTATTTTTCTGCCTGAACACCCCTCTAAATTAATAATAGACCATTCCAATGTATACTTTTATAACTGAATGGGAGAATCCATTTAGTAAAGAAAGTGTTAAAACCCTTGTTTTTTCATTTTTTTCATTTTTTGTTGTAAAATAAATAACTTGTAAAGCTGCATTCAAAATTCGTCCATTTGGTCCCCGTGGCATTTCTTTTGAACTGTATATTACCACAGTTTTAACCTTTGAACTGTAAATTACCATAGTTTTAACCTTTGAACTGTAAATTACCATAGGCTTAACTTTATAATTCATATGTTAGTGTGATACTCTTCAATTAAATATTTTATATTTTCATCTCCATTCACTTAAATATGGATTATCTCTTCATATAACAATTTTGAAATAGTTGCGTGGGTATAAAATAATAAATATGAATTGAAGACCTTTGTCCGGAAACGCTTCTATCAGTTATTATTGATTTTATTTCGAATATTTTATTATAAAATGAGATGATTAAATGGGACACTTTATTGTTCATTTTTAGAACAGACCATTCATGCGATACCATATAGCGATATATTAGGGTGTTCCCATAGCTACGTTTTGAACATCAAATGTCCCAGATTGATTGTTTGTATTGTTTTATTCCATATCTATAAGCGATAATGAGTCGAATCAACGTTTATTTGTGACAAAATTACAAAATGAAATTTCTGGTCTTTGTTAACAGTAACATCTATTGTTTGTTTGCTAAACAACCACACAATTTTAGACCAGGAAATGTTTGAAATAAAATGAATATTAATCGATAGAAGCATTTCCTGACAGTGGTCTTCGATTCATAACTAAAATTTTTATACCCCAGTAACTATATAACACAGAGAGATAGACCATCTTTATACGCCAGTAACTATATAACACATGTTAACAAAGAGATAGACCATCTTTATACGCCAGTAACTATATAACACATGTTAACAAAGAGATAGACCATCTTTATATGCCAGTAACTATATAACATGTTAACAAAGAGATAGACCATCTTTAAGAAAAATGTACTTTGAGTGTCTCAATATTTGATTTCATTTGTTCACTTTATATTGTCATTATCACCCATATGAAATACGGAATATATGGCAAGTAATCACTTGATTGAACTTGTCACGTAAAATAATCCATGAGATGCAGGAACGTTGTACAAACACGAGAGTGCAATACACTTGAGTGTTTTACAAAATATTTCATGCCTCGAAAGAATTATTTTTAATGATCAGTTCAATCCATTGATTATTCTGTTTATTATATTCCTAGATAAGCATCTGATTTACCAGAAATCTGAATAATACCGCCATTATACACATGACGCATAAATTTTGATAGCGCGTATGAATACATAATACTCTAGTTAAAGTGACATAATTTACAGGGTGAAATTATCGTTTTTAATTACTCGAGAAATTAAGGTGAATCACACATAGCTTATAATAGTTGGCATCAGAATTTTTAATGCAACAAATGGCCGGCTCAGTAACTGATTAGGAGAATATATCCAATAATAAAGGCCCTTCTACACGGCGTTTGCCGCATGTATTGAGCGGCAACTGCATTTTCTGCGGCAACGACGTTTTCTGTGGCATCGGCATTTTTCTGCAGTTACTCATATGTTTCCGTTGAACTTATGGTTCTTTTGCTATGGTGTATGGTGAAGCAATGCAAAAGAACACAGTCCAAAAACTTACCTTGACCGAAAACTGATGTGCTTCCAGTGTCTTCATTCTATACCCTCATTGCAAAAACGCGCAGCACCGCACTGCAGGATTAGGACACCGATTAAACCGTTCGGCAGTGTTTTCTGTATTGTCGCCGGCATCGCACCCCAAGTGCAAGCACTCATTGTCTCCAGTGTGTTCTTATTCCACAAACCATGCCACGCCGTAAACGCCAAGTGGAAGGACCTTAAGTATTTGTCATCTTCAGCATTTTTCTCTTTATTTGTTGAGCTTGGCTTGGTATAACATTAAGTTTAATAGGTTGTTCTACTCGCTAACATTTGGTACCTGTATATGTATACTGAAAACATGGTTGTCCTAGTGCTTACAGTGCAATAGATGTTTAGTTACCCGACCACTGTATGTGAGGCCACAACTATTTTCTAGCCTGGTTTACAAACATTTGTGACCCGCCATATCAAATCCAGTCGGAAGTCGGGATTTATTTTACCCTGTGCCAATGCATTCTCGCATATATAAGAGAATGCATTGGCCTAACAATTTTTTACAATTTTAATAATTGTATTCTTTAACAATTTTATAATTTCACCCATACAGAGCCCCAGACAAACATGAGCAGACGACACTCTTCTATATGCTTCTATATATGTGTGGGGCTCCCTGCAGGGTAATGGATGTTTTTTATTTTTGTCCTAAAAAATGTAAGAAACATTTATTTAAAAAACATGATAAAAATTGTTAGGCCAATGCATTCTCTTATATATGCGAGGCGACCTATGGTCGACTCGCATATATAAGAGAATGCATTGGCACAGGGTAAAAAAATCCCGACTTCTGACTGGATTTGATATGGCGGGTCACATTTGGGTCGTAAAGAGTAGACGAAGGAAGAGAAAAAACTAATGTATCACTACCACATCAGTTAATAAATTGAAGAATTGTCCATAAATTTCACAATATTTTTGATTACGATAAGTTTTACTCAAATTATAAAAATAACTTGATGTATTTCTTCTCATAAAACTATATAAATAATGTGAAAAAGAAGGTGAAAGCAAAACAAACTGACATCAAATATTTTCTTCACCACTGTGACCAACATGAACCTAAACAATCAAATAAATTATTTTGTTTACAATATTGAGGAAAAGTTGTAGGGAATGGTTCATAAACCAAGCTGTTAAAGCTGTTGCCTAATCGTGGTGATTGGGTAATTGACTGTTGTATTATTGTATATGATGTGTGATATGTATCTATGACATTGGATAATTGACTGATGTATTATTGTATATGATGTGTGATATGTATCTTTGACATTGGATAATTGACTGATGTCTTACTGTGTATGATATGACATATCTCTGACATGTTTGTACAGTTCACTGTAAATTTTCATCAGATTTTTGAATTCTATGAATGTTCAATGATTTGTACTCTACCTGATGGGAGTTACTGGCCTGGGTAATACAGAACAGTTACAGTAGCGTTCAGATGACTGAGCTGCATTGATCCTGTAGGACACGATCCGTTGTCTCTTAAACCATTCACACGGGTGTGTTACGCTATAATGCAGAGCTTCCGATTTTAGCTGATAAGTTCGATATTGAAATAAATGCAATATTGCAAATCAATAATCCTTGTCACTGAGTCATGAATATCCAAAAGCTCCATATATGGAATTCATTAATATTCAAAAGCTCCATATATGGAATTCATTAATATCCAAAATCTCCATATATGGAATTCATTAATATCCAAAAGTTCCATATATGGAATTCATTAATATCCAAAAGTTCCATATATGGAATTCATTAATATTCAAAAGCTCCATATATGGAATTCATTAATATTCAAATGCTCCATATATGGAATTCATTAATATTCAAAAGCTCCATTATGGAATTCATTAATATTCAAAAGCTCCATTATGGAATTCATTAATATTCAAAAGATCCATATATGGAATTCATTAATATCCAAAAGTTTGCACCGAACGTTAAATGTCCCAGATTGATTTGGTGTATTGTTTTATTCCATAGTGAAAGCGATAATGAGTATAATTAATGTTTATTTGTGACAAAATTACACAATAAAATTTCAGGTCTCTGTTAACAGTAACCACTATTGTTCGTTAGCTAAACAACCACACCTTTTTAGACCAGAAAATATTCGAAATAAAATGAATATTAATCGATAGAAGCATTTCTGGACAGGAGTCTTCGATTCAGGTCTCATATTTTATACCCTGATAACTATATAATACATGTTTACAAAGAGATAATCCACCTTAATAACAAAATTTAGTGATTACATGAATCAGTAAGACTACATAACTAATTTAATTGACAGGATATCATTGATTTGAATGATTTCACTGAATAATTTATTTGTTACCGGCAATCACAACCATCAGGTAGTCCAGTTTGTCAGTCTTTCAAATGGCATGAAAATGGTGCTCAATGTTATTCATTGTTAAATTGTAATTTAATTGTTTTGTTTATTGTATAAATGTATATTTTTATCTAAAAACATGTAAACCTGTAAATATATAAGCATTGCCATGGACGTTTCTGCAATGTTATTCACATCAGTACGTTTCCATGATAGTACAGGCTGTACAGTTGCCACGTTGTATTTATCCTTTTTAACTGCTAAATGACGTGTGCTGGGCCATTCATGTTATGGCCATTTTCCAGTTGAAAAAAATGTGATGAAAACCCTAAAACTTACTCCGTTGAAAGGCTATTATTCACAATACTGGAACATCATACAACGTTTAAAACTTAGAGATACAATAGTTCCGATGCACAGATCTCTTGAGTTCCAGGTACGAATAATGACCGACTGCTAGTGTGCTGAAGTTGGTCCATACTCAGTTAGTCTGGTCGATTTTTGAGGTGAACCTAGAACAATTTGGTGACAAGCTGTTTTTGGTGTCATTTTGTCGGGCAGAATCTGGGGAACAATATATCTAAAATCCACTTTGGGGATAATTTTCTACATATCTTTGAAATATGGTCCTACCGGGTAATTATGGCTTTTTTGTGTCAACTTTGCAGTTCCTTTTTAGTCCAGTCAAACGGATGGAAGGAAACACCCAACCGTGAAAAAAATTTGCTATGCAATGACTTTTGGTCTTTTAGAGTGTGACTATACTCAAAATCCCCATGAACCAGAATGGGAAAGTCAAAATTTTGGAGTCAAAATACTGGAATATGTAAACAAAAATGGTGAAAATTGGAATTTTTGTAATAAACAAAACTGCCAACTATAAACGCTCAGTCGAGTTCCCTGACTGCCAAATGTGACCATATAATAACATATCCAAAATGTCCATGCGTTTAATGAAGGGAAAGTCGTTAATTTTGGATAAAAATGAAGAAAATATGTAAGAAAATGGTGAAAATTGGAATTTTTGTCTGGGAACCAGGTCGGCAAAATCACATGAAAAGTTCAAATACAAATAAATATAATAGAATTGGCATGTATATATTGTTAGGGGTGATAGAGTCATAACTTATTGTCTTTCTATCACCCCTCTTTTTAATGTTAAAGGCACGGATGGCCTTCGTGGTGGGTATGCTGTTAAAATAGTCACACCCATTAAAACTGCCATAAACAGAAAGAAAATTAAATTATATACAGACCTTGTTCTTATACCAATCATAAATATCACATATAATAGTATGTTATTGTCAAGTTCGACGCTTTGTTATGTAAACAAAAGCCAAAACGTTACAGAACCTGGCTATTATTTACATTTCACAGCATATTAACTTGACAGTAACATACTGTTTACGCGATATTTATGATTTTTATAAGAACAAAATAATATTCTTACTGTTTATGGCAATCTTAACGGGTGTGACTATTTTAACAGCATATCCACTGCGAAGGCCACCTGTGCCTTTAATAGTTAACTTTTCAGTAATTTAATTTCTTGCGGAGCAACTAGCTCTTTTTATTTTTTTTTTTGAATGTCGTCTCTTGCTTTGTATTAAACTTGTCAAGTTATTCCTTGGTTTTAGCTTCGTTTTAAGTCAGAGGGCTTTTCTTCCAACTTATTTTCTCCGTGAAGATCGCCTTCTTGTTAGGTATTATTTGTTATATTTGTGTATTGGTGTTGAGCAAGCCTTGAAATAGGGTGTCTGTCATTTGCAGAATGAGGTCCACAGAGGGTGAATTTAGTGATGCTACCCCGCATAGTGGGCTAGCATCGCCAAATTCACCCTCTGGGAACCTCATTCTGCTGAGGTGTAAGCAGAATGAGGTCCCCAGAGGGTGAATATGGTGATTCTAGCCCGCTATGCGGGGTAGCATCACTAAATTCACCCTCTGGGGACCACATTCTGCAAATGACAGACACCCTATTTCAAGGCTTGGTGTTGAGAATCATATTTTTGTGCCAAATTCATTGACCATTCACACTTTAACCCTTTCTGTACAAAATACTCATTAGCGAGTAGTTACTAATTAGTGAGCAGTTATCCCTTTGGAAATGTTCAGATAATAAATTCAACAAAGTAACATAGGTTGTTTGATGAACTTATTATCTGAACATTTCCAACCAAAGAAAATGATTCCATCTGCACTTGTATTATGTTTTGGTCATTCTGGTGTCTACTCATATTTCCTGAACACCCCTCCAAATGAATAATAGACCATTCCTGTGTATACTTTTATAACTGAATGGGAGAATCCATTTAGTATAGAAAGGGTCAACTCATATCATTTCATCTGTTCCTCATGAATATTAAAATTAATTTGTTCTGAACTTTTAAATGGGCAAGTTTTAGATATATATATGTGTGAGTAATTTCTGATGCGTATTAGTATTAAAATTCTATTGGTACTATAAGTCCGATCATTTTATGTAACGGGTGGGGAAAAATAGGGACTTTTAAGTGGCATTCATATGACTGTGTTTTGTTGGTCCGTTGCATTGAACTGTTTACCCGTCCATTGAGCTTCCAATTGTAGTTGATAAGTTCCATATTGGAATAAATGCAATATGGCAAATCAATCCATCTGATAAGTTAATTATACGATAATGCCAAACCTGTCAAATCACAACGACTAAATCTGGATAATAAGGATAAGTTCCCATACATAGCCCCAGACAAACATGAGCAGACGACACTCTTCTATATGCTTCTATATATGTGTGGGGCTCCCTGCAGGGTAATGGATGTTTTTTATTTATGTCCTAAAAAATGTAAGAAACATTTATTTTAAAAACATGATAAAAATTGTTAGGCCAATGCATTCTCTTATATATGCGAGGCGACCTATGGTCGACTCGCATATATAAGAGAATGCATTGGCACAGGGTAAAAAATTGTACTAAATCTTTATTATGACATGGATGTCCTGACGCACGGGCTTCGATGCTGCATAAGATATGCGCTGAGACTTGTGTTGTGTTGAAAATAGAATTTTGGGTGCATTAATGGATACAAGGCAATGGACCAAATGCAGTCGTCAAAACATCTTAGACTTAGTGCTGTTACCTATATCCCAATTTCAATGCAATCCACATCAGATCCATCACAGCAGTGTTCAATGTTCCATAACTTGTTTGTATATTGATTTAATTAACCCTTTCAGTGCCAGGGACCGATCTCATCGGCCCTAATTTATGGTCTGTAAAATCGGCTCTTGGGTTGAATTGTTTTGGGTATGATTAAGCATGCTATGGCGAATTTAAAAACAAACTGGACAAAACCTTAGGGGCATGTTATAACTCAAAACTATCACCAAGTATTCATAGTAATAAGTTTGATGCCCATGAAAAACGTAAGATTCCCTGGCACTAAACCTACAAAATAAGTCTGTTAAAGAATATAAGAAAAAAATATTAAAATTGAAAACAATTCTAAAAAAATAATAACAAATGATGAAAAATTGTTAGGCCAATGTATTCTCTTATAAATGCGAGGCGACCTATGGTCGACTCGCATATATAAGAGAATGCATTGGCACAGGGTATATGGGTTGATACAATAATCGGACTTGGCACTGAAAGGGTTAAGGAATATGGAATCTCAATCTTCAAATGTGTCAACAGTGATGGTCACACGTGTGTATCATACTATTGTAAAGAGATCACTTCTAGTGGACATGCATGCTTTCATGGTCACCTAATCCAATCAGAGGGGTGGTCGGTTGCCTGTGTCAGACAGACTAATCTTATCAAGATAATCCCTGTGTTGTGATCTGCTTTCCGTCTGGTCTTGTTGTAAGATATCCATGATATGTTTTTTTGGGCCAATTTGTGACACATGTTTACTTTGAATCTTAGGAACATGATTTCAAAGTCTTAAAATTGGGATACGTTGGTAATTTTGGGTGTCAAAAGCATCAATTATGATGTTTTATCTGGCTTGTTTAGCAGGTAGGAACACTTGCATACAGCTAAAAGTTGTTTATATTTATATTTTTCATTTAGTAAGTTTCGTAATTTGAGATTCCATATTCCTTAATTTGGTGAAATCCACTTGTGAAAGTAGGAAGTGGATTTGGTTGAAGCAGTGGGTGCTATTATCAGACGTGCCCTGTTCCACTATAAATGTGCAGTTTTGGTTGATTCACCAAGACAGTGCCGTCACAGAATTGTGCTGTGTTGAATGTGAATCACCAGGCCCCTGCAGTGTGATGACAACATTCATTGGAACTCACATTCATGTGTATCTGAACATGCTTAATTTCTCATTGTAAATGTTATGTCATAAAATTTAAATTTGAATTATGTATTATTGACTTATAAAATAGTCTGTTACAGTAATGCCCTAAATAATGACTCCTTAACCACAGCAGAATTGTGGTTAATTTTTCAGGATTTAGTTGGAAATATGGCTTGTTCCATTCATAGGAAAGCTCTCAGTGAGAGCTTTCCGATGAATGGCAACAAGCCATATTTCGACTAAATCCTGAAAAGTTACCCATAATTCTGCTGCAGTTAAGGAGTCGATTATTTAGGGCATTACTGTACTTCCTAAAATAGTCATGAAAGTCACAGATCTAGTGAGAGAAACCTATCTGAATAGTCAATGTCTATTTTATAGTCCCACCAAATTTCTTTTTCTCAGAAAAGAACACTAGAATAAAGAAATGCATTAAGTTTTCATAAGATATTTTTTGACAAACAATTTCCTTCAAATGTTAGGAAGCAAAATTCTTCACATTGGATAAACAACCTTTCCCGATTTATTCTTGTTTCACATCATTTTAGCTTTTAATTCCTGCGAACTATAGCCAATGTAAAATGTGTAGGGTTTTTTGGGTCATGGCCATCTCTGTTACAGTAATGTTATATCTAAGTGAGCGTTCAGACGACCACCATTCAATCGTAAGTGGAGTAATCAGGCCCGACAAAATCGTGGATAATTTGTTTACACGATTGCGATTTTGTTGCAGATCAGGATATGGTGGGTTGTTCGTAAGCCATGGTTAACCACGTGATTGACGACCCTACGATCTTTCATCTATGATTTTTACGTACACATGACTGCGATTCCTTCGCAAGTGGGGGATACGCCACGATTTTGCATCCGAAATCAAACAGTGCTTGATATTATTTATATACTCATGATCTTGTCGTGAGCATGTGCAGTCCAACTACCGGTTACTACCTACGATGGAAATATTTCCACTTACCATTGAATCGTGGTCGTCTGAACGTTCACTTAAAGCGTCCCTGTCCGATTTAACACACCTAAATCACCTAAATTTTCAACTTCGGGGAGAAAAATATTTTATATCTGTCATGGAATCCACCGTTCAACGCACAGAGTTATTGGATTTTGATTTTTAACATCTATTTTCTACACTTTGAATTCCACATATGGTGATGCCTGCTTCAAATGGAATTCCCCAGCACGTGTCATCACAAAAAGTAAACAAACATCTTATTTCCCATGTGATCCGTATGATATTATATGGTATATATTTCACGAATAAAACATGATTACTGAGTGATCGGTATGATATTATATGGTATATATTTCATGAATAAAACATGATTACTGAATCGAGGAATATGTATACCTATGCCAACTATAACAAGATACTGACAATTTGGTTTCTGGCAATAATTTTCATCATATTTTATTCTGAAAATCATATTCAATGTGCCAAAGCCACCGTGAAGCGTGATCTCCAAACTTTGGTTGTGGCATCCATGAATATCCATATATTTTTGCTAGGCTGACAAATATTTTCAAAAATAGAAATCTAATAACTCTGAGCTTTGAAGGGATGGGTTCCTTGACTCGAATCAAATATGTTTAACCCCGAAGCCAAAGAAATAGTAAATTAGGGGTGTTAAATCTGACAGGGTATCTTTAATGTTTGAAGATTAACACTTTCATGACTGGAGCTTTCTAGCACATGTTAGGGAGAAGATGTTGTCCTCTAGGGTGTTCCCTATTTTAGGCCATCTTGAGATGAAGAAGATGCCTGGCAACACAGTAATCTTTGTTTATTTGGCTTAAACCTATAGCGTACTATAACTGGAGTTATTTTCTGTTGTTCTGTGTTATATTTCATTTCCCGTTACAAATTACCCTGAGTGATGAATAAATTATGTTAATTATTATCGATCAAACATATATGGATATATGTCTGGCAGCCATGGTTTACACTGGCCGGAAAATATTTTGGCTAATTTTTCAAAAACATTGAGATCTGATGATAATTTGAGACCGATATCTTTTTCGCCAAAAAGTTTGGCCAACTGAAATTTTCTTTGGCCACTTCCAAATATAATTGGCCATTGGACACTGACAGTGTGAATCCTGCTAGCAGCCGTCCATATGATTCCGTCATAAAATGGTGAGACAGACAGATTGTCGATAGAAGAAAGCAACTTAATTCATGCAAATCTGTTGAGGAACAAAGATAAATTATTTCTTCCTAGTTTTATATCAATTCTGGGGTGTGAAATAAAAGATATGAATTCTGGGTCACGGTGGGGAATCACATGGTTTCGAGGTGATGAGTATCATGCATTCAAAATGGCCGAGGTGATCGAAAATGAGGACAAGTGTAATAAACTATGATAATGATATATTACATAGTATTATGGCAGCTGCGAACATAATTCTATAACATTTTTCAAACAAGCTGATACCTCATTTGTGTCCAAACTCCTTGTTTGCTCTAACATACTGACCTAAGTTGTCAGTCAAAGGATTCTCCTAGATGGTGATGTCAGTTCCTCATATATTATGTTTTTGTGCGTTTGCACTCGCCTTGGCCATTTTGAATGCATGGTACTAATGCACCAACTGTGTGGTACTAATGTACCAACCTCGAACCACGTTATTCCCCACCCTGGGGTGTGAAATAAAAGATATGAATTGATGATACCAGGACAGGAAAAAGGGCTATTGTTAGAACAGAAATCATGTGGAAACTGTCTGAGCATACTATAGCTAAGCATGAGAATTCTATCTTGTTAGCACAAGGAAACTACTTAATGTCATTTCAACTGAGATTTCACACCTCAGCTGCATCAGAAATAAGCTACTTTATTATGTCTTTTATAGGCACATAATATACACCATCTTCAGGGAGATCTGTTTTATTCACAAAAATCATATTTGTAGCTGTTTGTATCATCGTCTTTTACTGAGACTGGCATTATTTTTAATCTTGTTGATCTTGCAAAGCGAATATGATATCTCAATGTGATTGATTATCCATGTATTGCAGGGTTCAATAAACCTAATCGTCGTTATCTTTTGTAAAAAAATTGTTTTGGCCCTAAATGAATGCACGACTATGAATAGCTAAACATGATCGTTACTCTATCCCTGAGTTCTGAAACGTCCCTACTATCTGCCGATTTGTTCTGTCTACCATTGCACATAAAAGGCTTGTAGCAGTTTACTTGATCGTATTTTACTTCGAAGTTCAAAAAGAAAATAAAACTAATTGAAAAGAATTGTGTTATCTTCTTGCTGCCATCATATGTGATGAGTTATAGGGTTCTCATTCACCAGCTGTAGTCCAGGAGATATTGATCGACCTCTGCACCCCCCCCCCCCCCCCCCCCACTAATTTTCTTCCTTAAGGTCTCCTATAATTTTTTTCACTTGTTAACAAGAAATAAAAGTGGCTGCAGAGACTCCAGACAAGATGGCGTCCATCATGGCAGCCATTTATTTTAAATGCACCATGTCTCTTTGATCGCCGTTATAGTAAAGATGATATCACATGCGGTCTTGTTTTCAGCTCGATTCGTTATGCTAATATACAGCCCTTACAAATTAGCCAAAAATCCGACACTAGAATCCAAGATGGCCGCCGAAATGTGAAAATATGCTATTTTTCTGACATGTTGCCACCTTTCGTTTGTCTCTGTGGGAAAATGTTGGCATCTTTGTGTCATGTTATACATTTATCATATAGAGGAGTCATTTTCGACCACATGGGGACCATAATATACATTCATTGCGGGATATTTTTGTCCGATATCACGTTTTCCCAAATGCCGGTATAATAGGTCAAAGCCGAATCTACGTTAATAACGCGATATAACAACACCCATGCATATATATGTGCAGGAGATACTCGAGCTATGATTCCTCTTATACCTGAGTTGCGGAATATTTACCCAAATCCAAGATGGCGGCCAAAATGGCCACCAGAAATAAAAAATCGCTGAAAATCGCCGATTTTAACATCAGTGAGCATTATTGTCATGAAAACTCCACACCTGCTTACTATTGTGAGTTGGGAACACTTATGCGAAGAACTTTCCTTGTACCATATCCAAATAAAAGTACCCCAAATCCAAAATGGCGCCCACAATGGCGGACAGATTTTGAAAAATCACCGAAATTCCCTCATATTCACATCATTGGGCATTATTGTCGAGACAACTCCACCCATGCTTACAGTTGAGTTGGAAATACTGAGGTGAAGTTATTACCTTACATCTCATGCAAGAAATTGTTTTCCAAATCGTAGATGGCGGCCAAAATGGCGACCGAAATTTGAAAACAAGTCTACATTCTTTTACTTTCTTACGATGGGCGTTATTGTTTCGCGATTTCAATCCACCATTACATGTTGATATGGAATAGTGACATGAAGTATTCATTAGGGTTTGGCAATTGATACTCACAGCCAAGATCGCTGCTAAATTGGCGGCTACAAATTGAAAAGAAATCGATATTTTCACATCTTAATTTCAACTTTTTGTCATAATATCGGTATGTATGGACGAAACTGTACATACACCATCTACTAGTTCAACTTGAAGGTATCAAAACGCATAACATAGAAAGATGAAAACCACAATTAATATCGCGATGTGGCATTTCGAAATCCATTCTCCACTTAGCGCCGATAATGGCCGTAAGCATAGGTGCGCCGAATAGTTATATCAGAACAATTACCTGATAACAGATTCTGATTTGCCATGTCACGTCCATAATTATCTGGACCAGCTTCCATTTCTTTGTCTGATAAATCTAGGTAGCTCACACCGACAAAGTATTCACCACTTCCTGGGAGTAGGGTCCCTCTAATCATAACGTTTCAAACATTTCATTTTCCGGTGTCTAGCTTACGATTTTAAATATTTGCTCAATATGATATTTGTGCGTCATCTTGAACTATGAAGGCATGAGTATACAAGCTTACAGAAGGTCATCTCATTTTATGTGTCTCATACCCCATGGGGATAACGACATGTACACCTGGCGAACCAGTTAGCTAGTCGCTTCTCAATAGATGGTTCGTCAACTCACAAACTCAGCGAACGTATTGGCATATGTGGACAACTTCGACAGTGTTTCGAAGGTTGCTAGCTGTCTCATTCCCTTGGACAGATGTCTATCTGCTAAGGAGAAGACCATAGTGTACAGACTACCACACTTCTTGACCATGACCTGTGTGACGCCCCGCATTTGTCTCGTCGAATATCTCCCAGCAGAGAGGAACAATACTCGCGGTGCTAGTTTATGGACATGCGCCATGATAGTGGGAATGAAATGGGCCACGGTATACACCACCCCTACACCTGGTGCATGTTTAAGATATAGAATGTCATGCGTGTCGGTTTTATTTGGTGTGGTAGGATTGTATTTCCACATCCGTTTCGAAGCCTTTCTGATTCAACTACGTACATTTTTGTCTGGATAATACTATGCTAGCCTCCCTCAAAACAGTCGGATGGACTGTAGGATAATGTCTTTATAGCACGAATGTATGCGTTTTTTGTTATCCTCTCTCAGGGTTAGTGTTAGTATGTTGGCAGTATTATTCAAGAAAATGTCAGGAACTATGGTGCATTTATTTCACTATGTATTTAAAGAACAATTTACAGTATCGATGGCAATGGCTGTGGACGTTGGGAAACGCGACCTTTATGGTCATATAGCTTTATATATATATAACTTTAGAATATAGCAGTTAATGTCTCATGCAGGAAAATGTTCGCAATGGTGATGTTACCAAGAAATCACTTGGTGTACCCACGTTTGTTGAACTGACTGCAAGAGCATTTGTACTTTCTTGAACCATACCACCCAGCGTGAGTATGACATATCAAATTATCAAAGGTATCGCCTTTACGACTATACTCCAGTCTTGGTGGGGCTTATACAGCAGTAGCCAATGGCACACGCCTGGTCCAGCTGTTTAAGAACGGCTTCCAAACGGATGGGAGCATACAATCTTAGCATACAAGGAAAGCAAAGCCACACATGAGATCCTGTCTGAATCTAAAACATAACAAAATAAGGGGCGGTGCAATCATGGTCCAATTTCATTTCCACTGTCATGACACATACCCACAAACTAGCACCGTGTGTATTGTTATCATCTGCTTGGATCTGTTCGGTGAGACGATTGCTGGACGCCAACAAGCTTGTTCTTCATGTTCAAGGAGTTTGGGTATATTATGCATTATGGTCTTCTACGCCTTAGCAGAAATGCATCCGTCAAATGTCGGGCTTTCAACATTCGAAGCCATATTCAGAAGTTGTCCGGGTACGTCAGTGCATTAGATGAGTATGCGAATTGATGAACCATACATTGGGAAGTGGCTGTTTGGGAAGATCACCAGGTGTACACGTTGTTATCCCCATTGGGCCACCAAAGCTGACAATACGCAGATAGATAGGTCCTTCTGAAAGCTAGTATACGCATCGACCGAATACCTTTCTAGTGTATCGCACAAGATGACACCTATACCCCATATGTAGCATCTGAATTATACCATAAGCTATACCACGAATGAAGCTCGCTAAGAATTCCAAGCTTTCGAAACAAACACGTGAGCTGGACACCGGCATATGTATTGTTTGAAACATTTCGATTAGTGGCACCCTTCTACAAAGAAGTGTAGTAAACTGTTGTTGTGAGTGAGATAGATTAATCTGACGAAGAGACGGAAACGGGTTTAGATAATGCTGAATGTGGCAATTCAGAATAAGCTCAGGTACTGTTTTGATTCTTGGTAGTCATAATATGACTATTCGGCGCACCTATATACGGCTACGGCCAGTATGAGCTCTTAGTCGAGAATGGATTTTGAAATACCACATCGCGATTGTGGGTTTTCATCTTCCAAAAGGCTACGACTTACATTGGAACTAATATATGGCTTATATTATGTACCGTTTCGTCTATACAAATCGATATTATGACAAAAAGTTGAAATTAGTATATGATAATATCGGCTTCTTTTCAATTTCTGGCTGCCAGTTTGGCCGCCATATTGACTGTGAGTATCACTTGCCAAACCCTAATGAATAATTCATACATATCAACATGTAATGGTGGGTAGAAATCGCGAAACAATAACGCCCATCCTAAGAAAGTAAAGGAATGTAGGCGTATTTTCAAATTTCGGTCGCCATTTTGGCCGCAATCTTCGATTTGGAAAACCATTTCTTGCTTGAGATGTAAGGTAATTACTTCACCTCAGTATTTCCAACTCAACTGTACGCATGGATGGAGTTGTCTCGACAATAATGCCCAATGATGTGAATATGAAGGAATTTTTCAAAATCTGTCCGCCATTGTGGGCGCCATTTTGGATTTAAGGTACTTTTATTTGGATATGGTACAAGGAAACTTCTTCGCCTAGGTGTTCCCAACTCACAATAGTAAGCAGGTGTGGAGTTTTCATGGCAATAATGCTCACTGATGTTAAAATCGGCGATTTTTTATTTCTGGTGGCCATTTTGGCCGCCATCTTGGATTTGGGTAAATATTCCGCAACTCAGGTATAAGAGGAATCATAGCTCGAGTATCTCCTGCACGTATATATGCATGGGTGTTGTTATAATAGCAATAACATTCATTGATTCGAAACATTACATCGCGTTATTAACGTAGATTCGGCTTTGACCTATTATACCGGTATTTGGGAAAACGTGATATCGGACAAAAATATCCCGCAATGAATGTATATTATGGTCCCCATGTGGTCGAAAATGACTCCTCTATATGATAAATTTATAACATGACGTAAAGATGCCAACATTTTCCCACAGAGACAAACGAAAGGTGGTAACATGTCAGAAAAATTGCATATTTTCACATTTCGGCGGCCATTTTGGCCGCCATATTGGATTCTGGTGTCGAATTTTTGGCTAATTTGTAAGGGTTGTATATTAGCATAACGAATCGAGCAGAAAACAAGACCGCATGTGATATCGTCTTTACTATAACGGCGATCAAAGAGACATGGTGCATTTAAAAAAAATCTTGTCTGGAGTCTCTGCAGCCACTTTTTTTTTCTTGTTAACAAGTGAAAAAAATTAGAGGATACCTTAAGGAAGAAAATTAGTGGGGTGAAGTTGAGTCCTGGTGGGGTGCAGAGGTCGACCAATATCTCCTGGACTACTGTATCATATAAGGTAAATAGAATTGGCCACTTTTTTAGTCGACTTCATAGACCAATGTTTAGCAATTTTAGGAAAATATATGTCCGTTAGTGTGATAACTTGATCAAATGTCAACCAATTTCATTCATAGTTGGTATATGGATATTTCACAACAATATCTTGAACGAGTTCGAAAACCACTGAGATTTTTCCAATAATTTTTACTCGAGTTTTGGCCCTTAGTTCGTCTGTTTTTAACAATTTTATGACCGTTGGTGCAAAAACTTGAACAATTGTCAACCGATTACATTCATATTTCATATATGGATCTTTCACAATAATATCTCGATCAAATTCGAAAACCAGGTTTGTCCGTTTATTTTTACCTGAGTTACGGCCCTTGGACTATTTTTTTTTAGCAATTTTAGAATATTTTAGGTCCGTTAGCGCTATCACTTGAAAAAACATTAACCAATTTCATTCATATTTGGTACATGAATCTTTCACAACGATATGTCGAATGAGTTAAAAAACCAGATTTTTCTGATCCTTTTTACCTGAGTTATGGCCCTTAGTTTTTATCAATTTTTAACAATTTTATTACTGTTTGCACAAAAACTTGAACAAATGTCAACCATATATTTATATGTGGAACTATCACAACAATATCACGATCGTGTTCAAAAACCAGGTTTGTCCAATTTATTTATGGACCGTTGGCTGGTGGTAACAAACCTATATAACATAGCCATTTATTGATGGATTCTGACAATTTTTGGTGTGTGAGTTGATTGTCATGTGCGACAGCTCCCCATATAATTGGGTCCACCCCGACTTTCTAACCAGAGTTTTGCCACTTGTTTCTATTTATAGAAATTTGATGTCTGTAAGCACGATAACTTGAACGCACGTCAATGAATTTAAATCATATATGGATCTCTCACAAAAATATATTGATTGAATTCGAAAGCCAAATTTGTCCGATTATTTTTATCTGAGTTACGGCCAATAGTTCATCTATTTTTAGCCATTTTAGGTCCATTAGCGCAATAACTTGAACAAACGTCAACCAATTTCATTCATATTTGGTATATGGATCTTTTACAAGGATATTTTGAACAAGTTCGAAAACTATATTTGTCCTATCTTTTTTACCTATTTTTTCATCTATTTTTAGCAAATATGAAAATTTATGTCCGCTAGCGCGATAACTTGAACAAACGTCAACCAATTTCATTCATATTTGTATCATGAATCTTTCACAACAATATCTTTAAGGATTGCAAAAACCAGATTCGTTTGATCCTTTTTACCTCAGTTACGGCCCTTAGTTCACCTATTTTTAGCAATATAATGACAGTTGGTGCAAAAACAGGTCAGACCTAACAAAATTCAAAACCTAAACATGTTTTAAAAGTCAATTTAAAAAAATTTCATTACCTACATAATGACAGTTGTGCTTTTTCTTATCGGTTTGCCATACCAGCATCATTGCAACTCAGCAGGACCCACCAGCATTATGGCAAATTAGCAGGACCACTTAACCAGGGGTGTTTACTATCAAGTAAAATAACTTCCACAAATCGTGATGTTCATCACTCAAGAATAAAGTCTGTCCTTACAGTTCCAACAGTGTGATCACTCACAAATAAATGCCTTCCTCATATAAGCCACTGTGGGGGAACTACTCCTAGAGATTTGGTTCTCTATCGAGTTTCGTGAGCATTTTTAGCGACGATTCCGATTCTCCATCGAGCAATCGAGGCATAAAACGTAAAAATCAACAGCATTAGAACAGTGTTTCGGGGGATTTCATAGAGCTACCGTGAAATTATTGTCACTGGCCATCAGTGTGTGTAAAAAAAGTTAAAAACTAATCCCGAAATGCACAGAAATTGACTTTTTATTTTCCGATTCCGATTCTCTGCTGAGGACTCCGATTCTCTACCGAGCGCTCGGTTCTCTGCGAGTAACTCGATTCTCTGTCTTAGGTAAATTAGTTTATGCCGTCCACAAACTTCGCTCAGTAGAGAATGCAAATAAAGCTCGGTAGAGAACCAAATCGCCAGGAGTAGTTCCCCCACAGTGATATAAGCAGTACAAATCATTCATCGGGTAGTCCCCACCTTTTGTCAGTTCCAAGCAATCACTGTAAGCATCTCCATTTGATTCGCCTTTGTTCCAGATGAGATAAGACTGTCCAGTGACCTGTGTATTGTTGATAAGTTTATCAGTGACCCAGGTGCCATTGTTCATTTTCCGACCATTGATCCAGAATCCTAGTATGATGCTAAGATATGGATGTCCTCGGATATAACTTACAATCTCCATCCAATGATCATAGCTTCTCACTTTCAACAAGTGTCCTCCACGAGCTGCATCTATAAATATTTGTATCCATCACTCGAGAATGTTTTGTCCTTTCAGCTCCAACAATATCAATCACAAATAGATGCCTCGCTTCGTGAACAGGACAGATCATTCATCAGATAGTCCCCTTTCCTCATGAGTTCCAAGCAATGACCATCTCCACTTGGTTCGCCTTGGTTCCAAGGGAGGTAAGGCTGTCCGACGGGTTGGACATCGTGGACCCAGTTGCTCATCTTATGACCATTGATCCAGAATCCTTGTATGGTGCTAAGATATGGATGTCCTCGGATATAACTTACAATCTCCATCCAATGATCATAGCTTCTCACTATCAACAACTGTCCTCCACGAGCTGCACAATACCTGTCTGCTTCATTCTTGTGAGTTGTGTTTGTCTGGACGTCGAATCTCTCTCTTATTGCTCTGCATCTGTATCCTCGTCCCGGCATACAGCTTCCAGTCGGAACACACAATTCTCCATCCCCACAGATGTTTAGCGTTGTACAGACCTTCCCTGGTATTTCTGATTTACGGACTTTCACCCCATACGGACTATAGTGGTCGGTAATCATCAAACATCTCTTTTTGTTGAAGTAGAACCTCAAACATTGTGCCTGGTATTCACAAAGTTTCCTGCATCGAAGATAATTCTCTGTCCTTTTTATGTAAACACGGTGTGCTGTAACTTGTACAAAAATCCAGATTACTACTGAACAAGGCAGGACACTCGACACGTACATATTTAAGTGAACATCACATGACAGTGAAAAAATAACTCAATGTAATGTCTGAAAAACGACTGCCATCCTTTAACTTTCAGTGAAGCTGTTGTTGTGTCAAAACATTTGGGTTACCCTGACTAGATTTTCTTATAAGTTGTATAAATCAATTTCTCATTGGCGCATCTGCCTTCGTGTAGCTAATAAGTCGTTACGTTTGTGTTCTGTTCCATTCAACGATTTGCCAAATAATGAATTTAGTAGGCTTTATCGAATAGCATTCTTTTCTCTGTTGTTTGTTGCCGCCATCGCGAATATTGAAATGTCACAAGTGAATTACAGATATTTGTGAAAGTTGTCAACGACTTCTTGAAATTTACTTCTAGTGAGAATGCTACAACTGAGTGCTTCACACGTGCACTTCTGTCCGATTTTGAATTTTTCAAGAACCTGTTAATATTAATTGAGCTGCAAATAGCCTATGGTGTTGCAATGTACAAAAACCCTCGACGAATTGAACAATAATTGCATGTCCAATTCTTGAAATTTAATTCTAGATATTGTTATGTTATTTTTTTCTTAGCACATTTTGAAAGCGGAATAACGCCCTGGGTTAGGGATATACCTTGTCGGCGAGAGCGGGTTAGGATAGGAGGCTCGTACTCGACGAAAACTGCCATTTCAGACTAAAATTATATTTCAAAATGTAGCTCTAGGTTTGGCGTATCAGAAACCAGTGACATTTTCCGGAAAATTGTAAGCCAAGTGGCAGAAATTTTTCTTCGAATGTAGCCTTTGGCATTTGAACATATAGTACAGGCGAATTAGGGTTTAACCCAAAACTAATTGCAACACAAATGGCAAAGTTGCCGTCATATAGAGTAAGTCAATATGTGCAACATACTCAAATCTTAGAGAACAATATTTGGGACAAATAGCGAAATTCCTGTTTCCATGGCAACGAGGGATGATTTTAACTGAGTTTGGAAACTAGGTGTTAAATTGCATGTATGGCGAGAATTATTTCCATTATCTCAAATATTATGTTGGTTTGTATGAACACCCATTGTTGTCTAACTTTTGAAATCAAGTTCTCCTCTTGGGAAGGTCAAGGTCATATGTAAAGGTCAAGGTCATTGCAAAAAAAATGTGTGCGTTTTCCGATACTATCATATAACTTTGACCCACTTGATTGAAATTTAAGATATTGAGAGACGAAAATATATTTAAAATAATTTTGAGGACAACCGCTTCGTGCAGAATAATAGTTTTAGCAATAATGTCAACTCAATCCCGAGATATAGACCTTCAAAGTTGGTGGTACCCTTTCGTAATAAGCAAAATTCTGTACTATTTTGACCAGAGACATGGTTATATAAGAGAGCGGCCAGTGGATGAAAAGGGCCATATTTAAAGAGTTTAATGCAAATTCGTATATAACTGATTATTATATACCGTTGGAAAGCTTGTGGATTGTCCATTATTATTAGCCCTGTTGTAGTGAGCAAAAGTGGACAGAAAATGTAGATATTATTGTTGCCATGGCAACAGATACTATTTTTGTCAAAAAATGGAAAAAGGTCATATCTAAAAGTATAATTGGTCTGGGTAAGATTAGTTCATATACATTACATATGGGTGAAGGTCCAACACAATGTGCTGTCGTCTGCTATGTGTATATGTCAAGGTCAAACATAAAGGTCAAGGTCATTCGGGAAAAGTTGATAACATTGGTTTTGCTCACATCAAAGCAAATACAATAGCATATACACTTATGCATAATGTTCTGTAATATTGCACGAGATATGAACACAATAAATAATGACATACAAATTCTGAACAAAACGATATATTACATTCCCTTGTTATGTATTTCAATCTCAGAAGGAGGTTCATAATGTGTGGGGTACATGGTTTACTTATTGGGGGAGTGTGGTTCCTGAAAGCGACGTGTTTGTTTTGGTCTGATATGTTTTACAACAGTTTTCTGTATCAGCATGCTAAGTTATGTATCAATGAGTAGTTAGGGATGGTTGACATTTCTCTGCTCAAAATGACACCTAGGAAAGTATTGATGCACCACACATGTAGCTGGCTACCATGGTAACTGGCATATATACACTTAACGTTGATTCAGTACTTTAATGAAATGATTAATCTTATTATATGTCCGTGTTCTGTGACATCTAATGGCATGTCAAGTGATATAGACAGGGACCTCGCAAACTATATAACTGCAATGGCTCATGTCACAATGATGATAATAGCTCTACGACATCAAACCCGACATGTGACCAAACACAATATAGAGCAGGCCCGAGTACTGCTTCCAAAGAGCTACATTTAAAATATGTCAATGTACGGGTTGTCTGAATCATAAATTTGAACAATATTAATCAGAACTAGATTTCAAATTCCCGGCGGGAAATTTGGATATCTCCATGTCTCAGACATCAGACTACCGTCGATAAACATATGATGTTTCATAATATAACAATGACAAAGACAGTGGCATATATAATACCCCTTCCCCGACCCCTTTCCAGATGCGACGTCGACCAAAGTTACCAATTGTGTTCAACTCAGTATTCTAAATAAAATGGCAAATCAAATAGTGGCATAACTGCTTTCATTTTGACTGAGTATTGGCGACAAGCAATTCTAGCCCAATAGTATTAATGTTTATGGGCTCATAACTTTGCCATGTATCATCCGATTAAAGAATATTTTTGCGAATTTGTAATCGCCATCTCTTAGAGACTTTATATCCTGAGGTGATAATCAGATCGAAATCAAAATTTTGTCATTTTTGACACCCCGACCCCGCGTCTATTGAGACCTTCGCCAAAATGCCCCATATGTTCATCTTAGTATTCTCAAGACAATGGCATATGAAAGAGCAACACAGATGCTTTCATTCTGACGGCGTTTCATCTTAACCATGGTAATTAGTGATATAAGCTGTCTGGTGCCCCAAATTTTGTTTCGACTTAAGCGGAGTTCGACTTACCACCTTCGACAACCATGTTTATTTAAATGACTTTTCACACAAGCTCAGCCGGGACCAGTCAATGACTTCGACTTATGTGGGGGTTTTCGAGTTACCGACGTTCGACTTAACGAAGTTTTACTGTATTATCATCTATATATACATAACAGAGTAGGATCTGTCTGTCTGTCTGTTCGGATTTTTCTCACAGACCACTAGACCGATTTCAACCAACTTTGGTTGGTTTGGTGTTAGTTTTTCAAAATTTTCATTTAAACATATTTGGTCCACCTAGAATGCATCACACTGATTTGTTTTCAGAAAATAAATACTCAAGCTTGTGTGCAAAATGTCCACAAAATTTGGTAGAAAAGTTTATATTTTCAGATATATCCCGGACATTATTGTCTGCTATTCCATAAAAGTAGCACAGTGTGATTCACTTGGTTATTAAACATGTTACTTAATCAACTGACAACTAAATGTTCTATTCTAAACAAGCATAACGCACGGTATTATTTACATACTGTACTGGAAGCATTATTACTCAGAAGACACTAGGATGGGACATAAAGTAACGCTCTATTGTCAAATTAATTGAATGTTGTGTCGATCCATGTGTGCTTCCCGACTGCAATTCAACTGGTAGTACCTAAATGTTCGCATCCGTATTCAATTCAAAAGAAAAGAGACGAAGACACTATAAGGGGGATTTGGTATAACGCTCTTATGTGTAATTAAATATTAAACAGTGTTACTTTACACCTGATAAACACGACGTTGCAAGCAGCTGATCCATCTAATAGAAGAAAAAAAACAGACGCTGTCAGTATCGATACAACATCTGGATAAGTGTTCCTGATATATTTGGTCATTGAAGCGGTCTTTGGTTTTCCTATCTATCCGAAGAAAATAAGTGTCTGCATGAAATATTCAGGAATGATTGTGTTATCTTTGTTACAAAGAACGCCCAAATGGTAACAATTTTTTAATTCTATATGTTATTGAGTTGTTGGTACATGACTCTCCTTCGATTTGAAGCAAAGCATTGTCCCCATATCTCTTATCTACCAGAATCGTTTCACGTGAATCTCGTCCCATCAAGAACCTGTGAGAAGTTAGCGACACTTGGGAAGCTTGACTGTCTGTTAAAGCAAACCCTACTCGTCAATGAGGATTACTGCCAGCAGTCCCCAAGCTGTACGCCCCAGTATAATAATGATCGTCTGTGGAACGTTGTTACACTTTTGTTGTGCCTCATTATATTCACATTTTTGTTACTTTAGTACGTATGTTGCCAGTATTTTAATTTATTTAAATAAAGAAAAATATAAATAAAATTGAGGTCCGTATGAGCCAGGGTCCGTATAAGCCGGGGGTCCATAAGAGCCAGGGTCCGTATCAGCCGGTGGTCCGTATCAGCCAGGGTCCGTATCGGCCAGGGTCCGTAAGAGCCAGGGTCCGTAAGAGCCAGGATCCGTATCAGCCGGCATTAATATGATCACTCCCTGTATACATATTGGCCACACCCATGGCCATATAGCCAAAAATATATACAACTTATATGCACACCCCACCAATACCTATTATATAATCACTTCAGGTATACATCGACGCCTCATCATTGACCATACAGACCTTCTAGGTATAGCAATACAACGCGCAGGACATCACCATTGGTCATACAGTCACTCCCTGTATACATTTTCTTCACACCCATGACCATTTACCAAATCAAGATATACATATACACCCCTCGTGATCAAAGCGTCAATCCAGGTACATATATACCTCTCCAATTGATATACCAATACCCCCAGGACCATTCGTACACTCCATGTATGCATATACACCTCGCCCATGACAATTCAGCTATTCGATGTATACTCACACACCCCATCCATGATCATACAGCTACTCTTAATATATATATACATCCACCAATGTATACAGCTAAGGCAGAGATGCATATATATTACATATACAACCATGACCACAAGGACACTTATATACCCACACGCCGCCAATGACCACCCAGTTATACTCCAGGTATGCATATACACAATCATGACCGTACAGAAGGTACTGGGACAACGGGAAAGAAACATGTAGTTGCCAGTGGATTAAGTAACATGGTTAATAAACAAGTGAGTCACAATTTTCTACCTCTTGGGAACAGAGAATAATGTTCGGGCTATATTTTTTTAAAAATAAACGTTTTTTTTTTACCAAATTTGGTTTCCATTTTGGAAGCCATCTTCAGTGTGAACGCATTTAAGACATCTCAAAACAATAAACATCTTTGATACCAAAGATGGTTTTATTTACTTGAATAAATTGTCCAAACCTGAAAAGTACATTTTTGCCGATTTTGATGTCAAGTTTGTGATAGAAAAATCCAATATTTCTGGTAATTTCACTGGTTACAGTAGAAATGTTAGAATTTTATGTATTTAATAGCCAATTTTATTCATCTACCACAACTTGCAAGCGATTACATGGCATGCTGGGCCAATAATTACAATTTCCCAGGTTTGATCACATTTTGGCAGCCATTTTAAGACCAAGTGACAATGGTTCCAGTGAGTTGAAATATTCATAAGTAATGGTATGCCTAAATTAGTGTGCACAGTTCTGTCCATTTCTTGTTGAAATATGACTTGAATCATAATGTTGATTTTTTGTGAAATTTCATACCGAGTTCTGTAAAATTCTAACTTTTGAGGGCGCGCAAGGGGCTGGGACATCATGAATGGCATATTTTATTGACCCAATCAGTTAATATGCATAATTCAAAAATAATGTCACAATTCTGAACCCGTTCCATACAGCAGAAACTGATCTAGAAGACATTAGTGAAAAACGTCAAATTTTCCACTTCTAGCTGCCATTTTTATTGCCATCATGGGCGGGAGTTCAAATTTTACCCTAAAAATGTGGCATTATATCTCACAGAGTCATACTTACTGTATATTCCAAATATTTAAATCGCATATTTCATGGTAAGATTAATTGCGACATTTAATAAATTATCCAATCATGAAATACTCTTTAAATTTGGAATTTCAGCATGGATCCACATCTAATATCAATTAGTATGTGAATATGTACATATGTGCAAAGTTTCATGCTTTAGTCACATATTGAACAATTGCCTTGAAATTGGACTTAATCTACTACACTATATTGTTTATCCCATCATATAATAATTTTTAACCACCTCAGTCGCAAATGTCTTTGTTAAACTGTAAGAATTTGTTTTGTAAAAACGGAACGTATTATGTTTTTGTCGGTCCATTCTTTCGCTTTTTTCGAAAATGATAACTTTAGTAAGTCTGAACGTCATGGAATGAAATTTGGTATGTCAGTTTACTTGCCCAAAATACAGGACAAGTTCAAATTTTGTTTCCGCCCGCCAATTTTTTCCGGAGTTATGGTCCTTGTCGAACTTGCCGATTATTTTTGTTTCTGCGTGATAATTTTTAGTTTTAATTATCTGATTGTTTTCAAATGTGTTATATGGATTACCCATATGATAATACAGGTCAAGTTTGAATTTGGGTTCCGTCGGGCAAATTTGGCATATGAATTACACGTTATGAAATTACCACATGCGTATTTTGCCTCGCCCTAGTGATGCTCTTTTTAAAAATTACTTTGACCTTTGAATGTCGCCTTGACCTTCCAAGCCTTCCAACCACATATGTGGAAATGTGGACCCTACTGGTTCTTTCATAACCCAGTGCAAACGTTGAGGTAGTGGTTGAATTGCCCATTATACGAATAATTTAATGTAAAATCTCCACATAACCCATGATTGGCCATCGTTGCCATGGAAACTCAAATTTACCAAATTGTCCCAATGGGAATTTCCTAAATATTCTAACAAAGTAGGCATTCAGCAACCCAGTGTACTAAAAGACGTATGTGTTGTAATCAGTTCGCACTAACTGATTTGTTGCATGGCAAGTTATGCTGTGAGTTTTGTCTCAACAATCGACTATATAAATATCACATGTTATGTCTTGTTGTACATACAAATATTTCATATTTCAAACTGCTATAGTTTCCAAATCAGTTATCGATATCTTTTTAAATGAACCTTCCCATGGAGCCTGAATTCCGGAGTTTACAAAATAGTGTTGGTGATCGCTATTTGTAATAAATCATAACCCGGGGTCAATACTATGAACAATTTTATACCTGTAAATACAAATTGTATTTATTAATTTGTAATTACAAATTTGTGTTAACTATCACAGTGGATTCATAGTACAGGGAAAATGTAGCCGTATTATTGTAATACCTTAGACTGGGCGAGAGGTGAAACCCCTAAAACGCAGCTGTAAAACTTGGAAAAAAACTAACTCACCACTCTGCTCCCATGCACCCGTTATCAGTGTTATCTGAATACCAGTTCAAATTAGACGGACATGTATATAGAGCTAAAATAACTGACAACAATTGATTTGGGGAAGTTACAATGCGTGCTATTATTTTGTGATTAGTGATAACGCCGGTACTATGAAACGATGAGCTAACAAAATCTCGGAAATTTCACAAAGATCTACTGTTGATTATTGTAGATTGCTTACAGACAGACATTTGCCTGTGAGTGATTCACAATATATTGAATCACGGCAAGCCAAAGTTACAAAAGAAATAACCAATCATAAGTTGAGAGGTGATCGCTTATCAGAGCTGTCCAATCGGTTCACGGATTGCTAAGTTGATGACCACTTGTCTGCGCAAAATTAACAAATAAACTGTTCGTTTGCAGTGTGTGTATGTAAGTACAAGTCAGTGTAATAACGAGTACTACAACCAATTTGGTATCATTGTTTTTACAAATTACAAATTTACAACCATTCAGTTTGTGAAAATAAAATATTATTTTGATGGTATAGCATTATATATATTGTGACTATACTATGATTTCAAACTGATCCGCTACTCTTATCATAACACATCGAGGCAGTAACGTGGCTCCATTTTATCGGGGGGGTGTATCGAAGCAGGGACGTGCTAATGGTCTCGGTTATAGGAGTGATGGGGACACCCGGTGGTCCAGTCGGTAGAGTGTTAGGTGCATTACACCGTCACAGGCCGTCCAGCGCTGACGAAGCTGGTTCGAACCCCGTCATATAGGGAGCGTGATCAAATTTGTTTTGAATTTAGATTATTCATTGGCTTGTGACAATAAATGGTGATCAATTTAACATGATACAATACTCTCCGTGACATATATTATCCTGATGTTAATGGTAAGTTTATCTACCCCTTTTCAACCACTACCTGCACTCCCTTTCCCTTTCTCTTTCCTATCCCTTCATCTATAAACTTTAGTATTCGGACCATACAGAACAAAACCCGTCTGCTATATATACCCCAATGGTATCAATTGGGGTAACATTTATTTTCTGAGGATAGGACTTAACAAAAGCCCCCAAGCTTGTTGCTCAATCCTCTTTTGAACAATTTGAGATTATATGTTATGTATTTTTTGTTTGTATTTCTGTTCTGTTTAGTGTTCAAATAAAATATTGTTTAAACCATAGGGAGGGTGACCGGAATCGTGTATCTGGGCAAGTTTGTCAGTTGATTCCGGGGTCGGTGGTTTCTACACGCAGTGCGACAATTTCTCGGTGAAATCAAGTCTCTGCGTGGTCTTTCCTCCACCCGTAAATTTGACAACGACAACGCCTAGTGGCTAGAACGACGATAAACCCTAATAAACAAAACCAAACCAATAGGAGTGGTGGTCATTTTATAACTTCAAACTGCTCCGATATCTTATAATCTAGATAGGGACGTGGCTATATGGGCTCAGTTTGGCGATGGGGTGTCCATCCTATAATTTCCATATGCACCCTTTGAATAAAAAAAATTACTATAAATTCCACATAGCGATGGAATCGTATATCAAGAGGAAAGTATTTTAATTTTTCTACGCTGATAACAGAAGTTAGTCAATATGACTAACATATGTTAGTCAAACGTTTTTCCTCAGGATGACTGACTTAGTTCAGCCAACATGAATGAGGCATAACATTAATCAAAATTACTAGGGTGGTGTTAGTCATAACGACTAAGAAATGGGGATTCAAGACGACTAATTAGTCAAAATTGCCAGGATTTAGTCATAACTTTTCTTAGTCAATTGGAAGGCGAAAATTCAAGTTGCTGAATTATGTGCAAATAATTCCAATACTTGACCAAAGTTACTCAAAATGTTTGTGACTAACATTAAGTTAGTCATATTTAGTCAGTTGGGGGTGGACAACTTACTGTTACAGCTTGAAAATCAGAAGCCAACCGGGGTAAACAAATACATTTCACAGAAATAGAAGTTTCTAATTGAGGGGTGGGGGATACAGTTGGATATCGACTTTGACGCATCGAAGAGAGCATCTTGTCACGTCACTGCGAGTATCACTCACTATTTGTATCAATCACTAACTTTTGTCAGAGACGTTGTGACTCATACGATTTGGCGACTACTCACCAGTCACCGTGTTCACAAGACCACTATCGCCATGCATGTCCCTGTTTATGAGATTTCCATTGATAACACATTTTTATAAGGGGTCGCTACATCCCTACGAATCAGATGGTTATATGCTCCGGTTTAAGGATGTGAAAAGCGACAATTTATGTTTGACACCCTATATAGACATTCTAGACAAGTTCCTTAGCGTTGTATCTTTCAATAAATTGGGTAATTTCAGTAGTTACAAGGAACACATACTGCTACCTCACGTCCAAGCTGACACCCTCTAAGGTTTGACCAAAGGTGGTAAATATGTCTAAAACAAACACATACCCCATAATAAATTGTTGGAAAAACTGAATAACAGAACAAGTTCAACATATTGTTGTTGTAAAATTTCCAATTCATGTTGTTCCAGGTATCAAATTTCCAGCTGTTGATCGTGTTGATAAAATGTTTGGGGCAAGAAACATAACCCAACCCCCTTGTCGGGACGTCCCTGTGAGTTGTACTTGAGATTTCCAGCTGACAAAATATTTTCACGAGGGGGTGAATCGACCCCTTGTTCCCACGTCCCTGCGTATCATAGATAGATATATTATCCGGGTTAAGGGTGTGAAAACTGAAAAATTATGTTTCATAGTACTCGAACATTCTTTGTGATTGGAGATATTTGTAAATACAAAGAACACGTACTATTTGTGATTTATGTTTGTAATCGTAGGTTCATAGTATTGGCGGAATGATAAATTGTTATTTCTTACAAACAATTGTAGATTCTTACAAAGAAAAAGTTTCATAGTATTTACCCCAGGACGGTCGAAAATATGACTGCTATAACTGACAAAAAATCCTTATTTTTAACAATGACCTTGACCTTTATGTGTGACCATGACATTTCAAGGTTACCGTATATATGTGGAAATGTCGGCCACTACAAGTTAGTCCATAAACCAATGTAAACTTTTAGGTAGTTTTTAAATTATTCACGATAGGCACTATTTAATGTAAAATTTCCAAATACCCGATTATTAGCCATCGTTGCCATGGAAACTCAAATTTACCAAATTTATCCCAGTTGGATTTTCCAAAATAAAAGATATTATAACAAGGTAGACATTCAACTACCCAGTGTGCCAAAGACGTCTGTGTTGAAAAACCAGTTCACAATAACTGACATGTTGCATATGACAAGTGATGCTGTGATGTTTTGTCTCAACAATCGACAACATAAATATCACAAGTATATGTGTCTTGTTGTACATAAAAATGTTGTCGCCACATATTTCAAACTGCTGTAGTTTCTAAAGCAGATATCGATATCCATTCAAATGAACCTTCCCATGGAGCCTGCAGTCCGGAGTTAAAGGTACTCAACCCGTAAAGAGGGTCCCCATCTCAACAGATTCCAACAACAACAATCCGATCAGAGGGTCCTATATTACTATTTCTTTGGCTTTGGGGGTAAAAAATATTTGATTCGAGTCGAGGAACCCACCAAACAAAGCTCAGAGTTATTAGATATTGATTTTTGAAAATTCTTATGTTCTCGAGATGAGTACTTATAACTGCCGTCAATTTGGTAACATGCTCGAGATTTTACGCCAAAATTCTATTCAAACAGACAAGGATGGATAACTCTATAATCAAGTGGTAATAATTGACTACGTACTGGGCCAGAAAGAATTCCCGATAATGAAAAATAATAGATTTCTAAAATCGATATCTAACAAATCTGAGCTTTGATGGGTGACTTCCTCGACTCGAATCAAATATTTTTGACCCCCGAAGCCATTGAAATAGTAATTGAGAGGAGTTTTATCGGGTTGAGTACCTTTAACAAATAGTGTTGGATATCGCTATTCGTAATAAATCCTAACCAGGACGGTCGAAAATATGACAGCTATATGATAAAAATCCAGATTTTTAACAATGACCTTGACCTTTATACATGACCTTGACATCTCAAGGTCACCATGGATATATGGATATGTTGGCTATTACAAGTGTTTCCATAAACCAATGTAAACTTTTAGGTAGTTGTTAAATTATTCACTATAAGCACTATTTAATGTAAAAAAATCAAATACCCGATTATTAGCCATCGTTGCCATGGAAACACAAATTTATCAAATTTGTCCCAATTAGATTTTTCGAAAAAAATTATATTCTAATGAAGTACATATTCAACTATCCAGTAAACTAAAAGTCATTTGTGTTGCAATTAGTTTGGGGTTAACCCAATTTTTCGGCTAGATCGCCTGTACTAATATTTAACGTTTCCCACATGGATTACCCACATAAACTAATTCACCAAGCCCACTAAATACGTGGTTTCGGAATCCATTATATCGATTTATTTGCTACCTGCACACCGTTACAAAGGTAAATATCGTATCACTACATGTATGAAAGCCTATAGTTGTCACTTAACTTTTGTCTCTTCAGTGCACGGCAACTGTATCGTGATTTCCATTAAATTCAAATATTGTGTTCGTTGGGTGGTTCTGTGGCAGTATTATTATAGGCTTGTTAAAGATGCATTCAGAGTTCCAAATCTCCAGTTACAGCAACAGCATACATATCACTTTCGCGTTGTGACACTGCTGTTAATTTTTAAGAAATTTGGTTCCCAAATGAAATTTCTTATACTAGTCGAAAAAAATGGTCTAGCGTTTTCGGAATGTTAAAAGCGATGTGAGCACAGTTTCTATACCACCAGTGTGTCTATTTTCAGAATCTACCTGTTTCCAGCTTGATATTTTAGTGGAAACAGGTTTGTGTGAGGCTTTTGTTTGTGTACCCCTCTATTTTTTCCCCATCCACCTGGTAATAAAAACATGCTATTACGCATAGCAAGTTCGGTAAGTGGCTTTCTTTGTTCTTGGAAATCGAAAAACATGGGGGGATCTTGCCACAAATTACTTAATTACATATCTTAATGTGGAATTTTATCAAAAATCATCAGACGAATTGCATTTATGGCTGCATTTTCAATTTTCTTTCCCAAATATTAAGGTATTGTATGTTCTTAAAATCAGCACTATCACATATAGACGAACATGAACTATCTACAAGGATATCTTGACAATACGCCACAAACAAAACTTTGATACATCGATTTTTGGTAAAGATATCGCAGAAAAGCTAACCCTACCCCCACCCTCGCTGATTTCACAAGTCAGATTCCTTTGGTCGAAAACAACGGTCGCGCCATTTCGGATTATCTAAGACGACATTCGAATGGTTTATTTATCAATAGCATGTCTACTTTCAGAGTTTACCTGTGTCCAGTTGAAATTTTATTGGAAAAAAGAGTTTTTGGATTGTTTTAAAAATTTAAAGAGCGCTTACTTATTATACAAATATTAATCCTCATAACTAACCTTCTGGTGGACTGTGCGAGTTGAAATTAACAAAAGTATCAAATACGCGGTCTACTTTCAGAGTCTACTTGTTTCCAGTCTGACATTTTAGTGGAAACAAATTGTTTGGGCGGTTTAAAAAATTTAAAGAGCGTTTCCTGATTATACAGATATTAACTAACACGATTAGACTTTTCATGAATTGTGCAAGTTGAAATTGTACACATATGTCAAGTATGACTCTGAAATGTATTTTTGAGAATAAGTCTCCGCTGGTACAGTACTACAGTTGCGAACAAAACTAACGTTGGACACTATAAAGAGTTTGACAATTTACTCAAATGTTCACAGTGGTGGAACTTAATGGCTATCATATATGCATGGCTCTTACATGCAATATATCGTACCTACATGTGATTAAAAAAAATTAACATGCAATATAGTCAGGCCACCAGTTATAGTAGTTGATAAAAATGTGGTTCACACCATTCATATACATCACAATCACGTACTTCAGTGATACTGTCCACTATTATACAAATGTAATGTTTCTCAAGACTAAAGTTTCAGGATGTCGTTGTAAAATTGATTGATGGTGTTTTTTCATCAATTGACAAAATTAATGTTTATTGCCAGGACGAAGTACCGCATAATACGGAGTTGTGTGCTAACACATCTGGGAGTCATATTTATGTAAGTGTCCGTCAAAACTTTTAGGACATGGGAATATTTTTTTTATTTATTTCGTGGTCACGAAATACTAATTCGTGGCCAGGAAATAACTAATTTGTGGCAATAACTAATTCGTGGCCATGAAATAATTAATTCGTGGTCACGAAATAAATAATTCGTGGCCACGAAACAACTAATTGTGATATACGATCGTCAGTCCCATTGTTGTAATGGAAGCAAATAGAGATGACCTGGTTGTAGTTGTCCACCATCTTGGCATGGGCCACGGCAATTTGAGATAAAGGGTGTTGTAGGGTGGCCCGTAAAACAAATTAAGTAATCACCCCTTTCACCAACCCGATCCAAAGTTGCGGCCGTCCTGGTGGTTGGTTACACAGGCACCCACGACATTCAGTATATATTGGGGCCACCCTACAGCACCAAGTATACCACATCAAACGGTTAAGGGGTCGACAAATTGTATATGTGTCATATTTGAACCCATCTGGGGTGGCCATTTTGGATCGGGGATGGTGAAAGCGGGTGAACATTTAGTTTGTCTCAGGGGTCAACTACAACACACTGTATTTGACCTATATTAGGGGGGATTGCATGGTACCATATATGGACCCCTCTGATCAGTTATCATTTTCGCTCGAGTGGGCTGAATGTGTGAAACTTTAGCTTGCTTTGTGGGCCACGATACAACACCCTTTAATGTATCTATATCGGTCAAGTAATAATATGTACCCCATTTGACCCCTTCTGAGCGGCGACCATTTTGGATCGGGTATGGTTGAAACAGGTGAATCGTTATAAGCTTGTTTTGGGCCCACCCTACAAAACCCCTTATTTGACTTAAATCGGCCAATATGCCGAGAGAAATGGCATTCCCATTCGATCCCTTGTGGTAAAAACTAATGAATATTCAGTTTGTCTTGGAGCCACCTGACCCGTGTTTTCCCCGTTCTCTCTGAGCTAGTTTATATAGGACGTCCATATCCCCATAGAGCCCGGGTCCCACGCCATAAGGGGCTTATACCCGTTATTCTGTTGGATGGCGCGTACATCTGATCTGCAAATAGGTTCATATGGAACCTAAATATTTACATTTAGTTGGTTCTGAAATAGGCCCACAGTGCAGGGGGGGGGTGTTTTGTATGACATGGAGGATGCCATACTAAAATACATGACATCCTTCCCTTCCAAATTAAAGTTAATATTTGAAAAACTTGTATTTCACTATGTTTCATAGTCTTTGAATTTTGAAGGCATATTCTTTGTGCACTGAGTCACTTGTTGCACACTCATTATCAGATATACTGTCCGAGTTCTGTGCTATACCAGCATTGTCAGCAAGGTTACTTTGACTAGCTGACTGATTGTAACTAGAATTTGTCACATCACGATGCTCCAAATTTGGAACTATTTCTCGATTGGATTGTGTGACATTCAAATGTCTAAGATTTCTGCGATATAGTCTATTGTTGTCATTCTCAACCACATATGATCTTGGAGTTGGATGCTTAGATTTCACAGTACATGGCATCCATTTTACATTTTTGTCAGTTAGATTTTGCATCATCACTCGGTCTCCAGGTCTCAATGGTTCTAGCTCGCGTCCTGCATTTTTTATCGAAATACACTTTGTCCTTGATTTGACGTGCCTTCATTTTGTCTCTTAGGTCATCATAATTAACACCAGACAGCAGAGGAGCCGAAGTTGGTAAAGACGTTTTAAGTCTACGATTTAGAAACAACTGAGCTGGTGAATATCCTATGTCAAGTGGAGTATTTCTGTAATCCAACAACGCTTTATGTGGGTCGTCACATTTTAAAATTAAATTCTTGACCGTTTGAACTGCGCGTTCTGCCTGACCATTCGCTTGTGGAAATCTAGGGCTTGTTGTAACATGGTCAAATTGGTAGTCTTTCGCAAACTGTTTGAAAATGTTCGACGCGAACTGTGGTCCATTGTCACTGTGAAGTACGTCGACAAAACCATATCTGGACATTAAGCCTTTCAAGTAGTCTATGGTGTTTTGGCTTGATCAATCATCAAGTTTAATGACTTCAGGCCATTTCGAGAAACAATCGACAACCAGTAAATAGTTTTTTTCTCGAAATTCAAACAAATCTGCTGCGACTCGCGACCACGGTCTGTCTGGTATGTCCGTTAAGATCATCGGCTCTTTTGGATTCATATTCTGATATTCTGCGCATGTTGAGCATGATTTTACATAATCTTCAATGTCCTTCGCCATTCCCAACCAGAATACCACTTCCCGAGCACGATTTTTGCATTTCACAATCCCGAGATGAGACTGGTGAATAATCGATAACATTTTGTGTTGAAGATTTTTTGGCAATATAAGCTTATTAGATTTATACAGTACACCGTCAGTGCATGAGATCTCATCACGAAAGTTCCAATATGGCCTGATAGCGTACGGGAGCTCACTCATTTCGCGAGGCCAACCATCAAGAATAACATCAAGTAAATCTTGCATTTCACCATCCTTAGCTGTTTGATTCTTTATTTCGGAGTACATTTCCGACGACACAGGTAGGTACGAAATGAGATGGATGTCATTGATGCTTATGTCCGGCACCAGATTTTCACTAGTTTCATTAAGGTATGCACGACTTAAATGATCGGCAAGAAACATTTCTTTTCCTGGCTTATACACCACTTTGATATCATACTTCTGAAGTGCAAGTATAAGTCTCTGGAGTCTGGGTGGACTGTTGAAAATCGATTTCGCAAATATGGACTGAAGAGGTTTGTGATATGACTCCACTGTCACTTCCCGATGAAATATGTATTCATGAAATTTTGTACAACTGTATATTATTGCTAACGTTTCTTTCTCGATTTGCGGGTATGACCGTTGCGTTTTGTTAAAGCACGTGATCCATATGCAACCGGTTTTCCATCCTGAATGAGGACGGCTCCGAGGCCAGTTGAACTCGCATCGACACTCAGAGTGAGTGGTTTGTTTGCATCATAATACTGCAGAACCGGTGCATTTATTACAAGATTCTTTAGCACGTTGAAACTGTTCATGACTCCAAAACCATAAAACATCTTTCTCTAGAAGTTTTCTCAATGGCGAACTTACTGTTGACATATTTGGCAAAATTTTTGCCAGGTACTGAATAAATCCTAGGAAGGTCTGCAGTTCTTTAACGCATGTAGGCTTTGGCATTGCTTCAACAGCTCGATCTTTCTCTGGATCTGGTTTTATACATTAGACGATGTCCAACAAAGGTCAATTCAGATTCTCGAAAAACACATTTGTCCTTGTTGAGTTTCATATTGTACGCACGCACTTGATCTAAAACTTCCTTCAGATGTCTATCATGTTCAGAACGGTCGATACCCCAAACAATTATATCATCACAAATGCCCTTACCGAGCATGAAGGCTTAATAAGCCTTCAACAAGGATTCGCCAAGGATTCGAGTGCTTATGTCAATCACAATAAGCATTCGCTTAGAACTCGAGTGCTTATATCGATCACAGTAAGCACTCGCTTAGGACTCGAGTGCTTATATCGATCACAGTAAGCACTCGCTTAGGACTCGAATGCACTCGCTTAGGACTCGAGTGATTAAGATGCAGTGCAGGTATAAGCACTCGATAAGGAATCGAACCCTTAGGTCTCCCACATAAGCACTCTGGAAAATGAGGGCTTGGGCGAAGGCTAACATTTTCTGTTAACTAATAAAAATTAGACTTCAGCCAGACATATGACTCTAAAATCAGCATTCAAATTAAGGCTTCAATATATTGTTGGCCTCTTAGCCCTCGATGCTCGACTTAGAATATTTCAATACAAAGCTGTTCTGAATCTGAAGCTGCAAATTAACCAAGTCCAACATGGAGAAATATATGGAAAAATTAATAATTATTTGGCAAATTTGTAGTTTTAACAATTTGTTTGGCAATATACATTTGAAAATATTCAGAATTTGTCAAGCTTTCACATGGTGTAAATATTGTGGCTTAGTCCGAATTTTAATAAATTAAAATTAATTAAATAATTAATACAATTAATAATTTTTCAACTTGTAGGACCCCATATGGAAATGTCATATAGGAACCTATAGGAATCATATTGGAAATGACGATTCACATTAGGAAAATTATAGGACCGTATTTCCTATAGGAAAATTGCCATGGATAAGAACATTTTAAGACAACCTAAAGCAATAAATAATTTTATAGGAGATTTTGCAATTTTCTCAAGATCTCTATATTTTTCTCAAGATATGTTGGCCCACTGATAATTCAGAACAGCTAGTCTATATCATCCAAGGTACCAATTGAGAAAAAGCAAAGCCCAAGGGGGAGGGTGCAATTTTGGGGGTTTGGTGCAAGGGAGGAAATGTAGTTGGAAATTCCAAGGTGAACACCCCCTTGCCCAATGGAGACCCTCTAGCCACATCCCTGTATAAGTCTGATTCATCTCATTGCCAGTAATAAATCACTTTAACATTGTAATCAATCCTACTATTTAATTGGGACAACTGCTTTACTCTGTGTCTATGAGTACCTGTTATGTAATCACCCTGACTTGCCCTCAATGCAAATTGAGACCAGATGGAATTTTCTCAAATTCACAAACTGTGGATAGCTCACAATGGGAAGTCAAGGTTTATATTGGTTTTCTTTATGTCACATTCAGGATTATTTACTGATAGTTTAAATTCAGGTGAGTATATACTTTGCATTTATTTTATCAAATTATAACATATAGGATGATGTTTATATTTATACTTTATTCGTAATTTAAGTATTATAAATCACTGGCAATTTAATTTATAGTTAATAACATTTTAAATTGACAGGTCTCCAAAAAATATGAAATTTTGCTGAGGTTGCCTGACAGATACAGGTCAATTAATTGTCAGCATTACAATTTGCATGGAGTTACAAAAATAATGTTGGGGTCAGCAAAGAAAATAATTATACCATCTATTTAACTGTTATTTTAAAAATTCAGCATTAAATAGATGCATGGTATCATAATTTTTCTGTGACTTTAAAATAACTGCTCAATTTTGTGCATTGATTTTTAAACTGACAATCTCCATCTGTTGACAATTAACTCCATGAATTGATATTTGGGTAAATACTAAAAAGGTTGTGTGGACTTCAGGGGTGCTATTCACCAAGCGAGACTATTTTATAAACCAGGTAGTTTATATGGTAGCGGCTGAACGCTAAGGTATCTTCGCTTCAGCGCAAACGACACACGGTGTCGATGGTGTGATTGATCCAATCTATCAGATTTGTCACTTGTCAATTGACGCCGTCTTACGACTAATTCATGAACACTCACCGGCCACAATCGGCATGTATAGCGGTATAATTTTTGGGTACAATTGTGTGGAGACTCATGCTTGCGTTTAGATATCTGCAGAATGAGTTTCAGTGATATTAATGAGGTTTTTTAATTAGCACAGTGTGAAAATGAAGAGCCAAGAAGATAACGTCTCAGAAGAATTTTGTTTGTGTTTTGGTTCTGTTTGGATATTTCCCTGCTATTTCCAAAGAAATTTCTTTCCATGCATCATTTTTCCAGCGCTGGTGAATGGTGCCGGTTTCTTTGTTCTTTAATATTTTGATTCTCCTCTCCACAATGCCCAAACAAGTTTTATACTCGTCGGCAGTGGGGGGGGGGGGGGGGGGGGGGTCTGGAAAACAATTGCACATATAGGGCCCAAAAAGTTTTTTTCAGACCCCGAGGGACCCACCACCCCATTTGTGCAAATGTGTTCCTCCAAATGTTAGGGACCCACCCCCTTTCTCATGTTTTTATCAAAATTTCAGAGTTTTTTAGCCGTTCTTCAATAACTGTGTTAACTGCCTTTCAATCCATTCCACTATCCTTTTTTGGTGCAATGTGCGTAAAATTAAGACTCAAGCAATAACATCCTTAATCGGTAAAGCACAGGTCAGAAAAACGAAAAATAAACTGTATTTCCAGGTGTTTCCAGTATCTAACAACAATAATAAAGCATTGTGTAGGTACACTGTATGTCACAAATTGCCCTATACCGCATTATAGCCTTAATATATCGAGCGTGTTTAGTCTGACAGAGAACACTGGCCAGTGTAAATAGTGGTAAACAGGTCAGGGGGTCTACAATTATTTGTATATATATATATAGTTGACGTCTCGAGCCGTCCGTGCGTCCGTCCGTACAAACATTTTGCATCATAACTCAAGAGTCGGTTGTCATATTTTGATGCTCTATGACATGTGACGGACCAGAAATGGGGAACGAATATGCATAATATCACGGATTGTGAGTACCAATGCCTACCAGAGTTATCCATTGGCCCTGTTTATGAAATTCAATCCGTACAAAGTTTTTGCCATATAAGAGTTGTCGAATTTTGAAGTGGTTTGGTATGGTGATAGACCTGAATGATACGGGAAGGATGTATGCAGATATTACTGCATATCACAGGTTTAGCCTGTCGATGCATACCAGAGCTACCAACTTGGTTCCACCCGTAAACACATTTTGCATTATTATAATTCAACCATTTGTATGTATATTTGTGCACTAGAGTCTGCAGTATAGTCTCAGTCAGATTTTATTCTTGATTTTAGTTTGAACTTTGAAGACATTGAAGAATGTCATTTCTCAAAGCATCTGAATGCATCACATTATTTCAGTTCATCTATTTGTAAGCGATAACAGTATACAATTAGTATTGTAGTTTAGTCTTGTTGAGCAGTATTTAAGCTTCAAGATGAAGTTCGTAAATTCAAGGAGAATAGCGCCACCTTCAGTTGGGATTGTCTGAACAATAAACAGTAACGGTCATTCATCATAACCAATTCAGTTTTATTTGGATAAGTGCTGCAAATTAACATTACTTGCAATCATTCAATATGAGAAATAACCAGAAGGAATGAATTTGATTGCATGCCAGACAGTATTTCAGACATTATAAATTTATGAGATACCCTTTTCAATTTCATGTTATGCAACAATCGGGTCAATGATATCTAGTCATCATTGAGTATTCACCATGTAGTATTTGTGATACAGTTTTTTTTTATTTTATTACTTTTATTCGGGTAATACAACTGGGTAATACATTAATTTTTTTTACTAAATTACGGTTTTCCACTGAGAAGTGGGACGGGATCCTGTGAAATCCAGAATGTTGCTAAATATGAGGCTAAATAGTCACTATAGCTGTCTATATAGCAATATTCCAACAAATATGATACTAACATGCTTACAAACAACATTACATGGTCAGTACTTGTAAATTGTTTGAAAAAAACCCATTTTGGAAAAAAAATTACAAGCACGATTGTTTCGGCCTCTGGACCACCCACCCACCCCGGCCCTATATACGGATTTTATTTGTTGACCCCCCCCCCCCCATGTCGTCGGTGGTATATTTTGCCCCACATCCTTTTCCTCGGTTGCTCATTGTTGAAATGTGTACAAACGTGTACTGTTACACGCAGCATGTTTATGTGACCGGTGGTCAATCTATGATTGACGCCAATCACCTTGATTGGATAATCCTATATGGCGCGGCGATGTCTTCCCATCGATATGTCCACCAATAGCTTCGCATTGAGCGTCGCCTCGTAAAACTACCTGGACTATATTATAAACCCAGCCGGTGAATAGCACCCCAGGGGTGCTATTCACCGGCTGGGTTTATAATATAGTCCAGGTAGTTTTACGAGGCGACGCTCAATGCGAAGCTATCGGTGGACATATCGATGGGAAGACATCGCCGCGCCATATAGGATTATCCAATCAAGGTGATTGGCGTCAATCATAGATTGACCACCGGTCACATAAACATGCTGCGTGTAACAGTACACGTTTGTACACATTTCAACAATGAGCAACCGAGGAAAAGGACGTGGGGCAACATATACCACCGACTACATGAGGGGATCTACAAAAAATCCGTATATAGGGCCGGGGTGGGTGGGTGGTCCAGAGGCCGAAACAATCGTGCTTGTAATTTTGTTTCCAAAATGGGTTTTTTTCAAACAATTTACAAGTACTGACCATGTAATGTTGTTTGTAAGCATGTTAGTATCATGTTTGTTGGCATATGGCTATATAGACAGCTATAGTGACTATTTAGCCTCAGATTTAGCAACATTCTGGATTTCACAGGATCCCGTCCCACTTCTCAGTGGAAAACCGTAATTTAGTAAAAAAAATTAATGTATTACCCAGTTGTATTACCCGAATAATAGTTATAAAATAAAAAAAAACTGTATCACAAATACTACATGGTGAATACTCAATGATGACTAGATATCATTGACCCGATTGTTGCATAACATGAAATTGAAAAGGGTATCTCATAAATTTATAATGTCTGAAATACTGTCTTGTTCTGGCATGCAATCAAATATTCATTCCTTCTGGTTATTTCTCATCTTTTTAATGATTGCAAGTAATGTTAATTTGCAGCACTTATCCAAATAAAACTGAATTGGTTATGATGAATGGCCGTTACTGTTTATTGTTCAGACAATCCCAACTGAAGGTGACGCTATTCTCCTTGAATTTACGAACTTCATCTTGAAGCTTATATAATTAAATACTGCTCAACAAGACTAAACTACAATACTAATTGTATACTGTTATCGCTTACAAATAGATGAACTGAAATAATGTGATGCATTCAGATGCTTTGAGAAATGACATTCCTCAATGTCTTCAAAGTTCAAACTAAAATCAAGAATAAAATCTGACTGAGACTATACTGCAGACTCTAGTGCACAAATATACATACAAATGGTTGAGTTATAATAATGCAAAATGTGTTTACGGGTGGAACCAAGTTGGTAGCTCTGGTATGCATCGACAGGCAAAACCTGTGATATGCAGTAATATCTGCATACATCCTTCCCGTATCATTCAGGTCTATCACCATACCAAACCACTTCAAAATTCGACAACCGACACTTCAACTTATATGGCAAAAACTTTGTACGGATTGAATTTCATAAACAGGGCCCATGGATAACACTGGTAGGCATTGGTACTCACAATCCGTGATATTATGCATATTCGTTCCCCATTTCTGGTCCGTCACATGTCATAGAACATCAAAATATGACAACCGATCGACTCTTGAGTTATGATGCAAAATGTTTGCAAGGACGGACGCACGGACGGCTCGAGACGTCAACTATATACCCGCCGACTAATATCGGGGGTATAATAACCATATATATATGTGTATACCTAACCAAAACAATTCCCCTCCTCACCCACCCCGGTGGATAAGACTAAAGAGTTCTTTGATCATGCACAAATAATTGTAGAACCCCTGACCTGTTTACCACTATTTACACTGGCCAGTGTTCTCTGTCAGACTAAACACGCTCGATATATTAAGGCTATAATGCGGTATAGGGCAATTTGTGACATACAGTGTACCTACACAATGCTTTATTATTGTTGTTAGATACTGGAAACACCTGGAAATACAGTTTATTTTTCGTTTTTCTGACCTGTGCTTTACCGATTAAGGATGTTATTGCTTGAGTCTTAATTTTACACACTTTGCACCAAAAAAGGATAGTGGAATGGGATTGAAAGGCAGTTAACACAGTTATTGAAGAACGGCTAAAAACTCTGAATTTTTTATAAAAACATGAGAAAGGGGGTGGGTCCCTAACATTTGGAGGAACAAATTTGCATAAATGGGGTGGTGGGTCCCTCGGGGTCTGAAAAAACCTTTTTGGGCCCTATATGTGCAATTGTTTTCTAGACCCCCCCCCCCCCCCACTGCCGACGAGCGTAACACTTTTTTGGGCATTGTGGAGAGAAGAATCAAAATATTAAAGAACAAAGACACCGGCACCATTCACCAGCGCCGGAAAAATGATGCATGGAAAGAAATTTCTTTGGAAATAGCAGGGAAATATCCAAACAGAACCAAAACACAAACAAAATTCTTCTGAGACGTTATCTTCTTGGCTCTTCATTTTCACACTGTGCTAATTAAAAAACCTCATTAATATCATTGAAACTCATTCTGCAGATATATAAACGCAAGCATGAGTCTCCACACAATTATACCCAAAAATTATACCGCTATACATGCCGATTGTGGCCGGTGAGTGTTCATGAATTAGTCGTAAGACGGCGTCAATTGACAGGTGACAAATCTGATAGATTGGATCAATCACACCATCGACAGCGTGTGTCGTTTGCGCTAAAGCAAAGATACCTTTGCGTTCAGCTGCTACCATATAAACTACCTGGTTTATAAAATAGTCTCGCTTGGTGAATAGCACCCCTGGTGTTTTATGAATTTTCAGTGTACATAATCTATTTATTATTCATAATTAATTAATTATTAGTATATGCATGGTAACATCAATTTCAGAGGAAGATAATGTTGGCACATTGAACAAGTACATTATACACATCTTGTTTGAACCTATGGTAATTTAAATGAAGGGGAGCCAATGGGTTCCAAAACTAGTAATATAGAGCGTTCTTAATCACGTGATTGGATACGGGACGCGCCGCCATGTTGGATGTATATCCTATAGGAGCAATATTGATATAGGAACCTATTTGAAACCATATCGCTGGTCCAATGATTTCCTATTTAACTAGAAAATGACAGCAAGGGGCATTAATGCAAAAAGTAAGTTAAATTAGCATTATAAAACTAGCATTATATTATAAATTGATATCTTATATTCTTATTATTTGAACCATTTCCTTCCAGTTAATGCACACATTTAGAATATCTAATCAGCTATCTAATCTCAATTTTGGATATGCCTGCATATTATTTAATGATATCATAAACTGATTATCACTCAAAGGTTGGTTTATCGGATGTTAAATCCACGAAAAACATCACCAATATCATTTTTTGGGCATTTTAATAGTTCAATGCTAGCTAAAAATATTAATATTCAGTCCAATACAATTTTGATAAATTTACAAACAACTGTATCATTCACATAACTCATTTTCTGAAACATAATAATATCATTTTAGTTATTTCTGATGTAAACATAACTTTTACAGAGTGTCTAAAGAACGGTATACCGCTCTTTAGCACTGAGGCCTAAAGAACGGTATACCGCTCTTTAGCGATGAGGGCTAAAGAGCGGTACGAAATATAACGTTATACGTTGGCGCAATGCGCAAAATATCTTGGCAACGCACGTGCCGCTCATCCAGCATGGACCGCTCTTTTGCACCGAGGGCTAAAGAGCAGTATACCGTTCTTTAGCACCAAACACTAAAGAGCGGTATACCGTTCATTATCGTATCAGGCCCATATAGCTAAAGCGCGGTATACCGCTCTTTAGCATTTGTCACTAAAGAGCAGTATACCGTTCTTTAGCACCAAACGCTAAAGAGCGGTATACCGTTAATTAGCGCATCAGGCCCATATAGCTAAAGCGCAGTATACCGCTCTTTAGCGTTTGGTACTAAAGAGCGGTATACCGTTCTTTAGCCACGGCCTAATTTAAAATTTGTTTACTATTTCTCATTTCAGAATTTGAAAACGACTCCCAGAAAATAAGACTGAGACTGCATGCATCGCCAGTGGAATTGACATATATCCTAAACAATTTATTAGCTAGGGGCGACCTATACGGAGCCTGAGAGTACAGAAATCAAATTGCATTAAACATGGACATGATAGTGACAGCTAACATAAATTCTTGATATACATATATACTCAAAATTGTTCATTTCACAAATATAAAATTGTTATCACTTCATAATTGTTTTGTTATTTCTAGCATCTCCAGAATGGATATCCAATTTTGATGACACCACCCATATTCCCATGCATCCTGCATAGAGTTATCCCTCATTTCCATGCAGTATAGGTAACTCTATGAAAACAGGCCATCATTTCACCATAATCTTTAGCATTCGGGGACCAATTTAAGGATTCGAGACATGGTTCGTAAGGCTTCATTTAAGCCTTCATCATTTGCATATAAGGCTTCGAATCCTTAAATATAAGCCCTCGAAGCCTTATATGCAAATTATGAAGTCTTATTTAGCCTTCAAGTGCTTACGGGAACCAACAAGCCTTCTATAGGGTCGACTTATTTAAATGAGCTAAACCATCGAAGGCTTAATAAGCCTTCGAGTGCTTATGAGAGTACTTAGCTCATTTAAATAAGTCGGCCCTATTGAGGGCTAAATTCTGTTTCGAGTGCTTATTTTGCCTGTAACTGGCCCATTGCATTGATTGAGATAAGGATTCATTTAAGTCTTCATTTGTAAGCATTCGAATCCTTCCTGAATGCTTACCGAGGGCTTGTGATTTCGGTAAGGGTGACCTCTGTACCTTCAATGTCGGCCACCATTTCAAACGTTATCTTTTGATATACTTCTGAACTAGATTTTATTCCAAAAGGTAAACGCAAAAATCTATACCGACCAAATGGTGTGTTAAATGTACAGAGTTTTGAACTTTTCTCATCAAGACAGCATTGCCAAAACCCAGAAGTGGCATCAAGTTTCGACAGAACTTTTGCATTCGGCATCTCGGATATCACTTCTTCAACAGTTTTGAGTGGGTAATGTTCACGTTGAATCGCTTTATTGAGGTCGCGTGGGTCCAAACATATTCTTATTTTTCCTGATTGTTTTATCACCGTAACCATGGAATTCACCCATTCAGTGGGTTCACTTTCTTTGACGATTACACCCATTTCTTCCATGCGATCAAGCTCTTGTTTGACTTTTTCTTTCAGCGCAATAGGAATTTTCCTTGGAGGGTGTACAACAGGGTTTATTTTTTGTCGACTTGTATTCTATGTTTTCCCGGTAAACAACCAGGTCCCTCAAAGACATCGCTGTACTGTTTGTATATGTCATCCGGAAGATTTTTTATCTTTTTCGAAGTCATCTGATGAATGAGGTGTGACGCTGTGTATCCTCTTAACAAGTTTCATGTTTTTACATGTTTGTGCACCAATCACAGGTAATACATCTTTTTCCAAAATGTAGAATTTAATGTTATGTTTCATCTTTTTGTATGAAACATCTAGTTCAACAGTTCCCGCAGCTTGTATTATGTGTCCGGAATACGAGCGAAGTGGCGCATCGGCAGGCTGCATTTCAATATCTGGACAGACATTTTTGAGCACCGATTCTGGAATGACGTTACATTTTGCGCCTGTGTCAAGTTGAAAACAGATGGGAACATTGTTTATACACATGGTTTCTATCCAGTCATCTTTGTTAATGGAAGAGCCATTAATCATGCCAACAAATAGGTTATTTTTGTCATCAAAATCATCTGAGTCATCGTTGATGTCCAACGCGTGCATTTTTTGCGACTTTTTGTTTATCAGACGAAGGACAAACGGATGGAACAAACGACATTTTCGGCACTGCTTACCAAATGCTGAGCATTTTTAAAATTCATGTCGTAAGCCACAATTCCTGCAGTCAATTAATTTGTTTTTTGGATGGTCAGGCTTTTTTGGCGGGAAACTTTTTTTACCACATTCACTGGGCGTTCCTCACATGCACTAGCAGACATTGATTGTAACTGTTTTTTAGAAAGTTCCATTGTTTGTGCGATGCTTATTGCTTTTTCTAGAGTGAGTTCGGACCCTTCATTTATGCATCGTTCACGCACTTTATCATCAGAAACACCATTTATCAGCTTCGGGTGTGTCTTTTAACGGGCCATCAAACCAGAAAACCGCATGTTGTTTGAATGACTTCCACGACGAAATTAGGTCACTCGATTCCCAATTCATTTTGGGGCTTGGAAAGTTATTGGCATTCATCTTTTCACTCCTATTGTCAGTAGATTAATTCTATAAACAGTCTATCACAACACTTTTCACAAATAAATGTATGTGGACGTGAATATGATCAATTCTGACACCATGTTTTGTATGACATGGAGGCTGCCATTTTAGATACTTTAATATATATAAAACTTAAACCCGGAACCCCGGAAACGGACCACTGTCCGTACGCATAAACAGAATACTAAAATACATAACAGGGGGGGGGGGGCTCGGAAAAAAAATTCCAGGCACGTATGATGGGGTGGGTGGGTGTCTCTCGTGTCCGAAAAACAGTTTTTCCATGTTTCCATTTTTTTTCCATTTCTGCTATTGAGTCTTATTTTGATGTGGTTTGTACAGAAACAGGTCATATATAGTTAATAGCAGTGCTATCTATTATATATTTTGAAAGATCTGTGTGTGTGTGTGTGTATCTGTCTGTGTGTGTGTGTGTAATCGATGGACTCGAAAATGGCCCAGCCGATTTCGATGAAACTTGGTATGTGGGGGTATTTTCGGGTCAGGAGTAACATAGGCCTATTGATTTTCAGATCCGATGTCAACTTTTCACGTGCCGAGGTCAAATCTGTTTTTACGCCGTTTTGCGCTAATATATTTCAGTTCGGTGCTCACAAAGCGATTCGATATAGCGCGAATAATAAATTGCCAGTCATATAATTTGCACGGTTAGAATCTGTGGCGCTTCATCTTTCCAATGATGTATCACACGCCTGTGTACGTTTAAAGTTTCTACCTTAATTATCGGGAAGAACGCAGGACCATGCTTCGCTCATCGAAAATCATTGCGTAAATATATTACGCCATCAACATATTGTGACGTGATCGCGTTAACTCTTAACCGGCCGATGTCGCGTTAACTCATCACGGCCGAGGTATCCGCAAATGACATTGGGCTATATATCTCGGAAACGGGTAGAGCTATCGACTTGAAATTTGGTATGTGAATGTATCTTGCCCCGGATACGAATTTTATCGGGTCGCCGAGCCCGTGCGACGCCAGCTTCGCGCATGCGCAGACCAGATCTCGGAAACGGGTGGAGCAATCGACTTGAAATTTGGTTTTTGAATAGCCCGGACGAAGTCGGGTCACCTTCTAGTCTATTATATATTTTGGAAGATCTGTCTGTCTGTGTGTGTGTCTGTGTGTGTGTCTGTAATCGATGGACTCGAAAACGGCCGAGCCGATTTCGATGAAACTTGGTATGTGGGGGTACTTTCGTATGGGAAGTCTCATAAGCATATTAATTTGCCCGTGCGACGTGACCTTGACCTTGAAATCGGTTCAATTCAAGGTTAAATCGCCAATTTTGTTGGTATTTCGACGATATTTTATACATAGGGTTACTTTTGTCCACTAGGTGTTTTGGACGGGTCAAATCGTGACCCTGACCTTGACCTTCAAAATGAATAAATGGATATGTCCAGGGGCGCCGGAAGAGGGGGGCAGAGGGGGCAGCTGACCCCCTGCCATTGACAAAGGGGGCGAGCGGGGCTTCTGGAGACAGAAAATGCTTTTTGTGTATTTAATCTCGTGTTTTTATAGCAAAATGTAACTTTTTTGGTCCAAATACCACCAATTTCACAAGGAATATTATTTTTTTGTCAATTTTATCAAAAAACGGCCATAAAAACCGACACATACCATTAAAATAGGGATTTTTGCCACAATGAATTTATGGTTATTTTCCCGAGTTTGCTGAGAAAGTGCCCTTTTTGTAGGCTCTGCCCCCCCCCTGCACTTGGATGCTTCCGGCGCCCCTGGATATGTCTTCTTTCTGGTACCTGGACAGTTTTTACATGCGCTGCCCACTTGTAGTATACCAATTACTATATATAATCTTTTAGTCGAACATTTGTAGGTTCGTGTGTGTGGTACTATATGTACAGCCTGTTATCATAATGACATGAAACTAATGGGCATCCCTAGCCCAATAGAATAAGCTATATAGTTGTTTGGATATGCTTTCCATGTATTCATTCAGCGTTTCGTGCCCACAGAGAGCGATAGCATATATATGTCCAATGTGCCAATTATCCAAAATATCTTACATTGTTTCTATTTTATTTCATTTTCAGAATATGTGTAAGCATCGATGCCAGAGTCGGGGCTAGATGGTCTATGTTTGACCAGCTTCAAAAGTACGAGAAATTCCATTCGCACCCCACGGATATGCATTTTCCAACTGCTACCTCAAAGTGTACAACTGTTGGAAAGTTCCAACCTAACACCGCCTTATGGTGGGAATTTTTCATTTGACTCAGACAATTGACTGAACGTACACAATTATTCGAATTTTGTTCCAAATGTTCCAAATTTCACACTAAATACTGGTTGAAATATCAAACTATTGAAACGTTGTATCCCGACCCACGCCAACCAATCTTGTAGCTGCAGCCCTGCATGGTTGGGGATGACATTGTATGTTCTATAGTACTGACATTATTTCCTTATAAATACTTTGATCGATGAACTTACATGCGATCTAAGGGAATGTTTAATACAGGGTGAACACCAATAACTGTCCGCCTGGTCTGATCGATCACGACTAAATTTCGGGGTGTACAGGACTAACCGGACAGTAATTTTGAAGCGGGTACCACTTTGGAATACTGAGATATTCCATGACATGTGTGGGAGGAGGACAGGCGCTTCGATCGGTACAATGGTTGTGGCGAAATGTTGCTGAAATGATGGTTCAAATTTACGTTTTCTGGGATATTGTGTGGAAGAAATTGTCGCGCGGCGATGATTAAATTGCGTTTTTTCCGCGTTAGAGCACTGACAACTGATTCTAACTGATCGTCGGGGGTCGAATATTAGTGATGAAATATTCACTCACCTTAAACTGTTTATAAATGGTGTCTAAATGTGTTTATTAGCAGCAAAAACGGTGTCAGAAAGAGTCCGCAAACTTTGACAACACAAATTCCTCGCCTCGGACTCTGCGACTTCCGGTTTTCGTTTGCGTCCGTTGATCCACCGTGTTCATTGTGATAACATTTTATAATTTGTGCATCTTAATTGCATCTGTTCATGTATATTAGTAATCACAGAAACCATGCCCATTGATGCAACATTTTAAGAGTATACTTCATGGTGGATTAATTTAGAAATACAAAATGTGAACTTTATTGAGATTTGAAAAAATAAAATTTACAGGCAATGGTCCAAGAAAACAAAGTCCATATCTAAGAATCAAATATGGGAACATGTACTGAACACTGTGATGAATGACGTACTATAAAAAAAATTATATTTCTTGGGTGTTCTTTGAAAAAAATACTTTGAACCAGTTGTTGACAAATGATATACTAACTTCACAATATGGTTGACTGAGAGCCAGCAGTTCATGGGTCACCTTTTCATGGCTTATGTCCAGTCTGGTGTTAATGGCTTTTAGCTGGTGTCAACTTCCACTTGGGTGATTATCCTATGAGGGAGTGGTGACCTACTTACAAGAAATAGTGTGATGGTCTGGTATGATTTGATTGACGCTTAACATTCTATTGTCAACAGAGTTCGCAGCGGATACACTGGCCACAGCTAACCCATACCTGCTGGCATACACACAGCCATGTTTAAGCAAGTACATATCATTTGTCAACAACTGGTTCAAAGTAAAATTTCAAAGAACACTCAAGAAATATTTATTTTTTTATAGTATATCTTTCATCTCAGTGTTCAGTACATATTCCCATATTTGATTCTTAGGGTCAATCTACAGCGGACGCGAGCGCGCGATTATAACGGCCGTTTTATGTCGTCCGTAGCAGTTCAAAGCGCGCGATTTTTATATTCACACTGCAAGCGACAGAACCGCTGACCACGATGAGATCGCAGCAGTGATTTTATGCTTCGTCGATTTCTCGCTTTGTGGCAAACCAGCGGGATAATTGGGTCGCTGTCAAATAGGATATTTTACGTGCGAAATTCCTTCTAATTGAAGGCGACACATGCAATCGTCGTCGCGATAACAAAGGTGATGGGGGGGGGGGCTTGAGCGACATGCTGATAACTGAAGTGCAAGAATAAATCAGTTCTAAGAGAAAATGCCGGGCAAGAGCTCGACGAAATAACAGGATCGTCTGGTTAATTTTTGGTCCCAATCCATTCCAAGCTTGTGAAGTCACTTGATGCACTCAAACGATTATCTACCCAAATCATCGCGCGCGACCAAGCGATCCAGTCGCTTTCGATGTGAACATCGCGCGCTTTGAACCGCTGCGGGCGACAGAAAACGGCCGTAAAAATCGCGCGCTCGCGCCCGGTGTGGATTGACCTTTAGATATTGACTTTGTTTTCTTGGACCATTGCCTGTAAAAAAAAAAAATTTAAATCTCAATAAAGTTCACATTTTGTATTTCTAACATAATCCACCAGGAAGTATATACTCTTAAAATGTTGCATCAATGGGCATGGTTCCTGTGATTACTAATATACATGAACAGAATCCTTTATTTGGACTCTAAAAAAAATTGGAAAAATTGGGTCCACAAAGACCTTAATACATGTGTATACAATCCATAAAGCACCGGTCTTCATTCACGTTTCGACTGTAATGGACCTCAGTCTTCATTACTAAGTCTCTTAGTCATGAGGGACCCTTTGTGTCAGCATTCGTAAGTCTCACATTTGTGTTCAAGGCAATTACGCTATTAAAAAGCGATCTGCACAAAAGCGGAATAGGTTTTATTAAACATATCACAAATATGTTCTCTGATTCATATTAATATTAGAATATTAAATTAGAGTTGAAATATTAAGTTAGAATTAAAATATTAAGTTAGAGTTAAATTCATAAGTTATATTTAAAATATTAAAATTAAAATATTAAATTATAGTTGAAATATTAAGTTAGAATTAGAATATTAAGTTAGAGTTAAATTGATAAGTTAAGAATTAAAATATTAAAATTAGAATACTAAATTAGAGTTAAAATATTTAGTTAGAATTAAAATATTGGAATTAAAATATTAAGTTAGAATTAAAAAAGTATATTAGAATTATGACCCTTTTTGCCCTCCATATGATTCTATCAGCATTTCATGTCAGACTTTTATTAAAGTTATCATACCACTTAGAAATTATTGAAATATATGTTTTATGTGGCCAAAGTTTTGTATCAATGTGTTTTGTGTATCGTGTATATGATTCGTAATGTTTCATCGTTTCAAATCATAAATGGTTATAAAAATCAATAATTTTTCCAGTTTCCATTGTTTAGGTGCAAATAGTTAAATTCTATTTTTTATGCATTTCTGCATATTAGTCTACTATTTCTGTATGTCATTCAAATTTAAATAAGTCAAATAACTTTTCACATAAATCTCTACTTAATTGGAATAATTTTATTTTTTCTAAAACTTGGTCAAATAAAAATAAATGTTTCAAGTCACTTATAAAAAGTTCAGCAATTCAGTAGGGCCAACATAATCATAGCATATTATCGGGAGAACTTGACCATGAGTGGTATATGGGAAGGATGGGTCATTAATCAGATCATTAATGGATCTTGTTTTGACCTATAATTGCTCCAGATGAGGTATATCTGGCCCATGGGCTGGAAATAATAGTTGATTAATTTAACACTTTCTTTACTTAATGGATTACTCCTTTCAGTTATAAAAGTTTATATTGGAATAGTCTATTATTCATTTGGATGGCAATTCATGCAAAAATGAGCATACGACAGACAGACGAAAATATAAAAGTATTTATCACGCAATTAGTCCCTAAACCCGGCCTCATATTTTTTGGTAAGACACACGTGTGTTATCGGCACGTGCAGTGACGCACGAGTTCAGCGCAATGGTGTGGATGTCAATACCGGAATTTTATTATTATGTTAATTATAATATAATTATGATATTCAATTTGTGATGTGTTATTTATGAACATGAAAGCACACACTTCAAATGGAACTATATTTTTTCTTGAAGCTTAGTGTCTTTACTTCCTCCCTGGTTGTTATAAGATAATCAACATTAAATGTTTTAACTCCATCCGTTTAAGGTCGTTTTTCCTAGCTAAAATGTAAATACTTATGAGATAAAATGGATCTCAATTAAATTCGTGGCAATTCTATATAACATATAACAGGTGAGTAATTATCCATTGCTTTACTTAATTGATTACTCATTTCAGTTATAAAAGTATATATTGGAATGGTCTATTATTTATTTGGATGGATCTTCATACAACAATGAGCAGACGAAAAGCTGACAGAAAGGCAGAATGATTTCTCTTCATTGGTGGAAATGTTCAGATAATAAGTTTAAATATTAAGTTAGAATTAAAATATTAAGTTAGAGTTAAATTCATAAGTTATATTTAAAATATTAAAATTAAACTATTAAATTATAGTTGAAATATTAAGTTAGAATTAGAATATTAAGTTAGAGTTAAATTGATAAGTTAAGAATTAAAATATTAAAATTAGAATACTAAATTAGAGTTAAAATATATAGTTAGAATTAAAATATTGGAATTAAAATATTAAGTTAGAATTAAAAAAGTATATTAGAATTATGACCCTTTTTGCCCTCCATATGATTCTATCAGCATTTCATGTCAGACTTTTATTAAAGTTATCATACCACTTAGAAATTATTGAAATATATGTTTTATGTGGCCAAAGTTTTGTATCAATGTGTTTTGTGTATCGTGTATATGATTCGTAATGTTTCATCGTTTCAAATCATAAATGGTTATAAAAATCAATAATTTTTCCAGTTTCCATTGTTTAGGTGCAAATAGTTAAATTCTATTTTTTATGCATTTCTGCATATTAGTCTACTATTTCTGTATGTCATTCAAATTTAAATAAGTCAAATAACTTTTCACATAAATCTCTACTTAATTGGAATAATTTTATTTTTTCTAAAACTTGGTCAAATAAAAATAAATGTTTCAAGTCACTTTAAAGATTTTATTTAACTTCATTTAAATTATTTATAAAAAGTTCAGCAATTCAGTAGGGCCAACATAATCATAGCATATTATCAGGAGAACTTGACCATGAGTGGTATATGGGAAGGATGGGTCATTAATCAGATCATTAATGGATCTTGTTTTGACCTATAATTGCTCCAGATGAGGTATATCTGGACAATGGGCTGGAAATAATAGTTGATTAATTTAACACTTTCTTTACTTAATGAATTACTCCTTTCAGTTATAAAAGTTTATATTGGAATAGTCTATTATTCATTTGGATGGCAATTCATGCAAAAATGAGCAGACGACAGACAGACGAAAATATAAAAGTATTTATCACGCAATTAGTCCCTAAACCCGGCCTCATATTTTTTGGTAAGACACACGTGTGTTATCGGCACGTGCAGTGACGCAAGAGTTCAGCGCAATGGTGTGGATGTCAATACCGGAATTTTATTATTATGTTAATTATAATATAATTATGATATTCAATTTGTGATGTGTTATTTATGAACATGAAAGCACACACTTCAAATGGAACTATATTTTTTCTTGAAGCTTAGTGTCTTTACTTCCTCCCTGGTTGTTATAAGATAATCAACATTAAATGTTTTAACTCCATCCGTTTAAGGTCGTTTTTCCTAGCTAAAATGTAAATACTTATGAGATAAAATGGATCTCAATTAAATTCGTGGCAATTCTATATAACATATAACAGGTGAGTAATTATCCATTACTTTACTTAATTGATTACTCATTTCAGTTATAAAAGTATATATTGGAATGGTCTATTATTTATTTGGATGGATCTTCATACAACAATGAGCAGACGAAAAGCTGACAGAAAGGCAGAATGATTTCTCTTCATTGGTGGAAATGTTCAGATAATAAGTTTAAAGGCCCATTTAATTTTCGAGTCACCAAATATTTGTATAGTGCCTTGATATATGGTTTTTATAACAATCCATGGCATAATTAACATATGATTAAAATACTATAATTCATCACCATGTGGAACGTCTGTGTCTCAGAAGGTGCCCATAGAGTAATAGGAAATAGAAACATTTCCCCCGTTTCGCTCCCAGAATTTAAACTAAGATATAGAGTTATTCCTCTTCCATTGATAGACTTTGCAGTAAAGTCCAGATGACACTTAAGCACAGAAACACATCGGTACCTCAACAAAATCAACATTTTGTGGAAGTGGTAGCCCAGTGGTTAAGAGTGTCGGACTTGTAATGGTGAATTGTGTTAATGCACCGACATGAGTTCGCGCCCCGCAACAGTGGCTTTGTTGGATTAAGTGGCATGTGCTATATATAGCCGCACGTTGTTTCAAATCTCGCGCCAGGTTGTGATCCTTGGGCAAGGTCACTTGTACTGTGCTCGCTTCGCCGACAAGAAATAGGGACCTGGTTGTTGGGTAAGTGTAAGCCGAGAGCAATCTTGTGAAGCGCTATACTATGGCAGCGTGCTGAAGACTTGGCATTACTCAACAGCTGGGGTAATAATGTGAAGCGCTTAGGGCCTCGTGTGGATAGGCGCTATATAAGCTTCATTATTATTATTATTATTATTATTAACATGTTCACAGTGTATTACACCGTATAAGTTTAAAATAAAATGTTTTGGAGCTTCCTCTTTCAAATGGTATATAATGTGGAATATGTTGTATATAATGTGATCTGGGGTTTGAAAATTAAGTGGGCATTTAACTAACGCCAATTTATTGAAATCATCACTTTCTAAGGGAACTATTCGTCAATGAATATTTAGTAAACAGAGGGTTTACTTGTTAACATAATTCACCATACTATCCTTTATTAACCTTTATCATCAACGAAAGTGTTAACTTGTTAACTAAATGTAACCAGTTAACCCTTCTTTGCTGGTAACGGTTAGTAAAGGATACTGTAAATTGTGGGGGTTGTCAGTCTGTGCAACCAATTTTATCCGAACTTTTATTCCTACATTTTCCGTCACTTTTGTTTAAAGTTGGCCCCATAATGTTTAGTGCTATGGGGACATATGCACCTGCGATTATGATGTCCGTCCAACTTTTTGTGTGGAGTTATCCAGTTATCTCCCTTTTGATCAAAATGCATAATTTTGTCTGAGTTTTATCCGGACGGTTTCTCAGAACGTTCTTGTTCAATTCGAATCCAATTTGCCACAGGGGCCAACAATCGTGGGAACCTGTGCACCTGCGATTTGGAGTTCTGACAGACTCGATGATATTGGCCGAGTAATGAAAACTTTTTTTAAACTTTTTATAAGCTTGCACAGGTAAGCACTAGTAGCTACGTTTAACGGTAAGTAATTACTTGCTAGCTATCGCACCGACAGTCTGTGGTGGTTATTTATATAGTAGTTATATGAGATTCGGTTAACTGGTTAACTAATCCACAACAGTATCCTTATTAACCTTTACCAGTCAAGAAAGGGTATAAACTGATTAACTAATTCACAACAGTATCCTTATTAACCTTTACCAGTCAAGAAAGGGTATAAACTGATTAACTAATTCAAAACAGTATCCTTATTAACCTTTATCAGCCAAGAAAGGGTATAAATTGGTTAACTAATCGACAACATTATCCTTATTAACCTTTACCAGTCAAGAAAGGGTATAAACTGATTAACTAATTCACAACAGTATCCTTATTAACCTTTATCAGTCAAGAAAGGGTATAAACTGATTAACTAATTCACAACAGTATCCTTATTACCCTTTATCAGCCAAGAAAGGGTATAAATTGGTTAACTAATCCACAACAGTATCCTTATTAACCTTTATCAGTCAAGAAATGGTTAACTGGTTAAATAATCCACAACAGTATCCTTATTAACCTTTATCAGTCAAGAAATGGTTAACTGGTTAAATAATCCACAACAGTATCCTTATTAACCTTTACCAGTCAAGAAAGGGTATAAACTGATTAACTAATTCACAACAGTATCCTTATTAACCTTTACCAGTCAAGAAAGGGTATAAACTGATTAACTAATTCACAACAGTATCCTTATTAACCTTTATCAGCCAAGAAAGGGTATAAATTGGTTAACTAATCCACAACAGTATCCTTATTAACCTTTATCAGTCAAGAAAGGATATAAACTGGTTAACTAATTCACAACAGTATCCTTATTAACCTTTATCAGCCAAGAAAGGATATAAACTGGTTAACTAATCGACAACAGTATTCTTATTAACCTTTATCAGTCACGAAAGGGTATAAACTGGTTAACTAATCCACAACAGTATCCGTAGTAACCTTTATCAGCCATGAAAGGGTATACACTGGTTAACTAATCCACAACAGTATCCTTATAACCTTTATCAGTCACGAAAGGGTATAAACGGGTTAACTAATCCACAACAGTATCCTTATTAACCTTTATCAGTCAAGAAAGGGTATACACTGGTTAACTAATACACAACAGTATCCTTATTAACCTTTACCAGCCAAGGAAGGGCATATACTGGTTAACTAATCCACAACAGTATTCTTATTAACCTTTATCAGCCACGAAAGGGTATAAATTGGTTAACTAATCCACAACAGTATCCTCATTAACCTTTATCAGCCAAGAAAGGATATAAACTGGTTAACTAATCCACAACAGTATCCTTATTAACCTTTACCAGTCAAGAAAGGATATAAACTGGTTAACTAATCCACAACAGTATCCTTATTAACCTTTACCAGTCAAGAAAGGATATAAACTGGTTAACTAATCCACAACAGTATCCTTATTAACCTTTACCAGTCAAGAAAGGGTATAAACTGGTTAACTAATACACAACAGTATCCTTATTAACCTTTACCAGTCAAGAAAGGGTATAAACTGATTAACTAATCCACAACAGTATCCTTATTAACCTTTACCAGTCAAGAAAGGGTATAAACTGGTTAACTAATCCACAACAGTATCCTTATTAACCTTTATCAGCCAAGAAAGGGTATAAACTGGTTAACTAATCCACAACAGTATCCTTATTAACCTTTATCAGCCAAGAAAGGGTATAAACTGATTAACTAATCCACAGCAGTATCCGTATTAACCTTTACCAGTCAAGAAAGGGTATAAACTGGTTAACTAATCCACAACAGTATTCTTATTAACCTTTATCAGCCAAGAAAGGGTATAAACTGATTAACTAATTCACAACAGTATCTTATTAACCTTTATCTGTCAAGAAAGGATATAAACTGGTTAACTAATTCACAACAGTATCCTTATTAACCTTTATCTGTCAAGAAAGGGTAATACACTAGTTAACTAATTCACAACAGTATCCTTATTAACCTTTATCTGTCAAGAAAGGATATAAACTGGTTAACTAATCCACAACAGTATCCTTATTAACCTTTACCAGTCAAGAAAGGGTATACACTGGTTAACTAATCCACAACAGTATCCTTATTAACCTTTATCAGTCAAGAAAGGGTATAAACTGGTTAACTAATCAACAACAGTATCCCTATTAACCTTTATCTGTCAAGAAAGGATATAAACTGGTTAAATAATCCACAACAGTATCCTTATTAACCTTTACCAGTCAAGAAAGGGTATAAACTGGTTAACTAATCCACAACAGTATCCTTATTAACCTTTATCAGCCAAGAAAGGGTATAAACTGATTAACTAATTCACAACAGTATCCTTATTAACCTTTACCAGTCAAGAAAGGGTATAAACTGGTTAACTAATCGACAACAGTATCCTTATTAACCTTTATCAGTCAAGAGAGGGTATAAACTGGTTAACTAATTCACAACAGTATCCGTATTAACCTTTATCAGTAAAGAAAGGGTATAAACTGGTTAAAAAATTCACAACAATATTCTTATTAACCTTTATCAGCCACGAAAGGGTATAAACTGGTTAACTAATCAACAACAGTATCCTTATTAACCTTTATCAGTCAAGAAAGGGTATAAACTGGTTAACTAATTCACAACAGTGTCCCAATTAACCTTTATCAGTCAAGAAAGGGTATAAACTGGTTAACAAATTCACAACAATATTCTTATTAACCTTTATCAGCCACGAAAGGGTATAAACTGGTTAACTAATCAACAACAGTATCCTTATTAACCTGTATCAGCCAAGAAAGGGTATAAACTGGTTAATTAACCCACAACAGTATCCTTATTAACCTTTATCAGTCAAGAAAGGGTATAAACTGGTTAACTAATCCACAACAGTATCCCAATTAACCTTTATCAGTCAAGAAAGGGTATAAACTGGTTAACTAATCCACAGCAGTATCCTTATTAGCCTTTATCAGTCAAGAAAGGGTATAAACTGGTTAACTAATCCACAACAGTATCCTTATTAACCTTTATCAGCCAAGAAAGGGTATAAACTGGTTAACTAATCAACAACAATATCCTTATTAACCTGTACCAGTCAAGAAAGGGTATAAACTGGTTAACTAATTCACAACAGTATTCTTATTAACCTTTATCAGTCAAGAAAGGGTATAAACTGGTTAACTAATACACAACAGTATCCTTATTAACCTTTATCAGTCAAGAAAGGGTATAAACTGGTTATCTAATCCACAACAGTATCATTATTAACCTTTATCAGTCAAGAAAGGGTATAAACTGGTTAACTAATTTACAACAATATCCGTATTAACCTTTATCAGTCAAGAAAGGGTATAAACTGGTTAACTAACACACAAAAGTATCCGTATTAACCTTTACCAGTCAAGAAAGGGTATAAACTGGTTAACTAATCCAAAACAGTATCCTCATTAACCTTTATCAGTCAAGAAAGGGTATAAACTGGTTAACTAATCCACAACAGTATCCTTATTAACCTTTATCAGTCAAGAAAGGGTATAAACTGGTTAACTAATCCACAACAGTATCCTCATTAACCTTTATCAGTCAAGAAAGGGTATAAACTGGTTAACTAATCCACAACAGTATCCTTATTAACCTTTATCAGTCAAGAAAGGGTATGAACTGGTTAACTAATCCACAACAGTATTCTTATTAACCTTAATAAGTCAAGAAAGGGTATAAACTGGTTAACTAATCCACAGCAGTATCCTTATTAACCTTTATCAGTCAAGAAAGGGTAGTACATTGGTTAACTAATCAACAACAGTATGATTATTAACCTTTATCAGTCAAGAAAGGGTATAAACTGGTTAACTAATTCACAACAGTATCCTTATTAACCTTTATCAGTCAAGAAAGGGTATAAACTGGTTAACTAATCCACAACAGTATCCATATTAACCTTTATCAGACAAGAAAGGGTATAAACTGATTAACTAACCCACAACAGTATCCTTAATAACCTTTATCAGTCAAGAAAGGGTATAAACTGGTTAACTAATCAACAACAGTATCATTATTAACCTTTATCAGTCAAGAAAGGGTATAAACTGGTTAACTAATCCACAACAGTGTCCTTATTAACCTTTATCAGTCAAGAAAGGGTATAAACTGGTTAACTAATCAACAACAGTATCCTCATTAACCTTTATCAGTCAAGAAAGGGTATAAACTGGTTAACTAATCCACAACAGTATCCTTATTAACCTTTATCAGTCAAGAAATGGTTAACTGGTTAAATAATCCACAACAGTATCCTTATTAACCTTTATCAGTCAAGAAATGTTAACTGGTTAAATAATCCACAACAGTATCATTATTAACCTTTATCAGTCAAGAAAGGGTATAAACTGGTTATCTAATTCACAACAGTATCCTCATTAACCTTTACCAGTCAAGAAAGGGTATAAACTGGTTAACTAATTCACAACAGTATCCTCATTAACCTTTATCAGCCAAGAAAGGGTATAAACTGGTTAACTAATTCACAACAGTATCCTCATTAACCTTTACCAGTCAAGAAAGGGTATAAACTGATTAACTAATCGACAACAGTATCCTTATTAACCTTTATCAGTCAAGAAAGGGTATAAACTGGTTAACTAATTCACAACAGTATCCTTATTAACCTTTATCAGTCAAGAAAGGGTATAAACTGGTTATCTAATTCACAACAGTATTCTTATTAACCTTCATGATTCAGAAAGGGTATTAATTGGTTAACTAATTCACAACAGTATAAGAAGTATTGGCTGGCACTCTGGCCCACCCCCCTCTGGATCTGGCACTCTGGCCCATGGGCCAGAGTGCCAATTCCAGAGCGGGGATGGACCAGAGTGCCAGCCAGAGAGTCAATGTCAGGACCTGGGACCTGGCACTCTGGTCCATGGGCCATAGTGCCCCCGAGCAGGGGTGGGCCAGAGTGACAACCAGAGAGTCAATGTCAGGACCTGGCCCACGGGCCAGAGTACCCCGAGCAGGGGTGGGCCAGAGTGACAACCAGAGAGTCAATGTCAGGACCTGGCAATCTGGCCCACGGGCCAGAGTGCCCCCGAGCAGGGGTGGGCCAGAGTGACAGCCCAGGGTCGGGCTCGTCGATCCAGAGGTTGTGTTATATTCCAAAGAGTAAATTACTAATGCTTCGATTTTTTCTCGGATTCTAATGGCAGTGCGGTAAGCGAAGGGCGTTCCCGAGCAAAAATCGAGGCATTGGTAAATTGTGCAACTTTACCAGTGTATTTTTTAACAAAAGCGAAAGTCGGTAGCGTTGTAAAATGTACTCGTAGAAATTACCTTTCAGTGAAATATGTGATGAGATAATGGTAAAATGGTACATATAAAATTTCCCCGAGTCAAATCGGTGTTTTTTTATCGTAGAAATATGATGTTTTTTGACAGAAAAGAGCATAAGTTACTGATGCTTCTATTTGTTCTCGGATTCTAATGGCAGTGTGGTAAGCGACGGGCGTTCCCCTTCGCTGGACACACTGAACTTAGAATAATACCGAGCAAAAAATAGAAGCATTAGTAAATTGCGCTGCTTTACCAGTGCATTTTTAACAAAAGCGAAAGTCTTCGAATAGATTCGAAGACAGTAGCGCTGTGAACATTTGCATGCAAGAGCCATCTGATAGCAGGTTTTGGGTGGCCCTGAAAAGGACCGCTTTACGTCAGATCACAAGAAAAGTGGATACGGGGTCTTTAGGAACTCACTGGGGATACGCTGAATCTGTATTGCCTTTTCTCTCTCCAAAACACGAGTTTTTATTCTGCAGAAGTGTTTCCGCCACTGTGAGTAAGATATCTGCTGTCCCAAGCCAATCGATATGTTCTATCTCCTGTCCACTGAACAGTGTAGGATTGCGAGCCGAAGTTGCACAGACAAAAGTGAATAGTTCAAAGAACTTTTCACCTGTACCATACACTGACCAGGAAAGGGACCCCCACACCGCAATGTCCCTCGTGGCCGATACACGGATGGCTCTGACATAAGATCCAAGATCAGTAACAGCTTATTCCATCGTGGAGAAATGATATGCTCTAAATGGGATTTTGTTATATGTAAAACGCGCGGACGTCGTTCGCGACGTCATTGTGTTTTTCTACCAATTTTTCCGAACGTCATTTCAAATGTGTTTCTTTTTTGGTTAATTAAAATCTTCATCGACATTGCCGAAGACGATCATTAAAAACCGACACTGTTTTTCAACAACATAACTTTTATTTTTGAATTAAGAATCAACATATTTACAACTGATCATGAAATTATCATATTTACAATCAATAATTGGTAATGCAATGAACATAATTTACATTTGGTAACTCATTTCATCATTAATTAACAATCAACATATTTACAAATGATTATGATTTTAACATATTTAAACAATTGGTAATGAGCACATTTTATCAATAATGAAATTCACAGTAAGTCTTACAAGTTTGTGAAATACATGTTTTGGGTAATGTTTCTGATTCTTTTTGTAAGGGCTCATAGTTTCTATGAAACCAATCAAATACTTTTCTGTCATTTTTTAAGTAGTCACCATCAAAATTCATTTCAACTAATACTTTTATACCATATCCGCTTTTCAAGAAATGTAAAGCAAATTTGCAGTAGATACCACGTTTGTACCGTGATGTTGAAACCGCCCAACGTTTATTTTACATTTGATCGAATTTCATTGAATAAATGATTTGATATATTTATCAATAACTGGTATCCCAAACGAATCGAAATATGTTGCAATGTTTCCATTGAAGAAAATTGCAACCCAGTGTTCTCCTGCTTTTTCTGACGTATGTGTATTTACTATGTATGCTTTTACATGATGAGGTTTCTCGTGTGGTAACTGATCTTTTGCACACACCACACCATACAATGAACAGAGGTAGGATGATTTGTCTAGTATATGCTGAAGTTCGCTAGTGTTCAACTTCGTAGTATTTTTTTTTACTTTTTCACACCACAAGTCAACAAAAACCGAATTAAATTGGTTACAGTTTGCATGAACAACTTCCTTTATATCTTTACAAAGTTTGAATGCCTCAAATTTCTCTTGTGGTGTAAATGATTCTATTTCTGGATACCATTGTTCCATAACTCGGTAGATGTTCAATTTAAGTAGTGCTATATCAATGAACATATCTACCCATTGTATAGGTGGTGTCCAAAGACAAATTAAATGTCGTGTCTGACTTGGATGATCTATTTTACATCCTTCACAATTGAGTGTCACTTCTTTTGAAATCTGATTTTGTATTTCACGAACGAAACATTTCTCGAAAGTTTTCCGAACTTTGTCAAGGATAGAAACATATGTAATGAAATCGAGTCCTCCAACTTGCAGTCTCAATTTTTCCTCCAAAATGCAATCCATCCATGCTTTTAATAATCTGTTATTATTTCTCGCAAACTGTTGATTTCAATTTGATTATCGAACTCAGCATAGCCTATCACGTTGATCACTGAAGCTAGAGCTGCAGCAAACTGAAGCTCTAACCTTATGTTACCGGTTTTTATAGGATGCAAATGTCCATCCTCTGCTCCTTGGTCAGGTGTGAAGTCGTAACCCCAGAAACAATAACCATTCATGTATTTTTCGAGATTCAAACCAAAGGATTTGTTTTGTCCAAACATACCGAAGACTGATACAGTGATAAATAAGATCTTAGACATTGTTCTGATGCAAAGTTTGGTTCAAATGGTCGGTTATGGATGGTATGTCCGTCCTGACTAACTTCAAGCTTTTTCAGATTGAAGTGTTGGAAATGGAATGGGTTCGTTTCAATATCGCCATTCATATCTTTGTTTGATACCAAGCCTATAAAAAGTCTCTTTGGCAATTGTCCTTGAAAAATGTCATCTTCCTTTTTTGATCTAAGCCCTGCACCAATAGTGAATGTTTTCACTTCAATTCTTCTGATCGGTATTTTCATATTTTTCTGTATTATTGTTTGGTTCAAGTTAATTGCTACTACTGGCATCAGCGTAATTGTACGAACATTGAAAACTTCTGTTTCAAATACTATTTTTCCGTCTTCCTGACCAATTAAAGAGAATTTTGGATTCGCTCTATTGAGACGAATTCTTATCTCAATTCCATTTGGTAAGTATTTCTCTTGTAGAAATATATCTGTGTGTAAACGACCACACAATTCTACTGTTTTACTACCTGCTATGATTGCTTGGCGAGATTTCAATCCATCATTACGACCAGCTTTAGTGTTTTCGGTGAACTGTTTAGCGGTGTCTGGATACCACATTTCTAGTGCAGCAAGTTGATTTTCTTTACATTCACCAGAATAAGCCAAGAGATTTTCCATGTAGGCTCGATAAGGATAGTTATCTCCTTTCGCTGTTACAAGTTTGTTATTTAGGTAAATATCGATACTACTGAACATGCTATGGAAAATATTGTTAATGGGAGCAATTTCATCAGTGCCATCAACCAAGTTTGTTCCATCTGCTTTTGTGATTTTGAATTCCAGGTACAAATATGATTGATTCACATCTGTCCATTTTTCAGTTTGAGGCGGAATTACACATTCTATCGGTGTGGAATTATTCAAGGAGCTAATCAGGTGATGTTCTATCCATTGTGATTCGAACATCGTTGTCATTGTTGGTGGAACATCAGAAGCATCTAACTCGGACTTGCTGCATTCGCATGATCCATTTTGCATAATCATGATTAATCAAATATATCGAGAGATCGTTTTGATTTCTTTACAGTTGTTTTAATGGACTTACTTCTAACTCGTTTGTGGGAAGAATGATTTGTTAAAGACCGCGATGATCTATTTATGCGTTTTGGTGTTGATATTTTCTTTATTGTTTCCCTTCCAAAAGATTTCAATGCTTCTTTACCTTGTTTCAAAAATACTTCTTTCGGACTTTTACCACGATGAATGATATCTTCGACTGCAGCAAGTCCATGCTTGAATACTTGTTGTTTATCAATCTGACCAATAGGTTTTAGAAACGGTACTACTGTTCTCATTGCAAATTTGAATAGTGAACCAATTCCATTTCCATACTGTCTAGGTACGCCTCTATACACGGGGATCATCATAAATACAAATTACTGCGGCGTCGGAAATGCAACTTTACCATAGACTTTCCACCAACAAACTGAATTGGTTTGCCAGTATCACCAGTTATATACACATTTATGGTATCAAAGCTAGACTTTGATACTGATACATAATGTAAGTTTTGGAATTCATGCTTAATATGTTGACCATCATGTATTCTTTTACTCTCGAATGATGTCACTCGTAATATCGGTGCCTCAACATCACTAACAATTGTATAATCAGCAATGTCAGAATAAACAAACAATCGATTATGCTCCGCATTTAAATCAACTCCATATGGAAATGTTATCGAAGGAGTAGCAAATGTGACAGTGTTTGATTTTGTTCTGTAACCAAGTTTATCCAAAAGAGCTCTGGGGAGTACAAGACCTACTTTGGTATAACTATTGGTTGAAATTTTAACTCGTCGTTGTGCTTTGGAATATCCTAATTCGAATTTCAGTTCTGGAATCATTCTGCTTACTGTACTATCAATTACACCTTGAATTGTATCTGTCAAATGTGCTGCACCAGAATATGTTCCTTCTGGTATTTTTAATTCTATACCATTTTCTGGTTTTGAAATTACTACAACACTTATTGGTGTCTTGTGCAGGTATTGTAAAATTCTTGGAACAGAAGTTTTTATTTTTATTTTGCAGGTATCTCCAATAATGTTGTATGTTTCTGATGGTACAATTAGTTCAACCATTGCAATTTCCCAAAGCTCTTTATCAATATGTATGGTTTTTTGGTAATTTCACTGTGAAACAACATTGTGAGTTGGCTGGGTAAAGTGACATTGAACTATCACTCATGACAGTTATGTAGAATGAATTCATTTTTTCTCAGTATTTTTCAATAATTTCAGTCCAGGTGTTGGTAGAATATAACCCAGAGAACTACTTAGAAGAATAAACCACAATTCTTTGTTTGCGCTCTGGATACTAATGTGTACAATAGATGTAATTATTATGATATAAATAATAATTATCTGCGTGAAGTAGGTGACTTGGTTCTTAGCAACTTTTCACCACAGAACTGAAATTGTGATGGTTCATCGAGATTAATTGATTCTATTTCATACACCTTACTGTCTTTTATATGTTGGATTTCATGTTTGTAGAATGATCCATCAATCTCTTCACCATCAAGATAAGAAACTTTGTATGTGATTGGATTAGTTTTACAAATTTTATCAACTTTGAAAATTTCACGAGTCCAGTTTGGTAAATAACCCTTTTCAAATGTTCTTTAGTTTTGTTGATATGAACCAAGTCACCCACTTTCGGTGTAGATTTTCCTTTTTTATTCCTGTTCCATATAGATTTTTGAAAATTTCAGCTTCAATTTTCAAAGTAACTGCCGACGGTTTCGATTTTATGCTACGGTGATAACTATTGTTGTAAGAATCTACTAGGGGCTGTAAAACATCAATATATCTTGAAGTTTTATTGTGTGTGAAATACTTCCACATACGAGTTTTTAATGTTCTTTGAAATCGCTCAACAATACTTGCTTTAGTCTGTGGATTCTCAGTTGTGAAGAAATGAATGCTTTCTGATCGCAGAAATTTCAAAAACTTTTCATTTTTGAATTCAGAACCTTTATCGGCTTGAAACGATTTTGGTTTACGTTTTGAAGATTTCTAAATTTTCCTGAATGATTCGATCAAAGTTTGTCCAGATTTATCGTGGATTGGTAGTACCCACGCAAATTTTGAAAAAACGTCTATCACACACAACAGATATCTGTAATTATCATTATTTTTTTTCAAATTCTGAAGATCAGCTAAATCTGCCTGCCATTGAATATCAATTCCAGCTACAACAGTCTTTCTCGTTGGAATTTTCGAATTATTGGTTTGTGTAAAGTATATGTCGACTGGCCTTGCAACCAATTCTTCACATCTATGAATTTTATTTTTTTATTTTGCTTTTTTGCTTATTCAAAAAGCTTCTTTACACCGCCATAACTTCCAACTTTCTTTGGATTATAGAAAATTTTAGATAACTGTTCATCTAGTATGGATCCCATTGTGTTTTTTTCTGTTTTAATACCCTTTGGTGTCAACCTATCTGCTATTTTAGTTTTTGAATGTCTTGCTTTTATACCTTTCATTGGTGTGAATCGATGAGAATGAAATCGTTTTGGTTTTATGCTTTGTACCGGAGTTTCAAAATCATCATCTGAATCATCTTTCAAATGTTTTTAATCCAAAACGGTTTCTGTTCCCTACAAAATCTTGTGGTACATTAAATTCGCTGAATCCTTGTGAAAAGGTTTGCCAACCTGTTGGTTCGAAACTTTTCTTTGTCGTACAATATCATTGAGGAGATCAACAATATTTGATCCTCTAATAACTTTTTCACCATATGTTAATTGTCCATGTTCATCAAACTTCATTTGCGGATGTTTTGAAATCAGTTGTAAAAGTTGTTCAGCTTTTTTTCTCATCTTTAGCGGAATACTTTCTAGCACATCCCTATAATGATTAAATGGTTGTTCTGTTTTCGGGGTTGAAATAGCTCTAACTGAATTTTGAGAAGTTTTCAATTTGTGCAAAGTTGCACCATATAATTGAACCTTCTCAGATTCTGAAAAATATTGATCAGAAACTGAATTCAATTCTCTGCTTAGTTTTGAAACGTTCGTAATTTCAGGATTAGGTGTAATTCGGATTAGTTAGACTCATTCTCCATTTTTTAATGTCATCCAACATTTTGAAGGGAACAGCGACCATTTTATTCATGTTTAACCACGAAGTATTCCAGCGACTGCTTTACCAAGCAACGGTGCTAGCATAAGAAGTGGTAAAAAACCTCCTTTCTGGTTTAAAATTTGTTTTTTTCGTTTCAAAGATGTTGATTTACTTGCAAGTTCTCTAAGGTGTCTACACCTCGGACGAAGTTTGCGCTTCTGAGCTTCTGTTAGTTTTACATTGCCTTTTAAAATATTTTTACAGCATTCTGACATGCAATCAATCACTCTCTTTGGGGCATATTTTATCATTTTTTTTTTCGAAAATGAGTTGGTGCCTGATTCATAGCCATTACAAAACTACCATATTTTTTAATCAGTGGAGTTTTTTTCGCCATCTTTACTCTTCAACAGTTGAATGTCAAATGACTGAATTACTTTTTACATTTACGTTTATTAAAATTACGATCAAATGCCATCAAAGTTAATTTTGATGGGTTTGAAAGATTCATAATTTTTGAGTATGGTTGAACCAATGGGTAATGTTCTGCTTCTTGAACTGATGGAATTGGTTGCGGACCATTAACGTTGAGTGGTTGAAATCTAGCAAATGTAGAATATAATCCAGTAGAATTTACTCTAGCTGGAGTATCTCGCTGTGTAATTGTAGAATTTACTCTAACTGGACTAGCTTGCTGTGCAATTGTAGAATTTACTCTAGTAGCATTTACTCTATTTGAGCTAACTCGTGCAATTGATTTATTTTCTTTTTGTCTGAGAAGACTTTTGATCAAAACTCCACCGAGAAATCCACCTCCATCAGTTTTTAAAAGTATTTTCTTTTTTGAATCGATACGAGTTCTACTGTCAGCTATTTTCTTCAGCTCTTTTTTGTGTTTTTGCTGGAATGTTCGTGTCTGCTTGGGAAGCTTTAAGTGATCATCAAGTATTAATTTAGCTATAGTCGAAAATACACTCAAGACTGCTTCATGCGACTCTATGATTGGAAATGAAAATATTATGTTGATACACTTATCTTTATACCAATGAAAATATTACCGCACCTCGGTCGTCATTTGTGAGCCATCGATGGAAAATATCAGTTCTAAGTCTCAACGATTTATCCGTTTTGGGTGAAAATCGAGTAGTAAATAAACATGATTGGTTGAAGTTGCATCATCATATGCTTGCATTAAATGAGGTGTTTGCATTTGAGGCAAGAATTTTTATTTGACCTTTATCATGCACACTTTGAAATAGTACCATGTAATGTGTATTCAAACTCAAAGTTCTACTCGCTTTAGATTTCTGAAACATGTTTTGGGTTATGTAAATAACAAACGTATTTCTGTGATGTCCTTTTCTTGTAAACCACAGCATAATTTTTTCTTCATCACCTAACATGTCATCAAAAACGACGAGGTGCGGTAAGTCTGTGTCATCGACAAGTTCATTGTCATCATCCGGTATTCCATTATAAATTGAATATTGTGAAATTCTTGCATCTGACTATAGGTATTTTGCCATTCTTTGTAACACCAAACGACTTTGTATGGAACAGGTTTGAACAATATTAGCCATCTTTATATTCGATTAATTTCTTAACAAATTCTGTTTTACCACAACCACTTGGTCCCGATATGAAAATGTTACAGGGATGTTTGGACAACAATGATTCATCCATCTTTACCCTGAGACAGATCATGTAAGACTGATTAGGATTTTTCGGAATCAACCTTTTTTATTTTTAATGAAGACTCGCCATAACTCAAGATTATTCCAAATGTCCATATGAGTTTATTATCTAAGTCTGAAATAGGTCTACAATATAATCCAAAGACACTTTTTCTTCAAATAACGTTTCAGCAGTGAAAATTGCACATGGTTCTCGGAGAATAATGTATCCATATATTCTCGTCACTTCGAATTTCAAAGTTTTTTCATTGAGAATCCTGTCTTGATATTCAGCAAAACGAGTAAAATTATTTTCAACTAATTCACGAATTTCGTTTATTTTGTTTTTAGAAACACGATGAAATATCCAATAATCTGAAAACAGTTGGTCCAATATATCCATTAAGAAATCAGTTTCAAATTCTGATCTCTCAATCAAACGTCTCAATCGACTCTGCCCCTCAGAGAAATGTCCCTTCAGCAAAGTCTGCACTATAATTTTACTTTCCCTCAAAAACCAAGTTTGTTTAAGTTCTCGTTTGATTTCTTGATCCATTTTTGACATTTCGATCAAGTTATAATAAATTTTCAAAAGCATCTCTGCTGGTAACACATCAATTCCATCCATAAGGAATTGTGTTGTATTCAGCCACAACAAGTCGTTTGGTGTACACAGATCGGAATGTTTTTGTTTGCTCTTCACTAATTACTTCTCGGTTCTTTGTGCGTTTAATTCTGCATGGATGGTTTATGACACGTTGAAAGTTTGACCGGTCGTTAACACATTCAACCATTGAATGAAAATTTATTTGCTGTTTAGTTTTATAATCCAGAGTGATACCCTTGACCTTACATACAGATTTTATGACACCATCTTTCACGTACTGATATCCATAATTTTTCGGTCCTAACCCTACAAATTTCATGATTTTAGCATCCGGATGCTCATCAGTCCATTTACCAAGGTAGCTGTCTTCGGTTTTGATATTTTCATTTTCTGGATCGAAAATATACATGCAGCTAACGGTGTCGAAATACAACACCCTATCTTTGAGTTTTTCTAAAACTTTATACAACTCCAAGCGTGCATATGCTGTGACAAATGATGCAACAACTACATTGGCAGATGGATGTGGTTCTATAATATCGGTTTTATTTTCATAGCTGAATAATATGAATTTATCATGTTCAAAAATTTCAACTGCTTTGACGGTGATATTTTTATCAGTTAGTAGTTCAAAATATCTGGATGGTTCTGAGATATATTCAGTTTTAGTAAGAATATTATTTTGTGCATTTTTTCCCCATATGCAATTTATCATTAATTTTGCGCACTAACAGAGTCCTGGGTTTTTCTCGATTTTTTCTTTTTCAAGTTTTATACCTTCAAACTGATAATAATATTTAATGTATTTATCTTTATCTTCTTCACTTTTAACAGATTTTGGATATCCACTTGCTTCTTGTTTAATTTTGAGGTGTTTATCAATGTAATCCCTGTATACTTTGTCCGACCACTCAGTCGAATGCCAAACTTGATACACTTCCAGAATTTGGTAACCCAATTCTATTGCTTTGAATAATTATACATGCGTCCAAACTCCAACTAAAGCACGCTGTTCAGTTTTATGACTACACTGTCCACTTTCATTTTCTGCACAAGTTTTACACAATGTATATATCATTTTGTTATTACAGTGGATCGGTAGCACTGGAATGTACAATTTATTTGCATTTAATGAGTCCTTTGTAAGATTTGATGTCTCCTATTTGTTCCTGACTTAGAATTGCAGGATGACCAAGAGGGTACTCCCTATATTTATTCACACTAGGATACAAACTGCATATAATAATTATAGCAATATATTTTATTTCCTGTTTAGATGTTGGTTCTATTTCATGATATAACTTTAGAGCATTAGTCCTACCACCAAATAATGCTTCCCTTGGTTTAGTTGGGTCTTTATGCAAATAGAATGGATCCATAGTTTGTTTAAAAATTTTGTCTGCTTTACATTTATTGTCCAGGTCATGTTCCCAGATGCATATTAATTTGCATCCCAAGCTTTTGATTTACACTGTGTTTGATTTTGCACGATAACCATCAACAAAATGTATGCCTATTTTATCTTCACCACCATTAAAGCATGTTTTATGTTTATATTTTGTTTTATAGCAATGTACTGTAGCCATCGAATTGCTTTCATCGAAAATTTACGCGTTTGTGGATATCCAGCATCTGAAATTATACCTAGAGAATTCTCTGGTAATTAATTTTTTCTCCATGAAAGATTACATGTTTGAGCTAATGTTATTGCTTCCCGGAATGGATCTATTTGATCATTGTTCATTACACATAGTCTGAATTTACCACATCCACGTCTTAAAATGTCTACATCTGATTTACAATACTTTTGAATTTCTTTTTGGAAATCAAAAATAGCCTCAGCCCTAGCTTCGTACCATTTCAGAAATGAATCCCTATTTTCCTCAGACATGATTTCAGGTTTATTATATGTTTTGTCTAGATATGGTCCTACGTAATTCAGAAAGTCCTGTGTAATTGCCCAATGTGGAAAATAACCTTTAGCCATTTCTTCAAGTTGGAATGTGTTTGGAAATTTAGATAATGCCATTGGGATGAAACTCAATGAATCGATTACTCTAACACCATTACATTTTAAACTCAGTATTTTGTTACCATTCATAATAACATTAGGTTTTGAATTTCCATTGTTCACCAAGTAATGTAAGAGGAACTGACTATCGTAACCTCTTGCATTGTGAGCAATACATGTTGTGCCTTTATGGTCGTTGGTGTAAAACAACCATTTACAAAATCTTTCCAATACATTTTCACCTTTAAAAACATATTCTCTATTTGACAATACAGAATCACATGAATTGCATATTTCATCAATGGGTTTGCATATACAATTTTCACAAGCAGTTTGTGCAACACAAATATTGGGTATATGAACACCAGTATCTTGTTGACATTCAAAATAAAAAAATATGAATGGTACCTTTACTTCTTTCTGTGTTTCTTTCTTTTCGTACTGTTGAATATGACATCTGTGGTCTGATGGAACGATTTCCTTACAGTATTTGCACTTCTCTATTCCCGAACAGATATGTCTTTTCTCCTTTCGTGTGACGATTTCAACCCCGCATTTCTGGCATTTGTGTATCATATCACAAATAGTTTTGTCTTGTTTTGGTAATTTTTTCAAATGATTGTCGAGATATCGTTTACTTCTAAAAGTCCTCTTACATTTGGTGCAGTGTATCCCTCGTTCAAATGGACATATCTGACCCTCGAAACACATAGAGTTGAATGGACATAAATGATCACCTCTGTTGTTCAAACCGACATCACATTGTTCACAGTAATAACTGCATCCAAGGAATCGTGTGACAGTTGTGATCACATCGTAGTGGTTGTCATTGAAATATAGATGGATAACTTTACTTTCTTTCCTAACTGGTGGTGGTTGAAAAAGAAAGCCTTCGTCAGCAAATTGATTATGTAATTTTATAACATACTCCGGATATAGTTGTTCCTGAATAATTTTGTATTCCTCAACCCCGCAACTGGTGTCGTATGATATCCCCACTTTATCCAACAATGACTTTGCAGTTTCCCGTTGTGTAGCTCTTGCTGGTCTCGTAATCCGTTTACATTGTTGCTTCCATTCAATGGTATCGTTTTTGTCAACATTACACATACCAACAACGACAGCCCTCGCAAAACACATGTTATCTTCAGCGTTCTGAATCAGAAGAATACATTTCTTTACTGTTTTCATTTGATTTTTTTCACCGAATGCTCCATAATGTAATGTATGTCTTGCGGTCCCTGTAGGCATATGTGTGACAGTGATATCAAATGGCATCTGTCCGTCATGAATTTTGAATTTATTTTCGATTGTGCAACTTTTTCTATGTTGTCAGGCAATAATTCACCCGTCAGGTCTTTTGCTTCAGTGAACGGGACGTGAATCCCTAGATCTAGCCCTGGATGAAAGATGAAATTCTCATTTGATCTTTTGGTCCTGCATCACACTCATCTTTCAAACTGTTCACCAGATCTTTGAAAATTATGTGAACAGTTTGAAATGGTTGATGAAATTCTTGAAATGTGACGTTGTATTTCTTTGATGTTGTTTTAAATTTCCTCTAGTATTTATCGATCAGATTTTTTATAGTATAATATTTACAATCATCATCCAGTCGCACTCTCTTTCTATTATCTCGTTCGCTTTCGCTATTTGAATATGGCACAAGGCGCTTCATTGTGAAATGACGACGTGATGAAAAATCGCGTCGCGTTTATGCTCTGACACGGACATGCACAGTCATCGTCCGTGTCAGAGCATAAAAGCGACGCGATTTTTCATCACGTCGTCATTTCACTGACGACTGAATAACGCACCGAACGCTCACCATGGATCCACGATTGCAGAGTAACAACATACAACATTTACGAAAAATTGCATTAGAAGTTTTAAAGAATACAAAGTGGATACCACCATACGGTAACTGTTTTAGGTGCAATTCGAGTTCACATTGGGCTTTTCAATGTGATGGCACTACGAAAAAGAAGATTGATCAGATGAAAAAAACATCATTGATGGTGAGTGAATATACTCCTGGGAAGTCTACTTGGACTCACACATCAGACAACGATTATCTCACACCATATGATGCTATTTTAATGAACATTGATCAACCTGAGACATCAACTAACGAGATCGCGGATCTGAAAGCTGAAAGTGGGGAACAATGCAACTCAACCGCGATATCAATTAACGAGATCGCGGATGTGAAAACTGAGAGTGGTGAATTATACGCCTCAACCGAGGTGTCAAATGATGAAATCACTATTCTAAACACGGATGATTCGCAGATGGAAGTGATAAACGCTGTAGCCAAAGGCGCTGACAATACTGAAATTAAGCAAAACACTTTGCCTATCAGAAGAGAAAAAGACGTGCATCGCGAGAATCTTCCAAGAAAGTTAAAATTGGTGAATAAAATATTATTTATTTAATTACTTGTTACGTTTTTCTTTTAGCAATTTCAGAGCGTATCTTTTGAAAAATTTGGGTGGCCCTGAAAAGGGCCGTTTAACTTGTTTGCTGAGTCAATAAAATTCAGACAAATCAGGATAAAGTCCTCCCTTGTTGTATGTGGGCCTCCAGTATGGTTCCTGCACGTATTCCGCTGCCTCAGTGGTAATCCACCTTGGCAGTGGTCTTGGAGGATTAAATTCAGACAAATCTGGATATAATGCTCCCTCCTTATACGTGGGTTTCCACTCTGGAGTTTCCCCATACACCTTGGGAGGACTAGAACTCCGTCTTTGCAGGAATTCTTGAACTCCAGCTCTAATCTCTAACTTGTGTCTCTCCGAATCTCTAATATTCTTCTGCCAATTCTTTAATCGAGCATCGGCAGAGAATTTAAACAAAATATTCTCTTTTAGTTTAGAGAACATTTTGAAGATAAAAAAGAAACACACTTGGTTTGACTTTCGGGGGAATTTGGTAAAATACGCAATGTCGTCGTCAGCGGCGCCCGCGCGTTTTCAATAAAAAATAAACATACATCCACCATTCTTCATTCTCTGGCAGCGGGTGGAGCGAACAAGTCAGATTTCATTTGGCTTAATTAGTTCCTCGTCTGCTAGAGCGTCGGTACGAGTGATTTGAGCGGTCTGTAACCTTAATTGGAAGCAACCGCCCTCGTGCTGATGCCGGCGAGTGAGACGGTTTTGGATTAGGCTTAGTGCGACGGACAATGGAGCTAATCCCTGACGCCGCGTTAGCAGCGATAGAGAGATCTCAAATTGCGGATATTGTTAGCTGGAATCTCCAGTCTAACAGAGGCTATTTGACTCTCTGTGTTGAATTTCGGACGGGAGATGCTGGAAACCAGAGATCTTCCACCCGGAGCAAGACCAAGACCAGCCGTACCATGAAAGAGGAGCCTCCTAAGAAAAAGACACCAGCTCGAAGGAGAAGGGACGCAGCCAGACGGGCGAAATGGAAGAAAAAGAAGGGGGTGACTGTTGATCTGCCGGTCACCCCTCCCCGTGTGGTTCAGCCATCCAGTGTCACAGCCGGTAGGCCGGAGTTGTCCGAGAGACGCCCAGACGACCCGGCCTGCATGGAGACAGGTGACATCAGACCAGCTAGCAGGGACTCCGTAGATCTGCCGGAGGTCCCTGCTGTCGGCACAGAGACGAGCGGAGACAGGGACGCGGATACCACCCCCGATGTTCCTGCCGCCAGTTTCGACGTGGAGATGGAAACACCACCCAGCCTCTCTCCACCAGGGGCGGATAGCACCATCTCCGCCCCTCCGGCGCCGATGACGAGAAGCCGGCGTCGCCAACACCAGATCAGGTCAAACAAGAGCGCGATGACCTCCAACGGGTGATTCTCGAACACCACGCAGCAGGAATGAAATATCCAATCACCAACCACGATTTCTTCCTGCTGAGGGATTACCATATCTACAGAGGACCTGACAAGCTGGACCCTGCACAAGGCATCTACAAAATGCAAGATGGGAACATATACCTGTCTAAACACCCTCCTCCACTGGGAAAGCAGGAAAAAACAGAAGAAAAATCCAGTTCAGACTCAGACACAGCCACAGCATCAACAACAGCTATACCAAACCGACGAAAAAAGAAAGCCAACAAGACTAAAAAAAAAAAAAAATAGATCATTTTCATTTTCACCTCACCAATCTCATGTTATGTAATACCATTACATGTATCCTCATTAAATTTCAAGTGGGTTGTAGGAGAGGGGTTCCGCCCCTTTCAAATCTTCCCGGGAAAGTTTCCCAAACCCCCCATAGTAGTAGTACCATTCTTCATTTATACCGAAATGGATTACCGAGATCTGTATCAGAGTTATTTGGAGGAGGGGTTGATGGTGATCGAGAGGTGTCTTTGGGGATGAAACACAGATGATCTGGAAGGCTTTGAGTCTAGCAACAACGGGTACTGTAGATATCTATAGATATACCGTTATGCTGATGACAGATCACAGAGGTCGGTTATTCGGATTACCACCACGGTTGTTCGGATACACCAGGTTGCTGGGATCGTCAAGACTGATGGTGCGACTTGCGGCTACCTTGCTGCAGCGGTCTATCATAATCTTCTCAAGGCACAGGGTCTACGAGTTCTTGCCGCTCTGGGGGATACAGACAGGCCAGCCGTGTAATTGTGCCATTTGGTTGCGACGTTCCCAAGATAACTTCCAGGTTTATTCAAACCCAAATACACAGTGCGGTTTCTTTTGAAACCATCCAAAACGGCCCTTTACAGGGCCTCACAAATTTTTCAAAAGATATACGCTCTACTATTGCTACCGTACGATTTGTTCATTCTTTCTGAACTTGGAGAGAATGTTCACATAATTTCTCAAAAATACTTGTTCATTCATCCTGAAATTGGAGAGAATGTTCACATAATTTATCAAAGAATACTTCCCTAACAATAAAAAACCCCACTACCACCTTTCATAGCTATAATGCGATCATTATGTAGCATAATAATACAGAGCGTATCTTTCGTGAATTTTAAGTGGCCCTGAAAAGGGCCGTTTAGAATAATATAAAATAATTTCTTTTGTTTCTTCATCACTGTTAAATCTTTCTCGAGTGATCCAAATGTTGATCGCTTCGTAGGTTCTTTCTGGAAACCATGTACCTCAATTGGTATGTCAATCGTGTGAGGTTTCAAGTTGATTGTACATTCAGTCGGTCTTTGTGTTAACTGCTTTCGCAAGTCCTTCATTTCCTGACAAATATTCCGTAACAACTTTGTCTGTCCTTCCCATTGTGAACTGTTGACAACTTTGGTATATAAAAGGTTGAATCATTTGTTGTGTGTTCACCGGCGGTATATACACTGGTTGTTGATCAGTTCGCGGATACACCATTGGTACCTGTTGCTGTTCTACCCGTGGTGTCACATTTTCCGCTTACAATGGAGCTGACATTTGCGTCGTTGCAGGAACAGGATCGTATCATATTTCTACGAATAAAAACACCGATTTCACTCGGGAAAATTTTATCTGTACCATTTTACCATTATCTCATAACATATTTCACTGAAAGGTAATTTCTACGAGTACATTTTACAACACTAGCGTCTTAGAATTTATTCGAAGACTTTCGCTTTTGTTAAAAATACAGTGGTAAAGTAGCACAATTTACCAATGCTTCGATTTTTGCTTGGTATTATTCTAAGTTCAGTGTGTCCAGCGAAGGGGAACGCCCTTCGCTTACCACACTGGCATTAGAATCGGAGAAAAAAACGATACATTAGTAAACTATGCTCTTTTCTGTCAAAACAACCCACTTCGAAGCACTCACCTTACTCTTTGGAATCTAACACAACCTCTGGATCGACGACACCGACCCTGGGCTGTCACTCTGGCCCACCCTGCTCGGGGGCACTCTGGCCCATGGGCCAGAGTGCCAGGTCCTGACACTGACTCTCAGACTGGCACTCTGGCCCACCCCTGCTCGGGGGAACTCTGGCCCATGGGCCAGAGTGCCAGGTCCCATATCCTGACGTTGACACTCTGGCTGGCACTCTGGCCCACCCCCTCTGGATCTGTCACTCTGGCCCATGGGCCAGAGTGCCAGATCCAGAGTGGGTGGGCCGGAATGCCAGCCAATACTACTAGTATATAGTCAAGAAAGGGTAAAAACTGATTAAATAATCCACAACAGTATCCTTATTAACCTTTATCAGCCAAGAAAGGGTATAAACTGGTTAACTAATCAACAACAGTATCCTTATTAACCTTTATCAGTCAAGAAAGGGTATAAGCTGGTTAACTAATCCACAACAGTATCCTTATTAACCTTTATCAGCCAAGAAAGGGTATAAAATGGTTAACTAATTCACAACAGTATCCTTATTAACCTTTATCAGTCAAGAAAGGGTATAAACTGGTTAACTAATCCACATCAATATCCTTATTAACCTTTATCAGTCAAGAAAGGGTATAAACTGGTTAACTAATCCACAACAGTATCCTTATTAACCTTTATCAGTCAAGAAATGGTATACACTGGTTAACTAATTCACAACAGTATCCTTATTAACCTTTATCAGTCAAGAAAGGGTATAAACTGGTTAACTAATCAACAACAGTATCCTTATTAACCTTTATCAGTCAAGAAAGGGTATAAACTGGTTAACTAATCCACATCAATATCCTTATTAACCTTTATCAGTCAAGAAAGGGTATAAACTGGTTAACTAATCCACAACAGTATCCTTATTAACCTTTATCAGTCAAGAAAGGGTATACACTGGTTAACTAATTCACAACAGTATCCTTATTAACCTTTATCAGTCAAGAAAGGGTATAAACTGGTTAACTAATCAACAACAGTATCATTATTAACCTTTATCAGTCAAGAAAGGGTATAAACTGGTTAACTAATCCACAACAGTATCCCTATTAACCTTTATCAGCCAAGAAAGGGTATAAACTGGTTAACTAATCCACAACAGTATTCTTATTAACCTTTGTCAGTCAAGAAAGGGTATAAACTGGTTAACTAATCCACAACAGTATCATTATTAACCTTTATCAGTCAAGAAAGGGTATAAACTGGTTAACTAATCCACAACAGTATCATTATTAACCTTTATCAGTCAAGAACGGGTATAAATTGGTTAACTAATCCACAACAGTATCATTATTAACCTTTATCAGCCAAGAAAGGGTATAAACTGGTTAACTAATCAACAACAGTATCATTATTAACCTTTATCAGTCAAGAAAGGGTATAAACTGGTTAACTAATTCACAGCAGTATCCTTATTAACCTTTATCAGTCAAGAAAGGGTATAAGCTGGTTAACTAATCCACAACAGTATCCATATTAACCTTTATCAGCCAAGAAAGGGTATAAACTGGTTAACTAATCCACAACAGTATTCTTATTAACCTTTGTCAGTCAAGAAAGGGTATAAACTGGTTAACTAATCCACAACAGTATCATTATTAACCTTTATCAGTCAAGAAAGGGTATAAACTGGTGAACTAATCCACAACAGTATCCTTATTAACCTTTATCAGTCAAGAAAGGGTATAAACTGGTTAACTAATCAACAACAGTATCCTTATTAACCTTTATCAGTCAAGAAAGGGTATAAACTGGTTAACTAATCCACAACAGTATCCTTATTAACCTTTATCAGTCAAGAAAGGGTATAAACTGGTTAACTAATCGACAACAGTATCCCTATTAACCTTTACCAGTCAAGAAAGGGTATAAACTGGTTAACTAATCCACAACAGTATTCTTGTTAACCTTTATCAGTCAAGAAAGGGTATAAACTGGTTAACTAATTCACAACAGTATCCTTATTAACCTTTACCAGTCAAGAAAGGGTATAAACTGGTTAATTAATCAACAACAGTATCCTTATTAACCTTTATCAGCCAAGAAATGGTATAAACTGGTTAACTAATCGACAACAGTATCCTTATTAACCTTTATCAGTCAAGAAAGGGTATAAATTGGTTAACTAATTCACAACAGTATCCGTATTAACCTTTATCAGCCAAGAAAGGGTATAAACTGGTTAACTAATCCACAACAGTATCCTTATTAACCTTTACCAGTCAAGAAAGGGTATAAACGGGTTAACTAATCCACAACAGTATTCTTATTAACCTTTATCAGTCAAGAAAGGGTATAAACTGGTTAACTAATCAACAACAGTATCCTTATTAACCTTTATCAGTCAAGAACGGGTATAAACTGGTTAACTAATTCACAACAGTATCCTTATTAACCTTTATCAGCCAAGAAAGGGTATAAACTGGTTAACTAATCAACAACAGTATCCTTATTAACCTTTATCAGTCAAGAAAGGGTATAAGCTGGTTAACTAATCCACAACAGTATCCTTATTAACCTTTATCAGCCAATAAAGAGTATAAACTGGTTAATTAATCAACAACAGTATCCTTATTAACCATTACCAGTCAAGAAAGGGTATAAACTGGTTAACTAATCCACAACAGTATCCTTATTAACCTTTATCAGTCAAGAAAGGGTATAAACTGGTTAACTAATCAACAACAGTATCCTTATTAACCTTTATCAGTCAAGAAAGGGTATAAGCTGGTTAACTAATCCACAACATTATTCTTTACTAACCTTGTCTTGTTTGACTATATAATTTTTTTGCACTGATTTCTATCTAGTTCTCACACACGCATATATCATGCAATGAATCTCTACTACAGCTACACCCGTAAGTATCATATTCCACCAGCGCAAACACTTTATCATGCCATGAATCTCTACTATAGCTACACCCGTAAATATCATATTTCACCAGTACAAACAATATATCATGCAATGAATCTCTACTACAGCTACACCCGTAAATATCATATTCCACCAGTGCAAACACTATATCATGCCATGAATCTCTACTATAGCTACACCCGTAAATATCATATTCCACCAGTACAAACACTATATCATGCCATGAATCTCTACTATAGCTACACCCGTAAATATCATATTCCACCAGTACAAACACTATATCATGCCATGAATCTCTACTATAGCTACACACGTAAATATCATATTCCACCAGCGCAAACACTATATCATGCAATGAATCTCTACTACAGCTACACCCGTAAATATCATATTCCACCAGTAGAAACACTATATCATGCCATGAATCTCTACTATAGCTACACCCGTAAATATCATATTCCACCAGTACAAACACTATATCATGCCATGAATCTCTACTATAGCTACACCCGTAAATATCATATTCCACCAGTACAAACACTATATCATGCCATGAATCTCTACTATAGCTACACCCTGTAAATATCATATTCCACCAGCACAAACACTATATCATGCCATAAATCTCTACTATAGCTACACCCGTAAATCTCATATTCCACCAGCGCAAACACTTTATCATGCCATGAATCTCTACTACAGCTACACCCGTAAATATCATATTCCACCAGTACAAACACTATATCATGCCATGAATCTCTACTATAGCTACACCCGTAAATATCATATTCCACCAGTACAAACACTATATCATGCCATGAATCTCTACTATAGCTACACCCGTAAATATCATATTCCACCAGTACAAACACTATATCATGCAATGAATCTCTACTACAGCTACACCCGTAAATATCATATTCCACCAGCGCAAACACTATATCATGCCATGAATCTCTACTATAGCTACACCCGTAAATATCATATTCCACCAGTACAAACACTATATCATGCCATGAATCTCTACTACAGCTACACCCTGTAAATATCATATTCCACCAGTACAAACACTATATCATGCCATGAATCTCTACTATAGCTACACCCGTAAATATCATATTCCACCAGTACAAACACTATATCATGCCATGAATCTCTACTATAGCTACACCCGTAAATATCATATTCCACCAGCGCAAACACTATATCATGCCATGAATCTCTACTATAGCTACACCCGTAAATATCATATTCCACCCACCAGCGCAAACACTATATCATGCCATGAATCTCTACTATAGCTACACCCGTAAATATCATATTCCACCAGCGCAAACACTATATCATGCCATGAATCTCTACTACAGCTACACACGTAAATATCATATTCCACCAGCGCAAACAGTTTATCATGCCATGAATCTCTACTATAGCTACACCCGTAAATATCATATTCCACCAGCGCAAACACTTTATCATGCCATGAATCTCTACTACAGCTACACCCGTAAATATCATATTCCACCAGTACAAACACTATATCATGCCATGAATCTCTACTATAGCTACACCCGTAAATATCATATTCCACCAGTACAAACACTATATCATGCCATGAATCTCTACTATAGCTACACCCGTAAATATCATATTCCACCAGTACAAACACTATATCATGCAATGAATCTCTACTACAGCTACACCCGTAAATATCATATTCCACCAGCGCAAACACTATATCATGCCATGAATCTCTACTATAGCTACACCCGTAAATATCATATTCCACCAGTACAAACACTATATCATGCCATGAATCTCTACTACAGCTACACCCTGTAAATATCATATTCCACCAGTACAAACACTATATCATGCCATGAATCTCTACTATAGCTACACCCGTAAATATCATATTCCACCAGTACAAACACTATATCATGCCATGAATCTCTACTATAGCTACACCCGTAAATATCATATTCCACCAGCGCAAACACTATATCATGCCATGAATCTCTACTATAGCTACACCCGTAAATATCATATTCCACCAGCGCAAACACTATATCATGCCATGAATCTCTACTATAGCTACACCCGTAAATATCATATTCCACCAGTACAAACACTATATCATGCAATGAATCTCTACTACAGCTACACCCGTAAATATCATATTCCACCAGCGCAAACACTATATCATGCCATGAATCTCTACTATAGCTACACCCGTAAATATCATATTCCACCAGTACAAACACTATATCATGCCATGAATCTCTACTACAGCTACACCCTGTAAATATCATATTCCACCAGTACAAACACTATATCATGCCATGAATCTCTACTATAGCTACACCCGTAAATATCATATTCCACCAGTACAAACACTATATCATGCCATGAATCTCTACTATAGCTACACCCGTAAATATCATATTCCACCAGCGCAAACACTATATCATGCCATGAATCTCTACTATAGCTACACCCGTAAATATCATATTCCACCAGCGCAAACACTATATCATGCCATGAATCTCTACTATAGCTACACCCGTAAATATCATATTCCACCAGTACAAACACTATATCATGCCATGAATCTCTACTACAGCTACACCCTGTAAATATCATATTCCACCAGTACAAACACTATATCATGCCATGAATCTCTACTATAGCTACACCCGTAAATATCATATTCCACCAGTACAAACACTATATCATGCCATGAATCTCTACTATAGCTACACCCGTAAATATCATATTCCACCAGCGCAAACACTATATCATGCCATGAATCTCTACTATAGCTACACCCGTAAATATCATATTCCACCAGCGCAAACACTATATCATGCCATGAATCTCTACTATAGCTACACCCGTAAATATCATATTCCACCAGTACAAACACTATATCATGCAATGAATCTCTACTACAGCTACACCCGTAAATATCATATTCCACCAGCGCAAACACTATATCATGCCATGAATCTCTACTATAGCTACACCCGTAAATATCATATTCCACCAGTACAAACACTATATCATGCCATGAATCTCTACTACAGCTACACCCTGTAAATATCATATTCCACCAGTACAAACACTATATCATGCCATGAATCTCTACTATAGCTACACCCGTAAATATCATATTCCACCAGTACAAACACTATATCATGCCATGAATCTCTACTATAGCTACACCCGTAAATATCATATTCCACCAGCGCAAACACTATATCATGCCATGAATCTCTACTATAGCTACACCCGTAAATATCATATTCCACCAGCGCAAACACTATATCATGCCATGAATCTCTACTATAGCTACACCCGTAAATATCATATTCCACCAGCGCAAACACTATATCATGCCATGAATCTCTACTACAGCTACACACGTAAATATCATATTCCACCAGCGCAAACAGTTTATCATGCCATGAATCTCTACTATAGCTACACCCGTAAATATCATATTCCACCAGCGCAAACACTATATCATGCCATGAATCTCTACTATAGCTACACCCGTAAATATCATATTCCACCAGCGCAAACACTATATCATGCCATAAATCTCTACTATAGCTACACCCGTAAATATCATATTCCACCAGTACAAACACTATATCATGCCATGAATCTCTACTATAGCTACACCCGTAAATATCATATTCCACCAGTACAAACACTATATCATGCCATGAATCTCTACTATAGCTACACCCGTAAATATCATATTCCACCAGCGCAAACACTATATCATGCAATGAATCTCTACTACAGCTACACCCGTAAATATCATATTCCACCAGTACAAACACTATATCATGCCATGAATCTCTACTATAGCTACACCCGTAAATATCATATTCCACCAGTACAAACACTATATCATGCCATGAATCTCTACTATAGCTACACACGTAAATATCATATTCCACCAGTACAAACACTATATCATGCCATGAATCTCTACTATAGCTACACCCGTAAATATCATATTCCACCAGCGCAAACACTATATCATGCCATGAATCTCTACTATAGCTACACCCGTAAATATCATATTCCACCAGTGCAAACACTTTATCATGCCATGAATCTCTACTATAGCTACACCCGTAAATATCATATTCCACCAGCGCAAACACTTTATCATGCCATGAATCTCTACTATAGCTACACCCTGTAAATATCATATTCCACCAGTACAAACACTATATCATGCCATGAATCTCTACTATAGCTACACCCGTAAATATCATATTCCACCAGTACAAACACTATATCATGCCATGAATCTCTACTACAGCTACACACGTAAATATCATATTCCACCAGCGCAAACACTATATCATGCCATGAATCTCTACTATAGCTACACCCGTAAATATCATATTCCACCAGCGCAAACACTATATCATGCCATGAATCTCTACTATAGCTACACCCGTAAATATCATATTTCACCAGTACAAACACTATATCATGCCATGAATCTCTAATATAGCTACACCCGTAAATATCATATTCCACCAGCGCAAACACTATATCATGCCATGAATCTCTACTATAGCTACACCCGTAAATATCATAATTCACCAGTACAAACACTATATCATGCCATGAATCTCTAATATAGCTACACCCGTAAATATCATATTCCACCAGTACAAACACTATATCATGCCATGAATCTCTACTACAGCTACACACGTAAATATCATATTCCACCAGCGCAAACACTATATCATGCCATGAATCTCTACTATAGCTACACCCGTAAATATCATATTCCACCAGCGCAAACACTATATCATGCCATGAATCTCTACTATAGCTACACCCGTAAATATCATATTTCACCAGTACAAACACTATATCATGCCATGAATCTCTAATATAGCTACACCCGTAAATATCATATTCCACCAGCGCAAACACTATATCATGCCATGAATCTCTACTATAGCTACACCCGTAAATATCATATTTCACCAGTACAATCACTATATCATGCCATGAATCTATAATATAGCTACACCCGTAAATATCATATTCCACCAGTACAAACACTATATCATGCCATGAATCTCTAATATAGCTACACCCGTAAATATCATATTCCACCAGTACAAACACTATATCATGCCATGAATCTCTACTATAGCTACACCCGTAAATATCATATTCCACCAGCGCAAACACTATATCATGCAATGAATCTCTACTACAGCTACACCCGTAAATATCATATTCCACCAGTACAAACACTATATCATGCCATGAATCTCTACTATAGCTACACCCGTAAATATCATATTCCACCAGCGCAAACACTATATCATGCCATGAATCTCTACTATAGCTACACCCGTAAATATCATATTTCACCAGTACAAACACTATATCATGCCATGAATCTCTAATATAGCTACACCCGTAAATATCATATTCCACCAGCGCAAACACTATATCATGCCATGAATCTCTACTATAGCTACACCCGTAAATATCATATTTCACCAGTACAAACACTATATCATGCCATTAATCTATAATATAGCTACACCCGTAAATATCATATTCCACCAGTACAAACACTATATCATGCCATGAATCTCTAATATAGCTACACCCGTATATATCATGAATCTCTACTATAGCTACACCCGCATATAGCATATACCATGAATCTCTACTATAGTTACACCAGTAGATATATTCCACCACTACAATTAAAACATGGAAACTTTTTGATATTCTGATCAGTTCTGATACGGAACTTCATAACTCTGAAGAAACAAGGCAGGGAGTATATTGATTGTATATGTGCACAGGCCTCATCCACATATCCATACTCCACATGCTTGTACTTTACATACCATATCACAAACTGAGCGATGAACGGTGAACGACAAACGAATTATACTATTATTTATTAAAAAACAGACATTTATATACCAATTTTTAAAGTTAACAAGACAAAACCTAGATAAATTAAAATTATTATTACATGTATAGTTATATTACTTTTCAACGGGGACGGCAGGTAGACAACCTTCTTGGTTATGCTGTCCCCGATAGCTCATTGAATGTTATACTATTACACACTGTATATAATTGTAAATATCATATGAATGAGTTATGAATAAATAATCATAGTCATATTTTATTGCACGTGTACTGTATTTTACGGCTATATAAAATAAAGTATTATTATTATTAATTAATTAAAATAAATAATTCCAAAAATGTTGATGCCCAGGCATCACTCAATAATAAAGTTGTTTGTCTTTTCAGTTCCAACAATATGATCACTCACAAATAAATTCCCTCTTTTGTGAGCAGGACAGATCATTCATCAGATATCTGTTGAGTTCCAAGCAATCACCATCTCCACTTGGGCTGTTTGGGTTCCACATGAGGTAAGGCTGGCCATTGACTTGTGTAGCGCTGATTAAGTTAACCCAGGTGCCATTGTTCATTTTCATACCATTGATCCAGTATTTTCGTATGCTGCTAAGATATGAATGTCCTCGGATATAACTTACAATCCCCAGCCAATGATCATAGTTTCTCACTACCAACAACTGTCCTCCACGAGCTGCACAATAACTATCTGCCTCATTATGACTCTTTGCTTCTGCTTGGATGTCGAATCTCTCATATATTGCTTCGCATCTGTATCCTGGTCCAGGCAGACAGCGTCCAGTCGGAACGCACAATTCTCCATACCCACAGATGTTTAGTGTTGTACAGACCTTCCCTGGTATTTCTGATTTATGCACTTTCACCCCGTACAGACTCTGAGGGTCGGTAATCATCAAACATCTCTTTTTGTTGAAGTAGACCCTCCAACACTGTGCCTGGTATTCACAAAGTTTCCTGCATCGTAGGTAATTCTCTGTTCTTTTTATGTAAACACGGTGTGCTGTAACTTGTACAAAAATCCAGATTACTAATGAACAAGGCAGGACACTCGACAGGTACATATTTAAGTGAACATCACATGACGATGAAAAGATAACTCAATGTAAGGTCTGCAAAACGACTGCCATCCTTTAACGATCAGTGAAGCTGTTGTTATGTCAAAACATCGGGTAACCCTGACTAGATTTTCTTATAAGTTGTATAAATCCATTTCCCATTGGCGCATCTGCCTGTGGGTAGCTAATAAGTCGTTACGTTTGTGTTCTGTTCCATTCAACGATTTAATTTAGTAGGCTTTATCGAATAGAATTCTTTTCTCTTTTGTTAGTTGCCGCCATCACGAATATTGATATGGCACAAGTGAATCAGGGGGGGGGTAGTAAAAAAAATTCAGAAAGGTATGCCGGGGTGTGTGGGTGGCCCGAGGGGTAAAAAACACGTATTTTACAACCTCATGCAAATTTTTTGTTAAAGACCTTTTGTGTCCTTATTTGACATTTCTAACAGTTTAAAATATATTATAAGAATTTATAACTGCAAAAACACCATATTTATGTTACTGGGACCTAATATGGGCCTTAGTGGAGATGACATTAAGCTACTAGTATGTCATGTTGCATATGGGGCGGTGGGGTGAAAAAATCCTTCCCGACACCCTACGGAAAGAAGCTTCGAGAAATGTCAAACTGAAATAAATAAACTTGCCTTGATGTAACTAAAGCCTGGATCAGTGTGTGCATGGAAAAAGGGCGAGCAACTGTCTCAAACATTAATGTGACTATCAATGGTTAGAATGTCTTCCCTCCACTGGAAATAATAACAAACACCCAATTATGTTTGGAAACTAGCCACGACGAGCGACTGTCCCGTGTATCTGTTCGCATAATGGTAGGCCTGACCACGTTGAACCAATACGTACAGCCCCAGTAACGACGGCGTCCCCACCGGCCAGAAAAAAACCCGCCTTTTTTATTCTGATTTTATATTTTTTTAATGGCGGAAATCTGTAACCAGAGCCTTTGTGAAGCCCGTATGCAGGGTGAAATGCTGGTCCTCATCTCCATATTAATATGTATATTCAGGTTGGCATGGACCCCAATTTTTTACCAACAATGGTATCATGTTCTTTTCATTATACCCGGTTTTGAAACTTAAAAAAAAAAATTGTAAATGACATATCGTCTTGAACAGACAAATTAATTCAGGTTCTCAGATTCATTACAATTTCATGAAAACAAATTTGACAATTTTCTTGAATTCACTTTCGTGTGATAACTTGCCTTTCCGTGAATATATAGCACCTGCTATCTTGAATATTCCTTGTGAAAGAAAAGCTTGGGGCCATCATAACATGAATACACGTTTAATCACATCTTAAATGCATATTAATGAAGTCCACACAATATATAATTCGGTAATAAACCTCTGGATTTGGCATGAGAACTTTCTATGGCTTTTGATCCGATAATCTATAGATTTTTCTTAACGCCTCGTTCAATTTTGACAAAACGTCTTAAACCCTGCAACATTACCGCCACATTACTAGTATATATTGTGCTGTGCATCCAAATTCCAAAACACGCTTTGACATTTCTGAAGTTTGTCGAATCTTGACAAATTTAATGATTTTGTTAACATTCTTCAACTTATATTCGACAAAAATTTCTTACAAATTGTTTGTTAGGAAGTTGACGGGACGAACGTCATGCTAAAAGTGAATATGATTCCTGAACACGTGACCCCTCTTTGTTATCACTAAGCCCCATTGGCTGTTACCTCGTCACGTGTTCATAAACAAACATAATTACACCCAATCACGAAACCCACCGTTTCCCGCGCTATTTAATTATGTTAACCCGTGTTGGCAAGACAAATGTTTTTCTCTATACTGCGAAACGCGAAAAACTATTAATAACTGTCATTACATTGTTCATCAGTGCATCAAGCCAATCAGTGAAATATTTGCATGTCTATCAACTCATATGACCGGTTACTCTCACACCTAAAATATCCAAGTCTGGCATAGTGACTGTTTGTCATTACGCCACATGTGGTGTATCTAGTTTCGGTGATTTTGATATTGTGTGGTGGACTGGACGAATGTATTCTTGGAGATTTTTTGTACCTTACTCAATCGTACCAATAGAATCACGTATATGCTGAAATTGTAAAGTTAACGGCACCGGTGTATAATATGTTTTTGAAAATATGATAAATCATATCCATAGGGTCAGGACAGGCTGAAATTGTGAACTTAAAGTCACCGGTGTAATAATAATAAATAAATTAATATAAATAATCTGATAGCCTGAAAATAATATATCACCCATTGGGAGCCCCATGGTGTATTCTTGGATATTTTTATTTGTACCTTACTCAATCGTACCGATAGAATCACGTAGATGCTTTAATTGTAAAGTTAACGTCACCGGTGTATAATATGTTTTTGAACATGTGATAAATCGTATCGATAGAGTCAGGACAGGCTGAAGTTGTAAACTTAAAGTCACTTGTTGTTGAAAATATAAATAATTTGATAGACTGAAAATAATGTGTAACCCATTGGGAACCCCTAGTGAATTGTGGGTAGTTTCATTGTGATTCTCCGCCATCTTTATTTTCTGGAATTATCACCAAGATTTCTCCACTCGATTCTCTTAAAATACACCCGAATCGGTCAAATTCTTTTGATAATTCTATCTAAATACATCTTAGCTACTATTCGGATGGCATACTATGGCTTTATGTCGCCAGCCAGTCAGGGCAAGTGTCGAGTTCACAGCGCAGTCATCTCGGGCGAGAGATTGGGCGACGCGACAGACTGCTTTATCGGTAACGCCCCCAGGGATAATTACTAATCCGCTCAGCGAGTACACATTCAAAGCACTCCGCTGGCAAAAGCTATTATTACGCCACCGTAGTGTGGTGTTTCTAGCTTTTGGTTTTTTGATATCGCATGGTCGATCGATAATTCACTGGGTGATTGTACATTCGGCAAACCTCGTCAGATTCCGTCACCGTTTCATCGTACCGATAATTACGAGAGTACAACTAAGATTGGCACATGTGTTTACGTCACCGGTGTAATTGTGGGGACATGCTTCTATTATGAAGGTTTGCTATCCCGAAGGTCCGCTATTCCGAAGGTTCTCTATTCCGAAGGTTTTTGTTATTTTTAGGTTAATTCTATATTTTAAAGTATTGAGACTAATTTGAGAGGGTTCATTTTCACAAAGATTCTTTATATGGAGTGTGCGCTCACATCCGAACTGATCATGCGCGCACACCGATACAGATACAGGAGGAAATAACTTAACTTAGAACATTAAATGTGATTTTGTTTTGTTTTCGCTGGTTTTCTTGAGATTTTATGTCATTACGTGGGCCCATACCTTTGAATTCTTGGCATATACTATGAATGTTGTGGTATATATGGACCCTCCCGCATTGGGACATGACATAGGTTCAGTTGACTTAAGTGGTGTTCTGTGTGTGCTCCAATTTGGAGTTCAATATTTTAAGGGCCAAGTTTAGAATGTTATGGGTCCATACCTTTGAACTCTGGGCATATAATATGAATATTGGGGGGCATGTCTCTATTCCGAAGGTTCACTATCCCGAAGGTCCACTATTCCGAAATTTCTCTGAATGTTCGCTATTCCGAAGGTTCACCAATCCGAAGGTTCGTTATTCCGAAGGTTCTGTGTTCCAAAGATTTTTTTTATTTTAAGGTTAATTCTATATTCTAAAGTAACGAGAGGGTTCATTATCACGAAGATTCTTTTTATGAAGGAAATAACGTAAAACATTAAATGTGATTTTGTTTTGTTTTCGAGGGTTTTCTTGAGTTTAATGTCATTACGTATGACCTTATTTCTCATTACATATTCACGCCAAGGAGCCCACACAATTGCTATGTTACGATGCGATTTAATGTGATTATGTGTGACCTAATATCTCAATAATCTGAGGCAAGAGTACGCCTGCTAAAGGCGAATTATAACAGTTGGGGGTATAACGCTCAATAAATACTGGAGGCTATAACAAACTGCGCAGTAGAATATCGCTGAATGGACGAGTATGAGATGAGCCTAAATGCAATTGTGACTTTGTTTAAAGGCCCACTTAATTTTCGAGTCATTAATTTTTTATAGTATATACGGTTTTAATAACAATTTATGCCATAAAATTTGAATAAACTACTATAATTCATCACCATTTGAAAGGCAGAATACTTCTATCTCCTAGTTTGAAACACCTTCAAAATACCGCGTCGTATATCTAGCAATTAGCAACCAACATGTCCTCCTCGGCTTTCCATAGAATTCAACGTAATTTGATACTTATGGGTATTTGTGTCCGGGAAGTGTTTTGAACGGGTCAAATCGTGACCCCGACCTGACCTTGACCATTAAAACTGTCAATGCAAGGTCAATTTGGGTAAAACGGACAAATTTCGGCGAAATTTGATACCTAGGGATACTTTGGTCCGAGGAGAGTTTTGAACGGGTCAAATCGTGACCTCGGCCTGACCTTGACCTTCAATATGGCCAATCAAAGGTCAACTCGGATAAAACGGATAGATTTCGACGAAATTTGATACCTATGGGTACTTTTGTCGGGGGGGGGGGTGTTTTGGACGGGTCAAATCATGACTCTGACCTTACCTTGACCTTCAAAATTGTTAATTAAAGGTCAAGTTGGGTAAAACGGACGGATTTCGACGAAATTTGATACCTATGGGTAGTTTTCTACGGGTGGGGGTGTTTTGGACTGGACAAATCATGACCCTGACCTGACCTTGACTTTCGAAATAGTCAATTGAAGGTCAAATCGCACCTTTCACCGGAAAGCAGATGGGAAACAGCCCGGGTGAAGTCGGGCCTATCAGCTTGTGTAATAAAGAAGGCAGTTTGATGAAAGTAATGTATGCCACGAGATACGGGAAAACTTGAAATATGGAAGTACGCAAATTTCCCGCATAAAATTTGAAAGCTAGTTTATAGAATAATTGTATTATTATTTATATTTATGGCTAATAATACGATCTTGGTGGCGTTACCATTTCTGACTATGGTTTTCTTGTTGCTTAAATGGGCAGGTATAAATTGTTTGCATGGGTGAACCTGACCGGCAATAAAGCATGGGACAGACCATTTTACCAGGTCACGACAAATAATTTGTATTGCACTGGTAGCCAATCATTTTACAATTGCAAGCGTTACCGATAAAGTTGCATATCACAATCGCCATTTCGCCCAGAATGAAAACGCAGCGAACTCGACACTTACCGTGACTACATTAAACTGGATGAAATATAAAAGTCCACGTGTGATACGATTGTTTTATTCTAAATAAGATATAAATTATAAAATACATAATACAGTAATTGACCACTTAACCACAGCTGAATTACGGGTATTTTTTCAGGATTTAGTCGGAAATATGGCTTGTTGCCATTCATTGGCAAGCTGTACATATGTGAGAGCTTTCCGATGAATGCCAACAAGCCATATTTCCGACTAAATCCTGAAAAATTTCCCATAATTCTGCTGTTGTTAAGTGGTCAATAACTGTATGTGTATATATATATATATATATTTATATATATATATATATAAAATATATATATATAACCGGATCCACGAAAATCCTTCTTCTCCCAAAGTAACCTTTCTTTTCAAGATATCTTTGTGTTTGTGACAGACTATATATGCACCGCTCGCGTGACGTCGCGTCGTCGTTCTCGTCTTCTGTACATATTTATCCCCCTGCGACCCTTGCGTATATTATGTACGGTGATAGTTTCGTATGTCCACGACTCTTCTTGTTCAATTGCTGTTCAAATGGTTACTCTTCAAATGTTCTGTACAAATATAAAAATGCAACTTTTAATATTATCCCATAGTGTGCTCGTTATTCCGCCAACGTGTTAATATTACTTGATTAAACAACGTATTCCTCTATATTGCTCTACTGGCGGAGTAAAGGGCATACTCAAGGACATTTTACACACGGTAGAGATGGTTAACACCACTGCCAGATATATCGATCCATGCACCAAGTGTCAATTGTTAATAAAGAGCGTGTTTCATTCTAGGGAACGCGCTATTGACAACGTAACGGACACGCTATATATATATATGTATAGGAGATAATATTACTATATATAGCGTGTCCGTTACTTCGTCAATATCGCGTTCCTTTGAATAAAACGCTCTTTATTAACAATTGACACTTGGCGCATGGATCGATATATCTGTCAGTGGTGTTAACCACCTCTACCGTATGTCAAATAGCCCTGAGTGTGCCAGTTACTCCGCCAGTACAGCAATATCTTATACCACATACCAAGTATATATACTTGAGTGTGCTCGTTATTCCGCCAATAAAGAGCGTTTATTTTCTAATAAGCCAACTTATATCGGTTCGTGATTATCAGTAAAATTTGGTAATATATAGGTCTAGTGAAATTACAACTGCTGTGATGTATGTCTCCGAATCTAAATTATTCGAACGGGGTTATTTGATTATGGATTACCCCCGTCAAGGCGTGTCTATCATTTATGTTTACCCCCAAAACATTCCGAGCCCCTTTTTGCTAAGCAATTTCACTCCCCAAAAGAAAACCCTTTTCTGGAAGGTTTATAGAGCCTTGGGGAGATGATGTGGTATATATATACTATGGTTTTAGCCCCGTGTATTTCTTCGCTGATTTTAAATCCTTGCGGAGATAAAATGTTGCATCTGTCCTGTATATATATACTATGGTATTAGCCCCGTATATTGTCTGTTCGTTCACAAATGGTTTATATAGCATACGGGGTTAATACCATAGTATATATATGCCACATCATTTCCACAAGAATCTATATTACTTCGCTGATTTGAAATCCTTGCGCGGGGGATAACGTGTTGCATCTGTCCTGTATATATACTATGGTATTAGCCCCGTATATTTTATGTAAATTCAAAAATGGTTTAATATCATATACGGGGTTAAAACCATAGTATATATAAAGGAGAAGCGCAACATTTAATCCCCACAAGGATTTAAAATCAGCGAAGTAATATAGATTCTTGGGGAGAAGATCTGGCATATACTATGGTATATATTAACCCCGTGTGCTATATAAACCATTTGTGAACGAACAGACAATATACGGGGCTAATACAATCTATTATATATTTTGGAAGATCTGTGTGTGTGTGTGTCTGTAATCGATGGACTCGAAAACGGCCGAGACGATTTTGATGAAACTTGGTATGTGGGGGTATTTTCGACAGGGGAGTTACATAGGCCTATTGATTTGCCCGTGCGACGTGACCTTGACCTTGAAATCGGGTCATTTCAAGGTCAAACGCCCGAATATCACGGGATTTCGATGAAACTTGGTATGTGGGGTATTTTCGGCCGGGGAGTGGCATAGGCTTATTAATTTGCCCGTGCGACGTGACCTTGAAATCGGGTCATTTCAAGGTCAATCGCCCGAATATCACGGCATTTCGATGAAAATTAGTATCATGGGATACTTTCGTATGGGGAGTCTCATAAGCCTATTCATTTGCCCGTGCGACGTGACCTTGACCTTGAAATCGGGTCAATTCAAGTTCAAATCGCGAATTTTTATGGGATTTCGACGAAATTTGATACGTAGGGTTACTTTTGTCCACTGAGTGTATTGGACGGGTCGAGTCGTGACCCCGACCTGACCTTGACCTTAAAAATGATCAATTCGAGGTCAAATCGGGTAAAACCGGATGGATTTCGACGGGCACGTTTGTCGGGTACTTTTGTCCGGGCAGTGTTTTGGACGGGTTAAATCGTGACCCCCACTTGACCTTGACCTTCAAAATGGACAATTCAAGGTCAAAGCCCGGACGAAGTCGGGTCACCTTCTAGTAGTATATATATATACAGGACAGATGCAACATTTTATCTCCGCAAGGATTTAAAATCAGCGAAGAAATAAACAGGGCTAAAACCATAGTATATATATACCACATCATCTCCCCAAGGCTCTATAAACCTTCCAGAAAAGGGTTTTCTTTTGGGGAGTAAAATTGCTTATAAAATTTTTTTTACCCATAATTATGCTGTGGTTAAGTGGTCAATTACTTTGGGCATTACTGTAACCAATATAAGGATTTGAGGTTTAATGATAACTCAATCCTCATACAGTAATGTTCAAAGTAATTGACCACTTAAAGGGATACTGTACCCAAAATGTTGTTGTTGGTTTCTATAGTCTCCGAGTCGGAGAATAAGGTAACACTTTTTCCATTATTTTAAAGTCTGTTGAGTATACATGTTTTGAGCGTTTCGTAGATTAGCCCAAAACTATTGTCTGTAGCGTATCGTGTGAATACAACTGAGTTGTCTAGAGTATCAGTAGTTGGCTAACGATAATTGGAGTTCACCGAGTGTGTGAGTAATTTCGTTAGCGCATAATAAAGTTGGGTCACTTTAGCCAGTTTTTCGCTAGGCGTGACAACTTAAATTACACATATTTGAGTAAAAATAATTTTATATGAGTATAGTTACTAGTTACATGAGCACCATTATGGTAATATAATTGTACAAATTAATAATTACACATCGAATAAGATTTATTTGTACAGATGTATAACACATTAATTAATGAAACGTTATATATATAATCGCGAAGCGGACGGAAACGTCTCCTACACGCACATAAACATACGTTTCGAATGTGACATGTTACATATATATGACAACATAAAAATTATGTTCACTGGGCATGCAGCATCCAATGCTTCCAGAGTTTTCCCCACAAAATGTGGTTTTACCTCTGGTTTATCGCAGGAATTCTAACCGGAAACTGCTGGAGATTTGTGTAGGATTCTTGTGCATAGAATGACATGTTAATTATTACAGTATAATTATCGGAATTACAATATGTGAATATACTATTGAACTGAGATGCTCACACATATTAATTTGTAACGAATGTTGTATATGTTGTACATCCAGCGGTTTTTGGTGTGCCCATCTGGTGTCAACTTCTGCGAATAAAGACACTGGCTATCTGCTCAAACATGTGTTTAGTTGTTATTTAGTTTAGTGTAGACCGAAGTAGTGTTACGGATGGCAAATTTACCGGAATGCAAAAATACAAATTGTCATTGACGAGTAATGTTTTTACAGTTTTCAATCAAATGTATCAAATAAAAGTTTTATTATATGCATACTAGTCCCATATACTCATTTAAGTTATTGTATTGTCACTAGTGAGTGGGTGGCTTGAGTTTTCTCCCGTATCATCATAATGTTTTAAACGATCGTGTGTGTGATCGGTTTACCAATCCAGTATCCCTCAATTAATTTGATTACGTTTTGTACACGGAAATTCGTAATTTAATTGACGCCATTTTATGGCTCCAGTCATGAATTCAATTTATATCAAATTATTGACTTTGATTTTAAGATAGCCTATTAACCTGAGCGTTTACAGAATACATCTTCGACTCAAATTACTTATGTTTCTATATATTATCGATATTAGATCGTTGTTATCACCGGAAATTAATTGAAAATTGCGTATAGTACCCCTTTAAGCACAGCAGAATAATGGGTAATTTATCAGGATTTTAAATGCTGAAAAAATACCCATAATTCTGCTGTGGTTAAGTGGTCAATTACTTTGGGCATTACTGTAACCAATATAAGGATTTGAGGTTTAATGATAACTCAATCCTCATACAGTAATGTTCAAAGTAATTGACCACTTAACCACAGCAGAATTATTGGTAATTTTTAAATCCTGAAAAATTACCAATAATTATGATGTGGTTAAGTGGTCAATTACTTTGGGCATTACTGTAACCAATATAAGGATGTGAGGTTTAATGAGAACTCCATCCACATAACTAATAAATATGTGTGAAAATTAAAACAAAACAAAATAAATTCCATGATGGCGTCCAATATGGACTGCCTAAGTCTGCTCCAAAACATGTATATTGAATATATGGATGTTTAGCGGGGGAAACCGATTATTTCAATGATATTTTCATTAACTGGGATTCAAAACCCGACTTACGGGAGCGTGCTTCGCGCGCGATTGTATCTTAAGCATATGTGCATATTTAATAAGCCAACAATTGGAATCCCAACAGAGAAGATTGGCGTGGGTCCCTTGTGCGATCTGTCCATCGAAAACTATTTAGACATTTCAAGACACGTAAGACCCATTAACTTAATATACAGAATAGATACATCTATTGCCTGAGTGACTAATATTTATATTTGTTACAATGAGGTCAAATAGTTGCGAAGCCAGCACCACAATTCTTTCCCTCCATAGTAAATCTTAAAACAACTTCTAAAGAATTATTAATTTACCTTATATTTGGTATGGAGCGTCCTTGGTTTACTGGAGTTCAGATTTGTTAACATCACGTCACCAAGTTAATTACTTGCGAAGCCACAGCCATAACTATTTCCCTCCATAGTAATTCTCAAAACAACTTCTTAAGAACAATTGACCAGGTCAGTCGCGCAATTATTGGAAGAGCCACGGTCAATCATTTTTTTTAAACCAAATGTTACATTTAAATTATTGCTTTATTTAACCAAAAAAAAATTAAATGAGAAAATTAACTTTTACTACTTGCTAAATTTTATCTTTTAATTATTTCATTTAAATTTTAGTATTTACAGACACAAATTACAGTATACTAAGTCTAAGTTTTTATAATCTGTTGAGTGACCCCCACAGTCGTTTACTTGCTTTGTTAGTAATAATTTGAAGGATTACTTGTTTAAACGCAATTGTTATCAAAATATTTTATGTATTTTTTATAATTTCTATTTATATGTAATACTATAATCTTGGTGGCGTTACCATATCTGACTATGGTTTTCTTGTTTATTATAACAGAGGTTGCTCCAGTCGACTAACAAAAGTGTAAAGGCATAATGCTAGATAATGGGCTGGTTAAAGACTAATCAGGAAATGGTTAGAAATGATGTAATTGTGTGTATCCTGTACAATGACCTAAGTTTGCATATATAAGTAAACTTGTCCTGATGTAACTAATGCCTAGAGCATTGTGTGCATGGAAAAAGAGCGAGCAATTGTGTCAAATATTAATGTGACTACCAATAGGTAGACATATATCTATCATCAGTGCATCAAGCCAATCAGTGAATTATTTTCATGTCGTTCAACTCAGATGATATCTCACAAGACCTAAAGTATAGCCAAGTCTGGTATAGTGTTGTGACTGCTTGTCATCTATATAGACAAACGAGTAGGACCGGTCCGGAATTTTCTCTCAGACCCCTGGACCGAGTTCAACCAATTTAGTGTGGTGACTCGGTGTACCCTGGCGGATGTTATAATGGTATTAGTTTTTCAAAATGTTTAATGAAAAACAAATAAAATAAAATTGGTTTTGTTAAATTGAGCAAGGAATTAAATCTTTAAAAAAAAATATATATATTAAAACAATATATATAAATCAAAATGTTTCAATGACCAAATGTGCTTGAAGCGCACAAAGGGGCTGCCGCTAAATGAAGGCTCTGTCTAAGATCAAAATGTGTGCGAAGTCCCCACAAAGGGGACACAGGTATCTCCGATGCTGAATATAGGCTCCCAAAGGGAGCCTGTTTCAGCCAGTTCATTATAATGGAAGTAAGTTGCTCGAGTAGACTAACATAAGTGATATGGAATTTGTTAGATAACGGGCTGGTTGACAGACTAATAAGGAAATAGTTAGAAATTATGAAATTTTGTGTATTCTGCACAATGACCTAGGTTTACAGATGATCAGCAATTTTTTTTTCAATTAAAACAGCTTCTGAAACAGGTTAAACTGTTATTTGAACTAATCGAGATCATTCCCAGTCATATGAGTGATATCAGTAGAGTTTTATGCGATTTTAGACCAATTTTAGTGTAATTTGGGGGGTGTGTGTCAAAAACTTGGGAGTAGAAAATTATTTTTGTTGCAGGTTTGGGGGTGGTGGGTCCCAGAAAATTCCAGATACAAAAAAAACGGCATACCTTCCTGCAAATGTTTTACGACCCCCCCCCTCCTAAGTGAATTACAGATATTTGTGAAAGTTGTCAACGACTTATTAAATAAATGCCCAAACGGCTATGGTTGCCACTTTGGCCACCTACTGTGGCAACCGCACGGGCTAGAGGGTTGCGGTTTTCGGTTAATATATTTTATTTTCGGGTGGGCCACCCTACCACACCCTTTATTTGGTCCAAATCGGTTCACAAATGCCCAAACTGTTATGGCTGCCACTTTGGCCACCTACAGTAGCAACCGCACGGGCTAGAAGGTTGCGGTTTTCGGTTATTATATTTTATTTTCGGGTGGGCCACCCTACCGCACCGTTTATTTGGTCAATATATAATGTTTCCGAATAAGGAATAAGGAACTGGGAATAAGTAACCGATGTCACCGTAGTCAATACACGCGGTGCTAGTTTGTGGGCATGTGTCATGATAGTGGAAAAGAAATTGGACCATGACTGTTCTTTGGGTATGTTTTAGATTCAGACATGATCTCATGTGGTTTTGCTTTCCTTGTATGCTAAGATTGTATCTTCCAATCCGTTTGGAAGCCGTTCTTAATTAACTGGACCAGGCGTGTACCATTGGCTACTACTATGTCTACTATCTAAGCCCTACCCAGACTGGGATGTAGTCTTAAGGACGATGCATATGATATTTGATATGTCATACTCACGCTGGGTGGTGGTCGGTGTGGTTCAAGAAAGTACAATGCTATCAACACAAGGGTGAAATGTTCAACGGGAAGAACATCTATAGAGGAATGTTACTTTGATGATATCTTGCATTCAGTTTAACCTGCGTCGGGTACACCAAGTGATTTTCTTGGTAACATCACCATTCAAAACTATTGTCCTGCATGCGACATAATAACTATTATATTCTAAAGTTATATAATACTAGCAGGTGGACCCGACTTCGTCCGGGCTGTTTCCCCTCTGCTTTTCGGCGAATTGCGCGATTTGACCTTGAATTGTCCATTTTGAAGGTCAAGGTGAGGTGGGGTCACGATTTGACCAGTCCAAAACACTGCCCGGACAAAAGTACCCGACAAAAGTACCCGTCGAAATCCATCCGGTTTGACCAGATTTTACCTCGAATTGATCATTTTGAAGGTCAACGTCAGGTCGGGGTCACGATTTTACCCGTCCAAAACACTCAGTGGACAAAAGTAACCCTATGTATAAAATTTCTTCGAAATCCCAGGGGGGGGGGGGGGGGTTCGGAAAAAAAATTGCAGGCACGTATGCTGATTTTTTACTTTCGACCCTTGTTTGGGACCTACCCACCCCCGCGTCAATTTTGTTTTCTGTTTTTGGCAGTTTTTTCCGACCATTTTTTGACACCCACCCCCCTTTTAACACTAAAACAGAGATTTGTTGGGGAATTTCACTGTAAACAGTTGTATATGAATTTCTGTGCATAATATAGTCATGGATGTGAACATTGACATGTAAATAGGAACAATTCATTTTGGGGTTATTCGGTCAAAAAAAAACATGGCTGCCAGCAGCCATCTTGGATTTCAAAATTCAACCCATTAGCATGGGCTACAGGCTATATTGTTTGTCTGATCATCATGAAATTTGTCTTTTATGTTAATATTGACATATAGATGTGTTTTAAGCCAAACTCATTGCAAAAACAGTCAACAAGACTTGCAGGAAAAATATTTTTGAGTTGCGGAAAAAATTGTTTGTTGGTCCTACCGAACACCCACCCACCCCGGCATATATACGTGCCCGGAAAAAACTGTTTTCCACCCCCCCCCCCCCTGGGTGTTGTCTACTTTCAACTGAAAACAAATTGTTAGAAGTCACATGTCACATAAGCTTATATATACCACGCATATACGCCCTGTCACTAACTCGCGGCCATATTGAATCCACCAGCCCGGTTCCGTGGTTCCAGTGCTACAAGTCAAAGTTTCGGAGCACCAGTCCATATATGGAAGTAATGAATTAGCCTACTCCATAACTTTGACATGTAGCACTGGAACCAAGGAACCGGGCTGGGTGAATCTCTGAAACCACGGAAAGGAGCAGGATGAATCCAATATGGCCACGACTCAGTGATCTCGCTTATTGGATCCATTAATGGAATTAATGAAAATTCAAAAGCTCCATATATGGAATGCTACTCCAGAACTTTTACCTGTAGCATTGAATGCGTTGAACGGGGCTACGTGGATGGTAGACCCCGAAGCCACGAAAAATAGTTTTTGCGGCTGGCTCAACCGATTTCGTGGCTGGTTATCTAGCTTAGTCGGCTCAGTCGCCACGTTCGTGGCTGACGAAATATGGCGGCTCAGCCGGCTGAGACGTTATCGTTCAGCGTATTTTCGTTTCCGAAATGTTCCTAATCCCCGGTTCTAGAGTGAATCTAGACCCCGTTTGTTTTAGCGTTTGTGGTGAACCCGTAGAATTCCAGACCATACATGTAATGATGCTATCCCCCACAGTGGGTTAGCATTACCAAATTCACCCTCTGAGTGACCTCGTTCTGCTTAGACCTCATCTGGAAAGTAACTATATATATATATGTACGTAATATTTCGGTGTTGGGCTTTTCCATTATGGCGAAAATACACGAAGGCCTGACGTGGATATACTACATGCAGTTTCCCCATCTAATCGGTATATATATGTTACATGTACAGTTGGGACTTCTGTCGACTTCTGACTGCTATCATCACTGGCATCTTGCGATATACATGCATGCATCATTGAATGATGAATCCGATAGGTAATGATATATAATATTTCAAACTATATTTTCTATTTTCTTCTACAGGTTATGTGCATACATGTATATTGACAAATGCCAGCGATGTCTGAGACTGGGTCGTGTCGATATAAACAATTTATACTTTAACCCTTTCAATGCCGAATGGATGCGCCCATTCAGTTATATGAAGGAATCAGGGAGCTAAATGTGTTCTAGAGTCGGGGAGCGAGTACACCGTGGAATGCTAAAGGTGAAGGTAACTGCAGAATGACCTTCACCTGATACATGCGACACGTTATTAAAGGGTGACATCGCGTTTATTTGATTTGTACATAATATCTAAATAATTTAAACTGGTGACTGAATGGGGGAATGGGTTTTTGTGAGCGGGAAATTTATTTAACTAGCTGCTGTAGGTCAGGGTTTTTCCAGATCAAATTTGGCTGTGAGATAGCCCTGTCGTAGACTTGGGGATTTATTTTAAAAAGTAAACACATGACCTATGATTTTTCTTGCATTTTCGTGATCAAAAAAATTTGGGTAGACATCACACAAAGTCCTGCGGTTGCCATGGCAACGGCTTAAATATACATGCCAAATATTGAGGTTTCAACAGCTGGAATGCTTGCATTTAACCACTTATCTCGCGTTGGATTTGTTATAACTGCCTGCACATATCTATATTTGCTATATAAACATATCTAACTTATCGGGAAATGCTATGTACAAGTTGGCTGGCCATATATATCTCCGTTGCTATGGTAACGATAAAATATCATTGAGAATGGGCTTATAGTAAATGTCTGCCCTATAGCCATTGCAGGAATCAACGAGCCCCCCCCCCTATGTTGAAAATAACATATATTTAGAAGAGACCACAATATCACATATCAAGTAAAGGGCCAAAATGTGGGATGTGACGTCACTATGACGTCATCGACGTCATGACATCTAAACTGGAATCTCGCCATATGCCTTTTAGTGGGGCGGATAGATGACACAATTTTATGGTAAAAGCACCAAACTTGACACGCATGTACTACATATAAAAATAAGACATTTTTGATATCATGCCAAGCTGGAGAATGCCCATGGTTGCCATGGCAACCGTTTTGACAACAAATCTTGTTTTTCTCTCAATCCCAACAAGTTTGCATCGTTATGACTCAGTTTCTGATCGAAAAACAATGTTTTATGTACCTATTTGTACTGAAAAGGGATCAGGCTATATATTAATTGACTCATGTGTCCGTTATAGTTTGGGTAGAATCAAAATGGCGGATAAAATGGCCGCCATTTGTTTGAAAGTCCCTATTATTGGCTGCGTGTATCGACATTTTATTGAGATGTGTGTTCATTTTTTATTATAAAATGTACTTTGACAAGAAAATATAAACTGATAAATCACTCTGTATATATATAACAATTCTAAGGATTGCAAAACAAAAATTATAGGCCAGAAGATGATGGAATAGCGTAAATATAATGCAAAAAACAAAACAATGGGTTGTTTGTTTTGATTACTATAATTGATGGTTACAATGACACGAGAAGCATTTCTATGATATAAAACTATCTGAAAGTTGATTATGACAATCTTCCGCGTTAACTTTATATCATATCATTTTAGCGAGTGTGTGTGGACAATATTGGTCTGGTACAAAACTGCTTGGCAACCGTTGCTATGGAGCTACCCGATTACCTTTGTGCAGCTATAATAACACTTACTCACAATTTGACAAGCTGCCAATCATTGTGGTATTATATGCGGAACATACAAGTACCGCAAAGTTTACATATTTATGATATTAACTATAATTCTTCAAAATAGAGGTAAGCAAATGTTTTTATTACGAGCGTAGGTGCGAATTATGTGCGACAAGGTATGATGTGAATTGTTTACATTTGCAATAGCAATATCGTGAGATATATGTAATTGCCTATATAGTTGTTATACAACTGAAGTGTGCTTAAAAATTTGATTCTAATATATTATGAGAATCAATCATGCAATAACTCGTGGCGTTTCGCCGCTCCAATATTGGATAAAACAGTCGAAGACACTCATTCTGCGATAAGTGGCATTCAAGAATGTGCAATGGATAGTCAAGTATGAATAATTCATGACAAATCGCCAGTCAATTCTGCTAGTTGTGTGAACGCACCCTAAAGAGTTGGAAAAACTTGCATACATGTCACTTTTGGCAACACTTAGAGTAATGCCTTAAGTAATCGACATCCTAACCACAGCAGAATTATGGGTAACTTCCAGGATTTAGTCGGAAATATGGATATTTATTTCCGACTAAATCCTGAAAATTACCCATAATTCTGATGTGGTTAAGGGGTCGATTACTTAGGGCATTACTGTATTTTCAATTGCAACTGCATAGAGCAGTACAGTGTAATGATGCCCTCGAGAATTTGCAATTGTTTTTGCATCCATTCTTGCAACCACATCGCAATAGTTCTTGGCAACCTTTGGATGCTCCAGGATTGATTGATTGATTGATTGGGGTTTATTGTCGCTTTAGCAACTAAGGCCATATCACGACATTGTCAGTTTTAGTGGTGGAGTAAATCCGCACACTTGCGACTAATCTAACAGTGATTTCAATGGCTGATAAACTCGTCAACCATGTGCGGCAAACCACCGGCCATCGGCGAGTAACTGGTAACTCCACCAGATAACGATTTCGAGCTACAAAGTCCACGACGGAAACATGAGGATTTGAACCCTTATCGCCAGCGTTGGATGGCGAAACGGCTTGGAGTTGTACCAACCGATTGAGCCACCGAGGCCCCGGATGCTCCAGGAAGATCGGTCCATGTCACACTCCAACTTTCTTCATAGTAGCCTGTCATTTGTATTAAAAAAAATGGGTTTCGTAAACAAAATTGGGGATTTTGTGCAATGTAGTTAATCGTAAATCCCATATACTGGAGACATTGGAAACCATTGTTGATAAGCTTCTTATCGATTAGTAGCCTCAAAAATGGCGTTACCATAGCAACAGTATGTGGTTTCTGAGAATTCTGGAAAATGTTCATATGTGAATTATTTTAGTGACAACGGTGGACTTGTTGGTCGATATGGTTATATAATAATACTTGCATGCATACATTCTCCAAGACGAACCTCCAGCACTGTTTTATCACTTCATGTGCTATTATTTGTCTTTATGAGGAACCTTTCTCAATTTATTGCATCATATTGATCTTTGTTACATTCTGGAGATCATAGCCTTTATTTTGAGATACATATCTTATCCATAGGCTGATTGTTACTTGTGTGAGAGATTTTACGAAATATGTGACCAGGCCAATTGGCGACCCTTAAAATTAGAAATTGCTCTTCCCGATAGACAATGGCCACACCATTAGTTGGGTGGAAAGAGGACACATGTATATCACACCATTATATATTATTTTGGATATGATCCGAATAACGTACACCGTTGGCATGGCAACCATTTTGGTGAATCACATGTTGTTTGTCATACTATATCCATTATGTATTGCTAATGACCAGAAACCTCATAATTTTTTTTTTCGCTGTGCATCTATTTTGATTGGGTCATATACTTGTAAGAACATATAAATTTTATATATGGGTAGATTCAAAATGCTATCCCCAACAGTATGGTAATAGGACGCATGTACGCCAATAATACTAATAATATATATTTAACAACAGTTGAGCATCGATGTTTTTATTTATTTCCAGATATTGTCGTAGAACAGGGATCAGTTTAGTTGAAGTGCTTTAAAGTTGTCGCCCTGGGATTACTCAAGTACACAATTTAAAATCCATATCTCAGGTAAAACATCCGTTTTGCGAGAACGACCGAGATGTTGTTATGAAAAATCCGTTTATCAACTATGCATCAAATCGGTCGACGTTTGTTCAAGTTATATATCGCGATAACGACATTAAGTTTTTTTAAATAGGCAATGGGCCTTTTGTTTCTGTTTGATTGCTTTGAAAAATTCGACTGACTGAACACTGGGAAAGGATAGTTGAACACTATTTCAATAGAACACAAACATTATATGTAAGACAGACGTAGAGAGAGAGATAATATAGAGTGAAAGACAAGGTATATAGATGGAGAATGGAGAGAGAGCACGGGAAGGGAAAGATGCTTCTTTTATATTTATATTTTGTCTGATAGATATATAGGGTTATTGTTATTAATTTCGGCGTAATGGTTGCGTGTTCGGTCAATGGATATGGATTTTGAATGGTTTAAGTGATTAAGCCTCAAGAGGAATCAGATTGTATTACTTGTTGTGCTTATCAAATAAGCGTATCTGCAGCCATAAACTATTGTATTGGTGTTGGGGTCCTTCTTCATAAAATGTTGGTACATGTGTAAGAAACAATAGCAAGTATATTATAACGGTATATTTTGAAGGGGGGTTACTTGTTTGTCCGAAAATGTAGCCTCAAGAGTTCCGAAATATATCAATGACCTTTTTAAAAAAAACTAAGAGATTATTGGTAATTCTTCTGTTGTGGTTATTGAATAGTGCTGCTAACTTGTTAGCGTTTGGTTTCCGATAATAGTATGGCCCCAGGTATTGTACGCGTATGTCTTGGGGTTCAATACATTTAAGGATTACATGATACTCGTCGCATATTTCTGAGTTGCAGAGGGCACATAATCTATCCGAATATGGGGCATTGGTCCACGTGCCATATTCTATAGAGAGTCTATGGTTCCTCGTTCGGAAAAGAAGGATGCTTTGCACGACCCGGTGGTTTGTTGTTCATAGGTAACTTTCTCGTTCACATGAGGTATTGATAATACGATAAGAGGCGAATTTACTGGATGTTGCTATCGATGACAACTAATTGTGCTTGGCATGCTCATCGATACTCATTCTCATGATAGCATTATGTATTCAAGCAAGTGTACTAGTCATCATAATTATAAACCTGTGGATATATATACATAATCATAATATTTAATGAACATTGAAATCACTTCCGACATATATATTAGCTTACCACTAAATCCGTTTTATGTTAATGTTCTAATTGGACGCTAGGCCATTGGAAATACATACATGGATGCTCATGCAATGCCATATTCGTCAAATGTGTTAGAGTTCATGAATAACTGGTTCGGACGTTAGAACGATCAACCAATTAGTTTGTAAAAGTGGTCAATATTAGCCAGTTTCTTTGCAAAAGACGTAAGCCTACATCCTTCTCGAAATTTGAATGCCATTGTGCGCAAATTTCACCGTTTAATCTTCTAGTCTATTCCAGACAAAGCAATTTTCCAAGTAGATTTGGAGAGCTTCTATGAGTACTATGGCATTTCCTATAGAACGTTAATGTCAATAGAACGTTGTTTGATAAACCAACGGCTAATTATGGACCCCTCTCCAATTCTGATCTCTCACGATAATCCAGCGACAAAAAGGGCACCAGTCTCATAAGAGACATATACAACATCACAAAACAACAGGTATGTCCTGGACAGTAAACGCCCTTTGTGCTTGTCGTGTTTAGTAACTCATTCAACGTTTTTTAAAAATATTTTAGAGTTTGCGAGTTGTTTGTCTTGGATCGGATGTTAGAATAATGAACCAATTAGTGTGTAAAAGTGGTCAATATCAGCCAGTTTCTTTGCAAAAGACATAAAGGCTACATCCTTCTAGAAATTTAATTGTCATTGTGTTTCGCAAATTTAACGGTTTATTGTTCTAGTTTATTCTAAGCAAAGTCATTATCAAGGTAGACCTGGAGAGCTTCGATAGGCATTATGGTATTTCCCATAGAAATTTAATTTCAATAGAACGTTGTTTGATAAACTAAAGGCTAATTTTGGACCACTCTCCAAATCTGACCTTTCACGATAATCGAGCGACAACAAAAGGCCACCAACCTCATATGAGCGATCTACAACATCACAGCACAACAGGTGTGTCTTGGAGGTAGTAAGCTCCCTTTGTGTTTGTCGTGTCGAGTTATTCATTCAAAGTTTATCAATTAAACATTAAAAGTTCTCTTCCTGCTGGATCGGTAAAAAGCGACATTAGCCAGTCAATATAGGTGATCGTGAATATGTGGCAGTGAGGCTCAAATTGCCTCTACTCCTACTACTAATCCATTCTTATTCTGCGTTTAAACAAATCTGCCAAAGGACATGTCTCTCGACGCGAGTTTCACCACTTTGTGTGTGGTATTCCGCAAGATGATTTACCCGAAAAGACAAAAGTTGGTGTGTTTACATCATGTATGTTTATAGAGACATATTATGAGATCTGTCTATCTATCCGTCCGTCCGTTCGCAACTTTTCGTCCTAACCCTAGAACCGCTGTTGTGGGTTAAGTAACTAGATAGAACAAGTTGTAACGAACACATTTGTTTATTGTTTTGTGTCTACTGATCGCCACCAAAAGAGTAGCCGTTAACGTGTCACTTGCAACACTTAGGAAACAGCCGTCCACACCATACTGTGCCATAAACAATAAAAAATCGAAGACTGCCCCCCCCCCCCCTCCAATGTGTTTTTGTTCTTGAGGACACAAATTTCACGGTTATTCACGCTGTTGGGGTAGGATTGTAATATATGACAACTTCAGAAATTAGCAGTCTTCCGGGGACTTAGTATCGAACGTGTTTTTATTTTTGAAAACAATGAAAACCGGTTCAGCCAGTTACAGAGGTGTGTTGACGATTTAAATGCAGACGGGGAACCACAGTGCAGTTATATTTGTCGATAACTTCCTGTTGATCTCTACAAGACAAAATCCATACATGGGAATGACATGACCACCATCCGATTTTAAATCTTCAAAACACATTTTCAGTGTATAAACCTACACACACGGATTGAAATAATTGGATGGGACATGGCATGACATGATATTAATTATTTGATACAATAAAGTGCACTAAGACATAGACGCATGTTTTGCTTAAATCGGGACAGCAATACATTTTCACTAAATGATTTGTTCTGGATCGTGAGAGATGAGCAACATTGAGTTTCATATATCACCATCACCATCACCATCACTGACTATGAAATGAAAACAGCCAAAGAGAAGACCAACAACAAATATAACTACAGTCCATGCATGTAGGTTAAAATAGTACATTCCTTGGAGTATAAATGACAATTGAATAAAACAAACCACCGAATACATGTAGTATGCTGTCCAAAATGTCTTATTTTTGTATGTAGTACATGCGTGTCAAGTTTGGTGCTTTTACGATAAAATGCACGATTTTGTCATCTATCCGCCCCACTATTTGTGCATTAGATTAGACGCCTTCAATCATAAACAATCATTTTATAGAACTGGAAGTGGAATTACGAACAAAAATCTGCGATAAGAAATTCTATAAGATGTTGGGTGTGGGCTGGGGGGGGGGGGGGGGGGGGGTATCGAATAAATTTATTCTCAATACTTGGATGTCATATGAGTTTGTTATTTTGTGCATAATATTAGATAATCCTTCAATCAAAAACAATCATTTTTAGAACTGGAATTTCGAACAAAAATCTTCGATCTGAATTGGGTGGGGGTGGCGAATAACTTTATTCTTCAAACTTGGGGTGGCGAATAACATTAGTCTTTAAACTCCGACGTAGATAAGTTTCTAATTTTTTGTATTTGATTAGACGATCCTTCATTCATAAACAATCATTTCATAGAACTGGAAGTCGAATTGCGAATAAAAATCTGCGATCTGAAATTATGTATTGGTTGGTGGGTTGGCGGGGTGGTGAATAACTTTATTCTTAATACTTGGATGGCAGATGAGTTTCTTATGCTGTACATTAGATTAGTCGATTGACATTGAAAATTGGAATAGAGTCCAATTATTTAGCACAACCCATCCTGATGTTGAAAATGTACATGCCATGCTGCTACTAAGAAAAGTATACAAGGGACCAGTTTTTGAACACTTGCCCCAACACTAGTGAAATCTATTTCATTCCTTGGATTGTCTTTGAGGTGTTTGATGAATGTTAATTAACCATAGAGTTAGAGATAGAACAAAATTTATTAAGGTTAACGAGCCATACAGCTCTAGCGCAAAATGAACAATGACCGTTTTCAACTACATCGGGTCTTGTGTACAATGTTATAAATCTATATTTTATCTGACAACCATAGAGGTCACTTGACATTAAACCACATTAAATCACACCAACATCATAGTGAAATGTATTTTATTCCTTGTATTGTCTTTAAGGTGTTTGATGAATGTCAATTAACCATAGAGTTAGAGACAGAACAAAATTGATGAAGGTTAACTAGCCATACAGCTCTAACGGCAAAATGAACAATGACCGTTTTCAACTATATCGGGTCTTGCGTACAATGTTATAAATCTATATTTTATCTGAGTTAAACAACCCACAATGTTAACTCCAACCTTCCTGAGCACATCTGCTGTTTCGACTGAACAGGAAACAATAAAGGCAAGTGAACCGGATGATTTGGGGATATATGGCGGCTATTGGGGTAGATTTGGTCAAAAACATGAACAAAAATCCTCGAAGATATCCTGATTTTTGCTTAAGACGGCAGCCATCTTGGATTTGGAGATCACGTGACATTAAAACATTGGAATAGAGTGCAATTATTTTTATCACAACCCTTCCGATGTTGAAAATATGCATGCCATGCTTCTACTAAAAAAAGTATACAAGGAACCAGTTTTTGAACAGTTGCCCCAACCCTAGTAAATGTCCCGTAGTAATATGGAAATCATTATTAATTTTGTTTGACCCCAACGGTTTCGTGATCATTTTACCTTGATAAAAATATGATATATGTATCGTGCATGGACCTCAACGTTGCAATTTATTTTGCTAAATCGGCTGCGTGGCCAGCACCATGGCTGTCACAAGGGAATCCTTGAATTCTCGTGCGGTGCCACACAGCGGGCATCTATATAAGACAGGGAGGCAACCATATAACCCGTTCCATATTTTCGAAAATAGGGCTGAAGTCGTGCATGGAGTGTCAAAATAGCCCCTTTTGATACTAAATCGGCTGCGTAGCCAGATCCATGGCGGCCACCCGGGAATTCTTGCATTTTCGGGCGGTGCCATCCAGCGGGCATCTATATGACATGGACGTGACTATATAGCCCCTTCAAAATATTCGAAAATTGGTCTGAATTCGTGCATGGAGACCAAATAGCACGTTTTGTTACTAAATCGGCTGCGTAGCCAGAACCATTGCGGCCCCCTGGAATCCTGGCATTTCCGCTCGGTGCCACCGAGCGGGCATCTTATATATGACATGGGCACGACCATATATACACGTAAGGATTCCCTTGTGACTGCAATGGTTCTGGCCACGCAGCCGATTTAGCAACAAAAATGGCAATGTTGAGCTCCGTGCACGACTTCAGCCCAATTATCGAACATTTGGGAAGGGGTTATATGGTTGCGTCCCTGTCCCATGGACGCCCACCGAGTGGCACCGCATGAAAATGCAAGGATTCCCGGGAGGCCGCCATGCTTTTAGCTACGTAATCATGTTTATGGGCTGCGAAACGGTTTTCAAAAACATTTCTTTGTTTTTTGTAACATCTCCCAGTCTGTTGTTGAAAATACGTATGAGTATTAGGTCCTGATGGATCTGGGGTTTCTCTATCCATATTGTCGATTTAATTGTTTAAATACCAGAGGAGCAGATGGTGGCGATTTTGTGCCATGTCTATATAGTGGTATAAACGATACGACGTCACGATATCGGGAAGAGAAGTCCCAGAACCCAAGATACTGGCAGGTATACCACGAGGAGATCAGCGAAACCCACTTGAAATCCCAAACGCTCTGTATAGTCACACCGACTATCGACCCATTGGCCAAAGCCGGGACTATAGCCTATAGTACATGTATGAGGTGGCGCGGCATTTCCAAATTAATTGTCAACACACCTCATCCCACACGGACAACATCTTCATGTATACGGTATTTTTATTTGTTTATATCTGCATTAAGTATACACTAATACTATAAAACAAGTTGATTATACGGTGACAGTCTTGACTTCTTGTTTACACTCAGACAGGATGTCACCCGGAAAACTAGCAATTTATTTGTGCCTAATATTCAGCCAACTTAAGTCGGACAACGATTCCAACATTTATAACCAAAATATGCAATATATGTATATAGTCATTCTCCAAGACAATGCCAATTTGTATTGTAATAATCAATCGGATAGGAATTTCATGAAAGCATTGTCATTCTGTGTACGTAGCATCAATTATAAGACTGGAGCTATATATTTCAGCCTTGTCAATACATGCCCAGCGATACTTATATCGATTGGCATGTGTCGCTCGTCAACGTTTCAGCAGGAAGGGAGCCTGATGTTGAAATGTAAACCGTTGAAAGAAGCACTCAATGTGATAAATACAATAGGATTTTACCACCCAAGGCGCACCTGTTATTCTGGAAATCCATATATTAATCTTATGAGACTGGTGGCATATTGTGATCGCCAGCGAACAGAATTGGAGAGGTGATTAAAAATCACTCTATAGATACTGACACACAATGTTCTGTTGAAATGAATCTCCTAATTGAAAATACCGCTAGGTTTATCGACGCTCCGTGGGTCTACTTGGATAGATCTTGAAACTTATGATGCAGAATAGCTTTTACCTTCCTTTAACTCAATTGCAAATTAATTGATTAATATTGGCATCTATCACAAAGAAATGGGTTCATCGTCCAAACCATGACTAAAACGCACACTGCCATACATATTTAATAGAAAACATTTTTGACATAGCATCATACATCCTGGGACCCAACTTTACCCGAGCCTGTGTACATATTCCGTCCTTTTCCAGTCATTTTTTTTTAATTTGGCACAGATATTAAACATCGTTGGAACCTGCAATTCTGAGTTTGGTTGGAACCATTTTTGTCGAGTTCTTGTCATTTTTGCCGACTTTTCTAGCTCGTTAGCGCAATAACTTGAACAAATATTAACCGATTTTAACAATGTTTTGCGTAAGAGCTGTTTTAAAAAAATATCTTGGACGAGTTCGAAAACCAGACTTATCCGATCTTTTCTACCGCAATTATGGCCCCTAGTTTGACGAATTTTCTTGATTTTCAACATTTGAGGTTTCCGGATGATGACATTTATTCCGGACATATCCAATCCTTCGGTTAGCCACATTGGACATTGTGGTCGGTCGACCTTTTATTTAATATGATTTGCGACGGTCATATCAGTGTATCATTTCTAGATGAAGACAATCCAACTCGACCACCCATCGGACACTTGAATTATTCTAAACCACACAACTATCGACATTGCCGCGCCGTATATATCAGTACCAGATTCCTAGATTATATCCACGGTCCCCACACTACTTTCCCACCCATCGGAAACATGAATTATCAAAAAAATGCTCTTCATTGTTGGTCCACAAAATTTTAGGAGACAACGATACGATTAGGTGCCATTAACTTAGCAGGTATAATCCCATGCGCATTAAGATTCGTCGACTAAGATTGTTACAAGTAACACCAGGGAGGTACAGCTTCACCTATGTAGCCTCTGATGTCTACATATATAGAGTACATACAGTTTGCATTGGTGTGTGGCACCGTGGTACGGTATATATCATCTCATTCAAAACCAGCTAAATAATCTTTTAATTCTTATTTTTTAAAAACACAGATTCACCCATATTAGCATTGCACTGTATCAACCCAATTTATTATGCTGTAATGCCGTTGAAGGTTGGTTGTGAGTTTGTGAGTAGCTTCATATCTGCCCTTACACAAGTTCCATGAATTCCGTTACTAGTTCCCAGACCAACCCCAGTTTCTAGTTCCCAGTTCTCATAATATGATAACAATCGTTACTGAATCGCCCACATGTATGTATGCATAATCACAGCAGCTACGGTGCCATCCTTTCTGGATTTTTCTTGTGCCGCGACTAGTCCATCTAGAAATCACAAACCAGGTCACATACGCTCGTCCAGCTGTTCAAAATTGGGCGTAAGTCGTGCATGGGGTCAACATAATGAAAAAAGGTCAGTTTTCGTTGCTAAATCGCCTGCGTAGGCATAACCATAGCAGCCACGATGTTATTGTTCTGGATTCGTTTTGTGCCGCTACTAGTTCATCTCAAAATAAAAAAAACTTGGTCACAATTAACCTGTCCAGCTGTTCAAAAATTGGGTGTAAGTCGTGCGTGGAGGAAATTAACAATTTCCCGTTGCCAAATTCCAATATGTATGCATAATCACAGCAGCCACGGCCACGGGGCTATCCTTGTGTATTCTTGTGCTGCCACCAGTCCATCTAGAAATCACAAACTGGGTCACATACGCCCATCCAGCTGTTCAAAAAATCGCCTTTGTTCTGACAACACTATTGTTTGTAAAAGAGCAGACAAAGGAGGTGCACTGGTGATTATGGAAGCGACCGACTATGCCAACAAATCGGAAGATACACTCTTGGACGATCGTTTTTACAAGACACTTCCTACAAATGAGGAGAAGTTTGTCACAAAGTTCTCTAAATGCCTAACTGATAAAGAAGCCGAATATCTCACAAAATTTGAGATGAAATGCAGCTCTTACGGATTAAGCAAAATTCATAAAAGTCCCACAATCCAACAGGCAAATAAAGAACAGAATTCCGCGTATATCCGAGTGCCCAGGTGTGGATAATATGGTCACTGATGTTAGTCGGGAAAATTTCTTTTGCGTGTATATACAGTTGGTGTTCGAGATAAATCATCCAGAATATCGCAAAATTTGACTGAGTGAACATTTGGATGAATGTGGAAAGAATCAATATTCGATCTTCCCATTCCAAAAACTGTTCTCAGCAAACAGAATACGCCGAACCCGGAAGGAAGATTTCTACGTTGATCACTTCCGATGCAAACTAAATGCGCCCAGGAAATGACGTTGTGTAAAGCTGGGTTGTCTCCCTTGACACTATGATGTCTCATGTTATTCTTGGACCATATATATAACTGTGCACACGTTACTTTAAACTGTGAAATATATATATATATTTGCCAATGTCTGTTCCATAACAATTTACAGGGACCATCTCGATAACAATAGAGAGGTCTATTTTTGGTACTTTTTTTTACAAGAAAGATAATGGATAAGATAGTGCGGGTTAGAATTTTCTAAAGTGACAGTAGTAATGGGGGGCACTATGGCCCAGTACCCCCCAGTGGGGGGCACTATGGCCCAGTACCCCCCAGTGGGGGGCACTATGGCCCAGTACCCCCCAGTGGGGGGCACTATGGCCCAGTATCGAATACTGGACCATAGATCGTCCAGTATTCGATACTGGGCCATAGTGCCCCCCAGTGGGGGGCACTATGGCCCAGTATCGAATACTGGACGATCTATGGTCCAGTATTCATTACTGGGCCATAGTGCCCCCCACTGGGGGGTACTGGGCCATAGTGCCCCCCACTGGGGGGTACTGGGCCATAGTGCCCCCACTGGGGGGTACTGGGCCATAGTGCCCCCACTGATGGGTACTGGGCCATAGTTCCCCCCTGAGGATAGATATTCCTGTCATTGATGTGATATTTCTGATCGGAAAAAATGAAAATGGACTTAGAATTATTTTTTTTCAAAAGGAAAATCTCACTTTGGAAAATATCAATTAGCAATCAAGAGTTTTTCTTTTCGAATATTTGGTGGCCCTGAAAAGGGCCGTTTTATTTTTGTTATAGTTTAGAATCCGCCACATTGAACTTCTTTGTTCGCCAAAACTTCAATTGATTTGTCTCCTCGCCTCATCCATATTTCGCATTCACAATAATGCTCGTGGCAAACGTGTGGGATCCACACTAGAGTTATTGATGACTTGAATCTTGGTGTTGATTTGTAGCCGCCTTTGGTAGCATCAAACATGACGATAGGTCGCTGTATAACAGTCGCCGCTAATTCAACCATCAATCTTGATTCAGCCAAAAGTGGTGTGCGCCGTAAATCTTGTGCCGACGCACCAAGTTCGTCACTCTCTGCGTAGTACAGGTCAACTGCCGCATCTCTCAGAACCATCCATCCATCGGTCGTCCCGTAAACCGCAACGCTGAGTGCCCTCCAAAACAGAGATATTTCTTCGCCGCCGCACACTGCTTTACAGTATACCCCCTGTACCATTATCTCGTCAAGATCTGTTATGTTTACAGCAGTCATCTTTGAATGTAGAATAAGTCTGAAGATCCGTCTTGAACATATATTACGATTGTGCGGGCGGTAGAGAAAGCACATAATACTTTGACGTTAAAAATGACAAATGCTTCCTGACGTTGTGTTTCTTTACAGTGCATTATCTGTAGTTTTCACTATTTCGATATGTTATAGATTAAATTCATGATAGTATATGCAATTAATTAAGATGTTTTAACATATGAATTCATCTTCGTTCATAAACGATGACCAAGTAAAGTTATCGATTGTAATGATGAAGAAAAATGTTCAGTATGTTTTCTTGTGTTCAGTTTTATGTATAAAATATGTACATCTCCAAAAACAAAACTAGAAAAACATTCCATATTTTCCTAACGAGGTAACAAATATATCAATCATGTATACCAAATAATAGATAATGATCTAACGAAATAAAAAACATTTGTTTGATCGCTATGCAATAATGATCAAGAAAAATATGAATGCTGATCCGTCTCTGAAAAAACACAACGCCAGGAAACATTTGTCAATTTTAACGTCAATGCGACATGTGATTTCATTGACGCCCGTGTCAAATGTATAAAAATATTTTCGAATTTGATCAACGTTACATTGCATTGCTATCAAAGATGGATCCGTTAACAGAATTTCTTCAGAGTGAGATATACAGTAATCCTGTTGTACAGAATACATATGCGGCACCACAGTCAACAGGCCAAGCTAATACGACAATGACTATAGGTGGTGATACACTCATTTTAAAAGCGATTTTAGATGAACTGAGATGTCTTCGCAGGGATATTGACGTGAAAACACAAGTAACGCATCAAGAAGTAAAAGTGAATCTTCGTTTCGTTGCAGAAGAGATAGATATACCAATCAGGGTTCATGATGTTCAGAAATCGAAAGAACAGAAACAGATCAAAAAAGAAAAAATATTGGCTGCGAAAGAAAAAGAACCTAAAAGTATCATGAAGCCTTCTACTGAGACAAAAGTCAGATTTCGTCTTCCTTGTAAAGAATCTAAAGATACAGAGAAAAGTGATGAATTCGCAAAAGCTATTGGTTCTCATGGGAAAGATATGTCAAGATATAAGAAAAACACAAAACGATGTTAAAGTCAGATGATAATTTTAAAACGGCCCTTTTCAGGGCCACACACATTTCCCAAAAGGTTACTCTTTCATTGCTGAAAAAATCAAAAACACGATTGTTCAATTTATATTTTATTCAACAACAAATATTTGCAAGTATATTTTGTTTTAAATTATTCATGGCGTGATTTTTTCAAAACAAAACATAGGGTACAAAGAACATTATTAGTTATTAAGCAATGCTAAAAGTTTTTCTTTTTGAAAAAATTGGTTGGTCCTGAAAAGGACCGTTTTTGTTTTTGGCCCTGAAAAGGGCCGTTTTGTATGGCATCAAAGTTCACGCCACGATTTTCTTTTGAGACTTTTGCTTTTGTTCCAACGCTGTTGTTTTTTGCATATTTGCATAACCAGTTTTGCACTGGCGGTTACTTCTTTTGCGTGTCCGGCCCGCATTATCTGGGGTGATAGCCCTATCGTTCCTCTTAGTATAGACATCAACGGTTCGGGGATTTCGGACATCTTTGAATGCAGAATAAAAATTGTTCACGGCCGTGTTTGAACATATATCACGATTGCGCGGGCGGTAGAGAAAGCACATAATACTTTGACGTTAAAAATGACAAATGCTTCCTGACGTTGTGTTTCTTTTCAGTGCATTATCTGTTAGTTTCACTATTTCGATATGTTATAGATTAAATTCATGATAGTATATGCAATTAATTAAGATGTTTTAACATATGAATTCATCTTCGTTCATAAACGATGACCAAGTAAAGTTATCGATTGTAATGATGAAGAAAAATGTTCAGTATGTTTTCTTGTGTTCAGTTTTATGTATAAAATATGTACATCTCCAAAAACAAAACTAGAAAAACATTCCATATTTTCCTAACGAGGTAACAAATATATCAATCATGTGTACCAAATAATAGATAATGATCTAACGAAATAAAAAACATTTGTTTGATCGCTATGCAATAATGATCAAGAAAAATATGAATGCTGATCCGGTTCTGAAAAAACACAACGCCAGGAAACATTTGTCAATTTTAACGTCAATGCGACATGTGATTTCATTGACGCCCGTGTCAAATGTATAAAAATATTTTCACTTTTTCAGTGAACTTCATTCATTATGCCGTCTCTAAAGAAATTTATCAAGAAGCTATGGAGGAAGAGAGATTCGTCAGAGGAGACGAAAATCAGAACCTATAGGAAATGGCAGGATTCTCCTGAACAAAAGGTGGTGCAGAAACAGATGTTAACAGATTTTCTGGCTCGGCGACGACCATCGGCTGAAGTATGTGATCAAGAACCAAGCAATCTTGATCTCGTGGAGATCTTGTCACAGATCTCGAAGAAAGATCTGTGCAATGCAGCAATTGACAGCTTCGCTCAGGCTGCTGCGGCGCACAGTTCAAACCCTACTTGGTCTGTGACAATTAATCCCAACGGGATATATCCTGATTTGGCAGAATTTTTATGAATTCTGGAAAAGAAAAACGGCCCTTTTCAGGGCCACCCACATTCCCCAAAAAGGTTACTCTTTCATAGCTGAAAAAAACAAAACAAAACACGATTGTTCAATTCATAATTTATTCACAATATAATTTTCAAATGTTTGTATCGATTCATTTATCTGTTTTTGGAATGTAGAATTGTCTCAGCTTCTTTTTCTTGGAAGTTTTCTTGGAATTTTCAAAATCTGGATGCTTATCTTCAGATTTGTTCTGTGAATCATTCGTAGGATCAACAGGTCGGGGTTGTTTGAAAACATCTGATGTTGTAGACATCTCTTCAGTTTTGATAACTGCATTTTGTTCTTGTATTGTTACTGCTTGTAGACTTTTTTGTATAGTTTTCACATTTTTTTTGTCGTCGAAATCTGTTTTACATTGGAAGGACCAATGGGAGTCTTGTCCGCATTTGTAACAGTAACCATATGGTGGTTTCCAATTTTTATCAGCTTTGTTTTTCTCTTGTTTCTCTTGCCATTGCATTTTGTTACAAAATTTAAACAAATCAGTAGAGATCTGTCTCAATTCGACAAGATTATCTTGAATTTTTCTAGTCTGTAGTAGTGTAGATTCTTCTTTATGCAGCTCAATATAGCTCTCTTCAATAACTGCAGGCCTTGGTCTTTTTCTAACAATATCTTCTTCGCTGGCGGAGTCGTCTGAAACAGGTCTTTTGATTCTCTTAAACATTTTTGTCTTGAGTTTTTGTCAGCAAAAAATATTGCGACTGGCTTCTTCGGAGTTGAAGTGTAAAGTGTATAATTACACAATTTTACACTTGCTTTTATAGCATTTTTCATCGTGACTGCTATAAAAGCAGGTGTTAAAATTGTGTAATTATACACTTTACACTTCAACTCCGAAGAAGCCAGTCGCAATATTTTTTGCTGACAAAAACTCAAGACAAAAATGTTTAAGAGAATCAAAAGACCTGTTTCAGACGACTCCGCCAGCGAAGAAGATATTGTTAGAAAAAGACCAAGGCCTGCAGTTATTGAAGAGAGCGAAATGGAAACTGATGAGGCAGAAAGTGAAGAGAGCGATATGGAAACTGATGAGGCAGAAAGTGAAGAGAGCGATATGGAAACTGATGAGGCAGAAAGTGAAGAGAGCGATATGGAAACTGATGGAGGCGAAAGTGAAGAAAGTTCTAGTGATGGTCAGATTGGACGCGGTCGAAGACAGAATAGAGAAATTGGTGGGAAGAGAAAGAGAAGTCTGGCTAGAGAGCGTGTTGTGTTCAATCCAACAAAATATTTCAAATTGGAGCTGAACTCGGAGAAATTTTCCAGAAAATTTAAATCAGCATCACGACAATTTGGTGTGAAATTCGAGAAATTTACAGATCCAATCGAAAACATTCCAGAGATATTTGAGAAGTTGACAGAAGAATTGAAACAGAAATGTTCAGCAAATGAGAAGACAAGAATCAGAGTTACGATAAATCATCCAGGACTTGATATGAACATTTTCATTCCATTCACAAAAGCCAGTGAATTGAATGGTGAGACACTCATGGATAATATTCAAAATGTGGTTCAATCAAATGCAGACTTTACAATTCATGACGGTGCACTCAATTTCGAAATCTTCGTTACAGATATTCCGGAAGGTGGTACACGACACTCACTACATTATGGACCATTTGCAGACAAGAACAAGCTTACAAAAGTGAAAAGAAGTATTGTCCGGATTGAAAATGCTGATGATGTTATGTGTATGGCAAGATCTATTGTCGTCGGAATGTGTAAGGCAGATAGTGATGGATCTGCGTGCTGGTCAAAGAAATGGAAAAGAATAAGACAATCAATATACACAGCACAAACAGATGCAGCAAAAAATCTACTCAACCGTGCTGGTATTCCACACGATACAGTTTGCAGTATCAATGAGTTCCACAAGATTCAAGAAATATTGTATCCAGAATATGTTGTGAAAATTCACAATGAATTTGCTGGCGCTGGATTTCTATTTGAACCTGCAGAAATGTGTTTGGAGAGCAAATGTGTACACATCTACTACAACAACAATCACTTCGACACCATAACATCAATCAAAGGATTTCTAGGCACCAGCTACTACTGCGAATTCTGTGACATTGGATTCAAAAGTCGTGGCGATCATCGATGCAGATTTGTTTGTGCATGCTGGTCATTGACACAGTGTAATTTCACAAATTTGGTGAAGTGTAGAACGTGTCGACGATCATTCAGAAGTAAATCTTGTTTCGACAACCATTTGAAGACGGAAGGAAAACAGAAAAGAAAAATATGTGATTTGGTTCAACTATGCAACATTTGTGATGAAGAATTTCTCATCAATAAATCAAACAGACATATATGTGCGGGGTTGAAGAAATGCAAACATTGCAAAGAAATCGTTGAAGCAGATCACAGGTGCTACATTCCAAAATATGAATCACCGGAAAAGAAACCTGCAAAGATTCCATATGTATTCTTTGACTTTGAATGCAGACAAGACACAGGTGTTCATATTCCAAACTTCTGTGTTGCACATACCGCTTGTGGAGATTGCATGTGCAAACCAATCGAAGAAAAATGTGAAACATGCGGACCGGATTCCAGAGAATTTGTATTCAAGGGTGACAACGTTTTAACAGACTTCACAAACTGGTTATTCCATCAAGATCACAAAGGATGTGTTGCAATAGCACATAATGCTCAGGGATACGATGCACAGTTTCTACTTCAAGCACTCATACAAAGTGGAATTCATAAACCAGAACTGATCATGAATGGAAACAAAATTCTCAGTTTAAAATGCAACAGCGTGAAAGTTATTGATTCTCTGAGTTTTCTGATGATGCCGCTTTCAAAATTTCCACAAACTTTTCAGCTGAATGAGATGGCAAAAGGACACTTTCCACATTGGGCGAATTCACCAAAGTTTCAAAATTACATTGGACCTTACTTGGCTTGTGATTACTACAAACCAGATATGATGAGCGTGGAAAATCGAGAGAAATTCTTTGAATGGTACAATGAGAAAATAGAAAATTATGCGATATTCAACTTCCAAGAAGAGATAGAGAAGTACTGCAAATCAGACGTGGATATTCTTCGCCGTGGATGTGGAAAATTCAGGAAATACATATTGGAAACAGAACAGATTGACCCGTTCATTGAGTCAATAACATTGGCACAAGTTTGCAATTTGGCATGGAGGAAGAATTCAATGCCAGAGAAAACAATTGGAATCATTCCAGATGGTGGATACCCATGTGCTAAAAACTATTCCATGAAAGCGATACGTTGGCTTCAACATATATCATTGTCACGTATGATAACAATCAAGCATGCTTTGAATGGAGGAGAAATCAAGATTGGTGGACACTACGTCGATGGATATGAGGAAGCCACAAGAACAGTTTTTGAGATGAATGGATGTCTGTTTCATGGATGTCCAAAATGTTACAACAACAGACAATACAAGAATCCCTATACGATGCTCACCATGGAAGAATTATATACAAGAACCCAACAGAAGAAAGATGAACTGGAAAGTCTTGGTTACAGAGTTGAATCAATTTGGGAGCATCAGATCGACGAAAGAATGAAATCGGATGTGAAATTCAAACAACAAATGGAATCTTTCTACAAACATCGAGACCCCATTTTGCCAAGAGAAGCATTGTTTGGTGGACGTACAAATGCCATCAAATTGTACGAGGAAATTGATCAAGATTCCACAAAAGAAATCAAGTTCATCGATGTGTGTTCGTTGTATCCATTTTGCAACAAATATAAATTCTACCCTGTTGGACATCCAGAAATTTTGAGCCAAGAGCAGATCGATCAAGAACACATTAGAGACTATGCGGGGCTTGTTAAATGTACAATTTTACCACCATCGAAATTGTATATTCCAGTTCTACCGATTCATTGTAACAAGAAAATGGTTTTTACTCTGTGCAACACTTGTGCCATCAATGAGAACGAGGCATGTAACCATTCAGAAGAAGATCGAGCTATAACCGGAGTGTGGACCACGCCAGAATTATTCAAAGCAATGGATGTTGGCTACAAAATACTTGATGTGTACCAAATTTGGCATTGGACAGATTGGACAGATGAAATATACAAATCCTATATCGATAAACATCTAAAGATCAAACAGGAATGTAGTGGTTATCCATTTGGTGTTGAGACAGAAGAACAGAAACAAAAGTTTGTACAGGATTATTATGCAGCTGAGGGTATAAAATTGGAGAACATCGAGAAGAATCCAGGAAAACGTCAAATATCTAAAATTATGATTAATTGTATATGGGGTAAGAATGCACAAAGAAATCTTATGTCAAAAACAGAGTATGTGGATAAACCATCACGTTATTTTGAATTGCTTACTAGTAACAATATAATTGTTCAAAATGTTACACTTCTTGATGGTGACAAATTCATTCTGGTAAATTATGTTGACATCTTAGATAATATTGAACCTCATCATTCAGCAAATGTTGTTGTTGCTTCTTTTGTTACAGCGTATGCAAGATTACAATTGTATAAAGTTTTAGAAAAACTTGGAGATAGAGTGCTGTATTTTGATACAGACAGCTGTATGTATGTCAGTGATCCATCAAAGAAGAACATCAAAACTATCGAAGGAAGATTGGGGAAATGGAGCGACGAACATCCAGATGCAAAGATTGTCAAATTTGTTGGACTTGGGCCAAAGAACTACGGATATGAATACATCAAAGATGGGAGAAGATACACCAAATGTAAGGTAAAAGGTATCACTCTTGATTACAGCACAAGTCAAAAAGTTAATTTTGAAACAATGGTACAATGTGTTAATGATCGTGAAAATTTCAAAACTGTTGTTGAGTATCCTTCCAGAATTAAAAGACAAAAGAACCATCAATTGATTAGTGAGTGTCAAACCAAAACTTTCAGATCGGTGTACACAAAACGAAAACTCGTCAATGGTATTCATACATACCCATACGGATGGAGATGTTGAGTCATTTCATGTCAAGATGTTGGCAGGAGTAGTACCTCCAGAAATTGCTGAGAAGATTTATGGATATTTGGTGGCACAGTCAACGCTTATTCCAGAGATAAAGAAGGAATTACAAGAAGTCTGGTTTGAAAGAGAAAAGAAAGCAATACTACGATGCTGTGATGTCGGCGAATGTTTACAGAGATTGGCCTATCTTGAGTCAAGTATATCTTCTCATTTCTCTCAAAAATATATTGAATCATTTATTAAATTCAAAACATTTTTTCTCATTGAAAAAATATCTGATTTTTGGACATTTGGTGCTGATCAACACCATTTAGATTTAGATTTAGGAACTTTTGATGAACATGACTATATTCATTATACAAAGTATGATGATCATTTACCTCTTGATGGGGGAACTTTTGAATCAGTTCCTAGGATCTATGGGTATTTGTTAACAAAAAAAATGTCAACATATGCAAAAATTAAAAACATTTTGGGGGATGATTTTTTTATTTACAGAACAAAGCACAGAAGAATAGAAGACTATGATGATTGGATTATTGAAATGTATGGAAATATTTACAGCTTTGGAGATTTCGGTTTAAAAACTAAATTCACACGTCGTTAAGTTCACTCTCTGATTAGACATCAAAGTGACAACATGGAAGAATCTTTACTTTTCCAACATCCGTGTAATTTCTTTATCAGCGGCCCTAGTGGATCAGGTAAAACAGAATTTGTTAAAAAAGTTATTGAATTTAAACACGATTTATTCCAAACACCACCAAAGAAAATAGTTTGGTGTTACAAAGAATGGCAAGACACATACAATCGTATAAAAGAAATTGATAACGTTAAGTTTATCGATGGTATTCCAGACGATGATGAGGAAATTGTATCAGATAAATCATTTCCTCATCTTGTTGTTTTCGATGACATGATGGGGGAACAAGATGAAGACAAAATAATGCTTTGGTTTACTAGAAAAGGTCATCATCGAAATGCTTCAATAATTTACATTACTCAAAACATGTTCCAAAAATCAAAAAGTAGCAGAACTATAAGTTTGAATGCACACTACATGGTTTTATTTCAAAGCGTTCGAGATAAAAATCAAATAAAAGTTTTGGCTCATCAAATGCAAACCAATCATTTGAAACAAGCATACGAAGATGCAACTTCAATAAATCATGGATATATTTTAGTAGATTTTCATCCTAGAACAGAAAATTATTTGCGAATTAGAACTGATATTTTCCATAAATGGTTGACAGCTAATGACCGAGGTCCTGTCATATATTCAAAAGTATAAATTCAGTTGTTGTTATTTTTTTCATTTTAGAACCATGTCGTCCACCGAGATGTTTAGTCGTGATGAACTGTCACAAATTATAAATTTCTTCACTTTTGCAGCTGAATTATTTCTTGAAAATGATTGGAAATTACCATCACAGACAAAAAAGTTTTTTCAGAGAAATAAAAATGTTCTTAAAAAAATCTCTGATCGATCAACTGATATGGAAACAAAACGCAAATTAATTTTACAACGAGGTGGTAGTGGGTTTCTTGGAGGAGTTTTAATTAGAAGTCTTTTGAAAAATTCATTTGAACAAACTGGTAGACAATCTAAAAGTAAATCAAAGGTTTCTCCAAAACGTTCAAAGATTACTCGGAAGCAAACACAACAAAGAGGTAATCAAAAAGAATCTAAACGTAAAACAAAGCTTTCTCTAAATCATTCAAAGTTTACACCGATGCAAACTCAACAAAATCAACATTCTAAATTTACACCTATACCTTCTCAGCAGAACCCTCAACATCAACCGTTACAAAAAAAACCAGTTATTGATCTTGAATTTTCAAAATTTATGCCGTTGTCTGATGCATCGAAATCTGCATTCGAAGCTTTAGAATGGTTCAATCCGAAAAGATAAAAGATGAAACATATAATTTTTCTGCTCATTTTGAGACAACTACTTAGACTGTGAAGATGCCTTCAAAAACTAAGAGCCGGAAAGCACCGCTGATAAAAAAATATGGTGAGTTGATTGTTGCAATGAGTAAAGTTCCATCTGCATATAAAAAGAAAATGATCAACGATGCTCCGAAACAAGTGATGGATTGCATTTCAGAATGTTGTCAAAATCTTTTAAAAGGTAATGTAAAACTGAATGAAGCTCAGAACCGCAAGTTACATTCGAAGCGTAAACATATCAGATATCTTGCAGACAAGAACAAACCTTTGCAACAAAAGAAGAAAATTTTGAATCAAAAAGGTGGCTTTTTACCATTATTATTTCTTGCTCCATTGATTAGCAAAACATTAGGTGCAGTTGTTAAAAATATTTTGTAAAAACTAAATCTCAAATAAATATGAAGAAAATGGTTATTGTACCATTCAGAATGTTGGAAGATTTCAAACAATGGGAAATGTCAGAAATGAATAAACCTCAATTACCTCCTGATCCTGCAATTTCAAATGTTTCAGATTCTTACAAAGAATTGAAATCAGTTTATGATAAAAATATTTCTGAATCAGAAAAGTCACAGTTATTTGGAGAAAATTTGTACAAATTGAAAACTTCACAAAAATCTTTAAATTCAAAATTCAGATTACCTGAACAAAAGTTATCTGAAAACTTTGGGAAAATGAGTGACCATATATTGGAAAGTGTGCCATCTAAATTTCGTGGTAAAGCACAACAAATTTTATCATTGTTGTCAACTAATCCTAAACTTAGATGGGATGATCGTGGACAATTAATTTATGGAACAGAAACAGTTACTGGATCAAATATAATTGATTTGATAAACGATGTTGTTCGTCACCGAAAAGGTTTTAACCCAGTTGGTTATGAAACATTCCTACGTGGATTGGGGGAACTTAATATACCACAAGATTATGTAGGTAACAGGGATCGATGGCTGTGGATGCAAAGACATTTAAAAGGTCACACTGGTGATGAGTTTCATACACCTCATGCAACTCCTATCAGTGGCAAGTCAAGAAAACGTTCAGTTGATATTTTAACACCAGAAACCAGAAAAACTATTTTGAAAGGATGGTCCTCACTTACATAAAATTTGACAAACTTCTAACTGAAATTTACTACAATCCAAAAGAAGTTGGTGGTTTCAGTGGAGCAAATCAACTTTTTAAAAATGCAAAAGAAACAAATAACAAAATTAAACTTTCAGATGTTAAAAAATGGTTACAATGGCAAAAAACATATACTTTGCACAAACCAATTGTTCGGAAATTTCGCAGACGTAAAACTATTGTTGCAGGAATTGATATTCAGTGGCAAGCTGATCTGGCAGATTTGCAAACTTTGCAAAAGCACAATGACAATTACAGATATTTACTTTGTGTTATTGATGTGTTCTCAAAATTTGCATGGGTTGAAAAAATTAAAGATAAAACTGGTAAAACTTTAGTTAAAACATTTCAGAAAATTCTAAAATCATCAAAACGAAAACCAGCTTCATTTCAATCTGACAAAGGTTCAGAATTCAAAAATAAATTATTTTTACAATTTTTGAAATCTAAGAAAATTCATTTTTTCACAACAGAGAATCCAGAGACAAAAGCAAGTATAGTTGAACGTTTTCAACGGACATTGAAAACAAAGATGTGGAAATATTTTACACATAATCAAACTTTGAAATACGTTGATGTTTTGCACGATTTTGTGAATTCTTACAACAAAAGTTTTCATAGAAGTATTAAGATGGCACCAGTTTTAGTAACTCGAGAAAATGAAATTGAAGTTTCCAGAAATCTTTATGGAAAGTTAAAAACGAAAAAAGATAAGATGTTGAAAGTTGGAGATTTTGTTAGAATAAATAAAACAAAGAGAACTTTTGATAAAGGATATCTTCCAAATTGGACAAAAGAAATTTTCAAAATTAGTAGAGTTTGTAAAAGTACACCATTAACTTACAAATTAGTAGATTTAGATGGTGAAAACATCGCAGGATCATTTTATGGTAAAGAAATTCAACATATAAAAGATAATAAAGTTTACGAAATTGAATCAGTTGTTGGTAAACGTTCAAGAAAAGTTGCTGGTAAATCAGTTAGAGAAATTAAAGTTCATTGGGCTGGTTATCCTAAAAAATTTGACAGTTGGATACCTGCCACAAATTTGGTATAAAACTTTTAACATGTCTCAAAATGGTTCAGTTGGTCTCGATGCTCCATCACAATTTCAAATCTGTGGAGAAAAAATTGCAAAAAATCAAGTAACATATTTTACACAAATTATTATAATTGTTGGTATAATCGCTACAGCAATTGTTCATTTAAGTTTACAAAGTGAAAATAACGAACTGTGGTTAATTTTACTCAGTAGTTCTTTGGGGTACATTTTACCAACACCGCGTTTGAAATATTTGAAAAATCAGTCGGCAGAAATTTTGAAAGTATGAATCCTTTCTACATTACAATTCCGAGCGACAGTTCGATGGTAATGTATCCAAACAATACTCAATGTTGTTTTACTGTACAATTACCAAAACCAGTTCAAATTGATAAAGAAAAATGGGAAGTTGCATTAGCCGAACTGATAACACCTTCAGAAACATACAATGTTACAGGGGATTCGTGTAAATTCAATTTGATTACAACTGATGCAATATTACTGTCTGTTCTTCAAAATCGTTTTGAAGAAAAGATATTTAAGAGACCTGATGGCGTTCATGCACTTGAAATACAGATACAAAATGGTTCGTATACCTCTGCGACAGATTTAGTTGATACAATGCAAGATGTAATTGATGAAACACTTGGAGAAGCAATGCAAAACGAATACGGATTTCACATCGGGTACTCAAAAGGTACAAAACGTGTGAAAATTATTCGCAAGAGTTTAAGTAACACAAAACTAGGAATTGAATTACCACAATGTCTTTTGCACAAGTTGGGTTACAAAACTGAAAACGCTTCTGAAGATTTTTATTCAAATAATAGATTTCCGTTTGGTGTAGATTTGAATGTTGGTCATAATCTAATGTTTGTTTATTCTGATATTGCCGATTACACATTTGTTGGAAATGTTGAAGTACAAATTTTACGAGTTGTTTCTTTCAGAAGTAAAAGAGATATCGACGGATTACATGTAAAACATGAATTTTTAAATTTACATTATGTTCCAGTTTCAAAGTCATACTTTGACAAAATTAGTGTAAATATAAGTGGCGACACAGGAAAATCAATTCAGTTTATCGGTGGTAAGTCTTTGGTGAAGCTACATTTCAGAAAACGAGAGGAGTTCTAAAAACAATGTTCCCCGTGTATAGAGGCGTACCACGGCAATATGGTAATGGTATTGGTTCAATTTTCAAATCAGTTATGAGATCTGCTATACCATTTCTAAAACCGCTTGGTCGGACAGCTTTACAACTTGCGAAAAAACACACTTTTGGTGTTGCAGATGAAATTATTAATCAAGGTAAAAGTCCGAAAGAAGCGTTGATGTCTGAAGGTAAAAAAGCTTTAAAATCTTTTGGCACACAAGCTAAAAATCAAATTTTGAACTCGAGAAAAAAACCTAGAAAAAGAGTAGCGACTTCAAAAATGAATCATTCAGCTGTCAAACGCCGAAAAAGTCAGTCGAAAAATCATCCTAGCAGTCGAGCTCTTGATATTTTTGATTAATCATGGCACAAATGGTAAATGGATCATGCGAATGCAATAAATCGGAACTTGACATAACACATGTTCCACCAACGGTGGCTACAATGTCAGAATCGCAGTGGATCGAAAATCATCCTATTGCACCGCTGAATAATTCTGCTCCGATAGAGTTTGTCATACCATCTCAAACCGAAAAGTGGACAGATATTAATCAATCTTATCTTTATGTGAAATTCAAAATTACAAAAAAAGATGGAACTAATTTGGTAGCTGCTACGGAATTAGCACCTGTTAACAATTTCTTTCATAGCATGTTCAGCAGTATCGATGTTTACTTGAACAACAAATTGATAACTTCGAATTCTGACACTTACCCATACCGAGCATATTTCGAAAATCTGTTGGGATACTCTCAAGAATATAAAGATAATCAATTAGCAAATTTAGAAATGTGGTATGGCGATACAGCAGAACAATTTGAAGAGAGCACCAAAGGTGGTACTAATGCTGGATTAACTTCTAGAGAAAGTTTGATCACTGGTAGTAAATTTGTTGAACTATGCGGACGCTTACACACCGATCTGTTTCTTCAAGAAAAATATTTACCAAATGGAATTGAAATTCGTATCAGATTAAACAGATCACCATCAAAATTTTGCCTCATTGGCTCCGAGGATGGACAAATTGTTTTCGAATCAGCAGTGTTCCATGTCAGAACAGTTAGTCTCTTTCCAGCGGTCTCAAATAAATTAAATCAAGAAATTGCCCAGTCAAAAATGAAACTACCTATCAGACGAGTAGAAATAAAAACTTTCACAATTAGTACTGGACTTAGATCAAAAATTGAAGACCACTTATTTCAAGGACAATTACCAAAGAGACTTTTTATTGCGTTGGTCGAAAATAAAGATATGAATGGAGATTTGGGTACCAATCCATTCCACTTCAAACATTTCAGTTTGAATAAATTGGAAGTTAGTCAAGACGGTCATACAATACATAACCGTCCATTTGAACCAAACTTCGCAACAAAACAATGTCTCAGATCATATTTATCTTTGTATCAATCTTTAGGAATGTTTGGTGTTAACAAATCAATTGGCATTAATTTAAAAGAATATATGAATGGTTATTGTTTGTGGGGTTTCGACTTGACACCGGACCAAGGAAGCGACGAGGGACATCTACATCCTATAAAGACAGGGAACCTGCGTTTGGAGCTTCAGTTCTTGACAGCTCTCACTACAGCCGTCAACGTTTTGGTGTATGCTGAATTCGACAGTGAAATAGAGATCACAGCTTTGAGAGAAGTGCTTACTGACTATTAGGATGGAGTTCACAACACAGCTATGGAACTACTATGAAGAATACCGACGTTCACAACACGTTGCTCCGAGATTAAAACTGATCTTGGACACACTCAACAACGCTACGATTGAAGAACTACAAGAAATTATTCGCAAGGAAGTGTCAGAAAACTGTGAAGGATGTAAAATAGAACATCCTAGTCAACGTGAACATGTTCTGTGTTTGTTCTCTACAACTGATGATTGGACAAACCAGTTTATCGACTTAGCACTGATTAAACTTGACATATACAATGTTATGGAAAGATGGTTCCCGAAGCTGATGGAGTTAAACCCACACTGCAAGGAGAAGTTCGAAGCATACCTTATGTGGGATCATCTGAGAAACAGTTTGGAGCTCAACCGCAAAAAAATCGATGCAGAGTGGACTCTGATGTGGTCACAGCGAGTCAAAGAGAATTACAACGATGCAGACAGCTGAACTTCAATATATTCTAGACAATTCCTGGTTGCGTAAACTTAACACATATGTTTGTGCTAGAGATCTGTTACCAGAGAAGAAACCACAACATATTCAAGCATATATTGTGAACACGCACTCATCGGATCAGCCAGGAGAACACTGGACCTTGATGTTATTCAAGGGAAGATCAGCTGTATACTTCGACTCATTTGGACTACCACCACCGAGACGATATATGTTACCATTCATAAAAAGGAACTCATCAGCATGGACTATGAATACAACACGATATCAACATCGTGCGACAAATGTGTGTGGATTATATTGTATATTCGCACTCCACCACATGATGAAAGGAAAGAGGATGAAAAGATTATTCAATTCTCGGGATTTCTTCAAGAATGACAGAACAATAGTTCGATGGTTTGGAAAACACTATGGTCGATTATACAGAAAAGCAAATTTGCTGTTGAATTAAACTTCACCAGCACATCGACGGCTGATATACATACAACGCAAAGAAGACGACGACCAGATAACAACGAATGTGTCAACAACTCCACAAAATAGACTCTTTTGTTATTGATTCAGCGTAGGATGTTGTAGGATGTTATAGGATGTTCAATTAAGTTTCTTCAAATCTGAGACCTTGTTTTGTACATAAATTATTGTTCTTTGTTAATATTATTGATGTATAATAATATATTATTGTTCATTGTTCTTGTTCTTGTTTTTGAAAAATAAATGATAAATTTCAACAAAATCGTTTTCACTGTAGGATCCCCACCAATTGATTCTGTTCGTGTCGATGTGTCATCTCTGGTCAGAATTATACAAACTTTAAAATTAGTAATGAAAAAATGTCTAAGTCCATTTTCATTTTTTCCGATCAGAAATATCACATCAATGACAGGAATATCTATCCTCAGGGGGGAACTATGGCCCAGTACCCATCAGTGGGGGCACTATGGCCCAGTACCCCCCAGTGGGGCACTATGGCCCAGTACCCCCCAGTGGGGGGCACTATGGCCCAGTACCCCCCAGTGGGGGGCACTATGGCCCAGTATCGAATACTGGACCATAGATCGTCCAGTATTCGATACTGGGCCATAGTGCCCCCCACTGGGGGGCACTATGGCCCAGTATCGAATACTGGACGATCTATGGTCCAGTATTCGATACTGGGCCATAGTGCCCCCCACTGGGGGGTACTGGGCCATAGTGCCCCCCACTGGGGGGTACTGGGCCATAGTGCCCCCCACTGGGGGGTACTGGGCCATAGTGCCCCCCACTGGGGGGTACTGGGCCATAGTGCCCCCCATTACTACTAGTGACGCTGTTGTTGTCAGGGGCACAAAAGGGGAGAAGGGCAGAAAACAAATTGTCGCCGATTTCCACCAAACTTATACATAATCATCTCCATGAGGAATCTAATGGTGTGGTTTACAGACGTCAATAGTGGCGCTATTTGAGTCAGGGATGCATGGAAGGGGAGAGGTGCACAATAATTAACTCACCTGTTTAACGCCGATTTCCACAAAGTTGATACACATTCTTCTCTTTGAAACGAGGAATCTAATCGTGTGCTTCCAAGATGGCAAAAGTGGCGCTATTTGAGTCAGGGGTGCAGTGCAGGGAGAGGGGCACCAAAATCGCACTTCCGCAAAAAGCCAATTTGGCATTTTTGGCGGCTATGTTTTTCGGTGGTTACCATGGCAACCATGGGCTTTCCCTAGCTTGGCATGATATCCAAATCCACAAGATATCACCTCAGGATGTTGTATACAAAGTTTGTTGCCTTAAAATGCACGATTCACCCTTTTTTTTGACATGGAGCCGCTCTACTATTTGGCTTCTTGAGAGTTGTCTATCTTTGACTGCATTCAGCCATTGTTTGAAAATAATACCTACATATGCAGTTAGTGTTTTGCTTCTGAAGACACAGGTCAAAGATCTTATCAAGATTACAGGTAATTATAGAAATATAATCTATGTATTGGAGTTAACTTATATTATTTGTGTTATATAATATACTTATATAGTAACCTTGAGCATGCCGTTACCATATTTTTATTGTTATGTATACGGGGCAAGTATAATATGTAATTATGGGGTTCCGATTTTCATCTTATAATATGTGATTATGGTGTTCGGTGGGGTAAGTATCTGGCCAGCGCCTTGGGAGCGGAAGTGCTGTCCGATTTTCATTTTATAATATGTTTATGGGGTTCAGGTGGGGCAAGTATATGGCCAGCGCCTTGGGAGGGGAAGTGCTGTCCGATTTTCATTTTATAATATGTTTATGTGGTTCGGGTGGGGCAAGTATCTGGCCAGCGCCTTGGGAGGGGAAGTGCTGTTCGATTGTCATTTTATACGTGATTATGGTGTTCGGTGGGGTAAGTATCTGGCCAGCGCATTGGGAGGGGAAGTGCTGTCCGATTTTTATTTAATAATTTGTATGTATGGGGTTCGGATGGGGTAAGTATCTGGCCAGCGCCTTCGGATTTCACGATTTAGGTGACTTTGTGAGCGATTTTGCTTTGCGTTTCTTACAATTATGGAACTTTTCCTGGGTAATTAATTCAATGTTTTTTTGCGATATTGGCTCACAAAAGTCACAGAAAAATATGCAATTTCGAGTTGGGACCTTCACATATAGCGACATACACGATCAAGGAACAGATAATCACTAAGAAATATATTCCCCGTGTTATTTGTTTACTTTATAAGGTTCCCTGTCAAAAAGTTTCCAGGTTTGTATTGGTGGTATATGATCTCTACGGGCGTTAACATATTTCTCATTTTAATGTACATGTACCATTGTTTGATATTTTTCCAAACTGTATGTTCAAATTATTATTTTCCAGAGTAAATCTACCGATCGTCCTTTAAAAAGATGGAAGGAACTGAATACAGTGATGCCCGACCAGGAACACAGAATACAGTAGATAGTCAGGTAAAGTTAGATGATTAAAAGAGAAATTTATTTATTGTATGTCATGACCGTCCATGCGTTATCAGATAGCTATAGATATTATTATGGTGTTCCCGAAGACCAAGTGTCTCAGATTGATTGTTTGTATCGTTATATTCTATAGTTACGAGCGGTAATGAGTATACTTCACGTTTATTTGTCAACATTGTACAATATAATGGTATATGTTAGCAGTATTGGTTGTTAGCTAAACAATCACCCATGTTTATACCAAAAATATTCGAAATATAATCAATATTAATTGATAGAAGCATTTCCGGACAGGGGTCTTCGATTCATATCTAATATGTTATACCCCTGAAACTATATGAAACGTGTTTACAGGGAGATATGCCATTTTAAGACAAAGTGCCGTTTGAATTGTTTTTGCAGGTTCCGTGTATCGGTGACAAACAATCGACAAGGATGCACAACGTAGATGCAACGGGAGATAATGCCGCAACTGGGAGAGATAGCCGAAAGAGAGGGTCGATGTTTCATCCCTTCGAAATGCATGGCATAGATCACATGGTAATTTGTTATTTCCACATAAAGAAAGCAAAAAATGTCAATGGGTAGGCATACGCCATACGGCCATATCAGTATGCACACATGCAAGATGAAATTGTGGCACTTGCTATACTTTTACAGTGTTAGATGAGATTTTTCTAAAAGTCATAGACATGTCACCAGTCTCGCGTGTTAGCCCAGTTTCATCATAATGATAATTTCAGGTAATTCCGATGTGAATGAGTATCCCGAATGGTTCGAATCTCATTTAAGTTAATATAACATGCATATATCTGACTCAAACTCGGCATACCTCACTTTACATTCCCTTATACGCAAATACATGTCATATATAGATGAGGCCATCTTCACAGGTGCTTCGTTTTCACTGTTCACATGGATAAATGATACGATACCCGTCAACATTGTCATATTCATGTTGTTTTGACACATTTTCCCGCTTATTTCCACCTGAATAGCCATTTGCTCGATTAGCCTATTGTTATATCAACAGCTTCCACGGAGTTATTATTTAAGGTTAATTTAGATTTTTTTATTTGCAGAATGCCACAGGGGATTCTATCGATGAGACATGCACACGTTTGAAGAAAATGAAGAAGGAGAAGAGCATACGACCAGATCTGTGTATCATCTGCCAGACGGATGACCCAAATACAACTCTGTCTTCTACCAATAATGGCAAAGAAAAGGTGAAAGCAGCAGCATTGATACGCGGCGATGAAGTTCACGAACGAATTTCCACATTGAACAACATTTTCAGCTATCACATGTCAAACGACTGCTATAAAACATATACCCTGAAAAAAACTCTCAGCAAATTTGAAAACGGATGTAAAGAGAAGTCTGCTGAAAATGAACAGAACCTTTGTTTCAGCACAGGAGCTTGGAATTTGGTCAAAACCCCTCTTTTATTGGCGGAACCACCACCCGGGACCAAAGGTCTGTCCCGGGTGGTGGTTCCGCCAATAAAAGAGGGGTTTTGACCAAATTCCAAGCTCCTGTTAGTATATCAAGTAGAGCCCCCGTATCTACTGATTTGACTGTGACTAAACTGAACTGTGTGATATGCGGAAATATATCATGTAAGGGGGTTTGTGAAAAGTACAGGATCTGTGAGAGTGGAAGGGCTAACAAACTACTTGAAGCAGCGACATTTTTCGGCGATGAAGTTTTCACGCGGATAGCTGACTTAGATGAAGATAGTAATGTTTTCGGAGCAGATTTGCGGTACCACAAAACTTGCATTGAGAGCTATCTCCTACGATATAGCAGACATGAACCTCGTTCGCCACACGAGACTTGTTCCCTGAAGGAAGCACCGAAGCGTGTTATATTTCAGACATGCAAAACTGTTATAAAATCTATTATATGGAAGGGCTATGGTATAGACTTGTCAGAGATCAGGGACTTTCTCAACAATCAACAGAATGGTGTACTATTTTCAAACAAGGAAGTAAAGATGTTTCTTATGGAGGCTTTTGGTGATACTATTAAGTTTTGGCAGTCAGAACAGAAGAATAGGCCATTGATGGTTTACTCGGGAAACATCAGAATAGAAGATGTAATTCAGAAAGTTAAGTCATCAAATTCAATAAGATCGTTAGGTGAAGACATGCGTAAGATTCTTATGGAACTGGATTTTGGATTACAAGATAAGTTCTGTGATGCCCAAGAATTAGAAGAGTCATGGAATTGTCATCCGATGCCGGACATATTTGTGACATTTTTTGCAGGATTGTTTGGTGTTAGTCAAGCTCAGCTGTATGCAACGGTTGGTGCTGGAGACAGTAGATGTATGATGCAACATATTGATAATCACTGTAATGATGATGATGATGATGATGATGATGACATTGCCGAAGTGGATTGTGGTGTAAGAAGAGATTCCACCAAAATTCAAGCTTTATTTCAAATTATTTATTACAATATACACAAAGGTAGAAAAAAGACACCTCTTCCAATCATGCTAGGACATACAGTTTATGACAGATGTAAAGGTCGCGGTTTAATTACAGCCTTGAATAGGATAGGTTGCAGCGTCAGTTACAACGAAGTTAAGAGATATAGACGGAATCTAGCCCATTTAGCAATTTCTTCGTGTGAGGTCGAAGAAACACCTCTTCCAAGTCATTTTTCCGAACAAGAATTCACCATGGGAGCTTTGGATAATTTTGATCACGCTGATAATTCAACTTTATCTGGAAAACACCACTTCACTTACTTGGACTCAAATTGGGACCCGAGCGCTGTGCCGTTCTTATCAAGGCGCACGTTTTAACTGCTTGCGATTCGACAAGCAAACTGGGCACAAAACTGTCTGCTATACGAGCTGAACCTGAACATTTTCTGTCTGACTTCGTGACTATGTCATCCCCTGATACTGCTTCCAATGAGAAGGCAGAGAAATATCTTATAAATGTTTGGCATAAGGGAAATCAACTCAACACATTTGATGAGTTGCGCTGTGACATGTTTGTGAAAAAAGGAGACCCCTCAGCGAGCTTCCCCCAACATCACATGCGCTACGTGAACATTTGGACAGATGTTACTTTGTCATAAGATCTTTAACCAATCTTTTGCATCCTATATCAAGCTTGGACCCCGAACATTTTGGCTTGTGTAAAACAGGTGACTTGCTGTTGCCTATAAAATATAAATTTATGCTCCCAATTGAACACCACGTTGTTTGTGTCTGTCGTATCTGCACAGGACGATGTTCTTGTCGGCGTAACAGTGTCGGATGCACCGAGTTTTGTAAATGCACAAAACTGGTTTGCAAAAACGAATAGACAACACTCCAGATGGTGAAACCAGTTTTGCTATCGACTACATCACGTGGTAATGACTGTTTTAATGGATAGGTTTAGATTGCAAAATTGCTAACGTCGCCCGTCAAGCCCAACACTATAATTAATTACCCTTGACCCGGGCGAGAACGTATTATCGAATTTCATCCATTTTGGTATTGTACCTCCGAATAATAAAACAACTAAAGTCATATGTATGGTAACGATTTCCCGCCTCGCCGCGATGAACAACCTAATATTTCTTCACGAGCTACGTTAGCAGTCTTCAATCTAAACCTATCCAATATCCTATATAATATTATATGTGGGATGTAAATGGGGAAAGTCTTTGGTCAAATTGCATATATAGTGACAAGAAGCCACAAATAATATGCTTCTTATTTATCAAATGGAAACACAATAGTAAATATAAGCCAGTTTTCGTCATAATATCAACCTGTGTGTGATATCTAGTGATATCTGATGTTTATTTATGCCATCCGGCCATTATACTTACCCTATAACATCCCTGATCTGTTGTCTTCCATTTTCTGACAAGCGAGATATGTTTATACAGCAAACTTGGACAGGTGGAATTTATTTAACGAATCAGATGCGAAATAATTAGTTAACTGTAAGTTTTCCCAATTGTCGGATATATGAGGCATTGCCATGGCAAACGAGCAACTTGTTGAAGTTGTTGTGCTGTCTATTTTTGAAAGCATGAGACTAACTTATTGAAATACACTATGTTTGCGACATCTGCCTGTCAGCATAATAATAAGAAATGAAGCTGGCCCATCTGCATCCAGCACGCGTAGTGTATTCGATCGTTACCATGCGAACAGAGATATACATGGTCATTCAACTTGTGCCTTGCATTTCCCCGACAGGTTAAATATGTTTAGATGCGTGCATGCAGTTTTAACGAAAACAACACGAAACAATTGGTTGAATATAAGCTTTTCCAAATGTCGAAACTTCAATATTTGGTGTGTATTTTTAAAACCGTTGTCATGGCAACCGAGCAAATTTGTATGATGTCTACCCAATTATTTTTGAAAGCAAGGCTCACTAATTGAAATATATATAGTCAGTTCTCTAAAATATAATATTGTTTGTGATATATGCATGTCAGCCTGTGCGAACTGGCCATCAAGTTACCCCATCTGCATCCACCATATGATGTGGTATTTGATCGTTACCATGGCAACGGAGATATATATGGCCAGCCAAATTGTACCTAGCATTTCCCGACAAGTTAGGTATGTTTATATAGTAAACATAGATATGTGCAGGCAGTTTTAACAAATCCAACGCGAGATAAGTGGTTAAATGCAAGCATTCCAGTTGTTGAAACCTCAATATATGGCATGTATATTTAAGCCGTTGCCATGGCAACCGCAGAACTTTGTGTGATGTCTACACAAATTGTTTTGAAAGCATATAACCTACTGATTGAAGTGCACATATAATCAGTTCTCCACATGAAAATCCTACGGGGGTCAATGGTGGGGCCAGTACTATTAAGGGGCCCGGTGTTCTGATAATATAACAACCATGCCGTGTCCATGCGAGTATGCCAATATTAGCAATGCGGTTTGTTCTTTACGATTCACAGTACAGATGTGCCTGAAATGTAAGCCCATGCACACGTATACTGCTCAGCCATTTTTACAATTCCGTCGGCGGAGATTTTTTTCATGTGGCTGGCGTTAGAGATAATATGGCTGGCGACGGCTTGTGGCCAATATGGCTGGCGGCGGTGGCGTGCGATTGCGGCTTCGGGCTCTAATGGATGGATCAAATATATATATGCATGGTAGCGACTCGATGATATTGCTTATACGCCCTGTCACTAACTCGCGGCCATATTGGATCCGCCAGGTCCGGTTCTGTTGTTTCATAGATTAATCCAGCCCCGTTTCCGTGGTTGTAGTGCTACATATGCAGGTCAAAGTTTTGGAGTAGCATTTCCATATATGGAGCTTTTTAATTATTCACGACTTAAATTTTTGGAAAGCTAATTAAAACCAAGGAACCGGAACTGGTGGATCCAATATGGCCGCGAGTTAGTTACAGAACGTATTATATGCGCGCCCTATCACTATAACTCGTGGCCATTTTTGATTCACCAGGTTCGGTTCCGTGGTTTTATTTAATTTTCCATATATGGAAGTCATGAATAATTAAAAAGCTCCACATATGGAAATGCTACTCCAACCTTTGACATGTTGCACTGAAACAACGGAACCGGTGATGGGTGAATCTATGAAACCACGTACGTAGCCGGACCTGGTGGATCCAAAAATGGCCGCGAGTTAGTGATAGGGCATATTAGAATCATGCCAAAATAAGTTGTTTTCACAATAATATGTTCCTGTCTTGCCATTATAGTTCAATAAATGCATTCTGAAACAAATACAGTACCGCACTGTAGTGTTTACAGCTGACGTGTGAGGCATTCTAAGTAACAACTGTATTTATCAAACTATCTTTGAAACCATGTCCCTAGTAATTTTAATGTCACTGGCGTAACAATTTGATACACCAAATAGTGGGCTGATGATGAATGATCCAGGTTCTTTCCTAAATTTCCTTAAATCAGAAGACAAAATAATAGGAAAACAGTCCAAACTCAAATAGATGAGCAGTTACATATATCAATAATTATTGTCAACCAAACTTCTCATGTGTGTGGAATTGAGTCGAGAAATACACCCATCAAAGCTCAGAGTGATCAGATATCGACGTATGAAATCTATTATTTTTCACCACCGGCACTTTTAAGTGGCCTGGTAAAAAGTCGATGAGAAGACGGTCTCGGACCAAATTGCGGATGAAGATGGATAACTCTAATATTAAGTGGCTTTTGTGTGTCAGATATTTGACAAACCGGCCAAATTTCGTTAAAGGTGGATTATCTCTTTGTAAACATGTATTATATAGTTACCGGGGTATAAAATATTATATCTGAATCGAAGACTCCTGTCCGGAAATGCTTCTATCGATTATTATTAATTTTATTTCGAATAATTTCTGGTCTAAAAAGGTGTGGTTGTTTAGCTAAAGAGCAATAGTGGTACTGTTAACAGAGACCAGAAATTTGATTGTGCAATTTTGTCACAAATAAACGTTAATTATACTCATTGTCGCTTATAACTATGGAATAAAACAATACAACCAATCAATCTGGAACATTTGACGTTCGGTACGTAGCCATGGGAACAGCCTAATGCTCTATATCGCTATATGGTATCACCCGAATGGTCTGTTCTGAAAATAGACAAATAAACGGTCCCGATAAAATATTCGAAATAAAACCAATATTAATTGATAGAAGCCTTTCCCGACAGGGTCTTCAGTTCATATTTATTATTTTATACCCACGCAACTATTTCAAATTTGTTATTTAAAGAGATAATCCATCTTTAAAGGGGTACTGTACGCCAAATGTTGTTGTTGGTTTTTATAGTCTCCGAGTCGGAGAATAAGGTAACAATTTTTTCATTATTTGAAAGTCTGTTGAGTACGAAGTAGTGTTACGGATGACAAATTTACCGGAATGCAAAAATACAAATTGTCGTTGTCGAGTAATTTTTGTACAGTTTTCAACCAAATGAATCAAATAATAGTTATATTATATGCATACTAGTCCCATATAATCATTTAAGTTATTGTATCGTCGCTAGTCAGTGAGTGGCTTGAGTGTTCTCCCCGTATCATCATAATGTTTTAAGCGATCGTGTGTGCGATCGGTTTAACAATCCAGTACCCCTCAATTACTTTATTTGATTACTGAAATTCATAATTTAATTGACGCCATTTTATGGCTCCAGTCATAAATTCAATTTATATCAAATTATTAACTTTTAAATTATTAAATTTTAAGATAGCCTATTAACCTGAGCGTTTACAGAATACATCTTCGACTCAAATTACTTATGTTTCTATATATTATCGATATTAGATCGTTGTTGTCACCGGAAATTTAATGAAAATGGCGTACAGTACCCCTTTAAACAAAATGTTGATAAATAACAGGATTTGGGAAATTTTATACTACAGTTGACTGTTAGTCACAGAACGTATTATATGCGCCCTATCACTGTTGTAACAACTGTCTTTAGTAAATTATCTTTGAAACCATGTCCCTAGTAATTTTAATGTCACTGGCTTAAAAATTTGATACACCAAATAGTGGGCTGATGATGAATGATCCCGGTTCTTTCCTAAATTTCCTTAAATCAGAAGACAAAATAATAGGTAAACAGTCCAAACTCAAATAGATGAGCAGTTACATATATCAATAATTATTGTCAACCAAACTTCTCATGTGTGTGGAATTGAGTCGAGAAATACACCCATCAAAGCTCAGAGTGATCAGATATCGACGTATGAAATCTATTATTTTTCACCACCGGCACTTTTAAGTGGCCTGGTAAAAAGTCGATGAGAAGACGGTCTCGGACCAAATTGCGGATGAAGATGGATAACTCTAATATTAAGTGGCTTTTGTGTGTCAGATATTTGACAAACCGGCCAAATTTCGTTAAAGGTGGATTATCTCTTTGTAAACATGTATTATATAGTTACCGGGGTATAAAATATTATATCTGAATCGAAGACTCCTGTCCGGAAATGCTTCTATCGATTATTATTAATTTTATTTCGAATAATTTCTGGTCTAAAAAGGTGTGGTTGTTTAGCTAAAGACTAGTAAAGAGCAATAGTGGTACTGTTAACAGAGACCAGAAATTTGATTGTGCAATTTTGTCACAAATAAACGTTAATTATACTCATTGTCGCTTATAACTATGGAATAAAACAATACAACCAATCAATCTGGAACATTTGACGTTCGGTACGTAGCCATGGGAACAGCCTAATGCTCTATATCGCTATATGGTATCACCCGAATGGTCTGTTCTGAAAATAGACAAATAAACGGTCCCGATAAAATATTCGAAATAAAACCAATATTAATTGATAGAAGCCTTTCCCGACAGGGTCTTCAGTTCATATTTATTATTTTATACCCACGCAACTATTTCAAATTTGTTATTTAAAGAGATAATCCATCTTTAAAGGGGTACTGTACGCCAAATGTTGTTGTTGGTTTTTATAGTCTCCGAGTCGGAGAATAAGGTAACAATTTTTTCATTATTTGAAAGTCTGTTGAGTGCGAAGTAGTGTTACGGATGACAAATTTACCGGAATGCAAAAATACAAATTGTCGTTGTCGAGTAATTTTTGTACAGTTTTCAACCAAATGAATCAAATAAAAGTTATATTATATGCATACTAGTCCCATATAATCATTTAAGTTATTGTATCGTCGCTAGTCAGTGAGTGGCTTGAGTGTTCTCCCCGTATCATCATAATGTTTTAAGCGATCGTGTGTGCGATCGGTTTAACAATCCAGTACCCCTCAATTACTTTATTTGATTACTGAAATTCATAATTTAATTGACGCCATTTTATGGCTCCAGTCATAAATTCAATTTATATCAAATTATTAACTTTTAAATTATTAAATTTTAAGATAGCCTATTAACCTGAGCGTTTACAGAATACATCTTCGACTCAAATTACTTATGTTTCTCTATATTATCGATATTAGATCGTTGTTGTCACCGGAAATTTAATGAAAATGGCGTACAGTACCCCTTTAAACAAAATGTTGATAAATAACATGATTTGGGAAATTTTATACTACAGTTGACTGTTAGTCACAGAACGTATTATATTCGCCCTATCACTGTTGTAACAACTGTCTTTAGTAAATTATCTTTGAAACCATGTCCCTAGTAATTTTAATGTCACTGGCTTAAAAATTTGATACACCAAATAGTGGGCTGATGATGAATGATCCCGGTTCTTTCCTAAATTTCCTTAAATCAGAAGACAAAATAATAGGAAAACAGTCCAAACTCAAATAGATGAGCAGTTACATATATCAATAATTATTGTCAACCAAACTTCTCATGTGTGTGGAATTGAGTCGAGAAATACACCCATCAAAGCTCAGAGTGATCAGATATCGACGTATGAAATCTATTATTTTTCACCACCGGCACTTTTAAGTGGCCTGGTAAAAAGTCGATGAGAAGACGGTCTCGGACCAAATTGCGGATGAAGATGGATAACTCTAATATTAAGTGGCTTTTGTATGTCATATATTTGACAAACCGGCCAAATTTCGTTAAAGGTGGATTATCTCTTTGTAAACATGTATTATATAGTTACCGGGGTATAAAATATTATATCTGAATCGAAGACTCCTGTCCGGAAATGCTTCTATCGATTATTATTAATTTTATTTCGAATAATTTCTGGTCTAAAAAGGTGTGGTTGTTTAGCTAAAGACTAGTAAAGAGCAATAGTGGTACTGTTAACAGAGACCAGAAATTTGATTGTGCAATTTTGTCACAAATAAACGTTAATTATACTCATTGTCGCTTATAACTATGGAATAAAACAATACAACCAATCAATCTGGAACATTTGACGTTCGGTACGTAGCCATGGGAACAGCCTAATGCTCTATATCGCTATATGGTATCACCCGAATGGTCTGTTCTGAAAATAGACAAATAAACGGTCCCGATAAAATATTCGAAATAAAACCAATATTAATTGATAGAAGCCTTTCCCGACAGGGTCTTCAGTTCATATTTATTATTTTATACCCACGCAACTATTTCAAATTTGTTATTTAAAGAGATAATCCATCTTTAAAGGGGTACTGTACGCCAAATGTTGTTGTTGGTTTTTATAGTCTCCGAGTCGGAGAATAAGGTAACAATTTTTTTTTTCATTATTTGAAAGTCTGTTGAGTGTATACGAAGTAGTGTTACGGATGACAAATTTACCGGAATGCAAAAATACAAATTGTTGTTGTCGAGTAATTTTTGTACAGTTTTCAACCAAATGAATCAAATAAAAGTTATATTATATGCATACTAGTCCCATATAATCATTTAAGTTATTGTATCGTCGCTAGTCAGTGAGTGGCTTGAGTGTTCTCCCCGTATCATCATAATGTTTTATGCGATCGTGTGTGCGATCGGTTTAACAATCCAGTATCCCTCAATTACTATATTTGATTACTGAAATTCATAATTTAATTGACGCCATTTTATGGCTCCAGTCATAAATTCAATTTATATCAAATTATTAACTTTTAAATTATTAAATTTTAAGATAGCCTGAGCGTTTACAGAATACATCTTCGACTCAAATTACTTATGTTTCTCTATATTATCGATATTAGATCGTTGTTGTCACCGGAAATTTAATGAAAATGGCGTACACTACCCCTTTAAACAAAATGTTGATAAATAACAGGATTTGGGAAATTTTATACTACAGTTGACTGCGGTTAGCATTATTTTTGGACAATTAATCGATTCTGATAACTGAAGCGGCATTCCAAAAAAATGTGTTGTTCTTGGAACCGGATGATATAACCAGCGCTAATATTTACTTATAAATGGCCAATAACTGTGAAACATCTGGGCGTGGTTAAATTTGAAAGTTGGAACAAGACAATTTCAACCACGTGCTCTTTTCCATGCAATTTATTTAACGCAAAGAAGGTGATTCGATAATCGAATCATTTAAACCATGCACAGTCGCCATATTTTCTATTGTTCTCCCTTGCACAATATCCAGCCGATTACCCGCTGGTAACAATAACTGTGGATTATTTAAACAATAACTGTGGATTATTTTAACAATAACTGTGGAATATTAAAATATTCCCCAGGTATTATCATAACAATCACAAGTCTTTGTTTGGTGTGTTCTCCACTTGCTGACACACCGGAATGTCAAATTGGTGTGACTAATAAATAAAACGAGAAACTGAACAGTGTTAGGTGATTACAATGATCATAGGGATAATAAGAAAAGACGGTGGGTGAAATTTGTGTAATGTAATAACAACAATTTTACATCGCCCAACTACCGAGATTCGACTACATAAACCGGCATCGTTGAATGTACAAATTAAGTCACACTTATTTAGTGACTAAAAATCTATAATACAAATTAGAGCAAAACATATTGTTATTAGTCGATGCAGATAGTTGGTTGGAAGTACGAACAGTTTAAACAATATCTTTCTTCCAGAAGGCATATAAGTTTATCACTTCCGTGTTATTAAAGCCCATTTTGTTATATTATGCAACAACTAAGCTCTATTATTTCTCTAGTGTCGATTGCCAATGCCTTAGCGGATCAAACGTGTGAAAAATCAAATGAAATGCAGCCTCGTTTCCTGTGTGTTAATCCGACACATCCGTTATAGGTTGTGACATCCATTAGTTCATAACCTCTTAATGACCAACATATCAGGTTGAATAACACGGGTGCTTGTCCCGGCGATTTGAAATGGCCATCGGCTTAAAATTACACTCAAAACCAAACACCATATATTTTAAGAACAGTTTTCTTCCTTTGTGTGGCGTCATATCGGCAAATCAAAGAAAAAAGCCGACGCGTAACTTAGATGAATGGTTGTCACTTTATGGCAAAATCTGATTAGCACGTGCACTGCTTTCTGACGTCATTTATGTGATGATTTCTTTTGAGAAACTGACATGTCTGGCTGGGTAGGGCCAGTTACTTGCTAAATGTGTGGAAATTAAGATTGAAAGGGGGGACTACTTTCACTACGTATATACATTGGCACCTACATGTTATCCTTTACAAATAGTTTTTCTCACTTCATAATCAATTCTGGCAATTAGCACCATGCACTCGCTCCAGCTCACAGTCTCATAAACCGCCCAGCCGCCAGCGCTTGCAAGAGTTAGCGACAGTATCTAGGAAGTAATTACGGAGGCGTGGTTAAATCGGAAACGAGATTCCTCAATTCTCATGCTGCGCACTCGAACAGCAAGCAGTTAATCAGCTCTTATTACCTGTGAACTTGGATTTGCGACAGTCAGAAATCACACTATCAGGCCAAGCAAATTAAATGTTTGTTGTAGTTGGAAGGTGTCCATGCTGTTAACGTATGAACTGGTGTCAATTATACTTCCATCCATGTGTTATCTGCTCACAAGATCTAAGTTATTTCTGACTCACATGCTGTTAGATCATCTAACATCATGTGAGTCAGAAATATTGTGTTCATTGGTTTATACATGCACAGCCAAGTAGGACATATCACAGGATTGAACATATTTCATAGGGCGGGGGGCCGATTGACACATTTTTAATGACGATTTCAATCCCAAATATCCGGATCACTATTTAGAGTGGCAACTGAACTTGCGTACAAATCTTTATTTGTCTGACAGACTCGGAACTTGTTTAATGGTCATGTTCACATTTTTCGTTAAAGTTTGTATTGACTTTTAGTTAAAAATATCATACATTGTAATATCATTGACAAATTTCTAAGTAAATTTATAGGGAATTTTTTTAATTTCGTCTAATTCCATGAGATGGGTTTAGAAAAACATCTTGAAGACCATATATTACCTTTAACGGTTTATTGCGGATGACTTGATCATATACGAAGTGACAAACAATCATACATCAACAAACATACAATACATGCAAGACAAAGATGACAAACATGCAAGACATATACATATACATACGGAACACATGCAATACCACTGACACACATGCAACTAATTTATCACATCAAACAAGCATATGAATGCACATGCACTGAGATCAAATCAAATAAGGAAACAGATTCAAGTCAAGTGTTTGTTTCCTACTTGCCCTAAATATAGAGCGTTCAATAAAACTACTTCATAGGATTTAATTTAACTGTTCTCATTTTGTGTTAAACAATTAAGATTACTTCTTGAAAACCATTTACTACATGTTGTCAGAACATAGCTTAAATATTTAAAAGCAGTCAAGTTTTAGTTTAGATTTATACCTTTTTTGAACCGCTGTAAATTTTCTTGATTCACTGTAAAATTCTCAAACGATGGAGACATATATTCTACAGCAATAAACATGCTACTGAAATAACTGTTATTTCCTACTATTCTAATTCTTAGAGGGTGGGTGGGTGGGTAAATTTTATAACATTTATTGCTGCCACTTCGTAAGGCAGATCAAGACAAAGTAATTTTATTATAGCAATTTAGCGAGCGCGCCAAAATTGTAACTCACATTGTTAGCCAATGAAAATAGATAACACATATAATGACGTCATGCAACCATGCCTATTATTAGAAAGCATAACCGATGTAATAGACTTATTTATAGATCACAAATAATGACGTCACGCCAACATGCATATTCATGAGAAGGCGCCACCAATGTAATAGTCTTTTATATAGAGTTATCTCGCTTAGATTAATATGAACCCTAGTCACGGAATTACTCGATTTGTAGACAAATAGAATCCGTTATTCTTTAAATACTGTGGTTTAAGACATTTATTGCCCGAGCTGTCGGGCATTCGTCCAAATAACGACATCGGCTTCGCCTCGGTGAATTATTTTTCCGAATGCCCGACAGCTCGGGCAATTTCCTATACATAATCGAAATTAATCATGCAGTAGCTCGATTCTGGAACATTTGACGTTCGGTACGTAGCCATGGGAACAGCCTAATGCTCTATATCGCTATATGGTATCACCCGAATGGTCTGTTCTGAAAATAGACAAATAAACGGTCCCGATAAAATATTCGAAATAAAACCAATATTAATTGATAGAAGCCTTTCCCGACAGGGTCTTCAGTTCATATTTATTATTTTATACCCACGCAACTATTTCAAATTTGTTATTTAAAGAGATAATCCATCTTTAAAGGGGTACTGTACGCCAAATGTTGTTGTTGGTTTTTATAGTCTCCGAGTCGGAGAATAAGGTAACAATTTTTTCATTATTTGAAAGTCTGTTGAGTGCGAAGTAGTGTTACGGATGACAAATTTACCGGAATGCAAAAATACAAATTGTTGTTGTCGAGTAATTTTTGTACAGTTTTCAACCAAATGAATCAAATAAAAGTTATATTATATGCATACTAGTCCCATATAATCATTTAAGTTATTGTATCGTCGCTAGTCAGTGAGTGGCTTGAGTGTTCTCCCCGTATCATCATAATGTTTTATGCGATCGTGTGTGCGATCGGTTTAACAATCCAGTATCCCTCAATTACTATATTTGATTACTGAAATTCATAATTTAATTGACGCCATTTTATGGCTCCAGTCATAAATTCAATTTATATCAAATTATTAACTTTTAAATTATTAAATTTTAAGATAGCCTGAGCGTTTACAGAATACATCTTCGACTCAAATTACTTATGTTTCTCTATATTATCGATATTAGATCGTTGTTGTCACCGGAAATTTAATGAAAATGGCGTACACTACCCCTTTAAACAAAATGTTGATAAATAACAGGATTTGGGAAATTTTATACTACAGTTGACTGCGGTTAGCATTATTTTTGGACAATTAATCGATTCTGATAACTGAAGCGGCATTCCAAAAAAATGTGTTGTTCTTGGAACCGGATGATATAACCAGCGCTAATATTTACTTATAAATGGCCAATAACTGTGAAACATCTGGGCGTGGTTAAATTTGAAAGTTGGAACAAGACAATTTCAACCACGTGCTCTTTTCCATGCAATTTATTTAACGCAAAGAAGGTGATTCGATAATCGAATCATTTAAACCATGCACAGTCGCCATATTTTCTATTGTTCTCCCTTGCACAATATCCAGCCGATTACCCGCTGGTAACAATAACTGTGGATTATTTAAACAATAACTGTGGATTATTTTAACAATAACTGTGGAATATTAAAATATTCCCCAGGTATTATCATAACAATCACAAGTCTTTGTTTGGTGTGTTCTCCACTTGCTGACACACCGGAATGTCAAATTGGTGTGACTAATAAATAAAACGAGAAACTGAACAGTGTTAGGTGATTACAATGATCATAGGGATAATAAGAAAAGACGGTGGGTGAAATTTGTGTAATGTAATAACAACAATTTTACATCGCCCAACTACCGAGATTCGACTACATAAACCGGCATCGTTGAATGTACAAATTAAGTCACACTTATTTAGTGACTAAAAATCTATAATACAAATTAGAGCAAAACATATTGTTATTAGTCGATGCAGATAGTTGGTTGGAAGTACGAACAGTTTAAACAATATCTTTCTTCCAGAAGGCATATAAGTTTATCACTTCCGTGTTATTAAAGCCCATTTTGTTATATTATGCAACAACTAAGCTCTATTATTTCTCTAGTGTCGATTGCCAATGCCTTAGCGGATCAAACGTGTGAAAAATCAAATGAAATGCAGCCTCGTTTCCTGTGTGTTAATCCGACACATCCGTTATAGGTTGTGACATCCATTAGTTCATAACCTCTTAATGACCAACATATCAGGTTGAATAACACGGGTGCTTGTCCCGGCGATTTGAAATGGCCATCGGCTTAAAATTACACTCAAAACCAAACACCATATATTTTAAGAACAGTTTTCTTCCTTTGTGTGGCGTCATATCGGCAAATCAAAGAAAAAAGCCGACGCGTAACTTAGATGAATGGTTGTCACTTTATGGCAAAATCTGATTAGCACGTGCACTGCTTTCTGACGTCATTTATGTGATGATTTCTTTTGAGAAACTGACATGTCTGGCTGGGTAGGGCCAGTTACTTGCTAAATGTGTGGAAATTAAGATTGAAAGGGGGGACTACTTTCACTACGTATATACATTGGCACCTACATGTTATCCTTTACAAATAGTTTTTCTCACTTCATAATCAATTCTGGCAATTAGCACCATGCACTCGCTCCAGCTCACAGTCTCATAAACCGCCCAGCCGCCAGCGCTTGCAAGAGTTAGCGACAGTATCTAGGAAGTAATTACGGAGGCGTGGTTAAATCGGAAACGAGATTCCTCAATTCTCATGCTGCGCACTCGAACAGCAAGCAGTTAATCAGCTCTTATTACCTGTGAACTTGGATTTGCGACAGTCAGAAATCACACTATCAGGCCAAGCAAATTAAATGTTTGTTGTAGTTGGAAGGTGTCCATGCTGTTAACGTATGAACTGGTGTCAATTATACTTCCATCCATGTGTTATCTGCTCACAAGATCTAAGTTATTTCTGACTCACATGCTGTTAGATCATCTAACATCATGTGAGTCAGAAATATTGTGTTCATTGGTTTATACATGCACAGCCAAGTAGGACATATCACAGGATTGAACATATTTCATAGGGCGGGGGGCCGATTGACACATTTTTAATGACGATTTCAATCCCAAATATCCGGATCACTATTTAGAGTGGCAACTGAACTTGCGTACAAATCTTTATTTGTCTGACAGACTCGGAACTTGTTTAATGGTCATGTTCACATTTTTCGTTAAAGTTTGTATTGACTTTTAGTTAAAAATATCATACATTGTAATATCATTGACAAATTTCTAAGTAAATTTATAGGGAATTTTTTTAATTTCGTCTAATTCCATGAGATGGGTTTAGAAAAACATCTTGAAGACCATATATTACCTTTAACGGTTTATTGCGGATGACTTGATCATATACGAAGTGACAAACAATCATACATCAACAAACATACAATACATGCAAGACAAAGATGACAAACATGCAAGACATATACATATACATACGGAACACATGCAATACCACTGACACACATGCAACTAATTTATCACATCAAACAAGCATATGAATGCACATGCACTGAGATCAAATCAAATAAGGAAACAGATTCAAGTCAAGTGTTTGTTTCCTACTTGCCCTAAATATAGAGCGTTCAATAAAACTACTTCATAGGATTTAATTTAACTGTTCTCATTTTGTGTTAAACAATTAAGATTACTTCTTGAAAACCATTTACTACATGTTGTCAGAACATAGCTTAAATATTTAAAAGCAGTCAAGTTTTAGTTTAGATTTATACCTTTTTTGAACCGCTGTAAATTTTCTTGATTCACTGTAAAATTCTCAAACGATGGAGACATATATTCTACAGCAATAAACATGCTACTGAAATAACTGTTATTTCCTACTATTCTAATTCTTAGAGGGTGGGTGGGTGGGTAAATTTTATAACATTTATTGCTGCCACTTCGTAAGGCAGATCAAGACAAAGTAATTTTATTATAGCAATTTAGCGAGCGCGCCAAAATTGTAACTCACATTGTTAGCCAATGAAAATAGATAACACATATAATGACGTCATGCAACCATGCCTATTATTAGAAAGCATAACCGATGTAATAGACTTATTTATAGATCACAAATAATGACGTCACGCCAACATGCATATTCATGAGAAGGCGCCACCAATGTAATAGTCTTTTATATAGAGTTATCTCGCTTAGATTAATATGAACCCTAGTCACGGAATTACTCGATTTGTAGACAAATAGAATCCGTTATTCTTTAAATACTGTGGTTTAAGACATTTATTGCCCGAGCTGTCGGGCATTCGTCCAAATAACGACATCGGCTTCGCCTCGGTGAATTATTTTTCCGAATGCCCGACAGCTCGGGCAATTTCCTATACATAATCGAAATTAATCATGCAGTGGCTCGATTCGCGAATCGAATCAAATCTGAAGCTTCATATAGGACATTCAGTCGCGAGCGGGTTGTCCATCGGTTGTCCCGTTTTGGTTTTTAAATAACATGACTGATCGATAGATCCGTTTCCAAATCCAAGTGTTTCCTTTTTATAACCAACCCACATTTTGTCAACTTCCGTGCACGTGTTGTGTTGAAAGAATTTTTTTTTCTGTGCATGCACGCGTATTTGGTGGCCTATCAAGCATGGCTGTGGATTCACAACAGGAAACACACAGACCTACACTCAAACAACAAAATAAAACTCATAAACATGGGAGGCATAGAACAAAAGGACAATTGAACCGCGATTCTCAGGGTAAATTAAAATCAAAATTCAGAATAACGAACACTTTTATTACACTTTACGGTACATCAGTCACTACATGCCGCGGTTGTGAACAGTGTGATTGTTACTGTGTACATCAATGAACGTTTTGCCTCCCAAATACATGTAGTCCCCCGTTCCAAAATCTGTGCCTATCAAATATCATCAGGACTGACCACAGATCCCTGGGGAAAATTACTAAAATACCAATATAGACTATACCAGTGTAAAGGTTCCAATGATCTATTTTGTCTAAAACCACACCAACTATCAAAACCCTACTAAATTCTGGAAATTGATAATTGCAGCCAAAATATTCTCCTGAAGGTGTGTCTTATTGGCAATAAAATTCCCTTTCATTTGACATATAAGAGGGTGACGACCCCCCTTTTCGTACGCCGGATGCGGGGTCTGTTATGGCGTATTCCGGATGCCAGACCACCGTACGCCGGATGACGTCGGGCACATATATCGGATGCCGGATGCTTCCATTGATAATTTTTCTAGACGTTAAACAGCCATTCTGAACTCCTCGACCTGTGACCTCTGCGGGCCAAGGATGACGGAATCTGACGAGGTTTGCCGAATGGTTAAACAGCAAAAACACAACGAAATTACGTCCGCTAACTTCAGACTTCAGAGTGATGGTAAATGGAGGAAAATTGTATCGACCCCCTTGTCCTTAAAGGTACTCAATCCGATAAAACTCCTCTCAATTACTATTTCAATGGCTTCGGGGGTCAACAATATTTGATTCGAGTCGATGAAGTCACCCATCAAAGCTCAGATTTGTTAGATATCGATTTTAGAAATCTATTATTTTTCATTATCGGGAATACTTTCTGGCCCAGAACTCAGTCAAAATTGCGTTATTATTACCACTTGATTTTAGAGTTATCCATCCTTGTCTGTATGAATAGATTTTGGTGTACACATCCCGAGCAGATTACGGCAGTTGAAGGCAATTATTAGTAATCATCTCGAGCAAATAACAAATTTCAAAAATCAATATCTAATAACTCTGAGCTTTGTTTGATGGGTTCCTCGACTCGAATCAAATATTTTTACCCCCAAAGCCAAAGAAATAGTAATATAGGACCCTTTGATCGGATTGTTGTTGTTGGAATCTGTTGAGATGGGGACCCTCTGTTCGGATTGAGTACCTTTAAATGGGGTGATATCCACTATTAAAACATAACTTCGCAAAGCGGAATATCCCCTCAATGAGATAGTGACCACAGCTTGGTCTCACCCGATAACTTTAATAGAAATTCCGACTCATTTCCGCTTTTATCATAAATAGTAGACACATTCTGACGTTAGGTGGTTCGTTTGAACCATAATTATCAGTCGTAGATGGCGGATAATGTGTGTATCAATAGAAAAATATATGTTTAATTAACCATAAAATTGTCCAACCTGCAGAGCGGTTCGCAAAAATACTAGCTAAGTCCAAGTGTTGGTACCCATCATAACTTCGGGTATCAAAGCCGCAGATCGATCATGCGATGAAATGTCGCCAAACCAGAGCTGGGATGTCAAAGGTGCGAATGATATGCTTCACATTTTGACCGTTTCTGCTTGAAAATATCCCAATTATAATTCGGACAGACCGGCACATGGATCATCTTTAGGGTGTGGGTGCATGCGCAAGAGTGAAAGCATGTATGTTTGTTTGTGTTTCATATATGTTCTGATGTCATTAATAGTATAGGCTATGATGTGTTAAATCAGTGTAACTCACGAGTTAGCAGGGACGTGGCTGGAGGTCCCTGTTAGGGGTGTTCACCTATAGTTTCTAAATGCACCCCTTCCAGTAATTTCTATTTGCACCCCATGTTAGGTTCGAGTTTCCATCGAGTTTACAACGGGTTCTTCCAACATTCGCAAATATAGATTTAGCGCGAGTATTTCAGCATCATACAATTAATAGCTACGTGGGGTTCATGATCGAGATTCCAACGTTTCAGCCCATAAACCACCTGCATGATAGATCGACATCTCGATGTTATGCATGAAACGGTCATTAAATCGCAATGTGTCATGTACTCGATTTGTTCTTTGTTGTGTACGCATATATTACCTGCACCAACGAAACGTCATTTTCCCCTCCCTTAATTTCCATATGATAGAAACACTCGTCAAGCATGCACGGATAAGCATAATACCCTGTATATCCAGGTATATCATGGACATTACGCAATTCGAAGTATTTCCATGTGAGATGAATTATTTAGCCCTTTCTTTATACTAAATGGAATAATGATATTCAATTATAAAAAAAACTGGTGTAAGGGTGTATTATATTAATTCTGAGGGATTTTCATGTAATATGAGCAGAAGAAAGATACAAATATACACTATGACATTTTCATATAATGGGGAGGTTTAGATTGATAAACATTCTAACGTGGCCCTTCCAACATAACTGGCTATTAACCGAGAGCCTGCTGGGTTTTTACACAATCGCGTACGAAAGGTTTGATGCCTCAAATGTGTTACACCCCAGGAATGTTCAAATAAATCAGATTTTCTAGGTTCCGTATTCCTCCAGAGACCCCACGCCCCCCCCCCCCCCCCCATAATGACTATATTTGCACTTATGAGTACGAAGCTGATTTTTATAATATTAATAGTGATCCAGGAATCACTGATCAACAATACACAATTTCTGAAAAGCAAATCACTTCTATTTGCACAAAGCTATACTATAATTTATATATGCATCAGATGAGTGTAAAAAGCAACATAAATATTATCCAAATATATCCAATGAGTGTCCAATCCCACTTACCAAGGGTCCCAAACCACCCAAAGAGTGTAAATCCACGCAACGAGTGTCTCAATCCAACATCTTAGTTAATATGCTATACCAAACAAAAAGTTCATAGATTGGTGTCACAAATCAGCCAACTAGAGTCTCGAAACGCCCAATATGTATCCCAAATCAACCCCACTAGTGTCCCAAATCATCCAAATGGTGTCCAACCCCGCTCAAATGAGTATTCCAAAACATCCCAAACAACTCAACGAGCGTCTCAAACCATCAATTGAGAACCCCAAACCATCCACTGTGTGTCCCACGCCATTTAATGACTGTTCATAACCATCCAAATGGGTGTCCCATGTATCACGACGATTACCTCAAACCATCAGAATCAGAAGTGTCTAAAACAACTGGTGTTGCAAAATGTCCCACAACCCAACCTATGAGTGTCCCAACTAGTGTACAAAACCATCATCGAATATCTCAAACCAACCAGCGAGTGTCTCGTGGTTTTCGTAAATTGGATGGGATGGAACACACTTGATGGTCTTAAATACTCTATTGAGGCTTTTGTGCGCTATTTTGGATGTATTGAGATGACAATTAGCAAATGGTTTGTGTTCCAGTTGGATCACCCCCGTGTACGTGATATCGCCAAAATTGTTTTCAAAGAAAAAACCCGCATATTTAGATAATTTAAATAATTTCGGCCAAATTTATGGACTGAAATGGTCACCCACTGTGTAGGAACTGTTACATCGGAAGTCGTTCTATCGCCGATTTGTGATGGTTCTTGACTGATTTGTGACGGTTCCTGATGATCCAAATTATACATTTTCGTGAGTTTTTGACAGATAAAACGCAATTTTTGAGCCATCTAGGTGATAATTCGATTCGTTTTTCCATTCCCCTCATAATCTATGGTCCCAAATAACGTAGTCATAATGAAAATCCTATTGTGCGAGTAATAACAACGACGAAAACTGCGAATTGTGATATCTCGATCGGTTCTCTCCCGATCGAGTCGGTTCTCTCCAAATTTAATCGGTTCTGTCCGGGAAATACGATGACTATTATTTGGAAGGATACGTGAAAATAACCAAGTGAAAACAACGAAATATCAATTATGTTGAATTTACACCACTTATGATCAATTTTGGTGAGTTACACTGCCTTCTTATACATGTAATTATGTATCAACGGTAGTAACAGAATCGTTCACTTTATTGTGACGCAAAGCATTCAATTTGACATGAATGGTCAAAGTGAACTGCGAAGACTGATTTTTCCCCCAACAAACCAATCATAATGGTCGACTGATTCAAAATGGCCGCCACTTTTTTTCAATATGGACGCCACTTTTTTTTTCAAAATGGCCGCCACTGTTTTTTTCAAAAAGTCGCATTTTTCAGCTTTTATTAAACTTATACGAACCACGTGACTTCCCGTCCTTATTCGAACATGGCAGCCGCCCACGCAGAGCGGTTCATGTAGGTGACCCATTCCATTTCTCGGTTCCTTTATATATTAAGGTCAAACAAAGGGTGCTGTAATTTAACCCCCCCCCCAAGACGCATTAAACAGTCACCACAAACCCCATCAAAATTGACGGCGGTCAACTGAATTTGGATCGGGGGAGTGTTTATGGTGTCTTGTGGACACATGTTTTAATTTCATTTTGTCCACAGTTGTCATTTCACATTGATGCAATATGAACGATAAAGTGAGTCCTTGTCGATTTAGCCAGGCCGTGTACCGGTATATAGTTTGTAATTAAGTTCGTTTTAACTCTATCTTGGGCTTACTTGTGCAATTTGGGTCATTTATATAAATGCTTCGTATACAAATTAGCAGCTAAGCATATACGAGCGTATTAACATTTCACTCGATGATATTTTGGATTCGAGCGAAATGAAAACTATACTTAATAAAATTAAATAAATACACATAAAACATGGTCTATTCCCAATATGTTGGTGCACAACTCCATGACAAAACATCACAAATTAATTTAAAACGTTTATGTGCTTATTGCTTGGTTGTTTTATTTGTTCAGTCGTTCCTTGTTTACGTATTATATAGTTATTAAATAACATTTGATATTTTAATTTGATTTATTTCATTAGTTATTCCTATGGGATCAAAATGGTTGGAAACTAAACATTGTAATCAGATGTAATCCAAAGTAATCAGTTACATTTTACTAAAGTAATGTAATCGTAATCAATTACATTTGAAAAATATTTAATCAATAATCGTAATCATGTAAATCAAAAGTAATTGTAATCGTAATCAATTACATTGGAATGTAATCGCCCCAACCCTGGATAGAATTGAACACACATCCCACCTAAAACTTTCAACAACAGACCTTCATTTATCAAATAAAGTCACTTGGTGGTTTGCGCTCCAAAATAGGCGCTCCAAAATCGTATTTTTTAAACATACATGTATATAACGTAAGCTCAAAGCAGTATCTCACATGTGATCCGTGTATTTGTGGAATGCTCGGCAGCTTCAATAGACTTCGTGCCTGACAAGCCAGGAGTTGTTTATTCATTAGGAAATGCGTGTTGGTTGTTTCTTGGGAAGGGGTATATATACACGATTGCGTGGACTAGTCGATTGTGATCACTTGCTTTCATATTAAAGAGCACGGCTGATGTGTGCGTCAATGTACAATTATGTAACTGACTTCACAACGTTCATATATATCACGTCGAGACCCCATCCATACCACGCAGACGTCAGATTACGCAGTCACTGCATGCTTAATTGTTAATTGCATGCATATTTAACAGTATTAAACTTGTACATTTGACATGATATGGAATAAAATTGATTGTCTTAATGTCAAATGAGTATTTTATGTTTAATGTATAGCTTGTGAGCACTTAAGGTATAAGCGACAGAATACGTTACCCACCGTGAACGAGACGCATGCTAATAGTAAAATCTTGATTTGAATAGACAGCCATCGCAGATAATATACTTCCAAATACATTAGTTTATAATATCATATAATCATATATCATTTTGAACATGCATGTCCGCCACAATACATGTTTGCTTAATTTCCAAGGATTGAGAAGAGAATGAATTATAGAGCACTAGTTTTGTGATCTTGAACGAGTTTCAGATCATTTTAATACTTTGCAAATCCGAATGCAATCTCGATGTGTTATACATAATGACGTTAGCCTAGTCGGCAGTGGTAACGTATGTAACGTATTCTGTCGCATGGGAAATTGGAGGCCCATATTTCCATCTGTTGTATGTCAAGTGATAATTTGTTAAAACGTCCGCCAATACAGATTTCAATTATATGGATACTCTACTTCAAGAAACTAACCGAATTGGCTCTTATGGTTAACTTCGATTTTTCGGTGAAACATCATGTCCATTGGGCCCACTTAGCTGAGAATGTGCTTACTATATTGCACATGTATAATGCTATACGTTTGTTAAAGGTACTCAATCCGAATAAACGCTCGCAAATTACTATTTCCTTTGCTTCGGGGGGGGGGGGGGGGGGGGGGGGGGGGGGGGGGGGGGGGGGGGTTAAAACATATTTGATTCGAGTCGAGGAACCCATCCATCACCACTCAGAGTGATCAAATATCGATGTTTGAAATCTATTATTTTAGGTGGCCCAATAGACAGTCAACGAGAAGAATTTCATTGACCAAATTGCGGGGTAAAATCAAGTGGCTTTTTGTGTTAGATATTTGACAAACCCGGCAAAATTTCGTTGAACAAAATGTTGATAAATAACAGGTTTTGCAGGGTTTTGTGGAATTTTATACTATAGTTGATTGTGCTTTTCGTTATATTTGGGCAATTATTAGATTATGATAAATGAAGCGGCATTTCAAAACATGTTGTCGTTTTTGTTGGAATGTGATGATATGGAGACCCTCTGATTGAGTACCTTTAATTTGAAATATTAAATATTAAAAAGATGTTAGTTTTCTATTTGCGTGTCCCTGGTGTTCAATACTACCGTGTAACGACCATGAACGGTCACCCAAGATTGGCTATATAGGTGGTTTCCGCACGTATGCCACTTCAACTTCTCCTCATTCAGTATATTATACCACTCCTGTCATTTGGAACATGGTCTATGCCTTTCACCCCCACCCAATACGCCATATCATGTCATTAACTCCGCGGCCATATTAGATCCACCATGCATTGCAGGTCCGGTTCCATGGTATCAGATATTCTTCCATGCAGACCCGGTTGTTTTATTGCTACAGATCAAAGTTCTGGAGTAGCATTTCCATATATGGAGCTTTTGAATATTCATGACTTCCATTTATGTCAAATATGGAAATGCTACTCCAAAACTTTGAACTGTAGCACTAAAATCACGGAACCGGACCTGGTGGATCCAATATGGTCGCGAGTAAGTTAGACAGGGCGTATATATATATGTATGATATGAGATCATACATTTAGTAAAAAGTTTAATCTTTCCGTAAAGCTGCTAAATCAAATCATTACTAGTCAATACGGAGACTATAAATTCCAATACCTCATGCCAACGTTCACTTCGTTCCCGAGTCTGTTTTCAATAAATTTAATCAAATAGTATTCCGGATGCCGCCTCTCTGTTATGGCGTATTCCGGATGCCGGGGTCCATTTTAAGCCGGATGCCGGATGCCAGGGGGAGGGGGGTCGTCACCCTCATATAACTCAGCGAAATTGAATAAAACAGAAGTCGAGATATCCTATCGCAAACTAGCGAATCTACCAAAGAAATCGTTTCGTCAATCTCCCTGTCCGCTCAGGGGCAAAATAAATATTTTCTATCCATAATTTGTCGCGAATTTTTCAACTATATTCATCAAACAAATTCCAGAAACAAGACGTGTTTGCAACTGGGAGTAAATATTGAAAGCAAAAGTAAAACAAGAATGCACAGGTCAAGACCACGTGGAATTCCCAGAATTTTAATACTATATTAAAGCAAATTCCAATTATTTAACTATACTTTCAAGTTCACTTCTGTTTTTAAATCAGATAAACTTCTTGGTACAGAGAAAATTAATAATTCAATACTCTATTAGATAGATATCTATGCATATTTATTTTTTCAAGCCATCATTTGTGAACTTTACTCTCGATTATTGTCAATCAATCAGCAAGCCGGTCAAAATTTGGTGCCAGCACAATGCAATTCCTCCTAAGTTATACGTGTGATTACTGGTACTGGCGTATAGATATATCAGATTTATGGAGGCATGGATTCGTGATGATGTTCATTGCTTCAAATGTGCTTGATTCAGTGAGTGTGAACAAATTATGATGTTTTACCGAGGATTGAGGTGAATCAATCTGGGCTCCAAGCGAAACCTCTGGCCAATAGTCGAATATGCTAATAACTCGGCCAACACAGCTCCATTATGTCAGGTTATACATATTAATAGTTGTGTATAAATTTATGTGCATATAATAACTGAACGAAAAAACACAGTTGGCCTGTATGTCATAATTGTAATCTTATTTTCTAGGTCGCGTCAATGTCAAGAATTTATCAAAGAAAAACAAGAGAGATCTAAGCAGGATAGACAGAAAGAACCAAGTAAGTTGATGTTTTCGTTCATTTCTCAAAAAGTTTTGCAATTTGTTGAACTAATATATTAGTTGAAGATTCCTACGAATGAATCGGTGGGAATCAAAATAAAAATAAAAATCCATTTATTACACGCATTCTACAGCTACATGTACCCCGTTCCAATGCCTGGGACAATTATTACACTGATGAGCCTGATTTTCAGTAACCATCTACTGCTCCCCGGGGTCAGGGGTAGGTACGGCCACAATGTGGCTAGCATACTGACAATATATTTCACTGCTCATAATCAGGTACCCTTTTCAACACAGTATGAGCGACCTTGCTCAAGGGTCGCAACTTGGCTCAGAATTTGAAAAGCGTACATGTACAATCTGACAAAATTGCACGTCGATCAATTCAGCCAAGCCACTGTAGTATGAAACTCACATTAGACCAGCTGCAGACTCATCTCGCTGTGACAGCGAAGGCAAGTCAGACGCGCTAACCACTGGACTACAGAGCTCCACAATCAAGTAACTACTCATCACTGAGTATGCGCAGCAGTGGTATCTTCCTATTTCTGTCCCCCTCTTCTGCACTGTACTACTGTTTTTCCTCCATCTCTCTTTCCAACCCCATATTTCCCTTGACTTATTCATTAAATCTCTTATATCCCCAAGCGCTTGATTCAGATTTTATGAACTTTATTTTATGACTTCAACAAATTGATCATGTACTTTCATTGTCACATATTGTGGCGATGAGCTGTGTCTGGAAAGTCCAACCATAAATTTGTAACACTAATAAGCCACACAAAAAAAAATTCAGATGAATTTGGACAGGAAGTATTTATATATTTATTAAAATGATTGGAAGATCGATATGGGTCATCAGGTTTTGACTGGTAGAGTAATTAAATGAAGTGTGCGAAAAGTTTGGGATTTACATAAACTTTGTTTAATTATTCTACCAGTCAAAACCAATGACCTCAATCGATATTGCCAGTCATTCCTTATAATTCTATACCAGTACATTTTGATAGGACATTAATAACATGAACAACTATTCGAAACTACCAAAAGAATTGTAAGTAACATATTGTTCAAATTCCAACACTGTCTCCCAATAACAACATGCAGCTAGCACATGCACATGATCAGCTTGAAGTGACGTAGGTGGTTCATCGCTTTTTATTCAGTGGAGGCAGCAGGCTTCCGTTATTGCTTGATTAACATTGGAAACATTCTTGTAAACCCTATGGTGATTTGTACTGATTCTTATGGGTGCTAACTGAATGTAGAGGGTGTGTGATTATATATATGTAATTTTTACAAAAACCCTGTGCCAATGCATTCTCTTATATACACAATGTATGCGAGTCGACCATATAAAAGAATGCATTGGCCTAATAATATTGATCTTGTAAGCCAGTGCATTCATTCTCTTATATATGCGAGGCAAACTGTGGTCAACTCGCATATATAAGAGAATGCACTGGCTTACAAGATCAATATTATCAGGCCAATGCATTCTCTTATATGGTCGACTCGCATATATAAGAGAATGCACTGGCACAGGGTCTTTAATGCTGCACCAGCGCAGCTCCCGACATGAAAGGGTTAAATTGCTGTTGCCTTATGCTTGAGGAGCAGGTTTTATATGTAACCTACAGGGAGCCTCACATAGATGGAAGCATGCACTACATAGTGTCATCTGCTCCAGTCTATATGGGGCTCTCTATGGGTTTAAATATGCTTCAGGAGCAGTTTCTTTGTAAGATGAGGCTATCCCTGAGAAACTGTTTTGTTAATGCAGCCCGATCTCATGGTTGAATTGAATATGATCAATAGGTGAGAAATTTCTATGTCTAATTTATTCTTATCCTTGATATTTCAGGCCATTCAGTCTCGCAAACAGAAGAGAGAAGAAGCACTAGCCAAAAAAAGAAATAGAGGCAGTTATGGAACACCTCCTCATCTTGTTGTAAGGTTGCAAGCCTTGAAATAGGGTGTCTGTCATTTGCAGAATGATGTCCCCAGAGGATGAATTTAGTGATGCTACCCTGCATAGCAGGCTAGAATCACCAAATTCACCCTCTGGGAACCTCATTCTGCTGAGATGTAAGCAGAATGAGGTCCCCAGAGGGTGAATTTGGTGATGCTAGCCCGCTATGCGGGGTAGCATCACTAAATTCACCCTCTGGGGACCTCATTCTGCAAATGACAGACACCCTATTTCAAGGCTTGTAAGATTGTTTTCTGTACTGATGTGATAAGTCTCAGTGGTTTGTTTAACCCTTTACCCAACAAACCGGCCAAAACCGGCCAAATAAAGCTTCAACAGCCTAAAATATCTTCGGTCTGTCTCAATAGAACCATACAAATATGGATATCATTGGAACCGGCTCCTTGACCACATTGTGATAGTTACAGTTATGCCCTGTGCCAATGCATTCTCTTATATATGCGAGTCGACCATGGGTCACCTCGCATATATGAGAGAATGCATTGGCCTAAAAAAAATCTTTTTTAACACTTTTTACCATTTTTTCTTACATTCTTTAACAATTTTATAATTTTTAATGTGTTAAGCCAATGCATTCTCTTATATATGCGAGGGGACCTATGGTCGACTCGCATATATAAGAGAATGCATTGGCACAGGGCCCTTCTGTTGGGTAAAGGGTTAACACAAGTTTCTTTCGTTAACCCTTTCATGACTGGAGCTTTAATATTTTTTGTGAAAACCCTGTGCCAATGCATTCTCTTATATATCCTAGACTCCCATAGGGATCTTCGCATATACAAGAGAATGCATTGGCCTAAAAATATTTACCTTGACCATGTAAGCCAGTGCATTCTGTTATCTGTGTGAGGCTCCCTATGAGAGCCTCACATGTATAATAGAATGCACTGGCACAGGATCTTTAATGTTAATACTCATTGACGAGTAATTCCCTTAGGAAATGTTCAGAAAATAAGTTCAACAAACAACCGTAGGCCATTTGTTGAACTTATTATCTGAACATTTCCCAACTAAATAATATAAATTCTGTTCACGTTTAGCTGTTTGTCTCCCTGTTGTCTGCTTTAATTTCTCCTCCAATTGAATAATAGACCAATCCAATGTATAATTTTATAACTGAATGGGAGAATCCATTTAGTAAAGTAATGGTTAACATGTATACCAATTCAAATCTTTCAAAGTATGTGAAATTTATTTTTTCAAAAGTGGATTTCAATTTCTGTTTCTGTTGAGGCCTAAGCTGAATGAGGTCCCCAGAGGTTGAATTTAGTGACACTAGCCTGCTGTGCGGGGTAGCATCACTAAATTCACACTCTGGGGACCTCATTCAGCACCGTTTTCTCATGTGTATCTATTTTGTAAAATATAGCTTTTTATTTGAGTGATTTGGTATTGTGATTTAGCAATCAGATTAGGAATTCATGAATTACGGCATTAGGAGTCAGGACGTATTCTTGATAGCTGCTTGAGTAATATTATGCCATCAGAGATGTGTTGAAGAGGCAATTTCCTTTTTAATTAAATTTTTATTTAATTTATTTAAATTTTTTACTCTTCTGCCCAAAGCAGGAAATTATTCAACTCTTTGCATGAATAACATATTTAGCACTAAATATTGCTTGTAATTTAAACAGACATGACTCTTTCTGACCCCAAAATTATATATACATAATTTGGTAAGAGATATCACAAAATATACCAACGTGGAAGAATTCCTAACAAATTTGTCGATATAGCGCTGTTTCTTATATTTTTCGATAAATTTGAGATTGTTTAGCTTGTTCTGGTTCAATTTCTTTAGTCAGTGGTCACGTAAAATGCAAATGTAGACGATGGTAAGAAAACCTATAACTGTCGTAGCTTTGAAACGTTATGGTACTGCATAATTTCGTAGGTTAAAACGGAAGAGAAAGCAGTGTGTGAAGTTGTTTAATAGTTTCATGTTAAGATAACACAATATAACTTTTCAGGACATTCCATTTCCGATTCCAAATTGCTATGAACTATGAATACAAATGGCAGCGTTTTTGTATGGGGCCCATACATTGCGTTCGATGGTGTATTTATACCCCCCGCAACGAAGTTAGGGGGGGGGTATACTGGAGTCAGCTTGTCCATCCGTCCGTCGTCCGTCCGTGGACACAAATTTGTTCGGAGTTTTTCTCAGTCGTTTTTTGATCAATTTCTGTGAAACTTGGCACATACATCAACCACCATGGGAACCTGTGCACCTGCGATTATGATGTCTGTCCGACTTTTTTTGGTGGAGTTATCCCCCCTTTTTCGACTTAGAATCTTTTTGCAACATGCATACTTTTGTCTGAGCTTTTATTCCTACATTTTTTGGTCAATTTTTAAAAAACGTCTCACAGATGTTTAGTACCATGGGAACTTGTGCACCTGCGATTATGACGTCTGTCTGACATTTTTTGGTGGAGTTTTAGAAACTTTTTTTGCAACATGCATAATTTTGTCCGAGCTTTTATTCCTACATTTTTCGGTCAATGTTTTTTAATCTTGGCACTGATATTTAGTACCATGGGAACCTGTGCACCTGCGATTATGACGTCTGTCCGACTTTTTTTTGGTGGAGTTATCCCCCCTTTTTCGACTTAGAATCTTTTTGCAACATGCATACTTTTGTCTGAGCTTTTATTCCTACATTTTTTGGTCAATTTTTAAAAAACGTCTCACAGATGTTTAGTACCATGGGAACTTGTGCACCTGCGATTATGACGTCTGTCTGACATTTTTTGGTGGAGTTTTAGAAACTTTTTTTGCAACATGCATAATTTTGTCCGAGCTTTTATTCCTACATTTTTCGGTCAATGTTTTTTAATCTTGGCACTGATATTTAGTACCATGGGAACCTGTGCACCTGCAATTATGACGTCTGTCCGACATTTTTTGGTGGAGTTATCCCCCCTTTTTCGACTTAGAATTTTTTTGCAACATGCATACTTTTGTCCGAGCTTTTATTCCTACATTTTTTGGTCAATTTTTAAAAAACGTCGCACAGATATTTAGTACCATGGGAACTTGTGAATCTGCGATTATGACGTCTGTCTGACATTTTTTGGTGGAGTTTTAGAAACTTTTTTTGCAACATGCATAATTTTGTCCGAGCTTTTATGCCTACATTTTTCGGTCAATGTTTTTTAATTTTGGCACTGATATTTAGTACCATGGGAACCTGTGCACCTGCGATTATGACGTCTGTCCGACATTTTTTGTGTGGAGTTATTCCCCTTTTTCGACTTAGAATTTTTTTCGCAACATACATAATTTTGTCCAAGCTTTTATTCCTACATTTTTCGGTCAATAGGTTTAAGATTAGGGTTATGGTTGTACACCTGCAATGGGAACTGTTATTTTATTATTTTAACTAAATGTTTACTGCATGTGAAACATCTTAGTATTTTAAAAACATGGGGGTATCCGTAGTCCCATTGGGACAGTCACACCTCTAGTTTTTATTACTTTAATTTGTCTTAACCCATTATTGAGCCTGGAATTTACTGCTGTTTGAGCCAAGGAATTTCCGAAGTTTTGTTAAATCTGCTTCCCAACTCCATATCACCACGCCCCTGGTTAACCCTTTCCATATTAAAGACATACTAGTATTATGCTCTTGTTTGGGTGCATGAAACTGATATCCAGGTGCTATGCCAACTGGAGGAATGTAGCATTCTACTAACATCACCAAAAATCTGAAGCAAATCGACCGTACTGCTCCACAGAAAACATCACATGAACTACGCTCAGTTGAAATATTTACTACTCGTTTCGGGATGCATCTATCGGCGATAAACTAACGAAAACGATTTCACCATCGAGAGTCACTGCATTTAATTAAATTATAAGAATGACGGTGTGTGTTGTCAATTTGTAAAAAATTACTACTTTGAACAAGATTATTCTCCATTTATATTTGATCACCCTACCGGAGTGTTTCACATCACTTTAAATAGCAATTGATGAGTAGTTTTCCCTTTGGATCAGATAATAAGTTCATCAAACAACCAGTGGCCATTTGTTGAACTTATTATCGGAACATTTCCCACCAATCAATGCAAACCCTTCTGCTCTTGTGTTATCAGTCTGCTTTTGTGTCATGAACACCCCTCCAATTAAATAATAGACCATTCCAATGTATACTTTAAAAATTGAATGGGAGAGTCCATTTAGTATCGAAAGGGTTGATATAGACTTGACTTACTGTTTCAGGTTGTTGTTCCTCTACATGTTGACGTTAATATCGACAGTGTTCTTGATGCGCTGAAGTCATGTGATGAAACCCTGACGGTGTCCACTAATGAACAGGGAATAATACACATTAGGTAAGGTTAGGAATCTAATTCTGCAGATCTTGGATTGCATCTGTTCATCTGTCTTGTCCATCTATGCAGATATCATTCAAGCCTTGAAATAGGGTGTCTGTCATTTGCAGAATGAGGTCCCAAGAGGGTGAATTTAGTGATGCTACCCCGTATAGCGGACTAGCATCACCAAATTCACCCTCTGGGGGACCTCATTCTGCTTACACCTCAGCAGAATGAGGTTCCCAGAGGGTGAATTTGGTGATTCTAGCCCGCTATGCAGGGTAGCATCACTAAATTCACCCTCTGGGGACCTCATTCTGCAATTGACAGACACCCTATTTTATGGCTTGATATCATTGCTCAGGCCTAAAAATAATAGTGATATTTTCAGTAACAGTGTGAAAAAGATTGAGTGGGCGCAAATATTTTGTTTAAAATTGTTTTTTTTTAAACATCCTTAGAATATATTTATGCTGAATATATCCCCCCGTCAGCACAAATGATATAATATGACACAATGAGCACATTAAGCTAGGTATTGGAATGGATATTGAAGCCTTGGTCGGATTTTTAATAAAAAAACGATCATGACATCAACCACTGGTTGAACTGGCCCATATACACAAGGGTGCTGCCATCTTAATACACCGACTTCTGGTTTGTGTATAATGCATAAGGACATGGCACTACAGACTTAAAGGGATACTCTACCCAAATGTTGTTGTTGGTTTCTATAGTATCTGAGGCGTAGAATAAGGTAACCATTTTTCCATTATTTGAAAGTCTGTTGAGTACGAAGTAATGTTACGGATGGCAAATTAGCCGGAATGCGAAAATACATGTACAAATTGTCGTTGTCAAGCAATTTTTAGCTCAACTTACTTTGTAAGTTTGAGCTATTGCCATGGGTTGGCGTCCGTTGTCCGTGTGTCTGTGTGTCCGTCAACAATTTCCTTTGGCGCGGGCTACAGGTCGTACCTTAGTTCTGATCTTTATGAAAATTGTCATGAATGTTGACATTGACATGTAGATGGGAACGAGTCATTTTGGGGTCATTCGGCCAAAAAACATGGCCGCTGGTGGCCATCTTGGATTTCAAAATTAAATCCATTGGCGCTGGCTACAGGTCGTACTGTTCGTCTGATCATCTTTAAATTTGTCATGGATGTTAATATTGACATGTAGATGGGAACGAGTGATTTTGGGGTCGTTCGGCCAAAAAACATGGCCGCCAGGAGCCATCTTGGATTTTACTCTTTGCAGGCCGCAGCAGCCATCTTGGATTTTACTCTTTGCATGACTAAATCCTTTGGCGCGGGCTACAGGTCGTAGCTTTGGTCGGATCTTCATGAAATTTGTCATGGATGTTAACAATGACATTTAGATGGGAAACGAGTCCTTTTGGGGTCATTCGGCCAAAAAATATGGCCGCCAGCAGCCATCTTGTATTTTACTCTTTGCATGACTAAATCCTTTGGCGTGGGCTACAGGTTGTAGCTTTGGTCGTATCTTCATGAATTTTGTCATGTATGTTAACAATGACATGTAGATGGGAGCGAGTCCTTTTGGGGTCATTCGGCCAAACAACATGGCCGCTAGCGACCATCTTGGATTTCAAAATTAAATCCATTGGCGCAGGCTACAGGTCGTACTATTCGTCTGACCATTATGAAATTTGTCATGCATGTTAATATTGACATGTAGATGGGGACGAGTCATTTTGGGGTCGTTCGGCCAAAAAACATGGCCGCCAGCAGCCATCTTGGATTTTACTCTTTGCATGACTAAATACTTTGGCGCGGGCTACAGGTCGTAAGGGTCATTGAGCCAAACAACATGGCCACCAGCAGCCATCTTGGATTTTACTCTTTGCATGACTAAATCCTTTGGCGCAGGCTACAGGTCGTAGCTTTGGTCGGATCTTCATGAAATTTGTCATGGATGTTAACAATGACATGTAGATGGGAACGAGTCATTTTGGGGTTATTCGGAAAAAAACATGGCCATTTTAGAATTTATTCTTTGCATCACTAAATCCTTTGGCACACCATACTCACCACATCCCTGATCCGATCATTATGAAACTTGTCATGAATGTTGATATTGACATGTACATCTTGTCTTACTTAAACATTTCACCTTTCCTATTCCTCCATTTACTGTCAACCATTAAATTATTCCCCTACCTAAGTTGAGCTGCAGTGTCATTGACACTTTCATTGTAGTTTTCAAGCAAATGTTTCAAATAAAAGTTATATTATATGCATACTAGTCCCATATACTCATTTAAGTTGTTGTATAGTCACTACTCATTGAGTTTACTCATCGTATCAACATAATGTTTTACACGATCATGTGTGTCATGCGTTTACCAATCCACTATCCCTCAATTAATTTTGATTACGTCTTGTACATGGAAATTCGTAATTTAATTTATGGCTTCAGCCATAAATTAAATTTATATCAAATTATTAACTTTGATTTTAAGATAACCGATTAACCTGAACGTTCACAGAATACATCTTCGACTGAAATTACTTATTTTTCTATATATTATCGATATTAGATCATTTTTATTACCGGGAATTTATTGAAAATGGCGTACAGTACCCCTTTAAAGAATTTTAACCTGCAATTTTCAGATCTAATTTTGGCTTTCTGACACCAGATCCCCAGCCCTTCCTATGTCATTGTGATGAATCTTTATATTTCAGTATCCCGAGCTTTAACCCTTTCAGTGCCAAGTCCGATTTTTTGTATCAACCCATATTTCCTTGATCATTTTTCAAATTTATTGATTATAATAATGTGATACATAGTTATTAGAGCTCTTTCCATCAATGTATCACATTATTATAATCAATAATTTTGAAAAATGATCAATAAAATATGGGTTGATACAAAAATCGGAAAGGGTTAAGCAGCGACTATCACAAGCCTCAAATAGTGTGACTGTCATTTGCAGAATGAGGCCCTCAGGGGATTAATTTAGTGATGCTATCCCACACAGCAGGGTAGCATCACCAAATTCACCCTCTGGGAACCTTATTCTGCCTAGGCCAGAACTGCTATGGGAGACCTTGGATCCAATCGAAGTTCCCCAGTTGAAGTTGGTGATGTTCGCCCATTAGTTACCTTGATTATGCATTTTATCTTCTGCAAATCAGGGGATATAGAAACTGAACAGAAGAGAAAAAGTAACTCAATACAATGTTAATTTGAGTCTATAGATACTTCCCAGAAGATGAGGCCTAAGCAGAATGAGGTCCCCTGAGTGTGAATTTGTTGTTACTAGCCCGCTGTGCAGGATAGCATCACTAAATTAACCCTCTGGGGACCTCATTCTGCGAACGACAGACACACTATTTGTAGGCTTGGACTATCCATCTGATATATATTTCTTCTTTTTCAGTATCCCGAGATTTAAGCAGAGACTATCCATACATGTTGGTAAATCTTTATATTATTTCAGTATTCCGAGATTTAAGCAGCGGCTTGCCATACATGTTCCACAGAAGGGTAATCTGTATGCCTTACTGGACGCTGCTAAAGTGGCGGACTCGTTGCTCGGTATTCTCGCTCCAGATGGGGGTATCGATAGTTTGGGAGACTTCTGTCTCAGGTGTTTATCCAGCCAGGGCCTCCCAGTTGTTAATTATATTACAAAGGTAATCAATGATAAAATTGTTAAAGAATTTAAGATATAATGATAAATAATTATTATAATTGTTAAAGAATGTAAGAAAAGTTATCAAAAATGATAAAATTGCTAAAGAATGTAAGAAAAAATGATAAAGTTTATCCCTCGGGAAATGTTCAGACAAATGTTATATATGCGAGGTTTTATTATTTTATCCTTCAAGAAATTTATTCCAGAATTTAAAATTCATGATCTTACTCTGTGTTTTATTCACTTTGAGAAGTCGTAACTTTCTAAGTTATTGTCTTTTATTTATTTTTTCAGGGTCTGAAAGCCCTTCCCATAAAGAAGCAGTATGATGCAAAGAAAAATCTACAGAAAATGCTTGAGGCTCGGTAAGGAGATGATGTTTTATTACTTGCGTGTTCGTAGAATTACCGTGTTCCTGCTGTGTCATATCTACAAATCTGTATGCCCCACGTGTGGCATAAACATTCTGTTAAATATGTTAAATAAAAGTATCATCACACATGATAAAACAAGCCCTTTATGTGCCTGAATAAACCTTGTAGGTCTGTTTTTTAATTCACAGATTCTAGGACGGGTCGTGTGTAATATACACAGAACGGATGTGTGTTAATGGGTTTGTCAATACAGCACTTGTGCCATCGTAAAGGATAACACTGGAGACTGTGCCTCTCGTTCTATCCTTCTGTACTGGCACTCATGCTATATCAACAAACCCATTAACACACTCGATCCTACTCTTTTATATATATCAGGGTTTCCGCCAGGCCGGCTGCGGGTCCGTCCCACGGACCCATTCCCCTCGCAGATGATCTGTTTGATTCATACATGTACCAAAGGTCAGTAGCAATATGTCACAAAAAATCCGGCTGCAACGGGAGTTCGGGGGGTTAAACAGAATACTGGTGAAAAAGCGGGTCAATTGAGCACAGTGTGTTACCAGTACAGCGTAACCCTTTGAAATCAAAGCGCCAAAACTACAACGTAATGTTTGGTGTGCATTGAAATAATGACGTTATATATAGCGTAATAAATTTCGCGGTAACATCAAAGAATGTCGGACTGCTGAGTACGGATATTATTTTGCACGGGATTTCTGTGGTTGAAACTACTCACGCTCGGAGATCCCGTGCTATCGTACGATTACATAATTTGATCAAAGAATGCCGAATTGCTGAGTTAGGCAGAGTAGGGATCAACATACGCCAACAGGCGGCCTCAGTTCTCCTACCAAAGGAGGTATCTACCTCCGAGATCCCGTGCTATCGTACTGTTATAATACGGAACCTGTCCCAAATCAGTCTTTATAGCGGGAATTCATAGTGACAAAATCATTCATTTGACCCATATTACATGCATGGAGGATAAACACAAAAAACATGCCCCCCCAATATGGAGATAAAGTCAAAGTACGGTCAATAATAGTTTCGTTGTCCCGCCTGGGTCCCCAAACACAAACAACGGCGCACATGTTCCCATTTCCCGCCAAAACTCAATTATATTTTATAACACGTTGGCTAAAACTCTATAGCAGCGGTCGTCAGTTGTTGGACTAATACAGACTATTGACAAGCTATGCATTCCGAGTTTGAAAGATTTGGCTACCATTCGTATTTCGCCGCTATAAATATCTCCTGCAGACAAACCCTGCAGTATATATGACGTCACTGTGCACAAATAGTTTTACGATTGACAGAATACATGGAAAAGTCAGTTTCATTTTCACGGAAGCTACTTGAAATTCTAGGAAATACTTAATTCAATTCTCCCAGCTAGGTAGTATTGGACAATGCATAGATGCTTTTTAGTGTTTAGTTTCATTATACGGAATCTTATTGTAAGTTATAAATTTTTAAACACTGTAACTTGTAGCTTGATATAGTATTCATTGATATAGTATTCAATCAGACGGCAGTCTTACGTGCGTAATTACATGATTAATTATCTGGATACCATCAACATAATTAATGCACCCACGGAAAATGATCGACTTGCGTAATATACGTAGCTTTGGATTGCTTTGTGGGACACTCAGGTGCAAGGAAATGGCTACTTTTCAGTGTCAAATAATTTTTTTTTCGCGAACCATGGTCGTCCCGTCGCGTTATGTGTTTTCCCAATACGGACTCATTAATTTCCCCTTATATATTTCCCCTTGGCGGAAACCCTGTATATATAGATTCAGAATATGACAATAAAATATGTTTAAACTAGACACAGACAACTTTCATTTTTGAAGGTTTCCATCGGAGAAAGTTCACACTCTGGATTCGGAGCAAGATGGCGTGCTCATCCTTCGACAGATGACAGAAAGGAAATTACGGCCTGTACATTACCGAGAAATTCGTCCGCATCTAATCGCTGAACAGACCGAATTTGAGATAGAGAATGATGAGGTGAATTTACATAGTTACAAACATTTGTTCTTCTTTAACACTTTTAACCCTTTTGTGACAGGAGCTGCACTGGTGCTGAATTAAATATCCTGCGCCAATGTATTCTCATATATATATGAGTCTCCCATAGGGAACATGGCATATATAAGAGAATGCATTGGCTTACAAGGTAAAGGTAAATATTGTTAGGCCAATGTATTCTCCTATATATGCGAGGCTCTCTATGGGAGACTCACATATATAAGAGACTGCACTGGCACAGGGTTTTTGTAAAATATCAGGAAGCTACATTCATGAAAGTGTTAATATCTAATGCCGCTGAACACCTGTTGACGTGATTATACGTTGTCATCTTACTGGCTGGTGACATATTTGACATGTATGAATTTCCAAATGTTTTAATAATAAAAATCATGTTAAATTCTTAAATCACCTGCAAGCATTTTTTTTGCGGGACTTTCTATAGCTCTGATCATGTCTGTCTTTGCTAATAATTACCTGTCATAGGCCAAATTGGCCATTCATAAATGGTCAAAAACATTTCATTTGGCTACACTTTTGGCCTAAGTTTTTATTACCCCAAAATCAGAAATCTAATTCAAAATGAAATTATTTTGTAACGGGAGCAACATGAGAATAAAATTAAGTTTGGCCATCTACTAATTGATTAGGTGATACAGATTAATGGGTAACAGATGGCATTCAGGGCAATAATGCGGAATATTCTATGCATAATTGAACATGAAAGTTAATCTATAATACCTTAGTTGTATTTAAATACACAGTACTATTTTTCGCTCAGTTTTAAATTCGCGCACTTTGAATTCGCGCACCGTGCTGTGCGAATTCAAAACTGACAAAAATATTTTTGAAAAGGTCCTGTATAAATTTTGATGACAGTTTCAGTATTCTAAATATATGTGTGTGTATTAACCATGTCTATAATAAATGGATTCTCCCAGTCAGTTAAATAGTATACATTGGAATGGTCTATTATTAATTTGAAGGGATCCTAAGGTGATAAAAGCATACGACAGATTCATAAAAGTGTAGAAGGAGCCCTATTTCTGTTTGTTGAACTAATTATCTGAACAATTCCTATCAGATAACTTCTGATCAATGATGCTTTAGTATAGAAATGATTAAACTTATTATCTGAACATTTTCTATCAGATAACTACTGATCAATGATGCTTTAGTATAAAAACGATTGAAGAACATCATGACGGAAATTGACATCAAGTAGACCATAACTGCATTATAATTTTGTTGTGAAGATAAATTTATATGCTCCAAATATATATTCTGATATTTAAATAGTTATGGAGATCATTGAAATGAACTCTAAAGAAGTAAACCACATAGGCTGCTGACTTCAGGAAAAATTTGTTGCTTGTATTTGGTTGGGTTCATATCAACAACTCGGACCATTATATGACCGCGGCGTCACTGCATGCAGGGTTATGGGCATGGAGACGTGGTTTCGTGCACCTTCAGTATGGAATATGTGTGTTTTTACAAGCAATGACATGTCGAAGATTTTACAATTATTTATCACTTTTATGTCAATAATGGTATTGAGATTGGTTGTCCACATGTGAATATAATTGTCTATTCGATCAGTCCAATCTTAATATATATAACTCACAAGCAGATAAACCTGTTATTTTCTCCCACGGTTGGGTATAAATTTAGGAGTCATACTATTTTTCGCTCGGTTTTAAATTAAAAATAGTACTGCTCGAATTTAAATATGAGTAAGGTGCATCATTATGACCATCAGATGTCACTCTTTACGATATATATAACATCATGTATTGATTTGTATGGTAAAATCAATTAAAATTTACTAAAAATCCCACCAATGGACATGGGTGTAAAGCCAGACATAGAAGACTATATGAATGGGTCTTGGACGTAAACTCGCATCTCGCTCTACCGATATCACAAGTTGGTTTACGTCCAAGGAAATTTGGACTAGGGCATTAATTACATGTGGTACTAAATACCAAAATAAAATATCAAAATGCTTTATGATGATACCTCCAATATGTTGTCCACATCCCTGATTCAATCCTCATCAAACTTCCTATGGTTCTTCAGTGTGATCTCCAGATGAGAGTTTACCATTTTTTTCAGAATTGTGTTAAAAAACATGGCTTCCATCAACCGTCTTGGATTTACTATTTGCATGACTAAATTGTTCGTCCCACCCTAATATTATCTTTTCCCATTCGATTGATCGCAAACTTTATATGGCTCTCTGGGTTGACCTCTAGTATTACTTAAATGTTTTTTTATTTCCGCATTCCTAATCGCTCCATTGACGGTAATGTTTGACATTACAGCGTCATTGACACCTTCATTGTATTCTCAGAGCGAGTATGGTGTTCTTCGGCTGAGCGGATACCTGAGGGGGCGTGGTCTGTCTGTAAATGGATTGATCCATTTGCCAGGATGGGGGGATTTCCAGATGTCACAGATAGATCTCAGCAACGATCCTTATCCTCTATATGGGAAGAACAAGAAAAGTCGAGACAATCAGGTAGGACGAAAGTAGCATTCGTTGTGTGTGTTGTGTTGAATAATAATAATGACAGCTGCGATGCGTTCGTTTCGTTGTATGCATTAACGCACACAACAGAGAGATTGTATTTTCAACGCAACTTAAGGATAATGCATACCTTATATGGCATGCATAATGATATTTCTTGTTTTCAATCGATAAAAGATGGTGGCTGACTTCGAAGTGAAGGAATACAAGGACTTGTATTTATGTCTATATACAATGTTAATTTTTGGATTTGACAGGTTTAACATTATCGTACACTAAATTTATTACAGATAGAGTGAATTGCAATATTGCGTTTATTCCAATTTCGAACTTATTAGCTCCAATTATTAATCGGAAGCTCCCCGTTATAATGCAATATAAGCACCCATGTGAACACCTTAGCACAGACAACAATCATATCAACACAACAGACTCTTCTGAATACTCCTTAAATAGTGAATGGTTTGAAAAAAATGTAACTAGCATTCTAACTCTATTATTTTATTGATTCTGTTATAAAAGTCTACATCGGAATAGTCTATTATTAATCTGGAGAGGTTTAACCCTTTACCCAACAGAAGGGCCCTGTGCCAATGCATTCTCTTATATATGCGAGTCGACCATAGGTCGCCTCGCATATATAAGAGAATGCATTGGCTTAACACATTAAAAATTATAAAATTGTTAAAGAATGTAAGAAAAAATGGTAAAAAGTGTTAAAAAAAGATTTTTTTTAGGCCAATGCATTCTCTTATATATGCGAGGCGACCTATGGTCGACTTGCATATATAAGAGAATGCATTGGCACAGGGCATAACTGTAACTATCACAATGTGGTCAAGGAGCCGGTTCCAATGATATCCATATTTGTATGGTTCTATTGAGACAGACCGAAGATATTTTAGGCTGTTGAAGCTTTATTTGGCCGGTTTTGGCCGGTTTGTTGGGTAAAGGGTTAAATGCTCAGTGAGAGCTTTCCGATGATTGGCAACATGCCATTTTTTCCGACTAAATCCTGAAAAATTACCCATAATTCTGCTGTGGTTAAGGAGTTGATTATTTAGGGCATCACTGTATGTGTGAAACATTTATCAGAGAATGAGTTTTAAATTGTGATATTGATTCACTTGTTAAAGGAAGTTGATATGCAAGATGAGGAGCATAAATTATTAGAGAAAGCTGACCCGACTAAACAAGAATCTCTACAGGCGGAAGTCATCCCAGATCCAATGGACGGAGAACAAACATGGCCGACAGAGGAGGAGATCGCTGAGGCAGAAGGTTAGAGTTCAATGGTCAATTCTTAACCCTTTCTATACTGATTGGATTCTCCCACTCAGTTATAACATTATACTTTGGAATGGTCTATTATTCATTTGGAGGGGTGTTCAGATAATAAAAGCAGACGACAGACAGAAAAACAGATAATACAAGACCCGAAATGATGAATACAAGTCTGAATTTAGCTTGTCTGACATTTGCAGAATGAGGTTCCGGGTGAATTTAGTGATGCTATCCTGCATAGTTAGCTAGCATAACCAAATTCACCTTCTGGGGACCTCATTCTGCTTTGGGCTCAACGGCTCTGGGATACCTAGGATCAGCTGCAAATTAGGTGATATAGAACTGAACAGAAGAGAAAAAGTAAATATAAACAAAGCTAATTTGAGATAGATGAGGCCTAAGCATAATGAGGTCTCCAGAGGGTGAATTTGGTGATCCTAGCCCATTGTGCAGGATAGCATCACTAAATAAAACCCTCTGGGGACCTCATTCTGCAAATGTCAGACACACTAAATTCAGACTTGGATTCATATTCATTCAATGGTGGGAAATATTTAGATATAAACTTATTATATGAACATTTCCTAAGTGAATGAGTATTTAGTATAGGTTAACTAAATACCGTAACTCAAGCTCTTTGATTTCCTAAGACACTGTTCACACAAGCTACAGTATGCCCCGGTCAATGATCGTATTTTGATTGTCACACAGTGAGTGATTTGATATAACAAGAGGTTAAGCAAGTAAAGCTCTGCTCAAGTTTGAACCAGCGAGAAAGTATATATGTGTCAAAACTAAAGGATTAATACCAATCGTGGACATGAATCGACTCGTTCATTGTGTGACAATCAAAACAACACACTGATATGACCCAAATACAGTTGCTAACCTGAGCATATAGTGTGTGAGCAGTGCCTAATTGTAGCCCATTAGATATTAACCCTTTCTGATGGGAGCTTCCTGAACTTTTACGAACCCTGTACCGATGCATAGGTTGCCTCACATATATACCGTACTGACCCGCGTTTAGGCCCAGGGGGCCTTTGTTTTATTTTAGCTCAAAAATCCAAGGGGGCTTAAACTCGGATATGACCCTTTGCAAACCAAAAATCCCAAGAAATCGGGACAGTAAAACTGAAGAAATAGATCCATAAATTAAAGTCGATCCAACACAGAGTTTCGGGGAAATATACACGAATTCCAGATTAAATAAAGTTAAGTATAAGTTACTTTGAGAAAGTATTTTTTTCATTTTGATGTGTATATTAAAATATTACTTCTTGTCTTGTTTTATTGCCCAAAATTCCCATAAATGACAGTTTGTAAGCATCATGGATCATCGGATTTCTGCCATTTCAGACAGCTGGGTAAATCCACTATCTATAGTCTATATCTATAGTTTATATCAATGTTCAAACAATATAATTAAAACACAACTTTGCCGTCGTCATCGAAGCCAAAGATAATAACTAAAAAATGTCTGAAAATTGTACAGGGAAATATTGTTCAACATATAAGAGAGTGACTTAATCCGATTAGGATAACAATGAACCCAGTGCTCTATTCATGGCCCGTTGTCTACACAGAGTTACAAAACAATAGTGACCAATTTAACAAAGCCAGTGAGTTTAGTTAATTAACGACATGACGATGTAAATACGTATACAAAAAACCAAGTGTTTGAATGTTTAGAGTTATCGCTCCCAGATTAATGTTTATACTATAGTCTATACCGTAAAACGTGAAAAATAGCAGTTTAAAAATTTTAATTAATGATTATTATATACTAACCACCGGGTACCAATACGACATCGGTATCTCTTTTTTTGAAGGCATCTTTTGCTGTTGGGGTGTTGTGGATGACAAGTCCCCATTATTATACCCACCGTGTGTTTACATAACCAGGGAATGAGTTCTTTTTGTGTTTGGCCACATGTAGGAACATACCGACATACAAAGAATATGTTTTTACAGTACTGTTGTTGACATGTGCGCGATGCACGCATGTGACTCTTTGAATTGACTGATGTTTACCGCGTTCTCAGATATACGCCGTTAGCGATTGCATTCTTTTGTATTTGACGTCTGTTGACGATTGGTTTCCCCCAGAAAGTATAATTGAATAAACAAATGAGATTTTAAGATTCACTTTATTTCATTTTATTTATTATTATCACTTGCCTACGAAGTATAACTTTCCATTTTTCGTGACATTATCGCTGTCACCGATCGTTTGTGAATATACTTCCCGTTATATTGGAATTATTTATTTGGGAAGTATCATTAGCAAATACTTACTTACCACCGCTGAAATTGAACAAAATTTGGGGTGGGCTTAAACACGAATATACCCCTGTGCATGGAATTTGGCCAAAATATATGGGTGGGCTTAAACACGGGCATGGGCTTTGAACCGGGTCAGTACGGTAAGAGAATGCATTTGCCTAACAAATTTTGTATTATTTTTTATAATTGTTAAAGAATGTAATATAAAATGAAAAAAATGATAAAAGAATGTAAGAAAAAATTATAGAAATTGATAAAGAATGTAAGAAAAAGTTATAAAAAATGATAAAATTGTTATAGAATGTAAGGAAAAATTATAAAAATTGTTAAGAATGTAAGACAAATTGACAAACAATTATTCAAAATTGTTAGGCCAATGCATTCTCTTATATATGTGAGGCTACCTATGGTCGACTCGCATATATAAGAGAATGCATTGGCACATGTTCTTTGATGTTGCGCCAGCGCAGCTCCCATCATGAAAGGGATGAACTGTCCATACTATATAACTACATTCACTTCATTTACTGTTGTATTTTTCCAAAAATCTAATGTGTTTAAATATGATAATTACATTGAGGCAGCAGTAAATGTTGAGTGTGAGAATGTTGTCATGGCAACATGCGATGTCGAGGTAACAACACGATGAAGTTCCCAATATTAATCACTAACTCCAGTCAATGCACTTTTCAGATTGATATTTTTCACTGAGATGTAATTATAAGGAAATATATCCCTTCCATGACTGGAGCTTCCTGTAGGGAGCCCCATACAGGTGGCAGCTTCTATTGCTGAGTGTCATCTGCTCAGGGCTGTGAGGGGCTCCATAAGGGTAGTTAACTCTTCCATGACTGGAGCTTCCTGAAATTTTGTGAAAACCCTGTGCCAATGCATTCTCTTATATATGCAAGTCTCCCATAGGGAGCCTCACATATATAAGACAATACATTGGCCTAACAATCAGCCTTCATAATTGGCTTGGGCAATGCCGAAGCTATTTGCTGATGCAAACTGGGCCAAGGCAAAGGGTTGCCGTAGCAGATTGCCGAAGCCAAACAATGTGAATTAAGAGGGCTGAACAATATTTTACCTTGACCTTATAAGCCAGTGCATTCTCTTATATATTCGAGGCTCCCTGTGGGAAACTCGCATATATAAGAGAATGCACTGGCATAGGATCTTTAATGCTGCACCACCGCAGCTCCCATCATGAAAGGGTTAATAAATCACCATAAGCATATTGTCAGCTGTGATTATGTGTATTTGATGTTAATATTATGTGTATTTGATGTTAATATTATGTGTATTTGACCTGTGCCACATCACCATAATTTAATAATTACAGCTGAAGCCAAAAAAGTGAGGAAAGTTCCAAAGGGGACGTCAGATTACCAAGCTAGCTGGATAGTCGAGAGCGAAAATGAGGAGGATAAGGTTAGTTAAACTTCTATCTCCTCAGCTCTCAGTGTTATGGCTTCTGATTGGTTGAGAGCTGTGTTCTATATAGCTATACTATTGTGGTCTATAAAAATGGTGTTATATGTTATTTATTACATTCCTATGTGTGATTTATCTTGATTTCTCGAGTGATTATTAACGATAATTTCACTAGTGAATTATGTCACTTTGTCTAACGTGTTATGTATTCACACGCGCTATCGAAATTTATGCTTCTTGGATATAATGGCAGTATGATTCGGATTTCTGGTAAATCAGATGTTTATAGTGGAATATTATAAACAGAATATTGAGAATAATCACTTGATTGATCTGGTGATCTGGTAATTAATTCGAGCCAGGGAATATTTTGTAAAAACACATGAGCACATTCGCTCAATCAAGTGTTTACCGTAAATTTCGGTGTATAAGACGCACCCCCATTTTTCAACCCCAAATCCTGCCTTTTGTGAAATACCTTTGTATAAGACGCACCCATTTTTAGATGCTGGAATTTCAGAAAACTTCCGTGCATGGTAAGTATTGTACTGGTAAGTATTGAGAGCAAGTATTCACACATCACATTTGGGAGGAGAAGAAATGGAGAAAGTTATTTACGTTAGAATGATTTATTTAAACACAATTAAACACACAATATAACATAACAATTCATAGCACAGCACAATTTATCAAAACGAACGATATTTACAATAGACAAACAATAAAAATATGGAATGGGAACTGAATGATTTAATACACGGAATGCACAAAACGGACATTTCAACAACAATAACATTCATTCACTTTCGTCATCACTTTCGTCGTTATCAATAAACAATTTAAACCACTCAGCATCTGACAAAGCATCATCATACACTTCTACATTCAAACTTTCTATGAACACATCATCCTCACATTCATCCTCACATTCATCTACAACTTTCGCACTTTCACCTTTCTTACAAACAACATCGCTGAATAGCACATCGTCCTCTGTGCCATCCATGGCATTCGAAATACAACATTTCTTAAAAGAGTTTATAACCATCTTGGGGTTGATCTTTTCCCTCGCGTTGACGACCCATTGGGCGACAAGGGGGAGTGACAGGCCCTTTAGGTTCCCTCCTTTGGTGAAAACCATCTGTGTCGGATCACACATCCACTCACACCATTGCTCCCTGATGCTGGCTTTGAAGGGTTTATTTAGGCAGACATCGAGCGGTTGAAGAATGCTGGTCATGCCGCCGGGGATGACGGCCATGTCGACGTTGGAATTTTTTAATTTTGAGCGAACGCCGTCTGTTTTATGTTCACTAAAGCTGTCCAGAACTAACAATGATCTTTTTTGGCGTAAGCCACCGTTTCGTTTATTATAACAGGATTTGACCCATTCCTGCATGCCGGCATCGTCCATCCACCCCTTATTCTGAACTCGGATATTGACACCTGGGGGGAACTTTTCTTTCGGAATCGTCTTCCTTTTGAATATTAGAGTCGATTTCAGCTTTGAACCATCAGCCATGCAGGCAAGGACGACGGTGAAATGGGATCGCTCGTGGCCGGTCGTCTTGATCTGAATAGTCTTCTCCCCAAGCTTGTTGACTGTGCGTTCTGGTGGCATGTTGAAAAACATCGGCACCTCGTCCATGTTGCCAATTTGATCGAGGGAGTAATCATATCTTTTTCGTTGATTGACTACGAAGCGTTGAAATTCGAATAGCCGGTCCTCGTAATCTTTAACCACTTCCAACTTAAATCTGGTTTCGTAACTCTGACGTTTGCGCTTAATCCCACGTTTATCCATAACGATCGAAGTATGTGAATATAATATATAGAAATTTACGGTATGAGGAAAGACCCAAAATATCCTATCATTTATAGGAATATAAAATTGAGACTCGGCTTACTGTTGTTTTAGGATAATGGCCTCGTTAATTTAGTTGTCGCCTAATTGTCGTGGATCATGAATGCAAACGCTTTGGGCTAATAGTGATGCAATGCACTCCTCAGTATTAAGTGTCAAATATACTCAATTTGGGGATTAAATGTTTGCACCCGAAGCGTACAGCATAAAATAATGTTTATGTAATATCAATTTAACAGGAGTTCGTGCTAATTCGCACTGAAGCCTCATTAAAATATTTGGAGTCAGGGTTTTATTATGCTCATTCCTTCCCGGGCTTTAAATAAACATTCCGATGTGACGTAATATGGTAGAAGTTTAGAGCCACGTGCAGCTTCTAAACAATTTACTATGTCGCAACACTGCAGACATCAAAGCGATGACACCGCCGTCATTGAATGTGGGTCAATTTTGCACGTGTCCAGAACTTTGTTACACAGTCAGGTCAAGGACGCCAACTGTTTGTGAATTTGCTGCTGTTTGCTAATATTTCTTTCCGGGATTTTGGGAATAAAAGTTAATAATAGTGAAGAGTAAGATAACTGTGTTCAATATTTTAATTCATTGAATATTATCCGTCTTTATGGAGAGTTTTGTGGCTGAATCTCCGCCGATATTTGCTGTGAATATCTCCTTGTCTCCCGACACTTGTGTACTTACCGGTCGTGGCTCAAACTCTCCGAAAATGAGTCAAGATTTCACCCCGATTTTGAGTTACCGTTGTATAAGGCGCACCAATATTCTGGGCTATATATTCAGGTCAAAAAGATGCCACTTATACACAAAAATTTACGGTATTCTCTATTTATTATAGCCCGTCTGTCCGTGGTTGCAACTCTGTCCGAGCTTGTATTCCTACATTTTTCAGTCAAATTTTTTAAAACTTGGCACATATATGTAGTATCATGGCAACCTTTGCACCTGCAATTATGAGGTCTGTCTGACTTTTTGTTCCCTTTTTTATCCCATTTTTTTACTTAGAAATTTTTCACAACAAGCAGAAATTTGTCCGAGCTTGTATTCTTCAAATTAAATTATTTTTTTGGTTTAATATGGCTACCCTTAATGTAGCCCAGTTGCACTGCGGGGGATATGCTTAGTCCCACTGTAATAGTCCCACCTCTAGTTTATATCTTGTACACTATGGGGACAGTCCCACCTCTAGTTTCCAGGAAATGACCGTTAACTCATAATCTCCAACAGAATATTTCAAACTCTGAATTCCATTTGCTACAAAAAATCATTTTATTGACTTCCAATTGCAACAAAAAATCATTTGATTAACTTCCAATTGCTACAAAAAATCATTTGATTGACTTCCAATTGCTACTCATAAAAAAAAGATCATTTGATTGACTTCCAATTGCTACTCATAAAAAAAAGATCATTTGATTGACTTCCAATTGTTACTCATAAAAAAAATATCATTTGATTGACTTCCAATTGCTACTCATAACAAAAAATCATTTGATTGACAACATTTGATTAATTTACTAACTGATTTTTGCAGGATGAAGGTGACTCTGATGATGATGAGGACATGGACGATGGCTTGCTTGACAACGGGGACTCAGCTAGCGAGGAGGGAGATAATGATGAGGAATATGAAACTGTAAGATGATAATTTCATTCACCTCTGATTCCATTGTTCAACTTTTAGTTAATTTTAGAATTCTAGTTGGATAGGGTGAATATTAACTTATGCAGATCAACAGTTTGACATTTCTTTTTCGGGGATTCACCCTGTGGGGGACCTCATTCTGCAAATGTCAGACACACTATTTCCAGACTTGTATGAGATAAGGACCTAAATTTTGCAAAGAAGCTCTAAATTGTCCCATGTCCAACTTACTTTCACACTTTATATAGCTCCGACACTTACATCCCTCTGAATGTTAATTACAGATGACGATGACAGAAGCGGGTGACCCAGATAAATATGACGAACAGATGGATCTCGATGAGGATAAACAAATGTGAGAGTTATGCTAAGTATTACTTCAGATGTATGTTTTTGAGCTATTGTCATGGGATGGTGTCCGCTGTTTGGCCATCAACATTTTCCTTTAGTACACCCTTCATGTCACATCTCATCTGATCGTCACCAAACTTCATATGGATCTTCTAATTGTGTTGCTGCCACTTACTTGTTTTTACGTGGCACTAACCACTACCTATTCAATGAAAACAAATTGCCACCCGCATAGCGCTGTGCGGTATTTCGGTATACCGATTATAATTAAAGATGAACAAAGATTTTCAATACAGTTACAGTTGTTTTTTCAAAAATCTTTTTAAAAAAAAGACAGTATTATTTTGGTTATAGGTCATACTGGCCCATTACAGGGTACATTGTGGGGATCTCATTCTGCAAATCTCAGACACACTACATGTATATCCAGGCTTGCACGTCAGTCTCTGTTTCTTATTCAGGCTGGTGAAGATGAAAGAAGAGAAGATGCATGTGATGTTCCCTGACGAGCTGGACACACCGATGAATGTCTCAGCCCGGTCCAGGTTCCAGAGGTAAATAAATAGATATTAGTTAATTGTTCTCATGTGATGTTCCCTGACGAGCTGGACACACCGATGAATGTCTCAGCCCAGTGCAGGTTCCATAGGTAAATAACAAGCACTAGCTTACTTGGGGAAATTCGAATCAAGGGTCAAAATTAACACAAAAGTTCATATCCCAGGCTTGTACTCACGGCAACGCCCGGCATGTCTCATAGACACGTACATATGATATGCAACTGTGTCAAAAATCTACCATAAAACCAAATTGTTTGCCCACTCCGTATCCTCCATAATAAGTTCTGATTTATCAGTAAATAAATGTCAATTTTATCAGCATCTATGAAGAAATGTATAGTTAGGGGAGAAACGTGCTGTCTGGTGTGATTTGTTAGGGGAGAAACGTGCTGTCTGGTGTGATTTGTTAGGGGAGAAACGTGCTGTCTGGTGTGATTTGTTAGGGGAGAAACGTGCTGTCTGGTGTGATTTGTTAGGGGAGAAACGTGCTGTCTGGTGTGATTTGTTAGGGGAGAAACGTGCTGTCTGGTGTGATTTGTTAGGGGAGAAACGTGCTGTCTGGTGTGATTTTGGGGGAGAAACATGCTGTCTGGTGTGATTTTGGGAAGTTTATCAGTGGTTTATACGATGGAAAATGCAGTTTTACCAGCGATGCTAGGAACTGGTAAAACATATTTTTCCTCGGGAAAACCCACCGATAAACATCCCAAAGTCACACCAGACAGAATGTTTATCCCCATTCTAATTCACACCGATACAAAAATCATGCTAAAAACCAAACCTTGAAATAGTGTGCCTGTCATTGGCAGAATGAGGTCCCCAGAGGGTGAATTTAGTGATGCTACCCTGCATAGCAGGCTAGCATCACCAAATTCACCCTCTGGGGACCTCATTCTGCTTACACCTCAGCAGAATGAGGTTCCCAGAGGGTGAATTTGGTGATGCTAGCCCGCTATGCGGGGTAGCATCACTAAATTCACCCTCTGGGAACCTCATTCTGCAAATGACAGACACACTATTTCAAGGCTCGCTAAAGACACACAAATTTGCCAAAGAGTTGCTGAACTGGACATTATTGACAGTTTACAAACAGTCCATATCACTTCCTCCTAGAAATCGTACTCCGCTCCATGAAGATGTAGTTCCATATTTTGAATAGAAATAAACCGAGCGCTCAAAAGGAATCCGCAAAATTCATCGACTCGAATTGGACATTGACTCCAATTTGACATCTGATTTGTTTAATGGTCTGTTCCCATGGGTGAGATATCTCAGTGGACTGACAAAAACTAAGATTTCCAGATAAAAAAGGAAGGCAATCATAGCGAACCTCATTCCAAATTTTATTTTGATCCGATAACACAAGATATATGCTAAGACAGACAGACATATCTCAGCGGACCGACAAAAACTAAGAATTCCAGATAAAAAAAGAAGGCAATCATAGCTATCCTCATTCCAAATTTTATTCAGATCCGATAACATAAGATAAATGCCAAGTGAGAGCTTTCCGATTTTATGCAACAAACCATATTTCCGACAAAATCCGGAAAAGTTACCCATAATTCTGCTGTGGTGAGGAGTCGATTATTTATGGCATTACTGTACAACACTACTCAATTTTTCCTGCAGATATCGAGGGCTAAAAAGCTTCCGAACGTCGCCATGGGATCCCAAGGAGAATCTGCCATCAGACTATGCAAGAATTGTCCAATTTGAAAACTTCAGGAGGACGAAAAAGAGAGTATTGACTGAGGATGATGAGTTTAGTGCTCTCGTAAGTGAACGTCTTAACATGGTTCATGCTTGCCCGATAATTCTTTTTACCAATATTTTTAGGGCATATATTACATGTGTTCATATTTATTACATGAACCGACCCTTATTCCATTCATTAAACCCAGTCTATAACAATTATATACAATGGTCATTGTATAACAGTAAATAGTGCCAGGTGTACCCAAATGTATTATTGTTTCGCAAATGTGACCTTTGACTTCCAGCTTGTTGTCTGTTTACATTCCGTATACTAAATTGATGTTTGTGATTACTGTTGATTTAGTTTGAACAAATATTTCATTAAATTTATACCATTAACCCTTTACCCAACGAAACGGCCAAAACCGGCCAAATAAAGCTTCAACAGCCTAAAATATCTTCGGTTTGTCTCAATAGAACCATACAAATATGGATATCATTGGAACCGGCTCCTTGACCACATTGTGATAGTTACAGTTATGCCCTGTGCCAATGCATTCTCTTATATATGCGAGTCGACCATAGGTCGCCTCGCATATATAAGAGAATGCATTGGCCTAAAAAAAATCTTTTTTTAACACTTTTTACCATTTTTTCTTACATTCTTTAACAATTTTATAATTTTTAATGTGTTAAGCCAATGCATTCTCTTATATATGCAAGGCGACCTATGGTCGACTCGCATATATAAGAGAATGCATTGGCACAGGGCCCTTCTGTTGGGTAAAGGGTTAAATATGTAAAACAGTCTTATTTATCTCGGACTATTTCTTTACGTGGCCAAAGAACGCATAGTTATATTAAACATCATCGCATGCCTTGTAGAAGCCGCTGTTAGTTTCACGTCACATTTAAGTATGTTTTATGGAGGTTTGGATCAAGTAATAAATTGAATCTACATTTTGTCTCCAGTTTACAGCGAAATTTACAAAAGTCGTCCAGTAAACTAGGTCTGGACGTTTGGCTCAGTCATAATAGCCTCATATATGAACCCCCAAAAATAAATCTATGGACTGGTTCGTGATGTTGATTAAAATATGAAGCATGTTAGGTGGAACATATCTGAGTGCAGAGTCTTTTCTTTTGTTTTCTCGGTTTTCCCCATCTTTTCCATCATTTGAACTGTTTTATAGGCAGAAATAACTCCGTCTACTTTTATAATTTGAATAAAACCTGTCATAATTTTTTTTTTTAAATTCACGATCAGTTTTTCAAGGTGTTCTAGTTGTTGGGGTAGTGATCAATATTTTTTTTAAATCCTACATCTACGTTATTCTCAGTCAAATGTTTGTAAACCAGTCTATAATATTAGTGTAGCCTTCAGATTTAACTATTTAGAGAGCCATTATTTTTTGAATATTTAACGTCTTATATTACATTTCAGCCTGGATGGTATATCAGGATACACATAGCAAATGTTCCAAGGGAATTTATGGGTATGTCTAACTCTGTTATCACTTTTTGCCCTACCAAAGCTTATTGAGACATTTTGGTGATTATTGTTTCAAAATGTTAAATAATACACAATTGTATTGAACATTAATAAAATTGGCACTTATTCGAGGGACGTGTGGCCTAATAAAGCACCTTATTTGGGGGGATGTGTGGCCTAGTGACCTTGTATTAATTTTGGATGACCTAAACAGTGTAGCTGTTCTCTGATATTGATTTTAGAATCATACCAGACTGGCTCTCCTGTGATTGCATTCGGCCTTCTCCAACACGAACAGAAGATGTCCGTCGTCAACTTCCAACTACAGAGAAATGTTGATGTTAGAGAACCTATCAAATCAAAAGAGAGGCTCATATTCCATGTCGGCTGCAGGCGCTTCTCAGCGTGCCCGGTTTTCTCACAACATACAAATGCATCAAAACACAAGGTAAATAATCCTTTCTTTACTAAATACTCATTTACTAAATGACTGTGATTCGAGTACTCGGAGTGTTAATAGTTTTTTCAAGATATTTCGTCTCCTGGACTGTTTATATGCCTGTTTTAAAAAAAACGTGACATATTATGTTATTGGTTTGTCCGTTTGTTCACTTTTGATTTCTGGTTGATAACTTTTAGATAGTCTCAACTGAATGGAATGAAGTTTGGTATGTGGGTTTACTAGCACAAAATACAGGTCAAGTTCAAACTCGGGTTCTGCTCGACAATTTCAACAGAGTTATGGCCCTTTTTGTTGGAATTTGCACTAAATTTTCGTTTCCGAATGATAAATTTAGATAGTCTCAACTGAATGGAATGAAGTTTGGTATGTGGGTTTAATAGCACAAAATACAGGTCAAGTTCAAACTCGGGTTCTGCCTGAAAAGTTGACTTGCTCTCTTTAGGTTCTATCCACCAGTGTTTCTTTACAATCCACAATAACCTTTCATACCTTACAGTTCACTCACACATGCCTAACTCAATTAATTAATATCACTGACAGATACATACTGCTGACACACCAATCAATACTAATTTACAATACCTCTCAGTAACAATACAATTGATCACATTATAATACACATTATCACTGCCTGCAAATTTTCACCATTATTATGGCCCTTTGTTGGAATTATCACGGGCATATTTTGCCACGCCCTAGGGATTCTCTTGTTCAATTATCTGATTGAAAAATTGCTCATATGACCTTTCGAGGGTCATGTGACATCAGGGAGCTCCAGTCTGCCGTCCCTGTTGTGGGTTTCTTCTTTTTGATTTCAATGGCTTCTTTTACTTTCCTCTTAATAAAATTGTCCTCGGATTATATTTTTCACATGACTGTTGTTTATTTTGTGGTTCTTAACCAGGCAGAGCTCGTAACCTCCTGAGGAGTGTTTTGTTTGATGTTCTTTGATTCTAATGTCTAAGTGTCAAGCTAGAAGATTTCAGCTTTATACATATTTACAAAGCTTTCCATTTCACCATTTTGAAGATCTTATGGTATGATTTTTTAGCAGATGAGGCCATTCTTAAAATATTTTGTGTTTCCCCTCTTCCGACCAGTGTCCCAAACCATATTTTTGGTCAATTATTTTTTTTATAAACCAAATGTTGGGATGCATTCTTTCAGTAATATGGTGTTAACCCTTTACCCAACAAACCGGCCAAATAAAGCTTCAACAGCCTACAATATCTTCGGTCTGTCTCAATAGAACCATACAAATATGGATATCATTGGAACCGGCTCCTTGACCACATTGTGATAGTTACAGTTATGCCCTGTGCCAATGCATTCTCTTATATATGCGAGTCGACCATAGGTCGCCTCGCATATATAAGAGAATGCATTGGCCTAAAAAAAAATCTGTTTTAAACACTTTTTACCATTTTTTCTTACATTCTTTAACAATTTTATCATTTTTAATATGTTAAGCCAATGCATTCTCTTATATATGCGAGGCGACCTATGGTCGACTCGCATATATAAGAGAATGCATTGGCACAGGGCCCTTCTGTTGGGTAAAGGGTTAATTGGTAAAGATCATGTCAAAATGTAATAACTTAATAATTCAATGTCTTCACTGTTTTATTTTTTATAAAAAGAGGACTTTTTAAAACTAGATTTCATTTGTGGATTGTCTTTCCACTATTAAAGATAAGGTGGCCTTTCCTGTGGGTATAGGTTTTAAATAGTCACATCCAATATAACCACCATAAACAGAAAGAATATTATTTAATAGACAGATGTTGTTCTTATACAAATCACAAATATTGCGTACATCGCATGTTATTGTCAAGTTTGTACCCTTGGTTATGTAAACAAACATCAAAAAAGTTATGTTACGATTGTCTATAGACAAACACTTGGAACTACCGTATCGTCCAACGAAAATGTTCCATTCGCTGAGGAATACGTAGTTAAATTATTGGCGCAATCAACAATCAATCAACAATCAAATCACACCAAATTTTATTTTAATCAACTCATTCTACACGCTGTCAGAATCCACGTTACTTCATGTTTGGGAAATGATCAGACAGAAAACGTGTACATAATATAATAGTTCTTGCAAAGAGATGAATATTTTTCAATCCAGTTAGTATTTTCTACTAACCTATATATGGTCATACATACCAAATAAGGAATATTACTATGAGTCGTGTTGTAAGTTGTAGGCATACCAAATTAGGAGTTTTACAACTGACTATAAAGTGCGCGAATCTAAATAAGGAAATGGCGCAATATCGGATTCTGCTTATTAAAAAATCTACTGCGCTTTTTGCAAGAAACTAAACAACAGTCGACCTGTATTTGTGTTGTTATTTCTATATTATATCCTACTACGAATGCCGCCCATCCCTTTAAAGGCCCACTTAATTGTCGAACCCCCTGATCACAGATTTACCATGTAACCCAGCCCATTTCCTTATATATGCTTGGCTCCCTATGGTAGACTTGCATATATAACAGAATGCACTGGCACACGATCTTTAATTCTGCACCAGCGCAGCTCCCGTGATATAAGGATTAAGCAAAACTTGGTGCTGGTAAAAAAGAAATTTTGAAAAACATGAGGAATATAATATTTTGAGTAGGCGGCACAAAAATTGGTCGAAAGAGTGGAAACAAACAATTTTTTAACCATTCCATGACTGCCAATGCATTCTCTTATATATGCGAGTCTCCCAGAAGGAACCTCTGATATATAAGAGAAAACTTTAGCCTAACAATATTTATGTTGATCTTATGTAAGCCAGTGCATTCTTTTATGTGAGAGGCTCCCTATGGGAGACTTGCTTATTTTAGAAAATGCACTGGCACAGAATCTTTAATGCTGCACCAGTTTAGCTCCTGTGATGTAAGGATTAAGCAAAACTCGGTGCTGGTAAAAAAGAAATATTGAAAAACAAAACAAATATAATATTTTGAGTAGGCAGCACAAAAATTGGTAGGTTGGAAGAGTGGAAACAAAGAATCTTTTAACCATTCCATGACTGGAGCTTCCTGAAATTGGGCGAACAGAAGCTTAACACATCAAGGTAAATTAATAGCAGATGAATTCTCTTATATTTGCGAGGTTCCCTATGGGATACTCGCATATATAAGAGAATGTACTGGCACAGAATCTTTAATGCTACACCAGCGCAGCTCCCATCATGGAAGGTTAAATTATTGCCTGAGATATGATGTGAAAGCTGTTTACTTACTCATATATATTCCAGTTTGAGAGATATCTACCCCATGATGCATCAGTCATCGCTACAGTGTATGCTCCTGTCACGTTTCCTCCATGTCCAGTTCTCGTGTTCAAAGAATCATACTCAGGTAAAGCATGTTATCATCGAAAAGTTACAGGCATGTTAAGGATGACCTCTGGATGGGAGCTATCAAATTTGAACGATTTTCGATGAAAAACATTGCCATCTTGGATCTTTGCATCACTAAATCATTTGGCACACCCTACAGACCACACCACTCATCCGATCATTACCAAACTTCATATGGATCGTCTGGGTGACTACCACATGGGAGCCATAACTTTTTCTGAATTTCGTTGAAAAAGGTGGCCACCAGCGGCCATCTTGGATTCTACTGTTTACATGACTAAATCTTTCGGCACACCCTACAGGTCACATCCGTCATCCAATTGTCACCAAACTTCATATGGATTATTGTGGGTGACCTCTAGTATAGTTTCCGGGGTATAAAATCTATTATATATTTTGGGACTTCTGTCTGTATGTATGTTATAGACTCGAAACCTATTTGACCAATCCGACTCAAATTTGGAATGTAGGCCTAATTTGATCCCGGGAACAATATGGGCAGGTCCAATTTCATGTGCGACCTTGACCTCGCTCATATACGCTAATATAGGCATGTTTCTGGATCGATCGAACATTTTATATCATGGAAACTTTATGAAACTTTCTGGGAAGAGGTTGACCATCTGTAAAATTCATATCTATTATTTCATACCCTGGAAACCATATATATGGGAAGAGATTCATAAGCTTTAAATGTTTCTCTTTCCGTTTGACAGGAGAACACAAGCTGATAGCGATGGGTTCAGTTCATTCTATTAATCCTAATAGGATGGTCGTCAAGAGAGTCGTACTCAGCGGGCACCTCTTCAAAGTCAACAAGAAGTCGGCTGTTGTTCGTTACATGTTCTTCAACAGAGGTAAACTTCATGTTTCATAACATTTCTGCTACTTGAAAAAGAAACTTTGCTTTTTTTAAAGGGACATAATCTAGTCCAGGAAATGTCATTTATAGCTATCATAGTTACATATACTATTATAGTTAAATATGACTATTGTACAATAATATTTTTCCAATATGCACCAATCGTGATGTTGCTCTAGCATGCCATATTTTGACGTCACCTGATTTCTGATCTATAGGTCAGCTACTGAATTCCTATTGGTGTGAATTAATGTCAGAGCCTATGAAAACCACACTTACATTGAGGCCGCATGCCTATTGTTGTGGGGACAAAATTTTATCTCAGACAACATCACGGGATACATGGAGATTTGATACCTCAGGCTTCAAAATTGACATCCAGGTATTAAATCTAAATAAATCTACAAAGGATGCCAACTGACCAGCGTCCTCAATTTTCTGTTATACCATATTTATATTATACGATACAGAATTTATTATATTTATATTATATACAGAATTTATTATATTTATATTATATACAAAATTTATTATAATTGTATTATATAGAATTTATTATATTTATATTATATATGGAATTTATTATATTGATATTATATACAGAATTTGCTTTTATTTTATTTTCAGAGGATATTATGTGGTTCAAGCCCGTCGAGCTGCGGACAAAATGGGGAAGACGAGGGCATATCAAAGAGCCATTAGGTAACCACGGCAACCTCTAAACTAAAACATCAGAATACTTTCTGCGAACTTTCTCTATCCATGACAATATTAAAGGCCCACTTAATTTTCGAACCCCCAGATCACATATATAAAATATATGCCATATTATATACCATGAACCCCAAGATCACATCTATAAAATATATTCCATATTATATACCATGAACCCCCAGATCACATATATAAAATATATGCCATATTATATACCATGAACCCCAAGATCACATCTATAAAATATATGCCATATTATATACCATGAACCCCCAGATCACATATATAAAATATATGCCATATTATATACCATGAACCCCCAGATCACATATATAAAATATATGCCATATTATATACCATGAACCCCCAGATCACATATATAAAAGATATGCCATATTATATACCATGAACCCCCAGATCACATATATAAAAGATATGGCATATTTATATACCATGAACCCCCAGATCACATATATAAAATATATGCCATATTATGTACCATGAACCACCAAATAACATATATAAAATATATGCTATATTATATACCATGAACCACCAGATCACATATATAAAATATATGCCATATTATATACCATGAACCCCCAGATCACATATATAAAATATATGCCATATTATATACCATGAACCCCCACATCACATATATAAAATATATGCCATATTATATACCATGAACCCCCAGATCACATATATAAAATATATGCCATATTATATACCATGAACCCCCAGATCACATATATAAAATATATGCCATATTATATACCATGAACCCCCAGATCACATATATAAAATATATGCCATATTATATACCATTTGAAAGAGGAAGCTTCAAAACATTGTATTATCATCTTATCCGGTGTAGTGAACTGTGAACATGTTGTTTTTGTTGAGTTACCGATGTGTTTTTGTGCTTAAGTTTCATCTATTTTGTTGTGCAAAGTGTATTATTTTCAGTGGAGGGGGAAATAACTCTATATCTTAAAGATCGAGTTATTCCCCTTCCACTGAAAATATATATTTAGTTTGAATTCTGTTGCATTTTGGGAGCCATAATGTGGGGGAATCTTTCTTTGATTTCAGCTGTTTTCTATTTTCCATGGGCATCTTCTGAGACACAGGTATTTCACATGGTGACGAATTATAGTATTATAATCATATTTTATGGCATATATTATTATTAAAACCTATATCAAAGCACTATAAAATAAAATAATCGGTTCCTCAAAAATTCAGTGGGACTGATCGAATACTACCCAAAAAGGCCAGACCCAGTCCAAAAAAAAATGTAAAAAAATACGTGGCCTCTGATGCATATATGGCAAATTTTGGTACGCCGAAAAACAACACAACTTTTGTACCCTGTTGTTACGTCGGGTACATTGGTTACATTTTATGAGCACAAATTTAGCAACTTAGAAAACATATTTCCTGAACTAATTTCAGGACCATGGGTACACGGGATACAAATGGTTACTTCTGGTTACTTTACCTATTAGTTAATGTTACATTTGTTACTTTAATTTTTTTTTCTTAGGAATCTCAAAGTACCTTGTTACATCGGTTACAAATTAGAAAACATATTTCCTGAACTAATTTCAGGCCCATGGGTACACGGGGTACAAATGGTTACTTCTGGTTACTTTAATGTTACATTTGTTACTTTTTTTTTTTTTTTCAGGAATCTCAAAGTACCCTGTTACATTGGTTAGAAGTAACCATTTGTGCTCCTTGTACCCATGGTCCTGAAATTAGTTCAGGAAATATGTTTTCTAATTTGTAACCAATGTAACAGGGTACTTTGAGATTCCTAAGAAAAAAAAGAAAAAAAGTAACAAATGTAACATTAACTAATAGGTAAAGTAACCAGAAGTAACCATTTGTACCCCGTGTGCCCATGGTCCTGAAATTAGTTCAGGAAATATGTTTTCTAATTTGTAACCAATGTAACAAGGTACTTTGAGATTCCTAAGAAAAAAAAATAAAAGTAACAAATGTAACATTAAAGTAACCAGAAGTAACCATGGGCCTGAAATTAGTTCAGGAAATATGTTTTCTAATTTGTAACCGATGTAACTGGGTACTTTGAGATTCCTAAGAAAAAAAAAAAAAAGTAACAAATGTAACATTAACTAATAGGTAAAGTAACCAGAAGTAACCATTTGTACCCCGTGTACCCATGGTCCTGAAATTAGTTCAGGAAATATTTTTTCTAAGTTTCTAAATTTGTGCTTATAAAATGTAACCAATGTACCCGACGTAACAACAGGGTACAAAAGTTGTGTTGTTTTGCTGCGTACCAAAATTAGACATATCTTCTCTGATGTGTACAATCTTTTGGATCTTTATATTAATCTAGGCCAGCTGAACCATGGTGTCATTTTTATTGGGTTTTATTTCAGTAGTTCACGTCCTGACAACAATGGTGATCTGTCAATCGTTACTTCCTCAACAATAGCTGGTTACAATAACAATATTATTTCCAGCATTAAGAGAAGCATCAAAGCATATAGCCTATACTTCATTTCAATATTCCAAATACAACATTTCTTTTTGGATTGCAAGAATTTCAGCATATGATCTGAACCATAACCATATCTCAATACATATTCGTATTGTAAACCATGTATTCAGATACATATCACAATTAGGCCCCTGCGAATATTCGATTCGAAATTTCAAATCGTTCGTGCTACAATGTATTCGATTCGATTTCGAATATCTCGTTGACGTTGTTGTCGAATACCTAGATCGAATATCTCGCCGACGGCTTGGCACAATCATGTCGTGTATACGGTCGGCGTTTATCCAGTTTAATGTCACACACGATTCCGTGGCTTGTCCGTTCGCGGCATAACAATTTTGTGCAGTCACAAGGGGTCTATAATGCTAGAAACAAGGTGATGATCTGATGCTCAACGATTCAACAACTCGTTGGCCTGGGGTCGTCTGTTGTAGACTACTACTACTAGTATAGGCGTTGGGGTGCCCGAGTTTATGCACGCGGGAACTAGAGTATATACCCGACTTCCGGTGGTTTGACCAAATTGACGCAAACGTCAACGCTCATGCGAGCGGTCGACGTACTCAGTATATATAGTTTCTAATTAATAGTGTGTACTTAAAGGTACTCAACCCGATAAAACTCCTCTCAATTACTATTTCAATGGCTTCGGGGGTCAAAAATATTTGATTCGAGTCGAGGAAGTCACCCATCAAATCTGAGCTTTGATGGGTATCGATTTTAGAAATCTATTATTTTTCATTATCGGGAATACTATCTGGCCCAGAACTCAGTCAAAATTGCGTTAAAATTACCACTTGATTTTAGAGTTATCCATCCTTGTCTGTTTGAATAGATTTGCAGTACACATCCAGAGCAGATTACGGCAGTTATTAGTACTCATCTCGAGAACATAACAAATTTCAAAAATCAATATCTAATAACTCTGAGCTTTGTTTGATGGGTTCCTCGACTCGAATCAAATATTTTTTACCCCCCAAAGCCAAAGAAATAGTAATATAGGACCCTCTGATCTGATTGTTGTTGTTGGAATCTGTTGAGATGGGGACCCTCTTTACGGATTGAGTACCTTTAAATGTAAATTATGGTATTAAAAGAAACCAATTTGCAACACATATGGCACCATATTTCTGAGTTGATGTTGCCTGTTTGAAGTTACGTTTTTTCGCCGAGTACGATCTTTGATTCGTCCTCTCGCGTTTAGTTCGGGTAGGCCTATACTCTAGTTGAACTAGTACCTGCATGCCCAACTCGGGTGCCCTAGTGCTTATATGTGGTGGAGGTTGGAACTTGGCCCTTCAGCATTACTAATAGGCCGTACTGTAGTCGTCAGCATACTAGTCTCTGAGCTATTAAATATGCTTCCAAGAGTTCAACTTTCGAGATTTGAATTGATATCGCCAGACTCCAGTAGAATCTGATGCTCCCTGTTCCTTGAATGTTTTAGTCGGGTATACAAGTTGTGGTATAATAGATTTATAGATACAAAATACAACCATCAGCAGCAGCGCAAATGACTCGTTCCGATGTATCATTCCCGATTTTGAGTAATCCCAACTTATTTCTGTTTTACATCGTCCATATTCGGCTGTTTCCGTGGATAACATGAATGGCTTCCGGTTGACAACTCGACACGGTATTACTCATAAGTATTTACGTTTTGTTTATGAACTCGTCACAATTCAACATGGTGTCTGATTCGATTCGAAATCGAATATCATTTACCTGATTCGATTCGGTCGAAAAAATCCGATTCGCAGGGGCCTAATCACAATATAAACCGTTTCTCCAATCCCCAGTAAATATATAGAGTAATCACTTGATTGAACTGGTGACATGAAATAATTCATGAGCGGTAGGGGATGTTGTACAAAATAGACCCTGTCATGAATGAATTATTTTTGTCCTAGCCTGTATTCTGTCATTTTCTGGTCAATTTTTAAAAAACTTGGCATACATATCAACCAGCATGGGAACCTGTGCACCTGCAATTTTGAGTTCAGTCGGGGTCATTTTGGCGGAGTTATTGCCATTTTTCGACATAGAAATGTTTTATGTTAAAGTTATTGACCCTTTCTCGACACATTGAAGATGTGCAACATATTTAGTGAATATGCACTTTGTATCATATTGGTGTAATCAATTCCTCCTACAGTTTGTAGTATAGGGATCTGAAACCCATGAATCCTTCAAACCTGCCACCTTCGTCGGGGGGACATTTTGGTCAGTGACCTTTTATTCTGTTTATTATATTCCACTATAAACATCTGATTTACCAGAAATCCAAATAATACCTCCAATATATTCAAGACTCATAAATAGAGGATCTACAACGAGTCCCCAGTTTATAGCGGAATTTACAAAACGAGTCCAGTAAATTAGGTCTGGACCGAGCCTTTGGCGAGGTCCAGACCTAATTTACTGGACGAGTTTTGTAATTTCCGCTATAAACTGGGGACGAGTTGTAGATTCTATTTATTACATGATCCAAAACATCGACAAAACATACTTAAATCAACAAATGGAACGAGAAACTAACATCGGCTTCTATAAGACATGCGATGACGTTTCACGTAACTATTCGTTGTTTGCCCGCGTAAAGAAATAGTCCCAGATAAATAAAGACTATTTGGCGCTTTTAATGGCGTATATTTAATAACATAACTTTTCAAATTCTTCAGTCATGATAGTTTGTTGGAAAAATATTGGAAGTCATAGTATTTTTGTGACGTAGCGTACGGAATGTTAAAAGACCGTAAACCGGAAGTCAAAGGTCACCTGGCACTATTTCCTGTTATTAAACGAACGTTTAATATCACAATTTATAGAATGGGTTTATTGAATGGAATAATGGTAGGATCGTGTAATAAATTATGATAGCACACATGAAAACAGAACACGCTAGTTATGTACTAATTCACTTGTGAAATTATCATTAATAATCACTCGAGAAATGAAGGTAAATCACACAGGAATGTGATAAATATTTGTCAATCTTGCTTTTGCAGGAACACATGGCCACATGAAATGCATGTTTGACGGACAGCTTAAATCTCAAGACACAGTGCTATTAAACCTTTTCAAGAGAATGTATCCTAAATGGACGTACAATTCACACGTGCGAACACCCGCACTGATGACGAACATTGATGCTATGGATGCAGAAGAGGAGAAGTCAGATGACGAGGATAAAGACGCATACAAGCTGTTTGAATAAATTGTTGTGATTCTGTGGATTAAATGGGCTTTCACAACTTGAGACGATTGTGGTGTTATACTTGTTGATGAGAATTATGAAGAATAATGAAACATATTTGTATGAGTTTCTTTCTTCCCCCACATGAGAAATATAATTGTTAAAGGTACTCATTCCGATCAGATGGTCCCCATATCATCAAGATACAGCAATAACATTTCTTAAGAAAATAATGCTAACCACCGTCAACTGTGGTATCAAATTTCCCAAACGTGTTATTTATCAACATTTTGTTCAACGAAATATGGCCGTATTTTCACTCGATTTGACAAATTTTTTCTGGGCCACAAATAACTGCACATCTTGAGAAATAAACTTCCAAAATCGATATCTGATCACTCTTGAGCTTTGATGGGTGGGTTCCTCGACTCGAATCAAATATCTTTTACCCCCTGAAGCAAATAAATAGTAATTTGGGAGCGTTAATTCAGATAATGCATCTTAACCCTTCCATGAATGGAGCTTCCTAAAATTTTGCGAAATCCCTGTGCCAATACATTGGCCTAATGAAAGTGTCAATGACACTGAAGCTCAACTTAGGTAGGGGAATAATTTAATGGTTGACAGTAAATGGAGGAATAGGAAAGGTGCTACCGTACTGACCCGCGTTTAGGCCCAGGGGGCCTTTGTTTTATTTGAGCTCAAAAATCCAAGTGGGCTTAAACTCGGATATGGCCCTTTGCAAACCAAAAATCCTAAGAAATCGGGACAGTAAAACTGATGAAAGCCGATCTAACGCCGATTATTTGGGAATTTTTTCAATTAAATGTGAATATTAAAATATTATAATAACACTTTAAGTCTTGTAGTTTTATTGGACAACATTCCCATGTTAAAATGACACTATTATGTAAGTAGTCTTGACTGACAGCCGTCTTGTTCCCAAAGTGTATGCTTGGAGTCAGGAATGCCCTGGTTATTATGTAAGCGGCAGTGTGGGTTATCTATAGTCTGACTATAGTTTATATCAATGTTCAGATTTAATCGGATTAGGAAAATAATAAGCCCGGCGCTTTATTCGTGATCCATTGTCTACATAGAGGATGTTACAATGGCGACTAATTGAATGTTTAACAAAAGCCAGTGAGTAATTATTTAACAGCACTGACAAGGCAGTTGTATTTCTACTAAAACGACATTCTGAACTCCTCGATCTGTGACCTCTGGGGGGCAAACGGTGACGGAATCTGACGAGGTTTGCCGAATGCTAAAACGTATAAAAAACGTATACAAAAGCACGTGTTTGAATATTTTGGTTTCGAGTGAATAAAGTTGACGCAGTTTGGAAGACATTTTTATTAATTGACAAGTTCCCCCTTCTGCTCCATTATGATACCCACTGTGTGTTTACATAACCAAGAGGCCAGTTCTTTGTGTTTGACCACATGTAGGAACACACAGGTCTACGTTGTCACTGAACACGAACAATATGTTTTTACAGTACCGGTACTGTAGTTGGAACAGGTGCGCTTTGATTAAACTTAAAAGTATTGCACGCGCATAGCCGTACATGGCTTTTAAAGCTATACGCTGTTAGCAAGTGGGCTCTATTGTATTTTATGTCTGTTAAACGTTTGGTTTCCCCAGGGAAGTATAATTGAATAAAGAAATGTGAATTTAAGATTCACTTTATTTTTATTTCATTTAATATTATCACTTACCTACGAATTATAACTTTCCATTTTTCGTGGCATTCTCGCCGTCACCGATCGTGAATAATACTTCTTGGAATTATTTATTTGGGGAGTATCATTAGCAAATACTTACCACTGCTGAAATTGAACAAAATTTGGGGTGGGCTTAAACACGAATATACCCCTGTGCATGGAATTTGGCCAAAATATATGGGTGGGCTTAAACACGGGCATGGGCTTTGAACCGGGTCAGTACGGTAATTGAAATGTCTAACATGTGCCAAAGGATTTAGTCATGCAAAGAGTAAAATCAAAGATGGCTGCTGGTGGCCATGTTTTTTGGCCAATTGACCTCAAAAGGACTCGTTCCCATCTATGTCTCATTGTTAACATCCATGAAGATCTGACCAAAGCTATGACCTGTAGCCCGTGCCAAAGGATTTAGTCATGCAAAGAGTAAAATCCAATATGGCTGCTGGCGGCCATGTATTTTGGCCGAACGACCCCAAAATCACTCGTTCCCATCTACACGTCAATACTAACATCTATGACATATTTCATGATGATCAGTACGACCTGTAGCCCGTGCCTTTGGATTGAATTTTGAAATCCAAGATGGCCACCAGCGGCCATGTTTTTCGGCCAAATGACCCCAAAATGACTTGTTTCCCATCTACATGTCATTGTTAACATCCATGACAAATTTCAGGAAGTTCCGACCAAAGCTACGACCTGTAGCCCGTGCCAAAGGATTTAGTCATGCAAAGAGTAAAATCCAGGATGGCTGCTGGTGGCCATGTTTTTTGGCCGAACGACCCCAAAATCACTCGTTCCCATCTACATGTCATTGTTAACATTCATGACAAATCTCATAAAGATCAGATCAAAGGTATGACCTGTAGCCCACGCCATAGGAAATTGTTGACGGACACACGCATACACGGACGACGGATGCCAAACCATGGCAATAGCTCAAACTTACAAAGTAAGTTGAGCTAACAATATTCACCTTGACAGCCAGTGCATTCTCATATATATGTGAGGATCCGTATTGGAGACTCACTTATATAAGAGAAGACACTGGCACAGAATCTTTAATGCTGCACCAGCGCAGCTCCCGTCGTTAAAGGGGTTTACTCTGATTAAAGTGATGTGAAACACCCTGCTGGTGTGCACAATGAATAAACTTGCTCAAAGCAGGAATTTCAATTAATTTTGTATCAAAATAGCCAGCAAGTCTTTCTATCAAATATAGTGACTCAATAACAAAATCATTCTTGTTGATTTATTGGCTATTTGTTCGGGATGATTGGTTGACTGTTTTGAATTTTTGCGTAGTTGAGATGTCTTTAAACTATGGAATATGCCAAAATATGTTATTTTTAATTTTTTTTAGATCAAAATATGCAGAAAACAGCATAATCATGGCCAAACAAAAAAAGATATTCGATTCTCAGGCAATTTTTTTTGGAAAATCAAGGTAGGAGCGAGGGTTTTATTTTCATTTTTTATTGCCCATAGTAAGCATGGGTTAATATACCTTCCCAGGTCCAGACAATGTAGGGAGAACTTTGTAATGGATTTAATCTGATATAATGAATGAAAATTACGACATTGTACTATCATGTAGGAATTACCTAGAATGATATATATGATTTTAATATCCGCACAATAATTTGTAACAATATGCACATATCCGATTCATATAAAAATATGGAGTGTAAATACAGTCGAAACGAAAACATAAAGTGATCTTCCAAACTTTCATAGAAAGTCTTGATTCACTTATTCCGCTGACTAATTACAGACTATATGTACCGCAATGGATGATAGACAATAAACATCATAAACATGGCCAATATACATGTACACTGCTCCGGTTTTCGTACCTCGATCGCAATAGTGTAGTAAGGGGGAACTCTATCTTGCAGGGTTAATTTACTGTGCAAAGGTCGCCAAGGTCAGGTTGGCGGATGACTCATTCAATATCCAACTTCTTGCTGTTATCAAAATAATTCAACATATTTGATCAATAAACTTGGAGGTTTGGACAGCCTGTGGTGACAATATACCTGATAGTTATCATTGCCTATGGTCTTTTGTTGAATTTAGCTCCTATTCGATATTTGAAACATAACTAATTTCTGTGTGACAGTTTCATATTTCTTCGAAACCAGGGTTGGTTCGAAACAGTTGATGCATTGGCGACAGACACTTCAAAAAAACATTCCGAAATTTGTTGGGGGATTTTTAACCATATCCTTGACAATATTCGTCACCATCTCGTCAAGAATGAGCTCGTAGAAGACAAGTGATATCGATTTCAGTACAGCCCGACCAAAACAAGTTGTCATAACTCTTCTGCGCATGTGCGATCGCCCCGGGGCTCAAAATGGGGTGAAATATTATGCCATATTGTGTTCCAGTACTCGTGTCATATCCGTCGTATAAATCAGCGACGCGTAATTGACGAACAAGTGACGAGTTACACGTCCAGGCCAGTCGTGTAATACGTCGACACGTGTAAGGACGAATTTCGACGAGTATCGTGGTTTTATACGACGTGTAATACACGATCAATTGCCGACTCTTATTTCACCAGGAAAATAGCCAGTTATACCAGGGTTCCCGCGGGTCATGGAATGTATGGAAAGTCATGGAATTTTATCGGGATAAATTCCAGGCCCTTGAAACGTATGGAAAAATATATGTGAACATAAATGTCATGGAAAACAAAAGCTGCCTGGCAGCATACGATCGCTTTTCTCAACGCAATGCAGTCCGTCTATGTGCAAAATACCGGTATCGTTATTTACGGTGATGCATGCGAGCAGTGCGTGATCAAATTGAAACATCATTAATGATTGGCTGCTTGATCGTTATTTCAACCAATGAGCGATACCGTTTGAAAGGAGGTTTGAATGAGCGTGCGCGCTCGCTTGCTTCCTGTTTACTGAACACACAAAAGAAAATATTTGCGCTTCATCGAACCGGATAATTCTATTCTATTATTAAATAATGCTCGGTCATTGTAAATTCAATGACGCCTGGTTAGCCGATGAAGATATGAAGGCGTGGCTTGTGAATGTTCCCGCAAACAAATTCAAGGCCAAATGTAAATTGTGCATCAAAGAAATTGACATCGGAAACATGGAAATTCGAGCGGTGAAATCGCACAAGACTGAAAATAAACACAAGAAGATGTTATGAGCGAGCATGGGAACAATGCAACAGTTTTTTTTACAAAACGAGACTTCGTCCAGTTGTAATCCTTTGAATCCTTTAAATGCTAGTTTCAACTGTAATTCTAAGACAATGCTAATGAGTATTAGATTTTGAAGTTCTAATGTCTAACAGTGGCCGGGACACATCTAGTTTTCGGTATTACACCACCCCTATTCACTATAAAAATAAGTCATGGAATTTTGTTGAAAAAGTCATTAAAAGTCATGGAAAAGTCATGGAATTTTGTGTCCAAAAAGCTGCAGGGACCCTGTATACACGTGTATCACACGTCGTATAAAACAGGCCTTAGTCATTTATGTTAAAATAACATGCAGGGATACCGAATGATGCAAACATTGACGTCATGATACAGTACTGAGAGTAGGATAACATCATGGGAGTAGGATAACATCTTGAGAGTAGGATAACACATTGAGAGTAGGATAACATCATGAGAGTAGGATAACACGTTGAGAGTAGGATAACATCATGAGAGTAGGATAACACGTTCCGTTTTCTGGGAGTGGGGATATAATTTATATTTTGATGTAAAAATTTGATGAAATTATAATAAAATAAATTATACAATGATGCAGTAATTCAACCCTGGCCTGCCGTCCTAATCCTCAACTGAACACATTGTTCAAGGATCAACTTGAATATTTTTGAGATACTGTTCATCCATCTTTCATCTGGAGATCAAACATATCTCGTAACATGTTCATACTCGGAGCATATCTCATCTCGTTCTGTATAGATGCAATCCGCCAACTGCAAAAGTGAAAACAATTATAAATATTTACATAGCCCGTCTGTGTTACACTAAATCATGGTCGGCGATTGGTCAACTGCCAATTTGGCCACCAGTTTTATATCCAAATAACACACAGACCCCCAATAACCCAAACAGCGTAACACGAACATGACATCACAAAGTGTTGACCTAATCACCAAAAAGCGGTCAGCAGAATAATTGTGAGCGCTTTTCAAAATTCAGCCGAATTGCATCCGAAGCCAGTTATTTATATCAATCACGTTATCATTGCTAAGTGCTTGAAAATCTAAAATAGGGCTAACCAAATGTGTTGAGTGGCCTAGTCTCAAATTCTTGGCAGATTTTGTGAAAATAAATAAGAATACATGCAGATTTTTTATGGGAACAAATCATCAAAATGCTATATAAATATAAGAAATGAATGTAGTGGGTGAGTGTGTGTTGATGGGGGATACGTTACTGTGGTCGTTCGGGGCACGGCACGTTCACACAATATGCCACAATGCCGTTTCCCCCAATAACACACACCCCCTACATTCATTTCTTATACAATGCTTAACATATTTTGTTTATTAAATACTCATTTCCTAGTAGTTCCCTTAGGAAATATTCAGATAATAAGTTCAACATCCGTGTACATAATAATAATAATAATAATAATAACAAGTGCAACATAAAGCGTGGCATATGCCCCCCGAAGCTCAGTTTAGAGAGTGGGCAATACTAAATATCTGTTTGGATGGAGAATCTTTTTTATTTTATAAACCCAAGAAGTGGGTATCTTTTCCCATTAAACTGAGCTATCAATACACAAAGCACAACCAAATCCAATGATCCATGGCCATGTTACAAGCTGAAATGTTCATACGGCTACAAAATTAAGAAATTCCCAAGTCAAACAAGGGCTTAAAAAATTTGAAGTCACACAAGGAAAGGAAACCTGTAGTAAATCGGTATGGCATCCTTTCCCTGAGCTGTGCTATCACCATGCCAAAGGACAACCAAATCCGATAGTTAACACCTGAGTTAAAGTTAACCCTTTACCCAACAGAACGGCCCTGTGCCAATGCATTCTCTTATATATGCGAGTCGACCATAGGTCGCCTCGCATATATAAGAGAATGCATTGGCTTAACACATTAAAAATTATAAAATTGTTAAAGAATGTAAGAAAAAATGGTAAAAAGTGTTAAAAAAAGATTTCTTTTAGGCCAATGCATTCTCTTATATATGCGAGGCGACCTATGGTCGACTCGCATATATAAGAGAATGCATTGGCACAGGGCATAACTGTAACTATCACAATATGGTCAAGGAGCCGGTTCCAATGATATCCATATTTGTATGGTTCTATTGAGACAGACCGAAGATATTTTAGGCTGTTGAAGCTTTATTTGGCCGGTTGTGGCCGGTTTGTTGGGTAAAGGGTTAAAGGTGATATGTTCAGACGGACAAAAAATTCACAAATTTCCAAGTCAAACTATGGCCGTAACTCTGGTAAATATTAATAGACGAAACCCGTAGTATGTGGGTATCATTTCCCACAACCTGTGCTATCACCATGCCAAAGGATAATAAAATCTGATGATTAACACCTGACTTACAAGGTGATATGTTCAGACGGACACAAAATTCACAAATTTCCAAGTCAAACTATGGCCGTAACTCTGGTAAATATTAATAGACGAAACCCGTAGTATGTGGGTATCATTTCCCACAACCTGCGCTATCACCATGCCAAAGGATAATAAAATCTGACGATTAACACCTGACTTACAAGGTGATATGTTCAGACGGACACAAAATTCACAAATTTCCAAGTCAAACAAGGGCCATAACTGGTAAATATTAACAGACGAAATCAGTATCATTTCCCACAACCTGTGCTATCACCATGTCAAAGGACCATAAAATCCGATGATTAACACCCGAGTTACAAGGTGATATGTTCGGACGGACAGTAAATTCAAAAATTTTCAATCAAACATGGGCGGTAACTCTGGTAAAACTAAAACCGCATTCTACAGGTACCCATTCCAATATGTGGGACAATTATTACCCTGATAAGCCTTGAATACTCAGTTACCATCTAATGCTCCCTGGGGACGGGGAGGTACAGCCACAATGTGGCTAGCATACGGACAATATCGTTCACTGCTCATAATCAGGTACCATTTTCAACGCATGTGTGGGGCGAAACAGTCACAGTATGAACGACCTTGCATAAGGGTCACAACTTGGCGCGAAATATGAACAGCGTACAATACGACAATTGCATGTCGATCAATTCGGCCAAGCCACTGCTGTGTGAAACTCACATTAGACCAGTGGCAGGCTGTGAACTAACAAAGCACTAACCACAGAGCTTCACATATTGGTATTTCTTACCTCTCCCTGATTTCTTTCCATCGATTCATGTGATTGAGCAGCAGGGTTTCAGGAGCAGGAGCAGTGTCGGGATCCTAAGAGAAGAGATATATTTTATTATACGCTTACAATAGATTATTGAAAAAAATGCGGACAAATAATAATCATTATCCCACACCAGGCATTTTTTAAGCATGACAGGTTGAAAATGGACCCCGTCCCAATGGAAAATAGTCAGGTTCTTCTCCAATTTCCCAATTCACAGAAAGTAATGCCTTCTTTTTATGAATATATTTAAAGAAATATTATGGACTTGTTCGGGTGCGTGAAACTAATAAGTTAGTATTCAGGTGCTATGCCAACTGGAGGAATGTAGCATTCTACTAACATCGCCAAAAATCAACCGTACCACTCCATAGGAGACATCGTCTGAATTGTAAATTTATTTTTCGATTACAGTTGTAAAACTCTAATTTTCCCAATGGAAAGGGTCTGGAAGTCCGGGTCTGTATCCAAAAACGGGTAGAAAAATCAGTGCATACTGTGAAGATATAGAAATGTTCACGTTCCCACTATCCATAAGCTATGTAAAGCAAAATCAGCTCACAAGAGTTAGCTAAATATTTAATCTTCAGTTGGGATCTTCACTTGCTATGAAATACATATTAAGGAACAGGTATGAAATAAGAAATAATTATCTGCACTATTTTTTTTCTATGTTAAGGTTACCTGTGAGAACTACAAAATATTCCCAGTACGGTTCGTGCTGCCGCTTGCCAATTTTGCTAATAGCAAAAAATATTTCCATTACGCAAATATTCGATATTTAATTTGTAATTCGATTCAACCACAATATTCGATTCAAATTCGATTCGACTTTGAAACAACGAATGATAATTTTGAATACACCAAACCAAATGCGAACTTAATGTATTTATCAGTAATATTTGAACATTCACAACTACTGCGAAGTATAAACAGTAAATTCACTCGCAAATATTCCCTCAAAATGTTACGTTTTAAGTTTACTTTAACTGTTCTAACCCACTTGTTTCGCGGGTGTTCTGTAAAGTTTTCATTGACGCTGGTATAAGTAATTTGTTTGTTATTGGCTCACACGGTAGATTATGTCAATTTGCATGAAACAGCAGAAGGTAATTATAAAATTGTTTTCACAGTTAATCCCCTTTGTATGGACTCAGTCATTGTAACAATGCATATTACTGGCAACATTGTTCACCACATATTTAAAATGTCATTGTTTAATGACCAGTGAGTATAAGACAATAGTTAATCAGTCGAATGTGCATGGCGAGAGACAGATTAATTTGTGGCTCGGCTTTGTTGCCAACTAAGATACAGGACAAAATGACAGATACTTGTAGTTTGATAACTGTCTAGCAGTAATTTCCTGGTATCCCTTAGATATTTATTGCTACTTTATATATGTGACCCGCCATATCAAATCCAGTCGTAAGTCGGGATTTGTTTACCCTGTGCCAATGCATTCTCTTATATATGCGAGTCGACCATAGGTCGCCTCGCATATATAAGAGAATGCATTGGCCTAACAATTTTTTACAATTTTAATAATTTTTTCTTGTATTCTTTAACAATTTTATAATTTCACCTATACAGAGCCCCAGACAAACATGAGCAGACGACACTCTTCTATATGCTTCTATATATGTGTGGGGCTCCCTGCAGGGTAATGGATGTTTTTTATTTTATGTCCTAAAAATTGTAAGAAACATTAATTTAAAAAAAATGATAAAAAATTGTTAGGCCAATGCATAGGTCGACTCGCATATATAAGAGAATGCATTGGCACAGGGTAAAAAAATCCCGACTTACAACTGGATTTGTTATGGCGGGTCACATATATATTAATATTTATTAATAAAACAAGCTTGCTTTACTAGCTCATTTTACCTGTGTCTGGTTAGTTTTTCATTTATTATATAAGAAGAGACAAGAACATCGCTATGGCATGGCAAGATACGCCCGTGGTAATTCCAACAAATGGCCATAACTCTGGTGAAAATAAGCAGGCGGAACCTGAATACGAACTTGACTATCTTGTGCTAGGAAACCCACATACTAAATTTCATTCCATTCAGTTGAGATTATCTAAAGTTAGCATCTGGAAAACAAAAGTGGACAGACGAATGGACAGACCAATAAAAATGAGAATTTCCTTCAATTTCCCCAATTATACCTTCAATTAAATTTGGCCAAAAAAAAATTGTTTGGCAAAAATTTCAGCAAGAGAAAATTCAGATCCAGCGCCAGCTCTGATTTCCAGGTAGCCATAGTAGAGATTCATGACACAATCTACAGAGTAGGGTGACAAAACCAAAACTCAAATTGACTTAAGTCATTTGGTAGTTAAGTTGAGGCATACTTACACCATTGATGTCTAAATTAAGTTGAGGCATACTTATGTAATAGGACTACTTTTATTGTTTTATAGTTCACTTGCTCAATTAACAGAATTATAACGAAATTATATTTTATTATACAATGGTATTTCAGGGGTTAAATCACAAATGTTTTCTAGTAACAATTACACTTAACCCTTTGAACCCGTAACACCGATATTTAGGTGCAAACGAACCGTGACTATATCCCGTAACACCGATATTTCGGTGCAGCGACGACATGATTCGGTAGCAAATTTATATATAGTATAACGAGCGTCTGACCCACTGATTTATATTTAAATTGCCCCCACATATGTCAGCGGCGCCCATGGTGCGTATGGAATGGTTGACCGCTAGTGTCGGGTAGAAATATATGCGCATGCGCATAGCATATAATCTACAAAAACATACGATATTTTAAGCGAACTATGCCGCTATATTTACGGCATATAATTTCGTGTTCCCCGTGTGTGTACAGAACAGACGTAATTTAGACACACAATTTCAGTTTAAATTACCCTCGTGTATATTAACCAGTGTTCTGCTACATATGGGGAAGGGTCTATCGCATATGAAGTTGATTTATTCGCGCATGCGCAGACTAGCGCAATGACAAATAAATGGTTTATAACGTACTTATACACGACATACCCACTAATATATATATTTAAATTGGCCTATTGAAGTCAGCGCTGGCAAAGGTGTCTATATGGATTGGCTGCCCGCTAGAAATGGCTAGGAAAATATGCGCATGGGCGCAGACTATAATTCATTTTAAAAATGCGTTTAAGTTAAATGTGGCGCTATATATGACATTTTGTTTCATGTTTCACATGTTAGTATAGTAGACACAATCTAGACAGCTTACTTGAACAATGGGGCCACGATATGTTACGGGAAATTACGTTGTTTCTGGTCTCTGTAATATCAGTCTCTGTTGTGCCACATGCAGCAAAAAGTCTATCGCATATCAAGTTGACTTACTCGCGCATGGTCAGGTATATCTTAATTTCACATTAGGATATTGGTTGCATCGAAACGCAATTCGCTGATGTATAATTACAACGTTATAAGCTAGAATTCGTTTATCCTGCAAATTTCGGGTAGTTGCCTAGTAACCGTTTCAAAGGCGAGATCGGGTGACAAAGTATCCCGATCTTACAATGATCAGTGGTCCGTGCATGCATATATCATGCCTGCACAGTTTCAGGTAGGTGTCCCCTTTCAACATAACCAACACCATGCGACTATACACTGTCTAAATTAAGGCAAAACATACCACTGAATGGTTAGTGCAATTATGTCATTCGATCAGTTGTGGTATTTGCTTAGCAACCGTTGCTACCCTTAAATGGGATATTTGGTTCACTATTCTGGTCGGGTATATCTCAAATTTCACGTTAGAGTAGTACCTGCATCAAAAAACGCAATCACTGAGGTTGAATTACGACGCTATAAGCTATATTTACATTTTCCAGTCAATTCCGGGTAGTTGCCTAGCAACCGTTACCAAGGAGTTGCCGCGAGGCAAAGTCTCGCGATCTTATAATGATCGCTGATCCATGGGGGACAAACCTGTAAAGTTTCAGACCGGTGTCGCAATTTGAACATAATCAACACCATGCTACTAGAAACTATCTAATTTAAGCGGACATACCTCTGGGAGCCCCGGGTCAGGGTGTCGATCACTGTGGGGCGCCAGGGTTCAAAGGGTTAACACAGCATGCACATGCGCAGTTTGGCTTTTTGTATAATACGGACATAAACACTCATAGCAGTAATCACCTGTGCGTGAACTTTCGCGCCTTTGGTTTCCCGCGCTTGTAAACGCTATTCATCTAGCCTTTTCAGATTGCCACCAGCGGTTGACAAAGGCAGTCGACCATCTGTCCAGTTTCAATACACATGTTATACTGGGATTTATTTATACACAAAAACAGGCCTTTATCACACAAAATAATGTAACTATTGCTTTTATTATTTACCCAATCTTATAATGCCCCATTTTACAGTATTCCATTTAAATAATATTTGGAAGTAGTAAATTCTAGTGATATCTTTAATATATTTCCCATGTGATGCATTTCTGCATTTCTTTAATCAAGCTTTTAAAAGTTACTATTCACCTCAATCATCTAAATCCATATTAGATCTTCTTTAAATCCAAAGTGTCATGTAATCTCATTTTATAATTTAGTCTCTAAGCAAAGGTTGTGTGTTCTTTTAGATTCATTCATATCACTTAATGTCTGTTCAATTTTATATTTCAGGGCTCGGTTTATTCTTCATACGTGCAATATGACCATATTACCATGGTTAGTCTACATATAAATGTATCTCAACGACAAGCAGTGTTCGTTGTTATTCGTGAAATAGACCCGCCCGAGATTCAAAGATCACCACAGGGGAGTCCTATTTCACTTACACCATTGATGTCTAAGTTAAGTTGAGGCATACTTACACCATTGATGTCTAAGTTAAGTTGAGGCATACTTACACCATTGATGTCTAAGTTAAGTTGAGGCATACTTACACCATTGATGTCTAAGTTAAGTTGAGAGGTACTTACACCATTGATGTCTAAGTTAAGTTGAGGCATACTTACACCATTGATGTCTAAGTTAAGTTGAGGCATACTTACACCATTGATGTCTAAGTTAAGTTGAGGCATACTTACACCATTGATGTCTAAGTTAAGTTGAGGCATACTTACACCATTGATGTCTATGTTAAGTTGAGGCATACTTACACCATTGATGTCTAAGTTAAGTTGAGGGGTACTTACAGCATTGATGTCTAAGTTAAGTTGAGGCATACTTACACCATTGATGTCTAAGTTAAGTTGAGGCATACTTACACCATTGATGTCTAAGTTAAGTTGAGGCATACTTACACCATTGATGTCTAAGTTAAGTTGAGGCATACTTACACCATTGATGTCTAAGTTAAGTTGAGGGGTACTTACAGCATTGATGTCAAGAGGCTCGTCTGTTGTTGGTAGTATGTCTGGAATCCTATAGTCTGTTTCATCATGTGGATCGTGTTTTATCGGAGATGGAAGCTTGTATATATCAGGAAGTTTGTCTAGCTGTAATTATTTATAGAGGATAACTAATGTCGAGCAAAAGCTCGGCTCGAATCAAATTTAGTGGACAAGGTTAATAAATAATAATAATAAATTTTGTACAGATTTGCGACGAATTTGAGATACTTTTTATCATATGAAAGTGTCAATGACACTGTAGCTCAACTTGGAAAGGGAATAATTTAATGTATTACAGTCAATGGAGCGATTAGGAATGTGGAAAGTTGAATGTCTAATACTAGTTTATAGACATGAAGAGAAAAGTAAAATCCAAGATGGCTGCTGGCGGCCATGTTTTCGGCCGAATGACCCCAAAATGATTGTATCCCATCTACATGTCATCGTTAACATCCATGACAAATTTTATGACGATCAGACTAAAGGTACGACCTGTAGCCTATGCTAAAGAATTTAGTCATACAAAGAGTAAAATCCAAGATGGCTGCTGGCGGCCATGTTTTTTGGCCGAATGACACCAAAATGACTCGTTCCCATCTACATGTCATACAAAGAGTAAAATCCAATATTAACAACCATGACAAATTTCATGATGATCAGACGAACAGTACGACCTGTGGCCCATGCTAATGGATTAAATTTTGAAATCCAAGATGGCCACTGGCGGCCATGTTTTTTGTCCGAATGACCCCAAAATGACTCGTTCCCATTTACATTCCAATTTCAACAGCCATGACAAATTTTATGATGATCAGACTAAATGTACGACCTGTAGCCCGTGCTAAAGGATTTAGTCATACAAAGAGTAAAATCAAAGATGGCTGCTGGCGGCCATGTTTTTCTGCCGAATGACCCCAAAATTACTCGTTCCCATTTACATTCCAATTTCAACAGCCATGACAAATTTTATGATGATCAGACTAAAGGTACGACCTGTAGCCCGTGCTAAAGGATTTAGTCATACAAAGAGTAAAGTCAAAGATGGCTGCTGGCGGCCATGTTTTTCTGCCGAATGACCCCAAAATGACTCGTTCCCATCTACATGTCATTATTAACATTCACGACAAATTTTATGATGATCAGACTAAAGGTACAACCTGTAGCCCGTGCTAAAGGATTTAGTCATACAAAGAGTAAAATCCAAGATGGCTGCTGGCGACCATGTTTTTTGGCCGAATGACCCCAAAATTACTCGTTCCCATCTACATGTCATTGTTAACATCCATGACAAATTTTATGATGATCAGACGAACAGTACGACCTGTGGCCCGTGCTAATGGATTAAATTTTGAAATCCAAGATGGCCACTGGTGGCCATGTTTATTGGCCGAATGACCCCAAAATTACTCGTTCCCATCTACATTCCAATTTCAACAGCCATGACAAATTTTATGATGATCAGACTAAAGGTACGGCCTGTAGCCCGTGCTAAAGGATTTAGTCATACAAAGAGTAAAATCCAAGATGGCGGCTGGCGGCCATGTTTTTTGGCCGATTGACCCCAAAATGACTCGTTCCCATCTACATGTCATTATTAACATTCTTGACAAATTTTATGATGATCAGACTAAAAGTAGGACCTGTAGCCCGTGCTAAAGGATTTAGTCATACAAAGAGTAAAATCCAAGATGGCTGCTGGCGGCCATGTTTTTTGGCCGAATGACCCCAAAATTACTCGTTCCCATCTACATGTCAATATTAACATCCATGACAAATTTGATGATGATCAGACTAAAGGTACGACCTGTAGCCCGTGCTAAAGAATTTAGTCATACAAAGAGTAAAATCCAAGAAGGCTGCTGGCCGCCATGTTATTTGGCCGAATGACCCCAAAATTACTCATTCCCATCTACATGTCAATATTAACATCCATGACAAATTTCATGATGATCAGACGAACAGTACGACCTGTGGCCCGTGCTAATGGATTGAATTTTGAAATCCAAGATGGCCACTGGCGGCCATGTTTTTTGTCCGAATGACCCCAAAATGACTCGTTCCCATCTACATTCCAATTTCAACAGCCATGACAAATTTTATGATGATCAGACTAAATGTACGACCTGTAGCCCGTGCTAAAGGATTTAGTCATACAAAGAGTAAAATCAAAGATGGCTGCTGGCGGCCATGTTTTTCTGCCGAATGACCCCAAAATTACTCGTTCCCATTTACATTCCAATTTCAACAGCCATGACAAATTTTATGATGATCAGACTAAAGGTACGACCTGTAGCCCGTGCTAAAGGATTTAGTCATACAAAGAGTGAAATCAAAGATGCCTGCTGGCGGCCATGTTTTTTGGCCGAATGACCCCAAAATGACTCGTTCCCATCTACATGTCATTATTAACATTCTTGACAAATTTTATGATGATCAGACTAAAAGTACGACCTGTAGCCCGTGCTAAAGAATTTAGTCATACAAAGAGTAAAATCCAAGATGGCTGCTGGCGGCCATATTTTTGGGCCGAATGACCCCAAAATTACTCGTTCCCATCTACATGTCAATATTAACATCCATGACAAATTTCATGACGATCAGACAAACAGTACGCCCTGTAGCCCGTGCTAATGGATTGAATTTTGAAATGCAAGATGGCCACTGGCGGCCATGTTTTTTTTACCGAATGACCCCAAAATTAATCATTCTGGTCTAAATGTTGATGTCAACAGCTATGACAAATTTCATAATGATCCGACCAAAGGTACGACCTGTAGACTGCATTGTTGACGCCTTACGTACACACGTACACACGGACGACAAAGCCATGGCAATAGCTCAAACTTTACAAAGTAAAGTTGAGCTAATAATCACACTTTAGCAAAGAAAACTGTCTCGTTATGGCCAGGTTTTAAAACAATTAATATTGAATTCATTATCACAACCAAAGAGGAAATAAAGACACCTTCAAGAAAAAATATAATTCCATTTTAAATATGTCTTTTCATGTTGACAAAATTGTTCAACCACCCTTTAATATCATCCATGTTTATCTCATAACTAACACTAAATAACCCAACGCAAATTGAATATCATAATTATGTTCTAATTAACACTAAATAACCCCACAAATTGAATATCATAATTATGTTCTAATTAACACTAAATAACCCAACACAAATTGAGTATCATAATTATGTTCTAATTAACACTAAATAACCCAACACAAATTGAATATCATAATTATGTTCTAATTAACACTAAATAACCCAACACAAATTGAATATCATAATTATGTTCTAATTAACACTAAATAACCCCACAAAATGAATATCATAATTATGTTCTAATTAACACTAAATAACCCCAACACAAATTGAGTATCATAATTATGTTCTAATTAACACTAAATAACCCAACACAAATTGAGTATCATAATTATGTTCTAATTAACACTAAATAACCCAACACATATTGAATATCATAATTATGTTCTATTAACTAACACTAAATAACCAAACGCAAATTGAATATCATAATTATGTACTAATTAACACTAAATAACCCCACAAATTGAATATCATAATTATGTTCTAATTAACACTAAATAACCCAACACAAATTGAATATCATAATTATGTTCTAATTAACACTAAATAACCCAACACAAATTGAGTATCATAATTATGTTCTAATTAACACTAAATAACCCAACACAAATTGAGTATCATAATTATGTTCTAATTAACACTAAATAACCCAACACATATTGAATATCATAATTATGTTCTATTAACTAACACTAAATAACCAAACGCAAATTGAATATCATAATTATGTACTAATTAACACTAAATAACCCAACACAAATTGAATATCATAATTATGTTCTAATTAACCTAATAATAGCATTGATAAGCTCTTACGTCACTGCGCTAATTCCAACAAAAAGGGCCATAACTCTGGTGAAAATTGGCAGGTCGAACCCAAATTCAACCTGTATTTTGGGCTAGTAAACTCACATACCAAATTTAATTCCATTGAGTTCAGATTTTTACTAAAGTTATTATCCGGACAGAACAATAACATAATACATCCTGTTTTTTTTAAAGGAAGTATAAAAAGAGTATAAAAAGAGTATAAAAAGTTCAGAATTACCTTAAATATTTTACATTAATTAAGTGATGGTGTTTTGACTTACTTTGTCAAGTGAGTACTGATGTATTCAACACAAGCATTGTAGGAAATCAAGTTGCTTTCAATGATTGCATTTAACTTAAGCATTTTTCAATAAGGTAAAAATTCATTTGCAAATGAAGCCTTTTGCTTTATAATTTACCTCATCGTCACTGTCGGCTTGCTTGCAGCTTTCGATGACTGGAGTCTTTGATCTCTGTGAGTCTTTAGAGTTAGGCTGGTTCCGCATCCATTCTCGACATATTGGGTACAGTGAGCTTGTCATATTAAACTGTGCCAGGTCCACACTACGATCAAATAGCTTCATTATGTATGTTTCTGTAAGAGGAGGCATATCAGAATGTAAATTGTAAGCAACCTACAGAGAACCAGATAGCAAACCCACCTGGCAAATTATTAACTTGCGAATATTTAAATTGATTGTGGTAGGGCTGTGATGATATCCTTTGTCATCATAGGATACAAATCATGATACATAATCAACATCCGGCGCATATCCCCCCCCCCATGTGGCATACCACCTAATGTGAAACTCAGGCAGACAGACCCAAAAAATCAGCATTATCAGATAAACAAATATGAATGACCCTAGAATGAAAAACGTGAGCAAACCGGTTGAACACCTCATAGTCGTGAAGATCTATAACAAATTTTATGAAGATCCGACAACTTATGGCTGAGATATTTGCTCAGAAGGATGAAAAAAAACCCAACATTTCCAGATAAACAAAGATGAATAACTCTTGAATGGAAAACAAACAAAACGATTGAACACTCCTTTGAATGTCCTCATAGTAGTGAACATCCATACCAAATTTCATTGAGATCCGACGACCGGTGGTGGCGATATCGGCTCAGACAGACAAAAAGTCAACATTTCCATATAAACAAAGTTTCATAACTCTAGAATGGAAAACCCAAACAAAATGATTGAACACTCCATTGAATGTCAAATTTCAATGAGATCTGAGCACTACTGTTCAAGTTATGACCTGAACAGACATCATGCGGACATACTGAACAGACCGATGGAAGCCCCAACAGATGGATGGAACCCATTCCTATTCCCCAGGGTGAAAAATTTTCAGGTGGGGGATAACAAGGGCCATAATTCTGAAATATGGTTCACAGAACAGATAATTACGGTTACATTCTCTAGGAGACTGCACAATCTCTGGTGTTTCTTCATCTCGTCTCTTCCGCTTTCTACTGTTTTTCGTCGATTCTCTGTTGCCAAAGAGCTGAATTTTTCTGGGAGATGACGCAGGGGATGACTCCCTGAAGTAATCAAATTTCATTTAACCCTTTACCCAACAGAACGGCCCTGTGCCAATGCATTCTCTTATATATGCGAGTCGACCATAGGTCGCCTCGCATATATAAGAGAATGCATTGGCTTAACACATTAAAAATTATAAAATTGTTAAAGAATGTAAGAAAAAATGGTAAAAAGTGTTAACAAAAAAATTTGTTTAGGCCAATGCATTCTCTTATATATGCGAGGCGACCTATGGTCGACTCGCATATATAAGAGAATGCATTGGCACAGGGAATAACTGTAACTATCACAATGTGGTCAAGGAGCCGGTTCCAATGATATCCATATTTGTATGGTTCTATTGAGACAGACCGAAGATATTTTAGGCTGTTGAAGCTTTATTTGGCCGGTTTTGGCCGGTTTGTTGGGTAAAGGGTTAATGTACATCATATGATGCACACATGAGCTGTGCTCAATATTGCTCACAACTAGATAATTTAAAATTTATAAATCAATAAGCAAGCCTTTAAATAGTGTGAATTTAGTGACGCTACCTCACACAGCGGACTACATTAGCATTACAAAATTGACCCTCTGGGGACCTCATTCTGCTTAGGCTTCATCTTTATCTATATATTCTTAAATTATAGTATCTATAGTCTTAAATTAACATTGTTTTTAGTTACTTTTTCCCTTCTGTTCAATTTTGTATATCCCCTAATTTGCTGAAGATAAAATGCATAATTGTGGTGACTAATGGGTGAACAACACTAGGGAACTTCAATCCGATCCTAAATTTACCTTAGCAGTTGAGGCCTCAGCAGAATGAGGTCCCTCGAGGGTGAATTTGGTGATGCTAGCCCAATGTGTGGGATTATGTCACTAAATTCACTCTCTGAGAATCTCATTCCGCACATGACGGACACACTATTTCAAGGCTTGTGAATAAGGGCCGGAGCGATACTAATAAGTTGCCTCTGCAATTTCACTCTAATTCCACCTGTCACATTTAACCCTTCCATGACTGGAGCTTCCTGAAAGTTTGCGAACTTTGCCATAGCATTAATTTCTCTTATATATGCGAGTCGAGTCTAGCATATATAAGAGAATACATTGGCCTAAAATTTTGACCTTGACATTGTAAGCTAGTGCATTCTCTTATATATGCGAGGCTACCAAAGGGGGACTAGCATATAAGAGGATGCACTGGCACAGGATCTTTAATGCTGCACCAGCGTAGCTCCCATCATGAAAGGGTTAAATGTTAATTGTGTGCACTGAAAGTGTTAATATATAGTACACATATGAATAATTAAAGCGACTCATAATGTTCAGCGTCAGAGACAGATATTAATCGGTTCTAAACTTTCCGCCTAAATAAATCTTTATTGTTACATGATAAAAGCAAATAATTACTACACATGTCAGGGGGGGGGGGGGTCGGAATTTTTTTTCAGGCATGTATGCTGATTTTTACCTTTTGACCCTTGTTGGGACCCAGTGACCCACCCACCCCCGCGTCCAAATTTTTTTCCGTTTTCGGCAGTTTTTTCCGACCATTTTTGGACACCCAAACAGAGATTTGTAGGGGGAAATTTGGGGGGGGGGGGGACACTAAAACAGAGATTTGCGGGGGAAATTCACTGTAAACAGCTGTATATGAATGTCTGTGCATACAATTTGTCATGGATGTTAACATTGACATGTAAATAGGAATGAGTCATTTTGGGGTCATTCAGCCAAAAAAACACATGGCTGCCAGTGGCCATCTTGGATTTCAAAATTTGCAACAAAATACAACACGATAACTGCCTGCAGTCAGTTTATCAGTTAGAATTACATTATTTCTCTTATTCTAAGGTGTTTTAAGCCAAACTCATTGCAAAAACAGTCAAAAAACTTGCAGGAAATATTTTTTTGAGTTGCGGAAAAAATTGTTTGTTGGTCCCATCGATCATCCACCCACCCGGCATACGTGCCCAGCACATGTAGGTTTAATTTGAGGCCTGAGTATTAAGGAGTCGCTTTGAACAACATTGTCAATAATGTTTGTCAAGTTTATTAATATGGTATGTTTTTCATTTGAAAAGTTAATTATATATTTTTATTACACTCATATGCGCGATTTCCATTGAAAACGCTGTTAATTAAAAATGGTAATGTCACTAGTGAATTATTTCATTTCCTGTGACGTCATTGATGTTACGTCGCTTACTGATCTAAACTGAATTTTCGATAGTTGATCTTTCTCCACATCGGGAATTTCATGCATTAATGCTGTGTGTTTTATTCATATTTGGCGAAACAAATTGATGCAGAAGTGTAATAAATAGAGTAATCAATAAGTTCCGAGAATTATGTTAAATAATTCACTCGAGGCGAAGATATTTAGGTAAGAAACTTGTGCGTTAACGCGCACTCGTTTCTTACCGACGTCTCTCACCTCTCGTGAATTATTTAACATAATTCTCGGAACCAATTGATTACTCTCTATATGTTACACAAGTCCTTACCTGCTTATTATATCAACAGCATCGGAGAGACTATCTATAGTATACACAGGTCTGAAAATAGAAATACAAGGGAGAGACTATCTATAGTATACACAGGTCTGAAAATAGAAATACATCAGAGAGCCTATCTATAGTATACACAGGCTTGAAAATAGAAATACATCAGAGAGCCTATCTATAGTATACACAGGCCTGAAAATAGAAATACATCGGAGAGACTATCTATAGTATACACAGGTCTGAAAATAGAAATACAATGGAGAGACTATCTATAGTATACACAGGCCTGAAAATAGAAATACATTAGAGAGACTATCTATAGTATACACAGGCTTGAAAATAGAAATACATCGGAGAGACTATCTATAGTATACACAGGCCTGAAAATAGAAATACATCGGAGAGACTATCTATAGTATACACAGGCCTGAAAATAGAAATACATCGGAGAGACTATCAATAGTATACACAGGCCTGAAAATAGAAATACAAGGGAGAGACTATCTATAGTATACACAGGTCTGAAAATAGAAATACATCAGAGAGACTATCAATAGTATACACAGGTCTGAAAATAGAAATACAAGGGAGAGACTATCTATAGTATACACAGGTCTGAAAATAGAAATACAAGGGAGAGACTATCTATAGTATACACAGGTCTGAAAATAGAAATACAAGGGAGAGACTATCTATAGTATACACAGGTCTGAAAATAGAAATACAAGGGAGAGACTATCTATAGTATACACAGGTCTGAAAATAGAAATACAAGGGAGAGACTATCTATAGTATACACAGGTCTGAAAATAGAAATACATCAGAGAGACTATCAATAGTATACACAGGTCTGAAAATAGAAATACAAGGGAGAGACTATCTATAGTATACACAGGTCTGAAAATAGAAATACAAGGGAGAGACTATCTATAGTATACACAGGTCTGAAAATAGAAATACAAGGGAGAGACTATCTATAGTATACACAGGTCTGAAAATAGAAATACATCAGAGAGCCTATCTATAGTATACACAGGCCTGAAAATAGAAATACATCGGAGAGACTATCTATAGTATACACAGGTCTGAAAATAGAAATACAAGGGAGAGACTATCTATAGTATACACAGGTCTGAAAATAGAAATACAAGGGAGAGACTATCTATAGTATACACAGGTCTGAAAATAGAAATACAAGGGAGAGACTATCTATAGTATACACAGGTCTGAAAATAGAAATACATCAGAGAGCCTATCTATAGTATACACAGGCCTGAAAATAGAAATACAAGGGAGAGACTATCTATAGTATACACAGGTCTGAAAATAGAAATACAAGGGAGAGACTATCTATAGTATACACAGGTCTGAAAATAGAAATACAAGGGAGAGACTATCTATAGTATACACAGGTCTGAAAATAGAAATACATCAGAGAGCCTATCTATAGTATACACAGGCCTGAAAATAGAAATACATCGGAGAGACTATCTATAGTATACACAGGTCTGAAAATAGAAATACAAGGGAGAGACTATCTATAGTATACACAGGTCTGAAAATAGAAATACAAGGGAGAGACTATCTATAGTATACACAGGTCTGAAAATAGAAATACAAGGGAGAGACTATCTATAGTATACACAGGTCTGAAAATAGAAATACATCAGAGAGCCTATCTATAGTATACACAGGCCTGAAAATAGAAATACAAGGGAGAGACTATCTATAGTATACACAGGTCTGAAAATAGAAATACAAGGGAGAGACTATCTATAGTATACACAGGTCTGAAAATAGAAATACAAGGGAGAGACTATCTATAGTATACACAGGTCTGAAAATAGAAATACAAGGGAGAGACTATCTATAGTATACACAGGTCTGAAAATAGAAATACAAGGGAGAGACTATCTATAGTATACACAGGTCTGAAAATAGAAATACATCAGAGAGCCTATCTATAGTATACACAGGCCTGAAAATAGAAATACATCGGAGAGACTATCTATAGTATACACAGGTCTGAAAATAGAAATACAAGGGAGAGACTATCTATAGTATACACAGGTCTGAAAATAGAAATACATCAGAGAGCCTATCTATAGTATACACAGGCCTGAAAATAGAAATACATCGGAGAGACTATCTATAGTATACACAGGTCTGAAAATAGAAATACAATGGAGAGACTATCTATAGTATACACAGGCCTGAAAATAGAAATACATTAGAGAGACTATCTATAGTATACACAGGTCTGAGAATAGAAATAGAAAATCCCATTGTATCTTCAGCCATACTTAAAGTAATTGATCACCTCTAACGTGGTGTCACCCCGGAAATACCAAAGTGTCAAACTGCGGTAACCTCCAACACTGCAATGAGGAAGTAGCCTGTGCAAGCTGATAATGCATGAATTCTGTCAACGTTGCTACACACCAATCAAGATCAAAGGGAATCATGCGACATCAAATAAAACACGTTACCTTAGCTCCACTGCAGTGACCGATTCAATACTGCGGTGGATGCCATAAACAACCGGTAATGCCATGGTCATTACCGGGGTATCACCCTCATTTTCAGGTCAATTACTTTGAGGATAGCCGAAACGGTGGTGTTTGGAAATCTTTCAATGATACGACTATGATAATCAGGGATTCATCAACCATGAAGGAAAGACAGACTTTGACATCGCTATCAATGCCACACAAAATTGGGTCAATCAAATGTTTTAAATTTTCCATACGTCATGCTAAAAAAATAGGTTGGTTAATACACTGTTACACCCTGTCGAAGCACATGGATTGTTCTTGCCAAATTCACAAAGGCCATCTGTATATACACATGTAATCTAGATGTCATAAATTTACATTCAAATTTGACGGAATAATCTTAAGCAAATTGAACCTGTTGGCATACGTATTATTGAGATGGCATAATATATAGATACCGGTACCAATGTTAGTACAATGCTAAAAAAATAAAATATCAACTGCATGGTGCTATTTATTCAATGTACATTTTTAGGCTGTTAATTACTCTAGCGGTAAAATTTTAGGTTTAATACTAAGTTCGGTGGTTATATATGTGATAGGCTGATGCATCGCATTATTTTTGTAGAATCTGACAAATTAATGAAAGCAGATTGGACTTAATAATAAATGATCTGAACAGTTACTCACGCGTCATCTTTCTTCTCCCTCAAATTCTGTAATGTGGCACCCAGTCTACTTCGGGCTGTGACTACTTCAGTGTGATTATTAATACCTGGATGATATTAAAACATGCAGTGTGATTATTAATACCTGGATGATATTAAAACATGCAAGCATGAGTCTTTGTACACACGGTATGTATGTGTTATATAGAGTATCATAACAACAGAATAAATGGATGAAATAACTTATGCCATAATAAAAATATGGTTTGTTTGCAGTCACCCGACCTGCTGGCAAGAAAGTCAATTTTTTAAATCTATTATCTGATTCTCAAAATAAGTGTCCATTTTAACGCAGTTGTTGTGTTTATTACATATTGAAGGTAGGCCTGCAGTGTGACAGTGTTGATGTTTAACACAGACCGCATTGAAGATTAACGTATCGTGTTAAATTTGTAATCCAACACGGTTGTGTAATGTCAGGGCTGAATTGTCTATTTTGTAGCATATAGTTAAATTTAGTTCTATTTACATTCGCATCCGAATAATTCAGTGTTATTATTACACTGTAACAACAGGGTTCACGATGGGAAAAGTTATGGTTTTTCATATAAAGTTAACAGGGCACTGATCTGCAATTCATATTTTTGCTACAATGTCGTCTTTTGAAGTTATTATTAAATTTAGGTAGAAGGCTGTTCTGCATCTGTAGTCTTGTGGGCAATATATTATAATACCGGTACAATCTAGCAAGTTGATGAAGATGGCTCCTCCTACCAGCTTGTCTTCTATACTGATTGACAGCATTGTCAATTTGGAATGTGGGTTTGAAATGGTCAATCTCCATTGCTTACCGAGGCTAACCGAGCACACTTTATAGGCATCTCTCAAGTAGATTGAAGTTTCAAATTTCTTCCTAAAAAGTAAAGGTGTGTCTACCTTTGATAGTGTGTGTCTGGCATTTAATCAGGGTGGTGATGCCAGTACATGTATGTTGTTGATTCTCTGTCATTTGTGGGCATTCCAATTTCCAATGCTTCCTCATAAATATATTCTTCAGCATAAATAACAAAATCGTGTTTATTTTATAATTGTTGGTTTATTTAATATACCGTATGGTACATGTATGCGTGGTATGAATAACGAGCATTTTGGCCGACACCAGAACATAACAGAATAAAAGGAGACAATTACTCAATTTGCAAAACTGACAAGAAAATTATATGCACGATTGCACGTGCGGTTCCATACATTTATGTGCTTCAAACCGTGAAAACACTAATCTGAGACATGTGCAGCTCTGTTCATTGGTTTATATATTCTACCCCCACCACCCCCCAGAATGTTAGTTTAATACATGAAGAAAGTAGCCTAATGTGTACTATTTTAATTGATGTGTATTTTTGAGTGATCGAAAACTATTGACAATTATCAGTTTCTACATTGTACGTAAACTTCCTTTCCGCATATTTCACGGAGCCTTTGACTCTGTGACAATGAACACGTGCTTTGTCGCTTGATCATATAAAAGGGCCGAGGCTGTCGATTGGATATTTTGTGTAACGTGTACAATACAGAATAACAACAATTTCAGGATAGGAGTCGGAAACTTATGTTATAATATGTTACATATAAACGCACTAGTTTTATCATATACATGTAGATAATATAAAATATTTGACACTATAAAGGGAAACAAAATAACATGTGTTCCGATTTGTTCACCTAAAAATTCCAGTAGATAGGTACCGTACATGTACCGGTATGTCAGAATTTTCATAGATGTATACTGCTAGCATAAATTGTGCTGATTTTATAACATAACTGCTGGTATCTGAGTGGCGTTCTTGTAATGGAAATATAATTTTATAATCATATAATTTTGCAGAAATACAAATTGTACACAATACCGGTACATGTAAACAGGGCAAATTTACATTGGAATTTGGAACTGAAAGTTAAAATGAAAGTAAGTTTCTGGGATCTTGTGTATGAGGTAGCTCTGCATGATTACGAAATGTTACAGAAAATAGGTCCCGAATAATTCACTGTTTATATGTAATTGTTTTAAAATAACAATGGCATTTGTTCGTGAATAACACAATGCAAATGTTGACGTATATTTATGTGTGCATACATGAAAATAACTCCAAAATCGTGAAGTACTATATAGAGCACGTGGTCACCTTTTTTAGGAATTTTTAGCGCATTGTACCTAAGCTACTTGACCTAATTGAAATTACAGGAGGACCTCAACCAACTGAGGAAGATCTTACTCAAAAATAAAATGAAACCATGGCCAGTTTCTTAACAAACTACTAGTAATGCATTTTATAAGCCAATAAGTAGAGATGGGTGGTTAACCGTGGAATCAGTTCGGTTTCGGTTGTCGGGAAAAACCGGAAATGACAACCGTGGTAAGTTGGGAAAACCCGTAGTTTCGGTTGTCACAACTTCCTGTAATCATGGCAGAGCACGACGAACAAACGAGTCCTGTGTGGAAATATTTTTCAAAGAAAGATAAGAAATCTAAGTGTGCCGCCTGTAATATATGCAGAAAGGAGTTCGCATGGTGAAATCACGCAACGAATTAATTACGTTGCTTCCGTGTACACCTATTTTCGCCGTAGTAAACACAACACAAGTCAGTTTATTTCTCATGTTCTTTTGATCATTAAGGCCGTACAAATACTCTGAAAGGTGAATTTGATAACGAGGATACAATATCAAAAGGTATCAATGATTGTTACCCGCATTCCCTATTAGTTTTTATTACTGTTTGGATGTTAAATCGTCAAATATACATGTATTTGTGCGCGGTTGGTTAAAAATGTTATGCCGGAATCGGAACCGGAATGAATTATACCGTTTGTCGGTAAACTGTTGAGAAATAGCACTCATTCAGGTAACTTGTATTGGATGCATGTACCGGTATAGTGTGTACAGTATTATGTTCCCTAAATATGGTAATAGGCAGATAGCCAGATAATGTGATTGAGAGATTCTAGTCATGTTTTATTTTCATTTTGTTGTTTATTTCAAATTTTATTTTTCAAATCCTAACGATACACATATATCTAGTCACACACATTAGTTTTATGCCAATATAAATGATCATTATATTATTTCACACTTATGATCATATGATGCTGAATTGCAGTCAAACACAATACACAGACTCACTTGCATTCTAGCACTGCCACTCGACATGGACATTAACAATATAATAGTAACAATATGATACATAATTTACAATTATAAAAGGACATGTACCTCACAAGTTATGGTGATAAAATTGGTGTGTTTTCGTTGTAATATGATGAAGCATAATTAGATTTTGTTCACATTAGTCATTTTTATTAATAAAACCGAAACCGAGACTCAACTCTTTTTCCACAACCGAAACCGAGGCAAATTTTCACAACCGCCCATCTCTACCAATAAGACATCACACAATCGCTGTTATATGACAATATACATGTATCTGCCCGTCATATCGCTCGGTAGAGAAAACATGCCAGTCATGCCCTATTAAGATGTCCCGACATATCGCTGTTGGATTCCAAGGCACCGTTCCATTTTGTTTACGACCACCTGCAATGTTTCATTGGCAGTTATATCAACTGCGTTTTGTTGCATTGACAGTTACACCGACCGCATTATATTGCAATGATGGTTTATACTTAGACCGCATTGAAAATTACAACCGCATCAATTGGAGTAACAATACGACCGCATTGCCTTAACACTTCTGCGTTGATGGTAATTTTTCAATGCGGTCACAAGGCGGTTCCAATGCGGTTGAGAGGGACACTTATTTTGAGAATATGTGTAGTCTCATAACAAAAACATGAATGGCATGATATTTTTATTTTATTTTCAAAATGTGGGTGTGTTCGATACTCTTTCCTGCAGTTTTCGGTGAGAATAAAGCGCTGGTTTTCACTATGAAAAAAGAGCAATACCAGGGAAATCAAAATCTCAATAGCGCCAACTTCGTGAGGACTGGCTCAGTGGCTGAGGACCGCGTTAAAACTATTAACAGATTAAAACAAAACACGGTCAAGGTGTGTATTTGTGTATTAAATTGTAGCGGTCGCATTGTAAATATAGAAGGCCGATGACTTCTCTGCTCGAGAGGTCTAGCTAGATCTCTTGGTCACAGTCGTTACGACACTTTGTGTGATCACCAAAGTTAAGTAGGCCTACTGAGTACTGTTCAGCTCGTTTAGTCCTTGGATGTGTGAGTCTGTGACCGGCTTGGGATTTCGGTAGTCCAACAAATTAGAGTGACTTTACTAACTATGTCTTTAGACAGGTCAGGGAGAACCCAAAATCGATGTAATAAACCTTGATTTGTGTAATAAACCTCGATCGAGGTTCTTCGAGACCATGTGACCACTGGTGATATAGTGTGGAGTATTTCATCTACACCTATGGGAGGCCAAATTCACATTTAATAATTAATTGTGCTTGATTGCGCTTAAGCACAATTAATTATTAAATGTGAATTTGGCCTCCCATAGGTGTAAGATGAAATACTCCACACTATATCACTTACAGTTACACTATATTAATTCCCTTAGTATCATACTAGTATTTGGTTTAGAGTGTTTCCCCTTATATCATGGGTGTATGTTTTGACCAGTGGTCACATGGTCTTGAAGAACCTCGATCAAGGTTTTTTACACAAATCGAGGTTTAGTACATCGATTTTGGGTTCTCCCTGACCTGTTAGACTTTCGGATTAAGAGGAATTTTAATATTTCAATTTTATTTGGATGTTTATGGACCTCTTAATCCTTAGAAGGGTTAAGATAATCGTAAATGTCCAAATATGAAAATATATCTTAACCCGAATAGTCTAATTTGTTGGACTATGATTTGATATGAACTGAATTATGGAATTTCAAATTGAATCAATCATTTGATTGAATTTGAATGAATCATTCAATTTGAAGTTTGATTCAAATTCAATTCCAAGTGATTTGGTGGGGGTTGCGGGTTCGTGAGGTGAGCAGTAACCTTTTCCTTTAGCAGACATATCCAGTGATTATGTTTATAAATTTGATTGTAACTCTATAATCGCGATTTATGTATGTATAATCCAAAGACGTGGAAGAAAATTCAGATTGCTGATGGTTGCCGCCATTGACATTTGCATCGAATATTAACCAATCAAATTGCCTGTAGTATGGACCGTTTTGATTCATCCATCACTGGGACTTCCGTTCCCGTTATTGTGATTTCTCATTTGACAAGAATTTTCCTGGAGTTGTTGAATGTAGCAACACATATTTCTGTTCGATTTATTATATTAAATATCACCACAACGTTGGAACAAATCGTCGAATTGAAGACGTCATATACACAACCTGCATGACGCCATGAGGTAAAATAGTTTACATAATAATATGGTCGTTGCATTTGTCGTGCAAATTGCAATCATATAAAAAATTTGAACCGGTGTCCCGAATCCGATGCCAATAGGCAATACAGTACTGTCTACTGAATACAATTGGCGAATTGCCATGATGAAATTGAATTGAAATTGATGATTATATGATGATCAAGAGACATAATCCATGGTTGTTCAATCCACTAGGGTCGACTCTAATTCTAATTTAGAGGAGCGGATAGCTCAGTTGGTTTGTGGGCCGACCTCTGTCTCTGAGCCACACCTTCGACACGGTCGAGCCTCGAGGGTTCAAATCCGACAAAATATCGGTCGGACTTTCACTTTGTGTCGCCATCTGCATTCCCAGTACCATGGGCATCACAAATCAATCATCGATGCCACTGTTAGAACTTTGCCTATAATGATTTCAAGCTGCGATGGAAAGTTCTAATGGTATTCATTTGGGGTAAACGTACCGAAGTGACAGCGATGTGTTTAAAATAATGAGATGTTTAATTGTATGAAGGTATATAAGATGGTAACAATATCACCGTCAATGTCTTTTGGTGTCTCCATGATGGAACAGCGATGTTAGAAAAGCGTCCACATCCGACGGTGATCTATAGCCGAGCTCTAATGTTATTGTTCTCCTGGTCAGCCGACCGCGTCACAGTTCACACACATTGCGTGCTGAGTAGAATTCCGTGAGCAGTCCGATTTGTCCACTCCAGTCACAACACTGGGTCACGCATTACGGCACACTGACACACTATACGTCTATAGCTGTTCTATTTTCATTGACGCAGTTGGTCTCTGTGTGTGGAGACACGATACCAAACATAAGCTAAGTCCTCCAAAACCAATATTCAGTTATTCACCACACCACGATCAGTGATCTGAGAAAGATTCCAGAAGCCAAAGAGTCTCAGACAAAATTTGAAGAAAAAAATGCGTACTGGACTAACTTCGTACCTCTGCTCCTCTCGTAATGTCATGACCAGGGATGACACTACGCTTGGCACACCGTCGGATCGGGAGCCGACGCTAATGGCTGTCCTGTGTGCAACAATGTGCGCACGTTAAAGATCCCTACCGTGGCAAAGAAGTCACGAGTTAGGCAAAAACTTCCTGGAAAAATTATGGATCTACTCGATCCGTCCTGTAAAAGCCAGCCTGGGTCACTAGGACGTAACAACTACAGATACAGAAATGTTGGGTCGGTAAAATCTAGGATAGAACGGGCTGATCATCGTTCGGGCCCGTGCTACATGTATGCAAATTGTAATTTTTTTTATTTGAAAACATTTCTTTCAATCTTTGCACCTGAGAATATACACACAAGAGTCTCTTTTAGAAGCACATTCACTGGATTTGATAATCACAAATTGAAATAATTTAATACAAGTGAAAGGTCCACGGCATTGGTTATGTAACAGAAACGAGAGAGAGAGAGAAGTGCGGGAGTTGCACCGAAAGATGACAGAATCCCAAGCCAGTCACCCATCCAAGGACTAACGGAGCTCGACGTTGCTTAACTTCGTTGATCACACAAAGCGTCCAACGACTGTGACCAAGATATCTAGGACTAGGGCAATTCCACGACAGAGAATGACATTTGTGAAAAAATTAAATCTTGCATATTGACTAAACAGTTTGAAAATCTGATAGTTATGGTATTCAATTCAATTCAATATTTTATTCGGAAAGCCAATATAGCTGTTATCCAATACCAAACAATTATAATATTACATTAATGAAGATTAAAAAATAAATAAATATAGACATAATGAGCACAACCGATATTTAGGATAATTATATGGATTAAATATACTAGTATTGTGGGTTAGAGGTTATTTATATAAGTGACGTAATCTTTAAAGTTACACTGATAAATGTATCAGAGAGGTTTTTCTGAGGTGATAATAAATTAGATTTTTCGTTTGTCTAAGGACTGCTTTATATATAGGCAAATTTGATTTGTTGCATATTTGAGTTAGGGTTGAGAAGAGACTTGAGATCATATCTCATACCACCGATATTAAATATATTAAATTTGTATCTAATGTTATTATAAGTTGGGCATTTACTCAGGAAGTGAGATTCATCTTCTTTTTCAGTTACACAAAAAGCACAAGTTCTTTTTTCGACTTTTGTTATCGGAACTGTATATCTGCCCGTTTCTATATGTAAGATATGAGCACTGATTCTCAACTTTGTAAGTTCTTTTCTGAGATGTTTTGGAATATTAAAAGTTAAATACTCTTTTAAATTACTGTCATAACAAATTGTGGCATAAAATCTTAGTTTCCATTCTTGGGATTTCCTTATTCTTATTCTATTCAACTCCTTCTCAACTGAATCTCTGTATGATTTTTCAATTAGATTTTGGAAATGTGTTTCATCACACTCACTTTTAGTGTATTCAAATTATTATTTCAGTTTTTCTCTCCTCTCATATTCATCATTTTAGTGATGAAAGCTTAATATGCCATAATTGTTAACCCACATGTGCTACTAAAATATATGACCAAAGTGGCTTGTAAATAATTGATCAAATAGTTAACAATTATTGTTGTATTTTTAATTAGGGGTTATTTCTATTTACTACATTATGAATTAAATACGAACATACAAGTTTAACTAACCTTTATAATATAACAGGAACATTTACATGAAGAATAACAGGCAATAGAATAGACGATATTTGTAAGACATGTTGTCGGTTTGGAGATCGTGGGTCGAGTGATGGAAGTTCGTCATCGGGAGAGTTTCGCCGTGCAGTTCCGGAATTGGCCGAGCCGTGTTCGTTTGACTTCGTGATTGTCTCTCCCGCGGTTGTTGACGGGGTCAAATGTGACCTCTTTTGTATATCTTCAGATCACGGGCTTTTCGGTGTTTTGTTTGTCATCCACGATAATTAATTGATACCCAAAAACACTACATTATTTAAGATTGGCCTGTACTGTAGTATTTCAGTATTTAAATAGGTAGATGCATGCTACATGTATAACACATCTTGGATTTATATTCCTGTGCCTTATGTCCATATGGGGAAATTTATTTTTCAGAAATCTAGATACTATATGTAATGTCAGTCACAAAAATACTCCCATTGTTGTTATAAAATTTTAATGCATGACAATATAACAACCATAGCTTAGATACAATCAATATACTTGAGCGTGAGAATCTCTGTTCAAGATAAGCACCATTCGAATTTTGATGTCTAAGTTGACCCCTAGCAAGAGTTTAAATGTGTAATGTCAGTCACGCATTATGTCAGTCACGGCATGTAATGTCAGTCACTTTTTGCAATTTGTTCCTATTCTGGTAGATGACATAAAATTCTTGTAAGAAAGCATAATTGGAATCATAAGCATATGCAGTTGTTATAGGGGCATCAACTACCAGTAATTTAAATGGATACTGCTCTCATGATGTATGTGAGCATTGCATGCTTGCATGCATATTTAATATCATAAGAAATGTTTCAGAACATAGATGGTGAGTGAGTAAGTTGTACACATTTTACTGCCTTATCTCGAGAGATGTGTGTTTGCAATCTACGGTATATATTATATAAAGCCCATCGTCTGTGTGTGTGTATCTGTGTGTGTATACAGGGTTTCCACTACTACATCAGGCCGGCCATCCAGCAGCCTCATTCCCCTCCCCAACCTTGACTTAATATTGGTCACAAAATAGCCACAGACCTAGCTCAGTCCCAGTTTTTCACAGGATGAGTGTTCACCAACACTGACTGCAAGGAATCCTACACTTGGTGCCTGAATAAGACATGATCAGTAGCGCGGACTACATGCAGTTGTCTGTACCATCATGCGTAATGCTTTGTCGGGTGAATGTTTAGTATTAATCAGCCTCTCGCATTTCAATTTACCTTAGATTTCTGTCTATAAGTCCCAACTTTCTGACCCACTATTTCCACTCAAAATATACATCGGTAAGTCATTAGGGGAGCTGAATTCTGAGCTAGAACCATGAACACAGGTGAGTTTTGGCAGTCGCTGTGATGCACAGTGCAGACCTTTTTCCCCAAAACAAGGTCTGTATCAAAGAAATGTTTAATTAAAAATAAAACAATTAAAATATTAATAGTTATTAATTATCAGTGTATTTATTCCCTATGGAATGAATACAAAAATATCCATTTACAAATCCAGCATGAGGTCATCTCTGTCTGAGGAATGACTTTTGATTTTACAACAAATTGTTTTAATCGGTACTGTGAACAAAATACAAAGAAAGCAGGCATGCAGAACCTGTGTAGAGCATGTGACATAAGGTCTGCTCATGGGTACATACATGTACATGTATGTAACACCTGTTACTGCTAGACAGTGTGACAATGTGTCTTTTGCCAACCGCGGTAGTCTTTGATGTCGGCTTTTAATATTGCTACTGTTATAAAAGTCATTGTATCCATTGTATGCTGTTTTGCTTACATGCTTTTAGTTCATTAACAGTTGAGATCTACGAAGGACGATTTTTAATTTGGTTTCAAAATGAAGCTTCAATGTTCCTGCTTGTTGTCTCAAGTTCAAGGAAATGGCTACTTTTCAGTGATAAACATCAAAATTTTCTCCCGACAGGGCACCTGGTATGTGCTTCCCAAATACTGCCATATTCCCCCAACCCCTAATTGAAACCCTTGTGTATAACTCGGTCACGCTTTTGGCGCATTTATAACTTTTCAACCATTTGTCCGATGTAGCCCAAATTTGGACCACGGCCTGCAATGTGTCGTACAAGATGACGCATCAAATTTCAGGCTGATTTGTCAAAGAAAACATGTGATCGGGTCCCCAAACACTGTATCTGCACTCAAGTAGACACTATTTCTTATGATGTTTGTCGAAATGACGATGCACACAAACCCACACTTGCATTGCTATTGTATTGACGGAATTTCCATGCATTCTATTTAAAGAATTGTTGGAAATGGACGCTAAATTAATTTGTCGCATCATGTTAAGTTCAAGAAGTAGAAGGATAGATTGTTGGAAATGGATGCTAAATTAATTTGTCACATTATGTTGATATCAAGAAGGGATGCAGTATGACCTCCCGCAAGTGGGTATCACACCGTTTAAATAGCAGATTCGCTGGAGCCGGGACTAATACAGTTTCAACACTGTCAGTGCTACATGTAGATATGCTCTGTTGATCTTTCAGTTGAGTGTAAATCTATATATCCATATATAAAAAGAATGTTTAAAAGATCAAAATGTAAGCGAAGTGCGCAAATGGGTTGCAGTGCAGGGGTCATGGCCCCTATGCTGCTGAATAAAGGTTCCCCAAGGGAACCTGTTACAGATCAAAATGTGAGCGAAACACACAATGTAAGCATTTTTTGGCCCCTTTCGACCCCAATATGGGTAGTGCGCAAAGGGACCGCAGGGAACCTGTTTCAGATCAAAATGTGGACAATGGGGCCACAGACCCCTATATATGGGTAGCGCACAAAGGGTCTATAGACCCCAGGCTTGGGGCAATTACTTGTGAATGTAATTAATTACAATTACAATTACTTCAATATTTTACAATTACCATTACATCTAATTCACAATGTAATTAATTACAATTACAATTACTTTGAAATGTAATTCAATTACAATTACAATTACATTTCAGTACAGAATTGAAGTAGGAACACTTTTTATACGCCCTTTTGAAAAAAAGGCCGTATTATAGTATTGGTCTATCCGGGCGGGCGTCCGTTAACCTGTTGCCCGGATGATAACTTTAGTTAGAGTGAACCAAAATTAGTCAAATTTGGTATGTGGGTTTATTAGACGAAAAGTAAGTTCAAGTTCGAATTTGGGTTCCGCCCGCCAATTTTCACCGGAGTTATGCCCCTTATTTAACGTTTTTTGACTTAGAAAATACACATCTTGATGCTTTCGCTATAAAATGAAAATAATAAGAGTATTTTAGTAACGCATACATGTATCCATCATTTAATTATTAAGGGAATAAGACCATCCCAGTAAGTCAGACACAAAGCCAGGCCATTGTAAAGGACAATGAGATAACCAACACTCTAATTGTTAATTAGAGTCATAAACATAATTAGCCTTTGTGGCCACCATCTTACTGGTGACACAATGCATCCAATAGACACTGCTAATTGGGGGATTAGTGAGGCAGCTATTTGTCCCCACATTGTCATTATGTTGGAAATTAGAAGGGACAAGACACAATGCATATACCAATACCACCAAATGACTGAAGTAATATGTCAATGGAATTAAACAATACTAATACATAGAAATGGAAACTTACCTTCAAATGTGTCACAAAATTGGAGGTAACTTTTTTGGAACCGGAGATTGTAGTTGGGAAAAGTTTGCACTTCGCTTTCATAGTACACGACCTGTCTTTCTGCAAATCAAAATGCTGCCAGATTGTTTTTGTAGACATGTTGATAGAATTTTTAGCAATGGTTGGTATGAATTTCTACCATAGCATATATACCATATCAGGTGGAGATAATGAAACATGATCATAAGAGTGATCTATTATAGTGATCTATTGTCAATTATTTAAAGTTGGTTTCTCATTGTATTTATCAAAACAAACCTTCTACCTCAAAGGTTAACAAATGCTTAAACAAACAAAGAGGTGTCAACAGAATTAACAATTGAGACACAGTGGGTGAAAACTCAGTGTTGTGACAGCATAGTGATAGCCAGTCACCAGTCTTACACTTTGAAATTTGGAAAAAAAACATTATAGAAACCATTGGATGAATCATGAAAGAGAACTTTGAGAAGAAATAAGTACCTGTGATTTTGAAGTAATTGAAATTAGACCCAAATTACAATTACAATTACATCCTAACCAATTACAATTGCAATTACATGTAATTGAGAATAAACTCAATTACCAATTACATGCAATTACTTGAAAAAATGTAATTAATTACAGTCAATTACAATTACAAATTACAATTACCCCATCCCTGATAGACCCTACATGTATATATAGGTACATGTAGCTCACAAAGGGGCCGCAGGTCCCTCCGCCGCTGAGTAACGGCTCCCAAGGGAGCCTGTATTCAGGACCCCTTATAAGATCAAAATGGGCGCGAATCACACAAAGGGACCACATACAGGGCCCTTTTATAGGTACATGTACATGTAGCACAGAAAGGGGCCACAGAGCCTGTTTCAGTTAGTATAGTAAAAAGGCAATATATGTTGATTTTATTGCGTTCCATATGTGCATACTACCGGGTATGTATAGGCCTATATATGTTGGGTGTAAAAGTACAGTTCTTAGTGTAAAAAAGTGTTCCCATGCCAACAGTGACAAAAAAGAGAAGCACTGCCATTCCATTTCTAATAGAAATGAGAATTTGTTCAAGCCTACATGTACAAACATCAGAAAGTAACAAGTAACATGTATGTATTTACCCGTCATTTTATATGGGAAATCCCCTAGTTTTAATAATAATTCCCAAGAATGGGACAAGGGAAATCGGACCTGACATAGGCATGAAATATTTGTTGAGAATGTTCGACAAAGTAAGACAACCTATGCAAACCACCTTCCCTTTTCCCCAGGTCTCCGAATGCTATTGTCTGAAAAACTTGTGCAAAAGGTAATTGTGGATGTTGAACTGGTATTTTGTTCTTTTTTCATACTTGTAAGCTAATGTTAGGCACAAATTCAATAACGTTATGTCAGTCACAGACATATTAGTCTGTATATAATAATTTGTTGAAATACCAACTACATCATGTGTATAATAATTGAAAAAGGTGTTTACCTTGTATATTAAATCATTTGAACGTAAAACAACTTAAATTTGAAATCCAGTTACCATGTATCTTGGATAGTTTTGTGTAATGTCAGTCATACTTACATTAGTCAATGTCATGTTAATGTGCCGTATATGGTAATAAAATATATTAAATGCATTTAAACCCAATAAAATATGATTGGTAGGGCATAATTACTCATTTGGATGAGGAAACTGTTGGAAATATTTAATACCCCCGCTGGACAAACAAGTGTCCATTGGCACCGCGGTGTATTTGCCGTTCGGCCGCGGTGTCAGAGTTTGTAACTGCAGTTGAGCACCGCGGTCGAACAGCAAGTACACTGCGGCCGAACAGCATGTTCACTGCGGCCGAACGGCAACTACCCTCGCGGCCGAATGACATGTACACCGTGGTTAAGATTTCTGGTTTGTATCATATTTTTTCAGTTTAATGAAAGTACACCGCAGCAACTACACCATGCCAAATGGCAAGTAAACCGCGGCCCAACTGTAGTTAGCCGGTGGAGCCGCGGTGTAGTTGCATTTCGGCCTCGGTGGCAACGCTAACTGCACCGCAGTTAAGTGGACACTTGTTTTGTCCAGCAGGGTATATTCCATAGTGTAATGTCAGGCATGAAATTAGTGTAATGTCAGTCACACATACTTTGGTCAACAAAAAATATTTAATGTTACATGTAGTTCTAAGCTAAAAAAAATTCTTTAACATTATCTTGAAATATCTACCATGAAAAAGTAATAAAGAAAATCTTATGAGTTTCTGTAAATTTAAGACAAATTTAATTTGAAAACAGGTTGGCACAGTGCCTTGATATTTTCATGTAATGTCAGTCACGCTAATATTGGATGATGCCATTTTATCATTGCTTGACTAAATTCAGAATAATGCACCTACATGTGTATTTGGGAGCACCCTGGCACAAGCCAAAATCACACATAGAAGTAAGATTTTATATTTATAAATGTTGCTCGTATCATCACAATGAATCTGGAAAAAGTTCTTTGAATGTAATGTCAGTCACGTGGAATTACCCTCTAGACCCTCGAGCAGAGAAGTCATCTGCCTTCTATATTTACAACGCGACCGCTCCTCGGAGACTGTGTCATGATGCGACCACTCTGGGGGAGGACACGGGTGAGATTCGGTGAATCTCAAAAAGAACAGGGGAGTAGTGTAGCAGTCGTGTTGTAAATATAGATGGCTGATGACTTCTCTAATTGAGAGGTCTATATGTAGATCTCTTGTTCACAGTCGTTAGGAGCTTTGTGTGATCACCAAAGTTAAGCAACATCAAGCTTGGTCAGTAACAGTCCAAGTAGAGTCCCCTGTGGTTCTCCCAAGTCGATGTTGACCTCTTGTGATTTGCTTCCTTCCAAAATCACTCATCTTCCTCACTCTTAAGAATGTCTGCCAGTCATGGAGCTGTCCTCAGATACCATATTGGTCCAGCTTGTGTAAAAGTTTCTTGTGTGGGACGGTGTCGAAAGCCTTAAGAAATCTAATATTATGAGGTCTTTTTGTATGTCAGAGTCAAATGATTTTAGCAGGTTGTTGGTTGTTGTTAACAGCTGAATTTCACAGGAGTGTCCCACTCTAAATCTATGGTTCAGGTGTGTGAGAACTTTTTGTTTCTCTAGGTCATTGAGCATACTAGTATGCCTGCATATTATATGCTCCAATAGTTTGCTGGCTACTGATGTTACCGGTAGAGACACCGACCTATAGTTTGCTGCTTTGTGAATATGGTGTTTCTCCAGTCTTCGGGTAATGTTCCGGTGTCGATGGATAGTTGGTATATGGTTGTCAGTGCTGGACTTAGCTCTTATGCACACTCCTTTAGGACTCGGTTGGTGATGTCATCTGGTCCTGAGGCTTTTGATGGGTTAACCTGTCGGAGCAGTTTGGTGACACCATTTCGGTCTATCGTCAGTGGTTGGATATCGCTGCTGATGTGTTTGATGGGTTAACCTGTCGGAGCAGTTTGGTGACACCATTTCGGTCTATCGTCAGTGGTTGGATATCGCTGGTGATGTGTTTGGTGGGTTAACCTGTCGGAGTAGTTTGGTGACACCATTTCGGTCTATCGTCAGTGGTTGGATATCGCTGGTGATGTGTTTGGTGACACCATTTCGGTCTATCGTCAGTGGTTGGATATCGCTGGTGATGTGTTTGGTGACACCATTTCGGTCTATCGTCAGTGGTTGGATATTGCTGGTGATGTGTTTGATGGGTTAACCTGTCGGAGCAGTTTGGTGACACCATTTCGGTCTATCGTTAGTGGTTGGATATCGCTGGTGATGTGTTTGGTGGTGGTTGATGGTCCAGACTTGTCCTGATTGAATTCCGGACTGGAACTGATCAACTAGAATTTCTGCTTTCTCTTGTCTGTTGCTGACAATCTTTCCTTTAAATACAGTAATGCCCTAAATAATTGACTCCTTAACCACAGCAGAATTATGGGTAATTTTTCAGGATTTAGTCAAAAATACTGGGTATGGCTTCTTGCCATTCAATGGAAAGCTCTCAGATGACTATCTTTGATGGTACCGGTATGTTTTTGTCCATAGATGTTTTCAGGTCGTCTTTCAGGATGCTCCATAGGTCATTGATGTTAGCACTTTGGTATATTTTTCATAGTAGATCTTTGCTGAAATGAGGGATGCTTCGATTTTTAGTGTCGCCCAATTTGCTTTCTTGTAGATGTTGCATTTCCTACATGTAGGTGGGGTTGGAGTGTAATGTGGCTTCAGTTCGTGCCCAGAAACTGCACTGTGTCTCAAGACTGGTGAATGCGAGGCATCTGAACTCTGGTAGTGTCAGTGATACTGATACTGATAGACGCAGAGACTGACCGTTAATCATTAATAATTATTATTTTTGCACCTTCAGTTTTGGGGCACATTATGGGGTCCTTTTTCACATTATTAATTCCTTATTTGACCTTATAGTTTTAAGAATTTGGAAACTCGGAAGTGCAAATGTATCAATGCACTGAACTGAATACTTGAGCATATTATTACGACTGCATGCGCGCACGATAGTAGAGAGCTGAAATAGGGGTATGTTTTTCCTCTAGATATGGAGTCGACAAAACAGTCTCATTTTATTGTGGCCTTATTATAATGATGTACCTGTTCTCGGTGCTTCACAGGAGCGATTTTGACAAGAGCATTTTGTTGCACTTGTAAATCATCAGACAGGTGCATTTTACACCTATAAAGTTAGACACATGTGTGCGACCCAGAATAATAATTAATATATTACAATGAAGTGCATAAATATGATTGATGAAAGTAATATTTCTTTTTTGGATGAAATTATTACTGTAACCAGTAAATATATCTTCCAGTGTTATTTTAACCCCATTGTATTTGCTAACATTGAGATTGTTTAAATTTAAAATTACTATTGTGCTAAATATTTATGATTACAGTCCACAAACTCCACATACTTATCATAGCAGGAGGGACGAGAGAATATTTTAGCACCCGTAAATTGAAAGTTGGTGCAGAAAGGTGCAGTTGCACTCACATCTATCTTCTGTGAAGCAATGTGTACTGTTGATGGTATTGATTTAATAATGACTGTCATTAGTACGGTCGGTCATTAGGCTGTTGGCTTGCGTTACAGTGCATTAATTATATATAGATGGTTCCATAAAGATTAACATTGTATAAAACTGCCATGTTTGTCGGCTTATTACCTCCTAGTATATAACACTTGACATTGTGTTTAGTGTGTGTTTAAGCTACCAGTACTTTCATTTAAGAAATGAGTGGAGTGTTGTGCATGTTTTTAATATTGAGAGTAGTTGTTAAAGTGCCTGCGTTTGTTTCAAAGCCAATGGGCAACTAGGGTACCACATAAAATAACAAAACATTCCATGCTAGATGTTTACATTAATTTCTTATATTTACATACACTGTACTTGTCATTTTGTTACATTTAAAAACTGTTAAAAATATTAATTATATTGCTTTTTTATTTTAAAATAAAAAATACTGGTATGGCAAAAAATCTATAATTGTTTCACTGATTGTAATAATATCTGCTGACTGCAGATCCAGAGAGACTTTGAGACTTATCCAGATGATAATGAAAACCTGAAAATCCTTTGAAATACATGTATATGTGACCCGCCATATCAAATCCAGTCGGAAGTCGGGATTTTTTTACCCTGTGCCAATGCATTCTCTTATATATGCGAGTCGACCATATATAAGAGAATGCATTGGCCTAACAATGTTTTACAAATTTAATAATTTTTTCTTGTATTCTTTAACAATTTTATAATTTCACCCATACAGAGCCCCAGACAAACATGAGCAGACGACACTCTTCTATATGCTTCTATATATGTGTGGGGCTCCCTGCATGGTAATGGATGTTTTTTATTTTATGTCCTAAAAATTGTAAGAAACATTTATATTAAAAAAATTATAAAAAATTGTTAGGCCAATGCATTCTCTTATATATGCGAGGCGACCTATGGTCGACTCGCATATATAAGAGAATGCATTGGCACAGGGTAAAACAATCCCGACTTAAGACTGGATTTGATATGGCTGGTCACATATGTACTTCTTGCTATTTGACTAATTAAAGTGTTAATCGGATAATCTTGTATCAGTGCGGTTTATATACATGTATATGGACAATTTCCCTTGGCACCACATACAAATTCAACTGTTTAAATTTTCAGTTCTTGGGAATTGAAATATTATTTTTTTATGTCCTTACAGTTACTGTACGTGGCAGCCCTGTTTATTATCATAAATTTGCCTCGGCTAAAAAATTTCATGAGCCCCACCAGATATTTTTCCTTGCCTAAGAAGGCCAGGATCTACATAGTTGCATGCTCTACAGATATAACTTCAATCTTAGTTCATTAATAGGCATTTTATTTTTTATTCCACACCCATTGACGTGAGTCACATGTATTCAACGGAATCCCAGCCATTGAATACATATTAGTGTATACCTCTAGTGGAATACAAGCCAGAACTATTCTTGTTGACGTTGTCGCCAAGAAAGATGACGTACATTACGTTGATCATCCGCTTCCGGTGATCCCCCCATAATTGCTGATCAGACTTAAATCACAAAAAAGGTAGCTATAGTATAGTAACAATGAAGGTGACATTCATGGATTGAACTTATCTGACTGAACGGTGTAGAATAAATACAGAACACAACTTGCATCATAATCTCGAATCTTTTATCGAACTCGTTGCGGACGGCGCAAAGTTATATATATCCTTGCGCCATCCGCAACTCATTCAATAAAAGAGTCTCGATTAAGATGCGCATTGTGTTCTGTCTATTTATTACATTCGTTTACGGATTTCCCTACCCAAAAAAAAGCTGTTTGTCAAATTTTTTTAATTTTTGGGGGTTTTTTTATTTCCACGAATGGGAATATTAACCAGACATATAAAACAAAAATTTACAAAGTATAAGTTTGCATAAAATATACAACATCAATTGAACAGCGAAGCCTCCTGGCGATCATAATGGTATTGAATTTCAACGACAACATGACAGACTTTGATATTGGCGATATTTTTTCATCTATCAGTATCTTGCTTTGAAGACACATCCAAATAAATAAATATTTGCATATGCAAGTGGACAAGGGTATAGCTATAGGTGATATGGTGGCTTGTTTTAGATGAGGAGATTATTATACAGCAAGTATTTTATTTCTCTTGACTCTATTTTTTGACAATTTAAATTAAAAAAACAAATATACAGATTTTATTTTTATTGTTTTTCTCTCCCACCTGCCCTACCTTTTAGCCAAAAACAATCTGTAAATCAAGTAATAAAAATTAAAATGCCTAAGGCCGATATAAATTATTTACTAGCTTCTCCAACTTTTTGGGAAAATTGAGGGGGGGGGGGGGGGGGGGGGGGGTGGGCAAGTTTTATTTTTAATATTTTATTCTTAAACCCTTTCTGACTAAATACCCATTGATTAGTTCCCTTAGGAAATGAGCCCTCGAAACTAGGGCAATTGTCCCATGGCAAACTTAATGCTGTGGCATGTTAGATTCCACATGTTGCCATGGTATTTCCACAGCAGTGTTTATTACCATGGCCAATTTCGAGGACTGGCAAATGTTCAGATAATATGTTCAACAAACAGGTGAATAATAGACCTCTAATGTACAGTAATGCTCTAATTAATCGACTCCATAACCACAGCAGGGTAACTTTTCAGGATTTAGTCTCATTATACTACTTATTTATGTGGGCAGTAGCCTCTATATGGGCGCCTGTGGCGCATAAGATACTATGGGTGGCGGGATGGGGTGGTGGGTGGGATCTCATTATACTACTTATTTATGTGGGCAGTAGCCTCTATACGGGTGCCTGGTGTGACATTGAGTAACCACAAATTTACCCCAAGGTTGCATGGAGTTGTCAACCAATACTAGCCCCCCCCCCCCCCCACCCCCCTCCAACGAATAAGCTTTCACATACGCCTTACTGATTTGTAAATGTTCATTGTGAATTTCCACATTGCATGTACTAGTTTATCCCATTTGACAATTTCCGAGAGCTTTCCGATGAATGGCAACAAGCCATATTTCCGACTAAATCCTGAGAAGTTACCCATAATTCTGCTGTGTTTCAAGTAAGGAGTCGATTAATTAGAGCATTACTGTATACAGTATGTACCGGTATATTAATAAATGGTCATGGTCATTTCTATATAAAGTGATTTAAATTGCCCAGTTTGATCATAATAGACTGATTAATGAGTCATTGCAATGTACTTTGAAGGTTAAGTCATGAGTACCTCCAAATTATGCAAATAAAATAATTTGAACGAAAACTAGAGTCGTGAGGGGATGAGAATGAAGCATATTTTATTTTTGGACATTGGTCTCATCATGGCAGACAAGCCTGAGTTTAATGTGCCTGTCATTTGCAGAATGAGGTCCCCAGAGGGTGAATTTAGTTACACTATCCCACATAGTGGGCTAGCATAACTATATTCACCCTCCGGGGACCTCATGCTGCTTAGGCCTCATTGTTTTTTTATTATCAAATTTCTATAGAAACTTCTTCACATACCGTAGATTATTTATCTTTTTTAGTTTAGTTTCTCTATATCCCCATATCGGCAGACGACACATTGCATAATCAAGGTTCCCAATGGATGTACATCACAATATCCATCATTTGGGAACTTCAATCTGAGTCTATGTCTCCCATAGCAGATGAGGCCATGCAGAATAAGGTCTCAAGAGGGTGAATTTGGTGATGCTAGCCCGCTATGCAGGATAGCTTTGATAAATTCACCCTTTGGGGACCTCATTTTGCAAATGACAGCCACACTATACTCAGGCTTGTTCAAGATAGTCCTCATTATCTCGGTTTCGTCCTTTGCATTCAACAATGAACTTTTTCTGTCTGCAGGCTCTGGAATTTCTGTTCGCTTCAGCTTAGCCAATAGCCGAGGCTAATTAACAGGACTGCCTGGTATATATGTACATGTATGTTGCAGACACTATACCGGATATGTTATTGCATTATGGTTTGTTTCAATTAATCTGAATATGTAAATCTGACAAGTAATGTAGCGATAAAAATCAACCAGAAGGGTTTAAATCAGACTCGACTAACGAGACGCCGGTACTGATTTGATGCACTATTGATTTTCCAATGATATAATCCGTGTCAACTTCACGAAGTCAGCATTTGATTAATAAGCTGACATGCACGGCTCATAAAGTAATGTAGATACATGTACAGTAATGCTCTAATTAATCGACCTCTTAACCAAAGCAGAATTATGGGTAACTTTTCAGGATTTAGTAGGAAATATGGCTTGTTGCCATTCATTGGAAAGCTCTCGGGGAGAGCTTTCCGATGAATGGCAACAAGCCATATTTCCGACTAAATCCTGAAAAGTTACCCATAATTCTGCTTTGGTTAAGAGGTCAATTAATTAGAGCATTACTGTATATGGCGGTCACTAGTGCATGAATCCGGGTATTAATTGTAATAAAATCTGCAAGCCTAGAAATAGTATGTCTGATATTTTCAATGAATTTAGTGATGCTGTCCTGCACAGTGGGCTAGCATCACTAATTTCACCTTCGGCGAACCTCATTCTGCTTAGGCCTTGACTGCTATGGGAGACCTACATTTAGGATCAGATTGAAGTTCCCCAGTTGAAGTTTGGAGAAGTGGCACATTTTTGGGAGAAGATGTCTCCCAATCACCTTCTGGGCTGGTTCCTGCTCCAAACATTAAATGGATGGGCAGCTTTCATCAAGGTGGGGAAATCACATGGTTTCGAGTTGATGAGTATCATGCATCCAAAATGGCCGAGGTGATCGCAAACACAACCAGAAATGACGAAAATGGTAATAAACTAGGATAATTATATATTACATAGTAATTTGGCAGCTACGAGCATATGTGACCCGCCATATCAAATCCAGTCGGAAGTCGGGATTTTTTTACCCTGTGCCAATGCATTCTCTTATATATGCGAGTCGACCATAGGTCGCCTCGCATATATAAGAGAATGCATTGGCCTAACAATTTTTTATCATTTTTTTAAAATAAATGTTTCTTACAATTTTTAGGACATAAAATAAAAAACATCCATTACCTTGCAGGGAGCCCCATACATATATAGAAGCATATAGAAGAGTGTCGTCTGCTCATGTTTGTCTGGGGCTCTGTATGGGTGAAATTATAAAATTGTTAAAGAATACAAGAAACAATTATTGTAAAAAATTGTTAGGCCAATGCATTCTCTTATATATGCGAGGCGACCTATGGTCGACTCGCATATATAAGAGAATGCAGTTTCTCATGTAAAAATAAGAGAATGCATTGGCACAGGGTAAAAAAATACACAATGGAATAAATGGTTATACAATGATGGATTTGATATGGCGGGTCACATATGCTATACTTTTTTTCAAACAAGCTGATACCTCATTTGTATCCAAACTCAGTTGTTTGCTATAACATTCTGACCAAAGTTGTCAGTTAAAGGATTCTCCTAGATGTATGGACTTGTGTGTTTCCACAAACCCCCGACTGGCAACTTTGGTCAGAATGTTATAGAAAACTACTGAGTATTTCCGAACAAATAAGGTACCGGTATCAACTTGTTTTAAAATTAAACTAGCACATGCTCGTAACAGTCAAAATGCTATATTTTGTGTCAGTTCATCATATAGTATGTTTTTGTGCATTTGCACATTTTGAATGCGTGGTACTCACCAAACATCGAAACCACATGATTCCCCACCATGTTCATTGTAGGTTACAATTTAGAAATAACATTTATTAAATTATGATAATTTCCGCAAGAATATACTAATAGTATAGCATAAAGATGATATGAATGCGATATTATTCACAAAACATGCTTTGTGTCTGAGAAAATACAGGTCGAGCAGGGTCTAGTGTTTAGTTTTCGCAAAAAGCACAATGGATTGTTTATAAGCCGAGTCATGATATTTCGTAATTTCCTTATTCATATTCATGTGCATTATACGTATGTTGTAAAACCCCTAAGTTGGTGCTTCTACAACTTACAACTCACATTACTACTCATACTATATTCCTTATTTGGTATGTACATGTATTACCATATATACCGGTAGGTTAGGAGAAAATATTGACTGGATTGAAAAATAGTCATCTCTTTGCAAGAATATTTATATTATGTAAATGTTTTCTCAATCATGAAGTAACGTGGATTTTGAACTGACAGCAGGTAGAATGGGTCAATTAAAATAAATTTGAATGCGATTGTTGATGGCGCCAATAATTTTATCTAATAGTTCCAAGTGTTTGTCTATGAACAAACAGTTCTGTAATGTTTTTGATGTTTGTTTACATAACAAAGCATACAAACGTAACAATAACATGCAATGTACGCGATATTTATGATTAGTACATGTATAAGGACAACACCTGTCTATTATATAATATTCTTTCTGGTTTTAGCAGATGTGACTATTTTAACAGCTATACCCAACGCGAAGGCCGCCCGTATCTTTAAAACTATAGGAAATAAATTTGCCTGGGACCAGCCTAGAGGTTTCAACTTGAAGAATTCACTTCTCCCTGTTTGGTTATTTATAGGGATAAGTGGAGCTGTTATGAGGGAGAGGTAACAATTACATTTACATCCAAACATCACCCTTCTATGATTCAAAAAATATAACACAACACAAGAGCCCATTTATAATACTATTATAATGAGTAAGCATGCAATTATAATCAGTAAATATACTTTAAATATGCTGTTGGGACATACCCTGCTGGACAAAACAAGTGTCCACTTAACCGCGGTGCGGTTAGCGTTGCCACCGTGGCCGAAATGCAACTACACTGCGGCTCCACCGGCTAACAACAGTTGAGCTGCGGTGTACTTGCCATTCGGCCATGGTGTAGTTGCCGCGGTGTACGTTCATTAAACTGAAAAAAGATGATACAAACCCGAAATCTAACCACGATGTACATGCCATTCGGCCGCGTTGTAGTTGCCTTTCGGCCATGGTGTACTTGCCGCTCGGCTGCAGTGTACTTGCTGTTCGGCCGCGGTGCTCAACTGCAGTTACAAACTCTGACACCGCGACCGAACGGCAAATACACCGCGGTGCCAATGGACACTTGTTTTGTCCAGCGGGGTATGTGTACTAGTATATAAGAGAGGTCACTTCTCTCTGGGACAAAAATAAGGAGAAGTAGCACATTTCAGCTCTTAAGTTTCGACGAAAATCACCGAATCGATTCTCGTAATGATTCTCCCGAAACTTTTAAATTTTCAGTGCTTATGACTAACTTGATTCAGCATTTGATTCTCGCAAATTAAATGTATTTTGAGCCCTGCATTTTAGGAAGAAGATGTCTCCCAAGTCGCCCTGGTTCCTAGATACAGTAATGCCCTAAATAATTGACTCCTTAACCACAGCAGAATTATGGGTAACTTTTCAGGATTTAGTCGGAAATATGGCTTATTGCCATTCATCAAAAAGCTCTCAGTGAGAGCTTTCCGATGAATGGCAACAAGCCATATTTCCGACTAAATCCTGAAAAGTTACCCATAATTCTGCTGTGGTTAAGGAGTTGATTACTTTGAGCATTACTGTAACTCATTACCATACAAGATAGTGATGAGCCGATTGTCAAATAGAGCCTTGCGCCGATTGCCGATTATTTGAGATCACAATCGGCCGATTCAGGTGCCGATTCCGATTATTTCAATAATTATAGCAGAATATGTTATATGTGTTATATAATACATAGAATTAGAAGCAAGCAACAAACGAAGTAATATGCCAGTACACAGTATACATAAGTATATGTTTGGTAAGTATATAGGTGGGCATGGGCGGACTTGTGATCGAATACAGGCAACTTACCCATGTATTTTAGGCTATTCCACAACAAATTGTTTGAAAGTTTGATGTAGCCACATGCATGACGACATGTCCACGGTTCGTTTTTGATAACAATTCATCAAACGGCATTTTTCTTTGATCCCAATTCAAAGACATCACATCAAAGGAAATGAGCCGACTGAACTAGTTGCAAGTTACACCATGTTCATGTCAATTTCACAGACACGATTCCGATTTCAGCGTGGTCATCATAATAATCATTGGTGGTGACCTATACGTGACGTCACACGAGGCTGACTGGATGTAATGACATTGTCTTTGACTATTTAAAGTCACGTGACATGCACTTTTGTTTTCTATAGTATAGTTTATACCTGTTACGCTGTATGCATATAGAGAGCTCTGTTGTACACCGTATGCACACATCTTGATTTTTGATAGTCTGACATAAATCAAAATGTCTACATGTTGACGAACAATAAAGTTACCTATGGGCGTACATGAGTTCCATGATATGTACGTTGTGTACATCATAATGCTAACGAAATCAATCGACTGAAACGACTGTTCCGGTATGCCAATAATTAATGATTATGCGCAATCACGGCGTCATGCTTGCAGCCTCACTCTAACACAAAGTGCCACGTGCTTCCCGGTGATCCCCACTAATATATTGTTCAAACATAGACCCAGGTACGGCCGGGGTATTGAAGAGGACACGTCTGTATATCAAGTTTGTGTTTGGTATCACTTTCCCCATGTTTACTGGTCATTTATTCAACAAAATATCGCCATATTTAAAACAGTTTATTGAAGAAAAACAAGCACCTATTTATTATTTAGACAATCGGAAATCCCGATGTTCAAACCCGAGTACCGATTGTCATCCGATGGGCCACAATCGGCCGATTCCGATTGTGGTTCCCGATTATCGGCTCATCACTAATACAAGATACAGGGTAGGATTTTTCAGGTGGCACATCTCACCCCAAATGTGTAAATTTTATACACAAGAATTTAAAAAAGAAGTAAAATCGGATTTATACAAATTGACATGTACTGTATACATGTAGCTCCGCGTTTAATTCCTGCACATCTAACATTTATTTAAGGAGTTTCCACACCTGAGCTATAAATATGATTAAAGTCACCTTTTTGACATTTTTATTGTTATATAATTTGCTTGATGTGGTCTTCAGATTATAGCATAGATTCCTTCAGATGGTGCACTAGTTTAATAATTAAGTAGTTTTCTGTGTAGGTCCAAATAAACTTTCCACCTCCTGAGATACTAGTACCTAATTAGGTGTGGAAACCTCTTAATACTGCCTTTGCTTTGTTTACGCAAAATTTAAAGGTCACGTCACTCAGCATGAAACATAGCAACTTAATTAGCCCCTGAGCCTGCTTAGTAAATCAATCGATTGTTGTCGTCCTATTTGTAGCAAAAGCATTTATAATTTAGAGGGCACTAAATTGCAACTGTCAGAAACCTGTATTACCACAGAATCCCCTGTACACTAATTCATTCATTAATATTGTAGTGGGGATTGAAGCATATTAGTACTGGTATTAATACTGCCTCATTCATTTGTTCATAGCATTTATGTACACATATAAATTATGCTGTAAAAGCTCTTCGTTTGTGGTGGAAATAAAGGATTTATATACATGTATGTAGAATAGATGGAAGCATATTAGTACTGCTCTGCACTTACAGATGGAATTATACAGTATTAGTACTGCCGTGTACTTACAGATGGAATCACATTAGTACTACTTTGTACTTATGGATGGAATCATATTAGTACTGCTTTGTACTTTCATATGGAATCATATTAGTATTTATGTGTACTTACAGATGGAATCATATTAGTACTGCCGTGTACTTACAGATGGAATCACATTAGTACTTCTGTGTACGTACAGATGGAATCATATTAGTACTGCCATGTACTTTCATATGGAATCATATTAGTATTTATGTGTACTTACAGATGGAATCATATTAGTACTGCTTTGTACTTACAGATGGAATCATATTAGTACTTCTGTGTACGTACAGATGGAATCATATTAGTATTTATGTGTACTTACAGATGGAATCATATTAGTACTGCTTTGTACTTACAGATGGAATCATATTAGTACTTCTGTGTACGTACAGATGGAATCATATTAGTACTGCTTTGTACTTACGGATGGAATCACATTAGTACTACTTTGTACTTACGGATGGAATCACATTAGTACTACTTTGAACTTATGGATGGAATCATATTAGTACTGCTTTGTACTTATGGATGGAATCATATTAGTACTACTTTGTACTTACGGATGGAATCACATTAGTACTACTTTGAACTTATGGATGGAATCACATTAGTACTACTTTGTACTTACGGATGGAATCACATTAGTACTACTTTGAACTTATGGATGGAATCACATTAGTACTACTTTGTACTTACGGATGGAATCACATTAGTACTACTTTGAACTTATGGATGGAATCACATTAGTACTACTTTGTACTTACGGATGGAATCACATTAGTACTACTTTGAACTTATGGATGGAATCATATTAGTACTGCTTTGTACTTATGGATGGAATCATATTAGTACTACTTTGTACTTATGGATGGAATCATATTAGTACTGCTTTGTACTTATGGATGGAATCATATTAGTACTGCTGTGTACTTAGATGGAATCACATTAGTACTACTTTGTACTTACGGATGGAATCACATTAGTACTACTTTGTACTTACGGATGGAATCATATTAGTACTGCTTTGTACTTATGGATGGAATCATATTAGTACTGCTGTGTACTTAGATGGAATCACATTAGTACTACTTTGTACTTACGGATGGAATCACATTAGTACTTCTGTGTACTTACAGATGGAATCATATTAGTACTGCTGTGTACTTACAGATGGAATCACATTAGTACTTCTGTGTACTTACATATGGAATCATATTAGTACTTCTGTGTACTTACAGATGGAATCATATTAGTACTTCTGTGTACTTACAGATGGAATCACATTAGTACTGCTGTGTACTTACAGATGGAATCATATTAGTACTGCCGTGTACTTACAGATGGAATCACATTAGTACTACTTTGTACTTACAGATGGAATCATATTAGTACTGCTTTGTACTTATGGATGGAATCATATTAGTACTGCTTTGTACTTATGGATGGAATCATATTAGTACTGCTTTGTACTTATGGATGGAATCATATTAGTACTGCTGTGTACTTAGATGGAATCACATTAGTACTACTTTGTACTTACGGATGGAATCACATTAGTACTACTTTGTACTTACGGATGGAATCATATTAGTACTGCTTTGTACTTATGGATAGAATCATATTAGTACTGCTGTGTACTTAGATGGAATCACATTAGTACTACTTTGTACTTACGGATGGAATCACATTAGTACTTCTGTGTACTTACAGATGGAATCATATTAGTACTGCTGTGTACTTACAGATGGAATCACATTAGTACTTCTGTGTACTTACATATGGAATCATATTAGTACTTCTGTGTACTTACAGATGGAATCATATTAGTACTTCTGTGTACTTACAGATGGAATCACATTAGTACTGCTGTGTACTTACAGATGGAATCATATTAGTACTGCCGTGTACTTACAGATGGAATCACATTAGTACTACTTTGTACTTACAGATGGAATCATATTAGTACTGCTTTGTACTTATGGATGGAATCATATTAGTACTGCTTTGTACTTATGGATGGAATCATATTAGTACTGCTTTGTACTTATGGATGGAATCATATTAGTACTGCTGTGTACTTTCCTGGGAGAGTTCTATTGAGGAGTTAATTTTATAACTGTTGTGGGTGAGTTGAACAGCTTGAAGTGAAGTTGGAAGGGACCCAAGGCTTTCTAAGTCAGTATGTGTGAAATAAGATTAATTATATAAAAGTCTGTATTATGTCAAAATAAAAAAATTAATAAGAAAAATTTAATTTTAAGCCAACCCTAATTTTTTATGACTTGTAACTCCAACAAGATACCTAATTTTCTTGAACCCAAGAATCATAGGATGTAACAGAACAAAGAACACTGGTAAATACCAGTACATTACCAGTACATTACCAGTACACATGAAAAGGTCAACTGGAGGTTGGCTTACTGTCAGTATATGTACAGGTATCATCAAATAAAATATGGCATCAACTACAATATAGATTGACTTTGTTCTAATTTTCATTATAAATTATCAGTTATGGTGTTTCCCATATCAGAACCATCGCCAGGTAAACATTAATGTTATACCGGTAGTGGCATTTCTCATATCAGAACCATCGCCAGGTAAACATTATTGTTATACCGGTAGTGGCATTTCTCATATCAGAACCATCGCCAGGTAAACATTAATGTTATAGTGGCATTTCTCATATCAGAACCATTGCCAGGTAAACATTAAACCATCGCCAGGTAATGTTATAGTGGCATTTCCGATTAAAGTCTAATTAGTCCAATAAGATACCAAAGTGTAATAAAAACTTGATGGTAAACATTAGAAAAGGTCAAAGCATTGAAAAACTTCCAACTGGGGAACTTCAATCTGATCCTACAATAATGACCTAAATAATCGACTCCTTAACCACAGCAGAATTATGGGTAATTTTTCAGGATTTAGAGGGGAAATACGGCTTGTTGCCATTCATCGGAAAGCTCTCAATGAATGGCAACAAGCCATATTTCCGACTGAATCCTGAAAATTTTCCCATAATTCTGCTGTGGTTAAGGAGTTGATTATTTAGGTCATTACTGTACTTTATGAAATTTTCTGTGATGGCACACAATTATTAATGACTGACACAAACCAATTTGAGTTATTTCCAGGTTTGCTGTGGATACAGTACAGGTGGTGCCAACATCTACATGTATATGTTTACTTATAATAGTACATGTACATGTATCTGTTTACTTATACATGTAGTGCATGCCAAATGCAGCCATTATCTTAAATCTATCGCCCATTAGTGTATAGGCATTCCAATTAGAACTGTCAGCAGACATGGCATAATAGTATTGAAGACCGTGATCTTACCAGTAAGAACTAAGATCAATGTCAGAATCAATAGACTTATATGAAGTGTTGTCTTCACTGCTTGCTGCCATGAACTCAGTACAAGATAATCAAAAGCCATTATGGATTCCCTGATGATAGTTCTCTGGATTCCCCGATGATAGTTCTCTGATGATAGTTCTCTGATATTGAATTTACTGGCGTTTGTATTCTTGTTTTATAGTTTAACCAATACAGGTGTACAGGTAAGTGGGCATCTGACAAGGTGACACATCTGTCAGGGTCAGCGAAAATCACACCTAGACCCGACCGCAGATGTTAGTTCTCTGATACATGTATTGAATGCTACTTGTGTTTTTGGATGATATACTGGATTCTTAAACTTTATTGAATAATGAATGTTTTATGTGTATTTTCAGATGTGACTAAAATGATGCACCATATATTATGGTAGGGGATGTACTCTACTAGTATCTTCTGTTAAGAAGACACAAGGTCAGTATTTGATTTTGGTCGAGCTTTCAAAAAAACTTGGTGAGGTCGATTCGCGGGCGGGCATCTACAGATGAAATTTGTGCAGTAACTTGAAAAAAAAATCAACTGATTTTGTTGATATTCGGAATATGAGACTTGCTCAACTATGTCTTGATAAAGTTTGAAAACCGGCAAGGTCTGCCTAATTTATTGAGTGGAGTTATGGCCTTACATGAAATTAGTTCCATTTTCGTTAATTTTGTTAACAGATGAAATTTGTGAAGTAATTTGAAAAATAAATCAACTGATTTTGTTGATATTCGGGATATGAGACTTGTTCAACTATGTCTTGATCAAGTTCGAAAACCGGCAAGGTCTGCCTAATTTATTGAGCGGAGTTATGGCCTTACATGAAATTAGTTCCATTTTCGTTAATTTTGATCGCGATAGTGCGATAACGATTTTGTTGATATTCAGTATAATATGAGACTTGTCTTGAATAAGTTTTAAAACTAGCCAGGTCTGCATAATTTGGGAAAAGTTAATTAGTTTTGTGAATTTTGATCGCGATAGCACAATAACTTGGCGAGGGCGGTTCGTGGAGAACTATTTGGTATGTCAGACTTCCTCAACAGTGTTTTTGTATGATAATCACATGACTAAATAGTTAAGTACGATTCATCTAAGTCAGCGAAGGTTTACATTCAATCAATTGACGTAATAGATGTCATGAAAAAAGCTGGCCCGCGAGAGACAATGGTTTCTCTTATGTTGAAGGCTCTAGACTCTGACCAATCAGATATGCTGTTTCTTACTTGATGTGGAACATGAATACTTCTGCACTTTTGTTATCTTTTTGTCATGATGTCGTCTGCTTTTATTACATGAACAACCCTCCAAATGAATAATAGACCATTCCAATGTATACTGTTATAGCTGATTGGTAGAATCCATTCACTACAGAAAAGGTTAAAATGCGCATTAAAGTAATGCCCTAATTAATCGACTCCTTAACCACAGCAGAATTATGGGTAACTTTTCAGGATTTAGTCGGAAATATGGCTTGTTGCCATTCATCGGAAAGCTCTCAGTGAGCTCCGATGAATGGAAACAAGCCATATTTCCTCGGGGAGAGCTTTCCGATGAATGGCAACAAGCCATATTTCCGACTAAATCCTGAAAAATTACCCATAATTCTGCTGTGGTTAAGGAGTCGATTAATTAGGGCATTACTGTATGTTCTGTCTATTTAGTCACCTCTCATTTCATTACTTTTGACCTTGACTTTTTATTTCACAGGACAATGAGATGACAGGTGTGTGGCCGGAGTAACAGTTGTAAGCTGGTGTCATGGACGCAGATCCCGATGAATGTCTCCATCCAGGCAGTGAAAACATCGACTGGCAATCTGACAAAGCTGCAAAGTCTAAACGTAAGCCATCATTATAAAACATCGACTGGCAATCTGACAAAGCTGCACAGTCTAAACGTAAGCCATCATTATGAGGGGTACCCTCTCCAAACATAAGCCATCATTATGTGGGGTACCCTCTCTAAGCGTAAACCATCATTATGTGGGATACCCTCGTATTAGTATGTGGCTCTAACTCAATAAACAAGAACATTGACTGGCAATCTGACAAAGCTGCACAGTCTAAACGTAAGCCATCATTATGAGGGGTACCCTCTCCAAACATAAGCCATCATTATGTGGGGTACCCTCTCTAAGCGTAAGCCATCATTATGTGGGATACCCTCGTATTAGTAACCCGGGATTTTCCTTTTTAATGTCATTATTTTTTTGTTTTATATCAATATCTTTTTTTAAATCATTAAATATTAATTATCCTTGCGAAAATATCTAAGTGACATCTGGAAACTAATAACGTAATATTGTTACGCCATTATCAAATTACAATCTGTCGTAAAAGCATGCATATTATTTTGAATGCATCGGTATTGACGACAAATAGCCACAAAATATCTGTCGGGATTCACATTTGGCTGATTAAGCTATTGTCTTACAATCGGTGCTCATAAACCCTGCCCTGCCAGTGACCAGACAGACAATGGGGGATTAGCGGATTAAATGTAAAACAATGACCTTTTGCTGTTTTGTGCAGAGTGACGGGTTTTCCTTTGTACTGTCCGCGATCGGGTTTCCCTTAATCCCTTTGTACAGTCGGCGATATATTTCCACTTACGATGTTTTCTGACTAGATCGTTCACAACGAAAACCCACTTGCTAAAAAATCATGCTTTCAGTCTCCATTTGGGGTCAAAAAAAGTTTAGCCAAAAGGTTAGCCAAATGAAATTTGTATTAGCAAAATTCGAAAAAGATTAGCCATTGGCTAATTTGGCTACCGACAGCGCGAACACTGCCCGGATACCCTCTATTATTTAAATTGAAGTGTCTCCATTCACGGTGCTGTAAATATAGTCACATATATTAAATTTACGCTGTGACGTCACCATACTCATAACTCATGATGTTTACGCTGTGACGTAACCATACTCATAACTCATGATGTTTACGCTGTGACGTAACCATACTCATAACTCATGATGTTTACGCTGTGACGTAACCATACTCATAACTCATGATGTTTAATTTACGCTGTGACGTAACCATACTCATAACTCATGATGTTTACGCTGTGACGTAACCATACTCATAACTCATGATGTTTACGCTGTGACGTAACCATACTCATAACTCATGATGTTTACGCTGTGACGTAACCATACTCATAACTCATGATGTTTACGCTGTGATGTCACCGTACTCATAACTCATGATGTTTAATTTACGCTGTGACGTAACCATACTCATAACTCATGATGTTTACGCTGTGACGTAACCATACTCATAACTCATGATGTTTACGCTGTGACGTAACCATACTCATAACTCATGATGTTTAATTTACGCCGTGACGTAACCATACTCATAACTCATGATGTTTAATTTACGCCGTGACGTAACCATACTCATAACTCATGATGTTTAATTTACGCCGTGACGTAACCATACTCATAACTCATGATGTTTACGCTGTGACGTAACCATACTCATAACTCATGATGTTTACACTGTGACGTAACCATACTCATAACTCATGATGTTTACGCTGTGACGTAACCATACTCATAACTCATGATGTTTACGCTGTGATGTCACCGTACTCATAACTCATGATGTTTAATTTACGCTGTGACGTAACCATACTCATAACTCATGATGTTTACGCTGTGACGTAACCATACTCGTAACTCATGATGTTTACGCTGTGACGTAACCATACTCATAACTCATGATGTTTAATTTACGCCGTGACGTAACCATACTCATAACTCATGATGTTTAATTTACGCCGTGACGTAACCATACTCATAACTCATGATGTTTAATTTACGCTGTGACGTAACCATACTCATAACTCATGATGTTTACGCTGTGACGTAACCATACTCATAACTCATGATGTTTACGCTGTGACGTAACCATACTCATAACTCATGATGTTTACGCTGTGACGTAACCATACTCATAACTCATGATGTTTACGCTGTGATGTCACCGTACTCATAACTCATGATGTTTAATTTACACTGTGACGTAACCATACTCATAACTCATGATGTTTACGCTGTGACGTAACCATACTCATAACTCATGATGTTTACGCTGTGACGTAACCATACTCATAACTCATGATGTTTAATTTACGCCGTGACGTAACCATACTCATAACTCATGATGTTTAATTTACGCCGTGACGTAACCATACTCATAACTCATGATGTTTAATTTACGCCGTGACGTAACCATACTCATAACTCATGATGTTTAATTTACGCTGTGACGTAACCATACTCATAACTCATGATGTTTAATTTACGCTGTGACGTAACCATACTCATAACTCATGATGTTTAATTTACGCTGTGACGTAACCATACTCATAACTCATGATGTTTAATTTACGCTGTGACGTAACCATACTCATAACTCATGATGTTTAATTTACGCTGTGACGTAACCATACTCATAACTCATGATGTTTAATTTACGCTGTGACGTAACCATACTCATAACTCATGATGTTTAATTTACGCTGTGACGTAACCATACTCATAACTCACGATGTTTAATTTACGCTGTGACGTAACCATACTCATAACTCATGATGTTTAATTTACGCTGTGACGTAACCATACTCATAACTCATGATGTTTAATTTACGCTGTGACGTAACCATACTCATAACTCACGATGTTTAATTTACGCTGTGACGTAACCATACTCATAACTCACGATGTTTAATTTACGCTGTGACGTAACCATACTCATAACTCATGATGTTTAATTTACGCCGTGATGTAACCATACTCATAACTCATGATGTTTAATTTACGCCGTGATGTAACCATACTCATAACTCATGATGTTTAATTTACGCCGTGACGTAACCATACTCATAACTCATGATGTTTAATTTACGCTGTGACGTAACCATACTCATAACTCATGATGTTTACGCTGTGACGTAACCATACTCATAACTCATGATGTTTAATTTACGCCGTGACGTAACCATACTCATAACTCATGATGTTTAATTTACGCCGTGACGTAACCATACTCATAACTCATGATGTTTAATTTACGCTGTGACGTAACCATACTCATAACTCATGATGTTTAATTTACGCTGTGACGTAACCATACTCATAACTCATGATGTTTAATTTACGCTGTGACGTAACCATACTCATAACTCATGATGTTTAATTTACGCTGTGACGTAACCATACTCATAACTCATGATGTTTAATTTACGCTGTGACGTAACCATACTCATAACTCACGATGTTTAATTTACGCTGTGACGTAACCATACTCATAACTCATGATGTTTAATTTACGCTGTGACGTAACCATACTCATAACTCATGATGTTTAATTTACGCTGTGACGTAACCATACTCATAACTCACGATGTTTAATTTACGCTGTGACGTAACCATACTCATAACTCACGATGTTTAATTTACGCTGTGACGTAACCATACTCATAACTCATGATGTTTAATTTACGCCGTGATGTAACCATACTCATAACTCATGATGTTTAATTTACGCCGTGATGTAACCATACTCATAACTCATGATGTTTAATTTACGCCGTGACGTAACCATACTCATAACTCATGATGTTTAATTTACGCTGTGACGTAACCATACTCATAACTCATGATGTTTACGCTGTGACGTAACCATACTCATAACTCATGATGTTTAATTTACGCCGTGACGTAACCATACTCATAACTCATGATGTTTAATTTACGCCGTGACGTAACCATACTCATAACTCATGATGTTTAATTTACGCCGTGACGTAACCATACTCATAACTCATGATGTTTAATTTACGCTGTGACGTAACCATACTCATAACTCATGATGTTTAATTTACGCTGTGACGTAACCATACTCATAACTCATGATGTTTAATTTACGCTGTGACGTAACCATACTCATAACTCATGATGTTTAATTTACGCTGTGACGTAACCATACTCATAACTCATGATGTTTAATTTACGCTGTGACGTAACCATACTCATAACTCATGATGTTTAATTTATGCTGTGACGTAACCATACTCATAACTCATGATGTTTAATTTACGCTGTGACGTAACCATACTCATAACTCACGATGTTTAATTTACGCTGTGACGTAACCATACTCATAACTCATGATGTTTAATTTACGCTGTGACGTAACCATACTCATAACTCATGATGTTTAATTTACGCTGTGACGTAACCATACTCATAACTCACGATGTTTAATTTACGCTGTGACGTAACCATACTCATACCTCACGATGATTAATTTACGCTGTGACGTAACCATACTCATAACTCACGATGTTTAATTTACGCTGTGACGTAACCATACTCATAACTCATGTTTAATTTATGCCGTGACGTAACCATACTCATAACTCATGATGTTTAATTTACGCCGTGACGTAACCATACTCATAACTCATGATGTTTAATTTACGCTGTTACGTAACCATACTCATAACTCACGATGTTTAATTTACGCTGTGACGTAACCATACTCATAACTCACGATGTTTAATTTACGCTGTGACGTAACCATACTCATAACTCATGATGTTTAATTTACGCTGTGACGTAACCATACTCATAACTCATGATGTTTAATTTACGCTGTGACGTAACCATACTCATAACTCATGATGTTTAATTTACGCTGTGACGTAACCATACTCATAACTCATGATGTTTAATTTACGCTGTGACGTAACCATACTCATAACTCATGATGTTTAATTTACGCTGTGACGTAACCATACTCATAACTCATGATGTTTAATTTACGCTGTGACGTAACCATACTCATAACTCATGATGTTTAATTTACGCTGTGACGTAACCATACTCATAACTCATGATGTTTAATTTACGCTGTGACGTAACCATACTCATAACTCATGATGTTTAATTTACGCTGTGACGTAACCATACTCATAACTCATGATGTTTAATTTACGCTGTGACGTAACCATACTCATAACTCATGATGTTTAATTTACGCTGTGATGTCACCATACTCATAACTCATGACGTTTACGCCGTGACATCACCATACTCATAACTCATGACGTTTACGCCGTGACATCACCATACTCATAACTCATGACGTTTACACCGTGACATCACCATACTCATAACTCATGATGATTAATTTACGCCGTGACGTAACCATACTCATAACTCATGATGTTTAATTTACGCTGTGACGTAACCATACTCATAACTCACGATGTTTAATTTACGCTGTGACGTAACCATACTCATAACTCATGATGTTTACGCTGTGACGTCACCATACTCATAACTCATGATGTTTAATTTACGCTGTGACGTAACCATACTCATAACTCACGATGTTTAATTTACGCTGTGACGTAACCATACTCATAACTCACGATGTTTAATTTACGCTGTGACGTAACCATACTCATAACTCATGATGTTTACGCTGTGACGTCACCATACTCATAACTCATGATGTTTACGCTGTGACGTCACCATACTCATAACTCATGATGTTTAATTTACGCTGTGACGTAACCATACTCATAACTCACGATGTTTAATTTACGCTGTGACGTAACCATACTCATAACTCATGATGTTTACGCTGTGACGTCACCATACTCATAACTCATGATGTTTAATTTACGCTGTGACGTAACCATACTCATAACTCATGATGTTTACGCTGTGACGTAACCATACTCATAACTCACGATGTTTAATTTACGCTGTGACGTAACCATACTCATAACTCATGATGTTTACGCTGTGACGTAACCATACTCATAACTCACGATGTTTAATTTACGCTGTGACGTAACCATACTCATAACTCATGATGTTTACGCTGTGACGTCACCATACTCATAACTCATGATGTTTACGCTGTGACGTCACCATACTCATAACTCATGATGTTTAATTTACGCTGTGACATAACCATACTCATAACTCACGATGTTTAATTTACGCTGTGACGTAACCATTCTCATAACTCATGATGTTTACGCTGTGACGTAACCATACTCATAACTCATGATGTTTACGCTGTGACGTCACCATACTCATAACTCATGATGTTTACGCTGTGACATCACCATACTCATAACTCATGATGTTTACGCTGTGACATCACCATACTCATAACTCATGATGTTTACGCTGTGACGTCACCATACTCATAACTCATGATGTTTACGCTGTGACATCACCATACTCATAACTCATGATGTTTACGCTGTGACGTCACCATACTCATAACTCATGATGTTTACGCTGTGACGTCACCATACTCATAACTCATGATGTTTTGATTCTTCCACAATGGCGACAGTGCTCAGATTTGATGACAGGGTCTTCCTATTGCCTATAAACGAATACTCTACAAGTGTGGGGTACATATCCATGGGTTTATAATTCATGTTTCCCCACATATTATAAATAGACTAAACAGCCAAGAATATCAAATTTAGTTCAGCTGAAATTCAGAAAATAGCATGAACATCGTCCGGGGGAGCATCTCACTTTGCCGACGGCTATTGTTTCCGGGGGTACCTGCACGAGGTGTCAATAATCCCTTACTTCAATCATTTGCCGCTTATAGTCTATTCCTCTTTTCTTTTGGTGTTTTAATGGTTTGTCCTCTCTTTTTGTACGTTTTTAATGATTTGTCAATTTGGGAACGAGGGTTTTGGAACCTTTGGTCCTGATTCAATGTTGATGTGAGGAACTAATCTGTCATGTTTTATTTATTTATTGATGCAAGGAGATAACAAACAAATAACAAAAACACGACAATACTTTAACAAAAAACTCAATGGCGAACTAATTTAGCGATTGAATCTAAGTATTCTACGTTTTCCCTTAATATTCTCTTGAAATGTCTAAGAGACGCGTTGACCGCCCGATAAAGTATAGTCGATTCTGTATAGGCTATATAACCTTGAAGTTTTCTGTGCCACCATTCGACGTGGTTTGTGGTCCGGGGCCGGTTGTATTATAGTGATTCCACATGGTACGGCCTTCGTCAACTTCAATCCACTGCATAGTCACATAATCGGAAAACTTTGTCTCGCGGTCGTCGGTTTCCATATATTCTTCCCATTCTTCTAGTACATTGAGCCAATCATCGCTCAACTGGTCGACGGGGACGAATAGTAAGGCGATGGCACGTCGAATTAAGCTGGATGTTGAAATAGTTGGCCTTTTGTTTTAGTGTCTGGAAGAATCTGGTGTATGTCGCCTGATTCTTGTTCGACAGGAATCCATACACAAGTGGCAACATATTGTTGTCGACGAACGCATGTATCGTGTACATCTGATGGTAGAGCCATAACCTGTTAAAAAGAAATAAGATTAGATTTGATGTCTATTTTTTGTATATAGATATATCAGTTAAATATTATTATAAATTAGAACGCTCTTTATTGTCTGGCGTTTTGTTTAGAGAAGAATGGATGCTCTTTATAAGAATTTGAAGGAACAAAAAGGCATGTGTCGTACCTGGTCAGAATCGGCTAGATGGTTGTGTTGACTCATTGAAGAACTAAATATCTCGTTCTTTGTGTTGATGGTGGCACCACAGCCATTCTTACAACACACCCAGTGGACATTCTCGGATCGACGTGATTTGATGCGGAATTTGAAGTAGTTGAAGACCAGGTGTTTGCCTCGATCGTTGGTGATGAAGAATACATTTACTTGAGAACTTGCCATGATGAAGATAGAACATTGAATATGATCAACTTTGGAGAGACATGGGGTTTTTATAGCTCAATACGATCGCTCAATACGAATAACAGTTTACTACTATTTCACTGAGTGAACATGAAAATCGCTCATCTGATGACGACTCGTGTGAAACTCGTTTAGCGGCTTGCCAATAACAACATTGCAAACGCGAGCCGGGAAAACTGTCATTTAATTAATACAGACTATAGGCGCGACGATCACACCTTGTCGGCGATATTTTTGCAGGCTCGTCGGCAAAGTGAGAATAAGCCATCGTCCGGTATGCATATATACACACATAGAGGCTGTGAACAAGTTTATAATCTGTTTTTGTGATGCTTATCTTATGTAGGCTACCATATGCATACACTTTGTGTTTCAAATCCTAATTATATAGACACACAGAATACTGCTACAGGTATATGACTTCAAGGTTGTGTGTAGTGTCCTCAAATAACTTTGAAATAACCTGAATGACGTTACAGCATAAATTTAAGATCTACGGCTATAATTACGGCGCCGTTAAAGGAGCCACGCCCTTTTTAAATGCCTCGATCTTGACAGAGAGTATAGGGACGGGCATAACGAAAAGGCTGAACAAACAAAATGTAAGGCTCCAACCAGGCAGCGAAAACATTTATTGTCAATCCATTTAGTATAAAAAGGGTTAATAATTTAGAAGTGTCATGAAGTGCCTTGAAAAAAAGTTTCAGAAAATGTTTGTTGTCATTAGTGACTGGTATTACCTGAAAGAGATAGGACATATTTAAAGATGGTCTATCTCTTCATGTAGCAAGTTATATAGTTTTATGGGTATAAAATAATGAATATCAATCGAAGACAAATGCTTCTGTAAATTAATATTGATTTTATTTTGAATTTTCTGGTATAATACATAAAATTAATTTGGGACATTTTACGGCTTGCGGGAATATTTGGAGCATAGCAAGCAGGAGTACTCTCTATATGAGATGACCTAAATGTTTCATGACAGTGTTCTAGAAATAGTAACGAAAAAATGTTCCAATTGATCGCATTATATAAGAAAATATCAATATAAAATCTGGACGTAAACATGGGAGGATATGTTGCGTGGCTCTCTGACCTATCAAAGATGTTGTTTCTTACTGGAGGCGGAACATGGACCAATCAGAGACGTTGTTTCTTACTGGAGGCGGAACATACCGGTAACATTTTTCTTTTGTACATGTGATTTTGTAGTTTAATATGTCATATGATATTGCTTTGATCCAGCCTTATTTTATAATGTGTGTCTTAAAGACATATTATGTACTTGTTCAGGTGTGTGTAACTGATCAGTTAGAATCCAGGCGCTATGCCAACTGGAGGAATGTACCATTCTATTAATATCGCCGAAAATCTGAAGCAAATCGACCGTACCACTCCATAGAAATCATCGTCTGAACTACGCTCAAATGTAAATATTTACTACTCGATTCTGCTCGATTCGGGGCGCATCTATCGGCGATAAACTAACGAACACGATTTCGCCATCGGGAGTGACTGATTTAATTAATAAAAAGAATGACGGTGTGTGTTTTCAATTTGGATATAATATTTGTAAAAATTACTACTTTGAACTAGATTATTCTCCATTTATATTTGATCACCCTAACGGAGTGTTTCACATCACTTTAATATTACAGGGGAAGTATACCGGTAGTATGTTTCAGGTGGCACTTCTCCTCCTAAATATTTTATTTTATACTATTATTATTCTAGAATCTAACTAAAAATAAAAGTTGGCCTGGAATCCTGCATATGTCTTTAACAAGCTACTAGTACTGTCAGGCCTGCAATATGGTGCTGGACATTTGCAGAATGAGGTCTGTTGGCGATATAGAGAAACAAAACTAAAAAAATAAAAATAAAACCCTGTTAAGTTGATAATAAAGATACTTCCCGAGAAGATGAGGCCTGAGCAGAATGAGGTCCCCCAGAAGGTGAATTTAGTGATACTAACCCGCTGTGCGGAGTAGCACCACTAAATTCACCCTCTGTGGACCTTATTCTGCAAATGTCCAGTATAGGCCTGAGGACTGTAGAAACAAGTCAACAAATAGTGTCTGTCATTTTGTGAATTTTGTGACACTACCCGAGCTAGCATTACCAAATTTACCCTCTGGGAACCTCATTCTGCTTAGGCCTCATCTCCAGGGAAGTATCTATAGTCTCAAATTAACATTGTTTTTAGTTACCATTTCCCTGGGCTTCTGGGATGTTTCTATATCTACTAATTTGCAGAAGATGAAATGCATGACTAATCACCAACTTCAACTGGGGAACTTCCATCTGATCCTAGGTATTCCATAGCAGTTGAAGCCTAAGCAGAATGAGGTTCCCAGAGGGTGAATTTGGTGCACCTCTGGGGGCCTCATTCTGCAAGTGACAGACACACTATTTGCAGGCTTGTGTAGAAAGAGTGTAGAAAGAGTGTGAGCTCTTATAAGAAAGTAATGTTTATATTACAGATCTGAAACCATCGGCCAGTTACAATAAGTTGTCAGATGCAGCTCGAGGAATCATACCTGGAGAAACTCAGTGCGGCTTGTTCTGTGGCGGCAAAAAGTGTAAATACTGTACAGCTTGGAAATGGAAAAAAGATGAACAAGCGATTACTGGTCTTTTTTCACACTGGTGAGTTAAGATTATATTTACTTTAACCCTTCCATGACTGGAGCTTCCTGAAATTTTGCGAATCCCTGTGCCATTGCCAATGCCTTCTCTTATACATGCGAGTCTACCATAGGGAGTCTCGCATATATAAGAGAATGCATTGGCCTAACAATATTTTCCTTGAAAGCCAGTGAATTCCCTTATATATGCGAGGCTCCCTATGGGAGACTCGCATAAACAAGAGAATGCACTGGCACAGGATCTTTAATGCTGCACCAGCGCAGCTCCCATCATGAACCTCATGAAAAGGTTAAAAGATTCCCATTCTGTCGACTACTACAATGTAGCTTTACTAATAATTGTTTGATTGACAGCTATGAAAAGCTCCATTATGAACTGTTTGATAACTGGATACTCTCTAATGGCTAGTTACTTTATTCCCATTCATTCATTTCTGGGGGATACTGAGCTAAAATATTCAACAAATAGTTTTAAGCTATCAGTTAAACTTATTATCCGAACACATTAGGGAGAAGTGGACTGTTATCAGGGAGAAGTAACAATGGCTGAAGTTCAATTTACACCAAAAATACTATGTTTCAATAAATATTATGCAAGCAAGAGCTTGTATACCTTCATTTTTCAGTCAATATTTATTAGTACCAAGGGAACTTGTGCACAATGTGATAATGAGATCTGTCCGACCTTTTTTTAGTGGAGTTATTCCCCTTTTTCAAATTTTGTCTGAGCTTGTATTATGTCATTTAAGGGTCAATGTTTTTGAAACTCGGCACAATTGTTTACCATCATCAGAACCTATGTACCTGCAATTATGAGATCTATCCGAGCTGTTCTACTACAGTTATCCCCCCTTTTTTACTTAGATGTTTAGCAACGTATGTTATTTTGTCATTTTGTCCATGGCATAACTTTGACCGAGCTTGTACTCCTTCATTTCCTGGTTAATTTCTATGAAACTCTGTACAAATATTTATCACCATGGCAATCTGTGCATCTACGATCATGAGATTGGATGTATTTTAGTTGAGATTGTAATATGGCTAACTTTTTTTTGGTAGTCCATGTGCACTGTGGGGGGCATTAGTCCCATTGGGACAGTCACGCATATACTTTATTTATTTTTAATCGCCCATTTTTGAAAAGCGGGACATACTATCTTATTGGTCTGTGTTGACATCCATCTGTCTGTCTGTCCATTCACTTTTTCGTTTCCGGATGATAACTTTAGTAAGTCTGAACTGAATGGAATGAAATTTAGTGTGTGAATTTACTAGCCCAAAATACAGGTTAAGTTTAAATTTGGGTTCCACCCACCAATTTTCACCAGAGTTATGGCCCTTTGTTACCACAGATGTATTTTGTCATGCCCTAGCGATGCTCTTGTTGTCAATGGAGTAAAACAAGTATGCTAGTAAATTTCTCTTAACTTTATTTTAGGGTGACAGACAAGATTCTTGCCATGGCACGGCCATCCACTGCGGCTATCAAGAAGTACAACATCTTAGAGCAGTTCAAGAGGTACAGATCTTACATTCAATTTACACTCAAATCGTATTACAAGAGGTACAGATCTTACAGTCAATTTACACTCAAATAGTATTACATTGTAACAGTATGTTTTGCCACCTTGTGTGATTTACCTTGATTTCTCGAGTGATTATAAATGATAATTACACCAGTGAATTATGTCACTTTAAATAGCACTTTTTGTATTTATATGCACTATAAAAATGTATGCATCATGGGTATAATGGCTGTGTTATTCAGATTTCTGGTAAATCAGATGTTTATAGTTGAATATAATAAACAGAATAATCACTTTGTTGAACTGGTGATGTGAAATAATTCATTCGAGGCAGGGAATATTTTGTAAAACAGTCGCGCACAATGTGCTAGATCTCGTTTTTGTACAACTTCCCTGCCTTTCATGAATTATTTCACATCACCAGTTCAACAAAAATCAATTGATTACTCTCTATATATATTGCAATGGTCTATTATTTATCTGAATGGATGTTCAGGAATATAAATGATCAAGCTTTGAAATAGGGTGTCTGTCATTTGCAGAATGAGGTCCCCAGAGGGTGAATTTAGTGATGCTACCCCGCATAGCGGGCTATCATCAACAAATTCACCCTCTGGGGACCTCATTCTGCTTACAACTCAGCAGAATGAGGTTCCCAGAGGGTTAATTTGGTGATGCTAGCCCGCTATGCGGCGTAGCATCACTAAATTCACCCTCTGGGGACCTCATTCTGCAAATGACAGGAACACTATTTCAAGGCTTGTAAATGATGACAGTCAGACGAATAGCTAATACAAGGATTTCTCTTCATTAACCCTTCCATGACTGGAGTTACCTCCCTTATTAACCCTTCCAAGACTGGAGCTTCCTGAAATTTTGCGAAAACCCTGTGCCAATGCATTCTCTTATATATGCGAGTCTCCCGTAGGGAGCCTCGCATATATAAGAGAATACATTGGCCTAAGAATATTTACCTTCACCTTGTAAGCTAGTGCATTCTCTTATATATGAGAGACTCCCTAAGGGAGACTCGCATATGTAAGAGAATGCACTGGCACAGGATTTTTAGTGCTGCAGCAGTGCAGCTCCCATCATGAAAGGGTTAACAGTATGTTTTGCCACCTTGTACATCTGGTTAAAAAATATGATTGTGTTAAAAATATTATTGAACCTTTTCTTTCCTGAGCACTCATTTCCTGAGCACTCCTACGTTAGTGGAACTTATTTATCTGAACATTTCCCACCAATTCATAGCCATCCTTTTGCACTTACATCTTTTCGTCTGTCTGTCATCTGCTTTTATTACCTGAACATCCCTCCAAATGTCCAAATGAATAATGGACCATTCCAATGTATACTATTATAACTAAGTGGTGAATCCATATAGTATAGAAATCTGTATATTCGGTTGTTGAACTTATTTTCTGAACATTTCCTAAGGGAACTACTCATCAATGAGTATTTAGTATAGAAAACATTCATATTCTGATTTTCTTGGTAACATTCATGTACACAGTTTCATATGTTTTTATTTGCAGAGAAGACATAAAAACTGTGATAAACCTACAATTAGCGGGAGAGCATGCTCAGTGCGGTGAAGGGAACGGTCCATCGGGGTTCTGCTATGAGCCACAGACTCTTATGGAGAGTGGAGGTATGTGTTTAGTCTATTGAGCATCATATTTTCGGAGTGCAATTCTATAAAATTGTCTTATATATTGAGGTTCTTGGTAGGCTTCCCATGATTATTCGATTAATCAATGAACCTTCGACATGTGTGGTTGTCGACGGTTATATATTTTCATCGAAAGATGATCGTTAGGGGTGAGGGGGGGGCATGGATGTGTATGTTAGCATGCAGTACTATGCACAAATGCCATTCCTGGAAGTAAAAGTTAACAACATATGTAGCACAATTTACCACCCGACAACCTGTTCTCTCGCCACTTCTGATGCGACCTTTATCTTTGATGTCACATCCGGTGTTTGGCAGTCATCTTCAAAGAATTTGGTGTGTGACATTTTCTCACAGTCCGTGGCAGGCCAACAGCTTTCTGTGCCTTTGATGTCATGTTACGGCCTTGCCATTGTTTATAAATTATGTTTAACTGTGAATTTTTTTCCCTATGGATCGGTAATTTGCGATCATTACAGCCAAAATGGACGAGGTGCATCAGACTGCATCTATGTTTCATTTTTCAAATTTCATACTCTAAAACGTTCACCATTATTGACAAAATAACAAAGTTTGCAAGACATGGAATGTTTAAAGTTACTAGACAGTTAATCAGTAGTGCTACATACATTACATTCTCCAACGTGGTAACGTATATAAACTATTAATTTGCTTTATTATTTCTTGTAACTTTTTTTTTGAAAATGCCCAGGTTATAGAACCCCATAAAAGATAAAATATCTGGCACTGTCTACCAAAAGGCCTACATGACAGCTTTGTAAAATAACTAATTTAAGACCATTTAACAAAGGCTTCACTAACAGTTATGCTCCCATATACTTATTTTCCTATATTCCCAGCAAAGATACATTACACACTGAACTACATGGTACATTCATTTTTATTCACAAAGGAGGGATCTATGAGAACCCGTAAATTTTTTATTATTTTTGTACGAAATAGCATAAGTACGTTTTGAATTGTTATATGACGTAGCACTTGGTTGGTCACGTGTGTAAGTATATTATTAGGGAATATGTATTTTCTATTTGAAAATGTTATTTTTTAGCCCTCCCCCCATCCCAATAAATCATTTACAGCTACCTTACAGGTCTGTTTGTACAATTAAAAATTTGAATTTGAATTATTTTTACAAATATGTTTTTCCTGTTTGAGCATTAGTACATTTTATAGCGTTTTATCTGATTTGTTCTTTTTTTCTCTTTGACAGTCTTCTTCTATAATTTTGGATGGTGAGTATTAGTTTCTTCAACGTTAAGTCAAATTGCATCTCATGAAAGTAGATTTAATTTTCTAAAATGTCTGAATTCTTTGAAATTTTTGGTGATAAAACATAATATCACGTAAAAAGATTTGAAAAATGTTATACAGTAATGCATTAAATAATCAACTCCTTAACCACAGCAGTATTATGGGTAATTTTTTAGGATTTAGTCAGAAATATGGCTTGTTGCCATTCATCGGAAAGCTCTCAGTGGCAATACTGTATGTTAGTATGGTCTATTTCTCAGGGAATATTTTCCCTCGTTAAAAATAAAAATAAAATTAGAAATCAGTGTACTGATATGATATTTGTACAAGTAAGAAGAGGTTAGAGAGTGATGCCTAGCTGTCTTATTATAGAGTAAGGACATGCTCCATTTTTTAGGATAATAGTAGCAGAAAGCTTTGTTTAGAAGCAACTAAATAACTAGAATTACGTCCCTTTGTTTTTACACAGTAACTCGGACATGAGTTAAAAATTTCTGGCGCCTGATTGACGTATAATATTTCAAATAAATTTTCAAATTCAAGAAATATATAATATTCATGGCATGTAAATAAAAATGTGGGTGTTTTCTTGTCTGAAATGTGTTCGTGTCCAAACAATGGCGGATATTGTGACTGGGCATTGGCTTTCAAATTTTGTGCAAAAAGTGGGGTAGTCTGGAAAACGTATTTTAAAAAGTTGAAAAAGGCATGGCTCGAAAAAGTACTCTTCCATGGCAAAAGATGTTGGATGTGTTTGTCTTTATGACCTTATTAGTCATGCACTTCAGAACTCGTGAATTTATTGTGGGCGTGGCCAAACTTATCACAGAGGCCTATGGAAAATATTTAGATCCTTCTAACCTATTGGAATCGATATAACAAAGAATATATTTGATAAAGTATTGATTATATATTGCAGGCAGGATTATGGTGTTGGTGCACTTAGTACGATATTAGATATGGTACATGTCATGCAGTTTGGTATTTCTGAGGGTAAAGTGGCCATACACTGCCATGCTGGTCTAGGTAAGTGTCTGAGGGTAAAGTGGCCATACACTGCCATACTGGTCTAGGTAAGTGTCTGAGGGTAAAGTGGCCATACACTGCCATGCTGGTATAGGTAAGTCATACACAGCCATGCTGGTCTAGGTAAGTGTCTGAGGGTAAAGTGGCCATACACTGCCATGCTGGTCTAGGTAAGTGTCTGAGGGTAAAGTGGCCATACACTGCCATACTGGTCTAGGTAAGTGTCTGAGGGTAAAGTGGCCATACACTGCCATACTGGTCTAGGTAAGTGTCTGAGGGTAAAGTGGACATACACTGCCATACTGGTCTAGGTAAGTGTCTGAGGGTAAAGTGGCCATACACTGCCATGCTGGTATAGGTAAGTCATACACAGCCATGCTGGTCTAGGTAAGTGTCTGAGGGTAAAGTGGCCATACACTGCCATGCTGGTCTAGGTAAGTGTCTGAGGGTAAAGTGGCCATACACTGCCATACTGGTCTAGGTAAGTGTCTGAGGGTAAAGTGGCCATACACTGCCATGCTGGTCTAGGTAAGTGTCTGAGGGTAAAGTGGCCATACACAGCCATGCTGGTCTAGGTAAGTGTCTGAGGGTAAAGTGGCCATACACTGCCATGCTGGTCTAGGTAAGTGTCTGAGGGTAAAGTGGCCATACACAGCCATGCTGGTCTAGGTAAGTGTCTGAGGGTAAAGTGGCCATACACAGCCATGCTGGTCTAGGTAAGTGTCTGAGGGTAAAGTAGCCATACACAGCCATGCTGGTCTAGGTAAGTGTCTGAGGGTAAAGTGGCCATACACTGCCATGCTGGTCTAGGTAAGTGTCTGAGGGTAAAGTGGCCATACACTGCCATACTGGTCTAGGTAAGTGTCTGAGGGTAAAGTGGCCATACACAGCCATGCTGGTCTAGGTAAGTGTCTGAGGGTAAAGTGGCCATACACTGCCATGCTGGTCTAGGTAAGTGTCTGAGGGTAAAGTGGCCATACACTGCCATACTGGTCTAGGTAAGTGTCTGAGGGTAAAGTGGCCATACACTGCCATACTGGTCTAGGTAAGTGTCTGAGGGTAAAGTGGCCATACACTGCCATACTGGTATAGGTAAGTGTCTGAGGGTAAAGTGGCCATACACTGCCATGCTGGTATAGGTAAGTCATACACAGCCATGCTGGTCTAGGTAAGTGTCTGAGGGTAAAGTGGCCATACACTGCCATGCTGGTCTAGGTAAGTGTCTGAGGGTAAAGTGGCCATACACTGCCATACTGGTCTAGGTAAGTGTCTGAGGGTAAAGTGGCCATACACTGCCATGCTGGTCTAGGTAAGTGTCTGAGGGTAAAGTGGCCATACACAGCCATGCTGGTCTAGGTAAGTGTCTGAGGGTAAAGTGGCCATACACTGCCATGCTGGTCTAGGTAAGTGTCTGAGGGTAAAGTGGCCATACACTGCCATGCTGGTCTAGGTAAGTCATACACTGCCATGCTGGTCTAGGTAAGTGTCTGAGGGTAAAGTGGCCATACACAGCCATGCTGGTCTAGGTAAGTGTCTGAGGGTAAAGTGGCCATACACTGCCATGCTGGTCTAGGTAAGTGTCTGAGGGTAAAGTGGCCATACACTGCCATGCTGGTCTAGGTAAGTGTCTGAGGGTAAAGTGGCCATACACAGCCATGCTGGTCTAGGTAAGTGTCTGAGGGTAAAGTGGCCATACACTGCCATGCTGGTCTAGGTAAGTGTCTGAGGGTAAAGTGGCCATACACAGCCATGCTGGTCTAGGTAAGTGTCTGAGGGTAAAGTGGCCATACACTGCCATGCTGGTCTAGGTAAGTCATACACTGCCATGCTGGTCTAGGTAAGTCATACACTGCCATGCTGGTCTAGGTAAGTGTCTGAGGGTAAAGTGGCCATACACAGCCATGCTGGTCTAGGTAAGTGTCTGAGGGTAAAGTGGCCATACACTGCCATGCTGGTCTAGGTAAGTGTCTGAGGGTAAAGTGGCCATACACTGCCATGCTGGTCTAGGTAAGTGTCTGAGGGTAAAGTGGCCATACACAGCCATGCTGGTCTAGGTAAGTGTCTGAGGGTAAAGTGGCCATACACTGCCATGCTGGTCTAGGTAAGTTTCAGTTCTAATTAACATTAGACTCTTGAACAAGTTACGCGTTACAGAGTCTAAAGGATATTACTATCATTCACTATGCAATCCCTGCATTATGATGTCACAGCGCACAAATAGTTTTACGATTGACAGATATCTCCTTTTGTTTTTCTTGGAAATAAGTATTATCATTCAATTCTGGACTCTTCATAAACACTTGGTGTTTAATAAGTTGTCGTAATATCCAATTTTGTGAAATTAATTATTAGTGCCCTTTAAAACATCTGATGTCAACGGGACCTATCTAATAAGATTCCCCGGGTCAAATTACTCCTGTCAAAATTTCAGCTCCGAAGGTCCAGCTGTTTGGTCGCCTGTAGCCTGACAAACAAACAAACAAAATTGGGCTTTATTAGTATAGATAGATAGATAATGCGATAATCAAGTGGGATATCTCTCTTACTATTTATAGATAGAGTTATCCCGCATGGTATGCTCTGACCGAACTTGAGCCATAAAATGTCCCAAAATGAAATATTATTTTGAATGGGTTTTCACCATCACAACTGCTTTCAAAATAGTGCCTAACATTTGCATATTCCGTTCTAGTTCAAGGTGTAATTTGCTGATTATTTTTGGTATGGATTACTCACACGAAAATCCATCACAAGCTTTAATTTTGGTCCGGTCCGATGATTTACGATAAAGTTATATCCCCTTTTCTACTCTGATGAATATCTAATGTACAAATAATAACTTTGTAGTTTGGTTTATGTGATTGCTTTCTGTCAAATAAAAAACTAAATACATTATAACAGGTAAAGTTCAATAGGATTTGACCCAATGATATTTGTCAGAATTTAAATGCTTTTGAAAAAAAGCCAATGGCCAAAACATTAAACCTTTTCATTGGAATTGTTGCCAAGTGACCTTTCATTGAAGTAATATTTTTTTTAAATCAATGGAAAGATTGAAGAAATTTTCTTGTCTATCATTTCATACTTAACCCTTTACCCAACAGAACGGCCCTGTGCCAATGCATTCTCTTATATATGCGAGTCGACCATAGGTCGCCTCGCATATATAAGAGAATGCATTGGCTTAACACATTAAAAATTATAAAATTGTTAAAGAATGTAAGAAAAAATTGTAAAAATTGTTAAAAAAAAGTTTTTTTTTAGGCCAATGCATTCTCTTATATATGCGAGGCGACCTATGGTCGACTCGCATATATAAGAGAATGCATTGGCACAGGGCTAACTGTAACTATCACAATCTGGTCAAGGAGCCGGTTCCAATGATATCCATATTTGTATGGTTCTATTGAGACAGACCGAAGATATTTTAGGCTGTTGAAGCTTTATTTGGCCGGTTTTGGCCGGTTTGTTGGGTAAAGGGTTAAACAGACTGAATGGTAAAAGTTTAATATACATGTTACAGGCAGGACAGGTGTGCTGATCGCATCGTACCTCGTTTATACCAACAGAATAACATCTAATGAGGCAGTCAACTACGTCCGAGCCAGAAGGTATGGATGAACGATTACTTTTCTATGTTCATAGTTAGCTGTTTTAACTGGAGATCAAATCTAAAGTCTTCAAGTAGTAAATATCCATTTTGACCCCCACCCAATTGTCCTTGGTGAATTTATGTTTAAAAAAAAGAAGAAATTGGTTTTTGTAATTTCCGAAATATTACGGGAAAACATTCTTTGGATCATTAAGTACTTGTTGCCCGTTTGAAAAAACAGTCATATTATGTAAATGGGTTGTCCGTCCGTCCGCCGTCCACCGTGCATTCGCTTTTGCTTTTCGGATGATAACTTTAGATCGAATTAAGTGAACTGAACCAAATTTGGTATGTTAGTTTACCACACCAAAATACAGATCAAGTTCGAATATGGGTTTCGTCCGCATTATTTTGACTGAGTTATGCCCCTTTTTGTCCGCCGACCCAACGGGTTCGGAGGACTATTATAATCAGCCTGTGCGTCCGTGCATGCGTCCGTCCGTCCGTCCGAGGTTTCCGGATGATAACTTTAGTTAGAGTGAACCAAATTAAATTTGGTATGTGGGTTTACTAGCAGAATAGACAATTCAAGTTCGAATTCTGGTTCCGTCCGCCAATTTTTACCAGAGTTATGCCCCCTTTTCGACTTAGAATTTGACCGTCTGTTAACATTTCTGGTTTCCGACAGATAACTCCAGTTTGGATTATTTGATGTGAACCAAAGTTGGTATGTGTATTTCCCAGCTAAAGATACAGGCCAAGTTCGAATATGGGTTCCGTCCAATTATTTTTACATGAGTTACGGCCCTTTTTCGACAGAATTTGACCGTCTGCTAACATTTTTGGTTTCCGACCAATAACGCCACTTTGGTTTATTTGATCTGAACCAAAGTTGGTGTGTATTTCCCAGCTAAAGATACAGGCCAAGTTCGAATATGGGTTTTGTCCAATTATTTTTACATGAGTTATGGCCCTTTTTCGACTTAGAATTTGACCGTCTGTTAACATTTTTGGTTTCCGACTGATAACTCCAGTTTGGATTATTTGATCTGAACCAAAGTTGGTATGTATCTTTCTCCCAGCAAAACACAGATCAAGTTTGAATTCGGGTTCCGCCCGCCAATTTTCACCAGAGTTATGTCCCTTTTTAACTTAGAATTTGAGGTTTCCGGATGATAACTTTAGTAAATGCGTAGTGAATGAAATTAAATTTGGTATGTAGGTTTACTAGCACTAAAGACAGGTTTTTATGCGCAAACAACGGTCGTATCAAGCCGGCACTTAGAGGCGGACATGAGGTCTACCGACCTTTTATTCGACTTAGATTTTACCTGATTTGAGGTTTCCGGATGATAACTTTAGATTGAATCAAGTGAACTGAACCAAATTTGGTATATTAGTTTACCACCTCAAAATACAGATCAAGTTCGAATATGGGTTTCGTCCGCATGATTTTGACTGAGTTATGTACCTTTTTCGACTTAGATTTTACCTGATTTGCGGTTTCCGGATGATAACTTTAGATTGAATAAAGTGTACTGAACCAAATTTGGTATATTAGTTTACCACCCCAAAATACAGATCAAGTTCGAATGTGGGTTTCGTCCGCATGATTTTGACTGAGTTATGCCCCTTTTTGGACTTAGATTTTACCTGATATGCAGTTTCCAAGTTATTGTGTTTTATTTTTGTTATTATTTCATCTTAAGTCAAAGGTTTCAAACAAATGAATTAAACCTTGCCCCACTCTACTCCAGAAACGGGCGTATTATGCCACGCCCCGATGGCGTGCTCTTGTATATATTGTCCCAATCTTAATTTTACTTTGAGCATCATATAATCTGTCAGGGTATTTCTTTTTTGTCTCCAAATTTTTTTTTGAGGACTATTACAGGTATAATCAGTATGTCCATTCATCCATCTGGGTTGCCTGGATCATAAATTTAACAATATTAACCCATTCAGTGCCAGGGGCCGATCTCATCGGCCCTAATTTACTGTCTGTAAAATCGGCCCTAAAAACATTTATTTTTAGATTTTTTTTTTTTTTTTGGTATGCTTAAGCATGCTATAGCGAATTTAAAAACAAACTGGATAAACCTTAGGGGCATGTTATAACTCAAAACTATCACCAAGTATTCATAGTAATAATTTTGATGCCCATTAAAAACGTAAGATTCCCTGGCACTAAACCTACAAAAGTCTGTTAAAGAATATAAGAAAAAATTATTAAAATTTTAAAAAATAATAACAAATGATGAAAAATTGTTAGGCCAATGCATTCTCTTATATATGCGAGGCGACCTATACTCGCATATATAAGAGAATGCATTGGCACAGGGTATATGGGTTGATAAAAAAATCAGACCTGGCACTGAACGGGTTAATCAGAATTCCCTGGGATTTGGCAAGTCAAGTTGGAGTCAAATATTTGACATAATTTGACTTCTTTGTTCTTAAGAAAAGCCGTCTCTTTTCGGGAGATGTGGGTGGCGTCAGTGATCTTTTAATAAATAATATAATCCAAATGGTATAGGAATAGTCCATTTAAATATACATCTTAGTATTTTTATAAATAAAATATAATTTCCATATTTCATCGTTATACTTTTTAAGATTTCTTTGATGAATATTCTCTTGTATTTTAGAAACATTTCCTCAACTTGAAAGTACCGCTGATTGCTCGCACTAAATCACATTCAAGTCTGAGTTTAGTGTGCCTGTCATTTATAGAATGAGGTCCGCAGAGGGTGAATTTAGTGATGCTATCCAGTATAGCGGGCTAACATCACTTAATTCACTATCTGTGGACCTCATTCTGCATGGCGTCATCTGCTATCATATGGGAGACATAGACTCAGATTGAAGCTCCCAAATGGTGAATATTGTGATTGACACCCATTGGTTGTGCAATGTGTCATCTGCCAAGTTAGGGATATTGAGAAACTAAACTAAAAAAGAAATAGAATCTATGTGAAGAAGTTTCTATAGAAATTTGTTAATAAAGAAACTTTCGAGAGAAGATGAGGCCTAAGCAGAATGAGGTCCCCCGAGGGTGAATTTAATGATGCTAGCCCACTAGCATCATTAAATTCACCCTCTGGGGACCTCATTGTGCAAATGACAGTCACAGGCTATATCGCATTCTTTCAATTCAATTCTTTATTCTCATCACCTAATGCATACAGGTATGGAGAAACAAATTTACATTATATACATTATTTACAATAGCTTACTATCTTATCCCTGAATGTATTTATCTTAGACCTGGATCCATTCAGACTAAAGGACAAGTTGAAGTGATAAAGGAGTTTGAACAGTATATTAAGCCGTTCAGGATAGTATTCCCCGGAAGGTAAGATGTGTTCAAAATTAGCACACATATATATAATAGGGCTTTTCAAAATTCAACATTCCCAATTGAGCAATCAATTATAAAGGAATATTTGAATGGAAAAAGGGCGCTTTTGTATTGTTTGTTCCAAGAATTCTAGAATGTAACAGATGTATGGATAATTTAATTGAAAGAAAATTATACAACCACCCAAACAATTTATCAGTGCATAAAATTTTGAGATTCACTATAACCAACACATTGTCTGTATTAAGCCGTTCACATGAGCACTTCCATTGTCTGCATAAAGCCTTTCACATGAGCGCTTACATTGCTTTATAACGGGGAGCTTCCGATTAATAATTGGAGCTAATAAGTTCGATATTACATCTATCTGTAATAAATAGTATAATGTCAAACCTGTCAAATCCCAACAACTAATGCTTTAACAATTTTATAATTTCACCCATACAGAGCCCCAGACAAACATGAGCAGACAACACTCTTCTATATGCTTCTATATATGTGTGGGGCTCCCTGCAGGGTAATGGATGTTTTTTTATTTTATGTCCCAAAAATTGTAAGAAACATTTATTTAAAAAAAATTATAAAAAATTGTTAGGCCAATGCATTCTCTTATATATGCGAGGCGACCTATGGTCGACTCGCATATATAAGAGAATGCATTGGCACAGGGTAAAAAAAATCGCGACTTACGACTGGATTTGATATGGCGGGTCACATATCAGTTTTTTTTTACATAAATACAGTTCTATTTCCCTTCGCTTTGAAGACAGTCGCCAAGAAACAAGAAATATCATGACACACGCCTTATAAGGTATGCGTTATGCTTTACGTTGCATTGAAAATAGAATCTCCCCCTTGTGTATGTTAACACATACATTGTAATGGACGCATCGCAGCGTTTGAACACATTTGTGTTATTGCCTGTAATGCAGTTTCAGTGTATGAACTCTACTTTATAATAGTATTGTAATGATCTGTATTACATTTCGTTACATTTTTTCCAGAATTCCTGGATGCAGAGAGGTTTCCTTTCAACAGTATCTCATCAAGCAGAAGAAATTGCTTCATGGTTATGAAGCCAGAAAGCTCAAACATATACCCAAGGTATGTACGAAGCCAGAAAGCTCAAACATATACCCAAGGGATGTAGTTATTCAAGGACACCATTTTGTTACTAAATGGTTTGAAGATGACCTACCTGTAAAAACACCTTCCCTAAAAAAATCTGGAATATTTTTATTTTTATTTCTGCCTCTGACCAATGCTATTTTCTATAAAACTCAGTCATTAAAGGTGGATTATCTCTTTGTAAACATGTATTATATAGTTACCGTGGTATAAAATATTAGATCTGAATCGAAGACTCCTCACCGGAAATGCTTCTATCGATTAACATTAATTTTATTTCGAATATTTTCTGGTCTAAAAAGTTGTGGTTGTTTAGCTAACGAACAATAGTGGTTACTGTTAACAGAGGCCAGAAATTGTATGGTGTAATTTTGTCACAAAAAAACATAAATTATACGCATTATCGCTTATAACTATGGAATAAAACAATACAACCAATCAATCTGGGACATTTGACGTTCAGTACGTAGCCATAGGAACAGCCTAATGCTCTCTATTGTTATATGGTATCACCCGAATGGTCTGTTCTAAAAATAGACAAATAAACGGTCCCAATAAAATATTTGTAATAAATTCAATAATAATTGATAGAAGCCTTTCCGGACAGGGGTCTTCAGTTCATATTTATTATTTTATACCCACGCAACTATTTCAAATTTGTTATTTAAAGAGATAATCCATCTTTAAAATTAAAAACCCTATGGTGCATGAAAGGAACAGACTAGAGTCACAACATATCAGTGTTTGAAATCTGCTGTTTATTCCGGTGTGCTACGAGAGCTAAATTCTTTCGCAAAGCCCTCTGGCAAGGGTGATTTTTAGCCCTCCCAGATTATTAAAAAATAAGTAGAATTAAAACAGTAGAATTAAAACAGGCGGCTCGCTTTGTCCACTCTAATCACGACACTGGATCACTTATTACGGCATACTGACACACTGTAGCTGTTCTGTTTTCATTGATGCAGTTGGTCTCTGTTAGTGCAGAAACGATAGCATAGTTCTCCAAAAACCAACATTCACCACAATACTCAAGCTCGCTGGATCAGATTCGATTTCGCAGATGAGCAGTGTGTCAAGTATCTCAAGCCATGATGAGAGAACCAGCACAAAATTTTAACACCTGTTCCATGATAATATATTTTGCAGTAGGTGAAAGTCCCATTACATGATTTAGATGACCTTTGTGAGCCGATTTCACGATAAACTTGGATTGATTACCCTGGAAAATGTTGTGATTGTAAGTGACGCAATATGAAATTAACACACAAAAGTCAGCCAGGGGCCTGTACTATAGATTTACAATTGCGTGTTTGACCATGTGTACAAGGTTATGTGGGGCACACAGAAGGTGTCGATTACCATAGACCTCCACTCTTATTCTTACAGTGAAAAGGCGACTTCTTGCAAAGCCTCGTTTACATGCATGGTGACCAATAAAATAATAGGTTTACCACATGTGACTTGATTGACCAATGAAAAAAAATATTCCTCGGAGACACTCATTGATATGTTATCGCTAATGCATGGGTAATCCGTGTTCTATTGTATTAGTGGTAATCGGTATCCTTTAAATAATCGCTCAGTGAGTACGCCGCAACCGTTCGTGCATTGTGTTATATGTCATCAATGGTTATCGTCTGTTCCAACAATTCAAGTTTTAAGATGTATTTCAATTTCTAGTTGGGTTGTCATGCAAAATCACTGGAGTATTATATTGAATACCATTCTGATCAAACCCAATCACCCATCGGTAATGAGCACACGGGTATAATCTACTCTATTACAATACAGTGGTCTATTGCACTTCACGCCTCCTGTGTACCTCCCATAACCTTGTACACCTGTTCAAACACGGCAATTGTAAATCTATAGTACAGGCCCCAGATCATGTAAAAAATCTCGAGCTGAGACTTTGACCTACTATATATGAAATACATGATTAAAGTGATGTGAAGCACTCCAGTAGGGTGATCAAATAGAAATGGAGAATAATCTTAAAGTGATGTGAAGCACTCCAGTAGGGTGATCAAATAGAAATTAAGAATAATCTTAAAGTGATGTGAAGCACTCCAGTAGGGTGATCAAATAGAAATGGAGAATAATCTTAAAGTGATGTGAAACACTCCGGTAGGGTGATCAAATAGAAATGGAGAATAATCTTAAAGTGATGTGAAGCACTCCAGTAGGGTGATCAAATAGAAATGGAGAATAATCTTAAAGTGATGTGAAACACTCCGGTAGGGTGATCAAATAGAAATTAAGAATAATCTTAAATTGATGTGAAGCACTCCAGTAGGGTGATCAAATAGAAATTAAGAATAATCTTAAAGTGATGTGAAGCACTCCAGTAGGGTGATCAAATAGAAATTAAGAATAATCTTAAAGTGATGTGAAGCACTCCAGTAGGGTGATCAAATAGAAATAGAGAATAATCTTAAAGTGATGTGAAACACTCCGGTAGGGTGATCAAATAGAAATTAAGAATAATCTTAAAGTGATGTGAAGCACTCCAGTAGGGTGATCAAATAGAAATTAAGAATAATCTTAAAGTGATGTGAAGCACTCCAGTAGGGTGATCAAATAGAAATTAAGAATAATCTTAAAGTGATGTGAAGCACTCCAGTAGGGTGATCAAATAGAAATTAAGAATAATCTTAAAGTGATGTGAAGCACTCCAGTAGGGTGATCAAATAGAAATTAAGAATAATCTTAAAGTGATGTGAAGCACTCCAGTAGGGTGATCAAATAGAAATTAAGAATAATCTTAAAGTGATGTGAAGCACTCCAGTAGGGTGATCAAATAGAAATTAAGAATAAACTTAAAGTGATGTGAAGCACCCCAGTAGGGTGATCAAATAGAAATTAAGAATAATCTTAAAGTGATGTGAAGCACTCCAGTAGGGTGATCAAATATAAATTAAGAATAATCTTAAAGTGATGTGAAGCACTCGGTAGGGTGATCAAATAGAAATTAAGAATAATCTTAAAGTGATGTGAAGCACTCCAGTAGGGTGATCAAATAGAAATTAAGAATAATCTTAAAGTGATGTGAAGCACTCCAGTAGGGTGATCAAATAGAAATTAAGAATAATCTTAAAGTGATGTGAAGCACTCGGTAGGGTGATCAAATAGAAATTAAGAATAATCTTAAAGTGATGTGAAGCACTCCAGTAGGGTGATCAAATAGAAATTAAGAATAATCTTAAAGTGATGTGAAGCACCCCAGTAGGGTGATCAAATAGAAATTAAGAATAATCTTAAAGTGATGTGAAGCACTCCAGTAGGGTGATCAAATAGAAATTAAGAATAATCTTAAAGTGATGTGAAGCACTCCAGTAGGGTGATCAAATAGTAATTAAGAATAATCTTAAAGTGATGTGAAGCACTCCAGTAGGGTGATCAAATAGAAATTAAGAATAATCTTAAAGTGATGTGAAACACTCCAGTAGGGTGATCAAATAGAAATGGAGAATAATCTTAAAGTGATGTGAAACACTCCGGTAGGGTGATCAAATAGAAATTAAGAATAATCTTAAAGTGATGTGAAGCACTCCAGTAGGGTGATCAAATAGAAATTAAGAATAATCTTAAAGTGATGTGAAGCACTCCAGTAGGGTGATCAAATAGAAATAGAGAATAATCTTAAAGTGATGTGAAACACTCCGGTAGGGTGATCAAATAGAAATTAAGAATAATCTTAAAGTGATGTGAAGCACTCCAGTAGGGTAAATAGAAATTAAGAATAATCTTAAAGTGATGTGAAGCACTCCAGTAGGGTGATCAAATAGAAATTAAGAATAATCTTAAAGTGATGTGAAGCACTCCAGTAGGGTGATCAAATAGAAATTAAGAATAATCTTAAAGTGATGTGAAGCACTCCAGTAGGGTGATCAAATAGAAATTAAGAATAATCTTAAAGTGATGTGAAGCACTCCAGTAGGGTGATCAAATAGAAATTAAGAATAATCTTAAAGTGATGTGAAGCACTCCAGTAGGGTGATCAAATAGAAATTAAGAATAATCTTAAAGTGATGTGAAGCACTCCAGTAGGGTGATCAAATAGAAATTAAGAATAATCTTAAAGTGATGTGAAGCACTCCAGTAGGGTGATCAAATAGAAATTAAGAATAATCTTAAAGTGATGTGAAGCACTCCAGTAGGGTGATCAAATAGAAATTAAGAATAATCTTAAAGTGATGTGAAGCACTCCAGTAGGGTGATCAAATAGAAATTAAGAATAATCTTAAAGTGATGTGAAGCACTCCGGTAGGGTGATCAAATAGAAATTAAGAATAATCTTAAAGTGATGTGAAGCACTCCGGTAGGGTGATCAAATAGAAATTAAGAATTATCTTAAAGTGATGTGAAGCACTCCGGTAGGGTGATCAAATAGAAATGGAGAATAATCTTAAAGTGATGTGAAGCACTCCAGTAGGGTGATCAAATAGAAATTAAGAATAATCTTAAAGTGATGTGAAGCACTCCAGTAGGGTGATCAAATAGAAATTAAGAATAATCTTAAAGTGATGTGAAGCACTCCAGTAGGGTGATCAAATAGAAATTAAGAATAATCTTAAAGTGATGTGAAGCACTCCAGTAGGGTGATCAAATAGAAATTAAGAATAATCTTAAAGTGATGTGAAGCACTCCAGTAGGGTGATCAAATAGAAATTAAGAATAATCTTAAAGTGATGTGAAGCACTCCAGTAGGGTGATCAAATAGAAATTAAGAATAATCTTGCTAAAAGTAGTTATTTGTTATGAATATTAATCCAAATTGATGATACACATGGCCATTTTTATATACTAATTAAATGCAATGACTCTCGATGGCAAAATTATTTGTATTAGATTATCGCCGATAGTTGCATCCTGAATTTAGATGTAAATATTTACAATTGGGCATATTTCAGACTAATATTTTCTATGGAATGGTATGGTCGATTTATTGGAAATATTTGGCGATGTTAGTAGAATGCATAGCGCCTGAGTAGTAACTTATCAATTTCACACTTGACGGTGACTGAGTGGGCTCTGTCTCATGGAGGTGCTTCCCCGGGAGCGGCCAGGCCCATGCAGGGGAGGTGGCATCTGGGTGAGGCATCCCATTTGGAGGGCTGAGATGGGAATGGCAATCTCATCTGGTCCAGTGTGGGTGGGTTGGACGCAGGACTGGGATGGGTGATTGTAATATCTTTTGTCCCAATAATGTTGAACTTATTATATACATGCATGTTGAACTTATTAAATATGTTATAACTATATATATTTGAGATCACAATAAAAATATTTAAAAAAAAACAAAAACTTCTCCTTCCAGGTTATTGATGTAGTTTGTTCACGGATACTCGAACTCGCTGGATCAGATTCAATCTCACGAATGAGCAGTGCATCGAGTATGTCAAGTTTAAATACTGCCGTGATGAGAGAACCGGCAAGAAATCTCTCCAAGAAACCCGTAATTCAGCCGAGGGTTTCTCTTCTCAGTAAAAAGGACAAAAATGTAGCAAGAAGCTTCGAGGACTTGACGGACAAAACATTCAAAAAAGTGCTAGATTTAAAGGATGATTCTGATACAGCATCGATAGGGAGCTCGACTAGTTCAGATCGTCTCAGTGTGTTGAGCCGACATACCTCGCGAGATTCCGGTGAAATTACAAACATCCAGTCGTTAGTGAACATATTCTCACAACTCGATTACGATCAGGATGTTAAAGATAGTGCAATCATGTATGAGGTAAGGTTGTGTTTATGATCAGGACGTTAAAGATATAGAGGATCCAGGGACGCTGGAGAAGGGGGGCATGCGGGAGCACTTGCCCCCTTGCACTGGCCCAAGGGAGACCAGTGGGTACCCGAAAAGTGCCCTTCTGACTGGTTTGCCCCCTTGCCCTTTGATGCTCTGGGCATCCCTGAGATAATTTCTAATGAATCGCAATTCTATTTGAAATTTATTAACCGAGTGCACTAAATTTGATTCGAGTCAAGCTTTACGTACAAATTAGGGGTGCCACGATTAATCGCATAATCGATGAACCGTTGATAAAGCCGATAATCGATTACCATTTCTGTCGTCGATTAATCTCTGTTATTTATTTCGGACGTCGGAAAGTGCTGGGTATTATTGAATACCGTGTTTGTTTTACACAGTTTAATCTACAATCGTGCATCAGAGAGATTCCGACAACATGAGTATACTTAGATGTTACTAGTATAAGCTATCACTTATCATGTGGTGGCTGCTGAATGAAACTCACTATTATCAATTACTTAACTTGTTCTGAGTCCTGAAATTTCTTGGTGAGAGCCACATTTGTGATTGTTATCCACACTCTGGAAGTTTGCTGAAACTTACAATTTCCATAACATTAGATTCCTTTTTTTAGGAACCGCCAGCGGTCCGTCATGCATTCCTACTTTATATTGTTTGTATGTTTGGCTATTCATAACAGTGAAATTATTGGCTATGTTCGTTCTAATGAACTCTCAATTATTATAACCATGACATCGCCAAGAAATGTGCTGGTATTGAATACATTGTGCTCATTAGTCATCACCGGTGGTTTATGGTGCACAAGTTTTTTAACCAACACCCAGCCAATAGGCCATATTACGGAATACTTCCAGTGTTATTTATATTAGGTACGATTAATCGATTATAATCGATTATTGACGACTGATTATCGATTATCAAACTTAGTAATCGTGGCACCTCTAGTACAAATTGAAAAAGACATATTCCCTGAACTAATTTACACCCCATGGTACACACTACACAGGGTACACATGGTTACTTCTGGTTACTTTAACTCTCAACTAATGTTACATTGGTTACTGTTATTATTATTTTTTTTGAAATCTCAGGGTACAACTACCAGGGTACATTAGGTACAAATTAGAAGGCTATTAACCCTTTTATTCTAAATACTCATTGATGGGTAGTTCCCTTAGGAAATGTTCAGGTATTTTGTTGAATGTATTATCTGAACATTTCCCTCCAATAAATAGGACTCCTTCTGCACTTTTATTAACTGTTGTCTGCTTATTTTTCCTGAACACCCCACCAGATGAATAATAGATTATTTCAATGTATACATCCATAATTTAGTGGGAGAATCCATTCAGTATAGAAAGTGCAAATATATACCGGTATTAACATCCAAGGGTTGATAAATCCTCATGTCAACCTCGAAACAATGCAACTAGTGCTTTATTATCTGATCTACCAATGTTATGAAGCCCATTAGGCCCAGGGTTTGGTCTGCCACTTGCCAAATTTGCCATTGGCAAAAATAATTCTTATTTTGCAAAAAACAAAAATTATTGGCTAAAATTTTGGCAGTCACTTTTGATTCCTCAAGGAAGTTTAATAATTGTCAACTAATACCACTAATTTCAGGAAACTCTTTCAATAATGGTTTTAATGGTGGTGATTTATAAGATTATGAAAAGTTTACACCTCTATCAAGATGCAATTAATCTGATACCATTAGTATCAACAGGTGCATGGATTGTTTGCTAGTATGTCTGGTGGTGGTGTTTACATAGCTAATCCTCTTTATTTTGATGTGCCTTTCTGATGAAGAAACTCTTCTACAATTCATTGTTATGCTGTTGGTTTATTGTTCTATGATAAACCCAAGTATATTGGCGAGAATTATTAATAACTAGCTGATGTGCCCGAGTTCGTCCGGACTACTTAGGGATTTCTTTGTGATTGCCTCCGTCTGTTCAAATACTGAGCAATCAATGTTGAAAAGTATTAGGAGAAAGAAAAAAAACGGTCCAGAAACATGCCTATATATATGAGCATATATGAGTGAGGTCAAGGTCAGGGACACAGTCGCACATGAAATTGGACCTGCCCATATTGTCCCCAGGATCAAAGTAGGCCTACGTACCAAATTTGAGTTGGATCGGTGGAGCAGTTTTCGAGTCTATAACACACACACATACATACATACAGAAGTTCCAAAATATATAATAGATGAACTGCTTTCCTATCGATATCAAAGGTTGCTCAAGCAGCGATTTTCAAAATAATCAAATTAAAAGACACAATGTTGTAGAAACTGATAGCATTTGGCAACTTCTAACAGCATTTGGCAAAAATTATTTTCATTTGACAAAATATTTGGCAAAAGTAAATTTCGGGGCAAGTGCGGATCCTGATTAGGCCTGAAATACCTTACTGGCTCAGGTGTATAATATAACATGGATCCATCGAATGCACAATAATATGATGCAAGTCAAAATTTAACCCAGGGATTTATATCAACCTACAATTCCTATTAATAACTCATGATGTTGCGTGAGCTTGTTATTGATTGACCCATCATTCCTATTTGTGTTTTAAATAACAAATTTGAAATAGTTGCGTGGGTATAAAATAATAAATATGAACTGAAGACCCCTGTCCGAAAAGGCTTCTATCAATTAATATTGATTTTATTTCAAATATTTTATTTTGAAATGAGATGATTAATTGGGACACTTTATTTGTCTATTTTTAGAACAGACCATTCGGTTGATACCATATAGCGATAGAGAGCATTAGGCTGTTCACATGGCTACGTGCCGAATGTCAAATGTCCCAGATTGATTGTTTGTATTGTTTTGTTCCACACATATGAGCGATAATGAGTATAATTAACGTTTATTTGTGACAAAATTACACAATAAAATTTCTGGTCTCTGTTAACAGTAACCACTATTGTTCATTAGCTAAACAACCACACCTTTTTAGAACAGAAAATAGTTGAAATAAAATGAATATTAATCGATAGAAGCATTTCCGGACAGGAGTCTTCGATTCATATCTAATATTTTATACCCCAGTAACTATATAATACATGTTTACAAAGAGATAATCCACCTTTATATCCCGGTAACTATATAATACATGATTACAAAGAGATAATCCACCTTTATACCCCGGTAACTATATAATACATGTTTACAAAGAGATAGACCACCTTTATACCCCAGTAACTATATAATACATGTTTACAAAGAGATAGACCACCTTTATACCCCAGTAACTATATAATACATGTTTACAAAGAGATAGACCACCTTTATACCCCAGTAACTATATAATACATGTTTACAAAGAGATAGACCACCTTTATACCCCAGTAACTATATAATACATGTTTACAAAGAGATAGACCACCTTTATACCCCAGTAACTATATAATACATGTTTACAAAGAGATAGACCACCTTTATACCCCAGTAACTATATAATACATGTTTACAAAGAGATAGACCACCTTTATACCCCAGTAACTATATAATACATGTTTACAAAGAGATAGACCACCTTTATACCCCAGTAACTATATAATACATGTTTACAAAGAGATAATCCACCTTTATACCCCAGTAACTATATAATACATGTTTACAAAGAGATAGACCACCTTTATACCCCAGTAACTATATAATACATGTTTACAAAGAGATAGACCACCTTTATACCCCAGTAACTATATAATACATGTTTACAAAGAGATAGACCACCTTTATACCCCAGTAACTATATAATACATGTTTACAAAGAGATAGACCACCTTTATACCCCAGTAACTATATAATACACGTTTACAAAGAGATAGACCACCTTTATACCCCAGTAACTATATAATACACGTTTACAAAGAGATAGACCACCTTTATACCCCAGTAACTATATAATACATGTTTACAAAGAGATAGACCACCTTTATACCCCAGTAACTATATAATACATGTTTACAAAGAGATAGACCACCTTTATACCCCAGTAACTATATAATACATGTTTACAAAGAGATAGACCACCTTCATACCCACAGTAACTATATAATACATGTTTACAAAGAGATAGACCACCTTTATACCCCAGTAACTATATAATACATGTTTACAAAGAGATAGACCACCTTTATACCCCAGTAACTATATAATACATGTTTACAAAGAGATAGACCACCTTTATACCCCAGTAACTATATAATACATGTTTACAAAGAGATAGACCACCTTTATACCCCAGTAACTATATAATACATGTTTACAAAGAGATAGACCACCTTTATACCCCAGTAACTATATAATACATGTTTACAAAGAGATAGACCACCTTTATACCCCAGTAACTATATAATACATGTTTACAAAGAGATAGACCACCTTTATACCCCAGTAACTATATAATACATGTTTACAAAGAGATAGACCACCTTTATACCCCAGTAACTATATAATACATGTTTACAAAGAGATAGACCACCTTTATACCCCAGTAACTATATAATACATGTTTACAAAGAGATAGACCACCTTTATACCCCAGTAACTATATAATACATGTTTACAAAGAGATAGACCACCTTTATACCCCAGTAACTATATAATACATGTTTACAAAGAGATAGACCACCTTTATACCCCAGTAACTATATAATACATGTTTACAAAGAGATAGACCACCTTTATACCCCAGTAACTATATAATACATGTTTACAAAGAGATAGACCACCTTTATACCCCAGTAACTATATAATACATGTTTACAAAGAGATAGACCACCTTTATACCCCAGTAACTATATAATACATGTTTACAAAGAGATAGACCACCTTTATACCCCAGTAACTATATAATACATGTTTACAAAGAGATAGACCACCTTTATACCCCAGTAACTATATAATACATGTTTACAAAGAGATAGACCACCTTCATACCCACAGTAACTATATAATACATGTTTACAAAGAGATAGACCACCTTTATACCCCAGTAACTATATAATACATGTTTACAAAGAGATAGACCACCTTTATACCCCAGTAACTATATAATACATGTTTACAAAGAGATAGACCACCTTTATACCCCAGTAACTATATAATACATGTTTACAAAGAGATAGACCACCTTTATACCCCAGTAACTATATAATACATGTTTACAAAGAGATAGACCACCTTTATACCCCAGTAACTATATAATACATGTTTACAAAGAGATAGACCACCTTTATACCCCAGTAACTATATAATACATGTTTACAAAGAGATAGACCCCCTTTATACCCCGGTAACTATATAATACATGTTTACAAAGAGATAGACCCCCTTTATACCCCGGTAACTATATAATACATGTTTACAAAGAGATAGACCACCTTTATACCCCGGTAACTATATAATACATGTTTACAAAGAGATAGACCACCTTTATACCCCGGTAACTATATAATACATGTTTACAAAGAGATAGACCACCTTTATACCCCGGTAACTATATAATACATGTTTACAAAGAGATAGACCACCTTTATACCCCGGTAACTATATAATACATGTTTACAAAGAGATAGACCACCTTTATACCCCGGTAACTATATAATACATGTTTACAAAGAGATAGACCACCTTTATACCCCAGTAACTATATAATACATGTTTACAAAGAGATTGACCACCTTTATACCCCAGTAACTATATAATACATGTTTACAAAGAGATAGACCACCTTTATACCCCAGTAACTATATAATACATGTTTACAAAGAGATAGACCACCTTCATACCCACAGTAACTATATAATACATGTTTACAAAGAGATAGACCACCTTTATACCCCAGTAACTATATAATACATGTTTACAAAGAGATAGACCACCTTTATACCCCAGTAACTATATAATACATGTTTACAAAGAGATAGACCACCTTTATACCCCAGTAACTATATAATACATGTTTACAAAGAGATAGACCACCTTTATACACCAGTAACTATATAATACATGTTTACAAAGAGATAGACCACCTTTATACCCCAGTAACTATATAATACATGTTTACAAAGAGATAGACCACCTTTATACCCCGGTAACTATATAATACATGTTTACAAAGAGATAGACCCCCTTTATACCCCGGTAACTATATAATACATGTTTACAAAGAGATAGACCACCTTTATACCCCGGTAACTATATAATACATGTTTACAAAGAGATAGACCACCTTTATACCCCGGTAACTATATAATACATGTTTACAAAGAGATAGACCACCTTTATACCCCGGTAACTATATAATACATGTTTACAAAGAGATAATCCTCCTTTAATATCCCAAAATTATCTCATCATAACAAACACAATAGTGTGAAACACATGTGGTGGCAATTATCTCATCATAACAAACACAATAGTGTGAAACACATGTGGTGGCAATTATCTCATCATAACAAACACAATAGTGTGAAACACATGTGGTGGCAATTATCTCATCATAACAAACACAATAGTGTGAAACACATGAGGTGGCAATTATCTCATCATAACAAACACAATAGTGTGAAACACATGTGGTGGCAATTGAACATTTCGCTCAGCATAATTTTAGTAAAAAGAAAAATAACTAACTAAAATAAAATAAAGGGAGAAAAAAAAAAGGTGATTGAAAAAAAAAGAAGTAGAATAATAGATAAATGAAAAAGAAGAAAAGTGGGGGGGGGGGGGGGGGGTATGGAGGAAAAAGGAAGAAAGATAGACCTACAGGAGGGATAGGACAGAAAGTGAGTTACAGACAAATAGATAGAAATTAAGAGTGTGGTAGTAATATATTAGATGGCAATATCTGTTGTCTACCGTTTATCATTATCAATCCTATTTTTTGGAAAATATGCCCTTAATCTGGTAATTATCGTGATTTATGAACTCTGTTTTTGTATGATTTAGTATGGGACTTTTAGAAGAAAGTTTATGATCATATAATAATGAAGTTTACTACAAGACATTTATACTGCTCCACTCAAGTCATTTTGATGTTATATTCTGCATCTTTCATTTTACAGGAGCAACTCAATGAGTCAGAGGAGACGTGGAAACTGCTCGCTAAAGAAAAAGATCCAGCTGTGTTGTGCGTGATCATGTGGGACTGGATCGACCAACTTAGGGTCAGTATCAGCTATAATTGTACCACCCCCCTTTAAAAAGTGGGGTATACTGTTTTGCACCTGTCTGTCCATCCATCCGTCCGGTGTACATTTGAGCCTTAACCCTTTCAGGGCCAGGGACCGATCTCATCGGCCCTAATTTACTGTCTACAAAATCGGTCCTAAATTTTTTTTTTTTTAAATGGGGTATGCTTAAGCATGCTATAGCGAATTTAAAAACAAACTGGTTAAAACCTTAGGGGCATGTTATAACTCAAAACTATCACCAAGTATTCATAGTAATAATTTTGATGCCCATGAAAAATGTAAGATTCCCTGGCACTAAACCTACAAAATAAGTATGTTAAAGAATATTGGAAAAAATTATTAAAATTGTAAAAAATTGTAAAAAATAATAACTGATGAAAAATTGTTAGGCCAATGCATTCTCTTATATATGCGAGGCAACATATGGTCGACTCGCATGTATAAGAGAATGCATTGGCACAGGGTATATGGGTTGATACAAAAATCGGACCTGGCACTGAAAGGGTTGAAGTGGTCAGGGGAGGAGCCTAAGCCAATGTTAGACATGATCGACCACCTAATGTCAGACTTCCACCTAATACATGTTATCCTGACATGATCGACCACCTAATGTCAGACTTCCACCTAATACATGTTATCCTGTACAATTTAGGAGTTAAGTGGTAGTCTTAAGTGGTCAAACTTGTCAAAAAGAAAGACAACTAAAAGACCAAATGTATGGGTGTCCATGTGCGCATCCGTCCGTCCATCCGATGTCTGTACATTTCATAAATTGTACATTAGTGCTCGGATCTCAATATAATTTGGTGTGGATGTTCACTACTATGAGGACATTCAATGGAGTCTTTAATCATTTTGTTTGGGTTTTCCATTCCAGAGTTATTTATCTTTGTTTATCTAGAAATGTCGGCTTTTTGTCTGTCTGAGCAGATATCTCACCCACCGGTTGTCGGATCTCAATGAAATTTGGATGGATGTTCACTACTATGAGGACATTCAATAGAGGGTTCAATCATTTTGTTCGACTTTCCTGTTCTAGTTAACCCTTTCTTTACTAGATACTCATTGACGAGTAGTTATCCTTGTTCAGATAGTAGAAATGTTTAGATTGAAAACTTCTATCTTCACCGTCAAGAAATATCAGTCTTTAACCCTTTCATGACGGGGGCTTCCTGAATTTTTTCGAAAACCCTGTACCAATGCATTCTTTTATATATGCGAATCGACCATAGGTCGCCTCGCATATATAAGAGAATGCATTGGCCTAACAAATTTTATATTATTTTTAAAGTTGTTAAAAAATGTAAGAAAAAATTACAAAAAATGATAAAAAAAATTGTTAATGGAGTAAGAAATAATGATAAAAAAATATAAAAATTGTTAAAGGTACGGTTGGCCTTGGCGGTGGGTATCCTGTGAAAATATTTCCACCCGTCAAAAACCGCCACAAACAGAAAGAACATCAAAATGTAGACAGACTTTGTCCGTATATAAATAAGAAATATCACATAAACAGTATGTTATTCTCATATGTTTAACCATTGTTATGTAAACAAAATCATAAAAAGTTACTTTTCTGGTGTGTGTTTATATTATGATGGTAAACATAAAGAGCGTTTTTTGTTGGTGAATTCCTGATATGGAACTAATAAAGAGCGTTTATGCCATTTGTGTGTGATTAGCCAGTAGCATTGTGCTGTCCTCTGTAACCCAATCAGGCTCTTGCTTAGGTAAAATATAGTAGGTATTTATGATAACATGCTGTTTACGCGATGGTCATGGTATATATGAACGAAACTGTATGCGTTTTAATGTTTTTCTGTTTACGGTGTTTGGAACAAATATGAATATTTTCGACAATTAAGGCCTCACGTGCCTTTAAAGAATGTAAAAAAAAATGATTAAAATTGATAAAGAAAGTAAGAAAAAATGATAAAAAATGATAAAATTGTTAAAGAATGTAAGATTAAATGATAAAATTGTTAAATAATATAATAAAAAATGATAAAAATTGTTATAGAATGTAAGAAAAAATTATAAAAAAAATTATAAAAATTGTTAAAGAATGTAAGAAAAAAAAGAAAAAAAAAAGGATAAAAATTGTTAAAGAATGTAAGAATAAAATGATAAAAAATTGTTAGGCCAATGCATTCTCTTATGTATGCGAGGCGACCTATGGTCGACTCACATATATAAGAGAATACATTGGCACATGGTCTTGAATGTTGCGCCAGTGCAGCTCCTATCATGAAAGGGATATTGTTCATCGTCACAGTGTAGTGGGAAATCATGACCATTTGGAGAACAACTTTAGTTTATTGATTGACGCTGTACAGTGCGCAGTGTGAATGCTATGCACAAGTAGCGGCTTTATCTGATGCTGTCTTTAGTATGGCATATTTCGTGTCTCATTGACAACTTTGGAAGTTGTGAAATACCAAATTCACTTTTACTTGTCCATTGCTGATTCTGTTCTTTTTGTGCAACCAGGAGGTCACATGGGATTTTCTCAAAAAATTTCTATAGTAAATTATCCTTGATGACACGCATATGTGCATTATTTATACATGGCCCAAGTTTAGTGCCTTTGTGGCGAGCACGACGTTTTAAGATTGCTGTAGAATACATATACAGTTTTCATAATATTTGTTACAATAACAGTCTCCAATATTCTTTTCAAATCTATTTGTGTTCTTCAAAGCGATCACACTATCAAGCCTTAAAATAGTGTGTCTGTCATTTGCAGAATGAGTTCCCCAGAGGGTGAATATAGTGACCCTATCCCACGTCAGGGTGAAGTTTCAACTGCTATGGAAGACCTACGATCAGATTGAAGTTCCCCAGTTGAAGTTGGTGATGTTAACCCTTTACCCAACAAACCGGCCAAAACCGGCCAAATAAAGCTTCAACAGCCTAAAATATCTTCGGTCTGTCTCAATAGAACCATACAAATATGGATACCATTGGAACCGGCTCCTTGACCACATTGTGATAGTTACAGTTATGCCCTGTGCCAATGCATTCTCTTATATATGCGAGTCGACCATAGGTCGCCTCGCATATATAAGAGAATACATTGGCCTAAAAAAAATCTTTTTTTAACACTTTTTACCATTTTTTCTTACATTCTTTAACAATTTTATAATTTTTAATGTGTTAAGCCAATGCATTCTCTTATATATGCGAGGCGACCTTTGGTCGACTCGCATATATAAGAGAATGCATTGGCACAGGGCCCTTCTGTTGGGTAAAGGGTTAACCCTTTAGTCACCTCGATTATGCATGAACAGAAGGGAAAAAGTACTAAAAACAATGTTAATTTGAGACTATAAATACTTCCCAGAAGATGAGGCCTAAACAGAATGAGGTCCCCAGAGGGTGAATTTAGTGATGTGCAGGCTAGCATAACTAATTCACCCTCTGGGGACCTCATTCTGTAATTGAGAGACACACTATTTCAAAGCTTGCACACTATGTAGTAAAATTATACACTATTTTTCATCTTGTGTTGTTTTGTTTTCTTATAGGAGCCCATACTCAAAGCACAAGATATCCAAGAAATCCTGTCATACCACAATGATATCGATGCTTGTCTGATGCGGCTAGAAAAAGTATGAGCAATATTACAAAGTTTGCTTTACAAACACCTAGAAACTTATTCATATACTTAGAGACCTGTTTTTATTTTATTAGTGGTGAACCTTCAGGCGATTCGCAGAAACAATTGGAGTGTAGCAAGAGGGAGAACTCTATCTTGATAGCAATCTGAATCACTCTCCAATAAAGGCAAAATGTCATTTGATTTAAGAAATTTTGCTCAGCCACAAACCATTTTATTATGCCTTTATAGACAAATAATACTAGTGTACTCAATCTGCAGTTGGTCTGTGTTTTATTCACAGAAAAAGTTATTTGTGGTCTTGAAATAGATTTTTATAAAAATAATGTTGTTGTAAAATTGTGGCCTGGAAGAGATGCAACATCTTTAATTAAGCTTGTTTGCCAGGGGACACCATTTTATTGCACACCCAATGGCTTATTTGTGCGAAATACAGCAAAATACAGAAGAATTGAAACGTTCATTAAAAAAATGTGTATTGTTCTTGAACAATACAAACCTATTACGTCAACAACGTCACTGGTGACGTCAACTTTAACAGAAAATGTCTTCGCTAAATTATGGGGTATAATCTACATTAAGCACATGTTTGTTCAATTAAATACAACAATATCGACCTCAATGTTAGTATGTTACAAGCTGCAATCTTCAGAGTGTGCAATAAACATAGCACAACACAGTTGTGTGAACATGTTAACGTTATTGCACTCGTTTGTCGTGCTGCCAGGTAAAACTCGAACCTCCGGTTCTCATTTTACCATCGCGTCACAACAAACTCATGCAATAACGTTAACCAGTTCACACACTTGTGTCATTCTATCTATTTTTTTTTTTCTTTTTTTTTTTCAACAGAATACGAAGCAGTTATTGTTATATTTTGCGAAGTTCATCTCGAGGCTTCATCCGTTATCTACGGAGCAGGAAGACAGAATGATGCAGAAGATCTTATCATTCGTAACTCACCAGAACGTCATCTTCGATTCCATCTCGGACATGAATCAGTCAAACATGGGTTCATCAAGTACAATTAATTCATCGTATGTCGGAGAAGCATGGTCAGATATGAAGCGGAACTTTGTGTTTATTGTAGTGAGGCTGTTTCGTCATATGGTTGACTCTCAATTAAGGACACCAAGATGATAGTTAACATAATTAAGAGATTGTGAATTTTTGTTGTTGCAAGAAATATTTTGATATTAACTCACAAATCAACTGTAGCTTCGCCGTCATGTGATACTCATGTCCCTCCACCGTCATGTGATACTCATGTCCCTCCACTTTAACTCCACCAAATTCTAATGCTGGAGCTGAAAGATCAGCCCGATATTAGTATATTTTTGGTTGTTTTCACCCCTGGTTTAACCAACCGTTCCATGACTGGAGCTTCCTGAAATTTCGCGAAAACCCTGTGCCAATGCATTCTCTTATATATGCGAGTCTCCTATAGGGAGCCTCCGATATATAAGAGAATACATTGTCCTAACAGTATTTACATTGACCTTGTAAGCCAGTGCATTCTCTTATATATGTGAGGCTTTCTATGGGATCTGGGGAATTGAAAAATTAAGTGGACCTTTAATGTTTAGATGGACCTACACAGAAAACTACTTAATTGTTAAGCGAATTCACCAACTGAATGAATCTATGCTATCTGAAGACCACATCAAGCATATTATATAACAATAAAACTGTCAAAAAGATTACTTTAATCATATTTTTATATATACAAGAACTGTTACATTGAAGAACCAGCCCAATTAATAAACATGTTGGTATGAAGGTCATTCACTAAAACATTAAATAGACCACAGTGTTAGAGATAGCTGGTCAGCTGGGGATTTCGCAGATGGACATATAACCTAAAACTCATCTCAGCCCAAAGGTTTTTATTAGTTCTTGCAAAATGGATGCTTAAAATTTTCCAGCACATACTAACATTCTGTTAACTGTCTTGAAGCAGTGTTGCTCTCTATTAATTGTCATTCGAGCATTTTACTAATTCAGCTCATGTACTTTTTATGGCAGTAATTCATTTCCTTTAATTTTGTTATACTCTTCCCATAATTTCCCTTCTAAAAATATTATTAAAGTAATCTTTTTGACATTTTTATTGTTATATAATATGCTTAATGTGTCTTCAGATAATATAGATTCATTCAGGTGGATTACTTCGCTTAACAATTAAGTAGTTTTCTGTCTAAACTTTCCACCTCCTGAGATCGCTCAGGCGTGGAAACCTGGAAACGAGGTGCTTAAGCTGTCTGTTGTTCAAGCCTGAGTTTAGTGTGCCTGTCATTTGCAGAATGAGGTCCCCGGATGGTGAATTTAGTGATGCTATCTGCAAAGTGGGCTAGCATCACCAAATTCACCCTGTAGTGACCTCATTCTGCATGTCCTCATCTGTTATGGAAGACATAGACTCAGATTGAAGTTCCGAAATCGTGAATATTGTGATGTACACCCATTGGGAACTCGATTATGCAATGTGTCTTCTGCCAATTTGCGGATATAGAGAAACTAGCTATGTGAAGAAGTTTCTATAGAAATTTGATAATAAAGAAATAAAAAAGATGAGGCCTAAGCAGAATGAGGTCCCCAGAGGGTGATGAATTTGGTGATGCTATCCCGCTATGCAGGATAGCATCACTAAATTCACCCTCTGGGGACCTCATTCTGCAAATGAGATACACTACACTCAGGCTCTCTGTTGTTATATATTCCACAGATAGTCACATAAAAAACGAGAACATGAAGAGAATGTTTAACCAAAAATAATTATTTATTTCTCATTGTTATTGTTGTTGAATTACCTTGGATATTTCTTCTAAATCACTCAGACTTCATCACCTTTGGTAGATCATGTGCAGTTGGGGTGGGATGGATGGAATGGGGCTTGAGGGTTTTGGGTGGGGTGGGTGGAAGAGGGGTTGAGGTTGTTGGGGTGTGGGGTGGGATTTGGGTTGACGGTGTTGGGCTGGGGTGGGCAGAACAGGGGTTAATGGTTTGGGGAGGGGTGGGTGAAATGGGGGTTGAGGGTGTTTGGGAACTGGCTTAGGAAATTCTCAATTACTTGTGTCAGGTCAGACCCAACAACAAATTCCCCACTAAATAATATAATAATTCCAACCTATTTCTGGTGTAAAATTTCCAACTATTGTTGTGTCAGGCATGAGATTTCCAACTATTGAAAATTTTGCCCAAAGTTTGGGAGGTGGAAGGGGTTAGACACCCCAACCCCTCCCCCCATGTTGTCACATCCATGCCTGCTTAAAATGTTTGCTTTAAACTTTCCATGACTGGAGCTTCCTGAAATTTTGCCTAAACCCTGTGCCATTGCATTCTCTTATATAATCGAGTCACAACCATAGGGAGCCTCGCATATTTAATAGAATACATTGGCCTAACAATATTTACCTTGAGCTTTTAAGCCAGTGCATTCTCTTATATATGCGAGGCTCCCTATGGGGAAACTCACATATATAATAGAATGCACTGGAACAGGATCTTTAATGCTGCACCAGCACAACTGTCATCATCAAAGGGTTAAAATTGAATGGGAGAGTCCATTCTATCATGAAAGGGTTAACATTCTTCACCTTAATAGCTGCCCTGTATTTCGTCTTGCGTCCTTATTAATCTGTTGGAGTTTTAGTCGTTTCTGTCAGGTTGTTTATATGCCTTCAGATTCATGTTATTGTTATCCTTGGACCCACTAACCTACATGTATCATGGTTTAAATTCATGTATTAAAACACCTCTTTGTTATCCATCTTGATGTGATGAAAACAGTATTTTAATGTTAAAAAAAGTTTTCTTCCAAGCTTCAAAATAGTGTGTCTGTCATTTGCCGAATGAGGTCCCCAGAGGGTGAATTTTAGTGTTGCTATCCCGCATGACAGGCTAGCATTGCCAAATTCAACCTATGTGCACCTCATTCCGCTTAGACCTCAACTGCTATGGGAAACCTAGGATCAGATTTAAGTTCCCCAGTTGAAGTTAATGATGTTCACCCATTAGTCACCTCGATTATGCATTTTAACTTCTGCAAATTAGGGGATATAGAAACTGAACAGGAGGGGAAAAGTAACTAAAAACAATGTTAATTTGGGACTATAGATACTTCCCAGAAGATAAGGCATAAGCAGAATGAGGTCCCCAGAGGGTGAATTTTGTGATGGTAGCCCGCTGTGCGGGGTATCATCACTAAATTCACCCTCTGGGGACCTCAGTCTGCAATGTCAGACACATTATTTCAAGGTTTGTTTCCTTCGTATGTTGTTCCATTCAGATTTATACTGTTAAAATTAAGCTATTTTAATATTGTGTTATTGTATAAGTTAGTAATTCGATTAAACCGTCCATTTTGAATGCTACATCTCTGTTATAAGTTTCTGTAATAAACGGGACAGACACGTCCAAATATTATACTCGCATTCTACCGATAATAGTTAAATGTGGTATTGCCTTTTTGTGAATTCGATGAAAGAGGCATAAATCCAACTTCATATTTCGTAACAAATTACTCAACAACAATGTCGCGTATGAATCAGTATCATGTATGTTTTTGTGTCTATTTTATTTTGTGACGAAATCACATAGTCATACAACTCTAATCATTATCATGTGTCGTACAACGTTTACATTGAGCTGAAAGATGGTCTATCTCTTCCTATAACAAGTTTTATATAGTTTCCAGGGTACAAAATAATAAATATAAATTGAAGACCCCTGTCTGGAAACACTTTATCAATTAACATTGATTTTATTTCAAATTTTCTGGTACATGTATAATATATATAAAATTAGTTGGGGACTTTTTACGGCTCGTTTTCATTCGGAACGTAGCATGCAAGATAATTCTATCTAAAAATATTAATAAAAAAATGTCCTACTTGATTATTGCATTCTGTCGAAAATGTTGATGTAAAATCAATATATCAGTTATAGAAACATTTCCAGACAGGAGTCTTCGACTCATATTATGTTATACCCTGGAAACTATATAAAACACATCATCTTTAAACGTTAAAATTAGTTGTTAGTCAACATTAAAGTTACATACCCAGTCTGAAACTCAAACATTTTCTATCCGATCGGAACCAAATTTTGTATATGAGTTTCTCAGACCAAAATACAGATCAAGTTCGAATATGGGTTTGATCCCAGTTTTTTTTTATGGAGTTATGACAATTTTTCTACTTATAATTCACGCATGCTACGATAATTCAAAAAAACATTATTTGATCAGAATCAAATTTGGTATATGATTTTCTCAGCCCAAAATACAGATCGAGTTCGAATATGAGTTTGATCCAATTTTTTTTAATGGAGTTATGGCCCTTTTTTCCAATTTTTTTTTTTTTTTTTTTGATATTCAACTCCTTGCTCAATTTAACAACAAAAAATATTTATAATTAATAAAAAAAAAATTAAATTAAAAAGAAAATCTATTTTTTCAATGAAATTGCTGAGACTCCTTTAATCATCTTCTCAGGAAGATTAATCTAACATGGTATGAAGGGGCCTACCTGTAGGTATTCAGATATTAACTCTTAATTCCCTACCCATCCTGTAAACACATGCTATCAATATCAAACTTAAATATTGGTTAGCCAATATGAATTATCTGTACCTTTATACAGGCACCATTTGGTGACCCAGCTTGTTTACACAATGTTACTACCAAGATAATTAATTAGTCTGACAGCTTCCACTGCATAGATACTGGTACCTCAGAGTAATACCTCTTGTAAAACATTGTAATGTGTGAAACCATTTTAATGAGGGCTACATAATTATTGTCTTTGATATGAACTGTAGTAATCTGTTTCAAGTTAGGGGGGTCATAGGGGTCATCATCCTCATCATATTATGGCTGTGTATATATATATTATACAGTTTAAAATTTGTTTTGTCTAAATATTTTTCTTGAGAGCTATACTGACCACCAGGGTATGGACTGTGTTCAGTTAATATCTCAGGTTAGGGTCCTTTGGTATTTCCAATGTTAACGTGACACTCCTAGTGCAAAATTAGTACTAGGACCCATAAATTCAAATAATTTGAGAATTTGTGTTATTATATACATTTGTCTATAAATGTAATTCTTAAGTACATTATGTTCAGTATATGCTCTAGTCTCTATAAATCAACATAAAAACTCTATAGATTATGATTCCGATCATAGCTATTTATTATCACCAAGGGATGGGTTAAACATCTGCTGATCGTGATCGGCCTCTCGTTAGATATGCATAAATAAATGTTTCCTATCAAAATGACTCTGGAATTTCGAGTTTGAATGCAACACAGCTGATTTTATCTGAAAATATGTCATTGATTAGTCAGTGAAGCGTTGCTTATAATAGCAACCACCAAGGGTGCTTATACCTAAGGCAGGTGAATGACGTCATATAATTTTTTTCTATATCCATCAGTGATTTTTCAAGATCGCGGGTATATATTTTGGACAAATTGTCACGTGACTTCCGGTTAGCAACCGTGTGGAGATTGCAAAAAACACGGAATTGGAAATGAAGCATCGCGATAAAAATGAAAGTAACTACTTCTCAACTTACAAAGAATTCACATGTGATTTAAGTCTATTAATTTCATTTAGACCAATTTCGTTGGTCAGCTTAATGAAAACGAAAAATGAAGAAGTCATGACGATAATCCACATAAGGTTTTACAATCCATGACATGTCTTGTCAATTTGGCATGTCGTCTCCGTCGTGACCACTGCATGATGTTACATAAATTATTCTTAGCGTTATGTCGCTGAAAAAAGGCAAATTTTAAATTTGTTTGATGTAATAAACTGTGAACATGTTGTTTTTGTTGAGAAACTGATTTCTGTTCTGTGCTGAAATTGCTACACAAAGTCTATGATTTTCAATGGAAGGGGAATAACTCTTTATTTATATATATGTAGAGTTATTCCCCTTACATTTAAAATAAACTATAATTTGAATTCTGTTGCATTCTGCGAGCCATAATCATAGCTGAAATCATTAAATCATTTCCCCCATTATGGCATAATGGGGGAAATGATTTAATGATTTCAGCTATTTTTTATTCTATGGGCACCTTCTGAGATCTATAGTATGATAATCATATTTTATGGCATCGATTGTTATTAAAATTTGTATATCAAGGTACTATAAAAAAATAATCCGAGACTCGAAAATTAAATGGGCCTTTAAATTATCAAGACGTGGGAAGCTGCATCATGAACTTGTAATGACTTCATTTACTTGTTCTAACTCTGTATCATTTGTCGATGCAAGATTCAATGTACATGTACATGTAGTTCAATTGGTCATTGTCACATGGTTTCATGCAAAAAGCCACAGAATCTCACAAATACTCTTATTTTCAATTAGTCATCTGTTAATTATTGGACACTTTTCGCATGATGAACTAAACTAATAAGAATTACGAATAGGGTACTATGTCACTAGAATTTGTGTTCTTTCTATCAGTTTTTGTTTTGCCATATCCTTATTTACGATTACAATCAAGAAGCCAAGCATTGGCAAGCGATCTTTGCATGCAATCATCGACCCTACCACTGAAAACAGCACAATAACCTGATATCAACACGATAAATTACAAACTAATCACTGCAAAAATATTCATAAATTACCATGAGTGGCATGAAGTTTAAAAACCACTATTTTCTCACAAATGGACTCGTAGTCATCAATTCTGCGAAAAGGTTATTAGACAATACAAGAAATTTATGACTGCTATGAGCTATTCGTAATTTTTATCTGTAGTAGTTCATTATGCGACAAGCCTTGAAATAGGGTGTCTGTCATTTGCAGAATGAGGTCCCCAGAGGGTGAATTTAGTGATGCTACCCCCGCATAGCGGGCTATCATCACCAAATTCACCCTCTGGGAACCTCATTCTGCTTACACCTCAGCAGAATGAGGTTCCCAGAGGGTGAATTTGGTGATGCTAGCCCACTATGCGGCGTAGCATCACTAAATTCACCCTCTGGGGACCTCATTCTGCAAATGACAGACACCCTATTTCAAGGTTTGTTCTGCGAAGGGTGTGAATTATTACATTAATTATTTGTTTATGATTTTCACGCCCGTAACATTTTATATTTTCATCACAATGACACATGATTTCTCTCACCGACCACTTGGATGCTTTCATACAGGTTTGCATATTTAAAAAATGTGTATGAATGGTTCCTCCATTATGTTTCTGGATGATTACTTTAGTTTTGATGACTGAAATGAAATTGTGTGTAATAAGCGCAAGTCTGCAAATAGTGTGCCTGTCATTTGAAGAATGAGGTCCCCAGAGGGTGAATTTAGTGACGTTATCCTGCACTGAATGGTTAGCATCATCAAATTAACCTTCTGGGAACCTCATTCATCTTAGGCCTCAAATGCTATGGGAGACCTAGGATCAGATTAAATATTCCTTGTTGAAGTTGGTGATGTTCACCAAACTTCACTCATTAGTCACCTCAATTATGCATTTATCTTCTGCAAATTAGGGCATATAGAATTATAGATACTTCCCAGAAGGGAAAAAGTAACTAAAAACAATGTTAATTTGATACTATAGATACTTCCCAGAAGATGAGGCCTAAGCAGAATGAGGTTCCAGTGAATTTGGTGATGCTAGCCCGCTGTGCGGGATAGCATCACTAAATTCACCCTCTGGGGATCTCATTCTGCAAAAGTAAGACACACTATCTGCTTGATTGAATAAATTCGACCTTTGGTTTGATGAATGATGGTGGGTATCTGATTTTGACCAAATTTGAATAATGGCTCCTACTTATGAATCTATTGGAAGAGTTTGAAACCATTGCTGTCAAATTTTGTTTATGCTTCCTGGACTGTTTACCAGGTGTTGATTTTGCAATGTAACCATGGTAACTCTAACAAACGTAATCCAATTTTGATCAAATTCAGTTAGCGAGTTTTACTCAGGCACACATTTTATTATGCCACGTACCTTTGTATGATGCGTACCTTTGTATGGGAAAAACAGAAGTATAGATCCACATCTGAGTTGTCATCATATTGTGCCTCCAGTCATATAAGTTATTATCTGCCGGACAGATCTGACTTCTTGTTTATATATTTATTGTCTAGCATATGTTTCTATCGCCTGTGATATCGAGGCCAATGCTTGTGGTCAAATAAAATGCTATCAAATTACCACTCAATATTCTTATCATTTCACAATTATATTTTTCCCCACTTTATCTGACTTGATACTGGATTACATGCGTAAGTCCATCTGTCCGGGAAAATATCTCGGCCATGGGTTGTCGGTTCTCAATGAAATTTTATATGACGGTTAGCGATCAGGAGGCTTTTTTCCTTTGTAGAGTTCTTATATCTCAGCAAATTTTCCCAATGGAGATTCAAAGTGAGATTTTATATATATTAATATGCCTAAATATATTAGGGAGTGTTACTACTACCTCCCCAATATATACATGGTTATAACATACTAATAATTATAATAATTTATTACAAAATCTCAATACTATTATATTTCAGTTCATTTTATTTAATATAAGGAATAAAATCTTAAATTATACGGCATATTTGGGGTGGGAGGGGAAAAATAATGTTATCGACTCATCGAAATCTAAGTTTTGATCCGCTCAGTGTGAAAGACAAATCCAATATGAAAAATGGGTGTCTGCATGTCGACCAATGGGAGAGAAACGAATAACTCACTGCGTGGAAATTAATTGGCAGGCCCATCATGCAGCAAGCTGGCTATCGCGCATGAATTAAACAAGACAGTCAATGACTGTGGGGTCGCTCACCAGACTGCAAAGACTGATAAGACTGGGACTCTGGAGACCAAAACAGTCAGCACTTTTCATAATCACTTTAAAAGAAGTAGATTTAAACAGGATATGTGGCTAGAGAGACTGTAAGTATGTAGATAGGTGAAAATCCACCTTGAAATTGCCAACTGTACACTACTGATCACCCCCCATTTAAAAACAAATCTGAATTGCAGTCAAGGAAGAACATTCCATTCTATATAAGCCAAATAGTTCTTGCAAAACATATTTTAAGAATTACTATGCAGTGAAATAGTTAAGTCTCTGGCTCTGCCCTTATTTGACTTTGTGATCCCATTTTCACAAATCTGATAAGGATAAGATTTAAGTTTCCCAGTTGAAGTTGGTGATATTCACCCATTGGGCACCTCATTTATGAATTTTATCTTCTGCAAGTTAGGGGATATAGAAACTTCCTAGAAGGGAAATTTAACTAACAACAATGTAAATTTGATACTGTAGATACTTCCCAGAAGATGAGGCCTAAGCAGAATGAGGTCTCCAGAAGGTGAATTTGGTTGTGCTAGCCCGCTGTGTGGGATAGCATCACAAAAAGCGTGTATGTTCCTACATTGTGCATGCCTGGCCTCAAGCAACACAATGTATTATACAATCAAGCCTTGAAATAGTGTGAAAGTGTGTCTGTCATTTGCAGAATGAGGTCCCCAGAGGGTGAATTTAGTGATGCTATCCCGCACAGCGGGCTAGCATCACTAAATTCACCCTCTGGGGACCTCATTCTGCTAGGGCCCCCAACTGCTATGGCAGACCTAGGATAAGATTGAAGTTCCCCAGTTGAAGTTGGTGATGTTCACCCATTGGGCACCTCAATTATGAATTTATCTTCTGCAAATTAGGGGATATAGAAACTTCCTAGAAGGGAAATGTAACTAACAACAATGTTAATTTGATACTATAGATACTTCCCAGAAGATGAGGCCTAAGCAGAATGAGGTCTCCAGAGGGTGAATTTGGTGATGCTAGGCCGCTGTGTGGGATAGCATCACTAAATTCACCCTCTGGGGACCTCATTCTGCAAATGACATTAGTCCCGATATGAACAATACATGAGAGATTGGGAATTAATGACATCTAGCAAATCTGCAGGAATGTTTATAAACATATCAAGATTGACATGATTGTGTCGGCATACCCAGCATATATACAGTTACAGCCAAAGTAAATGCTTCTTATTAATGATTCTGTCAAGAATTTGAGTAAATTTTATTTTTGAGACCAGGCCAGGGTGGCAGAAGCAGTGCACTTGAATGAAGGGCCAGGGGCCACAACCTACAGAAATGTAATGGCATTAGTTTTTCAATTATCAAAAAATGTTAAACAATATATATATATATATTAAATTGACCATGGAGTTAAATACACTTTGTTTTTTTGTTTTTTTTAAATATTCTAATAAAAAAAACAATTCCACAGTTTTTTTAAATATTTTTTTATTTTTTAATATATCATTTCTTTTCTATTCTTTTCGTTTTTGGTTAAAGAGTTTAATCTGAATTTTTTTTTTCGGAGTTATGTCCCTGGCCCCACCCACATTTGACCCAGTGACCTCATTTGAACAAATCTGAACCCCAGTCAACCAATGATCCTTCATACCAAATATGAACCCATTTGGCCTGATGGTATTCGAGAAGATGTTTAAAAGAATTACTATGGAGGGAAAGAGTTATGGCCCTGGTTTCTCAACTAATCAACCTGGTGACCTCATTTGAACAAATCTGGATGTGAGTCACCTAGGGAACATCCACACCAAATATGAACCCATTAGGCCTTATGTTTCTGGAAAAGAAGTCGTTATAAGAATTACTATGAAGGAATAGAGTTGTGGCCCTGCTTTCGCAACTATTTGACCCAGTGACCTCATTTGAACAAATCTGAATGAGAGTCACCTAGGGAACATCCACACCAAATATGAACCAATTCGGTCCAATGGAACTTTAGAAGAAGATGTTCAAAGAATTGTTGACGGACGGATGGACGGACGGATGGACGGACGACGGACGAGGAGTGATGACTATAGCTCCACCGGAGACTTCGTCTCAGGTGAGCTAAAAACTATGAATTAGGCCATATGAAATAATTATTGGGATAAGAAGACTTAGGAGCATATTAAACTACCAAGATCACACGCTAATTGCTTTATTTGCAGAACAAATTAACTCAATCAAATATTGTTGCTGTTACAAGATAGTCCATGGGCTGTTGAGCACTCCAATGAATAATTACGAAACACTTCCATCTTGGAGCAAAAGCAAATATAGGTGACTAATCATCACTCCGAGCAAAATTTAATTTTTTGATATGTTTTACAAACATAATAAAAGTTTTACAAACATAATAAAAGTTACATATCTCAATGAAATTGAGCCATCAGGAGGCTGTTTCCTTTGTAGAATTTTTATATCTCAGCCATATCTTATTGGATCTGAATGAAATTTAATGTGGATGTTAGCTATTAGGCCTTTCACCAGATGTTCCAATGCCATTCACCTTTTCTGTTCGAGTTATCCTTCTTTATCTGGAAATAATGATTTTCTGTCCACTGCGCAGATATCTCAGCCATGGTACTCAGAACCACTGGCACTTGCCAATTTAGTTTCGGAGATATGCATGAAAATCCCCATTCAATATTCACTTGACACCCTCCTTAAATAGTTCAGGGAATACGTGAGGTTTGTAAACCTGAATTGAGGACTAAAATCTTCATTAATCGAGGTTCCAAAGTGGTAATATAACTAGATACTGTGACCGTCATATACACAAGACTTAACCCTTTACCCAACAAACCGGCCAAATAAAGCTTCAACAGCCTAAAATATCTTCGGTCTGTCTCAATTGAACCATACAAATATGGATATCATTGGAACCGGCTCCTTGACCACATTGTGATAGTTACAGTTATGCCCTGTGCCAATGCATTCTCTGATATATGCGAGTCGACCATAGGTCGCCTCGCATATATAAGAGAATGCATTGGCCTAAAAAAAATCTTCTTTTTACCATTTTTTCTTACATTCTTTAACAATTTTATAATTTTTAATGTGTTAAGCCAATGCATTCTCTTATATATGCGAGGCGACCTATGGTCGACTCGCATATATAAGAGAATGCATTGGCACAGGGCCTTCTGTTGGGTAAAGGGTTAACTAGAAATGGAGAATAAACTTGCTCAAATTAGTAATTTTTACAAATATGATAATCCAAATTGACAACACACACTGCCATTCTTATATATTAATTAAATGCACTGTGACTCTCGATGGCGAAATAATTTTCGTTGGTTTATCGCCGATTGTTGCGTCCCGAATCGAGAAGTAAATATTTACAATGCAGCATAGTTCAGATGATGTTTTCTATGCAGTTGTAGGGTCGATTTGCTTTAGTTTTTCAGCGACGTTAGTAGAATGCTACATTCCCCCAATTGGCATAGCGCCTGAGTACTAACTTATCAGTTTCTCACATCGGAACGAGTCCATAATGTCTTTAAATAAATAATTTATATATAAATAGCTGAGAAACGAACTATTAATTTTATCTGGCCTAACATTAGTTAATGTTAACTGAATGGAAAGAAATTTTCGACTTTGAAATTTGGGTTTACTTGGTTTACAGATGGTGACTGCAGTTGGGCTTCGTTGATACACCAAACTTGTTATGTGACTTGGTTGAAAATATAAGCTGTGCTTGAATCGGGGGTGGGGAGGGTATTTGTCAAAAGGATTCTCACCAGACTTGTTGGCCTTTTTGACTTACATTTTTAAATTTCATTTGTTCTTGGCTGTTATGTGACCTTGCTGAAATGTAAATTGAAACAAGCCAACGGGAGTATTATGCCACAGCAGCAGTGCTCGTTTGCACCTCATATCAATGCCAGTGTGTCTGGTGAAGTGAATGGTCGTTATCAGTTATGGATGCTAATATTTGATGCCAGTACCACTCTGGTACGTTGGTCGTTGCTGGTACAGATAGTGATGTTGATAAAAGATCTCCATTCGGGTAGGGGTGGCTAACTCAAAAGAGTTTCAAACTCGACCTATTCTCTTCTTTGATTACAGGTCAAATTTCCAACTTCGTTAGCCAAGATTTATTGTACTTAAAGAAGGTCCATCTCTTCCGATAACAAGTTTTATATAGTTTCCGGGGTATAAAATAATAAATATGAATGGAAGACCCCTGTCCGGAGATGTTTCTATAAATTAATAATGATTTTATATCATTATATTCATATATAATACGATAATCAATTGGGACAATTTTCGTTAATATTTTGAGATGAATTTATCATGCATTCTATGCTCCAAACAACTGCGAACCATAAAATTCTAATTGATTGTATGTATATTATACCAGTAAATTCAAAATATAATCAATATTAATTGATAGAAGTGTCTCCGGACAGAGGTCTTCGATTCATATTTATTATTTTATACCCAGGAAACTATAAAAAAAAACTTGTTATTGGAAGAGATGGACCATCTTTAAGAACACAACGCTTTACAAACTTTGAAAATTGTTCCAAAATGCCTTGGATTTCGCTAGTTCTGAGCTGCAGGATTCATAACCCTCCCCACGGTGCTATTTCTTCAAAAATAACACAAAGCCAACCAGAAGAAACAGAAGAACCAGACATTTTAACTGAAATAGTTTTATTCAGATGTTAATTCTAAATAACATTTGTCGTAATTTAACATCATACATAAATTACAATGCTAACCAATTCCAGTATCGTGTCTCCTTATATGGAGGTCATATCGGAGGCATGTGACATCTCCATACAGATAACCAATTCCAGTATCGTGTCTCCTTGGAGATCACATCGGAGGCATGTGACATCTCCGTGGAGAAACATGAATGTCGGGCAGCGACTGTCTTATCACAATGACGAGCTCCCATTTCTGCATGCTATATATGGATGATATCTGTGAGACATACATAAATATACAAATATACATCAATGGGTGATTAGTCAACACACAACCCATTGTTAATCCTTTTGGTGAATGTTCTATATCATTGCCTTAGAGTCGAGCAAGCTTGAGTTTAGTTTGCCTGTCATTTGCTGAACGAGGTCCCCAGAGGGACCATTTAATGACCCTACCCCACATAGTGGGCTAGCATCACTAAATTCACCCTCTGTGAACCTCATTCTGCTTAGGCCTCATCTTCGGTGGAAAGTTTCTTTATTATCAAATTTCTATAGAAACTTCTTCACATAGATTCTATTTCTTTTTTAGTTTAGTTTCTCTATATCCCCAAATTGGCAGACGACACATTGCATAATCGAGGTTCCCAATGGGTGCACATAACAATATTCACCATTTGAGAATTTCAAACTGAGTCTATGTCTCCCACCGCAGATGAGGTCATGCGGAATGAGGTCCCCAGAGGGTTAATTTGGGGATGCTAGCCAAATGCGGGGTAGCATCACCAAATTCACCCTCTGGGGACCTCATTCTGCAAAGGCAAATAGCGAGACGTTTCATTTTGATACTAAAACGTCTGATCTTGACAACAAAATATCACTGGCAAAACTTGTAACAACAAATGTTGAGTGATTTCTCAAAGGGTGTGTCTTTTCCTTAAATTTAGATTAGTTTTTTAGTCTCTCCTAAAAAATGACCTAAATGAACTTGCGTCCTTTTGACTTTAAGGTGACGATATGCTATTTATCATAAATATGATCAAGTATATAAACATATCTATATGTCATATGCTATGCCCAAAAAATTTGTTAGGAGAGAAAAGCACCCTGTTGACCTATATTTTAGAAATTGGGCTATGAAGCAAGTTTTTAACAATAGACAACTTTTTTAGTTGTAAACAAATATCCAGGTAGAGTGTATGAGATGAATTTGAGCAGATTGGTGTTTCATTCTGCGGGACATTTAAGAAATTAGCAACATTGTTTTTATATTCATTTGGGACTACTGACAACCCGCTTTATGAACAGTGGGATTAACTAATGGATCCGGGTAGGAATTGGGCTATTTTGTTCTCCCAAATCTTGGTACTTTTCGACTGTAATATTAATTTATCATGAGCAGATGGCTAATTATATGGCTATTGATGTAGGTGGTAAAAACAGTGAACAATTGGAAAATCATATTCAAGGTCAGTAATTGACAAGAGGTTGTGTGTCAACTAGCGAATGATACAGTTTGGTGCGGTAAAAAATTTTCTTCGAAATTTCACAACTTGATCGCACGTTCCTTCTGAATATATATATATAAAACAAGATGATGAAAACAGGCAATTATCAGATTAATCCTTTCCATACTAAATACTCATTGATGCTTAGAAATGTTCAGAAAATAACAAGCCTTGAAATAGGGTGTCTGTCATTTGCAGAATGAGGTCCCCAGAGGGTGAATTTAGTGATGCTACCCCGCATAGCGGGCTAGCATCACCAAATTCACCCTCTGGGGACCTCATTCTGCTTACATATGAATAATAGACTTATATAACTTGATAGGAGAATCCATTTAGTAAATAAAGGGTTAATATCCCAGGAAGCAAGAGAAACAGAAGAGAAATCTTTTAAGATATAATCTCAAGTCACAGTTGAATGTTTTGGACATAAATTCCCCGACTTTATTATATTATATTATATATAAAATAATAATTCTGAGCGAAAGACAAGACATGGCATTTACGTCATAAATACACACTTTAATATTTATAGGTCATGATGGCTCTGTTCATAGATATGTTTACCAACTTCACTAGCACTAATTACGTTCAAATCACCTGATTACATTACTTAACCTGTAAGAGTATTGTTTGACAATGTGAAATTTGGAGAAAAAAAACTTCACACACCCATTCCTTCCTTACAGTCAGAGCCAAAACAAGCTTAAAGAGCTTCAACCAGACCTGTCAACTCTCCCGGATTGTGCAGGAGACTCCCAGATTTGAGCACGATCTCCCACACTCCCGGACAGGCATGACAATCTCCCGGATTCAGCTGCTGTAGAAAATCACAAAAAATAATCTCTTTATTTGTTCTATTTGACCAGTAGACAGGCTATCAACACATCTCCGATATCCGACTGGGACATCATGGTGGCAATTAACACCCATGATTAACCTGGGGTCATAAAATCAACATTGTTCCCACAGCAGGGGCACGGGACAATAAAACAAAACACCTTCTAAGTTCTATTGAACAGGATCACCAGACTGAACAAAGGTGACCTGTTCTCAATTAGCAACCCACTAGAGATAAGCCCTGCCGTAAAATGAAACTACCATTAAAGTTTATTGGTCTGATAAAATTCAAAAGAAGCACATGTTCTGGCTTTAAACTTTCCGAATCCGTTCCAGAGTTGTACTTTTTAATGTGACATTTGAAATTGGCTAATTTAGTCTACATGTATTTTTATATTTTTTCATTGTAATCTCGCAATACAAAAGCTGAGAATATGTGTCCGACTGACTTGGTTGTCATATACAGTTTGAAAGTGGCTGTCTTCAGTTTATTTTGGCTCCGACTGTGAATATTATATGTGATGAGTATACTTATTTGATGAGCATGACAAACAACCAGGAAAGCAGGCATTAAGCATACATTGGTTACGTTTCACAGATCTAACGTATAAATGCTGTTATCCTCTAAGCCACAGTTGGCAGGAACAAGTGGAGACAGAAATTTCCATCTTTCTTCTGACATGCATTGATTTTACAGAGGGTCTAGCTCTTCCTGTAATAAGTTTATAGTTTCCGGGTATTAACCCTTTACCCAACAGAACGGCCCTGTGCCAATGCATTCTCTTATATATGCGAGTCGACCAACACCGGCCAAATAAAGCTTCAACAGCCTAAAATATCTTCGGTCTGTCTCAATAGAACCATACAAATATGGATATCATTGGAACCGGCTCCTTGACCACATTGTGATAATTACAGTTATGCCCTGTGCCATTGCATTCTCTTATATATGCGAGTCGACCATAGGTCGCCTCGTATATATAAGAGAATGCATTGGCCTAAAAAAAATCTTTTTTTTAACACTTTTTACCATTTTTTCTTACATTCTTTAACAATTTTATAATTTTTAATGTGTTAAGCCAATGCATTCTCTGATATATGCGAGGCAACCTATGGTCGACTCGCATATATAAGAGAATGCATTGGCACAGGGCCCTTCTGTTGGGTAAAGGGTTAAATATAAAATAATAGATAAATAAGTCAGACACCTGTCCAGAAACGCTTATATCAATTAATATTGATTTCATATCAACATTTTCTTATATAATGCACTAATCAAGTGGGACATTTTTTCGTTACTATTTTTAGATAGGAGTTATCTTGCATGCTATGCTCCTAACGTTCGCGAGCCGTAAAATGTCCCAAATTGATTGTATGTATATTATACCAGAATATTAGAAATAAAATAAATATTAATTGATAGAAGCGTTTCCAGTCTTCGATTCATATCTATTATTTTATAGCCCAGAAACTATATAAAAAATTTTATAGTAAGATATAGACCATCATTAACTGGCCTGATATTCAGATTTTTTCCCTTAGTTATATGCATAAATGGAAGCAGTAAAATTGGCAGCTGCAACAAATTACAACATTTTTAAATCGGTCATCAAATACAATAATAGCCTGGCTTGGCTTAGCCACATGAATGTGTAACCCGTGTTGCTATGGTATTGCTATGGAAATGTTCTTGGTGGACAAAGCCCAACGTGTGGAAAAACGTGTAAACAATAGTCAGGTGGTGAAGAGTAGCTGTCCACACTGACCACGCTTAAAGGGGTACTGTACACTAAATCCAGCCATTTATGGGACCATCTCCTATTAAACTCAAAAGAATATATGCAAAAAATTAATGAATTTGAACCATGGAAGAGTGCAAAATACACTCATGTGCTCATTAAACGATGTAAAACATGGTAAATGTAATGAAAATGAGTTAATGATTCGAGCCATTTATTCATTTTCATTATAATTACCATGTTGTTTTACATCGTTCATAAAGTGAATGAGCGTATTTTGCACTCATTCATGGCTCAAATTCATTCATTTGTTGCATATATTCTGTTGGGTATAAAAGGAGATAGTCCCACAAATGGCCCGATTTAGTGTACAGTACCCCTTTAACTGGTTTCAATCAAAATACGATCTGGCTGCATTGGCAAAACCCATTCTCTCACTGCATGCATAGTGTTGATTGCTCATTTGGTTGATTATTCCTCTTTGCTATAAGTTCAGTATGCTACACGTTGACATAAAACTTCTAAATGGAATCTAAACGGAATGACGGTTTTATTTTACAGATAACATTTTTTTTTTTTTTTTAAAGCAGCGAGTAAGTGTTATAATAACACTTGGTAAATATTCTGTGTTCTCAGGAATCTCAATCAACACCAAATATGGTCACACAAAAATGTTTAGTTTTCTATTGGTCTAAGAATATTGAATTGAAATATGAGATCAACCCGTGGAGAAATATCAATAAAAATATCAATGCTTTTCAAACAAATATAGCAGTAATTCTAGCTACAGTGATGAATATGTGATGATGTGATGGTGGAACATTATGATAAAGTGACTAGGTGATACAAACTAGTTAGTATTCTAATAGTACAAGAGCAATAGGGTCCTGCAAATATTCAAATCAAAGTTTGAATTGAAGTCTTTGACATATTCGCAAATCAAAACCAAATATTGAGTCATACATAAACCAAAGATATGATCCCTAAATTTTTTTACAAAATTTGAATCTAAAATGGAGTGGTGTTTAAATTTATACCATAGTTAGTCCCTAAGCCGGCCTCATATTTTTTAGTAAGACACACGTGTATTTTCAGCACACACAGTGACATAAGAGCTTAGCGCAATGATGTTGATGTCAATGCCAGATTTTTAAATGTAATGATATTCGATTTGTTTGGTTATTTAGTGTTGACTGAGATAAACGTGGGTGATAAAGGTGTTCAAACAATTTTGTCCACATGAAAAGTCATTTAAAATGGAACTATATTTGTTCTTCTTGAAGGCGTCTTTACTTCTTCCTCTTTGGTTGTGATAAGGAAATCAATATTAATTTATTAATTAACCCTTCAATGACTGGATCTTTCTAAGTTTTTGCGAAAAGCCTGTGCATTCTCTTATATATGCATTCTTATTATATGCATTCTCTTATATATGCATGCTGCACCAACGAAGCTCCAGTCATGACAGGGTTAAGTGGAATTTTAATATGTGGGTCTGAGTTAACCCTTTACCGAATACAACACCCAGAAAAATAGCCCAAATGAAGCTGCAACAGCCTAAATTATCTTGGGTCTGTCTCAATAGAACCATACAAATATGGATATCATTGGAACCGGCTCATTGACCACATTGTGATAGTTACAGTTATGCCCTGTGCCAATGCATTCTCTTATATATGCGAGTCGACCATAGGTCGCCTCGCATATATAAGAGAATGCATTGGCCTAAAAAAAATCTTTTTTTAACACTTTTTACCATTTTTTCTTAACATTCTTTAACAATTTTATAATTTTTAATGTGTTAAGCCATATATAAGAGAATGCATTGGCCTAAAAAAAAATCATTTTATAACACTTTTTACCATTTTTTCTTACATTTTTTAATAATTTTTATAATATTTTTATACATTCTTTGACAATTTTATCATTTTTAATATGTGTTAAGCCAATGCATTCTCTTATATATGCGAGGCGACCTATGGTCGACTCGCATATATAAGAGAATGCATTGGCACAGGGCCGTTTTGTTGGGTAAAGTAGGAACAGATGTGGACTTCAATGATATTTACATTAATTATTACACACTTCTTCCTAGAATTACAGTGTTACTGCTGTGTGTGCCATATTTACAAATCCGTATGATCCACGTGCGACATATGCATTTTGTTGACGTCACACGATGTAATTGACATTCGCCTCAACCATGAAACCGGAACTATAAAACAAAGAATCATCAGACATGAAAAAACAAGCCCTGTACCTTCCTGAATAAACCTTGTAAGTATTTTCTTTTTTTAATTCATTGATTCTAGGACTGTCAATGTGTAATAAATACAGAACGACATGAGTGTGTTTGTTGATACGACACTTGTGCCATCGCAGAAGGATAGAACGAATGAAATTTTGAATATCTGCAGGATCCTAAGAGGCATCCAAAGAAGTTGCAACTAAAAAATTTCAATCTATTAAAATAGCTATGATTGTTCTGTTTGGACTATGGATTCACCCCTGGTTAAAGATGAATTATCCGAATTAACGCTCCTAAATTACTATTTCTTTGGCTTCGGGGGTAAAAAATATTTGATTCGAATCGAGAAACACACCCAACAAAGCTCAGAGTGATTGGTTCTCGATTTTTGAAGTTTGTTATTTCTCGAGATGTTCAATTACACGGCGTCAAAACGGACGGTCTCGTTAAAAAATTGCGTATGAAGATGGATAACTCTAAAAACAAGTGGTAATATGGCCAAATATTGTGAATACTCAAGTGATAATACGGCCATATTTCGTTGAACAAAATGTTGATAAATAACAAGTATTGAGAAATTTGATACCATAGTTGACAGTGGTTAGCATTATTTTGTTGCAATTAATCGATTCTGATAACTAAAGCGTATTTTGAAGAAATGTTGTGGTTGTTGTATCTTGATGATATGGTGACCCTCTGATCGAATTGAGTACCTTTAAGTGGTCCTGCTGTTTTTCTATGATGCTGTTGAGTTCTGATGAATTGTTATGATCACGATCCGGATTATAGGTTACTATAAATCCAGTTTCTTGTGTAAATTTTGTCTGTTCTTCCAGGTTTCTTGTATCAACGATCTGGGTTTTTTGGATAACGTTCTTCCAGTGTAGAAGTGAATAAGAGCATAATAATAGTTCTTTACTAGAACCAATTGTGCCAAAGACAAGATTTCTTCTGGTAAAGAACTAATCGCATGCTCGAATTATAACACAATTGACCAAACATAAGCTAGAAATTGCCGTTGAGGGTGGGTGGGTTGATCATGACACACAACCCGTGCACTGGCAAACATTGAACACGCCATGGAAATTGGTGTGCTTTACCAAAAATTGAGGAACGATTGCAACAATGGGATTGTACACTAAGATATGGGATAACAGATACTAGTATTTCCCTGAATAATTGCCAATATTTTGTTTGTTATAACATCTGAACAGATATTTGACATATTCCGTATTTTTGCTGTTATCACGCTGGCCTTGACTGATCCTGACAATGAAATACTTTTACAGAAATCCTACGAAGCCATAATTTTATATATTGAAATGCCACGTCTTGCAAGATCACGATCATGACACAAATTCTGGAAGATTCAATCCTCATTTGTTAGGAACAAACTAATGATCGAAAGTGAAGAATTAATAAAAACTTAAATAGCACTGATCAATTTATTCTCTAGCACTGAACATTCTGAATGAAACAAAATCACTGGTCGCCAGATTCACCGAACAGGACGTATGATAGCCAGTCTCTTTGAAAAGCCGACGAAAATCCTATATCGGATGTACATCTCTAGAACTCTCTATTAAAATCCTATATCGGATGTACATCTCTAGAACTCTATTAAAATCCTATATCGGATGTACGTCTCTAGAACTCTCTATTAAAATCCTATATCGATGTACATCTCTAGAACTCTATTAAAATCCTATATCGATGTACATCTCTAGATTTGTGGATTAACATTTTAGTTTTAGTTTCTGTATTGATGGGATCCCCTCCATTTCATTGGAGAGGGGCACCGAGTACGCGCGATTTCATTGGAGAGGGGCACCGAGTACGCGCGATTTCATTGGAGAGGGGCACAGAGTACGCGCGATTTCATTGGTTAATGACGTAACAGATGACGTAACAGATCAGAGACCTGTTGACAACTTTGTAAAACTAAATACAGGCGATTCATATTCATTATTCATTATACTCATCGCAATATAGGAGACAACATCTTCAAGTTTGTATCAGTCTCATGACGGATTCTTCTTTCGCATCTTGTTGTATTTTTTAACTATTTCTAAATACTACGATTCTTACAAACATTTACTGCGCCAGGAATGCACTCCATATTCGGAAACGGTTTATTACGTCATGTGGGAATGCTGCGTCGTCATAGAAATGAAATATAATCGACAGATCCAGAGACGTACATATAATAAGATATTTGTCGGCTTTTCAAAGTGTTAGAGTATAGCATGATTACGTCATGCACATTTAGTTGGAAACTAGAGTATAGCTGTGCAGTGAATATGACATTAAATGAAGGCAACTCTGATCAATTATATCATTTGATAAATCTTGCCTTCTAATATCATGATAACAAGATGATTTTCCAATAAAGACGACTGGTTTTTACTGTAATTTCAGACTTGAAGAAACTAAAGTAATTCATAACATGGCATTAAAGATCCTGTGCCAGTGCATTCTCTTTTATATGCGAGTCTCCCATAGGGAGCCTCGCATATATAAGAGAATGCTATGGCTTACAAGGTCAAGATAAATATTGTTAGGCCAATGCATTCACTTATTTATACGAGGCTCCCTATGGGAGACTCATATATATAAGAGAATGCATTGGCACAGGGCTTTCGCAAAATTTCAGGAAGCTCCAGTCATGAAAGGGTTAAGAAAATCACTCCAAACAGGCCTGTAAATAGTGTGTCTGTCATTTGCAGAATGAGGTCCCCCAGAGGGTAACTTTAATGATGCTACACCACACAGCGGGCTAGCATCACCTAAAATCACCCTATGGGAACCTCATTCTGCTTAGGTCTCATCTTCTGGGAAGTATCTAGTCTCAAATTCACATTAGTTAATTTTTCCCTTCGGGGAAGTTGCTATATCACATAATTTGCAGAAGACAAAATGCATATTAATTGAGGTGACTAATGGGCTAACATCACCAACTGGGAAACTTCAATCTGATCCTAGGTCTCCCATAGCAGTTGAGGCCTAAGCAGAATGAGGTTCCCAGTGGGTGAATTTGGCAATGCTAGCCCACTGTGTGGGATAGCATCACTAAAGTCATCCCCTGGTGACCTCATTCTACAAATGGCAGACACACTATTTCAAGGCTGGACTCCAAACAAGGGATATTTACATTATGTAATGTGTCCATGGAATACCCGGGTTTGTGTGAATATCATTAAAACAAATCACACCAATGTCAAATGTATATGGAAACAAGCCATTGAAATAAGGTGTCATTTGCAGAATGAGGTCCCCAGAGGGAGAATTTAGTGATGCTACCCCACATAGCGGGTTAGCATCACCAAATTCACCCTCTGGGAACCTCATTCTGCAAATGACAGACACACTATTTCAAGGCTTGTATGGAAATGGAAATATTAAAGACCCACTTACAATGTGAATACAGAATAGAGGACAGTCTGATAAATATCCAAGACCCACTTACAATGTGAATACAGAATAGAGGACAGTCTGATAAATATCCAAGACCCACTTACAATGTGAATACAGAATAGAGGACAGTGTGATAAATATCCAAGACCCACTTATAATGTGAATACAGAATAGAGGACAGTGTGATAAATATCCAAGACCCACTTACAATGTGAATACAGAATAGAGGACAGTCTGATAAATATCCAAGACCCACTCATGTGAATACAGAATAGAGGACAGTGTGATAAATATCCACGCTCCACTTACAATGTGAATACAGAATAGAGGACAGTGTGATAAATATCCAAGACCCACTTACAATGTGAATACAGAATAGAGGACAGTCTGTGTAAATATCCACAGTGAATACAGAATAGAGGACAGTCTGATAAATATCCAGTGAATACAGAATAGAGGACAGTCTGATAAATATCCACAGTGAATACAGAATAGAGGACAGTCTGATAAATATCCAGTTAATACAGAATAGAGGACAGTTTGATAAATATCCACAGTGAATACAGAATAGAGGACAGTCTGATAAATATCCACAGTGAATACAGAATAGAGGACAGTGTGATAAATATCCACACTCCATCTCATTACTTTCATCTACGTCTCTAGTCCCAGTCTTCTTGTACTAAAACCAGCTAAGATATTGGGATGGCGATTTGCTGTTTTTAGTCCCAGCCCGCTTGCATACCAATCCTATCACACGAGTTACGCCCACGATCTGTGGCGGGAATCTGTGGTGTATTTTACTCGATTTACCTAATGAATCAATACATGATGCTATATACATCGGAAAGAGAGACATATCATGGTCATAATGGTGTATAATAATCTAACTTTCATGTTAAATTACGCATAGAATATTCCGGTTGATTGTCACCAACATCGCTGTTTTTTCTGTTTGTTTACTTAACTGAAAGCCGAACTCAGGTTCCGAAGAACTTCGGCATTGTCCGGTGTTTGTTTTGGCCGAGACGAATTTCGATACAAACAAAATGGCGGCCCCCATGATATTCTAATGGTCATTGTGTTTACACTGTTTTAAACTGTGAGATGGTTATAATTCCCGTAATTTATTTAATGTATTACATTTATATCTTCAATATGTATTTAATCTATGTAATAATTTATTTATTGTCACGTATAATTACGATTACAATGGAGAATTCATCGTGCGTGGTTGATTGAAAATCTACGGAATATTTTCACCGGAAAATGCCGAACGCAGTTCGCAAGGTCAACTGAGTTCGCATACTTTTAAAAATATGTAAACACTGCGGCAAAAGTTTCTTTTCACATTAAATTACCGCTTTCAATTCACAACCGATGTGGGTTTCAGATCAAATAGCATGTCTTCTGCGGAAACTATCCGTTTATTGTAGCAATTGTGATATTTTATTTCATATAATTGTGGTTTTATTTGAGCGGGTCACTAACGATTAACTCGTGTCAAAGGAGACCATGGGCCTGGAACTCGGACTAAAGACCGGCACCTCCATCCCAATATCTTAGCCGGTTTTAGTACGAGAAGACTTGGACTACTACGTCTCATGACAATCACATTTTAATTGATTTCAAAGATGAAGGGGGAATTCCCTTTTTTGCAAAAACTCATTAATATTCATATGGCAATGTTTATCATAGCGATAGGTCATGTAAACTCATTAATATTCATATGGCAATGTTTATCATAGCGATAGGTCATGTAAACATGCAAGAGTAGTGGGTGTGGCTTGTATGAATAAGTGAATATTAATTGAATTTGCAGGAAGCTATTCAACACATCGCTCGCTGTATTGGCTGGATTTCTCCCGTTTGAAATAATTTTAACCATGAGAGTCTTTAGACCGTAAGTTGATTGGAATGAAACACGGTCTAAGTTTATTTAACCCTTTCAGTGCCAGGTCCGATTTTTGTATCAACCCATATACCCTGTGCCAATGCATTCTCTTATATATGCGAGTCGACCATAGGTCGCCTCGCATATATAAGAGAATGCATTGGCCTAACAATTTTTCATCATTTGTTATTATTTTTTTTACAATTTTTTACAATTTTAATAATTTTGTCTTGTATTCTATAACAGACTTATTTTGCAGGTTTAGTGCCAGGGAATCTTACGTTTTTCATGGGCATCAAAATTATTACTATGAATACTTGTTGATAGTTTTGAGTTATAACATGCCCCTAAAGTTTCATCCAGTTTGTTTTTAATTCACTATGGCATGCTTAAGCATACCCAAAAAAATTCAACCAAAAAACAAAAACAAAACAACAAATTTTAGGGCCGATTTTACAGACCGTAAATTAGGGCCGATGAGATCAGCCCCTGGCACTGAAAGGGTTAGACAGAGTAGAGGAAGGATGAAGGATGAGCTCAATGCATTCTTGTGAAAACTAGAATATGTTTCATTTCAATCAACTTACGGCCTAGGGACTCCCATGGAATAACTTATTTCAAACAAGAGAAATCGTGCCAATGAAATTACTTGCGCATCGAAGAATCTGTTGCTCAACCAATCAATAGCTTCCTGCAAAAGCATTAATTTTTCATATTTCGTCACTTATTCACAAGCCCCACCCAATGTTGCTAAAAATAAGTATTACGGAAAGCGGAAACAAGCTCTATGTCATTATATCCTACAGTTTGTAAGTGAGTCTCAAACGTAAAGAATGATGACATATAGTTACCTTACTCGTATTTAAAATCGTGCAGTTATATTTTTCGCGCACCACCAATTTAAAACTGAGCGAAAAATAGTACGAATCAAGAGTTTAGCGAATCCCCTGGAAAAGTAAAGCGTTTAATGTTAATCAGTTTTTATATATTATTAAAACCTACATTGAGTGGAAAATTAATTGTATACGTACAGTCAATAGCCTGTGTAAAATGGTAAATCAAAATCAATATTAAAACAAGTGTGATATTATATGACACACAAATGTCTTGTCAATGATGCCTTAATGCATGTACCATATTTATATAGAATACTCAAGCAAAACTAGAGCAGAGAAATACTCAAGATGAACATTTATATTCAACTCACTACACATGGTGGTGGTTTTATATTCATCTCACTACACATGGTGGTGGTTTTATAATCTGCTTTTGGGAACGATTAAGCACCGAAAACACCATCGGATACGGAACATTTGTTAAAATAATTTTGTCAGTTTTGAATTTGTGCATCATGGTACGCGAATTCAAAGTGTGCGAATCTAAAACTCAGCGAAAAAAAGTTCATTGCAAATTTAAATACGAGTAAGGTAAGTGATTAATTATTAAAAGACATGGATTGCGATTAGTCTCCACAAGATTGACTTGACAACAACTCAGAAGCTTAAATTTGCAGAACAGATGATTCTTGGCCAATTGCTTGACTATCCAATTTATGAAGTTGAAAATGTGCCTAAGAGTGAGGATCGAATAGTTGTATACTAGTAGGTATGATTGTATAGTAAGTAATATATAAATGAGATGACAAGTCCTATATTTGTTAAGTTCCACTTTTGTTGAAAATGAAAAAAAACCACGTCGGGCGGGTTTATGGAAATAATGTAATAATATGTCAGTCTGTACATCAGAAACATACACCATGCTATCAATCTAATAGACGAATAAAAACAAGACACAACTCTTCAATTGGTGGTGAGGGCGACATTCTCTGAGATATCACACATGTGAGATCCAGGTGAGCACGACATTCTCTGAGATATCACATACGTAAGACGGTTTTGAGGCATAAGCTCTGAATATGGCTCAGCAAGAAATTTGTAATGCTGGACTATTTAAGGCAAAAATCATTGGTAGCCCCAAGGAACTAATTTTTTTTTTCTCTCTAGTGTCAGCAAAAATGGCAAAAACTTAACATTTTCTTGAAATATTTTCAGCAATTTCCAGTTAATCTCAGATTAAATTTTAAGAAAGTTATGATTTAAAGTCGATGGATTACAAAAACCATAAAATTAGACAGATTTCACTATAATGCGATATGGATAATATAGCATTTGGTTTCTTCATTTATGCTCTTAACTTTATAAAATTAGTTATTTTCTCAAATAAATTTGCATAAAAAATACATTTATATGAATAGACTTGTTTGATGATATACTATCTTCATGAACCCAGTGATAATATTACTATTCTATAGGTGGGAACAAGTCTGGATATACTGTGTCTCACATTGGCAGAATGAGGTTCCCAGAGGGTGAATTTAGTGACACTCCCACAGAGTGGGCTAGCATCACTAAATTCACCCACTGGGGACCTCATTCTGCTTTGGCCTAATCTTCTGTGAAGTATCTATAGTCTCAAAATATGTAATTTTTAGTCACTTTTTCTCTTCTGGAAAGTTTCTATATCCTTAATTTGCAGAAGATAAATTGCATAATCGAGGTGACAAATGAGCGAACATCACCAACTTCAACTGGGGAACTTCAATCTGATCATAGGTCTTCCATAGCAGTTGAGGGCTAAGCAGAATGAGGTTCCCAGAGGTTGAATTTGGTGATGCTAGCCGCTGTGCAGGATAGTGTCACTAAATTCATCCTCTGGGGACCTCATTCTGCCAATGTCAGACACACTATATCTAGACTTGGGTGGGAACATCATAATTTGTTATTGGAAATTCAGAACAGCAGAACAGTAACCCAAAATGTTAAAAGTATTGTTCAGACGAGTCTGTTGTGTCCATTGCATTGTTTTTGTTAAACCGGTCACGTGGGTGCGTACATTGCGATTTAATGCCGAGTTGCAATGGTGCAAATCAATCTATCTGTAATAAATTAATTTTATTATAATATCAAACCTCTAAAATCCCAACAATTAACACTTTATTTATTTATAAATTAAAGTTGATTTTCCTTCACTTCGGAGACAGTCGCCATCTGTTATCGATTGAAAACAAGAAATGTCATGACACATGCAATATAAGTTAAGTGTTAACACTTTACGTTGAAAATAGAATCTCTTAATTGCATGCGTTAATGGATACAACATAACTGACGCATCGCAGCCGTCTGTTGGTAATCAAATTTCAACACCATGCACGCAAAGGACTCGTCTGAAGACTACTTAAGAAATTGAACAAAACTTAAAGTTGACTTTAAGGCAACAGCAGTTTATAACCTGGTTTACGAACACTTCCGTTAACTTTTCCCTTAATGTAAAAAAAACAATATAACTTTTTTTATATGATTGGTTAACCCTTTCAGTGCCAAGTCCGATTTTTGTATCAACCCATATACCCTGTACCAATGCATTCTCTTATAAATGCGAGGCGACCTATGGCCTAACAATTTTTCATCATTTGTTATTTTTTTTTTACAATTTTAATAATTTTTTCTTATATTCTAATAGCAGACATATTTTGTAGGTTAAGTGCCAGGGTATCTCACATTTTTCATGGGCATCAAAATTATTACTATGAATACTTGGTGATAGTTTTGAGTTATAACATGCCCCTAAGGTTTTATCCAGTTCGTTTTTAAATTCGCTATAGCGTGCTTAAGCATACCCAAAAAAAATTCAACCCAAAAAAGTCTAAAAAAAAAAAAAATGATTTTTTTATTTTAAATTTTTTTAGGGCCGATGAGATCGGCCCCTGGCACTGAAAGGGTTAATGTTCATGCCGATTATAATATGAAGCATGTGAACACCGCGGTGTAGAAAATATTGGACGACAGTCTCTTTTTTTCTTTCACCTTCTTTCCCATTATTTATACAGTTTTATTGGAAGAAATAACTCAATTTATTTTAATAATTTTGGTAAAACTTATTATATTCAAAAATCTTGTGAAATTCATGGACAATTCTGCTATTTGTCAATTGTTGTGGCGGTGATGCATGATTGAATTTTAATTTTTGTTCCCTCCCGCATCTACTTTTTTCAACCCAAATGTTCGTAAACCAGGCTATTTATTTGTTGTGGCTTAAGCTTGATGATGATTTTTCATATAACAATTTGCATGAACAACATGAATGGCACTATAACGTGGTAATTGTTATGATGATGCAGTCGCCTGCGGACTTGACGGAAGATCTTGTAGATAACTATGTCGAAGCGCTTCTTCAGCGGTGGCACGTCGTTCTGGGTCAAACTCCAACATTGGTGTGAGAAAGTCTGAAAATTCCTGAGCAATCTTTGGGTCCCATTCGTATTTTTCAGTAAGAACTTCTACCATTGCCCAAGGCTTAAGTTTTGTTATGTGCCGCAATTCACCTGTAAATCAAGCCATAGTAATGAGTCAAGCAAAGTAACTGTATTGATCATTGCCAAGCATATTAACAAGAGGTTGCACCATGGGTGCTGTCATACCCCCACAATGGCAAATTGAAACATCAGCAGCGACTGGACAGACAAAAATTGCGAAAAATTTACAAAATAAGGGTCATAAATCAGGCAAAAAAAAACCCCTGATTTTTCGCACTAATTCGAGACAGTGTGGCAAGCAACTTGTTAGGGACCTGCGAATATTCGATTCGATGTCGATATCGGGCACACGATTCGAGATCGACACCGAATCGGTCCGCTGATTCGGATATTTTCGAATCGGTGTTACTTTGGTGTAGTCTCGTTATTTGCGTCTAGACAACACATGACAAATGACCTGAAATCACAAAAATTGAAGCACAAGGTTGACAATTTAGCCAACGTATATAATGTAATGTATGCAGTTCAGAATAGACGTGCATTATGCAAATTATGTGCTTCAATCGCAACCCGTGACGATGATCATTCGCCGCATATATATTTAATCTGTATCACACTATATAAATTGTCTACATGGTGCGTGATCCCTCGATGCGGAATTCAATTGATTACTTTATGTTTAGAACTTCAGATATCCAATTCAGATTATATGAATAAAATTCAATGTCAGCCGCGGTTATGCGCGACAAAACATAGATTGGAATGAACAGAAACCTTAGAACAATCGATCTATTACGTTCTTAAATTACGTCATTATGTGTGACCAGTTTTCTGCGACACTGCCGGCAGAATTCCTAGAAATTTCCTGCTTTCAGTTTCCGTTTCCCTGGAAATCGAGCACGTTGCACCATCCATTGAATCTTGTTGATAACATTTAACACTTGTAGTTTATGTCTGTTTTCTGGGACCCCCTCCTTGAAGACAATTACTGTGAATATGTGATGTAGGTGTGTGATCTATTGGGGGTGAAAAGTTTAACAGATATCTACCATTGGTATCGGACTACACCAATTGTATAGTTGAACAGTGTACACATGCCCAAGTGTGTCAAATCTTTATTATCTTTATTAAATAATGTAGACTAATTCCATGGGGTTTGTGATATGTTGATTGAACTGTCTTTAAGTTTCTTACTGTTACTACTGGTGTCATATTCGCCATGACACATCTAGATAGATATCCCAAACACTTCATGAGAATGAGAGTGACTTGGTACGTCACGATTTTCCTAAAGAAAACACAAGTTCCAATGGATGTTTAAGGAGATTAACATTGTTGTATAGTATCTAGTGAATTTTGCAGTTTTTCGTCAAGAGACAACGAAAAAACACTGGTCAATCACTAGCTGATTCGATTCGAGATTTGATTTGATGTCGATATCAGAAAAGAGATTCGTTATCGAGATTCAATTCGATGCAAAGTCCCCGATTCACAGATCCCTACAACTTGTATCCCAAAAATTATTGAAGTCGGTTCATATTTACTGGGAGTTATCAATCTGGACAATTCTCCTTGATATGTATCATAAATATAAATAAAGAAAAGATCGTTACTACTAAATCAATAGTCGATACCTTTTTTATTGAAGAATTCTCTTGAATATTTTCCTGATAGGGCTATATGTTGTGGAATTTACCTTTTTTATTTAAGAATTCTCTTGAATATTTTCCTGATAGGGCTATATGTCGTGGAATTTACCTTTTTTATTGAAGAATTCTCTTGAATATTTTCCTGATAGGGCTATATGTCGTGGAATTTGCCCGAGCAGTTCTATCACATGAGCTATATGATCCTCATCTCGAGAATAATCATCGCCAGAGTGAGGCTCAAATAAATAATCACCAGTCGCTAATTCAAAAGCCTGGAATAAAGAACAAAATTTGGAGTTTAGAGGTGCTCACAACATACAGTTGTTGCCTGCACTCATTTCCCGAAAGGTAAGTAGCACTCAGATGATTCTGTTGTGTCGACACGATCCATTGCCTGTGTTAAACTGCTCACACGGGGGCGTATGTTGCGTGATAATGCAGAGCTTTCTATTAATAATTGCATCTAATGTTTGACATTGAAATAAATGCAATATTCAAATCAATCTGTGTATATTATAAAGTTATTATACAATGTTGTGTACAGTATGTGTTTTTCTTGTACGAGTCCAGGTTGTGGTCATATTGGACGAGACACGCCAGTGTCGAGTCTAATATGACTTTTCACCACAACCTAGAAGAGTACAAGAAAAACTCATACTGTACACAACATTGTATAATGACATTTTTATTATCCATCTGTATATTTATTGAAATTTTGGGAATAAAACTTTTGTGGTTATTTTTGGTATTTGGTATTTTCGTATTTGTCGGCACTTAATTCTCTATAAAAGCCTGTATTTTTATCATCAGAAAACATGATTTAGAAAAGTAAACACGGAAGTGAGAGAAAAAAACTCAATGCGGAAGTGAAACGTCTGCTAAAATTCATCAGTGTTGCGCGCGCATCACATTTCGCAATATAATTAATTCGTGACGTCACGGAGTCCAATAAAAAGTGATATTGTACAGTCGGGAGTCCAATATGACTTTCGGGAGTCCAATATGACTTTTTCCAGGACTATCACGTGGCGGCTTTTGCCCAATCGGAAATGGTGTTAATTAAGGGATGGATAATAATATAAATTAATTCTACGATAATGTCACACCTGTCAACTCCGAACAACACTTTATTGACACAAAAAACAAGTCAATTTTGCTTTTATTGATTGAAAACAAGTAACGTCACGACGCACGCCATATAAGGTATATGTTACAGATGGTTTATCTCTTCCTAAATACGTTTTATAGAGTTTCCGGGGTATAAAATAACAGATATGAATCAAAGAAACCTGTCCAGAAATTCTTCTATCAATTAATATTGATTTTATTTTCTAATATAATGCGATAATCATTTGGGACTATTTTTTAGAATTTTTAGATAAGAGTTATCCTGCATATCCCACTCCGAATGAATGCTAGCTGTAAAATGTCCCAAATTGTCCTTGAATCATATAAGTTATTATACAATATTGTGTACAGTATGTGTTTTTCTTGTACAAGTCCAGGTTGTGGTGAAAAGTCATATTGGACGAGACGCAGTGTCGAGTCCAATATGACTTTTCATCACAACACCTAGATGAGTACAAGAAAAACTCATACTGTACACAACATTGTATAATGACATTTTTATTATTCATCTGTATGTTTATCCAAATTTTGGGAATTTTTGGTATTTGTCGGCACTAAATTCTCTATAATAATATAAAGCTGGTATTTTGATCATCAGAAAACATGATTTGGAACAGTAAACACGGAAGTGGAAAAAAACTCATTGCGGAAGTAAATCCACCAGTGTTGCCCGCGCAACACAATTTCGCCGATTCATTTCGAGTTAATTTGTGATGTCACAGAGTCCCGATAAAAAGTCATATTGCACACTCGGGAGTCCAATATGACATTCGGGAGTCCAATATGACTTTTTCCCGGATTATCACGATCGGCTTTTGCCCAATCAGAAATAGTGTTAGTTAATATGGAAAATAATATTTATTATATTATACCCAGGAAACCATATAAAATGTGTCATATGAAGAGATAGACCTCCTTCAATCCTTACATTGTGTTGAAAATAAAATCTCTCCATTGCATGTGTTAACGGATAGAACAATAGTTTACCTTGTGTCGATTTTTACTACTAACAGTTATCGATAGTCTGAGAATTGGATATTCAGAATGTTTCGACTTGACAAATAAAATACCGATAATTGAACTCAACAATTGTCTAAATATATGTTAATTCTAATTTCAGTAAACTGTCTCAAATTTGTAAGTTACAAGTTGTCAATTTCCTAAGTGAAGTAAACTTTTACAAATACCAATGTTACTTGTTCACTGGCAGCAAGCCTTGAAATAGGGTGTCTGTCATTTGCAGAATGAGGTCCCCAGACTGGCAAAGGCTTGACTGGCAGAAATCATTAGCACAAATCATAGCATGCAAATAGTGTGTCTGTCATTTGCAGTATGAGATCTCCAGAGGGTGAATTTAGTGACGCTATCTCGCATGGCAGGCTAGCATCACCGAATTCACAATCTGGGAACCTCATTCTGCTTAGGCCTCAACTGCTATGGGAGACCCAGGATTAGATTGAAGTTCCCCAGTTGAAGTTGGTGATGTTCACCCATTAGTCACCTCGATTATGCATTTTATCGTCTCCAAATTAGGGGATATAGAAACTTCCCAGAAGGGAAAAAGTAACTAAAAATAAGTTAATTTGAGACTATGGACACTTCCCAGAAGATGAGGCCTAAGCAGAATGAGGTCCACAGATGGTGAATTTGGTGATGTTAGTCCGCTGTCCGGGATAGCATCACCAAATTCACTCTCTTGGGACCTCATTATATAAAGGAGAGACACACTATTTGCTCGAGTCCTTTTAATGGCCTTGTTGGTGTCCTCACCATACAGCCGGTACTCCATATATCGGCGGGTTAGTATACTTACCATACAGGCGGTACTCCATATATCGGCGGGTTAGTATACTCACCATACAGGCGGTACTCCATATATTGGCGGGTTAGTATACTTACCATACAGCCGGTACTCCATATATTGGCGGGTTAGTATACTTACCATACAGGCGGTACTCCATATATCGGCGGGTTAGTATACTTACCATACAGCCGGTACTCCATATATCGGCGGGTTAGTATACTTACCATACAGCCGGTACTCCATATATCGGCGGGTTAGTATACTTACCATACAGCCGGTACTCCATATATCGGCGGGTTAGTATACTTACCATACAGGCGGTACTCCATATATCGGCGGGTTAGTATACTTACCATACAGGCGGTACTCCATATATCGGCGGGAGCGCCATAACCAGCACCTAGAAGAACTTCGAGACATCGGTACTGCCTTGTCTGGATATCTTCCGTAAAATGGTGATACTGTAAAACAAACGTGAATAAAGTTCATTGTATGACAGCCAGGGGTGGATTTAATTTTAAAAAATTGTACAGCATTTTGCAGCACTGGGTAGATTTTGTAAAGCATTCCCTGCCATCACATGTTTTTTCATTGTAAATTGGTCAGCAGAAATTTGAAAATGCTTTGCAAATTGCGATGTGAATCCAGTTAAATCAAGCCCAGATGACAGCCTGTACATAGTGTGGTGTTACAATTGCAGTTTAAACTAAACAAAATCCATTAATAATATACTTCTAAATCATTAATAATACATTTCTTAAATTCATTAATAATATACTTCTTAAATCCATAATAATGTACTTCTTCTTGTCTTAGGCCACAGCAATTTCATTAGTTTGTTTACGAACATCAGAGAAAACTTGAGGTGCGACTGTCCCAATGGGACTAAGGATACCCCCCGTGTTTCAAAAGATGATTCAAATGTCAGTAAACATAAAGTTAAAATAATAAAATTACAGATTCCCATTTCAGGTACACAACCGTAACCCCTAACCCTAATCCTAAACCAATTGACCGCATAATGTAGGAATAAAAGTTCGGAAAAAATTATGCATGTTGCTAAAATGTTCTAAGTTGAAAAAGGGGAATAACTCCACAAAACAAAGTCGGACAGATGTCATAATCACAGTTGCACAGGTTCCCATGGGACTAATCAATCTGTGCCAAGTTTCAAAAACATTGACCTAAAAATGTAGGAATAAAAGCTCAGACAAAATTATGCATGTATTGAAAATGTTCTAAGTCGAATGAGGGGGTTAACTACACCAAAAAAAGTCGGACAGACATCATAATCACAGGTGTACAGGTTCCCATGGTACTAAATATCTGTGCCAAGTTTAAAAAGAATTGACCAAAAAATGTAGAATAAAATCTTGGACAAAATTATTCATGTTGCAAAGATGTTCTGAATCGAAAAAGGGGGATAACTCCACCAAAAAAAGTTGGACAGACGTCATAATCACAGGTGCACAGGTTCCCATGGTGGTTGATGTCTGTGCCAAGTTTATCGGAAAATGATTAAAAAACGATAAATTTGTGTCCACAGACGGATGGACGGACAAGCTGATTCCAGTATACCCGCCCCACAACTTTGTTGCGGGTGGGTATAATAGAAGGTTGCCAACCCAAAAAGGTGGCTTTTTAGTAAGGACAGCTTTTTTTGTTAACTCTGAAAAAATTCATCGGTCAGTCACCAAATTCAAACCTGGCCTTTGTTTTCTGAAATTTGAAACACGTACCAAATATCAAGAGATTCACTTGAATTTAAAAACAATCAGATTACTAAAAGTTATCACCCAGAAACCAAAATAAACAACAAATTTTCTTTACTGAATGGATTCTCTCATTTCAGTTATAAAAGTATTCATTGCAAAAGTCTATTAGTCAACTGGATGGATGTTCAGGTAATAAAAGCAGACGACAGACAAACAAAAAGATAATAAAAGTGCAGAAGGATTCATTGGTAGGAAATGTTCAGATAATAAGTTAACGGCGCGTGCTGAACTTATCATCAAGCCTTGAAATAGTGTGCCTGTCATTTGCAGAATGAGGTCCCCAGAGGGTGAATTTAGTGATGCTACCCCGCATGGCGGGCTAGCATCACCAAATTCACCCTCTGGGGACCTCATTCTGCTTACAACTCAGCAAAATGAGGTTCCCAGAGGGTGAATTTGGTGATGCTAGCCCGCTATGCGGGGTAGCATCACTAAATTCACCCTCTGGGGACCTCATTCTGCAAATGACAGGCATACTATTTCAAGGCTTGCTTATCATCTGAACATTTCCCAAGGAAACTACTCTTCAATGAATATTAACAAAAGCGTTTAAACATTAACACAGAAGGCGACTTTTATCGAGTCCTTGTTTAGATCTTACTTACCGTCCAGCAGGCATTTCCCAGATCTGCAATTTTGACAGGAATTTCACAAGCATCCTTCACAGGGTCCGGCTTGTCTGGACCAAGTGAGATCTCTGTAAGGAAATAAACAAACTCAGTCAGTTCAGAGAAACTGCGGGAACAGGAGTGACATATACGTTATAAGCACGGCGTCCGATTTATAAGTGAAATAAAGATCACAAGCGCCCTCTAGGCGCGCGTGGTATTTATTTCACTTATAAATCGGACGCCGTGCTTATAACATATTTATAACACCCAATCAGCCCGAGAAACTCACAATCAGTGATGAGTTTCTATTACCAATCAAATGTGTGGTCAGTGTTACAAATCTGGTACGGCGAATACCAATCAATACTTCATAGTCGGTATTACACCCAGATAGTTCAACGCATTGTATTTGTGCCGAATCATGACATTTCAATTGACTTTTGCGTTAATATTGGATTAATTAGAGAGCACACTACACTTCTATTTTTAGTGCATTATTCCTACATATCGGACTTATTTATTCCACACATTCCAAGCCGGATTTATAATATCACAGGCATTACTTTCGACCAATGTAAGTTACTGACCTTTATTTACTTTAAATATCTGTTAGTTACTGTCTGCGCTGTAAAACGGTATGTTGTTGATTACATTTGTTCACTGTGTTGGTGGGGGGTGGCTACTAAATGTTCCACTGTTCAGGGCAGTAAGTGCTGGATTTCTCCGACAAAGCAAATACACATGCAACTCGTCAGAAAAATTAATATGCTTCGCTATGCCAAATTGATATCAAATCACCACCGTTTCGACTTTTGTTCGGATTTACTTTTTGGTGACTTTTACCTCTGGTTGAAGGTTTATCCAGAAGGCTACTTTACACGCTAAAATATTGCCATGTTATATACTTTTGGTAACAGGAGTGACACAAAAACTGGTATCAGGAGCAATAAGATCTAATTTTTCGAGTTTGAAGGAAGAAAGTCCCATCTTCCAGCTATAGTCATTTTGTTCATGTTTCATGGACTCAAATAGGATTGAAAATGTGAGATTTATCTGATCTCTTGCGGAAACAAAATATTAATTTACTGTTCAATGTAGAAAAGTATTACATTCAGAAATTTCATGATTCATGGCCTCATATGGTCTGTAAAAATGCAAAGCTGAGAATTTGTCCAAGATCATCCAAATGTTCATGTTACAAGGAAAAAAAATATTATTTGGTTTTCACCTGTTTCACAAACTTGTATAATTATGGAGCCAATGGTGGCAACATCAAACTGTAATGTTTTCAGATATTCAACCATTTTATGGTTATAAACCTGCTTACCAAATTTCAGCCCATTCAGTTAACGTTACTGAAGTTATTATCTGGAAATTAAAATTTAGCCAAAATTTCACCCAAGATGATGATCCCTACTTAAAATTGGCGGATGGACCCTAAAATCGTACTTAACCTATAATTTATGTAGTGATCCTACATACCAAATTTAATCCCATTCAGTTCCATAGAACTAAAGTTATCATCCGGAAACGAAATATGAACGGATAGGTGGCTGGACAGACGGACAAATCTAAATTTCTAAAACATAATTTGTCCAGTTTATAAAATGAACGTATAAGGCCACTATAAATAAATTATTAGATTCTCATCTAACTTGACTGAAAAATTGGGGCGGGTGGGTGATTTTTATTTTGTAATTATTTATTACCTTGACCCTTTCTATATTAATTACTCATTGACGAGTAGTTTCCTTATTAACCCTTCCTATAATAAATACTCATTGACGAGCAGGAATTGTACAGATAATAAGTACAACAAATGACCATATATTTGTTAAACTTATTATATGAGCATTTCACACCAATGTATAAGAACCTTCTGCATTTGCATTATCGTTTGGTCTGTCTGTCGTCTGCTCATTTTCCACGAGAACCTCTCCAGGTGAATAACAGATCCTTCTAATGTACGTGATTTAACCTTCATGACGGGAGTTGCGCTGGTGCAACATTAAAGATCTTGTGACAGTGCAATCTCTTACAAATGCGAGCCTCGCATATATAAGACAATGCACTGGAATACAAGGTATATATTGTTAGGCCAATGTAACTAATAAATGCGAGACTACCTATGAGAGATTCGTATATATATAAGATAATGCATTGGCACAGGGTTTTCGCAAAATTACAGGAAACTCCAGTCATGGGAGAGTGAAATTGCCAAACTTGGTTGAAATTGACTGAATATGGGTCATTGCAATGAACGTCGAAGGTTAAGGCATGAGAAAAGTTTACTTCACAATTATCCAAATAAAACTAGATGGCTGACGATGTCCATTTTTTTTGGCTGATTCACCCCAAAACACATCGTTCCCATCTACGTGTCAAATTTCATGATGATCAGACTAAAGTTATGGCCTGTTGCCCGTACTAATGGACTGAATTTTGAAATCCATGACGGCCACTGGCAACCATGACAAATTTCATAATTAATGGAAATTGTTAATGGAAATTGTTGACAGATGCACACACACACACCCTTGTTTGTATTACATACGTTGTGGGGACATTTCTTTAGAAATTCAAACAATACCGTAGTTGTGAGGACCTCGTTATTTCGTAAATATATCCAAACTCGGAGGGTACCTTTAACGAAATAACGGCAATCTTTGTAACGCATGCGTAGTATCATTTCCGCCTAGTGCGGACGAAAAAATATCAAAAATACAAATTTCTGTCGCCTTAAGGGAAAAAATTGATAACATTGTGAGGACATTGTTTTACTATATGAATGTCCTCACAGAGTTGGGTTGACACACTCACCCTCACACACACAACGGATACCAACCCATGGCAATAGCTCAAAGTTGAGCTAAAAATTTGAGAAGGGGACAAAAAATAGGGTAAGAAGGGGATGAGATTCTAGTAATGTTCTTATAATCAAGCCTGTAAATAGTGAGTCATTTGCAGAACGAGGTCCCCAAGAGGGTGAATTTAGTGATGCTATCCTGCACAGTGGACTAACAACACCAAATTCACCCTCTTGTTCTAAAACTAAAGTTATCTCCCGAAAACCAAAATAATCAGTAAATTCTTAGTCGACAAGGACCATAACTCCAGCAAAAATTGGCGGGTGGAACCCAATTCGTAACGGACATGTATTTTATGCTAGTAAACTCACATACCTAATTTCATTCCATTCAGTTCAGACTTAATATAGTTATCATCCGTAAACAAACAAAAAAGTGAACGGAGAGATGGACGGACGAACCAATAACATTGAAAAACTGTTTTTTTTTAAAGCGTATAAAAGTGTAAAATAATCTATCATAGAGACCTCTTCGCATTCCATTTGGTCCACCACATTGCATATCTTCTTGCATTAAGCCACAACTCTCCGGCCGCATTGGACTATGTTCCACGGACATCGTCCCAGAATTGCTGGCACTATTCATTGTTTCTGAGTTCGTACTCTCAACATCGGCACTAACAAGTTTTTCTGCTTGAGATTCTAATCCGTTCACCAACTTTTCCTCGAGAGAATTCACCACAGAAGAATTATCCGCTGTTTCTGCTGTTTCATCAGTGATGTTCAAACTCAACATTTCTTTCGATTTTATTCCCTCGGGAGAAATCTGGCCGAGGTCCGTCTGGCTTTTGTTGTTGATTATTTCGTTCATTGAGGAATTCTTTGCATTCTCTTCTTCAACAATATCTGAAAATCCAAGAGATATTATTACAGTGAGAAATCACAGATGATGAAAATCAAAGAGATATTATTACAGTGAGAAATCACCAATAATGAAAATCCAAGAGATATTATTAGTGAGAAATCACCAATGATGAAAATCCAAGAGATATTATTAAAATGAGAAATCATTGATGATGAAAATCCAAGAGATATTATTACAGTGAAAAATCACCATTGATGAAAATCAAAGAGATATTATTAGTGAGAAATCTCCAATAATGAAAATCCAAGAGATATTATTAGTGAGAAATCACTGATGATGAAAATCCAAGAGATATTATTACGAGAGGCCGATATTGATCGGCAGATGTTTAACCCATACCTTGGCGATAGCAATTAGCTATTTTCATAAATTCTTACACCAACTTTTTCAACAATTCACACATTACTATTAAAGGTACTCGATCCGATTAAGCATCCCTCAGTTACTATTTATTTGGCTTCGGGGATATAAAATATTTGATTCAAATCGAGGAACCCATTCATCAAACCTCAGAGTGAGCAGATATCGATTTTTAAAATCTATTATTTTTAACCACCTGGAATATTTAGTGGCCCAGTAAAAGTCGATGAGAAAACCAAATAGCAGAAGATGGATAACTCTAAAATCAAGTGGATTTTTTGTGTCAGATATATGACAAACCGGCAAAATTTCATTGTACAAAATGTTGATAAATAACAGGTTTTGGGCAATTAATCGATTCTGATAACTGAAGCGGCATTTCCAAAAAAAATTTGTTGTTGGAATCTGATATGGGGACCATCAAATCGGATTGAGTAACTTTAAGTTCACAAGTGAAATAAGACTTATTGGGCACCTTCCATATGAACATGGATATGGCATTCGATTTCAACCTATTAAGTCACTTTAAAATAGATATATAGTCTTATAGAGTGATAAAGCTAATTAAGCTCAGTCCAGTCAGGCAGAAGAACCATACATAACAGTTAAAGATGAAATAGTTTAAAAAAATTGTAAAACATGATTGATAATGATTGGATATAACATACTTTAATGCATAATTATGAGATAACTAGAGGTAGGATATGAGATTGGTCAGATTGAAAATATTAAGAGTCATTACATTGGATAGCATACTGTATGTCTATTGAATGAGTGGGTTAATTTTGTTAATATTTTAAAGCAAATAAACCAAATGACCCTCTCTATGCAGGTTAGGGGTGTGTTATCATAAACTATGACATGAAATATAAATATAATCAATGACAAATATTTGAGTTATCAAATCAGATAGCAAGGGGTTAATCTTAACCACACTAATGAACTGATCAAAATAGTCTATAAATGCATGTAATTGGATTTAGAAGCCCATACAATAAGTCAGTCTCAAGAATACAAGCAACATTATTATTATCCTGCACCCCAAATGCAATAGAGGGAATTTCAAAATAAGACATTTCGTCTAATGTTTTTAGAAATTCTTAGTGAACATGGCTCAAAGTGAAAGGTATAATTTAATACCTGCCTATCGGATATCATGTGTCTATGGAATGGGTTAATTTTAATCCCAAAATCCATGCAAGATAAAAGTGGATCACCATCAACCTGGACATACAATCAGAGAACGATCAATGAAAAGCATCAAAACCATATGATGTGTCGAGAGGGTTAATCATTTTCAATGACACCATATGATGGAACTACAGAATGGGTGGATTAATTTTATTCTAAGATAAGATACAGAGTCTGTAAACAAGTGCTGCTAGCTGGTCATGTCAATAAACTGTACTGATCCATAGCTAAATATAGATTCTAATAACTCACTTCTCTGTGGGAATGACTTTCTGTTAATATTCACAGTGTATTACATGTAACTACATTATCAGTTACTTGAATTATAAAGGGCCATAACTCTGTTAAAATATATCGGATCAAACCCAAATTTGAACTTGGATCTGTATTTTGGGGTACCAAATTTGGTGTTGATCAGATGAAAAATGTTTTGAGTCATAGCAGCTTGCGTGAATTCTAAGTAAACATAAGAGTGAAAAGGGTTAATTAAACAATACCAAAAACCATACAGATGAAGACCATGCTAAGAAAAACCTAGGTAAGAAATATGAGGCAGATCAGAAGAAATATGTTCCAACTTATTGCATTGAATAGCATGTGTGTGAAGGGTTAATTATTTTCTAAACTGATCAACTAATCGATACCAAAAAGTATACAGGTGAGGGGTGTGTCATCATAAACCTACATATCAAATATGAAAACAATCGGACAAAAAATACTTTGGTTACAGTATCGGATAGCTCATGCCTATGTGTGGATGCAAAGTGTTAATAATTTCTAAACCGATCAATACCAAAAACTATACAGGTGAGGAGTGTGTCATCATAAACATGCACATAAAATTTGAACACGATCCGATTAAAAATATTCGAGTAATCGAATTGGATAGCAAGTGTCTACGGACAGACGGACGGTACTACCAACATCTACCCTTTATGAGCTAAATAAATTATGAGCTATTTTTATTCAATTTTTACGAGTTTGCAATAGTGGTTCCAACATTTGATGTTTATGAGCTTTTTTGTGTCCAAAATCAAGGAGCTTTTTTGTGTCCAATATCAAGGAGCTTTTGGCGTCCAATATCAAGGAGCTTTCGGTGTCCAATATCAAGGAGGTTATGTGAAATCCAAATATGAGATTATTTCAGTCCCGTGTTACAAGTTCTTAGAAATTTCCCATAAATTCATAAACCAAACATAGGTAGGGGCTCACTGCCCGAGGTGAAGTGTCTTTATGTGGGTCTTGGGTGACTGCTGCACCAATTGTCCATTATTGATTTGATATATCATGATGTACTGGCAATATTCAAAATCTCACTTTTTAAATAGCTGCCAGAAGAGGACTTGTTGATATTCACTGGTCTCAAACAAACAGATGGATTGATCGATTGATTGCTTAGGGTTTAAACCAACAGAGTCTATCTTGAAACTACAGGACCTTCTGTACCAAGGTTGGCTGGTTATATGCCTTATATGCCCATGTACAGTGTTAGGCCGTGGGACGAAGTGGAAAATTGTAACTTTTTTTCTTAACACAACGGGGACTAAAAAATTATTATCACATATGATGCACCATGATACAGATAATTGGTATAGGCGATTGATGTTCACTCAGGTGAAGGGCTTCGTGTGAGCGAACACCGATTGTATGCATACTGGTTTTACAATTACAAACAAGTGTTCCGGGACTATCTGTCCGAGAAAAAACGGAACATTCAATTCGAAAATCTTGAGACAAGACCATCGGTATACATCTAAGTTATTCATTTGACGGACGGGATATATGGGCTCATATTCCCTTCATGGAGTCCATATCCAATCGAACGCGATCCATGAGGGGAATATGAGCCCAGGGTTGGTACACCTTTGTCCCAGTGAAATTCCAGTATAAAATATATAAATTTCCAGTATAATTATGTGATGTAATTAATACGCTATAATACTGATCAACATAATATACATAAATCAAATTGGAACCTACAACCTACCATGTAAACATATGAAATCTATGTCGGTGTGAACAACTGCTGTAGGTATGACTACACCATCTATTATTAGGCAACATGGCGACTGTGGTGTTATTTCAGCCTGTCCGATTATTGCGAGCTACGAAAGTCCAAATATTACGGGTTCAATCATTTGCCAATGTTCATAAAATTGTTGCTGTTCTTGTGTACATATAGATCTGCCTGTCCAATTTATATTGGGAGCTACACAAATCACTGTATCAGTGTGTCCGATTATTGGGAGTTACAAAAGTCCAAATACTAAGAGCTCAATTGTAGACTAATGTTTACAAAAATATCTCTGTTTTTGTGTATATATAGATCTGCCTGTCGAATTATTGGGAGCTACATGTATAAATCAGCGTGTCCGATTATTGGGAGCTACAAAAGTGCTCGTGTGATAAGGGGGGTAACTGCAAAATTAGTCCATCAGATGGACTGGCTCAAGGTCCAAATTTTGGGAGGTTAATTATAAATAATGTTTTTCTGAGAGCAAACCTCATAAATATTGTTTGTGTGAATATCTCAAATTATTAGGAGCTTAGCTCACAATATTTGTTAGCTCATAACTATGGGCTAGACACCCTTTTTAGCTCATAAACATCAAAAGTTTGAACAGACGGACGGACAGACGGACGACGGATGGTTGATCCGGACGTCGGCATTATGTGTACCATACATGGTATGGGTACACATAAAAATGAGAAATCACCGATGAAATTTAGTCAAACACGGGGACCAGCCTAGTAGCCCCCTGCAAATATTTGATTCAACTTTGAAACAACGAATAGTAATTTTGAATACTTCAAACCAGTGAACACGAACTTAATGCATTTATCAGTAATATTTGAATATTCACAACTACTAATTTATTGCGAGGATATTCAACTGGAGACGGAAAGACACTTCACAATTTCGGTGAACAGTACATCATGTGACTGAGTATACATACAATCAGATGTATCATCTTTTCTTTATTTGATTGTTTGCTCAGTTTTGACTTGCAGTGACAGTTGTAATGTCTTTTGCGAAGTTTAGGTCAAAGCCCATTAAGCAAATGCCCGTTTTATTTTTGACAACGTCGTAACATCGTAATTCTGCAATTTTCTCACCTGAGATTTCTTTTGTGTTTTTCTCATCCATCATAATATGTATATTATCTACCTGAGTTTTGGTTTGTGTTTTTCTCACCCAAGATTGGATTTGTGTTTTTCTCAAATGTCATATATATTTCATCTACCTGAGTTTTTGTTGGTGTTTTTTCTCACCTGCGACTTGATTTGTGTTTTTCTCAAATGTCGTAATATTTATATTATCTACCTGAGTTTTGGTTTGTGTTTTTCTCATCTGTATTCTTCTCATCCACATTATTGTTTTCTGGTTTTTCGTCGGCTAAGAACTGGTTTTCCACTGTTGGTGACGTTGGCGATACAAGGGAATCCGAATTTTCTGTCATCATGTTTTCAGTTGATTCGGAGTTTGGTTCTGGATCTTCGACACTATCGCTGCCTTGAGTAGCCATACTGTTCATACTCTCACTATTGGCTAACTGGGCATCTGGATCACCACCATCCTACAATTATATAAACTCGCTATAATCTTCAGGTAAAATGACGAATATGTTAACTGATAAGCAATCCACAATCACAGTTCAATAATATCCTGCGACAAACATGTAAAATATCATAAACATGAGTATAGGATTGTATACTAAAAGGACTGAAGGCATTCGTTGTAGGTTATAATTTAGAAATAACATTCATCAAATTAGGATAATTTCCTCAAGAATATACTAATAGTATAGCATAATGATGATATGAATGCGATATTATTCACAAAACACGCTTTGTGTCCGAGAAAATACCAGTCGAGTGTTGTTTAATTTATCGCAAAAACGGCAGTGGATTGTTTATAAGCAGAGTCACGATATTGCATCATTTCCTTATTTAGAATCGCATGCATTATATGTCGGTTGTAAAACCCCTAATTTGGTGCGTCAACAATTCTAATCATAGTAAATTCCTTATTTGGTATGTATTACCATATATAAGTTAGCAGAAAATACTACAGCGCAACGGAACATTTTCATTGGAAGATCCAGTAGTTCCAAGTGTTCTGTAATGTGACAATAACATGCAATGTACACGATGTTTATAATCGGTACGAACAACATATGTATCAAATATTCTTTCTGTTTATGGCAATTTTAGCGGATGTGGCTATTTTAACAGCTATACACACAGCGAAGGCCACCGGTATCTTTAATATTGTGAAATACAAACACTCCAAAGATACTGAGATTTTGAAAAAAGTATTTAGAAGGAACAAATAAGTTAGGCCTGCTGTAGTAGAAGTTAGGAATGCCATATTAATACAGTAATGCCCTAATTAATCGACTCCTAAACCACAGCAGAATTATGGGTAACTTTTCAGGATTTAGTCGGAAATATGGCTTGTTGCCACCATTCATTGGAAAGCTCTCCCCGAGAGCTTTCGGATGAATGGCAACAAGCCATATTTCAGACTAAATCCAGAAAAGTTACCCATAATTCTGCTGTGGTTAAGGAGTCGATTAATTAAAGGGCATTACTGTATATAGCGGATAGCTATGGCTTTTGACTGAAAACGAGAGGAGGCCATACTTTAATGATGGTTTGTTCCCCCATTATTTTGCTGCCGACTCAAAATATTATAATTTTCTTGTTCAATTATTTGTTTTATCCATCATCGAATTTGGATTAAAGGCCCACTTAATTTCGAACCCCAGATCACATATATAAAATATATGCCATATTATATACCATTTGTAAGAGGAAGCTTCAAAACATTGCATTGTATTATCAACTTATCCGGTGTAATGAACTTTGACATGTTGTTTTTGTTGAGTTACCGATGTGTTTTTGTGCTTAAATTTCATCTGTTTTGTTGTGCAAAGTGTATTATTTTTAATGCAGGGGGAAAAACACTATATCTTACATAAGAGTTATTCCCCTTCCATTGAAAATACAATTTTAGTTAGAATTCTGTTGCATTCTGGGAGCCATAACGGTGGGAATCTTTCTATGATTTCAGCTGTTTTCTATTTATCTATGGGCATATTCCGAGACACAGATGTTTCAAATGATGACAAATTATAGCATTTTAATCATATTTTATGCCATAGATTGTTATTAAAACCATATATCAAGGCACTATAAAAAAAAAAAATAATCGGTGACTCGAAAATTAAGTGGGCCTTTAAAGAATTAAAAGTATAATTTTTATTCCTAGGTACTGTGTTTAGAAGTATTCAATGCAAATGATGATCTCGGTTGCAACTGACTGTTGGATCAAAAGAATGTCAAAACTTCAGAAATATGGCACCCATGTTGTGCCACGTTAAAAGTGTGGGTACAAGCAAATACTGATTTTCAACAAGCAACTTACCGCGAGTGATAAGCAGCTTACCGTGATTAACAATTTTATAATTTCACCCATACAGAGCCCCAGAAAAACATGAGCAGACGACACTCTTCTATATGCTTCTATATATGTGGGGGGCTCCCTGCAGGGTAATGGATGTTTTTTATTTTATGTCCTAAAAATTTTAAGAAACATTTATTTAAAAAAAATGATAAAAACTTGTTAGGCCAATGCATTCTCTTATATATGCGAGGCGACCTATGGTCGACTCGCATATACAAGAGAATGCATTGGCACAGGGTAAAAAAATGATTCAATACATCAACATATTATAAGTGAGTGGAAAATCGGTATTTGCTTGTACCCACAAATTATAATTCTTGGTTTCAGTCAAAAGCCGTAGGTTTCCTTGTTATCACTTTCATGATGGGAGCTGTGCTGGTGCAGCATTAAAGACCCTGTGCCAGTGCATTCTCTTATATAAGTGAGTCTCCCATAGGGAGCCTTGCATATATATTAGAGAATGCACTGGCTTACAAGGTCAAGGTAAATAATGTTAGACCAATGCATTCTCTTATATATGCAAGGCACCCTATGGTCGACTCGCATATATAAGAGAATGCATTGGCACAGGGTTTTCGCAAAATTGCAGGAAGCTTCAGTCATGAAAGGGTTATTATATGTGTTTTTCTTATTTCAATTAACCATTTTTTTCTCTCAGTCACTTGTTTTGCAAAATTAAACGGGGATGAAAACCTATCAGCTGATTGCCAAAAGACTACCTTCAATGAAAGAAGCTGCACTTCCACATCTATCTATATAAAAGTCAAGTGTGCGTGTCTGTATGTAACTCTGTCACGCTTTTGGTGCGTAATAACTTTTTACACCTGCATCCAATTGAGCCCAAATTTGGAATATACAAAGAGACACATCTTAGAATATGACGGGCAAATTTTCAAGCTGATTGGTTAAAGATGGCCTGAAATACAGCATATTGCCCAAGGGTCGTGATGGCGAAATATCTGTACGATTAAGAATTGATTTAGCATACGAATGCACAGGTGCCGCTGAAAGCACTACCTGTAAGATAACTCTATTGCGATCTATGTCATGATAGATATACGGTAAGAGTTATAGTGTCATGTCAGTAAACCGACGAAACGATAAATACCAGTCAATTTGACGGACAATTCCCCAGTAACAAAATAATCCCCTTTTCCCTCTCCATTAATGTTCGCTAAAAGTGTCTTAATATGCACCTTTAATATAACAACACAAAGAATAAAGTTACATTATCAGTCCCACTTTAAATAACATTTTTATAACATAAAATAGTCCCGTGGCTTCATGGCATATTCTTTTAGTTAGAGCTGCACGACTGTGAATCATCCGAAGTAATGCTATAAAGGTAAATACGAAAAGCATATAACAAAATTGTATTTTTTCGCTGGGACAAGCGATTGATACGGCAATTTTTTTGCGACAGTTTTAGAGCTATTTCACTGTAAAGCATGTTATAAAATAAAATATTTGTCAACTTAAAATTGATGTGAAGACTTTTTATGTTTTAGGACTATTAGTTAGCCGAACCCATTTTAATGTCTGGTTTACGAACAGTTGCAAAAAAAACAAAACATTTAATAGTATGCTCAAATCAGAAAAAAAACTCAAACATGTAGACATTCTAACTATTTAGCACTGACGCTTTCAATAAATGTAAAGCAGCCATTCCCACTCTGTTATTTGTATGCAGATACTTTATCTGTAACTTGGAACAAAAACCGAGGTAATATGAAATAATTCAAATTAATCTACAGGAAAGTGTCGGAAAACTGAAATAAGATGTATGTCACAAATCATGTAAAATTTCACAGGATTTGCTATTTTCTAATTATTGGTTCATTAGAAACATTCTATATTTATTCCCTCCTGCGTCTACTTTTTTCTGACCAGATGTTCGTAAACTAGACTTTATAATTAGTGTCGCCTTATATGGAATAAACGATAAATTAATAAAATATTAAAATATCGATTGATGAATTTAAGTATTACCTAACCCTTTAATTTCATGATTGGAGCTTCCTGACAATTAGCGAAAACCCTGTGCCAATGCATTCTCTTATATATGCGAGTATCCCATAGTGAAACTCACATATATAAGAGAATACAATGGCCTAACAATATTTCCCTTGACCTTGTAAGCCAGTGAATTCTCTTATAATATATGAGGCTCCCTATGGGAGATCGCATATATAAGAGAATGCAATGACATATGATCTTTAATGCTGCACCAGCGCATCTCCAGTCATGAAAGAGTTAAGTATTGCTTAAGATTGAATTTTTTTTAGAAGAAATAAAAACTTAACATGGTGGTGACTTAGTATCTATTTATTCTATGATGTATTAGAATTGAGGCTGCATTTGGTGACTTAGTATCTATTTATTCTATGAGTTATTAGAACTGAGACTGCATTTAAGTGCGTGATCTGTAAACAATAGTGTGATGTTATGAGGATTAAATAAACTAATTCTATCTCTAGGCTGCCCATATAATTATGCCAAAAAAAGTTTTAAACAAGAGCATCGCTAGGGCATGGCAAAATACGCCCATGGCAATTTCAACAAAGGGGCACAACAAGTAATCCATATACCAAACTTTATAACAATCAGATAACTATAACTAAAGTTACCATCCGGAAACCATCTGAGATGGATGGAGGGATGCCCTACAGATGGACGGACGGACACCGCTAATTTCTTTCGTCCCTAGAATCTTTTGTTCAGGGGACAACAACTAACATGTCATAGAACATATAACATTGATCTGGCAACACAAGAGAATAGTTTTCCTATATAATCTGCATTCCAGAAGTAGATATGGCAAATCAGGCTCAAAAGCCGGCAGTCTTTTAAATGCACAAAAAAGCTGCAAAGCATAGTAAAAAGATTATGGTACAACATGTGTACACGTCTACATGCAATGACAATGAATATACCAACATTCAGAAGAAATCAAGATATTCATATATTGGAAAACATCAACTAAATTTGGTCAATATCGGAAAGCTTATGTTGGAGTCAGATCGCTTACGTCATAAAACAGATACCCAGAAAACAAACTGAGATGCATAACTCCGAAACTTAGGCAGTCCAGGAAATTGTAATTTTTTAATTTTTTTTTTTTAAATTCAAAATTTGTACCCTTATGTTGTTAACTATTTAAAGATGGTATGTCAGGGTTTGCATGGTATTTTCACAATTTGATTCAAGGACTATTTAAAGACCAATTCAAGGACTATATCGGTCATATTCAAGGACTTGTCCCCTATAATAGATGAAAATTCAAACATGTTATAATATTCCCCGTTTAGCATGCCTTTCATTACACGTGTTACTATGGCCATAGAGTTTGGGCAATGGTGAGCTATGTGTCATTATCAAGATGGCTATATAGTTATAAATTATCAGTCGATAATTTAGATATGTTTATCAGCTTTATATAAAAACACGGAAGCAGAACTTTCCCATCAGGGCCATCACGGTCAAAGGGACAAAATGTTGGATGAAACGAAGTATAAAGTGCAACTGATGCTTGTGCTGCTTCATTAAGTGTACCGATCAGGTATAGATAACGATATTTACAAAGCTATACAAGCGTAGAGGAGGAGCCAAGGGTGGGATTCTGCACTTTCTCAATATTCAAGGACTAATCAAGGACTGGTTGTTAAATTCAAGTACTATGCAAGGTTCAAACCTGATTCAAGAACTATTCATTCCAAGGTCCAAAATTCAAGGACTATTCATTTCCATGCGAACCCTGTCTATCTCTTCCTATAACAAGTTTTATATAGTTTCCTAAAATAATATGAATCACTATAAGTTGCCCCAATATAAAGGTGTCCAATCAAAGTATTTAACGAAACGCGATATGACGTAATTTGGGGGTAGCCTGAACTCTTCTAGGAAATGACATTTCATCAATATTACGATGGACTAAGAATTACTATTGCATATATACACAGACTGACCGAGCATGCTCTCGATGAGGATATAGGATAGGCTGGTAAAGAGAGGGATATTAAGATGATGCACTGGATAACAGCAAGTATAGCTAGATGATCTATCCATAACAATGCGAGTTATAGCAGCACGGAGAGAGAATAAAATACACCAAACACTGCACCCACAACACGGCAAATCACAGAACCACAGTATTACACACTATTAATATACTAAATTGCAAATTCAACAGACTCCATCCAAACATTTATTATAAAATCATCCAAACATTTATTATAAAATCATCCAAACATTTATTATAAAAGCAACAAAACAAACTTGATGTGTGTTCTTGATTTAACCCTTTACCCAACAGAAGGGCCCTGTGCCAATGCATTCTCTTATATATGCGAGTCGACCATAGGTTGCCTCGCATATATAAGAGAATGCATTGGCTTAACACATTAAAATTTTTTAAATTGTTAAAGAATGTAAGAAAAAATGTTAAAAAAAAGATTTTTTTTAGGCCAATGCATTCTCTTATATATGCGAGGCGACCTATGGTCGACTCGCATATATAAGAGAATGCATTGGCACAGGGCATAACTGTAACTATCACAATGTGGTCAAGGAGCCGGTTCCAATGATATCCATATTTGTATGGTTCTATTGAGACAGACCGAAGATATTTTAGGCTGTTGAAGCTTTATTTGGCCGGTTTATTGGGTAAAGGGTTAAGGGAAATTACCCAATTGTAGTAGTTTTAAATTCTTTTTCAGACCCACTTGGATCTCAGTTTCATCAAATTATTAAATTGAAACCCATTACTGCATTTTTATATTTGGTCACATTTTTGTTTTCTATTTAACAACCTGGACACAATTTTTTCACTTTCAATTCTTAATTCATAATTTCAATCAATTTTAAAACAAATTACCAAATTCAGTCAATTGAGAACACAAAATGGAAATGACAAAAAAAACTAAAAAACATTGAATGACTGAATCAACTAACACTGAGAACAAAATACCTATTGCTATGACAACCTAATAAAGTTGAGAGACTGAAGATGGGTGGAGGTTAGTGGTGATATCCAGACCATGCCTCTCTACAATCTTGATAGCATTGGATATTCAAACAAGATAAATATTATCAATGGGAGCCAATGTTTTATGTATACAGTCAGTCAGTCAGCTTTTGCATGTTTCCAATTAGAATATGCACAATCCACATGTTTAAAAGTCTGCAAAATGTATTTTTAAATATCAATACAGACTTTAAACAAGAGGTGGGACTAAGGATACCCACCGCAGTGCTATTTGACTACATTAACGTATTTGTTTTTCAAAACAAAACACAAGGAGTAGAAACTGAGACAAAATTATACATGTTGTGAACAATTGAAAAACAGCGAAAAAAAAGTGTTAACTCCACCAAAAAGCCGGATTAAGCTCCTAATTGCAGGTGAACAGGTTCTCATAGTGCTAAAAATCTGCATAGTTTTACAAAAAAAATTACTGAAAAATGAAGCAATACATGCTCGGACAAATTTGCATCCATGGGTGGCTAGATGGACGGACAAATAAACTGATTCCCATATACCTAAGATCATCACAGTCTGGGCTAGATGAGGCTGTTGCAGGTTTGAAACCCCAACATGGACTGATTTTCAAGCTTGATCTGAGTTGAGGGACATCTCAGTGTGCGATTCCGATCGATACTGGGCCATTTCGATAAGAAATGAGAATTTGTTGACGCTCACTGAAGCAAGCACATTTGAAGCGATGAACACTCGTACTGAGTCCGTGCCTCCATAAATCTGCTATATATAAATATCGCAAACTATCAAGAGCTATAGAAACATGATTAAGGTGACACTATACTACATACAAACCATATCCTACGACAGTTGGTGCATACTTTATACACCCATCAGTAAGCCCGGGGGGGGGGGATTTGTTTTACAAAAAAAAACTGACTGGGTTTACCTTCGAGGACCCCGACATGCAACATCTCAGTTTGTCTTCATAATGCTAATCTAATGTTGTGTTTTATTATGTCAGATAAATATTTAAAATAAGACACAAAGAACATCTTATATATTGTAATACAGCATTTTTCAATGGAAATTGGCTTGAGTAATGCAATTTTGTTATGAATTTTTGCCATTTTGATTCAGAGTTAACCTGACATCAATGTATACTCACCCTCTAAGTTCTAAAAATTGGGGTGGGCTTATCTAACGAGGACCACCTGGGAGCAAAAACATAGACTGTCCTTATCCTCAGGGATGGGCTTACTGACGGGTGTATAGAGTACTTTACAGAATTTAAGCAGCCAAGAAGACACAAACTGAGAGAGTGAAATCCATCTCAGTACCTGATCGGTCTCTAGTAACTTAACCTTTTCGACTTCCTCGATTTGTTGCATCTGCATTTCCAGAAGGTGAGCTTGCTTCTTCGCTTTTTTCTTCATTTTTTTCTTTTTATTTTTGGACATTTTACCAGGTTCTGCTGCTTTGTCTTTTGGAGCTGTGCTCACTGGAAAGATGGAATAACAGGTTATAAATAACCAGGTCTGAATGATGGAATAGCAGGTTATAAATAACCAGGCCTGAATGATGGAATAGCAGGTTATAAACTAGAGATGTGACTGTCCCAATGGGACTAAGGATACCCCCGGTGTTTTTTAAAACACTCAGATGTCTCACATGTCGGTAAACATTAAGTTAAAATAATAAAATAACAGATTCCCATTGCAGGTGCACAACCCTAACCCATAACCCTAATAAATGTAGGATAAAAGCTAGGATAAAATTATGCATGTTGCGAAAATGTTTTAACTTGAAAAAGGGGAATAACTCCACAAACAATAGTCGAACAGACGTCATAATCGAAGATGCACAGGTTCCCATGCTACTAAATATCTGTGCCAAGTTTAAAAAACATTGCCCTAAAAATGTAGGAATAAAACCTCAACAAATTTATACATGTTGCAATATCAAGGTAAATATTGTTAGGCCAATATATTCTCTTATATATGGGAGACTCGGCTATATAAGAGAATGTATTGGTACAGGGTTTTTCGCAAAATTTCAGAAAGGTCCAGTCATGGAAGGGTTAAGGCCCTTTGAGTGAACCAGGCCTGAGTATATGGTACCAGACATTTGCAGAATGAGGTCCCCAAAGGGTGAATTTAGTGTCGCTACCCTACACAGCTGGCTAGCATTACTAAATTCACCCTCTGGGCACCTCATTCTGCTTTGGCCTCATCTTCTCTGGAAAGTTACTTTATTATCAAATTAACAATTTTTTTTTAGGTTCTTCATTTAGTTTCTCTATATCCCCAAATAGGCAGACAGCACAATGCATATTCGAGGAGCCCAACACATGTTTTGGAAAAAAATTCTAAATGACTAGTACTGTTAAGTGGAATTTCAACTCACACAAGCAGGAAGAGAATGATTAGCTGTACAAATGGAATTTCCAAGGTCGGCTGGTGGGGGTCGTAAAGCTATCAATATTATTTTCACCCAGCTTAACCACAGCATTATTGATATACACATTTGGTCAAATTGCAATTTTGACTTCAAACCTGCTGTTTCGGAAGTCAGTGCTTAATTTTTTGAGGTAGGAACTCATTTTTATTTAAATAGTTATAAAGAACTAATAAGCCTCCTACTGATAGCACCCCTATGTGGCCCCAAATGTACAGATTATGTGAACTTGTTCGACCTGTTAAGAGTCTAGTTCGACCTGTTAAGAGTCTAGCCATGCTATGTAATGACCTCTCATTGGTTAAATAATGGAATCAATCCCGCAAGTAAATAGCCAACGATTTGTCTCATCAGTTTGGACGAGAAAATTTTGCAAAATTTCAAGAAGTTCCATTCATGGATGGGTTAAATCACATTTGCCAGTAGTCAAGTTAGCACAATTTTGACTACAATTTTTTTTTACCTGCTGAACCTGGAAGTTTGAGTCCGAGTTTCTGCCACTCGAATGCATCAACAGCGAGTTTTCTAATGTAGTCGTCGTCCACACATAGCAGAATGTTCTCTGGTTTTATGTCTGTATGTATAATTTTACATTTTGCATGTAAGTAATGTAGGCCCTGCAGCACCTATAAAGGAAATATCAGGTTATACAAATAATCTCTCAAAAGGTGTGATACATGTGGTGATCTATATGTCTTCAAAGCTGTAACAGAGACGCAAGGCCTTTTGAAAATAAAATAAAAGGTCGCAGACCACATGTCCCCTGACTCGAGTGGTAAACTTCATGATTGGAATTGTTAGAAGGATACTATTTGCAACAATGTTATACAGTATATAGATGTTGCAAACCACCGCAAAATTTCTTCGCAAAATTTCTTGGACAAAACAACCCGATGAACAAACGCATGCAAACGCGAAAAAATTATATTTTTGTAATAGCTATATAGATGTTGCAAATCACCAACATGTTAGGAACAATATCCCAGAGTTTCAAATCTCTACATTTACAAGACAGTCAAAGACTGTGGGGTCGCTCACCAGACTGCAAAGACTGATAAGACTGGGACTCTTGAGACCATAACAGTCAGAACTTTTCATAATCACTTTAAAAGAAGCAGATCTACACAGGATATGTGGCTAGAGAGGCTTCATGTCGATCAGCGAATATCTACCTTTAAATTACCAATGGAACACTACAGATCCCCCTCCAGCTCAACATATCCCCTCCTGACCGGGCTCCAGATTCCCAAGTCTTAGGTTAGAATTTCACAACTGACGTCTCAAACTTTCTCAATTGTTCGAAATTTCCAATCTCACAAGCACCGTTTTATAAACTATTTAGACATGTTTGACGCCCAATTATCCATGAACCCGAAAACAACATATATATGTCAAGATTAATCAGTCAGGTAGTTCCAAGGTAGATGTTTTAAGTGAAGTCCCCATAGCCCCGTCATTTCTTGACAGGTTGACCTCATGTTAACAAATCTGAATCTCAGTCACTAAAGGATCCTCCATACTATATGTAAGCTAAATAGTCCAACCTCTCTTGAGAAGACATTTTTAAGTATTACTATAGAGACATACAGTTATGTCCCTGGTCCCAGTCTATTTAATCTGGTGACCCCATCTGAATAAATTTGAATCCCAGATACCAAAGAACCCTTCATACTAAATATCAATAAAATAGACCTGATGGTCTGTGTGAAGGAAGCATATTAAGAGGAAAACTTTCCTTTGCTTGACCCCTAGTTGACAAGTTGACCCCATTTAAAACCAATGACCCCATTTGAAAAAAAAATCTGAACTCCAGGTCACCCAAGGACTGTTCATACCAAATATGAACCCGTTCAACCTGATGGTACAGCAGAAGAGGTAGTTTTTAAGAATTACTATGGAGAGCAAGAGTTATGGCCCTGCCTTCATAACCATTTGATAGAGTGACCTCATTTAAACAAATATGAATGTAAGTCACCTAGGGAACATCTACACCAAATATGAACCCATTCAGTCTAGAGAAGATGTGAGCTCAAAAATTACATTTCATTGAACAAATCTGTAAATCACCCCCCCCCCCCCCCAACACAGTGGGGACATCCCTGCAAGAATATGACATACATCATTTATTTGGATGCCTATTGCCTTAACAAAATTACCATGACCTGGAAAGCCAGTGCATTCTCTTTTATATGGGAGGCTTCCCATGGGAGCATATATAAGAGAATGCACAAGCACGGGGTATCACCAGCACAACTCTGGTCATGAAATGGTTAATATTAATAGTAAAAATAAACTTTATCTTTCAAACAGGCAATTTGTATCTGAGATAAACATGGGATAAAATTCCATTCATAAAGCCACTATCAGCAACAAGAATGTCTGGGAGACCTGTTGACATGAAGATAATTAATGATGGCACAAACATTTGCCCAGTGATACCAATGTATTGTGTTACTCCTACAGCTGTGTTCAAAACAAGGATTTACATCCACACCTAAATATTTAAACCCATTTGGTCTTTAATATGTATCTGGAGAAGAAAACAATTGATGGACGGATAGAGACATAATGACAGATGGATGGATGGAAAAACAGTCTGACATAGATACTGACAAATTCAATCCAATATACCCCCCCCCCCCAAGTTTTCTTTTCAGGGTGTAATGAGTTCAATTGGATACTGGTGGTTAAGAACATAATATTCGAACAGCCAAGCCTGAACATAGCGTCTGACATTTGCACAATGAGGTCCCATAAGGGTGAATTTAATGACACAATCCTGCAATGCGGGCTAGCATCACCAAATTCACCCTCTGAGGACCTCATTCTGTGTAGGCCTCAACTGCTATGGGAGACATAGCATTAGATTGAAGTTCTCCAGTTAAAGTTGGTGATGTGCACCCACTGGGCACCTCAATTATGCATTTTATATTCACAAATTAGGGGATATAGAAACTAAATAGAAGGGAAAAAGTAAGTAAAAATGTCAATTTAAGTGCCTATATACTTCCCAGAAGATGAGGCTTAAGCAGAATGAGGACCCTGGCTAGTGTATTTGGTGGTGCTAGACTGCTGTGCAGGGTAGCATAACTAAATTCACCCTCTGGGAACCTCATTCTGCAAATGCCAGACACACTAAATTCAGGTTAGAGAACAATAATTTGTTTTTATTTTAATAACACACATTGGCATGAGTGCTGTCTGGTGCATTACATTCACACCTGTCAGCCTGATAAACATCTCAATTGATGCCTGTGTGTGTATTTATATTAACTCTCTCTGTCTGTAGCTAATACAATTGACTTAATATGCTGGTGGGGGAGATCCTGTGAGTTAGGAAATGAGATAGGGTGGAATGCTGTTGATTGGGGCAGGGTGGGGTTCTGGGTCATGTGGGGGGGGAGGGTGATAAAAAATTTTGTATGTTAAATTGATCAAGGAGTTCCTGAATTTTTTATTATTTTTTTGGGAATTATGGCCCTGCCTGCACCCGAATTTGACCCAGTGCCCCCATTTGAACAAATCTGAACCCCAGTCATTCAATGACCCCACATACCAAATATAAACTAAATCGGCACAATGGTTATAGACAAGAAGTCGTTATAAGAATTACCAAGGAGGAATATAGTTATGGCCCTGGTTTCGCAACTGTTTGACACAGTGACCTCATTTGAACAAATCTGAATGACAGTCACCTAGGGAACATCCACACCAAATATGATCAAAATACAAAAATGTAATTTTTTGGTTTTTATAGTTATGTCCCTGGCTCTGCCACTAATGACCCAGTGATCCAATTTGAACAAATCTGATTCCCAGTCACCCAAGGTCCCTCAGTACCAAATATAAGCTAAATCGGCCCAATATTTTTGTAGATGAAGTCATTGTAAGAATTACTATGAGTTATGGCCCTGGTTTCTCAACTAATTGACCGGGTGACCTCATTTGAACAAATCTGAACACCAGTCACCCAAGGACCCTCCATACCAAATATTAGCTAAATCGGCACAATGGTTATGGACAAGAAGTTGTTGTAAGAATTACTGTGGAGGAATAGAGTTATGACCCTGGTTTGGCAACTATTTGACCCAGTGACCTCATTTGAACAAATCTGAATGAGAGTCACCTAGGGAACATCCACACCAAATATGAACCAATTTGGTATGATGGTTTCAGAGGAGAAGATGTTTTTTAAAAAGTTGACGGACGGACAGACGGACAGACGGACAGACAGACAGACGGACGGACGGACGACGGACGAGGAGTGATGACTATAGCTCCACCGGAGACTTCGTCTCAGGTGAGCTAAAAACTGTAGGAGGAGTTGATTACACCATGAAGGTACCCAATCTCATCCAAAAGGCAAAAATGTTCCAAATTTTCTGTCGAAAACCCCCCCAAAAATATGGAAATAATTATATTTTTGATTAGCTATATAGATGTTGCAAATCACCAACATGTTAGGAACAATATCCCAGAGTTTCAAATCTCTACATTTAAAACTGTAGGAGGAGTTGATTACACCATGAAGGTACCCAATCTCATCCAAAAGGCAAAAATGTTCAAAAAATTTCTAAGTCGAAAACCCCACAAAAAATTTGGAAAAAATTATATTTTTGATTAGCTATATAGATGTTGCAAATCACCAACATGTTAGGAACAATATCCCAGAGTTTCATATCTCTACGTTTAAAACTGTAGGAGGAGTTGATTACACCATGAAGGTACCCAATCTCGGACGCACGGACGGAAGGACGCACGGAGGTCATTTCTATAGTCCTCCGACAGAAACGTCGGGGGACAAAAATAAGACAACACAGGTGTGTGAACTGGTTAATGATATTGCATGCATTTGTTGCAGACAATGGTAAAATGAGAAACGAAGGTTCAACATTATCAATGTTAAAGACCTGTATTGTCCAAGTAAACAATGGGAACTTTTTATTCTGCATTTCGCAAAAATAAATAAGGCACTATTATGTAATAAAACCTAATTTCTATTATCACACCCCTAACCATTCATAATTCACACCTGACCATTCATAATTCACCCCTGACCATTCATAATTCACCTCTGACCATTCATAATTCACCCCTGACCATTCATAATTCACCTCTGACCATTCATAATTCACCTCTGACCATTCATAATTCACCCCTGACCATTCATAATTCACCCCAGACCATTCATAATTCACCTCTGACCATTCATAATTCACCTCTGACCATTCATAATTCACCTCTGACCATTCATAATTCACCCCTAACCATTCATAATTCACCCCTGACCATTCATAATTCACCCCCACCCCCCCCCCCCCCCAGACGATTCATAATTCACCCCAGACCATTCATAATTCACCCCTGACCATTCATAATTCACCCCTGACCATTCATAATTCACCCCTGACCATTCATAATTCACCCCTGACCATTCATAATTCACCCCTGACCATTCATAATTCACCCCAGACCATTCCATTCATAATTCACCCCAGACCATTCATAATTCACCCCTGACCATTCATAATTCACCCCTAACCATTCATAATTCATCTTTTTCTTACGTGCATTCACACATTAATTCTATCGGTAATTCATTTTATTCCACTTTCCACCCTGTTACTTTTAGTAGATAAATCTTACCTGTTTGGTTATAATCTTACCTGTTTGGTTATAATCTTGACATTTTCAAGCGGGATACCCTGGTAATTCGAGCGAATTATCAACTTCAGAAGGTTATAACCCAGAACTTCAAACACCATGCACACATCTTGGCCATGGTTAAGGATTAAATAAAATTTACCAGATGTGTTCCATACACATCATGTTGACATCATATGACGTAAACAACATTCGCCTCAATCGTGAAGCCGGACTAAAAAATAAAATTATCATCACACATGACAAAACAAGCCCTGTATGTGCCTAAATAAACACTGTAAAGGTGCCTTTACACGATTAAGCTTGCTTAATTCAGCTTCAAATGGTAACCAGTTATGCTGAAAACACAGCAATCTTTTAAAAGCACTGTTTTATTGGGAAATCTTTTACAACTGTCCATCATAATTAACAGGTCTGTGGTTATATTTACTAACTAGACTCCAATATTGTGGACTACACATGTGTCTTTTATCATATATAGGAGGCATTCTGTTATTTAACTGCTACTTGACATTAATGGGCCATTATGTGCTGTAAGGAAAACGGCAGAGTCCCTTTGGATTAAGATTGCTTAATAGATAATAAAAAGTGCTGTGCTGTATGAAATGGCAAGACATTACACGATGCAGCTCGCCTCTTGAGCTTGCTGAATTAAGCAAGCTTAATCGTGTAAAGGCACCTTAAGTCTGTGTTTTTTTTATTCACAGATTCAAGGATGGGTGGCATGTAATAAACACAGAATGACACGTATGTTAATGGGTTAGTCGATAAGGCACCTGCTCCAGCCTGGAGCCTCTCGTTCAGTCCTTCCAGGCTGGCAACTGTGTCATTTCCACAAACACATTAACACACTCGTGTCGTTCTGTGTATAATTTGATTCTACTGCATGTGTACCCAATTTATGTTCCGATAGGAGTAGTACATGTGATATTAACATTCCTTCAACACAAATGCCATTCAAATAAAATATCTGTGTTCTCAGGCAATTAATAGATCTCAATTTGAGTTAAGGGAGGGGAGGCTATTTATTTTTATTCTCAAAATCTGGTATAAATACTCCAGAATAAAAAAAATGTTAAATTCAATATTTCTAACAGAATATATTGAAAAAAAATGTTTGACAAGGGTTTTTCTAAGGAAATGTTCAGATAATAAGTTCAACAAACAACTAATGACCATTGTCAAAGGTCGTATGTTGAACTGAACATTTTCTCCAATAAATTTGACTGCCTCTGTAATTGTATTATCTGTTGTCTGCTTATTTTTCCTAAAAATCCTTCAAGATGACTAATAGACCATTCCAATGTATACTTTCATAACTGAGTGGGAGAATCCATTTAGTATAGAAAAGGTTAAATATGAATATCTCATTATCTTCACAGCTAGTGTGAGTTATTGCCATATACTTGTGAGTTTTTACCACAAATTAAGATTCTATTGTGAACCCTTCTAACAAATTAGGAAACTGAAAACTGGACTGTTCTGAATGTGCATAAATTCCTTTCAACACTATATATTTTGAGCAGCGCTGTAACTTTGTTTCTTCTGATTTTTATCATCAGTGTGCATTACAGAAAAAACATCACAAAATGACATCAAGCTCAAAATGGAATTAAAAGTCAGACAGAAATGATGAAAATCTATTGATTTCTTCAGAGCAGAATGCGGCAAAAAACATAATAAACTTCTCTCCATTCCCATTTGTAAATTCAGTTCTTCATTTAATATTTAATAAAAAAAAAAATGCCACTGATAGCGAGTATCTGGGGATGAACTAATGCTATATCTGCCCATCTCCCTGTATGGACGACCCCCCCCCCCCCCCCCCCCCCCATGATTGATGCAATGATATGTCACATTGGGGGGGACGCATCGGTTTATTTGAGAAGCACTTAGATTATCACTGTAAAGTCGTAGCTCAGTGCAACTGATCTTTAGTTCCCATGAATCTCTACTATGGCTACACCTGTAGATATCATATTCCACCATTACTAACCAAGCCTTGAAATAGGGTGTCTGTCATTTGCAGAATGAGGTCCCCAGAGGATGAATTTAGTGATGCTACCCCCGCATAGCGGGCTAGCATCACCAAATTCACCCTCTGTGGACCTAATTCTGCTTACACCTCAGCAGAATGAGGTTCACAGAGGGTGAATTTGATGATGCTAGCGCGCTATGCGGGGTAGCCTCACTAAATTCACCCTCTGGGGGACATCATTCTGCAAATGACAGACACACTATTTCAAGGCTTGGGAACTTTAGAACATTGAAAGAATAATGCAGGTAATATACTTCTAACCCTTCCATGACTGGAGCTACCTGAAATTTTGTGAAAACACTGTTCAAAGGCATTCTCTTATATATGCGAGGGAGCTTCACATATATAAGAGAATGCACTGGCACATGATCTTTAATGCTGCACCAGCGCAGCTCCCATCATGAAAGGGTTAATACCAGTAATGGTCCCAGCTCTATATTGCATGATTTAGGTGACTTTGTGAGATGATTTCGCTCTGGTTCGCTTACTATCATGAAATTGCCCCATGTAATTTATTCAATGTTAATCGCAAAATCTGCTCATAAAAGTTGCCTAATTCATGAAAATGCGAGCTGCGATCTTCACATAGTCTGAAACACATTATAAAGGAACAGGTATAAACTAAGAATTATAAAATTACCTCTGTTATTTTTTCAATTTATAATATTCCCCGTCAAAACATTAAAAAGTTCTCAGGTTCAGAACTGGTGGAATATCTTATGAGTAGCCAGAGTAGAGATTCATAATATGATCCAGCCCTCATAATTGGCTACGGCAATCAGCAATGCCGAAGCTATTTGCTGAAGCAAACTGGGCCACGACAAAGGATGCAGTAGAAAGATTGTCGAAGCAAACTATCTAAATTAAGAGGGCTTGAGTACCGGTGTAACACGATATCTCCCCCCCCTGGGTATCTTCCCCCGCGGGGAAGATACCCAGGGGGGGGGAAATATCGTGTTACACCGGTACTCTCCCTAAGCAAGCCTGGAAATAGTGTGGCTGACATTTGCAGAATAAGGTTCCCAGAGGGTGAATTTGGTGATGCTAGCCTGCTGTGAGGGGTTAGCATCACTAAATTCACCCTCCGGGGACCTCATTCTGCAAATGTCAGACACTATTTACAGGCTTTTCCCCAAAGACAAGAGAGAAAGATCCATCTTTTTATAATACCTCCTATGTCAAGAGAACAGCCGATTTTGTACACACCCATGCAGCTGTATTATATACTTTTTAACCTTTCCATGACTGGAGCTTCCTGACAATTTGCAAAACCCTGTGCCAATGCCCTATGGGAGACTCGCATATATAAGAAAATGCAATGGCACAGGATCTTTAACCCTTTACCCAACATAACGGCCCTGTGCCAATGCATTCTCTTATATATGCGAGTCGACCATAGGTCGCCCCCCCATATATAAGAGAATGCATTGGCTTAACACATTAAAAATTATAAAATTGTTAAAGAATGTAAGAAAAAATGGTAAAAAGTGTTAAAAAAAGATTTTTTTTTAGGCCAATGCATTCTCTTATATATGCGAGGCGACCTATGGTCGACTCGCATATATAAGAGAATGCATTGGCACAGGGCATAACTGTAACTATCACAATGTGGTCAAGGAGCCGGTTCCAATGATATCCATATGTGTATGGTTCTATTGAGACAGACCGAAGATATTTTAGGCTGTTGAAGCTTTATTTGGCCGGTTTTGGCCGGTTTGTTGGGTAAAGGGTTAATGCTGCACCAGCACAGCTCCCGTCATCAAAGGGTTAAAGTAACATATTTCAGGATGAAGATATATCCCTCTTGATTTCATGAAGATTATGAAAGGATACGAGTTCCATTAACACCCGAAATCTTGAAGTCATCAAGTAGCTGTACAGTCTTCTGTCGATAGAGGTCGGCTTCGTCTGTTTCACGGATCTGTAAGGCAGAATAATAATAGTGGTTCAAATGAGAATAGTAAACAATATCAAATATATGATAACATATATATAAGATACCACCCACCAGCAATAATCATAAATGCAACCAGAGGTGTGACTGTCCCAATGGGACTACGGATACCCCCCTGTTTTTAAAATACTAAGATGTTTCACATGTCAGTAAACATTTAGTTAAAATAATAAAATAACAGTTCCCATTGCAGGTGTACAACCATAACCCTAATCTTAAACCTATTGACGGAAAAATGTAGAAATAAAAACTTGGACAAAATTATGTATGTTGCGAAAAAATTCTAAGTCGAAAAAGGGGAATAACTCCACCAAAAAATGTCGGACAAACGTCATAATCGCAGGTGCACAAGTTCCCATGGTACTAAATATATGTGCCACGTTGTAAAAAAATTGACCGAAAAATGTAGGAATAAAAGCTCGGACAAAAGTATACATGTTGCAAAAAAATTCTAAGTTGAAAAAGGGGGGATAACTCCATGAAAAAATGTCCGACAGAAGTCATAATCGCAGGTGCACAGGTTCCCATGGTGGTTGATGTCTGTGCCAAGTTTCACGACAATTGATCAAAAAACGACTGAGAAAAAACTCCGGACAAATTTGTGTCCACGGACGGACGACGGACGGACGGACAAGCTGACTCCAGTATACCCCCCCTAACTTCGTTGCGGGGGGGTATAAATATAACAAGAGGTTGCACCTCAGGTGCTGTCATACCCTCACAGTGCCAAATTGAAACATGGTCAGGACAGAACCCAAATTTAAAATAAACAAGGAAGGAAAACTCTAGAATGAGAAACACACGCAAACGTCATTTACTACCTCTTGCTAATAATACTAGTAAAAATAAACGATTTATATTGGATAAGATATATACCTTGTTTCATATCCCATGTGTTTATGACTCAATTTTCGTGACTCGGGTGGCTATGCTTCCTTTGTGCACATAACTGCACATTATGATATATAATATGGATCTCGTATATTGTGAAATGGGGAATTAGGATTACTGTGACAAATCCTAGTATGTGTAATGGGAACCTGATATACATGACAACCAATGCATACTCTTAAATTGGTTTAGTGTTGTATCACGTGTCATTTTATGATAATTTCTAATTAATATAAACGACATATTGCTCACTTTGTAGCCGCAATATTTTGTTTATGCTCTGACACTTGTACCTGAGAAAATTTTCATTTTATTTTAGGGGTAAGAGTTGTCTTCCCTAAAAATTCTATTTTGGTACACCTTCTGAAAAGGGCAACAAGCTAAATCTGATGCGCCATATGATGACCTTTAATTTGATATATAGCAACCTTTGTTGGCGGGGGTTGCAGCCAACTTGAAAAATATCTGGTTTGGCCCACGGACTATAAGCCGTTTCGCTTTTCTTCTTAGATGATTTTCTAAAAGGCATTTTGGCCCACCTGTCAGTGCATTACTCTGACTTTGTCTCCCGTTTGGTCCACCAGCCACATTACTCTTTGTCTCCATTTTGGTCCACTTGCCAGTGCATTACTCTGACTCTGTCATTCTGGTGTGCTAGGTGTGGTTGGTTACTTATCCTGACAGTCAGGCTACGTGTACCTGGTCAGACACTCACTTACCTTATATGGTTAAACATACAAATTTACACATCAGAGCAGTTTGATTTCATACTTACACATCTGAGCAGTTTGATTTCATCGAGGGCGGTTTCTGTGTAGTGCTGAGCACTCTTCACAACTTTTAGTGCAACAAATCTCTTGGACCTGGAACAGAGAGAGACAATTTTATCCTTTCTTTACTAAATGCATTCTCCCTCCCAGTTATATAAGTGTATATCGGAATAGTCTATTATTCATTTGGAGGGATGTTCAGGTAACATAAGCAGACGACAGATAATACAAGTGCAGCTGAATTCCTAATCATTGATGGGAAATATTCAGATAATAAGTTCAACAAACAGCCTTTGGTCATTTGTTGAACCTATTATCTGAACATTTCCTAAGGGAACTACTCGTCAATGAATATTTAACCCTTTAACTCTTTCAGTGCCACGGGCCGATCTCATCGGCCCTAGGCCCTAAAAATTGTTTTTTTAGATTTTTTTTTTTTTTTTGGTTGAATTTTTTTTGGGTATGCTTAAGCATGCTATAGCGAATTTAAAAACAAACTGGATAAAACCTTAGGGGCATGTTATAACTAAAAACTATCACCAAGTATTCATAGTAATAATTTTGATGCCCATGAAAAACGTAAGATTCCCTAGCACTAAACCTACAAAATAAGTCTGGCACTGAAAGAGTTAAAGAATATAAGAAAAAATTATTAAAATTGTAAAAAATAATAACAAATGATGAAAAATTGTTAAGCCGATGCATTCTCTTATATATGCGAGGCGACCTATGGTCGACTCGCATATATAAGAGAATGCATTGGCACAGGGTATATGGGTTGATACAAAATTCGGACTGGGCACTGAAAGGGTTAATGGCAGGAGTTGTACTGGTGCAGCGTTAACCCTTTCATGACAGGAGATGCACTGGTGCAGTATTATAGATCCTGTGCCAGAGCATTTAACTTATACCTGTATATGCGAGTCTCCCATAGGGAGCCTTGAATATATAATAGAATGCACTGGCTTACAAGGTCATGGTAAATATTTTTTAGCCAATGCATTCTCTTTTTCGCATAGGCAGACTCGCATAAATTATATAAGGGAATTTATTGGCCTAACAATATTTACCTTGATAGCCAGTGCATTCTCTTATATATGCGAAGCTCCATATGAGAGACTCGCATATATAAGAAAATGCACTGGCACAGGATCTTAATGCTGCACCAGCGCAGCTCCCGCCATTAAATGGATTTGAAAGAAAGGGTTAATCACAGCACACAGCTGAACTGTTTGGGCTAGAAAGGGTTAATCACAGCACACAGCTGAACTGTTTGGGCTGACTTCCAGACACAGCTGAACTGTTTGGGCTGACTTCCGAACTGTTTGGGCTGACTTCCAGCTTGATTACTAATTCAGCAGTAATCAATATCTTTGATTTTTGTCTAGTTGGGCTGCTTCCAGCAACATCCATGTATTGCATATTGGATCCACCCTCTCGGATGCGAAACTCACAACCAAGCGTCAAAATTAGGTGCTGGTCATTTGCAGAATGAGGTCTCCAGAGGGTAAATTTAGTGACGCTACCCCACATAGCGGGATAGCATCACCAAATTCATCCTCTGGGGACCTTATTTTGCATGGCCTCATATGCTACGCGAGACCTACTAGTAGACTCAGATTTAAGTTTCCAGATGGTGAATATTGTGATGTGCACCCACTGGGCACCTCGATTATGCAATATGTCGTCTGCTAATTTAGGGATATATGAAACTTAAATAAAAAAGAAACTACATGTGTATCTAAAGAAACTTTCTAAATAAACTAAAAAACTTAATTTGATAAGAAAGATTCCAGAGAAGAAGAAGCCAAAGCAGAAAGGTGTTCCCCCAGAGGGTGAATTAACCCTTTACCCAACAGAAGGGCCCTCTGCCAATGCATTCTCTTATATATGCGAGTCGACCATAGGTCGCCTCGCATATATAAGAGAATGCATTGGCTTAACACATTAAAAATTATAAAATTGTTAAAGAATGTAAGTAAAAATGTTAAAAAAAGATTTTTTTTAGGCCAATGCATTCTCTTATATATGCGAGGCGACCTATGGTCGACTCGCATATATAAGAGAATGCATTGGCACAGGGCATAACTGTAACTATCACAATGTGGTCAAGGAGCCGGTTCCAATGATATCCATATTTGTATGGTTCTATTGAGACAGACCGAAGATATTTTAGGCTGTTGAAGCTTTATTTGGCCGGTTGTGGCCGGTTTGTTGGGTAAAGGGTTAAGGATGCTAGCCCATTGTGTACGTAGCATCACTAAATTTTGTTTGGGTGCATGAAACTGATCAGTTAGTATTCAGGTGCTATGCAAACTGGAGGAATTTAGCAATCTACTAACATGCTAAATTTGTAGTTAACCTTTCATTTCTGGGATCAAAGCAAGCCTTGAAATAGTGTGTGACATTTGCAGAATGAGGTCGCCATAGGGTGAATTTAATGATCCTACAGGCTAGCATCACCAAATTCATCCTCTGGGGACCTCATTCTGCTTAGGCTTCATCTTCTGGGAAGTATCTATAGTCTCAAATTTAAACATTGTTTTAGTTACTTTTTTCCCTTCTGTTCAGTTTCTAAGGTATATCCCTTAATTTGCAGAAGATAAAATATATAATCAAGGTGAATATCACCAACTCTTCATTAGCAGTTGAGGCCTAAGCCGAATGAGGTCCCCAGAGGGTGAATTTGGTGATGCTAACCCACCACGCAGGATAGCGCCACTAAATTCACCCTCTGGAGACCTCATTCTGCAAATGACCAGCACCTAATTTTGACGCTTGGTTGTGAGTTTCGCATCCGAAATGGGGACCTCATTTTATAAATGTCAGACACAATATTTCAATGCTTGGCTACATCTCTAGTTAACCTTACATTTCTGGGAACTAAGGTTACATACCGGTACATAATTTACTTCAGGCATATTTGAGTTATCTAGTACAATTTTTTGGCATTCATAAAGAGCAATGCATGTCAATAATTTATAGTAAAAACACATAAATGAGCTAAATCCCTGGACTATCTGGGAATATAGGAACACCTGTAATTAAACCAATGAAATATAACACCTGTAATTAAACCAATGAAATATAACACCTGTAATTAAACCAATGAAATATATGGAAACAAGCCTTGAAATAGTGTGTCTGTCATTTGCAGAATGAGGTTCCCAGAGGGTGAATTTAGTGATGCTACCCCGCATAGCGGGCTAGCATCACCAAATTCACCCTCTGGGAACCTCATTCTGCTGAGGTGTAAGCAGAATGAGGTCCCCAGAGGGTGAATTTGGTGATGCTAGCCCGCTATGTGGGGTAGCATCACTAAATTCACCCTCTGGGAACCTCATTCTGCAAATGACAGGCACACTATTTCAAGGCTTGTATGGAAATGACCTCAGATTGTGATATGAACATCAGATCATTTAGGTACAGAGCGCTGTCGGTAAAGATTATAACAAAATTAGCTCCCTTATGCTGCGCATTAAGAAAATATCTGTTATCACTATGAACAATTTAACCACCCTGGTCCTGCTAATTTACTATGATGCTGGTGGTTCCTGCTGAATTGCTATGATGCTGGTAAATAAAAGCAAACTGTAGTTCTTTTTTTAAGTTCTCATTTTTGTGATGTTTGTGAAATCTGAACAAATTGAGTAAAAAGCCATTATGTGTATAAAACATTAAAAAAAAAATGTAGTGTGAAATATTTTAATAATACTAGTAACTGTTGGAAGTTACAAACCAGCCATGAATGAATGTATGTGCCTTTAACCCTTTACCCAACAGAAGGGCCCTGTGCCAATGCATTCTCTTATATATGCGAGTCGACCATAGGTCGCCTCGCATATATAAGAGAATGCATTGGCTTAACACATTAAAAATTATAAAATTGTTAAAGATTGTAAGAAAAAATGGTAAAAAGTGTTAAAAAAAGATTTTTTTTAGGCCAATGCATTCTCTTATATATGCGAGGCGACCTATGGTCGACTCGCATATATAAGAGAATGCATTGGCACAGGGTATAACTGTAACTATCACAATGTGGTCAAGGAGCCGGTTCCAATGATATCCATATTTGTATGGTTCTATTGAGACAGACCGAAGATATTTTAGGCTGTTGAAGCTTTATTTGGCCGGTTTTGGCCGGTTTGTTGGGTAAAGGGTTAATATTTTGTAAAGTTTAAACTTTGTCTTCAATTAAATTGGAATTAATTTTGAAAATGTTTAATTATGTTTCAGAAGTGTTGTGTCTAGTTACACTTCCAGACTTGTCAGAACATCGATCTTATTTTTCACAATTTGATAAAAGAGGCCCCTTCGCAAATCTCATGGATAAAACCCTGATATATATCATCCCATTCTAATTGGAAGTGGTTCAAAGTATCTGTCTTTGATGTAGAAGATGAACATGTGGAACATTTGGAATGTAAAGATGGATGGGATGTTTGATAAATGTCCTCGATATAAAGTATCAATTGTATGGATGATCATCTCTCCTTTGAGGAGATGCCATATAAACTTAATGAGAATCATTTATTATAATGGCAAACAGCACAATCTCTATATCTATGTACAATATTTCAGTGTCGGCCTTTGATTCTATATGAACTAATGGGATATACCAGTATGAAATATACATATCCAATGAATATTAGTCTGTGGTTCAATAAATCCCATCACAACGATCATATACATCAACAATCTGACATGGACATGCACTGAGTTCCAGTGAAATGTCCCGACCCATCGCAATCCATCACGATCATATGTCACCCAAGTCTGATTTAGAGTGCCTGTCATTTGCAGAATGAGGTCCCTGCAGTGGGCTAGCATCACCAAATTCACTCTCTGGGGACCTCATCTCCTATGGGAGACATAGACTCAGATTGAAGTTCCCAAATGGTGAATATTGTGATGTACATACATTGGGAACCTTAATTATGCAATGTGTCGGTGGCCAATTTGGGGATATACAGAAATGAAACTTAACTCTTTGGAGAGTATCTGTAATGTCATATACATGACGTCATGAGAAAATTTAACGTCAACGTCGTCATAGGAATAATTAATAACAAGTTCGGGTCAAAAGTGTCCAATAATTCGTTTGAATTTATGTGCATTTTTTGTTAACGTGTGTTATCATAATCGATTGCACTTATACATTTGGGACATTATATTAATCAAAATAAGTCCTATACAAATCATTTATAACTATGATTTATTGAAGTTTTTCTACATAAAATAACACTTCCTGAAACAACATACATGTATATGTCATTCTACTCCTCAACCGATACACGACATATATGTTGTTCTACTCGCCAAAGGGTTAAAAAGAAATAGAATCTATGCGAAATATTATCTATAGAAATTTGATAATAAAGAAACTTTCCAAAGAAGATAAAGCCTAAGCAGAATGAGGTCCCCAGAGGGTGAATATAGTTATTCACCTTCTGGGGACCTCATTCTGCAAAAGTGCAAATGACAGGCACATTGAACTCAGACTTGACGTCACCTCTCATAGGGAAGCATTGTGTTCTAGTGAAATGTCCTGACCCATCGCATTCAATATTAAAGGAATAACCTGATTCCTAATGTAATAATATATTTGGAAGGATACTTGGTTCAAATTGACCATCACTTGAAAATAACCAAGTATATCACCCTCAAGTGAAAAACTCAGGCTTGGGTGACGTATATGATCGTGATGGATTGCGATGGGTCAGGAAACTTCACCAGGACACCATTCTTCTCAATGAGAGGTGACGTATATGATCGTGATGGATCGCGATGGGTCGGGACACTTCACTGGGACTCAGTGCATGTCCATGTCAGATCGTTGATGTATATGATCGTTGTGATGGGATTTATTGAAATTAGGGGGTTATAAAAACTGAAGAGAAGGGGAAAATTAACTGACAACAATGTTAATTTAAGACTATAGATACTTCCCAGAAGATGAGGCATAAGCAGAATGAGGTCCCCAGAGGGTGATTTTTTTTTTACGCTAGCCCACCATGTGGGATAGTCACTAAATTCACCCTATGGGGACCTCATTCTACAAATGTCATACACACTATATCCAGGCTTATATATTAAACTTATATACATGATGTGTACCTTTAACTCAGGGACAATATATACTAGTATGTTAATCTCGATACCCAATATACAGAAGGACATGGGGCTTTATTGCTTATTTTATTTCAACTTTCTGACTGATTCTGAAACTGCCTATACAGCAGGGTGCTCTGCCTTTCATTTGCTTATGTCAGCTTCTGGTGGGCAAGACATGGTACTTCTCGTCGTGGACTCGAAGTGTCATTGGGATTACCCCATTTACTCGCACATGTAGGTCACACAAAGCAAATGTCAGACACAATATATACAGGCGTGTGCGTAATTGAAGAATAGACTGGGCGAAGTCTCAATCAAATAATCTGGTGAATGCCAATATTGGTATCACCGAATAAATATACTCTGGCAGATATCAAACCACACAATTATTTCTGTATGGAAACAGGCCAGATTTCTATTTATGTAGGTGTACCACATAGTAAACACAAATAACAAATACACAATGAAGTATCATGAGTGAGAACTTGAGACCATTTTAACATCTGTTCAATAGTGTTTGAAAATATTATATATTTTTTTCTAAATAATTTCTCCCTTTATCAGCTAAGTGCTAAGGAGTGAAACATTAAAGGAACCCAAGGCACTCACAGTGGGTAAATGTGCAAAAACTATAAAATTCGGTAAAACCATCACCACTATTAAAGAACATGGAGAAATAGATCAACGTTGTTATTATATGAATTATTGATAGTTCTCCAATAACGATATTTTGCATATTGAAACCATTGTTATGTAAACAAAACTGTTATTGATTTGTCAATAAATATTGCTAATCATGTAGAAAGTTAAAACATTTTAGTCTGAACATGATTTTCAGAATATTTTTCAATGCTTTGACATTTCCCAATGTTTATCGTCAAGTTTTTATTAAACTTTGGTACGTTATTGGGACTAATTAGACTTCTATCAGTAAATTCCACTGTTCATATAACAATGGTTTGACATGTTAAATCTCATTACTGGAAAGTGATTAATAATGAATATAAGAACTCATCGATCAGTATTTCCTTCCATAAATGTTCAGATAATAAATTTAACGAACAGCAGCCATAAGCCATTTGTCATATTTTATGACAGTTCTCACCAATAGAGATAGATCAAGTCTGAGTTTAGTGTGCCTGTCATTTGCAGAATGAGGCCCACAGAGGGGGAATTTAGTAATGCTATCCCGCTCAGTGGGCTAGCATCACCAAATTCACCCTCTGGGGATCTCAGTCTGCATGGCCTCATCTTCTGGGAAGTATCTATAGTCTTAAATTAACATGGTCTCATCTCCTATGGGAGACTTTGGCTCAGATGCAGTTTCCAAATGGTGAATATTGTGATGTACACCCATTGTTAACCTCTATTATGCAATGTGTCATATTTGGGGATATAGGGAAACTAAACTTAAAAAAAAGAAATACAGTTATGCCCTAAGTAATCGACTCCTTAACCACATCAGAATTATTGGTAACTTTTCAGGATTTAGTCAGAAATATGGCTTGTTGCCATTCATCGGAAAGTTCTCGGGGAGAGCTTTCCGATGAATGGCAACAAGCCATATTTCCGACTAAATCCTGAAAAGTTACCCATAATTCTGCTGTGTTTAAGGAGTCGATTACTTAAGGCATTACTGTAAAATCTAGTGAAGAAGTTTCTATAGAAATTTGATCATGAATAAACTTTCCAGAGAAGATGGGCCTAAGCAAAATGAGGTCCACAGAGGGTGAATTTATTGATGTTAGCCCCGCTTTGTGGATAGCATCACTAAATTCACCCTCTGGGGACCTCATTCTGCAAATGACAGGCACACTATATCCAGGCTTGCTCCAGATGAATAATAGAGCAATGTACATTAAAGCCCTAAATAATCGACTCCTTAAACACAGCAGAATTATGGGTAAACTTTTCAGGATTTAGTCGGAAATATGGCTTGTTGACATTCATCAGAAGCTCTCAGTGAGAGCTATCCGATGAATGGCAAAAAGCCATATTTCCGACTAAATCCTGAAAAGTTATCCATAATATTGCTGTGGTTAAGGAGTCGATTATTTAGGGCATTACTGTACTTTTGTTTAGAACAGGAGAATCCATTTAGTAAAGATTAAATAATACACAATCACCTTAGCAGTGGTAGTAGTATTAATGAAAACATCTACAAAATGACTGGCAATTTATTGGAAGTAGCACCATTAACTAAGAGCCCATTAATATATTCTATAAATGTATAATGACAGATATCTACTTAACAATGTCATATCACATCAGAATTGTCCTGCCTCTGTCTAAACTTTATAACCATCATTTGTCTTCATACAAAAATGGCTGGTGCGGGATAGCGTCACTAAATTCACCCTCTGGGGACCTCAATCTGCAATTGACAAACTATTTCCATGGGGGGGGGGGGGAGTACAATTATCACATACTCACAACCAGCGGTGGCTGCCCTTCATGGAGAGTATAGACATAATCAGGAGGGGAGAGAGGGGGGAGTACAATTATCACATACTCTCAACCAGCGGTGGCTGCCCTTCATGGAGAGTATAGACACAATCAGGAGGGGATGAGAGGGGGGGGGAGTACAATTATCACATACTCTCAACAGCGGTGGCTGCCCTTCATGGAGAGTATAGACATAATCAGGAGGGGGAGAGAGGGGGAGTACAATTATCACATACTCTCAACCAGCGGTGGCTGCCCTTCATGGAAAGTATAGACATAATCAGGAGGAGGAGAGGGAGAGTACAATTATCACATACTCTCAACCCAGCGGGTGGCTGCCCTTCATGGAGAGTATAGACATAATCAGGAGGGGAGAGAGGGAGAGTACAATTATCACATACTCTCAACCAGCGGTGGCTGCCCTTCATGGAGAGTATAGACACAATCAGGAGGGGAGAGAGGGGGGGGTACAATTATCACATACTCTCAACCAGCGGTGGCTGCCCTTCATGGAGAGTATAGACATAATCAGGAGGGGGGAGAGAGAGGGGGGTACAATTATCACATACTCTCAACCAGCGGGTGGCTGCCCCTTCATGGAGAGTATAGACATAATCAGGAGGGGGGAGAGAGGGGGAGTACAATTATCACATACTCTCAACCAGCGGTGGCTGCCCTTCATGGAGATATAGGACACAATCAGGAGGGGAGAGAGGGGGGTACAATTAATAACATACTCTCAACCAGCGGTGGCTGCCCTTCATGGAGAGTATAGACATAATCAGGAGGGGAGAGAGGGGGGGTACAATTATCACATACTCTCAACCAGCGGTGGCTGCCCTTCATGGAGAGTATAGACATAATCAGGAGGGGAGAGAGAGGGGGGGTACAATTATCACATACTCTCAACCAGCGGTGGCTGCCCTTCATGGAGAGTATAGACATAATCAGGAGGGGGGAGAGAGGGGGAGTACAATTATCACATACTCTCAACCAGCGGTGGCTGCCCTTCATGGAGAGTATAGACATAATCAGGAGGGGAGAGAGGGGGAGTACAATTATCACATACTCTCAACCAGCGGTGGCTGTCCTTCATGGGGAGTATAGACATAATCAGGAGGGGAGAGAGGGGGAGTACAATTATCACATACTCTCAACCAGCGGTGGCTGCCCTTCATGGAGAGTATAGACATAATCAGGAGGGGAGAGAGGGGGGTACAATTATCACATACTCTCAACCAGCGGTGGCTGCCCTTCATGGAGAGTATAGACATAATCAGGAGGGGAGAGAGGGGGGAGTACAATTATCACATACTCTCAACCAGCGGTGGCTGCCCTTCATGGAGAGTATAGACACAATCAGGAGGGGAGAGAGAGGGGGGGGGGGGGGTACAATTATCACATACTCTCAACCAGCAATGGCTGTCCTTCATGGAGAGTATAGACACAATCAGGAGGGGAGAGAGGGGGGGGGGGTACAATTATCACATACTCTCAACCAGCGGTGGCTGCCCTTCATGGAGAGTATAGACATAATCAGGAGGGGAGAGAGCTAGGGAGTACAATTATCACATACTCTCAACCAGCGGTGGCTGCCCTTCATGGAGAGTATAGACACAATCAGGAGGGGAGAGAGGGGGGGTACAATTATCACATACTCTCAACCAGCGGTGGCTGCCCTTCATGGAGAGTATAGACATAATCAGGAGGGGAGAGAGAGGGGGGGGAAATTATCACATACTCTCAACCAGCGGTGGCTGCCCTTCATGGAGAGTATAGACATAATCAGGAGGGGAGAGAGGGGGGGGAGTACAATTATCACATACTCTCAACCAGCGGTGGCTGCCCTTCATGGAGAGTATAGACACAATCAGGAGGGGAGAGAGGGGAGTACAATTATCACATACTCTCAACCAGCGGTGGCTGCCCTTCATGGAGAGTATAGACATAATCAGGAGGGGAGAGAGGGGGGGTACAATTATAACATACTCTCAACCAGCGGTGGCTGCCCTTCATGGAGAGTATAGACATAATCAGGAGGGGAGAGAGGGGGAGTACAATTATCACATACTCTCAACCAGCGGTGGCTGCCCTTCATGGAGAGTATAGACATAATCAGGAGGGGAGGGAGGGAGGGGGAGTACAATTATCACATACTCTCAACCAGCGGTGGCTGCCCTTCATGGAGAGTATAGACATAATCAGGAGGGGAGAGAGAGAGGGGAGTACAATTATCACATACTCTCAACCAGCGGTGGCTGCCCTTCATGGAGAGTATAGACATAATCAGGAGGGGAGAGAGGGGGGGTACAATTATCACATACTCTCAACCAGCGGTGGCTGCCCTTCATGGAGAGTATAGACACAATCAGGGGGGGAGTACAATTATCACATACTCTCAACCAGCAGTGGCTGACCTTCATGGAGAGTATAGACATAATCAGGAGGGGGGAGAGAGGGGGAGTACAATTATCACATACTCTCAACCAGCGGTGGCTGCCCTTCATGGAGAGTATAGACACAATCAGGAGGGGAGAGAGGGGGGTACAATTATCACATTCTCTCAACCAGCCGTGGCTGACCTTCGTGGAGAGTATAGACATAATCAGGAGGGGGAAGAGAGGGGGAGTACAATTATCACATACTCTCAACCAGCGGTGGCTGACCTTCATGGAGAGTATAGACATAATCAGGAGGGGGGAGAGAGGGGGAGTACAATTATCACATTCTCTCAACCAGCAGTGGCTGACCTTCATGGAGAGTATAGACATAATCAGGAGGGGGGAGAGAGGGGGGAGTACAATTATCACATACTCTCAACCAGCGGTGGCTGACCTTCATGGAGAGTATAGACATAATCAGGAGGGGGGGAGAGAGGGGGAGTACAATTATCACATACTCTCAACCAGCGGTGGCTGACCTTCATGGAGAGTATAGACATAATCAGGAGGGGGGAGAGAGGGGGGGTACAATTATCACATTCTCTCAACCAGCAGTGGCTGACCTTCATGGAGAGTATAGACATAATCAGGAGGGGGGGAGAGAGGGGGAGTACAATTATCACATACTCTCAACCAGCGGTGGCTGCCCTTCATGGAGAGTATAGACATAATCAGGAGGGGAGAGAGGGGGGGGAGTACAATTATCACATACTCTCAACCAGCGGTGGCTGCCCTTCATGGAGAGTATAGACATAATCAGGAGGGGGGGAGAGAGGGGGAGTACAATTATAACATACTCTCAACCAGCGGTGGCTGCCCTTCATGGAGAGTATAGACATAATCAGGAGGGGAGAGAGGGGGGGGGGAGTACAATTATCACATACTCTCAACCAGCGGTGGCTGCCCTTCATGGAGAGTATAGACATAATCAGGAGGGGGGAGAGAGGGGGAGTACAATTATCACATACTCTCAACCAGCGGTGGCTGCCCTTCATGGAGAGTATAGACATAATCAGGAGGGGAGAGAGGGGGGGAGTACAATTATCACATACTCTCAACCAGCGGTGGCTGCCCTTCATGGAGAGTATAGACATAATCAGGAGGGGAGAGAGGGGAGTACAATTATCACATACTCTCAACCAGCGGTGGCTGCCCTTCATGGAGAGTATAGACATAATCAGGAGGGGATAGAGGGGGGTACAATTATCACATACTCTCAACCAGCGGTGGCTGTCCTTCATGGGGAGTATAGACATAATCAGGAGGGGAGGGAGGGGGAGTACAATTATCACATACTCTCAACCAGCGGTGGCTGCCCTTCATGGAGAGTATAGACATAATCAGGATGGGAGAGGGGGGAGTACAATTATCACATACTCTCAACCAGCGGTGGCTGCCCTTCATGGAGAGTATAGACATAATCAGGAGGGGAGAGAGGGGGAGTACAATTATCACATACTCTCAACCAGCGGTGGCTGCCCTTCATGGAGAGTATAGACACAATCAGGAGGGGAGAGAGGGGGGGGGGTACAATTATCACATACTCTCAACCAGCGGTGGCTGACCTTCATGGAGAGTATAGACATAATCAGGAGGGGAGAGAGGGGGGGGGGTACAATTATCACATACTCTCAACCAGCGGTGGCTGCCCTTCATGGAGAGTATAGACATAATCAGGCGGGGATAGAGGGGGAGTACAATTATCACATACTCTCAACCAGCGGTGGCTGCCCTTCATGGAGAGTATAGACACAATCAGGAGGGGGAGAGGGGGAGTACAATTATCACATACTCTCAACCAGCGGTGGCTGCCCTTCATGGAGAGTATAGACATAATCAGGGGGGAGAGAGGGGGGGAGTACAATTATCACATACTCTCAACCAGCGGTGGCTGCCCTTCATGGAGAGTATAGACATAATCAGGAGGGGGGAAGATGGGGAGTACAATTATCACATACTCTCAACCAGCGGTGGCTGCCCTTCATGGAAATAATTGAGCCAGCTGCTGCTATAGAGTATAGACACAATCAGGGGTGATTAACATCACCCGCACATGAACGTGATTTGGGAGGGGTAGAGAGGGGGGGTGGTACCATTATCAGGGGGGGAGGGGCGGTGCCATTATCAGACCAGGGACCAGCCGAGAGGGCGACGTGGGCGACTTCTTCGCCCTAGCGCCGTCCGCTTCGCCTTATTTTTGCAGTCGGGCGAAGTTCAAGTCGCCCTAAAAAATCCAAAGTTGACTGACGAAATTCGGCAAAATGCCCCAAATAATTTATGATAATTTACAACTGTCAACTGTGATTGCACACAATACTCCACTTACAGGGTGTATCATGGTGTTATAAAACAATTAACACCTGTAATGCTCCAATCTGGAAGCATGTTGACAACGGAGTCTGATTACTGGCAGCTGTGAAAACATCGTTGGGCCTCAAGTGTTAATCTGGTTGTTGTTATTTTTAGATTACTGTGATTACCACAACTTACAATAAAGATTACAACTCACACCTCTCACAATGTGTCAATTCATCACTCCCTCTATGGAGTTTGGTTAAAGAAATTTTAAAACAAATTCATTTGTGAAGCATATTAAAATTTCAAACGGGATTACTGACAGAGCGCAGTAAAAGTGTTCATGATTTCGTTTCGTTTCTGTTTGATAAATATTGTTGGCATTTTTAACAACCCGAAAAATATGAAATAAAATCCTGTCATTCTCCCACAATTACGATATAAAATGCTGCTATCCTCTCACAATTATGTTTGGGTATTATTAATAGTTATTAGGGTCATGAAGTGAACATAATGACTCCATATTTCAACCATTGTTTCATAAGTTTAATTGACATATTTCATCTCTCCTATTTTCGTTCTATAGCGACTCCTGTCGTAGTACTGATCAAATTAAATTTTGTAGACTCACTTCGCCCTATAGAACGGCCACTTCGCCTTATTTTTATAGTAGGGCGAAGTCATTTCGCCCTCAAAATCTGGTCTAGGCTGGTCCCTGTATCAGACACACTGTCGCTGTCCTTGGCTGTCTGCTGCTATAGAGTATAGACACGATCAGGAGTGATTAACATCACCCACACATGAACATGATTCGGGAGGGGTAGAGGGGGGGGGGGGGCGGTACCATTATCAGACACGCTGTCGCTGTCTTTGGCTGTCTGCTGCTTAGTCGGAACATAGTGTATTAGTTATATGTATAACGTTTTCAAGATCGATTCCGGCATAAATGGTGTTAACTGCGCGTAAGTTACGGTAAGTATAACGTTTGGTGGCACCCGGAATATACTAGTATAGACACACACGGTGACCTGACTATTAATTGAAAGAATGAAATTGACAACACAATGTCTCAATCGTCGTTTGAGGTCAAAGACATCACTGCGACATGATGGCAATGATTGACACGGTTTTATCGTTTGTCGGAGACCGCTTGATCTAGACACTGTGTATATTTCAATTGATCTCACACCGTCAGGTTATGATGCTGTGTGAAGGTCGCTTAAGGTGACATCATTGGTGCTACCGTACATAAATGATACTGACATTAAGAACTGGCTATCGTATTCTAAAACGTAGCCTATACTATCAGGCCTTTCCATTAGTCTAATTTGGGGACACCGAACAAACCTGCCGGACCATGGTTCCGGCAGGTTTGCGAAAATTTGAGATTTCAAGTCCACGAAACGCCATTTCCTGGCTTCTCAGACTATAATAAGTATCTATTTCAACCTAATTGTATTGAATTGAATCTTTCATTTCTAGTCCATTTCACATTTTCAGAGCAATATACAAGGTCACATCCAGAAAATTGTTTGATACAGTACCATTTACAGAATTGGATATCAAACTCATCATCCCAAAACACTTTTTGACTTTATTCTTGTGCATAATTCTAATATATTATTAAGTCAATTATTTAATAAATATAATTTTAGTATCTAATTCTTGTTGCTGAATGTGTTCAAAATTATGTGAACTTAAGTGCTAACTTATGTATATTGTGACAAAGTCACAAACTGATGAAAATATAAATAAATGAATTGATTAAAAATTAAATCTAATCAACTTATCAGAATGAAGTTGCTGATGAAATCATGTATTTAATAATATATATGGATTTTGGGATGATGGTTATTAACCAAACACTAATTTGCTAAATAACCCCTTATTGAACAGTGAACAAAATGACTGACAGTCGCCGGTCGGCTCACTTTCGGTTTCAGTGAAATTTTCACTTTCAGTTTCCTTCGTTTTGTCAGTTTCGCCAGCGGCAATGTTTGTAAAGAAGGATGTTATGGGCGCAGTTTGACTGTCTTCCTCTTTTCGTTTGCGTTTGGAAGAGTATGTACCGCTCGTTTTATTGTGAGACTTGCCACTTGTTCGAGGCCTCCCTCGCGAACTCATGATTATTTTCTAAAATCATCGCTAACCAAGCTGAAACATTCGTATCTTTCCCAGACAGAAGAGTGTGATAATTTCAAAGGGGGGTAATTCACTATTAAATAAGAACTCGCATTCCGCGTTTTACAATGTTCCGATTTTGATTTCCGTTTCCGTTTCCGATCGAAAAAAAAAATGTGTTTAGTCTGTCAAAAACATCGATAAAACAATAAAACAAACTCTTATTTTGGGGACTTTGTCGTAATTTGGGGACACCGGTAGTCGGCTTGAATTGGGGGGAATGATGAGGCCTGACTATAGGGTGTATTTAGTCGGAACATTAACATTTTATAGTGACACCGCTCGGCACCGGTTTATTGGTGATCACGTGATTAAACAAAATCTCGAATGCTAATATTAAATTTAAAACCTGTATAAATCATTATCCACCACATGTCTAATTATATAATTACATTCAGTGTGTTGGATAAATATCAAGATGTTTAATGTATTATTTCCCAAATAAATTGGTGTCTATGCAGGGAAATGCGCATCATTGATGAGTAGTTATCCCACGGGAAATGTTCAGATAATGAGTTTAACCCTTTCTATACTAGAGCATCATTGATGGGTAGTTATTACATAGGAAATGTTCAGATAATAAGTTTAACCCTTTCTATACTAAAGCATCATTGATGAGTAGTTATCCCACGGGAAATGTTCAGATAATGAGTTTAACCCTTTCTATACTAGAGCATCATTGATGGGTAGTTATTACATAGGAAATGTTCAGATAATAAGTTTAACCCTTTCTATACTAAAGCATCATTGATGAGTAGTTATCCCACGGGAAATGTTCAGATAATAAGTTTAACCCTTTCTATACTAGAGCATCATTGATGAGTAGTTATTACATAGGAAATGTTCAGATAATAAATTTAACCCTTTCTATACTAGAGCATCATTGATGAGTAGTTATTACATTGGAGATGTTCAGATAATAAGTTTAACCCTTTCTATACTGTATACTCATTGATTAGTAGTTATCCGATAGGAAATGTTCCGATAATAAGTAAAACCCTTTCTATACTAAAGCATCATTGAACTGATCTGACTGGGAGAATCCATTCAGTATAAAAAGGATTAATACATGTACCGGTAAACTACAATTATGCCCTAAATAATCAACTCCTTAACCACAGCAGAATTATGGGTAACTTTTCAGGATTTAGTCGGAAATATGGCTTGTCGCCATTCATCGGAAAGCTCTCAGGATTTAGTCGGAAATATGGCTTGTTGCTATTCATCGGAAAGCTCTCAGGGAGAGCTTTCCGATGAATGGCGACAAGCCATATTTCCGACTAAATCCTGAAAAGTTACCCCATAATGCTGTGGTTAAGAAGTCGATTACTTCGAGCATTACTGTAAGTCTTGCATCGTAACTGTACTATTGTAGCGCCTTCATCACAAAATATTGATAGTATTTATGCTTAATATTCAAATACTGGTATTCCTTTCAGGTCCAGCTCCTATGAGGCGTTTTGTGTAAATAATTCATTGGTAATAAAAAATAGCACCAGATTGTTTTCTCTAGTCAAACTGGCTGCGGGATCAATATAGCGTGATTCCAGTTAAAGCACAAGGTTACTGAGCTAATCCCTCCCATTGGAGATATGTAGCTGGTTAGGGCCCTGTGAAGCTTCGTTATTCAATTTGTTTAGATTCCATCATATACAAAAACAATTTCAATCAACGTTCTTTGCATTCTTGTGAATGAAAAAGAACACGAGTTTGAAGATGTCTTATTCTAAATTACAAATTTAAAGGTGGATTATCTCTTTGTAAACATGTGTTATATAGTTACCGGGGTATAAAATATTAGATATGAATCGAAGACTCCTGTCTGGAAATGCTTCTATCGATTAATATTGATTTTATTTTGAATATTTTCTGGTCTAAAAGATGTGTTTGTTTAGCTAACAATCAATAGTGGTTGCTGTTAACAGAGTCCAGAAATTTTATTGTTTAACTTTGTCACAAATAAACGTTAATTAATCTCCTTATCGCTTATAACTATGGAATACAACAATACAATCAATAAATCTGGGACATTTGACATTCGGTACGTAGCTATAGGAATGGTATCGCCTGAATTGTCTTCTAAAAATGGAGGATTTAGTCAGAAATATGGCTTTCCGGACAGGGGTCTTCAATGCTTATTTATTATTTTATACCCACGCAACTATTTCATATTTGTTATTTAACCCTTTGAGTGCCAGGTCCGATTTTTGTATCAACCCATATACCCTGTGCCAATGCATTCTCTTATATATGCGAGTCGACCATAGGTCGCCTCGCATATATAAGAGAATGCATTGGCTTAACAATTGTTTTTGTTTGTTTTTTTTTTACAATTTTTTACAATTTTAATATATTTTATTATATTCTTTAACAGACTTATTGTGTAGGTTTAGGGCCGATAATATCGGCCCCTGGCACTCAAAGGGTTAAAGAGATAATCCATCTTTAACTAGGTCTGTTATAATAACAACTGAAATTTTAGCCTGATTCTCTGATTATGTCCTGCTGTATTCATTTGAATGCCTGTATTAGTACAGACCTTAACCCTTTGAGTGCCAGGGGCCGATTCCATCGGCCCTAAACCTACAAAATAAGTCTGTTAAAGAATATAGGAATAAATTATTAAAATTGTAAAAAAAATAAAAAAATTTAGGCCAATGCATTCTCTTATATATGCGAGGCGACCTATGGTCGACTCGCATATATAAGAGAATGCATTGGCACAGGGTATATGGGTTGATAAAAAAATTTACCTGGCACTCAAAGGGTTAAAATTCATAAACATTTGCGAGAATGAAAATATAGCCTGTTAAGCAATCAGCTGCTTATTACAAGAATCAAAATAAATTACTTTATTGAAGTTCAATGAAGAATTATTTGGAGACAAGAGTGTTAATGGAAAATATTAGATCGACAGGGGTAAAATCGATGTGGCATATCTGGGTGATTGGCGATAGTAGTTCACGTGTGATGAGCGTTGAATGATATTGACTCGATTCAGTACGAGTTTCTCGATTGTTCTAAAGTGTGCTTGAACGCAAAAAAAATTTTTACCGCTCATTCTATGTTCAGCTTCTAATGTGCACGGTTGGCCCACACTCTCACCCAAATTTAGTAACGTAGATAATTATTTGATTATATTGGCTTTTGAAAAAGTTAATCATCAATACATATGAGAATACAAACATGTAGACTGCAAAAGTATGTTTCATTGTATGATACATGTTTATAGTATGACAAGTCTTTTGTGATTATTTAATGATAACAATATATATGATGTGCACAGTTTATGTGAAGCAAATCGTTAACCTGAATTTCTAGATTAAAACTTTGTATATATAATTCGTAGTTGTTATTTAATAAATCATGTGTTTGTTCGAGTGAAATGAGTTAAAACATAAGAATCATGATTCTGATTCTAGTCAGATTTTAAGTCCTGTAGTAGAGTCTGACAACATGATCGAGAGTTTAAGGAAAAGAAAGATAGTCATTCTCACCAGATCACACAACTACTAGCATAGAGGGGTAAAATATTCAACAATTTAGGAAACCACCATTCCCCCTCTTCCCTTGAACCTCAGTATTTGAGAGCATGGTACACAGTAATGTCCTAAATAATCGACCCCTAAACCACAGCAGAATTATGGAATTTTTTTTAGAATTTAGAGGGAAATATGGCTTGCTGCCATTCATTGGAAAGCTCTCGTTGAGAGCTTTCCAATGAATGGCAACAAGCCATACATGTATTTCCGACTAAATCCTGAAAAATTTCCAATAATTCTACTGTGGTTAAAGGGTCATATACCGCTACTTCGGGCATTACTGTATCTCGCTTTTTCCACTCTGTCATAAAATAGCCATTTGGTCATTTGGTGTGGCTAATTATATAGACAATACCATCTACATCCTCTACATTGGTCATTTGGTGTGGCTAATTATAGAGACCAATATCATCTACAATCTCTAGATCGATATTTCTGTCTTGATTGTTGAGGTTAATGATGGCTATTTAACTCTTCTATTAACCTGTTGCAACATAAATCAGTTAAGAATGAAAGATCAAGGCTTGAAATACTGTGTCAAACTCCAGAGAGTTATCTCCCATCGCTCCACTGAGATACCACTGCCACAAGGACATTTGGTAAGGATTTCCAACATGATCTTAGTTCTTATGTTTTAGGATTAAAATTGTCTATGTCTGGCTCAGTTCATATTGTTCTTATCAATACCGAAAGAATTACCATTATTGCAAACTTTTGGTGGTCAAAATAAGATAATAGGTGACTAAATATAGTTCCGACGATACATATATATAGATGTATCGGTCCGCAAAGTATCATCCTTGTGGCAGTGATAACGGAGAGGGCGCTGCATGGAGTTTGATACTGTGTCTGTCATTTGCAGAATGAGGTCCACAGAGTGTGAATTTAATGACACTGGGCTAGCATCACCAAATTCACCTTTTGGGAACCTCATTCTGCTGAGGCCTCAACAGCTACCGGTACATGCATGTGATACCTAGGATCAGATTAAAGTTCCCCATTGGAAATTGGTGACGTTCACCCATTGGTCACCTCGATTATGCATTTTATCTTCTACAAATTAGGGGATATAGAAACTGAACAGAAGGGGAAAAGTAACTAAAAACAATATTAATTTGAGACTATAGATACTTCCCAGAAGATGAGGCCTAACAGAATGAGGTCCCCAGAAGTTGAATTCAACCTCTGGGGACTTCATTCTGCAAATGACAGATACACTAAGGTGCCTTTAATGCACAAAAGGGCCTCAGAGTTTTCCGATGAATGGCAACAATCCATATTTCCTGAAAAGTTACCCATAATTCTGCTGTGGTTAAGGAGTCGATTATTAGGGCATTCCTGTAGTTGGATATAAAAGTCCACTTCTTAAATTTTGCAGAAGAAAGAGATAAGTTGCAATATAGAAACTGACCCTGGGGTCACTGTAGAGGATCGATCTGTTCCTCGAAATCTCATTTAGACCGAAAAAAATTCCAATTCCGAGCGGTAAAAGATCTGATTCCACGAAAGTTTTTCTCGATTTTCCACGACCATTGTTTACTAATTGGTGTGCTTATGTGTATCTGCAAACAACCCATCGTTACTTTAAAATTACAGCTATCGAAATACGTGATTTTAGCCTGACATACTGCCTTCAAAGTAATACTACCATACATTCCGATTCTGTTTTCGGAGTGTTCCGATTCACGACACACATTCTCAGCATTCCGATTCCTGATATGGATAAACGTTTACCATAATCTAGTTAATTGCTTCATTTTGCTGGCTCTACTCCACGGCTGTTAATCAGGGAGATTCGTTTTCGTTTACTTCGGAAAAACAATCGCCTGACAGCAATAATTGTAAAATGAAATCACGAAACCGCATATCATGTGTAAAAAGTAAACCTACAGCTTTTGACCGAACACATTCTCATTCATGGGTACAAGCAAATATCGATTTTACATTTGCGGCAAGCTGCTCATTGAAATCGGTATTATAATAATTCTCATTTTCAGTCAAAAAGCCATTTAACCCTTTACCCAACAGAACGGCCCTGTGCCAATGCATTCTCTTATATATGCGAGTCGACCATAGGTCGCCTCGCATATATAAGAGAATGCATTGGCTTAACACATTAAAAATTATAAAATTGTTAAAGAATGTAAGAAAAAATGGTAAAAAGTGTTAAAAAAAGATTTTTGTTAGGCCAATCCATTCTCTTATATATGCGAGGCGACCTATGGTCGACTCGCATATATAAGAGAATGCATTGGCACAGGGCATAACTGTAACCATCACAATGTGGTCAAGGAGCCGGTTCCAATGATACCCATATTTGTATGGTTCTATTGAGACAGACCGAAGATATTTTAGGCTGTTGAAGCTTTATTTGGCCGGTTTTGGCCAGTTTGTTGGGTAAAGGGTTAATAGTTAACCTCTTGTATCATCATTAATTATTTGCCATGCTAATTGATATACCGTACTGACCTATACCGGTAGCTGTCACTCAGCACAATTTCAAAGACTTCCTGCATGCAAGCCTGCAAATAGCATGTCTGTCATATGCAGAATGAGGTCCCCAGGGGGTGAATTTAGTGACGCTATCCCGCATAGCGTGCTAGCATAACTCAATTCGCCCTCTGGGAACCTCATTCTGCTTAGGCCCTCAACTGATATGGCAGACCTAGGATCAGATTGAAGTTCCCCAGTTGAAGTGGTGATGTTCACACATTGGGCACCTCGATTATGAATTTTATCTTCTGCAAATTAGGGAATATAGAAACTTCCTAGAAGGGAAATGTAACTAAAAACAATGTTAATTTGATGCTATAGATACTTCCCAGAAGATGAAGCCCAAGCAGAATGAGGTCTCCAGAGGTTGAATTTGGTGATGCTAGCCTGCTTTGCGGGATAGCGTCACTAAATTCACCCTCTGGGGAACTCATTCTGCAAATGACAGACACGCTATTTGCAGGCTTGCCTGCGCGAAACTGGTAATTACACTGATGTATAGGAAAGTTTTCAATGACGAATACTGTTTATATCAAGAAAATGAATTGATAACATTTGATAACATTATCCGAAAATTTACTGATAGAGTTTGAATGCATGCCCCTTTAATACTTTCGTCATCATTTTGAAGACAAAAACTAAGGGCCATCCCATGGAGACGTTTATCGCTAGAAAACTGGGCGTTTCTAGTCAAAATCTGAAGAGCATTGCTTGGGTGACAATTGAACATACTCGGGCGACAATGGAACATATAGGGCGGGAATCGGAGCGAAAACATAAATCCCTGATTACAACATTTTGCTGGCTTTTTTGGCAACAAATAGATTGGAGAGCATGTCCCGGTTGAAGCTAGAGGTAAACATTAACATAATATGTTATTAAACTTATCTTATATCTGTCTTTATAAATTTTTCGACCGGTAATTTTGAAAATTGCTCGGTTGACAAATGGAAAAACTCACAACGGAATCGGCATTTGCTCAGCGGAATGAGATTACGAGGAGCAGATCCTCCACAGTGCCTGGGGTGATCCCTGCAAAACTGTCATTTCAAAAGACTGCAAAAAGAGCTATATGGCTATCATCATGTGAAATCAGCAGTCGATAAACTACTGAGTGAATCATTAGCTCACATGGAATCAAAGCCTTTGATCTGGAGAAACAACAACTCTCAGGGAAAATCAATAAGACTGAGTAACCGGTGATCTATTACTCAAATCACTGTGACAAACCATATGTGATGAGGAAGAAACCGGTTATCTATTACTCAAATCACTGTGACAAACAATATGTGCTGAGGAAGTAACCGGTGATCTATTACTCAAATCACTGTGACAAACAATATGTGCTGAGGAAGTAACCGGTGATCTATTACTCAAATCACTGTGACAAACCATATGTGATGAGGAAGTAACCGGTTATCTATTACTCAAATCACTGTGACAAACCATATGTGATGAGGAAGAAACCGGTTATCTATTACTCAAATCACTGTGACAAACAATATGTGCTGAGGAAGTAACCGGTGATCTATTACTCAAATCACTGTGACAAACAATATGTGCTGAGGAAGTAACCGGTGATCTATTACTCAAATCACTGTGACAAACCATATGTGATGAGGAAGTAACCGGTTATCTATTACTCAAATCACTGTGACAAACCATATGTGATGAGGAAGTAACCGGTGATCTATTACTCAAATCACTGTGACAAACCATATGTGATGAGGAAGAAACCGGTTATCTATTACTCAAATCACTGTGACAAACAATATGTGCTGAGGAAGTAACCGGTGATCTATTACTCAAATCACTGTGACAAACAATATGTGCTGAGGAAGTAACCGGTGATCTATTACTCAAATCACTGTGACAAACCATATGTGATGAGGAAGAAACCGGTTATCTATTACTCAAATCACTGTGACAAACCATATGTGATGAGGAAGTAACCGGTTATCTATTACTCAAATCACTGTGACAAACCATATGTGATGAGGAAGTAACCGGTTATCTATTACTCAAATCACTGTGACAAACCATATGTGATGAGGAAGTAACCGGTGATCTATTACTCAAATCACTGTGACAAACCATATGTGATGAGGAAGTAACCGGTTATCTATTACTCAAATCACTGTGACAAACAATATGTGCTGAGGAAGTAACCGGTGATCTATTACTCAAATCACTGTGACAAACCATATGTGATGAGGAAGTAACCGGTTATCTATTACTCAAATCACTGTGACAAACCATATGTGATGAGGAAGAAACCGGTTATCTATTACTCAAATCACTGTGACAAACAATATGTGCTGAGGAAGTAACCGGTGATCTATTACTCAAATCACTGTGACAAACAATATGTGCTGAGGAAGTAACCGGTGATCTATTACTCAAATCACTGTGACAAACCATATGTGATGAGGAAGTAACCGGTTATCTATTACTCAAATCACTGTGACAAACCATATGTGATGAGGAAGTAACCGGTTATCTATTACTCAAATCACTGTGACAAACCATATGTGATGAGGAAGTAACCGGTGATCTATTACTCAAATCACTGTGACAAACCATATGTGATGAGGAAGAAACCGGTTATCTATTACTCAAATCACTGTGACAAACAATATGTGCTGAGGAAGTAACCGGTGATCTATTACTCAAATCACTGTGACAAACAATATGTGCTGAGGAAGTAACCGGTGATCTATTACTCAAATCACTGTGACAAACCATATGTGATGAGGAAGTAACCGGTTATCTATTACTCAAATCACTGTGACAAACCATATGTGATGAGGAAGAAACCGGTTATCTATTACTCAAATCACTGTGACAAACAATATGTGCTGAGGAAGTAACCGGTGATCTATTACTCAAATCACTGTTACAAACAATATGTGCTGAGGAAGTAACCGGTGATCTATTACTCAAATCACTGTGACAAACCATATGTGATGAGGAAGTAACCGGTTATCTATTACTCAAATCACTGTGACAAACCATATGTGATGAGGAAGTAACCGGTGATCTATTACTCAAATCACTGTGACAAACCATATGTGCTGAGGAAGTAACCGGTGATCTATTACTCAAATCACTGTGACAAACCATATGTGATGAGGAAGTAACCGGTGATCTATTACTCAAATCACTGTGACAAACCATATGTGATGAGGAAGTAACCGGTGATCTATTACTCAAATCACTGTGACAAACAATATGTGATGAGGAAGTAACCGGTGATCTATTACTCAAATCACTGTGACAAACCATATGTGCTGAGGAAGTAACCGGTTATCTATTACTCAAATCACTGTGACAAACCATATGTGATGAGGAAGTAACCGGTGATCTATTACTCAAATCACTGTGACAAACCATATGTGATGAGGAAGTAACCGGTGATCTATTACTCAAATCACTGTGACAAACCATATGTGATGAGGAAGTAACCGGTGATCTATTACTCAAATCACTGTGACAAACCATATGTGATGAGGAAGTAAACGGTGATCTATTACTCAAATCACTGTGACAAACCATATGTGATGAGGAAGTAACCGGTTATCTATTACTCAAATCACTGTGACAAACCATATGTGATGAGGAAGTAAACGGTGATCTATTACTCAATTCACTGTGACAAACAATATGTGCTGAGGAAGTAACCGGTTATCTATTACTCAAATCACTGACAAACCATACATGTATATGATGAGGAAGTAACCGGTGATCTATTACTCAATTCACTGTGACAAACCATATGTGATGAGGAAGTAACCGGTTATCTATTACTCAAATCACTGACAAACCATATGTGATGAGGAAGTAACCGGTGATCTATTACTCAATTCACTGTGACAAACCATATGTGATGAGGAAGTAAACGGTGATCTATTACTCAAATCACTGTGACAAACCATATGTGATGAGGAAGTAACCGGTGATCTATTACTCAAATCACTGACAAACCATACATGTATATGATGAGGAAGTAACTGGTGATCTATAACTCAAATCACTGTGACAAACCATATGTGATGAGGAAGTAACCGTTGATCTATTACTCAAATCACTGTGACAAACAATATGTGATGAGGAAGTAACTGGTGATCTATAACTCAAATCACTGTGACAAACCATATGTGATAAGGAAGTAACCGTTGATCTATTACTCAATGCACTGTGACAAACCATATGTGATGAGGAAGTAACCGGTTATCTATTACTCAAATCACTGTGACAAACCATATGTGCTGAGGAAGTAACCGGTGATCTATTACTCAAATCACTGTGACAAACAATATGTGATGAGGAAGTAACCGGTGATCTATTACTCAAATCACTGTGACAAACCATATGTGCTGAGGAAGTAACCGGTTATCTATTACTCAAATCACTGTGACAAACCATATGTGCTGAGGAAGTAACTGGTGATCTATTACTCAAATCACTGTGACAAACCATATGTGATGAGGAAGTAACCGGTGATCTATTACTCAAATCACTGTGACAAACCATATGTGATGAGGAAGTAACCGGTTATCTATTACTCAAATCACTGTGACAAACCATATGTGATGAGGAAGTAACCGGTTATCTATTACTCAAATCACTGTGACAAACAATATGTGCTGAGGAAGTAAACGGTGATCTATTACTCAAATCACTGTGACAAACCATATGTGATGAGGAAGTAACCGGTGATCTATTACTCAAATCACTGACAAACCATATGTGATGAGGAAGTAACCGGTGATCTATTACTCAAATCACTGACAAACCATACATGTATATGATGAGGAAGTAACTGGTGATCTATAACTCAAATCACTGTGACAAACCATATGTGATGAGGAAGTAACCGTTGATCTATTACTCAAATCACTGTGACAAACCATATGTGATGAGGAAGTAACCGGTGATCTATTACTCAATGCACTGTGACAAACCATATGTGATGAGGAAGTAACCGGTTATCTATTACTCAAATCACTGTGACAAACAATATGTGCTGAGGAAGTAACCGGTGATCTATTACTCAAATCACTGTGACAAACAATATGTGCTGAGGAAGTAACCGGTTATCTATTACTCAAATCACTGTGACAAACCATATGTGATGAGGAAGTAACTGGTGATCTATTACTCAAATCACTGTGACAAACCATATGTAATGATGAAGTAAACGGTGATCTATTACGGAATTCACTGTGACAAACAATATGTGATTAGGAAGTAACCGGTTAGCTATTACTCAAATCACTGTGACAAACAATATGTGATGAGGAAGTAACCGGTTATCTATTACTCAATTCACTGTGACAAACCATATGTGATGAGGAAGTAAACGGTGATCTATTACTCAAATCACTGTGACAAACCATATGTGCTGAGGAAGTAACCAGTGATCTATTACTCAAATCACTGTGACAAACAATATGTGCTGAGGAAGTAACCGGTGATCTATTACTCAAATCACTGTGACAAACCATATGTGATGAGGAAGTAACCAGTGATCTATTACTCAAATCACTGTGACAAACAATATGTGCTGAGGAAGTAACCGGTTATCTATTACTCAAATCACTGTGACAAACAATATGTGCTGAGGAAGTAACCGGTTATCTATTACTTAAATCACTGTGACAAACAATATGTGCTGAGGAAGTAACCGGTGATCTATTACTCAAATCACTGTGACAAACCATATGTGCTGAGGAAGTAACCGGTTATCTATTACTCAAATCACTGTGACAAACCATATGTGATGAGGAAGTAAACGGTGATCTATTACTCAAATCACTGTGACAAACCATATGTGCTGAGGAAGTAAACGGTGATCTATTACTCAAATCACTGTGACAAACCATATGTGATGAGGAAGTAACCGGTGATCTATTACTCAAATCACTGTGACAAACCATATGTGATGAGGAAGTAAACGGTGATCTATTACTCAAATCACTGTGACAAACCATATGTGATGAGGAAGTAACCGGTTATCTATTACTGAATTCACTGTGACAAACCATATGTGCTGAGGAAGTAACCGGTGATCTATTACTCAAATCACTGTGACAAACAATATGTGCTGAGGAAGTAACCGGTTATCTATTACTCAAATCACTGTGTCAAACCATATGTGATGAGGAAGTAACCGGTGATCTATTACTCAAATCACTGTGACAAACAATATGTGATTAGGAAGTAACCGGTTAGCTATTACTCAAATCACTGTGACAAACAATATGTGATGAGGAAGTAACCGGTTATCTATTACTCAAATCACTGTGACAAACCATATGTGATGAGGAAGTAACCGTTGATCTATTACTCAATTCACTGTGACAAACAATATGTGCTGAGGAAGTAACCGGTGATCTATTACTCAATTCACTGTGACAAACCATATGTGATGAGGAAGTAACCGGTGATCTATTACTCAATTCACTGTGACAAACCATATGTGATGAGGAAGTAACCGGTGATCTATTACTCAATTCACTGTGACAAACCATATGTGATGAGGAAGTAACCGGTGATCTATTACTCAATTCACTGTGACAAACCATATGTGATGAGGAAGTAACCGGTGATCTATTACTCAATTCACTGTGACAAACCATATGTGATGAGGAAGTAACCGGTGATCTATTACTCAAATCACTATGACAAACCATATGTGATGAGGAAGTAACCGGTTATCTATTACTCAAATCACTGTGACAAACCATATTTGATGAGGAAGTAACCGGTTATCTATTACTCAAATCACTGTGACAAACAATATGTGCTGAGGAAGTAACCGGTGATCTATTACTCAAATCACTGTGACAAACAATATGTGCTGAGGAAGTAACCGGTTATCTATTACTCAAATCACTGTGACAAACCATATGTGCTGAGGAAGTAACAGGTTATCTATTACTCAAATCACTATGACAAACCATATTTGATGAGGAAGTAACCGGTTATCTATTACTCAAATCACTGTGACAAACAATATGTGCTGAGGAAGTAACCGGTGATCTATTACTCAAATCACTGTGACAAACCATATGTGATGAGGAAGTAACCGGTGATCTATTACTCAAATCACTGTGACAAACAATATGTGATGAGGAAGTAACCGGTGATCTATTACTCAAATCACTGTGACAAACAATATGTGATGAGGAAGTAACCGGTTATCTATTACTCAAATCACTGTGACAAACCATATGTGATGAGGAAGTAACCGGTGATCTATTACTCAAATCACTGTGACAAACCATACATGTATGTGATGAGGAAGTAACCGGTGATCTATTACTCAATTCACTGTGACAAACCATATGCGATGAGGAAGTAACCAGTGATCTATTACTCAAATCACTGTGACAAACCATATGCGATGAGGAAGTAACCAGTGATCTATTACTCAAATCACTGTGACAAACCATATGTGCTGAGGAAGTAACCGGTGATCTATTACTCAAATCACTGTGACAAACCATATGTGATGAGGAAGTAACCGGTTATCTATTACTCAAATCACTGTGACAAACCATATGTGATGAGGAAGTAACCGGTGATCTATTACTCAAATCACTGTGACAAACAATATGTGCTGAGGAAGTAACCGGTTATCTATTACTCAAATCACTGTGACAAACCATATGTGATGAGGAAGTAACCGGTTATCTATTACTCAAATCACTGTGACAAACAATATGTGCTGAGGAAGTAAACGGTGATCTATTACTCAAATCACTGTGACAAACCATATGTGATGAGGAAGTAACCGGTTATCTATTACTCAAATCACTGACAAACCATACATGTATATGATGAGGAAGTAACTGGTGATCTATAACTCAAATCACTGTGACAAACCATATGTGATGAGGAAGTAACCGTTGATCTATTACTCAATTCACTGTGACAAACCATATGTGATGAGGAAGTAACCAGTGATCTATTACTCAAATCACTGTGACAAACCATACATGTATGTGATGAGGAAGTAACCGGTGATCTATTACTCAAATCACTGTGACAAACCATATGTGATGAGGAAGTAACCGGTGATCTATTACTCAATTCACTGTGACAAACCATATGTGATGAGGAAGTAACCGGTGATCTATTACTCAATTCACTGTGACAAACCATATGTGATGAGGAAGTAACTGGTGATCTATTACTCAAATCACTGTGACAAACCATATGTGATGATGAAGTAACCGGTGATCTATTACTCAATTCACTGTGACAAACCATATGTGATGAGGAAGTTAATAGACTTTTGTATATAGCACATGGTAGGTGTCCTGACAAACCATATGTGATGAGGAAGTAACCGGTGATCTATTACTCAAATCACTGACAAACCATATGTGATGAGGAAGTAACCGGTGATCTATTACTCAATTCACTGTGACAAACCATATGTGATGAGGAAGTAACCAGTGATCTATTACTCAATTCACTGTGACAAACCATATGTGATGAGGAATTTAATAGACTTTAGACTTCTGTATATATCACATGGTAGGTGTCCTGACAAACCATATGTGATGAGGAAGTAACCGGCGATCTATTACTCAAATCACTGTGACAAACCATATGTGATGAGGAAGTTAATAGACTTCTGTATATATCACATGGTATGTGTCCTGACAAATCATATGTGATGAGGAAGTTAATAGACTTCTGTATATATATCAGATGGAAGGTGTCCTGACAAACAATATGTGACAAGAAAACCAATGTCAGAAATGGTAATGCGCTCAAGATCATATACCGGTATTATATACCCATGATTGTAATTATAGAATATAAAATATATTCATTTTGCGAATGACCAACTCAGAATTCCGTTAAAATAACAATAACAACCAGCATCTAATTAACGAACCGGCGGCCGATTCGGCCGTCTCCGACCACAACCCACAGTGGGCTGCAGAACAAAACATGCCTATAAAAGTTGAAATATAAGACTTAAAAATTATCTTTTTCATTTCTTTTATTTGTAATTGGCATAGCTTATCACAAACCAAAAATCAACATTATTGACATAATGTTAACGACAATAAATGAAATTGAAATTCCCAACTACACCTTTTACCGGACTCGGCCTCCGGTCGCAGTTCGACTTTTAATCCTCCCAAATAATTCCCATTCTATAAATAAAACACCCATGCGCCCAGGCGAAACAAGAATCTCTATACCAGTATACACGCGGAGTTAATAGACTTCTGCATATCTTAGTGGGCTTCCAAAAGGTCATACCTCAGGAAAATCAAATTGTTCTTAAGACACACAAAAATATTTATCTCTGTAAACTATAATTTGTACAGTAATTCCCTAAATAATCGACTCCTTAACCACAGCAGAATTATGGGTAACTTTTCAGGATTTATTCGGAAATATGGCTTGTTGAATTTATTGGAAAGCTCTCAGTGAGAGCTTTCTGATGAATGGCAACAAGCCATATTTCCGACTAAATCTTGATAAATTCTCCATAATTCTGCTGTGGTTAAGGAGTTGATTATTTAGGGCATTACTGTATCTACCAATAACTTTACACAATAACACTTTATATCACAGTTGTTATAATCGATACACTTTCTTATTCAATTATCTTTTAGTTGATGAGAAAACATGTTTTATGATTTTTACGAAACTTAATTCAGAAGGAAAAAAATAGAAATCTGTGAGATTATACTGAAATACATTTTAGTGTTGACGATTTTCCGTGGCTTCGTTGGTCTCTGTCACTCAGGATAAGGAGGATATACATTCCGGCTACCGTAGTCTTCCTCAAAATAATCCAATTAGAATTATCGTACCAGAAACAGTTTCATAAATAAAAATTACCGGGTACGACATTTTAGAATTAACGATATGGCATTTTAGAACACGAATTTCCATGGAAAAAAAACAGCGATAAAAGGCATTTATACATGAAATATTGAAAATGTTAGTTATCTGATTAACTTATGTAATCGAACCCGTAGATTCAGAAAATGTAATAAAAAGTTTCGCACCAAAATGGCAGGTACAACCTTTTTGAAGCACACCGACGATATTCGATATATCAGATGGTAGCTACTAGTAGGTGTCCTCATGTGTAGGACGCACCAGACTTGTTGGAAATATACTGAGCTTGTGTCCATTTTGTGCGATTTTTAGTTCAATCACTCTAGAACGATAAGAGTGCATTTTCTATCCAGTTTTTTTGGTGACAACAAAATGATAGTCGTATGCAAGAAGGGCGGGCTACTCATGACTTAATTGTTAGAAATAATACTGACATTTTGACCATTATGTAAGATTTTTTTTTTCAATTGCGCAAGACTCAAATTGAGTGCATTTTTTTGGTGCCAACAGAATGAAAGTACCAATAAATAGATGTATGTGTCTGTATGTGTGCGTCTGTATGTGGGTTTGTCTGTGTGTGTGGGGGGGGGTGTGAAACATGAAAATTTTGTATATTACAGCCCTGATAATTAGCAGAAATTAGCCTAGGCTAAAAGAAATGTTCAGCATCTTCAGATTGATATCCACAACTACATGTATAGTGCGGTAAAACGATCAGATTGATATCCACAACTACATGTATAGTGCGGTAAAACGATCAGATTGATATCCACAACTACATGTATAGTGCGGTAAAACGATCAGATTGATATCCACAACTATAGTGCGGTAAAACGATCAGATTGATATCCACAACTATAGTGCGGTAAAACGATCAGATTGATATCCACAACTATAGTGCGGTAAAACGATCAGATTGATATCCACAACTATAGTGCGGTAAAACGATCAGATTGATATCCACAACTATAGTGCGGTAAAACAATCAGATAGATATCCACAACTATAGTGCGGTAAAACGATCAGATTGATATCCACAACTATAGTGCGGTAAAACGATCAGATTGCTATCCACAAATATAGTGCGGTAAAACGATCAGATTGATATCCACAACTATAGTGCGTAAAACAATCAGATTGATATCCACAACTATAGTGCGGTAAAACAATCAGATTGATATCCACAACTATAGTGCGGTAAAATGATCAGATTGATATCCACAACTACAGTGCGGTAAAACGATCAGATTGATATCCACAACTATAGTGCGGTAAAACGATCAGATTGATATCTACAACTATAGTGCGGTAAAACGATCAGATTGATATCCACAACTACAGTGCGGTAAAACGATCAGATTGATATCCACAACTACAGTGCGGTAAAACGATCAGATTGATATCCACAACTACAGTGCGGTAAAACGATCAGATTGATATCCACAACTACAGTGCGGTAAAACGATCAGATTGATATCCACAACTACAGTGCGGTAAAACGATCAGATTGATATCCACAACTACAGTGCGGTAAAACGATCAGATTGATATCCACAACTATAGTGCGGTAAAACGATCAGATAGTTTGTATCGGTCAAAAATGTATTATCCATGTGTTTAGTAAGATATAGATCAGTTTTTAATCTAAGTAGAAATCATACTGAATAATTTACATGTTCCTGAACAGATGATGGCAGGAGAGCTGATACATATTGACATTCAATCAATTCGCTTGTCCAGTACATTAAACCTCTGCCAATGAGTTGTGAACAAAATTTTGACGATTAAATGAATAAATAAATTATCTATTGTTATCAGACAGTGATGTACGTAGGACTGGAATATTTAAATGAATCGCAATGCTTGCCATAACGCATTGATTTTCTGACTGACATCAATTTATTAGATCAGGTTCAGGTGTCTCCGATTATAATATTGATCTTGAATACTTCACAGACAGCCACACTTTATAGCTAACCTTTTTTCCTGACATCCTAATTGGAGTCAACATAATTGGAGGTAATTTTACGTTTAACCCTTTACCCAACAAACCGGCCAAAAACGCCCAAATAAAGCTTCAACAGCCTAAAATATCTTCGGTCTGTCTCAATAACACCATACAATATGGGTATCATTGGAACCGGTTCATTGACCACATTGTGATGGTTACAGTTATGCCCTGTGCCAATGCATTCTCTTATATATGCGAGTCGACCATAGATCGCCTCGCATATATAAGAGAATGCATTGGCCTAAACACTTTTTACCATTTTTTCTTACAACAATTTTATAATTTTTTCTTACATTTTTATCATTTTTAATATGTTAAGCCAATGCATTCTTTTATATATGCGAGGCGACCTATGGTCGACTCGCATATATAAGAGAATGCATTGGCACAGGGCCGTTGTTGGGTAAAGGGTTAACTTGAAGCCACACAAGCCTGAGTTTAGTGTGCCTGTCATTTGCAGAATGAGGTCCCCCGAGCTAGCATCACCAAATTCACCCTCTGGGGACCTCATTCCGCATGGCCTCATCTGCTATGGGAGATACAGACTCAGATTGAAGTTCCCAAATGGTGAATATCGTGATGTTCAACCATTGGGAACATCGATTATGCAATGTTTCGTCTGCCAATTTGGGGATATAGATTAACTTAACAAAACAAGAAATAGCATTTATGTGAAGAAGTTTCTATAGAAATTTTATAAAAAAGAAACTTTCCAGAGAACATGAGGCCTAAGCAGAATGAGGTCACCAGAGGGTGAATTTGGTGATATTAGCCCACTATGTGGGATAGCATCACTAAATTCACCCTCTGGGGACCTCTTTCTGCAAATGACAAGCACACTAAACTCAGACTTGAAGGCACATAGTGGTTTGTGCTCTAATAACCAACAAGCCTGCAAATAGCGTGTGTCATTTGCAGAATGAGGTCCCCAGAGGGTGAATTTAGTGATGCTATGACTATGATTATTTATTCATAACTCATTCATATGATATATACAATTATATACAGTGTGTAATAGTATAACATTCAATGAGCTATCGGGGACAGCATAACCAATAGGGTTGTCTACCTGCCGTCCCCGCACAGTGGCTAGCATCACCAAATTCACCCTCTGGAGACCTCATTCTGCTTAGGCTTCATCTTCTGGGAAGTATCTACATGTATAGTATCAAATTAAGATTGTTTTTAGTTACATTTCCCTTCTAGGAAGTTTCTGTATCCCCTAAATTGCAGAAGATAAAATTAATAATTGAGGTGCCCAATGGGTGAACATCACCAACTTCAACTGGGGAACTTCAATCTGATCCTAAGTCTGCCATATCAGTTGAGGGCCTAAGCAGAATGAGGTCCCCAGAGGGTGAATTTAGTGATGCTAGCCCACTATGCGGGATAGCATCACTAAATTCACCCTCTGGGGACCTCATTCTGCAAATGACAGAAACGCTATTTGCCCAATGGGTGAACATCACCAACTTCAACTGGGGAACTTCAATCTGATCCTAAGTCTGCCATATCAGTTGAGGGCCTAAGCAGAATGAGGTCCCCAGAGGGTGAATTTGGTGATGCTAGCCCGCTATGCGGGGTAGCATCACTAAATTCACCCTCTGGGGACCTCGTTCTGCAAATGACAGACACCCTATTTCAAGGCTTGTACACATGTACCTTTCCATGAGCATTTAACCCATTTGTGACGGGAGCTCCATAGCCAGCGCTGGTGCAGCATTAAAGATACTGTGCCAGTGCATGCTCATATATATCCGAGCCTCCCATAAGAAAGAATGCACTGGCTTAATACACGGTCAAAGTAAATATTGTTATAAAGCCAATGTATTCTCTTACATGTGGGGCTCCCTATGGGAGACTCACTTATATAATCGAATGCATTGGCACAGGGTTTTCGCAAAATTTCAAGAGCAAGATCAATTGGCAACCTCATGGCAGTATTGAATCCCAAGTCTACTCATTACAATAGGGATATGATGCTTCCAAGGTGTGACATGGAGTTACATGCAGAACTAATCAAGGTGTGACATGGTATTACATGCAGAACTAATCATTTAGATAAGTGTTCTACCCTCATAATGGTTTTGGAATATTTGTTCATGCAGACCTCTATAGGAAACCAAACAACATTTTTAATTCATTTCTGATGGTGGCCATCTTTATATGATATAGTAATTTCTGCCAACATGGAGTTTTGAATTTGGCAGTTAAAAATACCATTAGAAACAATGCTCAATGCCTGTTGGTCCATTTCTAGAGACCTTTCTGGATTTAATAACCTCACTACTGGTGGAATATGATCTGTATGGGTGATCTACTAAACTAAACAGGCGCAACGGCAAGCGTGGCTTATGACCCGAAGCTCTGTTTAGAGAGTGGGCAATTCTTAATATTTGCATGGATAGAAAAAAAATTATTTTCTAAATCCAAGAAGTGGGTATCCTCCACTTCCCCCTAAACAGAGCTATCAACACACCAAAGCACAACCAAATCCAATTCATAGACACAAAATTCATCAGAGTAACAATGTGATATAATCGTAGATAAAAAATTAACAAATTTCCAAGTCAAAGGGCCGTGACTCTGGTAAAAATTATATGGACAAAACCCATAGTATGCGTGTATCCTTTCCCCTAACCTGTGCTATCACCATGCCAAAGGACAATGAAATCGATAATTAAAACCGAGTCAAAAAGCTGAAATGTCGAACGGATGAATGGACTGACAGAGACCACGCCCCTATGCCCCGAACCTCTTATTGGAGGTGGGGGGTCATAACAGGGCGACAAGAAAAAGAAGTTACCCTAATTATAAATGCATATGTTAGAACAGTCCATTATTCCTTTGGAGGGGTGACCAAGTAAAATTAGCAGATTAAAGATATACGAAAAGATTATGTCATTTGTTTAACTTATTATCAAAACATTTCCTAAGGGAGGTAACTCCTCAATGAGTATTTATAACCTCTCAAATCAGGCTTCAAAATATAGTGCTGGTCATTTGCAGAATGAGGTCCCTAAAGGGTGAATTTAGTTATGCTACATCACACAATGGGTTAACATTAATAAATTCACCCTCTGGGGACCTCATTCTACTTTGGCCTCATCTTCTCTGCAAAGTATCTTTATCATCAATTTAACAAGTTTTTTAGTTTCTTTAGAAACTTCTTTAGAAAGTTTATTTTTTTCTTTGTTAGTTTAGATTATCTATATCCCCTAATTGGCAGACGACACAATGCATAATCAGTGTGCCCAATAGGTGTGCATCACAATATTCGCCATCTGGGAAGTTAAATCTGTTTCCAGGTCTCCCATGGCAGTAGAATGAGTTTCCCCAGAGGATGAATTTGATGATGCAAGCCTGCTTTGCAGATAGCATAACTAAATTCACCTTCTGGGGACCTCATTTAGCAAATGACCAGCACCTTATTTTGAGTCCTGTCTCCCATCCAAGAAATCCAAATAAGAGATAAGAATTGACTGGGGGGATATTTGTTCTGGGCATATGTCAGTGTGGGTGGGTGTTTGGTCGATGGGACAAAAAAAAAAAAATTCTGCAACTTAAATTTTTTTCACCCACTGACCGACGCGCGAAGCGCGTCCAGTGGGTGTACTATAATCGTAGGACTCATGCGTTTCTGCTGAACTGAACTAGTGTCTATGCGTTTCTGCTGAGCTGCACTGACGTTTGATCGCAAAATAAAATTATAATCATTATCAAAGCACACGTTTGGATAACACCGCCATAAACTGTTTCATATTATGCTGTTGAGCTCATATCGTCAATAAAATTAAGAGTTATAACTCATTAAACTAAGAATTACTGCTAACGTATTTCTACCAATTGGGTAACTAGATTCAGGTTGAGCTGGAACTTGAGAAATTTTTAATTTCAACCAATTGAAATGCCGCTGGAATTGGAAAGGGTTAAGGTTGTGGGGCAACGCAAATGACGTCATCGAAAACAAGGCGCCTCAAAATGAGTCAAAAATCGTACACAGTACATGTCTCGCTTCGTCTCGGAATCGTGATTTAAATTCATTCATTTTGACTGTTACTGTGTCCTAAGATATTAAAAACTTGTGGAATGTGCTTAGGAAGGATTGTTTTTATATCTAATAAGTGGGATTTACCTCCCAAAAAGGTGAGTTTCAGGCCTGCATTTGTTGTCAATCTGTATTATCTGATTCTGACAGCGCTCGTCTGCAACTGTAATTTGCAGAATTCGCGTGTTTGACTAAACTTTTTCTCCACTCGATTCTCTCAAAATGCACAATAATCGGTCAAATTCTTTCAATAATTCTATCTAAATACATCTTAGCTATTATTCGGATCAGATCTCCCCGTCGAGAAAGCGATATGTTGACCAAAACGACACTTGATAAAGTTGTTTACATTTTGAGCGCACACTGCCTGCGGCACAGTACACGCTCGATTTTTATCATGGAAACAAATCAATTTCTTCCATCTAAAAGATAATTACGTGCTGGACCCTGTCATTTTAGGAATATATAAGTATTCCACGCAGACATACCTCAGTCTCAGCTTAAAATTTTGAAAAATAACAGTTTTATCGACATAAATCAATTTGAATGGGAAAATCCCGTGTTAAAATTTATCATCGAAAAAAAATAATTTCTTCCATCTAAAAAATAATTACGTGCTGTACCCTGTCATTTTAGGAATATATAAGTATTCCACACAGACACACCAAGTTTCAGCTTAAAATTTTGAAAAATAAGAATTTTATCGACATAAATCAATTTTAATGGCAGATCCCATGTTAAATAAATTTTAGGGCCCTGCGAATGTTTTCTGAGATGTTCCATATTGGCCACCAGAGTCCATATTTGACAGGTTCTACCTGATAATTGTGCGACAGTACAGTCGCGTTACTTTATACGTCAACATTGGTCATTATCACCCAACAAATTTATTTCGGTCTATCGTATCAACCGCCTGACTAAGTGTCAACATTGGTCTTTATCGCTCCACTAATTTTTATCGTCTCATCGGTATGAATTCCATATCCAATTATCCACATATAACCAACCGAACCTCTAATCCCGGTCCAATTTTTTTTTTTCATCGCTATAGTCAAGTTACGTAATATTTTATCATGTGATACTTGTACTTATATGTCTATGGTATTACTATAATATACGGTATACGTATATCAATTGCTATTCCTTTCTATATAATCCTGGTGCCATCTATAGAGATAGAGATAATTTCAGACCCCCCCCCCCAATTTTATATCATTGCTGCTACAGTACAGCCGCGATGCATCACATGGCAACATTGAACGCTATCGCTCTACTAATTTATGTCAGTTCATCGTTCCCCTTTTTCTCCGAGTCTATTTAACCAACCCAACATCTAATCCCGGCCTAAATTATTATTTTTATTTTCATCCGTATACCGTAGTTGTGTTACATACATATTTTTATCATTTGATTCCAATTTGCATTGTACCACTATAGAAGTCCATAAATGACTATTCTGGCACTATATAGAGATAACTAAGATTATGACACCCCCCCCCCCCCCCCATTTTATAGCCTTGTTGCAACAGTAGAGTTGAGATGCATGATATGTCAACATTGGTCGTTATCGCTCTACAAATTTATATCGGTTCAACCCTTAGTTCCCTGTATCGCCCACTCCTCCCTCAATTTATTTTTTCATTTGTATTATAGTCTCGTTACGTACATATTTTATCTCTTGTAACTTTTGCTTCAACATGCCGAGTTCTGCTGCAGACGATACAAAACTGACAACATTTCGAAATGTAAGCAGGCTTCAAACTCATTTTATCCAAGAAACTTGTGTATAAGGTGTACTCGCATTTGTTGCGTTAAAAACCAAAGGTCCCAAGTCAAGGTCCAAAATCCCCAACACACTGATGTGAGGTTTAATGATAACTCACATCTACATAACCTAACCAATATAAGGATGTGAGGTGTAATGATAACTCCATCCACATACAGTAATGTCCAAAGTAATTGACCACTTAACCACAGCAGAATTATGGGTAATTTTTCAGGATTTTAAATCCTGAAAAATTACCAATAATTCTGCTGTGGTTAAGTGGTCAATTACTTTGGGCATTACTGTAACCAATATATGGATGTGAGGTTTAATGATAACTCTATCCACATAATCAATATATGGGTGTGATATTTAATGATAACGCCATCAACATAACTAAAACTATGTGTGAAAATTAAATAAAAAAATTAAATTCCATGATGGCGTCCAATATGGACTATCTAATTCTGCTCCAAAAACATGTATATTCAATATATGGATGTTTATTGGATGGGGGGGGGGGGGGGGATGGGGGGGGGATGGGGGGGGGGGGGAGAAACCGATTATTTCAATGATATTTTAATTCACTGGGATCCAAAACCCGACCTACGGGAGCGCGCTTCGCGCACGACTGTATCTTAAGCATATGTGCATATTTAATAAGCCAACAATTGGAATCCCAACAGAGAAGACTGGCGTAGGTCCCTTGCGCATAGACATCGTTGATGATCTCTATGGGAAACCAACTTGACATTTAATAGACAATTTCGATTAATTGCAATAACTTAAGGAATCTCTAATTGAGCTCAAGCCCAATAAGAATATTCCTTCAGTTATTGTGCTTAAGCGCAGTTAGAGATACCTTATGGCGCTTAAGCACAATGTGATATTCCTGTGCAATAAGGAATATTCTTATTGCACTTAAGTGTAATAAGACATTCCTTATTACACGTAAGCGAAATTACATCAATATTGCACTTAAGCGCAATTAATATCTCTCTCATTAGATCACCCTTGTGCAAATAGTAGAATAATCCTATATTTGTTCCACCCATTGTACCATGGAGATGGACTACACCACCTGAATTATAGGGAGTTTATGTTCTATATATAATATATTCCCTATTAATAGATTCCTTATTGGGTTTTATTATATAAGCGCAATTTGTAAATTCCATTATTGCGCTTAAGCACAGTTAAATATATCCTTATTGCGCTTAATCACAATAGAGATTCCCTTATTGTGCTTAAGCGCAATTAGCTCTTCTTGCGATTAATTAAAAAAAAAGTTCTAATTGTATTGTAACTATTGTTTTGTCCTTTAATATTTCCCATACATCATGTACACATATATTATGCTAGAATGGTACTATTATTACTAATACCACTCGTAGTAGATAATACCACCTTACTGTCAATATCCTATCATGGTTAGTTTCAAACCATAACGTTAATTGTTATTACTATGTGTGTACTGTACATGTACATCAGTCATCAATTAATAATATTTTGCTATTTTGCATGCGAAGTGGAAGACCCTCCAATAGCTTATCAATACCACTCGGGACAGTGGGTGTTTTTCCTCAATTAATTGAATTTCTTGTTGGCTTAAAACACCTTAGAATAAGAGAAATAATGTAATTCTAAATGCTAAACTGACTGCAGGCAGTTATCGTGTTGTATTTTGTTGCAAATTTTTAAATCCAAGATGACCGCTGGAAGCCATGTTTTTTTGGCCGAATGATCCCAAAATGACTTGTTCCTATTTCAGTGTTTCCGCTAGGGGGTAGGGGAATGGGGCCGGTTTGTAGATAGGGGAAAACACGAACACCTGCTTCGAAAATTTAGAAAAGTGCAACACTAGAAATGCATTGTCCAGCACGCCCAGAACGCGAATTAAGATTATAATTCTGGTATGTATACATTCTCAAAATTAAAACAAGAAATGTAACAATTTACATCGTTTATGTGATACAACAGTCAGTCAATTAAGTTGATTAACCACATTATTGTGGTTGAACTGAGTGAAATAAAAACAAACTTTTAACTGAGACTAGCTTTAGATTTATTTTTTATTTCCGGTGGGTAGAATAATTAAATGTACTATGATATTTCGTACCAGTTAAAATTCAACTATACCCTTGAGGAGGTGCCTCGCCAAGTCATCAAGGGAAGTTCATGACCAACAGTAACATTCACTCATCTTTTAAAAATTCATTCGATCTACGAACACTGGTTTAAAAAGCTCGGAACTATTTTGTTGTCGCATTCAATCATTTGGGGTCACACAATTGAAATTACCTCGAGAGAATTGCTGCTATCAGCGGGAAAGTGTTGGCTATGATGCTTCATTGGGCGGGAGAGGGGGGGTCACACAATTGATATTGACTCGCGATAATTGCTATCGGCGGGAAAGATATATACTTGGTAACCAACGAAGCTATGACGCTTCATTGGTAGAGTTACGTCACAAATATCGCATTCGCATCGTACACAAAATATATCGTTTCCGGCTATATATTACGAATCAATATACTGAAGGTTTTAAGGTTACACGAAATTCCAGGGTTTTCAAGGAGTTTGCATTAAAACAAAGGGTTCAAGTGCCCTGGGAGGCGAATGCGTCAGGGGAAAATCAGAGAAAAACTTGGCTAGGGGAAAACTTGGCTAGGGGAACGGGGCCGTCAAAGGGACCCCCTGCCGGTATAGCGGAATCCCTGCCTATTTACATGTCAACATTAACATCCATGACAAATTGTATGCATAGAAATTCATATACAGCTGTTTACAGTGAGTTCCCAACACCCCCCCCCCCCCCCCCCCCGCAAATCTCTGTTTTAGTGTTAAAACGGGGGTGGGTGTCCAAAAATGGTCTGAATTTTTTTTGGACGTGGGGGTGGGTGGGTCCCAACAAGTGTCGAAAGGTAAAAATCAGCATACGTGCCTGAAAAAAATTCCGACCCCCCCCCCCCCTGATTATTACAGCGAATCGGCTTCTTTTATGAGAAGCAAACTAAGAATCATGCTTCTGATTCTCGTCATATTTTAAGCTCTGGTTAAATAACAGAAAGTTGTAATTAATAGAATGAAACGCTTCACATGAGAAGATTTCAAAGAAATTCTCCTCTTATTTAACCTGACAATAGAGCTAATGACCCGATGAATTTCATTGGATGAAAAAGACAAGATGCCTGGGGAATACCCAACAAAAGGCAGACAGAGCAGTGTTAAAAGCTTTGTTCCGAGGGTCCAAACTCTTTGGGGTAGTCAAAATGCAGAGAACCAGAGAAAAATCAATGGATGAAATTCTATGTTCTCGCTCTCCGGGCGTATCTTATTGATCAAAATCGAAGACTGGATGACAAATTATCTCAAGTCATGTATTCAGTAACGCAATCATATATGATGAATGCGATCCAGACATGCTACCCTGACAATCTGATTCAGCCGTTCTGATTCAGTTCTTATCAGTCAGACGTAATAAAGTGCATATGAACTTATACAGAAAAAATTATTGATTATGATTCATATTCACAGACAAAACGATAATACAACTGCTGAAGGATTCCATTGGTGAGAATTGTTCAGATAATAATAGAGTTTGACAAACGGCCTATGGTTGTTTGTTCAATTTATAATCTGAACATTTCCTGAGGGATAACTACAGCTGAAGTGGTCACTCTCACCAAAAAAAGTGCTAGTCGGAAATATGGCTTGTTGCCTTTCATCGGAAAGCTCTCAGTAATCCTGAAAAGTTACCAATAATTCTGCTGTGGTTAAGGAGTCGATTACTTAGGGCATTAATGTATACAGAAGAATTATTGATTATGATTCCTATTCACAGACGAAACGATAATAAAACTGCTCAAGGATTCCTTTCCATTGGTGAGATTTGTTCAGATAATAATAATGTGAAACAGCCTACATGTATGGTTGTTGTTTGTTGAATTTATAATCTGAACATTTCCTGAGGGATAACTGCTCATCAATGATGCTTTAGTATAGAAAGGGTTAAACAAAACACCACACCATTGTCCCCTAAGTATAGAAAGGGTTAAACTTATTAACTGAACATTTCATGAGGGATAACTACTCATCAATGATGCTTTAGCAGGGCATATATTTCATCTGATTTTGCGAGAATCCATACATACTTTTTCACGAGAATCCAGGGTAATTTGCGAGAATATTTACCAGAATCTAGGTTTGGATTCTCGCCGAAATGTAAGCCCTGTTTAGTATAGAAAGGGCTAAACTTATTATCTGAACATGTCCTATGGGATAACTACTCATCATTGATGCTTTAATATAGAAAGAATTAAACTTATTATCTGAACATGTCCTATGGGATAACTACTCATCATTGGTGCATTAATATAGAAAGAATTAAACTTATTATTATCTGAACATGTCCTATGGGATAACTACTCATCATTGATCCTTTAATATAGAAAGGGGTAAACATATTATCTGAACATGTCCTATGGGATAACTACTCATCATTGGTGCTTTAATATACAAAGGATTAAACTTATTATCTGAACATTCCCAATGGGATAACAACTCATCAATGATGCTTTAATAGAAAGGATTAAACTTATTATCTGAACATTTCCTATGGGATAATTACTCATCAATGATGCTTTAGTATAGCAAGGGTTAAACTTATTATCTGAACATTTTTAGAGGGATAATACTCATCAATGAGTATTTTGTAAAGAAAGGGTTAAACTTATTATCTGAACATTTCCTAAGGGATAGCTACTCATCAATGAGTATTTAGTAAAGAAAGGGTTAAACTTATTATCTGAACATTTTTCGAGGGATAACTACTCATCAATGAGTATTTAGCAAAGAATGGGTTAATACTGATTGATGAGTATTTGGTGAAGAAAGTATAATCTCTTTCATGACCGGAGCTGTGCTGGTGCAGCATTAATGATCCTCTCATAGGGAGCCTCGCATATACAATGTATAAGAGAATGCTTGTATCAACTGAGCCGAGGCAAGTGTTGGGACAAAAAGAAACTCCGTGGGCTGAAAGTTTAGTAGTAAAACAAGGACCAGAGATAGTAAAGACTATTGTAATAGCTATATTAACCCTTTCATGATGGGAGCTGCGCTGGTGCAGCATTAAAGATCATGCACCATGCAGTGCAGTATCATATACATGCGAGTCTCCCATAGAGAGCCTCGCATATATAGAAGAATGCACTGGCAAACAAGGTCAAGGTAAATATTGTTAGGCAAATGTATTCGCTTATATATGTGAGGCTCCATATGGGAGACTCACATGTATAAGAGAAGGCATCGGCACATGGTTTTAACAAAATTTCAGTAAGCTCCAGTGATGGAAGGGAACATAACTACAGAATCGAGTTGCTTTTAATGTATTTCTTGAAAGCCTTGAAATAATGTGTTTGTCATTTGCAGAATGAAGTCCCCAGATGGTGAATTTAGTGACGCTATCCCGCACGGTGGGCTAGCATCACAAAAATCACACTTTGGGAACCTCATTCTGCTAAGACCTAGACTGTTATGGGAGACATAGGATCAGATTGAAGTTCCCCAGTTGAAGTTGGTGATGTAAACCCATTAGTTACATGTACCTAACATTGTTTTTAGTAATCTTTTCCCTTCTGTTCAGTTTCTATATCTATATTAAGATAAAATGCATAATCGAGGTGACTAAAGGGTGAACATCGCCAACTTCAACTGGGGACTTCAATCCCAACCCAGGCCTCCCATAGCAGTTGAGGCCAAGCAGAATGATGTTGTCAAAGGGATAATTTGGAATAGCGTCACTAAATTCACCCTCTGGGAACCTCATTCTGCAAATGACAGGACACACCATTTTAAGTCTTGTATTCATGCTTATTTTTAGGAAACCTATTCACTTTTTTATTTAGATTCTATCGTATAATATACAGTAATGCCCAAAATAACCGACTCCTTAACCACAGCAGAATTATGGGTAACTTTTCAGGATTTAGTCGGAAATATGGCTTGTTGCCATTCATCGGAAAGCTCACAGTGAAAAGTTACCCATAATTCTGCTGTGGTTAAGGAGTCGTTTATTTAGGGCATTACTGTAACATGTTTAGAACAAGAATTTCTACATAAAAAACTCTATTTCGTTTGATATTGAATTCTTAAAGCATTTATTTCATATAGTTTTGATTTTTAAGAGGGACACAATAAATTATTTTGTTATTTTTTCAATAACAAAACGATATTCTATGGTGGTTATACGACTAGTTAACTTGTCAAATTTGGTTTTCAACATTTTCTCAACAGAACGAAGCAGAAAACGACGTTAAATTAAGAGTAATGCTCTAAATAATCGACCTCTTAACTACAACAGAATTATGGGTAACTTTTCAGGATTTAGTCAGAAATATGGCTTGTTGCCATTCATCGGAAAGCTCTCAGTGAAAAGTTACCCATAATTCTGCTGTGGTTAAAGAGTCGTTTATTTAGGGCATTACTGTAACATGTTTAGAACAAGAATTTCTACATAAAAAACTCTATTTCGTTTGATATTGAATTCTTAAAGCATTTATTTCATATAGTTTTGATTTTTAAGAGGGACACAATAAATTATTTTGTTATTTTTTCAATAACAAAACGATATTCTATGGTGGTTATACGACTAGTTAACTTGTCAAATTTGGTTTTCAACATTTTCTCAACAGAACGAAGTAGAAAACGACATTAAATTAGAGTAATGCTCTAAATAATCGACCTCTTAACCACAACAGAATTATGGGTAACTTTTCAGGATTTAGTCGGAAATATGGCTTGTTTCCATTCATCGGAAAGCTCTCAACAACATGCCATATTTCTGACTAAATCCTGAAAAGTTACCCATAATTCTGCTGTGGTTAAGGAGTCAATTATTTAGCACATTACAGGATATGTTTTATGTTGTTGTTGTTGTAACTGAAGGTCTGGAACACTGAATGTATCTTTAAACACTACCGGTACATATATATGTGGCATTAAAAAATGAATATTATGAAAGAAACCACAAGATAATAAGTACATGTATACAAGTATACGTAAATCATATACTTATAATCAATGATAATCTCACATAACAATTAGTACATAATATACTGCACTTATGGTAACATATACTTCTTCAATGATAAAGCTCACATGCCCATTGACTGAGATGGACTGTACGTAAATCATATACTTATAATCAATGATAACCTCGCATAACTATTAGTTCATAATATACTGCACTTGTGGTAACATATACTTCTTCAATGATAAACCTCACATGCCCATTGACTGAGATGTACTTTCCAGACGCTTCAGCAGTACAAGAAACAACATAATATTGATCGAGGAGCTTTGCTTGAATGATGGATGGTGTATGTATGAGCACATCAAAGGGGCGGCAATTAATGATGAACGCTCAAAGAAAGTGTGATTGACTGAATGAATTGGTGCCTACTTCCCCCAATAGAGTAGTAATATGTACTATCTGTATTACCAGAGTCGTGTTATGAAAGCAAAATCTGTAGTTAATGATGTGGTCAGAATTCAATAAGAGATATGTCTGGGGAAACACAAGACTTGGTGGGACAATACTGCCGCATAATTGAACTTTATATTCAAGAATTTTGTGAACTGCTGGTTTTGATTCACAGTGTTGGTGCTAACCCTTCCAGGATGGGAGCTACACTGGTGCAGCATTAAACATCCTCAAAGGCCATTGAAGTGGGTTCATGTGAAATAACATAAAAGGCTATAAAATAACTCTCATAAACAAGTACATGAAAAAATATATTTCCTTTGTTTTTATTTTCATGGCGGGAGGGGCAAGCCTTGAAATAGTGTGTCTGTCATTTGCAGAATGAGGTCCCCAGAGGGTGAATTTAGTGATGCTACCCCCGCATAGCGGGCTAGCATAACCAAATTCACCCTCTGGGGACCTCATTCTGCTTACACCTCAGCAGAATGAGGTTCCCAGAGGGTGAATTTGGTGATGCTAGCCCGCAATGCGGGGTACTAAATTCACCCTCTGAGGACCTCATTCTGCAAATGACAGACACCCTATTTCAAGGCTTGGGGAGCGGCTCTGGTGCAGCATTAAAGATGCTGTGCCAGTGCATTCCCATAGGGAGCCTCACATATATAAGAGAATACACTGGCTTACAAGGTCAAGGTTAGGCCAAAGTATTCTCGTATATATGTCAGGCTTCCGATGGTAGACACTCGCATATATAAGAGAATACATTGGCACAGGGTTTTTGCAAAATTTCAGGAAGCTCCCAAGGCCTTTGAAGTGGGTTCATGCGAAATAACATAAAAGTCTAAAATTGAAAGTGTCAATGACACTGTAGCTCAACTTGGAAAGGGAATAATTTCATGCGTTATAGTCAATGGAGGGATTAGGAATGCGGAAAGTTGAAATGTCTAAGTAATACCAGATTATCAACATGAAGATATATATATATAAATTAAATCAAAGATGGTTGCTGGCGGCTATGTTTTCCAATGAAATTCAAAAACATTTCATAACTTCCATCTAAAAAGATCAATATCAAGATTAAGTCTGGTGAATGACAATTCACTTCTCTAACATTCATATGTCACACAGACCTTTTTAAATAGTAGTAATGTAAATGCTTTAAATACCATTGCTTTGTTAAAGACATATTATCTTTACCAATGTTGAGCTTAACACCTTTACCCAACAAACCGGCCAAAACCGGCCAAATAAAGCTTCAACAGCCTAAAATATCTTCAGTCTGTCTCAATAGAACCATACAAATGTGGATATCATTGGAACCGGCTCCTTGACCACATTGTGATAGTTACAGTTATGCCCTGTGCCAATGCATTCTCTTATATATGCGAGTCGACCATAGGTCACCTCGCATATATAAGAGAATGCATTGGCCTAAAAAAAAACTTTTTTTAACACTTTTTACCATTTTTTCTTATATTCTTTAACAATTTTATAATTTTTAATGTATTAAGCCAATGCATTCTCTTATATATGCGAGGCGACCTATGGTCGACTCGCATATATAAGAGAATGCATTGGCACAGGGCCCTTCTGTTGGGTAAAGGGTTAATAACCAACTTATTTTTGCTTTTGTGATTAGGAAAAATGATAAATATTCACATTGACACTCTAACAGGTAACTTTTGTAGCCTTCTGGAGAAAATTGGAAAAAAATATTGAGGCAGGCAAGAAAATCTCAGCCAGGCAGGGTATCGGAAACAAATAGTTTTTTTTTTTGTTTTGGCCTAACGGTAATACGAACATTATTTGCCCCTCTTTTTAGAAAGCAGTTATGATGCCCAACATCCATACCAAATTTCATCAGATCCGTAAACACATGGCTGTCAATATTTTACTGTGAAAAGTAGAGACATAATGAAAACCAAGCCTGCAAATAGTGCGTCTGTCAGAATGAGGTCCCCAGAGGGTGAATTTAGTGATGCTATCCTGTACAGCGGGATAGTATCACCAAACTCACCCTCTGGGGACCTCATTCTGTATGGCCTCATCTGCTATGGGAGACATAGATTGAAGTTCCCAAATACGGTGCCGATCATTTGCAGTATGAGGTCCCCAGAGGGTGAATATAGTGACACTATCTCGCAAGGCAGGCTAGCATCACCAAACTCACCCTCTGGGAAGATCGTACTGCTGGGAAGTATCATAAGTCTCATCATCTTCTCATCTGCGAATTATGTTTTGTATATCATTGAAGCCATTTTGTTGCATCATTACTCTAGAAGTTATCACTGGTCAATTGTTCCCATTGAACTAGACAGTGTTCAGTTCGGTCTTTGATGATCAACATAAAAGAAACCGCGCATACCGGTACATGTGCATACATTGAGTTCAGTTCGGGTCATGGAGTTCACTGCTCGTGCACTGGCAGTGGCATCGTTAAGATTCAATAATAAGATTTATTTCGTATTCAATATAATTATAATATATATATATCAACAGGACCCCACAAAAAGTTTAACTTGCAAGGGCAGGGCCCTTATGCGGGCCATTCTCCATTATCTTCTGGGAAGTAATAAAGTACCAAATTAACATTGTTTTTAGTTACTTTTTCCCTTCTGGGAAGTTTCTATATCACCTAATTTGCAGAAGATAAAATTTATAATCAAGGTGACTAATGGGTGAACATCAACTACAACTGGGGAACTTCAATCTGATCCTAGGTCTCCAATAGCAGTTGAGGCCTAAGCAGAATGAGGCCCCCAGAGGGTGAATTTGGTGAATCTAGCCCGCTGTGGGGCCCTCATTCAGCATATGACAGACACACCATTAGCAGACTTGATGAAAATTCTTGTGAGCGATAGTAAGGGAAGCCTATGAAAACCAGATTTTAACCTCATTAATAACATATCTTAGGACTGACATATTTTTAAACCTCAGACTGATACACCCAGATAGGTGAGGTTAATGAGAGAAATGATATACCATACGCCTTCTAAACAGGTGTCTGGTGAAAAACAGCTGTTCAAAGTAAACAGAGTGCAAAGACATTACCTGTGAGAGAGATCTGACTCGATTAGACATGGAAAGAGTATCATCTACCTACTTGTATGGGGTGTGCACCCCCCCCCCTACATCAGGGAGGGAAAGCATACCATCTACCTTTGGGGGTATGCACCCCCTCCATTAGGGAGGGAAAGCATATGATCTACAAATGGGGGTATGCACCCCCCCCCCTCCATCAGGGAGGGTAAGCATACCATCTATGGTGGGTCTAGTACATGTATGTCTTCTACCATACCTACGTAGGGAGGGGCCTAGTCTGGCCCAGTAATTAATCTACCGTACCTACGGGTGCCTAATCTAGCCTAGCATATCATCTACCGTACCTATGAGGGGCCTAGTATATAATCTATCATACCTGTGCGGGCCTAGTCTGGCCTAGTATATAATCTATCGTACCTGTGCGGGCCTAGTCTGGCCTAGTATATAATCCATCATACCTATGGGGGTCAAATAAATCCACGATATGTTTTCTCACGATAACATATTGACAAGATATACATGTATGCTGGTTATGTATAAAATATATGCTAGGGATATTAAAATATATGCTAGGGATATTGCAATACTCACTTTAAGTCCCATGAAAGCCACACTGTGGAAAAATGGCCCCATCCTAGTTTTCGAACAACATGGTATCTACAGTTAAATAGATCTCCGATTTTAACAGGATGGTAACCACCTGAAATGGAAAAATGGTGTTAATTTAATATGCAATAAAGGCCTAAAATAACAAATAGTGATGTTCCGCTGTACCACGATATCTGCACCTCGGTATCCTTGTTTCTGGGTATCTTTCGCCCATACTGCGATGATCTTAACCATGACCCAACCACCTTGGCTATGGGGATATCCTTCAAAAGCAAGCCCTTTCACCAAGAGTTGAGAAGCGTATCAGTCTGAACTTGGATTTGAATATTGACTCAGAATGGATCTACCCAAGCCTTGAAATAGGGTGTCTGTCATTTGCAGAATGAGGTCCCCAGAGGGTGAACCGCATAGCGGGCTAGCATCACCAAATTCACCCTCTGGGGACCTCATTCTGCTTACGCCTCAGCAGAATGAGGTTCCCAGAGGGTGAATTTGGTGATGCTAGCCCGCTATGCGGGGTAGCATCACTAAATTCACCCTCTGGGGACCTCATTCTGCAAATGACAGACACCATATTTCAAGGCTTGGCTCTACCATTATATTGGAACGGCACAAGTCACTTTCACTGAAACTGTATCTATAACCATAGGATTACTGGTACTGGTGTATATATATATATACATGTATATATATGATTTACAGAGGCAAGGACTCGGTAATAGTGTTCATTGGCTTAACAATATTTACCTTGACCTTGTAAAGCCGCTTTCACACATGTCCGTTCTCCGATGCGTTTCTAATATTTTAACGCATCCGGAAAACGCATCAGTCAAAACAGTGATAATATCACTGGGTCTTTCACACATGTGCGTTTGCTGGATGCGTTTCTTTTTTTTCATGTCTCGGACTTGAAATGCTGCGTTTCTAAAAAAGCATACACAAGCATGTGTGGCTAGCTTCACTATTTCGATCGATGCGTTTTCCGGATGCGTTAAAATATTAGAAATGCAAGGAAACGCATCCGAGAAACATACATGTGTGAAAGCGGCTTAAGCCAATGCATTCTTTTATCTATGCGAGTCTGCCTATGGGACACTTGCATATATATAAGAGGATCTTTGAGTGTATTTGAGCAACACAGCCGGCTAGGCATGCGCAGTAATAAGCTACAGAAAGCTGCAGCCGGCCACAGCTGGTGGTCACTAACTATTGTACGTAGCCGGCTAGGCATGCGCAGTAGAAAGCTGCAGCCGGCCACAGCTGGTGGTCACTAACTATTGTACCGCTACTCCGAACTTGGAATGTGGCTGATGGATAATATTATACCGGCATAATGTTGGCATTATGTTGCTATATCAATTCACCAATGGTCTTGCTCGCTGCAGCAAGCACATTTGAAGCAATTAACACTCGTACTAAGTCCATGCCTCCATAAATCTGATATTTAAAAGAGTATGATATGTGATTATATCTCGTTCTCTAAATTGGCATATGCAAACAAGATATAATTATATATATTTTTACGAAATAAGTTTAATTATTCACCAAACAATAAATATATCATAGATATAAAATATCTAGTTTGATGCCAACAAAATGGGAATGACAATTATGTGTCCTCAGGGAGCAGTATTAAAAAAATATCTCCCCGATAAGAAATTCTCCTATCAGAGTCGGAGTACAATGTTTAGTGATAGTCGCCATTCATTTCCCTGGCCGCTGTAGCTTCCTACTGCGCATGTCTTATAAGTCACAGCCGGCTACAGCTGGCTACAGCTTTTTTGCTCAAATACAATCTTTAATGCTGCGGCAGCGTAGTTCACGTCATGAAAGGGATAAGAGTGTAAGAATGCAAGACAGGGTTCGTACACTAATTTTAAAGTAAAATTCCAGTATATTTCCAGTATATTCCAGTATTTTTTTCCAGATTTTCCAGAGTTATCGTGCTTATTATACAGGGTTTCCTCTAGACTATGGGGTCAGGGAATGGTCCCCTTTTACTGTCAAGGGAATTTATACTCCAGAATTAATTTATATACCAGTATTGCTTTTAAATTAATATATCCATGCCTTACATTTCCACAAGGCAGTCATTTCAACAACTATATTGCACACCATGTTCATAATAATAGTCTTACAGCCATTAAAGCTATGAGTTTTAAGGCCACCATATCAGACCACAAACCACTCCTGGTACCTATTAGCAGCAATATAATACATACATGAAGGTAGTCTATACTGGCTGTTCAGTCAGTTGGATGAATGACTACCTTCATGTATGTGAACTTAACCTACCGACCTTGTTTTATTTCCAGGAATTACATGCAGAACTATCAGGACTAGAGACTGTAGAAGATGCGCTCGTGGTTGGTACTACACTGCTAGTTGTAGAGGTACTAGGAACCGAGAAAAATGTCCTGACATTCACCCCCTCCCTCTTCTTCATGGCATCGATGTGCTTCTTCCCTTTGGCGTGCGATTTGATAGCAAATTCCCCCATATTGCCAATATTATATCGAAACTTTTGGCACACACATTACACTTCGCTTGCTTGGGGTCACCAGGTACAGATGACAACCAACCTCTATTTTCTGGTTTTTCTATCCAATTATCGTTAAATTTGCATTCTCCTCAGTTCTCCTCTCATATTTATATGTTTTGTCACGATTTTGCCCATTTATTTATTGTAATTGCGCGGTATCGAAAGTAAAAACAGGAAGTTGAATTACCGCATGGCAACAATCGCAGGAACCGGTGCTCAGGAAATAATGACCGGAATTCCAGTATATTCTAATATCGATCAGCCGGAGATCGTTTTTCAAGTATATTTCCAGTACTGGAAAGTTGAATTTGCTTTTTCCAGTATATTCAAGTTTCCAGTAGGGGCGTACGAACCCTGGCAAGAACGAACCTTTAACGTAATATGGATTATAAGACTAAGTACGAAACCTTTAATGTAATCCCCTGGATCCTCCTGTTCATCGTCATCTGAACCTAATATTTCTTCGTCTTCATCATCGTCGTCTTGGTACTTTGATGAAGAATCATTTTTGTGTTTATTTGACCTGAAATGACAGAATTTTTTTACTTTCAAACTTTTATTATAACAGTGTATTGTGCTAGGGGTGCCACGATTAATCGCATAATCGATGAACTGTTGATATAGCCGATAATCAATTACCATTTCAGTCGTCGATTAATCTTTGTTATTTTGGATGATGAAAAATGCCGGGTATAATTGAATTTTGTGTTTGTTAAAATTGTTTTACACAGTTTAATCTACATCCGAGGGGTTACATGTAACAACCTTTGAACACGTATCATAGAGATTCCGACAATATGAGTACTACTAATATGTTGCAAACAGTCGGCAGCTCATTTGATGATGCAACATGGCTACTCTTCATTGTATATTCTCAGGCATGAGACCAGCCCTTAACCCTTTACCCAACAGAACGGCCCTGTGCCAATGCATTCTCTTATATATGCGAGTCGACCATAGGTCGCCTCGCATATATAAGAGAATGCATTGGCTTAACACATTAAAAATTATAAAATTGTTAAAGAATGTAAGAAAAAATGGTAAAAAGTGTTAAAAAAAGATTTTTTTTAGGCCAATGCATTCTCTTATATATGCGAGGCGACCTATGGTCGACTCGCATATATAAGAGAATGCATTGGCACAGGGCATAACTGTAACTATCACAATGTGGTCAAGGAGCCGGTTCCAATGATATCCATATTTGTATGGTTCTATTGAGACAGACCGAAGATATTTTAGGCTGTTGAAGCTTTATTTGGCCGGTTTTGGCCGTTTTGTTGGGTAAAGGGTTAATCAAATTAGCTGAAATCACCCTATTTTCTTGAAATTCTGCATTATTTTGCAATAAATGCACTTAATTTTCATATAAAAATAGCTGAATTCAGCTAATTAGCTGAAGAGTCTCATCCCTGTATTCTACAAATTGGCGGTATTGCAGCTTTGTAATGGTGACGTCATTGCTGAATGCAACTGAATTCACTTGCCCTTGATTGGAGTGGTGAATGAAATTCACTATTATCAAATACTTAAGTTGTTCTGAGTCCTGAAATTTGCGGGTGGGGGCCCAACATTGTGATTGTTATCCATGCTCTGGAAGTTTGCTGAAACTTAGTTTCCGTAACATTATATTCCCATTTTAGGAACCGCCGGTGGTGCGTCATGCATTCCTACTTTCATATTGTTTGTATGTTTGCATATTCATAACACTGAAATTAATCGCTACTTTGTTCTAATGAACTCACAAATATTATAACCATGACATAACCAAGAAATGTGCTGGTATTGAATACATTATGCTCATAGGCACTACTATAGTACTGGTGGTTTCTGACACACTTTTCATATTAACATAACAGTTACATCAGCCGGTGCCTGAAACAACCAGTGACAGCAGTTAACCCGCACCCAGCCAATAGGCCATACTGCGGAATACTTCCACTGATGTTTTTAATATTAGGTCCAATTAATCGATTATAGTTGATTATTGAGGACCGATTATCGATTGATAAAAATCAATAATCGTTGCACCTCTATATTGTGCAAGTCTGACGTCTTAGGAGAGATACTGTTTAGTGGTGTTAGTGTCAAGTGCTGCACAGGAGCGATTTTAATGAGAGCAGTTTTTAGCACTTGTATATTATTAGACAGACCTGTGCATTCTACACCTCTAAGTTAGACACATGTGACCAAGAATAATATATCACCATGAAATGCAAAAATATAATTGATGAAATTTAAATGTTTCATTTTCCTTTTTGTATGAATTCTTACAGTAACAAGTAAATATCTCCGGCTTTTATTTTCACCGCATAGTATTTGCCAGTCGACGTAAACATCTCCGTAATAATTATAATATTACGTCGACACGAATTCATGTAAAAACCCATTTCCAGAGCAATGGGCTTCCCCCAATATCGTGACGTCATACTGATGTCACAGACATTCCAAATAAGGAATAATTTATGCGGTTGTATTGGAATGTTACGAGAGGCAGAGATTTACAGAACACTGAATATCGGCATCGGTTATTTCGCCGCTGATCAGAATCATGCCATTTGTCAAAAGTGTTTTTCTTTAACCCTTTACCCAACAAACCGGCCAAATAAAGCTTCAACAGCCTAAAATATCTTCGGTCTGTCTCAATAGAACCATACAAATATGGATATCATTGGAACCGGCTCCTTGACCACATTGTGATAGTTACAGTTATGCCCTGTGCCAATGCATTCTCTTATATATGCGAGTCGACCATAGGTCGCCTCGCATATATAAGAGAATGCATTGGCCTAAAAAAAACAATTTTATAATTTTTAATGTGTTAAGCCAATGCATTCTCTTATATATGCTAGGCGACCTATGGTTGACTCGCATATATAAGAGAATGCATTGGCACAGGGCCGTACTGTTGGGTAAAGGGTTAATAAAGCAGCTGGTCAAAATCAATACGACTATTAAAACTAACTTTAAATCAGTGCCACATGACCGAGTTAAACGACTATTGCGTTAGTGGTATACAGATGACACCTGAGCTATTTTTACGGGACACGCGCAGCTGTTGTCGGTTAGCCAATCGGGGTTAGCGGTTTCTGGTACCGCTTCCAATCAAAACAAGGAATTTCCTGGTATATCCCCCCAAGTCTGGAAATAGCTTTCCGGCCAGTCCTGTTCGACTCAGATGAATTTATATGATATACTGAGTCGAAACTTATGTCCACTGAGTATTTGCTAACAGTAGTTAACATTGAGACATCAAAACAGTTTGACAAAAGTGCTATACTAGTAATGATTACAGTCCACAAATTCCACATACTCATCTTAGCAGCGTAATTAAGTACCCGTCAATTGAAAGTTAAGTATGATGATGGGTGCAAATGCACTCGCACCCATCTCCTGTGAACTACAGTAATGCTATAAATAATCGACTCCTTAACCACAGCAGAATTATGGGTAATTTTTCAGGATTTAGTCGGAAATATGGCTTGTTGCCATTCATCGGAAAGCTCTGCATGTACTTTTTATGGCAGTTACTCATATCCACTCAATTTGTACATGTATACTTGCAGAGAATGCCCTTCCCAAAATTTCCCTTCTAAAACTATGATTAAAATCATCTTTTTGAAATTTTTATTGTTATATAATATGCTCAGTGAGAGCTTTCCAATGAATGGCAACAAGCCATATTTCCGACTAAATCCTGAAAAATTACCCATAATTCTGCTGTGATTAAGGAGTCGATTATTTAGGGCATTACTGTAACTATTAATGCATGTGTGTCTACAAGTATACTAGTACATTCAAACAGTTAATACTACTAATCTATTAAATCTAATGTTCACAATTTCTATTGATCTTATACAGAAGAGAAGGTCAGAAATCTGCATCCCAATGTCAAACTCTGCTAATTGATTTTAGTCGAGCAAAAACACATTGTAAATGTTTATGAACACAATCCCCGAGAGATGTGATAATGGCTGCACAAATATAAACAGCCGATCCTACCGTGATCAGAAATATTTTGAGAGCTGAGTTAAAAGCCAGCGTACAATTATCTTGTCAAACAATAGCAGAAAGAAGTGCAGTCATAAAGTGACAAATATTCACATGATAAATCTAAAATAAAACTCATTCACCGTAAAACGACAACATACCTCGAGGCAAGAAAAAGAGGAGTGTGACGACCGTTATTTCCTATGTTCACACACATATGGCCGTCACTGAAGCGCCTGTCGAGAGTAACATCCCCAATACATGAGTGTCGGAGAAGATCTCGGAGGATTTCCCATGCAGCACAGATTATTGATCCCTTATACAGGGAGTACCGGTATCTACATTGTAATAGATACTCTTCTAACTGTCCCGACACTCAAGCACGTCCCATTCTATTATATATGAGCAAATGTAAGACATGATCATGCAATTGTGAGAATGTACTCCAGTGCATAAAATTAACCCTTTCATGACAGGAGCTGTGCTGGTACAGCATTAAAGACCCTGTGCCAGTGCATTCTCTTATATATACGAGTCCCCATAGGAGTATACAAGTATAAGAAAATGCACTGGCTTACAACGTCAAGGTACTAGTAGAGATATTGTTAGGCCAATGTATTCTCTTATATTGCAAAGCTCCCTATGGAAGACGCGTGGTTCAAGTTGGAACAACATCCATGATTATGTCATACATGTATTTTAAACAATTCTTGGCGAAATGAAGTTTTGATCTCTGGTGTGTTATAACATATAGGCAAGCACTGGGGGAATGTGATTTGGGGGGGCTAACCCCGGGATCTTCAAAAGGGCCGAAAGGCCCTTTCCTTAACCCCTCATGTTTTTTGCCTTTATTTAGGTAAGCATTTTTATGATGGATGGTGGTTATTTTTTCTTTTTCTTTTTTCTTTTTTGAGGTTTTTCTGAAGACGATTGTGGAGATGGAGGAGCTTCCTGTTGGTGCTGTTGGATTTTTTCTTCCGCGTCTTTAAAGCTTTGCTCTTGATATCTCTTTTCTTCTTCAAATTGAAGTTGCTGCTCCTTTTTCGCCATTTCCCAAGCTCCTTTGGTCTGAGCAATCATCTCTTCAACAGACTGAGTGGTGTCTGTACTGGTGTTGTAGTTGTTGCTGGCGGTGGAGCTGGGGGACACCGGGATGTGTTGGTAATCCGGTGTCCGAGGTGTAAGACTATCCAGTTCCACGTCGAAGCTGGCGGCAGGAACATCTGGGGTGGTATCCACGTCCCTGTCTCCGCTAGCCTCGACGACGACAGCAGGGACCTCCGGCAGATCCACGGAATCCCTGCTAGCTGGTACTATGTCGTCAGTCTCCATGCAGGTCGAGTCGTCTGGGCGTCTCTCAGACAACTCCGACCTACCGGCTGTGACAACGGACGTCGGCTGAACCACACAGGCAAGCACTGTAAAACTAATTAAACTATTTATGCAGATGCCTTGGCTGTCACTGAAGCCCCTGTCGAGAGAAACATCCCGATACATGAGTGTCGGGGATATATCAGGGAGGAATTCCATGAAGCAGAGAGTATTTATCCCTTATACAGGGAGTACCAGTATTTATCCCTTATACAGGGAGTACCGGTATCTCCATTGTAATAGATACTCTTCTAACTGTCTCGACACTTAGGCCAAACTTTTTTATTTTTCTGCTTTAGGGTCGGTCGGAAATAAAATAAAAATAAAATGCTTGATTAATTTTTTTTGGACATTCGCTAAGGTGGTAATTGTTTCTTCATAATTCTCTGTCAGTCACTTACAGCAAACAGTTTTCAGAGGTATATCACAAAATTCAAATCCACACTGAGCATACTCATTAGCTTGTCATTCCTATCTAAAGAAACCTGGTGGACTGTTATTGGTCTTCGGTCATAAAGATCACCATAAATTCCCAGGAATACAAAATGTATTCTAAAGGCCATTTAAAGTTTTAAAGAGATGTCAAGATTAATAGAAAGCATACAGGTATCTTGGTGGCAGAGGCATATACACTCAAACTGACTTCTCAGTTTTCATCTTGGATGTAGTTAAAAGTAATTAAAGCCAGAGATATCTATAGTTGGTGGGTCTTATGCATCTTTAATCACCAGTGAAATGTGGTTAGATAATTTGTTACTGATAAGCATAAACAGCTAAGGTGGGCAGTGAAAATAATAAAAAAATTATATTTGATTTTTATTTCCTTGTCCAGCCACAGAAAACTGAGCTGGTACAGCATTAAAGACCCTGTGCCAGTGATTCTCGTATATATGCGGGTCTCACACACATAGTACATGTAGGGAGCCTCGTGTATATAAGAGAATGCACTGGCTTAAAAGGTCAAGGCAAATACTGTTAGGCCAAATGTATTCTTTATATACATGTATGCGAGACTCCCTATGGGCGACTCACATATATAAGAGAATGCATTGGCACAGGGTTTTCACAAATTTTTTTTAGGAAGCTCCAGTCATGAAAGAGTTAACCCTTTCTATACTAAATACTCATTGACGAGTAGTTTCCATAGGAAATGTTCAGATAATAAGTTCAACAAACATCCCCAATACATGAGTGTCGGAGAGAGATCAGGGAGTTATTCCATGAAACAGAGTATAGGAGTACTGGTATTTCCATGAAACAGAGTATAGGAGTACTAGTAATTCCATTGTGATACTCTTGTAACTGCCCGACCAAGCATGCAAATACTGTGTCTGTCATTAGCAGAATGAGGTCCCCAGAAGGTGAATTTAGTGATGCTCTCCCGCAAGGTGGGCTAGCATCACCAAATTCACCCTCTGGGAACCTCATTCTGCTTAGACCTCAACTTCTATGGGAGACCTAGGTCCTAGGATCAGATTGAAGTTCCCCGGTTGAAGTTTCTGATGTTCATCCATTAGTCACCTCAAGTATGCATTTTATCTTCTGCAAGTTAGGGGATATAGAAACTTCACAGAAAGGAAAAAGTAACCAACGACAATGTTACGGTAATTTGAGACTGTAGATACTTCCCGGAAGTTGAGGCCTAAGCAGAATGGGGTCCCGAGAAGGTGAATTTAGTAACACTATCCCACACGGTGGACTAACATCACCAAATTCACCCAGTGGGGGACCTCATTCTGCAAATGACAGACACTATTTGCAGGCTTGCATCCAACTACAGTAATGCTCTAATTAATTGACCCCTTAAACACAGCAGAATTATGGGTAACTTTTCAGGATTTAGTCGGAAATATGGCTTGTTGCCATTCATCGGAAAGCTCTCGGATGAATGGCAACAAGCCATATTTCCGACTAAATCCTGAAAAGTTACCCATAATTCTTCTGTGTTTAAGGAGTCGATTACTTAGGGCATTACTATACGTCTCATTCTATTATATATGGGCAAATGTAAGACAAGATAATACGATTGTGAGAATGTACTCCAGTGCATAAAATTATCAGATTCATCTTAACCCTTTTATGACGGGAGCTGCTCTCATGCAGCATTAAAGATTCTGTGCCAGTGGATTCTTTTATATACGCTAGGCTTCCTAGACTCAGGGTGCAGCATTAACCCTTCCATGACTGGCGCTCCCTGAAATTTTGCGAAAACCCTGTGCCAATGCGAGTGTCCCATGTAGGGAACCTCGCATATATCAGAGAATACATTCATTACATTGGCCTAATAATATTTACCTTGACCTTGTAAACCAGTGCATTCTCTTATATATGCGAGGCTCCCCATGCAGGCCTTACGATTCAACGAGAATCACCAAATCAATTCTCGTAATGATTCTCGCGAAACTTTTCAATTTTCAGTGCTTTATGACCAACTTGATTCAGCATTTGATTCTCGCAAAATTAAATATATTTTTGAGCCCTGCTATAGGAGACTCGCATATATAAGAGAATGCACTGACACGGGATCTTTAACCCTTTACCCAACAAAACGGCCAAAAACGCCCAAATAAAGCTTCAACAGCCTAAAATATCTTCTGTCTCAACAACACCATACAAATATGGATATCATTGGAACAGCTAGGTTCATTGACCACATTGTGATGATTACAGTTATGCCCTGTGCCAATGTATTCTCTTATATATGCGAGTCGACCATAGGTCGCCTCGCATATATAAGAGAATGCATTGGCCTAAAAATAATTCTTTTTTTTAACACTTTTTACCATTTTTTCTTACATTCTTTAACAATTTTATAATTTTTTCTTCCATTTTTTAACAATTTTTCTACATTCTTTGACAATTTTATCATTTTTAATATGTTAAGCCAATGCATTCTCTTATATATGCGAGGCGACCTTTGGTCGACTCGCATATATAAGAGAATGCATTGGCACAGGGCCGTTCTGTTGGGTAAAGGGTTAATGCAGCACCAGCATGGCTCCCGTCATAAAGGGTTAAAGAGAGGTAATAAAACAAGTCATATAAGGGTCATACAATAAAACTTGAGGCGTGATAAAGCACCTTAGCTTATAATTGGATGAGTAGAGTGGTGACTCAGGTCATTAAGAGAACATGCTAACAGCCATGTGTCAATGTGCAATCAATAGCTATATGCAGAGAGTGCAACAAACTTAGGCCAAAAAAATAAATATATTTGAGTCTCAGACAATTTTTCTGAATCAATGAGGGAGGGAGGACTTTATTTTTATTTTTTTTTATGCAGACGTAAGCATCGATTGTGATAGCTTCAATTGTCTATATATCAACACCTCTCCATTATAACATCCTAAATATCATCCAGTGCCTTTCAATTGTTCTGGAGTTACAGTTAGTACATGTGATGATCAGCTAATCATTTTCTTCAATGTAATCATCTACTAGTACTTAATGTTCTGTCACTATAATAATGTACACATGATAGTCAATATTCTCACATTACACAGAGATATGTTCAGATTTCATATATTTTGCAATTAATGCTCGATACATACATGTTGGTAAAAACATCCCAAAATAATTTTGAATTTTCTTTTTTGGTCACAATATAAACGAGAGGCCGATCACGATCGGCAGATGTTAACCCATCCCTTGACGATAAAAATTTAATATGATCGGATAAATGAGAGTTTTGGTGTTGAATTATAGAGTATACTGTTATGTACTCAGCCCTGGGAATTAGCGTCGGCAATCGGCAGTGCCGAGGCAAAAGCCGACGTGAAATGAATTTGCGTCGGCATTTTTTTAGCCGAGGCAAATAAATGGAGACATGATCAATTGGGAAGTGAAATGAGTGTTTGTTGTCAATTGTTGAAGCTTTAGTAATGTCCTGTTCCGTTTTACAATCGCGTTTTGTATTAATTCCATATTCGTGATCGGCACATGTCCTCAAAATCATTTTACTTGCGACTTCCATTCATTGACACACTCAACTAATTGTGTCAATAAAAAATGACAACTGGTCCGTCTCCAAGTAACCGGTTACGATTTTCGGAGCAAGCTACACCAACATGAAAGGAGGTCATTGTGTCACGTGCGTGCGCAGTGTTGAGTGTTTATTGAGATCGTTAAAACGAAAATATCCTAAATGGAGCCCCACAATGACATTGCCACAGTAAAACACTGTGTGTTCCGATATAAAGCACGTGGCGCGTCCCCCTAATAATGAGATAATCCTGATAAAAACGTGCGCAAACGTCATGGATACACGGTCGGAAACAGATGAGTCCACTTCAAAGGCATGCGGGGAGAGGAAACTCAGGAAATGTGTATTTATGGTGCGTCCCCTGATAATGAGATAATCCTAACAATCACGTGCGCGAAGTACTAATTACTCGGCTTGGCTTAGTGATCCTTAGTAGTCAGATGCGGCCACTTTCAAATGCGGGGAGGTAAACACCTGGCTCGCCTTGCTATTTTCATTTTTGGGAATTCCTACTTTCACTTTGTTGATAAATTTGACGGTTCACTTCTGGAACAAATTAATTCATAGAAAAATAAATGAACGCGCGTAAGTAGCGTACAGGGGGGATTTCCGCCTGAAATAATAAACGTGAGTGCAACTGGTGCATGCAGGCACGTTATTTGGCCGCTAACGTTATCTATTTGGCGTACAAACTTTTGAGTACACAATTACAGGAAGTCGAGATAATCGTCTGCGAAATAAAAAAAAGTTTTGCATCGGACGCAATTTGCAATTGAATGAAATAAATTAAACTAGTCTTTAATATACACATTAGTAATTACAATGGTAAAAAAGAAAACTGTTGACGGATGGGAGCTCGGGTGTATACAATATGAATTAGAAGGAGATGGGGATACAGTTAAAAACGTATACTGTTCTCTATGTAGGGAGTTTGGCCAAAGTCAGATGAGGGGACCGTTCATGAAGATGAAAGGTGCAGTTGATAAAATAGCCGAAAAATGGATAGAGGGCACTACGAACATTAAAAAATCAAGTGCGGTGGATCATATTGCAAAATCCACCATGCACAGAATTGCGATGACTGCAAATAAAGAGCAAAATGATGGCAATGGCCCCGACAAACAAAATGAAAATAACACTGTGACGCCACAAATCACAATTCCACAGTTGGTAGCAAAAATAACTCTTGCCCAAAGACATCAACTAACCAAGAAATTTCAGCTAGTTCATTATCTGGCTGTGAAGTGTCGCCCTCTCCAAGATTACACAAGTTTTATGAAATTTGAGAAAGATGTCCACCATGTTGACATTGGCGGCGGATATGCAGATAGACGGGCCGCAAAGACAATGTTGAAATTCATTGCCGATCACATTAGGGAGGAAGGAATCACAAGACCCCTGAATGAAGGTTCAAACCACTATTTCTCCCTGTTTTACGATGGATCGAGCTCTGCTAAAGCTAAAGATGAAAAAGAAGTATATGTAATAAAAACATGCCAGAATGGAGCTGCCAGGTTTCACATTGCTTCATTGGAGGAGCCAACTGACACAAATGCGCCTGGATTAAAACAATCATTGGACCAAAGTATGAGAAAGCTAAACTTCAATTTCGACAGAAAAACAAGGCAGGTTGGAAACGGCAGTGACGGAGCTGCAGTAAATATTGCTCTATTCAAACTGGAGAAAGAGGAACTTGGACCACACCTCATCAAAGGTTGGTGCGCCAATCATAAGGCAGAATTGGGTATACATGACGCATTCAAAAATGCCTCACTCAATACGCAATGTGAAGAAATAATGGGAAATATGTTCCAATTCTTCAAGAAGGCAACTCTCAAATGGCGGCTTTTTAAACGGCAAGCAGAATTTCTGGAAATTAGACACTTGAAATATAAGAGAGTTTCTGGTACTCGTTGGGTTGCCCATCAAGTTGACTGTACTCTGAACTTTCTCCGGAACATGCCAATACTTCTGGGTTTTTTACATCAACAAATCTCCAAACCACACAACAAGACAATGAAGGATGCAGCCCCAACAATGCAGGGACACTTAAAATTGGCTTCAGACTTGAAGGTGCTGATTTATTTGGCTATCAGACATGACATCCTTGCTTACTTATCACCATTTAGCCAAATGTTGGAAAACAGGAAACTTCTTGCACCAGAGGCAATCACAGCAATGAAAAATTCCATAAATGTAATAAAATCTCTTCATGACATATTGCTTGATAAAGGACATTCATCATTCTATGTGGAACATTTATTTCCAACAATTAGCAAGTTTATATTACCCTATCTTGAAGATGATGATGTGGGTATGGCTCAACGAGAAACGAGACAGGACACGGATAATGCTAAAGGAAATTCTCTTGATGATACAGTTAGTGAATTAGAAGACAAGAAACAGATGTTTCATGGTTATGCGATGTCCAACAAACTCCAGTTATCTCTTGGTAAAGTTGCATCAGAGATAACAGGTGTATTGGGGAAGTTAACAGCGAATTTAAATGACAGATTTGCAGACTTTTTGGAAAACCCAATTATCCTTGCAGCGGCCAAAATCTTGAACACGAAGTTGTACAAATATAGCTCCAGAGATGATATCTTGCAAGATGTAAAAGTGATTGCTGGTCACTTTGAATATATCCTCAAAGCAAATGGATGTGATTTACCAAGGTTAAGTCAAGAATTCAGCTGTCTGTATTCGCACATAACTACTTTCTTGTCAGAAGCATCAAATGAACAGGCGTGGCAGCAAATGTTTTTACTTGCTGGCCCTGACTCACAAATGAATATTGACAACATCTTGCACATAGCAGAAATATGTATTGTGCTACCAATAAGTAGTGCTGACATAGAAAGAGTGTTCTCATCATTTGCAAGAATTTTATCCAAGGATCGCTTATCACTGACCAATAGTTCATTGGAAACACTATTAATAGTCAGACACAACAACTTTGATGGATTCATTGCATCTGAATATGATCCGATCATCGATAAATTTCTGAGTCAGCATCCTGATGGTTCCACTCGGAAACGCAAGGCCAGGGTTGAAGGCCACAAGAAACATACACGCATATCCAAGCATGCGAGAACGGGCTGTGCAAAACAAAATTGTTTGTTTCTGCACAAAGACTATGAGCAGCATCACGAAGCAGTGGTAGATGACGATCCAAATGTAAATTCAACTAAATGTGCAGAATCTGATGAAAATGACTCGGACTTTACAGTCAGCGACATTGATCTGAATGAAATCTCTTCCAGTGATTCTGATTCCGAAGATTCTGATAGTGATGTTAACTGAATAGTTATACTCTGACAGTGAACTGAATGGTGACTTAATTAAATAGATTAAAATTATCACACAATTTGTATCGTTTTGTTTTTGTGTTTTTTGAACTGACTGATTATGTGCAATACACTGGCGTTGAAGGGGTAACTCTCAACATGAACATTACAAAAAGTGCTGAAGGGTACACAGGTTTGAAAATGTGCTGAAGGGTACACGTATGTATTATGATCGGCACTAATCGTAATGCAGTTACTTTAACTGTTTTCCTGAAATGCAGTTTGTTTTCAGTTCAATTTTCTTTGGAACACCATGCTGTACAATTATTCTCTAACTAAAATCATGGCAGACACAAAAACTGTACATCATTAAGACATTTTTTAGAATGATATTTCGAACCCTGTGTGCACTTCGGCACTTTTTTTGGTGAGAGTTACCCCTTCAGCAATAGTAGAAGTACCAGTTGTTGAGAAATTTTCATGTTAAAATATTTGAGTTTCAATGATTGAATGATTCTATTTTTTAACCCACATCAAATCATGCTGAGAAAGTTTAAAATCTTTAAAACACATACTCACTCAGTTCAAAACAAACAAATAATTGATAAAAAAAATTCCCCTCGTGCATTCAAACCATGAATGGTCATGACTCATTCATAATAAAATTCACTTCAGATCAGTGAGTGATAACCCTACATGCATATGCCCAGCCCATTGTAATAGATCTAATCATCATACCCCACCACTTGGGGCACATAAATTGAATGAAGTGAATGATACTCAGAGAGAAAATGACTTTAATAATGAAGTCTTTTCTGAAATAAAGCTTTCACAACATGATATTTTAACTTGTGAACAATAATTCATCATAATATAATAACATGAACACCTTATTGAAAATTGCCTAGGCCAAAGTGAAAAATGCCTAGGCAAAATGATTTTGCCTAGGCAATTTTTTCGCCTAGGAAAATTTTCCTTAATTCCCAGGGTTGTGTACTATTATAGACAAATGTACATAACACAAATTATTGGAATTTATGGGTCACTGGCATTTATATAAGAGAATGCAATGGTACAGGATCTGTAATGCTAAACCACCACAGCCAGCAAGTCTGTGGGTTAAATGTGTAGGTGTGACCTGGACATGGAATACTTGGGTTAAGAGAGTCCAATTTAAGTTTACAATAATAATGTGTCCTAGTATACAGATAAGCAACCTCACCACTGACCCATTAATATCAATTATATAGCACAGCTGTCAAAAAATCACAGGAATTGTTTATGTTGAACACTGACCTCTATTAACCAATAACAATTATAATGATATCAGACCATCTGAAGATATAACTCTGCAACACAGATGTCCAAGTCTACTGTTAATATCATGTGATGTTTATTGTTGAATCTTATTTTAAATTAGATACCATAGCCTTCTTTATCAGATTATTTGCACATTGGCATAAGAGACATCAGAAAATAATATAGCTTTATCAATAGCTAAGTAGTCCAAAAGCAATTGGTGAATTAATTAAAAAATTAAAGGGACACATTGGAAATCTTTTTATCAACTTGTATCATAATCATCAATATCTAAATGAAAACAAATGACAATGTCAATGACATTTTTTTAATTATTATTATAAAAGTTAAAAATATTTTTTTTTTTAAATCGATTTTTTTTTTCAATTTAAAAAAAAAAAATGGTCATAACTCCTTTAAAATAAATCGGATCGAACCCATATTCGAACTAGATCTGTATTTTGGGCTGTGAAACTCACATACCAAATTTGGTTCCCATCAGATAAAAAATGTTTGAGTTATGGCAGAATGTGTGAATTCTAAGTCGAAAAAGGGCCATAACTCTGTAACAAAAACTCGGATCAAACCCAAATTCGAACTCGATCTGTATTTTGGGCTGATATACCCATATACAAAATTTGCTTCTGATTGGATTGAAAATGTTTGAGTTATCGCATTACACGTGAAGTGTCTACAGACGGACAGACGGACGGACAGACGGACGGACAGACGGACGGACGAACGACGAGTGGTCAATCCGGACAACGACACTATGTTTACCATACATGGTATGGGTAAACATAAAAATCGAAGAATAAAAAAACATCCAAAGTGGGCCATTTATTTCAATGTGGTGGTGTCTGAGATCCAATGCAGGCCATTTATTTCAATGTGGCGGTGTCTGAGATCCAATGCGGGTCATTTATTTCATTGTGGTGGTGTCTGAGATCCAATGCAGGCCATTTATTTCAATGTGGCGGTGTCTGAGATCCAATGCGGGTCATTTATTTCATTGTGGTGGTGTCTGAGATCCAATGCAGGCCATTTATTTCATTGTGGTGGTGTCTGAGATCCAATGCGGGTCATTTATTTCATTGTGGTGGTGTCTGAGATCCAATGCAGGCCATTTATTTCATTGTGGTGGTGTCTGAGATCCAATGCAGGCCATTTATTTCATTGTGGTGGTGTCTGAGATCCAATGCGGGTCATTTATTTCATTGTGGTGGTGTCTGAGATCCAATGCAGGCCATTTATTTCATTGTGGTGGTGTCTGAGATCCAATCCAGGCCATTTATTTCATTGTGGTGGTGTCTGAGATCCAATCCAGGCCATTTATTTTAATGTGGTCGTGTCCGAGACTCAAACAATATTTTTTATTTGGCCTTATAACATTACTTTGTGATATTGAGCTATTAGTGAAATACATTATTATGGAAGGTAGTCATGTATGGTACATGTAGGACTATCACAAAACATAACAGCAACAAAAGGCTCATTAACCCTTTACCCAACAGAAGGGCCCTGTGCCAATGCATTCTCTTATATATGCGAGTCGACCATAGGTCGCCTCGCATATATAAGAGAATGCATTGGCTTAACACATTAAAAATTATAAAATTGTTAAAGATTGTAAGAAATGAAAGTGTCAATGACACTGTAGCTCAACTTAGGTAGGGGAATAATTTAATGGTTGACAGTAAATGGAGGAATAGGAAAGGTGCTAATTGAAATGTCTAACATGCGCCAAAGGATTTAGTGATGCAAAGAGTAAAATACAAGATGGCTGCTGGTGGCCATTTTTTTTGGCCAATTGACCCCAAAAGAACTCGTTCCCATCTACGTATAATTGTTAACATCCATGACAAATTTTATGAAGATCTGACCAAAGCTACGACATACAAATTTCATGATGATCAGACGAACAGTACGACCTGTAGACCGCGCCAATGGATTGAATTTTGAAATCCAAGATGGCCGCTGGCAGCCATGTTTTTTGGCCGAATGACCCCACAATGATTCGTTCCCATCTACATGTCAATGTCAACATTCATGACAAATTTAATAAATATCAGACCAAAGGTATGACCTGTAGCCCACGCCAAAGGATTTAGTCATGCGAAAAGTAAAATGCTGGTGGCAATGTTTTTTGACCGAATGACCCCAAAACGACTCGTTCCCATCTACATGTCATTGTTATAATTAATGACAAATTTCATGACCATTTGACCAAAGCTACGACCTGTAGCCCGCACCAAAGGATTTAGTCATGCAAAGAGTAAAATCCAAGATGGCTGCTGGTGGCCATGTTTTTAGACCAAATGACCCCAAAACGACTGGATCCCATCTACATGTCATGATGATCAGACGAACAGTACGACCTGTAGCCCGCGCCAATGGATTGAATTTTGAAATCCAAGATGGCCGCCAGCAGCCATGTTTTTTGGCCGAATGACCCGACAATGATTCGTTCCCATCTACATGTCAATGTCAACGTTCATGACAAATTTTATAAAGATTAGACCAAAGGTACAACCTATAGCCCGCGCCAAAGGATTTAGTCATGCAAAGAGTAAAATCCAAGATGGCTGCTGGCGGCCATGTTTTTTGGCCGAACGACTCCAAAATCACTCGTTCCCATCTACATGTCAGTGTTAACATCCATGACAAATTTCATAAACTTCCGACCAACACAACGACCTGTAGCCCGCGCCAAAGGATTTAGTCATGCAAAGAGTAAAATCCAAGATGGCTGCTGGCAGCCATGTTTTTTGGCCGAACGACCCCAAAATCACTCGTTCCCATCTACATGTCATTATTAACATCAAAGACAAATTTCATGATGATCAGACGAACAGTACGACCTGTAGCCCGCGCCAATGGATTGAATCTTGAAATCCAAGATGGCTGCCAGCGGCCATGTTTTTTGGCCGAATGATCCCAAAATGACTCGTTCCCATCTACATGTCAATGTCAACATTCATGACAAATTTCATAAAGATCAGACCAAAGGTACGACCTGTAGCCCGCGCCAAAGGATTTAGTCATGCAAAGAGTAAAATCCAAGATGGCTGCTGGCGGCCATGTTTTTTGGCCGAACGACACCAAAATCACTCGTTCCCATCTACATGTCATTATTAACATCAATGACAAATTTCATGATGATCAGGCGAACAGTACGATCTGTAGCCCGCGCCAATGGATTGAATCTTGAAATCCAAGATGGCTGCCAGCGGCCATGTTTTTAGGCCGAATGACCCCAAAATGACTCGTTCCCATCTACATGTCAATGTCAACATTCATGACAAATTTCATAAAGATCAGACCAAAGGTACGACCTGTAGCCCGGGCCAAAGGATTTAGTCATGCAAAGAGAAAAATCCAAGATGGCTGCTGGCGGCCATGTTTTTCGGCCGAACAACTCCAAAATCACTCGTTCCCATCTACATGTCATTGTTAACATCCATGACAAATTTCATGATGTTCCGATCAAAGCTACGACCTGTAGCCCGCGCCAAAGGATTTAGTCATGCAAAGAGTAAAATCCAAGATGGCTGCTGGCGGCCATGTTTATTGGCCGAACAACCCCAAAATGACTCGTTCCCATCTACATGTCAATATTAACATCCATGACAAATTTCATGATGATCAGACGAACAGTACGACCTGTAGCCCGCGCCAATGGATTGAATCTTGAAATCCAAGATGGCTGCCAGGGGCCATGTTTTTTGGCAGAATGACCCCAAAATGACTCGTTCCCATCTACATGTCAATGTCAACATTCATGACAAATTTCATAAAGATCAGACCAAAGGTACGACCTGTAGCCCGGGCCAAAGGATTTAGTCATGCAAAGAGTAAAATCCAAGATGGCTGCTGGCGGCCATGTTTTTCGGCCGAACGACCCCAAAATCACTCGTTCCCATCTACATGTCATTGTTAACATCCATGACCAATTTCATGATGTTCCGATCGAAGCTACGACCTGTAGCCCGCGCCAAAGGATTTAGTCATGCAAAGAGTAAAATCCAAGATGGCTGCTGGTGGCCATGTTTATTGGCCGAACAACCCCAAAATGACTCGTTCCCATCTACATGTCAATATTAACATCCATGACAAATTTCATGATGATCAGACGAACAGTACAACCTGTAGCCCGCGCCAATGGATTGAATTTTGAAATCTAAGATGGCCACCAGCGGCCATGTTTTTTGGCCGAATGACCCCACATTGATTCGTTCCCATCTACATGTCAATGTCAACATTCATGACAAATTTCATAAAGATTAGACCAAAGGTACAACCTGTAGCCCGCGCCAAAGGATTTAGTCATGCAAAGAGTAAAATCCAAGATGGCTGCTGGCGGCCATGTTTTTTGGCCGAACAACTCCAAAATCACTCGTTCCCATCTACATGACAGTGTTAACATCCATGACAAATTTCATAAACTTCCGACCAAAACAACGACCTGTAGCCCGCGCCAAAGGATTTAGTCATGCAAAGAGTAAAATCCAAGATGGCTGGTGGCAGCCATGTTTTTTGGCCGAACGACCCCAAAATCACTCGTTCCCATCTACATGTCATTATTAACATCAATGACAAATTTCATGATGATCAGATGAACAGTACGACCTGTAGGCCGCGCCAATGGATTGAATCTTGAAATCCAAGATGGCTGCCAGCGGCCATGTTTTTTGGCCGAATGACCCAAAAATGACTCGTTCCCATCTACATGTCAATGTCAACATTCATGACAAATTTCATGAAGATCAGACCAAAGGTACAACCTGTAGCCCGCGCCAAAGGAAATTGTTGACGGACACACGGACACACGCACACACGGACACACGGACACACGGACGACGGATGCCAAACCATGGCAATAGCTCAAACTTACAAGTAAGTTGAGCTAAAAAGGGTAAAAAGTGTTAAAAAAAGATTTTTTTTAGGCCAATGCATTCTCTTATATATGCGAGGCGACCTATGGTCGACTCGCAGCATAACTGTAACTATCACAATGTGGTCAAGGAGCCGGTTCCAATGATATCCATATTTGTATGGTTCTATTGAGACAGACCGAAGATATTTTAGGCTGTTGAAGCTTTATTTGGCCGGTTTTGGCCGGTTTGTTGGGTAAAGGGTTAACCCTTCAACTAAATTGATTCTCCCATTCAGTTATAAATGTATCTAGTGGAAAGGTCTATTATTCATCTGCAGGGGTGTCACCTGGGTGTTCAGTAAAATAACCCGAAGGCAGATCATATAAGTGTATTTGTTGGAGGGAAATGTTCAGACTTATTATGAGAACATTTCCAAAGGGATATTATAAACTACTCATCAATGAGTATTTAGTAACTACTCATCAATGAGTACATTGTATTTAGTATAGAAAGTGTGAAAGCCAGGGTTCCCGCTGCCACTTGCAAAATTTGCCAATGGCAAATATATTTTCATTTGGCAAGAAAAAAATTCAAAAAGTTTGGCAAGTGAGTTTTTAAATTATGTGATGTGAACTACATGTATCTAGTCATAAAACATCATCAAAAATTCAATAAGTTTGGCAAGTGAGTTTTTAAATTATGTGATGTGAACTACATGTATCTAGTCATAAAACATCATCAAAAATTCAATAAGTTTGGCAAGTGAGTTTTTAAATTATGTGATGTGAACTACATGTATCTAGTCATAAAACATCATCAAAATTCAATAAGTTTGGCAAGTGAGTTTTTAAATTATGTGATGTGAACTACATGTATCTAGTCATAAAACATCATCGAATGTGGATTATGCTTTATGCGTGCCGACTTAGAGAGACAAGGCTCTCAAGGTAGATTATGACACTTTGCACGAAACAGAAAAAGGTAATTATAAAATAGTTTTTACAGTTAATTCCCTTTGTTTGCACATTACTGGCAACACTGTACCCTGGATATCGCATATATATGATATCCGTGTGTTGTGACCAGCGATTATAAGACAATATGTCAATATGTCAATCGAATGTGAATGGCGAGCGAGGGATTAATTGGTGGTTTGGTTTGGCTTTGTTGCCAACTAAAACACAGGACGAACTAATATGTATGCTCTGATTGCCGTGATAATAGATACATGTACTATACTTCAAGCTTGATAACTGTCTTAGCAACATTAAACATAACTTCTGGTGTCGCTTAGATATTTATTGTTACTTTGATATATATTAATAATACTAGTTTGTTTCACTAGCTCATTTTACCTACATATGTGGTTAGGTTTTACGTTATATAACAACAATAAAATATTGAGAATTTCCTTCAGTTTCCCCAATTATATATTCTCAATTAAATTTGGCAAATGATTTTGAAATTTGGCAACAACAAAAATCATTTGGCAAGAGAAAATTTGGATCCAGCGCCAACCCTGGTTAACCCTTTGAGTGCCAGGTCCGATTTTTGTATCAACCCATATACCCTGTGCCAATGCATTCTCGCATATATAAGAGAATGCTTTGGCCTAACAATTTTTCATCATTTGTTATTATTTTGTACAATTTTTTTTTTTAAATTTAAAAATCTAAAAAAAAACAAAACAAAAAAACATTTTTAGGGTCGATTTTATCGACCGTAAATTAGGGCCGATGAGATCGGCCCCTGGCACTGAAAGGGTAAAGCCATTGTTACAAGTACTACTATCTTCCTGATAACAGTCTCCCTAAAAACTAAATCTTTAATCTCCAGACTGATCCCTGTTACTATTAGTATAATAAAAGGCCGTCCACCCACAGTGTCCCCCGAAAAAGTGGCTTCATTGGGGGCATCAGCTTTTCTGAAAAAAATAACAAGGACCCTAAATCCGATACTGAACAATCCAACCAGTGTCCCCTGAAATGGTGGATAAACTATCATACTAAATTTGATTCAGATATGATCACACAAACTAAAGTTGTCATCCGGAAACCAGAAATTGACAGGATTCTAAGTCGAAAAAGGGCCATAACTCTCGCAAAAATCGGCAGAGCAAACCCATATTCGAACTTGACCTGTATTTTGGTCTGATAAACTCACCTATGAAATTTGCTTTTGATCTAATAATCGAAACTAAAGTTATCATCCGGAAACCATTTCCGGACGCACGCCGGCTATTTTAATAGTCCCCCGAAAAAAAAATTCGGGGGACAATAAAAATGATGGGTACCAAGCCTGATTATAGCATGTCTGTCATTTGCAGAATGAGGTCCCCAGAGGGTGAATTTAGTGACGCTATCCCGCATAGCGGGCTTGCATCACTAAATTCACCCTTTGTGGACCTCATTCTGCTTAGGCCTCATCTTCTCTGGAAAGTTTTTTTATTATAAAATTTCTACAGAAACATCTTCACATGGGTTGGGTGAATTTGGTTATGCTAGCCCGCTATGAGGGATAGTATCACTAAATTCACCCTCTGGGGACCTCATTCTGCAAATGACAGGCACACTAAACTCAGACTTGATGGGTATAACTGAGTGAAGAACAACCTGCGATAACCATTCCAATGATGCCAGACGGCTGTGAATATTCTTCTTGGTAATTCCATAGAATAATGATTCTCTATCTTTGAAAATTGAAAGCCTGATTAAACACACAATTCAGGTTTAATCAGATTACCACCAGATCAAGCTACATCAAAGAAAACTAATGAGTAGTGTAATGATCTGAAGGCATGTATACCACTGTGCTCAGTTGTCAGACATGTTAAAACTGCAGGCTCCAATTTCAACAGCATGGTCACAGCATGTTCCTCATAACTTCCTTCATGTTAATCAGCTGTGTTAATCCAAACTAAATTTATAGCAAATACTTTGCGAACTTTGCTAGATAAACAAACTTTGCTAGATAAACGTGTCTGGAGTGAGGCCCCATGCAGGCCCTACACTCATTTACTGCACGAGGTGTGAGTCCGAACATGCACAAGAGCCTTGTCTTGTCAACTGACAATCAGAACGTTATTTCTTTGCCATTAGCAGGCAATATGATCATGTCACTATACAGATTTCAGTCATTAATAGTCCATGATAATACCGAAATTCAAGATCACAAAACGTAAAAGATTGGGAAAGCTTAGAATAAAGAATTTACAGCCTTTAGAGATATGCATCAATTGTATTTCAATTCTCCTGCACAATTCACATAATCTAAGCATGTAATTCCAACCAGTGGCTTGTCTCTAATTTGGATTTTATCTAATGGCATTCAAGTTTATAATATGGAACATCTGAGGGCGATTGTAATAACAAATCGGAACAAACAGAAGCCTACTGCCTTCAGTATAAATGGAGCAGACAATTGATTTGGTTGTCTGCCAGAGGAAGGTTGAATACTTTAGCAGCAGACCACCCTATTAAAGGTACTCAATCCGATTCGATGATCCCCATATACAGTAATACCCTAAGTAATCAACCCCTTAACCACAGCAGAATTATGGGTAACTTTTCAGGATTTAGTCGGAAATATGGCTTGTTGCCATTCATTGGAAAGCTCTCACAAGAGCTTTCCGATGGCAACAAGCCATATTTCCGACTAAACCCTGAAAAGTAAACCCATAATTCTACTGTGATTAAGGGGTCGATTACTTAGGGCATTACTGTAATCAGATTCCAACATCAACAACATATTTAGAAATGCCACTTCAGTTATCAGAATCGATTAATTGCCCAAAAATAATGCTAACCAATGTCAACTATAGTATAAAATTGCTCGAAACGTGTTATTTATCAACATTTTGTTCCAGGAAATTTGGCCTTATTATCACCAGAAAGCCTCTTGATTTTACTAGAGTTATCCATCTTCATCTGCAATTTGGTCAAAGACCGTCGACTCCTAAAAAGTTTACTGGGCCACTATTAATTATCGACTGTGAAAAATAATAGATTTAAAAATCGATATCTAATAACTTTGAGCTTTGATAGGTGGGTTCCTCGACTCAAATCAAACAATTTTTACCCCCCGAATCCAAATAAATATTAAATGAGGGGCGCTTAACCCTTTACCCAACAGAAGGGCCCTGTGCCAATGCATTCTCTTATATATGCGAGTCGACCATAGGTCGCCTCGCATATATAAGAGAATGCATTGGCTTAACACATTAAAAATTATAAAATTGTTAAAGAATGTAAGAAAAAATGGTAAAAAGTGTTAAAAAAAGATTTTTTTTAGGCCAATGCATTCTCTTATATAAGCGAGGCGACCTATGGTCGACTCGCATATATAAGAGAATGCATTGGCACAGGGCATAACTGTAACTATCACAATGTGGTCAAGGAGCCGGTTCCAATGATATCCATATTTGTATGGTTCTATTGAGACAGACCGAAGATATTTTAGGCTGTTGAAGCTTTATTTGGCCGGTTTTGGCCGTTTTGTTGGGTAAAGGGTTAATCGGATTATGCATCTTTAAACTCTGAACATCAATGAACAGACACCAGGAATGGAAGAAACAACATGAACAACCCTCTGTTAAATATGCATGATAAAGGTTCGAAAACTTGTGTTCATACGTTTGGTATGGCACGGGTCAGCAACTTGCAACTGATGAAGATCCTGTTGGATTTCTCTTTTTCTTCTCTGGCGATATCATTTATAAATTGTAAACAATAACTTTTGAGTTTTAATAATTTAAATATTTGACACATACATTCGAAAATTCTTTTGCAAATTTTTTTAATCCACTCCAGGCCACTGCTCTCCACTCTAAATTTATGACAAATAAAGGAGGAAGAAGGTTCTGCACAAAATTGGGTCACTGTTCCTTTAACCCTTTACCCAACAAAACGGCCAAAAACGGCCAAATAAAGCTTCAACAGCCTAAAATATCTTCGGTCTGTCTCAATAGAACCATACAAATATGGATATCATTGGAACCGGCTCCTTGACCACATTGTGATAGTTACAGTTATACCCTGTGCCAATGCATTCTCTTATATATGCGAGTCGACCATAACACTTTTTACCATTTTTTCTTACAATCTTTAACAATTTTATAATTTTTAATGTGTTAAGCCAATGCATTCTCTTATATATGCGAGGCGACCTATGGTCGACTCGCATATATAAGAGAATGCATTGGCACAGGGCCCTTCTGTTTGGTAAAGGGTTATTTTCCCCCCTTTCTTTCATGTGTTTTGCAGACTCCCTCTTCTTTCCCTTGTCATCCATATATTTGGTACCACCCTCACTTTGTGAGAAATTCTTATATGACTAATTGTTTTCAGGCTGCTTTTCTTTCAGCTTATCCTAATTTGACATATATAAATACTTTTGAGGCACCAGCTAGTATTTCATTATGACTTTTTACTGTCATTCTGGGATGCTACTAGTAGGTGTGAGTTTCGCTAACCCTGCATGATGTATCACCTGGTCAGACACCCACTTACCACTTATTGGTTACCTCTAAAGCAAATTTGAATTAACAATGGATAGTTCAGGTCAGCAGAGGCACCAGTCAGGGTTGGAAATCGACCAAAATTTTCTCTTGCCAAAATATTTGCTACATGCACTGCTCATACCTGTAAATGAAATTTGTTTTTGCCAAATTCCAAAAAGACTTGCCAAATTGACTTTTAGGTCTAATTTGGGAAAATTCAGGAACAGTTCTCATTTGAAGATAAAATGCATCCATTTATACACACAAAATAAATCAAGTTAATATTATAAATTAACCTTTTCTATACTAAACACACATTGATGAGTAGTTCCATTAAGAAATGTTCAGATAATAAGTTCAACAATGTTTCTGCACTTGTATTATCATTTTGTCTGGCTGTCGTCTGGTCATATATGCTTAAACATCCCTCCAAATGAATAATAGACAATTCTAATGTATAATGTTATGACTAAGTGGGAGAATCCATTTTAGTATAGAAAGGGTTAATATATATCACAGTAGCAATGTTACAACATAGAAGTCTCTTTCATCAAAACATACATATTAATTCAGCGATATACATGTAGGTGTTGGAGAGAAAGAGTCACTACCGTAATGAAACAGTCACCGTTAACATTTGTCTCATTAACCCATTGTCTTGTAATCATTGGTCATAAAATACGTGGAATACAATGTCGCCATTAATATGCATTGTTAACACAATGACTGCGTGCATGAACTTATTGACCGACTCCCCCCCCCCCCCCCCCCCCCAAACAGACAAAGTAGATTTTTCATGTATTTCAGATCTTTTCTTGCCATACTACTCTTTATTTACAGTAATGCCCTAAATAATCGACTCTTTAACCAGAGCAGAATTATGGGTAACTTTTCAGGATTTAGTTGGAAATTCCAACTAAATCCTGAAAACTTGGAAATATGGCTTGTTGCCATTCACCGGAAAGCTCTCAATGAGAGCTTTCCGATGAATGGCAACAAGCCATATTTCCTTAGAATGAGGTTCACAGAGGGTGAATTTGGTGATGCTAGCCCGCTATGCGGGATAGCATCACTAAATTCACCCTCTGGGAACCTCATTCTGCAAATGACAGGCTCACTATTTCAAGGCTTGATCACCCATCCCTAATGCTAGCTGGTGCCAAGTGGCATTACCACTACTACCATGAATGAATTTTGAGATTTGGTGAATAGCTATATAACATTATCTATTGTTTGTAAATCTGTGATTCCCAAGAAACAATTTGCCAATCCCTGTGGTGTTTACAGGAGGAGGCCAAAGATATCAGGCTTATTATCTAGAGCAAGTGAGGTGGAACCCCAAACATATGAGGCCACAATTAAAAATATCTGTGTTTCCCTGACCCTTCCTTACGTTCCAAGAGTAAATAAGTACATGTAGGTAGGTACTAGGTAGGTAGGTACTAGGTAGGTAGGTAGGTACTAGGTAGGTAGGTAGGTACTAGGTAGGTAGGTAGGTAGGTACTAGGTAGGTAGGTAGGTAGGTACTAGGTAGGTAGGTAGGTAGGTACTAGGTAGGTAGGTAGGTAGGTACTAGGTAGGTAGGTAGGTACTAGGTAGGTAGGTAGGTACTAGGTAGGTAGGTAGGTACTAGGTAGGTAGGTAGGTAGGTACTAGGTAGGTAGGTAGGTAGGTAGGTAGGTACTAGGTAGGTAGGTAGGTAGGTACTAGGTAGGTAGGTAGGTAGGTAGGTAGGTAGGTAGGCAATTTATTATTTTACTTGTTTTATTAACCCATTCATGATGGGAGCTGTATTGATACAGCATTAAAGATCCTGTGCCAGTGCATTCTCTCATATATGCGAGTCTCCCATATACACAGGTGTATGGGGTATAAGAGAATGCACTGGCTAATAAGGCTAAGGTAAATATTGTTAGGCCAATGCATTCTCTTATATATGTGAGGCTCCCTATGGGAGTCTCACATATATACCGGGTAAGAGAATGCATTGGCACAGGGTTTCGCAAAATTTCAGGAAGCTCCAGTCATGAAAGGGTTAAGAGGCTACCGAATATGGTTATCCAGCCATTGGTCCCAGAACTCATATACGTGGAGAAACCAATGCAATCATTTTTCCAGGTACATGTATCATGAAGCCTAGGATGATATTGAGACAAAACAAAACAGTACATGTACCACTGGACAAAATTTTCAACTGGTGTTTTTTTTAGCAGAGCCAACATAATGATTTTTTTTATGTTCAATATGTGAGATTGAAAAACATGAGCCATTAATCCCAATATCATAAAATGATGTACATGTATCTGCAACAAAAGCATCGCTAGGGTGTGGCAAAATACACATGTACGCCAGTGGTAATTCCAACAAAGGGCCATAACTCTGGTGAAATTTGGTGGGCGGACTCAAGTTCAAACTTGGACCTGTATTTTGAGCTAGTAAACTCACATACCAAATTATATTCCATTCAGTTGAGACTTAAAGTTATCATCCGGAAACAAAAATTTAATACAAATTCCAACAAAGATCCATAACTCTGTTGAAAATTGGCGATCGGAACCCAAATTCAAACTTGACCTGTATTTTGGGCTTGTAAACTCACATTCCAAATTTCATTCCATTTCTAAAGATATCATCTGGAAATGAAAAAAAGCGAACAAATGGACAGATTGACGAACATACCAATAACATAATACGTCCCACAGGCATATAAAAAATATTTCTATGAGAGGCCAATATAATATTTCTAGTAGGGATGTTTTTTTAGGGTAGGTACAATGTAGGGGTCAAGGAGAAACAAAGTATATTATTATCATGGCCTGGCTGTTTTTTGGCTGGGATTGAAGCGTCCACAGCGAGTTTGTGTTCTCTGAAACATTGGCATCCAGTAAATGATAAACCTGAGGATATTAGCACATATCTGAAGCCATCACAGGGAAATGACCGAGTAAAATGAAATATTTGGTTAACTGCCAGGAAAACAAACACAAGAAACATAACGCATAAGATTAGTTGGTCTCTTCTTCAATGAAAGACGGGCCACTATGAGAAAGAATTAGGAAAGAATTCCTGTAAATTAATTTCAATATGTCCATGATTTGTCTGGCTAATATATACTGCCATAAAGAATCTGTGTATTTATAAATATTTGCCGATATGTGAATGCCTGCATGTCATAATAGTGGGCATAAAGGTACTCAATCTGATTAAGCACCCATAAATTACTATTTCTTTTTCTTCAGGGGTAAAAAATATTTGAATCGAGTCGAGGAACCCACCCATCAAAGCTCAGAGTGATCAGATATTGATTTTTGAAGTTTGTTATTTCTCGAGATGTGTACTAATAATTGCCACAGAAACACTTATTCAAACGGACGAAGATGGATAACTCTAAAATCAAATGGTAACAATAACGCAATTTTGACCGAGACCATCTTTTTGACGGCGTGTTTCTGGGCCACAAACTATAGAAATAACAAAACTTTAAAAATTGATATCTGATCACTCTTGAGCGTTGATGGGTAGGTTCCTCGACTCGAATCAAATATTTTTTACCCCCGAAGCCAAAGAAATAGTAATTTATGAGGGTCTGATCAGATTGGGTACCTTTAATATTTAAAAGGGACACAATACTATCATATACCAAGCCTTTAAATGGTTTCTCTGTCATTTGCAGAATGAGGTCCCCAGAGGCTAGCATCACCAAATTCACCCTCTGGTGACCTCATTCTGCTTAGGCCTCATCTTCTGGGAAGTATCTCTAGTCTCAAAATAACAGTGTTTTTAGTATCTTCTGTTGAGTTTCTACAGGGTATCTGCCCATTTCTGGTGAATGAATTCAAGGAGTTTCCAGTAGTCAATTCAAGGATTTTCAAGGACTGACCCGACAATTTTCAAGGAGTTTCCAGGAACCAACTGTTGAACATTACATGTGATACCACGTTTTCCACCATAATTTTAGCATTTTGGGCTTTTTAGGCCTTTATGGGTAAATGCATTACCATAATTTAATGGGAACATTTAAATAATACATCGGAAGCAGATGTGATTTTTTCGTTTCGTTTTTGTTAATTTGTTCTGATGTAAAACACGGGTTTCTAATGTCGAATGTCTATATAATATACAAAATACCTCGATCCGATACAATAAAAATACACTAATTATGGTACCTGAGTTTGAAAGCTCGGAACTATTTTTTATCGTGTTCAATTTTATGATGCTTCATAGGGGGATCACATAATTGAAATAACTCGAGAGAATTGGTGTTAGGAACTAAACTATCTATATTTATTGACTCCCAATGAATCTACATGTATATACCTGGGTTTTAGGCCTACACGGAATTCCAGGGTTTTCAAGGGGGTGGGCATTCAATTCAAGGGTTTCAAGGGCCCTGGAAAATTGATTTTCCAAATCAAGGAGTTTCAAGGAATTCAAGGAGCTGCGGATACCCTGTTCTATAACCCCTAATGTGCAGAAGATAAAATGCATAATCAAGGTGACTAATGGTTGAACATCATCATGCAGGATAGATCATGCCATGAATCTCTATTATGGCTAACGCCCGTAGAGATCATATTCCACCAGTACAAAACTTGGGAACTTTTGACAGGGAACCTTATAAAGTAAAACAAATAACACGGGGAATATATTTCTTAGTGATTATCTGTTCCTTAGCAGTGTACTGCACTATATGTGAAGATCCCAACTCGAAATTGCATGTTTTTCTGGGACTTTCGAGAGCCGATATCGCAATATCGTGTTTTTTAAAATACTAAGATGTTTCACATGTCAGTAAACATTTAGTTAAAATAATAAAATAACAGATTCCCATTGCTGGTGCACAACCCTAACCCCTAGCCCTAATCTTCAACCTAAATGACCTAAAAATCTAGGAACAAAAGGACAAAATTATGCATGTTGCAAAATAATTTCTAAGTCAAAAAAGGGGGATAACTCCACTAAAAAATGTCAGACAGACGTCATAATCGCAGGTGCACAGGTTCCCATGGTACTAAATATATGTGCCACGTTTAAGAAAAATTGACCTAAAAATGTAGGAATAAAAGCTTGGACAATATTATACATGTTGCGAACATTTTCTAAGTCGAAAAAATGGGGATAACTCCACCAAAAAAGTCCGACAGACGTCATAAGTGCAGGTGCACAGGTTCCCAAGGTGGTTGATGTCTGAGCCAAGTTTTACGAAAAATGATCCAAAAAAGACTGAGAAAAACTCAGGACAAATTTGTGTCCACAGACAGACGACGGAACGGACGGACAAGCTGATTCAAGTGTTACCCCCCCCCCCCCCCCCCCCACAACTTTGTTGCGGGGGGGATCAAAATATAAGTTCTCCAGCCCCAAGTATTGATAAATCATGCACATGTGTCGTTCTGCAGTTACTTGTCCCAGAAAACAAAAATTAAAGATTAAAATGTGAGATTATGATACTTTTATTTCACACTCTGTAATCACTAGAATGCAGTTCGGTGCCATACATGTATCCCATTCTTGGTAGTTACATATAAACGTTCCGTTCCAGGTGTGTATTTTTTCTAAGCTGCCGAATATAGACCAGATATTCAGTTATTATGTTATAGATAGAAATGAAGCTTTAATAGGTCCTGTGTCATTATTATATAAGTATCACACAAAACAGCACCTCTCCGAAATATCTAATCGAACACGAGTATCACACAAAACAGCACCTCTCCGAAATATCTAATCGAACACGAGTATCACACAAAACAGCACCTCTCCGAAATATCTAATCGAACACGAGTATCACACAAAACAGCACCTCTCCGAAATATCTAATCGAACACGAGTATCACACAAAACAGCACCTCTCCGAAATATCTAATCGAACACGAGTATCACACAAAACAGCACCTCTCCGAAATATCTAATCGAACACGAGTATCACACAAAACAGCACCTCTCCGAAATATATAATCGAACACGAGTGGAATGGCATCACTTTCTTCCCCGTCATCGGTAGAACTTTGGCATATCAGAGTTGTAAGGTTATTACTCATTTGAAAGCTGTGCGGTGCAGTGTAACTAAACTCACGCTCTGGGGACCTCATTTTGCAAATGTCAGAAAAACTCAATCTAGGCTTTTACATGGGGTATCCAGACGATTGGGACCTCGGACGATTAGAACTTTGAACGATTGGGAACACTGACAAATGGGACCTTGAGCCTCGCACGAAATTAAAATAGTCAACGGTAAAACACAGATGGCCGCCTTCCTATTGTTGCGACTTGTGGCATTTGTGACAGGTGATCTGAAGTCAAATACACAACCGGACCTGTACAAAACTACTTTTTTTTATATTGATTTACGTTCTCCCTCTCTCTCTCTCTTTGGGGCACCAAATCTGGGTCCGTTCTACGGATCACCTAGCAAAAACCCTGCATAATCACATTAAATTTGAAAGCAGTTTTATTGGCACATTTCTCTTGGGGGTATGACTGAGCATGCGACTTACTCATGTGACACAGACGCGATTCCAATCATACCTTAAGATTCAAAGAGAATCACCGAATCGATTCTCGTAATGATTCTCGCGAAACTTTTCAATATTCAGTGCTTTATGACTAACTTTATTCAGCATTTGATTTGCGCAAAATTTGATGTATTTTGAGCCCTGCCAATATACCGTATTGCACGCAGATCGATTCGATTGAGCGTAATACTGTTTTCGTTTACTGTAACAGTATCAATTGGTGAGGACATGAAATCTAGTCATTGGAAACAAAGATTATAAGATTGAATATTAATAATATTACATTTACAAATTGTCTGGTGATGCCATACAGGTCTCAGAAATGAGGTCCCCAGAGGGTAAATTTAGTGACGCAACAACGCACAGTGGGCTAGCATCACCAAATTCACTCTCTGCTCAGGCTTCTTCTCTGGAAGTTATCTTTATTTAAAGGTACTCAACCCGTAAAGAGGGTCCCCATCTCAACAGATTCCAACAACAACAATCCGATCAGAGGGTCCTATATTACTATTTCTTTGGCTTTGGGGGTAAAAAATATTTGATTCGAGTCGAGGAACCCATCAAACAAAGCTCAGAGTTATTAGATATTGATTTTTGAAAATTCTTATGTTCTCGAGATGAGTACTTATAACTGCCGTCAATTTGGTAACATGCTCGAGATTTTACGCCAAAATTCTATTCAAACAGACAAGGATGGATAACTCTATAATCAAGTGGTAATAATTGACTACGAACTGGGCCAGAAAGAATTCCCGATAATGAAAAATAATAGATTTCTAAAATCGATATCTAACAAATCTGAGCTTTGATGGGTGACTTCCTCGACTCGAATCAAATATTTTTGACCCCCGAAGCCATTGAAATAGTAATTGAGAGGAGTTTTATCGGGTTGAGTACCTTTAAATTTTTATCAAATTAACAAGTTTTTTAGTTTCTTCGGAAACTTCTTTTACAAAAATTATTTTTCAGTTTAGTTTCTCTATATCACCAAATTGACAGACGACACAATGCATAATCGAGGTTCCCAATCAATGGGTGCACATCAGCATCTTCACCATCTGGGAAGTTGAACCTTAATATGTGTGTAGAGGCCTGATGCCACTGTTATTTGAGGGGAAACCCGTGTGGCGTGACAATATAAAAAAAAAATAATTAAATAATCTTTTTTTATTTTATAAATTATATTCTTTTTCCAAATCGTTATGGTTTACAGTTCTCGGGATTTACTACTGAATAAGAATAATTCTATCGGAGAACAAACCGGTAGGTGATGGCATGGACATATTATATAACATCCCATGAAAGCCAGGAGCATCTGGAAATTGACAATAGAATTGCACAGAGTGAAGGTGAACCTTGATGAACCAGAGTGTCATTCACTATCATTTGATGTTTGCCGACAGAGTTCTTTGAAATTGACATTGTTGATTTGTTACAAAGAAGTTATACAGTGATGCCATTGGGAGTTTGACCCTTTTCTGTATTATTGGCAGGCATTATATGTCTCAGTTAAAAACTCACGGGTTAATATTTGACGAGAATCAGAATGAGAATCTCATAAAAGCAGTTGATTCGCTGTAGAAATGCAGAAGCTGTTTGTTTGTGAACAAATTTCACGACAAACATGCAGGTATTTAAAGTCATACAAACGACTTGCCCAAATTACGAAATTGTGCCCAAAATACGAGCATCTCAAGGCATGATTTTGTCAGACAATGGACGCAACATAGAGCTTGGATAATGGTTGTTGGTGCAGTTAATAAAATTTATCAATAAGTTTGTTTCACCGGTGTTCCGATCAGCGTTTTACACTGCCGCAATCTATTTTAAGTGTCATGAGATCTGGGTTTTCCCAAATTTAGGTGTTTTATTTCGTATTCAGCAAACTTATAATGACACATCAAAATTGCAAACTATGTTCAATATTCGATGAAAAATAATGAGAACAGCAGGTAGACCACAGGCAAATCGCACAATTAGGATGCCACTAGTCACCGGGTACACTTCAAAGCGAAAAAGATGCAATGATTCCGCCAAATTGCCAAAAGTCTGAAGAGGCGAAAAACTTTATTATAATTTATATCAGGACCAGCCTAGATTATTCATATTGGCAGAAGTCAACTCGGAGGCGGTCTAGCAAAACAAAATTTGAGAAGGCGGAACTATAAAAGCTTCCCAGTTATTAAAAGACAAAAGGTGTGACCTATGGGAATTTGAAAAATCTCATTCTAAATTTAGTTAATAATCATCGCATTCCATACATTGTCGCAACTAACAAGTATTCAATCAAGACAGTTATAGCTTGTGCAAGTGTTGCCCTTACAGTGATAACATTACTCTGATTTGGCACCTTTGATCTCTTTGTCAAAACAACTACCGGCATACATCAAAGGCAGCGCACAACAGACGTCGGCAGAAATACTACAAGAGGTACGCTGTCACGTGACATTTGCCCCCCGACGGTAGCAATTCGGATTAAGCATGGACGAAACTGCGGATATCCGAAGAAGTCTATATGACCATTCCAAAAAAAGTTCGTACTAGAAATTCCGGAAACCCAAAAACAAGCGATCCGGAAATCCAAAAACAAGCAAACATTCAAATTTTCTAAGTTGAAAAAAGGGCCATAACTCTGGCAAATATCATCAGATCATACCCAAATTCGCACTTGACATGTATTTTCATATAACTGATCCACAAAAATACGGGATTTGCAATCGTACCACCAAAGCTCACGCTATCATTTGGAAACCCAAAAAAAACAAGAAAAAAATTGAATTTACTAAAGTAAAAAAAGGGTCATAACTCTAGTGACAATGGGTGGAAGAAACCCGCGCTATGCATGTAGCTGTTCCCCCATGCTGCTCTATCACCATACTAAATATCAGCTAAATCTGCCCAGCGGTTGCTGAACAATAATGCTAAATTTTTGTACGGACGGACAAAATTGAAATTTTCTAAGTTGAAAAAAGGGCCATAACTCTGGCAAAAATCATCAGATCATACCCAAATTCCCACTTGACATGTATTTTCATATAACTGATCCACAAAATATGGGATTTGCAATCGTACAACCAAAGCTCACGCTATCATCTGGAAACCAAAAAAAACAAAGAGAAAAATTGAATTTTCTAAGTGAAAAAAAAGGGCCATAACTCTGGTGAAAATGGGTGGACGAAACCCGCGCTATGCATGTAGCTGTTCCCCCATGCTGCTCTATCACCATACCAAATATCAGCTAAATCTGCCCAGCGGTTGCTGAACAATAATGCAAAATGTTTGTACGGACGGACAAAATTTAATTTTCTAAGTCAAAAAAGGGCCATAACTATGGTGAAAATGGGACTATATACCCGCCGACTTCAAGTCGGGGGCATAATAATATACAACATGTATGTATTTTTATGTATTTGGCTTTGAAATTATACCGGGATATGGAGTGCAATGGGTGTATATAGATCCATTATGGGAACAAACGCACAAAATATATAAACACCGGAATCGGAAATCGGCCGATTGTGCCTCCAGTTATCGGAAATCGGTCCGATGGGCTTTTTCATTATCGGAACATCACTACTCACATCGAGTGAATTATTTAACGTAATTCTCGAAACTAATTAGTTTCGAGAATTACGTTAAATAATTCACTCTATTTATTACACTTCTGCATAAATTTGTTTAGCCACCAAATATGATTAAAACACACAGAATTAATGCATGAAAGTCACGATGTGGAGACAGATTAACCACCGAAATTTCAGTCAAGATCAGTTAATGACATAATGAGAAATGACATAATTCACTAGTAACATTACCATTATTAACTAACATTTTCAATGGAAATCGTGCATAGGAGTGTAATAAAACAGTTTAATACATGTACCTGTAGATTACGCATAATTTTGAAATATGCAGGGCTGCTTTAGGCCTATTCAACAAAGTCTAACTTAGCATCTGAACTGGAATTACACATGTATATGTACTAACACCTAGAGGATAAGTATGATAGCATCATACTAGAATAAATTGTGAGACATATATCATGTGAAAATTCCCTGCATCAAGAAAACATAAAAATATGTTCACTGCTTGAACTTCAAAATATTATCAACAAAGTAAAAAAGATAATTATTTTATGGTTTTTGTAGCAGGTAATCAACACCTCAGATCGTTATCGTTGAAAACTTGGGTTCAAAATAACTGTTTTAGGCATAAGGCCAAAATGATTAATGTGTGTTTCCCTTAATAGAGCTGAAGCAAACTGGACCATGATAAAGGGATGACATAGTGAATTGCCGATGCCAAACAATCTGAATTAAGAAGGCTGCCTTTATATGACTCAAATTGTTGCCAAAATAAATAAGCAAAGCATGTTGACAGTTTTATTATTAAAAAACTATAGTGGCTTTAACCCTTTACCCAACAGAACGGCCCTGTGCCAATGCATTCTCTTATATATGCGAGTCAACCATAGGTCGCCTCGCATATATAAGAGAATGCATTGGCTTAACACATTAAAAATTATAAAATTGTTAAAGAATGTAAGAAAAAATGGTAAAAAGTGTTAAAAAAAGATTTTTTTTAGGCCAATGCATTCTCTTATATATGCGAGGCGACCTATGGTCGACTCGCATATATAAGAGAATGAATTGGCACAGGGCATAACTGTAACTATCACAATGTGGTCAAGGAGCCGGTTCCAATGATATCCATATTTGTATGGTTCTATTGAGACAGACCGAAGATAATTTAGGCTGTTGAAGCTTTATTTGGCCGGTTTTGGCCGGTTTGTTGGGTAAAGGGTTAAAACAATGGGCAACTGCCCCAAGAGCAGCCCAATAATATGGAAGCTCTATTGGGGCGGAACATAAGATGTCCTCACCAACCATATATTTATCATACAACCAATACTTTGAAAAAAATTTATGCTGATTTCTTTTCAAACTAATGAAAGACACAGAATAATTATTTGCTGAGAATATTCAATATAAACATGTACCGGGTACAAATCTTCAAACAAAATATCAATATTCAAGAAATTTAGAGTTCCCTCTCTTACAACAGTGAGCACTGTGCCAGGAAAACTAATCGATCTTAGCCGATCGGGCAATTATTATATGTAGGTCAGGGGTTGTATTTTTCCAGAAAAAAATTCTTAAAAAATAAACTTATAGCAAAAATTGATAATTTTAATACCAAGACAGCCGCTAACTAAATGTTAATATGTCTGTTTAAAGACATGGATGCTTTCGTTCCCAGACAACCGCTTCCTTTATAACTTTTGCTATGGAGATTTTGACCTTAAAGTTTAACATTAACCCTCTGTCCATGGGCCGTGTCGGTTGTCACGAAGATGAGTTTGTTGACCGCACACTTCCTAGGCAAGAAATCACCCTCACAATGCAAATCATCAACATCATCGATAGCCAAGCCTTGAAATAGGGTGTCTGTCATTTGCAGAATGAGGTCCCCAGAGGGTGAATTTAGTGATGCTACTCCTCATAGTGGGCTAGCATCACCAAATTCACCCTCTGGGGACCTCATTCTGCTTACACCTCAGCAGAATGAGGTTCCCAGAGGGTGAATTTGGTGTGATGCTAGCCCGCTATGCGGGGTAGCATCACTAAATTCACCCTCTGGGAACCTCATTCGCAAATGACAGGCACACTATTTCAAGGCTTGGCTGCACTTGATGGTGCATAGGGCAGGCGGTATTGACATTTAAAAAAACCGTGCTTTTTCCAAATTAACATCGCAATATACGTTTTTATTGAATACTATTTTTCTTTTGAAAAATACACCTTGAAAGTTCTAGGGTTGGGCGGTATTAACTTTAAAAAAAAATGATTTTTCCAAAATAACACCGTGACATACGATTTTATTGAATATTATTTTACTATTAAAAAATACCACGTAAAATCTAATTTTAAACGAGAGATATAACACTCCGGGTTTTCATTATAAGAGATGTAAAATTGTACACACTATCACCAGGCAGTAAATGATAAACTATTCTCAGAATGGCATGTGCCCATTTTATAAAGTTCCTGCCTTCTGGAATACGCAACAACATTGAGTGAATTACAGGCTCACGTTATCCTAATTACTCCATTGTTTACATATCAGCACGCGATACACAATCCCGTTACGTCATAGCTAAGCACGTTCTTATAGGTTGATAGAGGACATAGTAGAATTGGGCCGAGATGGTTCATTCTGGGCTGTCTGCAGTTTATCACTCACAATGAATTACGGAACATTTTTAATTAACTTTTGAACACAGGAACAAGATAATCATAATTAATCATTGAACAGTAATACAATATTGCAGTTCGTGAGTTTATTTGTCCAAATTCTTGGCAAGGAAAACTAACATGTACAAATACATCATACAATTTGTTTTCGATATTTTGTGTGATTAACAAGGGCAGCATGTTGCTCTGTTGGCTTAGTATATATTTTAATATCGGGGAAGTCCACCAAATGTGGGTGAAATGTTGCATGTAGCAGCGGTCTTACCGAGTCATCAAGGGAGGTAAACCCTACATGGAGTTTGGCGATATACTTCGTCAAATCCTGCGGGTCATATTCTGCGTCTGCAAATACTCAATGGCAGGCTGGTTGAATGAATGTCACAGATTTGCCAGTCAAGTTTTAAGATATAATACAACGACAAATACCGCCGAGTCGTGAATCCGAAAGTTTGGATGAAGTATCGCTCGTGACGTTACACCGCTACCAGTTTGGATTCGGAAGAAGATACTCCATCGCTCTACTTCAGCCCAAAATACAACTGTTGCATCATTGGTTACAATAAAAGACAATGGAGACTTGGGAGCGACCATTAAAGGCTGCTTTCAATTAGCGGTCCGCTAAAGTATTCAACTTAGTAATGGATTGTAATTTGAAACCGTCTTTTGAGGTGATAAAATTGCAGTTGCGATATATTGAATTTTTATTTTACACACGGTTTCAATACGGTTTTTCTGTTCCAAACCGACTATAGTCAATATATTGAAATATCGCCCAGCCCTACGTTTTAAACGAGAAATATAACACACTGAGTTTTCGTTATAACCAGGCAGTATATGAGTAAACTATTCAAGGAATGGCATATGCCCATTCTGTTAAGTTCCTGAGTTTGCAACAACATTAGCGAATTACAGGCTTACGGTGTCCAGATTACTTCCTTGTATATAGACCCCAGCACGTGGACATCAGTATACGCATACAAAACATTTTTAATGAACTATTGAACATACAAACAAGAGAATCTTAATTAATCGTTGAACAAAATTGACCATGAGCAGTCATTCAACAATCACCCATTGCGTTACTTCTGCAAAGAGAATGTCTTCTTGGAGCTCTTGGCTCTGCGCATAAATATTTACATAATGCATACCGGTATAGGTACGATGGTCCTTGTGACAGTTTATGAGTTTATTTGTCTAAATTCAGCCCAAAATACAACAGTCGCTGTCAATGTGTCTGTCGTCAATGGTAACAATAAGATAAGAGAAGGGTGGGAAAGAAATCGGAGAGGTTAGAGAAAAGCTACTTTCAATCAGCGTCCACTGAAGTAGTCAACTATTGGACTGTAACCATCTTATCGTGGTTGCGATATATTGAATTTTTATTTTACACATGGTTTCAGTGCGGTTTTTCATTTCCGAACTGACTAGTCAATATATTGAAATACCGCCCAGCCCTACCAGTGTACATGCCATTCGGATGCAGTGTAGTCACCGTTCGACCACAGTGTACTTGTTGTTGGGCGTGGTGATAAACTGTATTTACAAAATCTGACACCGTGGTCGAACAGCAAGTACACAGCCAGGCCTTAAAATCCGACATGAATCAGAATAATGATTCTCATTCTGATTCTCATAAAAAGTCTTGATTCCCTGTAGAAACATTGTGTATTGATTCACGAAAATTTTATGGATTTTAAGGCCTGACTTCGGTGACAGTGGACATGTTGGTTATCAGTCGAAAATACATTACCTGTCACAATATTATTGAACTGCCGATATACTATTTTAATTGATTTTTGCGTGGGTGAAAACTATTGATAATTATCGGTTTCTACATTGTATATAATCTTCCTTTCCGCATATTTCACGCAGCCTTTGACTCCGTGATAATGAACACGTGCTTGTCGCTTGATCATATAAAAGGGCCGGGGGGCTCTTGATGGCATGTTTCTTGTAACGAGTACAGAATAACAACGTTGTCTGGATAGGAGTAGGAAACATGTTATAATATGTAACATATACATGCACTAGTTTAATCATAGATAATATAAATTAAGATAAGGCAAACTAAATAACATGTGTTTCCGATTTGTTGACCTAAAAACTCAAGGTAGATAGGTACTAGTACATGTGTACATGTACACATATTCGGCTACATGACATCATCTCAGGATGATTTCGTGATATAGCCTTTCCATCACAGTTGAATAAATTCTTTCCTGTTAAGCATTCATAATTCATTGCATTTGGAAACTTTGGAATTCACCGAAGACACGCCCCATATTGTATTTAAGTTCATGTCAATCATTCACGGCAGGCTTTTGAGCCGGGGTCTGACAGTAAAAGTGACAAATCATTGGTTACCACGCCAGAGCGCTGCTTGTTTTGCAGGTGTTGAACAACACATGGATAATTAATATTTAAAATTATTTACATCATTGTAGATTTTAATGTGTCGATTACACATGTACATGTATGTGTAATCATATCCTCATGAAGATTACAAATGACATTGGACCCTTGGCATACAGGTAATCGACCTTTAATCGGACGTGACGCTGAATATTAAATATTCAAAGAATACATGTACATTGCGACGTGAACTCAAAGTTTTTTGTTTGTTAGAAATCTCAATTGCATCTCTATTAATTCGTGCAGCATGATCAATGTCATCTAAATTTATTTATTAGTTTTTTTCCGGAAAAATTCTAAATGTATATGTAAAACATTTAACACCAATCAATCATGCATCACCCATGCCTCCCACGATGCCAAAAAAACATTGTATTATGTTGGCAACATTCCATTTCGTTATCTTGACAGCATTTGTTGCGTTGACAGTTACCTCGACCACATTTGTTGCGTTGACGGTCATGTCAATCGCGTTATGTTGTGTTGATGGTTACCTCGACCACGTTGGAGTAACGTTACGACCGCGCTGCGATTATAACACGAGAACCCTGTTGACGGTAAACTCTTAAAGCGGTTCCAACGCAGTCGAGAGGGACACTTATTTTGAGATTATGTGTACAACAACCCCATCATGATGATGATAAGCAACAGTACATGACACCTCAGTGACCTCTATCAACTAGGCACGCCAATGGATGACAACTTGACATTGTCATTGTACACTAACAAAACAGTGTAAGTGACGCAAACCGAAATCAGCTAACAAAAGGCACCGAAATCATGTAATCTCAAGATCAGAATGAATGTGGTTAAACACATTGGACACATTAGTGATAACAGGCATGATTCATTGATTTGGCAAAAGCATGATGATGAATTTCAATTAACGCATTTCCGAAATTCGTGCAACATTGCCAACATTCATTCATTTGACAGAGCCTCAGTAGGCTTATGTGTAGTTGCGGAGTAAATTTCACATTAACTGTTACATTATGTCTCAGACTATCACAATGTCACATCTAGTTCAGTTGGTTATAGAGTTTATTTCGTCGGGAAACAGACAACTTACTGCGCTCTTTTCTTGTCTTGCTCATTTTTGATCTTTGGTTTCGCTTTCGATCGCTTTTTCCGCGATTGAATGGCCAGGGCTGAAATGAAACAAGTGTTCAGGTGATAAAGGGATGATTAAACAAGATGTCCGGTATCGAAAAAACGATCAAGATGTCACAAATAAGTTGAAATTTACCCTTTCTTGGTATTTTAGAACTCATTGTCAAACAATTCCAACATTCTTTTGCCCTCCAATGCGCATGCGTTCACCAAGTAAATAGCATTGTGGGAAGCTGATTCCGCTGTCATGTTGAAATCTGTTGCCAATGAAATTCTTCCATAGAGGTTAGAGTTCAAATGACGTTATCTGTGTTTACATATTCGAATGTAGCAAACAAAACAAATCTTTGGCAACAGATTTGAACATTTCCACCATCGCCCCCTCATTAAACTTTATATGGAATGTCACATTTAATCTCTGTGCGTGGCCATGTCTGAAAATAAAAAAAAAATGCAATTTTGCAAGTTGCTCGCACATGACTGTCACTCAAACTTTACGTTGTTAACGTCATTTTTGTGACGGTATTACGTCACAATATAGGTCTAATGGTATGGGATCTCGTTTTCACGGTAGAGGGGTATAGCCTGGTCGATAAAAGTCACATTTCAGCACATGAGTTCTTATTCAACGGATAGTGAATAGCGGAAGTCAACAACAACAACATAAACGTCATAAAAGGTTTAACCGAGATTAAATTTGGACTAAGTTGGTTTGTTTTCAATTTGAAGAGGAATATATCCTATATAACATATCCAAACTCCGCTCAAATCCGCTCTGAGCATTTTTTGTAATTGAAGATGGCGTCCAAGATGGCCGTCATTTCCGTTAAGTCGATTTTATGCAATTTTAATGAGAAAATCTTGTCATCTGTATACACAGGTATACATTTTCGTGAAGCTAAGACATAACGCCACCTTTTTGTGCCATAATTGGAACTCCCCGTCCAAGATGGTCGCCAAAATGCGGCCGCGGAATTGGAAATATTTACGTTTTTACTATAATTTAAGTAGGCCTATCTGCTGTTTGGAACTGGTTGAGAATTCTAACTTTATTTTGGATTTAGCATGTTAACTGACCACTGGAGCAAATAAATATGCCATTCGTGGGCTCCCAACCCCTTCCAGCGATGTATATATACGTTTTACGTCCATGCCCCTTCCGATCACTCAAAAACTCTATTTTACAGAAGACGGTACCGGTATAACATATCACAAAATATCACCATTGGGATTCTAGTCACATTTTATCAAGAAATTGGAAGAACTGTGCAATGCAGCCTACATGTAAGTGAAGCTTTCTATTTGTTGTGGATATTCCAACTCGATTGTACCGGTACCAAAATTGTAACTTTGGCTCAAAATGACTGCCAAACTGGCGGCCAAAATATGGAAAATTGTAAATATTGTCATAGCGTGCCATGCAACTGCTTACAAATTGTGGTTGATGCTCACAATTGACTATTCTGGCTTATATATATTGAATACTAATATTTCTGATGCATCTTGGTTAATTGTTACTATTTTAACCACTGAAATTACCAGAATTATTCGAATTTTTCTGTCACAAACATGGCATCAAAATCGGCAAAAAAATCACTGTTCAAGTTTGAACCATTTTAAAAAAGTAAAATGGAACTCTCTTTGGTATCAAAGGTGTTTATTGTTTTGACGTGTGTTAAATATGTCACACTGAGGTGTTTTAGGCAAAATTACTCAAGATGGCTTGTAAAAATGTTAAATTTGTCACATATATTCTGATCACCATTCTCTGCTGTTCCGACAGGGTAGCAATTGTGACTCACTTGGTTATTAAACATGCTACTTAATCAACTAAATGTTCTATTCTGATTGTCCCAGTACCTTATGAGGCATGGCAATTCCATTTTAAGGAATGCTGTATGGATTTTGCATAAAACTTCTTTTGTGATGCTGTCCATGTTTTTTGAACGGATATGGGTAGAACGTTGAAACGGAACTGAGAGGGATCATATGTGGCTACACATTAGCATCAACATTGTTCAACTTAATACAGTGTGTATGTCTGTTGACTGTATGGCCATAAGTGAGGTGAGTAGCTACCGGTATACAGGGCGTTATTGTATTCGTGAATGATGATGTGAATAGTTATACAATGTGTGACTATATGGTCATGGATGGGGTGTCCATGTTGAGACGGATAGTTATATAAGGAGTAGCTTTATGGTAATGTGTGAGGTGTACATATTTACATGGAGTGGATGTCTGGTCATTGAAGTGGCGTATGGGTACAACGAGATGCTGGGTATACAGTGAATAGCTGAATGCTCAATTGCTCATGGATGGATTGTATAAGTATACAGCGAGCGGCTGAATTGTCATGGTTGAGCTGTATTTTGCAAGTCTGGAGTGTATGAGTGGCCATGTGTGCGGGGTATATCTAGAAGGACTGTATGGACCTGGAGTGATTATATGGCCATGGCTGAGGTGTATATGTATATCATGAGAGGTTATATGACCACGGTGTGGCCAATGTGGATATAGGGAGTGCCAGTATGGCAAAATTAATGGGGAGGTAAATTGGTATACAAGGAGTGACTGTATGATCTCGAATGTGGTGTATGAGTATAGGGCGAGTGGTTGAATTGTCATGGATGAGGTGATATGCAAGTCTGGAGTGTATGAATGGCCGTGGCCATTTGGCCAAGGATGTCGCAAATATATATGCAAATACGCATACAAGTGACGTATTATCATGAATGTCGCGAACAGGTATACCAGGAGTGTCTATGTGGTCATGGGTGGGGTGCATCTAGCTGTATATCTTGAGCGGCTATATGGCTATGAATGTGGCAAATATATATACATGGAGTGACTGTATGACCAATGGTGAGGCGAATAGGCGAAGGACGTTACTGTATGTTCATGAATGTAGTGAATATGTATACATGTCGTGACTATATGGTCAAGGGTGAGGTGTATAGGAGTATAACTGGTGTTCCTGCATGGTTATTCACGGCTATTTGGCCATGTGTTGGGTGTATGGGTACACCCAGGTGTGGCTGTATGGTATTGGGTGAGGTGTATGCGTATACAGTGGGTGGCACATGGTCATTTATGTGGTGTTCGTGAATATATGGAGTGACTGCATGGTCATGTGTGAGCTGTATTGGTGTAATGGATGACTATTGCTTTCCTGTCGCTATAACTCAAGGATATGTTAATCGATATAGAGGTAATATCAGAGTGTTCTCCACCTTAATGGCGTTTTATATGCAATATGAAGGAAACAGTTTTCCTGACAATTGTTTATAAGTTAATCAATTTTGATGCTAATGGGCCACAGTAGCCACATAATATGGCTGAATGGGTCACTCTCACCAAAAAAAGTGCTGAAGGGTTTGAAAATGTGCTGAAGGGTACACAGGGTTTGTGATCGGCACTAACACCGTTACTAAAACTGTATTTCTGAAAGTCTGACGCCCATTAGCAGTTCGTTTTCAGTTCATTTTAATGTTCATTGGAACGAAAACAATCATTCTCTAACAGAAATCATGGCAGATACGAAAACTAAACGTCATTTAGAACGAGATTTCAAAACCTGTGTACACTTCAGCACTTCATTTGGTGAGAGTGACCCCTTCAGCCATAATATGTTCCCTCTCAGTTCCGTTTCAACATTCTTCCATCAATAACATGGACAGAATCTCAAAAGAAGTTTTCGGTAAAATCCGTACTACGGTACATCCCTTAAAATGATTTGTCATGCCTCATAAGGTACTGAGACAACCATAATATAACAGTTAGTTGTCAGTTGATTAAGTTTTAATAACCAAATGAGTCACAATTTGCAACCTTTTCGGATCAGCAGAGAATACTGTTCGGAATAAATGTGACAAGTCAACTTTTTACCAAATTTGGGTGCCATTTTGCATGCCATCTTGAGTAATGTTGTCTAAAGATAGAGATAGTTTTATTCCTCCATATCACAGGATAATATGTTACAATCTTACACAATTATATACATTACATGATATCACATTATGAAATATAAATAATGGCAATTCGTTGTCTAAAAAGTTGTTCCTCGTCACACATGAGGTGTATTTCCGAGCGTATACATCCACCGAAACAGTACTCTAGAAACTTTATGTCGGTCATTGAATCTAACCTATTGTAAACTTCAACTGTATAGTTGTCAATAATAAAATACCAGAAAGAGTTTCGCGTTGTCAGTGCGAACTCAGAAGAACAGTCAGTGTACAACTGGTTGGAAAACGCTCGTTGGCAATGGTGACACATTGAATCGTTGTCATATGTCGTTCTGTTGAGAATGTTAGGCATCTGAATACTTAAAGCAGAGAAGGGCTACTCTTCTCGCCATAAACACCATATCCTCCAATTGCTAAATGGGTCTGTTTTAACTTGGTAGAAAAGTGCATATCCGATAGTTGTGGATTATAATATATCCGACGTGAGTAATGGGCAACAAGCCTTTCTTTAATCAATCGCTCCCATGTTGCTAGAGACGGAAATATTCGTGAGTTAGCAAATGTTACGAGAATGTCATACAAATCATACGTTTTAAGGATTCTATATATTTCCTTGAGGAAGCCTGTTTCTGTGCGACCATAAATGAGGTTACCGCGGAGATTGAATAAAAATATTTCTAGAGCATGCCTGTGATTACTCGGTGAATTTATCAATGTTCCGCTAGGAACAGTAACTTTCTGCGCTCAATTTCATTTGTGATTGCAAATTCGTATAATTCTGGTAATTTCAGTGGTTAAAATAGTAAAAGTTAATCAATGTGCATCAGAAATAATATTAGTATTCAATGTATAGAAGACAGATTATACATATAGGCCTAAAAAAAATACGTTTGTTTCGGGTAACCCGCCCGTCCGCTCGCCGGACCGCCCGCGTGCGCCGTAAACTTTTTATTTGCAAAATTAATTTTTCACAACTTTCAGTCTGAAAATTACCAATCTCATTCTCCCAACTTGACCTTATTCTTCCAGTTTCTATTAGTTTAAGTTGCTGACTTTAATTCAATGAGTCCTTAGCCCAAATATCTTGCAAAATCGCGCTCACAAAACACACCGAACTGGGGTTAGTGGACCAACTGACATCCAAAAACGGGATGCCTCGAAAATAGGTAACTTTAACCGAAAATAAAATGAAGTCGATTAGACTTATGGGCCATGCATGGGCATATGATATGTTTATTAACACAATTTATATGTGTGGGATGTTGGTTAATAGAAATTAAATGACTTTGAACATATATGACAAGTGATTGTTTCATAGAAATTCTCAATAAATTTGCAGTTAATTTTTCTACCGGTAGTCTCTAAAACATGTAACCCCAGTATGAGATGCAAACATTGATGATGTGGGAAGATGAAGGAAGGTGGGGATTTTTTTTACCAGTTTGAATACTATGCTTTAAGTTTAACACATTGTGTTATTATGGTATAGCTACTTAACTCTACATATATATTATATCAAGAAGCAATCATTTATTAGTCCTGACTATAATTTGTATTTCTATTACCCTACTAGTATAAAGTCTATATAAGAGGTATATAGATGTACTGACTAAGTATGAGCTGGGATATATACACACACCGTGTATCAGATTTATAGAGGTACGCAATGACTTTAATAGTGTCAACTGGTATATATATTGTTGTTTTATTTAGTTCATTAAGATTTAAACATCTTATGTTATAAAGTCATCTGATAGTGTCATTATGTCAAATCGAAAATTTCCCAATTTATTTTTCCCAATTGCATGGGCCCGGACCCTTTCCCAAAATACCCAAGGGTTCTGATATCGGCGAAGCAGACACTTGTGTCCAATGTGGAGAAGGTGGTGGTGTGGTGAAAGATTCAAGACTCACTCCAATACTCTCAGGTGCCAAATAAAAGTGCTGGCCAAATACAAGTGCTGGGTGACATTTTTACCAAAAAAAGAATAATAGTGCTGGTGCACAATAAATGTGCTGGGTTACGGATTTTACTTTTCATGGTAGTATGCTTAAAACTCGAGCCATAAAGGCTTATGCATACATTTATATAGTACAGGGAATCATACCTGTGCGGAGGATGTGACATTTAGGTATTATGCATCATGTATCTTCACTATCTTGTTTACCCCATTCATACATTATGTAAGACAATGCGTGAAATTACATATTACTCATATGATATAAAGTTGGAATAGATTGTCTTACATGTTGATTGTTGTATTATACAGTACACACTGCACATGACTTGTTGTTCTCTTGTAGGTTGGGGGTCTTCGGGTATAGATGGTTCATTATTCCGATGGTTCATTATTCTGAGGGTTCATTATTCCGCTTTTCCATGAGGGTTCATAATTCCGACTATTTCAATATTCCGATACCTTCTATATGGCTTAGAATACTAGATAATTTGGGATCGGAATAATGAATCAAACAAAACAGAAAAAACCTAAATTACACACCATTTCACCACTTTGTATACTATATAGGGATTAGCCATACGGAATACAAGAAGGGGTGGGAAAACTTAAGGCTGTTTATTAAATATGATTTTCAGTTGTGTTGCACAAAACAACCCCTTTTCAACATCACAAATAAAAGGATATCTAATGCTGAACAAACTATGTACAATGCTATGTGTTTGCTCCTAAGTTATGTATATCAACAATCTATTGTATTTATATATGTGTTATTATCATTTCCAATACAATCAATCAATCAATCAATCAATCAATCAAAGAGTGATAGTTAACTCAAGTAACTCACTCACTGTATAATTCAATTGATTAATATATTTAGGTTGAAACTTGTGTAGGCCTACTAGTAGATTGAAGTTCTTGTCCAAAATCATACTCAGTTTACAATTTTACATTAAGCCTAATTTGATTTTTTTTCGAAGAATTTACAATCAATTTTACATTTCTCTCACCAAATAATGCATTAAAACAGAAAAAGTATGAAACTGTGTTGTTTAAATATCTTAATATTAAAGGAATATACTTTAATGCTTCTCATGAAATTATTTGTATGCAGAAAACACTCAGTCAAACTGGTAACTTTTAGCGCTTTTTCTGGGTTTCGCGTTGCCTATTTTCGAGGCACATCGTTTTTCATTATAAATTGTGATTATGGAACTGATTTTGGAGTTAACAAAAACATTTTAATTGTAGAATAAGTCCTGTGATCCATGGGCCATCTTTTCTATCGTTTCGGGTCCCGTGAACTCGGCCCAGTTCACGTTTTGCGCTTTATTACAAACCGAAAGTAGACGAAGTAAAAGATTGGGCGAACCGTGATTCTCAAAATAGGTTTTATATCGAAGCGATGTCGCATCTCAGTCTACTAAAACAACTTTATTTAGTGGTTTGTGACTTCTAGTATTAACATTAGCACACATGTGATTCGATCCATTCTTATATTCGTTTGTTTATCACCCAAAAAAAGAATAAATGTCACAGTATGTGACGGATTTACCCCCAAAAAATAATAAACGTGATGGGTCACAATAAGCGTGATTGTGTGTATTTTTGCTCCAAATTAATAAACGTGCCGGCACGTTTATTTGGCACCTGAGAGTATGCGAGATGTATACAAATTTAAGAGCGGTCTGACTCCTGTTATTGCCAAGCCATTATGGCAAAAACTAATAAAATTTGAAATAAAATATTATAAAATACAGTGCCTTAAGAGTTCATTTACAATATTATATCCAGATAAACTGTATACATAGTGTACCTGTATAGAAAATACATTTAGGGCTATTAATACTTTGTATGTTATGGGAATTTAAAAATAAAAAGTTTACCCCCCCCCCCCCGCTTACCCTATTTTTTCGCCCTCCGTTACCGGAAACAAAGGTATATTTTTTTAGGCCTTAGAAAATGTTTTTCATCAACCACATCTTATAAGCGGTTGCATGGTAACCACATCTTATAAGCGGTTGCATGGTACTCTGTTGCAATATCTACTATTTTTCATATTTTGGCCACCATTTTGAGCCAATGAGACAACTCTTGTAGCTTGAGTTGTAATATCCATAAGTAATAGAATGCATCACTTACATTCCGCAGTTCGTCCAATTTCTTGATGAAATATGACTAGTATCCCAATGGTGATTTTTTGTGAAATGTTATCTGGCATTATGTAAAATCGAATTTTTTGAGTGATCAGAAGGGGTGGTGACTCCATGAATAGCGTATTTCATTGCTCCAATGGTCAGTTAACATACAAAGTTAAATACAAAGTAAAGTCACAATTCTCAACCAGTTCCAAACAGCAGTAACTTATCTTAAAGATATTAGTGAAAAACTAAAAATTTCCACTCCCAGTCGCCATTTTGGCGACTATCTTGGGCGGGGAGCTCCAATTTTAGCATAAAAAGGTGGCTATACATGTGTATACTTATGACAATATTTTCTCACTATAATTGTATCAACTGACTTAACGGAAAATGGCAGCCATCTTGGACGCCATCTTTAATTACAAAAAATGCTCAAAGCGGATTTTGGATTTGTTATAGAGGATATCTTCCTCTTTAAAATGGTATAAAAACCAACTTAGTCAAAATTTATTCTAGGTTGACCAGGGTTGACCTTAAAATTTGAGTTTATCGACCAGACTAGTAATGTCGCAAGAGTTATACTCATCCTTGACCTCGTTTAACAGTATACTTATTGGGCGCGCACCTATAATCTCAAATCGACTCCACCCACCCCGCATGTGCAATTTGACCTATATATATCAAGAGGTTCTACCCACTTTGGTGTTTTAAAAACCACTTTCGAGAAAGAGATCCGTTAATTAGTTGAATATAACGTGACTACCAATTCTGGGGTGAAGGTCGAGTATAACTCCTGCGATATTACCCCTCTGCCCGTTTTTCACATTGATTAATAAAACAAATACAGTGTAAAATAAAAGTCCGTTCGGCCACAGTGTCCCCCGAAAAGGTGGCTTCATTGGGGGGCATCAGCCTTTCTGACAAAAATAACAAGGACCCTAAATCCGATACTAAATTTCAGAACAAAATGGGTGGATCGTACCCATATTCGAACTTGATCTGTATTTCGAGCTGTTAAACTCATATACCAAATTTTATTCAGATATGATCACACAAACTAAAGTTATCATCCGGAAACCAGAAATTGACAGGATTCTAAGTCGAAAAAGGGCCATAACTCTAGCAAAAATGGGTGGAGCAAACCCATATTCGAACTTGACCTGTATATAGGGCTGATAAACTCACATACCAAATTTGGTTCAGATATGATCGCACAAACTGAAGTTATCATCCGGAAACCAGAAAATTACAAGATTCTAAGTAAAAAAAAGGGCCATAACTCTCGCAAAAATGGGCGTAGCTAACCAATATTCGAACTTGACCTGTATTTTGGTCTGATAAACTTACCAATGAAATTTGCTTTTGATCTAATAACCGAAACTAAAGTTATCATCCTGAAACCATTTCCGACGGATGGATCGACGCACGGTACGACGGACGGACCCCGGATATTTTAATAGTCCCCCGAAATTTCTTTTTCGTGGGACAAAAAATATTAATTTGCGTTGAAGCGCAAATAACATTTTCACTGTTCTAGCTACTAGTCTGGACAGTGCATTTATGGTTTTTACCCAGAACTAATTCCAAATGATTTTATATTTGCTGGAATAATAAAGTAGGCTATACATAAACCCTCTATATAAACAACATAAACCCTCTATATAAACAACATAAACCCTCTATATAAACAACATAAAAAATCAGAAAAAAGGGAAATTGATGAATTTCGTGAATACATTTGGGAAAATTTTGTCAAATCGGGGGGAGGGGTGGGGTAGTAAATAGTAAATGCAAGAAGGTATGCCGGGGTGACTCGGAGCCTCATGCAATTTGTTTTACTGAAGACCTTTTTTGCCCGTATTTCGGCGTATTTTATATTATTTGTTTGCCTTCGGGGATAAATAAATATGTTATTCGAGTCGAGGAACACACTCAGCTCAGAGTGATCAGATATCGATTTTGGGATCTGTTATTTATCGTGAAGTGTACTTTTTCCGCCTGGCAAATATTGGTCAAACCGACCAAATTTCGGATGAAGATGGATAACTCTAAAATCAAGTGGTTATTAATACGGCCAATTTCGCGAGTAATCAAGTTGATAAATAACAGGTTTTTGTTAAAAAAAAATTACACCATATTTGACAGTGGTTAGCATTATTGTGTTGTAATTTTCGATTCTGATAACTAAAGCGAATTTTTAAGAAATGTTGTTGTTGTTGTTGTTGTTGTTGTTGTTGTAACATGATGATATGGGTGCCGTCTGATCGGATTGAGTACCTTTAAGATTATTCAAAGACCATTAACACGTATCTTATCTTATATCTTCTCTTATCTTATCTTAAAGAGGGACTGTACACTAAATCCAAGATGGCATCTAATGTGGCGGTAAAATATTAATTTTAACACTATGTCTCAGTGAACGGAGATATGAAAAACAGAAATAGAACGTCCCCAGTGGTATACTGTATCATGGTACTGACTATACGGAAGGACATAATTCAAATCAAGCAGTATTTTAAGAATTATTCAATCTATCTTATCAATTTGTGAAATAATTGAGAAAAACGTTACCACTCCCAAAGTCATGACACAAAGGTGTCATCTATCTATCTATCTGCACGAGGACCGTAATCCAGAATAAAAAAAGAAGAAGAATCCACAACCTTGGAAAAACAAAGCGAAGAAGTGTGAAATTAGATCCACATCATTCTGCTCTTACACGTTATAATCCAAAGCAAAGATGGGGCCTAATATTGGGGCTAATTTTAATGTAAACACGTTTTGAACAGCTAATACCAACGCCGGACAAAGAACGTCTCATCTATTATATATTTTTGGAACTTCTGTCTGACAGTCTGTATGTATGTATGTATGTATGTACATGTATGTGTGTATGCATGTATGTATGTATGTATGTATGCATGTATCTATGTATGTATATGTGTTATAGACTCGAAAACTGCTCGACCGATCCGACTAGAATTTGGTATGTAGGCCAACTTTGATCCCGGGAACAATATGGGCGGGTACAATTTCACGTGCGAACGTGTCCTTGACCTCGCTCATATACGCTCATATAGGCATGTTTCTGGACTTCGACCGATGCGACTCGAATTTGGTATGTAGGCCTACTTTGATCCCGGGAACAATATGGGCGGGTCCAATTTAAAGTGCGACCGTGTCCTTGACCTCGCTCATATAGGTATGTTTCTGGACCGATCGAACAAAAGTTTGTCCAGACGCTGTATATCCAGCCCAGACAGAGGCGATCAGAAAGAAATCCCTAACTAACCCGGACGAAGTCGGACACATCAGCTAGTATGATATATTTTGTAGCGATGTATCGGCTGGATTGTGTTTAAAGTGATGTGAAACACTCCGGTGATGAACTAGAAATGGAGAATAATCTTGCTCAAAGTTGTTGAATGCGTGGTACACACCAACCTCGAAACCACGTGATACCTCACCGTGATTGTTTTTAATATTTACATGAGAATTACTCATCGCGGACAGTTTAAAAAAAACTGATATCGAACAGATTCGTTTTAAAGGTACTCAACCCGCAATTTGTCTGTTTTGATCACGTGTTTCTGCTAACTATTGGGACAGATCTCCGAAAATTAATAGATTTCAAAAATCGATATCTAATCACTCTGAGCTTTGATGGGTGGGTTCCTCGACTGGAATCAAATATGTTTTACCCCCAAAGCCAATCGGATTGAGTACCTTTAATTAGATTTTCGTATCACATATATATATTTATGGCTAAATTTTCGGGAGACTATATATACCCCTTTCCTTCACATATCTGCAGATTATGATATATAATATAGATACATTATGGTATGGGAAACTAAGATTACTGTGACAAATCCTAGTATGTGTAATGCTATACATGACAATCAATTCATAATCTGTCGCATAGACCGTACATTCTGCACCTATATACCAGTATATGTTGTATGGAAAATTCTTATGACAAATGCGTTCCTATAGCCGTTTTACTTTTTTTCCTTAGTTGACTTTCTAAAAGGCTTTCTTGGTCCACCTGCCAGTGCATTACTCTGACGTTTTCTCTGTCATTCGAGTGTGCTAGGTGTGGGGTTCACCTACCTTGGAAGTTCTGCTACCCGGCCAGACACCCACTTACCTTATATTGTTACACATAAAAACATTAGATGTTGGCGTTGAATTGTGCATTTCGCTGGAAACGGGATCCACTTTACGCAGACGGGATCCGGCGTACGATCGAGTCGGAATCCAGCGTATGTATATACATTCTAAGAAAACTGATCAAAATTTGGTTCCCCGGAGAACCAAATACCAACATAGAACCAAACAGTTTGGTCCCACAATACTTTGAATCTATGTGGAACCCATATCATAAGTTTGGTTCTTCAAAGAACCCACCGCATTCCAGGTTTTAGGGAACACGGCCCAGCTTAAATGTCCTAGTTTAAAATTTAACACAATGTCCACACATTTTGGGTTTAGAATGCTATGGGGAAGATTAAATCAAGCGAGATTCCTTTGAAATACCAATATATACATGCGGAAAGAGTCATGCGTATAGACAAGGATAATTTTGTCGCTGGCGGGGATAACTCTATTGCTCATATCATAAATAGGGGAGGGGAGTATTTAACAATAACTTTATTAATATAATTCGATATCTCATTCAGACGTCAGAACATCTTCCTATCGTCGGTGTCTATTCTGGTGAACCAACATCGTGTGCTATCAATCTTAAACGGTATAACGTATTTACGAACTAATAAAACATTCAGAAATAATTACAACTCAAACGTGCTTATAACCTACACATAGTGTCACGGGTCGTTGTTTCCTAGTAGGCATTTAATGAACCAAATGGGTTCCATTAATGGTTCTGTCGGGGGAACCAGATGGAGAACCAAGTACGTCACATTGGTTCTCCCTTCAGTACAAAAATTAGAAACCAGTTTGGTTCCATGTGGAACCAGAATGTCTGTTGTGTACTTAATTTGGTTCTTTAATTTGGTTCATCGAGGAACCAGAACATGTTTGGTTCTTCATTTGTTTCTTTATTTTGGTTCTTCGAAAAGAACCAAAAATGTGTTTTATTCTTCATTTGGTTCCTTATTTTTTGGCCTTCACGAAGAACCAAAACATGTTTATTTGGTTCTTCGTTTGGTTCCCCTACTGGGACAAATCTTGGAACCAATTTTGGTTCCCCGGGGAACATATGTCAGTCATGACAACACTAATAATTTGTTTGTGTTGCATGTCTCTGACATATTTATAACTTAAATTTAACTGCCTTTGAAGTGAATATTCCACCATGAACGGAAAATTTTACCAAAAAAGCCAAAAATATAACTTTTTTCCAAAGAGCTCTGCAAAATGTTCCCCAAAGCTGATTTTAGAGGATTTTAGAAATGTTTTCCCCATATTCTGCCCGACAAAATTACACCAAAAACAGCTTATTAACAATGTGTTCTAGGAACAATGCTTCAACAACCAGACTATTATCTATGGTATGTACTCAGTGTGCGTAATACAATATGTTTGGTCCATAAATAGTACGTGGATTGTTACTTTGAAATACGAAGTGGGTTGCATCAGTCATTTTATGAGTGTTGAAAATAAGTGGGAAGTTGGAATGCGGAGTCGGATATGAATGGCAGTAATGTCATCTCGATACGTATATATATAGCGAAATAAGCGCTTATATACATCCGATGTATGGTTATATGTGACCCGACATATCAAAACCAGTCGTAAGTCGGGATTTTTTTAACCCTGTGCCAATGCATTCTCTTATATATGCGAGTTGACCATAGGTCGCCTCGCATATATAAGAGAATGCAATTGGCCTAACAATTTTTTACAATTTTAATAATTTGTTCTTGTATTCTTTAACAATTTTATAATTTCACCCATACAGAGCCCCAGACAAACACGAGCAGACGACACTCTTCTATATGCTTCTATATATGCGTGGGGCTCCCTGCAGGGTAATGGATGTTTTTTTGTTTATGTCCTAAAAAATGTAAGAAACATTTATTTTAAAAAAAATGATAAAAAATTGTTAGGCCAATGCATTCTCTTATATATGCGAGGCGACTTATGGTCGACTCGCATATATAAGAGAATGCATTGGCACAGGGTAAAAAAAATCCCGAGTTACGACTGGATTTGATATGGCGGGTCACATATAGCGAAATAAGCGCTTATACATCCGATGTATGGTTATATGATCACAGAGATCCACAAGAACACTTTATGGAACGCCACAGCTGCCTTATGTGGTTTCCTTATTATATGAAGTTTTTTCACCATTATATTAGGTGTTTACGCCATTATATGAGGTCGTGTCGTCATTATATTAGGATCTATGAGGGGTTACGCCTTTATACAAAGTGGTTGTAATTATATGGAGTTGATCTGTCATTAAATGGGGTCGATCCATTCTTGTTTTGATCGTTTGGGATGTTTCTCTAACAATTTCGACTTTAAAATGTGTCCGTGTGTGTAACAGGCAACATGGTTGCCAAGACAGCCTCCATTTCCGAAAGTATACACCGCTCACTTGAATGTCGTCTAAAGTTATAATGTGACAGAAACCTGCATCAGAAACGCATTAGTCTTGTTGCCATGACATATTGACTGCAAAAATTAAAAATGGCCGGTAAAATGGCAACCTGAAGATGTAACATTTCATCTGATCTTTTCCACTTATACGAAAACTATAGGCGTAAATGGCTAGTTTTGCCACCGTACACGATGTCCAATCTTAATCCGAGAATAGTAAGTCATAAGCCGAGGATTTAACAATTCTGTGTTTCAAAGGTTTCACAATGACGGCGAATATTGCGATCGAAAGTCAACAATTTAAATATTTTTGTTGATTTTTCACTTAAACTTCACATCGAATAAATTGATAGCCAATAAGTAGTAATATATGCCAACAAAGCCGCCACTACTCTTAGAATACATCAAATGGGTGTCACAAACCGCAGAACGAGTGTACCATACAATATACAGAGTTACAAACACCCAACTAGTATGCAAAACCAACGCGTGAGTATCCCAATCCATACGACGGGAGACTCAAATCAGAATAGTGTTCCAAACAACCGAAAGGATGTCCCAATCCACCCAACGAGTTTCCTTAACCAGCCAGATAATGCCCAAAATATATGGAAATGGTATCCCAACCCACACAGTTAGTACCCCAAACCATGCGTCTGGTGTCCCAACCCACCCAAATGAGTGTCCCAAACCACCCAAAATGATGTCTCAATCCACACGATTAGTGTCCCAACCAATTCAAGGAATGTTCAAAACCACACTGATAGCGTCACAAACTATGCAACTGGTGTTCCAAACCACACATGACTGGTTGTGTCCCAAACCACCAAACATGTGTCCCAAACTACCCAATGTGTCCCCAACCATTCAATGAGTGCCCCAAACCACACAATGAGTGTCTCAAACCATCCAGCGGGTGTCCGAAATCACACAAAGAGTGTCAAATATGCATCCATTATGTACGTTATTCCACACATCTAGTGTCCCAAACCACCTGGGTAGTGTCCTATGTCATACAACAGGTGTCCAAAACCACCCAGATGTCGTCTCAATGCGTTCAACTAGTGTCACAAACGGCACCATCAGTGACACAATAAGTGTCCCAAATCCAACCAACCATAGCGAGTGTCTCAATCCACACAATTGGTGTTCCAAACCACCAAACAGGTGTCACATGTCACCCAGCGGGTGACCCAAATCATAAAACTAGTATCACAAACAAAATGAGTTCCCAATCCATCCATCTGGTGTGCACAAACCATTTATTAACGGTCATACATCAATACATTCAAATAGTGTACACACCATCCATCGAGTATTCCAGACCAACTGAGTGTTCCAAACCATGCAATGAGTTTACCAAACCATGGGTCACTCGCTGGATGGTTTGAGATATTTGATGGGTGGTTTTGTACACTAGTTTGGGACACACATTAGATGGTGTGTGACATTCAGGGGGTGGTTTGGTACACTATTTGAACATTTCTGAACACGTATGTTGGTTTGATGCAATCGTCGTGTGGCTTGGGACACTCCTTGTGTGGTTTTGGGACACCATGTGCATGCATGACTTGGGACACTCTGTGGTGGCATATACATGGCAATCGTTAGCTTGTTTTGAATATACATTGGGTGGTTTTGGGCACGATTTGGATGGTTTTGGGACTCTAGTTGGGTGGACTGGTTTGGGACACAACTTGGCTAATATTGGGACGCTAGTTATATGGACAGGGACATGCATCGGTTGGTTTGGTATACTATTATAAGATGGTGGTTTGAGACGCCCATTGCTTGGTTTTAAGCTTTATATGGTTTGGGACATTCGTTAATTGTTTTTTTTTTGAAAATCGTTGAATTTTTAGATGCTTATGATACTCATCTGGTGGTATATAGTACTATTGGCTATTAATTATGTTCGATATGAGAACATTTAGTTAGAAATTAATGAGAATATTTCCATTTTTGACTTTTGACCGCCATTTTGGGACACAGGATGGACAAATAATCTGTATATAGCTCATTATTATGGAATTAATATTGGACATCATATACGGTGGTGTAACTAGCTATTTACGCGAATATATTTCTTCTAAATGGAAACAATTTGGTGTAATTTAGCGACATTTGCCCAATTTTACTATTTTCGGCAGCTTATGATCATGTGTGGAATGTACATTTGTGTACATTGGGTGTCTTTATTGGCATGTATGGCTGTATATATATATATATACATGTGTTGGCTGTATGATCATGTGCGAAATGTACATTTGTGTACATTGGGTGTCTTTATTGGCATGGATGGCTGTATATATATACATGTGTTGGCTGTATGATCATGTGTGGAATGTACATTTGTGTACATTGGGTGTCTTTATTGGCATGGATGGCTGTATATATATATACATGTGTTGGCTGTATGATCATGTGTGGAATGTACATTTGTGTACATTGGGTGTCTTTATTGGCATGGATGGCTGTATATATATATACATGTGTTGGCTGTATGATCGTGTGTGGAATGTGCATTTGTGTACATTGGGTGTCTTTATTGGCATGGATGGCTGTATATATATACATGTGTTGGCTGTATGATCATGTGTGAAATGTACATTTGTGTACATTGGGTGTCTTTATTGGCATGGATGGCTGTATATATATATACATGTGTTGGCTGTATGATCGTGTGTGGAATGTACATTTGTGTACATTGGGTGTCTTTATTGGCACGGATGGCTGTATATATATACATGTGTTGGCTGTATGATCATGTGTGGAATGTACATTTGTGTACATTGGGTGTCTTTATTGGCATGGATGGCTGTATATATATATATACATGTGTTGGCTGTATGCTCATGTGTGGAATGTACATTTGTGTACATTGGGTGTCTTTATTGGCATGGATGGCTGTATATATATATACATGTGTTGGCTGTATGATCATGTGTGGAATGTACATTTGTGTACATTGGGTGTCTTTATTGGCATGGATGGCTGTATATATATATATATACATGTGTTGGCTGTATGATCATGTGTGGAATGTACATTTGTGTACATTGGGTGTCTTTATTGGCATGGATGGCTGTATATATATACATGTGTTGGCTGTATGATCATGTGTGGAATGTACATTTGTGTACATTGGGTGTCTTTATTGGCATGGATGGCTGTATATATATATATATATATATATGTGTTGGCTGTATGATCATGTGTGGAATGTACATTTGTGTACATTGGGTGTCTTTATTGGCATGGATGGCTGTATATATATATATATATACATGTGTTGGCTGTATGATCATGTGTGGAATGTACATTTGTGTACATTGGGTGTCTTTATTGGCATGGATGGCTGTATATATATACATGTGTTGGCTGTATGATCATGTGTGGAATGTACATTTGTGTACATTGGGTGTCTTTATTGGCATTGATGGCTGTATATATATATATATATACATGTGTTGGCTGTATGATCATGTTTGGAATGTACATTTGTGTACATTGGGTGTCTTTATTGGCATGGATGGCTGTATATATATATATATACATGTGTTGGCTGTATGATCATGTGTGGAATGTACATTTGTGTACATTGGGTGTCTTTATTGGCATGGATGGCTGTATATATATACATGTGTTGGCTGTATGATCGTGTGCGGAATGTACATTTGTGTACATTTGGGTGTCTTTATTGGCATGGATGGCTGTATATATATATATATACATGTGTTGGCTGTATGATCATGTGTGGAATGTACATTTGTGTACATTGGGTGTCTTTATTGGCATGGATGGCTGTATATATATATATGTGTTGGCTGTATGATCATTTGTGGAATGTACATTTGTGTACATTGGGTGTCTTTATTGGCATGGATGGCTGTATATATATACATGTGTTGGCTGTATGATCATGTGTGGAATGTACATTTGTGTACATTGGGTGTCTTTATTGGCATGGATGGCTGTATATATATACATGTGTTGGCTGTATGATCATGTGTGGAATGTACATTTGTGTACATTGGGTGTCTTTATTGGCATGGATGGCTGTATATATATACATGTGTTGGCTGTATGATCATGTGTGGAATGTACATTTGTGTACATTGGGTGTCTTTATTGGCATGGATGGCTGTATATATACATGTGTTGGCTGTATGATCATGTGTGGAATGTACATTTGTGTACATTGGGTGTCTTTATTGGCATTGATGGCTGTATATATATATATATACATGTGTTGGCTGTATGATCATGTTTGGAATGTACATTTGTGTACATTGGGTGTCTTTATTGGCATGGATGGCTGTATATATATATATATACATACATGTGTTGGCTGTATGATCATGTGTGGAATGTACATTTGTGTACATTGGGTGTCTTTATTGGCATGGATGGCTGTATATATATACATGTGTTGGCTGTATGATCATGTGTGGAATGTACATTTGTGTACATTGGGTGTCTTTATTGCCATGGATGGCTGTATATATATACACGTGTTGGCTGTATGATCATGTGTGGAATGTACATTTGTGTACATTGGGTGTCTTTATTGGCATGGATGGCTGTATATATATACATGTGTTGGCTGTATGATCATGTGTGGAATGTACATTTGTGTACATTGGGTGTCTTTATTGGCATGGATGGCTGTATATATATACATGTGTTGGCTGTATGATCATGTGTGGAATGTACATTTGTGTACATTGGGTGTCTTTATTGGCATGGATGGCTGTATATATATACATGTGTTGGCTGTATGATCATGTGTGGAATGTACATTTGTGTACATTGGGTGTCTTTATTGGCATGGATGGCTGTATATATACATGTGTTGGCTGTATGATCATGTGTGGAATGTACATTTGTGTACATTGGGTGTCTTTATTGGCCTGGATGACTGTATATATATACATGTGTTGGCTGTATGATCATGTGTGGAATGTACATTTGTGTACATTGTGTGTCTTTATTGGCATGGATGGCTGTATATATATACATGTGATGGCTGTATGATCATGTGTGGAATGTACATTTGTGTACATTGGGTGTCTTTATTGGCATGGATGGCTGTATATATATAGATACATGTGTTGGCTGTATGATCATGGGTGGGGTGTATGGATACATAAGAAGTGGTTGTATGCTGATGGGCAATATATATACGTGTACATGGAACGGCTGTATAGTCATGATTGTTGAAGTGTATATGCATACCCGTATGGATGGATGCTCTTTGGCGGGCGTGTGGGAATATATGCAGTGCCATTGTGATCATATGTGTATATGGTATGTATATGCGTCTTTGCTGTTGATGTATTGTCATTAGTGTGTATATATGTATACATGGAGTAGCTGTATGATCATGGATCAGATGTATGACTATACAGCGAATGGCTAAATTGTCACGGGTAAGGTGCATATGCAAGTCTGGAGTGTACAAATGGCCATGTGTACGGCGAATATGTATAAGGGAGTGACAGTATGGTCAATGGTGAGGTGGTTTACAGGGTATTGATATGTCTTGAAGGGTTGTATGGCCATTGGTGAGGTGTATACGTATACTTGGAGTGACTCTATTGTCAGTCATAAGTGCGGTGTATATATAGTGGCTATATGGCCATGGGTGTGGCCAATATGTCTGTATGGAGTGACTATATGGCCAATGGTGATGTGAATTGGTAAACAAGGATTGACTATATGACCACGCATGTGGTTATGAGTATACAGCGAGTGGCTGATTTGTCATGTGTGACGTGTGTATGCAAGCATCGAGTGTATGCATGGCCGTGTGTTTGGGGTATTGGTATATACATGTATATAGAACGGCCATTGGCGAGGTGTATATGTATACTTGGAGTGACTCTATTGTTATGGGTGAGGAGATTTTTTTCAAGTATAATGGTACTATCTTTGGCATTAAAGGTGTTTTTTTTTAACTGACAAAATTACTCAAGATGGCTTGCAAAATGGCAACCAAATTTACTTAATCAACTGACAACTCAATGACAACTCTATTCTGATTGTCCCAGTACATTATGATGCATGGCTAATTAATTTCAAAGGATGCAGTGTGGGATTTTGCTGAAAACTTCATTTGGTATTCTGGTCATGTTTTTGAAAGGAAATGGGCAGAACTTGAAACTGAACTGAGAGGGACCATGGTATGTGGCCACTCTGGCCCATTAACATCAAACTTGATAAACTTTATACAGGGTGGATGTCAATATGGTAACCATACAGCGTATATACAGCCATAAGTGAGTTGAATAGGTATACAGGGAGTTAAATTATTATTTTGAATTATGTGAATATGTATACAAGGAGTCACTGTGTGGCCATGTGCGGGGTGTCCGTGGTGGCATGTATAGGTATACAAGGAGTGGCTGTTTGGTCATGTGTGAGGTAAATATGTAAGCAGTGAGTGACTGTATGGTTATGTGTAGGCGTACTGATATACCCGATGTGGTCGTATGGTCATTGATGTGGTGTATGGGTATAACGAGAGCATGGTCATCTGCGTGTTGTTTATGTTTATATGAGGTGACTGTATGGTCATGGGTGGGATGTAGAGGTGCACCTTGGTGGCTGTATTATCACAGATGGGTGTATATGTATATGTATATATGATCGTAGGTTGGATGTATGGATAAATAAATAGGGAGTGGTTGTATGGTTATGGGTAAGGCGTATATGTGTATATGGAATGACTGTATGGTCACAATTGAAGCATATATGCATACCTGCAGTATAGCTGGATGGAAACTGACGGACATGTGGATATATAGGGAGTGCCCTCACGGTAATGGGTGGTATGCATATGTATATATGTTGTGGATGTATTGCCATTGGTGAGTGTATATGTATACAGGGATTAGCTGTATGATCATGGATGGGGTGTGTGAGTATACAGCGAATGGTTGAATTGTCATGTGTGATGTGTATATACAAGTGTGGAAGGTATGAATGGCCGTGTGAGGGGTATTTGTATGTCTGGAAGGGCTGTATGTGATGTGTATATGTATACCTGGAGTGACTCTATGTCACTGGGGTGACTGTATGGGCAATGGTGATGTGAATAGGTATGCATTTCGTGACTGTATGCTCATGTATGTGGTGAATAGATATACATGGAGTGACTATATGGTTATGGATCAGGTGTAGGAGGGTATAACTAGTGTGTATGCATTGTGACTCATTACTGTATGGTCATTTAGGTTTGGTTTACGGGTATACCCAATTATGGCTGTATGGTCATGTGTGAGGTGTTTGTCTATAAAGCGGGTGGTCATATGGCCATTGGTGAGGTGTATATGTATACATGGAGTGACTATATGGCCATGGGCGCGGCGAATATGTATACAGGGAATGACCATGTGGCCAATGGTGAGGTGAATAGGTATAAAAGGGTTACTACTACGTGCCTATATTACCATTGGTGAGGTATATATGTATACCTGGAGCGACTCAATGGTCACGGGTGGGGTGTATATGTATATCTTGAGAGTGGTTATGGTCATTGTTGTCTACAGAGAGAGACTCTATGGCCAATAGTGAGATGATTATATGTACACAAGAAGGGACTTTATGAGGTGTAAGATAAGATAAGATAATTTATTGCAATACACCAATGGAGGAAGTTGCAAATAACAGTTAATACATGAAAAGTTACACATTAAAATAAAATACATGTAATAGGCATATGTACGATAAATAATCATTAGTATTATAAATTAATCTTTCAACGTTTATTTCCCCATATTTACATTCTGTCTTTTTAGACAGAATAACCGGATCATGAGTATACCAGGTGTTCATGCATGGTGATTCGTGGCTGTATGGTCATGTGTGGGGTGTACTGGTATACCAAATGGTGGCTGTATGGTCATGTGTGATGTGTTTGTGTATAAAGTGAGTGGCTATATGATCATTTGCCTGGTGTATATATGGTGATGGTATGGCCATGGATGTTGCAAAGGTGTGCCTTTGAGCTGGCTATCGCTTTACACAATAACTCAAGTATATGTTAATCGATAGAGATGTTTAGTTATCAGTTGATGAAGTAACATTTTAATAACAAAGTGAGTCACAATTTGCTACGTTTTTAGAACAGCAGAGAATAATTTCCGGGATATATGTGCATTTTACCAAATTTGGTTGCCATTTTGCAAGCTATTTTGAGTAATTTTGTCTAAAACACCTCTGTGTGACACATTTAAGACAGTTAAAAACAAAATAAGCACTAACACCAAAGATAGTTCCATTTACATTAAAAAAACGCCCAAACCTGAAAATTTTAATTTTGCTGATTTTGATATCACGTTTGTGAGAGAAAAATCCAATATGTCAGTGGTTACAATGGTAACTATTAACCAAGGTGCATCAGCAATGTTAGTATTCAATGCATAGAAGGCATATAAGTCAACCACAACTTGTAAGTAATTTCAAGGCGCGCTGGGGCAATATATCTACATTTTTCCATAATTTATCATAAGTACTGGTATGCCTCACTTACATTGCACAGTTCTGCTCATTTCTTTTTGTAATATGACTAGAATCCCAATGGTGATTTTTGGTGAAATTTTATACCGCATTCTGTAAACTTAATATTTTGAGAGATCGGAAGGGCCTGGGACCCATAAAATGGCATATTTCATTGCTACAATGATGAGTTAAAATGAATAATACAAAATAAAGTCGCAATTCTAAACCAGTTCCAAACAATAGAAATTAATCAAGAAAATATTAGTGAAAAATAGTCACATTTTTCACTTTCGGCGGCCATTTTGGTGGCCATCGTGAAACGTGGAGCTCTAAGTTTTTAGCTTCACAACAATATATACATTTATATACATTTGTAAAGATTTTGTCTCTATAATTTGCATTAAACTGACTTATAGTGCATCGTCTTAAAACACGGCGGCCATGTTGGACGCATTCTTGTTTCCGTGTTAACATTGCTTAAAAGTTGAGGGACATAATAAGGAAGAAAATGAGTGGGGTGTAGGTAAGTCCTGTGGTGTGGGGTGTAGGGGTACATATCAGCTTCCATACTATATTTGCGTTTTCATTGCCGCCACGTGACCTTTTGACCCCTGGTGACGTCATCAATGAACACATCATCTATTTTGGCTACCGGTGGATAGAGTATAAAATGACATATCACCTGTTAAAATCCACTCACCTCACAATGACATCCCATATATTGGAAACCGTTTCCCCCACCCCATCATAATCGGAAAAAAAATGGTAACTAAGTATTAGGTTAAACTTTTACACATTAGGTACACTCGGGCCCAAAATATTTGCTGTTAACATAATTTTTCCTAATCAATACACATTAGGGTACATGTAAATACCAAAGAAGTTACGTTATCGGGGGGGGGGGTGAACCAGGGGTCATACCAGCGCTTGGACTATACTCAGTGCAGTATCACGAATGTGACCGATCATAATTTATTTTTATATCTACAACATCAAACAGGCAATTCTTCAAGGATTGTCCACTTATAAATGGACAATCGGTAACTAAAATGGTCATTAATAAATGGACAATCCAACCACGCGTGGCACGCGAGCTTGGGATTGTCCACTAAATGAAGACATGTTTTGCTAATCCTGCATGTTAGCTTCATATTTAATATGAAGGGCAATAACTCTATAAATAATATTAATTTTCTAAATAACGGTGATTTGTATGAGAAGTGTTTTTGACGAAATAACGGAGATATTTGAAGAAGAGTTGTTGACGAAATAACGGAAATATTCGAAGAAGTGTTTTTAAAGAGCGTACCCCAAACCTCCAACAAATCCACCAACCCAAGGGAAGATTTGACTTATATTTCACAAAAGTTGATCTGTTGTGGTGTTGCAAATTTCTCACACAAATCTCCGTCATTTAGTAAAGGTACACTCTTTATAGAGTTATTACCCTTCATATTTAATATGAAGCTAACATGCACGATTATCTATATATATCGTGATTTAGTGGACAATCCCAAGCTCGCGTGCCACGCGTGGTCGGATTGTACATTTATTAATGACCATTTTAGGTACCGATTGTCCATTTGTAAGTGGACAATCTTATGCGCATTAGGTGACATCAAACCTGTCAAAATTCACTGCTAGAGAACAGTATGTGTGATATTCAAAGAGTACTGGGTAAAATGTGTTGACCCTATTGTCTGTGTCTTAAAATAGTAGTCATATGTACCCCCGGTCAAGTGACGAAACACGAATATTTCGTTTTTATAACTATAACACTACGCATGATGGTATACTAAGAACGTAATTTATCAACAAACAAACAAACAAAAAAAGGAGTACCATTGACTATCTTCAATAAATTCTAAACTTAACCAAAATATCCTACATACTCTGTGGGAGAGACTATGATTAAACCTGAAAGTTATATTAGGTTATTTTCACTAAGGCCACATATACGCGAAACGTACTACGTTTTCTGCAACCGCATCACCGCGTTATCCACTTGAATGGTCAACGCTGATATAATAACTTTAAATTCTGATCAACTGATAAATAGCATATAACTACACGTGTGGCATTGATAAGATAATTATGGTGAACAAAAAGATAGTGAAAACTAATATTGTGCATTATGTGCTAACATATTCCAGTTGTAATGTGCCGACTGAAGTAGTTTGAACAAAATTGTCTACTAAGAAACCGGCTTGGCAGCAGCATGAAAATTAGTCTTACATAAAATGTTCAATGTACCGTCTCTACGATCAGGTGAGATTGGGTGTTAATCTATTTAAAGGTACTCAACCCGATAAAACTCCTCTCAATTACTATTTCAATGGCTTCGGGGGTCAAAAATATTTGATTCGAGTCGAGGAAGTCACCCATCAAAGCTCAGATTTGTTAGATATCGATTTTAGAAATCTATTATTTTTCATTATCGGGAATACTATCTGGCCCAGAACTCAGTAAAAATTGCGTTAAAATTACCACTTGATTTTAGAGTTATCCATCCTTGTCTGTTTGAATAGATTTGGAGAACACATCCAGAGCAGATTACGGCAGTTAGTAGTACTGATCTCGAGTTTATAACAAATTTCAAAAATCAATATCTAATAACTCTGAGCTTTGTTTGATGGGTTCCTCGACTCGAATCAAATATTTTTTACCCCCAAAGCCAAAGAAATAGTAATATAGGACCCTCCGATCGGATTGTTGTTGTTGGAATCTGTTGAGATGGGGACCCTCTTTACGGGTTGAGTACCTTTAAGAGATGAGTGTTTCTTTGCAATATAATAAGCATCACGACAATCGTGTATTGTTTACTATCACGGATAGTGTTGAAAATTCCGGAAATATAACTAATATTTATACCACATTGGTGTGAACTTCAGTTTCTGCGTTACATTAAATAAATAATCATCATTCCGAATGAACTATCACACACTGTGTGGCGAAACATTACTTCTTGTGTTCCATGCACGGAATTATTATCTTTGGCCTGGCTTCTGGATGCATTCTAAGCAGAAAACACGAACATTAAAGACGTAAATAATTAGGGTTAACTTAAGTTGGCGTGAACATAAATCCTTCAGATGGATCTGTTTTAATGATATGTGTATACCTTTAAAGATATTTAGTAACATAGTTGTAAATTACCAATACGTATTTTCACTTCTAAATTGTTATACAATGTGTTTCTTTCGTCGTTGCATAGCTTTGCGTTGTGGCCATTTTGACAGCCATTTCATGGCCGTGATTGAATTGTTTTATGTCCGTCACCGTCCGTGTCACACTAATCTAATTTCACACAATTTTCCGGACACTAGGCGCAAATTTATTTTCGGCCCTTTGAGTACCCACCACCTCCTAATTTTTATTTACCAAGGCTGTACAGTTTTAAACCAATTCTCAAAAAAAAAAGTGGGCTGTAGGGTACATGTGCTGATGGATTCACATTTGAAATCCAAGATGGCTGCTGGCGGCCGTGTTTGTTTTAAACGAATTTCGGGGGAGGGAGGTTCCCATCTAGATGTCACCCGAAGATCCATATGATGTTTGGTGACGATTGGATGAGAAATGTGACCTGCAAGGTGTGCTTAAGTATTTAGTCATACAAAGAGAAAAATCCAAGATGGCAGCTGGCAGCCATTTTTTCCCCTCAGAATTCTGGAAAAATGGTAAGCACCCATCGAGAGGTCACATCGAGGATCCATATGAAGTTTGGTAATGATCGGATGAGGGATAAGCTATGTATGGTGTGATAAAGGATTTAGTGATGCAAAGAGTAAAATCCAAGATGGTTGTCGGCAGCCATGTTTTTCATCGAGAGTCGTTCAAATTTAACAGCTGTCATCTAGAGGTGATCCTAGACTTATATACCGAATTTGTTGAAATCGGTCAAAGTTTGTATTTTATTTTATTTTATTATGGTTTTTTGAATATTCTATGTTTATTTGAAGAGTTTACATTTATTTGAAGAATCTATTATTGTGTTATGTTTCCATTTACATCAGGTTGAATAAATTATTTTTAATAGAACTATTTAAATTTGAGCCTTTCCATGTCAATGTGCGTTGATAGATACTTGATGAAAACATTTAGCAAGCTGACCTTTTTTTTACACATTGGTGTCATCCCTCATTATTGACTGGTGGTGAACACAAACCCTCATACCAAGAGTTAAGTTCATACATATTACATAAGAAGCATTCATAAAACCTTTTCTCGGATTATTTTGAAGAAAAATTACTCCAGGAAAAAAATTACGGGGCCAGGAAAAATTGTGTAAGCCGGCCTGCTGAACCACCCACACACCGCGTCTAGTGTTCGGAAAAAAATTCAGACCAACCCCCCCCCCCCCCCCCCCCCCCCCCCCTCCTGCTCAAAGCGGATCTTAGCCGATTTTGGATATATTATAAAGGAGATATTACTGCTTAAAATGGCACCAAAATACAAATTTCTTCCGCGTAGACCCCTCGTTTCGTGTTTGACGACCAGCCTAATAGTGTATATTCCTTCACAAATAGTTTTATATCACACACTTATACATACATATATAGCCAGCGCCTCAAATTCGGCAAGGCTAAGAACCACTTCCGTAAATTATATATATTTACCCTCCACAACAAAATGCAACTTGTTTTACAGACGGTATCGGTGTAATCGACAACTTATAGAATCTGACTGCTCCACCAAAATTAATGCACTGGAAATTCCAAATGCAATCAGTTGGAGGGTAGAGTTATTCTTCTTCCAACGGTATATTAATTATTAAGAAATGCTGAAGCCGAGGTGTCACTCTCATAATAAAAAATGCTGAAGGGTACACATGTTCTGAAATCACTTTCGAAATGACGTTTAGTTTTCGCGTCTGCCACGATTTCTGTTAAAGGCCCACTTAATTTTCGAACCCCCAGATAATTATATATAAAATATATGCCATAATATGTACTATTTAGAAGAGGAAGCTCCAAAACTTTGTATTATCAACTTATTCGGTGTAATAAACTGTGATTGATTGATTGATTGATTGGGGTTTTATGTCGCTTTAGCCACTAAGGCCATATCACGACATTGCCAGTTTTAATGGTGGAGGAAATCCGCACACTTACGGCTAATCTAACAGTGATTTCAATGGCTGATAAACTCGTCGACCATGTGCGGCAAACCACCGGCCATCGGCAAGTAACTGGCAACTTTCCCAGATAACGATTTCGAGTTCCAAAGTCCACGATGGAAACATGTGGATTTGAACCCTTATCGCCAGCGCTGGAAGGCGAAACGGCTTGGAGTTGTACCCCTAACCGATTGAGCCACCGAGGCCCCTAATAAACTGTGAACTTGTTGTTATTGTTGAGATATCGACTTGCGTTCTGTGATCAACTTGCATTATTTTCAATGGAAGGGGAATAACTCTATATCTTAAAATATAGAGTTATTCCCCTTCCATTGAAAATACATTATTAGTTCGAATTCTGTTGCATTCTGGGAGTCAAAACTGGGGTAATATTTCTATGATTTCAGCTGTTTTCTATTTCTCTATGGGCATCTTCTGAGACACAGGCGTTTCAAATTGTGATGGATTATAGTATTTTAATCATAGTTTATGGCATAGATTGTTATTAAAGCCGTATACAAAGGCACTATAAAAAAAATAATCAGTGACTTGAAAATTAAATAATTGTTTACGTTCCAATGAAAATTAAAATGAACTGAAAACAAACTGCTGATGGGCGCAATACTTTCTGGAACACAGTTGATATATAACTGCTTGGCGCTGATAGCAAAGCCTGTTTACCCTTCAGCACATTTTCACAACCTGTGTACCGGGCCCTTCAGCACTTTTTGTTACAGGTAAGTGTAACCGGGGATGTGGCTAGAGGGTCTCCGTTGGGGGGGGGGGTGTCCACCTTAGGAAATTCCAACTGCACCCCACCCCCTTGAATCATATCACAGACCAAACACAAGTTTTGCATAATTCCATTTGCACCCCCTTGCACATCAGTCCTCAAGCCTAATATCCTATGTATTCATAAACTATGTTGTTCTATATGCCCGGTATAAGAAAATTCAGATACTTTAACCTGAGAATTGCATAAATCCTAACATCTAGTAGGCTACTAAAGACAAATGCACACGGCTACGGGTAAGATACCAGGACATTGTGTCCGTCCATGTTTGTTCAGCCCGGTGTGAGAAAATTTGGAAAACTATACAAGAAAATCGCAAATCCTAGCATCTAGACTGGCCTCAACTGAAGCTTCCCTAGTGTTGGAAATTTCAAACCTCATACTCCCTCTTAGGTTGGAAAATTCTCCGACTGATGACCATTTCAGTCCACAAGTTTGACCGAATTTACTAAACTATTGTTTTGTTAAACTAATTAGCAGTTTTGTATTGGTCACGGGGAGGGACAGTGACACACCGGGCCGACCATGGTTCGGCCCGGTGTTCGAAAATTTTGAAATCTGAACAAGAAAATCGCAAAATCCTAGCATCTAGACTAGCCTCAAGTCTTCTTAGAGTTGGAAATTTCAAACCTGACACCCCCCCCCCACCTAGGTTGGAAAATTTCCAAATGATGACAATTCCAATGACAATGTTGACCAAATGTATGACAATATTGTTTTCTTAAATTTAGTAGCAGTTTTGACTAGCCACGGGGGAGGACCAGGACACAAGCTTTCCAAGTGTTGGAAATTTCCAACCTGTCACCCCCCCCCCCTAAGGTTGGAAAATTTCCAACTGATGACCATTTCAGTCCAAAATTTTGACAAAAAATAGGAAAATATGCAAATATTGGTCCAAAAACAATTAATTCCCCCCAATAAATTGTTTGAAAATCAAACGACAAGAACATTTTGAGACACCCCCCCCCCCATCTAGCCACATCCCTGAGTGTAACCCCTCGGCATCTATATACTAATAACACTCATTTTTGTTTGTTCGTATGTATGTATGTTTGTTTGTTGTCAGCTAAAGCTGCTTTCACTTAAATGCATTTAAAGGTACTCAATCCGATCAGACGCTCCTAAATTACTATTTCTTTGACTTCGGGGGTAAAAAATATTTCATTCGAGTCGAGGAACCCACCCATCAAAGCTCAGAGTGATAAGATATCGATGTTTGAAGTTTGCTGTTTCTATTGTTTGTGGACCAGAACTTGGCCAGAACCACGTGCTCAAGCGGACAAATTGTGGTTGTAAGATGGATAACTCTAAAATCAAGTGGTTACTATTGTGCACGTGGTTCTGGACAAGTTCTGGTTCACAAACAATAGAAACAGCAAACTTCAAACATCGATATCTAATCACTCTGAGCTTCGATGGGTGGGTTCCTCGACTCGAATCAAATATTTTTACCCCCGAAGCCCAAGAAATAGTAATTTAGGAGCGTCTGATCGGATTGAGTACCTTTATCTACCTGTTAACTATCCGTTTAACGCAAGCGTTTGACACTCATGCAATACATTTAGCTCCATTTGCTTATTAAAAATGGATTCATCGAAAGATGTATAACCTTATATTTTTAGAGTCAATATTCCAAGCTGTTGTGGACATGCAGAGAATTCTTGGTATACATATATAGCAGAACTAGCTTAAACAGGCTCACTTCGGCAGCCTTTATTCGGCGTCGGATGGGCCTGCGGCCCCTTTGTGCGTAAGGGGCTTGCGGCCCCTGTGTGCGCTTTGCGTAGATTTTATTATTAGACAGAAGTGGCCCCTGTGTGCGCTTTACGCACATTTTGGTCGTTTAAACAGTTTGATTTGAAAACTTTTTTATTAATTAAATTTGTTTGTAATCAATTTTTTTTAACAACTAACACCGTTATAACCTCCACCATGGTAACGCCTGAGTCACCACACCAAATTTGGTTGAAATCGGTCGAGGGGTCCAGATAGACAGACTGATCCTACTTTTATATTTATAGATAATCCAGTCTAATATGACAAAAGACACTTTACAATGGCACAACTGTAACATGGTAAAGTAAATTATTACAGTTCCGTGATACCATGGTAGTACGATGTGGTACCATGGTAGTACCATGGTATACTACCATGGTAGTACCATGGTAAATATCACTAAATACCGTGATATTATTATGGTAGTACCATACTACCATGGTGGTATAATGGTAGTACCAACTGTAACATGGTAGGGTGCCTTAGCACAGTGCCATGGTATAGTACCACTGTAGATATAAATTTAACGTGGTAGTACCATGGTATATAGTACCATGATACTTACCATACTACCATGGTGGTACAACTATAGAGTACCCTAGTAGAGTTCCATGGTACCATGCATGGTAGTACCATGGTAAATAATACTTTATCTCAACTCGTTGAGTAGAACAACTAGAAATAGTTTACTCAACACTTTAGTCAACGTTGCTTGAATGACGGTATATATACTTTAATGACGGTATATATACTTTAATGACGGTATATATACTTTAATGACGGTATAATATACTTGCACCATTGTTGAGTAAAATATAAATCAACGAAATGTTCAGTGTATCTAATCGCAAACACTTACCGCAAGTTTGATGATAATATGTCACACGACGTGTCATTTTAACAAGACCATCTCTTTGAATCATCATCATCATTCTTTCCGGCTCCTGGTCAGACTTGCAATAACCTTTCGATGGCATTTTGTGTACATCCATAGTTATATGTAGTTATATGGTGTCTTCCTAATTGTCTCACACATGCGACATACATAAATCGACATTCATCTGACCACGTGGAGAAAATTCCCTTACCAAATTATTTTTCTTTACCTGCACACTGGACAATGAATCTGACTATATATGTAATAAGAAGCAATGTTGATTAACTTGACACCATGCATTGTACTCATACACCGCGCGATCGTCAAACGGCCATTTTAATGAAATCTGATCACTTTGTTTAATTTGAATCGACTATATATACATAGCATTATTACCCGCGCTCCACGTGTATACTAATGTAGAGATTCGTGTTTCGCCTGGGCGCATGGGTGTTTTATTTATAGAATGGGAATTTTTGGGAGGATTAAAAGTCGAACTGCGACCGGAGGCCTATTCCGGTAAAATGTGTAGTTGGGAATTTCAATTTCGTTTATTGTCGATTTTTGGTTTGTGATAAGCTATGCCAATTACAAATAAAAGAAATGAAAAAGATAATTTTAAGTCTTATATTTCAACTTGTATAGACATGTTTCGTTCTGCAGCCCACTGTGGGTTGTGGTCGCCTGGTCGGAGACGGCCGAGTCGGCCGCCGGTTCGTTAATTAAGTGCTGAGTTGGTCATTCGCAAAACCAATATATTTTATATTTTATAATTACAATCATGGGTATATATGATCTTGAGGGCGTTGCCACTTCTGGCATTGGTTTTCTTGTACCACTATATATGTAATCAGGAGCTGACGAGTCGTGTACAAGTTTCATCCGCATTTACTGAACATATATCGTGTATAAAAACTAGTTTGTTTCGCGACAATTTCCACCCGGACGACATGTAATATCTTGTTAGATATATACATATTATTTCCTAAGCATCTACCCGTTCATTTTATTTATTGTCTAAGTATACACAAGCCTGAGTTTAGTGTGCCTGTCATTTGCAGAATGGTGTTTCCAAAGGGTGAATTCGGTGATGCTATCCGCATAGCGGGCTAGCATCACCGAATTCACTCTCTGTGGACCTCATTCTGCATGGCCTCATCTGCCATGGGAGACATTGTCTCAGATTGAAGTTCCCAAATGGTAAATATTGTAGGTGTGTGAAGTTGGTTTGACGTTGGACGTTCGTGGACATTCGCGGTGTGAAGTTGGTTTGACGTTGGACGTTCGTGGACATTCGCGGTGTGAATTTGGTTTGACGTTGGACGTTGGACATTCGACACTTACGGCGATCTTAAAACCGCTTATTTGCAGCTTACCCGACTCGCACATGGGCACAGGAAGAACCGCTTTGTTTTGATCGAAGCTGTATTCCGTGCGAAAATCTATGCTCCACCTGGAACTAAACGTTTTTTCTAACGTTGGGTCCATATTTTGATTCTTCGTGTAGAACCAAATCATGTATATTTGGTTCTTTATGTTGGTTCTTCGAGAAAAACCAAAACATGATTGTATGTTGGGTTCGTCGTTCGGTTCCTCTATACTGGGACACACCTGCATGGGAACCAATCTTCTCTACTGGGTCAAACCTGGGAACCAGCTTTGGTATTTTGGTTTCTCCGGGAACCAAATGTTATGTGTGTGAGTATAGACATGCATGAGTTTAGTGTGCTTGTCATTTGCAGAATGAGGTCCCCAGAGGGTGAACTTAGTAACGATATCCCACATAGCGTGCTAGCATAACCAATTTCACCCTCTGTGGTCCTAATTCTGCTTAGGCCTGATATTCTTTGGAAAGGTTCTTTAACAATCAAATTTACATAGAAACTCCCGAGGGGAGAACTAATCTGAGCTGCGCTGGTTCTCTATCTGGTTCTCTATCTGGTTCTCTATCTGGTTCTCTATCTAGTTCTCTATCTGGTTCTCTATCTGGTTCTCTATCTGGTTCTCTATCTGGTTCTCTATCTGGTTCTCTATCTGGTTCTCTATCTGGTCTCTATATGGTTCTCTATCTGGTTCTCTATCTAGTTCTCTATCTGATTCTCTATCTGGTTCTCTATCTGATCTCTAGCTGGTTATCTATCTAGTTCTCTATCTGGTTCTCTATCTGGTTCTCTATCTGGTTCTCTATCTGGTTCTCTATCTGATTCTCTATCTGGTTCTCTATCTGGTTCTCTATCTAGTTCTCTATCTGGTTCTCTATCTGATTCTCTATCTGGTTCTCTATCTAGTTCTCTATCTGGTTCTCTATCTGGTTCTCTATCTGATTCTCTATCTGGTTCTCTATCTGGTTCTCTATCTGATTCTCTATCTGGTTCTCTATCTGATTCTCTATCTGATCTCTATCTGATTCTCTATCTGATTCTTTATCTGGTTCTCTATCTGGTTCTCTATCTGGTTCTCTATCTGGTTCTCTATCTGGTTCTCTATCTGGTTCTCCATCTGGTTCTCTATCTGGTCTCTATATGGTTCTCTATCTGGTTCTCTATCTGATTCTCTATCTGGTTTCAAAACGATCAAAACCGTAGGAGGAATTGATTACACTATGAAGGTACCCTCATACAGAAAATTATAAAGTCGAAAAGGGTTAATAACTCCGTAAAAAAACAAAACAAATTCCGTCATCTATATACATTTTGCACATCTTCAATATATGGGCAACAATATTCTGAAGTTTCAAATATCTACGATAAAAACTGTAGGAGGAGTTGATTACACCATGAAGGTACCCTCATACAGAAAATTATAAAGTCGAAAAGGGTTAATAACTCCGTAAAAAACAAAACAAATTCCGTCATCTATATACATTTTGCACATCTTCAATATATGGGCAACAATATTCTGAAATTTCAAATCTCTAGGATGAAAACTGTAGGAGGAGTTGATTACAACATGAAGGTACTCTCATACTGAAAATTATAAAAAATGTTGAAATTTTCAAAGTCGAAAAGGGTTAATAACTCAGTAAAAAAATAATTTTTCCGTCATCTATATACATGTTGCACATTTCGAATATATGGTATAACAATACTCTGAAGTTTCAAATATCTACGATCAAAACTGAAGGAGGAGTTGATTACACAATGAAGGTACCCTCATACAGAAAATTATAAAGTCGAAAAGGGTTAATAACTCCGTCATCTATATACATGTTGCACAGCTTCAATATATGGGCAACAATACTCTGAAGTTTCAAAATCTCTGGGATGAAATCTGTAGGAGATGATTACACCATGAAGGTACTCAAACGTGTGACTGACGGACGGACGGGCAGAGCCCGTTTCTATAGTCCCCCTTTTCTTTCAGAACGTCGGGGACAATGAAACAATAACTATACACAATTGTAATCAGAATTAAAAAAAATCATGTTCGTTGTTTTAAATCTGGTGTCTCACATCTGTTGTGGATAAAGAGACGGACCATTTCAGAGATGATATTGCACGTTTATTGCAGTAATATTAATAAACTTGCGATTTACTTTATCTATTTCGTCAAAGAAATGGAGACGAATGCTTATGTAAATAGGACACCTTAAAATAAAATGTCCCTCGGTTTCTGTTTCCAGTCCACACTTTCTGCAAATTCTCTTACCGACAGGATTCTTCGGTTGTTTACGACGCCTTTTTTCAATTTCTAGAGTATGATTGCTTATCCGCAATTTGCTGTGATACTATATATATGCTGTGATACTATAAATATGCTGTGATACTATATATATGCTGTGATGCTATTTGCTGTGATACTATATGCTGTGATACTATATATATGCTGTGATACTATTTGCTGTAATACTATATGATGTGATACTATATATATGCTGTGATACTATATATATGCTGTGTTACTATATATATGGTGTGTTACTATATATATGCTGTGATACTATATACATGCTGTGATCTATTATATATTTTGAAAGATCTGTGTGTTTGTTTGTGTGTGTGTGTGTGTGTGTGTGTGTTTGAAATCGATGGACTCAAAAACGACTAAGCCAATTTCGATGAAATTTGGTATTTGGATGTGTTTTCGGCCGGAGACGAACATAGGCATATTTATTTGTCCGTGCGAGGTCAACTTTTCACGTGCGGAGGTCAAATCTGTTTTTACGCCGTTTTTGCGCTAATATATTTCAGTTCGGTGCTCACAAATCGATTCGATATAGCGCGAATAATAAATTGCCAGTCATATAATTTGCACGGTTAGAATCTGTGGCGTGTCCTCTTTCCAACGATATATAATATGTATGTATCCGTTTTAGTTATCTGCCTCAATTATTAGGTACAAGTGGTCCGATGCTTTTATCGGGATAAAATCAATGCGTAATTTCTATGACGTCGTCAGAGGTCATAAAGTTAGATTACGTTAACTCTCACCCTGCCGATGCATTTGACTGTGTCGCGTTAACTCATCACCGGCCGAGGTATCCGCAAATGACATTGGGCTATATATCTCGCAAACGGGTGTAGCTATCGACTTGAAATTTGGTATGTGAATGTATCTTGCCCCGGATACGAATTTTATCGGGTCGCCGAGCACGTGCGACACCAGCTTCGCGCATGCGCAGACCAGATCTAGGAAACGGGTGGAGCTATCGACTTGAAATTTGGTTTTTGAATAGCCCGGACGAAGTCGGGTCACCTTCTAGTCTATTATATATTTTGAAAGATCTGTGTGTGTATGTATGTGTTTGTGTGTGTGTTTGTTTGTGTGTGTGTTTGAAATCGATGGACTCGAAAACGACTAAGCCAATTTCAATGAAATTTGGTATTTGGATGTGTTTTCGGCCGGAGACGAACATAGGCATATTTATTTGTCCGTGCGAGGTCAACTTTTCACGTGCGGAGGTCAAATCTGTTTTTACGCCGTTTTGCGCTAATATATTTCAGTTCGGTGCTCACAAATCGATACGATATAGCGCGAATAATAAATTGCCAGTCATATAATTTGCACGGTTAGAATCTGTGTGGCTTCATCTTTCCAACGATATATAATATGTATGTATCCGTTTTAGTTATCTGCCTCAATTATTAGGTACAAGTGGTGCGATGCTTTTATCAGGATAAAATCAATGCGTAAATTCTATGACGTCGTCAGAGGTCATAAAGTTAGATTACGTTAACTCTCACCCTGCCGATGCATTTGACTGTGTCGCGTTAACTCATCACCGGCCGAGGTATCCGCAAATGACATTGGGCTATATATCTCGAAAACGGGTGTAGCTATCGACTTGAAATTTAGTATGTGAATGTATCTTGCCCCGGATACGAATTTTATCGGGTCGCCGAGCACGTGCGACACCAGCTTCGCGCATGCGCAGACCGGATCTAGGAAACGGGTGGAGCAATCGACTTGAAATTTGGTTTTTGAATAGCCCGGACGAAGTCGGGTCACCTTCTAGTACTATATATATGCTGTGATACTATATGATGTGATACTATATGCTGTGATACTATATGCTGTGATACTATATATATTGTGATACTATATATATGTGATACTATATGCTGTGATACTATATATCATGTGATACTATATATCATGTGATACTATATATATATGCTGTGATGCTATCTATTTCGTCAAAGAAATGGAGACGAATGCTTATGTAAATAGGACACCTTAAAATAAAATGTCCCTCGGTTTCTGTTTCCAGTCCACACTTTCTGCAAATTCTCTTACCGACAGGATTCTTCGGAGTATATATATGCTGTGATACTATATATGCTGTGATACTATATATGCTGTGATACTATATATATGCTGTGATACTATATGCTGTGATACTATATATATGCTGTGATACTATATATATGCTGTGATACTATATATATGCTGTGATACTATATATATGCTGTGATGCTATCTATTTCGTCAAATAAATGGAGACGAATGCTTATGTAAATAGGACACCTTAAAATAAAATGTCCCTCGGTTTCTGTTTCCAGTCCACACTTTCTGCAAATTCTCTTACCGACAGGATTCTTCGGAGTATATATATGCTGTGATACTATATATGCTGTGATACTATATATGCTGTGATACTATATATATGCTGTGATACTATATATATGCTGTGATACTATATATATGCTGTGATACTATATATGCTGTGATACTATATATATGCTGTGATACTATATGCTGTGATACTATATATATGCTGTGATACTATATATGCTGTGATACTATACTATATGCTGTGATACTATATATATGCTGTGATACTATATATATGCTGTGATACTATATATATGCTGTGATACTATATATATGCTGTGATACTATATACATGCTGTGATACTATATATGCTGTGATCTATTATATATTTTGAAAGATCTGTGTGTTTGTTTGTGTGTGTGTGTGAGTTTGTAATGACCTAACGATCGGGCTCACACACCAGACTTTAAACCTTCTAACCGGGCTCATTGGCCAAACGGGCTCGAACCCGTTTCTGAATCGCCCTCCAGCTGCTTCCCATGGGTCTAAAATACCTTTAGAATTGAAATCCCGAAGATGAGCCCGTTTTGAAAAAAATCGAGTTTTTGTGTGAGATTTGGGACAGCTGGTGTGTGTTTGATGTTTTTGTGAGCCCGATTATGTTGTTAAAAACCAACACTAGGATTACAAGTGCGCACGCGTAGCGTAGGTGTGTGACGACCGGGGTGCGCGGGGTTGCGCATGCGCAATGTAAATCAAAGCTCCACGTTCGCCAATTTGCAAACGCTGCATCAAGCAGGTTACCATTTTTGGAGTAAAATTTCTCGGAACACTGAAGATGGAAGAACACAACAAGTCCTGATTTTATTAAAAGGCCAACTGAGAAAGATTCATAAAAAGAAAAATGTTTGAATACGCCGCCAGATTTTTGGTTAACCACGAGTAATCGAGTATTATTGATGGAAGTGAATTCGCATACACATTAAACAAACCATGCTTCGAATGGATGAAAAACTAGTAAACTCAGCCATCTTGCGACTATTAACCAATCAGAATATTTATTATTGGCATGCTCGATTGCTCGTTCGCTAGGGCGTGTTCCGTTTGCAATCTGAACCAGTTTGGTTAATATAGAACGCTGCTGTGGCAAAATTGTCATTCACCTATTAATAGGTTTGGTTCGCCAGAGAAGCCTCGGGCTAGCTAATGAAAGGTGTCATTTATGGCAAGATATGGCTACATGTAGCATTCTGATCACTTTCTGTCCAAATTCTGAACTGCGGTTTTTGACTTGTAGCATTTAACCATGTAAGATGTGGATTTTTCTTGTAAATTATATTTTGTTGGTAATGCTCAGGATCAAATAAATGGGAGCTCAGTCCTAACTGAGCTAACTGAGTTCGAGCCCAGTTGTCTCACACAGTCATCTGTTGGTGTGTTCATAATCATAAGTATGCTGTTTTGTGTGTGAGACATCTGGGCTCGAGCTCAAAAGCTTCTTCAAAGCAAGCAGTGTTATCGCTGGTCCATAACTATACCCCCACTTTTTGACTGCGTCCATCTGTCTGTGTCTTGGGCCCATGGCATTGGGAAATTTGAATAGGTTCATCAGAGGTTAACTTTCACTCATAGTTGGTGTAAATATAGGATTATAGTAACAGCTTCTGTGTTTTGGATACAGTCAGAGCAGAACATTGCAATTACGTTACTTTCTAAACAAGGCATGCAGAGTATAGTTCGGAGTATCACTCGAGTAAAAAACTATTTTTATACGCCTGTTTTTTTAAAACGGTCTTGTTATGTAAATGGTTCGTCCATCGTCCGTCCATTTTGGTTTCCGTATGACAACTTGAATATCCCTCATTTTTTTTAAACCAAATTTGGAATATGTGTTTCTCAGGCCAAAATGCAGGTCAAGTTCAAATATGGGTTTCGACCAACAATTTTTGGGATCAAATAAATGGGAGCTCAGTCCTAACTGAGATCGAGCCCAGTTGTCTCACACAGTCATTTGTTGGTGTGTTCACAATCAGAAATATGCTGTTTTAGTGTGTGAGTCATCTGGGCTCGAGCTCAAAAGATTCTTCAAAGCAAGCAGTGTTAGCGCTGGTCCATAATTATACCCCAATGGTGGGTTGCCGGATCTGTAAACCAGATTATCCAAAAAAAATGCCTAATACATTTGTCTTCAAATTTTAAGGCTATAACTGTATAAACATGATTGAAACATGAGTTAATCTTATAATTTAGTTATATTTAAATCCTCAGAAGTTTAGCTAGAAATGTTTTAGCAGGCATTGAGGTTGAATGGGTCTAAGCTTAGGAGGTGCGATATTCAACCCCGTGAGTTAGTATTAAATGACCTGACGATTGGGCTCACACACAGTGACACCAGACTTTAAACCTTCTAACTGGGCACATTGGCCATATAGTACGCTGCTGTGGCAAAATTGTCATTCACCTATTAATAGGTTTGGTTCGCCAGAGAACCCTCGGGCTAGCTAATGAAAGGTGTCATTTAAGGCAAGATATGGCTACATGTAGCATTCTGATCACTTTCCGTCCAAATTCTGAACCGCGCTTTTTTACTTGTAGCATTGAACCATGTAAGATGGGGATTTTTCTTGTAAATTATATTTTGTTGGTAATGCAAAGGATCAAATAAATGGGAGCTCAGTCCTAACTGAGATCGAGCCCAGTTGTCTCACACAGTCATCTGTTGGTGTGTTCACAATCAGAAATATGCTGTTTAGTGTGTGAGGTGTGAGTCATCTGGGCTCGAACTCAAAAGCTTCTTCAAGGCAAGCAGTGTTAGCGCTGGTCCATAATTATGCCCCAATGGTGGGTTGGCAGATCTGTAAACCAGATTATCCAAAAAAAATGCCTAATACATTTGTCTTCAAATTTTAAGGCTATACATGATTGAAACATGAGTTAATCTTATAATTTAGTTATATTTAAATCCTCAGAAGTTTAGCTAGAAATGTTTAGCAGGCATTGAGGTTGAATGGGTATAAGCTTAGGAGGTGCGATATTCAACCCCGTGAGTTAGTATTAAATGACCTGACGATCGGGCTCACACACAGTGACACCAGACTTTAAACCTTCTAACTGGGCACATTGGCCATATAGAACGCTGCTGTGGCAAAATTGTCATTCACCTATTAATAGGTTTGGTTCGCCAGAGAAGCCTCGGGCTAGCTAATGAAAGGTGTCATTTATGGCAAGATATGGCTACATGTAGCATTCTGATCACTTTCCGTTCAAATTCTGAACCGCGCTTTTTTACTTGTAGCATTGAACCGTGTAAGATGGGGATTTTCCTTGTAAATTATATTTTGTTGGTAGTGCTCAGGATCAAATAAATGGGAGCTCAGTCCTAACTGAGATCGAGCCCAGTTGTCTCGCACAGTCATCTGTTGGTGTGTTCACAATCAGAAATATGCTGTTTAGTGTGTGAGTCATCTGGGCTCGAGCTAAAAAGCTTCTTCAAAGCAAACAGTGTTAGCGCTGGTTCATAATTATGCCCCAATGGTTGGTTGGCGGATCTGTAAACCAGATTATCCAAAAAAAATCCCTAATACATTTGTCTTCAAATTTTAAGGCTATAACTGTATAAACATGATTGAAACATGAGTTAATCTTATAATTTAGTTATATTTAAATCCTCAGAAGTTTAGCTAGAAATGTTTTAGCAGGCATTGAGGTTGAATGGGTCTAAGCTTATGAGGTGCGATATTCAACCCCGTGAGTTAGTATTAAATGACCTGACGATCGGGCTCACACACAGTGACACCAGACTTTAAACCTTCTAACTGGGCACATTGGCCATATAGAACGCTGCTGTGGCAAAATTGTCATTCACCTATTAATAGGTTTGGTTCTCCAGAGAAGCCTCGGGGCTAGCTAATGAAAGGTGTCATTTATGGCAAGATATGGCTACATGTAGCATTCTGATCACTTTTCCGTCCAAATTCTGAACCGCGCTTTTTTACTTGTAGCATTGAACCATGTAAGATGGGGATTTTTCTTGTAAATTATATTTTGTTGGTAGTGCTCAGGATCAAATAAATGGGAGATCAGTCCTAACTGAGATCGAGCCCAGTTGTCTCACACAGTCATCTGTTGGTGTGTTCACCATCAGAAATATGTTGTTTAGTGTGTGAGTCATCTGGGCTCGAGCTAAAAAGCTTCTTCAAAGCAAACAGTGTTAGCGCTGGTCCATAATTATGCCCCAATGGTGGGTTGGCGGATCTGTAAACCAGATTATCCAAAAAAAATCCCTAATACATTTGTCTTCAAATTTTAAGGCTATAACTGTATAAACATGATTGAAACATGAGTTAATCTTATAATTTAGTTATATTTAAATCCTCAGAAGTTTAGCTAGAAATGTTTTAGCAGGCATTGAGGTTGAATGGGTCTAAGCTTAGGAGGTGCGATATTCAACCCCGTGAGTTAGTATTAAATGACCTGACGATCGGGCTCACACACAGTGACACCAGACTTTAAACCTTCTAACTGGGCACATTGGCCATATAGAACGCTGCTGTGGCAAAATTGTCATTCACCTATTAATAGGTTTGGTTCGCCAGAGAAGCCTCGGGCTAGCTAATGAAAGGTGTCATTTATGGCAAGATATGGCTACATGTAGCATTCTGATCATTTTCCGTTCAAATTCTGAACCGCGCTTTTTTACTTGTAGCATTGAACCGTGTAAGATGGGGATTTTCCTTGTAAATTATATTTTGTTGGTAGTGCTCAGGATCAAATAAATGGGAGCTCAGTCCTAACTGAGATCGAGCCCAGTTGTCTCGCACAGTCATCTGTTGGTGTGTTCACAATCAGAAATATGCTGTTTAGTGTGTGAGTCATCTGGGCTCGAGCTCAAAAGCTTCTTCAAAGCAAGCAGTGTTAGCGCTGGTCCATAATTATACCACAATGGTGGGTTGGCGGATCTGTAAACCAGATTATCCAAAACAAATGCCTAATACATTTGTCTTCAAATTTTAAGGCTATAACTGTATAAACATGATTGAAACATGAGTTAATCTTATAATTTAGTTATATTTAAATCCTCAGAAGTTTAGCTAGAAATGTTTTAGCAGGCATTGAGGTTGAATGGGTCTAAGCTTATGAGGTGCGATATTCAACCCCGTGAGTTAGTATTAAATGACCTGACGATCGGGCTCACACACAGTGACACCAGACTTTAAACCTTCTAACTGGGCACATTGGCCATATAGAATGCTGCTGTGGCAAAATTGTCATTCACCTATTAATAGGTTTGGTTCGCCAGAGAAGCCTCGGGCTAGCTAATGAAAGGTGACATTTATGGCAAGATATGGCTACATGTAGCATTCTGATCACTTTTCCGTCCAAATTCTGAACCGCGCTTTTTTACTTGTAGCATTGAACCATGTAAGATGGGGATTTTTCTTGTAAATTATATTTTGTTGGTAGTGCTCAGGATCAAATAAATGGGAGCTCAGTCCTAACTAAGATCGAGCCCAGTTGTCTCACACAGTCATATGTTGGTGTGTTCACAATCAGAAATATGCTGTTTAGTGTGTGAGTCATCTGGGCTCGAGCTCAAAAGCTTCTTCAAAGCAAGCAGTGTTAGCGCTGGTCCATAATTATGCCCCAATGGTGGGTTGGCGGATCTGTAAACCAGATTATCCAAAAAAAATGCCTAATACATTTGTCTTCAAATTTTAAGGCTATAACTGTATAAACATGATTGAAACATGAGTTAATCTTATAATTTAGTTATATTTAAATCCTCAGAAGTTTAGCTAGAAAGTTTTAGCAGGCATTGAGGTTGAATGGGTCTAAGCTTAGGAGGTGCGATATTCAACCCCGTGAGTTAGTATTAAATGACCTGACGATCGGGCTCACACACAGTGACACCAGACTTTAAACCTTCCAACTGGGCACATTGGCCATATAGAACGTTGCTGTGGCAAAATTGTCATTCACCTATTAATAGGTTTGGTTCGCCAGAGAAGCCTCGGGCTAGCTAATGAAAGGTGTCATTTATGGCAAGATATGGCTACATGTAGCATTCTGATCACTTTCCGTCCAAATTCTGAACCGCGCTTTTTTACTTGTAGCATTGAACCGTGTAAGATGGGGATTTTTCTTGTAAATTATATTTTGTTGGTAGTGCTCACGATCAAATAAATGGGAGGTCAGTCCTAACTGAGATCGAGCCCAGTTGTCTCACACAGTCATCTGTTGGTGTGTTCACAATCAGAAATATGCTGTTTAGTGTGTGAGTCATCTGGGCTCGAGCTCAAAAGCTTCTTCAAAGCAAGCAGTGTTAGCGCTGGTCCATAATTACACCACAATGGTGGGTTGGCGGATCTGTAAACCAGATTATCCAAAACAAATGCCTAATACATTTGTCTTCAAATTTTAAGGCTATAACTGTATAAACATGATTGAAACATGAGTTAATCTTATAATTTAGTTATATTTAAATCCTCAGAAGTTTAGCTAGAAAAGGTTTAGCAGGCATTGAGGTTGAATGGGTCTAAGCTTAGGAGGTGCGATATTCAACCCCGTGAGTTAGTATTAAATGACCTGACGATCGGGCTCACACACAGTGACACCAGACTTTAAACCTTCCAACTGGGCACATTGGCCATATAGAACGTTGCTGTGGCAAAATTGTCATTCACCTATTAATAGGTTTGGTTCGCCAGAGAAGCCTCGGGCTAGCTAATGAAAGGTGTCATTTATGGCAAGATATGGCTACATGTAGCATTCTGATCACTTTCCGTCCAAATTCTGAACCGCGCTTTTTTACTTGTAGCATTGAACCGTGTAAGATGGGGATTTTTCTTGTAAATTATATTTTGTTGGTAGTGCTCAGGATCAAATAAATGGGAGCTCAGTCCTAACTAAGATCGAGCCCAGTTGTCTCACACAGTCATATGTTGGTGTGTTCACAATCAGAAATATGCTGGTTAGTGTGTGAGTCATCTGGGCTCGAGCTCAAAAGCTTCTTCAAAGCAAGCAGTGTTAGCGCTGGTCCATAATTATACCACAATGGTGGGTTGGCAGATCTGTAAACCAGATTATCCAAAACAAATGCCTAATACATTTGTCTTCAAATTTTAAGGCTATAACTGTATAAACATGATTGAAACATGAGTTAATCTTATAATTTAGTTATATTTAAATCCTCAGAAGTTTAGCTAGAAAAGTTTTAGCAGGCATTGAGGTTGAATGGGTCTTAAGCTTAGGAGGTGCGATATTCAACCCCGTGAGTTAGTATTAAATGACCTGACGATCGGGCTCACACACAGTGACACCAGACTTTAAACCTTCTAACTGGGCACATTGGCCATATAGAACGCTGCTGTGGCAAAATTGTCATTCACCTATTAATAGGTTTGGTTCGCCAGAGAAGCCTCGGGCTAGCTAATGAAAGGTGTCATTTATGGCAAGATATGGCTACATGTAGCATTCTGATCATTTTCCGTTCAAATTCTGAACCGCGCTTTTTTACTTGTAGCATTGAACCGTGTAAGATGGGGATTTTCCTTGTAAATTATATTTTGTTGGTAGTGCTCAGGATCAAATAAATGGGAGCTCAGTCCTAACTGAGATCGAGCCCAGTTGTCTCGCACAGTCATCTGTTGGTGTGTTCACAATCAGAAATATGCTGTTTAGTGTGTGAGTCATCTGGGCTCGAGCTCAAAAGCTTCTTCAAAGCAAGCAGTGTTAGCGCTGGTCCATAATTATACCACAATGGTGGGTTGGCGGATCTGTAAACCAGATTATCCAAAACAAATGCCTAATACATTTGTCTTCAAATTTTAAGGCTATAACTGTATAAACATGATTGAAACATGAGTTAATCTTATAATTTAGTTATATTTAAATCCTCAGAAGTTTAGCTAGAAAAGTTTTAGCAGGCATTGAGGTTGAATGAGTCTAAGCTTAGGAGGTGCGATATTCAACCCCGTGAGTTAGTATTAAATGACCTGACGATCGGGCTCACACACAGTGACACCAGACTTTAAACCTTCTAACTGGGCACATTGGCCATATAGAACGCTGCTGTGGCAAAATTGTCATTCACCTATTAATAGGTTTGGTTCGCCAGAGAAGCCTCGGGCTAGCTAATGAAAGGTGTCATTTATGGCAAGATATGGCTACATGTAGCATTCTGATCACTTTCCGTTCAAATTCTGAACCGCGCTTTTTTACTTGTAGCATTGAACCGTGTAAGATGGGGATTTTCCTTGTAAATTATATTTTGTTGGTAGTGCTCAGGATCAAATAAATGGGAGCTCAGTCCTAACTGAGATCGAGCCCAGTTGTCTCGCACAGTCATCTGTTGGTGTGTTCACAATCAGAAATATGTTGTTTAGTGTGTGAGTCATCTGGGCTCGAGCTAAAAAGCTTCTTCAAAGCAAACAGTGTCAGCGCTGGTCCATAATTATGCCCCAATGGTGGGTTGGCGGATCTGTAAACCAGATTATCCAAAAAAAATCCCTAATACATTTGTCTTCAAATTTTAAGGCTATAACTGTATAAACATGATTGAAACATGAGTTAATCTTATAATTTAGTTATATTTAAATCCTCAGAAGTTTAGCTAGAAATGTTTTAGCAGGCATTGAGGTTGAATGGGTCTAAGCTTAGGAGGTGCGATATTCAACCCCGTGAGTTAGTATTAAATGACCTGACGATCGGGCTCACACACAGTGACACCAGACTTTAAACCTTCTAACTGGGCACATTGGCCATATAGAACGCTGCTGTGGCAAAATTGTCATTCACCTATTAATAGGTTTGGTTCGCCAGAGAAGCCTCGGGCTAGCTAATGAAAGGTGTCATTTATGGCAAGATATGGCTACATGTAGCATTCTGATCATTTTCCGTTCAAATTCTGAACCGCGCTTTTTTACTTGTAGCATTGAACCGTGTAAGATGGGGATTTTCCTTGTAAATTATATTTTGTTGGTAGTGCTCAGGATCAAATAAATGGGAGCTCAGTCCTAACTGAGATCGAGCCCAGTTGTCTCGCACAGTCATCTGTTGGTGTGTTCACAATCAGAAATATGCTGTTTAGTGTGTGAGTCATCTGGGCTCGAGCTCAAAAGCTTCTTCAAAGCAAGCAGTGTTAGCGCTGGTCCATAATTATACCACAATGGTGGGTTGGCGGATCTGTAAACCAGATTATCCAAAACAAATGCCTAATACATTTGTCTTCAAATTTTAAGGCTATAACTGTATAAACATGATTGAAACATGAGTTAATCTTATAATTTAGTTATATTTAAATCCTCAGAAGTTTAGCTAGAAAAGTTTTAGCAGGCATTGAGGTTGAATGAGTCTAAGCTTAGGAGGTGCGATATTCAACCCCGTGAGTTAGTATTAAATGACCTGACGATCGGGCTCACACACAGTGACACCAGACTTTAAACCTTCTAACTGGGCACATTGGCCATATAGAACGCTGCTGTGGCAAAATTGTCATTCACCTATTAATAGGTTTGGTTCGCCAGAGAAGCCTCGGGCTAGCTAATGAAAGGTGTCATTTATGGCAAGATATGGCTACATGTAGCATTCTGATCACTTTCCGTTCAAATTCTGAACCGCGCTTTTTTACTTGTAGCATTGAACCGTGTAAGATGGGGATTTTCCTTGTAAATTATATTTTGTTGGTAGTGCTCAGGATCAAATAAATGGGAGCTCAGGCCTAACTGAGATCGAGCCCAGTTGTCTCGCACAGTCATCTGTTGGTGTGTTCACAATCAGAAATATGCTGTTTAGTGTGTGAGTCATCTGGGCTCGAGCTAAAAAGCTTCTTCAAAGCAAACAGTGTTAGCGCTGGTTCATAATTATGCCCCAATGGTTGGTTGGCGGATCTGTAAACCAGATTATCCAAAAAAAATCCCTAATACATTTGTCTTCAAATTTTAAGGCTATAACTGTATAAACATGATTGAAACATGAGTTAATCTTATAATTTAGTTATATTTAAATCCTCAGAAGTTTAGCTAGAAATGTTTTAGCAGGCATTGAGGTTGAATGGGTCTAAGCTTATGAGGTGCGATATTCAACCCCGTGAGTTAGTATTAAATGACCTGACGATCGGGCTCACACACAGTGACACCAGACTTTAAACCTTCTAACTGGGCACATTGGCCATATAGAACGCTGCTGTGGCAAAATTGTCATTCACCTATTAATAGGTTTGGTTCGCCAGAGAAGCCTCGGGCTAGCTAATGAAAGGTGTCATTTATGGCAAGATATGGCTACATGTAGCATTCTGATCACTTTTCCGTCCAAATTCTGAACCGCGCTTTTTTACTTGTAGCATTGAACCATGTAAGATGGGGATTTTTCTTGTAAATTATATTTTGTTGGTAGTGCTCAGGATCAAATAAATGGGAGCTCAGTCCTAACTAAGATCGAGCCCAGTTGTCTCACACAGTCATATGTTGGTGTGTTCACAATCAGAAATATGCTGGTTAGTGTGTGAGTCATCTGGGCTCGAGCTCAAAAGCTTCTTCAAAGCAAGCAGTGTTAGCGCTGGTCCATAATTATGCCCCAATGGTGGGTTGGCGGATCTGTAAACCAGATTATCCAAAAAAAATGCCTAATACATTTGTCTTCAAATTTTAAGGCTATAACTGTATAAACATGATTGAAACATGAGTTAATCTTATAATTTAGTTATATTTAAATCCTCAGAAGTTTAGCTAGAAAGTTTTAGCAGGCATTGAGGTTGAATGGGTCTAAGCTTAGGAGGTGCGATATTCAACCCCGTGAGTTAGTATTAAATGACCTGACGATCGGGCTCACACACAGTGACACCAGACTTTAAACCTTCTAACTGGGCACATTGGCCATATAGAACGCTGCTGTGGCAAAATTGTCATTCACCTATTAATAGGTTTGGTTCGCCAGAGAAGCCTCGGCTAGCTAATGAAAGGTGTCATTTATGGCAAGATATGGCTACATGTAGCATTCTGATCATTTTCCGTTCAAATTCTGAACCGCGCTTTTTTACTTGTAGCATTGAACCGTGTAAGATGGGGATTTTCCTTGTAAATTATATTTTGTTGGTAGTGCTCAGGATCAAATAAATGGGAGCTCAGTCCTAACTGAGATCGAGCCCAGTTGTCTCGCACAGTCATCTGTTGGTGTGTTCACAATCAGAAATATGCTGTTTAGTGTGTGAGTCATCTGGGCTCGAGCTCAAAAGCTTCTTCAAAGCAAGCAGTGTTAGCGCTGGTCCATAATTATACCACAATGGTGGGTTGGCGGATCTGTAAACCAGATTATCCAAAACAAATGCCTAATACATTTGTCTTCAAATTTTAAGGCTATAACTGTATAAACATGATTGAAACATGAGTTAATCTTATAATTTAGTTATATTTAAATCCTCAGAAGTTTAGCTAGAAAAGTTTTAGCAGGCATTGAGGTTGAATGAGTCTAAGCTTAGGAGGTGCGATATTCAACCCCGTGAGTTAGTATTAAATGACCTGACGATCGGGCTCACACACAGTGACACCAGACTTTAAACCTTCTAACTGGGCACATTGGCCATATAGAACGCTGCTGTGGCAAAATTGTCATTCACCTATTAATAGGTTTGGTTCGCCAGAGAAGCCTCGGGCTAGCTAATGAAAGGTGTCATTTATGGCAAGATATGGCTTACATGTAGCATTCTGATCACTTTCCGTTCAAATTCTGAACCGCGCTTTTTTACTTGTAGCATTGAACCGTGTAAGATGGGGATTTTCCTTGTAAATTATATTTTGTTGGTAGTGCTCAGGATCAAATAAATGGGAGCTCAGGCCTAACTGAGATCGAGCCCAGTTGTCTCGCACAGTCATCTGTTGGTGTGTTCACAATCAGAAATATGCTGTTTAGTGTGTGAGTCATCTGGGCTCGAGCTAAAAAGCTTCTTCAAAGCAAACAGTGTTAGCGCTGGTTCATAATTATGCCCCAATGGTTTGGTTGGCGGATCTGTAAACCAGATTATCCAAAAAAAATCCCTAATACATTTGTCTTCAAATTTTAAGGCTATAACTGTATAAACATGATTGAAACATGAGTTAATCTTATAATTTAGTTATATTTAAATCCTCAGAAGTTTAGCTAGAAATGTTTTAGCAGGCATTGAGGTTGAATGGGTCTAAGCTTATGAGGGTGCGATATTCAACCCCGTGAGTTAGTATTAAATGACCTGACGATCGGGCTCACACACAGTGACACCAGACTTTAAACCTTCTAACTGGGCACATTGGCCATATAGAACGCTGCTGTGGCAAAATTGTCATTCACCTATTAATAGGTTTGGTTCGCCAGAGAAGCCTCGGGCTAGCTAATGAAAGGTGTCATTTATGGCAAGATATGGCTACATGTAGCATTCTGATCACTTTTCCGTCCAAATTCTGAACCGCGCTTTTTTACTTGTAGCATTGAACCATGTAAGGATGGGGATTTTTCTTGTAAATTATATTTTGTTGGTAGTGCTCAGGATCAAATAAATGGGAGCTCAGTCCTAACTAAGATCGAGCCCAGTTGTCTCACACAGTCATATGTTGGTGTGTTCACAATCAGAAATATGCTGGTTAGTGTGTGAGTCATCTGGGCTCGAGCTCAAAAGCTTCTTCAAAGCAAGCAGTGTTAGCGCTGGTCCATAATTATGCCCCAATGGTGGGTTGGCGGATCTGTAAACCAGATTATCCAAAAAAAATGCCTAATACATTTGTCTTCAAATTTTAAGGCTATAACTGTATAAACATGATTGAAACATGAGTTAATCTTATAATTTAGTTATATTTAAATCCTCAGAAGTTTAGCTAGAAAGTTTTAGCAGGCATTGAGGTTGAATGGGTCCTAAGCTTAGGAGGTGCGATATTCAACCCCGTGAGTTAGTATTAAATGACCTGACGATCGGGCTCACACACAGTGACACCAGACTTTAAACCTTCCAACTGGGCACATTGGCCATATAGAACGTTGCTGTGGCAAAATTGTCATTCACCCTATTAATAGGTTTGGTTCGCCAGAGAAGCCTCGGGCTAGCTAATGAAAGGTGTCATTTATGGCAAGATATGGCTACATGTAGCATTCTGATCACTTTCCGTCCAAATTCTGAACCGCGCTTTTTTACTTGTAGCATTGAACCGTGTAAGATGGGGATTTTTCTTGTAAATTATATTTGTTGGTAGTGCTCAGGATCAAATAAATGGGAGGTCAGTCCTAACTGAGATCGAGCCCAGTTGTCTCACACAGTCATCTGTTGGTGTGTTCACAATCAGAAATATGCTGTTTAGTGTGTGAGTCATCTGGGCTCGAGCTCAAAAGCTTCTTCAAAGCAAGCAGTGTTAGCGCTGGTCCCTAATTATGCCCCAATGGTGGGTTGGCGGATCTGTAAACCAGATTATCCAAAAAAAATGCCTAATACATTTGTCTTCAAATTTTAAGGCTATAACTGTATAAACATGATTGAAACATGAGTTAATCTTATAATTTAGTTATATTTAAATCCTCAGAAGTTTAGCTAGAAAGTTTTAGCAGGCATTGAGGTTGAATGGGTCTAAGCTTAGGAGGTGCGATATTCAACCCCGTGAGTTAGTATTAAATGACCTGACGATCGGGCTCACACACAGTGACACCAGACTTTAAACCTTCCAACTGGGCACATTGGCCATATAGAACGTTGCTGTGGCAAAATTGTCATTCACCTATTAATAGGTTTGGTTCGCCAGAGAAGCCTCGGGCTAGCTAATGAAAGGTGTCATTTATGGCAAGATATGGCTACATGTAGCATTCTGATCACTTTCCGTCCAAATTCTGAACCGCGCTTTTTTACTTGTAGCATTGAACCGTGTAAGATGGGGATTTTTCTTGTAAATTATATTTTGTTGGTAGTGCTCAGGATCAAATAAATGGGAGGTCAGTCCTAACTGAGATCGAGCCCAGTTGTCTCACACAGTCATCTGTTGGTGTGTTCACAATCAGAAATATGCTGTTTAGTGTGTGAGTCATCTGGGCTCGAGCTCAAAAGCTTCTTCAAAGCAAGCAGTGTTAGCGCTGGTCCATAATTATACCACAATGGTGGGTTGGCAGATCTGTAAACCAGATTATCCAAAACAAATGCCTAATACATTTGTCTTCAAATTTTAAGGCTATAACTGTATAAACATGATTGAAACATGAGTTAATCTTATAATTTAGTTATATTTAAATCCTCAGAAGTTTAGCTAGAAAAGTTTTAGCAGGCATTGAGGTTGAATGGGTCTAAGCTTAGGAGGTGCGATATTCAACCCCGTGAGTTAGTATTAAATGACCTGACGATCGGGCTCACACACAGTGACACCAGACTTTAAACCTTCTAACTGGGCACATTGGCCATATAGAACGCTGCTGTGGCAAAATTGTCATTCACCTATTAATAGGTTTGGTTCGCCAGAGAAGCCTCGGGCTAGCTAATGAAAGGTGTCATTTATGGCAAGATATGGCTACATGTAGCATTCTGATCACTTTCCGTTCAAATTCTGAACCGCGCTTTTTTACTTGTAGCATTGAACCGTGTAAGATGGGGATTTTCCTTGTAAATTATATTTTGTTGGTAGTGCTCAGGATCAAATAAATGGGAGCTCAGTCCTAACTGAGATCGAGCCCAGTTGTCTCGCACAGTCATCTGTTGGTGTGTTCACAATCAGAAATATGCTGTTTAGTGTGTGAGTCATCTGGGCTCGAGCTCAAAAGCTTCTTCAAAGCAAGCAGTGTTAGCGCTGGTCCATAATTATACCACAATGGTGGGTTGGCGGATCTGTAAACCAGATTATCCAAAACAAATGCCTAATACATTTGTCTTCAAATTTTAAGGCTATAACTGTATAAACATGATTGAAACATGAGTTAATCTTATAATTTAGTTATATTTAAATCCTCAGAAGTTTAGCTAGAAAAGGTTTAGCAGGCATTGAGGTTGAATGGGTCTAAGCTTAGGAGGTGCGATATTCAACCCCGTGAGTTAGTATTAAATGACCTGACGATCGGGCTCACACACAGTGACACCAGACTTTAAACCTTCTAACTGGGCACATTGGCCATATAGAACGCTGCTGTGGCAAAATTGTCATTCACCTATTAATAGGTTTGGTTCGCCAGAGAAGCCTCGGGCTAGCTAATGAAAGGTGTCATTTATGGCAAGATATGGCTACATGTAGCATTCTGATCACTTTTCCGTCCAAATTCTGAACCGCGCTTTTTTACTTGTAGCATTGAACCATGTAAGATGGGGATTTTTCTTGTAAATTATATTTTGTTGGTAGTGCTCAGGATCAAATAAATGGGAGCTCAGTCCTAACTGAGATCGAGCCCAGTTGTCTCGCACAGTCATCTGTTGGTGTCTTCACAATCAGAAATATGTTGTTTAGTGTGTGAGTCATCTGGGCTCGAGCTAAAAAGCTTCTTCAAAGCAAACAGTGTCAGCGCTGGTCCATAATTATGCCCCAATGGTGGGTTGGCGGATCTGTAAACCAGATTATCCAAAAAAAATCCCTAATACATTTGTCTTCAAATTTTAAGGCTATAACTGTATAAACATGATTGAAACATGAGTTAATCTTATAATTTAGTTATATTTAAATCCTCAGAAGTTTAGCTAGAAATGTTTTAGCAGGCATTGAGGTTGAATGGGTCTAAGCTTAGGAGGTGCGATATTCAACCCCGTGAGTTAGTATTAAATGACCTGACGATCGGGCTCACACACAGTGACACCAGACTTTAAACCTTCTAACTGGGCACATTGGCCATATAGAACGCTGCTGTGGCAAAATTGTCATTCACCTATTAATAGGTTTGGTTCGCCAGAGAAGCCTCGGGCTAGCTAATGAAAGGTGTCATTTATGGCAAGATATGGCTACATGTAGCATTCTGATCACTTTCCGTCCAAATTCTGAACCGCGCTTTTTTACTTGTAGCATTGAACCGTGTAAGATGGGGATTTTTCTTGTAAATTATATTTTGTTGGTAGTGCTCACGATCAAATAAATGGGAGCTCAGTCCTAACTGAGATCGAGCCCAGTTGTCTCACACAGTCATCTGTTGGTGTGTTCACAATCAGAAATATGCTGTTTAGTGTGTGAGTCATCTGGGCTCGAGCTCAAAAGCTTCTTCAAAGCAAGCAGTGTTAGCGCTGGTCCATAATTATACCACAATGGTGGGTTGGCGGATCTGTAAACCAGATTATCCAAAAAAAATGCCTAATACATTTGTCTTCAAATTTTAAGGCTATAACTGTATAAACATGATTGAAACATGAGTTAATCTTATAATTTAGTTTTATTTAAATCCTCAGAAGTTTAGCTAGAAATGTTTTAGCAGGCATTGAGGTTGAATGAGTCTAAGCTTATGAGGTGCGATATTCAACCCCGTGAGTTAGTATTAAATGACCTGACGATCGGGCTCACACACAGTGACACCAGACTTTAAACCTTCCAACTGGGCACATTGGCCATATAGAACGCTGCTGTGGCAAAATTGTCATTCACCTATTAATAGGTTTGGTTTGCCAGAGAAGCCTCGGCTAGCTAATGAAAGGTGTCATTTATGGCAAGATATGGCTACATGTAGCATTCTGATCACTTTCCGTCCAAATTCTGAACCGCGCTTTTTTACTTGTATCATTGAACCGTGTAAGATGGGGATTTTTCTTGTAAATTATATTTTGTTGGTAGTGCTCACGATCAAATAAATGGGAGCTCAGTCCTAACTGAGATCGAGCCCAGTTGTCTCACACAGTCATCTGTTGGTGTGTTCACAATCAGAAATATGCTGTTTAGTGTGTGAGTCATCTGGGCTCGAGCTCAAAAGCTTCTTCAAAGCAAGCAGTGTTAGCGCTGGTCCATAATTATACCCCAATGGTGGGTTGGCGGATCTGTAAACCAGATTATCCACAAAAAAAAAGCCTAATACATTTGTCTTCACATTTTAAGGCTATAACTGTATAAACATGATTGAAACATGAGTTAATCTTATAATTTAGTTATATTTAAATCCTCAGAAGTTTAGCTAGAAATGTTTTAGCAGGCATTGAGGTTGAATGGGTCTAAGCTTAGGAGGTGCGATATTCAACCCCGTGAGTTAGTATTAAATGACCTGACGATCGGGCTCACACACAGTGACACCAGACTTTAAACCTTCTAACTGGGCACATTGGCCATATAGAACGCTGCTGTGGCAAAATTGTCATTCACCTATTAATAGGTTTGGTTTGCCAGAGAAGCCTCGGGCTAGCTAATGAAAGGTGTCATTTATGGCAAGATATGGCTACATATTGAGGTTGAGGTTTGTCATCTCTCCAGAATAAAACACATTTGCCTGAAGAAAAGAAGATTATTCAACATCAGTCGTCTTCACCTGATTCATCTCAGAGTCCTGTTTCTACCTTGACAGAAAGCATTTCAAAGACCAATGATGGATATGTTCTGAAGGTTGGGCTAATATTTCCATTTGGTAACTACAATTATGGACAAGCGTGGACACTGCCCTCCTTTAACCTTCTAACTGAGCTCGAACCCACTTATCTCGTACACTTGACTTGTTAGTGAACACACTGAACAGCACCTTTCTGAGTGTGCAGATGTGAACATACTAAACGGTAACTGTATGAGGCAACTGGGCTCGAGCTCGGTTAGAACTGAGTAAGTTGCTAAATTCCTTGAATATAAATTGTGCATGAGAAAATGGAATAAAAAGGTATAGTATAGTTGCAATATATATATTAACTAGCAGCTGTGCCCGACTTCGTCCGGGTTGTTTATCGTCTGGGCTGATTATTTGGAACCTAATAGTATATCTTGGTGACCTACTTCCACAGAACCTTCGTTATATTGTGCCTCAAAAACATGAATCCTGCTTCCTATTAAATTTGAATTCCGCTCCCGAAAAGAAAAACAATTTCCTCGTGTATCTGTACTGCTTGAACGGCGACATGATGCGTGTACGTAGTATTTCATCGTAATATTTGACAGACGACATGGTGCGTGCAATTCAGCTTGAATTGTAATGCCCGTCGCTATAATGCGAGCATGTTGTATTTCACCATAATATTTTACCGACATGATGAGTGCATATTAGCTTTAATTAATTGAACGAACTATTAGAACCTACGAAGCCCTGCACCATAAAATGCATAACTGTGACCACTTATGAGATACTTCCGGTATTCACTCAAAACACGCAGGTATGCTCTATGTATAATAAGTTTAAAAAGTCATGATAAACTATGAGAAAAGATGAGAATGGATTTTTATTTTTCATTGCAATTGTTTTCCTCGACCAAAACCAGACCCACCCCCATGGTTTCAACTGTTAAAGGGGGAAATTGTGGACAAAATATTAAAATATAGAGCCCCCCTCACTTGTATAAGGCTATAGCATGCACTACTATATGAATCTGATTGTTTCAATACATTTTGAAGCTGTAATTTGTCTTAGAAATGATTTTGGAAAAAAATTGAATGACATCAGAACAAATCTGAATTCAGGGCTCGGGGACACCCACCCACCCGGTCCTTGTATCCTGTAATTTTTTTCCGACCCCCCCCCCTGTTAGCTGCAGATAATTACCGACCAATTTCTTATCTGAAATAATATCATTCCCAATTTTAAGTGATACATTCCCTGAAGATATTTAAGAGACTTCCATAAGGCTTTAGAATTATTTTTGTTCATCTTTAATTTATTAGTAAAATATGTGGCTTTAATTTGCCTTATTTGGTACTGAATCTTATTTCTCGAAAATTTACAAGTTTCATAGAAAATACCATTTTGAGTCCGACGGAAATTTTGAAGAGCTTTATCCCTATCTCGGATATTCTGCAAAATATCTCCACCCATCCATGGCTCAGTTCGGGCCTTAGCTCTTATCTCATCATAGGGAGCTACAATATCAATAGCAGAAATAAACAAACATCTGAATTCCGTGTTAATGAATATCATATCAGTACTATTTCTATTAGTCACGTTGGAACAATAGAGAGCGTTCATTTTTAGTCTATTCCTATAATAAATAAATAAATTTTCTCTTCCGTGCAAATACAAAAGCATTTGAAAAATTGCTGTGGTATATATATCCTGAATAAATGAAACCTCCGGGCTGGTGATCGATATTAAGTTACCCTAGTTATTATCTTTCCTAATTCCGACTATGTACCGTAATGTTGGAGTTCATATGGGCAACGTACGTTTGATGTTGGGGAATACTGAGGTCCATCCAGAGTAGCTCTATACCCACATAGAGTTAATTCATATTCAAAAATATTTTATGCGTGTATATGAGCCTCTGCTGACTCGAACACGATGAATACACATATCGAATATTGAAAATATAATTCCGTGTTTAACCAATTTCTCATCAGATTTGAACCCCCGGGAAAATTGGAATACAATGTTGAATATACATGCAAATAAAGATCATTAAACTAAAATTGGAATGGTGAATCAGGGTAACCTTGCGGGTGATATGACGGTGTTAGTTTTACTAAAGTTTGAAAATGATATTATTATTATAATGATATGTTGATAAATACGCGGTATATTTCTATAACAGTTTCACCCGCTCTGAACAATACATGTATTTGATAATGTCAGAGATATTTACCAGCTGTACTCAGTGTTAGTAGACAAGTGAAATAATTCTCTTTATTTGTGCCATGTAATGATTAGACTAACTGGGAATGATCTGTGTGCCGAAGAACATTCGGGACCCAAACGTTCTTTGATCACAAGAATTAATACAACGAGAAAGAGGCCGTTCATGTACATGTATAACAATGTTTAGCATATTTATCGGCATATGCTGATCCATGATCCGCGATGTATCAAATCGATCATAATTTTGACTCTTAAACCAACAAGTGCCTTTAATTTGAGCAAGAAGTTGAAACTGAAAACATGATTGTTTTTTTTCTCAAGCCAACATGTCAAAAAGTTTAAAAGATCAAAATGTGCGCGAAGCCACAGTATAAGCAGAGACGTGGCGACAGGGGGGTTGGGCCAAATGGGGGGGGGGGTGTCTGACCCCTCCCCACTTTGGTAAAAAATTTCAACAGTTGGTAATTTCATACCTGCCAAAACATTAGTTGGAAATTTTACACCAACAATAGGTTGAAAATGTTTTTGTAGTTTGATTTTCAAACAATTTATTGGGGGGAATTAATTGTTTTTGGACCAATATTTGCATATTTCCCTATTTTGAACTGAAATGGTCATCAGTTGGAAATTTTCCAACCTCGGGGGGGGGGGGGGGGGGGGGGTGACAGGTTGGAAATTTCCAACACTTGGAAAGCTTGTGTCTTGGTCCCTCTCCCCCGTGGCCAGTCAAAAACTGCTAGTTAATTTAAGAAAACAATATTGTCATATATTTGGTCAACATTGGAATTGTCATCAGTTGGAAATTTTTCAACCTAAGTGGGGTGTCAGGTTTGAAATTTCCAACTCTAGGAATGCTTGAGGCTAGTCTAGATGCGAGGATTTTGCGATTTTCTTGTTCAGATTGCAAAATTTTCGCTCTCGCCGTGGCCAATACAAAATTGTCTCTCCCGCCATGGCCAATACAAAAATGCTAATAAGTTTAACAATATAATTTTTTTACTACATTTGGTCAAACTTGTGGACTGAAATGGTCAGCAGTTGGAGAATTTTCTAACCTGAGGGGGGGTATGAGGTTTGAAATTTCCAAAACTATAGGAAAGTTTCAGTTGAGGCCAGTCTAGTTGCTAGGATTTGTTCAAATTTCATAATTTTCTCACACCGGGCCGAAAAACCATTGTCAGCCTGGTGTGTCGTGGTCTCTTGCCCGTAGCCGTGTGCATTTGTATGAAGTACGTTAGACCACTAGATGTTAGGATTTATGCATGTGTTTCAGGTTAAAATATCTTAATGTTCTCATACCGGGCATATAGAACCATGGTTTATGAAGATATAGGATATTAGGCATAAGCACTGAGGTGTAAATGGAATTATGCAAAACTTGTGTTCGGTCTGATTCAAGGGGGGGGGGGGTGCAGTTGGAATTTCCCAAGGTGAACACCCCCACCCCCAAACAGAAACCCTCTAGCCTTGTCCCTGAGTATAATTGCAATTATAAGGGTTTCGATGTGATTGTCGGCGATCCATTGTGATTCGCGGTGATATGTAGTGAAGTGTGAAGAAACTTCCATCACCTTGTTGATTAGACAATAGCGCCTTGCTAATCCTCTCCATTCAAAACTTTCGGTGTTGAGTGGGCCACCGTGAATCACTCTCTACAAAAATATCCCCACCGTGTTGAGTGATTTCCTTATAGCATACGCTTTCTGAACTGTAGTATATCATCAACAATAGATATTTCCCTGCCGTATACGGAGTGATATGTCTTATACTAGTTGTCCTTTGAGGCAAAATAAAATGGCATTTTAGCTCAACTTGACAAAGTCAAGATGAGCTATTGCCATCAGCTGGCATCCGTCCGTCTGTCCGGTGTAAACTTTTGGCTTTGGCACACCCTACAGGTCGCATTTATGAACGAATTTTCTCGAAATTTGCTAGGATTACTCCTTAAATTTATCATGATCATATTTTCGAATCATTATCTCTAACCTTTAGAATTTAGATTGCATAAGATTCATAATAGCATAAACACGACGCAAATTTACAATTATAACCACATAACAATTGGAACTCAGTGTCAGGGATGTGCCCATTGATCACACTTTGTCCGGTGTGAATAATTAACACATTTCTATCAATGCCTACGATGTGCCCATTTGTCACATTTTGTGGGATGTTAAAATTAACACATTCTCAATGCCGAAGATGTGCCCATTTCGCACACTTTTGTTATTGTGTATCCTGTCCTCGGTTTTCACACATGGCTGATACCATTTGTCATACACACGTGTTTTGAAATGAACCCACTTGTGAGGATAAAAACCTCAAATCCATTTAAAGGTGATAGAACGTTTATTTCTTGTTCAGTGTGATGGCCCCGTCATATGTTCCTGTTACAATTAATTTTGTTCACCCTGGTACATTAGAAAGGCCAGATACCGATTGGATGGTTTAATGCAAAATACCCCATTTGTAACACATTACAAGTATGTATATTTGTCATACACATGTGTTTTGAAATGAACCCACTTGTGAGGATAAAAACCTCAAATCCATTTAAAGGTGATAGAACGTTTATTTCTTGTTCAGTGTTATGCCCCCGTCATATGATCCTGTTACAATTAATTTCGTTCACCCTGGTACATTAGAAAGGCCAGATACCGATTGGCTGGTTTAATGCAAAATACCCCATTTGTAACACATTACAAGTAAGGGTGTGTGTGTGTGTGTGTGTGTGTGTTTGAAATCGATGGACTCAAAAACGACTAAGCCAATTTCGATGAAATTTGGTATTTGGATGTGTTTTCGGCCGGAGACGAACATAGGCATATTTATTTGTCCGTGCGAGGTCAACTTTTCACGTGCGGAGGTCAAATCTGTTTTTACGCCGTTTTTGCGCTAATATATTTCAGTTCGGTGCTCACAAATCGATTCGATATAGCGCGAATAATAAATTGCCAGTCATATAATTTGCACGGTTAGAATCTGTGGCGTGTCCTCTTTCCAACGATATATAATATGTATGTATCCGTTTTAGTTATCTGCCTCAATTATTAGGTACAAGTGGTCCGATGCTTTTATCGGGATAAAATCAATGCGTAATTTCTATGACGTCGTCAGAGGTCATAAAGTTAGATTACGTTAACTCTCACCCTGCCGATGCATTTGACTGTGTCGCGTTAACTCATCACCGGCCGAGGTATCCGCAAATGACATTGGGCTATATATCTCGCAAACGGGTGTAGCTATCGACTTGAAATTTGGTATGTGAATGTATCTTGCCCCGGATACGAATTTTATCGGGTCGCCGAGCACGTGCGACACCAGCTTCGCGCATGCGCAGACCAGATCTAGGAAACGGGTGGAGCTATCGACTTGAAATTTGGTTTTTGAATAGCCCGGACGAAGTCGGGTCACCTTCTAGTACTATATATATGCTGTGATACTATATACATGCTGTGATACTATATATGCTGTGATACTATATATATGCTGTGATACTATATATATGCTGTGATACTATATATGCTGTGATACTATATATATGCTGTGATACTATATATGCTGTGATACTATATATATGCTGTGATACTATATATATGCTGTGATACTATATATATGCTGTGATACTATATATGCTGTGATACTATATATGCTGTGATACTATATATATGCTGTGATACTATATATATGCTGTGATACTATATATATGCTGTGATACTATACATATGCTGTGATACTATATGCTGTGATACTATATATATGCTGTGATACTATATATGCTGTGATACTATATATATGCTGTGATACTATATATGCTGTGATACTATATATATGCTGTGATACTATATATATGCTGTGATACTATATATGCTGTGATACTATATATATATGCTGTGATACTATATATATGCTGTGATACTATATATGCTGTGATACTATATATGCTGTGATACTATATATGCTGTGATACTATATATATGCTGTGATACTATATATATGCTGTGATACTATATATATATGCTGTGATACTATATATATACTGTGATACTATATGCTGTGATACTATATGCTGTGATACTATATATATGCTGTGATACTATATGCTGTGATACTATATATATGATGTGATACTATATATATGCTGTGATACTATATATATGCTGTGATACTATATATATGCTGTGATACTATATGCTGTGATACTATATGCTGTGATACTATATGCTGTGATACTATATATATGCTGTGATACTATATATATGCTGTGATACTATATATATGCTGTGATACTATATGCTGTGATACTATATATATGCTGTGATACTATATATATGCTGTGATACTATATGCTGTGATACTATATATATGCTGTGATACTATATATATGCTGTGATACTATATATATGCTGTGATACTATATATATGCTGTGATACTATATATGCTGTGATACTATATATTTGCTGTGATACTATATATATGCTGTGATACTATATATGCTGTGATACTATATATGCTGTGATACTATATATGCTGTGATACTATATATATGCTGTGATACTATATATATGCTGTGATACTATATATGCTGTGATACTATATATGCTGTGATACTATATATGCTGTGATACTATATATATGCTGTGATACTATATATATGATGTGATACTATATATGCTGTGATACTATATATATGATGTGATACTATATGCTGTGATACTATATGCTGTGATACTATATATATGCTGTGATACTATATATATGCTGTGATACTATATATATGCTGTGATACTATATGCTGTGATACTATATATATGCTGTGATACTATATATATGCTGTGATACTATATGCTGTGATACTATATATATGCTGTGATACTATATATATGCTGTGATACTATATATATGCTGTGATACTATATATATGCTGTGATACTATATACATGCTGTGATACTATATATGCTGTGATACTATATATTTGCTGTGATACTATATATATATGCTGTGATACTATATATGCTGTGATAATATATATGCTGTGATACTATATATGCTGTGATACTATATATATGCTGTGATACTATATATATGCTGTGATACTATATATGCTGTGATACTATATATGCTGTGATACTATATATATGCTGTGATACTATATATATGATGTGATACTATATATGCTGTGATACTATATATATGCTGTGATACTATATGCTGTGATACTATATGCTGTGATACTATATGCTGTGATACTATATATATGCTGTGATACTATATATGCTGTGATACTATATATGCTGTGATACTATATATATGCTGTAATACTATATATATGCTGTGATACTATATATGCTGTGATACTATATATGCTGTGATACTATATGCTGTGATACTATATATGCTGTGATACTATATGCTGTGATACTATATATGCTGTGATACTATATATATGCTGTGATACTATATATATGCTGTGATACTATATATATGCTGTGATACTATATATATGCTGTGATACTATATATGCTGTGATACTATATATATGCTGTGATACTATATGCTGTGATACTATATGCTGTGATACTATATATATGCTGTGATACTATATATATGCTGTGATACTATATATGCTGTGATACTATATATATGCTGTGATACTATATGCTGTGATACTATATATATGCTGTGATACTATATATGATGTGATACTATATATATGCTGTGATACTATATATATGCTGTGATACTATTTGCTGTGATACTATATAGATGCTGTGATACTATATGCTGTGATACTATATATATGCTGTGATACTATATATATGCTGTGATACTATATATATGCTGTGATACTATATATATGCTGTGATACTATATATATGCTGTGATGCTATCTATTTCGTCAAATAAATGGAGACGAATGCTTATGTAAATAGGACACCTTAAAATAAAATGTCCCTCGGTTTCTGTTTCCAGTCCACACTTTCTGCAAATTCTCTTACCGACAGGATTCTTCGGAGTATATATATGCTGTGATACTATATATGCTGTGATACTATATATGCTGTGATACTATATATATGCTGTGATACTATATATATGCTGTGATACTATATATATGCTGTGATACTATATATGCTGTGATACTATCTATATGCTGTGATACTATATGCTGTGATACTATATATATGCTGTGATACTATATATGCTGTGATACTATACTATATGCTGTGATACTATATATATGCTGTGATACTATATATATGCTGTGATACTATATATATGCTGTGATACTATATATATGCTGTGATACTATATATATGCTGTGATACTATATACATGCTGTGATACTATATATGCTGTGATACTATATATATGCTGTGATACTATATACATGCTGTGATACTATATATGCTGTGATACTATATATATGCTGTGATACTATATATATGCTGTGATACTATATATGCTGTGATACTATATATATGCTGTGATACTATATATGCTGTGATACTATATATATGCTGTGATACTATATATATGCTGTGATACTATATATATGCTGTGATACTATATATGCTGTGATACTATATATGCTGTGATACTATATATATGCTGTGATACTATATATATGCTGTGATACTATATATATGCTGTGATACTATACATATGCTGTGATACTATATGCTGTGATACTATATATATGCTGTGATACTATATATGCTGTGATACTATATATATGCTGTGATACTATATATGCTGTGATACTATATATATGCTGTGATACTATATATATGCTGTGATACTATATATGCTGTGATACTATATATATATGCTGTGATACTATATATATGCTGTGATACTATATATGCTGTGATACTATATATGCTGTGATACTATATATGCTGTGATACTATATATATGCTGTGATACTATATATATGCTGTGATACTATATATATGCTGTGATACTATATATATACTGTGATACTATATGCTGTGATACTATATGCTGTGATACTATATATATGCTGTGATACTATATGCTGTGATACTATATATATGATGTGATACTATATATATGCTGTGATACTATATATATGCTGTGATACTATATATATGCTGTGATACTATATGCTGTGATACTATATGCTGTGATACTATATGCTGTGATACTATATATATGCTGTGATACTATATATATGCTGTGATACTATATATATGCTGTGATACTATATGCTGTGATACTATATATATGCTGTGATACTATATATATGCTGTGATACTATATGCTGTGATACTATATGCTGTGATACTATATATATGCTGTGATACTATATGCTGTGATACTATATGCTGTGATACTATATATATGCTGTGATACTATATATATGCTGTGATACTATATATATGCTGTGATACTATATATGCTGTGATACTATATATTTGCTGTGATACTATATATATGCTGTGATACTATATATGCTGTGATACTATATATGCTGTGATACTATATATGCTGTGATACTATATATATGCTGTGATACTATATATATGCTGTGATACTATATATGCTGTGATACTATATATGCTGTGATACTATATATGCTGTGATACTATATATATGCTGTGATACTATATATATGATGTGATACTATATATGCTGTGATACTATATATATGATGTGATACTATATGCTGTGATACTATATGCTGTGATACTATATATATGCTGTGATACTATATATATGCTGTGATACTATATATATGCTGTGATACTATATGCTGTGATACTATATATATGCTGTGATACTATATATATGCTGTGATACTATATGCTGTGATACTATATATATGCTGTGATACTATATATATGCTGTGATACTATATATATGCTGTGATACTATATATATATGCTGTGATACTATATACATGCTGTGATACTATATATGCTGTGATACTATATATTTGCTGTGATACTATATATATATGCTGTGATACTATATATGCTGTGATACTATATATGCTGTGATACTATATATGCTGTGATACTATATATATGCTGTGATACTATATATATGCTGTGATACTATATATGCTGTGATACTATATATGCTGTGATACTATATATATGCTGTGATACTATATATATGATGTGATACTATATATGCTGTGATACTATATATATGCTGTGATACTATATGCTGTGATACTATATGCTGTGATACTATATGCTGTGATACTATATATATGCTGTGATACTATATATGCTGTGATACTATATATGCTGTGATACTATATATATGCTGTAATACTATATATATGCTGTGATACTATATATGCTGTGATACTATATATGCTGTGATACTATATGCTGTGATACTATATATGCTGTGATACTATATGCTGTGATACTATATATGCTGTGATACTATATATATGCTGTGATACTATATATATGCTGTGATACTATATATATGCTGTGATACTATATATATGCTGTGATACTATATATGCTGTGATACTATATATATGCTGTGATACTATATGCTGTGATACTATATATATGCTGTGATACTATATATATGCTGTGATACTATATATGCTGTGATACTATATATATGCTGTGATACTATATGCTGTGATACTATATATATGCTGTGATACTATATATGATGTGATACTATATATATGCTGTGATACTATATATATGCTGTGATACTATTTGCTGTGATACTATATAGATGCTGTGATACTATATGCTGTGATACTATATATATGCTGTGATACTATATATATGCTGTGATACTATATATATGCTGTGATCTATATAGATGCTGTGATACTATATGCTGTGATACTATATATATACTGTGATACTATATATATGCTGTGATACTATATATATGCTGTGATACTATATATGCTGTGATACTATATATATGCTGTGATACTATATGCTGTGATACGATATATATGCTGTGATACTATATATGATGTGATACTATATATATGCTGTGATACTATATGCTGTGATACTATATGCTGTGATACTATATGCTGTGATACTATATATATGATGTGATACTATATGCTGTGATACTATATATATGCTGTGATACTATATATGCTGTGATACTATATATGCTGTGATACTATATGCTGTGATACTATATATGATGTGATACTATATATATGATGTGATACTATATATATGATGTGATACTATATATATGCTGTGATACTATATATGCTGTGATACTATATGCTGTGATACTATATATATGATGTGATACTATATATATGATGTGATACTATATATATGATGTGATACTATATATATACTGTGATACTATATATATGCTGTGATACTATATATATGCTGTGATACTATATATATGCTGTGATACTATATATGCTGTGATACTATATATGCTGTGATACTATATATGCTGTGATACTATATATGATGTGATACTATATATATGCTGTGATACTATATGCTGTGATACTATATATGATGTGATACTATATATATGCTGTGATACTATATATATGCTGTGATACTATATATGCTGTGATACTATATATATGCCGTGATACTATATATATGCTGTGATACTATATACTGTGATACTATATATATGCTGTGATACTATATGCTGTGATACTATATATATGCTGTGATACTATATGCTATGATACTATATATATGCTGTGATACTATATGATGTGATACTATTTGCTGTGATACTATATATGCTGTGATACTATATGCTGTGATACTATATGCTGTGATACTATATGCTGTGATACTATATATATGCTGTGATACTATATGCTGTGATACTATATATATGCTGTGATACTATATTCTGTGATACTATATGATGTGATACTATATGATGTGATACTATATGCTGTGATACTATATATATGCTGTAATACTATATGCTGTGATACTATATGCTGTGATACTATATATATGCTGTGACACTATATATATGCTGTGATACCATATGCTGTGATACTATATGCTGTGATACTATATATGATGTGATACTATATGCTGTGATACTATATGCTGTGATACTATATGCTGTGATACTATATATATGCTGTGATACAATATGCTGTGATACTATATATATGCTGTGATACTATATATATGCTGTGATACTATATGCTGTGATACTATATGCTGTGATACTATATATATGCTGTGATACTATATATATGCTGTGATACTATATATATGCTGTGATACTATATGCTGTGATACTATATATATGCTGTGATACTATATATATGCTGTGATACTATATATATGCTGTGATACAATATGCTGTGATACTATATATGCTGTGATACTATATATATGCTGTGATACTATTTGCTGTGATACTATATATATGCTGTGATACTATATGCTGTGATACTATATATATGCTGTGATACTATATATATGCTGTGATACTATATATATGCTGTGATACTATTTGCTGTGATACTATATAGATGCTGTGATACTATATATATGCTGTGATACTATTTGCTGTGATACTATATAGATGCTGTGATACTATATATATGCTGTGATACTATATATATGCTGTGATACTATATATATGCTGTGATACTATATATATGCTGTGATACTATATATATGCTGTGATACTATATGCTGTGATACTATATTTATGCTGTGATACTATATGCTGTGATACTATATATATGCTGTGATACTATATATGCTGTGATACTATATATATGCTGTGATACTATATATATGCTGTGATACTATATAGATGCTGTGATACTATATGCTGTGATACTATATATATGCTGTGATACTATTTGCTGTGATACTATATAGATGCTGTGATACTATATATATGCTGTGATACTATATGCTGTGATACTATATATATGCTGTGATACTATATATATGCTGTGATACTATATATATGCTGTGATACTATATATATGCTGTGATACTATATATATGCTGTGATACTATATGCTGTGATACTATATATATGCTGTGATACTATTTGCTGTGATACTATATAGATGCTGTGATACTATATAGATGCTGTGATACTATATATATGCTGTGATACTATATATGCTGTGATACTATATATATGCTGTGATACTATATATGCTGTGATACTATATATATGCTGTGATACTATTTGCTGTGATACTATATAGATGCTGTGATACTATATAGATGCTGTGATACTATATATATGCTGTGATACTATATGCTGTGATACTATATATATGCTGTGATACTATATGCTGTGATACTATATATATGCTGTGATACTATATATATGCTGTGATACTATATATATGCTGTGATACTATATATATGCTGTGATACTATATGCTGTGATACTATATATATGCTGTGATACTATATGCTGTGATACTATATATATGCTGTGATACTATATATATGCTGTGATACTATATATATGCTGTGATACTATATATATGCTGTGATACTATATGCTGTGATACTATATATGCTGTGATACTATATATATGCTGTGATACTATATGCTGTGATACTATATATGCTGTGATACTATATATATGTTGTGATACTATATATATGCGGTGATACTATATATATGCTGTGATACTATATATATGCTGTGATACTATATATGCTGTGATACTATATATATGCTGTGATACTATATATATGCTGTGATACTATATGCTGTGATACTATATATATGCTGTGATACTATATATATGCTGTGATACTATATGCTGTGATACTATATGCTGTGATACTATATATATGCTGTGATACTATATATATGCTGTGATACAATATGCTGTGATACTATATATATGCTGTGATACTATATATATGCTGTGATACTATATATATGCTGTGATACTATATGCTGTGATACTATATATATGCTGTGATACTATATATATGCTGTGATACTATATATGCTGTGATACTATATATATGCTGTGATACTATATGCTGTGATACTATATGCTGTGATACTATATGCTGTGATACTATATATATGCTGTGATACAATATGCTGTGATACTATATATATGCTGTGATACTATATATATGCTGTGATACTATATATATGCTGTGATACTATATATATGCTGTGATACAATATGCTGTGATACTATATATATGCTGTGATACTATATATATGCTGTGATACTATATATATGCTGTGATACTATATGTATGCTGTGATACTCTTTGCTGTGATACTATATGCTGTGATACTATATGCTGTGATACTATATATATGCTGTGATACTATATATATGCTGTGATACTATATATATGCTGTGATACAATATGCTGTGATACTATATATGCTGTGATACTATATATATGCTGTGATACTATATGCTGTGATACTATATATATGCTGTGATACTATATATATGCTGTGATACTATATATATGCTGTGATACTATATATATGCTGTGATACTATATATATGCTGTGATACTATATATATGCTGTGATACTATATGCTGTGATACTATATATATGCTGTGATACTATATATATGCTGTGATACTATTTGCTGTGATACTATATGCTGTGATACTATATATATGCTGTGATACTATATATATGCTGTGATACTATTTGCTGTGATACTATATGCTGTGATACTATATGCTGTGATACTATATATATGCTGTGATACTATATGCTGTGATACTATATATATGCTGTGATACTATATATATGCTGTGATACTATATATGCTGTGATACTATATATGCTGTGATACTATATATATGCTGTGATACTATATGCTGTGATACTATATATATGCTGTGATACTATATATGCTGTGATACTATATATATGCTGTGATACTATATATATGCTGTGATACTATATATATGCTGTGATACTATATATATGCTGTGATACTATATGATGTGATACTATATATATGCTGTGATACTATATATATGCTGTGATACTATATATATGCTGTGATACTATATGCTGTGAAACTATATATATGCTGTGATACTATATATATGCTGTGATACTATATATATGCTGTGATACTATATGCTGTGATACTATATATATGCTGTGATACTATATATATGCTGTGATACTATATATATACTGTGATACTATATATATACTGTGATACTATATATATACTGTGATACTATATACATGCTGTGATACTATATATATACTGTGATACTATATATATACTGTGATACTATATATATACTGTGATACTATATATATACTGTGATACTATATACATGCTGTGATACTATATATATACTGTGATACTATATATATACTGTGATACTATATATATACTGTGATACTATATATATACTGTGATACTATATATATACTGTGATACTATATATATACTGTGATACTATATATATACTGTGATACTATATATATACTGTGATACTATATATATACTGTGATACTATATGCCAAGCACGTATGAGATGTCGTTGTTTCGGAATTATTTATTATTTCGTAATACGAATTTACAAATGACGACTTATGTGGCTATGATTTTGTGAAATGGATATTTTTGTGACTAATTTCTGTTACATAACAGCGTTCAGATGAACCCTCAGCCTATTTAATTTTGAAGTCACTCAAAAGTGAGAAACTAAAAGTCCATTGATTTAGACATCCATGATTTGCAAACAGGAGGTGTTCGGACAGTTATGTGATCAGTCACCCAATCACGGACCTGTCAGTTTCTCCTATTCCATTGTCCTAGTTGCTGTATGCAAGTTTTTGATTTCCAATCAGCTTTCCAACATGTTATGATTCCATAATCTGAATCAACTACCTGATACCAACATAAAATTTTATGGCTGGATGAAAAGCCACATAAAAAATAAAGACACATAATTAGTTTAGCCCCATAACTCAGAGCCACTATGCTGCCATATATATCTACACATGTGTTATAATGTTTTTAATTGATATCACACGATGTTGGTTCACCCGAATAGACACCGAAGACGGTTCTGATGTCTGACGGATATGTCGTATTATATTTATAAAGTTATTGTTTCCATACGATGTTTTTTATTTTTGTGATATGAGCAATAGAGTTACCCCACGCAAACATTCCAATGATTGGAGTCTAAATATGAATGGAATACATTCTGGCATGTGTTCTTGGCATTTCAAAGGAATGGCTCTACCCTATACATTATGAATCTTAACCCCAAACAGATTGTTAAATTTTAGACTAGAACTTTTAAGCTATAGGTACACAAACCTCGAACTCGGTGGGTTCTATGAAGAACGTAACACACGTATAGGATTTCGTTCCAGATGCAACCAAAGAAGACTGGAACCAAACTGCCTGGTTCTAAGCTGATATTAGCTAGGTTCTGGGTATAATCCACATAATATTGACGGTTCTAAGCTGATATTAACTAGGTATGGAATACTATTAGGGCCACTTCCTAATGGCGCTTTCGGCGCGCGCCGAAAGCGACAAAAGGTGCGCCATTAGTAGCGCGCCGAAAGCGACAAAATATACGCCATTACGGCGCACTTTTTGTCGCTTTCGGCGCACTTTTTGTCGCTTTCGGCGCACTTTTTGTCGCTTTCGGCGCTTTCGGTGCGTTACCAATGGCGCACTTTTTGTCGCTTTCGGCGCGCGCCAAAAGCGCCATTAGGAAGTGGCCCTAATAGTATTCCATAGCTAGGTTCTGGGTATAGTCCACATACTATGGACGACACACTGCACCCCTCCGTTGACGTGCCTCTTTCTCCCGATGTTAACAGGAAATAGTACTTATGCACATGTGTTCGAAAATGTCAAGGAAAATTATATTTTGTCAACCCCCCCCCCAAATAGGTTCGAACTTCGATGATGAAAAGCAATATGAGATGTTTTCTTGAAGTTGAGGTATATGATCACACAACATGCGTACCCTGCGTTGGACGCAAGCCTGGGTTTAGTGTGCCTGTCATTAATTTTTGCAGAATGAAATCACCAGAGGGTGAATTTAGTGACGCTATCCAACATATCGAGCTGGCATCACTATATTCACCCATCAAAGCTCAGAGTGATCAGATATCGATTTTTGAAGTTTGTTATTTCTCGAGATGTGTAATAATATGTGGCCGAAAAACACGTGGTCAAACGGAGGGTCTCGGAAAAAATTGCGGATGAAGATGGATAACTCTATAAAATCAAGTGGTAATACCATCAAAATTCCTGATACTTTAGTGATAATACGGCCATATTTTGTTGAACAAATTGTTGATAAATAACAAGTTTTGGGAAATTTGATACCATAGTTGACAGCGGTTAGCATTATTTTGTTGCAATTATTGTTGTTGTTGTTGTTGTATCTTGATGGTATGGGGACAATGGGATTGAGTACCTTTAACACTGTCGTCTATATATGGGAAACCATTTAGTTAAGTTATTCCTGCAACCACTGCATGAGTTCCATGCAGCATGCTGTATAGGTAGCAGCTAATACTGGAATTAACGTCTGAAGCGACGGTTTAGAGATTATAGTGCGCGATGTGTAGGTTAATTTTCTGGCTCTGTTCAATCTGGAATAACCATCTGTCCTATAATATAAAACAAAGGTAAATTCACGGCTGAATTTTTTACGCCTGACTTGTATGAATGGAATTCCACAAATTAGCGCCATCAAGGTATCCGGTGCTGGAAGTTTGTCAAACATGTCAATCATCGAGTATGGGAATCTATCAAATTATCTCCTGTTCTATAATAATATATACCGACTAGCTCAGATTCATAATGATTAATGGTGAATTCAATACAACAAGAGGCAGATTCATAATGATTAATGGTGAATTCAATACAACAAGAAGCAGTTCGAGTGAGTAGACGATATAGTATAGGATTCATATATAAGTTCATTATTACGAGTGAGTAGACGATATAGTATAGGATTTATATATAAGTTCATTATTACGCGTGAGTAGACGATATAGTATAGGATTCATATATAAGTTCATTATTACGAGTGAGTAGACGATATAGTATAGGATTCATATATAAGTTCATTATTACGAGTGAGTAGACGATATAGTATAGGATTCATATATAAGTTCATTATTACGAGTGAGTAGACGATACAGTATAGGATTCATATATAAGTTCATTATTACGCGTGAGTAGACGATATAGTATAGGATTCATATATAAGTTCATTATTACGAGTGAGTAGACGATATAGTATAGGATTCATATATAAGTTCATTATTACGCGTGAGTAGACGATATAGTATAGGATTCATATATAAGTTCATTATTACGAGTGAGTAGACGATATAGTATAGGATTCATATATAAGTTCATTATTACGAGTGAGTAGACGATATAGTATAGGATTCATATATAAGTTCATTATTAGGCGTCAGTTAAAGGATATATTACAGCTCACGTGTTAATCTGTTAAGAATAGTTGGGTGAAAATAAGAAGAAGAAAATACCAACATAAGGTATGTACTTATAATCGTCAGACTCATATATATAGCGAAAACCCACAATACAAAACTATACAGAGTGGTGTATGTCTTTGCCCCCTCCCCCTCCCCGCGGTGTGCAATGTGGCCATGTGGCGGTGTCTATAGATCCGATAAAAACCAGCGCACCTGCAGACAGGCCCAAATTCGAGCTTGAATTCGGGGTTAACCTCAAATTTAGGCCATACCCAATTTCATAATTTCTTCTCTCCAATAGTATAAAATTATCACCCCAAATGTAAGTCGAAAATGTTCATGGATTAGTTACTCAGAAATATAGTCGGATCTGACCCATAATCGAACTTAATCATATAGAGCATACACCAAATGTAGTAAAACTTCTACAGACCGAGATATAATATGCTTTTATTTCGGTCAAACTAAATGATAAGTTAGTACAAAAACTCAATGCATGTCCAGTTGAAGAATGTGTATGGCAAACGGCTAATAAACCAATAAACCAATAAACACACGGTAATACATACACACGGTAATGATTCTACCGCTACTATTTTGGTTTCGGGGGTAAAACATATTTGATTCGAGTCGAGAATCCATCTATCTAATTAAGCTCAGAGTTATTAGATATCGATTTTTGAGATCTATTATTTTTCACCATCGGGACTTAATAGTGGCCCAGTAAAACGTCGACGTGTCGACGGTCTCGAACAAAATTGCGGATGAAGATGGATAACTCTAAAATAAAGTGGTAACATGTGCACGGCCAAATTTCGTGATATTCAAATGATAATACGGCTATAATTCGTTGAACAACATGTGGATAAATAACACGTTTTGGGATATTTGATACCATAGTTGACAGCGGTTAGCATTATTTTGTTGTAATTAATAGATTCTGATAACTAAAGCGTATTTTGGAGAAATATGCTGATGTTGTTGTTGTTAAAACTTGATGATATGGGGACCATCGGATGGGTTTGAGTACCTTTAACTGCTTGGTGATATACAGCCCAACAGAGAACATCAAATCAGCTGTATATCGCTCAAATGAATTGCAAGTATAACCATGTAAAGATATGTTTACATAATAGTTCACACTTATAAATCCCACGCCACATAAGTTTCCACAAATTACATGAGATTATATGGGTTCAAACGGCCGACATCACAAATTACATGAGATTATATGAGATTACATGAGATTATATGGGTTCAAACGGCCGACATCACAAATTACATGAGATTATATGGGTTCAAACGGCCGACATCACAAATTACATGAGATTATATGGGTTCAAACGGCCGACATCACAAATTACATGAGATTATATGGGTTCAAACGGCCGACATTTCATTACATGAGATTATATGGGTTCAAACGGCCGACATTTCATTACATGAGATTATATGGGTTCAAACGGCCGACATTTCATTACATGAGATTATATGGGTTCAAACGGCCGACATTTCTCGTTCGACTGATTTATGGATTTATCGGCAGTATATACCACGTCGAGCCGAATATATTAGTTTCGTTATGATGTTCGCTATACCTTATGAAACTTCTGATATTGGTATTCAGCCCCCCCCCCCCCACCCTATTGTCACGTCCCTAAGCTACGTAGAATTACCGCCCACTAGCCACATAATGGATGTTTAGTAGATATATATCACAGTAAGGTAAGTGTAGATATTTATTCGTTTCGCGGCATAAATACGATGCATGGTACATCAGTCGTCACATCAGTATTCTGACTTTCGATCGGGTTTAAGGTAAAAATGGTGGACTTGCGCGATTGTGTAATTAAAAGTGAAATTTTAACATTTTTGGGCCCCCCCTAGAAGACCCCTTCTTATATGAAAATGCCAGGAAATTTCCGTTCTTAAGTTGTTTTTATGATCAGTGAATACAGGAGACTACTCCAGGAAAAAATGGTGGACTTGCACGATTGTGTAATTAAAAGTGAAATTTTGACATTTGTGTCCCCCCCCCCCCCCACTAGAAGACCCCTTCTTATTTGAAAACGCCAGGAAATTTGCGTTCTTAAGTTGCGTTTTTAATATCAGTGAATACAGTAGACCATTTCAGGAAAAAATGGTGGACTTGCGCGATTGTGTAATTAAAAGTGAAATTTTGACAGTTTTGGGTCCCCCTAGAAGACCCCTTCTTATTTGAAAACGCCCGGAAATTTCCGTTCTTAAGTTATGTTTTTATGATCAGTGAACATAGTAGAGTATTCAATGTAAAGATGGTGGACTTGCGCGATAGTGTAATTAAACGTCATTTTTGGGGTTTTGGAGGGCCATCTGGCCCCTAAACGCCAGGAATGCGCAACTTAAGAAATTAGTTTTCCGTAATGATCTATCACCGCCAACAAATCGAGAGCATCAAACCTTCCTTACGCGATAGTGTAATTAAAAACCTCCTGGCTCCCGAACAATTATATGAGTTTCGTATAAACCTAATTTAGCGACGAAAATATTGATTTTGGAAATAAAAATATTACGATTTCAAACTACGCGCCATGTTTTTGACCTTCACAGGAGAAGACGCAGGTTGCAGGATGAACCGGAAGTTCAATTGATGCCTGCAATCTCTTCCATCGAACAATCTCACCCCCTATAATAATACTTGACGCTTTATGAATCTTGTTTCTTCTCTTTTTTTTCCAAATTGGTTATAGCGGGACTTCCTTTTGCATGTAACATGTTTTGTTCGCAACTCAATAATGTTCGTCGTAAACGGCCGTCGATAAAAGACACCCAACATGTGAGATTTCAAGAACGGTAACTCGTAATGGCATAATTCGCCATTTTATGACTCCAGCCATAAATTCATTTATATTAAATAATTAAATTTGACTTTTATGATGGCCTGTTAACCGGAACGTTTTCAGTAGACATCGTCGACTCAAATACGTTATTTTAAAATATAATATTGATATTAGATCGCAATTGTTACCGGGAATTTATTGAAATTGGCGTACAGTACCCCTTTAATCATATAGAGTAAACACCAAATTTAGTAAAACTTCTACAGACCGAGATATAATATGCTTTTATTTCGGTCAAACTAAATGATAAGTTAGTACAAAAACTCAATGCATGTCCACTTGAAGAATGTGTATGGCAAACGGCTAAGATTGTCCAAATTCCAATAACCTGCACCGACTATGCACCTGAACTATACACACAGGTGTAAGCATTTATAGTCGTTTATTCGGGACGAATAAATGACCAATCAAATTAAGCTCGGAGTTATTAGACATCGATTTTTGAAATCTATTATTTATCACCATCGAGACTTATAGTGGCCCAGTAAAAAGTCGACGTTCCGACGGTCTCGAACAAAATTGCGGATGAAAATGGATAACTCTAAAATAAAGTGGTAACACGGCCAAATTTCGTGATATTCAAATGATAATATACGGCTATAATTCGTTGAACAACATGTGGATCAATAACACGTTTTGGGATATTTTATAACATAGTTGACAGCGGTTAACATTATTTTGTTGCAATTAATAGATTCTGATAACTAAAGCGTATTTTGGAGAAATATGCTGATGTTGTTGTTGAAACTTGACGATATGGGGACCATCGGGTGGGGTTGAGTACCTTTAACTGCTTGGTGATATACAGCCCAACAGAGAACATCAAATCAGATGTATATCGCTCAAATGAATTGCAAGTATAACCATGTAAAGATATGTTTACATAATAGTTCACACTTATAAATCCCACGCCACATAAGTTTCCACAAATTACATGAGATTATATGGGTTCAAACGGTCGACATTTCTCGTTCGACTGATTTATGGATTTATCGGCAGTATATACCACGTCGAGCCGAATATATTAGTTTCGTTATGATGTTCGCTATGTTTAGGTCGGATGTATATTTTAAAGTCTGGTGAGTTTTAGTAATTCGTGTAATTATGATTTATGCTTCACGATTAACCCTGCTATGACTGGAGCTTCCTGAAATTTTACGAAACCCATGTGCCAATGTATCCTCTTATATAGGGAACCTCGCATATATAAGAGAATACATTGGTTTAACAATGTGTACCTTGATCTTGTAGGCCAGTGCATTCTCTAATATATATATATATATATACGAGGCTCGCTGTGTAAGCATATCCAGTCACGACATGGTTAATAATATTGATGCACACATGCACATATACATAACAGCCCACGCACAGATACCTAACAACCCACGCATATATACATAAAAGCCCACGCACACATACCTAACAACCAACGCACAGATACCTAACATCCCACGCATAAATACCTAACAGCCCATGCATATATACCTAACAACCCACGCACATATATACCTAACAGCACACGCACATATACCTAACAGCACACGCACATATACCTAACAGCACACGCACATATACCTAACAGCACACGCACATATACCAAAAACATCCTATGTACATATACCTACCAACCCACGCACATATATGTTACAGCCCACGCTCATATACCTAACAACACATGCACATATACATAAAAGCCCATGCACAGATAACTAACAGGCCACCCACATATATACCTAATAACACACGCACATATATACCTAACATTCCACACGCACAGATACATACCAATCCACGCACCCATTCATTGTACAGATACCTAACCACGCATCTATACCTAACAGCCCATGCACATATACCCAACAGTCCACGCACAGATGCATACCAGCCAACGCACATATACCCAACAGTCCACGCACAGATGCATAACAGCTAACGCACAGATACCTAACAGCCCACGCACAGATGCATAACAGCCAACGCACATATACATAACAAAAAACGCACATATACCTAGCAGCACACGCACATATACCTATAACAGCCCATGCACATATACCTACCAACCCACGCACATATATGTTACAGCCCACGCTCATATATGTTACAGCCCACGCTCATATACCTAACAGCACACGCACATATACCAAAAACATCCTATGAAAATATACCTACCAACCCACGCACATATATGTTACAGCCCACGCTCATATACCTAACAACACATGCACAGATACATAAAAGCCCACGCACAGATAACTAACAGGCCACGCACATATATACCTAATAACACACGCACATATATACCTAACATTCCACACGCACAGATACATACCAATCCACGCACCCATTCATTGTACAGATACCTAACCACGCATCTATACCTAACAGCCCATGCACATATACCCAACAGTCCACGCACAGATGCATACCAGCCAACGCACATATACCCAACAGTCCACGCACAGATGCATAACAGCTAACGCACATATACCTAACAGCCCACGCACAGATGCATAACAGCCAACGCACATATACATAACAAAAAACGCACATATACCTAGCAGCACACGCACATATGTGTTACAGCCCACGCTCATATATACCTAACATTCCACACGCACAGATACATACCAATCCACGCACCCATTCATTGTACAGATACCTAACCACGCACATATACCTAACAGCCCATGCACATATAGTCAACAGTCCACGCATAGATGCATACCAGCCAACGCACATATACCCAACAGCCCACGCACAGATGCATAACAGCCAACGCACAGATACCTAACAGCCCACGCACAGGTGCATAACACCCAATGCACAGATACCTAACAGCCCACGCATAGATACATAACAACCAACGCACATATACCTAACAGCACACGCACAGATGCATAACAGCCAACTCACAGATACCTAACAGCCCACGCACATATGCATAACAGCCCACGCACATATACATAACAGCCAACGAACAGATACCTAACAGCCCACGCACATATACATAACAGCCAACGCACAGATACCTAACAGCCCACGTACAAATGCATAACAACCAACGCACAGATACCTAACAGCCCACGCACAGATGCATAACCGCCCACGCACAGATACCTAATAGTCCACGAACAGATGCATAACAGACAATGCACAGATACCTAACAGCCAACGTACATATACCTAACAGCCCACGCACAAATACCTAACAACCCACGCACATATACATAACAGCCCACGCACAGATACCTAACAGCCAACGTACAGATACCTAACAGCCCACGCACAAATACCTAACAACCCACGCACATATACATAACAACCCATGCACATACACATAACAACCCACGCACATATACCTAACAGCACACGCACATATACCTAACAGCACACGCACATATACCTAACAGCACACGCACATATACCTAACAGCCCACGCACATATACCTAACAGCACACGCACATATACCTAACAGCACACGCACATATACCTAACAGCACACACACATATACCTAACAGCACACGCACATATACCAAAAACATCCTATGTACATATACCTACCAACCCACGCACATATATGTTACAGCCCACGCTCATATACCTAACAACACATGCACAGATACATAAAAGCCCACGCACAGATAACTAACAGGCCACGCACATATATACCTAATAACACACGCACATATATACCTAACAGTACACACATATACATACCAATCCACGCACCTATTAATTGTACAGATACCTAACCCACGCATCTATACCTAACAGCCCATGCACATATACCCAACAGTCCACGCATAGATGCATAACAGCCAACGCACATATACCCAACAGTCCACGCACAGCTGCATAACAGCCAACGCACATATACCCAACAGTCCACGCACAGATGCATAACAGCCAACGCACATATACCCAACAGTCCACGAACAGATGCATAACAGCTAACGCACAGATACCTAACAGCCCACGCACAGATGCATAACAGCCAACGCACATATACATGACAAAAAACGCACATATACCTAGCAGCACACGCACATATACCTAACAGCACACGCACATATATGTTACAGCCCACAGCACATGCACAGATACATAAAAGCCCACGCACAGATAACTAACAGGCCACGCACATATACATAATAACACACGCACATATATACCTAACAGTACACACACACAGATACATACCAATCCACGCACCTATTCATTGTACATATACCTAACCCACGCATCTATACCTAACAGCCCATGCACATATAGTCAACAGTCCACGCATAGATGCATACCAGCCAACGCACATATACCCAACAGCCCACGCACAGATGCATAACAGCCAACGCACAGATACCTAACAGCCCACACACAGATGCATAACACCCAACGCACAGATACCTAACAGCCCACGTATTGATACATAACCAACGCACAGATACCTAACAGCCCACGCACATATGTATAACAGCCAACGCGCAGCTACCTAACAGCCCACGCACAGATGCATAACAGCCCACGCACAGATACATAACAGCCAAACGCACAGATACCTAACAGCCCACGCACATATACATAACAGCCAACGCACAGATACCTAACAGCCCACGCACAAATGCATAACAGCCAACGCACATATACCTAACAGCCCACGCACAGATGCATAACCGCCCACGCACAGATACATAATAGTCCACGTACAGATGCATAACATCCAACGCACAGATACCTAACAGCCCACCCACATATACATAACAGCCCATGCACAGATACCTAACAACCCACGTACATATACATAACAGCCCACTCACATATACATAACACCCCATGCACAGATGCATAACAGCCAAGGCACAGATACATAACAGCCCACGCACAGATACCTAACAGCCCACGCACAGATGCATAACAGCCAACACACATATACCTAACAGCCCACGCACAGATGCATAACCGCCCACGCACAGATACCTAATAGTCCACGCACAGATGCATAACAGCCAACGCACAGATACCTAACAGCCAACGCACATATAAAAAACAGCCCACGCACATATACATAACAGCCATTGCACAGATACCTAACAACCCACGTAAATATACATAACAGCCCACTCACATATTCATAACAGCCAAAGCACAGATGCATAACAGCCAACGCACAGATACCTAACAACCCACGCACATATGCATAACAGCCAACGCACAGATACCTAACAGCCCACGCACAGCTGCATAACAGCCAACGTACATATACATAACAGCCCACGCACATATGCATAACAGCCATGAGAGAGATATCTTTACCCCACGCACATATACATAACAGCCCATGCAAATATACATAACAGCCCACGCACATATACATAACAACCCACGCACATATACCTAACAGCACACGCACATATACCTAACAGCACACGCACATATACCTATAACAGCCTATGTACATATACCTACCAACCCACGCAAATATATGTTACAGCCCACGCTCATATACCTAACAACACATGCACATATACATAAAAGCCCACGCACAGATAACTAACAGGCCACGCACATATACCTAATAACACACGCACATATATACCTAACATTCCACACACACATCCATTCCACACCCACGCATCTATACCGAACAGCCCATGCATATATACCCAACAGTCCACGCACAGATGCATAACAGCCAACGCACATATACCCAACAGTCCACGCACAGATGCATAACATCTAACGCACAGATACCCAACAGCCCACGCACAGATGCATAACAGCCAACGCACATATACATGACAAAAACGCACATATACCTAGCAGCACACGCACATATACCTAACAACACACGCACATATATGTTACAGCCCACAGCACATGCACAGATACATAAAAGCCCACGCACAGATAACTAACAGGCCACGCACATATACATAATAACACACGCACATATATACCTAACAGTACACACAGATACATACCAATCCACGCACCTATTAATTGTACAGATACCTAACCCACGCATCTATACCTAACAGCCCATGCACATATAGTCAACAGTCCACGCATAGATGCATACCAGCCAACGCACATATACCCAACAGCCCACGCACAGATGCATAACAGCCAACGCACAGATACCTAACAGCCCACACACAGATGCATAACACCCAACGCACAGATACCTAACAGCCCACGCATTGATACATAACAACCAACGCACAGATACCTAACAGCCCACGCACATATGTATAACAACCAACGCACAGCTACCTAACATCCCACGCACAGATGCATAACAGCCAACGCACAGCTACCTAACAGCGCACGCACAGATGCATAACATCCCACGCACAGATACATAACAGCCAAACGCACAGATACCTAACAGCCCACGCACAAATGCATAACAGCCAACGCACATATACCTAACAGCCCACGCACAAATGCATAACAGCCAACGCACATATACCTAACAGCCCACGCACAGATGCATAACCGCCCACGCACATATACCTAATAGTCCACGTACAGATGCACAACATCCAACGCACAGATACCTAACAGCCCACCCACATATACATAACAGCCCATGCACAGATACCTAACAACCCACGTATATATACATAACAGCCCACTCACATATACATAACAGCCCATGCACAGATGCATAACAGCCAAAGCACAGATACATAACAGCCCACGCACAGATACCTAACAGCCCACGCACAGATGCATAACAGCCAACACACATATACCTAACAGCCCACGCACAGATGCATAACCGCCCACGCACAGATACCTAATAGTCCACGCACAGATGCATAACAGCCAACGCACATATACATAACAGCCCACGCACATATACATAACAACCCACGCACATATACCTAACAGCCCACGCACATATACTGAACAGCACACGCACATATACCTATAACAGCCTATGTACATATACCTACCAACCCACGCACATATATGTTACAGCCCACGCTCATAGACCTAACAGCACATGCACAGATACATAAAAGCCCACGCACAGATAACTAACAGGCCACGCGCATATACCTAATAACACACGCACATATATACCTAACATTCCACACGCACAGATACATACCAATTCACGCACCGATTCATTGTACAGATACCTAACCACGCATCTATACCGAACAGCCCATGCACATATACCCAACAGTCCACGCACAGATGCATAACAGCCAACGCACAGATACCTAACAGCCAACGCACAGATAAAAAACAGCCCACGCACATATACATAACAGCCATTGCACAGATACCTAACAACCCACGTAAATATACATAACAGCCCACTCACATATTCATAACAGCCAAAGCACAGATGCATAACAGCCAACGCACAGATACCTAACAACCCACGCACATATGCATAACAGCCAACGCACAGATACCTAACAGCCCACGCACAGCTGCATAACAGCCAACGTACATATACATAACAGCCCACGCACATATGCATAACAGCCATGAGAGAGATATCTTTACCCCACGCACATATACATAACAGCCCATGCAAATATACATAACAGCCCACGCACATATACATAACAACCCACGCACATATACCTAACAGCACACGCACATATACCTAACAGCACACGCACATATACCTATAACAGCCTATGTACATATACCTACCAACCCACGCAAATATATGTTACAGCCCACGCTCATATACCTAACAACACATGCACATATACATAAAAGCCCACGCACAGATAACTAACAGGCCACGCACATATACCTAATAACACACGCACATATATACCTAACATTCCACACACACATCCATTCCACACCCACGCATCTATACCGAACAGCCCATGCATATATACCCAACAGTCCACGCACAGATGCATAACAGCCAACGCACATATACCCAACAGTCCACGCACAGATGCATAACATCTAACGCACAGATACCCAACAGCCCACGCACAGATGCATAACAGCCAACGCACATATACATGACAAAAACGCACATATACCTAGCAGCACACGCACATATACCTAACAACACACGCACATATATGTTACAGCCCACAGCACATGCACAGATACATAAAAGCCCACGCACAGATAACTAACAGGCCACGCACATATACATAATAACACACGCACATATATACCTAACAGTACACACAGATACATACCAATCCACGCACCTATTAATTGTACAGATACCTAACCCACGCATCTATACCTAACAGCCCATGCACATATAGTCAACAGTCCACGCATAGATGCATACCAGCCAACGCACATATACCCAACAGCCCACGCACAGATGCATAACAGCCAACGCACAGATACCTAACAGCCCACACACAGATGCATAACACCCAACGCACAGATACCTAACAGCCCACGCATTGATACATAACAACCAACGCACAGATACCTAACAGCCCACGCACATATGTATAACAACCAACGCACAGCTACCTAACATCCCACGCACAGATGCATAACAGCCAACGCACAGCTACCTAACAGCCCACGCACAGATGCATAACATCCCACGCACAGATACATAACAGCCAAACGCACAGATACCTAACAGCCCACGCACAAATGCATAACAGCCAACGCACATATACCTAACAGCCCACGCACAAATGCATAACAGCCAACGCACATATACCTAACAGCCCACGCACAGATGCATAACCGCCCACGCACATATACCTAATAGTCCACGTACAGATGCACAACATCCAACGCACAGATACCTAACAGCCCACCCACATATACATAACAGCCCATGCACAGATACCTAACAACCCACGTATATATACATAACAGCCCACTCACATATACATAACAGCCCATGCACAGATGCATAACAGCCAAAGCACAGATACATAACAGCCCACGCACAGATACCTAACAGCCCACGCACAGATGCATAACAGCCAACACACATATACCTAACAGCCCACGCACAGATGCATAACCGCCCACGCACAGATACCTAATAGTCCACGCACAGATGCATAACAGCCAACGCACATATACATAACAGCCCACGCACATATACATAACAACCCACGCACATATACCTAACAGCCCACGCACATATACTGAACAGCACACGCACATATACCTATAACAGCCTATGTACATATACCTACCAACCCACGCACATATATGTTACAGCCCACGCTCATAGACCTAACAGCACATGCACAGATACATAAAAGCCCACGCACAGATAACTAACAGGCCACGCGCATATACCTAATAACACACGCACATATATACCTAACATTCCACACGCACAGATACATACCAATTCACGCACCGATTCATTGTACAGATACCTAACCACGCATCTATACCGAACAGCCCATGCACATATACCCAACAGTCCACGCACAGATGCATAACAGCCAACGCACAGATACCTAACAGCCAACGCACAGATAAAAAACAGCCCACGCACATATACATAACAGCCATTGCACAGATACCTAACAACCCACGTAAATATACATAACAGCCCACTCACATATTCATAACAGCCAAAGCACAGATGCATAACAGCCAACGCACAGATACCTAACAACCCACGCACATATGCATAACAGCCAACGCACAGATACCTAACAGCCCACGCACAGCTGCATAACAGCCAACGTACATATACATAACAGCCCACGCACATATGCATAACAGCCATGAGAGAGATATCTTTACCCCACGCACATATACATAACAGCCCATGCAAATATACATAACAGCCCACGCACATATACATAACAACCCACGCACATATACCTAACAGCACACGCACATATACCTAACAGCACACGCACATATACCTATAACAGCCTATGTACATATACCTACCAACCCACGCAAATATATGTTACAGCCCACGCTCATATACCTAACAACACATGCACATATACATAAAAGCCCACGCACAGATAACTAACAGGCCACGCACATATACCTAATAACACACGCACATATATACCTAACATTCCACACACACAGATACATACCAATCCACGCACCTATTCATTGTACATATACCTAACCCACGCATCTATACCGAACAGCCCATGCATATATACCCAACAGTCCACGCACAGATGCATAACAGCCAACGCACATATACCCAACAGTCCACGCACAGATGCATAACATCTAACGCACAGATACCTAACAGCCCACGCACAGATGCATAACAGCCAACGCACATATACATGACAAAAACGCACATATACCTAGCAGCACACGCACATATACCTAACAACACACGCACATATATGTTACAGCCCACAGCACATGCACAGATACATAAAAGCCCACGCACAGATAACTAACAGGCCACGCACATATACATAATAACACACGCACATATATACCTAACAGTACACACAGATACATACCAATCCACGCACCTATTAATTGTACAGATACCTAACCCACGCATCTATACCTAACAGCCCATGCACATATAGTCAACAGTCCACGCATAGATGCATACCAGCCAACGCACATATACCCAACAGCCCACGCACAGATGCATAACAGCCAACGCACAGATACCTAACAGCCCACACACAGATGCATAACACCCAACGCACAGATACCTAACAGCCCACGCATTGATACATAACAACCAACGCACAGATACCTAACAGCCCACGCACATATGTATAACAACCAACGCACAGCTACCTAACATCCCACGCACAGATGCATAACAGCCAACGCACAGCTACCTAACAGCCCACGCACAGATGCATAACATCCCACGCACAGATACATAACAGCCAAACGCACAGATACCTAACAGCCCACGCACAAATGCATAACAGCCAACGCACATATACCTAACAGCCCACGCACAAATGCATAACAGCCAACGCACATATACCTAACAGCCCACGCACAGATGCATAACCGCCCACGCACAGATACCTAATAGTCCACGTACAGATGCACAACATCCAACGCACAGATACCTAACAGCCCACCCACATATACATAACAGCCCATGCACAGATACCTAACAACCCACGTACATATACATAACAGCCCACTCACATATACATAACAGCCCATGCACAGATGCATAACAGCCAAAGCACAGATACATAACAGCCCACGCACAGATACCTAACAGCCCACGCACAGATGCATAACAGCCAACACACATATACCTAACAGCCCACGCACAGATGCATAACCGCCCACGCACAGATACCTAATAGTCCACGCACAGATGCATAACAGCCAACGCACAGACACCTAACAGCCAACGCACAGATAAAAAACAGCCCACGCACATATACATAACAGCCATTGCACAGATACCTAACAACCCACGTAAATATACATAACAGCCCACTCACATATTCATAACAGCCAAAGCACAGATGCATAACAGCCAACGCACAGCTACCTAACAACCCACGCACATATGCATAACAGCCAACGCACAGATACCTAACAGCCCACGCACAGCTGCATAACAGCCAACGTACATATACATAACAGCCCACGCACATATGCATAACAGCCATGAGAGAGATATCTTTACCCCACGCACATATACATAACAGCCCATGCAAATATACATAACAGCCCACGCACATATACATAACAGCCCATGCACAGATACCTAACAGCCCGCGCACAGATACATAACAGCACATGCACATATACAAAACAGCCCACGCACATATACATAACAGCCCACGCACATATACATAACAACCCACGCACATATACCTAACAGCCCACGCACATATACTTAACAGCACACGCACATATACCTATAACAGCCTATGTACATATACCTACCAACCCACGCACATATATGTTACAGCCCACGCTCATAGACCTAACAGCACATGCACAGATACATAAAAGCCCACGCACAGATAACTAACAGGCCACGCACATATACCTAATAACACACGCACATATATACCTAACATTCCACACGCACAGATACATACCAATTCACGCACCGATTCATTGTACAGATACCTAACCACGCATCTATACCGAACAGCCCATGCACATATACCCAACAGTCCACGCACAGATGCATAACAGCCAAAGCACATATACCCAACAGTCCACACACAGATGCATAACAGCTAACGCACATATACCTAACAGCCCACGCACAGACGCATAACAGCCAACGCACATATACATAACAAAAAACGCACATATACCTAGCAGCACACGCACATATACTTAACAGCACACGCACATATACCTATAACAGCCCATGCACATATACCTACCAACCCACGCACATATATGTTACAGCCCACGCTCATATACCTAACAGCACATGTACAGATGCATAAAAGCCCACGCGCAGATAACTAACAGGCCACACACATATACCTAATAACACACGCACAGATACATAAAAGCCCACGCACAGATAACTAACAGGCCACACACATATACCTAATAACACACGCACATATATACCTAACAGTACACACACAGATACATACCAATCCACGCACCTATTCATTGTACAGATACCTAACCCACGCATCTATACCTAACAGCCCATGCACATATACTCAACACGCAAAGATGCATACCAGCCAGCGCACATATACCCAACAGTCCACGCACAGATGCATAACAGCCAACGCACAGATACCTAACAGCCCATGTACAGATGCATAACAGCCAACGCACATATACCTAACAGCCCACGCACATATGAATAACAGCCAACGCACAGATACCTAACAGCCCACACACAGATGCATAACAACCAACGCACATATACCTAACAGCCCACGCACAGATGCATAACAGCCAACGCACAGATACCTAACAGCCCACGCACAGATGCATAACAGCCAACGCACATATACATAACAGACCACGCACAGATGCATAACAGCCAACGCACAGATACCTAACAGCCCACGCACAGATGCATAACCGCCCACGCACAGATACCTAATAGTCCACGCACAGATGCATAACAGCCAATGCACAGATACCTAACAGCCAACGCACAGATACCTAACAGCCCACGCACATATACATAACAGCCCATGCACAGATACCTAACAATCCACGTACATATACATAACAGCCCACTCACATATACATAACAGCCCATGTACATATACATAACAGCCCACGCACATATACATAACAGCCCACGCACATATACATAACAGCCCATGTACAGATACCTAACAGCCCACGCACATATACATAACACCCCATGCACATATGCATAACAGCCCACGCACATGCATATACATAACAACCCACATACATATACATAACAACCCACGCACATATACCTAACAGCACACGCACAGATAACTAACAGACCGCGCACATATACATAACAACACACGCACATATATACCTAACAGTCCACACACACAGATACACCCTAATCCACGCAGTGGCACGCATATATTCATTGTACAGATACCTAACCCACGCATCTATACCTAACAGCCCATGCACATATATATATATATATATACCCAACAGCCAACGCACAGATACCCAACAGCCCACGCACATATACATAACAACCCACACACAAGGTTTTTTTTTAACTTAACATCAATAAGTTCATGATAATGCAACGCTCGGGATCTAAATAAATATACGGATACTCGTGTTAAAGTGATGTGAAACACTCCGGTGGGGTGATCAAATAGAAATGGAGAATAATCTTGTTCAAAGTAGTTATCTTTACAAATAGTATATCTTAATTGACAACACACACCGCCATTCTTTTATATTTAATTAAATGAAGTGACTGCCGATGGCGAAATCGTTTTCGTTAGTTTATCGCCGATAGAAGCGTCCCGATTCGAGTAGTATCGTCATCATCATCAACATCATCACCATCGTCATCATCATGATCACCATCATGATCATCATGATCATGGTCATGATCATCATCACCACCACCACCACCACCACCACCACCACCACCACCATCGTCATCATCATCATTATCATCATCATCATCATCATCATCATCATCATCATCATCATCATCATCATCACCACCACCACCACCACCACCACCACCACCATCGTCATCATCATCATCATCATCATCATCTTCATCATCATCATCATCATCACCACCACCACCACCACCATCACCACCATCGTCATCATCATCATCATCATCATCATCATCACCACCACCATCATCATCATCATCATTATCATCATCATCATCATCATCATTATCATCATCATCATCATCATCATCACCACCACCATCATCACCACCACCACCACCACCACCACCACCACCATCGTCATCATCGTCATTATCATCATCATCATCATCATCATCATCATCATCATCATCATCATCATCACCACCATCGTCATCATCATCATCATCATCACCACCATCGTCATTATCATCATCATCATCATCGTCGTCGTCGTCGTCATCGTCATCGTCATCATCGTCGTCGTCGACGACATCATCATCGTCGTCGTCATCGTCGTCATCATCATCATCAGCATCATCATCATCTTCATCATCATCATCCGATCATCCATTCAATCACCATCACCATCACCGTCCTCTGAGACCACCACTACCTGCATGTCAGAAAATCAAAAAGTTCCCATCACGTTTTGAACTGTAGCACTTACACCGCGGAATGGGAGCTGGATGGATCCTATATGGTAGTGACTCAGTGATCTCGCTTATAATATGTAAAATGTATCAAGTGGCGGCCGCGCCAGTTATAGCTAAACCAATAATGGTATCTAATTTCTGAGAAAATGTATATATAGCAATATGAGACTACGAATTAAAACCGTGTCCACCACACAACCTGTTCACCCATCTCTGATATGATCTGATATCAATGACATCAATGCATTGGGGGTTCGAAATATTGTGTTGGTATGACATTGTGGTAACATATGCATGGGCCGAATATGAGAAGCACTGTATTCTATATATATATACGCCATACGTATATACACCGGCCGTATTACGGCGGCCAGGGGCGGCGGAGCCGGGGGGGGGGGGGGGGGCACATGGGGCACGTGCCCCCCACTTTCCCCCCACTTTCCCCCCAATTATGGGTACATAATCTTCCAATACTAAATACATTGGACAAAATAATTTTTTATTCCCAAGAAAACATTCCATTAGTAGACAAAATTGTGTTTAATCTTATCAGTTATGCCACTATGGCTAGCAAGATAGATAGTTAATCCCTTGGTCAGTATTGACACTGTGTCACTGTGAGTAATTGCCCTCTGTGAATTTAACTACAGACTTTGAGTTCTTTGTAGAGCTCATGTCTTCTGGGGGCACCATCATAGCCATGTCTTGGATGCAGCAGCTTGTCTAATTAAAATCACATTCATCATACCAATCAAAGGTTTAAATTTGAGTGTCTTCGATAAAAGTGCAAAACTGGGGCTTGGCAGGTATACAATTTCATGCCAAGGTGGTCAAACTCCTGATATGAGATCACTTGCTATATACAATATCACATTATATCAGTTGATGCTGAGTATTCATTGGAATAACTTGACTATGATTTTTATCAACTCAGCTAATTCGTTATTACCGAGAAATAAGAAGAGTTAGAATAATTATTTTCTACATGAAGTTTACTGTGTACATGCAAGTGTTTGTGTACATATATATATATTACTAGAAGGTGACCCGACTTCGTCCGGGCTTTGACCTTGAATTGTCCGTTTTGAAGGTCAAGTGGTGTCACGATTTGACCAGTCCAAAACACTGCCCGGACAAAAGTACCCGACAAACGTGCCCGTCGAAATCCATCCGGTTTTACCCGATTTGACCTTCAATAGATCATTTTGAAGGTCGAGATCAGGTCGGGGTCCCGACTCGACCCGTCAAAAACACTCAGTGGACAAAAGGAACCCTATGTATCAACTTTCGTGGAAATCCCATCAAAATTCGCGATTTGACCTTGAATTGACCCCCCGATTTCAAGGTCAAGGTCACATCGCACGGACAGATGAATATGCTTATGAGACTCCCCATATGAAAGTACCCCCACATACCAAGTTTCCCGTGATATTCGGGCGTTTGACCTTGAAATGACCCGATTTCAAGGTCAAGGTCACGTCGCACGGGCAAATTAATAGGCCTATGGCACTGCCCGGCCGAAAATACCCCCACATACCAAGTTTAATCGAAATCCCGTGATATTCGTGCGTTTGACCTTGAAATGACCCGATTTCAAGGTCAAGGTCACGTCGCACGGGCAAATTAATAGGCCTATGTCACTCCCCGGCCGAAAATACCCCACGTACCAAGTTTCATCGAAATCGGCTCGGCCGTTTTCGAGTCCATTGGAAACAGACACACACACACACAGACACACACACAGACAGATCTTCCAAAATATATAATAGATAGTGTTATTTAATATTCAAAGTTACTTGTGATTATTGTTTCTTCGATACCAACGGTTGTCGTATGTGGAGTGAATTGGATTATACAGTATAGTGTATACTAATTTCATCATAACATTTATGACAAAGGACGCAGGTTTTAGAAGTTGTATCAACGGCATAGGTCATCTTTCACACATTGGCTGCAAAAATAAGTGAGTAGCATCATTTAAACTCTTTCTTATTTTCTACCTCCATAATGGTACATGCTGTAGCCACGAATAACATCATACTAAACAATCTTTGCGCTGGCGCATATTGGAACAGTTTTCAATTCATTCATGTAGTATTTAAAAAAACTTGTGCCCCCCCCCCCCCCACTTGTTTGTCGCTTCCGCCGCCCCTGACGGCGGTGAATATATACGCCGTATAGTAGGACGTAATTGCGCCATATTACGGCGAATATATACGCAGTATACGTACTGACGGTACTGTGGTATAAGTACACTGTACTTGGGCGTAATTATGCAGTATTGCGGCGAGTATATGGTGTACAAGTATACAGGGGGGTACTATATATGGCATAATTACGCCGTATTACGGCGAACATACGCCGTATACTGGGGCGTTCTTACGCCGAATAATGGCGAATATATACGCCGTATTAGGTCGTAAGTACGCCGTACTATGGCGTAATTAAGCCGTATATTACGGCGAATATTATGCCATGAAAGAATATTTTTTTGTATAGGTTCCATATTTCCGTACATTTGTACCCGGCGATTATTATTAATAGTATATACGCAAATGTTTTGTACAGACTTTCTGATTGAATTCTATAGCAACATTTTCTTTCACATCTGTTGCAGCTAGTCTTTGCCAGCGATATATGCTTGTTTTACAATCTGATCGCTACAGACTAGAATGAGGTTCGCAGACCGAGTATGCACTTATCCATTTACGATATTTCATGGAGCAACCTTCACGATTTACCCCACGATTTGTGGTAAATATTGATATGCAGATAACTGCTAATACCCGACGTTATATCATTAAGGTCGGAACCCAGGTAGCTACTAACACCACATGGCCACACGTACCGCTGGGTGTATGCTGCTGTGTAAATCTAATTCCGCCATAAGATAGGCTAGTTTAGCTAATATTTATCCCGTGAGAAAGATAAAAAAGAGAGATGATTTTAATTTGAGAAAAGGCTCTGTATAGCTGTCATGTCTTTGGTCACAGTGAGGCTGTGCACGCCAATATATATATGTTTTGCAGGGTCCTACTAAAACCCGACCGCACCCGACCGGACCCGACCGCACCCGATCGGACCGCCCCCAGGAGCCCGAGCGAGATGGGGTTTGCACTTTCGTGTACAATGGACCTGAATGTACCAAAGTTCCAATCCCCAAGTCGACAGCTCGAGCGGACACGGCACTGTTAACCCCTAACTTGCGGCCGTTTCCGCCAGTTATGGGAAATCCGATAAGGCGCCGACCGCACCTCCCCTGACTGCCTGACCACGGAAATGGACATTATATCACGAGGTGAATACCCATATGCATCCATGGGCGATCGGACAAGTCACTAGCTGCATCGGAAGTGAATAAATTAACCCATACGCTGCTGCCGAATTCGCTATAAATGTACGCAAAAACGCCGAAATTAAAACCCGCCGACCGGACCGCCCCCAGGGGTCCGAGTGAGATGGGGTTTGCACTATCGTGTAGAATGGACCCGAATGTACCAAAGTTCCAATCCCCAAGTCGATAGCTCGAGCGGACACGGCACTGTTAACCCATGACTTGCGGCCATTTCCGCCAGGTACGGGAAATCCGATAAGGCGCCGACCGCACCTCCCCTGACTGCCTGACCACGGAAATGAACATTATATCATGAAGTGAATACCCATATGCATCCATGGGCGATCTGACAAGTCGCTAGCTGCAGCGGAAGTGAATAAATTAACCCATACGCTGCTGCCGAATTCGCTATAAATGTACGCAAAAACGCCGAAATTAACACCCGCCGACCGGACCGCCCCCAGGGGTCCGGGCGAGATGGGGTTTGCACTATCGTGTAGAATGGACCCGAATGTACCAAAGTTCCAATCCCCAAGTCGATAGCTCGGGCGGACACGGCACTGTTACTCACACTTGGTATTGCTAGAGTTCTTGTTATTACTGCATGCAGGGTAAACAAATACCTCAAATATATACAGGATATTTGAGTATACAGCCCCCTCTATAATATGAACGACTCGAAGAAAAGCCATTATCTGTATAACACATTCAAGAATATATCTATTTATAAATTAATTTAATAATATCAGTGTTGGTTATTGCAACAATTATTAAAACAATGGTTTCAATGCGTGATGTGTTATTTGAGAATTTCTAAAAAATTATCGCATTATATAAGAATATGTCGATATAAATTAAATATCAATTGATAAAAGCGTTCCGGACAGGACTGGTGTCTTCGACTCATATTTATTATATCATACCCGGAAACTATATAAAGCGTATATAGGAAAGATAGGCCACCTTTAAATGTTATATATACAGCAACTGCTCTAAGAATTATTTTCTGAACGAGTGTGTTATTTATCGTCGGTTGGTGCAAGTTCGATGCCATATGATAAATCTTTGGAGCAAGGTTCATATCACAAGCAGCAAAACTGCTCAAACGCGTCGTTTAATCGACATATCTGGACGAGTAAGATTGAGATATCGTAATTTATAACATCGCCAGGTAAACGCGCGTGCTCACCATGTCTTGCTGCGTTTTCTTTTCAAATGCTGTATCAATATAATTCATATGAGAATATTTCCTTACAGGCTTGGCTTTGCTATGCCACATGAAACGCTGAGTGCCACTATGGGAGAAATTTTAGGGTTGAAAAGCTGATTGATCGTATGATAAGAAGTGCGGTTATTAAATATATTGGGATTAACTGGCGCGTGCAGCACTCCATACTAACGGACTCGGAACTTTGAAAAAGCACAAGTTAATTTCCTGCGCATGTTGAATATGGATTGAGCTATGGATATTCGTGATTTGCGTCCGTTATGGCTGTGAATGGATCGTGGTATCAGAGAGATGGCAGGCTATCAAGCTATGGCGACACCCGGGCTAACACATGTAGGATTGTTGTTCTTGGATGTTCTGGCGTTGGAAAAACAGGTAATATCGAACAAAATTTCGCTGAATTTGTCACTGTCACCCCTTTCGTTTAGTTAGGTACCCAATTTTGTTTAATTTTCAGTTGGGTACCCAGCTTTTATAAACTTTTCATTTGGGTTATACCCAGTTTTATGAAATCTCACACAGAACGTGATTTAATTAGTGATTGCCGCCAGTTGTTTTGGAAACGGACCTGTTGAATTTGTGAATACTTGCATGTGTATGTTATATATATTCGTCACGATGCTTGAAAATAATAGCTGAGAAGAATTGCAGCCATAGGACATATAGGTTCTGCAGACTACTTTCATAAAGATGGGTACCCAAATGTAAATTAAACATTAGATTGGTACCCAACTCAACGAAAGGGGTGACAGTGACCATATCAGCCCCAATATATCTCATATTATATATCAAGAAGACTTTAAGGGGGCCCACTTGACCTGACCAGAACCACATGTTTCCCATGAGAATAGGTAACATGACGTTATTTGCTGCAAAATATGTAATTTTTTAGAAGCAAAAACATTTGTTATCCACTTATACAATATCGCCACTTTTATTTGCTGAATGGGTAATAATTTTAGTGAAAGAATAGCAAATTTGATAATTATATATATATATAGTTCGACGAAATTTGGCCTTATTATCAAGAAGAAAGCCTCTTTGAATTTAGAGTTATCCATCTTCATCCGCAATTTGGTTCGCGAGACCGCCGGCTCGTCGACTGTTTACTGGGCCACTATTAACTCTCGATGGTGAAATATAATAGATTTCAAAAATCGATATCTAATAACTCTGAGCTTTGATAGGTGTGTTCCTCGAATAGAATCAAATATTTTTTTACCCCAGAATCCAAATAGTTGACAGTGGTTAGCATTATTTTTGGGCAATTCATCGATTCTGATAACTGAAGCGGCATTTCTAAAAAATAGTGTTATTGTTGGAATCTGATTACATGGGGACCATCGAAACGGATTGAGTACCTTTAATGAAATTACGATATAGGCCTGTATAATATTGGATAATGTGAGCGCGAACGCATGCATGCAGACCCCGTGCCACATAAACCATGCATGCAGTCGAGTTATCCGCATGTGGGGCAATCGCTAGAATTATCCAATCCAAAGTGCATGCAATGGTAAGGACTCGCCTAAATGGGGAGCACAAATATACATTACTCGTATTTAAATTCGCGCAGTACTATTTTTCGCTCTGTTTTGAATTCGCGCACTTTAACTTCTTATATTTAACCTATATCTGCGCGAATTTAAAACTGACAACATTATTTTCGTAAAAGTCTTGGATCTTATGTCAGTTTCAGTTCTTATATTAGTCGTTAATTCTAAAGACACGATCATAGCGAATTTACATCATGTATAACATAACTGCATGCACCATCATTGTGTTACGATGATGGATGTTATATGCTCCAAATATTAATTCTGATGTTTAAATAGTTATGGACTGGAAATCAACAGAAAACCACAACCGCGAAGACAACTAACTTCAGAAAAATCAACAATTGGCAGCGAGTTGTGAGGAAATAACTAACTCAGACAGGGGGGGGGGTTCCGGGCACGTATGCCTTGGTGGATGGGACCAAAAAAAAAATTGCGACTCAAAAATGTTTTTCCTGCAAGTTTTTTGACTGTTTTTTTTTTGCAATGAGTTTGGCTTAAAACACATTAGAATAAGAGAAATAATGTAATTCTAACTGCTAATCTGACTGCAGGTAGTTATCGTGTTGTATTTTGTTGCAAATGTTGAAATCCAAGATGGCCGCTGGCAGCCATGTGTTTTTGGCCGAATGACCCCAAAATGACTCGTTCCTATTTACATGTCAATGTTAACATCCATGACAAATAGTATGCACATAAATTCATATACAGCTGTTTACAGTGAATCCCCCATGCAAATCTCTGTTTTAGTGTTAAAAGGGGGGTTGGGTGTCCAAAAATGGTCGGAAAAAAACTGTCGAAAACGGAAAATACTTTGGACGCGGGGGTGGGTGGGTCCCAACAAGGGTCGAAAGGTAAAAATCAGCATATGTGCCTTAAATTTTTGTCCGACCCCCCACCCTGACTCAGACTGTATGATTATGGTGTCATGCACCCAATGCATGGTGGTCAATAGGGGGCGTGCTTTCATGCACATGCATGCAACCCAGAATATGTGCATTTCTTACAAGTATTTCAACATCGTCGACGTTGCCATAATTTGTACGTCGCTTGGCGATGAGTAATGGTTTTGATATTTTGATATTGGTTGACCGAATGTAAATATAGCGATATATATACATGTACCAGATTATATGCGTAATTGTCTATTAACCCTTCGTAATGTGTGTAACTTATATCAACATAAACCTCAATCTTGTTTACCCTATGTGATCAGGGGTCGTACTATTTTTCGCTCAGTTTTAAATACGCATACCGACGGGTGCGCGAAAAATAGTACAGCGCGAATTAAAATATATATACTAGAGTAAGGTAGATTATGTATTACGCAAACTTGTGAGTTTCGTGTTTGTCAAGGGGGAGGGGTGTAACTTGTAAGTTTCGTGTGGTTCGAGGGGGGGGGGGGGGTGCATGCAATTGGAAATTCCATGGTGAACACACCCCTCCCCAACTGAGACCCTATATATAGCCACGTCCCTGATAATATATAATGCATATAATAGATTGGGATCTGAGAATATTTTTTCTGTGTAGTTCAGCTGATTATGTATATTAACTTGAGTTCGTCGGGTATTTTTTCACGCTGTGCGGGTTAGAAGGTGAGTGGCATATGGCCACTTAACAACTCCATGGGTCAGCCATTTTAATGCCACGTGGCGGTCTTAACACATATTATTTCGTTAGTTTATTTTGCGCTTAACCCTTTAACCAACAGAAGGGCCCTGTGCCAATGCATTCTCTTATATATGCGAGTCGACCATAGGTCGCCTCGCATATATAAGAGAATGCATTGGCTTAACACATTAAAAATTATAAAATTGTTAAAGAATGTAAGAAAAAATGGTAAAAAGTGTTAAAAAAAGATTTTTTTTAGGCCAATGCATTCTCTTATATATGCGAGGCGACCTATGGTCGACTCGCATATATAAGAGAATGCATTGGCACAGGGCATAACTGTAACTATCACAATGTGGTCAATGAGCCGGTTCCAATGATATCCATATTTGTATGGTTCTATTGAGACAGACCGAAGATATTTTAGGCTGTTGAAGCTTTATTTGGCCGGTTTTGGCCGGATTGTTGGGTAAAGGTAAAAGGTTAAACTGAAAATATACAATTCATTCATCACACCGCGTAAACTGAAATCATTCTCTCCCAGGATCGGCGTCCAGCCTTGCTCTATATATGAGACAACAGAAAGTCTATATAAAGTCTATATAAAGTCTATATAAAGCTACATTCAGTTCAGAATCGGAATAAGTTTGTTAACCCTTTACCCAACAGAACGGCCCTGTGCCAATGTATTCTCTTATATATGCGAGTCGACAATAGGTCGCCTCGCATATATAAGAGAATGCATTGGCTTAACATATTAAAAATGATAAAATTGTCAAAGAATGCAGAAGAATGTAGAAAAATATTATAAAAATTGTTAAAAAATGTAAGAAAAAATTATAAAATTGTTAAAGAATGTAAGAAAAAATGGTAAAAAGTGTTAAATTTTTTTTTTTTTAGGCCAATGCATTCTCTTATATATGCGAGGCGACCTATGGTCGACTCGCGTATATAAAAGAATGCATTGGCACAGGGCATAACTGTAACCATCACAATGTGGTCAATGAACCGGTTCCAATGATATCCATATGTGTATGGTGTTATTGAGACAGACCGAAGATATTTTAGGCTGTTGAAGCTTTATTTGGGCGTTTTTGGCCGGTTTGTTGGGTAAAGGGTTAAGCACGCCAAATAAATTTGATTTCTATATAACTCGACTCCACATGCAGGCGCATTAATTACACAGCTATGTCTTTAGCAAACATTTCATGAATTATAATAGTTCGATTAATTTTCAGATCTTTTGAAATCGCTGCCAAATTTAGGGGACCCACGTGTTATTGCCAATTCTCTTCGAACGAAAATGACTATACTATCATAAATATTCACTTAAATGTTATTTTCTAAGTCAAATACCTCGATAAATGTACATCCCACGCACTAGTGCTGCTACAAACTTCTTTCCTCTAGGTCACAAATTATTATTGAAGTGTTTTCTAGATTTATCGATCTTCCTCGAACATGACAAATTTTCCTCTGCTTGAAAGTATGATCAAACTCTTACGTGTCCCAGTTTAAACAAGAAAACCATAGTCAGAAATGGTAACGCCCCCAAGATCATATTATTAGCAATATAAAATATAAATTATAATATAAAATATATTGGTTACATTAATGCACCGCCTCAGAATTCCGTTAAAACAACTACTCCTTCAAATTATTACAAAAAAACTACGGCTTATTACTGCAGGTTTTTCATTCACCAAACCAGAAAGCTTCTAAATGCGGATCAAAAATTGTGTTCCCGCCATAAAATCTTCAAGTGTGCATGGCCCAGCCATTGTTCATACCTAAACATCGAACGCAATTAACGCGGTTATAATAGTTACACACTGCAACTATAAGACATCCAGCGAATACACGCCCCACGAAAACCCGAAATGTGTTGTCCTGCGAGATATCCCATCGCTATAGCTCAATTTGACACGGCCAGATTAGCCTTCCTACAATATCCTAAAACAATAATGCTCATCGGCATAGTCAGTAGAACTTTCGCGAACTTGGACATTCCAACTACAGCTTTTATACCGGACTCGGGGTCGCAGTACAACTTTAACGCGTCCCAAAATAACCGTACACAAGTTTTTTTTTAACGCGAATGGATTAAGTGGGTCGTGTATATAGCACCCCTATCAAAGTTAGAGTATTCGATACTAAATTTTGAGGATTTTTAATTCCGGTAGATAGAGAGAGGGCACATCATATACGCATGATCGGATCGGGTCCATATTTGCAGGGATGTGTACCCTGATGTTACTTTAATTCTCCATAGGACCCACGCCTAGAATGTGTGGTTTTCGCTGGAGAATGTTGAACAGAGAGCACATTCAACATTCGTCCAACATTCGTGTGAAGTTGGCACAACATTCAACACTCGTTCAACATTCAGTTTTTCTTGTATACGGTTTTTAACGTGAATGGATTAAGTGTTCGTATATATAGCACCCCTATCAAAATTAAGAGTATTCGATACTCATTTTTGAGGATTTTTAATTCCGGTAGATAGAGAGGTGACACAACAACAAGACAAATTGAATGTTGAACGAATGTTGTGCCAACTTCACACGAATGTTGAATGTTGAATGTTGTGTTAACTTCATGGACCCCCTGTGGGAGCTATATCTTGTCCTCATTTACATGTACATGTATATCCCTAGTCATATACAAGGTACTCATGCATATTTAACCCTTTCTATACTAAATGGATTCTCCCAGTCAGTTAAAAAATGTACATAGGAGTGGTATATTTTTTATTTGGAGCGATGTTAAGTTGATAAAGGTAGACTGATAAATTAATAACAGTGCAGAAGGAGCCCTATTTATTGAGCCGAATGTATAATACGTTCAACAAATGTGGAATTAATTTTATTATCTGAAGATTTCCTATGGGATAATTACTCATCAATGATGCTTTAGTATAGAAAGGGTTAAACTTAATATCTGAAGATTCCTATGGGTTAATTACTCATCAATGATGCTTTAGCATAGAATGGGTTAATAAGGTATCTACTCATCAATTATGATTTATTGTAGAAAGGGTTAATAGGGTAACTTTTTTATCAATGATGCTTTAGTATAGAATGGGTTAATAAGGTAACTACTCATCAATTATGATTTATTGTAGAATGGGTTAATAGGGTAACTTTTTATCAATGATGCTTTAGTATAGAATGGGTTAATAAGGTAACTACTCATCAATTATGATTTATTGTAGAATGGGTTAATAGGGTAACTTTTTATCAATGATGCTTTAGTATAGAATGGGTTAATACGGTAACTACTCATCAGTTATGATTTATTATAGAAAGGGTTAATAAGGTAACTTCTTATCAATGATGCTTTGGTATAGAATTGGTTAATAAGGTAACTACTCATTAATTATGATTTATTATAGAAAGGGTTAATAAGGTAACTTCTTATCAATGATGCTTTAGTATAGAATTGGTTAATAAGGTAACTACTCATCAGTTATGATTTATTATAGAAAGGGTTAATAAGGTAACTTCTTATCAATGATGCTTTAGTATAGAATGGGTTAATACGGTAACTACTCATCAATTATGATTTATTATAGAAAGGGTTAATAATGTAACTTCTTATCAATGATGCTTTAGTATAGAATGGGTTAATAAGGTAACTTCACATCAGTTATGATTTATTATAGAAAGGGTTAATAATGTAATTTCTTATCAATGATGCTTTAGTATAGAATGGGTTTATAAGGTAACTACTCATCAATTATGATTTATTATAGAAAGGGTTATTAAGGTAACTTCTTATCAATGATGCTTTAGTATAGACTGGGTTAATAAGGTAACTACACATCAGTTATGATTTATTATAGAAATGGTTAATAAGGTAATTTCTTATCAATGATGCTTTAGTATAGAATGGGTTAATAAGGTAACTACTCATCAATTATGATTTATTGTAGAAAGGGTTAATAGGGTAACTTCTTATCAATGATGCTTTAGTATAGAATGGGTTAATAAGGAAACTACTCATCAATTATGATATATTATAGAAAGGGTTCATAAGGTAACGTCTTATCAATGATGCTTTGGTATAGAATGGGTTAATAAGGTAACTACTCGTCAGTTATGATTTATTATAGAGAGGGTTAATAATATAACTTCTTATCAATGATGTTTTAGTATAGAAAGGGTTGAAATAGTGTGCTCGAATTCAAACAATATATAAACAGATACGCACCCAGAATCTTAATGACACACCAAGGACTCCAGCTTTTATCGGATTTGTATGTTGCTTTGATCTCTCATCGGCCGATCCACCTGAACAGCAGTATAGGTGTGTGGAGTTCTGTGTTATAAAGGTTGTACAAACGCCTTTTGTCGAAACATCACTCTGCACTCATCTGCGCCACAGAAACAGGTGAACATAAGTGCTTATTATCCATTTCAATTCAATTTATTATTGTAAACTCATCGTCTAATATGACATTTATGAGTACTATTGTCCTCATTTACAATTAAAGAATAATATAGATACATATCAAATACTTATCAAATATGGGGAATACACAGAAGAAAGTATTTATCAATATAAATATGAATATCACCCAGGGGGTGTACCCGAACATGTGTATGTGGACTTACATATAAATATGTGTGTGATAATGCTATCTTATAATTATTGGGGGTATAAAATGTATGTGGGGCGATTCCCTGTACATATGTTGTATGAGGGTGTGCATTTTTTTTTCATTGAGCTTCAGGGGTGGATCATTAGTGTTTGGGCCTTTTTTTTAGATATATTGATAGATTTACTATGATCTTTCTGTTATTTGTATCGAAGAGGTCATGCAATTTAATTGTGTTCGGTTGGTTGCGATAGTAGGCTTTCAGATATTTCGTTCTGAGGGCAGTTAACCGAGGGCAGTTCCTAACAAAGGTGGTATTAATCGCCGAGTTCCTCCATTGATAGATAAGGAAAATAAAGGGACATTTACCCGCTGCGAGTGCATTGCGTCCATTTAAGGTGGTAAAACTCACCAACACATAGGGTGTCGATCAACTTCAAACACTATCAAAGAAATTTAAAGTGTGCATCGAGAATATTATGACTCGTGAAGGACTCCACCTTGTATATGCTTTAACGCGTCCCAAAATAACCGCATTCGGGGTAGCACTACAGCTTTTAAAGCGACCCAATCTATTTATAAATCCTAAATAGGACCATGAGATTTTATAATTTGGCCCACAGTATACACCGGTGGCATTAATAAGGAAAATAAAGGGACATTTACCCACTGCGAGTGCCTTGCGTCCATTTAAGGTGATAAAACTCACCAACACACAGGGTGCCGATCAACTTCAAACACTATCAAAGAAATTTAAATGGGTACTGTACACTAAATCTAGTCATTTATGGGACCATCTCCTTTTATACTGAACAGAACATATGCAACAAATGAATGAATTTGAGCCACGAATTAGTGAAAATACACTCGTGTATGGGGTGCCAAATTGACATTTAATAAATAATTGAGCTTAAGCACAATAAGGAATCCCTTATTTCGCTTAAGCGCAATAACGGAAGATCTAATTGCGCTTAAGCGCAATAAGAGATTCCTTGCGCAATATGAGATTCCTTATTGTGCTTAAGCGCAATAAGGAATTTCCTTATTGCGCTTAAGCACAATTAGATCTTCCCTTATTGCGCATAAGCGCAATAAGGGATTCCTTATTGCGCTTAAGCTCAATTATTTATTAAATGTCAATTTGGCTTCCCATACTCGTGTGCTCTACGAATGATGCAAAAAACATGGTAATTATAATGAAAATGAATTTATGGCTGGAGTCATAAATTCATTTTCATTATAATTACCATGTTTTCTGCATCGCTCGAAAAGCGCACAATTGTATTTTTCACTAATCCATGGCTCAAATTAATTCATTTGTTGCATATATTCTGTTGAGTATAAAAGGAGATGGTCCCATAAAAGGTCGGATTTAGTGTACAGTATCCCTTTAAAGTGTGCACCGAGAATCTTATTCTCTTATGACTCGTGAAGGAATCGACCTTATATGCGAGGTTTTAATTATGTTACTTTGATTTCCTCATCGCCCGATCTGAAAAGTATGTGAACATAAGTGCTATCCATTGATAAATAATAAAATTAAAAGGACTCAATGCCTTCTCAATGGTTCATGCGAAATAACATAAAAGTATGTAAAACAACCACCATCAACAAGTATATGGAAAAAAAAGGTTTACTTTATATTTGCATTATTAAAAATGCATAATCCGAATGAACGCTCGCAAATTACTATTTACATGGCTTCGGGGGGGGGGGTAAAAATATTTTATTCAAGTCGAGGAACGTACAGGTATTTGGCACAATAGACCACACCACCCAAAGACATATACATAAGACAAGGTAACTATATATCAGATGATCCAAATTTTGATTAATTTCAACCGATAAAAGATGTTTCTTATAGCTCTTATGGCACTATGCAGTTAAGTAGCTCTCAAGAAAGTGCGAACCGTAATTTGTCCAACGGTCGCCAAAATGGAAGACAAATCACTTCCCCCACTTTCGTGAAAGCTATTTAACTGCATATCTCTGTATGGGTGCAAGAGGAGATTCTTTTATGAGCTGAAATTAATTTAAATTTACCAGAAATGGATCTTGACGAATGTCACCGACAAAAACTGGGTCTGATCGTAATTCTTTTTCAGCCCAGTAAAATTAATGTCCGACCAGAAATTTTGGCCAGAATTGTTCCGTTCTGGTAACTTTTGATACAATCAACTGATCGAGTCGGTGATATGTCAAAATGAACTAGAGTCCTTCGGGAACAAAATATTTGTTTAGTTTGAATACATTTAAAAAAAATATGTAAGCTACAGCTTGAAAACTCCAGGTGGTGGGAATTTGGGCCATCTGATATATAGTTACCTTGTCTTATGTATGTCTTTAGGGTGTGGGGTCTATTGTTCCAAATATCTGTGGAGGAACCCACTCATCAAAGCTCAGAGTGATCAGCTATTGATTTTTAAAATCTATTATTTTTCACCACCAATAATTTAGGTGGCCCATAAAACAGTCGACGAGAAGACGGTCTCGGACCAAATAGCGGATGGAGATTGATAACTCTAAAATCAAGTGGCTTTTTTTGTGTCAGATATTTGACAAACCGGCAAAATTTCGTTGTAAAAAATGTTGATAAATAACAGACTTTGTGCAATTTTATACTATAGTTGACTGTGGTTAGCATTATAATGTTTGGGCAATTACTCGATTCTGATAACTGAAGCGGCATTTAAAAACATTTTGTTGTTGTTTGAATCTGATGATATGGGGACCTGATGATATGGGGACCTGATGATATGGGGACCTGATGATATGGGGACCATCGAATCGGATCGAGCACCTTTAATGGCTTTCAAAGAATGAGAGTTCCCATTTCCAAACAATTGTTATGTAAGCATGCATTACTTTTAATTTTTTATTGGAGTAAACAGACATCAATGAAGGAATGTAAATATAAACAGATGTACATATTATAATAGATCAAGCGACATTCGTCCAATTCGCTCACATCTCGCTCACTTCATTTACTCGTCTTTCGTACATGTAAATTGGGATAAATCGAACATATGTTCATTTTTATATAGTAGTTCAGATATTAAATCGTTGAACTTTGTTCATGTGTATACGGCGTATCGGAACGATATCTAACCATTAAGTTAAACATTTAGTCGGATTCCTTATGTTGACAAAAATGGTCGCGCGTTTTCGGAACGTTAAAAGCGATATGAGAACAGTTTCTATATCACCATTGTGTCTATTTTCAGAATCAACCTGTTTCCAGCTTGATATTTTAGTGGAAACAGGTTTGTGTGAGGCTTTTGTTTGTATACCCCTCTATTTTTTCCCCGTCCGCCTGGTAATAAAAACATGCTATTACGCATAGCAAGTTTGGTAAGTGGCTTTCTTTGTTCTTGGAAATCGAAAAACATGGAGAGATTTTGCCACAAATTACTTAATTACATATCTTAATGTGGAATTTTATCATAAAATCATCAGATGAATTGTATTTATGACTGCATTTTCAATTTTCTTTCCCAATTATTAAGGTATTGTATATTCTTAAAATCAGCTACATCACATATAGACGAACAAAAACAATCTACAAGGATAGCTTGATCATATGCCACAGATAAAACTTCGATATATCGATTTTTGGTAAATATATCGCCGAAAAGCTAACCCTACCCCCACCCTCGCTGATTTCACAAGTCAGATTCCTTTGGTCAAAAACAACGGTCGCGCAATTTCGGATTGTTTAAAACGACATGCGAACGGTTTATTTATCAATAGCGAGTTTACCTGTGTCCAGTTGAAATTTTATTGAGAAAAGGTGTTTTTTGACTGTTTTAAGAATTTAAAGAGCGTTTGCTTATTATACAAATAGTAATCCTCATAACTAACCTTCTGATGGACTGTGCGAGTTAAAATTAAAAAAGTATCAAACATGGCGACCCACTTTCAGAGTCTACTTGTTTCCAGTCTGACATTTTAGTGTGTTTGGACTGTTTTAAAAATTTAAAGAGCGTTTCTTGATTATACAGATATTAACTAACACGATTAGCCTTTTCATGAATTGTGCGACGTGATATTATGCACAGATGTCAAGTATGACTCTGAAATGTATTTTTGAGAATGGTGTCGTCAGATAAGTCTCCGCGGCCCGCGGGTACAGCACTACAACTGCGAACAAAACTAACGTTTGACAATTTACTCAAATGTTCACAGTGGTGGAACTTAACGGCTATCATGTATGCATGGCTCTTACGTGTAATCTATGATAACTACATGTGATTTTACCAAATTAACTTGCAATATAGTCAGGCCACCAGATACAGTAGTTGATAACAGTGTGGTTCACATCAATCATATCAATCACAATAACGTGCTTCAGTGATAATGTCCACTATTCTACAAATGTAATGTTTATCAAGACTAAAGTTTCAGGATGTCGTTGTAAAATTGATTGATTGTGTTTTTTCATCAATTGACAAAATTAATATTTATTGCCAGGACGAAGTACCGCATATAATACGGAGTTGTGTGCTAACAATTCTGCGAGTCATATTTATGAAGTGCCAGTCAAAACTTTTAGGACATGGGAATATTTTACTAATTCGTGGCCACGAAATAACTAATTGTAATCACAGCTAGGGGCCTGTAACGCGCTCCGCTGTCCGCCCCCCCCCTTTTTGCACTGCCCATATACGCCGCCCTCTATACGCGCCTTCTTCGCGTTAATGGAACATTATAATGTTCCATTAACGCGAAGAAGGCGCGTATAGAGGGCGGCGTATATATATGGGCAGTGCACAAAGGGGGGAGGGGGCGGACAGCGGAGCGCGTTACAGGCCCCTGTGTTGTAATATACGATCGTCAGCCGCATTGCTGTAATGGAAGCGGATAGAGGTGATCTGGTTGTAGTTGTCCACCATCTTTGCATGAGCCATGGCGATTTGAGATAAAGGGTGTTGTTGGGTGGCCCGTGAAACAAATTAAGTAATCACCCCTTTCACCAACCCGATCCAAAGTTGCTGCCGTCCTGTGGGTGGGTCACATATAGAGCACCCTACAGCACCAATAATACCATATCAAACGGTGAAGGGGCCGATAAATTGTATATGTGCCATATTTGAACCCATCTGGGGCGCCCATTTTGGATCGGGGATGGTGAAAGCGGGTGAATATTTAGTTTGGCTCAGGAGTAACGCTACAACACACTGTATTCGACCTAAAATGGGGGGGGGGTGTGCATGGTACCATATATATATGGACCCCACTGATCAGTTATCATTTTCGCTCGAATGGGCTGAAGGTGTGAAAATTTAGCTTGCTTTGCGAGCCACCGTACAACACCCTTTATTTGATCTATATCGGTCAAGTGACCGAGAAATAATGTGTACCCTATTTGACCCCTTCTGAGCGGCGACCATTTTGGATCGGGTATGGTTGAAAGGGGTGAATATTTATAAGTTTGTTTTGGGCCCACCCTACAAAACCCCTTATTTGACTTAAATCGGCCAATATGCCGAGAGAAATGTCATTCCCATTCGATCCCTTGTGGTAAAAACTAATGAATATTCAGTTTGTCTCGGAGCCACCTGACCCGTGTTTCCCCGTTCTCTCTGAGCTAGTTTATATCGGACGTTCATATCCCCATGCAGAGAGCCGGGTCCCACGCCATAAGGGGTTTATAGTAGCTTATCTGCGATCGTACGCATTGTTTCTAAAACATCATCAAGTGTAACCATACCGTAAAGGTCGTAAAGGTATCTGAATATATGCAAAGGTCAATCAGTTATTTCGTGGCCACGAATTAGAATTGCGTGGACACGAATTAGTAATTTCGCACGAAATAAAAAAAAAACAATTTCCCCTGTCCTAAACCAGCCACCGTAGCTTATGGATCATTCTGGTTTAGTATTAAATTTTGAGGAAACCCGACCAGCATCAATGTAACAACTACAACAACTCATCTATGCCAATGATATGTTCAGCCATACATGTGGACAAGGGTGGTATGTTAAAAAATGTTAAACAATGTTATCATGTCCATATGTATCGCTAAATATTGCTGGGCATATATAGATGGTTGTTATATAATTCCTGTCGGGTTTATCAAAATTGGGAGTTTAAATTATGTTCATCTGATGATAAATAAAAAGAAAACACTTTCTCGGTCCACTCGATACATCCCCCGGGATACATGTTTCACATACTAAATTAACATCTTAGTCAACATAACAAACCACTCCCTCAAATCCTTTGTCATAAGAATAAAAATAAATTGTCAGTATAAATAGGCAAGACACTTTCTAAGAGATAATTTTTTTTATAAGAAGATACATATGTGCATTATATATGTGCTTGGGCTTATATATAGTACAACACAGTAAGATGCAAGTGACGCAGTGCGGGGACAATACTGTGTCGAAGAACATAGCTGAGGGGACCATTCCATCATCCTTCATAATGTATCATGACTCCATCTGTTGTGAACAAACCATCGACTTAGGCTTAATGGATCGTTCTCCCCAATAATATACTTGGCTTTGAGCCGATCAACACTCTGGGCCGTGGTATTTTCCCGTAAATTAGATAGTGTCTATAGTCGGATGGTATTGGTTATGTTCAAATGGTGACACAGATATGAAACTGTACATGTTTGTGCCCCATGGGCCATTGATCATTATAAGATCGAGAAATTTAGTCTACGAAATTCAATGGAAGTTGCAATTATAGCTGTTAGGGTCGCAATTCATCGTTTGCGTTTCCGATGCAGGTAATACCCAAATGTGAAATTTGAGATATACCTGGCTGTCAAAGTGAACCAGATGTCTAAATTATGTTGACCCCGATTTAGGCCGACCCGCCAAAATTCAAGAATGGAAACAAGTCAATCCTGAAAACACACCTACTAGGCATACATAATCCGTTTTCAGATCGCTTTTAACAAACCAAAAATGCAAAAATGACATAAGAAATCCGACGAATTGCTGGTAAAGCGGAATTGCCAATAACAGTCCAGTTAGTCCAATAAGATACCAAAGTGTTATCAAAACTTGACGATAAACATTGGAAAAGGTCAAATTTAAGCAATGAACAATATTTTGAAAATCATAGTCAGCCTGAAATATTTGAACTTATACTACACACTATTGCGATGTTTGTTGACAAATAACTGTAACAGTCACGAAATTTCGTTATTTGGGAACTATCAGTAATGAATATAAATATGACAACAAAGTTATCTATTTCTCCATGTTCTTAAATTAGGGTGATTATTTTTAGACTCTCCCCAAAATATGGTGCTCGAATTCAAACACTATCAAAATGTGCACCGAGAATGTTACGACACATGAAGGACTGCAGCTTTTATCCGATTTTGATGCAGCTTTGATCTCTCATCGCCAGATCTGCATGAACATTAGTATAATATAGAACATCAGTATAATATAGTTGTGTGGAGTTGTGTTATAATCAAGCCTGCAAAATAGTGTGTCTGTCATTTACAGAATGAGGTCCCCAGTGGGTGGATTTAGTGATGCACAGCGGGCTAGAGTCACCAAATTCACCATCTGCGGACCTCATTCTGTCTAGGCCTAATCTTCTGGGAAGTATCTGTATTATCAAATTAACATTATTTTAGTTACCTTTTCCCTTCTGGGAAGTTTCTATATCCCCTAGTGTGCAGAAGATAAAATGAATAATCGAGGTACCCAATATGTGAACGTCACCAACTTCAACTGGAGAATTTCAATCTGATTCTAGGTCCACCATACGTGTTGATGCCTGAGCAGAATGGGGTTCACATATGTGACCCGCCATATCAAATCCAGTCGTAACCCTTTACCCAACAAACCGGCCAAAACCGGCCAAATAAAGCTTCAACAGCCTAAAATATCTTCGGTCTGAGTCAATAGAACCATACAAATATGGATATCATTGGAACCGGCTCCTTGACCACATTGTGATAGTTACAGTTATGCCCTGTGCCAATGCATTCTCTTATATATGCGAGTCGACCATAGGTCGCCTCGCATATATAAGAGAATGCATTGGCCTAAAAAAAATCTTTTTTTAACACTTTTTACCATTTTTTCTTACATTCTTTGACAATTTGATCATTTTTAATATGTGTTAAGCCAATGCATTCTCTTATATATGCGAGGCGACCTATGGTCGAGTCGCATATATAAGAGAATGCATTGGCACAGGGCCGTTCTGTTGGGTAAAGGGTTAAGTCGGGATTTTTTTTACCCTGTGCCAATGCATTCTCTTATATATGCGAGTCGACCATAGGTCGCCTCGCATATATAAGAGAATGCATTGGCCTAACAATTTTTTATCATTTTGTTTAAATAAATGTTTCTTACAATTTTTAGGACATAAAATAAAAAACATCCATTACCCTGCAGGGAGCCCCACACATATATAGAAGCATATAGAAGAGTGTCGTCTGCTCATGTTTGTCTGGGGCTCTGTATGGGTGAAATTATAAAATTGTTAAAGAACACAAGAACAAATTATTAAAATTGTAAAAAATTGTTAGGCCAATGCATTCTCTTATATATGCGAGGCGACCTATGGTATATATAAGAGAATGCATTGGCACAGGGTAAAAAAAATCCCGACTTACGACTGGATTTGATATGGCGGGTCACATATGATGAATTTTGTTACGCTAGCCCGCCAGGCGGGATAGTGTCACTAAATTCACCCTCTCGTGACCTCATTCTGCAAATGACAGACACACTATTTGCAGTCTTGGTTCTAAAGGTTGTGAACACGCCTTTTGTCTGATGATCACTCTGCACTCCTCCCCGCCACAGGTGAACAACAGTGCTATCCATCGATAACAGGTGAACATCAGTGCTATCCATCGATAAATAAGTGAATTAAACCCTTTGACCACACTATAAACTATAATATTATCAAAAAGATGAATCGATAAAATATATCAGTTATTTTAGTCAAACATATTGCTGTCGAGTGAAAACGCCACCCACTTTATCTTTTATGATAACGGTCTTATATAAATATGGTATTTAAGCATGTTTCACCAAAAGAAATACATGCTTGATAACAGCAAAAGTTGGGAAACACACATCTTTATTGCGGGCGGGCATGTTTTGTGGTATCTATATAGAACAGGGACGTAGCGACATGGGGTGTCCACCACCTCTAAAATTGGTCAAAGTTTTCAACAGTTGGAAATGTCTTGCCGGGCAACACTAGTTTAACATTTGGCACCACATATGTGTTGAAATTGTTCTCATTGTTTGATTTTACAACTAGTAATTAGGGGGATTTAGTTGTGTTTAGACCAACAGCAAAATACTTGAAATGGCTATCAGTTGAGGGGGGGGGGGGGGGGGTCAATTTAAAAATTTCCAACCGTTGGAAAGCTTGAGCTATATACCAGTTGGAAAGTTCCAACCCAAGGGAGGGGTTGGTGGAAATATAATTACGCGAGTTTGGTCTGGTTCAAGGGGGCGGGTGCAGTTGGATATGTCAACGTTCCTGTATATAGTTACACGTGGTTCGGAGGCGTTATCAGGAGAGGCTTGCATGTGTCGACTTCATTGGTGAATTAACCCGATTCATACTAATTGGAATCTCACAGTCAGTTATAAAAGTATATATTAGAATGGACGAATATTCATCTGGAGGGGTGTTCAGGTATGAGTCACCCTGGTACCCTCACCTATAATGGGGAATTTAATAATACGTATATTTTCATGCACGTACATAATTAGCTTAGCCCGAACATTAAACACATATTCGAATGACAAACTGTCCTGCTTTGTAAGAAGATTTCTCATTGGTAAACCCTTCAACGCTCATCCTTGTTGTAAATACTCATTATTCACCTATGAACGCCATCTTAATTATACATATAACGTTATATTACAGGGGTGACAGGAAGACGGCCTGTATTGACCATGCCACCTTAGCACATGAAAACATGTATACATACATATATGTACCACTGATGTATTGTATAAATGTGCAAATAAACATTCAAGAGAAAAACATTCAGGAAAAATAAGCAGATGGCAAACAATAACAGTGCAGGAGGGGTCTTAATATTTATGGTCATTTGTTGAACTTATTATTTGAACATTTCCTAAACACACATTAATGAGTATTTAGTATAGAAGGGGTTAATTTCCACACATTAACCCTTTATTAACTAAATACTCATTGACGAGTTGTTCCCTTAGGAAATGTTCCCACCAATTAATATAAATCCATCTGTACTTGTATTATGCTTTCGTCTGTCTGTTGTCTGCTCACATTTCCTGAACATCCCGCCAGATCAATAATAGACTATTCCAATGTATACTTTCATAACTGAATGGAGACTCCATTTTGTAAAGAAAGGGTGAATTCCGCAACCTTATACCAACATAATTTTTTAATTTCAGCACTGACGGTGAGATATCTTACAAAGAGATTTATTGGAGAGTACTGTCCCACCCTAGGTAAGGCTTTGTTATGAAATACATATTTATTACGCCACCGTAGTGTGGTGTTTCTAGCTTTTGGTTTTTTGATATCGCATGGTCGATCGATAATTCACTGGGTGATTGTACATTCGGCAAACCTCGTCAGATTCCGTCACCGTTTCATCGTACCGATAATTACGAGAGTACAACTAAGATTGGCACATGTGTTTACGTCACCGGTGTAATTGTGGGGACATGCTTCTATTATGAAGGTTTGCTATCCCGAAGGTCCGCTATTCCGAAGGTTCTCTATTCCGAAGGTTTTTGTTATTTTTAGGTTAATTCTATATTTTAAAGTATTGAGACTAATTTGAGAGGGTTCATTTTCACAAAGATTCTTTATATGGAGTGTGCGCTCACATCCGAACTGATCATGCGCGCACACCGATACAGATACAGGAGGAAATAACTTAACTTAGAACATTAAATGTGATTTTGTTTTGTTTTCGCTGGTTTTCTTGAGATTTTATGTCATTACGTGGGCCCATACCTTTGAATTCTTGGCATATACTATGAATGTTGTGGTATATATGGACCCTCCCGCATTGGGACATGACATAGGTTCAGTTGACTTAAGTGGTGTTCTGTGTGTGCTCCAATTTGGAGTTCAATATTTTAAGGGCCAAGTTTAGAATTTTATGGGTCCATACCTTTGAACTCTGGGCATATAATATGAATATTGGGGGGCATGTCTCTATTCCGAAGGTTCACTATCCCGAAGGTCCACTATTCCGAAATTTCTCTGAATGTTCGCTATTCCGAAGGTTCACCAATCCGAAGGTTCTTTATTCCGAAGGTTCTGTGTTCCAAAGATTCTTTTTATTTTAAGGTTAATTCTATATTCTAAAGTAACGAGAGGGTTCATTATCACGAAGATTCTTTTTATGAAGGAAATAACGTAAAACATTAAATGTGATTTTGTTTTGTTTTCGAGGGTTTTCTTGTTTATAATACTAGGGGATTGCTCTTAAAAGATGTCGGGTCCACAGAGTTTTCATCTTCTGATGCAAGCGGCACTTTGGGCGACGGAAATTTGGCCTCGCGTCCCTTGGAAAATGTACTATATCTCAGACCGTCTTTAACCGATCGATCAACCTGAAAATTTGCTTGTCGTATTCTAAGATGGGTCAGATCTCATGTTCCAAATTTGGGCTACATCGGAAGCATGGTGGAAAAGGTCCCTTAGTATTTCGAGCCTGTCATATTAAACTTTTAGCCTGGTTTCAACGTGCCAATGATCATGACATGCCAGTTATTTCAAGCCTTTGTTGCGGCCAGTCTGAATGGAGTAGGACCACACACAGGTGGGGTAATACATAAATTTGGAATCTACTTCTGTATCATGCCAGTCGAATCGGAATCGACCATGAAACTAATTAAGATTATACAACCTGGAACCATCAACAGCAAAATGCTAGACGTGGCCTACCCTGCCAGGTGGTTATAATTGTATTATAATTTCTAAGAAAGAACACATCTACCGTTTGCCTTTACAACCGTTACCATTTAAATTCTATTTCTATATAGGATCGACAGGAAAATGGCCATCCCGCTCCTCTGGATATAATAGTGTGTTTGATATTTGCAGAATGAGGTCCCAAGAGGCTCAAATTAGTGATGCTACCCCGTGGGCTAGCATCACCAATTTCACCTCTGGGGACCTCATTCTGCTCATGCATCATCTTCTGGTAAATATCTATAGTTACAAATTAACATTGTTTTTAGTTACTTTTTCCATTCTGTCAGTTTCTATATCACCTAATTTGCAGAAGATAAAATGCATAATCGAGGTGACTAATGGATGAACATCACCAACTACAACTGGGGAACTTCAATCTAATTCACAGCAGTTGATGCCTAAGCAGAATGAGGTTCCCAGAGTGCGAATTTGGTGATGGTAGCCCGACATGTCACTCCTGTACGATATAATCATATTTATTTTGAATAATCCATTGTCAGCATAATTATGCTTGTAAATATTGTACAAATAAATACTCAATAAAACAAATCTATTGGTGTATGACCTACCAGAACTCACATTATAAACTATCTATTGGTGTATGACCTGCCAGAACTCACATTATAAACTATCTATTGGTGTATGACCTGCCAGAACTCACATTATAAACTATCTATTGGTGTATGACCTGCCAGAACTCACATTATAAACTATCTATTGGTGTATGACCTGCCAGAACTCACATTATAAACTATCTATTGGTGTATGACCTGCCAGAACTCACATTATAAACTATCTATTGGTGTATGACCTGCCAGAACTCACATTATAAACTATCTATTGGTGTATGACCTGCCAGAACTCACATTATAAACTATCTATTGGTGTATGACCTGCCAGAACTCACATTATAAACTATCTATTGGTGTATGACCTGCCAGAACTCACATTATAAACTATCTATTGGTGTATGACCTGCCAGAACTCACATTATAAACTATCTATTAGTGTATGACCTGCCAGAACTCACATTATAAACTATCTATTGGTGTATGACCTACCAGAACTCACATTATAAACTATCTATTGGTGTATGACCTGCCAGAACTCACATTATAAACTATCTATTGGTGTATGACCTGCCAGAACTCACATTATAAACTATCTATTGGTGTATGCCCTGCCAGAACTCACATTATAAACTATGGCTATGTATGACCTGCCAGAACTCACATTATAAACTATGGCTATGTATGACCTGTCAGAACTCACATTATAAACTATGGCTATGTATGACCTGCCAGAACTCACATTATAAACTATGGCTATGTATGACCTGCCAGAACTCACATTATAAACTATGGCTATGTATGACCTGCCAGAACTCACATTATAAACTATGGCTATGTATGACCTGCCAGAACTCACATTATAAACTATCTATTGGTGTATGACCTGCCAGAACTCACATTATAAACTATCTATTGGTGTATGACCTGCCAGAACTCACATTATAAACTATCTATTGGTGTATGACCTGCCAGAACTCACATTATAAACTATCTATTGGTGTATGACCTGCCAGAACTCACATTATAAACTATGGCTATGTATGACCTGCCAGAACTCACATTATAAACTATCTATTGGTGTATGACCTGCCAGAACTCACATTATAAACTATCTATTGGTGTATGACCTGCCAGAACTCACATTATAAACTATCTATTGGTGTATGACCTGCCAGAACTCACATTATAAACTATATATTGGTGTATGACCTGCCAGAACTCACATTATAAACTATGGCTTTGTATGACATGCCAGAACTCACATTATAAACTATCTATTGGTGTATGACCTGCCAGAACTCACATTATAAACTATATATTGATGTATGACCTGCCAGAACTCACATTATAAACTATCTATTGGTGTATGACCTGCCAGAACTCACATTATAAACTATCTATTGGTGTATGACCTGCCAGAACTCACATTATAAACTATCTATTGGTGTATGACCTGCCAGAACTCACATTATAAACTATGGCTATGTATGACCTGCCAGAACTCACATTATAAACTATGGCTATGTATGACCTGCCATAACTCACATTATAAACTATGGCTATGTATGACCTGCCAGAACTCACATTATAAACTATGGCTATGTATGACCTGCCAGAACTCACATTATAAACTATGGCTATGTATGACCTGCCAGAACTCACATTATAAACTATGGCTATGTATGACCTGCCAGAACTCACATTATAAACTATCTATTGGTGTATGACCTGCCAGAACTCACATTATAAACTATCTATTGGTGTATGACCTGCCAGAACTCACATTATAAACTATCTATTGGTGTATGACCTGCCAGAACTCACATTATAAACTATCTATTGGTGTATGACCTGCCAGAACTCACATTATAAACTATGGCTATGTATGACCTGACAGAACTCACATTATAAACTATCTATTGGTGTATGACCTGCCAGAACTCACATTATAAACTATCTATTGGTGTATGACCTGCCAGAACTCACATTATAAACTATGGCTATGTATGACCTGCCAGAACTCACATTATAAACTATCTATTGGTGTATGACCTGCCAGAACTCACATTATAAACTATCTATTGGTGTATGACCTGCCAGAACTCACATTATAAACTATGGCTATGTATGACCTGACAGAACTCACATTATAAACTATCTATTGGTGTATGACCTGCCAGAACTCACATTATAAACTATCTATTGGTGTATGACCTGCCAGAACTCACATTATAAACTATATATTGGTGTATGACCTGCCAGAACTCACATTATAAACTATGGCTATGTATGACCTGCCAGAACTCACATTATAAACTATGGCTATGTATGACCTGCCATAACTCACATTATAAACTATGGCTATGTATGACCTGCCAGAACTCACATTATAAACTATGGCTATGTATGACCTGCCAGAACTCACATTATAAACTATGGCTATGTATGACCTGCCAGAACTCACATTATAAACTATGGCTATGTATGACCTGCCAGAACTCACATTATAAACTATCTATTGGTGTATGACCTGCCAGAACTCACATTATAAACTATCTATTGGTGTATGACCTGCCAGAACTCACATTATAAACTATCTATTGGTGTATGACCTGCCAGAACTCACATTATAAACTATCTATTGGTGTATGACCTGCCAGAACTCACATTATAAACTATGGCTATGTATGACCTGACAGAACTCACATTATAAACTATCTATTGGTGTATGACCTGCCAGAACTCACATTATAAACTATCTATTGGTGTATGACCTGCCAGAACTCACATTATAAACTATGGCTTTGTATGACCTGCCAGAACTCACATTATAAACTATCTATTGGTGTATGACCTGCCAGAACTCACATTATAAACTATATATTGATGTATGACCTGCCAGAACTCACATTATAAACTATCTATTGATGTATAACCTGCCAGAACTCACATTATAAACTATCTATTGGTGTATGACCTGCCAGAACTCACATTATAAACTATCTATTGATGTATGACCTGCCAGAACTCACATTATAAACTATGGCTAAAGATGGTATTAATGGTCTATCTCTTCCTACAAGATTCACATAGTTTCCTCAGCTGTATATAAAAAAATAACCGAAGTCATAGAATAATCAATCGATAGCTCACAGGTAGAGTTTAGGGCCGACTTACTGTGCAGCATGGTATAATATCCAACCTGCAGACAGGATGCTGTGCGGGGTAGCAAGACTAACTTCACCCTCAGTGGACTTAATTCTTCAATAGGACAGACACACTATAATTCAATCCTTGTCTTTACCATTTGAATTCTATTAGTCCCCTGACATTCTGTTGGAGGACTATAGTAATGACCCTCGTCAGTGCGTCTGTCTGTCCATCCAGTCTGTATTCTGTCATTTTCTGGTCAAATTTTTTTAAGCATGGCACACGTATCAACCTCTCAATGAGAGCTTTCCGATGAATGGCAACAAGTCATATCTCCGATTAAGTCCTGAAAAATTACCCACAATTCTGCTGTGGTTAATGAGTCGATTATTTAGGGCATTACTGTATAGGGCCCTAAGTGCTTCACATTATTACCCCAGCTGTTGAGTAATGCTGAGTCTTCTGCATGCAGCCATGCATTTTTATAGGCGCATCACAAAAGTGGCTTACACAGACCCTTTAACCAGGTCCCTATTTCTCGTCCAGGTATGACGAAGCGAGTGCAGTACAAGTGACCTTGCCCTCACAACCTGTTGTGAGATTTGAAACAGCGTGTGGCTATATATATAGCACACTCACCACTTAATCGGGCCAAGTCACTGTTGTGGAGACAATAGTCCACCGGCGGGGAGCGAACTCATGACGGTGCGTTGACACCGTTACAAGTCCGTCACTCTAACCACTTGGCTACCACTTCCACTATCTACACAATGAATATTACTACAATCATGACAATGTCACCTATCTTCTTCATTACAGAGAGTATTTACAAATGCCATGAAAATATCGACGATGAAGAGGCTCGCTTGGAGATTTTAGATACCGCAGGGCAGGTAGGTGTCATGACATAAAATTAGCTAAAGTATTGCCCTAAATAATCGACTCCTTAACCACAGCAGAATTATGGGTAATTTTTCAGGATTTAGTCAGAATTATGGCTTGTTGCCATTCATCGGAAAGCTCTCAGTGACAGCTTTCCGATGAATGGCAACAAGCCATAATTCCGACTAAATCCTGAAAAATTACCCATAATTCTGCGGTGGTTAAGGAGTCGATTATTTAGGGCATTACTGTACCGCAGGACAGCTATGTGTCATGACATAAATTAGATTGGCCGGGTGTAATAGGTAGTGCAGGCGGTCTGGTCCACCTTTGTACGAATTGCTTCGATTAGCAACATTGAAAAATAGCCCAGTCCTACATGTGACGTGAGCCTATTAACCCTTTACCCAACAAAACGGCCCTGTGCCAATGCATTCTCTTATATATACGAGTCGACCATAGGTCGCCTCGCATATATAAGAGAATGCATTGGCTTAACACATTAAAAATTATAAAATTGTTAAAGAATATAAGAAAAAATGGTAAAAAGTGTTAGGCCAATGCATTCTCTTATTTATGCGAGGCGACCTATGGTCGACTCGCATATATAAGAGAATGCATTGGCACAGGGCATAACTGTAACCATCACAATGTGGTCAAGGAGCCGGTTCCAATGATATCCATATTTGTATGGTTCTATTGAGACAGACCGAAGATATTTTAGTCTGTTGAAGCTTTATTTGGCCGGTTTTGTTGGGTAAAGGGTTAAAGTCCAAAGTCCAATCATGCACACTACAGGGACATTGTTCACTTAAATCCACAGAGGCATGTCTTCAACAAAACAAATTTTTTTATAAATTTAAATCGAGTGCCGCATTAATATGTATGATATGTATGGCTATGCATTTTTTAAAGTGGCGAGCTTAGTTATGTTTTCATATTTTTTAATTTATATTTTCACTTGCTTTAACGAGTAGCCCGTGGTCACAATGAATCATTTACAATTTCATCTGATACCCTTTACACAAGGGCAAAAGTGAACCGGACCAGAGGAGGCGGGACTGGGAGGGGGTGAAAACTACACATAATGTTGAAAGGAGCCCAGTAGATTGAGACCCGCCCAAAATGTCAAGTTATAAAATATTTAATTACTCAAGCCAAAACAAAAAGTTGATCAGGACTCAAGGCACCAATCTAAATTAGAAAATTTATTTAATATTTTACATTTCTCAGAAGTCTAATAGTTTAATCTCTCAAATGTATTACACACAAGATGAGAACATGGCAGCAACTGTGAAAGCAAATTGAGACTAGCATTGATTTAGATTAGATTAATGTTCTTCCTGCTATAGAAGCCACTACACAGGAACTGATTACTGGGACCACAGCTATTCTCCTCTCTGGATAAAGTTGGTAATTATATTATATCCCATCTTTGCCAGGTGTGTGGTATAAACAGCAGGAATCCCAGTTTATTTATATCTTATACACACCTAGTTTTGCCTTTAAAGGGATCCATTGGTCACAGTGGGTAAATGTTAAAAAAATATAAAAGTATGTATAACATCACCAGTAAAAGGATCCAAGGCCCGCAGGTGCAAAAAATATCAAAGTCTACCCAACATCACTCTTGTTTATTTGGTAATTTAATATTTTTGACCAAGTCAATTCCTGAAGGACCTACCCAATAATCATTGTGTATGTCATTATATTTACATACTAAGTGCGATTATCACTAAATCCAGCATTCCGATTGGTCGGCGCCCACGTGACTAGTTGCAGTTATTTCTCGGTGAACGCGCAACAGCTCATAACTGCAACCCCATAATTACATCGACGCGTCATCAATATCGGAAAGAAGAACGCGTAATGTTTTGGGCACATTTGGACTCGCGCAGGATTGACTTAATAAATCATCGTGTTTCAATACAAAGAGCCTCGTTGTTCCTGTTAACTTTTGCCAAGGGTGCTATGGGATATTCTGGGCTGGTTTTGTCACGATACACTTTTCGATTTAAATACATTTACAAAAGTGGCTTTTTCGCTAAATGTATATAAATATAAGTATTAACTGTCATGTGGACTGTTTTTATGGAGATGTAACCGTGAGGTAAGTGGTCATAACTTGTATTCGGGTTTTACACAAGTTATGACCACTTACCCCACGGTTACATCTCCATAAAAAACAGTCCACATGACAGTTAATCCTTATTTGACCTAAATTATAATCTGGCTTATTTTCTTGTTCCTGGCACAGAAATATCATTTTAACCCTTCCATGACTGGATCTTCCTGAAATTTTGGGAAAACCCTGTGCCAATGCATTCTCTAAATATATGCGAGTCTCCCATAGGGACCCTTGCATATATAAGAGAATACATTGGCCTAACAATATTTACCTTGACCTTGTAAGCCAGTGCATTCTCTTATGGGAGAGTCTCATATATAAGAAAATGCACTGGCACTGGATATTTAATGATGCACCAACGCGGCTCCCATCATGAAAAGATTAAAATTCAGTTGCCATACAAGCCTGCAAGTTATTTGCAGAATGAGGTCCCCCCCCCCCCCCTGAGGGTGAATTTAGTGACGCTATCCCGCACAGCAGGCTAACATCACAAAATTCACCCTCTGGAGATCTCATTCTGCTTAGGCCTCATCTTCTGGGAAGTATCTATAGTCTCAAATTAACATTGTTTTAGTTATGTTTTCCCTTCTGGGAAGTTTCTATATCCCCTAATTTGCAGAAGATCGAATGCATAATCGGGGTGAATAATGGGTTAACATCACCAACTTTAACTGGGGAACTTCAATTTGATCCAAGGTCTCCCATAGCAGTTGAGGGCCTAAGCAGAATGAGGTTCCCAGAGGGTGAATTTGGTGATGCTAGGCCGCTGTGTGGGATGGCACCACTAAATTCACCCTCTGGGGACCTCATTTTGCAAATGACAGACACATTATTTGCAGGCTTGTTGCCATAGGAGCCACAATTACAAAAATTTAAACTTTCAGGACAACGATTACTGGAAAGAAGGATATGCATACTGGGGAGACTGTTTTCTACTGGTTTATTCCATCACGGACAGAACTAGCTTTACAGAGTTAACAAATATCAAAAGACAACTGGACAACGCTCGAGGAGCGACCTACCTTCCCATGATGATAGTCGCTAATAAAGGAGATCTCCTGCATGATCGCCAAGTGAAAGAACACGAAGGTGTCGACCTCGGACGTGCCATTTCTTGCAAACATTTGGAAGTGTCGGCTGCCGATTGGACTCAGATTCCAAATATCACAGAAATGTTCCATGATCTTTATCGTGAGTTCAGAAGGAAACGATATCCAAGAGAAGGGAGACTGCGGAAACCGAGCCAATCAAAATTCAAACAAGCTATCCAAAAAGTCATATCAGGAAAGGGAACTTCAGTTAAACGGGAAATTATAAAATCTGATCAGAAGTTATAAAGCTAAATAAAATAATACCTATATTTAGGGTAACCCACCCGCCCTTCCCAAAACAGGTCGGCTCCTCAATATTTTATCGTTTTCTTTTCAAATCTTCTTCCAACTCATTTTGTTTTTTTAGTCAATCCAATTAGATGGTCCCCATATCATCAGACAACAACAACATTTTTTGAAATGCCGCTTCAGTTATCAGAATCGATTAATTGCCCAAAAATAATGCTAACCAGTCAACTATAGTATAAAATTGCCCAAAACCTGTTATTTATCAACATTTTGTTCAATGAGATATGGTCGGATTGTCAAATATCTAACACCCAAAGCCACTTGATTTTATAGTTATCCCTCTTCATCCACAATTTAGTCCGAGACTGTCGGCTTGAAGATTATTTGCCAGGCCGCCAAAAATTACATATCTCAGGAAATAATATATTTCAAAAATAGGTATCTCATCACTCTGAGCTTTGATGGGTGTGTTCCTCTCGACTTGAATCAAATATTTTTTTACCCCCGAAGCCAAAGAAATAGTAATTTGGGAGCGTAAAACAAGCCTTGAAATAGGGTGTCTGTCATTTGCAGAATGAGGTCCCCAGAGGGTGAATTTAGTGATGCGACCCCGCATAGCAGGCTAGCATCACCAAATTCACCCTCTGGGGACCACATTCTGCTTACACCTCAGCAGAATGAGGTTCCCAGAGGGTGAATTTGGTGATGCTAGCCCGCTATGCGGGGTAGCATCACTAAATTCACCCTCTGGGGACCTCATTCTGCAAATGACATGCACACTGAGCGTTAAAGATGGACTATCTCTTTAAATAACAAATTTTGAAATAGTTTCGTGGATATAAAATAATAAATATGAACTGAAGACCCCTGTCTGGAAATGCTTCTATCAATTGATTTTATTTCGAATATTTTATTATAAAATGAAATGATAAAATGGGACACTTTATTGTTCTATTTTTAGAATAGACCATTTAGGTGAAACCATATAGCGATATAGATCATTAGGTTGTTCCCATAGCTACGATCCGAATGTCAAAGGTCCCAGACTGATTGTTTGTATTGTTGTTTTCCATAGATATAAGCGATAGTAAGTCTAATTAACGTTTATTTGTGACAAAATTACACAATAAAATGTCTGGTCTCTGTTAACAGTAACCACTATTATTCGTTCGCAAAACAACCACACATTTTTAGACCAGGGAATATTCAAAATATAATCAATATTAATCGATAGAAGCATTCCGGACAGGGGTCTTTGATTCATATCTAATAGTTTATACCCCGGTAACTATATAGCACATGTTTACAAAGAGATAGACCATCTTTAATTCGGATTATGATTCTTTAAAGATGAACAAGTCATTATTTTGTCGCACAAGGAAGTGACCCACCTTCCAGTTCCTGTACCCTCGGACAGAACAAATGTTGAACAAGAAAAATAAAATGCAAATAATAGTAAAATGATTTTACCACACCCAATCCCAGTTTTCTCCCGTCACCCTAAACACATGTGTTATTTTATTTAGCCTAATTGTTGCTGCCTTGCTGGAGTCTGGAGGGGTCAGGTTACTGTGTTTTCAGATATTTGCGGTTTTAACCCTTTACCCAACAAACCGGCCAAAAACGGCCAAATAAAGCTGCAACAGCCTAAATTATCTTGGGTCTGTCTCAATAAAACCATACAAATATGGATATCATTGGAACCGGCTCATTGACCACATTGTGATGGTTACAGTTATGCCCTGTGCCAATGCATTCTCTTATATATGCGAGTCGACCATAGGTCGCCTCGCATATATAAGAGAATGCATTGGCCTAAAAAAAATCTTTTTTTAACACTTTTTCTTACATACTTTAACAATTTTATAATTTTTAATGTGTTAAGCCAATGCATTCTCTTATATATGCGAGGCGACCTATGGTCGACTCGCATATATAAGAGAATGCATTGGCACAGGGCCGTTCTGTTGGGTAAAGGGTTAAACCAGCAACGGTCTATTCAACAAGAGACAGTGAGTGCAAATAAACAGACATGAGTCACAGAAACAGACGGCAGACGACAGCTATATAAACAGACGACAGATACATACAAATTTATTCACCAAAACAACAATATCATTTTTTTTAGATGAAAATCTGTTTTTAAAATGTACTTTTTCTTAGTAGTAACTTATACAGTAATGCCCTAATTAATTGACTCCATAACCACAGCAGAATTATGGGTAATTTTTCAGGATTTAGTCGGAAATATGGCTTGTTGCCATTCATCGGAAAGCTCTTGGGCATTACTGTATACAGCTGCTGTAGAATTTCGCTCATAAGACTCAAACAAAGCAGTCGCGGGATTTCTCATAGTAACCTGGCCCTTTCAGGGTAATTGTTCGACCTTGTGGAATACTACCGGTATGACAGTCCAATAGAGAGGATAGTTAGGAGCAAGTCTTGGAATGGTGTGTCTGTCATTTGCAGAATGAGGTCCCCAGAGGGACAATTTAGTGATGCTACCCCATGTCGGGCTAGCATAACAAATTCACCCTCTGGGAACCTCATTCTGCTGAGGCCTCAACTGCTATGGAGACTAATGATCAGACTGAAGTTCCCCAGTTAAAGTTGGTGAAGTTCACCTGTTAGTCACCTCGATTATGCATTTTATCTGCTGCAAATTAACCCTTTACCCAACAAACCGGCCAAAACTGGCCAAATAAAGCTTCAACAGCCTAAAATATCTTCGGTCTGTCTCAATAGAACCATACAAATATGGATATCATTGGAACCGGCTCCTTGACCACATTGTGATAGTTACAGTTAGCCCTGTGCCAATGCATTCTCTTATATATGCGAGTCGACCATAGGTCGCCTCGCATATATAAGAGAATGCATTGGCCTAAAAAAAATCTTTTTTTAACACTTTTTACCATTTTTTCTTACATTCTTTAACAATTTTATTATTTTTAATGTGTTAAGCCAATGCATTCTCTTATATATGCGAGGCGACCTATGGTCGACTCGCATATATAAGAGAATGCATTGGCACAGGGCCCTTCTGTTGGGTAAAGGGTTAATACATTTACTTCTGTTGGGTAAAGGGTTAAGGGAGATAGAAACTGAACAGAAGGGATAAAGTAACTAAAAACAATGTTAATTTCAGATTAATGATACATCACAGAAGATGAGGCCTAACGAGAATGAGGTTCCCAGTGGGTGAATTTAGTGATACTTGTCTGCTATGCGGGATAGCATCACTAAATTCACACTCTGGGGGACCTCATTCTGCAAAAGACAGGCACCTTATTCTCTGGCTTGTCTGGAACTATGATTCAGATTTCATTTCCAATAATAATTGCAGCTATATAGAAGAGCAACGGGGTGGGACTTGGTCCAAAAACAGCATCATCCCAACTGATATCCCAAGCTGTTGGGGTACTTCAATCATGACAAGCTTGATTTTTACCCTGTGCCAATGCATTCACTTATATATGCGAGTCGACCATAGGTCGCCTCGCATATATAAGAGAATGCATTGGCCTAACAATTTTTTATCATTTTTTTAAAATAAATGTTTCTTACAATTTTTAGGACATAAAATAAAAAACATCCATTACCCTGCAGGGAGCCCCACACATATATAGAAGCATATAGAAGGATGTCGTCTGCTCATGTTTGTCTGGGGCTCTGTATGGGTGAAATTATAAAATTGTTAAAGAATACAAGAAAAAATTATTAAAATTGTAAAAAATTGTTAGGCCAATGCATTCTCTTATATATGCGAGGCGACCTATGGTCGACTCGCATATATAAGAGAATGCATTGGCACAGGGTAAAAAAAATCCCGATTACGACTGGATTTGATATGGCGGGTCATATATTATCCTTTTTATTCACTGATATGCTCGTCACCTCATCAGAAGGCCATCATTTATACATGTAATATCATAGTAATATATGAGATTTTCAAGTAAAGATTTTATACCTCCATATTTATCTTCTCCTGAATGAAGTTTAACAAGGGTTGCACATCAAAGGTGTTATCAGTGAGGTTTTTTTTGCCTAAAAGAGTGAATACTAGTATGTCAGAAAAGAATTACAAATTGGTTGACATTAGTTCAAGTTTTCATTTTAAAGACATATTATGTACTTGTTCGGGGGCTTGAAACTGATAAGTTAGTATTCAGGCGCCATGACAACTGGAGGATTGTACCATTCTACTAACATACGATTAGCAACAATTACTACTTTGAACAAGATTATTCTCCATTTCTATTTTATCACCATACCAGAGTGTTTTACATCACTGTAATGATCTTACAACTTGTTGCAAGTAAAAACATTGATTTATATTTGGTTGAGTTATTGTGCTAACAGTCTTTAAACTGTTAACAATAGACAAACTAATTGCCATAACTTAGATTAGAAACCTTGTGTTTAAAATCATTTCAGATACCAGTTGTGTAATATAAGAAAATGTGTGCTTGAGCCATGAACCGAGTTTGGTAATGAAAGTGTCAATGACACTGTAGCTCAACTTGGAAAGGGAATAATTTCATGTGTTACAGTTAATGGAGTGATTAGGAATGTGGAAAGTTGAAAGGTCAAGTTATGCAAAGAGTAAAATCCAAGATGGCCACTGGCAGCCATGTTTTTTTGACGAATGACCCCAATATGACTCGTTCCCATCTACATCTCATTGTCAACATACATGACAAATTTCATGATGATCCGACCAACGGTTAGACCTGTAGCCCGTGCCAAAGGATTTAGTCATGCAAAGAGTAAAATCCAAGATGGCTGCTGGCGGCCATGTTTTTTGGCCAAACGACCCCAAAATTACTCGTTCCCATCTACATGTCAATATTAACATCCATGACATATTTCATGATGATCAGACAAACAATACGACCTGTAGCCTGTGCTAATGGATTGAATTTTGAAATCCATGATGGCTGCTGGCAGCCATGTTTTTTTTTCCGAATAACCCCCAAATGACTTGTTCCCATCTACATGTCAATGTTAACAGCCATGACAAATTTTATAATGATCCGACCAAAGGTACGACCTGTAGCCCGTTCTAAAGGAAATTGTTGACGAATCACACACACACACACGTGCGTGTGTTACACGTACATGCACACACGATGGATGCCATGGCAATAGCTCAAACTTTACAAAGTAAAGTTGAGCTTAAAATTGGATTATGTTTGCTAGTGATTGCACTAAAGTAGTTATAAGACGAGTCCGTTTTATTGAAATTGGATTACAGACAATAACGCTAATGCATTAATACGGCTGTAATGCGTCCGTTATATTGTATCCGTTTATGCATGCAATGGGGAGATTATACTTCTTGTTTTCAATCGAAAAAAGATAATGGCTGTCTTCGAAGTGAAGGAAATTGACTTGTATGATTTGACAGGTTTATTGTAGAATTAATTTATTACAGATAGATTGATTAGCATTAACCCTTTACCCAACAATCCGGCCAAAACCGGCCAAATAAAGCTTCAACAGCCTAAAATATCTTCGGTCTGTCTCAATAGAACCATACAAATATGGATATCATTGGAACCGGCTCCTTGACCACATTGTGATAGTTACAGTTATACCCTGTGCCAATGCATTCTCTTATATATGCGAGTCGACCATAGGTCGCCTCACATATATAAGAGAATGCATTGGCCTAAAAAAAATCTTTTTTTAACACTTTTTCTTACATTCTTTAACAATTTTATAATTTTTAATGTGTTAAGCCAATGCATTCTCTTATATATGCGAGGCGACCTATGGTCGACTCGCATATATAAGAGAATGCATTGGCACAGGGCCCTTCTGTTGGGTAAAGGGTTAATACATTTATTCCAATATCAAACTTATTAGTAGTCCCAGTCTTCTTGTACTAAAACCAGCTAAGATATTGGGATGGCGATTTGCTCCATCCCAATATCTTAGCCGGTTTTAGTACGAGAAGACTTGGACTAACTTATTAGCTGCAATTATTAATCAGAAGCTCTGCATTATAACGCATCATATTTACATACTAAGTGTGATCATCACTAAATCCAGCATTCCGATTGGTCGGCGCCCACGTGGCTAGTTGCAATTATTTCTCGGTGAATGCGCAACAGCTAATAACTGCAGCCTCATAACAACATCACGTCATTGGGTTTTGAAAGACGAACGCGTAATGTTTTGGGCGCATTTGGACTCGTGCAGGATTGACTTAATAAATCATCGGGTTTCAATATAAAGTGAAATTGTTCCTGTTAACTTTTGCCAAGGGAAATATGGGATATTTTGGGCTGGTTTTGTCACGATACACTTTTCGATTTAAATACATTTACAAAAGTGGCTTTTTCGCTAAATGTATATAAATATAAGGATTAACTGTCATGTGGACCATTTTTATGGAGATGTAACCGTGAGGTAAGTGGTCATAACTTGTATGTAAAACCCTTTGGGTTTTACACAAGTTATGACGACTTACCTCACGGTTACATCTCCATAAAAACAGTCCACATGGCAGTTAATCCTTATATACACACCATCCTGCAAAAATCAGATTGGGAACTAAAATGTATACCATACAGATACAAATACACGGTAACACCTGTGTGAACGGTTTAATGCAGACAATGGATTGTGTCAATGCAATGGTTTCGTCTGAATGCCACTTCATATAACGAAAGACACTCAACTCAGTAAACAATGCATGAGGCACAACTCCTGAAAAAAATTTGGACAGGACTGGTTTTCGACTCATCCAAGAATGCGCTGGCACAGGATCTTTAATGCTGCACCAGCACAGCTCCCATCATGAAAGGGTTAAATAGACACAAGGCCTTTGAAGTGGGTTCATGCAATGAATTTTATAAAAGTCTGTAAAACAGCTATCATCAACAAGTATATTTAAATTAGATCGACTTTGTTCTTATTTTCATTATTACACGATTGATTTAGCGATGTTTGTTGACAGTTTTGTTTCAATAACATGATATTTTGTTATTGGAGAACTATCAATAATGAATATAAAACATCAAAGTTGATATATTTCTCCATGTTCTTTTTAGTCGTGATATTTTTACACTTTTATATTTTTTGCACTTTTATGCACTGCGCGTGCCTTGGGTCCCTTTAATAAATGGTGAAGAAGCAAACATGTTAATCAACAGGGTCAAGGACATGGACAAGTATAGACTTGATGACATTTAATGGAAATGATATTCATGTACATTCACTAATATTAGGAAGCTTTAGATTGAAACCATACACCTTCACAAGCAAAATCAGACTATAACAGACTAGCTCTCTGATTAATGGTTTATATTTTCCCGCCTCAGGCAGAGATAATTATAGTCTGCTATCCCTTTCAATCTAAGACTCCTTATTGCCTCATGGTAAAATTCAACAATCAGATACTTATAGCTAATATATGGAGAGTAATCAATCGGTTTCGATGATAACATGAAATAATTCATGAGGTGAGTTGGGCCTTGTATTACCCATGAGGTGAGTTGGGCCTTGTATTACCCAAGAGAATTATGTCTTGTAATCATCAAAACCAATTGATTATTCTGTTTGTTACACATTTTCCACCACTAAAATGCACAAAATCTAAAGATATTATGTGACAAAATAGTCCCCAGTCATCTAATCGCATGCGCTCACCGAGAACGTAATTCACAGGTGTGACATTATCACTTTTAATTCACAGAGATCATGGCTAAATGTGTAATAAATAACTTTAATTTGGAAGATGGGGGCAGATAAGATTTTTCTTTCAATTTGTTCTACACTTAACCAAAAATGTGGGACAACAAATGTGAAATGTTACTGTTTTTAGAACAAAATTATGTTTGGCAGTTATCATTGTGTGTGTATTCAATGGAAAATGTCTATTTTTAATTACTTGTAATTTAAAATATGTGTGATAAGATGGTTCTCAGATGGTTTTAATACAAGTATGTTATCAAGACAAGTTTCAACCATCTTGGAATTTAAGAAGCAAAAGGCATAAAGTTTGATTACAAAATTAATGATATATGTATAAAGACATTTATAGTAAATTTCCCTTCCAGTCCAGCTCTATGGTTAAAACTCCCACATATTCAATATAAACTTCACATGTTTACACATGGTTTACAACGGGTCTTTAACCCTTTCAGTGCCAGGTCCGATTTTTGTATCAACCCATATACCCTGTGCCAATGCATTCTCTTATATATGCGAGTCGACCATAGGTCGCCTTGCATATATAAGAGAATGCATTGGCCTAACAATTTTTCATCATTTGTTATTATTTTTTACAATTTTTTACAATTTTAATAATTTTTTTCTTATATTCTTTAACAGCCTTATTTTGTAGGTTTAGTGCCAGGGAATCTTACGTTTTTCATGGGCATCAAAATTACTACTATGAATACTTGGTGATAGTTTTGAGTTATAACATGCCCGTAAGGTTTTATCCAGTTTGTTTTTAAATTCGATATAGCATGCTTAAGCATACCCAAAAAAAATTCAACAAAAACAAAAACAAATCTAGAAAAAACAACAATTTTTTTAGGGCCGATTTTACAGACCGTAAATTAGGGCAGATGAGATCGGCCCCTGGCACTGAAAGGGTTTATGGCCCACTTAATGTTTGAGTCACTGATTATTTTATTTATATGCCTTGATATACGGTTCTTTAATGGCCCACTTAATGTTTGAGTCACTGATTATTTTATTTATATGCCTTGATATACCGTTCTTTAATGGCCCACTTAATGTTTGAGTCACTGATTATTTTATTTATATGCCTTGATATACGGTTCTAATTACAATCCATACCATAAAATACGATTAAAAAAAATAATTCATCACCATTAGAAACGTCTGTCTCAGATGCCCATAGAGAAATAGAAAAAAGATGAAATCATAGAAAGATTCCCCCCCCCATTACGAGTACCAGAATGAAACAGAATTTAAACTAAAAGTATTTACAATGGATGGGGAATAATTCTATCTTTAAGATATAGAGTTATTCCGCCCTCCATTGAAAATAATACACTTTGCACAACAAAATCGATGAAACTTAAAAGCTTTTAAGCACAAAAACATGTCAGTAAAAACAACATGTTCAGTTTATTACACCGGATAAGTTGATCATACAAAGTTTTGAAGCTTCCTCTTTCAAATGGTATATAATATGGCATATATTTGATATATGTGATCTGGGGGTTAGAAAATTACGTGGTTCTTTAACAGACATGAATGAGACAGAAACATTTCAACTATTAAAACTACCAATTTGTAAAATATGGTATTTATAATGAGAACGATAGAATTCCTAAACAGATCACTTCTTCTCAGTCTCCTTCACCCAGGAATTTTTTTTCGATAATTTTTTGTCGATCACAGAATCCTAATTTCCCTTTGCCAAATGAGTTTGGACCGGCAGCTGTTGGAGTATCTCTGAAATAGAGAAGATATAACATACAGGCCTCCATATATAGTGCAGGTTATTTTAGGGCCCTGCGAATCGATTCGATTTGATGCGATTCGGAATCTTTCGACTGATTCGATTCAAAATTGGCTGTCCTGATTCGAATTGTATCGAATCATTGGTACCAGCTGCATTCTCAATGGACACCTTTGCTTTTTCGCGAAGATAGATTATGATACCAACAAAAGACCACACACACACACACACACACACAAAGACTCTTGTAGACTGAGCTATACTATATAGACCATCGAAGCATTGCACGACTGGTGTAACTGATCTAGCAAAATTTCATAAATGTCTAACTTCAGCTGCGTGAATATGATTGCTTACTGACTTCATTATTGCTTAAGATACTGTTTCATTATTCTATAGCAGAGACGGACACAACAAATGCACAAATAATTGGTTAAATATAATTTGATCCATTTATGGATAATAATATTTACATTATAAACCGATGATCACTTATCGTCATTAGAAAGTGAGCAAATTGATACCGGTACGGCCACTCAGTCCTGTGATATCTATATATTCACTCTTGATACCACTCATGCAATAACTCGATTCGAGATTCGATTCGGAATCACTTGGCTGATTCGATTCGAGATTCGATATGAAAAGGCCCTAGGTTATTTGCGGAATGAGGTCCCCAGAGGGTGAATTTAGTGATGCTACCCCGCATATTGGGCAAGCATCACTAAATTCACCCTCTGGGGGACCTAATTCTGCTTAGGCCCCCCACTGCTATGGGAGACCTAGACAAAGGTTTAAGTTCTCAGATGGTGAAGATTGTGATGTGCACCCATTGGGTACCGATTATGCAATGTGTTGTCTGCCAATTAGAAGATAAAGAGAAACTAAACTAAAAAAGAAATTTTCAAAAGCAGTTTCTAAAGAATCTTAAAAAAAAAGAGGAGAGGAGATGAGGCCTCAGCAGAATGAGGTCCCTAGAGGGTGAATTTAGTGATGCTAGCCTGCTGTATAGGTGTCACTAAATTAACCCTCTGGGGACCTCATTCTGCAAATGACCAGCACCATATTTTGAGGCCTGAAAACAATTCAACATATAATATATTCAGTAAGTTGTGAGTTTCTGAGAAGCATTTCAACATCTAATATATTCAGTAAGTTGTGAGTTTCTGATGATATTTGGAATGCTTTCATATAATCTGTCACAATGTTTATAGTTACACATATAAACAGGACACGCACATCGAGAATTCATCTATTATAATTATATTCAACAAAAATAGGTAAATATGGATACCATCGTTTTGTGAATTCGATACAAGAGGCATAACCCAACATCATATTCACAAAACATTATTAAAAAATAGTTTTTGTGATGAAATAAGTTAATAACAAGTCTCGATCCATGCAATAGATTAATCATGATGTCACATGATACGGAAGTCACAATGTCACATGATACGGAAGTCACATGATACGATACGGAAGTCAGATGATACGGAAGTCAGATGATATGGAAGTCACATGATATGGAAGTCACATGATATGGAAGTCACATGATATGGAAGTCACATGATACGGAAGTAACATGATACGGAAGTCACATGATACGGAAGTCACATGATACGGAAGTCACACGATACGGAAGTCACACGATACGGAAGTCACATGATACGGAAGTCACATGATAAGGAAGTCACATGATACGGAAGTCACATGATACGGAAATCACATGATACGGAAGTCAGATGACATGGAAGTCAGATAATACGGAAGTCACATGATACGGAAGTCACATGATACGGAAGTCACATTTTACGGAAGTCACATGATACGGAAGTCAACAACTGTTCTAAATATTCGTGGTGGGGAATCACGTGGTATCGAGGTTGGTGAGTACAATGCATTCAAAATGTGCAATCGCACAAAAACATAATATATGATGAACTGACACCAGACATATCAATTTGACTGTTACGAGCATATGATTGTTTATTTTTTAAACAAGTTGATACCTTATTTGTTCGGAAATAATCAGTAGTTTTCTATAACATTCTGACCAAAGTTGCCAGTTGGAGGTTCTTGGAATAAACAATTCCATACATTTAGGAGAATCTTTTGACTGACAACTTTGGTCAGAATGTTAGGGCAAACAACTGTGAGTTGGGACATTAATGAGGTATCAGCTAGTTTGAAAAATAGTATAGCATATGTGACCCGCCATATCAAATCCAGTCGTAAGTCGGGATTTTTTTTACCCTGTGCCAATGCATTCTCTTATATATGCGAGTCGACCATAGGTCGCCTCGCATATATAAGAGAATGCATTGGCCTAACAATTTTTTACAATTTTAATAATTTGTTCTTGTATTCTTTAACAATTTTATAATTTCACCCATACAGAGCCCCAGACAAACATGAGCAGACGACACTCTTCTATATGCTTCTATATATGTATGGGGCTCCCTGCAGGGTAATGGATGTTTTTATTTTATATCCTAAAAATTGTAAGAAACATTTATTTAAAACAAATGATAAAAAATTGTTAGGCCAATGCCTTCTCTTATATATGCGACGCGACCTATGGTATAAAAATAGTATAGCATATGCTCGTAGCTGCCAAAATACTATGTAATATATCATTATCCTAATGTATTACCGTTTTCCTTGTTTCTGGTCGCGTTTTCACTAGCCTCGGCCATTTTGAATGCGTGATACTCATCAACCCGAAACCACGTGATTCCCCACAATGGTATTGTTATGAAAGAGTGATTGAGTCGTCATGTTAAGGTCATTCAGAAATGCATCCTTTTGTCATTATTAACTAAACTAAGGCGGCGCAAAAGGTTACAAAACAAATTTTATCAGCAGACTGAAAGTTTGCTGTCATGTTGCTACGAGTGCAATTTGTCTGTGCACTGGGATGCGTGAACCCAGTTTGTCCAAAAACAAGGAAATGGTGGATTTAGCACTGTCAAATTTTTAAATTAGGGGATATAGAATCTGAACAGAAGGGAAAAAGTAACTAAAACAATGTTAATTTGAGACTAGATATATGATGCCTAAGCAGAAATAGATACCCAGAGGGTGAATTTGATGATGCTAGCCCACTTGAATGGGTTTCAACTACTGAATGAATGGCTCTTCTTCTGTCACATTAATTAGTTGTAGCTCCTTTAGCGATACAATGGACTTTTTGTCTCACCTTCAATGCATGCAGTCGGTCAGAATACTCCTGCACATGATGTTAGCGAAGTGACCTGTTAAATTGTTTCGAAGTTTACGGTAAATATATTGTCGACCTCGATATTTCTATTTTAGCTCTACGATATGAAAGATAAAAAATATATTGATATGCCCATATGTCGATAAACGCAGCATGTTTTAAATGGATTCCAGGGTACAAAATAGTAGAGATGAATCAAGGACACCTGTCCGGAAAAGGTTCTATCAATTAATATGCATTTTGTTTAGAATTTCTTATGACATTCGTGGGACAGTTTTAGGGGTCATTTTTAGAACAAACAGCCACACGAGAATGTTCAGAGCATACCTAGAGAGAGCAAGCCCGCAATGAGGTCCCCAGAGGGTGAATTTAGTGCTGCTATCCCGCACAGTGGGCTAGCATCACCAAATTCACTCTCTGGAGACCTCATTCTGCTTAGGCCTCATCTTCTGGGAAGTATCTATAGTATCAAATTTTAGTTACATTTTCCCCTCTGGGAAGTTTTTATATCCCCCTAATTTGCAGAAGATAATATTCATAATCGAGGTGCCCCATGGGTGAACATCACCAACTTCAAATGGGGAACTTCAATCTGATCCTAGGTCTGCCATATCAGTTGAGGGCCTAAGCAGAATGAGGTCCCCAGAGGGTGAATTTAGTGATGCTAGCTATGGGGAACTCATTCTGCAAATGACAGACACGCTATATGCAGGCTTGAGAGAGTGATAGAGAGAGTGAGAGCACTATATCTTGGTAGCACCCTCGATCAAGGAATATTGCAGATCAGCTGAGAGACTAACCATGAATTACAATTGAAATAAACATTTTATTATGCCTTTTATCTGTACTTTATTTGCGAAATAGCTATTTGTAGTCTTGAAATCGGATTATTATGTTGTTGTTGTAATCATGGTCCGGAAGAGATAGACCATATTTAACCCTTCCATGACGGGAGCTTCCTGAAATTTACGAAAACCAGGAGTCAATGCATTCTCTTATATATGCGAGTCGGGGCTTCCTGAAATTTTATGAAAACCCTGTGCCAATGCATTCTCTTATATATGCGAGTCTCCCATAGGGAGCCTCATATATATAAGAGAATACATTGGCCTAAAAATATTTACTGTGACCTTGTAAGCCAGTGTATTCTCTTATATATGCGAGGCTCCCTATGGGAGACTCGCAATTAAAAGATAATGCATAGGCCTAATAATATTTAGTTTGACCTTGTAAGCCAGTGCATTCTCTTATATATACGAGGCTCTCCTGTGTATTAAATCATAGCTTCATTATAACCGGTTACATATAATTGTTTATTACATACAATAAATCAATCAAAATACACTGGCACAGGATCTTTAATGCTGCACTAATGCAGCTCTCATCAATGTTGTTCGAGTGATGCACAGAAGTTAGGTAACCAACCTTCCAATGTTCTTCATCCTCATCTTCGGCTCTCCACCCTAAATTTATGACAAGTGAACGAGGAATCAGGTATCTGCACAAAATTGGGCCACTGTCCCACTATTCCCCCCTCTTTTTTCATATGCTTTGCAGATTCCATCTTCTTTCTCTTGTCATCCTAACTAAACATACATTTGGTACCAACTTCACTGAGTGATAAAATATATATGACTAATTGGTTTCAGGCCATTTTTCTTTCAGCTTATCGTCATTTGACATATAAAAAGCTTTCGGGCCGTCAGCCAGCCTTTCATTATGACTTTTGACTGACATCCCGGGATGCTAGTTGTGATTTTACTGTCATCCCGGGATGTTAAGTGTGATTTTACTGTCATCCCGGGATGCTAGGTGTGATTTTACTGTCATCCCGGGATGCTAGGTGTGATTTTACTGTCATCCCGGGATGTTAGGTGTGATTTTACTGCATCCCGGGATGTTAGGTGTGATTTTACTGTCATCCCCGGGATGTTAGGTGTGATTTTCGCTAACCCTACATGATGTGTTACCTGGTCAGACACCCACTTACCACTAATTGGTTACCTATAAAAAAAAGCTTGGTAACCAACCTTCCAATGTTCTTCATCCTCATCTTGGCTTCTGGTGGCATTTCTTCCTCCTCATCCTGTCAAAATAATGAAGTGTCAATGACAATGTAGCTCAACTTGGATGGGGATAGTGTCATACATTACAGTCAATGGAGAAATAAGGAATTTGGCAGCCATAATTTTCATCGGAAATCGTTCAAATCCTAAACATCTCTATACATTTTCAAAACATTTCTCCAATAAATGTTGCCTGCAGGGTTTGCCGATGATTCAAATTTGAAATCCAACATAGTAGCTGGCGGCCATGTTTTTCAACAAAATTCGGAAAAAATCAATGGCTCCCATCTTGAGGCCACCTCAAAAATCCATATGAAGTTTGTTGATGATCAGATGAGTTATGTAGCCTCCAGAGTGTGCTAAAGGAAACTATTGATGTTCGCATGCGAAGCTTGTACGATAGATGCCAACCCATGGCAATACTTGTAAAATGTAGCTCAACTTGACTTTGTCAAGTTGAGTTAAAAATGACCACATAATATAATGCTGGCATTTTTTTAAACTTTGAACAAACACCAAATGACTAGAAAAAGTATTAACCCTTTCTTTACTAAATACTCATTGACAAGTAGTTCCCTTAGAAAATGTTCACATAATAAGTTCAACAAATCGCCATATACTTTTTATTATCTGAATATTTCCCTCCAATGAATGGGAATACTTTTGTTATCGGTTTGTCAGTCTGACATCTGCTAATATTTCCATCGAGATATTTATCTTTAAAGATGGATTATCTCTTTAAATAACAAATTGGAAATAGTTGTGTGGGTATAAAATAATAAATATGAACTGAAGACCCCTGTCCAGAAAGGCTTCTATCATTTAATATTGATTTTATTTCGAATATTTTATTGGGACCGTTTATTTGTCTTGAACAGACCATTCGGGTGATATCATATAGCGATAGAGAGCATTAGGCTGTTCCTATGGCTACGTACCGAATGTCAAATGTCCCAGACTGATTGGTTGTATTGTTTTATTTCATAATTATAAGCGATAACGAGTATAATTAATGTTTATTTGTGACAAAATTACACCATAAAATTTCTGGTCTCTGTTAACAGTAACCACTATTGTTCGTTAGCTAAACAACCACACCTTTTTAGACCAGAAAATATTCAAAATAAAATCAATATTAATCGTTAGAAGCATTTGCGGACAGGAGTGTTCGATTCAGATCTAAAATGTTATACCCTGGTAACTATATAACCAGGGTTTCCGCCAGCAGAAAATAAATGAGTCCGTATTCAGCCATATTTGGGAAACAAATAACGTGATGGGGTGACCATGGTTCGTCCCGTCGGCAGAAAATTTTGGTATATGTCACCTGAGATACTCACAAAGCAACCCAAAGCTACATATAATATGTAAGTTGATCATTTACATGGGTGCATTAATTCTGTTGATGGTACCCAGAGCATTAATCATGTAATTACACCCATGATACCGCCCTCTGCATGACTGAAGACTAAATAATTGAATAAGCTACGAGTTACAGTGTTTAAAATTTATTCGCTTCCGACAGGTATAATTAAACACTAAAAAGCATCTATGCATTGACAAACAAGGAGAATTTAATTAAATATTTCTAAGAATTTCAAAAGGTAGCTTCCGTGAAAATGAAACCGAAAGGATATATTCTGTCAATCGTAAAACTATTTGTGCACTGTGACGTCATACTGCAAAAGATATTTATAGCGGCGTATTATGAAAGGTAGCAAAATCGTTCAAACTCAAACAGTAGCTTGTTCAATAGTCTACATTAGTCCAACAACTATAGTTTGATCTCCGGGCGTGAGTAGTTTCATCAACGGAAATCCCATGCACAAAATATTCGCATACTCTGCAGTTCGGCATTCTTTGAGGCTACTGCGACATTTTCATATGTGTATTACGCTCACTATTTGACTGCACCTCAAACATTGTGTTGTAGTTTTTTGGCGCTTTTATTTCAAAGGGTTACACAGTACTGGTAACATACTGTGCTCAATTGACCCGCTTTTTCACCAGTCTTCTGTTTAACCCTCGAACTCCCGTTGCAGTCATATTTTTTACGATAGACTGCTATTAACTTTAGGCACATGTATGTCTCAAACAGATCATCAGCGAGGGGAATGAGGCCGTAGTAACGGAAACCCTGATATAACACATGTTTACAAAGAGATAATCCACCTTTATACCCGGTAACTATATAACACATGTTTACAAAGAGATAATCCACCTTTATACCCCGGTAACTATATAATACATGTTTACAAAGAGATAATCCACCTTTATACCCCGGTAACTATATAACACATGTTTACAAAGAGATAATCCACCTTTATACCCCGGTAACTATATAATACATGTTTACAAAGAGATAATCCACCTTTATACCCCTGTAACTATATAATACATGTTTACAAAGAGATAATCCACCTTTATACCCCGGTAACTATATAATACATGTTTACAAAGAGATAATCCACCTTTATACCCTGGTAACTATATAACACATGTTTACAAAGAGATAATCCACCTTTATACCCCGGTAACTATATAATACATGTTTACAAAGAGATAATCCACCTTTATACCCCGGTAACTATATAATACATGTTTACAAAGAGATAATCCACCTTTATACCCCGGTAACTATATAATACATGTTTACAAAGAGATAATCCACCTTTATACCCCGGTAACTATATAATACATGTTTACAAAGAGATAATCAACCTTTATACCCGGTAACTATATAACACATGTTTACAAAGAGATAATCCACCTTTATACCCCGGTAACTATATAATACATGTTTACAAAGAGATAATCCACCTTTATACCCCGGTAACTATATAACACATGTTTACAAAGAGATAATCCACCTTTATACCCCGGTAACTATATAATACATGTTTACAAAGAGATAATCCACCTTTATACCCCTGTAACTATATAATACATGTTTACAAAGAGATAATCCACCTTTATACCTCGGTAACTATATAATACATGTTTACAAAGAGATAATCCACCTTTATACCCCGGTAACTATATAACACATGTTTACAAAGAGATAATCCACCTTTATACCCCGGTAACTATATAATACATGTTTACAAAGAGATAATCCACCTTTATACCCCGGTAACTATATAATACATGTTTACAAAGAGATAATCCACCTTTATACCCCGGTAACTATATAATACATGTTTACAAAGAGATAATCCACCTTTATACCACAGTAACTATATAATAGATGTTTACAAAGAGATAATCCACCTTTATACACGGGTAACTATATAATACATGTTTACAAAGAGATTATCCACCTTTATACCCCGGTAACTATATAATACATGTTTACAAAGAGATAATCCACCTTTATACCCGGGTAACTATATAATACATGTTTACAAAGAGATAATCCACCTTTATACCCCGGTAACTATATAATACATGTTTACAAAGAGATTATCCACCTTTATACCCCGGTAACTATATAATACATGTTTACAAAGAGATAATCCACCTTTATACCCGGGTAAGGCCAAAAAAAATAAAATATTTGTTTCCTATTACGGAGCCAAAAAATTCCAGGTAGGTAGGTAGGGATTTTTTTTTTTTTGGTAATATATATATTTTTTTCCCCGAACAGTTAAGAAGTAAATTAATGCTTACTCTTTATACTTGTGTAAAGGCTGTCCATGTATATTGCAAGTAACTGTTAATTTAGCACAATAATATGATAAGTATTGTCAATGTGGACAAACAAATTCGTCCCCGACACTCAACTACATGTACATGTACTAGTATATGAAGCTCTCTTGCAATTATTCTCTCAGTTTAGCTTGAGGTGGCACATCTTCCTCAGCACAATATGGACATATCAACAGGCTAAAGACGAACACCATAATAGGGCTTTTCTATGACTTTATAATAACATAACTTGTATGTTATTAATTCAATCCTCACTTAAATATTTGGTCATATGCCTCAGGACCTAAGACGCACGTCCACTATCAGGATATCTCACATGCGCCTCAGACACATTGCACAGGGTGTAAATATTCCTCAGACACCCCTCAATTGCATTGAAATATAAAGTCCCACACCACACTGAAAATGGTACCACAGGCCACACCTTGACTGAGATACCACACCTCAGCATTCAAATTGCCCCCTACTTTTAAATTCCTTATACACACTGGCATATATGCATTGCTTGTATGGTTTATACACCCAAACAAACCAGTAGATAATTTCATGTGCTTTTTTAGTGCCCATCCCAGAAGGGTGTTTGATATGGTAGACATGCAGTCAGCTTCATACTGTCTGTATACATACTAGTAACTATGAATGAACACTATGAATCCTTGATTGACTGGGAAGAGGAACTCTAAATTCTGATATAGAAAGTATTCTACATGTATATTGCTCTCTAACAAATAAGACTTCTTCCCATAAGACATGGGAGTATCAGTTGGACAAACAAGATTACCACAGGCAGGTTTTAAAGACTGCAGATTTATTGGTGTTGAATGTGGATTCATCTGCACAACCACAAATGGACATGTATTTTGATAGAAGTAAATTGTTTTTGAAAATTACATCTAAAATTATTGCTGCTTAATGTAAACATAGTATATAGTATATATTTAGCGATATAGATGTGTTTACATGCATTAAACGAAATTTTGATAAATTTTTTTTTTTTTTTTTATAGAAATTTTTGGTTGAAGTTTGAAAAAAAAAGTCCAGGTCGGCCCAATTTCGGCAGGTCGGTCGGGTAACCGGAAACACAGATTTTTTTTTTTTGGCCTAACTATATAATACATGTTTACAAAGAGATAATCCACCTTTATACCCCGGTAACTATATAATACATGTTTACAAAGAGATAATCCACCTTTATACCACGGCAACTATATAATACATGTTTACAAAGAGATAATCCACCTTTATACCCCGGTAACTATATAATACATGTTTACAAAGAGATAATCCACCTTTATACCCCGGTAACTATATAATACATGTTTACAAAGAGATAATCCACCTTTATACCCTGGTAACTATATAATACATGTTTACAAAGAGATAATCCACCTTTATACCCCGGTAACTATATAATACATGTTTACAAAGAGATAATCCACCTTTATACCCCGGTAACTATATAATACATGTTTACAAAGAGATAATCCACCTTTATACCCCGGTAACTATATAATACATGTTTACAAAGAGATAATCCACCTTTATACCACGGTAACTATATAATACATGTTTACAAAGAGATAATCCACCTTTATACCCCGGTAACTATATAATACATGTTTACAAAGAGGTAATCCACCTTTATACCCCGGTAACTATATAATACATGTTTACAAAGAGATAATCCACCTTTATACCCCAGTAACTATATAATACATGTTTACAAAGAGATAATCCACCTTTATACCCCGGTAACTATATAATACATGTTTACAAAGAGATAATCCACCTTTATACCCCAGTAACTATATAATACATGTTTACAAAGAGATAATCCACCTTTATACCCCGGTAACAATATAATACATGTTTACAAAGAGATAATCCACCTTTATACCCCGGTAACTATATAATACATGTTTACAAAGAGATAATCCACCTTTATACCCCGGTAACTATATAATACATGTTTACAAAGAGATAATCCACCTTTATACCCCGGTAACTATATAATACATGTTTACAAAGAGATAATCCACCTTTTTACCCCGGTAACTATATAATACATGTTTACAAATAGATAATCCTTCTTCAATAAAGATAATGATAGTACTCCTGTCATTATAAGTTTGATTTATCCTACATTTTCCAAATTCAGCATAAACAAGCTCCAACTTTTCTTCAGATAATTTTAACTCAGTTACAAGCACAGTATTTTGTTGCAATAATACATGTAGCATTTATAAATCCAATCCTCCACTGGTGTTATTAACTAATATTATATCTCACATGACTTGCTCGCATTCTGATTGGCTGCACACTGCTATACTAGTTTACAATAGTACCCCCTGTACGATTCCTACATGCTTACTATTCTTTTTCTATTTATAGTAATAAACTCATTTCGCGAAATCGAGTTGCCGCCTGAAGATACGGCCAATCTTAAACTATACCTTGTACGATACTTGTTGCAATACCAGTATATGATTAGATTTATCGGTGAATTGTAATGATCTTACAAATGTCTGATCATAGCCAATGTATTTAATAGTTTGTCCATTTAGATGACAAGCGGCCAGTCCAAATTTTGTAATGCCAGTCGACGTTATTTATAACTTCTTTTTCCGTTCTAAACGAAGTTAAGCAAGTTAACTTCTAACATTTCACCAAAATATCTTTGCTAATGACGTATTTAAAGAAATAAATGCCTAAATCATGAAGAGATGCCGTTAGTTGTAATTAATAACATAGTAATGCTCCCCTGCCATCTTCAAAAAGATTGTAAAATCAGAGACCAATTTCCAAAATTCATGGTAAATAAAAATGTGACAAAATCAGACACATAAATTGTGTGAGAATTGGCACCGATGTTCTACATAATATAACAAATAATGAATGTCTTGTCGTTGACTATGCCAAAATAGTGGTCCTCGATGAGGAATAGTCCACTCGCCTGCGGCTCGTGCACTATTCCTCCTCGAGGACCACTATTTTGGCATAGTCAACTCCAAGCCATTCATTATCTATATAATAATGAACAGTCCTCATAATGTCCCGTAGTGTCTAGTGGTGAAGGTACAGTTGGCCGCGTACGGGAACAATAAAGAGTCCAGAAGATTCGATAACTTTTATATTCTTAAGTAAGTCTCTGTCGATAAGCACAGTATAGGTAGATGAACAGAGGAGTAGGTTATTCGGTGGTCTAAGCGGGAGTGTCTCTGTATCCCTCGACACGAGTAGTTATTCCAACACATGTTGTATCATGCGTCCAAATAAAGTCTGAGATACCATGAAACCCTTGTTTATGACGTGTACCATACTATTGTTTACTATGGAAATCAGCAATGCCGAAGCAATTTGCTGAAGCAAACTGGGCCAAGGCAAATGGTTGCCGTAGTGGATTTCCGAAGCCAAACAATCATATTCTGGTGCACCATAATTAGTCAGTGATAGCGAGACCTTCACAAAACTTCTAGGCAAAACTTCTAGGCAATCTGTTTTTCATCTGTGCAACCTGTTTTCATTCTCAGTATTTTAATTTATAATTTTTAGGTAACCTCCAGGCGAAAGTTTGAAAATATTGCTTGATTATTGGAAATGAGTGGTGACTTGGATTCATATATGCGATTGATTTGTGCAGATTAATATTAGATCTGTCAATAAATGAAGAAGTTTTGTACAAAAGGTGGGTTTTTTATCGATAAATATTCAGTTTGAAATGTATGGTATATTTTCTCCTGTAGAAGAGTGATACCCAGGTGCTGGTGCTGTCCATGATTTTTTTTTTCAGCGTCTGTTTTTGAAGTTTTGGAACAGTTTATACCAGAATAGTGTACCATAATTGGAAAATAGAGCTTTTACCCGATCGATTGATGTTGGAATGTTAAGAATTTGCTCAGGCGTTTGTGAATTATGGTCATTAAAAGTGAGGCTGTATTTGATTCTGTGATCTCCCTTGTAACATATGACATGTGATATCTATAGCAATGAATATTTTAAAGTGGCGTGCACAGATTAAATAAATATATGAAAGTGTCAATGACACTGTAGCTCAACTTAGGTAAGGGAATAATTTAATGGTTGACAGTAAATGGAGGAATAGGAAAGGTGCTAATTGAAATGTCTAACCTACATGTAGCTGTGCCAAAGGATTTAGTCATGCAAAGAGTAAAATCCAAGATGGCTGCTGGCGGCCATGTTTTTTGGCTGAATGACCTCAAAATGACTTGTTCCCATCTACATGTCATTGTTAACCCTTTTAACACGTAACACCGATATTTAGGTGCAAACGAACCGTGACTATATCCCGTAACACCGATATTTCGGTGCAGCGACGACATGAGTCGGTAGCAAATTTATATATAGTATAACGAGCGTCAGACCCACTGATTTATATTTAAATGGCCCCCACATATGTCAGCGGTGCCCATGGTGCATATGGAATGGTTGGCCGGTTGTATCGGGTAGAAATTTATGCGCATGCGCATAACATATAATCTACAAAAACATACAATATTTTAAGCGAACTGTGCCGCTATATTTATGGCATATGACATCGTGTTCCTCGTGTGTGTACAGAACAGATATAATTTAGACACACAATTTCAGTTTAAATTACCGTCGCGTATATTAATCAGTGTTCTGCTACATATGGGGAAGGGTCGATCGCATATCAAGTTGATTTATTCGCGCATGCGCAGACCATCGCAATGATAAATAAATAGTTTATAACGTACTTATACACGACATACCCACTAATATATATATTTAAATGGGCCGATTGAAGTCAGCGCTGGCAAATGTGTGTATGTGGATTGGCTGCCCACTAGAAACAGGTAGGAAAATATGCGCATGCGCGCAGGCTATAATTCATTTTAAAAATGCATTTAAGTGAAATGTGGCGCTATATATGACATATGGTTGCATGTTTCACATGTCAGTAAAGTAGACACAATATAGACAACTTACTTGAACAATGGGGCCACGATATGTAACGGGAAATTACGCTGTTTCTGGTCTCTGTAATATAAGTCTCTGTTATGCCACATGCGGCAAAACGTCTATCGCATATCAAGTTGACTTACTCGCGCATGGTCAGGTATATCTTAAATTTTACATTAGGATATTGGTTGCATCGAAACGCAATTCGCTGATGTATAATAACAACGTTATAAGCTAGAATTTGTTTATCGTGCAAATTTCGGGTAGTTGCCTAGTAACCGTTTCTAAGGAGATATCAGGAGGCAAAGTCTCTCGCTCTTACAATGATCAGTGGCATAGGTCTCCCTTTTCCTTTTGAACATAACCAACACCATGCGACTAGACACGTACTGTCTAAATTAAAGCAAACATACCACTGAATGGTTAGTGCAATGATGTCATTCGATCATTTGTGGTATTTGTTTAGCAACCGTTGCTACCCTTAAATCAAATATTTGGTTCACTATTCAGGTCGGGTATATATCAAATTTCACGTCAGGGTATTACCTGCATCAAAAAACGCAATCACTGGCGTTGAATTACGACGCTATAAGCTATATTTACATTTTCCAGTCAATTCCAGGTAGTTGCCTAGCAACCGTTACCAAGGAGTTTCCGCGAGGCAAAGTCTCGCGATCTTATAATGATCAATGATCCACGGGGGACAAACCTGTAAAGTTTCAGACCTGTGTCACAATTCGAACATAATCAACACCATGCGACTAGACACTGTCTAATTTAAGCGGAAATACCACTGGGAGCCCCGGGTCAGGGTGTCGATCACTGTGGGGCGTCAGGGTTCAAAGGGTTAACATCCATGACAAATTTCATGAAGATCCGACTAAAGCTACGACCTGCAGCCCGCGCCAAAGGATTTAGTCATGTAAAGAGTAAAATCCAAGATGGCTGCTGGCAGCCATGTTTTTTGGCCAAATGACCCCAAAATGACTCGTTCCCATCTACATTTCAATATTAACATCCTTGACAAATTTCATGATTATCAGTCGAATAGTACGACCTGTAGCCCGCACCAATGGATTTAATTTTGAAATCCAAGATGGCCTCCAGCGGCCATGTTTTTTGGCTGAATAACCTCAAAAGGACTCGTTCCCGTCTACATGTCATTGTTAACATCCATGACAAATTTCATGAAGATCCGACTAAAGCTACGACCTGCAGCCCGCGCCAAGGGATTTAGTCATGTAAAGAGTAAAATCCAAGATGGCTGCTGGCAGCCATGTTTTTTTGGCCAAATGACCCCAAAATGACTCGTTCCCATTTACATTTCAATATTAACATCCATGACAAATTTCATGATTATCAGTCGAATGGTACGACCTGTAGCCCGCACCCATGGATTTAATTTTGAACTCCAAGATGGCCTCCAGCGGCCATGTTTTTTGGCTGAATAACCTCAAAAGGACTCGTTCCCGTCAACATGTCATTGTTAACATCTATGACAAATTTCATGAAGATCCGACTAAAGCTACGACCTGTAGCCCACGCCAAAGGATTTAGTCATGCAAAGAGTAAAATCCAAGATGGCTGCTGGCGGCCATGTTTTTTGGCCGAACAACCCCAAAATGACTTGTTCCGATCTACATGTCATTGTTAACATCCATGACAAATTTCATGAAGTTCCGATCAAAGCTACGACTTGTAGCCCGCACCAAAGGATTTAGTCAGGAAAAAAGTAAAATCCAAGATGGCCGCTGGCGGCCATGTTTTTTGGCCGAACGACCCCAAAATCACTTGTTCCCATCTACATGTCAATATTAACATCCATGACAAATTTCATGATGATCAGACGAACAGTACGACGTGTAACCCGCTCCAATGGATTGAATTTTGAAATCCAAGATGGCCACCAGTGGCCATGTTTTTTGGCCGAATGACCCCAAAATGACTCGTTTCCCATCTACATGTCAATGTCAACATTCCTGACAAATTTCATAAAGATCAGGCTACAGGTATGACCTGTAGCCCGCGCCAAAGTATTTAGTCATGCAGAGAGTAAAATCCAAGATGGCTGCTGGTGGCCATGTTTTTTGGCCGAAGGACCCCAAAATCACTCGTTCCCATCTACATGTCAATGTCAACATTCGTGACAAATTTCATAAAGATCAGACCAAAGGTACGACCTGTAGCCCGCGCCAAAGGATTTAGTCATGCAAAGAGTAAAATCCAAGATGGCTGCTGATGGCCATGTTTTTTGGCCGAACGACCCCAAAATGACTCGTTCTCATCTACATGTCATTGTTAACATCCATTTCATGAAGTTCTGACAAAGCTTCGACCTGTAGCCCGCGCCAAAGGATTTAGTCATGCAAAGAGTAAAATCCAAGATGGCTGCTGGCGGCCAAAAAACATGGCCGCCAGCAGCCATCTTGGATTTTACTACATGTCAATGTCAACATTCATGACAAATTTCATAAAGATCAGACCAAAGGTACGACCTGCAGCCCGCGCCAAAGGAAATTGTTGACGGACACACAGACACACGGACGACGGACGCCAACCCATGGCAATAGCTCAAACTTACAAAGTAAGTTGAGCTAACAAGGTATGTTTTAATTTATATTTGTCCCCCGAAAAAAAATATTTCGGGGGACTATTAAAATAGCCGGTGTCCGTCCGTGCGTCGTGCCGTGTGTCCGTGCGTCCGGAAATGGTTTCCGGATGATAACTTTAGTTTCGGTTATTAGATCAAAAGCAAATTTCATAGGTGTGTTTATCAGGCCATAATAAAGGTCAAGTTCGAATATGGGTTTGCTCCGCCCATTTTTGCGAGAGTTATGGACCTTTTTTTACTTAGAAAACCCCTGAAAGTTGGTTTCCGGATGATAACTTTAGTAGAGTTAATCGGATTCAAACCAAATTTGGTATATTACTTTCTCCCAGCAAAACTCAGGTCAAGTTCGAACTTGGGTTCTGCCCGACCATTTTTGGCAGAGTTATGCCCCTTTTTCGACATAGAAAATTAAGTTTTTCTTCTGTTTTTTGGTTTCCGGATGATAACTTGATTTTGGATTGTTTATATGCAAAACCCGTTTTTTTGTGGATTACTTATATCAAAATACAGCTCAAGTTCGAATTTCAGTTTAATCCGATAATTTTTGCGAGAGTTATGGACCCTTTTTTGTCCGCCGACCCGACATATAAAACCCCAAAAGTTGGTGTCCGGATGATAACTTTAGTAGAGTTAATCAGATTTAAACCAAATTTGGTATGTGTCTTTCTCCCAGCAAAACACAGGTCAAGTTCGAATTCGGGTTCCGCCCGCCAATTTTCACCAGAGTTATGTCCCTTTTTTACTTAGAATTTTTGCCAATTTGAGGTTTCCGGATGATAACTTTAGTAAATGTGTACTGAATGAAATTAAATTTGGTATATGTAGGTTCACTAGCACAAAAGACAGATCAAATTCGATTTCGTGTTCCGCCATGCCAATTTTTATGCGCAAACAACGGTTGTATCAAGCCGATGCTTAGAGGCGGACATGAGGTCTACCGACCTTTTATTCGACTTGTTTTACTTAGAAAATTTCTCATTTTTTCGGTTTCCGGATGATATATCAAGTTTGGATCCTTTAATTGCAAATACCGTTTTTATGTGGATCAGTCATATCACGATACAGGTCAAGTTCGAATGATTTTTCTCAGAGTTATGGGCTTTTCGACTTAGAAAATTCAATTTTTCTTGTAATTTTCTTCATTTTGTGCCAATTTGAGGTTATATTTTGACTTTAAGAGTTTTTTTAAGATTTGGTTATTTGTATGCATGTCAGTAATGAGACAATGCACAAGTGTCTTATCCATATAGTATACATCTACAAAGCCTCCGCTCCAAATGAAGCCACCGGTTCGGGGGACACTGTGGCCGAGCGGCCTTTTATTTTACTTGTTTTTAATGACACGCCCCTGTGTTCAAGGTACACATATTTACTGTGTAGAGCTACATGTCTATCATTCTGGAGTGACAATTAATCAGGTTCAACAACTTAAGTTTACGTCGCAATGCACATGATGCGCATTGAGAAACCTCTGCATCGTTGCAGAACACTAGATTACCTCATCATCATCATTACAGAACACTAGATTACCTCGTCATCATCGTTACAGAACACTAGATTACCTCGTCATCATCGTTGAACACATGTGCTACAGCTGCTGGCTTCTTGGGAATAATTTGATCCTTGGGTTTCTGAAAATAAACAATTTTATTATTTGCTTGCCAAAAATAGCGGGAAATGACCGAAACGTAAATCGTCATATGTATCTCTTAGAAGCTACAGTGATATACATCCCGCCACCCATAGTATCTTATGCGCCGCAGGCGCTCGTATATAGGTAGTACCCACCCACCACCCCATCCCGCCACCCATAGTATCTTATGCGCCGCAGGGGCTCGTATATAGGTAGTACCACCCACCACCCCATCCCGCCACCCATAGTACATGTATCTTATGCGTCGCAGGGGCTCGTATATAGGTATCAGAAATTTGGGTCAACTTGGTGTTGCTTTCCGAGTATTTAAAAAATTTATTATGCTATTAAATGTGAAAATTCTGCATAATTTAGCAACATTAAACATTAATGAGGCGCATATAATAAAAAGAACACCTACAGTTATTGTTTGAATACCTGAAGCATCTGATTCGTGTCTGGAAAGCAGCCGCTCGTGAAAACTTGATAGTTCTTTCCAGACACTCATGAGATATAGAGGATCTCCAACGAGTTATATTGGGATATAAGATTTTATGGAACGAGTTTGATAAATTTTAATCACAATGAGTCGTAGACGAGTAGTGAATCAAATTTATAAAAGGAGTTTCGTAACATCTTATATCCCAACATAATGAGTTGAAGATCTTGTATATCACATGAAAAAAACTATAACTTTATGCCTTTTTAACAACATCAGCTTAACAACATACAAGTCTTGTGTTGGCTCAGACGGTTCACCACTATACGTCAGTACTGCGCTACACGCGCAAAGAAATATAGTCCCTTTTAGTTTCGTCTTTATTTGACGTCTATTGGTTTATATATTGGTAACATTTGTCAATAATATAATTTTAATCAAAACAAATAATCAGTTTTCAATAGTAATTCACAGTTTCTCGTTATAATGTCACGCGCGCAGGTATACAACGAAAGTGATTACAGCTTGGACTATTAGCTATTGGCCACTAGTGACATAAGAAAATATGTAATGAATTTTTCAATGATATTATAGGGGTTTCATGTGATATATATCAGTATTCAAACAAACAAAAAATGTAGGTATTATCTATATTATCATTGAAATCAACTCCCCATGCAAATATCAAGTATGACTGCTAGTGTTGTGTCAAGGCTGAAGTTCCGAGGGGTGGGTATAGTTCATTTGCAGAATGAGGTTCCCAGAGATTGAATTTAGTGATGCTATCCTGCATAGCGGGCTTGCATCACCAAATTCACCCTCTGGGGACCTCATTCTGCATGACCTCATCTGCTATGGGAGACATAGCTACTGAGATTGAAATTCCCAAATGGTGACTATTGTGATGTACACCTATTGGGAACCTTGATTGTGCAATGTGTCGTCTGCCAATTTGGGGATATAGAGAAACTAAACTAAAAAAAGAAATAGAATCTATGTGAAGAAGTTTCTATAGAAACTTGATAATAAAGAAACTTTCCTGAGAAGAATGCAGAATGAGGTTCCCCAGAGGGTGAATTTAGTGATGCTAGGATGAGTCATTAAATTACCCTCTGGGGACCTCATTCTGCGAATGACACCACTGCAGGCTCCTGAGAATCTCTTTTTTTATCAAATCGAACCTCGAACCGAATCAGAGGCAAGATTTCACATCGAATCAAAGCATCATAATTCAAATTTCAGCAACATTAATACCCAAGCCTGAATTCAGTGTGTCTGACATTTGCAGAATGAGGTCCCCAAAGGGTGAATTTAGTGATGCTATCCTGCACAGCAGGCTAGAATTACCACATTCACCCTCTGGGGACCTAATTCTGCTTAGGCCTTAACTGCTATGGGAGACCTAGGATCAGATTAAAGTTCCCCAGTTGATGTTCAGTGATTATGCATTTTATCTTCTGCAAATTAGGGGGATGTAGAAACTTCCCAGAAGGGAAAAAGTAACTAAAAACAATGTTAATTTGAGACTATAGATACTTCCCAGAAGATGAGGCCTATTAAGCAGAATGAGGTCCCCAGAGGCTGAATTTGGTGACGCTAGCCCACCATGTGGGATAGTGTCACTAAATTCACCCTCTGGGGACCTCATTCTGCAAATTTCAGACACACTTAATTTCAGGCATGTTAATATCAAAATATACAATATTAGTGGAGCGGACGGAACCAATTTCAGAACGTTTAGTCCATCGGTACCACACACGGGCTTGTGATACATCATTTTGAAGGTTATGACATTCCGCATCGGATAGGACCCGGTGTGAAATATACAAATGATGCAAAAGATGATTTTTAGCTGATTAAGTGCCAAAATTCAGCAAAAATCCCTGTTTTTGTAAAATTTGGCAAAATGAGAAATAAAAGTATAGAAACGCGAACATTTTGCGCTAAAATATTGTAGTCTACATATCTCTAGATATTTACTATGATAGTGGTACGATTTCTCTGATATAACGAAGATTTTTTTTAGATTTATTGTTAAAATAGACAAAACAGCGCAATTTTTCATTTTTTTTGCCTCACTTAATTGGCGATAGATCAATATTGTTCTGACCGAGGATATCGTATATAGTCTAGAAAAGTGCGTATATATATACCGCATACGACAGTATGCTGAATATGTCATCATATTTAACACGCGATGTGTTATGTAAGATTATTTCAACCCTCACCCCAAAATTCAGCAAAAAGTCACTGTTTTAGGGAAATTCGGCACAAATGAATACAAAAGAACAGGTATTCGGGATATGTTTGTGCTACGATATAGCAGGTTACACACTTATAAATACAAAGTAATGCAATGCCATGATTGCGGTGATAGATGTAAAAAATTCTTAAATTTACATGGAAAATAGACAAAAAATCATTCATTTTCAGTTGTTTCGCCCCACTTAATAGGCGATTATTCAGTATGGCATTGAATGGAAATCCCGTATATAATATAGAAACTTGTGGAAATATTTACTGCATATGATTGTAGGATAAGGATGTCATTCTTTGCCATAGATGCTATATGGTGGTAGATTGTGTCACCCCCACCCCAAAATTCAGAAGAAACAAAATCAGTTTTAGAAATTTCGGTATGGCAGAATACAAAAGCACAACTCCGATTATTTTGTGCTATTATATTGAAGTGTACCCACTTCGAGATATACATTATGATAACGCCACGGTATAATTTACAGATGGCAACATTTCGCAGTTTTCTGATGAAAGTAGACCGAAAATCGTGAATTATAAACTTGTTTTGCCCCTCTATATACATGGGTGATTATTCAATTCCATTTTGAACAATAATCCAGGACAAACTCTCAAGAGTTGACGAGACACATAATGCATATGAATGTTTTCGGATTGTATCATCTTCTGTCGCATTTGTTTGGTTACGGTATTGCACCCATCGCCACAACAGTACAATACATTGCAAGATGAGACAAACACGGAATATTCCTATACACATTTATGCATTATACACATACCTTTTCAAGCTGAGGCTTTTGATAGTTACTTGAGTTGAAGAAATTACATCATTGTATATGTTTACTTCGCATAATATAGCTTCACAGTTGTATAAGATTATACGTATTGGGAGGTTTAGTGATTGTTAATAACCAGGTTCAGCCACAGTACATGTAACTTGTAACGTGTGTTGCCATAACCAACGGAATCACCTGACTCACATGACCATTCCGCTTACACGTACAACATCAAACAACCGTTTAGACGGTTTGTGTCAAATGCGCAGCATTGCGAAATGTGTATATCAGAGGGGTGTCCAGTCTTTATATCAATCGACGAACCTGTGCTTAGTGAACTTTTGTTAAATTCTTCAGCAGCGGTGACCACGCCGTTACTTTTCCCAAATGGGTCGTTGGTACGACTTCCTTTACACCGTAGGTCGTCTGCAACCTGGAACCGATGGAAGCCAAAGTTTGTTTGTATCTGGGTGCAGAAATGTTCTCCAATGCGGTCGCATAGCCTACTATTCTTTGATACACATAGAGGGTTTTTAGCGACCAATGGGCATGAACTACCCATGAGACGGCACAGCCATTAAGGTGAGCTCGCGATCTCACCACATCTATTTGTGGCTCAACCCTGCAAGTTGAGCCAAGGGGTCGTGTTTGGAATGAACCTGCAGCCAACCGGGACTTGATGCCCCCCCCCATGGCTGCCACTTCCCTTTAATCATATAATAGAATATATATATACTGTACTTCTGTGGCTCTCCTATCTGAGAGTCATCATCCACGACTTTGCCCCATGGGGACCTTCCCACAGTATTTGGGGTTTTAATGCGTCACGATCTTCTTGGTCACAGCCATCAAATCGATCCTTATCATCAACCTTGTGATGTTCTTTAATTCTATATATCGTCCTTGAATCCCCCTTGGGGTACCATGGTGCCTTTTTTTGGGTTGGGCCTTATTTCTTGGAATATGATGACGAACAGATGCCGTAATATCTCCAAGGCCTTGGTCATTACATGTCGAATTTATCTGACCATGTACATGTATGTCTGCCAATGTGTCAGGAAGAATATATTTCTCCTGTGCATTTGGTTTCACTTCAGGATAGAGTGGTTTTGGTTCAGCTCTTTGAAACCCATCCTCATTGCTTATATGGTAGCAGAAAGTACTGCTGTATTGTCATGCGATCGTATAGACCCATAATAGGTTCATTAAGCTTTCTGAGCATTTGTGAATTTCCAGACCTTCCAGGAGTCACATATGGTATATTCTGCCAATATCTGTGTTCTCTACCATAGCTGGTGCCTGATCCATGCTGCTTATCGAGGTATAAGTGGGCTCGTGATCATCAGTTTCAATAGTTCCAATTCCTTCTGGGGAATTTTGTTGATGTGCTCTGACAAGTGACGAGAAGATACTATCTCTGGCAGAGTTTCCGATGAGTCAGATGATACAACTCGGTATGCCTTGTTCGTTTCGTTGGACTCAATGATCAACAGCTCGTGTGCTACATCATTTATGTAACATATGGTATTTATCTTCCGATAAGTAGTCATACAGTTTCTTGAGAGCATGGAAACTGTTGCTCCAGTACCAATCAGAAACCTCACTGACTGCACATACAGATTGCAATCTAAATACAGATCCCCTCTTCAGAAGAGCTGTATCTAACAAACTTGTTGGAGTTACGATGTCCACTTGTGTTCTGCTGGTCTCCCCTACCACGATATGCATTATGGCACATGTCGCGTGGATTGTGAGAAGTTCTGCATCTGGTGCGTTCTTTGTATCCATTCGTGTTATAATCAGGATTATCATTATAATTATGTCTCCATTGTCTATCGTCACGACAGTCCCTCCAGGACTCATTTGTGTTACCCTTTTTCTCCTTGTTTTGGTTCTCCAAGTTTGTCATTCTTTGTTAATCTCCCCTTTACACCTCTTCACATCAGTCAATATTTGTTTTATGTCCTTCATCTCAGAGATGGACTGTGATGTCTCGGACGGTTGTGAGCTATTTTGAGCTTTTCCATCAGAACCAGTTTGGGGCTTCAGTTCATCTCTTATCTTTTTTAGTTCTTCAAACTCTATATTTTTGCTTTGTGTTGTGTCTGCTTCATTTACTACCCTAGCATAGTGTTTAGCCCTATGTTTTTCAGACTTGGCAAAAGCCTCTAATTCAAATGCATGTCTTATGCTCTCACCAAGAGAGCCCAGTCGTGCTTGTTGTACAATGAGCCGTATATATATCTGGATCACACAACCCACCAATGAATTGGTCCTCTGCCAAGGTGTCTCTCAATTCATGTGTTGCAGTATGATATAATATATTGGTCAGACGTCGGTAACCCCCCCTTGCCCTTTGCCGTAGTGCATGCAATTGTACCATCTGGTCAGTCTGGTTTTTGGCAGCAAATCGGCCTTTTATCGCACCAACAAGAACGTTGTAGTCTTCTTATCGTCCTGGGAGTAGGTCACCGAGTGTTCCTTGCGCCAATCCTCTCAAGGATGCGCATAGATAAAGAAAGGCCCATGTAATCAGTTTCCAATCCATTTATATTGGAACAAATTTCAAAGTGTGCTTGGTAATCTAACCATGATCTTGTGACATCATAGCTATCTGGTGTCACAAATAGTTTCCGTTTTTCACCGGATTTTCTAGAAAAACATTTGTTCGGGCGATATTTAGCGCAATGCATTACAATGGATGCCTACCGTAAATCATTATTTGCTGTGTTGGAACTTGACAGCTTACGCATAATAACCTACTGCACGCATGAATTACGCATATGGTGCTACAGGTACATCACTAGAATATGTGTTCTTTCTATCAGTTGTCGATTTTCAATAGCTGTAGTTACGATTACGGATTCGAGAAACCCAAGTATACGGGCACGCGAGTTTTGCATGCATTCATCTAGTGTACAACTAACATTATTTATCATGTAAACAACATAATTAAATACAAACATAACTATATCACAATACTGTGTGTGGCAAGAAGATTGAATGCAATGAACGGCACTATTTTCTCCCAAATGGACTCGCAATCGTCACTTCTGTAAAAATGTGTTTAGACCGTACGAAACACATACGCCTACTATAAGCTATACTCGTAATTCCTATATGTATAGTACTACTATAATGGTAGTTCGTACCAACAACCCATTTGGGAAAAGTAACGACGTGGTCACCGCTACTGAAGAATTTAACAAAAGTTCACTAAGCACATGTTCGTCGATTGATATAAAGATTGGACACCCCTCTGATACACATTTCGCAATGCTGCACATTTGACACAAAACCGTCTGAAAGGTTGTTTGATGGTGTACGTGTAAGCGGAATGGTCATGTGATTCAGGTGATTTCGTTGGTAATGGCAACACGTGTTACAAGTTACATGCATGTACTGTGGCTGTACCTGGTTATTAACAAACACTAAACCTCCAAATATGTATAATCTTATACAACTGTGAAGCTATATTATGCGAAGTAAACATATACAATGATGTAATCTCTTCAACTCAAGTAGCTATCAAACGCCTCAGCTTGATAAGGTATGTGTATAATGCATAAATGTGTATTGGAATATTCCGTGTTTGTCTAATCTTGCAATGTGTTGTACTGTTGGGGCGATGGGTGCAATAACATAACCAAACAAATGTGACAGAAGATGATACAATCCGAAAACATTCATATGCATTATGTGTCTCGTCAACTCTTGAGAGTTTGTCCTGGATTATTGTTCAAAATGGAATTGAATTATCCCCCATCTAGATGGGTAAAACAAGTTTATATTTCACGATTTTCGGTCTACTTTCATCAGAAAACTCCGAAATGTTGCCATCTGTAAATTATACCATGGCGTTATCATAATCTATATCTCGAAGTGGGTAGACTTCAATATAATAGCACAAAATAATCGGAGTTGTGCTTTTGTATTCTGCCATACCAAAATTTCTAAAACTGATTTTGTTTCTTCTGAAATTTGGGGTGGGGGTAACACAATCTACTAGTACCACCACATAGCATCTATGGCAAAGAATGACATCCTTATCCTACAACCATATGCAGTAAATATTTCCACAAGTTTCTATATTATATACGGGATTTCCATTCAATGCAATACTGAATAATCGCATATTAAGAGGGGCGAAACAACTGAAAATGAATGATTTTTTGTCTATTTTCCACGTAAATTTAAGAATTTTTCACATTTATCACCGCAATCATGGCATTTCATTACTTTGTATTTATAAGTGTGTAACCTGCTATATCGTAGCACAAACATATTCCGAATACCTGTGCTTTTGTATTCATTTGTGCCGAATTTCCCTAAAACGGTGACTTTTTGATGAATTTTGGGGTGAAGGTTGAAATAATCTCACATAACACACCACGTGTTAAATATGATGATATATTCAGCATACTGTCGTATGCGGTATATATACGCACTTTTCTAGACTATATACGATATCCCCGGTCAAAACAATATTGATCTGTCGCCCATTAAGTGAGGCAAAAAAATTGAAAAATTGCGCTGTTTTGACGATTTTTACAATAAATCTTTAAAAAATCTTCGTTATATCAGAGAAATCGTACCATTATCATAGTAAATATCTAGAGATATGTAGACTACAATATTTTAGCGTAAAATGTTCGCGTTTCTATACTTTTATTTCTCATTTTGCCGAATTTTACAAAAACAGGGATTTTTTGCTGAACTTTGGCACTTAATCAGCTAAAAATCATCTTTTGCATCATTTGTATATTTCACACCGGGTCCTATCCGATGCGGAATGTCATAACCTTCAAAATGATGTATCACAAGCCCGTGTGTGGTGCCGATGGACTAAACTCCTACTTCTAGTGAGCTTTTTGAGTTTGTCCGCTCTACTATATGTTTTCATCACAGATGAATATACCCGGTAGGAAACATTGTGAATACTAGTAAATTACGAAGGCCACACACCACATTTATATGACTGATTAGCCTGGAAAAATGAATTGTCAATGACACTAGTTCAACACATTTTCTGTTATACAATATGGGGTCATGTTATTACTTTAGCCATCAGAAATGGCAATTCTATGTTCTTGTCAAGTTTTGACCCCTCATGTCATAACAACTTGAACATTTATCTCTGAATTATTGACAACGAAAGTTGCAAATATTAGTAAATGCCAGCAAGATGGCGTGTCGGCCATGTTTTTTTTTAACAAAACATGACACCTCACATCTATAGGTCATACATGTACATAGATAAAAGATACAAGCTGTACAGCATGCCGAACGAATTAGTGATGCAAAGATCCATGTTTTCCATTGATAATCAGTTAAAAATTGATAGCTCCAATCTAAAGGTCATCTCATTCACGTCAATTTCAAAAAGATCCAACCATATAAACTGGAGTGTAGGGTGTGCTTATGGATTCAAATATGAAATCCAAGATGGCAACGGATGACCATGGTTTTTTATAGAAATTCAGAGAAATCAGCTCCCACCTGGATGTCCGATGATCCTTATAGAATTTGGAATCATAGGATGTAAAATGTGGGCTGTACCTACACTGTAGGGCATCGCAAATAATTTAGTGATATAAAAGAGTTAAATAAAAGATGGCAACCGGCGGCCCTGTTTTTTATCTAAAAATATTTAAATTTGTTGAGTGACACAAAAGGAAGTTAAGCTTCCAGGCCATGATGTTAGCAGTTAATAAATGTCGCTGGCAATTCGCAATGTTCAGTGATTGGTCAACTGCCAAGTGGGTCACCCATTTTATATCCCAATAAAACACAGACCGTAACACGAACACAACGTCACAAATTGTTGACCTAATCAGACCTAATCACTAAAATTAGTCAGCAGAATAATTTGAGGTGCTTTTAATTGTTCGTTATCGAAAACATAAATATATCATAACAATTAAAACATAGTTGTGTTCCTATGAACTTCTCAGATCACTTAATATAATACATGGCAATATGTCTTTTATAGTACGCATCACACAACAAAACAGTCAATGACTGTGGGGTCGCTCACCAGACTGCAAAGACTGATAAGACTGGGACTCTGGAGACCAAAACAGTCAGCACTTTTCATAATCACTTTAAAAGAAGTAGATTTAAACAGGATATGTGGCTAGAGAGACTTCAAGTATGTAGCTTGGTAAAAATCCACCTTGAAATTGCCAACTGTACACTACTGATCACCCCCCTCCTCCAGCTCAACAAGTCCCCTCCCGACCGGGATCCAGACTCCCAAGTCTTAGGTTGGAATTTCACAACCGACACCTCAAACTTTCTCAATTGTTGGAAATTTCCAATCTCACAAGCGCCTTTTTCTAAAACCATTTAAACATGTTTGAAGCCCAATTATCCATGGACCCAAAAACACAATACATGTATGTCAGACCAATCAGTCAGGTGGTTCCAAGGTAGATGTTTTAATGAATTTGGTATTTCGATGATTTTATTAGACACAAAAGTGTTAACTCCCCATAGCCTGCCATTTCTTGACAGGTTGACCTCATTTTAACAAATCTGAATCTCAGTCACTAAAGGATCCTCCTGATTCCTCCATACTATATGTAAGCTAAATAGTCCAAACTCTCTTGAGAAGACATTTTAAGAATTACTATAGAGACATATAGTTATGTCCCTGGTCCCACCCTATTTAACCTGGTGACTCCATCTGAATAAATTTGAATCCCAGACACCAAAGAACCCTTCATACATATCATAAATATCAGTCAAATAGACCTGATGGTCCTTGTGAAGGAAGCATATTAAGAGGGAAACTGTCCTTCGCTTGGCCCCTATTTGACCAGGTGACCCCATTAAAAAAATCTGAATTGCAGTCAAGGAAGAACATTCCATTCTATATAAGCCAACTAGTTCTTGCAAACATATTTTAAGAATTACTATGTAGTGAAATAGTTAAGTCTCTTGCTCTCCCCTTATTTGACTTTGTGATCCCATTTTCACAAATCTGATAAGGATAAAAATTAAGTTCCCCAGTTGAAGTTGGTGATATTCACCCATTGGGCACCTCATTTATGAATTTTATCTTCTGCAAATTAGGGGATATAGAAACTTCCTAGAAGGGAAATTTAACTAACAACAATGTAAATTTGATACTATAGATACTTCCCAGAAGATGAGGCCTATAAAGCAGAATGAGGTCGCCAGATGGTGAATTTGGTGATACTAGCCTGCTGTGCGGGATAGCATCACAAAAAGTGTGTCTGTTCATACATTGTGCATGCCTGGCCTCAAGCAACACAATGTATTATACAACAAGCCTTGAAATAGTGTGATAGTGTGTCTGTCATTTGCAGAATGAGGTCCCCAGAGGGTGAATTTAGTGACGCTAAATTCACCCTCTGGGGACCTCATTCTGATAAGGCCCTCAACTGCTATGGAAGACCTAGAATAAAATTGAATTTCCCCAGTTGAAGTTGGTGATGTTCACCCATTGGGCCCCTCAATTATGAATTTTATCTTCTGCAAATTAGGGGATATAGAAACTTCCTAGAAGGGAAATTTAACTAACAACAATGTAAATTTGATACTATAGATACTTCCCAGAAGATGAGGCCTAAGCAGAATGAGGTCTCCAAATGGTGAATTTGGTGATGCTAGCCCACTATGTGGGATAGCATCACTACAAGCATGTCTGTTCCTACATTGTGCATGTCTGGCCTCAAGCAACACACTGTATTATACAATCAAGTCTTGAGATAGTCTGTCTGTTATTTGCAGAATGAGGTCCCCAGAGGGTGAATTTAGTGACGCTTTCCTGCACAGCGGGCTAGTATCACTAAATTCACCCTCTGGGGACCTCATTCTGATAAGGCCCTCAACTGCTATGGAAGACCTAGAATAAGATTGAATTCCCCAGTTGAAATTGGTGATGTTCACCCATTGGGCACCTCAATCATGAATTTTATCTTCTGAAAATTAAGGGATACAGAAACTTCCTAGAAGGGAAATTTAACTAACAACAATGTAAATTTGATACTATAGATACTTCCCAGAAGATGAGGCCTAAGCAGAATGAGATCTTGATACTCTAGATACTTCCCAGAAGATGAGGCCTAAGCAGAATAAGGTTCTCAGAGGGTGTATTTGGTTATGCTAGCCTGCTGTGTGGAGCAACATGAATTCACCCTCTGGGAACCTCATGCCAGACACTCTTGGAGAAAATGAAATTAATCTGATTTTAATGACCACTGAGTGATAATGTAAACAACAAGGGTGCTTCATTGATAACACCATTAATCTCATTTAAATTATGAATGACATGAATACACTCCCTGGGGACTCTGCCTATAGCTACATAAATTGATCAAGGAGTTCCTGAATTTTTTATTATTTTTTGGGGAATTATGGCCATAACTCTGTTAAAATATATCGGATCAAACCCATATTTTAACTTGATCTGTATATAAGTGTCAAAAATTCATATACCAAATTTGGTGTTGATCAGATGAAAAATGTTTGAGTAATCCTGTCTTGGATGAATTCTATATCAAAACAAGAGTGGAAGGGGTTAAATAAACAATACCAAAATCCATACAGATGAAGAACATGCTAAGAAAAATGTAGGTAAGAAATATGAGACTGTGATGTGTCCTAATCAAAAATTAAAGGTCAAAATGCGAAAATTTAATTTTTTGTTTTTAGAAATGTCCCTGGCTCTGCCCCTATTTAACCCAGTGACCCAATTTGAACAAATCTGATTCCCAGTCACCCAAGGTCCCTCAGTACCAAATATAAGCTAAATCGGCCCAATATTTTTTTTAGAAGAAGTCATTGTAAGAATTACTATGAGTTGTGGCCCTGGTTTCTCAACTAATTGACCGGGTGACCTCATTTGAACAAATCTGAACACCAGTCACCCAAGGACCCTCCATACCAAATATTAGCTAAATCGGCACAATGGTTATGAACAAGAAGTTGTTGTAAGAATTACTATGGAGGAATAGAGTTATGGCCCTGGTTTCGCAACTATTTGACCCAGTGACGTCATTTGAACAAATCTGAATGAGAGTCACCTAGGGAACATCCACACCAAATATGAACCAATTCGGTATGATGGTTTCAGAGGAGAAGATGTTTTTAAAAAAAGTTGACGGACGGACAGACGGACAGACGGACGAGGAGTGATGACTATAGCTCCACCGGAGACTTCGTCTCAGGTGAGCTAAAAACTAAATCGCCAATGTAATTTTTTGCCATTGTTAAAGAGGAATATTACCTTTATTTAATAATTTGCAGTTAAAATGGGTTGGTTGGAGGTGTCTATTGGCTCTGGAATGCTTTCAATGGTTCCATTTGTCACCTACTCCAAGAAGAGTATGAACACAATATTATAAATTAAAAATATTAGTTCTTTGGTCTTATCAATATTGGATTTAATCTGATCCTATGTCTTCCATGAGGCCTGATCAGAATGAGGATCAACTGGGGAACTTCAATTTGATCCTACGGTAGGTCTCCCATAGCAGTTGATGCCTGAGTGGAATGAGGATCCCAGAAGGTAAATTTGGTGATGCTAGCCCGCTGTGCGGATTAGCCTCACTAAATTTACCCTCTGGGGACCTCATTCTGCAAATGACAGCCACACTATTTTTGCAGGCTTGGCAGTATTACAATAAATTACCTGGATTCCAATGGCAATTTTGATTGGTGCAGCTGTTTTCTTTTCTGCTTTTGAAATGTTCATCAAGATCTTTTTCGTCTGTGGTTCTTTTGATATTTCTCCACTTTTCCTCTTTTCTGCAATCTTACATCCATTCTTTTCATCTGCCAAGGAAGCCCCTGAGTAATTTGAAAAACTGGGAAGATTGAGATACTGTTTTCTGTCAAATGCAAAAGTTTATCATTACAAAAACATTCACGACTTATTCTGATTATTAGCCTGACACTATCATCGAGAGATAATGTATTCTGGCAACATACCAGCAGAACTACCGGTATGTTACTCACTTGACCATTGAATATATTGCCGAAAGCCAAGGCCAAGAAGAAAGATTGAGGACCGCCAGATGACCTAATCTAATCGGACAAGGACATGGAAAGCCCAGAATGCTCTCCATGAACTTTGTATCCACTGCAAACCTCGCACCTCAGAATCAGGTTTCCTCGATATTTCTGGTACGGTAGTTAGTTAATTCAGCACTCTCACTTTGCAGCAAACATTTGTCCGGGGTTCCGGATTAAAATACGGAACAATGAGTTTGTTGAATTTTCAGTCCTGCTTGATTCTGGTGGTGACTTTAACCAGTAATCTGTTATGAATAAATCCAGAGAGTTCTGCTTTTGTGTGCAGGCCAAAGTCTCCATAGCAGGCAACCGATCAATATTCAGTGGTTGACGGCTATCGAGACATTTTAAGATGTTTATGAAATGAAGTTCCCTTCCGAAAGTCGTCAACTGAATCAGTACCTGAGCCAGTGATTCACTCACAGGTCGAGACGGGTGTAACTGGGTCTGTATGATCGAAAATATTGGTTAATCCAGCAATTCAATACACATTTAACTTGAATCTTAATACACTCAAATGCTGAGTCTGAGAAACCACAACTTGATTTTACATTCTGATAAATTAGCAAACAGCATAAACAAACATACTCAAAGCATCTGTCAATTCTCTGAGCAATTGTCTTAACTACCCAAGAGTTTAATATATTGATACACGCACATCATATTGCTGTCAGATCGACATAAGGTAATAATCTCCCTGATCTACCTGTATAATACACTCTCGCTTGCAGGTGGATGCATTCCATCAACAAGCACCTTGGGCACAAGCAGAACCGACGCCACTTCCTCCGAATATGATGAATGAACAGCGAATCATCTTTTCAGTAGGTCATTGGACTCATCCATGAAGGAGAGTAACACCAAATATTAGGAATATTTCATAACATTCTGTCAGTATCATCTGGCAATCAATATGCGTATCTCGGTGGGTACTGTTTGTCTTTTCATTGTCTTTTTGTTTATGCTCGGCTTTGGGGTCGCTACAATTCGTACTATCCCAAATAATTTCAGGCCACATGACCAGACTATGGAATTTTTTGCTATAAATTGCTCCATGGTTTTCAGAAAGAGCGTCTATCCGGTGAATTGCATATGCCTGTAACATTACCACTGTTGGAGCATTTTCTCCAGGTGCTGCCTCTGTGCAGACGAGGCCACGCCCAGACTAATTTTTTTTGCTATCTTCACATTTGCTTTCATCACTTTATCTCGCATCGGAGAATTGTGCGTATCTAGCAAAGCGCGGCACAAACAGGTGCTCCAGGCCAAAGATGTAATAATTTTGCACACATGTAGGGAGACTGTGGCATGTTTTGTCATTAAATTGTCAACTTCAAGCATAATGCCAGTGGCGAACATCATCTGATAGCTATGTGGTCTTGCCTTAGTACGGGATAACATTTGTCTTTTCAATATTATTTCTCCAGTCTGCTAGCCGGTCGAAACAACCATTCAGCCACCTTTTAATATTATAAAAATCGAATCGACAATACATCATCCAATGAATTTCTACTTTGGCCAGTGGCCACTGGCCACATCTGTAGAGATTAATTATTCTGTGTTTGCTTATTTCCTACCTATGTTTGAAATTTGGGTAGGTAGGTAGGGGGAATCTTTTTTTGTATATTTCAACATGAAAATTTGGTCACATACATAGTGAGATACAGGTAGTATGTCATTTTCCTTAAAACAGGTGTACATGAATAATGTATACCAGTTCACTTGTTCCAACTGCCAGGCTTTAAGATTGAAATGTTTTTATACATGTTGGTAATGTCTTCTACAGCTTGCTGGACTACTCGGTCATAGTAGGTGTTAAATGGATTCTATGAAAATATAGTTTCAAAGACAATTTCCAATGTATATATTGGCTACTAGTATGTGCTCCATTGTGAAGATTCGTGGTATTAGGCTATGGCCATGGGTTTAGAGTTATTCATTTTGCATAGTCCATGCAACCAGCCAACCACCAGCCCACAATGCAACAGTATCATCTGATACCTTTATTTACAAATCATATGTGGTCAGAACAATGTTAATGTTCTTCCCTACTCGTAGTATCATGGATATGTAGGAGTAAACATGTTTTGTTCCCATCTTCCCCTGAATATCTCTCTAGTATTTGCTACTTGGTCGGTAACATCAAAGAGCCTGTCATAAATAGTTACACTGAGTTGATTTCACGCGAACCGCATGTGTTTAGTAAATGTTGTTTTAAGTGGGTTAAACTCAGGTTTCGTTGAATACTCAATAATGCTGAATTTTATATTAGATAATGTTTTCTTCTGGACATAATCATTGGTGATGGCGATTTCCCATAATGGACCTATATACCCTCATTGCACTCCCTATCTCGGCATAGTTTCAAAGCCTAATACATCAAAGAAATATATACACACTGTCACAAAAGTATTTTCGCCGACGTCAGTTGTGCACTGCCTTTGATGTATACCGGTAGTTGTTTGACAAAGAGATCAAAGGTGCCGACTCAGAATAATGAGGAACACTTGAACGCAGTGTAAAAGTCTTGATTGAATACTTGTAAGTTGTGACAATGTATGGAATGGCGATGATTATTAACTAAATTTAGATTGATGGATAATAATTGCTGTCATCTTAGTCTGAGATTTCCCAAATTCCCGTTGGTCACAACTTTTGTCTTTTAACTGAGAAGCTTTTATAGTTCCGCCTACTCAATTTTTGTTTCGCGAGACTCAAAGTTCAAAGTGGAGCTAAGCATATTTCATTGCATACACCATAACTTGTAATGAGAACATCACTATAACAATGGCGACTCGAGGAGCGAAAAAAACAAGTGCAATTTGGGACTACTTCACCATATTGTCCTCTACAGACGAAAAAGCCAATTATGCGCCTCCTCACGTTGGTCATTATTGAAGACAGTTCTGATCGCGACTGTAATAATTCATTCAGTGTTCTTCAATTTATTGACATAGCATGTGACTCACAGCATGGCACATGCTCAACAGGAAATGTAATGAGGTCAGCTGTTTGAAGCCTTCTTTGAATCTATTTCATGTCCACGTGATTGAACCAATAACTTAATATTACACGGGAAATGTCGGGCAGGTGTATTGCCATGCTTAATCGTAATCATATCAGACGATGCCAATAGCTTCCTTTTATGCTGTTAAAACTGCGTTTTACATTCAATAATACGGTTGTATTGCGTACGTTTATTAAAGCGTGCATATTGCGATTAGATACTAGAATGTTTTTGTTTGTTTTGACAATCGGTAAAAGCCGATGTTCAACTGCGAGGTACGATTAATATCTGATAGGTTATTATCGGCCATTATCGGCCGATGACCGATTCCGATTATCGGAACATCACTAGACCAGTGCGTCTATAACCGGAAGGTTCATGCACTGAAATATCAACTGATACAGATACTTTTAAATTCCAGGCACGCGGTACAAAACGAAAATGACTTGAACTCTGGTTTCCCAACCAAGACACTTCACGCTTGGTCAAGCAGCCAATCATCACGATTGAAATATATACGCTGTCGCTGTGTGGATAAACAATCAAGCAATTTAGGTCGCAAGGCCAGTTATGTTTAAACCCGTCATTCATTAGCAAATTTTGATCAACTTGTACCGTGTGGACCAAAAAAAACAAGGACTGATTGTCGCTGTGTTTTCTACATAAATCGACATGTGTTGATCAAAATGTGTAAGTTCATGTTCTTCAGTTCATCTATCAAACAAGCATGCAGTTCTTTTGATAACATTATCTGAAAATCTGACATAAATTAACAGTCTGATTGCATGCCTCTTTAATACTCTCGTCATGATTTTTAAGACAAAATCTATTGCCGCCCCATGGAGACATTTATCAGTAGAAAACTGGATGTTTCTAGCATCGCTTGGACGACAATTGAACTTACTTGAGCGACAACCGAACATACAGATTACAGCATTACAGGGCAGGAATCGGAATGAAAACATAAATCGCCAATTTCAACATTTTGCTGGCTTATTTTTGGCAACAAACTGATCGAGGAACATGTCCCGGTTGATGCTGGAGCTAATCATTAACATAATATGTTATTAAACTAACTTATTTATAGCTGTTTTCTTCAAGTTCAAGTATATCTGCTGGTAAATTTAAAAACTGCTTGGGCGACTAGCGGAATAACTCACAACGGAATCAGTATCTGCTTGGACGGAATGAGTTTTCGAGGAACAGATCCTCCACACTCCACAGTGGAATTGGAGCAGACAGCAATAATTGTTAACAGCAACATTTCAATCTCATGTCGACTGAGACTGATGTGTATTTGATTAAATTTTATGTATATACTGTATATATACATAAATGCACACGCATTTAACGCCAACATTTCAATCTCACGTCGACTGAGACGCATTTATGTATACATAAATGCACATGGTGTCACTGTCAGTCTGTTCCAAGACCAAACAATCTGAATACTCCGTCCTGTAAAACTAAATGCCAGCTTATAGTTATAGTTACTTATACTACAAATTACAATCTACAACTACAAGACTACATCATCATAGTACATCGACTATAGGAAACGTGGAGTGTATTTCACTTTAAAACGTTAATCCTGATTAAATGCATTGAATCTAAAAAATGAAAATGTTAGCTGCATGTTTAAATATCCAAAAGAATTATATATTAAGTGCTATTCGCTATTTTTCGTCATTTTTGAATGCGTTCTACCTTCTTTTTTCTCAGAAGACGCCATTTTTATTTTGGGGAGAGTGCATTAAAATAAAATTTATATAATATATAATTTAATTTCCTTATCAATGAAAACGCAATATTTTTGAAAATATAACTTAATTGATATTTTAATCTTTCAACAGTTCTTTGAGATAATTTGACTTGCAGGAAATTCGATAAATTAAAAAAAATTCAAATTGTGAAAAATAATTTCTCCCCAAATCGTCTGGCACCAGTTCGAAGCATGTTGACATAATTTGTTTATTACATTATAATATGGTTTGTTTCCATACATTTCTTCTTAAATTACAAGACAAGTTTACCACACTTTCGGTGGATATTATTTCTAACATTTATTGCAGTTACTGACTTAGATTATCGGATAAAATAACCATGTAAAATGATTGAAACTGTCAACAGGTCGGGACATGACAATCTGCGGGATGGGATGGAATACATGGAATAGAATGACAATCTACGGAACAGAGTTTGAAATTGTGTGGAACGGCCGATATCTCGAGGAATACGGCACGTAGAGGGCTCCTTTATGTCTAACGAAAGCCGATATTCGCCCCAGCCACACATATTAACCCCGCCACTGGCCGGACACCATAAGTTTCATTAATCGGTTGACAACTGACCTAACATAAAATTGTCGAAGTCAAGATAACGCTATACCCACAAGCAAACTTGATACTAAATTGAAGTTTATCATCTATTGCACAACATAAATCTATTAATTCGAGCGAAGCGGTGAATTATGTACATTGAGAGACCGATTAACCCATCCATGCGAAGATGCCATGAAACATGTCAAACTGACATGGGTCCGTGACTACCCACCCCGAGACAACCCGCCCCCTTTCACTCTGAGACAACTCGCCCCCGGACAAACCCGCCCCCAAAAATCAATTAGCGGTAATCAGTGGCTAATTAGGAGGTGTGAGAGGATTATGAGATGTTTGTTTAAAGAAACTGGGTTTTGTCTGCACTGTGCCGGTCTCTTCTCCGTTCCGTAGACGCTTGAGCACTTCTTCAGAAAGCTGGCTGTTGTTAACCTCGGTGGATCGGACATGTAATTAATCATCCCAGAACTCCCTAATCTCCCTGGCCTGGATAGTGTACTAAAGTGAAATGCCCTTTCCTTAATCCCAATGAAGGTGTCCCACACTCATTCCGAGAGTTAATATACCCAGTTCCGTCGGCATCGTTCAAAGGCTGTTTGTATACTCACCTCCAGTTAACATCAGTGAGATGAATCATGATCACTAAGTGATGTGATAACACACTGTGATAATGAACCATTTGCATCAAATGTTTGTTTTGAAAGCACCCCTTTTAATTAGTCTTCACTTACCTTAAGTGCCGTTCAGTTGTCAAAACATCGTGTCATTCTTTATCCCAGTCCACGCATTGACATAATTAATGAATAAACACATGTTTTGTTGATCAAAATCTTTAATAATATATCATCAAAGAACATAATCACTATTAACAATTTCGGGACAACCCGCCCTCATTTATCGGGACAACCCGCCCCCAAAATAGCAAAGGGGCGGGTTGTCTCGGGGGCGGGTAGTCCCGTTCCCGTTTGACATCAATGTTGAGAATTTAGATTTCTCCATGAATACGCTAGCAGTAGCAAACAACAAGTACTAGGTCTCAAATGACACAGTGGAATACTGCGCATTCGTTTTTAGCTACGATATACATGTAGCTATTTTAGTACGATTACTGAAATGGTGAATACGCATTAAACTCAGTATTATAATTATATTTATCAATGCCGATGAAAACGGCTAAAAATAGACTGTGTTTACAATAACAATACCGTTTTCGGCTGATGTATTCCATGTAATGGGTCGTATCATATATCAAATTGTAGGATTAGACACAGGGAATGTAATTTTTTCCAAATAGGTCCGCTACGCAGTGAAATTGTTGCAGAAATTCACTCCAAGAAAGAGCGATCCGTTATTCTCGAAAAAAATAGAATGGCCGACTGAAGCCATTTTATCATTCCAACTAAGCCGTTCTTAGCAGCACTGTCATCCACAAAATACGAATATACACCAAAGTGACCATGATTCAGAAGACGCATCAAAGGTGTTTTTTTTGGGGATTTGCGCTCTTCATTTGTTATAATTCTCACTTATTTTCTATTTTAAATGTTGTGACTAAAAGCCCAGACCAGAAGCCGGTATCCGGCGATTACAAGCCAAGTTTCAAAATAGATTAAATGCATGCATGAATATGTCATTGGTCATACTGACAGAAAGAATATTCAAATCAAATAGTGTACATGTATATAGACCGAAAATAGTCCCCTGCGAACCGTTCGAGGTTCGGTTCGATTCGAAACCGCCGTGATGATTCGGTCCGGTTCGAAAACTTAGCCGGGATTCGTTTATATCGAACCTTTTCGTTAGTCCCGCAAAATGAGCAAATTTTGGTACCAGGAATTGTTTATTGATTATATATATTAATTGGTTTACACACAACTGTGCTAAATCTGTATGATACTATAATTTTATGTTTTCATTGGACATAAATAATTTGATCATAACTCGGTGGGGTCAATGGATGATATTTCGTTGAAGAGGTCTTTTGGTATAACCACTTTATTCTGTTTCCGCTAAACGGTCGGGCCGGACATGTCAAATTCGTGATAATTAATTAGTAAAACTTTAAGATTTCTGGTTTTCTATCTCAGTCTGTCCTCATAGTTTGTTTTATTCCCTATATAATTTTACCAGTTAGACATGTGATTATACCTAACTAACAAGACAACATATTATGATTATGGATGCATACAGAATGAACAAGCTTTTTTGAATTCCGTAAAATGGCTGAAACAGGTACCGGTATATTTGGGTAGCTCTTCAGTGTCGACAATTGGATTCAACCAATCACAGTGAGGAGAGGGTGTGGTCTTTGTTCATCAGCACAAATGATTGACATGATTATGTTACCAGATGCACTTTGTCGTGTGACTGTGTGACACTTAAATTGCGACAGCATGACGTCTGTGCGCTTTGATATTTGTCGTGTGTTGTCACAGAGTTATAGATTGACGGTCGAGTGCCTTGATGTCTTGCTACAATTTAGCTGTCTGTTAATAGTTACTGAGTGTGGTCATTACAATAATAATATTCCATAATGGTACTTTATTCATTTTCAAGAGACCCCCCTGCACAGTGCTTATTTGGGACCCTATGTTTATTACTTTTCCGATAAAAAATTGTAGGTCACTTGCAAAAACAGAAAATATCAGAATACAAAATGTGTAGATTTGAAACGTAAGTTGCGGACGAATAAAGAGCGCTTCGAATAGCAATACAAGTCAAGTTAATACATGCGTCGTTTTACAATATACAATGTGTGTCCGTCACAATATCAGAGGATGTGGTCATCCAATGTCACATCTAGACTGGTAAACAATGGATGCGACGAAATGATGGGAGTGTGGACTTGACTTGACTAAAAAGCATTGATCCAGAAAATTAGAGTTATCGCTCCTATGCCATGCGTTGTGTTCCGATACTGCCATTGCGTCAAATGTCTGGATCATTTGTTTGGCGATCATGTGTTGTTTGAATATGTACTCGAAACTTGACTAATGAATAAATAAGCTGTCTCAGTGCTCTCACATACTGTTAGATATAAGACTAAGTGATGATGTTATATGAGTGAGCGCACGCGTGTATATACAGAGAATCAAAGATTTATACGAACATAATTGTTTTAATCGCGGTTACTGCATTGACATTAACGTAAAATAAATACTTATCTGATTGTTTAGCCATCTCCAATATAAAATAATTCTTTATTATGTTATTATCTTCTAGTGTTGCCGGTCAATACTTAAATAACCGTTGATTTTACTATAATAATGTCCACTAACCTGCACTAAGAGACTGCACTAACTGTGTTCTAATTGTCCACTCTATCATGAGTCTACGACAACACAGTCGGTTTGGGTTCGAGGTTCGGTTCGATTCGAAACCAAGACGATGATTCGGTTTCAATGTTCAGTTCGACCTAAAATCTAAGGTTCGCAGTGCCCTAACTGAAAAACTTACGCCTGGCATTCGAAATATAATTAAATCCATGATTGTGTATACATATGTAGTCCCTCGAATATCACGAATATGATGGAATACATGCCATGTAATGGCCACCATCTCGGATAATTGAGATGTATCATATCGCAAAGTGAGATGGCCAATGAAATCACTAATTTCAGATTATCAGCTTAAAGCCAGTAATACATCAGGGCATCCTGGCAGACTGTACAAACATCCCGATAATCCGGCATTATGAATCAGCCATCGCACTTCAATCACTCGGAACTAATCAGGAATATTTTATCGGGTAGTTGTTATAATTCTAATAAAAAATAAAGAAAAAAAAAACAGCATCGTTTATCATCGCTAGCCTGTTATCAGAAATGGAATTACCAAAGCTACCATGCATGTTGTTGCTTCAAAGTAAACAAGTTACCAGTTTTTATCACCGCATGATGGTAAATGACTCTTATTTACAATTAAGACCCTCACAATAAATGCTTCAATAAACGCTCTTTATTGGCTACCCTATAGATAAATGAGAGTTTTGTGACTTCGCGCATTTACCCACATCAAGGGTGTGCGTCTTTACCTAGAACAACTGAGAACAAGCTTCTAAATTACCATACATGTATATGCATCAAATAACGCGTTATAATACTTTAAATATCTACAGTATATAGAGATCGATAGTTTCATTAAAATATTTACTTTTATGCATTTAACTGACATGTACTTAACCAACTGCAATCGCTACCTAGTGGCGATCTCGTTTTAACATAAAGTGTATCGACTTACCGGCACAGCAGTAGTAATTTAATATTTCTCAGTCATTATCGATGCTTGCTACTCCACTGAGCAGCATGTTGCAAAAAGATTTCTGTGATAGACCGCCCGTAACTGAAGTTATGCCATTTCATGCAATTGAATATTACATTATGGATTATGCAGTCTGAACCGTTAATCTTCCTTCATGTGACATCACATGAGGGACTACAAGTATTAGCGACAGTGTCGAATTTGAAAGGCTGTTGCAATTGGCTTTTTATCTACTGATTGTTTATACAAGAATGCTGGACCATTGGAGCTGATCATTTGCACATATTATTAATTTGACTTGGGGATTCTTAAAAGGGCACTAATAATTAATTACATTAAATAATTACACAAAATTGTTGCAATCTGGTTGGTAAAATTGAAACACGTGGATGAATTGGCCCGTAGAGTGTCATGAAATAGATGCCATTGACCTCAGATGACTTAAATGGGCACATATGAACAATAAAGAGCATTCCTTATGTAGGAAAATTGTTACAGATGTGTTTCCTGACCAGGGGAATGGCATGGGATAGGTGCATCTTCTCATGTTCCATCCATGAATAATGGCTGAACTGTGAATAAAACATTAGTTACTTACCTTTGAGCTCAGATGACTTAAACTAATACATTATATGATACTATAAAAAGCGTTTATTATCATTCCAGCAGATTCCAGAAGATATGTGGGAAAATTGGTGACCGATTTTAAATAACAGTCTAACATCTCTATCCTGATTCCATTTACGACCTGTATAAACACGACGCAACTTACTTGTAACCTCTGACTAATACTCTTCCTATCATACAATGGTTTTACCACCAATTTCCCACATATCTTCTAAACCTATAAAAATGCTCCTTATAATCTGTGACAATTGTTCTACATAAGGAATGCTGTTTATTGTTCATATTTGCCCCTTTAATTCATCTTAGGTCAATGGCATCTATCGCATTATACTCTACGGATCAATTTATCCACGTGTTTCAATTTTCACCAACCAGATTGCATCCATTTTGGGTATATAATTAATTATTTAATCAAATTCATTATCAGTGCCCCTTTAAGACATATGATGTCAACAGGACCTATATAATAAGATCCCCTGGTCAAATTACCAATATGTATAAATTTTCAGTTCCGGGGGTCCAGCCTTTTCTGTATAAACAATCAGTAGATAAAAGCCAATTGCAACCGGCGTTCAAGTTTGACACTGTGTGTCACTAATAGTCCCTCGTGTGACGTTACATAAAGGAAGATTGACGATTCAGACTGCATAATCCATAATGTCATATTCAATCGAATGAAATGCCATAACTTCAGCTATGGGTGACTGATCACAAAAATCTTTTCGGCAATGTGCTTAGTGGATTAGCGGGCATCGACACACTGGTGTAATCCTTTAACCCTTTCAGTGCCAAGTCCGATTTTTGTATCAACCCATATTTCCTTGATCATTTTTCAAATTTATTGATTATAATAATGCTCTTAGAGCTCTTTCCATCAATGTATCACATTATTATAATCAATAAATTTGATACAAAAATCGGACTTGGCACTGAAAGGGTTAAATAAACTTTCTAATTTGCCATAGCAGATTTTATGGAAAAAAAAAAAACTCCCATCAGCTTTTATCCGGGCTTTGGACCAGCAGACATGGTCTGGCAGCTTTAAAGTTTTTTTTATCTAGTGCCTAGATATTGCACTTATGTTGCTTGGACATATATTTGGATATGGACGAATCTCATTATATTCCATATTCTGTCCGGATCAATGTTATATCAGACATTGTTCCTGCATTACTCCATCACATTGCAGGCACCAGTCATGGCAGGCAATGGCCATATTTGTTGCAAACCAGCCTTGTCGTAAGATGAACCAGTCCCAAGCCCGGAAAAAGGCGAGGGCGACAAAATTCATAAAATGCAAAAAAATAGCTTAAAGACAGGGTAACCTGAATAGGGCCCATATATAAAAAGTCCCAAAGGGCAGAGTCACACACTCCCCTTCAATGTGGGTAATTGTGCCGAGTCTCAACTGATCCAGCTCGAGTGCTAAAATATGTGCAAAATACATGTAGCACACACGATTTAAACTTTAAAATGTAGAAGCATGTTGTGCTATATGGCTACCCCTCCGTCTCATCAGAAATTCGTAGACATTAATCCTGATGACTAATCCTAATCCATGCGTGTTCAGAGAGTTGACATTATGTCCTTTACATATATTATAACTGATATCATTTCCATGTTTCTTATATAAATTGATGTATGAAGTCTTGTCTGTTGTGTAATTTCCCTGCTATTACTCTTTGTATTATTCACATTATGGTTATCCATACCTTTTATAGGGTGGCCAATAAAGAGCGTTTGTTGAAGCATTTATTGTGAGGGTCTTAATTGCAAATAAGAGTCCTTAAAAACTGGTAACTTGTTTACTTTGAAGCCACAACATGCATGGTACAGTAATGCTCTAAGTAATCGACTTCTTAACCACAGCAGAATTATGGGTAACTTTTCAGGATTTAGTCGGAAATATGGCTTGTTGCCATTCATTGGAAAGCTCTCCCTGAGAGCTTTCCGATGAATGACAACAAGCCATATTTCCGACTAAATCCTGAAAAGTTACCCATAATTCTGCTGTGGTTAAGAAGTCGATTACTTAGAGCATTACTGTAGCTTTGGTAATTCCATTTCTGATAACAGGCTAGCGATGATAAACGATGCTGTTCTTTTTTTTTTTGCATTATGAGTTATAGCATAAATTATTCCAAATAAGTTCTGTGTGATTGAAGTGAGGGAGCTGATTCATAATGCCCAATTATCTATTGTGTGTGGTGTCCTTGTGCTTCAGATACTGATAAATAAAGCAGCTAAGCTGATAATCTGAAATGGGTACTATTAACAATAATAACCACTTGATTTTAGAGTTATCCATCTTACAACCGCAATTTGTCCGTTTGAGCTCATGGATCTGTAGAAGTTTTGGCAATAATAACAACAATAATAATAATAATAACCACAATAATAATAACCACTTGATTTTAGAGTTATCCATCTTACAACCGCAATTTGTCCGTTTTGGCCCAGATCTCCAAAAATTAACAAACTTCAAACATCGATATCTAATCACTCTGAGCTTTGATGGGTGGGTTCCTCGACTCGAATAAAATATTTTTTACCCCCGAAGCCAAAGAAATAGTAATTTAATAGCGTCTGATCAGATTGAGTACCTTTAATTTCGTGTATTGTAATTTTGGAAGACAGTTTTTCCCCACAACAAATCTTCATTAAGTGTTGTTTATTAAACCCTGGCACTGTACTACTATGATACAAAGTCCCGGGACTTCTGAAACACTGGTGGGAACATTGATCTAAAATGCGCAAATCGCAATGCTCATGAGTACATTTACAGTATTTTAGTAGAGCAATCACTCAGCAATTCACAGCTTACTATGAATTACCACGGGGGCGAAATTCCAATTGTAATTGGTATAATTAACCTGTATAACAATTGCTGTGGAATGGACAACCAAAAATCAATATGCACGAAACACTAATTAACCAATGGAAGTATGCAGTTGTACCACAATCATTATACAGAAAAATTGATAACCATGTGCCGGGACTCCGCCTGTTAACCAATGGAAATGCGATTGTACAATGTATGTCATACCTTACTCGTATTTAAATTCGCGCAGTACTATTTTTCGCCCCGTTGGTGCGCGAATTTAAACCTGAGCGAAAAATAGTACGACTCCTGAGTTTAGACCAAACAACAGGGAACCAAGAAGGCTATATTTAGACGAGTTACATACATGGTATGTACATTGCGGAAGGTTGGACCGAATATTAGGCTTGTAGGACTAGAATTTACATGCAGGCAACCACGTGTAAACCATTGATGCTATGTACATGTATGCCATAATTATATAGCAACAAATCATGGTAACATCATTGATGTTTAAATACTTGTAAGAAATACACATATTGCAGACTGAAGGTGCACGAAAGCACGTCGCCATATTGGCGTGACACCGTGACCAAACAGTCTGAGTTAGTTAATATCATGTCAACACAACCCACAGCCAAGTTTTGAATTTTTCTTATGAAAGTTTTCGATACGTGGTTTCGATTTTACTTCTTTGAGTTCATTTAAATTATGTTTATAACTATTTCAATATCAGAATAATTATTTGGGGCGTATAAACACCAGTCTTCACAACACATTGATGATGCAGTTATGTTTATTTATGCACGATGTAAAGCCGTCGTGATGGTGTTTAATGTGCACTCATATCTTCATTAACGATTAAGATATGAAACTGTCATCAAATCCATTTACGAATTTTTTTTGACAGTTTTGAATTTGCGCAGCTAAGTGCGCGAATTCAAAACTGAGCGAAAAATAGTACTGCGCGAATTTAAATACGAGTAAGGTATACTAAAACTAATTAGCCGAAAAATGATCAATATATTATACTGGAGCCACTTGACTATATATATCGCACAACACGTCATTATAGATAAGACTTCCACCACGTGCTTGCAGGGTGCATGATTTAGTGATGCAATCCAGGGAGGCAATCCAATTTGTGCTATTAAATCTGCTAATACTGACCCACTAGCCAATAGAAGAATTGAATCACTGCGCTGCTAATCAAAACATATGTATCCATCCCCACTCTTTTTGGTCAGAGTACCCAATCAATGTTACTAGTAAAGTTCAAGACTATAATTTCGATGAAAATGTCTGCCCTGCACTTATATTAATGCTGGTCCTTTTTCCACCCTGCACTTTTTTTTTTTCCAGACTCCACCTTTATTCCAACCATGAGAGTACTCTGATTATTTCTTTTGCAGATCTTTGAATATGTGGAATAATCCTGATTTGACAGCAGCGTCAACATTTGTTTTACCAGATGAGTCGACAGTTGGAATCTACTTGAACAGGTACTAGTACAGGTTTTGTGTTTGACTGCATTCAGCCTGATTTGTAGCTGCCATCAACGACATCTACAGTAATGCCCTAAGTAATTGACTTCTTAACCACAGCAGAATTATGGGTAACTTTTCAGGATTTAGTCGGAAATATGGCTTGTTGCCATTCATCGGAAAGCTCTCCCCGAGAGCATTAAACTGAGTCATGTCCAGATGCAGGAGTGTCCAGTTATGCCCCAACTAGGGTCCTGTGAATTGGACATTTTGATCGAATCGAATTCAGGAAATCGAATCGAATATTGATTCGAATCATATCTGTATGTTGCATTCTCAATTGGGCATGTTTTGTGAACGATTAGACGATTTGTGAAACGTTCCATGAAGTACATGCACGAAGTTCCATCATAACTCATGTGGCGATGAACCGTCATTTGCAATACTATTAACTTCAATTGATTAAAATGTCCATGCGACCGTCACGACGATTAAAATATAACCACTAAACGGATTATTGGAACTAAAATCACGCAAAATGTGTACAGATTGCATGTGCATGCAAAATTGCAAATAAACATTCGGAATCAACCGTTGTTATAAACTTGAAGATGCAACAACGGTCGCAGTGTAGCCTGTTTATGTAGTGCTGGATGCTTCTTGGACAGATGATTCCATAGATGGGTCGTTGTCCCAGATGCTTGCGATTTATACACCATGTTGCATTCATCACATGTGTAAGCCTGCAGCTTTATCATGTTTAAAATAAACATGAATAACGGATGACGTTTTGTCAAGTGTCAAAGAACGCTCCGAAATTGAAAGTAAACTTCAAAAGAAAACACTGCCAAAATGCATTTTTCGATGCCGGGAACACGTGTTGTGTAAATTCTGAGCTATATTACATAACGCGGAACCTGAGAAGGATAGACCGCGGATAACGCTAGCGGTTGATCAGTCTCATAGCTATTATAATTCATGCGCGTCATCGGTCAATCTGCGATCTCCAAGATTTTGGCTACCATGTTCAAAGATAGAAATCAGACGTATTTATTTGTCCTATAGTGGCTAATTGCTGTCTATACTTATATTTAATATATAATCGCGATGTACAATGATAATTATAGGTGCATATATACATCATTTTCTGTAATTAAATGGCACAAATCAGCTAAGATCGACATGTGTACCTGCCCGTAAACCGGCTACTTTTCCATCAGTGTATATTCAAAATTTCGAGTTGGCAATTTCGAATTGAATTTGACTTTCGAATCGAATCGAATATCAAATATTCGCAGGACCCTAGCCCCAACATCTTAAACAGGCTCCCTTCCGAAGATCTGCTGAACGGTACCCACTGGCAGTAGATCATACTGCTTCCCTTCGCCATCTTTCGGATATATTCCTTCGATTCCTGTGGTCTGTGGCCCCTTTGTGCGCTTTGGGTGACATTATATAATTGATTGGAATAACCAAATTATAAAGAGTAGTTATTACGGTAAACATGCATATATATTTATTGAGATATGTCAATAATGTTATATCTATTATTATGGTAAACATGCATATATATTTATTGAGCCATGTGAATAATGTTATATCTATTATTTGCAGTGATCCTGACTATGAAGACATTACTTCCATCCTTGATAAGTTGGATACAAACAACAGTGCTCCACCACCTGTAACAATCTGTACAGATTGCTGCTGTCCGCCAATCATAAGCAGTTCACCGTTTTCTCTATTTCCTGAAGATGAGGACTCTGACAACGAAAGTAAGTGTTCTAACATGTTTATAAAGTTTAAAGGTGGATTATCTCTTTGTAAACATGTATTATATAGTTACCGGGGTATAAAATATTAGATATGAATCGAAGACTCATGTCCGAAATGCTTCTATCGATTAATATTAATTTTATTTCAAATAAATTCTGGTCTAAAAAGGTGTCGTTTAGCTAACGAACAATAGTGGATACTGTTAACAGGGACCAGAAATTTTGTCACAAATAAACGTTAATTATACTCATTATCGCTTATAACTATGGAATAAAACAATACAACCAATCAATCTGGAACATTTGACGTTCGGTATGTAGCCATTGGAACAGCCTAATGCTCTATATCGCTATATGGTATCACCTGAATGGTCTGTTCTAAAAATAGACAAATAAACTGTCCCAATAAAATATTCAAAATAAAATAAATATTAATTGATAGAAGCCTTTCCGGACAGGGGGTTTTCAGTTCATATTTATTATTATATACCCACTCAACTATTTCAAATTTGTTATTTAAAGAGATAATCCATCTTTAAAAATATCAGTTAGCGGGCTTATTAATACTGGATCGATGCATGAAAAATATTATAAATTCATGTTAGTTTGTCTTCTCAAATAAATTTATGTTATCTTTTTTACCTTTTGTGGGGGGGGGGGGGGGGGGGGGTGGTATCTCAAGTTTAACCCTTTTTGTACCAATTATCAGAATCTCTTCAATAAAATTTATTTTGACTTCTATTACATTTACAACATTTGATTCACTGTACCAATAAGGGACCAGATTCCGATAAACCAAGTCTGGATTTAGTGTGTCTGACATTTGCAGATTGAGGACCTCAGAGGGTGAATTTAGTGATGCTACCCATCACAGTGGGCTAGCTTCACCAAATTCACCTTCTGGTGACCTCATTCTGCTTGGGCCTCGTCTTATGGGAAGTATCTATAGTCTCAAATAAACATTGTTTTTAGTTAATTTTTCCCTTGTGTCAAGTTTCTATATCCCCTAATTTTCAGAAGATAAAATGCATAATTGAGGTGACTGATGGGGTAAACATCACATTGCCTGAAAATTTGTCTGCCAGTCATCTGCTTAAGCCTAAAAAAGACCTTTGTTTCCGTTTATGAGCATCCCTAAATATTAATGAAGAATAGACCAATGTATAATTTTAGAATGAACTGTATCAGTATTTAAAGATGGTCTATGTAATTTTATATCAATATTTTCTTTTTTGTTACTATTTTTTTGAATTTTTAGATATAGTTATCTCACATACTACCCTCTGAAGAACGCAAGCCGTAAAATCTCCCAAATTGATTGTATGTATATTAAATACCGGAAAATTCGAAATAAAATATATATTAATTGATAGAAGCATTTCCAGACAGCAAGCCTGCAATAATTTCTTAAAATTCCCCAGAGTGTGCCTGTCACTATGACAGGCACCAACTGATTGGTGCCTGTCATATCAAGGTCAGTACCTGTCATGGATTTTAATTGTAAACCGAGCTTCATTTTCACTTTCAAAACCCCTGCATGATTTCAGTAGTATTGCACTCTGTTATGGTTTATCTGTGACCTTGTTTATACTTGTTCAGTATTGTACAGCCTGATCAAAGCAACTAAGGAAACAACCAGTGAAATATTAATGTCAAGTTTTATAAGCAACAAATACAGGTAATAATCAAAGTATGTAATGGTGTCACATGACTCACATCTGGTGGTGGATATCTACAGCAGGACGGAAGTCGTCGAATTAGTTCGAGCAGTCGAGCTTGTGCAGCTGCTACTCGATAAATTTAATTACAAAAATAACTAACCACACATGGGTTACTAGATTGAAAACATGCACAATTTTAAAAACAAGCTGTCACACAAACGCTGCCTGTCAAGATGACAGGCACAAATAGATTTGTACAATTAGGTGTTTTGCGTAGGTCAATGACCATGTCCGACCCGTTGTTTGCAAGCTTGCCAGACAGAGGTCTTAGATCCATGAGTACTTGCGTCTGTTCGCTCATATATCACAACTATGGGTTATCTTTTCTCAATGGAATTTGGTGCAGGTTTGGCATCAGGAGGGCTTTCAAATGAGCATTCAATTACGTTGTTTGCATTCCCCATTCAAGAGTTATCCCTCTTTGTTCATCTGAAAATGTAGTTTTTTGTCTACACGCTCATATATCCGTTAAATTTGGTTTCTATCTTGACCATGTTTCAATTGGCACCATGTGGGATATCCCAGCACCCGAGGTGCAACTTCTTGTTAACCCTTTCAGTGCCACTTGGCACTGAAAGGGTTAATTGGATTAATGACCTTTGAATTAGAAATAAATTGATGTTGCACATGTTTGTTTTGTCACCACACAATTTGAGGATACAAGATGTACCTCTGACATGATGTGTCCATGTCTAAAACAAACTTTTGTCTTATTATACTTTACAATTTGGCATCATATTTGCTGTTGGAATTTAACAGATCTGTGGTTCACTCATCATATTTGTTGGAAGTTCCGACTAAAAATATATATGTGTACATGTACATAAAAAGTATGGGTAGAATAAGTGAGGAAAATTGTTTTTTAGTCAGAACTTCCAACAACTGTGTTAAGTATGAATTCACAATGGGAAACAAGGTTAATATACACGATTACTACACTTATTATAACAGCTGAAAAAAATAAAAAATAAAAATAAAACCCTCCCTCCCTCCCTCATTGATTTGAAGAAAAAAAATGACCGAGAACCAAAACATTTTTTTTGTTTGGCCATACCGGTACATACTGCTCAACAAATAAAATCTCATTTTTTCAGACGTCAGCTTTGACCAATGCTTTGCCATCTTGAAGAAAATTCAAGCGAAGAAAACAAGCACTCACTTAATCAAGGTTTTCCAGAATCTTCTTGAGAGATCTTCATTATTTAATATACCAGACAGTGACGTCCTGAACGTAATTATCTAATATACCAGACAGTGACGTCCTGAACGTAATTATTTAATATACCAGACAGTGACGTCCTGAACGTAATTATTTAATATACCAGACAGTGACGTCCTGAACGTAATTATCTAATATACCAGACAGTGACGTCCTGAACGTAATTATTTAATATACCAGACAGTGATGTCCTGAACGTAATTATTTAATATACCAGACAGTGACGTCCTGAACGTAATTATCTAATATACCAGACAGTGACGTCCTGAACGTAATTATTTAATATACCAGACAGTGATGTCCTGAACGTAATTATTTAATATACCAGACAGTGATGTCCTGAACGTAATTATTTAATATACCAGACAGTGACGTCCTGAACGTAATTATTTAATATACCAGACAGTGACGTCCTGAACGTAATTATTTAATATACCAGACAGTGACGTCCTGAACGTAATTATTTAATATACCAGACAGTGACGTCCTGAACGTAATTATTTAATCTCGATCAAGCCTGGATATAGTGTGTCTGACATTTACAGAATGAGGTCCCCCGAGTGTAAATTTAGTGACACTATTATAGTCTCAAATTAACATTGTTTTTAGTTAATTTTCCCCTTCTGTTCAGTTTCTATATCCCATAATTTGCTGAAGCTAAATTGCATATTTGAGGTGACTAATGGGTGAACACCAACAACTTCAAATGGGGAACATCAATCTGATCCTAGGTCTCCCATAGCAGTTGAGGCCTAAGCAGAATGAGGTTCCCAGAAAGTGAATTTGGTGATGCTAGTCTACTGTGGGATAGTGTCACCAAATTCACCCTCTGGGGACCTCATTCTGCAAATGTCAGACACACTATATCCAGACTTGATCTCAAATATCCTTTAGAAAAAGAGGTTATCCCTGTCTGCTTTCCTTTCTATTGTACATATCAACTTTTGCCTTGCTTACTCTTGGGATCCAAATAAACATTAGGGGACGGAATAATAGTACAGGAAGGAAATTTCCTCAAAATTAAATAATAGTACATGGGTGAAATAATGGGGTCATTTCCCAACATGTTGAGCCCTATAAGAACCATGAGAAGATGTGTTAGCCCTTGTCTTAATAATCATTTTACATCACATTTAAGTGGTTTTTAAATGAAAAGCAGTTATTTGGAATTAAATAAACAAATTACAGTAATGCTCTAAGTAATCAACTTCTTAACCACAGCAGAATTATGGGTAACTTTTCAGGATTTAGTCGGAAATATGGCTTGTTGCCATTCATCGGTAAGCTCTCGGGGTCGATTACTTAGAGCATTACTGTATATGGACTCAAATAAGCAGCATACATGGGGATTTTTACTTGAAATTTAATAAGAGTACCCATGTTTATTTAGATCCCGAGACTCAGTATAAATTTAATAAGAGTACCCATGTTTATTTAGATCCCGAGACTCAGTATAAATTTAATAAGAGTACCCATGTTTATTTAGATCCCGAGACTCAGTATAAATTTAATAAGAGTACCCGTGTTTATTTAGATCCCGGGACTTAGTATAAATTTAATAAGAGTACCCATGTTTATTTAGATCCCGAGACTCAGTATAAATTTAATAAGAGTACCCGTGTTTATTTAGATCCCGAGACTCAGTATAAATTTAATAAGAGTACCCATGTTTATTTAGATCCCGGGACTTAGTATAAATTTAATAAGAGTACCCGTGTTTATTTAGATCCCGAGACTCAGTATAAATTTAATAAGAATACCCATGTTTATTTAGATCCCGAGACTCAGTATAAATTTAATAAGAGTACCCATGTTTATTTAGATCCCGAGACTCAGTATAAATTTAATAAGAGTACCCGTGTTTATTTAGATCCCGAGACTCAGTATAAATTTAATAAGAGTACCCATATTTATTTAGATCCCGAGACTCAGTATAAATTTAATAAGAGTACCCGTGTTTATTTAGATCCCGAGACTCAGTATAAATTTAATAAGAGTACCCGTGTTTATTTAGATCCCGAGACTCAGTATAAATTTAAAAAGAGTACCCATGTTTATTTAGATCCCGAGACTCAGTATAAATTTAATAAGAGTACCCGTGTTTATTTAGATCCCGAGACTCAGTATAAATTTAATAAGAATACCCATGTTTATTTAGATCCCGAGACTCAGTATAAATTTAATAAGAGTACCCATGTTTATTTAGATCCCGAGACTCAGTATAAATTTAATAAGAGTACCCATGTTTATTTAGATCCCGGGACTTAGTATAAATTTAATAAGAGTACTCATGTTTATTTAGATCCCGAGACTCAGTATAAATTTAATAAGAATACCCATGTTTATTTAGATCCCGAGACTCAGTATAAATTTAATAAGAGTACCCATATTTATTTAGATCCCGGGACTTAGTATAAATTTAATAAGAGTACCCATGTTTATTTAGATCCCGAGACTCAGAGTATCAGGTTATGGGACCAAATTTCCAGTCCATTTTTTGAAATTCGGATTGATCACCAAGCCTTGAAATAGGGTGTCTGTCATTTGTAGAATGAGGTCCCCAGAGGGTGAATTTAGTGATGCTACCCCGCATAGTGGGCTAGCATCACCAAATTCACCCTCTGGGGACCTCATTCTGCTTACACCTCAGCAGAATGAGGTTCCCAGAGGGTGAATTTGGTGATGCTAGCCCGCTATGCGGGGTAGCATCACTAAATTCACCCTCTGGGAACCTCATTCTGCAAATGACAGACACACTATTTCAAGGCTTGTTGATCACCACCAAATTTGTCTGAATTGGCTCAAAATGAAAGCTTTGCTTGATTCAGGGATTTATCAAATGATTCTCAGAAGAATGATGCACCATTTCGATTGAGTGTGAGATATAAGATGTAATAAATGTGTTTTTGGGCATCAATTTCTCTTGGGAAAATTATTGACTTAGTAATACAGAGCTCAAAAATATTTAATTTTGTGAGAATCAAATGCTGATTCAAGTTAGTTATAAAGCACTAAAAATTGTAAAGTGTCACAAGAATCATTACGAGAATCAATTCGGTGATTCTGGTCAAATCTTAACCCGTTCAGTGCCAGGGGCCGATCTTATCGGCCCTAATTTACGGTCTGTAAAATCGGCCCTAAAAAAATAAAAAATATATATATATTTTTTTAAAGATTTTTTTGGGTTGAATTTTTTTTGGGTATGCTTAAGCATGCTATAGCGAATTTAAAAACAAACTGGATAAAACCTTAGGGGCATGTTATAACTCAAAACTATCACCAAGTATTCATAGTAATAATGAAAAACGTGAGATTCCCTGGCACTAAACCTACAAAATAAGTCTGTTAAAGAATATAAGAAAAAATTATTAAAATTGTAAAAAATTGTAAAAAATAATAACAAATGATGAAAAATTGTTAGGCCAATGCATTCTCTTATATATGCGAGGCGACCTATGGTCGACTCGCATATATAAGAGAATGCATTGGCACAGGGTATATGGGTTGATACAAAAATCGGACCTGGCGCTCAGAGGGTTAAGACCTGTAGTATGATAATGGGTTATATTCTGATGACTTTAGTAAGCATCTTGGTTATATCTGTTAATAAGGGGTAGTTTGATCCTAGAGTCATCATACGTTATATGTGACCCGCCATATCAAATCCAGTCGTAAGTCGGGATTTGTTTACCCTGTGCCAATGCATTCTCTTATATATGCGAGTCGACCATAGGTCGCCTCGCATATATAAGAGAATGCATTGGCCTAACAATTTTTTATGATTTTTTTAAAATAAATGTTTCTGACAATTTTTAGGACATAAAATAAAAAACATCCATTACCCTGCAGGGAGCCCCACACATATATAGAAGCATATAGAAGAGTGTCGTCTGCTCATGTTTGTCTGGGGCTCTGTATGGGTGAAATTATAAAATTGTTTAAGAATACAAGAAAAAATTATTAAAATGATGAAAAATTGTTAGGCCAATGCATTCTCTTATATATGCGAGGCGACCTATGGTCGACTCACATATATAAGAGAATGCATTGGCACAGGGTAAAAAAATCCCGACTTACGACTGGAATTGATATGGTGGGTCACATATTGTAGGTAGGGTTCATGTTGTACGAGGTGCAATCATAAATTTTCAAATCAGAGTTTTCACAGTCGATTTGCCATAGAGAATATCGACTTTCAGTGGAACAAACTGTCGGTATAACACGACACCAAAATTTTAAGTTTTTAAACAAATTTATATATTTATCTCAGGTTCATCAACTACTGAGGCATCCGACTTCAAACACAAACTGTATACTGAAGCTCATCGAGAAGCTATGTGAGAGCGAATCGTCAGCCAAATTAATGCTATGGAACCATCTACCAGACGATCTGTTGAACCTCATCGTGTCGTCTAAAAACACCCAGGATGATGCATTCTTATCTGCTATTGGAGTGTTGACAAAGGTAGTAACCCTGTCTATACCAAAAGGATTCTCTCACTCAATTATAAAAGTATACAATCGAATGGTCTATTATTCATCTGGAGGGGTTTTCAGGAAATATAAGCAGACAATTTATAATACATGTTCTCTAAGGTTCCTAATAATCGTGATGGCCTAATAATAGTGATAGGTTGGATATTTGGCTGAAGTTAATAATAGTTACAGCAATTTTGCTCTATGTCTCAATGCCAAATAATAGTGATTGTTGGGAATTTTCTCCAAAATTAATAATAGTGCTGACACAAGCCTGCAAATAGCGTGTCTGTCATTTGCAGAATGAGGTCCCCAGAGGGTGAATTTAGTGACGCTATCCTGCATAGCGGGCTAGCATCACCAAATTCACCCTCTGGAAACCTCATTCTGCTTAGGCTTCATCTTCTGGGAAGTATCTATGGTATCAAATTAACATTGTTTTTAGTTACATTTCCCTTCTAGGAAGTTTCTATATCCCCTAATTTGTAGAAGATAAAATCCATAATCGAGGCGCCCAATGGGTGAACATCACCTACTTCAACTGGGGAACTTCTATCTGATCCTAAGTCTACCATAGCAGTTGAGGGCCTAAGCAGAATGAGGTCCCCAGAGGGTGAATTTAGTGATGCTAGCCCGCTATGCGGTGTAGCGTCACTAAATTCACACTCTGGGGACCTCATTCTGCAAATGACAGACACATTATTATTAGGCACCTTAGAGCACAGAAGGAGTCCTATTTATTGGAGGGAAATGATTAGATAATAAGTTCAACAAACTACCTACATGTATGGTCATTTGTTAACCCTTTCAGTGCCATTTCCGATTTTTGTATCAACCCATATTTCCTTGATAAATTTTCAAATTTATTGATTATAATAATGTGATACATTGATGGAAAGAGCTCTTAGACTTGGCACTGAAAGGGTTAATATTATCTGAACATTTCCTGAGGGATAACTACTCATCAATGAATATTTTGTATAAAAATGTTAAAGGCTATAACCCTTTTGTGACCATAATGGCCATCGATTGCTGTGTATATTCTAGACCAAAATGGGCATCAGTGTTTGAATCCTTTGTTGTTTTTCATTTAAGCTGTTAAAGCATGAGAATTTGAATCCTTTGTTGTTTTTAGCTCACCTGAGACGAAGTCTCCGGTGGAGCTATAGTCATCACTCCTCGTCCGTCGTCCGTCCATCGTCCGTCCGTCCATCCATCAACAATTCTTTAAACATCTTCTCCTCTGAAACCATAAGACCGAATGGGTTCATATTTGGTTTGGATGTTCCCTAGGTGACTCTAATTCAGATTTGTTCAAATGAGGTCACTGGGTCAAATAGTTGCGAAGTCAGGGCCATAACTCTATCCCTCTATAGTAATTCTTAAAACATCTTCTTCTCAAGAACTATTGGGCCTATTTAGCTTATATTTAATTTGGAGGGTCCTTGGGTGACTCGGGTTCAGATTTGTTGAAATGGGGTCACTGGGTCATATATGTTGACAGCCAGGGACATAACTCTTAAAAAAAAAGAAAAAAGTTTAGATTTAATTCCTTGCTCATATTTAATTTTTTGTTTAAACTTATTAGAACAAAACAACTAACACCATTATAACAGCCATCAGGTTGACCACACCAAATTTGATTTAAATCAGTCTAAAATCCAGAACATGCAAACAGCAGACACTTAGATATAAATGAGATATGAGCAGGGTTCCTGAGAAGACAGAATGTTTACTTAACAGAATATAGAAGTCACATTGTGCTGGCTAAGGTGATTAATGAGATGGCAGCATTAACAAAATCTGCTTGGAGTGAAAGCTTTGTTGATTGATGTCTTAGAGATATCTGCCTGGTAGAGAGTTGTATATAAATGATCTGTTGCTTATGATAACAAACTAATTCCAAAGCCAAGTGTGAATCTGACAGTTAGGCCATTGTTTATATACCCTTTCATGAGGGGAGCTCCCCTGGTGCAGCATTAAAGATCATGTAACAGTGCATTCTCTTATATATGCGAGCCTACCATAGGGAGCCAGGGGACATAACTTATCCATTCATTGTAATTATTAAAACATCTTCGTATCAAGACCCATCAGGCCTATTGAGCTTATTTTTGGTATGGGTGACTGGGATTCAGATTTGATTCAGAATTGGATCACTAGGTCAAATAGGGGCAGAGCCATGGACATAATTCTTTCCCTTAATAGTTATTATTAAAACATCGTCTCAAGAACCATTTGGCATATTTAGCATATATTTGGTATGGATAGTCCTTGGGTCACTGGTATTCATATTTGTTCAAATGGTGTCACCAGGTCAAATAGGGGTGCGACCCTATTTTAATTCTTAAAATGGCTCCTCCTCGAGACCCACCAGGCCTTTTTAGCTTATATGTAGTATGGAGGGTCTTTGTGTTACTTGGGACTGGGTTACTGATTTGTTGTCCCCCGACGTTTCCGTCGGAGGACTATAGAAATGACCCTCGTCCGTCCGTCCGTCCGTCCGTGTTTACTAATGACTACTTATGTGGCTAAGATTGTGTAAAATGGATATTTATGTGCATAACTTCCGTTGCGTGGCTAGCCACGTAACAGCTTTCAGATGGACGTTCTAAAATGATCTATTTGGCCTAATCAGCTTATTTAATTTTGTAGTCACTCAAAATTTGGAGAAAAAAAGTCCATCGATTTAGACATCCATGACCCGTCAATAGGAGATGTCGGACACTGACAAGACATTTATGTGGCTAGCCACCCAATCACGGACCTGTCAGTTTCTCCTATTCCACTGTCCCAGTTGCTGTGAGCAAGTTTTTGAGTTTTAATCAGCTTCTTCTGCTATAATTCCAACATGTTATGAATCCATAATCTGGAGTTTTATCACTATCTACTACTTGATAGCCACTTAAAATTTTATGGCTACTTGAGAAGCCACATAAAAACTAAAGCCACATTACCATTTCTAGCCACATAGGTCGAAGCCACATATCTACCCATTTGTTGGTACGTCCGTCCGTGTGTCCGTCCGTCCGTCCGTCCGAGATTGGGTACCTTCATGGTGTAATCAACTCCTCCTACAGTTTTAAACGTAGAGATTTGAAACTCTGGGATATTGTTCCTAACATGTTGGTGATTTGCAACATCTATATAGCTAATCAAAAATATAATTTTTTCCATATTTTTGGGGGGGTTTTCGCCTTAGAAAATTTGGAACATTTTTGCCTTTTGGATGAGATTGGGTACCTTCATGGTGTAATCAACTCCTCCTACAGTTTTAAATGTAGAGATTTGAAACTCTGGGATATTGTTCCTAACATGTTGGTGATTTGCAACATCTATATAGCTAATACAAAAATATAATTTTTTCGCGTTTGTATGCGTTTGTTCATCGGGTTGTTTTGTCCAAGAAATTTTGCTAAGAAATTTTGCGGTGGGTTGCAACATCTATATACTGTATAACATTGTTGCAAATAGTATCCTTCTAACAAATCCAATCATGAAGTTTACCACTCGAGTCGGGGGACATGTGGTCTGCGACCTTTTATTAAAATGGGTTCAACCAGTCAAGAAATGACATTTGGTGTATATGGCCTATGGAGAGTTGGGATCAATTTTTTTTTTATTGCGGTCCACCATTAAAAAGGGGGGGGGGGGCATGTCAGGTTGGAACTTTGCAACAGTTAGGATAGCTTGAGGTATCAGTTGTAAAATTCCAACATGTGCAAAGGAATTTTACGAACTTTGGAGTGTGTTTGATTCATTGGGAGTGTGTTCACTTCAGTTAGGAGGGAGCAGACTATGTAGGGTGGGGGTGATCAGGGCCATGCAGTTGAAAAATTCAAAGTGGACACCCCACTGCTTAATGGAGACCCACTAGCTACGTCCCTCTTTAGGACTACTTGTTTTAAAGTGATTTTGACAAGTACTATTTCTTGTGGTCTTCCTAGTCCCATTCTTCTCAGTCTTTACAGTCTGGTGGGCGTCTCCACAGTCATTGACTGTCTTTTTTCATTTAAGCTGTTAAAGTATGAGAATTTGAATCCTTTGTTGTTAGCTCAACTTTACTTTGTAAAGTTTGAGCTATTGCCATGGCTTTGTCGTCCGTCGTCCGTGTGTACGTGTGTACGTAAGGCGTCAACAATGCAGTCTATAGGTCGTACCTTTGGTCGGATCATTATGAATTTGTCATAGCTGTTGACATCAACATTTAGACCAGAATGATTAATTTTGGGGTCATTCGGTAAAAAAACATGGCCGCCAGTGGCCATCTTGCATTTCAAAATTCAATCCATTAGCACGGGCTACAGGGCGTACTGTTTGTCGGATCGTCATGAAATTTGTCATGGATGTTAATATTGACATGTAGATGGGAACGAGTAATTTTGGGGTCATTCGGCCCAAAAACATGGCCGCCAGCAGCCATCTTGGATTTTACTCTTTGTATGACTAAATTCTTTAGCACGGGCTACAGGTCGTACTTTTAGTCTGATCATCATAAAATTTGTCAAGAATGTTAACAATGACATGTAGATGGGAACGAGTCATTTTGGGGTCATTCGGCCAAAAAACATGGCCGCCAGCAGGCATCTTTGATTTCACTCTTTGTATGACCAAATCCTTTAGCACGGGCTACAGGTCGTACCTTTAGTCCGATCATCATAAAATTTGTCATGGCTGTTGAAATTGGAATGTAGATGGGAACGAGTCATTTTGGGGTCATTCGGACAAAAAACATGGCCGCCAGCGGCCATCTTGGATTTCAAAATTCAATCCATTAGCACGGGCCACAGGTCGTACTGTTCGTCTGATCGTCATGAAATTTGTCATGGATGTTAATATTGACATGTAGATGGGAATGAGTAATTTTGGGGTCATTCGGCCAAAAAACATGGCGGCCAGCAGCCTTCTTGGATTTTACTCTTTGTATGACTAAATTCTTTAGCACGGACTACAGGTAGTACCTTTAATCTGATCATCATCAAATTTGTCATGGATGTTAATATTGACATGTAGATGGGAACGAGTAATTTTGGGGTCATTCGGCCAAAAAACATGGCCGCCAGCAGCCTTCTTGGATTTTACTCTTTGTATGACTAAATTCTTTAGCACGGGCTACAGGTCGTACCTTTAGTCTGATCATCATCAAATTTGTCATGTATGTTAATATTGACATGTAGATGGGAACGAGTAATTTTGGGGTCATTCGGCCAAAAAACATGGCCGCCAGCAGCCATCTTGGATTTTACTCTTTGTATGACTAAATCCTTTAGCACGGGCTACAGGTCCTACTTTTAGTCTGATCATCATAAAATTTGTCAAGAATGTTAATAATGACATGTAGATGGGAACGAGTCATTTTGGGGTCATTCGGCAGAAAAACATGGCCGCCAGCAGCCATCTTTGATTTTACTCTTTGTATGACTAAATCCTTTAGCACGGGCTACAGGTCGTACCTTTAGTCTGATCATCATAAAATTTGTCATGGCTGTTGAAATTGGAATGTAAATGGGAACGAGTAATTTTGGGGTCATTCGGCAGAAAAACATGGCCGCCAGCAACCATCTTTGATTTTACTCTTTGTATGACTAAATCCTTTAGCACGGGCTACAGGTCGTACATTTAGTCTGATCATCATAAAATTTGTCATGGCTTTTGAAATTGGAATGTAAATGGGAACGAGTCATTTTGGGGTCATTCGGACAAAAAACATGGCCGCCAGTGGCCATCTTGGATTTCAAAATTTAATCCATTAGCATGGGCCACAGGTCGTACTGTTCGTCTGATCATCATGAAATTTGTCATGGTTGTTAATATTGGATTTTACTCTTTGTATGACTAAATTCTTTAGCATGGGCTACAGGTCGTACCTTTAGTCTGATCGTCATAAAATTTTTCATAGATGTTAATAATGACATGTAGATGGGAACGAGTCATTTTGGTGTCATTCGGCCAAAAAACATGGCCGCCAGCAGCCATCTTGGATTTTACTCTTTGTATGAATAAATTCTTTAGCATAGGCTACAGGTCGTACCTTTAGTCTGATCGTCATAAAATTTGTCATGGATGTTAACGATGACATGTAGATGGGATACAATCATTTTGGGGTCATTCGGCCGAAAACATGGCCGCCAGCAGCCATCTTGGATTTTACTTTTCTCTTCATGTCTATAAACTAGTATTAGACATTCAACTTTCCACATTCCTAATCGCTCCATTGACTGTAATACATTAAATTATTCCCTTTCCAAGTTGAGCTACAGTGTCATTGACACTTTCATTTCTTAATTTCAGCTGTTAAAGTATGAGAGTTTGAATCCTTTGTTTTGCTTCATTTCAGCTGCTAAAGCATCAGTGTTTGAAGCCTTTGTTTTTTAATTTCATTTCAGTTGTTAAAGCATGAGAATTTGAAGCCTTTGTGGTTGCAGTTTATCACAATAGAGATTGTTCCACACCTCATATGCTTTCTTGATGAGGATATTCCAATCAGACATAAAATCACCTGCTGTAACTTCTTCAATCACCTGTCTGAACACGACGAAGCACAAATCATTCTGTTTGAAGATGCCCTTCCTAGGATTAGGCGCTTACTTCATATTGATAAATCCTTGAAGGTATTTTAAATTTCTTGGTATAAAAAAATTATTTATTTTGAGTCTTTATTTATATGTACTCTTGCATGCCAAATAGAAGTGCAGGGTGGTATATAAGTACAGGGTGGAAATTTCTGAAAAATTTAATAATAGTGCAAGGCGGAATAGAAGTGTTTTGTGGAAACATCAATTCTCACAGAAAAGTCAATATCATGTGGAAGATGGAAAAATAACTTGAATAACTATTTTTGGAGACTCGATTATAAAGCAAGTTTTCGCGATTGACATGATTATAATTATACATGCACGGACAATGTGACCCTCATTGTCTACATGCCCCATGTGCTCAACATCTCAAATGAAAAATCCACATTTTCTTGAAATTAAACTATTTGTGTAGCATTTTCTAATCAAATTTAGAACAGAGCCATCAATTTTTTATAAACGTGCAGACCCGAACAAGCGTCGTGCAGGGCGGATTTTTCTCATAAAATTAATTAACTTACAGGTACCTTTATTTGGCACACAAGTATAGTTTGCATCACCCAATGTTTCTGCTGGAGGGGCAGCAGATCCATTTTAGGTCCCCTTTCCCCTATCTTATATCCTATTTCCCATCTGATATAACACCCCTGTCCAATTCACAGATTAATGACTACATCACCTGTGCATCTGCCACAAACTAAAACCAACAGAGAATGATATTAATGGAGATAATATTATTTACCAGCTAACACTGATCAATAGTGAAAAATATAATTCTTTTTAGACTACACACATTGACAATTATTGCTTTATGCTGAAAGATATCGAAGTGGTCATTGCTAAAAGCCACTTGGTTGATTCTGCTCGGTTACATTATGTTGTCAAATAATACACTTCTGATTTATGATTATGTAGTCCTTATAGCGCTCATATTCTGGTTGGCGTCCATACAATATTGAAACAAGTTAGTGTCTGTGCATGATGTCACATAATGTGATTTTATTAACCAATCAACATCCTCAAGTAGATATATTCTGTTAAAGTTAAAGATTCATTTAACCCTTTACCCAACAAACCGGCCAAAACCGGCCAAATAAAGCTTCAACAGCCTAAAATATCTTCGGTCTGTCTCAATAGAACCATACAAATATGGATATCATTGGAACCGGCTCCTTGACCACATTGTGATAGTTACAGTTATACCCTGTGCCAATGCATTCTCTTATATATGTGAGTCGACCATAGGTCGCCTCGCATATATAAGAGAATGCATTGGCCTAACACTTTTTACCATTTTTTCTTACAATCTTTAACAATTTTATAATTTTTAATGTGTTAAGCCAATGCATTCTCTTATATATGCGAGGCGACCTATGGTCGACTCGCATATATAAGAGAATGCATTGGCACAGGACCCTTCTGTTGGGTAAAGGGTTAATACTATTAATTAAAGATACATAATCCAAATTAACACTCCTAAAATACTATTTCTTTGGCCTCGGGGGTAAAAAATATTTGATTCCAAACTCGAGTTATCAGATATCTATTTTTGAAATCTTTTATTTTTCACCACCTGGAATATTTGGCGGCCTAGCGACCGACATATACTCTCAATATCAAATTGCATTGAACAAAATGTTGATATATAACATGTTTTGGAAAATTTTATACTAGAGTTGTCAGTGGTTAGCATTATTATTTTTATGGATTCTTATAACTAATGCATCTTTTGAAGAATTGTTGTTGTTGGAATCTGATGATACGGGTACCATTGATTCGAGTTGCGTACCTTTAACTCTTTCAGTGCCAGGGGCCGATCTTATCGGCCCTAATTTACGGTCTGTAAAATCGGCCCTAAAATTTTTTTTAATTTTTTTTTTTTATATAGATTGTTTTGGGTTGAATTTTTTTTGGGTATGCTTAAGCATGCTATAGCGAATTTAAAAACAAACTGGATAAAACCTTAGGGGCATGTATAACTCAAAACTATCACCAAGTATTCATAGTAATAATTTTGATGCCCATGAAAAACGTAAGATTCCCTGGCACTAAACCTACAAAATAAGTCTGTTAAAGAATATAAGAAAAAATTATTAAAATTGTAAAAAATTGTAAAAAATAATAACATATGATGAAAAATTGTTAGGCCAATGCATTCTCTTATATATGCGAGGCGACCTATGGTCGACTCGCATATATAAGAGAATGCATTGGCACAGGGTATATGGGTTGATACAAAAATCGGACCTGGCACTGAAAGGGTTAACATGTGCCTTCTGAAACTTTCAGGTATGTTACACAGAAATGAAGATGAAACTATTATTACAGAGATATAATGACACAGAAGACGTTAGTTTGGAAATCATTCCTGATATCGTCGTCGTCATCAGAACTGGTTCGTGGTATGTGCACCATTGAGTTTTGTTATATGCCATTTGTGAAAATTTAAGTACTTTTTGTGAGCCCAACAGCTTAGTAACATTAAAGGGGCACAAGGCACTCGCAGTGGGTAAATGTGCAAAATATAAACGACTGTAAAACATCACCACTAAAAAGATCAAGGAGAAATAGATACACTTTGTTCTTATATTAATAATTGATAGTTCTCAATTACGAAAGTTTGCGCGTTGAAACCATTGTTATGTAAACAAATCTGTATACAAACATCATTGGTTGTGTATTAAGTTAAAATAGTTTAGTTTGAATATGATTTTCAGAATATCTTTCAATTCTTTGACCTTTTCCAATGTTTACCTTCAAGTTTTGATTAAACTTTGTATCTTATTGAACTAATTAGACTTTCATCATTATTTCCACTGTAACAGATTGTTTACATAACAATGTTTTTGACATGATATTAATAATGAAAATAAGAACAAAGTCGATCAATTTTAACATGTACTTGTTGATGATAGTTGTTTTACAAACTTATATGTTATTTAGCATGAACCCACTTTGAATGCCTTGAGTTGTTAGGCAGTTAACCCTTTATCCAACAGAAGGGCCATGTGCCAATGCATTCTCTTATATATGCGAGTCGACCATAGGTCGCCTCGCATATATAAGAAAATGCATTGGCTTAACATCAGTTCGCCTGGAAGTTATCTAAAATGAAAATGCCACGAACGAAAAACAGACTGTGCCAAAGTTTTATAAATGCAGGTCTCGCGATAACTAATTCTCACCTTAATTTTTACTCAACAAGTCCCAAAATGAGATATTCAAATTTATTATGGTACTCCAATGAGTTGCCCATCTGTAGTTAATAATACCAATTGTCGTGATTATAAGTTTGGGTAACTCTCCTGGTAACCTACATGTATGGTATGGGTTACCTAAGCACAAACCAGGTGAACGAAAAATATGTTACACCTAATTTAGAAACCTGCAGGCCTGCTCTGAGCTGATTATTTGTTTATAAGGGTAACTTTATCTGGAGAATCTTATTAGATAGGTCCCGTTGACATCAGATATCTTAACCCTTTACCCAACAGAACGGCCCTGTGCCAATGCATTCTCTTATATATGCTAGTCGACCATAGGTCGCCTCGCATATATAAGAGAATGCATTGGCTTAACACATTAAAAATTATAAAATTGTTAAAGAATGTAAGAAAAAATGGTAAAAAGTGTAAAAAAAAGATTTTTTTAGGCCAATGCATTCTCTTATATATGCGAGGCGACCTATGGTCGACTCGCATATATAAGAGAATGCATTGGCACAGGGAATAACTGTAACTATCACAATGTGGTCAAGGAGCCGGTTCCAATGATATCCATATTTGTATGGTTCTATTGAGACAGACCGAAGATATTTTAGGCTGTTGAAGCTTTATTTGGCCGGTTTTGGCCGGTTTGTTGGGTAAAGGGTTAATGGAGAGTTTTATATGTGAGACTGTTATGCTTAATTTAACCCTTTCATGAAAGGGAGCAGCATTCAAGATCAAGGAGAAATAGATACACTTTGTTCTTATATTAATTATTGATAACTCTCCAATAAAAATATTGTATTTGTTGAAACGATTCTTATGTAAACAAAACTTTAATTAGCAAACAAAAATCGCGAAATGTGAATTAAGTTCAAATAGTTTAGTCGGAATATGATTAGCAGAATATTTTCAATGCTTTTACCTTTTCCAATATTTACCATCAAGATTGGATTTAACTTTGATATTTTATTGGATTAATTGGACTTTTATCGGTAATTCCACTGTAACATTAATGTTTACATAACAATGCAAAATCTCATTATTGGAGACTTATTAATAATAAAAATATTCAAAATAAGAAAAAGTGAATCTATTTATTCATGTACTTGTTTTATATGTTGATTTATGTTGATTTATGATTTACATACTTTGATGTTATTTCTAATGAACCCAATTCAATTTCCAAATTGAACTTTTCCTAAGTCGCTAACTTTATAAATAAATAAAACATTCTGCCTTTATGAAACAACGTGAACGTGTGAAAATTAGACATCGAAGTAACCAATTATACAGTATAACTTAGAAAAGTGGAAAAATATCATATATTTCAGTATACATGTATTATATTTTGCTCGTAATACTATAAGACACAACTCTCTTGTCGTTTTGATTTCGAAACTTGAAGTTTGAGCTACGATTATTAGAAAATGATGGGGTGAGGTCTGGGGTCAGGTCACATACATGTAACAATTCCGGTCATCTGATGCATGGACTGCCCAGCAGTGACTCATGATCAGTTACTGTTTGACAGTCTATGCCCCAGATGGCTGACAAATCTAATAAGATAGAACATTGAACATGAAAGCAAAATCTAACTGGGAAAAGAACATTATGAATAATCAATAAAGACACCACCTGTGAATGCTAAAGATGGGGACATGGCTGATATAAGCATCATGCTTTCTGCCAAATCCCATTCTCTAATAAAATTGTCTTTATGTTATATTTGTACCATTAGCTTGTTAATTCATGTGCATGATTTAGAGAATAAAATATGTTTACACTAATTGAGTTCATAAAGTCGAACATACGAGAATCGCCTTCAAGTATATGGCCAAGGGAAGATTATATTTATCTCAACATCTATGTGAAGAGACTTAGAAATACATTGATTTGAGCCAGATTTAGTGTACAATACCCCTTTAATCAACTGAGATTTTCCCATTATTTTGACCTACTCAATTTCAGAATGACCTACCCAATCATAATTGTGTAGATTGTTTTGACGTAAACAGGGTGGAAAATTATAATCACTTGTTCACATAGTCCAGTCATGATGTGTAGGAAAGTAAGACTATCTTTGAATATATTTCAGCTCAGAACAAACAAAGGCATTGACGATCTTAAATAAACTCCTGTGTGCGAAAAACGGGCTCAAGACAGCTACTCAACGGCCTGACATGATACGAATCGTGTCTATGTGTTATGCTGCGACAAAATGCAGGTTTGTTCTGATTCATATGATAAGACTCATATCTATGTTTTATGCTGCGACAATATGCAGGTTAGTTCTCATTTAGTGTCCTGCGAAATTGTGCGAATCGGGGATTTTGCCTCGACATTGAATCACCCATCCGATTTCGACATTGAACATCAAATTTTATTCTGCGACAAAATGCAGGTTTGTTCACTGGTTTGTACTCATTTAATAGTGTCCTATGAATCGGGGATTTTGCCTCGACATTGAATCAAATTCCCTAGATGGAGGAGGGAAAAAAAAAAGGACAATAAAATCTTGGGCATATTGTTTGACAACTTTCCCCACATAATCACTGGTGAACTAAACATTATATAATTCATTTAGATATCAATTATTAACTTTGTCGACTTCAATGACAATGTATTTTGGTTGGAACCTGGATCATTAAATAATTTGTGTCCAATGTCATTGTCAGCAGACGATGTTTTGGCTGATAGGCTTTTAATAACATTCATCATCCACGTCCTTAATAAGGTCAGAAACCTTTGAATTTAAATCGACATTTATTATTTTTGCGATAAAAAAACACTAAATGACACTAAAGTACATTCTTTCGATCAGCAGACATGCTTTCACTGTTTCAGTTTTGATTTGATTTCAGTAATTAACTACGGAAGTGAATTATTCCCCTTCGTACCATTCAAAAAGTAGGAATCCTGACTCCGCAGATGTCGCCATTTGCTACACGATACATAAAAAACATTGAACGTGCGCCAGAATGAGAATCCAATGCCATAATAAGTCACATATCTAACAGATAACTGTCAGGAATTTCTAGAAATGTAATAGATCTAGAATTTCGCGAGTATCAAATGTGATTTTTAATTTTCCATCGCCAAGCAATTAAATTGCTGTCGCCTAATTTTTTTTAAATCAATTTGATTGAACTGCTTACTCAATTTAACAAACAATTTATTTTTAAATTAACTTTTATTTTTTTTAAATAAAATTTTGTTAAAATTAACGCCGTTATAACATCCGCTGGGTGTACCCCGAGTCACCACACCAAATTTGGATGAAATCAGTCCAGGGTCTGGGAGAAAAATCGTGTGCAGACAGATAAACAGATCCTACTCTTTTATATAGAGTTAAAAATGATTGTTGTGCAGGGTTCGCGCTGGCCCAAAATTCCCAGGTGCCAACGCTGTTGCCAATTGCATTATTTTTAGAGCCACTTTATACTTTCTGTTGCCACTTTTTTTTTCCCGACCAATATGTTTTGGTGCCACTTTTGAATTTGGTTCAACAAACAAGCAAATTACCTATTATATGTATATATTTATTTATTTACTCCCCGTTGTACATAGCGTGATATTTAAATCTAATTTGAAACATAGTACACATACCTTTGGTTAGCTCGTGTTTCAGAATAATATCTTTCTTGATGATACTACAACCAGATACGAACATGTTGTTAACATTCGCAGCATGGCATGTAGAACAGAACATAACATTGTTGTCTCCATCGAATGATAGCCATTCGCGAGATATTTTCCACTCATTTCGCAATTTTCGTTTTGGCGAACTTGCAACTTTTTGTGGCGTTTTCGTGACATTGGACACTAGTATGTTGCTCGGTTTAGGTGGTGTAGCACACGTCGATGTTAAATCAACCACTGTATTTGGACTATCGGTAATGTCTGAATGTCCGAAGAAATCAGTAATTTTCTTCATTTTAGAAGGATGTTGCGTGTCTGATGCATTGTTGCTGAAATCTAACTTGCGCTTACGATTCATATTTGCCGTATGTCACAATTTGTGAAAGCTGAGTTACGAATGACATATTTATAATAATTTATCTAACACCTACTATCAATACACAGCTTCCTAACGATGTAGACTTCAGGAAGACCTTTGTTTGGCTAATGTTTGTCAAATTGGAGTCAATAGCCGTACTTAGTGTTAGTATCGAGTAGAAATTCTAAACCCTTTCACCACAGCGATAAAAATAAGTCGATCTGACATAAGCCGCGAATCTGTTAAACGCTTTCAATTAGAACCCAATTAGCTATGTCGCGACCGGATATCGATGTGTGTTTTGTTTCCGACCGATTGACTGCAAGCTTTATTATATGCCCGATGGGTACCAATTGCCAAATGCCAAAAAGCTAGGTGCCACTTTTTGTAGCCAATCGGGATTTTTTTGGAGCCATTTCATTTTATTTATAGCAATTTGCTAAATTGGCAATAGGCAGCGCGAACCCTGTTGTTGTGACTGGGGGGTCTGGAAATTCTGAATGCATCTTAAATTAGTAATTTACTCTTACTTTCAGGAATGTTTTCCGAGAATGTTGTAGGATTGTGGCTCTTCTAACCAGCACAGCCAGTCTTGAGTTATTCACTACAATATGCCAACATGTCAACTTTGGCTTGAGGTTTAGGAGTGAAAATCGAACTAGTAGTGTTTCTCCGGAACCTTTCATGGTCAATAAAAAGATGAGTCATACTTCTCCTGTCAAAAATGAGGATCATTTAGATAATTTTGTTGGGTTCTTGAAAGATACCTTTACCAAAGAAGGTATGTGAAGATATTGCAGAGACCTTTTTTAGCTCAACTTGACACTAGCTATTGCCATGGGTTGGTGTCTTGTCCATCCATCAATTTTTTGCCGAAATTTTGTAAAAATGTGACTGCCAGCAGCCATCTTGGATTTCACTTTCGAATTCATCGGAACACCCTGCAGTCTGACGGGTGTTGTGTAATAAACAAAGAACGACGCATGTTAATGGGTTTTTCACGGTGCCTTTTGATTCTATTTTTCCATGCTGCCACTTGTGCCTTTAATCAACAAACCCATCGACAGACTTGTTTCATTCTATGTATATATTCATCAGACATCAAATATGGAATGCCAAAATTATTCCCATTCATTCACTGCTAGATATGTTCATTTTTTAATGATAAAAATAAATAAATGAAATAAAATAAAAATAAATCATATTGTCTTGTTTTCACACCAAATTATAGATGGTCCCGAAAAAATTTCATTATATATAATTCTTTGTTTTTACAATTTTAATATTGTACTTATATTTTGTAGCCAACATGGTTGTTAATGATAAAGAAGTGAGTACGGATTTAGAGCCTGGATTTAATGTTAGTGATACAAAGCTGTCCATTATTCACCATACCATGAAGATTGCACATAATATATGCATGGCTCCAAGGAAGGAAACTCACAGCAGACCTCCAAGCTTCACTTGTCCTGCGTGCTGGGAGTACAGGTCTTGTTATATTTTAACCAAGCCTGAATATAATGTGTCTGACATTTGCAGAATGAGGTCCCCAGAGGGTAAATTTAGTGACGCTATCCCACATGGCAGGTTAGCATCATCAATAACCCTCTTGGAACCTCACTTTGGTTTCCCAAGACCAATAAATTCCATTTGCAACACCCTCCCAATTGGGTTGGAATTTTCCAATTATTCCAATTTCAGTCAAAAAATTTGACCAAAAGTAGGAAAATGTTTGACTTTTTGTCTAAATACAACAAATTTAACACTAAATACTTCTTGGAATATTAAATTATTACCACAAATTCAACCTACTTTCGGTCTGAAACTTCCACCTAATTAACTAATATTGTGTCAGGCATGAAAACTGTTGAAAATTTTGTCCAAAGTTAGGAGGGTGAGACACCCTGTCCCCCTTTTGCCTGCACATGTGTCCAACCATGTGTCAGTTGTTCTAAAATAATGATATCAATAATCAAATAATAAAAAAAGTTATATTTGTACACCCACTTTCTTGCTAAAGACAAACATCAATCTACAATGTAGTTGTGGTCTGAAATTTTTTACCAGTTTTCGATTTGGAATTTGCTAGTTATTTATGTTCGGATGTTACTGGAGTTATTATTAGGCCAAACAAAATTAATGGTCAGTTTCTCAGACACCTGACTCCTCATAAAAATATGGTCCGCATTTAGTTGCACTAATGCTTATTAATCAAGCTAATTCTTATAAAAAACATGACAGTGAGATGCAGGTGAACATACATCACTCTTCTGCATTATCAAAGGATTTTACAAAAACTCTTAAGTCATATTACTCCACATCTCATTGGATTTATCTGATAGATGTGTGAACAGTAAGTGACGCATCCTTAGATTTTATTTATTTGATACCTCTTTGATTGATCCAACAACTAAGAATAGAATAAGATGTTTAAATTCACAACAATATTAACACGAGTGTATACTATTATACATCTTTATTTTTTTTTAAAACAACTGAAAAAAATACTAAATAATCCTAAACAGATATGCTTGAGTATCTTCTCCTATTCTACAGAATAGAAAGACGAGATTGTATTCACCTTCCATTTGCTCAAAAATGGGGGTGGGCTTATCTACGAGGATCTACTAGGAGGTGGGCTTATCTTCTTCTATTCTACAGGATAAAAAGACGTGATTGTATTCACCTACCAAATGTTGTGAGATTATTCAAAGGTTGCAAGGAAAGTCACTCGACTGAGGGTAGGTTCTTAAAACCACTGGTATGCAAGCAGGCGACGACACGTCCTGAATACATATTGTGGAGTATGATACAAGATCTCTACTGTAGTGTCAACTATAATATAGAAGTAATTGGTAGCCTGACGGCGGAAAGTTTTCAAAGGTCCCAATCACAAATAGGCTGTGTATACCCATTGAGAACCGCGGTGGGGTGTACTGCAAAAGGTCCAAAATGTAACTATATTAAAATCACAGCAGAAACACCGTCACCACAGTTAACAAATGGGAGAAAATATAATCGTAACCTGATGTTGGGCTATTAAAAATTTTGAAAGTAATTTGGATAGCTAGCAAAGGGCCAAGAGAAATTTTAGCCAAAGGGTTCAATTTGGATTTGATAGTATACATGTGTGTTGTAACAGTAGAATAAAGAAATGTGTGCTTAAGTAGTGTCGAAAGATGTGTCTTGTGTTAAAATCAAAATTTTCATCGACGTTATCTTCAGTTACATATCTCGGTGACGAATCTTCTAAGCGAAGAACCGCCGTTTTTCGGGACGAAAATGCAAGAAACTAGCTCCGAGATCGTCCCCTGGACGTGTGGCCCAGCAACATCGACTAAAGAACCGCATCAGGTGACGATATCCAACAAAGTTACACGGGGAACTAACCTTACATGTATGACAAACAAGGTTTTGCGTATAAGACTGATAGATTTATATGGGTAAATTATATCGATTAATTTTGATGTAATCGATTAGGATGTAAACAGGTATTATTACATAGAATCAATGACAAAATAATGGTTCATTTTATATAAATTGATGTATGGATGAGATGATTAAAGCCATCGTGTAGTTGATGGAAGATTGCGCGTAGTAATCACACATATGGATAAGGTTTCATACAACATTCGAAAGATCCACGCAATATACTTGAAAAGTAGCCAGAGTGGAGAAATCATTATCGAATAAATCAGTATTCATTTTTGCGTGAATGCATCCATAACTATCAGGAAAATGATCAAGAATCAAGGATACTTAAAAAACATTAAGAAGATGAACTATGGTTTATATTTACCAGTAAATCCTATCAAATATCCAAACGAACGCGACTTAACACATGGAAATTAAACAAAGTTACGAGACTTCAAAACGTGGGAACATTCGAAAATGGCAGAGGTCTGAACAGGAAGGATGTAACGTGCGGTGTCGCACGCGAAATTCAAAAGGAGCCGGTGCCAAATTCTAAAAATAGAACGATGGTCGACGATGGCGGAGTTAACGCGTATGTTACATGGGTGAAGTGAAATCTATGTCTGAAAATAGATAATAATGATACAATCTGTATAACACTTTCTTTCTGAGTTCATGGTTCATAGAAGTGAGAACTCTCCTGCATAATCTGTCTTGTGGACAGGAAATGTTTACAATAATTCGACTGGTCACCTTATATATAAAGACGTTGAATTGAGTGATAAGACGGAAATCGATGGTACTGTATCTGCTGCCAACATATAAATGAATAAAAGTGCTACCATTCCTGACTCTTATGTAATTTATACACATTATTATATTGGTCGAAACATTGTAAAAAGTCTCGGAACAGAAAGAATCCTTGTGAGGTTCAGTGGCTGTAAATCTTCGGGTGCCAGGTATAAAACAGTCGTCTTACCGACATTAGATAGGTGGCAGAACACTTCATTTTCCCAACTGGAATGAGACATCTGTATGTGAGAACACACAGGAGTGATACAGTACATTATACGAACGTGTTGTAAATTTTTTAGGAATTATAATAGGTGTACGGGTAATCCAGAGACTAAAACTTTATGATTTCATTAAAGATGTATGGTGGATTCCCGACAAGACGGCGTGCTATAAGTGATATATGATAAAATATATATAGAAAATATTCTATAAGTAGTGGGATAGCTTTCTGTGTAGCTGTTTCTTAGTAAGTAAAATGGTATGGAGTTTGGTGCCAACTTTATGGCAAAATCGAACATTAGCAGGTAATTTCATTAAATTACGTGCCCTTTTATGGTTATTGGTAGACTTAGAGAATAGTACCGGTACATATACAGTAGATGGAGTGTCATTATATAGGGAAGTGCCACCCAAATTTCGAGGAGATGCGCCTGTACTGGCGATCTGAGAAGCATGTAATGAACTATCTGAAGGTCGCGTACCACTTGTGCTAGCAGGTACCCATCCAAATTCTTTCTTAAAAATGACATCATAAGGGATGATTTGTTTAATGACAAACGGTTCAGGGTAGCCACATTTAGTGAGTCTGATAAGAAATAGGCTAATGTAATATAGGTAATCATCCCTACACGAAGAGTGTCTAAAGTAACGGTGGCACTCTGCTTTAATAATACCGACAAATACACCAATAGGATGGTCACTCTCGAAATGAGTGTACGAGTATGTATTAAAAGGCTTTTGGTAAAGGCCTACATGCAAGCCTTGGTTATAAAATAGTTCATGATTAATGCTAAAGGTTATATCAAGGAAATCAACCTTAAACTTGCTAACTGATACATCCAAATTAATATGTTTAGGGTAGGCATCACGCAATCCATTAAGAATAGTCAACAATGATTCATATTTCACATCAACGAACAAGATGCCATCATCTATATATCTCAAAAAGATTTTAATAGGTTCCACTAGCGGAACATTTTGGAACATATAGTATTCACACCTAAGCAAGATGACATTTGCGGCTTGTGCCGAGACGAAACTGCCCATGGCAAGCCCCTGTGTCTGCAGGTACAGATGTTTAAAGCCAACATGGAAAAATGCATAATCTTGGATGAACTTGAAAAGGTCAACCATAAAGTTAAAGTGGGTATCATCAATATCTAAAATATGGCGAATAAACTCAAGTGCATCATACATATCAGAGTTTCGAATAGCCGTATACAAAGACTGAAAGTCTGAACTGATAAACCAATAGTTATTGAGTTGTTCTGGTGTTACATTAAGCGATTTAAATTCGTGGATGGCGTGCAATGAATCTTTACATATGGTCCAAGTAATGTTATTTCTGTCAAAATGGTTATGCAACGCTGCCAAATAATTCTCTAACATATGTCCTAAAATACGTGAGGCACAAGTATTCACATTCGAGTGCGCATTGATAATAGGACGGCCAGTCAAACTGGTTTCCACTTTGGGGGAGGGGAAAACTTTCAGTTTATGAACTTTAGGAGTAATATTTAAAGAAGGAATAATAATATCCGCAGGTTTAACTGCTAGGATTTTATCTAAAATAATTTGTTCAATAGTAGTATCCCTGTACTTAAAGGCTATGTAGCGAAGGCGTTTAACACCTTCATCAATGATATGATTTATACTGCTATAATCATGTAAACTGTATGTAGATGTATCGCTAAGTTGGCGCCGGTATTCTTTGGCATACCAAGCTGTAGTATTAATAGAGATACCCAGCGATTTATCACTGGGTGATATGATAACACCAGGGTGGTTAGCATAAAGGTTTAAGGTTTCATTTTCAAATGGAGATATATTCTTAAATGTGAGATAATTATCCCCAGGCCACGAGTTGGTAAATCGATCTATCTTGACAATACTGTCTAATGTGTCATTAACAAAAGTTGGTGGTAAACCTGGATGGTTAACATGCGTATACAACAATGTATTGTGTGATTTTAATGGATGAACATTATGTGGAGACATAAGATTAATCGTTTTACGATTACATGTTTCAAGAGCATCATAACACATGGTTTTCAACCCGGTAACTTGTTTTTCCGGGGTGATTAACGGAGTAGGAATGAAGTTGGCACCTCGTCCTAACGTAGAAATCAAGTTCTCCGGCAAACGCCAAGGTACGAAGTTAAAGACCTTCTCGCGCGTCATAATATATTCCTTGTTAAGCATAAACAAATAGGAATCTAGTGTCCGCATGTGGGATCGATAGCCGAGATTATGAAATAATAAAGATGGCAATGCATCTGACAATTTAATGATAGAAGACATCTCACTGTACTGTGATTGGCTGAATGTAGAATGATGGGAATATACACTAAGATTACTCCCAATATCATGTAATTCTTTAACTGTATCCATATATAGAGATAAGTTTACATTAAAATCTTTAATAGGATTGTTCAATATATCAAATGAGTCATCAAGGGTTGATTGGATTACATTATTAACATATGTACATTTGATGTCAGAGTATTTTGGAAAAATGCTCTCATAAGTAAGGATAACATCTTGTCTCCTAGAGGAGGAAAGGTCTAACAATGCATAAGTGTAAGGATCATGAATATGTCTCTGTAAAAACTTGATGCGGTCTTCGAAATTGCTAACATTTTCTTTAAATGCCGATGCACACATTTCAGGATGGTTAAAAAACCGAAAATATGCCATGCTGGAAAAATGAGTAAGGTAGTGGTTAATATGGTGCTGTGTAATTGTATAGAAACCATAACTATGATTCTATGGAATGCGGGTATCGTGCATGAGGAAATTATGGATATGAGTGTGATATGAGTGGGTGAAAACCCTTATCATGGATCTAATGCCATAATAAATGCAAACAAACAGGTGCACGGGCGAAACCTGACCAATAACGATAGCAGAGAGATCTCATGCGACAATGTCAATGAGGTACAATATTGATAACTTAAAATTAATTTGAGGATTAATTAACTCATATGAATGTGGAATAGAATATATTTATAGGTGACGATTGTGTTCTGGACACCTAAAATTAAATGATATGATCACTCGTCAATGAGGAATACCAAATTATTAGAATATATTTATAGGTGATGGTTGTAATAGGGTTAAATCAAGTAATCACTCGTAAATGAGAGAAAACATTTCAACTAAGATATAATTATAGGTGATGATTGCATTAGGGTCTATTGAGATTAAATAACGCAATCACTCGTCGATGAGAGATGACATGTAATTAGATTATATTTCTAGGTGAAAATGTTTTAGGGGTATTGAAAGTCCCTTAAGTTTGAATGGATATAAGGGATAGAATATGCAAATAATCAGTAACCCTAAAACTTAAATCAAGTGATTACTCGTCAATTACTTCATACGTAAAAGTGACACAAAGTTTCATGTAGGCATCTCAGCTACTGCCAGCAAAAACATCGTATAGATCGTATACATCGGAAAGAATGTAAAAATGGATACATCCCTCTTGAAAGATTCTGTGGAAGGCGTGCGCCAAGCAGGAGGAAAATATGGATATGAGCACCGTATGCACGGGTGAAGACACACGTCATGGATTTAAAGCCATAATAAAGGGAAAACAGTCAGGTGTACGGGCGTAACCCGAACAGGTGCGATAGTGAGATTATAACTGGTATACCGTATAACAAAATGAGTTAAATCAGTGAACATACAATTATAAGGTATTTAAAGTAACATATATTGGACAAAATCAAGTAATCACTGGTCAATAATTTTGCGGGTAATGACTGTGTTAGAGTTCAATCAAGTGATCACTCGTCAATGAGAAAAGTCATATTACCAAGACTATGTTTATAGGTGATCATTGTAAGGGTTATAGAAATTAAATATTGTAATCACTCGTCAATGAGAAATAAAAATTATTATAATTATCTCAGGTGGTGATTACATTAGGGAATATCAAGTGCATCATGTTTGAATTACCAACATGGATGGGAATTATATATATATATCAATTATAAGTGGTTTGGATAAAAGTCAATCAAGGGATCAATAGTCAATGAGTTCACAAGATATGGTGCGGCTAAGTTCGACGTGGATATTATGCGTATGCAGTTACTCGTAATCGCCGCCCCCAGAATGGCCCGTGATTTAGCGCCCACCCTCAGACCCCCCGCGGCGAACTCGCCGCTCCTAAGTACGAATAACCGACAGAACTTGGTGTTTTACTCCAACACAAGGCATAAATTCGAAAAAAAGCTCAGTTTCTTATCTTTTTCCTGAAAAATTCCTATTGAAAAGCGCTGAATACATTACCCATAATTCTGCTGTGGTTAAGAAGTCGATTAATTAGAGCATTACTGTGTACTATAAGCATTTGGCTAACTGCCAAATCCTTTTCTCTAATGTTGAATTGTTAATGTCTTTACATTATGTCTTATATTTGCTAGTTCTTGAGAATAAAATATTGTTTACACTAACAATATTTACCTTGACCTTGTAAGCCAGTGCATTCTACTATATATGCGAGGCAAATTCATCCTATTGTTCATCCAAAATTTCCCTCTAATATTTTGTTAGGCATGAAATTTCCAACTATTGAAGATTTTCGTCAAAGTTGGGGGGGGGGGGGGGGGGGGGGGGGGGGTAACTTAATACAGACAAAATTACCGCACGTTAAATCCTTCGTGTTCAGACCTCTGCCATTTTCGAACGTTCCCACGTTTTGAAGTCTCGTAACTTTGTTTAATTTCCATGTGTTAAGTCGCGTTCGTTTGGATATTTGATAGGATTTACTGGTAAATATAAACCATAGTTCATCTTCTTAATGTTTTTTAAGTATCCTTGATTCTTGATCATTTTCCTGATAGTTATGGATGCATTCACGCAAAAATGAATACTGATTTATTCGATAATGATTTCTCCACTCTGGCTACTTTTCAAGTATATTGCGTGGATCTTTCGAATGTTGTATGAAACCTTATCCATATGTGTGATTACTACGCGCAATCTTCCATCAACTACACGATGGCTTTAATCATCTCATCCATACATCAATTTATATAAAATGAACCATTATTTTGTCATTGATTCTATGTAATAATACCTGTTTACATCCTAATCGATTACATCAAAATTAATCGATATTTACCCATATAAATCTATCAGTCTTATACGCAAAACCTTGTTTGTCATACATGTAAGGTTAGTTCCCCGTGTAACTTTGTTGGATATCGTCACCTGATGCGGTTCTTTAGTCGATGTTGCTGGGCCACACGTCCAGGGGACGATCTCGGAGCTAGTTTCTTGCATGTTCGTCCCGAAAAACGGCGGTTCTTCGCTTAGAAGATTCGTCACCGAGATATGTAACTGAAGATAACGTCGATGAAAATTTTGATTTTAACACAAGACACATCTTTCGACACTACTTAAGCACACATTTCTTTATTCTACTGTTACAACTCACATGTATACTATCAAATCCAAATTGAACCCTTTGGCTAAAATTTCTCTTGGCCCTTTGCTAGCTATCCAAATTACTTTCAAAATTTTTAATAGCCCAACATCAGGTTACGATTATATTTTCTCCCATTTGTTAACTGTGGTGACGGTGTTTCTGCTGTGATTTTAATATAGTTACATTTTGGACCTTTTGCAGTACGCCCCACCGCGGTTCTCAATGGGTATACACAGCCTATTTGTGATTGGGACCTTTAAAAACTTTCCGCCGTCAGGCTACCAATTACTTCTATATTTTAGTTGACACTACAGTAGAGATCTTGTATCATACTCCACAATATGTATTCAGGACGTGTCGTCGCCTGCTTGCATACCAGTGGTTTTAAGCACCTACCCTCAGTCGAGTGACATTCCTTGCAACCTTTGAATAATCTCACAAAATGGGGCTGGGCTTATCTACTAGGAGGTGGGCTTATCTTCTTCTATTCTACAGGATAAAAAGACGTGATTGTATTCACCTACCAAATGCTCAAATATTTGGGTGGCTTATCTACGAAGCCTACCCCATGTTTTATTTAGGATAAAAACCCAGACTTGGCTTATCTTTGAACATCGGCTTACTGACGGGTGTAACAGTAAATCATCCTGCAGCTCGGTTTCACAACACGATGTCCACAATATCTGTCCAAAAATCTAGCTAGATATATAACAACCTGTATTTGATATTTGTCCCCCGACATTCTGAAAGAAAAGGGGCCCTATAGAAACGAGCTCCGTCCGTCCATCACACTTTTGAGTACCTTCATGGTGTAATCATCTCCTCCTACAGATTTGATCCCAGAGATTTTAAACTTCAGAATATTGTTGCCCATATATTGAAGATGTGCAACATGTATATAGATGATGGAAAAATTATTTTTTGACAGAGTTATTAACTCTTTTCGACTTAGAAAATTTCAACATTTTTTATAATTTTCTGTATGAAGGTATCTTCATGGTGTAATTAACTCCTCCTACAGTTTTGATCGTAGATATTTGAAACTTCAGAGTATTGTTATCCACATATTGGAGATGTGCAACATGTATATAGATGACGGTAATTTTTTTTCTTTATGGAATTATTAACCCTTTCGACATTTCAACATTTTATTTAATTTCTTTAACAAAGCGGCGTCAACTTGCCACGTTTTTGGGGGACACTGTGGTCGGCTGACCTTTTATTTTCTTTTAATTCAGGAAGAGATTTAACAGAATTCACAAAGAAAATTGTTTCCGTGTATGGACAGCTATGGGAGAATATATGTGTCCTCTTCTACGAAATTATATGAAGTTTATCAACAGACACCTAGAAAATGGTGAAGCGACTAGTCCTCGTAGAAATGCTCTAATTTCACTCAATTCTATACTTAACAAAGAGGAGTCCTTGATTTTAAATTCATTACTCGACATGCTTTCAAATTTCACTTTGTTATCATGTTTCAAAATACGTCATTCCTCGATGGACAAGCGATCTGGATATATTCATGGAGATGTTAAAGAAGGTGTGTTATTGGATTCAAGTCGGACAAGTTTGAAGTTGTTTTCTAATGCGTCAGTGACTTCAAAGAGTTCCCATGATGACTCTGTCTCCTGTAATGCTACCTCGATAAATAAGACTACTAAGTCGTCTAACTTAATGAAGTCAAATAAGTTGAGAGAACGCTTCATACAACAAGGGATTCTACATCTGTTACATCCACTTCTCGTGCTAAATGATAATTCTATCAAGGTAATCTTGAATATTATTTTCAGGTTATCATGTAGGACCTGTGATTCTATATTCGACTTAGAATTTGCCGATTATTTTGGTTTCAGGGTGATAACTTTAGGTTTAGTTTTTTGATTGTTTTCAAATTTGGTATATGGATTACTGATATGAAAATACAGGTCTAGCTCCGGAGTTATGGTCCTTGTTGACTTATAATTTGACATTTTTTTTGGTTTCCGTGTGATATCTATAGTTATAGCTATCTGTTTGTTTTCAAATTCGGCATATGGTTTACTCATGAAAATACAGATGATGTTCGAATTTAGGTTAAGTCTGCCCATTTTTACTGAAGTTATTCTACAAAGCCCCAGTTCCAAATGAAGCCACCGTTTCGTGGACACTGGCCGCCAGCCGGGCAGCCTTTTATTCAGTATTTATTCACAATATATTTAGATATCTGCCACTTTCAGCATGTTGTCTTGTCCATTTTGATGTGGATACTGCATCCATCAGAAAGAAAAACGCAGACCAGTAAACCCAGCCATATATCAACAACCATCAGATCCAGCCAAGAAAACTTACCAACTAGGTACTAAATTTACCTGAAGAGCTTAACCCAAGTGAAATCAGTTACACTATATTTTATTGGTACACCACATACCTAATTACCTAAGTTATCATACTTAAAGGAATTAGTTTGTCAAAAAAATATTTTTGTTAAATCGTCATGATACTAATTATATATGTCTAACAGACCTATTTCGCCAAGAAAATTCAAAATCGAGCAGATAGTATTTTTATTATTATGATATAAAAAAAAAACGCGGAAGTATCCGAAGTGTAAGTCACGTGAGTGCGATCACATGACCACAACGCGGTCACATGACCGATCATCTGCATCGACCTGGTAAGTTTACATTATTTGCTAACCGGTGACAGCGGTGGGTGGAGCTTGAAATAATTCCACCAATTGTGTAACGAGTTGATAAATTACGTATAAAATATTGCAGTCGCTGGTTAATTACTTTTATACGATAAATAGCGATCATTGAATAAAGCTGTTTGAATGTGCTTATTATGAACTGGATTTACTAGAATGTTAGATTATATAACGAATAATGATGGCTAAAATGTACTTTGAAGTGATAAAAGTTGTGTGAAATGAGATTAATTTATGCAGAAATGCAATGAGCGAGCGGAATTTCGTGTGAAACTAAATTGAACTGTTTCTGAAAGAATACAAGTTGGGCCTTATACCTTCTTCTTCGTTGTATGGTACCAATTTCGGAAGCTAGTTTATACACTAGTGTCATCCCGTTGTGCGCTATAGGAGTACAATTAAACACAAATTCGATGTGATTAAAACTATTATACTAGTACATGTGTATCATGATGGATATATTTGTCATAATAATATTCCTGTCTGTTTCTTCACACGAAACAATTCGTGTGGAGAAGTGCATGACTGCGAACCGCTTGCTAAAATCCTTCCAGTCAAGATACGATCAATGTGTAAACAAAAGAATTAACTTGAATACACAACAGACTGTCGAAACTACAATGATTATCAGTTACTAGTAGGCATGCACTTTGGCAATTGCGAAGCAAAGCAAAGCAATTGCGAGTAAATAATATGCCAAGAAATGTTGTAAAAAATAGGAATTTTCGAAATTTGTTTTTTGTTGATGTAAAAGGGTTTGACATTGGTTTTACAAAGAGAAAATAATAGTGTGGGGGCATACTTTTTTAGTAGAAGCAAGCCATTATTTACCGGCGATAGAAAGCGAAAATTACAAAATAGGAATTTTTGAAAGAAAAAATGAATTGCGCTGGGTGCAACATTAAATACAATGTGCCAGTGCATTCTCTATATATATGTTACAGTAAATCAGTGAAGTTAGTAATTACGCGAATTCCCTAGGGATTACATGAAACCACTAAACAGGGTCCGTGATTACACGTAATTACTGAAAGTGTCAGGGATTTCATGAAACCACTAAAAGTGGCTAGGGATTACGCGTAATCACTGAAATTTATTAATTGATTTTACACATTCTTACTGGTCGGATTTCAGTAAATAAGTGTAATGGATTTTAAGAGTCACATTTGCTACATTACACAATATAAGTCCAGCACCTCGTTGCCAACTGAGGTGTTATCGATGATTGCGACAGAAGCAGATCTGATTGACGCAACACAAGCAGCACAATATACAGGTGGCACGACGATATCAGCAGAACTCGTGGAACTTTCTGCTCAACCAGTTCATTCAGACGAGGAGCAGTCGGTACAGATCAGGTGCAAGCAGACTCGGCTATTACTGAGCAAATAGATTCGATCAGCAACAAACGGTCAAAGGCTTGTGAGGCCCAGCTAAATCAAGCTGAAAGAATGGTGAAACGCAGCAGAGTGGAACTCAAAACAGCTGAAGTTAATAACAATGTTGTCATTCCAATACCACAGGTCGATCGTGGGAGAGGTGACCCGAAAAACCTTTTAGGAGTTGTTGTCGACAGAGACTTATACACAATCGCTGTCAAATCAGGCATTCTGAGCGAAAAGTATTCTCGCAACCAATTTGATTTGTGCCGGAGAGACTTTTGACTACCGATCACATCTGCCAAACAAAGATTCTCCCTATACGCTCTGCAGTCAGGGAGAAATCTGCAACAGGGGTTCAAGGATTTAAGAAATGTAACTGTAAGGGGACATGGACGACAGCCAAATGTAAATATTTCAAGGCTCAATTAAAATGTAATTCACGATGTCACAATAGCCTAACATGTAAAACCAAGTAGATGATGACCTTGTATTGAGCTAAGTGAAAATCATTCGTGCTTCTGTTTTTGTCGACAAAAAAGTTCAACTCGGCCGTTGAGAAAAACCTTTTTATAACTGTAGTTTGAACACATTAAGTCAATTATTCTAAAATCGAGAAAAACAGGAACATTGATGATGATTTATCTTAGCACCAAACATCTTATTGTATAAATGTTGATTGTGTTTGTAATATGACTATAATTTCTATGTATTCCATAACTTGTTTGCAATAAAAAATTTTAAACTTTTAACTTGGTTGTCCTTCAGTAATTTATGAAATCCCTGGCGCTTAAAATCAGTAATTACGCGAAATCCCTGAATTTTCTAGTAATTTCATGAAATCCCTACTCAGATCAGGGATTTCACGAATTTACTAAACGATTCAGGGATTTCGCGTAATTACTAATTTCACTGATTTACTGTAACATATATATATGAGTCTCCCGTAGGGAGCCTCACATGTATAAGAGAATGCGCTGGCTTACAAATATTGATAGGCCAATGTATTTTATTATATATGTGATGCTCCCAATGGGGAAACTCGCATATATAAGACAAAGCATTGGCACAGGGTTTTCCCAAAATTTCAGGAAGTTCCAGTCATGAAAGGGTTGCATGTAACTGTCCAACATTTTTTTAAATTGAAGGCTGTTTTTCAGTTTGTGTTTGTTGTTCGTTTTTTTTTATTTTTTTATTTTACGTTTTGATGGAACACATTGACTTTCTAGAGAGGAAGTTTTTTTTATTGTTGTAATAGCCTAGAACAAAAATCCAATGGTTGCCTCTAATAAAAAGCGTCCATGTTTTCGTCGAGGTAGACAATAAAGAGCATTCTCAATTATGAACCTGATCTATTTCGAGATGTCATGGGTGATTTTGTATGTGGTATTGTGACATTTAAATATAAAGAGCGTCCTTGCTTCCGTCTCCCAAAAGCGGTAGACAATAAAGAGCGTTCTAAATAATGAACTTTGTTGTCTTTTTGGAGGTACCTAATAATGGTGATCTGTATGTGGCATTGCTAATTGCAGGCTTGATGACTCAATTTCAGACCAAGCTCAGCATGTGATATAAAGACTCGAGAGATGAAGCTGAACTCGGCTCTACACAGAATGTCGCCTTCCTTGTCTGGATTGATAAAGGAAGCTTTGGGCACTGAAGACAAACAATGTTGGGGGCCGAACTCAAACAAAGGTAGCTCTGCCAATCTTACATTAATTCATTAGATAATCTCTTTTTTGCACTTGTAAATTATCAGATGGGTGCATTTTACACCTCTGAGTCAGACACATGCGACCCAGAATAATATATTACAACAAAAGTTAATGTTTCTTTTTCCTTTATGGATAAAAGTCTTACTGTGAACAGTAAATATCTTCTGCTGTTTATTCCCCCATAGTATTTGCTAACAATAGTAACATTTAGATTGTATTAAAAAAAGTTGAGTCTTGACTATAGTGCTATAATGATTACAGTCCACAAACTCATCATAGCAGAAGGGACGGGAGTATATTTTAGCACCCGTCAATTGCAAGTTAAGGTTGATTAAGGTGCTATTGCCCTCACACCCGTCTCCTGTGAAGCGTTGACTATTTGGTCTCCATGCCGATTAATCAATCTCAATGACTTTGTTGCAGAAAGGAATGGAGCGACTCATTCTCATCCAGATATTCCTTCATCTGTGATTGATTCGTGTGGGAAGAACGTCCTGTGCTGCTTATTCAGCAATGATAAACAAATAAGATGCCACATTCTGTGTTTATTACAAAAGATAGTATCAAATGCAGAAGTAAGTATATTTTAATATGCTTAACCCTTTCAGTGCCAAGTCCGATTTTTGTATCAGCCCATATTTCCTTGATCATTTTTCAAATTTATTGATTATAATTATGTGATACATTGATGGAAAGAGCTCTTTCCATCAATGTATCACATTATTATAATCAATCGGACTTAGCACTGAAAGGGTTAACCCTTCCATGAATGGAACTTCCTGAAATTTTTACGAAAACCATGTGCCAATGCATTCTCTTATATATGCGAGCCGCCCATAGGGAGCCTCACATATATAAGAAATTACATGTACATTGGCCTAATAATATTTACCTTGATCTTGTAAACCATTGTATTTTCTTATATATGCAAGGCTCCCTATCGGAGACTCATATATATAAGAGAATGCACTGGCACAGGATCTTTAATGCTGCACCTGCACAGCTCCCATCATGAAAGGGTTAAAGTTGTATACAGGTTTCTAGAGTAATTTTTACATAACATATTTTACTTTTTGTTTAGTCTTAACCTTAATCTTAAAGCTTCCACAAATTTTGTGAAAACCCTGTGCCAATGTATTCTCTTATATATATCCCATAGGGAGCAACACATATATAAGAGAATGCACTGTCTTACAAGGTCAAGGTCAATGTTGTTAGGCCAATGTATTCTCTTATATATGTGAGGCTCCCTGTGGCAGACTCGCATATATAAGAGAATACATTGGCACAGGTTTTTCACAAAATTTCAAGAAGTTCCAATCATGTAAGGGTTAAAATTTATTCAACGTTCCAACCTAATTTCTACATAACATAGTTTATTTTTATATTTAGGTTCCAAATAATATAAATATATAATATAATAACATGTTTAGAACAAAACATTCTACATTAAAGACACTATTTGGTTTGATATTGAATTTTATATGTATTTATTACATGTAGTTTCAATAACAAAATTATATTCTTTGTTATATATAATTTTAGTTGATATGTCATATTTGGTTTTCAACATTTTTTAAGCGAACAAAGCTATGCTATATTAGATTGTATAAGTTGTTTATGTTGTTGTTGTTGTTGTTGTAACTGGAGGTCTGGAACCTGAATACATCTCTAATTTGAATCATAAGTGACTGATTATTTGAAGGTTGGGAAAAAAGATGTAGTTGATTATTTATTAACTAGCTTTTTGATCTTAGACAGAGCCTTTATTCAGCAGCAGCTCCTTTGTGGGCTCATTTTGAGTGTTTAAATTAATTTTTTTTTTTTTTAGATTCAGCACCTTGCTCAATTTAAGAAACATTTGTTTTATATTAATAAAAAAACATTTTAGATTAAAGTTTTGTTAAACTAACGCCATTTAAACATCCGCCATGGTATCTCGAGTCACTGCATCAAATTTGGTTGAAATCGGTCCAGGGATCTGGGAGAAATATCCAGACAGATCCTACTCTTTTATATATATAGACTAGCAGGTGGACCCGACTTCGTCCGGTCTGTTTCCCCTCTGCTTTTCGGCGAATTGCGCGATTTGACTTTGAATTGTCCATTTTGAAGGTCAAGGTCAGGTGGGGTTACGATTTTACCCGTCCAAAAGTACCCGACAAAAGTACCCGTCGAAATCCATCCGGTTTTACCCGATTTGACCTCGAATTGATAATTTTGAAGGTCAAGGTCATGTCGGGGTCACGATTTGACCCGTCCAAAACACTCAGCGGACAAAAGTAACCTCACGTATCAATTTTTTTCGAAATCCCATAAAAATTCGCGATTTGACCTTGAATTGACCCGTTTTCAAGGTCACGTTGCGCGGGCAAATTAATAGGCTTATGAGACTCCCCATACGAAAGTATCCCTAGACACTAATTTTCATTGAAATCCCGTGATATTCAGGCGTTTGACCTTGAAATGACCCGATTTCAAGGTCAAGGTCACGTCGCACGGGCAAATTAATAGGCCTATGCCACTCCCCGGCCGAAAGTACACCCACATACCAAGTTTCATCGAAATCCCGTGATATTCGGGCGTTTGATATGACCCGATTTCAAGGTCAAGGTCACGTTGCACGGGCAAATTAATAGGCCTATGCCACTTCCCGGCCGAAAGTATCCCCACATACCAAGTTTCATCGAAATCGGGTTGGCCGTTTTCGAGTTCATCGCGATCACACACACACACCCTCTCACACACCCTCACCCTCCCTCACACACACACACACACACAGATCTTCCAAAATATATAATAGACTAGCCGATGAGCCCGACGTTGTCCGGGCTATTCATCCGGGCTATTCAAAAACCAAATTTCAAGTCGATAGCTCCACCCGTTTCCGAGATCTCGTCTGCGCATGCGCGAAGCTGGCGTCGCATGAGATCGGCGACCCGATAAAATTTGTATCCGGGGCAAGATACATTCACATACTAAATTTCAAGTTGATAGCTCCATCCGTTTCCGAGATCTCGTCTGCGCATGCGCTGCACGGGCGTCGCACAGGCTCGCCAATACGACAACGTCCACCGCCTGGTCAAACTACACACACGTACCAAGTTTCGTCCCGATCGGTCGAGAATGGTAGATTTGTATTAATGACAAACATACAGACAAACATACAGACAGACAGACAAACAAACAGACAGAGGTCTTCAAAATATATATGAGACTAGCCGATGAGCCCGACGTTGTCCGGGCTATTCAAAAACCAAATTTCAAGTCGATAGCTCTACCCAGCCCGACGTTGTCCGGGCTATTCAAAAACCAAATTTCAAGTCGATAGCTCCACCCGTTTCCGAGATCTGGTCTGCGCATGCGCGAAGCTGGCGTCGCACGGGCTCGGCGACCCGATAAAATTCGTATCCGGGGCAAGATACATTCACATAGCAAATTTCAAGTCGATAGCTCCACCCGTTTCCGAGATCTGGTCTGCGCATGCGCGAAGCTGGCGTCGCACGGGCTCGGCGACCCGATAAAATTCGTATCCGGGGCAAGATACATTCACATATCAAATTTCAAGTCGATAGCTCCACCCGTTTCCGAGATCTCGTCTGCGCATGCGCTGCACGGGCGTCGCACGGGCTCGCCAATACAGGCTCTGCGACCCGATAAAATTCGTATCCGGGGCAAGATACATTCACATACCAAATTTCAAGTCGATAGCTCCACCCGTTTCCGAGATCTCGTCTGCGCATGCGCGAAGCGGGCGCCGCACGGGCTCTGCGACCCGATAAAATTCGACCCAATAAAATTCGTATCCGGGGCAAGATACATTCACATAGCAAATTTCAAGTCGATAGCTCCACCCGTTTCCGAGATCTCGTCTGCGCATGCGCGAAGCGGGCGCCGCACGGGCTCGGCGACCCGATAAAATTCGACCCAATAAAATTCGTATCCGGGGCAAGATACATTCACATAGCAAATTTCAAGTCGATAGCTCCACCCGTTTCCGAGATCTCGTCTGCGCATGCGCCACACGGGCTCGCCAATACGACAACGTCCACCGCCTGGTCAAACTACACACACGTACCAAGTTTCGTCCCAATCGGTCGAGAATCGTAGATTTGTATCAATGACAGACAAACAGACATACATACAGACAGGCAAACAGAGGTCTTCAAAATAGATATGAGATGACCCGATAAAATTCGTATCCGGGGCAAGATACATTCACATAGCAAATTTCAAGTCGATAGCTCCACCCGTTTCCGAGATCTCGTCTGCGCATGCGCGAAGCTGGCGTCGCACGGGCTCGGTGACCCGATAAAATTCGTATCCGGGGCAAGATACATTCACATAGCAAATTTCAAGTCGATAGCTCCACCCGTTTCCGAGATCTCGTCTGCGCATGCGCTGCACGGGCGCCGCACGGGCTCGCCAATACGACAACGTCGACCGCCTGGTCAAACTACACACACGTACCAAGTTTCGTCCTGATCGGTCGAGAATCGTAGATTTGTATATATGACAGACATACAGACAGACAGACATACAGACAAACATACAGTGGTCTTCAAAATATATATGAGATAATTTGTTGAATTATGTATTCAATGCATTGCATCTGAATCACTGAGGTTTTGCTTTTTACACTAAATTTTAGTTATTCAAACACCAAGAAATGTACCAATTCCATATACTTTCTACTAGCAAGTTAGCACATAATAATGTTTGTCAACACATGTTGCAACCACAATTGGAGAGTTTAGTAATAGTCCAATTTTTATGAGAAAAAATGCCAAACCCAGAGCTATTAATTGCAACACAATGTCTCTTTGCATGATTAAAGATGGATTATCTCTTTAAATAACAAATTTGAAATAGTTCGGTGGGTATAAAATAATTAATATGAACTGAAGAACACTGTCCGGAAAGGCTTCTATCAATTAATATTGATTTTATTTCAAATATTGTATTGGGACCCTTTATTTGTCTATTTTTAGAACAGACCATTCGGGTGATACCATATTAGTACAGCGGCCAAACGCCAAAAGTGGTCGGGTACCCCTACCCAAGGTAGAACAAGTTAAAACCAACTTTTTTTAAAGGAGAAATATACACTGTAGACGAAAATGATAGTGAAAAATAACGGAATTGGTGGTGGCTATTCTCAAATCGACAATGAACGATACCCACCAGTGACTTTTCCCAGAAATTAAAGATTTTGGTAAAGTGAGCTCTGCGGCTATGTCCTAAGTTATTAGCCCACATTGTAGGCGTTAAAATGACTACAGCATACCATATCTGTACCTGATATGCAAGAAGTGTTGGTTAATTTTGATTTTCGTGCTATTTGGAGCCGAAACATTTATTTTTTGTTGAAAAATCGCTCTTTTTCAAAAAAATTATATTTTTCGAACATTATCATTCAAACGGATATTGCAATAATATTGAAATATTTAGTCCATATGGTGTAGTAGTTATCTGTCAAGCATATGAAGAAAGAAGTTAACAAAAAATTTGAACGGTTTGCGAGATATTGGATTTTAGCTACCCCTCCCCCAAACACATTTTTGGTCGAATAAAATACATATTTTTGATGACATTACAAATATTTTCGAATTGATCTGAATGGGACCCAATATGAATCTTGTACTGAAAGTGTTGTCCAGAGATGCCGTTTAATCGATTACAGATGTGTTCAGGCTTTCAGACCCCCAGTTACAACAACAACAATTATTTTATTGATAACAGTTAATTGTGCATGCATTAACATCAAATGTTAAGTACTAAAACCTTTGTTATAAACAATACGTTTATAATTCATATGGCTCAGTAGTTATCTGGACATCACAAGTAGAAAGAATTTGACAGAAATTGTCAACGGTTTTCAAGATATTGGAATTAGGTACCGGACGCGATTTGGTAGAAAAACTACATATTTATGATAACAAGACAGACCTTTCTAAATTATTCTAATGAGCATCTAATCATTATTAGTGTGATGAAAACCTGATCCGTAGACACCGCGAGCCTGGTTTTAGATGACCTCAGGTTTCCAATTAAACCCCCAGTTACAACAACACAATATTTGATTTATGACATGTAATTTTATATTAACACATATCGACTTTGAGCAACTGAAGTATTTGTTCTAAACCACACATAATATAGACTAACATAATCATACAGAACAAAATCATTATTTGCTCCCCCGCCCTATTAGACGTCCTGAACACACCACGAACTGAACAAAATATGATCTCAGTATTAAGAATCATGTAATTATAAAGGACAATTACATAAGGAAATATACAATGTTTATGGATGGGTTTGTTCCCGAAACAGTGTGGCACTTTGCTTGGCAAATATGAAGGGCGAATTTGCTATATTTTTTCAAGAACACTCTACCCAATTTAAAGACTTCAACGTAATACGAAATTAAGCTATATGATCTCTAATTCTCTATATTAACCGAGAGTGTGACGGGAATGTAGTTCTATCAGAGAATACATAATTTGTATGGATGGGTTGTGCATGTGTCGCTTTACACAAAGTGGCTGATAAATAAGAAAGACGAATTTGCTGTTTTAGGCCCCCCTACACAATTGAAGTGTTAAAGTTGAACAACCCACGAACTGAAATGATTGCTGTAAATATTAACTGAGGATGTGGGCAAAAATAGTAATATCGGGGCGCATACATGGTGTTGATGGATGGGTTGGTTGGATCCCGAAAGCCTTTAGCACTTTACAAAAATCGGATGGGAAACTCCAAAGGCGAATATTTTTTGTTTTGTGGGACCCCTTTATATGCCCATTTAAACTCTTGAACACACCATGCGCCGAATATTCATGCTTTTATTATTAAATCACAGTGTGAACGAAAGGTAGTGCTATCAGGGAATATACACGTTATATGGGTAGTTTGGTTCCCAAAATCCTAGGGTACTTTACAAAAGGCGGCTGGCAAAAACCAAAGCTGAATATTTTCTTTGAGCACCCTACCCCATTTAAAGTCTTAAACACACTAATGGATGGACATGTTCTCAATATTAACTGGGGTGTGGACACATGGTATGTAATTCAGGAAATATACCTCTTCATTGCACGATGGGTGGGTTGGCTGGCTTCCCAATGTCTGGGGCACTTTACAAAAAGTGGCTAGCAAAGAGAAGGCGAAATCTCACTGTTTTGGGTACCCATAACCATTCTAAACTCTTTAGCACACACTGAACCGAATCTATATGCTCTCATGTATTATTTACAATTTGTATGGGTGGTTTTGTTCTCGAAATCCTGGAACACTTTACAAAAGGCGGCTGGCAAATACGAAATGTAATGTGTTAGGCCACACTACCCCATTTGCAGTCTTGGGACACACAATGAACCGAAAGGATGTGCTCCCATTATTAACTGCGTTTGTAGAGAAATGAACTCTATATAAAGAGTATAGTATACCAGGGTCTTGAATGTCTGGGTCACTTTACAAAAAGTTGTTGATGAAAGAGAAAGGCGAATACTCACTGTTTTGGGGGGACCCCATTAACCCATTTAATATCTTGATCAGAGCATGAACTGAAGTTATATTCTCTCATACTTAGCTGAGTGTGTGATCGAAAGGTATTGCTGTCATGGAATTATTAATTGATATATGGGTGATTTGGTTCCCTCGAAATCCTGGAACACTTTACAAACAGCGGCTGGCAAACAAGAAGGCGAATTTTCTATGTCTTGAGGACCCCACTATCCAACTTGAAGTCTTAACAAAATGATATGCTCTCAATGTTAACTGAAGTTGTGGACAAATGGGATTATTATCTGGCAATACGAATCTGTTATGGATGAGATGGTTCCCGATAGCCTATGGCACTTTACAACAAATGGTCAGCAAATGAAAGGGATAAATTTTACTCTCAGGCAACTCCATCCCTATCTGAAATCTTGAACACAACACTAGCTCAAGGCATAAGCTATCCATATTACCCGAGATTGTGGCCGAATGGCAATGGTCTCGCGAGCCTGCCGTTCGCGAGAACACCGTGGCACCTTACACAAAGCGGATGGCAAACGATGAAGGCGAATTTTAAGGGACCCTACCCCATGTAAACCATTGAACCTACCACGAACTGAATGGATGTGCCCTCATGGTCAAACGACGATATGGACAAATGGCTATTCTATAAAGAAATACACAATTGTTATAGATGGGTTAATACCCGAAAGTCAGGGACACTTTACAAAAAGCGACTGAAAAATAAATAATGCGATTTTTCAATGTTTGTATTACCCCCTTCCCAATTTGAAGACTAGAACACACCACGGATTGGAACGATATCATCATTGACTGTGTGTATGGACAATGGCGAGTTAATTGTACAAGGACGTAAACAATGTAAATAGATGGATTTGGGTTCTGAAAGAATGAGCACTTAACGAAAAGTGACTGGAAAATAAGAAAGGCAAAATTTGAGGACCCCTACTTTATTTGAAGTCTTGGAAGGCACCACATGGTGAAATGATATGACCCCAATATTAATTGAGGGCTTGACCGAAGGTTAGTTTTTATCAGAATATACATATGTGTTGGTTCCCATCAACAACAAGCGGCTGGCAAATGTTCACTGTTCTATGTACCCCTACCCCATTTGAGGTCTTGAACACATCATGTACTGAAGGGATTATGAATTCAATATCAACATATTATATTGTGGCCGAAACTATGCGATATATAAGTATGTGGTACTTCTATCCGGAGGTAAACAATTTATCTGGGAGGGAGATTGTATGGGGAAAATTAGGATGTAATCCAGTTGGAACTGATTGGATACAATGATATACACATAGTTTCGTTGGAGCTGATTGGACGCAATGCTACACAGATAATGTTGTTTTCGTCATTGATACGCCCGTCGCCGTGAGATTGCAGACGATCTGGAGGTGGTAAATTTCGCGCTCAGCAGGGTTTCAATGCTTTTCACGAAGTTTTAACAAATGACAGCATTATGGAAATCGCTTTGTTTTCGAGATAAATGTCTGAACCCCGTGAACTATTTTAATATTTTCGCGCTGACTGAGTTGCTGTACATAAAAAGAGTATTTCTGATAAAATTACATTCAGTATGGCGCATAGAAGTTCAGTCTTAGGACCACTGTATTCCAAAAAGTAATGATATGATTTTTCTATTTGCCACAATGACAGAGAGGGGACGTTTTAATGTGATTACTCAATTGGCCATAGTTCAAACTACTGCATTTCAATCTTAAACGCGAATGGAGTACTTGTGCATCTATACGTCGGACATGCTGGGTTCTCCAGCTGTCCAATTATTGTAATCTCTGTATACCATTATTAGTTTTTTTGAGAATAAACTATTGATTGGTTGATTGATATGCGACACTTATTGTATGTAATAGCAAATAAAATGCGTTGTTGTTGTAATTTGGGGTCTGGAAACCTGAACACGTCTTTAATCACTTAAGCAATGTCCCCGGGCTCAATTTTCAGCAAAAGAATTATGTTGGGTCCCAGTATGATCAATTGGGAAATTTGGTAAAGTTCTGAACAAAAATATGTAATTTTTCGACCAAAAACGTGTTTGGGGGAGGTGTAGCTAAAATCCATTATTTCGCAAATTGTTCTAAATTTCTGTTAACTTCTTTCTGCACATGCTTGGAAGATAACTGCATCACCATAAGAATTAAATATTTGGGCATTATAACAATATCCATTTGAATGATAATGTTCGAAAAATAATATTTTTTTGAAAAAGTGCGATTTTTCAGCAAAAAATAAATATTTTGGCTCCAAATTGCAGGAAAATCTAAATTAACCAACTCTTTTTTTCATATCAGGTAGAAGTATGGTATGATGTAATAATTTTAACCCCAACAATATGGGCAAATAGGCTAGGACATAGCCACAGGGCTCGCTTTACCAAAATCGTTAATTTCTGGAAAAAGTCACTGGAGGGTATCGCTCATCGTCGATTTGACAATAGCCACCACCTATTCCGTTATTTTTCAATTTCTGTCAAATTCTTTATATTTGTGTTGTCCAGATAACTACTGAGCCATATGTTATATAGTTGGTCACGTTGTTTATAACAAAGGTTTTAGTACTTAACATCGATGTTAATGCATGCAAAATTAACTGTTATCAATAAAATAATTGTTGTTGTAACTGGGGGTTTGAAAGCCTGAACACATCTGTAATCGATTAAACGGCATCTCTGGACAACACTTTCAGTACAAGATTCATATTGGGTCCCATTCAGATCAATTCAAAAATGTTTGTAATGACATCAAAAATATGTATTTTTTTCGACCAAAAACGTGTTTGGGGGAGGGGTAGCTAAAATCCAATATCTCGTAAACCGTTCAAAATTGTTGTTAACTTCTTCCTTTATATGCTTGTTAGATAACTACTACACCATATAAACTAAATATTTCAATATTATTGCAATATACGTTTAAATGATAATGTTCGAAAAATATAATTTGTTTGAAAAAGAGTGATTTTTCAATAAAAAATAAATGTTTCGGCTCGAAATAGCACGAAAATCCAAATTAACCAACACATCTTGCATATCAGGTACATATATGGTATGCTGTAGTCATTTTAACACCAACAATGTGGGCAAATAACTTAGGACATAGCCGCAGGGCTCACTTTACCAAAATCGTTAATTTCTGGGAAAAGTCACTGGTGGGTATCGTTCATCGTCAATTTGAGAATAGCCACCACCAATTCCGTTATTTTTCATTATCATTTTCGTAAAGAGTATATATTTCTCCTTTAAATAAAGTTAGTTTTAACTTGTTCTACCGTGGGTAGGGGTATCTCGAAAACTAGAGCTCTTTTTCGATATTGCGATATAGAGCATTAATGCTGTTCCTATGGCTATATACCGAACATCAAATTTCCCAGATTTATTGGTTGTATTGTTTTATTCCATAGTTATAAGTGATAATGAGTATAATTAACGTTTATTTGTTACAAAATTACACAATAACATTTCTGGTCTCTGTTAACAGTAACCACTATTGTTCGTTAGCTAAAAAACCACACCTTTTTAGACCAGAAAATATTCGAAATAAAATTAATATTAATCGATAGAAGCATTTCGAGACAGTAGTCTTCAATTCAGATCTAATATTTTATACCCTGGTAACTATATAATACATGTTTACAAAGAGATAATCCACCTTTAAGTACTGATGTTGGGGTTTTCACAAGTCGCCAGGAGAAGTCGACTTCAAGTTGATTAGTCGAAGCCCGTCTCCTGGGGACATGATTGACGTTGAAACATCACCGTGCATGATCAGTTGGGCTCTCGATTTGCACATGTTGCGCATGTGGTCACACTTGGTAACATTTCGTCATCATCAAAGGGTTATTACATGGAGTAATAACTGAATCTCTGAATAATAATGGTACCTTTTATTGAAGGTTGTTAGTCTTTTTAAGTGATCTTTGCAGCTATTGTTTTATATGGCCATGATGGTGGTTTGTTTCGAGTAATCGACTGACGGATTTCAGTGTCGACTTGTTCAATAATCAAGTCGACGTCGATTAGTCGATTAATCATTTCAACATTAATAAGTCCATAAACCCATTATAAACAACATATTAAATATCAAGGAATCAGGAAAAGGGAAATTGGTCAATTTTGGAACAGTTTGTTAACCCTTTACCCAACAAACCGGCCAAAAATGCCCAAATAAAGTTTCAACAAACTAAAATATCTTCGGTCTGTCTCAATAACACCATACAAATATGGATATCATTGGAACCGGTTCATTGACCACATTGTGATGGTTACAGTTATGCCCTGTGCCAATGCATTCTCTTATATATGCGAGTCGACCATAGGTCGCCTCGCATATATAAGAGAATGCATTGGCCTAAAAAAAATCTTTTTTTTAACACTTTTTACCATTTTTTCTTACATACTCTAGTAGCTCATGGTGGTTTTGTATGCACTTGTATGTCCAGAGCAAAACTCTTCATGAATCCACTAATTGAAGGTACACGAACAATATTTGGTTGGTAACACATTTCCCATTGACGGCGAAATGGGTCAAATGGCCACGCCCCTTTTTGCGCGAAGTACTACCATCCGTCGTGACTATATCTCCAGAACCGTTGGACATAGGGGGTCGTGTGACCACTCAAAATGTGCGGAATGGCCACATTATGGGGGGTCAATAATACATTTTCATATCCAAAAGTCAATGGTTTTTAAGATAATTGCCAAAAACCAAAAATAAAAAATAAATTTGAGGGCCTGAACCCCAATTTTGGGTTCAGCACTTTTATCTCAAAGCTGAGCCCCCAATTAGAATTTTATTTATCTATATCCATCGGTGCCACATATAGGTATAATTTCTGTACCATTATCGGATGGGATTGACCTTCAGGGAGCTTTTGACCATGAAAATCCACATTATGGGGGGTCAGTAATACATTTCCATATCCAAAAGTCAATGTTTTTTAAGATAATTGCCAAAAACCGATTTCAGCATGTAATGCACCACAAGTATACAATACCACAAGGACACTTTTTAAAAGAACTATCCACATTCTCTGATCAACTTAAGAGCACAATTGACAACACACAATGGGATTAGCTGGAAATTGCTGCTGAGGATGTGTTGACCCCGACACACAACATGAGCTCTTCCCGACTGAACATGCCTTGGAAACTGGTGTGCTTTACCAAAAATCAGGTAACAATTGTGCTCTAATCAACAGAAATGTACAGATTGAACAAAACAGGTTTTCAAAATTTGTTATCAACATTTAACAGCCGATCTGATTTAAGTGACCAAGCTATGAAAAATGCTAAACACTTTTACTAAATGGAATGACCAGCTGTTTGCTTCATGCAGCAGCCACATGTTGCGATCTTAAAATGGGTATTGCATCTGGGCATAGTAAAAACATGTTGTAATCAGATGAGAGATGACCATATATACCAGTATATATTTCAGAAGTAATCAATTCTTCCAAAAGGACACCTCATCTCACAAAAAGTTTTAGGAAATGATGGAATCATCACTATTCAATCAATAGTAGAATGAGCCTTTGTTGGTCCCACATTAGTTTTCATTGGCCATGATAGTTTCAGGTTGGAGCAGATGAGGGTCTATAATTTCACTAACATAATTCTTCATAATAGCTAATAGCCCTCATAACTTACCATGTTAAAGATATTTTCATTTTCAATACCACCCCAGGTTAAGTGGTCCTGCTAATTTTATATTTTGCTGATGGGTACTGCTGGATTGCTATGATCGATGTTTTTAGGTCACGGCGATTCTGTTAAGAAATAGTACCATCATTTTACCTAAAGTTGGTTCTTTTTGCATTGTTTGGCTAATCCGAGCAATTTGTGCAAAAGTCAGTGTCTGTGTGAAACATTCAAGAACATATATACTTCAAAATATTTAATGTGTACGCTGATGTTTGGTAAACAACAGGAATAGTCATCTCAATTATGGCCAGTTTGTAAAAACCAGCACCCATTATTAAAATATTTCACAATATACATGTTTTTTAATGTACACTACACATAGTGGCTTATCCTTGATTTGTTCAGATCGCTTTGCTCTACCTGACTATCATACCAAATTTATTAGCATCACCACTAAACTTGGGATGAATACTGCCAAATGAATATATTGTGATAAATAGGGTAATGGAAAAATAATGGTTGAGTCTTTTCTAAATATAATTCTAGTAAAACCTACACAATACGGTCTTGGTCTGATAAGACTCAGAGTCATGTTTATTTAGGAGTATAGACATGAAGTCCACCAGTCTCATGAAAATTAAATGGGCTCTACACTAGTAACATCTGGGCTCCTGGGACCCATTAATATTGACAAATGCAACACATGTAGTTACTGCATGTACATCACACACATAAGGCGACTGACACACATACACGTACCTGCAGGGTTCACAATATTTGACATGTAAAGTATATATATATATCTCCTGTGCCTATAACATCAAACCGAACGGTTAACAGTACTTTTACTGACATTTTTGGAGTGGCACATATACATACATAAAAAAATAAAAGTCAATTTAAAGGGACGAAATGAAAAATAAATTTGTGCAACTATAATTGAGATCTATATTGCATTACAACATCCACAAATCTACAAAATCTACAACATCCACAAATCTACAAAATCTACAAAAACATCTGACTATCATAGTCATTGGTAATGTGATAATTTTTCCTTGATAAGTTGAAACATGAGTGAGGATTGCATAGAATGCATGGCTACCTGCAGAATGTAGATTTGTATATATTTATATCTGCATATCAACTGATGCTTGTATTTTTCTTCTAACTCACTCTGAGCTCACAACGCAACAGGATTGCATTCGGAATTTCAAGCCCATAAAGCTAGACACTTTAGAATCAAGCTTGCCAAATAAATTTCCATGAACCTCACATGAACTCACTCAGTTGAACACAAGGAACGATTGTCAAGTTGGAAAATATTCTGTATGTATGGAAGCCCTATATTTTTAATGTGTGGATTTATCATAACTGGACTAAAGCCCTTATAAAATAATCTGAAGGATACTGGATATCACACCAATAATCAATAGACATGTATTTGTTAGTTTTGAACAGGACAATATATTTTAATATTACTGCAACTGCATCTTTCTTATGACTTATTTTCTTACAAACTCCCAAATTTGAACCAGAAACAATTTAGGGCAAATATACATCTACGTGTACATATACATATATCAGGATATAAATATAGGCGATCATGCCAGACTAGCCATTATTTGTTCTAAAATAATGTACGTGTTAGGGAAATTGTAGAACCTTTATACAAAATGGTGATGCAGCCAATCAAAATTGATGTGGGACTGATAAAGACGCAACCTGCTCGACTACCGAATCATACTGATTGATCAAATTGTAGTAACTCAACATCACTAAACCTGCTTGTGAGCTGAGTATAATTCAATTCAACATTGGAATACCATAAAAACACCCTGTTCTCCCATAAGTTTAAAGAAAATAACACATTGAACTCATTTACATGTATATTGCTGATGTGATACATGTATATGTCATTCCATTTATAACCATTTTGGCAACCATCTCACATCAAAGGCCATGAAATCTAGATAACAAAAGATGAACTACATTCAAATTATATCACCAGGTAACGTTTTTGTAGGAGTTTTAGGTTACTGATCAAATACCCTGTAATTGATGATTTCCTCAACATCTTTGTTATTGGGAAAATGTCTGTTTTTCATTCTACGACCAATATATTCCATCCAAAAACCTTATTTTCAGGGTCAAGAGCTCCCTGAAGGTCAATCCCATCCGATAATAGTACAGAAAATATCAGAAATGATACCTATATGTGGCACCTATGGATATAGGTCAATAAAATTCTAATTGGTGGCTCAACTTTGAGATAAAAGTGCTGAATCCCAAAATTGGGGTTCAGGCCCTCAAAAATGGATTTTTTTTTTGGTTTTTGGCAATTATCTTAAAAACCATTGACTTTTGGATATGAAAATGTATTACTGGCCCCCCATAATGTGGCCATTCCGCACATTTTGAGTGGTCACACGACCCCCTATGTCTAACAGTTCTGGAGATATAGTCACGACGGGTGGTAGTACTTCGCGCAAAAAGGGGCGTGGCCATTTGACCCATTTCGCCGTCAATGGGAAATGTGTTACCAACCAAATATTGTTTGTGTACCTTCAATTAGTGGATTCATGAAGAGTTTTGCTCTGGACATACAAGTGCATACAAAACCACCATGAGCTACTCTAGTAACATTCTTTAACATTTTTATAATTTTTTTCTACATTCTTTGAAAATTTTATCATTTTTAATATGTGTTAAGCCAATGCATTCTCTTATATATGCGAGGCGACCTATGGTCGACTCACATATATAAGAGAATGCATTGGCACAGGGCCGTTCTGTTGGGTAAAGGGTTAAATATTCAATTTATGGCTTTTCATGGATTGTTTATACATAAATCAAGTTAATATGTCCTTCCATCTCTATGCCCAATAATAACTAAATCTTTTCAGAAATCTGTTGTAATGAAGTTATGTGAAGCCGGATGTGTCCGTAGTCTTCTTGACTTTATGAGGGTCTATGATAAAGACGAAGAGGATTCCATTTTAGGTATCTGACTATATTATAATAGCATTCCATCTTTATAGGTATCATTATTAACTCCATGACTGGAGCTTCCTAAAATTTTATTTAAAAAATCTTTCATGGTATATGCTCAGCTTTACTCTGTGAAACCATACACCTAAATAGACGAGTTTCGCAACGAGAACAAAAATCGTAAAAACAAACTGGCAAAATTTCATTGAATAAAATGTTAAATAACTTTTTTTATGCAATTTTATACTATAGTTGACTGTGGTTAGCATTATTTTTGGGCAATTAATCGATTCTGATAACTGGAGCGGCATTTAAAGAAACGTTGTTGTTGTTGAAATCTAGTGATATGAGGACCATCGAATCGGATTGAGTACCTTTAAGCAAACTGCATAAACTTTGGGGTTGATGCAGTTTGCTGATATTTTCTCATGGTATAAATCCCATGATGACGTTGAAACCACCGCTCATTTCTAATATGTTTATGTTTACAGCTTTGGCAATCCTTGAGAAGTTGATTCTTCTTGATCCGAGAATTAAAGCATCATTTGACAGATACGGAGGCCAAAATTTACTTGTTGTGATGTCTAGGTATACGACAGGGAAATTAAAGATTCAAGTTGCCAAGTTTCTCAAGCTTATCTCCCGTCGAGTCACGAATTACAATAAAACAGGTACGAAAATTCAGTTTTACACCACTTTAAAAAAAAAAATCACCCACCTAGAAAATCAAGATCAATTCAGTTTTACACCCTCACTTTTCAAAGAAATGTCTTTGTCCACAAGTGTTCGGAAATTGTGTGTCTGTCAATTGCAAAATGAGGTCCCCAAAGGGTTAATTTAGTAATTTCAGCACTGGGCTAGCATCACCAAATTGACCCTCTGGGGACCTCATTCTGCTTAGGCCTCATATTCTGGGAAGTATCTATAGTCTCAAATTAAACAAATTTAGTTGCTTTTTCCCTTCTGTTCAGTTTCTATATCCCCTAAATTTCAGAAGATAAAATGAATAATCGAGGTTACAAATGGGTGAACATCACTTGAACTGGAGAATCTGATCCTAGGTCTCCCATAGCAGTTGAGACCTTAGCAGAATGAAGTTTTATTCAATGAAATAAGTACCCAGAGGGTGAGTTTGGTGATGCTAGCCCACCCTCTGGGTACCTCATTCTGTAAATGACACCGTCTGCACCTTTTATTATCTGTTGTCTGCTTTTATGTCCTGAACATCTCTCCAGATGAATAATGGACTCTTCCGATCTATATTTTTATAACTGATGAAAGAATTCATTTAGTAAAGAATGGGTAATGTAAACTTGGTAGCTCACCTTTTAATGTTCAGCAGGCCTCCTGTCCTTCGGGTCACCTTTTAATGTTCAGCAGGCCTCCTGTCCTTCAGGTCACCTTTTAATGTTCAGCAGGCCTCCTGTCCTTCAGGTCACCTTTTAATGTTCGGCAGGCCTCCTGTCCTTCAGGTCACCTTTTAATGTTCAGCAGGCCTCCTGTCCTTCAGGTCACCTTTTAATGTTCAGCAGTCCTCCTGTCCTTCAGCTCACCTTTTAATGTTCAGCAGGCCTCCTGTCCTTCAGGTCACCTTTTAATGTTCAGCAGGCCTCCTGTCCTTCAGCTCACCTTTTATTGTTCAGCAGGCCTCCTGTCCTTCAGGTCACCTTTTAATGTTCAGCAGTCCTCCTGTCCTTCAGCTCACCTTTTAATGTTCAGCAGGCCTCCTGTCCTTCAGGTCACCTTTTAATGTTCAGCAGGCCTCCTGTCCTTCAGCTCACCTTTTATTGTTCAGCAGGCCTCCTGTCCTTCAGGTCACCTTTTAATGTTCAGCAGGCCTCCTGTCCTTCAGCTCACCTTTTAATGTTCAGCAGTCCTCCTGTCCTTCAGCTCACCTTTTAATGTTCAGCAGGCCTCCTGTCCTTCAGGTCACCTTTTAATGTTCAGCAGGCCTCCTGTCCTTCAGCTCACCTTTTATTGTTCAGCAGGCCTCCTGTCCTTCAGGTCACCTTTTAATGTTCAGCAGGCCTCCTGTCCTTCAGCTCACCTTTTAATGTTCAGCAGGCCTCCTGTCCTTCAGCTCACCTTTTATTGTTCAGCAGGCCTCCTGTCCTTCAGGTCACCTTTTAATGTTCAGCAGGCCTCCTGTCCTTCAGGTCACCTTTTAATGTTCAGCAGGCCTCCTGTCCTTCAGCTCACCTTTTAATGTTCAGCAGGCCTCCTGTCCTTCAGGTCACCTTTTAATGTTCGGCAGGCCTCCTGTCCTTCAGGTCACCTTTTAATGTTCAGCAGGCCTCCTGTCCTTCAGGTCACCTTTTAATGTTCAGCAGTCCTCCTGTCCTTCAGCTCACCTTTTAATGTTCAGCAGGCCTCCTGTCCTTCAGGTCACCTTTTAATGTTCAGCAGGCCTCCTGTCCTTCAGCTCACCTTTTATTGTTCAGCAGGCCTCCTGTCCTTCAGGTCACCTTTTAATGTTCAGCAGTCCTCCTGTCCTTCAGCTCACCTTTTAATGTTCAGCAGGCCTCCTGTCCTTCAGGTCACCTTTTAATGTTCAGCAGGCCTCCTGTCCTTCAGCTCACCTTTTATTGTTCAGCAGGCCTCCTGTCCTTCAGGTCACCTTTTAATGTTCAGCAGGCCTCCTGTCCTTCAGGTCACCTTTTAATGTTCAGCAGGCCTCCTGTCCTTCAGGTCACCTTTTAATGTTCAGCAGGCCTCCTGTCCTTCAGCTCACCTTTTATTGTTCAGCCGGCCTCCTGTCCTTCAGCTCACCTTTTAATGTTCAGCAGGCCTCCTGTCCTTCAGCTCACCTTTTATTGTTCAGCAGGCCTCCTGTCCTTCAGGTCACCTTTTAATGTTCAGCAGGCCTCCTGTCCTTCAGCTCACCTTTTATTGTTCAGCAGGCCTCCTGTCCTTCAGGTCACCTTTTATTGTTCAGCAGGCCTCCTGTCCTTCAGCTCACCTTTTAATGTTCAGCAGGCCTCCTGTCCTTCAGGTCACCTTTTAATGTTCAGCAGGCCTCCTGTCCTTCAGCTCACCTTTTAATGTTCAGCAGGCCTCCTGTCCTTCAGGTCACCTTTTAATGTTCAGCAGGCCTCCTGTCCTTCAGCTCACCTTTTAATGTTCAGCAGGCCTCCTGTCCTTCAGGTCACCTTTTATTGTTCAGCAGGCCTCCTGTCCTTCAGGTCACCTTTTAATGTTCAGCAGGCCTCCTGTCCTTCAGCTCACCTTTTAATGTTCAGCAGGCCTCCTGTCCTTCAGCTCACCTTTTATTGTTCAGCAGGCCTCCTGTCCTTCAGCTCACCTTTTAATGTTCAGCAGGCCTCCTGTCCTTCAGATCACCTTTTAATGTTCAGCAGGCCTCCTGTCCTTCAGGTCACCTTTTAATGTTCGGCAGGCCTCCTGTCCTTCAGATCACCTTTTAATGTTCAGCAGGCCTCCTGTCCTTCAGGTCACCTTTTAATGTTCAGCAGGCCTCCTGTCCTTCAGCTCACCTTTTATTGTTCAGCAGGCCTCCTGTCCTCAGGTCACCTTTTAATGTTCAGCAGGCCTCCTGTCCTTCAGCTCACCTTTTAATGTTCAGCAGGCCTCCTGTCCTTCAGCTCACCTTTTATTGTTCAGCAGGCCTCCTGTCCTTCAGGTCACCTTTTAATGTTCAGCAGGCCTCCTGTCCTTCAGCTCACCTTTTAATGTTCAGCAGGCCTCCTGTCCTTCAGCTCACCTTTTAATGTTCAGCAGGCCTCCTGTCCTTCAGCTCACCTTTTATTGTTCAGCAGGCCTCCTGTCCTTCAGGTCACCTTTTAATGTTCAGCAGGCCTCCTGTCCTTCAGGTCACCTTTTAATGTTCAGCAGGCCTCCTGTCCTTCAGGTCACCTTTTAATGTTCAGCAGGCCTCCTGTCCTTCAGGTCACCTTTTAATGTTCAGCAGGCCTCCTGTCCTTCAGCTCACCTTTTAATGTTCAGCAGGCCTCCTGTCCTTCAGGTCACCTTTTAATGTTCAGCAGGCCTCCTGTCCTTCAGCTCACCTTTTATTGTTCAGCAGACCTCCTGTCCTTCAGGTCACCTTTTAATGTTCAGCAGGCCTCCTGTCCTTCAGCTCACCTTTTAATGTTCAGCAGTCCTCCTGTCCTTCAGCTCACCTTTTAATGTTCAGCAGGCCTCCTGTCCTTCAGCTCACCTTTTAATGTTCAGCAGGCCTCCTGTCCTTCAGCTCACCTTTTATTGTTCAGCAGGCCTCCTGTCCTTCAGCTCACCTTTTATTGTTCAGCAGGCCTCCTGTCCTTCAGGTCACCTTTTAATGTTCAGCAGGCCTCCTGTCCTTCAGGTCACCTTTTAATGTTCAGCAGGCCTCCTGTCCTTCAGCTCACCTTTTAATGTTCAGCAGGCCTCCTGTCCTTCAGCTCACCTTTTATTGTTCAGCAGTCCTCCTGTCCTTCAGGTCACCTTTTAATGTTCAGCAGGCCTCCTGTCCTTCAGGTCACCTTTTAATGTTCAGCAGGCCTCCTGTCCTTCAGCTCACCTTTTAATGTTCAGCAGGCCTCCTGTCCTTCAGCTCACCTTTTATTGTTCAGCAGGCCTCCTGTCCTTCAGGTCACCTTTTAATGTTCAGCAGGCCTCCTGTCCTTCAGCTCACCTTTTAATGTTCAGCAGGCCTCCTGTCCTTCAGGTCACCTTTTAATGTTCAGCAGGCCTCCTGTCCTTCAGCTCACCTTTTAATGTTCAGCAGTCCTCCTGTCCTTCGGCTCACCTTTTAATGTTCAGCAGGCCTCCTGTCCTTCAGGTCACCTTTTAATGTTCAGCAGGCCTCCTGTCCTTCAGGTCACCTTTTATTGTTCAGCAGTCCTCCTGTCCTTCAGCTCACCTTTTAATGTTCAGCAGGCCTCCTGTCCTTCAGCTCACCTTTTATTGTTCAGCAGGCCTCCTGTCCTTCAGGTCACCTTTTAATGTTCAGCAGGCCTCCTGTCCTTCAGCTCACCTTTTAATGTTCAGCAGGCCTCCTGTCCTTCAGATCACCTTTTATTGTTCAGCAGGCCTCCTGTCCTTCAGGTCACCTTTTATTGTTCAGCAGGCCTCCTGTCCTTCAGGTCACCTTTTAATGTTCAGCAGGCCTCCTGTCCTTCAGGTCACCTTTTAATGTTCAGCAGGCCTCCTGTCCTTCAGCTCACCTTTTATTGTTCAGCAGGCCTCCTGTCCTTCAGGTCACCTTTTAATGTTCAGCAGGCCTCCTGTCCTTCAGCTCACCTTTTAATGTTCAGCAGGCCTCCTGTCCTTCAGCTCACCTTTTAATGTTCAGCAGGCCTCCTGTCCTTCAGGTCACCTTTTAATGTTCAGCAGACCTCCTGTCCTTCAGGTCACCTTTTATTGTTCAGCAGGCCTCCTGTCCTTCAGGTCACCTTTTAATGTTCAGCAGGCCTCCTGTCCTTCAGGTCACCTTTTATTGTTCAGCAGGCCTCCTGGTCACCTTTTAATGTTCAGCAGGCCTCCTGTCCTTCAGGTCACCTTTTAATGTTCAGCAGGCCACCTGTCCTTCAGGTCACCTTTTAATGTTCAGCAGGCCTCCTGTCCTTCGGGTCACCTTTTAATGTTCGGCAGGCCTCCTGTCCTTCAGGTCACCTTTTAATGTTCAGCAGGCCTCCTGTCCTTCAGGTCACCTTTTAATGTTCGGCAGGCCTCCTGTCCTTCAGGTCACCTTTTAATGTTCGGCAGGCCTCCTGTCCTTCAGGTCACCTTTTAATGTTGGGCAGGCCTCCTGTCCTTCAGGTCACCTTTTAACCCTTTACCCAACAAAAGGGCCCTGTGCCAATGCATTCTCTTATATATGCGAGTCGACCATAGGTCGCCTCGCATATATAAGAGAATGCATTGGCTTAACACATTAAAAATTATAAAATTGTTAAAGAATGTAAGAAAAAATGGTAAAAAGTGTTAAAAAAAGATTTTGTTTAGGCCAATGCATTCTCTTATATATTCCAGGCGACCTATGGTCGACTCGCATATATAAGAGAATGCATTGGCACAGGGCATAACTGTAACTATCACAATGTGGTCAATGAGCCGATTCCAATGATATCCATATTTGTATGGTTTTATTGAGACAGACCCAAGATAATTTAGGCTGTTGCAGCTTTATTTGGCCGGTTTTGGCCGGTTTGTTGGGTAAAGGGTTAATGTTCAGCAGGCCTCCTGTCCTTCAGGTCACCTTTTAATGTTCAGCAGGCCTCCTGTCCTTCAGGTCACCTTTTAATGTTCAGCAGTCCTCCTGTCCTTCAGCTCACCTTTTAATGTTCGGCAGGCCTCCTGTCCTTCAGATCACCTTTTAATGTTCAGCAGGCCTCCTGTCCTTCAGATCACCTTTTAATGTTCAGCAGGCCTCCTGTCCTTCAGATCACCTTTTAATGTTCAGCAGGCCTCCTGTCCTTCAGGTCACCTTTTAATGTTCAGCAGGCCTCCTGTCCTTCAGGTCACCTTTTAATGTTCAGCAGGCCTCCTGTCCTTCAGATCACCTTTTAATGTTCAGCAGGCCTCCTGTCCTTCAGGTCACCTTTTAATGTTCGGCAGGCCTCCTGTCCTTCAGATCACCTTTTAATGTTCAGCAGGCCTCCTGTCCTTCAGGTCACCTTTTAATGTTCAGCAGGCCTCCTGTCCTTCAGATCACCTTTTAATGTTCAGCAGGCCTCCTGTCCTTCAGGTCACCTTTTAATGTTCGGCAGGCCTCCTGTCCTTCAGATCACCTTTTAATGTTCAGCAGGCCTCCTGTCCTTCAGGTCACCTTTTAATGTTCAGCAGGCCTCCTGTCCTTCAGGTCACCTTTTAATGTTCAGCAGGCCTCCTGTCCTTCAGGTCACCTTTTAATGTTCGGCAGGCCTCCTGTCCTTCAGATCACCTTTTAATGTTCAGCAGGCCTCCTGTCCTTCAGATCACCTTTTAATGTTCAGCAGGCCTCCTGTCCTTCAGGTCACCTTTTAATGTTCAGCAGGCCTCCTGTCCTTCAGGTCACCTTTTAATGTTCAGCAGGCCTCCTGTCCTTCAGGTCACCTTTTAATGTTCGGCAGGCCTCCTGTCCTTCAGGTAACCTTTTAATGTTCGGCAGGCCTCCTGTCCTTCAGGTCACCTTTTAATGTTCGGCAGGCCTCCTGTCCTTCAGGTCACCTTTTAATGTTCAGCAGGCCTCCTGTCCTTCAGGTCACCTTTTAATGTTCAGCAGGCCTCCTGTCCTTCAGGTCACCTTTTAATGTTCAGCAGGCCTCCTGTCCTTCAGGTCACCTTTTAATGTTCAGCAGGCCTCCTGTCCTTCGGGTCACCTTCTAATGTTCAGCAGGCCTCCTGTCCTTCAGGTCACCTTTTAATGTTCAGCAGGCCTCCTGTCCTTCAGGTCACCTTTTAATGTTCAGCAGGCCTCCTGTCCTTCAGGTCACCTTTTAATGTTCGGCAGGCCTCCTGTCCTTCAGGTCACCTTTTAATGTTCGGCAGGCCTCCTGTCCTTCAGGTCACCTTTTAATGTTCAGCAGGCCTCCTGTCCTTCAGGTCACCTTTTAATGTTCGGCAGGCCTCCTGTCCTTCAGGTAACCTTTTAATGTTCGGCAGGCCTCCTGTCCTTCAGGTCACCTTTTAATGTTCGGCAGGCCTCCTGTCCTTCAGGTCACCTTTTAATGTTCAGCAGGCCTCCTGTCCTTCATGTCACCTTTTAATGTTCAGCAGGCCTCCTGTCCTTCAGGTCACCTTTTAATGTTCAGCAGGCCTCCTGTCCTTCAGGTCACCTTCCTCCATTACATTCTCCTTCTACACAAGATTTGATGATGTCATCATCTATGATGTCATTGCCAGTCAGTATGAAACATGGACATTGTCACATTGAATAACTCTTATCAATATTAACCCTTTACCCAACAGAACGGCCCTGTGCCAATGCATTCTCTTATATATGCGAGTCGACCATAGGTCGCCTCGCATAAATAAGAGAATGCATTGGCTTAACACATATTAAAAATGATAAAATTGTCAAAGAATGTAGAAAAATATTATAAAAATTGTTTTTTTAGGCCAATACATTCTCTTATATATGCGAGGCGACCTTTGGTCAATGAACCGGTTCCAATGATATCCATATTTGTATGGTGTTATTGAGACAGACCGAAGATATTTTAGGCTGTTGAAGCTTTATTTGGGCGTTTTTGGCCGTTTTGTTGGGTAAAGGGTTAACAGGTAAGATTGGAAAGTGCCAAAATTTGGCGATACCTCTGAATGAAAAATTTCCCTTTCTGGAAGGTGTACCCCCCTTGCCCTAGATTGCTTCTGGCACCCCTGTGCATGACTTCCATAATATCTTATCAAAATCATATTTCTTCCTATTTCAGCACCAAAAGTAGTGACTCGTATGCGAAAGTCACTTCGAGCCAGACCTGTTTCCGCACCTGTGCAGTCAGCTTCAAGATCAAAGCCGGATATATGGGATGATGTATGTTTACCTCAAAGCTTAGGCCCAATAAATACTGTATACTCAGGCACCTTACTCCTTACCTAAACAGGTCCCAAGTCTGATTCGGTTAACCCTTTCATTACTGGAGCTGCGCTGGTGCAGCATTGAAGATCCTGTGCCAATGCATTCTCTTATATTTGTGAGTCTCCCACAGGGAGCCTCACATATATAAAGGCATGCACTAGCTTACAAGGTCAAGGTAAATATTGTTAGGCCAATGTATTCTCTTTTATAGCAGAGGCTCTCTTTGGGAGACTCACATATATAAGAGAATGCATTGGCACAGGGTTTATGCAAAAGTTCAGGAGGCTCCTGTCATGGAAGGGTTAAGGATATTGTTCTAAAAAAGTTGATTTATGTGTAAGAAATGTGACTGTACGGTCTACGTGGGTGAAACAAAGCATCAGTTGGGAGGAGAACAACAGGGCATCTTAGAGACCCACCCAGGCTACATTTATATAAACCAAGTTTTGAACACTTCAACATGCTTGGTCATTCCATCCAAGACTTCTCTGTGCATAGTATTAAAGTGAGTGGACTGTCGCCGTCATGTGAACTATCACCAACATCATGACGGAAGTGACTCGCATTTGGGACAACAGAATGCTGTTTATATTTCCGCCAAGGAAAGCCCTCACTGAACTATATGGATTATATCTCCGGCCTTGTATCATCAGGAGGGTTAAAATTTATTGTCAGCCTATCGCCTACTACCGGGGTCGATCAGCACTCGGATTAGCCACGCATGAATGCGTCCCGTGTAACTCCCATGTTCTAACAATGCAATCTAGTCAGTTTTATTTCCCTCCTGTGTCGATCAACAGTGCACCAAAAACAGCAAATAGTTTAATATGGAATCAACGATTCAGTGACCATGAACATTTTGACATGAGGGACAAACTTATGCAAGTTTAGCACCCATGAATTAAAAAATTGCAAGTGCATACGGGTGCGAGAGCAATTGCTCTCGTCTCCTGGGAAGGACTGAGACTTCTGACTCTTCCCCACGGTCCGTGGCCCACTCCATTACGAGAGTGGGTTTTGCCCCACTGGAATCATACTCCTTCGGGATATGTCCAGGCCTGCTCCACCATCGGCGGACTCTCCGAAAGTGTATAAAACGTTCTCCTCACCGTAAGCAAGGACACCGCTATGTTCTTGCACATGCAAAATCGAAACTCATCGTCCTCAATACACGAGAAAATACCATATCTTACCTGCGGTTCAACTTATCGCAGGTCAGATCACGTGGCCAAGAAACTGAAGGATTTTTGCCTTATTAATCCTGTTTACAATAACTAACCAAATGTTTGGAAAAAGAAAAATGCCAGTCTTTACCTCGGGCAGGACTGGTTCGGGCCCCCCTGTTCTGCTCTGCATCAGTAGCGATCAGTGGTAGGCAGTGTGCTGCAAAAGTTGATTCGGGCAACCAATCTTCCAGGGCTGAAGCTCTGGCCACTGAACCTTGGCAGCTGTTCTGGGTTTGGCGGCTGTTCTGGGTGGGGAAGACTCGTTGTCCCGTGCCGCAAATAGCGCACCAGCCAACTGGCCTTCTGACTCTTCCCCACGGTGCCATGGCCCACTCCATTACGAGAGTGGGTCTTGTCCCCCTGGAAGTGTACTCCCTCGGGATACGTCCAGGCCTGCTCCTCTGCCGTCATGGGATTCGAAAGAGACCCATAATTTATGCCAGCTTGGTCAGAACCGCCTGCATTTGGGGGATATGGGGGGGGGCTTCCTCTGGTCAGATGGCTCCTCCCAATTTTTTCCCTCTGCCCTATTGGCAGAGGGGCGTACCTTATTCTCCCTGGGCACCTTCTAATTGTGCGCCAGGATTTCAAGGGGGTAATTGGGCGGGCAATAGCTCCTTAAATCCATATGCGAGTGAATTTATTCCTTGCTCGAGCCATTCACAGAGTAGGCCTCCCTCCAGTAACGTATCCCAGCCTGATGCAGGATGTTCTGTGACTGGCGTCGATCCTGATGTACTTTCACTCCATCCCATGGCGTCGGAAGGCTTTGTCGACGATGAGCTAGTGGGCCAACAGTGGGGCGATTAGTGGTAGCTAGACAGTGTGCTCAGGGAGAAAATTAACTGGTATCGCATTGCAATTTGCTACCCAAATTTGGATAATAGTTAAGCAATTTGGTATGAATTTTATATGATTTTAGAACAATGCTGTCTAATAATGTCATTGTGAGGTAGAGCTGGGACGGTTATGGGTTTTTCGTGACCGGTTATGAACGGCAAAAAACCGCGATTAACCGGTTAACCACATATTATAGGTACTATTATGGGTGGGTAAGCCCAGTATTCAGAACGGCGATGATTGTGATGCTCACTGACATGGTAAGTTTGAGAACGGCTCCTGCCCATTATACAAAGAAGTTGTCACCCATGACACACATAATCACATATCTAATTAATTACTGTATACACCCCGTCAGTAAGCCCAGGGGGCACGTGCACGTTTTTGTCCAAAAAGTGGGTACTGCATGGGCTTACTCACGGGGATCCTCCCGTGCAAAATCTCAGTTAGCCTTGAGATGCTGGTTTACCATCGTATTTTATACTGATACCAAGAGTAGTTGCGTTATATAAAGAGAATGATGCGTTTTATTAAGATAAAATAATATAATAATAACAAGATACAGATGTCGACAGGTAAAACAAAAAATACAATTTATACGTTGTAAACATGCGTATGGAACGGTTAATAGCGCACATAAATAGCACAAAGTTCAGAAGACGACAAGTCCATCGTCGTCGAAACCATCGAACTCCAGGTCGTCGTCAGAATCTTCCTTGAAGAAGAAAAAATTTATGAATTTCGCGGTAATCGACGAAACGTATTATGTACGTTCTGCAACAAGAACAATAACTCTATAAATTCGAGGTGGATTAATATTCGAATGGAAAAACTCATTATCTGATACTATTTTAAATGTAATGGTTCAAAAATGATTTAATATAAATATTAGCTGCTCTGATATATATATTGCCTCATGTTAAAATGAAATAATCCAAGATTAATTAACGGCAATTGAGCCACAAAGATTGTAAACGAATTAACACCAGAGAACGTGGCAACTTTTAAAAGTATATCATAGAAAGCAGGACTGCTCGTGGAAATTATTGGGCTCAATTTATATTTTCTTGGGATCAATTTGAAAACACAATAGTTGTGTAATGAGTTCACACCCAAATTTAGCCCTCAAAGAGCCGACACACCGCGTTTGATGTTTTTTCCGTCAATCTCGGATTCATTTTAATTGACGGAGACAGATTAACCCTCTTATAGCCAGTTATAGCTGACCATCACAGTGATCATACACTATAATAGTGATGTTACGGTTAACCGACCACGGCAAATCCGTGACCGGTCACGGCCATAGTTGGTGGTTAACCGGTTAACCGCATAACCGTCCCAGCTCTATTGTGAGGTTATTTGCTAATCAAAATTTCAAAAGTAATTTTCTCCCTGAGTGTGCTGCAAAAGTTTATTCGGCCAACCAATCTTCCCGGGCTGTTGCTCCGACCACTGAACCTTGGGTCCCCACTGTCGGTTGAGGATTCTGTCGTTCTGCGGAAACGTGCTTTTGTGAATGAAGATAAGATGAAAAGAAAAGCTTTACGGTCTTCTTCTCTTCCTTAGTCTTTTGAGGAGAGGAGGACTGACATACCTTCTATGCGCCAAATGGATTTGTCAACGATGAGCTAGAATCTTGGGCCAGCTGTTTTGTGAATGAAATCGACCGAGGTGATTTCTTGTACAACCTTCATCACTGGATACAGGTCAAATCTTGTTTAAATTAAATTACCACAAAATTAACACCAACCATGCCAGTCTTTACCTCGGTTCTGGCACCATGGTCCTGCTACAGCAGTCAGGGCCAGTGGCAAGTAGGATGCTTATTTCTCTGATTTGGGAAACCAATCTTCAAGGGCGAAAGACCCAGCATCAGTGCTTTTGGAGGCTGTTCTGGATGGGTAAGACTCGCTGCTGCGTACCGTCATTTTGCTAACAATTTAACAATTTGACAGGTATATATACAGCCATCAATCTCATCACATGACAACGAGAAGAGGATGACACAAAGAAAGAAGAAAGAAGAATAGGTCTCTGCTTGCTCGGTTTCATCGCTAGCACGACTGCTATGGCACTACCTGGGATGTTTCTTCCAAAACAAGGGGGGAGCTACAAGTTTGGGCAATGCCGGAATCATAAATATATGAGCTCTTTCACAACACATTATATCTGATTCATGAATAAATCACATTTACATGAAATCGGTTTTGGAAGAGTACATTTCCATCAAATTTGGATATTAAATTTATTGCTCGTGCCTCCTCCTGGGCTTGCATTCTAATCCATATAGTTCAGTGAGGGCTTTCCTTGGTGGAAAAATATAATTTTTAGAATTATAATTAATTTTTCCTTAAGGGAAGCCCGAACTGAACTATCAAAGATCCCTCCCATGGTGGTGCCATTCCCAACCCCGCGACTCGCAAATCCTATGATTGAGTCGGAAAATAAAACTGAGTAGATTGCATTGTTAGAACGCGGGAGTTACACGGGACAATAAATTTTAACACTCCTGATGACACAAGGCCGGAGATATAATCCATATAGTTCAGTTCGGGCTTCCCTTAAAAGAAAAATTAATTATAATTCTAAAAATTATATATCAGTTACTGGATACAAGTTGACATTTTAAATATGCATAATCCGAATTAATGCTCCCAAATTACTATTTCTTTGGCTTCGGGGGAAAAAAATATTTGATTTGGCTCAAGGAACCCACCCATCAAAGCTGAGAGTGATCAGATATTGATTTTTAAAATTTGTTATTTCCCGAGATATGTAATTTCTGGCGGCCTGGCAAATATTTGTTAAGTCGAAGGTCTTGGACCAAATTGTGGATGAAGATGAATAACTCTAAAATCAAGCGGCTTTGGGTGATAAATATTTGACAATCCGGCCAAATTTCGTTGAACAAAATGTCGATAAAAGTTTTGGGCAATTTTATACTAGTTGACAGTGGTTAGCATTACTTTTGTTACCGATAACTGAAGCGGCATTTCAAACAAGAGGTTGCACCACAGGTACTGTACCTCCATGGTGAAAATTATTTAAATATGGGAAGGTCGGAAACCAAATTGTGAAAAAAAATAAGATGAACGAACAAAATACTTGACAATTATAATGAACGACAGACAGAAATCCAACATTTTCAGCAAAGAAAGAGGGATAACTCTTGAACAGAAAATGTGAACAATGTCAATGAACCCTCTTTTGAAAACCCTCTTTTGAAAACCCTCATGATGCCAAACCTGCATACCAAATTTCATTGAGATCTGACAACCCATGGTTGAGATATAAGAGCAGACATACGGAAATCCAACATTTTCAGATAAACAAAGAGGGATAACTATTTTTCGCTCAGTTTTAAATTGGTGCACCACCAGGTGCTCAATATTAAATATGAGTAAGGTATTATAATGAATAACATTGTTTCTCTTTTCAAGATTCAGCAAAGATGGAATTCTGAAGATCACGTACGAGATGTTTTGAGACAATGGCTGGATTAAAGCGAGCATTATGTCCATGATATATTCTGAGACAATCTCCATTTTAGAATGAATTGTGGGATGTTTTAGGACTATATAAATTCTGCAAAGGATACAAGGAATACCTTGTTTTAGAGTTTGCTTTCTCTGCCTTCCCCTACCAAGGGCATCAGCTATGGATAGAGACTGGAATTGTCACTGATTACCATTCCATGTCTGACTCACGTCACATCATATTATAGTGACTATCTAGATCCCCTACATTGGAACGTGTAATTTTTAGAATCAAGACTTTAATATTCTAAATGCTTGGTGGAAACTGCTATATTCTTTTTTATATGCAAGGTCCATGCAACAGCTTTTACAGGTTTCATTAGTTATCAGCAAAATTTGAAGAGCACCATCTTATTCCCTGTGTCTAGTTCAAGTTTCCTTTGATGTAAACCAAATAGTGAAATCAACCGTTGGGGTAATGTTGTTTTACGTCCAAATTTTCAGTCATCTCAGACTTGTTAAGTATTGTTTTAGTACTTTGTCTCAATATTGTTTATTACCTGTTGTTTTATACAAACAATATTTATCTTATAGCTGTTAATAAATTGTTAGAATCCTCTGTTGTTTCTATAATCTGGGTAATTTCTCCATTGCTTTTGTCTAACTAAGACTTACTGTTACTGATACTGATTGGTTCCAGCAAGCCTGTCATTTGCTGAATGAGGTCCCCAGAGGGTGAATTAGTGACGCTATCCCCAGGGTTCGCACGCATGTACTGGAAACTTGAAGATACTGGAAATAGGAAAATAATACTGGAAATTTATGGAAAAATCACTCCGCGATGTCTGAGTACTTGAATATACTGGATCGGCCAATTTTAGGTAGCACCGGTCACTGGAACCGGTTGTTATTTTTCGTAACACCGGTAAAACACAACGCGGTGCTTCCTGTTTGACCATTTATTTTCTCATGTCTTATATCTACAACACCGGTTTATAAATTTAGAATAGAAGTGTAGTTCAGCGCGAATTCTAAATGAATTATAAATTTGTACATTACACATTTAACACATTCAAAACATGCGCGGGAGGTGTGTTTTTCGTGAGAATTGGCTTGAGATTACCGAGTTCAGTGGATGGTTGGCTGCCGTCGATGGAGATCGACATCGTGCAAAGTGTCTTGTTTGTTCAAAGACATTTGACATTGGAAATATGGGACAACATGCACTTTGTAGTCACGCTATTCATACAGGACAAAAATTATGCTTAACAATTTTGACATGTACTGAAAATGTATTAAACTGGTATATTTGCATGGTTTTGAGGTGTGGTTTATAGACAGTGACTTAAATATCACTGACATAATGAAGCCAACACGTGAATTATCATTAAAAAGGATGTTTGGGTGAGTTAATTGGTTCAAATCTTTTTGGTGGCCGTAAGGAGTCGTAATACTGAAGTTGGGGGCCGTAGAGACTCCCGTCACCTCTCTGGCTAAGTCTGTGACAGTACGTAACCCTAACCCTAAACCTGGGATCGAGTAGAGTAGCTCTAACCCTAAACCTGGGATCGAGTAGAGTAGTCCTAACCCTAAACCTGGGATCGAGTAGAGTAGCCCTAACCCTAACCCTAATTCGCCATACTGGAAATTCATAATATCAGTACTGGAAATATACTGGAATATTCTGGAAAATGATTCCAGACAGGGTGTACGAACCCTGTATCCTGCATTGGTGGGCTAGCATCAACAAATTCACCCTCTTGGGACCTCAACTGACATGATTCTGCTTAGGCCTCAACTGCTATGGGAGACCTAAGATCAGATTGAATTTCCCCAGTTGAAGTACATGTAGGTGATGTTCACCCATTAATAGTGACCTCAATTATGCATTTTATCTTCTGCAAATTAGGGGATATAGAAACTTCCCAGAAGGGAAAAAGTAACTAAAAACAATGTTAATTTAAGACAATAGATACTTCTCAGAAGATGAGGCCTAAGCAGAATGAGGTCCCCAGAGGGTGATTTGGTGATGCTAGCCCACTGAACGGGATAGCATCGCTAAATTCACCCTCTGGGGACCTCATTTCTTGGGCTGGGTTCCGTGTAACTATGAATCCGATGCAGGGACCAGCCTTGAGAATTCAAATTGGGAGAAGTGACTCTCATTAAATAGTTTATTGGGGAGAAATGGACTCTTATCTGGGAGAAGTCATTAAAGTGATGTGAAACACTCTGATCAGGTGTTTCAAATGGAATAACTAATAATTATGCCAAAATAATTTATTTGCCTAAATGTGATATCCAAATTGTCAGAAAACATCATCAATGTATAAACAAATTGCACGCAGTGACTATTATTGGGGAGATTATTGCTGTAATGTTTATGTCCAATAATGCATCCTGAATAAATTAGTAAATATTTTCATTTGTCTGTAGTTCAACCGTTGTGTTCTCTGAAATGGTACAGTTGATGTTGTTTGAATTTTCAACAATCTTAGTTCAATGGTACAGTAATGCCCTAAGTAATCGACCCCTTAACCACAGCAGAATTATGGGTAACTTTTCAGGATTTAGTCGGAAATATGGCTTGTTGCCATTCATCGGAAAGCTCTCACCGAGAATATGGCTTGTTGCCATTCATCGGAAAGCTCTCGGATGAATGGCAACAAGCCATATTTCCGACTAAATCCTGAAAAGTTACCCATAAATCTGCTGTGGTTAAGGGGTCGATTACTTAGGGCATTACTGTACATTCATCCAATGGGGATAATGTTTGGATACTCACATATTGGTTTTATTCAATGAAATAAATCAACAATATATCTTTAAGACAGAAGATTAGAGTTACTCTCTAATATCACATTTCTGTCGTCCAATAATTATTAGGCGATAAAAAGAGCCCAATTATAATAGCATTATACATGTAATGAGTAAGTACACCTTTATAATACCATTATACATGTAATGAGTAAGTACACCTTTATAATACCATTATACATGTAATGAGTAAATACACCTTTTAGTATTCGGTAAATACACTTCAAATATGCTGTTTTGAAATATGCATACTGGTATATGAGAGAGAAGTCAATTCCTGGGGCAAAAATAAGGAAAAGTGGCATATTTTATGTAGACGATGTCTCCCAAGTTGCCCTCTCGGCTGGTCTTTGATCCGATGGCTGGGTCAATTGAATCCAATACCAGTATACTTTGGAATGGTTTATTATTCATCTGGAGGGGTGTTCAGGAAACATAAAGCAGACAACAGATGAAATGATAATTCAACTGTATTCCTTTTCAGAGATAGGATTATTGTTACTGGTAATAAGTTCATCAAACAGCCTAGATCATGTCATGAATCTTTACTCTGGCTAACACCCGTAGGGATCATATTCCAATATGGTGAAACCTGGGAACTTTCTGATGTTCTGACCAGTTCTGACTGAGAACTTTATACCATTGAACAAACAGGGCAGGGGATATGTTTCTTTGTTAATATGTGTTCCTCAATAATCTACACATTAGGAGGTATCCCAGCTTGAAATTTCATGCTTTTCTGTGACTATTGAGAGCTGATATCGCAAAAAAAACATTGAATTAATTACCCAGGAGAAATTCTATAATTGTAAGGGACGCAAAACAAATTCCTTTTCAAAGTTACTTAAATCGTGAAATTTCGAGTTAGGACCTTCACCTACAGTGAAGTACATTAACCCTTTACCCAACAAACCGGCCAAAACCGGCCAAATAAAGCTTCAACAGCCTAAAATATCTTCGGTCTGTCTCAATAGAACCATACAAATATGGATATCATTGGAACCGGCTCCTTGACCACATTGTGATAGTTACAGTTATGCCCTGTGCCAATGCATTCTCTTATATATGCGAGTCGACCATAGGTCGCCTCGCATATATAAGAGAATGCATTGGCCTAAAAAAAATCTTTTTTTAACACTTTTTACCATTTTTTCTTACATTCTTTAACAATTTTATAATTTTTAATGTGTTAAGCCAATGCATTCTCTTATATATGCGAGGCGACCTATGGTCGACTCGCATATATAAGAGAATGCATTGGCACAGGGCCCTTCTGTTGGGTAAAGGGTTAATAAGGAACAGGTAATAACTCAGAAATATAATACCCGCGTTATTGTCAAAACTTCAAAAAGTTCCCAGGTTTTTGTGTGGAATATGATCTCTACGGGCGTTATCCAGAGTAGAGATTCATGGCATGGTGGAATATGATCTCTACGGGCGTTATCCAGAGTAGAGATTCATGGCATGGTGGAATATGATCTCTACGGGCGTTATATATATATAGCCAGAGTACAGATTCATGGCATTGTGGAATATGATCTCTACGGGCGTTAGCCAGAGTAGAGATTCATGGCATGGTGGAATATGATCTATACGGGCATTATCCAGAGTAGAGATTCATGGCATGGTGGAATGTGATCTCTACGGGCGTTATCCAGAGTAGAGATTCATGGCATGGTGGAATATGATCTCTACGGTTAGCCAGAGTACAGATTCATGGCATGGTGGAATATGATCTCTACGGGCGTTGGCCACAGTACAGATTCATGGCATGGTGGAATATGATCTCTACGGGCGTTAGCCAGAGTAGAGATTCATGGCATGGTGGAATATGATCTCTACGGGCGTTATCCAGAGTAGAGATTCATGGCATGGTGGAATATGATTTCTACGGGCGTTAGCCAGAGTAGAGATTCATGGCATGGTGGAATATGATCTCTACGGGCGTTAGCCAGAGTACAGATTCATGGCATGGTGGAATATGATCTCTACGGGCGTTAGCCAGAGTACAGATTCATGGCATGGTGGAATATGATCTCTATGGGCGTTAGCCAGAGTACAGATTCATGGCATGGTGGAATATGATCTCTATGGACGTCGTTAGCCAGAGTACAAATTCATGGCATGGTGGAATATGATCTCTATGGGCGTTAGCCAGAGAACATATTCATGGCATGGTGGAATATGATCTCTACGGGCGTTATCCAGAGTAGAGATTCATGGCATGGTGGAATATGATCTCTATGGGCGTTATCCGGAGTAGAGATTCATGGCATGGTGGAATATGATCTCTAGGGGCGTTTTCCAGAGTAGAGATTCATGGCATGGTGGAATATGATCTCTATGGGTGTTAGCCAGAGTACAGATTCATGACATGGTGGAATATGATCTCTACGGGTGTTTGCCAGAGTAGAGCTAGATTCATGGCATGGTGGAATATGATATATACGGGCGTTATCCAGAGTAGAGATTCATGGCATGGTGGAATATGATCTCTACGGGCGTTAGCCACAGTACAGATTCATGGCATCGTGGAATATGATCTCTACGGGCGTTAGCCAGAGTACAGATTCATGGCATGGTGGAATATGATCTCTATGGGCGTTAGCCAGAGTAGAGATTCATGGCATTGTGGAATATGATCTCTAACGGCGTTATCCAGAGTATAGATTCATGGCATGGTGGAATATGATCTCTACGGGCGTTAGCCAGAGTACAGATTCATGGCATGGTGGAATATGATCTCTACGGGTGTTAGCCAGAGTACAGATTCATGGCATGGTGGAATATGATCTCTACAGGCGTTAGCCAGAGTACAGATTCGATTCATGGCATATGGTGGAATATGATATCTACGGGCGTTAGCCAGAGTACAGATTCATGGCATGGCATGGTGGAATATGATCTCTATGGGTTGTCAAGTCACACAGTTCCTAATTTTAATATTAATTGTGACCAGACCTTTCCATGACTGACATAGTAGAAACAGCCAATCACTGCTCAGTGTTAGAATCGAGGTCCTCATTTTAATATTCATTATGACCTGACCTCGATTCTAACACTGAGCGGTGATTGGCTGTTTCTACTATGTCAGTCATGGAAAGGTCAGGTCACAATGAATATTAAAATTAGGAACTGTGTGACTTGACAATTTTTTTTAAGTTGGAATTATCGACAGATTTCTCCTCTATCTAAATTGTTTACTGACAATGTGTTGATTTGTATGAGTAAATAAATTATTAGCCGACAAGAAATCACTAAGTTCCAGATATTTAGTTGATCGTTTGACCGATTTTTAATGATAGTAAACTGTATGGGTGGTGAATTTTTAGAGACACATGTCGGCCATTGCTAGCTGAGCCGGATCAATCCTAAAAAATACGCTCTCCGGAGACAATATTAGGTGGTTAACACGTTCACTGCCGAAAACCAATGGATAATTCCATCCCATATGCCGACATGGGATTTGATGTTTTGCCGATAGTAGATGATATTTTACGTATGTATGAGTAATGGTTCGACCAATATCGGGTCATATGATGGTGAAACATGTTATAAGACTACTACGAGATAACTCGTAGTCGGCACCTGTGACGGAATTTATTAATGTTTCATCCCTGGTGCCAGCTACGAGTTATCTCGTAGGTAACTACAATTACGTTGTCAGTGTCTTAGATGACGAAGAGTACGTGCTATACATGTACAAGCATATATATCGTATGTAAGACATGGTAAATGAATTTATATATGATAATTGGTACGGACTACGTTGAATAAGACGTCAAAAAACATAATATGTATTTACCTACGAGATAACTCGTAGCTGGCACCAGTGATGACCACTGGTGAGTTTCCCAGGTGCCGACTACGAGTTATCTCGTAGGAGCTTTATAACACGTTTTATCTTTCATTTACCCGGATTTGATCGCCAATTCCTTTATATATACACAATGTGTCCGGGAATGGTCTAGTTGCACATGTATATCATGGTTCAGGTACGTACATGTACATAAGAGGTGCTGGTGAATTGGAGTATCCTACCAAGATTTCTATCTGGACCACACCCCTTGTTCGGGCTGTGGAAATCGTTGTATCTCAAGCCATCTTAATTATATATATACATATAAAATCGATCAATGGGATCGTTGGGCATGTATTGGCGCACACAGCAACATTGCTTGCGGTTTGTGTTATTATTTATGTTGTATGAACATTGTGCAGTCCCCACGGAACGGTTTACTACGAGTTAACTCGTAGTGGCAGTGAACGTGTTAAAATGTTATCAAATGCAACGTGTATGAATGTTTCTGATGGGAGTTTGTGGTATTTATTGAAAGATGAATTCTTTGCCGATCCATCCGTGTATATATCGTTATCATTACTGGGGTGAATGGGCTAAATTTGTGCGACTCCCGAGCGATGGTGAAACGTTGAATTTCTACAGTGCCCCTTGTCTATATATATAATGTTCCATTAACGCGAAGAAGGCGCGTATATAGAGGCGGCGTATATGGGCAGTGCAAGGGGGGGGGCGGAGCGCGTTTTATGTACAGACAGCAAAGCGTCTACAACACCTACATACAAGAACAGCCAACTGTGCAGCTCTACTCACATTGGGTCTTATTCCTCTAGAGGCAGAAGTACACAAGAGACCCCTGAAAACCTATGGGAATGTAGTACGGAATCAAGGATCTATCGAATGCCAACTAGCCGCCAGACAACTTGCAGTAAAATCTGGAAAATACAACAGCTGGTTCATTAAAGTCACCAATCTCACTGAAATGCATGACCTACCATCAACACACGACACAGTAGCACTACCTCCTCCAAAACGTTTATGGAAAATCATGGTGGATACTGCAGTAGATTCCCACTGGATGAAAATTTTGAAACAGGAAGCCATGGGAAAATCAACTCTATCACATCTCAACCTTCAAGACGCCACCCCTGGCTCCGTACATCAAATTTGGGATGCTTGCGGGTCTGAACCGTTCGCCACTACCAAGGCTACCTACAAAATGAAAATGGCTACAGGCACCTATATTCTCCAACGGCAGAAAGCCAAATTTTCCTCTACCAACACAGATATCTGTCAACTATGCGGCAAAGAACCTGAAGACATGGTCCATTTTATAACAACATGCGACAGTCTCAATGAAGTCAGAAAACGATTTATAAACGCTATTGAAGAAACCCTGAGCCAAGCTGGTCTGAACCCATCTCTACAAAATCAACAACTACTGAAATTAATACTCGACTGCTCAATATACAATATTCCACATGACTGCATGCAGAAGATAGAAGCTATATCACGAGGTCTGTGCTACCAACTTCACCAAGCTCGACTCCGTATTCTGACTGCAAAGAAACTTGGTCCCAAAGCTCCGTCTGTGGACCCCGGCAGTTAGTGACGGTCTCAACCCCAACTTGACACTTACCCAACCAATCCAATTATTTTACATGTATATATATCAGAAGTTACTGTGCTTAAGAAGAAGTGGTCACGTCCACCCTAAGGACGGTTCTCCTGACACAGGAGGAATTTACAGAGAAGGTAAAGGTAAAGGTTACAGGCCCCTTTGGTCCAATAATTGTTTATCACTCGTCACTGTGTCACGTATATACTGTTAGCAAAATCGTCATTTCTGGAAATTTCACCACAATCATGTCCCATGCAGATATAAATAACCATGGAGTTCATGGGGTCTGTTCTGCAGTGGTATTTTGATGATGGCTGCATGTATACAATGACCAAAAACCCATACCATGGGTTTGCATCTTTGCATCCAAAGTTTTAAAAGCTAGACGAATTATTGTATATATAAGTCCAATGTTTGCAGCAATATGTCTTGTTGACACTATAATTGACATGCTGTATAATTTATGTATAAACACAACTAATATGGACACAATTGTCTTAAAGACATATTAAGTACTTGTTCGGGTGCATGAAACTGATTTAAGATAGTACTCGGCGCTATGCCAACTGGGTGGATGTAAGATTCTACTAATGTCACAGAAAAGCTGAAGAAAATCGACCATACCACTCCATAGCAAACATCGTCTGAACAACGCTCAATTGTAAATATTTACTACTCGTTTCGGGACGCATCTATCGGCGATAAACTAACGAAAACGATTTCGCCACCGAGAGTCACTGCATTTAATTCAGGGCCTGGAACCTACGTCATAAAACAAAGTTTTTCACCGAAAAATGGCGGCTGCTCGGTGCGACTCGAAGTAAGTATTTATCGTTTTTGCAAACTATGTTCATAAACCACTAAAAAAATCATTGCTTATGAGCTGTAAAACATTGTTTGCTAGCTCACAGTCATCTATACCAAGATATATATGTAACGGTTGTAAAGATTATCGCGTTCAGGTGGTTTCCGTCACCAATTTTCGAGGCATGTTTCAGAGTTTTGATATGGTAACGCCTACATTGACTTTTAAAACTGGAATTGTGACATAAATGGTAACGCCTACATATAGTCAACATTTGATTCCAAAATTGGAATTTGGCTGAATTCTTTCTTTCACTTGCCGAATATTACAATTAGTTTTAGGACTAGTGAGTAGTGTATGCCTTCACAGTTAATGGAACTTATGGCAGCGCAACAGTATAATTCTTCCCTCGCTATAAGATCCCCTAATATTGCCGAGGCGAATCGGTATATATCGGCTCAAAAGTAGACTACTTCACTTGTGGCAGGCTAATTAATACGTTTTTCACGGAATAACTATCACAAGACATAAATGAATAAAATAATAAGTAATTATATGACCTTTATATATCAATATTATTATAGGGAATAAGAAAAAGGGTCATTCTGGTTGATGCATCATATACATGTATAATTATAGGCTAAAATAAACCAAACTTTGATAAATGAATAAATCGCAATATCGCCACTGCTTGAGTTGAACCAGGAAGAAGCTTTAAGTTGTATTATTCAATTTTTGTTTCAAATTCAAATGTTTCTGAAATTAATAAAAGAAAAAACTTTTAAAGTGATGTGAAACACTCAGGTAAGGTGATCGAATAGAAGTGGAGAATAATCTTGTTCAAAGTAGTTATTTTTACAAATGTTATATCTAAATTGACAACACACACCGTCATTCTTATATACTAATTAAATGCAGTGACTGCCGATGGCGAAATCGTTTATTTCGACACGACTCAGTCTCATATCGCTGACATTTGTCAATATATGCACATAACATGTAGAATTTAAGGTAATAGAAAATAGTTTGACATATTATATATCAATACTATCGGATTCAGCATTCAATGGTGCATGCATATATCGCAAGATGCCAGTGATGATAGCCGTCTGAAGTCGACAGAAGTCGCAATGTAACTTATACCGATTGTATAGATGGGAAACTATATACATAGTACATCCCTGCCAGTCATTTTCTGAGGCCTTCGTGTATTCTCGCCATAACGGAAAAGCCCAACACCAAAAAAACACGCGTGGTCTGGAATTCTACGGGTTCACAACAAACGCTAAAACCAGCGGGTGTCTATAACCGCGTATTAGGAAAATTTCGGAAACCAAATACTCTGAATGATAACGTCTCAGCCGACTGAGCCGCCATATTTCGTCAGCCACGAACGTCATGACTAAGCCGGCTTAGCTAGATAACCAGCCACGAAAATTGGTTGAGCCAGCCAGGGGGGGGGGGGGGGGGGGTCTGGAAAAAAATTGCACACCAAAAAGTTTTTTTTCTGACCAGAGGGACCCACCACCCCAAAAAATATTGTTTTCCTCCAAAATTTTGGGGACCCACCCCCTCTTTCTCATATTTTTTTTAGCCGTTCTTCAATAACTGTGTTAACTGTCTTACTAATTGGTAAACACAGATCAGAAAAAAACGAAAAATAATCTGTATTTCCAGACGTTTCCGTGTGTTTTCAGTATCTAACAACAATAATAAAGCATTGTGTAGGTGGTACACTATATGTCACAAATCGCCCTAGACCCCATTATAGCCTTAATAAATCGAGTGTGTTGTGTCTGACAGAGAACACCGACCAGTGTAAATAGTGATAAACAGGTCAGGGGTTCCACAATTATTTGTAGATGACCAAAGAACTCTTTTAAGTCTTCTCCACCGGGGTGGGGTGGTAGACCCCGAAGCCACGACAAATAGTTTTCATGGCTGGCTCAACCGATTTTCGTGGCTGGTTAGCTAGCTAAGCCGGCTCAGTCACGACGTTCGTGGCTGACGAAATATGGCGGCTCAGCCGGCTGAGATGTTATCATTCAGCGTATTTCCGTTTCCGAAATGTTCCTAATCCCCTGTTATCGGTTATAGATGCCGTTTTTTTTAGCGTTTGTGGTGAACCCGTAGAATTCCAGACCACACGTAATCTTTTGATGTTGGGCTTTTCCATTACGGCGAAATTAACGAAGGACTGTCATGGATATACTATGTAGTTTCCCATCTAATCGGTATAAGTAGTTATATACATTGGGACTTCTGTCGACTTCAGACTGCTATCATCACTGCCATCTTGCGATATATGCATGCACCATTGAATGACGAACCGGATAGTAATGATATATACTATTTCAAACTATTTTCTATTCTTATGTGTATATATTGACAAATGCCAGTGATGTCTGAGACTGGGTGTTGTCGATATAAAGAATTTATATTTTAACCCTTTCAATACCGAATGGATGCGCCCATTCAGTTATATGAAAGCATGCATTGGGATAGTCTATTCCACATTAAGGGGCCAGGTGTTCTGATAATATAACAACCATGCGAGTATGCCAATATTAGGCAATGCGGTTTAGTTCTTTGCGATTCACAGTACAGTTGTGCTTGACATATAAGCCCATGCACATGGCTCAGCCATTTTACAATTCCGGCGGCGGAGATTTTTAAATGTGGCTGGCGTTAGAAATAATATGGCTGGCGGCGGCTTGTGGCCAATATGGCTGGCGGCGGCGGCGTACGATGGCGGCTTCGGGCTCTATGGGGTGGGGTGGGGGAGGGAATTGTTTTTGGTTAGGTATACACCTAGATATATGGTTATTATACCGCCCAATATTAGTCGGCGGGTATATAGTTGACGTCTCGAGCCGTCCGTCCGTACAATCATTTTTCATTATAACTCAAGAGTCGGTTGTCATATTTGTATGCCCTATGGCATGGTGACGGACCAGAAATGGGGAACGAATATGCATAATATCACGGGTTGTGACTATTAATGCCTACCAGAGTTATGGGCCGTGTTCGACTTCGTGAAATTCAGTCCGTACAAAGCTTTTGCAATATAAGTTAAGTGTCGGTTGTCGAATTTTTATGTGGTTTGGTATGGTGATAGACCAGAATGAAGAATTGAATGTCATTTCTTAATGCATCACTTTATTTCAGTTCATCTATTTGTAAGTGATAACAGTATACAATTAGTATTTTAGTTTAGTCTTGTTGAGCAGTAAAGCTCCAAGATGAAGTTCGGAAATTCAATGAGAATAGCGTCATGTGACCTTCAGTTGGGATTGTCTGAGCAGTAAACAGTTAACGGTCATTCATCATGACCAATTCAGTTTTATTTTGATAATTGTTGCAAATTAACATTACTTGCAATCATTCAAGATGAGAAATAACCAGGCGGAATGAATTTGATTGCATGCCAGGACAAGACAGTATTTCAGACATTAGAAATTTATGAGATACCCTTTTCAATTTCATGTTATGCAACAATCATGTTAATGATATATAGTCATCATTGAGTATTCACCACGTAGTATCCAATTTGTGATACAGTTTTTATGTTTTATTACTTTTATTCAAGTAATACAACTGGGTAATATATTAATATTTCTTCCGCTGATAATAAGTTTCCTGAACGCTATTACGGTGGTCCACTGTGAAGTGGTCGGGGATCCTGTGAAATCCAGAATGTTGCTAAATCTGAGGCTAAATAGGTCACTATAGCTGCTATATAGAAAACAATTACAAGCACGATTTTTTCCGCATTTGGACCACCCACCCACCCCGGCCCTATATACGGAATTTTGTTTGTAGACCCCCCCCCCCCTTAGACGACACCACAAGCCTCTTTTTGTTGTAATTTTTTTCTTCTATTCAACTTTAAGTTGGTTTTTTTCCTTGTATATATCATTTTTGTCCGCAAAAGTATTCAATAAACGGAATATCCAGTTTATATAACATTTTGTAATATATAATGTTAAACATAACCAAACTAAATGAATATCCAGCCACAGGAACCATATTATGTTCACAATTCACTATATAACCTGCTACAGTTAATACATATGTGACCAATTAGTTTTTGGGGACTTGAGTACCTAATCATACTTTATGATTATTGACTGATGATGGGACAGGGTGTATTTATCTGTTACATATATCCCGATGTTTTGGTTTTGGATTGCGAATATAATTGATGCGTGACCAGATTAATTGTTTGACAACGGAGGTTCCTGGACCGAATAACACGTTCAATTCATTATCAATAAACATGGGTAAACAATGAATGTTAGTAATAGAATATAATTAAAGAAATCTTTATTGCATGATAATGTTTTAACGACAACTATCAGACGAAACTGGAAATATGAACAAATTAAGATGGATTCAACCAACGGAAATAGACTGGAATAACAAAGTAATACTACAATGAATATGGAATAAGAGAACGAATGACATGACATACACTTAATTAAACTACCGAATATACAATGAGAACATAAAAACAATGATTATGCCATTAATTTATGTTCGTCTTTATATATAGTATTATCAAATAGTATATTGGCATCTCTATAACAGCCATTTGTGTATTGTAACGCATTTAACAGAGTGTGTATATGTGAACACCGGATTCATCTACCGGATTATACGGATGGTGACTCAATTGTTAGTGCAAACAGGCCAATGTGTGAGCGTCAACGCGATGTGGGCGTTACCATTAATAGACAAATTCATAAAAATTCTTTGTGTCTTAAGAAATTTACAAACAAACCACGGAAAAGTTATTTTTTTGTTATTGATTCAAATTTTAACATTTATAATATCCCGAAACTCAATGTATACGGTTTTTAAATGAGTTTAGGGCGCGGAGAACATGAAATGTTGGCGTTAACACCTGCACGAAAATAGGAAATCGGACGCGATTTTGAATTGCGAACGCGAAATTCTCATTATAAGCAATTCTTTCCGATTTTCGGTTTCTGTATTTGTTGAGATTTGCAGGTCGCATAGCTCCTTTGCTTATAATACTACATCGAAATCGATTGTATTTATTTAAAAAATGATGTCGAAGTAGCGAGTCGAAGTTTATTTACAGTTATTTTGATGTAGGGTTACCCTTCCGGTGACGTAGGTTCCAGGCCCTGTAATTACTATATAAGAATGACAGTGTTTGTTGTCCATTTGGATATAATATTTCAAAAAATTACTACTTTGAACAAGATTATTCTTCATCTCTATTTGATCACCCTACCGGGGTGTTTCACATCACTTTAAATAAAGATATCTTCTAATATATATTATGTTTGTCTGTTTATTAGCAATGGCTGGGAAAACTGCCGGACGGATCTCGACAAAATTTGATACCTAGGGATACATTTGTCCGGGGAGTGTTGTGGACGGGTCAAATCGTGACCCCGACCTGACCTTGACCTTCAAATTGGTCAATTCAAGGTCAAATCGCGCCTTTCGCCGGACAGCAGAGGGGAAACAGCCCGGACGAAGTCGGGCCCACCAGCTAGTATATTATATATATAACTATTGAATCATGAATATTCAAAAGTTCCATATACTGGAATGGACCTACACGCAGAACATTGACCTGTAAGCCTAGCACTTAAACCGCAGAACGGGGCTGGATGAATCCAATATGGCCGCAACTCAGTGTATTGATCTCGCTTATGTATAGGTCCAATGTATTTAAACAAAAAGTATTTATAACCAATGCACTGCCATGACATATATTTATAGGCCTAAGTTATATAGTACAGCGGCCAAACGCCAAAAGTGGTCGGGTACCCCTATCCACGGTAGAACAAGTTAAAACCGACTTTTTTTGAAGGAGAAATACATACTGTAGACGAAAATGATAGTGAAAAATAACGGAATTGGTGGTGGCTATTCTCAAATCGACGATTAACGATACCCACCAGTGACTTTTCCCAGAAATTAACGATTTTGGTAAAGTGAGCCCTGCGGCTATGTCCTAAGTTATTAGCCCACATTGTAGGCGTTAAAATGACTACAGCATACCATATCTGTACCTGATATGCAAGAAGTGTTGGTTATTTTGATTTTCGAGCCATTTGGAGCCGAAACATTTATTTTTTGTTGAAAAATCGCTCTTTTTCAAAACAATTATATTTTTCGAACATTATCATTCAAACGGATATTGCAATGATATTGAAATATTTAATTCATATGGTGTAGTAGTTATCTAACAAGCATATGAAGAAAGAAGTTAACAAAAATTTTGAACGGTTTGCGAGATATTTGATTTTAGCTACCCCTACCCCAAACACGTTTTTGGTCGAAAAAAATACATATTTTTGTAAATGACATTACAAACATTTTCGAATTGATCTGAATGAGACCCAATATGAATCTTGTACTGAAAGTGTTGTCCAGAGATGCCGTTTAATCGATTACAGATGTGTTCAGGCTTTCATACCCCAGTTACAACAACAACAATTATTTTATTGATAACAGGTAATTTTGCATGCATTAACATCGATGTTAAGTACTAAAGCCTTTGTTATAAACAATACGTAACCAACTATATAATTCATATGGCTGAGTAGTTATCTGGACATCACAAGTAGAAAGAATTTGACAGAAATTGTCAACGGTTTTCAAGATATTGGAATTAGGTACCGCTATCCCGTACTCGATTTGGTAGAAAAACTACATATTTATGATAACAAGACAGACCTTTCTAAATTATTCTAACGAGCATCTAATCATTATTCGTGTGATGAAAACCTGATCCGTAGACACCGCGAGCCTGGTTTTAGATGACCTAAGGTTTCCAATTAAATCCCCAGTTACAACAACAACAACACAATATTTTATTTATGACATGTAATTTTATATTAACACATATCGACTTTGAGCAACTGAAGTATTTGTTCTAAAGGACACATAATATAGAATAACATAATCATACAGAACAAAATTATTGTGGCTCCCCCGCCCTATTAGACGTCCTGAACACACCACGAACTGAATAAAATATGATCTCAATATTAAGAATCATGTAATTATAAAGGACAGTTACATAAAGAAATATACAATGTTTATGGATGGGTTTGTGGCACTTTGCTTGGCAAATATGAAGGGCGAATTTGCTATATTTTTCAAGAACACTCTACCCAGTTTAAAGACTTCAAAGCAGTACGAAATTAATCTACATGTATATCATCTCTAATTCTCTATATTAACCGAGAATGTGACGGGAATGTAGTTCTATCAGAGAATACATAATTTGTATGGATGGGTTGTGCATGTGTCGCTTTACAGAAAGTGGCTGATAAATAAGAAAGACGAATTTGCTGTTTTAGGCCCCCCTACACAATTAAAGTGTTAAAGTTGAACAACTCACGAACTGAAATGATTGCTGTAAATATTAACTGAGGATGTGGGCAAAAAATAGTCATATCGGGGCGCATACATGGTGTTGATTGATGGGTTGGGGTTGGATCCCGAAAGCCTTTAGCACTTTACGAAAATCGGATGGCAAACTCCAAAGGCGAATATTTTTTGTTTTGTGGGACCCCTTTATACATGTATGCCCATTTAAACTCTTGAACACACCATGCTCCGAATATTCATGCTTTTATTATTAAATCACAGTGTGAAAGAAAGGTAGTGCTATCAGGGAATATACACGTTATATGGGTAGTTTGGTTCCCAAAATCCTAGGGTACTTTACAAAAGGCGGCTGGCAAAAACCAAAGCTGAATATTTTCTTTTAGCACCCTACCCCATTAAAAGTCTTAAACACACTAATGGATGGACATGTTCTCAATATTAACTGGGGTGTGGACAAATGGTATATAATTCAGGAAATATACCTCTTCAGTGCACGATGGGTGGGTTGGCTGGCTTCCCAATGTCTAGGGCACTTTACAAAAAGTGGCTAGCAAAGAGAAGGCGAAATCTCACTGTTTTTGGGTACCCATAACCCTTCTAAACTCGTTGGCACACACTGAACCGAATCTATATGCTCTCATGTATTATTTACAATTTGTATGGGTGGTTTTGTTCTCGAAATCCTGGAACACTTTACAAAAGGCGGCTGGCAAATACGAAATGTAATGTGTTAGGACACACTGCCCCATTTGCAGTATTGGGACACACGATGAACCGAAAGGATGTGCTCCCATTATTAACTGCGTGTGTAGAGAAATGGACGCTATATAAAGAGTATAGTATACCAGGGTCTTGAATGTCTGGGTCACTTTACAAAAAGTTGTTGATGAAAGAGAAAGGCGAATACTCACTGTTTTGGGGGGCCCTACTAACCCATTTAATATCTTGATCAGAGCATGAACTGAAATTATATTCTGTCATACTTAGCTGAGTGTGTGATCGAACGGTATTGCTATCATGGAATTATTAATTGATATAAGGGTGATTTGGTTCCCCCAAAATCCTGGAACAGTTTACAAAAAGCGGCTGGCAAACAAGAAGGCGAATTCTCTATGTCTTGAGGACCCCATTATCCAACTTGAAATCTTAACAAAATGATATTCTCTCAATGTTAACTGAAGTTGTGGACAAATGGGATTATTATCTGGCAATACGAATCTGTTATGGATGAGATGGTTCCCGAAAGCCTATGGCACTTTACAACAAATGGTCAGCAAATGAAAGGGCTAAATTTTACTCTCAGAGGACTCCATCCCTATTTGAAGTCTTGAACACACCACTAGCTCAAGGCATAAGCTATCAGTATTACCCGAGATTGTGGCCGAATGGCTGTTCTGTCAGAAAAGATGCAATGGTCTCGCGAGCCCGCCGTTCGCGAGAAGACAGTGGCACCTTACACAAAGCAGATGGCAAACGATGAAGGCGAATTCTAAGGGACCCCTACCCCATGTAAACCATTGAACTACCACAAACTGAATGGATGTGCCCTCAGGGTGGAAACGACGATCTGGACAAATGGCTATTCTATAAAGAAATACACGATTGTTATAGATGGGTTAATACCCGACAGTCAGGGACACTTTACAAAAAGCGACTGAAAAATAAATAATGCGATTTTTCAATGTTTGTATTACCCCCTTCCCAATTTGAAGACTAGAACACACCACGGACTGGAACGATATCATCATTGACTGCGTGTATGGACAATGGCGAGTTAATTGTACAAGGATGTAAACAATGTAAATAGATGGATTTGGGTTCTGAACGAATGAACACTTAATGAAAAGTGACTGTGAAATAAGAAAGGCAAAATTTTGAGGACCCCTACTTTCTTTGAAGTCTTGGAAGACACCACATGGTGAAATGATATGACCCCAATATTAATTGAGGGCTTGACCAAAGGTTAGTTTTTATCAGAATATGCATATGTGTTGGTTCCCGAAAGTCTGCATCATGTGGCACTCCACAACAAGCGGCTGGCAAATGTTCACTGTTGTATGTACCCCTACCCTATTTGAAGTCTTGAACACATCATGTACTGAAGGGATTATGAATTCAATATCAACATATATTGTGGCCGAAACTATGCGATATATAAGTATGTGGTAGTTCTATCCGGAGGTAAACAATTTATCTGGGAGAGAGATTGTATGGGGAAAATTAGGATGTTATCCAGTTGGAACTGATTGGATACAATGATATACACATAGTTTCGTTGGAGCTGATTGGACGCAATGCTACACAGATCATTGATACGCCCGTCGCCGTGAGATTGCAGACGATCTGGTGGTGGTAAATTTCGCGCTCAGCAGGGTTTCAATGCTTTTCACGAAGTTTTAACAAATGGCAGCGTTATGGAAATCGCTTTGTCTGAACCCCGTTAACAATTTTAATATTTTCGCGATGACTTGAGTTGCTGTACATAAAAAAGAGTATTTCTGATAAAATTAGAAGTTCAGTCTTAGGACCACTGTTTTCCAAAAAGTAATGATATGGTTTTTCTATTTGCCACAATGACAGAGAGGGGACGTTTTAATGTGATTACTCAATTGGCCATAGTTCAAACTACTGTATTTCAATCTTAAACGCGAATGGAGTACTTGTGCATCTATACGTCGGACATGCTGGGTTCCCCAGCTGTCCAATTATTGTAATCTCTGTATACCATTATTGTTTTTTTGAGAATAAACTATTGATTGGTTGATTGATATGCGACACGTATTGTATGTAACAGCAAATACAATGCGTTGTTGTTGTAATTTGGGGTCTGGAAGCATGAACACGTCTTTAATCACTTAAGCAATGTCCCCGGGCTCAATTTTCAGCAAAATAATTATGTTGGGTCCCAGTATGATCAATTGGGAAATTTGGTAAAGTTCTGAACAAAAATATGTAATATTTCGACCAAAAATGTGTAGCTAAAATCCATTATTTCGCAAATTGTTCTAAATTTCTGTTAACTTCTTCCTGCATATGCTTGGCAGATAACTACATCACCATAAGAAATAAATATTTGGGCATTATAACAATATCCATTTCAATCATAATGTTCGAAAAATAATATTTTTTTGAAAAAGTGCGATTTTTCAGCAACAAATAAATGTTTTGGCTCCAAATAGCAGGAAAATCTAAATTAACCAACACTTTTTTTCATATCAGGTAGAGGTATGGTATGATGTAGTAATTTTAACCCCAAAAATATGGGCAAATAGGCTAGGACATAGCCACAGGGCTCGCTATACCAAAATCGTTAATTTCTGGAAAAAGTCACTGGAGGGTATCGCTCATCGTCGATTTGACAATAGCCACCACCTATTCCGTTATTTTTCAATTTCTGTCAAATTCTTTCTACTTGTTATGTCCAGATAACTACTCAGCCATATGAGTTATATAGTTGGTCACGTGTTGTTTATAACAAAGGTTTTAGTACTTAACATCGATGTTAATGCATGCAAAATTACCTGTTATCAATAAAATAATTGTTGTTGTTGTAACTGGGGGTCTGAAAGCCTGAACACATCTGTAATCGATTAAACGGCATCTCTGGACAACACTTTCAGTACAAGATTTATATTGGGTCCCATTCAGATCAATTCGAAAATGTTTGTAATGTCATTATCAAAAATATGTATTTTTTTCGACCAAAAACGTGTTTGGGGGAGGGGTAGCTAAAATCCAATATCTCGCAAACCGTTCAAAGTTTTTGTTAACTTCTTTCTTCATATGCTTGTTAGATAACTACTACACCATATGAACTAAATATTTCAATACTATTGCAATATACGACTGAATGATAATGTTCGAAAAATATAATTTATTTGAAAAAGAGCGATTTTTCGACAAAAAATAAATGTTTCGGCTCCAAATGGCACGAAAATCCAAATTAACCAACACTTCTTGCATATCAGGTACAAATATGGTATGCTGTAGTCATTTTAACACCAACAATGTGGGCAAATAACTTAGGACATAACCGCAGGGCTCACTTTACCAAAATCGTTAATTTCTGGGAAAAGTCACTGGTGGGTATCGTTCATCGTCAATTTGAGAATAGCCACCACCAATCCCGTTATTTTTCACTATCATTTTCGTAAATAGTATATATTTCTCCTTCAAAAAAAGTTAGTTTTAACTTGTTCTACCGTGGGTAGGGGTATCTCGAAAACTAGAGCTCTTTTTCGATTTGGCCGCTGCACTAATTGGGGGGATCCCAAACTTTGGTCCGTTTCCGAGCTCGGTGTAACATTTCGTAGTCCTTACTTTAGAATAAACCCTAGTCTTTCTTCTTCCGGTGTATAGGCGTGGAAATGGGAAATAATTGTCGATAAAAAGTTCGTTTTTAAAGTTTTAATAAACAATTTTAGAAGAAAATAAACCAATAATGGATAGTCAACCCTCGATAGAAACAGTTTATCAAGCGCTACACGCTTTATATAGCAACCCAGACGCGCTTGGAAAAGAGAAAGCATCTGTTTGGCTCGGCGAACTTCAGAAATCGGTAAGAACTTTTTTTGGTCATGGACCATGGTGATGATCTTCGCGAGTGGATTTTGTGTTTCTTTCGGCAATTTCATATGACTTCTCCGTCAAACGAATTTTGGACTGAGGTTTCTCAAAATGTACCACCATACTCACTCTTACCCACTGACCCAACCATGTAGGTTTCCACAAATGTGTTCCTTTGTGAAGATTGTCGTTACTTGTTGTCCTTTTAAACTTTATTGGCTGAGCCTGAGGTGTCTGTACTATTGTACAGCACCTGACTTCTGAGCCTTCACACCGCATAATCAAATGGCCTGATCTGCACCTAAAACTCTAATCTGCTCGGCGTGCTAAATATAGAATATTGTTGTTGACGACGTCATTTTCAAGTACCATGCCGGTAAGTATTTGCTTTTTTTTCTTAGTTTATGCTCGTTAGTTAGAGTGATATTAACATACTCTTTCAGTCTTTGTGCAAAAGTGTGTGGTTGTAAGAAATTCGGAAGTGTATGAAATAATAGGGACGTGACAACGGGGTCTTTAAATATATTAAGTACATGGTAATTTTAAGACCATTCCCATCATCATAACTAATGCGTGGGTGATTTGTTTCACATATCGGAATGGGAGGTGTGTTTTCATATAAAAATTTCTACATCCCAATCTCTGTATTAATTATATAATTTTCCACCTGCAGTCTGTTCCATTAACCAATAACATAGTGCTGGGCAGTATTTAAGCATAAAAATACCACAGTAATCCTAAAAACATACCGCGGTATACAGTATTACCGATTATTTAAACTAATCCCATAAAACCCACATTGAGTAGTGATCGTTTGGTACACAAGTCAACTGTTTTTTGGAGGAAATTGAATAGCTACACAGCTTACAATAAATAAGGAAGCACACACAGCAATGCTCCGTTTTATAAAATTAGGGATTAACAAACTGTGGCAATATATCATTTGTTTGCATGCATCATGACATGTATGGATTCATGACAAGGTATGCTGATCTCAAATACAGGTAATAATTGCGAGTTATGGAAGCATCATTCAGCGGATACATCCAAGTGCTATAATAAGTTGGATATTGGAATGTTCCACTGGGTGTGAATAAGTATAATGCTTTTTATTAAATGCCAGGAAATAAGGTTTATCACTTACGGAAGTATTTAACTTATAGAACGATCATGCACTAATTAGTTGAATTATTATAATCATATATATATATAGATCCACGTTTATGAACATGATCAATCATCCCCACTCGATAACACCCCGGGAAATAATGAGCTGTCCCACACAATCAGTAGTTTAAAAATAGCACAGAATGATGCAATCATAACTTGCAATAAATATTGCTCATACTGTGTCCGCTTCGCATCACTCATGCGTTAAAAGAGTACCAGTCAGCTTGTCATACTGATGAGTATCAGAGCATGTTCTGATCAAACTAGAGCAGTGTTTGCAATGGCTGCAGCCAGTTCATTGGTTGGCTTGTACAAATGACTGGGGTATCAATCAGGCCGGTATGACCTGTAACCACGATAATACCGTCATCACGGTTTACCGATTATGAAAAAAAATGACGGTAACAGTAACGGTACTGAAAATCTTGCCAATTATAATCGGTATACCGAAAAACCGCCCAGCACTACAATAACAAATAATTAAAGAACACACTATTAAAACATGTATTCTTTGCAAATGGCAGAAACACGGGGACTTGTAACGCGGTCGCTGCTCCGTCACACCCCCTCCCCAACCGAACTGTCCTTATACGCTGTACCTATATGGCGTATTTACACCCCCCACACACATACTAGTACGCAGACCTTATTCACCATACCTAATATTATATATGTTCCTGTTTTACCTCATTGTAGTATACACGAGACATATGTATACTACCATGAAGTATAGAGCAAGCACATATATAGGTGCGGTCTATAGGGCAGTGATGCGTTGGAGGGCGTGGGCAGTGGAGCGCATTACAAGCCCATGTGGCAGAAACAGTAATCCAGAAATAAAATGTTATCACATCAAAGATGAATACTGTTTTGTAATAATTAGCATGTTATGTTCAATTACTTAGCTTTTCATTATATCGGTAGGTATGTAATTCAAGGTCCCATCTACACAATGATGAACATCATATTTACAATAATACGTTAACTTTTGACAGGGAACCTTATGAAGTCAAAAAATAAGGCGGGGAATATATTATCAGTTATTATCTGTTTCTTGATATTAAGGTACTTCACTGTACATGTATGTGAAGGTCCCAACTTGAAATTTCACGATTTAAGTGAATTTGTGAGCGATTTTGCTTCATGTTGCATACAATTATGGCATTTTTCCAGCGTAATTAATTTTATATTTACTGCGATATCGCTCACACAAGTAAGAGAAAAGCATGCAATTTTGAGTTGGGACATTCACCTATAGTGAAGTACATTATTAAGGAAAAGATAACAACTAAGAAATATACATGTATTCCCTGCCTTATGTTTTGACTTTATAAGGCTCCCTGTCAAAACTTCCAAAAGTTCCCAGGTTTTGTTCTGGTGGAATATGATCTCTACAGGCATTAGTCAGAGTAGAGATTAATGGCATGATCTAAGTAGGCCTATGTTTGTGATATTGTGATGAGATATTCAGAAAACAATTTTATTTAATAATAATCAACTGCCAATCAAAACACAAGACATATGGGAGGCCGTTTTCACATTTATATGAGAGGCCGTTTTTACATTTATTAAATAATTGTACTTTAAAAGCTTAACTTAATTACAGTTAAGCGCAATTAATTGCACTTAAGTACAATTAATTGAGCTTAAGCACAATTAGTTGTACACAAATTGAATTGAAGTCCAATTATTAATAAATGTCAAAATTTCCTCCCATACAGATATCATAAAATAAAATAACAAGCATCGAATAGCATATACAATGATACATGTTTGTACACATATTCTCAAAATAAATGTCACTCTTAAAGCGGTCCTCAGCTGTTTACAACATGGTTATAATGACAATGCAACATGGTTGTTGCATTTACAACACGTTGATGGTGCATTGTGACCATGTTGAAGTTTAATGCACCGCATTAAAATTAAATGCTCGTCATTGGGAATCAACACAATCAATGCCGAAGCCATTTGCTGAAGCACACTGGGCTACGGCAGTGTGTTGTGTAGTGGATTGCCGAAGCCAAACAATCTGAAATCAAAAGGGCTGCATGCCCAACCAACTTAAAACTAATGTTATCTGCCCGAGGTCAAAATGCCTTCTGATCAGCTTTATATACTTGTGTTTGTGTGCTGTTCGTGATTACTCTGTAGCCAACTCCCAACCAACTTAAAACTAATCTTAACTGGGTCAAAAGGTCTTCTGATCAGCTTTATATCACATCACATAGCCGACTCCAGTGCCGCCCCCCCCTCGTTTCGTTAAATGCAGGTAATTTTTATGTAGTCACACAATGCAAAACTACATAAAAAGGAATCAAATTTTATATATATAATCAATCACGCCCTCACCCTCCCAAGGTGAACCATAATGTGTTTTTTTCACCGTACAACCTTGGATTTGGATTTTTCCCTCTTGGTGTGCATTCAAGGGCGCAATAAAAATATTGGTTTCTACTCTCCCTACCCAATGTTTTGACACTGGGTAGGTCGGTAGGGAAATCCTTTTCACTATTGAAATCCCAGAATTCAGAGAAACAATGTCACTTTCATTCTGGAAACCGAAGTACTTGGAAATACATGTAAGTGACAATCCAAGTTAATATGTCATTTGGTATATTATTATTTTCACAGGTATTTGCTTGGCAAATTGCCGATCAGTTGTTGAGGCAGAATCAGAGTTTGGAATCATGTTATTTTGCTGCACAGACTATGAGAACAAAGGTGAGTGAAATAATAATAGTGATACATGTACATGTACATCTAAGATTATGGTTAATTATATCCTCCGCATAACAAGTTATTGGGGGGTATATAGGAATAATCATGTCCTTTCGTCTAGCCGTCCGTCCATAGACAAAACTTTTTCCAAGCTTTTATTCCTACATTTTGAAAGTTAATTTTTTTAAAACTTGGCACATATATTTACTACTATGGGAACCTGTGCACCTGCGATTATTAGGTCTGTCCAGACTTTTTTGTGGAGTTACCCCCCTTTTTCGACTTAAAAATGTTCGCAACACTCAAATCAGGACTTACCTGTCCAGAGCATAAAGTGCATCAAACATATCTGCCACTGGCTGTCATAGGGGTATCCTTAGTCCCATTGTGACAGCTCACCTCTAATTAATTTTAATTTCAGCATCATCCTCAGTCCTCGAAATTGACCACGGCAAATAAGCGATGCCCTGTAAAATGCTGTGGCAACATGTTGAATCTAACAGGCCACAGCACTAAATTTGCCATGGGACATTTTCGAGGGCTGCATCCTTTAAACTGAGAATTAAATATGAAATGAAGAGATGCAAAAGTTTTTAGTTTTATTACAGTAATTGACCACTTAACCACAGCAGAATTATGGGTAATTTTTCAGGATTTAGTCGGAAATATGGCTTGTTGCCATTCATCGAAAGCTCGATGAATGGCAACAAGCCATATTTCCGACTAAATCCTGAAAAATTACCCATAATTCTGCTGTGGTTAAGTGGTCAATTACTTTAGGAATTACTGTATACCGCAGAGTTCACACCCCATATCAAATTATTTTTCAAATGATATGTGCCACACGTTGCCCAATCCGTTATCTGTGAATTAATTTGATGACGTCTTGTAGATGGAATTCGTAACTTAGTTTATGGCTGGAGCCACAAAGTATATTTATACTAAATTTTTAAATTTGATTTTAATATAACCTGTTAACTTGTACAATTACAGAAGACATCTTCAACTCAAATTAAGTATTTTTCTATATAGGTATTATCATATTAATTAGATCAAATTTATTTGAAATTGACATATACATGTAGTCCCCCTTTAACAATTTTGTTCTTTTACAGATACAATATGCCTTTCACGAATTACCCACGGAGTCTCATCAGGTAATATCACTGTCTCTTTAACCCTCTCTATACCAAATGGATTATCCCATTCAGTTATAAAAGTATATAGGTTGGAATGGGGTCTATTAATAATCTGGAGGGGCGTTCGCTGACAATAAGAATGATTCATATTCATTGGTGGGAAATGTTTAGATAATAAATAATTGTTTGATGTCCCCAGAGGATGAATTTAGTGATGCTAATCTGCACAGCAGGCTAGATTCACTAAATTCACCCTCTGGGACATCATTCTGCTTACGCCTCATTTTCTCTGGAAAGTATCATTACTATCAAATTAATAAGTTAATAAATTAAAACCGTACTATAAAATAATAATTGTTGACTCGAAAATTAAGTGGGCCTTTAAGAATTTTATAACCCAGAATCAGAATAAAAAATTTTCTGCAAAAAAATTGTGTATTAAAGTTGGATTATCTAGGAGCAAATCTATTCAATATATTTTGCTTTTGAAATGATTATTTACCACAAAGATAACAAATTGTTTGCAATATCCAAAAGTATAATCGTAAGTTTCCCCCGTGTGCTGAAACAGTGGTGATGTATGTCGTATAATCATAAGTTTCCCTGTGCGCTGAAACAGTGGCGATGTATGTCGTATAATCGTAAGTTTCACCGTGTTCTGAAACAGTGGTGATGTATGATGTATAATTGTAAGTTTTCCCCATGTGCTGAAACAGTGGTGATGTATGATGTATAATCGTAAGTTTCCCCGTGTGCAGAAACAGTGGTGATGTATGACGTATAATCATAAGTTTCCCCTTGTGCTGAAACAGTGGTGATGTACAGTAATGCTCTTCTTAATCGACTCCATAACCACAGCAGAATTATGGGTAACTTTTCAGTCGGAAATATGGCTTGTTGCCCGAGAGCTTTCCGATGAATAGCAACAAGCCATATTTCCGACTAAATCCTGAAAAGTTACCCATAATTCTGCTGAGGTTAAGGAGTCGATTAATTAGAGCATTACTGTATGAAACAATGTGTAATTAAAAACAAAAATTCAAGTACAGAATTCCTCATGTATTTTTTCAGTCTCTAAGAGATTCTCTGGTAACCCACGGTCAGAAAATAACGGCTGCGACAGATCAAGCTATCGTAACACAGGTAAGTTATTATTAGTATCCCACGGTCAGAAAATAACGGCTGCAACAGATCAAGCTATCGTAACACAGGTAAGTTAGTATTAATATCCTACGGTCAGAAAATAACGGCTGCGACAGATCAAGCTATTGTTACACAGGTAAGTTAGTATTAATATCCCACGATCAGAAAATAACGGCTGCGACAGATCAAGCTACTGTATAATTTTCTCTTGCAATCACAGTTTTTGAGGGTGCAAATAATTACACATACATGTAGTCAACTTTCATACTGGCCATTGTATCAGATAACTTTTTTGATCAAATCCACACCCCATAATTTCTTCTTGCGACTTTTAGATTAGTAAGCCAATGAGGGACATATTTCCAGCTGAATTCTGGAGGAAATCAATGACCACAGGTAGGTCTCGGGGACAAAGAAACATCCGCCAAAATTAACTTCAACATAAGGCCATGCTATGTTAATTTGCCGTTTCTCAAACTCGTCGCACTGTGATGAAACCCTGCGTGTGCAACCTATTTATTTGTGTTCAATCTGTCAGGGAAAAATTGTCTGAGATATCAATTAGTTATCAACTAACTTTTATGGACATCTATTCAGGTAATAATTGACATTGGCAACTTAAATTACATTCAAAGCCAGCTGATGCAGCCTGGGTGGAATCATGGTTGCTGGAAATTATTATCGAAATCCACCAATAAATAATGTAATAATGTGCCATTACTTTAATAATAATATAGACAAGTATGGAAACTGGGCAATTCAGAGTCAACTGGACTCTCGCTACCACCGCTTGTTTCAAAGTCCTATTTCAGCCTGTCATTTGCAGAATGAGGTCCCCGGAGGATGAATTTAGTGCAGCTATCCTGCATAACAGGCTAGCATCACTAAATTCACCCTCTGGGGACCTCAATCTGGATGGCCTCATCTGCTGTGGGAGACATAGACTCAGATTAAAGTTCCCAAATGGTGAATATTGTGATGTACACCCATTGGGAACCTCGATTATGCAATGTGTCGTCTGCCAATTTGGGATATAGAGATACTAAACTAAAAAAGAAATAGAATCTATGTGAAAAGTTTCTATAGAAATTTGATAATAAAGATGTACCAATTGTAAAAAATATACTTTCACTCAATCAATTAGATATCTCTCTTGACCATAACACTGATATTACAACATTATTTGTCGATTTTTGCGACAATACTTACTTTGAATTCCCAACAGAACTGAATTAAAAAATTTGATGAGTAGCATCCTAGTCACAGGCTATAATTAGAAGCATGGGTTGGTTATGACGTTACATCTTGGATGGCGACTCTCTCACAGACAAGCTTTCCATACTTGTCTATTAAATTTAATAAAGTAATGGGGTATTTATCGTGTCTATATCCAGGGTTTCCACCAGGCCGGCTGCGGGTCCGTCGCCCGGACCCATTCCCCCTGCCGATCTTTGCCATGAAATCCCGCTCATACACAAATAAATGACGTTATTAAAAACTTATTCAGTCTTGTCTGTCTTGGCAGGCTATATATGATATCTAACCTTAGTTTCATTAATAATGACCAAATGGAATCGACACAGTCCATCTTCAGAAAAAAAAAATAACAGCATGAACAAACCATAAATAGTGACACCCCACACGTGATTGGTGGGGAATTCCCTATCAGGGGAGATATCATTGGTTCAATTTACTTCAGAGTATGGGAACGTGGATCATAAAAACTGCCTCATTTATTATCTTGACGTGAATATTGACGAGGCGTTTGGACTAATTTATTCATCATTATTCCAACTTTCATGTGTATAATTTGAGGCATGAGGAAACACACAAATATCGTATCATTTATAGTAATATAAAATTTCGACTTGGCTTACTGTTGTTTTAGGGCAATGGATCGTTAATTTAGTGGTTGCCTCATTGTCGCGAACTGAAGCATGAAAACGCTTGGGCTAATGGCTATCATCATAAAAGAATCTTTGTGCAACATACACAAGTTCACGGCTTCGCGTCAATGCCCCATTAAAGAATAACACGCTGACCATGCATGCCCTCATTCAGAGTAAGAGTTTGTCTAATGCTCGTTCCCGAGCTGGCTTAGATAATCATTCCGATGTGATGTCATCCAGTAGAAGTTTGCAGACACGTGCAGTTAAATGTGTCACAATAATAGAGATAATCAAAGCTATTATACCGCAGTCATTGAATATCATGCACATGTCCACAATTATTAGTCCGGTCAAGGACGCCCAATGTTTTGCTGCTCTTTTGCAGTTGAATTATCAGATACTAATACATATAATTTGATATAAATGTGTGAGACAGGGAATAAAATAAAGACACACAGACACAATGAGAATGGGTTTGTTTATTTCTTTTTTTTTATATCGGATTTATCATCTTTTTAGATTTAGTTTGCGCCGGCATTTTGTCTTGTTGCTTACCTGTGATCGCCGTTTGTTTCTCAAAATCCGGATGAAAAATGCCCCTCATGACATACCGATCCATAAGTCGCAGGAAGTTTTTAATAAGGGAAATTGGGTTAGAAAGTTGCGACTTATAATTATACATCGGCCGGTACGGTAAATGGCGAAATTACAGATAAATTGGTCTTCATATATTTAATTATTTACTGGGTTTCCCCCATAGCAGCTACCGGACCCATTCCCCCGACCGTAGCGGAAACCCTGCTATATCGTATAACTGATTGGGAGAAAGAGGGCTGGAACATAGGATACATGTTTTACTGGAATTTGCATCTGATATTTCCTTTTCTATGTCTGTTCTAGCTGAGTTTGGCGTTAGCTGATCTCTCTCTACAAATGACTTCTTGGAAGAACTCCCCGGTTGACATCATCACTAAGTAAGATTTATGTCTATATAAATGCTCTCTGGGAATAACATAAAACTCTGTAAATCAATTATCATTAACAAGTACAGTAATGCTCTAATTAATCGACCCCTTAACCCTTTAGTCGGAAATATTGCTTGTTGCCATTCATCGGAAAGCTCTCGCCGAGAGCTTTCCAATGAATGGCAACAAGCCATATTTCCGACTAAATCCTGAAAAGTTACCCATAATTCTGCTGTGGTTAATTAGAGCATTACTGTACATGAACAAATATTTTGACTTTGTTCTTATTTTTATTGTTAATAACGAACCAATGATCAGAATTCACGTGTTAAAACCATTATTATGTAAATATTACTGTTACAGTGGAATGATCGATAAAAGTCCAATTAGATAGTTTAATAAAACATTTAATGGTTAACATGGGAAAAGGTAAAAAGCATTGAAAAATATTCTAAAATTAAAATTCAGACTGAATATTTAAAGGCCCACTTAATTTTCGAGTCACCGAATAATTTTTTATAGTGCATTGATATACGGTTTTAATAACAATCTATGCCATAAAATATGATTAAAATACTATAATAAAATCATTTCCCCCATTATGGCTCCCAGAATGCAACAGAATTCAAACTATACATGTAGTTTTATTTTCAATGGAAGGGGAATAACTGTATATCTAATAGGCTTGCAGAAACTTGAGCAAAGAACTCACATCGGTAACTTGACAAAAACAACATGTTCACAGTTTATTACATCGATTAAGTTGAAAATACAATGTTTTGGAGCTTCCTCCTTCAAATGGTATATAATTTGGCGTATATTGTATATAATGTGATCAGGGGGTTCGAAAATTAAGTTGGCCTTTAAACTTACTACACTATGTACATTTGTTGACAAATCACTGTAACAGGTTTGTTTTCTTAACAATGGCTTCAACACACAAAATTTCTTTATCGGAGAACTATCAATACTGAATATAAGAAATAAGTTTATCTATTTCTCCATGTTCTTCTTAGCAGAGACCAGCCTACAGGGCTATGGCACAGAAGACGCATTACTATTGTTAGATAATTTATACAAGATCCATTGATGATCTCTTATTTGTATGATGTTTTCGTTTCGTTATGACTACCAATTTAAGTGTTTTCCGAATTGATCTGTATCTTCACTCTTGATACACTCGTGATAATGATTTGATTCGAGAATCGATGCATTTTCAAATCTATAGCCTGATTTCATTTCAGATTCGATTCCAAATGAAAGACCCTGAACACAGGGCAGGGCCCTAGGTGCACTCTCACTCAAACATATTGTCTTTCTACACTAAAACCATAATAAGAAGTATAATATGTTTCATAAATTAGTCTGAAGCCCTGGATAGATTTTTAACGGACATAAATTAGTCTGAAGCCCTGGATAGATTTTTAACGGACATAAATTAGTCTGAAGCCCTGGATAGATTTTTAACGGACATGGCTCATTCGAACATCCATATTTTGTCTACGTAATTTGGAGGGACAGAAACGATAGGTTGATAAAGGTGGACAATATTGATATAACGGTTTCATATACTCTGAAAAATACTTGGCAAAGTCACAGCCATTTTCAAGCCGTTTACAATTTTCACCAGAAGTCAGATATTAAAACGCTCTTTATTTCTGCTATATCAGGAATAGACTAACACAGAACACTATTTTCTGTACCATGTCATGCACATGGCTGTTTTTTGTTTGGGACCCAAACACAGTATTCATATTTCATTTCTTCAATATGTCTTTTTGGGTGACAGAAAGCTCATAAAATGTTGTTCAGATATTTATCAACCTATATCGATACCGGGAAAAATTAAAAAGTGGATAATATTATGTGTATTTCAAGCACAAACTGCCATGTGGCTTTAACCCTTTACCCAACAGAACGGCCAAAACCGGCCAAATAAAGCTTCAACAGCCTAAAATATCTTTGGTCTGTCTCAATAACACCATACAAATATGGATATCATTGGAACCGGCTCATTGACCATATTGTGATGGTTACAGTTATGCCCTGTGCCTATGCATTCTCTTATATATGCGAGTCGACCATAGGTCGCCTCGCATATATAACAGAATGCATTGGCCTAAAAAAAATCTTTTTTTTAACACTTTTTACCATTTTTTCTTACATTCTTTAACAATTTTATAATTTTTAATGTGTTAAGCCAATGCATTCTCTTATATATGCGAGGCGACCTATGGTCGACTCGCATATATAAGAGAATGCATTGGCACAGGGCCCTTCTGTTGGGTAAAGGGTTAACAATGTAAATATCAAGTTATTGGAATTTTTCCACTCAACAAACAAATACAACTTATATGAATGATATTTTATCGGTATATCACTTAAACTCATAACTAATTCTATTTCTAAATTTTACTCATTGCAGTATTTACCAGAATGTTTATGCTACAACTCCCATAGGGAGCCTCGCATATATAAGAGGATTCATTCGCCTAACATTATTTACCTTGACATTTTAAACCAGTGCATTTTCTTATATATGTGCACATATAAGAGAATACACTGGCACAGGATCTTTAATACTGCACCAGCGGCAATCTCGTCACTGGAGGGTTATTGATAATGAAAAGAAGAACTCCTTCCTTCTCATCTTCTTCTTGATTATAGTGGTTTAAGAAGCTTTATATAACATTCCAGCTGTACCAACAGCGAACGTCTTCCATATCTTTAATGCTGATGAATTTGGCGTTATTTTTTCAGATTAGGAACTAACTTGGAGCAACTGCCATTTCTGCTAGAGGTTTTACATGTCATGCCAGAAGAAGTGAGTAAACATTCTTCTACTTTCTTAATACAGTAATGCTCTAAATAATCGAATCCTTAATCACAGTGGAATTATGGGTAATTTGTCAGGATGTATATGGAAATATGGCTTGTTGCCATTCATCGGAAAGCTCTCACTGAGAGCTTTCTGATGAATGGCAACAAGCCATATTTCCGACTAAATCCTGAAAAATTACCCATAATTCTGCTATGGTTAAGGAGTCGATTATTTAGACCATTACAGTACTTTACAGACTTCAGGAAGAAAAGCTTATCTCAGGTTTTCTTTTTCCAATCTTCTGTGATACATCGCATGATGCTGTCAAAATTTGGGCTAAATCGGATATATGGGTAAAAAGATATAAACGCTCGAAAATCATGATATAGTTACACACATGGGTTTTACATACATCTATCCTCAAAGTAATTGACTTAAAAAACTGGGTAATGGCGGTATTATCAGTGGTATAATGTATCCACAGCGGTAATCGGCCATGGGTGGAGTTTATAATTCAACAGCTGAAACAATGTCGGCAACTTCAAAGTCGTGTAAGTTCACAACGTGCTACATTGTGGGTCACTCGACTGGATGATTACAATGAAGACCAATCAAGTCACATTCACAAAAAGTGCAGTGATTTCTTAGTATCATATTTACTGTTGTGATTGTGACATTTCTGTTTGAAATATTGCTTTTAATTGCTTTAAATCCAGGATTCATCTCGGTTTTGATGCGGTAATCTTTATGCGGTGTTGGTGGTTACCGCAGTATTAATAGGGTGATACCACATATAGGCGGTCAATTTCTTTTAAGGATAGCTGTATATAGATTGATAATCGGAGTACACAGCCATGTTTGGTGTTCTCACCATGTTTTAATAATTGTTTGTTTTATGTTGCAGATTAATAGCCGCTCATTGAGGCTTGGTGCAAATAGGAGAAATGAACTTGTGGAAGAATTCAAAAGTTGCTCTGCAATAATACTTCAACTCCTTGTAAGTTCAATATTGTATTAACACCGGGATTGTCAACCCAAAATAAGCCAAAATCTAAACATAAACATAGATAACCCTGTAAAATGATAAACATGATCGGGAGCTGCACTGGTGCAGGATTAAAGATCCTCTGTGCCAGTGCATTCTCTTATATATGTATATATATACAACAGAATGCACTGGCTTTCAAGGACAAGGTAAATATTGTTAGACGATTGTATTCTCTTATATATATATATATATATATAAGAATGCATTGGCACATGGTTTTCGCAAAATTTCAGGAAGCTCCAGTCATAAATGGGTTAACCCTTTCTTTTCATAACTCTTTCTATACTAAATGGATTCACCCATTCAGTTATAAAAGTATACATTGGAATGGTCTATTAACCCCATTCTATGATAAATAGCATATATTATTCATCTGCTGGCATGTTCAGGAAATGAATGCAGAGGACAGATAGTAGAAAGTATCCTATTCCTTGGTGTGGAAAAGTTCAGATAATACAGTAATGCCCTAAATAATCGACTCCTTAACCACAGCAGAATTATGGGTAATTTTTCAGGATTTAGTCGGAAATATGGCTTGTTGCCATTCATCAGAAAGCTCTCAATGAGAGCTTTCCGATGAATGGCAACAAGCCATATTTCTGACTAAATCCTGAAAAATTACCCATAATTCTGCTGTGGTTAAGGAGTTGATTATTTAGGGCAATACTGTTCAACAAACAACCTATAGGGATAACTATAAATGAGTATTTAGTAAAGAGATTATTATTCATTTGGAGGGGTTTTCAGGAACAGTAAGCCGATGGCAGATTATACAAGTACTGAAGGAGGCCTATTGGATGGACTGACCTTCCCAAGAGATGGGGGCGATTGCTCTCGCACCCGCACTCACTCATCATTTTCAATTCATTGCTGCTAAAAGTTGCACTCATCCCTCTTGTCAAAATGCTTATATATTTTGAACTTTTATTTGTTACTAGCTGGGGTACCCGGCGTTGCTTGGATAAAGAAGATTGGAAACAAATTGAAGTGTTTTGACATGAATTTACTCAATTTCAAAGAGCTTCTTTGTACACCACATTGGTGGTCTTCCCTTCTGCTGCATGATGAATAAGTTTTGTGATGATCCAACCATCGGGCACCCAACGTAGAACTGGTAATGTGAGTCATGATATGGTATGGATAAAGGGCTTATGCTATTCGAGGCGATGTGCGACATTGAGTGAGGTTTCTGTATATTAACAATAAAGAGCGTTCCCGGTTCATCTATTCCTGATATGGTATGAATAAAGAGTGTTCTGCTCACTCATGTGCAGCAACTTGTTAACAACATTCCGTTTTTAACCCTTTACCCAACAAACCGGCCAAATAAAGCTTCAACAGCCTAAAATATCTTCGGTCTGTCTCAATAGAACCATACAAATATGGATATCATTGGAACCGGCTCCTTGACCACATTGTGATAGTTACAGTTAGCCCTGTGCCAAGGCATTCTCTTATATATGCGAGTCGACCATAGGTCGCCTCGCATATATAAGAGAATGCATTGGCCTAAAAAAAATCTTTTTTTTAACACTTTTTACCATTTTTTCTTACATTCTTTAACAATTTTATAATTTTTAATGTGTTAAGCCAATGCATTCTCTTATATATGCGAGGCGACCTATGGTCGACTAGCATATATAAGAGAATGCATTGGCACAGGGCCGTTCTGTTGGGTAAAGGGTTAAGATATCTGATGTCAACGGGACCTATCTAATAAGATTCTCCAGATAAAGTTACCCTTATAAACAAATAATCAGCTCAGAGCAGGCCTGCAGGTTTCTAAATTAGGTGTAACATATTTTTCGTTCACCTGGTTTGTGCTTAGGTAACCCATACCATACATGTAGGTTAGCAGGAGAGTTACCCAAACTGTTATAATCACGACAATTGGTATTATTAACTACAGATGGGCAACTCATTGGAGTACCATAATAAATTTGAATATCTCATTTTGGGACTTGTTGAGTAAAAATTAAGGTGAGAATTAGTTATCGCGAGACCTGCATTTATAAAACTTTGGCACAACCTGTTTTTCGTTCGTGGCATTTTCATTTTAGATAACTTCCAGGCGAATTGAATGGTCGTTCGCCTCAAATTTGCAGGCCTGCCAAGGGTCCAGCCATTTGGTCGCTTATAGCCAGACAAACGAACAAACAGAATTGGGCTTTATTAGTATAGATTTAAACATGTAAACACAGGTCACTTTAAGAAAGTGTAACTGGGCATAGCTTTTCAGAAAAACCCAACAATATTTCACCCGTCTTCTGAATTTCTGAAGCAATTAAATGCCCTTGCTGTGTTTTCCTCATGCGGAGGACTGGAGGGAAATGTTCAGATAATAAGTTTATATGGTTGTTTGTTGAACTTATTATCTGAACATTTCATAAATGAAGTACTCGTTAATGACTATTTAAAAAGGGTTAATACTCATTATTACCACTTTAGAGGAGGTTCTCTAGTAGATTAACAGCATTTTACCCGTACGATAAGATTCCATAATTTTGAGGCGAAGTTGACCGGTAGCGGGCAGCGGGCGTCAATGAAGCTTTATTTTCATTAACGCCGCCATCCGCCTCCGGTTAAGTCACCGATCACGTGACCACACAAGGACGGACTGGTAATAATAGTAATGACATGATTTTGTCCGGTGTCATGGTTTATTAACGGCCCTCCAGTAATGATTAACAGCCCTCGGGCATATTGGCGGCCCAAGACATATCGGGCTGTTAATCATTCCTATCAGGCCGTTAATAAACCATAACGCCTTCAAAAATAATGTTATTGGTATATTAACGTGTGTAGTTCACTTATTGGACATATTATCTGAACATTTCCCACCATTGAATAGGATCCTTCTGCTCTTGTATTATCTATCGTCAACCTATATTTCCTTAACATCGATCTAAATGAATAATAGGCCATTATCAGGTTTTTTGAAATTGAATGGGAGAATCCATTTAGTAAAGAAATGATTATAGGATGCCATTGCTCAATTATCTTAGTCAACTCAGTCGAGAAGAACATTATTCATGGTATAATTCCTTGTTTGTTTTCAGAGTGCTACGTGTGATAATTTCCATGACGACCACAAGGTTCGATGTCAGGTGTATAGGTGCCTTGGAAGCTGGTTCAATGTGGGAGCGATTCCAGAAGAGAATATAATGAAGACCAACCTCTTAACTCTACCTTTCCAATCACTGGTAGGTTTAGTTATAATTATACCACCAACCAAAAGATTACATGCATCCGTCCGTCCGTCAGTGCGTCCGTCCATGCGCTCATATATCTCAAACATGGGTTATCGGATCTTGATGAAATTTGGTATGCAGGTTTGGCATCTTTCATTAATATACTCCCAGATTGATACAGTTAGCTCCCTCGGCTTTTAATGTACACCGGGTCAATTGAGTTATGTCCCGAAAGACATTTCTTCAAAATGGCAACCTTGATATTTTCGAAGATAAATGTTTTTCATGGGGTTTTTAATTTTGTTGTTATGTATCGACAACCATGAAAACCACACCGCCACAAAAAAGGTACTTTTACAGTCTCTAGAATTGTACCACAAAACAATGTTAATATATCCATTGGAACACAGGCTACTGACCAATCAGGACAATCCTTTTATGCAGGTTTAGGTAAGGTCATATTATAATTTATTACAAATTTAGCCTCGAATTATAAGGATTTCTCAGTGAATTAAAAGTAATGTCACACCTGTGAATTATGTTCCCAGTGAGAGCGCGCGATCAGCTGATCAGGGACGATGTTGTCACATATTCTATTACATGATCCGACCCTTATTCCATTTAATAAACCCATTCTATAAATTGTGATATTAAACATTCGTTTAATAACAGGAAATAGTGCCAGGGCCCAGGTGACCTTTGACTTGCGGTTTGTCGTCTGTTAACATCCCGTGCGCTACGGCTCAAAATACTATGGCTTCCAATATTTTTCCAACAAATTATCATGAATGAAGAGTTTGAAAAGTTATCTCATTCAATATACGCCATTAAATGCACCAAAGAGTCTTTATTTATCTGGGACTATTTCTTTACGCGTGCAAACAACGGATAGTTACGTGAAACGTCATCGCATGCCTTACAGAAGCCAATGTTAGTTTCGCGTCCCATTTGTTGATTTTTTGGATTATGTAATAAATAGAATCTACAACTGCGCCCCAAGTTTTAGCAGATATTACAAAAACTCGTTTTGTAAATTAGGTCTGGACCTCGCCAAAGGCTCGATCCAGACCTAATTACTGGACTCGTTTTGTAAATTCTGCTATAAACTAGGGACTCGTTGTAGATCCTCTATATCTTTCGAGTTAGCTCCTTTTAGTGGTGGAAGGTGTGTAATAAACAGAATAATAAACTGGTTTTTGATTACGTGACACAAATCACTTGGTGAGCCAGTCCAATTGGCCCAGTTCCCCTCATAATTATTTCTCCTAATCATCGAAACCAATTGATTACTCTCTATTTTACTCATTATTTCTTCTTTTGTCCTGACAGAGTCAGCCTGAGTGTCCATCCATGCTACATGAGGCAGCCAGTGACTGCGTTTGTAATGCTCTGTATTGTGTCGAGGTAAGTAAAGTTGTCCATCCATGCTACATGAGGCAGCCAGTGACTGCGTTTGTAATGCTCTGTATTGTGTCGAGGTAAGTAAAGTTGTCCATCCATGCTACATGAGGCAGCCAGTGACTGCGTTTGTAATGCTCTGTATTGTGTCGAGGTAAGTAAAGTTGTCCATCCATGCTACATGAGGCAGCCAGTGACTGCGTTTGTAATGCTCTGTATTGTGTCGAGGTAAGTAAAGTTGTCCATCCATGCTACATGAGGCAGCCAGTGACTGCGTTTGTAATGCTCTGTATTGTGTCGAGGTAAGTAAAGTTGTCCATCCATGCTACATGAGGCAGCCAGTGACTGCGTTTGTAATGCTCTGTATTGTGTCGAGGTAAATAAAGTTGTTCAGTTTAGTGATATACGTCTTAGTGTTTTTAATCCTTTGTATACTGAATGCTCATTGATGAGTAGTTCCCTTAAGAAATGTTCATATAAATAGTTCAATAGGTCATTTGCTGAACTTATTATCTGATGAATTTTGCATGACAACTTATAATTTGAGTTATGGCAGCCAACGTCCTTTCACGCTACATGACAAGTTATTTGTTCGTAGGATGTGATGGCAGCCAGCGTCCTATCATGATATATGACAAGTTATTTATTTTGTAGGATGTCATGGCAGCGAGCGTCCTATCGCATACACTGTTTCAGAGTGTGGTCTCATTGGTCGATATGTATCATCTGGCTGTTGCTCAAGAGGATTTCGACAAGTATGTATACACTACTTCCATACAAGCCTGCAAATTGTGTACCTGTAATTTGCAGAATGAGCTCCCCAAAGGGTGAATTTAGTGATGATACCCTGCACAGCGGGCTAGCATCACCAAATTTACCCTCTGGGGATTATTAGTTTTGGACGTTTCGCACTATAGTACAAAATATTTTGTCTGAAGTTCATTGTCGATCACATGCTAAAGGCAGGTGATTAGTGTTAATGAGTGTAAGCCGTGGTCGGGCTTACTGAGTGAAATAATGTTCTGGGCCACTTTAGCCGATCTGGTCTCGCAAGGTGCACGTATCAAATTAAAATTAAAAGAATATGTGGATATTTCAAATAAATTGAGCTCACGTATATGTCTTTGTACGAAGGTCGTGTATACAAAGCAGAGCATTTTGAACAGACATTTCCATCATGAGTAGTCATCATATATTATAAGCAACAGTTATAATATGTCCGTTCGATAAATGACCGAGGTGTATATATTTTATTATGTAGATTTTTCTACATTTTTGAATTTAGTGTATTGCAGGAATTAAATTATTACGAATTTAACAAATCTTATCACGTAGGATGCATAGTAATCATGTTTATATACGCATATAATGTAACGTTGATCAATAGTATATGTATGATGTACTCCATGTATGCAGGCATGAGTATTCAAAGCTTTCAGAGTTGTTTTCTTCACAGAGTGGTTTTATCTCTGTTTTTATGCCTGAATGCCTTCTGTAAACGGCTGTCCGTTCAATCAAGTTTTGTGAGAATCTTGAATTGAGACTATATTTACCAACTGGGTATACTGTATTAACACATAAGAGAGTATGAGGTTAATAGCTATTGGCACGGGCATGAAAAGGATTCTGCCATGAAGCTAATATAACAAAAACATTTTCGTCGTGAATTTCCTTAGCTAAAAGCATAATTTTGTGTCCAACAGCCATTGCTGGAATACCTATTTACACCTTGTCACCAATAAAGCCAGCGGCTATATGCAAAAAATCCATTGTGTTTGTACTTAGTCTAGAGCAGACCTCATTCTGCTTACACCTCATCTTCTGTGTAGAATCTATAATTCTTAATTTAACATTGTTTTTAGTTACTTTTTATAAGCCCATTTGAAAAAACGGTCGTATTATGTAAATGAGTTGTCCGTCCGCCCGTTGTCTGTCTGTCCGCTTTGGTTCTGGATGATAACTTTAGATTGAATCCAGTGAACTGAACCAAATTTGGTACGTTAGTTTACCACACCAAAATACATATCAAGTTGGAATATGGGTTTCGTCCGCATGATTTTGACTGAGTTATGCCCCTTTTTCAACTTAGATTTTACCTGATTTGCAGTATATGGATGATAACTTTAGATTGATTCGAGTGAACTGAACCAAATTTGGTATATTAGTTTACCACCCCAAAATACAGATCAAGTTCGAATATGAGTTTCGTCCACATGATTTTGACTGAGTTATGTCCCTTTTTCGTCTTTGATTTTACCTGATTTGCGGTCTCCGGATGATAAATTTAGATTGAATCAAGTGAACTGAACCAAATTTGGTATATTAGTTTACCATCCCAAAATACTGATCAAGTTCGAATATGGGTTTTGTCCGCATGATTTTGACTGAGTTATGCCCCTTTTCGACTTATATTTTACCTGATATGCAGTTTCCAGATGATAACTTTTGATCGAATTGAGTGAACAGAACCAAATCTGGTATACAGATCAAGTTCAAATATTGGTTCTGTCTACATGCTCCACTCTACTCCAGAAATGGGCGTATTATGCCACGCCCCGACGGCATGCTTTTGTTTTCTTCTGGGAAATTTCTATATCCCCAACTTGCAGAAGATAAAATGCATAATTGAAATGACTATTAAATGGGTGAACATCACCAAATTCAACTGGGGAACTTCAATCTGATCCTAGGTCTCCCATAGCAGTTGAGGCCTAAGCAGAATGAGGTTCCCAGAGGGTAAATTTGGTGACTAGCTGACTGTGCAGGATAGCACCACTAAATTCACCCTCTGGGGACCTCATTCTGCAAATGACTAGATGCTATTTGCAGGCTTGATTGACAAGTAGTTCCCTAGGAAATGTTCAGACAATAACTTCAACAAACGAGCGTATATTGGAAAAATTATCTGAACATTTCTCACCAAGGAATAGAAATTCTTCAGCACTTGTATTATCTTTTTGTCATACTGTCGTCTGCTAGTTTATCCCAAACACCCCTCCAAATGAATAATAGAACATTCCTATGTATAATTTTATAACCAGGTGGGACAATATATTTAGCACAGAAAGGGTTAATTGAACTTAGGTGGAGTATACCTCGTAGTGAAGATGGATGTGAAATGTATTTTTTAATTTTTCAGAGTGATGAACTATTGTCGAATATTCTCTGACATGGCTGAGTCATTTCTGCCAGTTATCATCGCCACACCTCATCAGGTAAGCCATGCCTCATCAGGTAAGCCACGCCTCATCAAGTAAGCCACGCCTAATCAGGTAAGCCACGCCTCATCTCTGGAACTAACTGTTATCATTGCCATACCGCATCTGGTAATCAACGCCTCATCAGGTAAGCCACGCCTCATCAGGTAAGCCACGCTTCATCAGGTTAGCCACACCTCATCAGGTAAGCCACGCCTCATCAGGTAAGCCACGCCTCATCAGGTAAGCCACGCCTCATCAGGTAAGCCACGCCTCATCAGGTAAGCCACGCCTCATCAGGTAAGCCACGCCTCATCAGGTAAGCCACGCATCATCAGGTAAGCCACGCCTCATCAGGTAAGCCACGCTTCATCAGGTTAGCCACACCTCATCAGGTAAGCCACGCCTCATCAGGTAAGCCACGCCTCATCAGGTAAGCCACGCCTCATCAGGTAAGCCACGTCTCATCAGGTAAGCCACGCCTCATCAGGTAAGCCACGCCTCATCAGGTAATCAACGCCTCATCAGGTAAGCCACGCCTCATCAGGTAAGCCACGCCTCATCAGGTTAGCCACACCTCATCAGGTAATCAACGTCTCATCAGGTAATCAACGCCTCATCAGGTAATCAACGTCTCATCAGGTAATCAACGCCTCATCAGGTAATCAACGCCTCATCAGGTAAGCCACGTCTCATCAGGTTAGCCACACCTCATCAGTAGAACTAACTGTTATCATTGCCACACCTCATTAGGTGTGACTTCAGTGGAACTAACTGTATTATACTTGGCCCCTGCGTATACTTGGTTTTTGATTGAATCAAATTTCTAATCAAACAGTTCTCGAAAATTATTCGAAAATGAATTGAATATTGAACAATCTTGGTTGCTGAATTTATTACATTGTTATCATATCACTTATTTTCTCTTTTATTTGTTTTGCAGGGACTTGGCGATTTCCATAGCTTGGATTTACTTTTAACCTGTGTTGGACACCATTCATATGAGGTATGAGTATTCTAACTCACATTCACTACATTAAATGGGAATAAAATAAAGTAACACCATTTAAGACTCATTTGAGTTTTTAAAAAACACGAGCTTTCGGCTATCTAGTAGCCTTTATCAAGTATGAATTGAACAAACAGTGAAAAGTCATTGACGTTGAAAGTGTCCATCACGATGACGTTCATAACAAGAGTGACGGAAAGCAACTACGTTGCGGCTGCTCCCGAGCGCCGATTTCCCCGGAAATTATGCAGTACAGTGTAATGTGAGAGAAAACCATAGTCCCTGTTTAACCCTTTCCGGATGGTATCCACGTAGGTTATTAATTTCAACCCTACTGTTTTCCTTGCTCTCAGTCGTTTCAATCCTCCTCTGAGAACTCTGACCTCGAGGTCTTCCTCTGAATGGTGAGAAGAGTTAAAATGTTCTCCCCCAGGCACGAATATATTTTCTGATGTTATGTCATGCCGGTGTCCATTCATGCGGCATCTGAGGGTTTGGCCCGTCTCTCCGATGTAGATATTAAAGCCCGGGACACTGTCTGCACGTGTAGAGTATAAACAACACCTTCAGAGCTGCACGAGAAATACCCACTCGGTGTGATAGATTTCCCTGTACTGTTGGTCAGAGTTCCATTTGTCACAGAAGAGCATGTTGCACAATTCCATATTCCGCACGGGTATGTTCCGTTTTGTTGGTTGTTATGCAAGTTCTGTGCTCTAACTAGACTCTTTCGGAGGTTCAGAAGTTGTCGATATGACATTAAAGGTAATTCGGGGAAAATATCACGCAGTTTGCAACATGCTCTTCTGTGACAAATGGAACTCTGACCCGAGTGAGTCTTCATGGGACGTGTCAGAAGCAGCTTTATTTATTATGAGTGCTGTTGCCAAGAACATTTTACCATCAGTTTTTAAACCTTCCAAGACTGGAGCTTTCTGACATGTTGCGAAAATCCTGTGCCAATGCATTCTCTTATATATGGGAGTCTCCCATAGGGAGCCTCGCATATATAAGAGAATAAATTTGCCTAACATTATTTACCTTGATGTTGTAAGCCAGTGTATTCTGTTATATGGGAGACTTGCATATATAAGATAATGCGTGGCGCAGGAGCTTTAATGCGGCACAGTGCAGCTCTCGTCATGATAAGGTTAAGGGGGGTAAATACTATATGCGTCCCACGAATTCACATCCCCATAAAATGGCCTCTTGGAGAGAAAACATGAAAAATAATGCCAACGAAATAAAAGCATTCACAGTATTGTAATTTTGTTTCAGGCTGCAGAGGTTACCTTTAATTTCTGGTATAGATTATCAGAAGAATTATATAATAAGAATAACACAGAGCTGAACGAAGTATTCAAACCATATGTTACCAGACTAATATTTGCCCTGTGCCGGCATAGTCAGATGGAAACAGATACAGTAAGTTAACCCTTTATATGATTCTAGTAAATGAACAATGTATTTAAACCATACATTACCAGACTAATATTTGCCCTGTGTTGGCATAGTCAGATTGATACTGATACAGTAAGTTAATCCTTTTATATACTACCAGTAATTGCAGTAAATGAATGATGTATTCAAACCATACGTTACCAGACCAATATTTTTCCTATGTCGGCATAATCAGATAGATACTGATACAGTAAGTTATTGGATTTTCGTTAGTTTAATGTTGATAGTTGCATCTCGAATCGAGTAGTAAATATTTATAATTGAGCATAGTTCAGACGATGTTTTCTATGGAGAGGTACAGTCAATTCGCTTGAGATTTTCGGCGATATTAGTAGAATGCTACATTCCTCCAGTTGACATAGCATCTGTATACTATTAAGTTTTCAGTTTTATGCACCTGAACAAGACTTGTTCAACAAGTCCATACTATGTTTTTAATTAAACAATACAAGCGCCTGAGAAAAAAATTGTCATTGAACTAACGAAAATGCATTTAATAAAACTGATACCTACGTGTGTACCTCGCTGCAAGCTGCTGATGGAAAATCGGTATTTTACTTACATTTTCTATGGGATAACTACTCATCAATGATGGTTTAGTATAGAAAGGGTTAAACTAATTATCTGAACATTTACTATGGATAACTACTCATCAATGATGCTTTAGTATAGAGAGGGCTAAAGTTATTATCTGAACATTTAATATGGGATAACCACTCATCAATGATGCTTTAGTATAGAAAGGGTTAAACTTATTATCTGAACATTTCCTATGGTGTAGCAACTCCTCAATGATGCTTTAGTATAGAGAGGGTTAAACTTATTATCTGAACATTTCCTATGGGATAACTACTTGTCAATGGTTCTTCAGTTTAGAAGGGGTTAAACTTATTATCTGAACATTTCATATGGGATAACTACTCATCAATGATGTGTTGGTATGGAAATGGTTAAACTTATTATCTGAACACTTCCTATGGATAACTACTCAACAATGATGCTTTAGTAAAGAAAGGATTAAACTTATTATCTGAACATTTCCTATGCGATAACTACTCGTCGATGATGCATTAGTAAAGAAAGGGTTAAACTTATTATTTGAACATTTTCTATGGGATAACTACTCATCATTGATGCTTTAGTATAGAGAGGGTTAAACTTATTGCTGAACATTTCTGGTGCTGGGACGGTTGTCTGGATATCCGGTTATGATTTGGTTATGCGTGTCAACCGGTTGGAGGAGGCCACAACCGGATAACCGCACTATTGATAACAATCATACTATCATCGTAGTACTGCGTGTAAATGTTGCCGAAATCATTTACGGAAGTTTATGTAACTAGAGTAAGTTATAAGATGCGATTTGGACAGTTGATTGTGTAATCATATACCCCACAACACATGCCCATTTGATCACCGGCAGCTTTTCTAGACATGAAACCAACAACTACACTCTGTGTCAGTCTGCGAATCACTTGCTACACATTCGATGCCAATTTCCTTCGGAGGCCTTACATGAAAGGTTGCGAGTCCATGACGTTCCGGCTGCACGTGCACCATGGCATATATCAAAGCAATCAAGTCTAGACTTTTACTACGTCATCAATAGTCTGTCTGTTTTGTTGAAACTGTCCCCCCTTTGTCATTATCATTACTTAACTTTATTTCCTAAATACTGGCTGGAGCTTGTGTAATGAATCACGACGATTTAATTTTGTTTGAATTTGTTTATTAAATAATTGAAGTAACATCATGAAGTCACTGTCATTAGGACATACCTACCTATACCCAAACACTAGTAAACATTACTAAACAACAGTATACCTACCTTCAGTACCTTGTAGTATAACATGTTTCAGCTAATCATGCCCGGGATATACACGAGGAAGGAACTATATTTCGTCGCGGAATGTTTTGCAAACAAGCGTTGTTTATGTGGAACTCCCGTAAACATCAATATACTAGCGACCACAAGCAATTGCTCTATCACAAATCATCAGGAAGTGGGAATTATTGTGCACTACTAATATATATTATATTTTAGTTTGTTTGGGCTCAAAACTTAATTAATTTATACACATATACCACTATTTGATCGCCGTAACGGGACCGCATTGTACGACCAAGACATCGTTTCTGATCGTATGTATATCGACGTTTCCGGGACGCGTAATCAACACTTGTTTTGCGATATAGTGACCAGTGTATTCAATCTCGTACTTAGGGTAATGATGGTCGTGGTTATCCGGTTGTGATTAGGTTAATGCCCGCGGTTAACCGGCTAGGAAAAAAACCCAACCGTCCCAGCACTAAACATTTTCTATGGGATAACTACTCGTCAATGATGCTTTAGTATAGAGAGGGTTAAACATTTTATGTTAACATTTTCTATGGGATAACTACTCATCAATGATGCTTTAGTACAGAGAGGGTTAAACTTATTATCTGAACATTTACTATGGATAACTACTCATCAATGATGCTTTAGTATAGAAAGGATTAAACTTATTATCTGAACATTTCCTATGCGTTAACTACTCATCGATAATGCGTTAGTATGGAAAGGGTTAAACTTATTATCTGAACATTTTCTATGGAATAACTACTCATCAATGATGGTTTAGTATAGAAAGGGTTAAACTAATTATCTGAACATTTACTATGGATAACTACTCATCAATGATGATGGTGACCAGTGTATTCAATCTCGTACTTAGGGTAATGATGGTCGTGGTTATCCGGTTGTGATTAGGTTAATGCCCGCGGTTAACCGGCTAGGAAAAAAACCCAACCGTCCCAGCACTAAACATTTTCTATGGAATAACTACTGATGCTTTGGTATAGAAAGGGTCAAACTTATTATCTGAACATTTCCTATGGGATAACTACTCATCAACGATGCTTTAGTATAGAATGTGTTAATAAGGTAACTACTCACCAGCGATGCTTTAGTATAGATGGGTTAATAAGGTAACTACTCACCAGTGATGCTTTAGTATAGATGGGTTAATAAGGTAACTACTCGTCAATGATGCTTTAGTATAGAGAGGGTTAAAACAGAATTTCTACATTGTTTTTGCAGGATTCTACAGAAGACACCAGTGATTTTACAGAATTCAGGAAGCGAGTCACAGAATTAGTTAAAGATGTTGTTTTTATTGTTGGTTCGTCTTCATGTTTTAAACAGGTACTGCTTTAAATTGCCCTTTTCATGTTTTAAACAGGTACTGCTTTAAACTGCCCTTTTCATGTTTTAAACAGGCACTGCTTTAAATTGCCCTTTTCATATTTTAAACAGGTACTGTTTTAAATTGCCCTTTTCATGTTTTAAACATGTACTGCTTTAAATTGTTGTCTTCATGTTTTAAACAGTACTGCTTTAAATTGGAATTGTAATATATCCATATATAATTTATGAATAATTCTTAAATGAACATTCCTCTGGGGACCTCATTCTGCATGACCTTTTTATAAAACCCAATTTCAAATTTTTATCCATTTTTTATACTTGTGACCCTGTCAGAAAACAAATAGCTAGCAATCTGTTGCAATTTATGATTATTCTAGCCATGTTGTTTGATTTCTTTAAACTTTTCAAATTGTTTTATCTTCAGATGTATGAAATTCTACAGAATCAACCGAGTGGGTCTTCATGGGACGTGTCAGAAGCAGCTTTATTTATTATGAGTGCTGTTGCCAAGAACATTTTACCGTAAGTTTTTAAACCTTCCATGACTGGAGCTTCCTGGAATTTTGCGAAAATTCTGTGCCAATGCATTCTATTATATATGCAAGTCTCACATAGGGAGTCTCACATATATAAGAGAATGCATAGGCCTAACAATAGTTACACTGACCTTGTAATAGGGTTCTGTGAATATTCAATTCGATTTCGAGTCTAAATTTCCAACTCGAAATTTCGAATAGACACTGACGAAAATATTAGGCTGTTTACGGACAAGTACACATGTGGATCTTAGCTGTTTCTGTGCCATTTAATTCCAAAAAATTATGAATATATGCAGCTTATAATTCTTATTGTACATCGCGAATGTTCGTATCCTATTAAATATAAGTATAGCCAGTAATTAGCCACTATAGGACGACTAAACATTTCTGAATTCTAGCTTCGAACATGGGAGTCAAAAGCTCGGAATTTGCCCATGGACCGACGACTCGCGTCAATTATAATAGCTATGAGACTGAGCAACCGCTAGCATCATCCGCCAACTATCTGTCTCAGATAGTCTCAGGCTAGCATCACCAAAATCACCCTCTGGGGACCTCATTCTGCTTACACCTCAGCAGAATGAGGTTCCCAGAGGGTGAATTTGGTGATGCTAGCCCGCTATGCGGGGTATCATCACTAAATTCACCCTCTGGGGACCTCATTCTGCAAATGACAGACACCCTATTTCAAGGCTTGAAGCTCACATCGACTTGATTAACCCTTTACCCAACAAACCGACCAAAACCGGCCAAATAAAGCTTCAACAGCCTAAAATATCTTCGGTCTGTCTCAATAAAACCATACAAATATGGATATCATTGGAACCGACTCCTTGACCACATTGTGATGGTTACAGTTATACCCTGTGCCAATGCATTCTCTTATATATGCGAGTCGACCATAGGTCGCCTCGCATATATAAGAGAATGCATTGGCCTAAAAAAAAGTCTCTTTTAACCATTTTTTCTTACATTCTTTAACAATTTTATAATTTTTAATGTGTTAAGCCAATGCATTCTCTTATATATGCGAGGCGACCTATGGTCGACTCGCATATATAAGAGAATGCATTGGCACAGGGCCCTTCTGTTGGGTAAAGGGTTAATGAGATTAATATTATTCACCATAAGGTGTCTCACCTGTTCGTGCCCTCTGTATATAATAAGATTAATATTATTCACCATAAGGTGTCTGACCTGTTCGTGCCCTCTGTATATAATAAGATTAATATTATTCACCATAAGGTGTCTGACCTGTTCGTGCCCTCTGGATATATAGAGATTAATATTATTCACCATAAGGTGTCTCACCTGTTCGTGCCCTCTGGATATATAGAGATTAATATTATTCACCATAAGGTGTCTCACCTGTTCGTGCCCTCTGGATATATAGAGATTAATATTATTCACCATAAGGTGTCTCACCTGTTCATGCCCTCTGGATATATAGAGATTAATATTATTCACCATAAGGTGTCTCACCTGTTCGTGCCTTCTGGATATATAGAGATTAATATTATTCACCATAAGGTGTCTCACCTGTTCGTGCCCTCTGGATATATAGAGATTAATATTATTCACCATAAGGTGTCTGACCTGTTCGTGCCCTCTGGATATATAGAGATTAATATTATTCACCATAAGATGTCTCACCTGTTCGTGCCCTCTGGATATATAGAGATTAATATTATTCACCATAAGGTGTCTCACCTGTTCGTGCCCTCTGGATATATAGAGATTAATATTATTCACCATAAGGTGTCTCACCTGTTCGTGCCCTCTGGATATATAGAGATTAATATTATTCACCATAAGGTGTCTCACCTGTTCGTGCCCTCTGGATATATAGAGATTAATATTATTCACCATAAGGTGTCTCACCTGTTCGTGCCTTCTGGATGTATTGTCCTTAGTAGGAACATCCAGTTATATTCTGTGTTTAGCTGGTGACGAGATTGATGGTCTCGATATATGGGTCAGTATGTCAGACTGTATGACACGGTATGATAGGTCACATTTGTTTTGTTCTCCTTCATATCTGGTGGCTTCGTATAAAGGTAATTTGGGGGATATTGATCTTCACCCTCCATATTTATGTAGTGATGAGCCGATTGTCAAATAGAGCCTTGCGCCGATTATTTGAGATCATAATCAGCCGATTTCGGGGCCCATTCCGATTATTGTAATAATTATACCAAAATATGTTATATGTGTTATATACTACTTCGATTTGGAAGCAACAACATCAGTAATATACCAGTATACATAAGTATACGTTTGGGTAAATATAATGGTAGGTACGGGTGGACTTGTGAACGAATTCCTGCGTCCTGACAACTAATGCACATGTTATATTATGCTCAATTTACCGTAGATTTCTGTCTATAAGTCACTACTTGTTGACCCAGTATTTCTCCTCAAAATGTGCAAGCGCCTTGTACAACTGTAAGTCAATAGGGGGTCATGGGCTAGCATCATGGTCCAGTGGTTAGCGCGTTGGACTTGTCTTCGCTGTCAACACAGCGAGGTGAGTTCGCGGCTGGCTGGTGGTCTGTTATGAGTTTCCACACAGCAGTGGCTTGGCCGACTTGAGCGATGTGCAATTGTTGGATTGTACACTGTTTGAATCTCGCGCCAAGTTGTGACCCTTGAGCAAGGTCGCTCGTACTGTGTCTGCTTTGCACCACCCATGCATTACAAGGGTACCTGATAATGAGCAGTGAAAGATCTTGTCAGTATGCTAGCCATATGGTATCCTAGCATACTCCCGGCTGTACCTCCCCCTGTCCCCGGGGAGCAGTAGAATGGTTACTGAATGTTCAGGCTCATCAGGGTAATAATTGTAAAAACTTTGAGCGCTTTGGGCCTCATGGGAAAGGCGCTTTACAAATGCTATACATTATTATCACTAAATTCACCCTCTGGGGACCTCATTCTGCAAATGTCAGACACAAGCCTTCAAATAGCGTGTCTGTCATTTGCAGAATGAGGTTACCCAGAGGGTGAATTTAGTGACGCTATCCCGCATAGTGGGCTAGCATCACTAAATTCACCCTCTGGGGACCTCATTCTGCTTAGGCCCTCAATTGCTATGGTAGATCTAGGATCAGATTGAAGTTCCCCAGTTGAAGTTGGTGAAGATCACCCATTGGGCACCTCGATTATTGATTTTACATTCTGCAAATTAGGGGATATAGAAACTTCCCAGATGGGAAAACGTAAATAAAAACAATGTTAATTTGATACCATAGATACTTCCCAGAAGATGAGGCCTAAGCAGAATGAGGTTCCCAGAGGGTGAATTTGGTGATGCTAGCCCGCTGTGTAGGATAGCATCACTAAATTCACCCTCTGGGGACCTCATTCTGCAAATGACAGACACACTATTTGCAGGCTTGGTCAGACACACTGTTTGAAGGCTTTCTTGTGGTGTATTTTCAGTGAAGAGAAGGAGATTGTGCCGCAGGTTGTTGTTTTTGTGATACCCATAAACATATGAGCAGAGGGATGCTCGTATCCCGGTTCCACAGTAGAGGCACCCCTGTCTTGGATTCCGGTAGTGGAACATCACTAATGGTATCCAGAGCAGTCTACCTTGCGGCAGTTTACAAATGTCATGATAAGAGTAACAAAAACATAGAATATACCAGTCTAGACTACCAAAAGAGCCCCATTTATAATACCCTTGTAGTGAGTAAGTACACCATTATAATCAGCATGGCGAGCTAGCATCACTAAATTCACCCTCTGGGGACCTCATTCTGCAAATGTCAGACACACTATTTGCAGGCTTGGTCAGACACACTATTTGCAGGCTTGGTCAGACACACTATTTGAAGGCTTTGTTGTGGTGTATTTTCAGTGAAGAGAAGGAGATTGTGCCTCAGGTTGTTGAGGCTATTCTCATGCAGAAGGCCAACTGTCACATTCTCGTCAAAAACTCAAGTATAACGTTACTCGGTGAACTCAGTGAATGGATAGACCTACATCCTGATATACTCGGTAAGTATTCTCATAGTTTAAAGGATCTCAAACCGATCAGACGGTCCCCATACCATCAAGATACAACAACAACAACAATATTTCTACAAAATATGCTTTAGTTATCAGAATCGATTTAGTGCAATAAAATAATGCTAACCACTGTCAACTATGGTATTAAATTTCCCAAAACTTGTTATTTATCAACATTTTGTTCAACAAAATATGGCCGTATTATCACTAAAGTATCACAAAATTTGACCCTATTACCACTTGATTTTTGAGTTATCCATCTTCATCCGTAATTTTGTCCGAGACCCTCAGTTTGACCACGTGTTTCTAGGCCACATATTATTACACATCTCGAGAAATAACAAACTTCAAAAATAGTTATCTGATCACTCTGAGCTTTGATGGGTGGGTTCCTTGACTGGAATCAAATATTTTTTACCCCCGAAGCCATAGAAATGGTAATTTAGGAGCATCTGATCGGATTGAGTACCTTTAATAACAGGTTGTTGAGACAATTCTCATGCGAATTCTCATGTAGCAGCTCACATCTTGCAATTGGGTTTACAGATCACTGAGCTGGCTTCAACATGTCTCTAAACTATAATATTATTAACTATATTATTATTTTACTTTCAGATGCCATCTTACAATTTCTCCTATCGGGTTTGCAGCACACTGAGCTGGCTTCAGTGTCTGCTACCTCTCTACAGAACATTGCTACACAATGTCGAGATCACATGATCCAACATTTTGATGGTCTTCTTCAAATAACAAAAGCAATGGATACCTTCAATCTATCAAAAGAAGCAGCCATTGGTTTACTAAAAGGTATAAAATAATTCTAACACTGTAAAAGCCCATATTCAAGCATTCTGAAACAACAATATACAGTTTTATTGGTCAAGTTTTTCAAAATCACGACCTATATTTTAGCAAGGTTGGGCGTTGGGCGGGCATGTTCAGACAGTGATAGCTTCAACAAATATCAACTGATTTTGTTGATATCTGATATATGAGACTTGCTCAACAATGTCTTGATCAAGTTAAAAAACAGGCCAGTTCCTCCTACTTTGGGCAGAGTAATAGCCTTCATTAGTTTATTTTCATTAATTTTGTTTGCGATAACGTGAACAAATATTAACTGATTTTGTTGATATTCGAAATATGAGACTTGCTCAACAATGTCATGATCGAGATAAAAAAAATAGCCAGTTTAAACTTACTTCGGGTAGAGTTACAGCCCTTAATTGGTTCATTTTTCGTGAATTTTGATCGCGATGACATGATAACTTGATCAAATATCAACTTATTTTGTTGATATTTAGTATATGAGACTTGCTCAACAATGTCTTGAGTGAGTTTGAAAACCGGTCAGGTCTAATTACTTTGGGCAGAGTTATGGCCCTTAATTAGTTAGTTAATTGACACCTCTATACAGCAGGCGGCAGATAAAAAGACTTCTCACATTCCAAAAAGCAAATCACGAAAAGACAGCAATAATAATACCTAATTACATAATTCATCATATATTTATTCGATCTTCATGATTAGGAATATTTCAAGAAGAACTTACTCGTGAAAAATAATAAATTGATGTCTTTTAAACTCATTTGATGGGCCAATGGCCTTTTATGAGTAACTAGCAGATTAGCCCGCCACTGGCGGGATTGGTCCCATGGCTTTGGTCGATCCATTAATTTTTGTTTTTCAAGGTAATCCCGTACAGGCACGCCGACAGCATGCTATCATATAACCAGACAAAAATATTCCCCGTCATAACAAATTTCATGTCGATGTCACCGCTGACGACCGAGATATCGCCCAAGGTCATTTGTGGGTACCCGTGTCAAGGTCATTTTTGGTCGACAAAATAACCCGACAAAAATATTTCCCGTCCCGAGTTGACCATACATAACAAATTTCACATCGATGTCACCGCTGACTACCGAGATATCGTCCAAGGTCATTTGTGGGTACCCATTTCAAGGTCAATGTCACCTCGGGCGGACAAACTGACCCGACAAAAATCTCCCCCGTCTCTTGGAACCCCTAAGTACGAAATTTCGTCTCGATATCCCCAGTTTCCTAGACTGTCAATTGAGCCGTATTTATACTTGTGTATATAAAACGGTCTTTAATAGCGACGCGTCATATACAAACGCTCATTAATTATCACGCGATTAACCCATCAATCCCCATTACGGTGGCAGTTGAAGGGTGAAGGAGTGGTCGCACAGGCTCGCGAATGGTGCGATGACACTTCCCGTGGCTTTTTACCCTTAGATAGGAAGTTTGGGCTCAATCGGTCGAGCCGTTTTTGAGTCTATAAAGGACATACATATATATGTAGGGAAGTCTTAAAATATATAGTAAACTAGCAGATTAGCCCGCCACTGGCGGGATTGGTCCCATGGCTTTGGTTGATTCATTAATTTTTGTTTTTCAAGCTAACCCCGTACGTCGCTGCCACCGCTGATGCCCGAAATATCGCCCAAGGTCATTTGCAGGGTAACCGTGTCAAGGTCATGTTGGGTGGACAAAATAACCCGACAAAAATATTTCCCCGTCCCGAGTTGACCATACATAACAAATCTCACATCGATGTCACCGCAGACTACCGAGATATCGCCCAAGGTCATTTGTGGGTACATGTTTCAAGGTCAAGGTCACCTCGGGCGGACAAACTGACCCGACGAAAATCTCCCCCGTTCCTAAGTACGAAATTTCGTCTCGATATCCCCAGTTTCCGAGACGTTCAAATGCCGTATATATTTTCACTAAAGCAGATAAACGCTCTTTAATAGCGACGCCTCATAGACAAACGCTCATTAATTATCACGCAATTAACCCATCAATCCCTATTACGGCGGCAGTTGAAGGGTGAAGGAGTGGTCGCTCAGGCTCGCGAATGGTGCGATGACATTTCCCGTGGCTTTTTAACCTTAGATAGGAAGTTTGGGCTCAATCGGTCGAGCCGTTTTCGAGTCTATGAAGGATATATTCCGTATGTCTCAAAATATATAGTAGACTAGCCGATGAGCCCGACGTTGTCCGGGCTATTCAAAAACCAAATTTCAAGTCGATAGCTCTACCCGTTTCCGAGATCTGGTCTGCGCGAAGCTGGCGTCGCACGGGCTCGGCGACCCGATAAAATTTGTATCCGGGGCAAGATACATTCACATACCAAATTTCAAGTCGATAGCTCCACCCGTTTCCGAGATCTCGTCTGCGCATGCGCGAAGCTGGCGTCGCACGGGCTCGGCGACCCGATAAAATTTGTATCCGGGGCAAGATACATTCACATAGCAAATTTCAAGTCGATAGCTCCACCCGTTTGCGAGATAACGCATTCTTTGTTTTTCAATGAGTTAATTCATGTTACCCGTCCTCCCCATCCTAAACTTCAGAGCGGACAGTCAATTTCGAGCTCTTAGATCAATTCTGCCTTTTTAGTCGAGATAATTGCATTTCGTCCGCATCCGTATTTCGGATGCATGGGGTCAGTCGTTTAGCCATGTCCATTGGAATCCGCATCCGTATTTCGGACGCATGGGGTCAGTCGTTTAGCCACGTCCATTGCAATAAAGAGCGTTGATTGTTAACACCTCCGTATAAGGTCAATATAAAGATCGTTGATGTCTTAACCACCGCAGTGCCGTTTTTTGTGACTGAGATTGGAGAACGGGTGCTCTGAGCTTCTCCAAAACGCGACCACGGTCGTTTCGGTGGGATTTTACACTTACATACAAAATTTGAGCTCAATCTGTACACGCGTTTTGGATTCCATGAAGTACCCACATACATATATACACACACACACACATATATATACGGAAGTCTCAAATTATATAGTAGATAGAATAGATGATGTAAAGGTAAATTTGTATTTCATTTTTGTGAACTTTGAACTTCATCTAATATTTGGCATGTCAGACTTCCTTAACAGTGTTGTGTATGATAGCCAGTTACAATTAATGCAATTTCAATGCAAGCCCATGTTTGTCATAACTACCGAAACTCAATCCCACATCTCTGATGCGAATCTTGTTCATGAACTGTGTCATGAAATAAGGGTAAAAATATATAGTCCACCATAAAACGAATTGTTCACTAAGTGATTGAAATTTAGTCACTTCATAGAAATGTTTGTTGTTAATCTTTTTGTGATGATAACAATTGTGCTGAAAGATTAACACATTTTTATGTTTACCCATGTAACCATAGTGTCGACGTCCGGATTGACCACTCGTCGTGCGTGCATCCGTCTGTCCGTAGACACTTTACGCATGGTGCGATAACTCGAACATTTTCTATCTGATCGGAACCAAATTTTGTATATGAATTTCTCAGCACAAAAGACAGATTTTGAATATGGGTTTGATCCGATTATTTTTTAACTGAGTTATGGCCCTTTTTCGAAAAAATATTCACTCTTAAAAAAAACAAAAAAAATTAGATTGAATTCCTAGCTCAATTAAAAAAAATAATAAAAATATTAATAAATTAATTAATTAACAAAAATATATAATAAAAAAAAATTTGTTTAAATAATAAAAAAAAAAAAAAATTAAATTAAATTAAAAAAGAAACATTGGAAAAACTAACAACATTTTAACTCGGCCAAGGGTACCCTGAGTCACCACACCAAATTTGGTTTAAATCGGTCCAAAATCTTGTGATATGTACTGGTAAATTTGTTTGGAGCGACATTAAACCCAATTCATCAATTCCATCCCATGCCTTTGGACTACTTAGTTATTGATAAGGCTATATTATTTTCTGATGTCTCTTATGCCAATGTGCAGATAAAGAAAGCTATGGTAGCTAATTTAAAAAAAAGTTTCAACAATACGCATCACATGATATTAATAGTAGACTAGAACGTCTGTGCTGCAATCACTTTACAGATGATCTGAGGTCATTATAAATGTTATTGGTTTAATAGATATGCTAGACTTTAACATAAACAATGTCTGTGATTTGTTGACAGCTCTGCTATATAATTGATATTAATGGGTCAGCAGTGAGTGTCTTATCTTGATGGCTGTTGGTAGAACTTGGTACATTACCATTGTAAACTTATATTGGACTTAACCCAAGTAGTCCATGTCCAGGTCACCTTTTCACATTTAACCCAAGGCTGTGGTGTTGGAGCATTACAGATCCTGTACCAGTGCATTCTCTTATATAAACTCTCATTTATGATTCTGATCATAGTAACTTACTATCGCCAAGGGATGGGTTAACATCTGCCGATCGTGATCGGCCTCTCATTTACTAAATACTCATTGACAAGTAGTTCCCTTAGTATTAGTATTCAACACATGTGTTCCTGGCCATCATATAACATATTTGGAATTCAACACATGTATTCCTGGCCATCATATAATATACTAGTATTAGGCATTCAACACATGTGTTCCTGGCCATCATATACTATATTAGGTATTCAACACATGTGTTCCTGGCCATCATATAATATATTTGGAATTCAACACATGTGTTCCGGGCCATCATATAATATACTAGTATTAGGTATTCAACGCATGTGTTCCTGGCCATCATATAATATATTAGTATTAGGTATTCAACACATGTGTTCCTGGCCATCATATAATATATTAGGCATTCAACACATGTATTCCTGGCCATCATATAATATATTAGGTATTCAACACATGTATTCCTGGTCATCATATAATATACTAGTATTAGGTATTCAACGCATGTGTTCCTGGCCATCATATAATATTTTTGGAATTCAACACATGTGTTCCTGGCCATCATATAATATATTACGTATTCAACACATGTGTTCCTGGCCATCATATAATATATGACGTATTCAACACATGTGTTCCTGGCCATCATAATATATTAGGCATTCAATACATGTGTTCCTGTCCGTCATATAATATATTACATATTCAACACATGTGTTCCTGGCCATCATATAATATATTAGGTATTTAAGACATGTATTCCTGGCCATCATATAATCATGTCTGTATTCAACACTTTTAATAATTTCACAGGTACAGCAACGATACTCGCAAGGTTACCACATGAAAAAATTGTCCACTACCTAACAGATTTGTGCTCCTTCCAGTTACAACCATTCAATAAGGTATGTTTCCTACTAGCAGCCCTGTTAATTAGCATTGCTTAAGCCGAGGCAAATGCCTAGACAAAAAGAAATTTTGTCGTTAAACAAATTGCTGGAGACATTGTCTTAATGTCGTACTGTGAAAGTCTGCAGACAGAAAATATTCATTGTTGAATGCCAAATACCACTGACACAACAAGGATTATCTTAATAATTAGCAATTTTAAACCAGACCAACCAAAGTTTATCATGAATGGCATAATAATGGACCAAGTTCCAATTGTAAACTATAATTATATGTGTAGAGCATGCAACTATGCAGATCATGGGCTCGATATGGCTACCTGCAGGACAAGCTAGTAATCATTATAACTAGTGATATTCAATATAATTGAATATCACTAGTTACAACCACAACATGAGCAATCTAATTTATCATCACTTTTCAATTGGTGTCACTGAAAATATGTTGAAAACCAACATGACATATAAATTAGACTTACAAACAAAAAAGAAAGTAATTTTTGTTAGATCTTCACAAAAATGTTTTGTGTCTTCATGGACTCTGAAACATCGAAACTATTAAAAATCGAGGAGACATTTCTGGCCTAGACAATTTTTTAGCCTCTGCAAATTTCTGTTAATTAACAGGGGTGTTTTAGTTCCAGCATTGGACAATCAGTTAATCTAGGATCCTGCCTACCATTTAGATTAGAATTGAATCATCCCAATAATGGGATTCAGTTTGGTTTCAAATCCTAATGCCAGGAGTAGGGCTATTGACATTGACTTCTTTCAAAGTGGATGTAGACAAAGATCTCAAAATATATTAAAAAGACACAATGATGGACAACAAGCTTCATCTGTTTGGCAAAATTTACAAAGAGTTAAAAATTCAAACTATTCTTCCTTGTCTGCAACTTGAAGATGAAGAACACTTTTTACTGTATTGTAAAAGAAATCTTTATGCCAAAGCTAATTTACTTTGGGAGCCTTTATTCAACGTCGGAAGTGCCTGCGGCCCGGCCCATTTGTGTGCTGGAAGCATATGGCCCCTCTGTGTACAAACTCATATTTTCCCTCTCTGGGACCCTTTATTCAATGATGCCTCTGTGTACAAACTCATATTTTCCCTCTCTGGGACCCTTTATTCAATGATGCCTCTGTGCTCATAAGACAATACAAAAACTGTTTCTGTTTCTTTCCAGTTACTAGCTCAAGACATATTGCCCAAGAAGGATGGTTCTCTGAATGACCCTGTCATCTGGTTGGACAGACTTGCAGCAATATTCAGGTATTTACACTGTAACACTCAATGTATTTAGCTGTGTTAATGCAATTATCAACGACATGGTACACCGATTATTAATTTTCAACCGTTTCACCGAGTCCGGCCTTTTTGTAGGTTATTTATATTCGTCATTATGAAATTAGCCATTACTCAATCCCGAATATTTGTTGTAGAATTGAATTTTCAGGCTGACCCGTACCGGGAGTCGAACATACACCCATGCGTCCAATCTCAGGTTTTATTTTTGCCTTAAAGTTTGTGTATCACCTTCCATGATAAACCACATGAACATTCATGTTTTTACAAGTTTCCTTCGATGTAAACCAGCTTGTGATATCGGTAAGGTTAGATGCTTCGACTTAAACCAGTATCTAGCCCAACCGATATCACATAGACTATGGACTTAACCCTTTACCCAACATAAGGGCCCTGTGCCAATGCATTCTCTTATATATGCGAGTCGACCATAGGTCGCCTCGCATATATAAGAGAATGCATTGGCTTAACACATTAAAAATTATAAAATTGTTAAAGAATGTAAGAAAAAATGGTAAAAAGTGTTAAAAAAAGATTTTTTTTAGGCCAATGCATTCTCTTATATATGCGAGGCGACCTATGGTCGACTCGCATATATAAGAGAATGCATTGGCACAGGGCATAACTGTAACTATCACAATGTGGTCAAGGTGCCGGTTCCAATGATATCCATATTTGTATGGTTCTATTGAGACAGACCGAAGATATTTTAGGCTGTTGAAGCTTTATTTGGCCGGTTTTGGCCGGTTTGTTGGGTAAAGGGTTAATTCGTAGGTGTCTATAATTCTTTGATTTCATGGTTTGGCCCAACCACAAAAACAACATCCAATGAAATAATTTACTCTTTAGAAGAGTAAATATACAAGATAGAAATGAAGATCGATCATTACATATGTTTTCGGCATGTCGTAAAGCGGGTGGGAGAAAACATGGAAGACGAGATGAAACGTAACTAATTAATATAAAATAATGGACATTATCGAAATATATATTTTATTCTTTTTATGGTTTCGGCAAACAAAGGTTACACAAAACATTAAATAACGACCTCGGCAGCATGTGACATGAAACAGGCAGGGTCTGCTCTGGACCGAAATTTACTTTTGCCAAATAATTTGCCAAATGAAAATATTTTTTGCCAAATTATATTAGCATTTGCCAAATGATATCTCTGATAGTATCATTTTCTGCAACATTAGTTATTATGTTTCGACACCCGATGTTTGAACGTCTTTTTATATCGATAGAAAAGCAGTTAGTCATACTATCATCTCTTTCTATTTTTGTGGTTTATCATACAACAATAAGCCAATCACAGAACAACACAATGGTAGAATGGTTGCTTCATCAGAAGGGCACATCACAGGATGATTAGTAATCACTTCAACCATCAGTACTAATGCTATGAGATTAACTGCATCTTAATAGAGGTGTTAACTTTCTCTAAACCTTATAAAAGACCACTAATATAATGATGGACCAATATTTTTCAAATTGCTTGAGGAATTAAAAAGTGACTTGCCAAAACTTTTGCCAAATGAAAATATTTTTTGCCAACTGTGAATTATTTTTGCCATTGGCAAATTTGGCAAGTGGTAGCGCGAACCCTGGAAACAGGTAGCTATCAGTGCACTGTTTGTGTGATACCCTTTGGGTGCCAGAATACTTTCCCAATAGTAAATTCATAAACCTACTATTGTTGGACCTCTTGATTTTGATAAGTATGATATCTGATCCAAGAATTCACGTCCCCATGAAATTACCTTTTTATATAAAAAACATGAAAATTGATAGCGATGAAATCAAATACATTCTCAGTATGTAACACTCAACTTATGTAACCTAACTCACAATTTTGTCTCATTATTTTTATCTATAGGAGATATGGCACAGTAGCATGTTATATTTATGCCTCCGAAACATGCCGAGCATTGCTCTTTGACCATGCTTGGGACTATACAACACACAAGGTGCCTATTTTTAGAAGCAAATTTAATTTTTGAGACAGTGCAATTTTTTTGGGGATTGGGTGGGATTCGAACCCCGGCCCATGATGGCAAGTGCGCCTTGTGACTCAAAGTCCGACGTCAATACCACACGGCCACCGAAGCGATCCCAAAAAAGGAAGCTCAAATGGCTGCTGTATTCTGTTGTCAGACTTAAGGACACTATATGCACATTTTAAGGTCTATATTGTGTATATATAGGAGATATGGCACAGTAGCATGTTATATTTACACTTCCGAAACATGCCAAGCATTGCTCTTCGAACATGCTTGGGACTATACAACACACCAGTCTCCTATTTTTAGAAGCAAATTTAACTTTGAGTCGCAAGGCGCGCTCGCTGTCATGGGCCGGGGTTCGAATCCCACCCAATCTCAAAAATTAAATTTGCTTTATTTTTGTTCAGGTTTTTACAACCACAAGCCTCAATATAGTGTGTCCGACATTATGCAAAAATGAGGTTCCCATAGGGTGAATTTAGTAAAGCACAGTGGGCTAGCATCACCAAATCCACCCTCAATGAACTTCATTCTGCTTAGGCCTCATCTTCTGGGAAGTATCGATAGTCTCAAATTAACATTGGTTTTCGTTGTCATTGAATTTAGTGATTCTACTCTGCACAGCAGGCTGGCATCACCAAATTCATCCTCTGGGCAGTGCTCGATTTAACTAGATTCGCATTGCAATTTGCGACGAAATTTCCAATTTCTGCTAAGCAATTTACAATGAAAAAACATGTGTTGGTAGGTAATGCTATATAAAATATACTCAGTGCTGCAAAATGCTATACAAATGTTAAAAATTAAATCCACCTCTGCCTCTGGGTACCTCATTCTGCTTAGGCCATAACTGCTATCGGAGATCCAGGATCAGATTGAAGTTCCCCAGTTAAAGTTGGTGATGTTCACCCACTAGTCGCCTTGATTATACATTTTATTTTCTGCAAATTAGGGGATATGGAAACTCAATAGAATGGGAAAAGGTAACTAAAAAACACTATATTGTGGAACATGAATGCAGGATGTTGGTTGGTCAAAATTATGTCACATGATGTCACGCGCTGACCCCGAACTTGCATCCATTTTTGTGTAGATGCAACTTGCAACAAGTCATGAGAATAACGTTGGAAATGGGGGCTTAATGCTCTTCTAATCTGCCAGTTGACTCGGTTGAGTGTAAATATAAGTAATGGATGTTGATTTTGTTGCGTTCCATAGAGTATGGGTGCAAGTTGGTCTGACATTTTTATGTGTGGAACGCTTTCACGTTTCACACGAAATGTCAGACCAACTTGCATCCATACTCTATGGAACGCAAGCAAATCAACATCCATTTCGTAAGTTAATTCGAGACCATAGATACTTCCCAGAAGATGAGGCCTAAGTAGGAGGTCCCCAGAGGGTGAATGTCAGCCCACAGCGAGATGTCCCTCAACTCAGATCAAGCTTGAAAATCAGTTCAGGGCTGAACCTGAGCCAACCTCATCTAGATTATTGTTGATGTACATCAATGCTCTAAGTAATCGACTCCTTAACCACAACAGAATTATGGGTAACTTTTCAGGATTTAGTCGGAAATATGGCTTGTTGCCATTCATCGGAAAGCTCTCCCCCATATTTCCGACTAAATCCTGAAAAGTTACCCATAATTCTGTTGTGGTTAAGGAGTCGATTACTTAGAGCATTACTGTATACCATTGTTTTGTTACAGACAAACCACACCACATCGCTGTGTCGACCACTCTGTTTTATATATGTTACAGATACACCACCCCACACCTACAGGAGGGAGTAAAAATAAAATTATGAATTACCACCATAACAATTTACAAATAGCAGAGTTTTACTCAAATTATAAAAAATAGATTGAGGATTTCTTCCCATAAAACTGTATAAATAATGGAAAAGGAGGTGAAAGCAAAAAAGAGACTCTGCCAACCAATATTTTATTCACCACTCTGACCGCATGCTTCATATTTTATACACCACTCTGACTGCATGCTTCATATTAATTTTTTTTTTTTTTTTTTTTACATTATTTAGGAAAAAGTTCGTAAACCAGGATATTAAATTCCTATTGCCTTATTTTTTATGAAAAGTATATATTTTGTTTTACAGACACACCACTCCAATAGTTAACAATGGTGCTCCACATCCGTGCCAGTCTGTGATAGAAGACGTGAGTACATCTCTAAAAATAAGGCCTAAAAAGACTAGTCCAGGTCAGCTTGTACGTAAACCAGCTAGGATATTGAGATAGCGAGATGTTTAAACGTAAACAAATCGATGTTAGTCCTAATAAACTGGAATATTCTATGCATAATTTACATGAAAGTTAGATTATTATACATCATTATGACCATAAAATGTCAGTCTTTCCAATATATATAGCATCATGTATTGATTTTTGGGTAAAATCAAGAAAAATGGCCGACAAATCCTGCCACCAGGTCTGGGCGTAAAACCTGTCATAGAATGGGTATCCAGGCAGTCTCGGATGTAAAACAGCATCTCGCTATCCCAATATCTTAGCAGGTTTACATACGAGCAGACTTGGACTAAAAAAAGACCTTTGTTCCCGATAACCGACTGACCCAATTTCAAATCCCTTAGTCTATACATACACAGAACAACATGAGCGTGTTAATGTATTTGTTGATATGTGTCCGATAGTACAGTAATGCCCTAAGTAATCGACTCCTTAACCACAGCAGAATTATGGGTAACTTTTCAGGATTTAGTCGGAAATATGGCTTGTTGCCATTCATCGGAAAGCTCTCGCCGAGAGCTTTCCGATGAATGGCAACAAGCCATATTTCCGACTAAATCCTGAAAAGTTACCCATAATTCTGCTATGGTTAAGGAGTCGATTACTTAGGGCATTACTGTACATAAGATAGTAGATAGAATAATCAGACAATAGTGTGATATACGCTATAGTGAACGTATAGATAACATGAATATCATGATACCTCAGACCTTATGGACACATGATATCACCAACACTGGAAATAACTACCTGTTCTCGAGAAACTTCACTTCTCCTCGGACCTTGCTACCACGGATACCAACATCTCTATATAACCTGTACATAGTGCTTACCGGCAGAGACTTATATAAAACTTACCAAATCTTCTGGACTCTTGATTGTTCCTGTACATGGCCAATTCTACCTTATTCCATTCAATAAACCCATTCTACAAATTGTGATATACAACATTCGTTGCCAAACAGGAAATAGTGCCAGGTGTACCAAAATTAATTATTGTTGCATAAATGTGACCTTTGACTTCAGGTTTGTCATCTTGTTTACATTACGTCTCAAAATACTATGGCTTCCAATATTTAAATAAAAACTCTAATGAACAAAGAGTTTGAAAAGTTATTTCATTAAACTTATGCCGTTAAATACGTCTTAATTTATCTGGGGCTATTTCATTATGTGGGCAAACAAAGAATAATTACGTGAAACATCATTACATGCCTTATACAGTCAATTTCGCTTTATTGCATAGCGTCGGTGCATGGCTTTTCTTATGCAGTTAACCGAATATGCATAAAGCCGAAATCACGATAAAAAGAAGCATAAGCCGTTTTTCTATCACCAGCATCAGTCTAGAAATACAGTGAATTGTTTATGTTTCGTTCATTCAATTTCATCATAAATTTAGTTTGTTTAAAAAAAATAATATCTAAAGAGCTTCATCTATATTAATTTAATGTTATTCCATATTATATCATCATCTACGATTGTAAAATGTTCAAGAATAAAACAATGTTCTTGTCAGGAACGGCAACCCCCATTGATAATAAACTCACTATATACATGTTTATATTTAGAATATATCCAATCAATCAGTTAGAAATGCATTACACACACGTAATATTAAACAAATAATCATTAACTACCCACCAAATATCAGTTAATAGCCACCAAGAACTGGTAAGAAAAACGCCAACGTTTCCCGATAAAATTATAAAAATACTATTTTTGTTTGTTTCACGTTATGAGAAGGGGGATAATTCTATGTACGGTAGTTGCCGTTTATTTTCGGTAATTTTGTTTGTTTCAAAATAAATAGGTATATGAAGAACCATCTATCCATGTAGCCAACTGGAAAAAACTAACAAAAATCAAATTGATTTCCCAATATATCATGCATTTTTGTGAGCGCAATTTATCTGGGGCTATTTCATTATGCGGGCAAACAAAGAATAATTACGTGAAACATCATTACATGCCTTATAGAAGCTGATGTTGGTTTCATGTCCCATTTGTTGATTTTACGTAGGATTTATCAAGGTTTTGGATCATGTAATAAATAGAATTTGCAGCTTATCCCCAGTTTATAGCAGAATTTACAAAACTTGTCCAGTAAATTAGGTTTGGACCTCGCCAAAGGCTATAAACTGGGGACGAGTTGTAAGCTTCTATGGCTACCTTGGGCTTCAAATCGATATCAATCTGTGCCAAAATATTTCAATGATTTCATTCCAGTTATGGCCAGTATTATCCCAAGCATGTACTAAATATCAGGCAGACGTGAGGATAATCGAGCGGTGCTGTCGATGCATACGTTTTGCAATCAGATGTCTGGGCAAGAATTCCAAAGGACTCATCACTCCTTTGGTAACACAGGTACGCTGCTTCATATTAACATAGTCTGAAAATAGTCTGTCTGTCATTTGCAGAATGAGGTCCCCAGATGATGAATTTAGTGATGCTATCCCGCATGGTGGGCTAGCATCACCGAATTCACCATCTAGAAACCTCATTCTGCTTACGCCTTAACTGCTATGAGATACCTAGGATCAGATTGAATTTCCCCAGTTGAAGTTGGTGATCGATGTTCACACATTAGTCACCTCGTTATCTTCTGCAAATTAAAGGGTATAGAAACTGAACAGAAGGAAAAAAGTAACTAAAACAATGTTAATTTTAGACTATAGATACTTCCCAGAAGATGACACCTAAGCAGAATGAGGTTGCAGACAGTGAATTTGGTGATGCGATCCCTCTATGCCGATATAGTTCTTTGTTTCTAGTGGGACTAATTTTGTTTGATATTTTGTGTGCTTGATGAGGACAACACGTGGCTCTGTTTGCTTAGTATATATTAAAGGTACTCAATCCGAATTAACGCTCGCAAATTATTATTTCCTTGGCTTCAGGGGGTAATAATTAATTGATTTGAATCCAGGAACCCACCCATCAAAGCCAGGAGTGATCAGATATCGATGTTTGAAATCTATTATTTAAATTTTAAGTGGCCCAGTAAACTGTTGAAGAGAAGAACTTATCTGACCAGATAGGGGAGGAAGATCGATAACTCTAAAATCCAGATGCTTTTTTGTGTCTGATATTTGTCAACTGGCAAAATTTCGTTGAACAAAACGTTGATAAATAACAGGTTTTTGGACAATTTTATACTATAGTTGAATGTGGTTAGCATTATTTTTGGGTAATTAATCGGTTCTGATAACTGAAGCGGCATTTAACAAAATGTTGTTGTTGTTGGAATCTAAAGATATGAGGACCGTTGAATCGGATTGAGTACCTTTGATACTACAGAAGTCCACCAAAATGTGGGTAAAATGTCGCCGGTAGCAGCGGTCTTGTCAAGGGAGTTAAAACCTGCATGGAGTTCGGCATCTTATGCGATTCATATTTTTTAAACAAAACAATTTAAAAACAAATATGTTAATATCTTACCCTTAATGTAGCCAAATTGCACTGTGGGGGGGGGGGGGGGTATTGTTGATTCCAGTGGGACAGTCCCACCTCTAGATATGTCTGTGATATTTGAAAACAAGTCGTTGAATCTTGTTTAAAAACATATTTAAGACTGTTTCCTTCATCATTTCAGATGGTGACCTTGTATACATCACATCCACACTCTTGTTTCTTGTACCTTGGAAGTATACTAGTAGATGAGTATGGGACGGAGGACGGGTGTATACAGGGTCTATTGGATATGTTACAGGTAATGTACCAAGGAAGTATACAGGTAGATGAATATGGGAAGAGAGGACGGCCGTATACAGACTTTTTGGATATTTTTTATAACCCCCGCAACGAAGTTGTGGAGGGGTATACTGAAATCAGCTTGTCCGTCGTCCGTGGATGCAAATTTGTCCTGAGTTTTTCTCAGTCGTTTTTTTTATCATTTTCCGTAAAACTTGGCATAGACATAAATCAGCATGGGAACCTGTGCACCTGCGATTATAACGTCTGTCGGACATTTTTTGGTGGAGTTATCCCCCTTTTTCGACTTTTTTTGTTGATATTCATTATATGAGATTTGCACAACAATGACTTGATAGAGTTTGAAAACCGGCCAGGGGCACGTATTTTCAGCAGAGGTATGGTCCTTATATAGTTCATTTTTCCACCAAGGAGAAGCCCTCAACTGAACTATATGGATTATTATCCTCGGCCTTGTGTTATCAGGAGGGTTAAAATTTATTGTCCGTCTATTGCCTACTCCGGTCAATCAGTGCTCGGGATTAGCTACGCATGAATGCGTGTCGTGTAACTCTTGCGTGATTCTCGCGTTCTAACAATCCATCTAGTCAGTTTTTAATTTTCCGACTGAATCATAGGATTTGCGAGTCGCGGGGTTGGGAACGGCACCGCCATGGGAGGGATCTCTGATAGTTCAGTTTCGGGCTTCCCTTAAGGAAAAATTAATTTTACTTTTAAAAATTATATTTATGTGAATGCTAGTCACCACACTGCTGTGTTATGTATGTATTTTCAATCCAAGCCCATGTTTTCATAACTATCACAACTCGACCCCGAATCTCTGATGCAGATTCTTGTTATTCTCTTGTTTAGCATCAGGTTTTCTCGGTGTTGTAGATTTTGATTTTTAAATTAGGCCAAAGTTTCCGAAAAATGGCCAAATAAATAATAAAAAATGGCAGAAAACTTGTTCTACCCAGTTCCCTTACCTTAACCCTTCCATGACTGGAGCTTCCTTATATTTTGCAAAAGGCCTGTGCCAATACATTCTCTTAAAGGTACTCAATCCGATCAGACGGTTCCCATATCATCAACTTACAACAAAACATTTCTTCAAAATATGCTTTTGTTATCAGAATTGATATATTACAACAAAATAATGTTAGCTGTTAATTATGGTATGAAATTTCCCAAAACGTGTTATTTATCAACATTTTGTTCAACGAAATATGGCCAGATTATCACTTACGTATCACAAAATATGGTCGTATTACCACTTAATTTTATAGTTACCGGTATCCATCTTCATCTGCAAGTTTGTCTGAGATCATCAGTTTGAAGACTCTTTTTCTGGGCCACATATAATTACACATTTCGAATAATAACAAATTTCAAAAATTGACATCTGATCACTCTGAGCTTTGATGGGTGGGTTCCTCGACTCGAATAAATTATTTTTCAACCCCAAAGCCAAAGAAATAGTAATTTGGGAGCGTTAATTCGGATTATGCATCTTTAAACATGCGAGTCTCCCATAGGGAGTCTCGCATATATAAGAGAATACAGTTGCCAACCAATATTTAACTTCACCTTGTAAGCCAGTGCATACTCTTATACAGTAAAACCTCTCTAAACCGAACACCCTTCGGACCGGCCCTTCTCAAAATCGCAAAACCATCGGAATATACTGTCGGTAAGAGTTATCCAACTACAAAATACAACAAAAAATAAATTGCAATAGATAAATATGTTATAATAAGACATAAATATATGTACAGATAACCTGGAAACACGGAAATAATACATTTCACGGTGATTCGCGGTTTTTGAAAATGTTCTTGACGGTATAGATTTCAAATCTGATCTGTCGTTTTCCCGACGGCTCATTAATTGTGATAAATTGATTAAACTGTGATGGTGACAATAAACCACCATTCTGTACTTTTAGCTCATTAGTGTTTAGTTTGGACAATTGTTGTACAAACAAAGAGTCCCTTCCAGCGCAAACTGATGTAAAAACAATGTGTCGCTGCTCTAATTATCTGTGAAGTCACCATTGTTCAATCAATTTGCGATATAAGCAAACATGTATCTATGTGTATCTTAAGGTGGTGCAGTTTAGTAACAAATTCTGGTTTAGGCGTATCCAATTAGACACTTGTTGTTTTAATTCGTTTCAAAGCTTCGCCGAGACAAAATACCGCTAATTAAATTGGTACGCTTATTCAATAGTATGAAAGTACATTACCTGTGTGCACGCGCGTTTGCCTGGTATCCCTTTCGGAATTTATTTAGAATAAGATTAAATATAATTACGGCTGTATCTTTTTATTATCAGGCATTATATTCGTTTTAATTTGTAAATAAATTTGATTAATTTACCAAGAACACTTCGTCCGTTTGTAACTAACTGTGACGCTGATCGGGTCACACACCGCTCAACTCAAAAACGGAAACGTTCATATCATTACCTTTTAACTGATTGCGTTCGGTCTCTTCCATCACTTTCAGCGTTTGGATTTTGGAGGTAAACATTAGTGTATTTGTTCACTTGTGGACTAATAAAGCCGTCCGGTATTCGGAGTACAGGGGTTTCGGATTATAGAGGTAATCATTAGTGACAATGCACTTGGGTAAATTCGGGACCGAACAATTCGTTTGGATTGGAGAGAGATTCGGATTGTAGAGGGTCCGGATTGGAGAGGTTTCACTGTATATGCGAGGAAACTCGCATATATAAAAGAATGCACTGGCATATGTTCTTTAATGCTGCACCAGCACAGCCATGAAAGGGTTAACACAATACCTGTCCCGTATACTACTGACAAGTGAATTTTCCTATTCCAGGCATTCTGTGTTCCAACGTTCAAGTTGCTAGACGAACCAAATGGTTTTAGAAATCATCCCGATACTGTCGATGATTTATTCCGGTTGTGTTTAAGGTAATATAGATTTGTCTTACCAGGTTGTTATTAATAACAATCAAGCCTTGAAATAGGGTGTCTGTCATTTGCAGAATGAGGTCCCTAGAGGGTGAATTTAGTGATGCTACCCCGCATAATGGGCTAGCATCACCAAATTCACCTTCTGGGGACCTCATTCTACTTACACCTCAGCAGAATGAGGTTCCCAGAGGGTGAATGTGGTGATGCTAGCCCGCTATGCGAGGTAGCATCACTAAATTATCCCTCTGGGAACCTCATTCTGCAAATGACAGACAACCTATTTCAAGGCTTGATAACAATGTTTATGGACCTTCAGCATCCTTGGTATTGGTGAAGCCCCTTTTTTGGTTCCACCAAAGTGCCAACCATTAGATCCTGGTCTATCCCATAGACCTGATAATGACACTAAGTGTAGCTGTTAGCCACAAAAGGATATCCACCCCCAAAACTGAAGCAGAAGAAATACAAAACATATATGACCGATTGTGACAGTTGCTTACAGAGAAAGAAAATTGTACCCTAAGTACCCTATGACGTGGCCCCAGACAAAATAGTTCCTCTCTCATTATCAACGTGCGAACGGTTCATCGCTTTAGCATCGCATTGCTTTGGGACAAATCTCAGGCATTATCTCAGTTACAGTAATGCCCTAAGTAATCGACTCCTTAAACACAACAGAATTATGTGTAACTTTTCAGGATTTAGTCGGAAATATGGCTTGTTGCCATTCATAGGAAAGCTCTCGTCGAGATTATTCATATTTCCGACTAAATCCTGAAATTCATATTTCCGACTAAATCCTGAAAAGTTACCCATAATTCTGCTGTGGTTAAGGAGTCGATTATTTGGGCATTACTGTAGTTGACAATATCCATTGATGAACCGCATGGAATAGAAGCCAGTGAATGAATTGGTATTTACAAAGTGAAGGATCACCATATCGCTCCACATGTGACTGGCATTGTGTCAGATCTATTTATAGTTAGAACTGGTTAACCCTTTACCCAACAAAATGGCCAAAAACGCCCAAATAAAGCTTCAACAGCCTAAAATATCATCCGTCTGTCTCAATAACACCATACAAATATGGATATCATTGGAACCGGTTCATTGACCACATTGTGATGGTTACAGTTATGCCCTGTGCCAATGCATTCTCTGCTCTTATATATGCGAGTCGACCATAGGTCGCCTCGCATGTATAAGAGAATGCATTGGCCTAAAAAAAATCTTTTTTTAACACTTTTTACCATTTTTTCTTACATTTTTTAACAATTTTTATAATATTTTTCTACAGTCTTTGACAATTTTATCATTTTTAATATGTGTTAAGCCAATGCATTCTCTTATATGTGCGAGGCGACCTATGGTCAACTCGCATATATAAGAGAATGCATTGGCACAGGGCCGTTCTGTTGGGTAAAGGATTAATCCTCTTTCCAATGTGATCTTGTGCGATAAATAGTCCCTGACAGCTATTGCTGTGGCATCCCGGTTTTTTTTTCTTCTTCAATGTTTGAGACTCTTACTGCATGGGTATTATTTAAGAAATAGCTCTTGTATCGATTAAAGTGATGTGAAACACTCCGGTAGGGTGATCAAACATGAATGGAGAATAATCTTGTTCAAAGTTGTATTTTTTACAAATATTACATCCAAATTGACAACACACCATCATTATTATATATTAAGTAAATGCAATGACTCTCGACGACGAAATCGTTTTCGTTAGTTTATCGTCTATAGATGCGTCCCGAATCGAGTTGTAAATATTTACATTTGAGTGTACTTCAGATGATGTTTTCTATGGAGTGATACGGTCGATTTGCTTCATATTTTCGGCGATGTTAGTAGAATGGTACATTCCTCCAGTTGGCATAGCGCCTTGATACTAACTTATCGGTTTCACGCACCCGAACAAGTACATAATATGTCTTTAAGGTTATTCAGTTATAACCAAAAAGTTTGAATACAAATTCTAGAGCTCGTTATAATAAATTTTCTTCAAACTTTTTGGTTATAAATCATAATCTTAATCGAAACAAGAGTTATTTCTTAATAATTTAATCATAAACTGTCAATCCATGGCATGCTGTAAAACCATTGGTTGTCACACATTTAGCCATTAAATTTATTTCTCGATATTAACATATATTTTTGTATTACTTCTGCTATAGAAATGACAGCCCTCACATCACTCACCACAGTATCTTGTCATATGACCATGTCTATACTAGTATACCTAAAATGTACATGAAATCTATTCGATACTTTCTGCGATATAAAAGGGAATTCCGATTTTGCCATTTCACAGGAGAACCGCCATAAGTAGAAGGTAGAACATAGAAGTAAAATGAGTGGTTAACTCTCCGAAGAAGACCACACATAAAGTTTAAAGACCCACTTAATTTTCGAACCCCCAGATCACATATATAAAATATATGCCATATTATGTACATTTGAAAGAGGAAGCTCCAAAACATTGTATTATCAACTTATCTTGTGTAATAAACTGTGAACTATATCTTAAACATAGGGTTATTCCCCTTCCATTGAAAATACAAATTTAGTTTGAATTCTGTTTTTGTTCTGGGAGCCATAGTGGGGGGAATCTTTCTATGATTTCATTTGTTTTCTATTTCTCTATTGGCATCTTCTGAGACACAGATGTTCCAAATGGTGATATGGTATTTTAATAAATATTTTAAGGCATAGATTGTTATTAAAACTGTATATCAAGGCACTATAAAAATAATCGGTGACTCGAAAATTAAATGGGCCTTTAACCCTATATATTATTAATCCATCTCACCTAATAAATTTAGTATTTGGCTATTTTTATCCCCTGCAAACAAATGTAGGTGGGGGCAAGCCTTGAATTAGTGTGTCTGTCATTTGCAGAATGAGGTTCCCAGAGGGATAATTTAGTGACGTTATCCCCCATTGCGGCTAGCATCACTAAATTCACCTTCTGGTGATGTTCGCCCATTATTCACCACGATTATGCATTTTATCTTCTGCAAATTAGGTGATGCAGGATAGCATCACTAAATTCACCCTCTGGGGACCTCATTCTGCGAATGTCAGACACACTTTTTCCAGGCTTCATTGTTGTCTATAATTTTTCAGATTCATACAGAGAGCTCCCCTTCCTTACCTGCGGAGCTTAATGTGTAAACCAGTGCTACGATGTGGGATTGTAGCGTGTGCCATCGACCACCGGGAAGCGAATGCATCTGTGATGAAATACCTCCTAGACTTTATACAATGTTCAACAGAGAAAGTGGTAAGAATGCATGGTAACCTGAGTCGTGTCATTATGGGTTTATCACCGGCGTCCGTGCATGCATCCGTACCAGATGGTTTCCCGATCATAACTGTAGTTTTAGTTATCTGATTGTTTCAAATTTAGTAAGTGTATTAATTACAGGTCAGGTTCGAATTGGGTTCGGTGCACATATTTTGATAGTTATGGTCCTTGTCGACTTAGAATATACCAATTATTTTGGTTTCCAGGTGATAACTTTTGTTTTAGAATTTGGTATATTGATTACTCACATAAAAATACAGGACAAGTTCGAATTTGGGTTAGGTCCACCTATTTTTACCAGAGTTATGATCCTTGTCATCATGTTTTATGCTAAAGTTGAGCAATATAATATTGGGATAATCTTCAGTGGTGAAGTAATGTTCGCCTCCGTTCCAGACGAAGTGACACTCATAAACAAGCCTGCAAATAGCGTGTCTATCATTTGCAGAATGAGGTCCATAGAGGGTGAATTTAGTGACGCTATCCCGCATAATGGGCTACCATCACTAAATTCACCCTCTGGGAACCTCATTCTGCTTAGGCCTTCAACTGCTATGGTAGACCTAGGATCAGATTGAAGTTCCCCAGTTGAAGTTGGTGATGTTCACCCATTGGGCACCTCGATTATGCATTATATCTGCTGCAAATTAGGGGATATAGAAACTTCCCAGAAGGGAAAACTAAAAACAATGTTAATTTAATACTGTAGATACTTCCCAGAAGATGAGGCCTAAGCAGAATGAGGTCTCCAGAGGGTGAATTTGATGATGCTAACCCGCTATGCGGGATAGCATAACTAAATTCATCCTCTGGGGACCTCATTCTGAAAATGACATGCACGATATTTACAGGCTTGGTCATAAATGGAGACAGCAAGCTTTCTAACTTCCGTCACATGTGCAGTCTATTTGTCTGATAATATCATAATTGCACATGTACACGCCGTTCAAGATCATTACTGTTGTGTACAGATTTGAAACTATACACGTAATCATGTCGCAATTGATTTTATGTTGTATCAATCACTGTGTCACCAAAACAAATCAGAACAATTCAATTTCCATGTCGGACGTAGATCAAAAGCACCACGCTTTGAATCAAGCCAGATTATAGCGAGCCTGTCTTTTGCAGAATGAGGTTCAGAGCGGGCTAGCATCACTAAATTCATCCTCTGGGGACCTCATTCTGCTTAGGCCTCATCTTCTCTGGACAGTTTCTTTATTATCAAATTTCTATAGAAACTTCTATTTCTTTTTTAGTTTAGTTTCTCTATTTCCCTAAATTGGCAGACAACACATTGCATAATTGAGGTTCCCAATGGGTGTACATCGCAATATTCACCATTTGGAAACTTCAATCTGAGTCTATGTCTGCCACAGAAGAATGAGGTCCCCAGAGGGTGAATTTGGTGATACTAGCCCGCTGTGCGGGATATGGTCACTATATTCACCCTCTGGGAATCTCATTCTGCAAATGACAGGCACCCTAAACTCAGACTTGCTTTGAATATGCAAACGCACATACAGTAACTTCTGCTTTTAAAATGTGACATAGTTGAACAATAAGACATCAGAATTGTGCCGACAGGTCGTGGATTTTATAATACCGTAATCGCGACCATGCAGGAGGTTGTATTTGGGGTCCACGACGATCATCTGCACTTTATTTACATGGGGTGATGATAGTTATCGCGGTATTGTCATGTATTCTACATGAAGCGATGATTGTTTCCAGTGAAACTTTTATATATACCTTTCTAGGAAAAATGGCGATTAGTCGATTAGCAGATAAATAATTGATTTTTGCCGAAAATCTAGTCATTGACTAGACGACTAATCATTTCAACACTACTAACCATTTAAATATCTGCTATTATTCAGGACAAAGATGATTTTGCTGAGAGGAACAAGCTAGTCTTCGACATGTTGGAAGAAAATGGACCAAGCTTAGTTCATGCGCTTCTGTCATCTTGTTTGTTCTCGTTACCCACATACCTGTATGCTGATGTGTCAGAAGTCTTGTTTGAATTAATGATCTTCAACAGACCAGTTAGTATGATTTATTCTCCTTTCCAACATACCTGTTTGCTGATGTGTCAGAAGTCTTCAGTTAGTATGATTGCCACTAGTGTTGAAACGACACTAGGGTATATCGTAATGGACTAGTCGACTAATTGAGAGTCAAGAATTTAACCCTTTACCCAACAGAACGGCCCTGTGCCAATGCATTCTCTTATATATGCGAGTCGACCATAGGTCGCCTCGCATATACATTGTATAAGAGAATGCATTGGCTTAACACATATTAAAAATGCAATCTCTTATATATGCGATGCGACCTATGGTCGACTCACATATATAAGAGAATGCATTGGCACAGGGCATAACTGTAACTATCACAATGTGGTCAATGAACCGGTTCCAATGATATCCATATTTGTATGGTGTTATTGAGATATACCGAAGATATTTTAGGCTGCTGAAACTTTATTTGGCCGTTTTTGGCCGTTTTGTTGGGTAAGGGGTTAAGAGTAAAGAATTTAAGTCAAGTCAACTAATCGACAACCCCCATTCCCATGGAAAACTACTAAATAATCACTGCTAGATAACTGCTGTTCCCAATTTTTTGCGGGTGTTACGATCGGAAGACGGTACTGCGGTGCTACCAAATTTGTATCCATCCAGCTAATTAATACCAGATGGCTAAGTTGGCTTGCATTTCATTGTGTATCATTGTGTGTAGGGTTCTCGTTTAACATTGTATTATGACACATTCATCATACCATATCCGGACACATTAGTCCATACTCATACTGAATTAATTACACACATAGTGACAGAGAATACCCAAAAAATGTAGTGGTATAATTATTGTATTCATTTAAACTGACGTGATGCGATGCAAATTTAAAAACATCAAAGGCTTCAAAGCGCGGCTGCCGATACGGTTATCTTTGTTAAAGCGCGGCTGCCGATACGGTTATCTTCGTTAAAGCGTGGCTGCCGATACGGTTATCTTTTATTTATGAACAACATTTTCGATTTCATAACTGATGTTTGTGTAAGAAATTCTACTAAATAGCAGGGGTTTTGTTATAACTTTTAACGCTGTCCTTGCCATTGTTGGTATAATTGATTGCAACAATGTTCTGTTAAAACATAGTGTGCGTGCTCAATTTAATGCAACTAATCGATTTGGGATTCTGGAGTCGACTTTTGGTGAAAAATTCGTTGACAAATCGTTTCAACACTAATTGTCACAGAATAGATAGTAGAGTTATGGCCACATGTAAGGCCACCTAATACAAAGACCAGGCTAGAGGGCGACTGGGGAGACATCTTAAAGACCAGGCTAGAGGGTGACTTGGGAGACATCTTAAAGACCAGGCTAGAGGGCGACTTGGGAGACATCTTAAAGACCAGGCTAGAGGGCGACTTGGGAGACATCTTCTCCCTAAAATGTGCCAGCGCTGGACCGAAATGTACTTTTGCCAAATGATTTGCCAAATGAAAATATTTTTTGCCAAATTCTATTAGAATTTGCCAAATGTTATCCCTGATAGTATCATTTTCTGCAACCTTGATTGAGTTTTATGTTTCGACACTCGCGGTTTGAACAACGTTTCATATCCATAGGAAAGCAGTTAGTTAATAATTATACTGGCATATCTATTGTGGTTTATCATACAACAATAAACCAATCACCGAACAATAAAATGGTAGAAGAGTTGCTTCACCAGAAGGGAACATCATAAGAGGATTGGCTATGTAAACACCACCATCACACTAAATATTGTTAATCACTCCACCCATTGATTATAATGTTACCAGATGATCTGCATCTTAATGGAGGTGATAATATTTCCAAAACCATATAAACACCACTAATATAGTTATGTTGCAATATTTTCCTAAAATGAATGGTATTGATTGACCGATATTTTTCAACTTTATTGAGGAATTAAAAAGTGACTTGCCAAAACTTTTGCAAATGAAAATATTTTTTGCCAAATGTGAATTATTTTTGCCATTTTAAAACAGCATATTACTGATTATAATGGTTTACTTACTCTTGTAATAGTATTATATATGGGCTCTTGGATTGACCACTCCATTAGTCACGTAGGTTCCTGAACATCTGAAGCAACGGTTTCGAGATTACATTTTTTATGTAGGTTCCTGAACGTCTGAAGCGTTGGTTTAGAAATTATGTTAGTGACGTAGGTTCCTGAATGTCTGAAGCGACGGTTTCTAGATTACATTAGTGATGCCGGTTCCTGGATCTGTGTAATTTTAAAGTCTCCATTTCAAAAATGTTTTGATCCAAACTGTCTGAATTCAGATAATTATAACTTATTTCTTTTTGCCTTTTCAGAAAGTTTGTGTTTGGCTAGAAGCTTCTCTGAAGACCTTGCCGTCACATGGCAGTGCTGCATCCATAAATGTCACACATAAACAACTCACTGAGTTCCACAAATTAGTCACAATGTAAGTGTTTAATCAGGGTTTCCGCCAGGGGGAAATTGATGAGTCCGTATTGGGGAAACACATAACGCGACGGGACGATCATGGTTCGTCCTGTTTTGGCGAAAATTTTGTTATTTGACACTGAAAAGAAGCCATTTCCTTGCACCTGAGTGTCCCACAAAGCAATCCAAAGCTACATATATTATGCAAGTCGATCATTTCTGTGGGTGCATTAATTATGTTGATGTATCCAAATAGTTAGTCATTTAATTACGTACGTAAGACTGCCGTCTGATTGAAGACTATATAAATGAACGAGCTACGAGTTTAATACAGTGTTTACAAATTTATAACTTACCATAAGATTCCAACAGGTATAATGAATCTAAACACTAAAAAGCATCTACGCATTGACCACCTAGCATTAATACCTAGCAAGGAGAACTGAATAAAGTATTTCTTAGAATTTCAAGTAGCGTCAGTGAAAATGAAACTGACAGGATTATATATTCTGTCAATCGTAAAACTATTTGTGCGCTGTGACATCATACTGCAGGGTTTGTCTGCAGGAGATATTTATAGCGGTGAAATACGAATGGTAGCAAAATCTTTCACTCGGAATGCGTAGCTTGTTCAATAGTCTGTATTAGTCCAACAACTGATGACCACAGCTATAGAACAGAGTTTTAGCCAACGTGTTATAAAATATAATAGAGTATTTGGTGGGAAATGTGAACATGTGCGTCGTTGATTGTGCTTGGGGACCCAGGCGGGACAACGAAACTATTATTGACCGTACTTTATATTCATATTTGGGGGGGTATGTGTTCGTGTTTATCCTCCATGCATGTAATATGGCTCAAATGAATGGTGTTGTCACTATGAATTCCCGCTATAAAGACTGATTTGCGACAGGTTCTGTATTATTGTGAAATAAATCACTTTGGGATTTTGTTAAGCATGCATGGCAATATACGCATAATAATCAACACACGTAGAGAATCACATGTATTTTACAGGAACTTCACTTACATCGAACTCAAAACAAATGATAATACAGCAATAAGATAAATGATCAACATTGAGTAGTTTCATCCACGAAAATACCGTGCATAAAAATAAGCAATTGGGTCTTTGATCCAATTATGTAATCGTACGATAGCACGGGGTCTTCGAGCGTGAGTAGTTTCATCCATGGATTTCCGTACACAAAAATACCGCACTCAACAGTCCGGCATTCTTTGATGTTACCGCGACATGTATTATGCTGTATCTAATGTCGCTATTTGACCCGCTCTTCCTTATTGTTTTTTTTTCGGGAGATGGACTGTGTCGATTTCATTTTGTCAATATTAATGAAAATAAGTGTAGATATATAGTCTGTCGACACAGACAAGACTGAATAAGTTTTTAATAGCATCATTTATTTGTATATGAGCGGGATTTCATGCAACGACCGACGGGGGGGGGGGGGGGGGGGGGGGGGGGGGGGGGGGGGGGGGGGTTTATGGGTCCGTGGGACGAGCCGGCCTGGCGGAAACCCTGGTTTAATTGTAGATAATGCCATGAAACTCTATTGTGGTAGCTGCGACCGTGTGTTCAAAAAGTTCCCAGTCAGAACATCACAGGTTGCCAGGTTTTAAATTAGTGTAATGTGATCTCCACTAGAGATCTTATTACAGTACCGTAATGCTCTAATTAATCGACTCCTTAACCACAGCAGAATTATGGGTAACTTTTCAGGATTTAGTCGGAAATATGGCTTGTTGCCATTCATCGGAAAGTTCTCCCCGAGAGCTTTCCGATGAATGGCAACAAGCCATATTTCCGACTAAATCCTGAAAAGTTACCCATAATTCTGATGTGGTTAAGGAGTCGATTAATTAGAGCATTACTGTTGTTTAAAACTTTTTGATGTTCTGATGGGGAACTTTATAACATTGAAAAAAAAATAACGTATGTGATATATTTCTCAGATGATACTTTCTTAACCGTTTCATGACTGGAGCTATGCAGTATTAACCCTTTCATGACTGGATCTATGCAGTATTAACCCTTTCATGACTGGAGCTATGCAGTATTAACCCTTTCATGACTGGATCTATGCAGTATTAACCCTTTCATGACGGGAGCTATGCGGTATTAACCTTTTCATGAAATTTGTCATGGATGTTAATATTGACATGTAGATGGGAACGAGTCATTTTGGTGTCGTTCGCCAAAAAACATGGCCGCCAGCAGCCATCTTGGATTTTACTCTTTGCATGACTAAATCCTTTGACGCGGGCTACAGGTCGTAGCTTTGGTCGGATCTTCATGAAATTTGTCATGGATGTTAACAATGACATGTAGATGGGAACGAGTCCTTTTGGGGTCATTCGGCCAAAAAACATGGCCGCCAGCAGCCATTTTATATTTTACTCTTTTCATGACTAAATCCTTTGGCACAGGCTACAGTTCGTATCTTTGGTTAGATCATTATGAGATTTGTCTTGGCTGTTGACATTGACATGTAGATGGGAACGAGTCATTTTGGGTTCATTGGCGCGGGCTACAGGTCGTACTATTCGTCTGATCATCATGAATTTGTCATAAGGGAGATGTTGCTGGAATTCCATCAATGACATAAACCGCACCTCCAGCGATGGATGTTAACAATGACATGTAGATGAGTTATTTTGGGGTCATTCGGCAAAAAACATGGCTGCCGGTGGCCATTTTAGAATTTACTCTTTTCATCACTAAATCCTTTGGCACACCATACTCACCACATCCCTGATCCGATCATCATGGAACTTGTCATGAATGTTGATATTGACATGTTCATCTTGTCTTACTTAGACATTTCAATTAACACCTTTCCTATTCCTCCATTTACTGTCAACCATTAAATTATTCCCCTACCTAAGTTGAGCTACAGTGTCATTGACACTTTCATTTTGTAGCAATTAATCAATTCTGATAACTAAAGCATATTTTTAAGAAATGTTGTTGTTGTTGTATCTTGATGATATGGGGACCCTCTGATCGGATTGAGTACCTATAAGGAATGAATGTAGTGGTGTGTGTATTATTGGGGGATACAGCGCTGTGGAAGGTTTGGCCATCCATGCCTTTAACTTTATTGAATTTACATTAATGCCCTAAGTAATCAACCCCTTAACCACAGCAGAATTATGGGTAACTTTTCAGGATTTAGTCGGAAATATAGCTTGTTGCCATTCATCGGAAAGCTCTCCCTGAGAGCTTTCCGGTGAATGGTAACAAGCCATATTTCCGACTAAATCCTGAAAAGTTAGCCATTATTCTGCTGTGGTTAAAATGTCGATTACTTAGGGCATTACTTTATATGGTAGATTTTTGGCAGAGCTGCATGTTATATGTACTTGTCTCTGAGACATGCCTAGTGTTGCCCTTTGTACATGCCTGGGACTATATAACACACAATGCGCCAATTTTAGAAGTTGCATGGGTTTTTGAAACCATGCAAAATATTTATGTTTTTTTTGGGGACTCGAACCACGGCCCGTGCCATGAGCATGCCATGCAACTCTAAGTCCGACGTCAGTACCACACGGCCACCGAAGCGACCCCTTAATTGATTATATATTTTATTTTCAGGTCCGAAAATATCAAGCAAGTTAATCATGCATTCAAAGACTTTTCACGGTTATATAGGTGATGGACCCACCACTAGGCCGCGGATTCTAAATCAAATCGTGATAGAAACAATCTGAGAGTATTTGTGTTTTAACATAACAAGTGTCCCTCTCTTAGGTATTTCTAATCATGTTGCCTAGCAACCACAGATCTCTGCTGCATGTTCAGGAGATTGCAGATCTGACATAAATGTCGAGTACAGCATGACTTAGAGTCTCCTGGGTTCTAGAGAATCTATGTGAGGTTTACCCCTTCTTTACTAAATGGAATCACCCATTCAGTTATAAAAGTACACATTGGAAGGGTCTATTATTCATCTGGAGGGATGTTCAGATAATATGTGCAGACCTATGGTAATTTGTTGAACTTATTATCTGAACATTTCCTAAGGTGTAACTACTCGTCGATGAATATTTAGTAAAGAAAGGGTTAAATGGGGTAAGTTGATCACAATGAGGGAAGCAGTTTTTTTTTTACTCTGTGCCAATGCATTCTCTTATATATGCGAGTTGACCATAGGTCGCCTCGCATATATAAGAGAATGCATTGGCCTAACAATTTTTTATCATTTTTTTAAAAATAAATGTTTCTTACAATTTTTAGGACATAAAATAAAAAACATCCATTACCCTGCAGGGAGCCCCACACATATATAGAAGCATATAGAAGAGTTTCGTCTGCTCATGTTTGTCTGGGGCTCTGTATGGGTGAAATTATATAATTGTTAAAGAATACAAGAACAAATTATTAAAATTGTAAAACATTGTTAGGCCAATGCATTCTCTTATATATGCGAGGCGACCTATGGTCGACTCGCATATATAAGAGAATGCATTGGCACAGGGTAAAAAAAATCCATTACCCTGCAGGGAGCCCCACACAGATATATGGGATGGATACTTGTGAGGTTTGTCAAATGACCTTGACCTCAGTTAACGGTATACTCGTATAGCGCGCATCTATACTCACAAATCGACTCCACCCACCCGTATGTGCAATTTCACTTATATATCAAGATGTTCCGCCCACTTTGGTGTCTTAAAAACCACCCGAAAGAGATCTGTCAATTAGTTGAATATAACGTGAATGCCAATTTGGGGTGAAGGTCAGAGTATAGCTCTTTCGACGTTACCCAGCTACCCACAATGAGACACGCCATATGATGATACGACCAATTTACAGTAATGCCCTAAGTAATCGACCCCTTAACCACAGCATAATTATGGGTAACTTTTCAGGATTTAGTCCGAAATATGGCTTGTTGCCATTCATCGGAAAGCTCTCCGATGAATGGCTTGTGAGCTTTCCGATGAATGTCAACAAGCCATATTATTTGCCAAGCCATATTTCCGACTAAATCCTGAAAAGTTACCCATAATTTTGCTGTGGTTAAGGGGTCGATTACTTATGGCATTACTGTACCATGTGTGTCAGTGTGTAAATGGGCGAAGAACAATCAATTTCTTCTGTACTAATGGACAGTGGAATCAGGAAACATGTGTTATCAGTATTGAGATCCCTTGTAGCGGAAACTCGTTCCTGAATAGAATAGAATAAACGTTATTAAAATCGCTGTTTCATAATAATAGCGATATACAATTCCATGGAAACTAATAATGAATCTACAGTGTAGTTTTTTCATGGGTTGTGGTGCTTACTCACCCGTGGTAAAGTGGTCCTGCTAACGTGCTATGATCAACAGATCAAGCCTTGAAATAGGGTGTCTGTCATTTGCAGAATGAGGTCCCCAGAGGGTGAATTTAGTGATGCTACCCTGCGAGGTTCCCAGAGGGTGAATTTAGTGATGCTACCCCACATAAAACTCTACTGATATCACTCATATGACTTTTTTTTTCAAATTGCTGATCATCCTGGAGGGAGTCCTATTATTTGGAGGGAAATGTTCATATAATAATTTCAACAAATAACCTCTGATCGTTTTGTTGAAATTAGTATCTGAACATTTCCTAAAGGATAACTACTCATTTTCAGCCACGTATGCTGATTTTTCCCTTTCGACCCTTGTTGGGACCCATCCACCCCCGCGTCCAAAATTGTTTCCGTTTTCGGCAGTTTTTTCCCCGACCATTTTGGACACCCACCTCCTTTTAACACCAAAACAGAGATTTGCGGGGGGGAATTCACTGTAAACAGCAGTCTGAGTAAACTCATACCTAAATATTCATTACAACATTGAATATAAGGTCTGACGGATAACATCGATATCTCATTTCCAAGTCCTCGGGATTCCGTAATCTGATTGATTGCGTAAATTATTTTCCGTCCAATGAAACCGTATGGGTTAATAAACAAGTGTCAGTGGGCGGAGATAATGTCACCTCTAAATATAGTAACAGAGCGGAATTTCTCCGATCGAAAGCGATGCTTGCAAATACAACAGACAGAAACAATGGCTTCGAAATTATATATTCGGATTAATTTGAAGGATGTGCTAGACCTGATAGATAGGCCTGCGCATGGTACCAACTTGGCCTCCCATAAATATAAATAGAACTCACTCACGTCCGTGTATTTGATTTACTTTGTTGTACCATGGTTTGCAAATCAAATTATTTGTCGTAAAAAAGTCATCTGAAAGTTAATACCGAGGAAATGACTTAATTTTATGCTTTTAAATAGTTCTAAAGCATCATTTTTGATGACGACCTTATTTTTTGCTCTCGGATGCAGCTTTCCGGGTGATGCAGCGAGTTCATCTCCCGAAAAAGAATAGTCGCACACACGACAAATATTATCTGCTGTAATGTTATGTCGCGACACAGGCCATTACTATTGCGAAGCACAACAAATAACACGTGGGGACACCTGTCAATCATCGATGTATTTTTTTTAATCCGTGACGTCATTTTGGGGAAGCTCTTCGCTGAATAGAAATGATTTTGGCTACATAAGCTCCAGACTCTATATTTCAAATATAGAGTCGACGTTCACCCAGACTGTGTAAACAGCTGTATGTGAATTTCTGTGCATACTATTTGTAATGGATGTTAACATTGACATGTAGATAGGAACGACTCATTTTGGGGTCATTCGGCCAAAAAACATGGCTGCCAGTGGCCATCTTGGATTTCAAAATTCATGGGCTATAGGCTATACTGTTTGTCTGATCATCATGAAATTTTTCATTTTTGTTAATATTGACATTCTGAGGTGTTATAAGCCAAACTCGTTGCAAAAACAGTCAAAAAGACTTGCAGGAAAAAAAGTTGCGGAAAAAATTGTTTGTTGGTCCCATCGACCACCCAATCCAACCCACCCACCCCGGCATACGTGCCTGGAAAAAAATCCCCCCCCCCCCCTGATAGCGAGAGCATAATTATTATCACTGTCACTTTATTGTGGTTCAGATGGATGCTGGCGCTAAACAAAATTATGTTTTCTACTGTTTACTGAAATCGGGAGAAACTGTTTCCCGATCGGGAGGGCAGGAGATGGGGTCGAATCTTGAATATTCGCAGGTCCCTACAGGAGATGGGGTTGAAAATTGGGGAAACTCACGCCTAAATTGGGAAAGTTAACATGTCTGCTCATAATGATTAATTATAATCTGATTTCATGTTAAATTATGAGTTGAACATGCCGCTTAATTAGGAGTAAGCACCATCTGTTTATATTTAATACAGACAGTCACTTCGCGAGGTAAAATGAGTTTGTATTGTGAAATTATGCGAACATTGCGATCAAATAAATTGTTCGCATTTTATTTGAGAGAGCTCACTACGATTATTTGCCAGAGTTTATGTTAATTTTCGAGGCTTTTGATATCTATTTAGTTTTAAAACCAGCACCTTATTAACAAGCATGAATTTAGTGTGTCTGACATTTGCAGAATGAGGTCCTCAGATTGTAAAGTCAGTGATACTATCCCGCACAGCAGGCTAGCATCACCAAATTCACCCTCCGGAGACCACATTCTGCTTAGGCCTCAACTGCTATGGGAGACCTAGGATCACATTGAAGTTTCCCAGTTGAATTTAGTGACGCATTAGTCACTTCAATTATGTATTTATCTTCTTCAAATTATGGGATATAAAAAAAACTGAACAGAAGGGAAAAAGTAACTAAAAACAATGTTAATTTTAGACTGTAGCTTCTTCCCAGAAGATGAGGCCTAAGCAGAATGAGGTCCACAGAGGGTGAATTTGGTGATGCTAGCATACTTTGTGGGGTAGCATCACTAAATTCACCCTCTAGGGGCCTCATTCTGCATATGACAGAGGAATTAAATTCAGGCTTGCTTATTTAATTCCTCCACTAATTGTGCAATTGAAAATATTCTTGCTTTAATCTTGTTGATGATGAATCATGTTATTAAAATTTTCAGAATCATTTGAGGCATATCTGTTTAAATTTGTTAGTTCATGGTTTAACAAATTTTGATGACACATCTTGTAACCATGGTTCACTCTGACCTGAAAATTCTTTTGAACTTTTTGTTGTTGTTGCCATTTCTGAATTTTTTTGGGCATTTTTCAGAAATTTGACCTCGTTGAAAAACTTTTAAAATAATTGAATCATCGATAAAACTGAAACTAAAACCAATTTGAAGAACAACGCACAAAAATAACTGATAAATAAAAATTAACCCACAGGGAGCCTCACACAGATGGAAGCATGCACTACAGAGTGTCGTCTGCTCCGTCTGTGTGGGGCTCTCTATGGGATAATAAAATAACTGATAAATTTTGAGTTGGACAAAAGTGATCAATGGAAATATGCATGGATGGTATCGACATACAGTAATGCCCTAAATAATCTACTCGATAAGGAGTCGATTATTTAGGGCATTACTGTAACTAAGCACTGATTTTGCTAAATTGTCTGTTGAAACCACCAAGCAGTAATTGTCACTTGATTAAGGAAACATTGTTATAGCCACAAGTTAAAATATTTTGATAAGTAAGCATGTGTGACTTTTTATTAAAGTGATATGAAACACTGCGGTAGGGTGTTCAAATAGAAATGGAGAATAATCTTGCTCAAGGTAGTTATTTTTACAAACATTATTTCCAAATTGACAACACACTCTGTAATTCCTATGTATTAATTAAATCAAGTGAATCTCGATGACGAAATCATTTGCATATGTTTATCACCGATAGTTGCGTCCCGTATCAATATGTAAATATTTACAATTGAGCGTAGTTCAGACAATATTTTCTATGGAGTGGTACAGTTGATTTGTTGGAAATTTTCGGTGATTTTAGTAGAATGCTACATTTCTCCAGTTGCCTCAGTGCCTGAGTACTAACTTATCAGTTTCACGCACACGAACAAGTCCATAATATGTATTTAATTGTAAATACTCAGATGAGCAACTTCCGATTTATTACCTGTTAACGATTAAGGGTTTCCTTCAGATCTGATGATAATTTGAGAGGTGATTACTTCTACCTATTTGGTTATTAGGGAGAAGTTGATTGTTATTAGGGAGAAGTAACAATGGCTGAATTTCAATTTACACTCCCAACATCACGCTTCTATGATCAAATAAGTATTATGCAAAACAAGATATTATTATATAGTTAGTAGTGACACCATTATAATCTGTAACTATACATTAAATAAGCTGTTGGGACAAATTCATACTGGTAAATGAGAGAGAAGTCACTTCTCCCTGGGACAAAAATAGGGAGAAGTGGCCACATTTTAGGGAGAAGATGTCTCCCAAGTTGCCCTCTAGGCTGGTCCCTGGATTACGGAGTTATGCTGAAAAGTTTGGCCAAATTAAATTTTATTTGACCATTTTCGACAAACATTGGTCACAACAGTGTGAACTCTACAACAGTGTGAACCCTACTTGTAACTGTTTGCTAGTTGCAAGCCTTGAAATAGTGTCTGTCATTTGCAGAATGAGGTCCCCAGAGGGTGAATTTAGTGATGCTACCCCGCATAGCGGGCTAGCATCACCAAATTCACCCTCTGGGGACCTCATTCTGCTTACATCTCAGCAGAATGAGGTTCCCAGAGGGTGAATTTGGTGAAGCTAGCCAGCTATGCGGGTTAGCATCACTAAATTCACCCTCTGGGGACCTCATTCTGCAAATGACAGACACACTATTTCAAGGCTTGGCTAGTTGCAAGTCTGTGTATAGTGTGCCTGTCATTTGCAGAATGAGGTCCCCAGAGGGTGAATTTAGTAACGTTATCCCACATATAAGAACAAAGTTGATCTATTATGTTCTTCGTGATGATGTTTTTATAGACATTTATAATTTTTGCACATTTACCCAATGTGAGTGTCTTTACGATGGTCAATCTCCTCCTATAACAAGTTTTATATAGTTTCCTGGGTATAAAGATGGTCTATCTCTTCCAATAACAAGTTTTATATAGTTTCCTGGGTATAACGATGGTCTATCTCTTACTATAACAAGTTTTATATAGTTTCCTGGGTATAAAGATGGTCTATCTCTTCCTATAACAAGTTTTATATAGTTTCCTGGGTATAAAATAATAAATATGATTCGAAGACCCCTGTCCGGAAGCACCTCTATCAATTAATATTGATGTTCCCATAGCTATGCTCTGAATGTCAAATGTCCCAAATTGTTTGTATAGTTTTGTTTTGTTACATAGTTATGATCGATAATGAGTCTAATTAACAGAGATAGAGCTCTCATGCTTGCTAAGCTCCAAACATTCCGTGGGACTCGCAGAAACATTCGGAGCATAGCAAGCGAGAGAACTCTGTCTTGTTAGCACTTTCCATGAAGCCAAATGTCAGATATTTTGCTCTACAACCTCAGGAATAAATCACTTTAGTGCACACCCAATCGCATGAAAATTACAGCAAAATACAGAAGATTTCAGAACTTTCAATAAACAATTGTGTATTGTTCTTGAACTATACAAACCGATTAAGTCAACGTCATTGGCGATGTCAACCGTAGCAGACAATTTCTTCACTAAATTATTAGGTATAGTCTACACTAAGCACACGTTTGTGCAATTAAATACAAAATAATGACCTAAATGTTAGTATAGTACAAGCTACAATCTTCAGAGTGTACAATAAATAGATAGAACGACACAAGTGTGTGAACTGGTTAACGTTATTGTACGAGTTAGTTGTGACGCGATGGTAAAACGAGAACCGAGGTTCGAGTTTTACCTCGCGGCACGACAAACGAGTGCAATAACGTTAACATGTTCACACAACTGTGTTTTTTAATTTTTATTGCACACTCTGAAGGTTGCAGCTTGTAACATACTAACATTTAGGTCGATATTGTTGTATTTAATTGAACAAACGTGTGCTTAATGTAGACTATACCCCATAATTTAGCGAAGACATTTTCTGTTAAAGTTGACGTTGCCAGTGACGTTATACGTTTGTATTGTTCAAGAACAATACACATGTTTTTATTGAACGTTTCAATTCTTCTGTATTTTGCTGTATTTCGCACAAATAAGTTATTGGGTGTGCAATAAATAGATAGAACACAGTTTTGTGAACATGTTAACTTTATTGCACTCGTTTGTCATGCCGCGAGGTTTAACTCGAACCTCTGGTTCTCGTTTTACCATCGCGTCAGAACAAACTCGTGCAACAACGTTAACATGTTCACACACTTGTGTCATTCTATCTATTTATTGTGCCTCGGTAGACAAATAATTTACCAAATCGTTTCATTCCAAGAAAAAGTTATTTGTAGACTTGAAATTGGGTTTATTAAAAATTATGTTGTTGTTGTTTTAATTATGGCCCAAAAGAGATAGACCATCTTTAAATTTTCAGAAAAACCTCATTACCATACCTCAACAGAAACATGTCACGGTGAGGTCCCCAGAGGGTGAATTTAGTGATGCGTCACCGTGAGAAGACTGTTCAACACAAAACATTCATCTGTGGACTGTTGTCGCTGACAAGTCTGCGAATAATGTGTCTGTCATTTGCAGAATGGGGTCCCCAGAGGGTGATTTAGTGATGCTATCCCACATAGTTGGCTAGCATTACCAAATTCACTCTCTGTGAACCTCATTCTGATTAGGCCTCAACTGCTATGGGAGACCTAAGATTAGATAAAGTTCCCAAATTGAAGTTCACCCATTAGTCACCTCAATAATGCATTTTATCTTCTGCAAATAAGGGATATAGAAACTGAACAGAAGGGTAAAAGTAACTAAAATCAATGTTGATTTGAGACTTTAGATACTTCCCAGAAAATGAGGACTAAGCAAAATGAGATCCCCAGAGGGTGAAATTGGTGATGCTAGCCCTCTTTGTGTGATAGCGACACTATATTCACCCTCTGGGGGGACCCCATTCTGCAAATGACGGACACACTATTTGTAGACTGTTGTCGCTGTACTGGGTGTGTCAGTATTTTTGTTACGCTTTGTCCGAGTTTGGGAAGTTTTATTTTAACTGCTTTATATAACTGAGGTATATAGCAGTGCATGTTTGTTATTTATTTTATGAATTGTATATAAATAAAAACTTTTCTACTGAAACACATGTACATTTTAAAAATATTAAAACATGATCTGACAAAATCTTGTAAGTTTTGACTTCCACAGACCAGGGGTGGCTGATCAATCTCACATATGGTGGGAAGGGCCCTTGCATGGTTTGGATTGAGACTTATTCAAATGGACCTACCAATAAAGGGATACTGTACTCAAATGTTGTTGTTGGTTTCTATAGTCTCTGAGTCATAGAATAAGGTAATCAGATTTCCATTATTTGAAAGTCTGTTGAGTACGAATTAATGTTACGTATGGCAGATTAGCCAGAATGCGAAAATACCAATTGTCGTTGTCGAGTAATGAGTAATTTTTGGACTAAGAAAATGTGTCAAATAAATGTTATATTTATGCATACATCTGCCATATACTCAGTTAAGTCATTGTATAGTCACTAGGCTGTGAGTGGCATGAGTTTGCGCCCTGTATCAACATAATTTTGTTCTTGATCATGTGTGCCACGTGTTGCCCAATCCACTATCCATGAATTATTTTGATTAAGTCTTGGACACTGAAATTCTTAATTTGATTTATGGCTCTAACCATAAATTAAATTTATATCAAACTAGCCGATGAGCCCGACGTTGTCCGGGCTATTCAAAAACCAAATTTCAAGTCGATAGCTCGACCCGTTTCCGAGATCTGGTCTGCGCATGCGCGAAGCTGGCGTCGCACGGGCTCGGCGACCCGATAAAATTCGTATCCGGGGCAAGATACATTCACATAGCAAATTTCAAGTCGATAGCTCCACCCGTTTCCGAGATCTCGCTGCGCATATGAAAGACAGCACAACACGCATTTTTTTTTTCATGAATTAATTCATGGTACCCGTCCCTCAAAGACGGACCCGATGAAAAATTGCCCTGTTCCTAGGACATATATGACACAACAACCCATTCTGCCTTTTTAATCGAGATAATTGCATTCCGCGTTTCGTTTTGCATCCGTGTTTTACGCATGGGTAGCCGTTTAGCAGCTTCGATTGTAATAAAGAGCGTTAGTCCTTAACACCTCCGAATATGGTCAATATAAAGATCGTCGATGCCTTAACCCCCCCGAAGTGGCGTTTGCGGTGATTTTGATGATTGGGAGTGGAGAATCGGTGCTCAGAGCTTGTCCAAATTGCGACGTCGACCATTCCCGTGGGTTTTTACACTTATGTACGAAATTTGGTCTCGATCGGTCAACCCGTTTTCGATTCTATAAAGGACATACAGACAGACAGAGGTCTTCAAAAATATATATGAGATTATTAACTTTGATTTTAAGATAACCTATTAACCCGAACATTTACAGAATACATCTTTGACTCAAATTACTTATTTTTCTATATATTATCGATATTAGATAGTTGCTATCACTGGGAATTCCGAAGAATTAATTAAAACTTCTCCTTTATAGAAACTATTCCACGGATGGGGGGGATTTCGCACCAATAATAGGTTGAACTCGTTCTTGTAGATTGATTTTGTAAGACTGTTAGTTAACTGGTACCGAAACCAGCAATTCAGAGTCAGATGGGAATCCGAGCTATCAAACCGCTTCTGTGCTGATGCTGGGGTTAGACAAGACGGCCTTCTAAGCCCTTAATTTGTAATCTGGACATAGATGGTATGAGTGAACTGCTGAATTATGTTAATGCTGGATGCGTGATTGGTAACTGTACTTTGAATATATGTGTCGGATAGCACCGTACGTGAGTCAGTTGCCGTTACTATTGGTCTTACTTTTAATACCACTATAAAAGATGCCAGCATGCAGCCTGTTTGTTGAAACCTGAATTTGGTTAAATTTGGCATCTTGAGTACCAGATAAAGATCATGAGATCAGAATGTGTTTTTAATTTTTAATCATGAAATATAGGATGTGTTTACATGTAGTTGGGACAACTAAATATTCTTTCTATCTTAGTGTCACAAGTTCAAACGACGTGTGTACACTAAATTGTGGCTTCGGTGTGGAAAAATATATCAATAGATTCATAGTCTATAATTCAGTTGCTTTGTAAGTGTGTTTATCCCTTCGTCAGTGTGTTTCTATGGTTCAGTTGCTTTGTAAGTGTGTTTATTCCTTGCTCTGTGTGAAGTACAGCAGCACACATCCCACGAGAACGGCGATCTGTGGTAGCAGAGCTGCAGATCCGCACTTGGCTGAAAAAGATAGGACAGTTTGTCAGTCTCAAAATACGCAAATCAATGAAAGAAGAAGTTAATATATATCTTTATGTTATGATATATCAATTTAAGCAAGTATGGTACAAATAGTTTGCGTGTCACGGTGGACAGGTACAAATCTGTTTAAAAACAACCTAAGAACGACAACTCATGAAAAACATACGAACTCTACACCTTCCGCTATAGTGCCCATTTGTTTGGATATAGGGAACTAAACAAATCCCACTGGGCACTATGGTCTGGTCAAAATGCAACCTAGTCAACCTATAACAAATTGGTTCCGATGCGATTTTCAGGTGGTGTCAAAACAGGCGCAGATATCAACGGAACAAGTTCATTAGTTCAACATATCCAAAATCGGTTGAAATCCGCTTTGGGGAAACTTTTATAATTCAACATGGTGTCCAGCATGGTTCTGGATACGCATGTTGTCTTAAATACGAGCATAGCATGAACAACTGTACATGGACATGGCGCTATTATGTTCGACTGTATGTAATATGAGAAATGGGAACAAAATAGACTGGGTGAAAACCAACAACCCAGGCCCAGAAATGGCTGTCAAAATGGCTTTCAAAATCTGATGAAATTTTATAATGGCAGAACTATGGTAATTAAGATGAACTATATATATAGATAAGCTTATTCGCACATACCCATCTCAATGATTTGCTGATGTCGGAAATACACAATGGAACAAACGCCGTCGGAAATACACAATGGAACAAACGCCCTATATATGTGTTTTAAATTGTGATTTCGGCTTTGAAGACATCTGCCATTTTGTGAAGCAGGGCCATTTAATGATTTAATAGATGGATTTCATATTCGTATTTTAAATACTACTAAATTGCATTTCTTTCAATATGCCAGGTTCTCACCAGGACACGGTGTTCATATAACTTTTCATTTCGATGTGGACTGTTTGATCTGGTAGAAGACAATGCACAGTGACCATATCGGCCACAGTTCCTCGTCTGTCACTTACAATGTTAATATATATACCGTAATGCTATATATATATTCAGCACGCGTAAATATCATGGCGCGATTACGGATAACGTTCTTCAACTCAAGTATGTGTGATATTGGTGAATATAACTGAATACTATGGGATTGCCCGTCACAAAATGACAGGTATATATAAATGTTCTTTGTTACTTTATAGTGTCCACATTCATGAACAAATTATCATTTTGGAATGGAATGGTCATGCTACTCTTGTTTGTCACCGGATGCGCGACGGAACACTTTATTTCACTAAAAACTATATTTCTACACCCCCACCCAACATATGCACATGCACACATTGAACGAAACAAAAGCAGCATATTATTTTGAATATTACTATATACTAACAGAAACGTACTCAATTCGAGAGCCTTCATTCAGCGACGGCACATTTTGATCTTAAACGGATCCCTTGGGGCCTGTATTCAGCACGCAACCAAAGGAACACAGGCCACTACACTGCGACCCATTTGTGAGAACACTTAATTTCAATAAAACTGTATTATCCACACATTCTCCAACCGAAATATATGCATGCACAATTGCACATATTGAACGCAATGTTGTTCAATCAAGATAGTTTACTTTATCAGCTTACCTTTCGATTCCACACTCAATGCACAACTTTCATAACAAAGACAGCATTGCTTTATTATGTTCACACTGGCCAATTAATATACCATATTAGCACCCATTCCGTTCGAGTCTCGACCCTACACCCAACTACATGCACTTTCACGACAAAATCAACATTCGTTACTTATATTCACACTCAACCTGAATACCATATTTTATGGTTAATTATTTAAAAGACTACAGCAAACTGCATGGAGGGCTTTTTTCCCCAGTGTTTTAGTATTTACCACATTAGATGAAAAAAATAAATAATATGCGCATCTGTGATTAAGAAGGAGATTATATTCTCAAACAAAATGTGTGTTCCATTATAACAATGGGTTATGGTATGGACTTAGCCAAATTTGCCTCTGACACAGAACTCGTGTGATGAAAGCGTTCAGAATCGACAATCAAAACATGACTCATATATCTCGAAACAGCGCACAACTCTATGATATTATTTGATATTTCAGTTAAGTGCAATCATGATTAATGTTAGTTGACTGCCGTATCATGTGTCTCATGATTAATGTTAGTTGACTTCCGTATCATGTGCCTCATGATTAATGTTAGTTGACTTCCGTATCATGTGTCTCATGATTAATGTTAGTTGACTTTCGTATCATGTGTCTCATGATTAATGTGCGTTGACTTCCGTATCATGTAGGGTCCTGCGAATATTCGATATTCGATTCGAGATTCGATTCGAAAGTCAAATTCGATTCGAATTCGAGTCGAAATTGCCAACTCGAAATTTAGAATATACACTGATGGAAAAGTAGGCTGTTTACGGACAAGTACACACATCGATCTTAGTTGTTTTTGTGCCATTTAATTACAGAAAATGATGTATATATGCACCGTATAATTCTTATTGTACATCGCAATTATATATATTAAATATCAGTATAGCCAGAAATTAGCCACTATAGGACTACTAAATACGCCTGAATTATAGCTTTAAACATGGTAGCCAAAAGTTCGGAGATCACCGATGGACCGACAACGCGCGTGAATAATAATAGCTATGAGACTGAGCAACCGCTATAGCGTTATCCAATTGGCGGCTTATTGGGAAAGTTAAATAAGTATCCTAACTTCGTCTATAATTTATAAACAGGTCTGGCAAATGTGAGAATACAGCTACAATAGCTGTATTCAGCTAACCTAGCTGTATTCAGCTATATATTATACTCTCAAACCGGCTGTTTTTCGATAATGAACTAGAAGCGGTAATTTGCGCATCAAAATTAGGCCACCATATTCTCCGGCCACCCTCAACCAAATCAAAACCGTCGCTTGTTTTCTGACAAAGTGTTGCCTTTTGTCGACACGTCTATGGTGATTATGTGTGAAAACTTACTACGGCAGTCGATGTCGGTCATAACAGTTTAATAACTCTAGATTATGCAATGCGGAATAACTTGAAAAATACATTAAATACAATATTTATCACCGAAGATGGAACATCTTAAACATTCCCGGAAGTATAAATAGGATGCTGCTAATACGCAGTTTGGTTGGTACGTTAAAACAGGTATAAAGAGGAACATCTCTAGCCAGATTTTAACCGAGCGAGTACCACTCACTGCTTGAGCTGACACTCTCCAAAAATACGGAAACGCATACATGTATGTCGAATCGCGAAAATACAAATAACAATGTTATGTTTTCACACATTATATATTTTCCCGCAAAAACAGATTGAATAGTTCTGACTCGTTAACGACCAGGACTTCATGTTTAAAATACTTCAGAAATTATATAAGTCGCATTTTCATTTCAGTTTTGTCCCTATGTTGTGCCATACATTATCAATATGCCACACAATATCTGTATATACCTTTATGAATAGTTATCAGTATCGCTCACAAACCGCTAGTGGTATGTAATTCTAAATGCTTGATATAGGTACACCATTCTAACGCCCCCTACCGGTTTAGCATCGGGAAGAAGTAAACGAGTGTTTGCGATGAATTTGATCTTTATTTTATAAGTTAGCTAATGAATGCTTTCGCAGAAAACCCAGAATATTTACTGACATCGACCGCCGTAGTAAGTTTTCACACAAAATCAGAACTGCCGTGTCGACAAAAGGCAACACTTTGTCAGAAAACAAGTGACGGTTTTGATTTGGTTGAGGGTGGCCGGAGAATATGGTAGCCTAATTTCGATGCGCAAATTAGCGCTTCTAGTTTATTATCGAAAAACAGCCGGTTTGAGAGTATAATATATAGCTGAATACAGCTAGGTTAGCTGAATACAGCTATTGTAGCTGTATTCTCACATTTGCCAGACCTGATAAAACTACCTAACACTAGTAACAGATCAGGGCGAACAACACAAGTTACACATCTGGCTAAACTAAATCGATTTGTGATAATGAATAGTATCAATAAATAAATATTCTGTGTGTTTCATTAATTTTAAAAGAAATCGGAATAATTTTTTTTCGATGTATATTGGTTGAAAACTTGAAAGATAATTATAGTGACTCGATCTTTTGCATGTTTTGGGAAGTTATTCCAGATAATGCCAATGTACATGTATGTAGCTGCTCGGGTAGTTCACCCTGCATGACCTTATGTGGGGAGGGTTAATTACATGCTATTACAGGTACTCAATTTGATCAGATGTTCCTAAATTAATATTTCTTTGGTTTGGGTGTAAAAATCATCGATTTGATTCGTGTCGAGGAACATACCCGGCCATCAAAGCTCACAGTGATCAGATATAAATTTTTGAAGTTTGTACTGAGTTGACTTTACCAGCTTATCTTGTCGCGACTTACGCTTCATATATTTTCGTATATATATCGTGTTGCATCCTTACAGTTACACTAATATTACACTTGAGACATATATGTAGTGTTTTTTTCCCCAATTAACAGACTATCACATTAAGGGATTGACTAATTTTAATGATCGTTTTATCACTATACTCGTCTCAAATATTAACCTCAGACATCAATGCGCATGCCCAGACATTGTCATTCATGCTTGCCTATGTTATCATTATGGATTTATAATGATTAATATGAAATTACTCTTGATGTTAAGACATCTGCATGTGCGGGAGAAATCGATTCTCTTTCGTATTTTGGAGGTTTTCTCTATGACAATCTGGGAGTGTCACGGACAATCCGTGATATTTAACAGGACTATTCATCATGTTAATTGACCTGTGTAAAAGTAATTAATGCAAAGTTGGCCCCATATATACCATAAACATTGTTTAATATCATTCTTTATTTATTTTATCATATGAAATATAAACGACAACATTCTACTGATAACAATGACAAAATAACATGATAGTGCATTGATATATAATAATAACATGATGGGCTCGATAGGAATGATTAACAGCCCCATGCCTCTAATTGTACCAAGGGCTGTTAATCATTCCTGTAGGGCTGTTAATAAACCATTGTGCTCGACAAAATCATGTTGTTACTATTATTACCACTCGTCCTCATGTCATTACGTGATCGGTGATTTAACTGCAAGTGGGCGTTAATGAAAACAAAGCTTCATTAACGCCAACTTCTGCTAAAGTTGTCTCAAAATTATGGAATCTTATCATGCAGATAAAATATGATAATCTACTAGAGAACGCCCTCTAAAGGCTTAATCGCAATAAAGAATGTTGTAACTATTGTTATTGTCCTTAAATTCCCCATACATCATGTGCCTATATATTATGATAGACTAGTACTAATATTACTCGTAGTAGTTAATACCACAATACTGTCAATATTCTATCATGTTTAGTTACAAGATCATAATGTTAATTGTTATTACTATTTGATGTGTACTGTACATGTACATCAGTTATCAATTCAAAAACTGATATTTTTTAATGTGTTTAATTAGTTTAAACTTTAAAATTTAACTTAAGCAGAGCCTGGTTGAATATCTACCATATGGTGGGTCGTTCCCACCCTCAAGCCATGATGTCATTGAGACATTCAATGTTATTTTGCTATTTTGCATGTGAAGAGGTAGACTGCTTGAGACCTCATGGTAGATATTCTCACTCCAGGCATTCAACTTTTTGGATCTAAACTTTGACCATTTAGCCAAACACATTATTTTCATATCAGTGATGATTGATGACACATCATTTCCTTCTGTAGTGTATGAGGACCGGATATGAGTAGCTTAACTTAAAGACTCTAAAAAGCCCGACGAAGATCGTTTGTGATTATATAAATATAAATTTATTTTACATTCAGGGAAATATGTTAGCTACTCCAAGAAATAAACTACGTAAAATTTAAAGGGCATATGTCAACATAACTGGGACCCACTTATGATTCTAACACTATAAATATTTTATCAAATGTTAATAATAATTTAATCATTAAATGTCCATGGTACAACCTTCTGACGTTAATTATAGTAAGTGTTGGCAGTGGGTATTGCTGTTAAAATAGTCACCTCCGTTAAGCCCGCCATAAACGGAAATAATATTAATTTATAGACAAATTCTGTTCTTATTCCAATCATTAATATCGCATGAATTACATGTTATTGTCATGTTACTGTGATGTTAGTACTAGTACTGTGTGTTATGTAAACAAACGACATGTTATGTAAACAAACATTATGGAAATACTATGCAATAAGCAACACCGAGAAAACCTCCACTAACTGAACTTTGGTTAGAAACGCCACCAAGTTGTTTACAACATAAAGGTTTTTATGTTTACCCATACCATAGTATGGTAAACATAGTGTCGTTGTCCGGATTGACCACTCATCGTTAGTCCGTCCATCTGTCTGACTGTCTGTAGACACTTTACACATGGTGCGATAACTGAAATATTTTCTATCTGATCGGAACCAAATTTTGTATATGAATTTCTCAGCACCAAATACAGATCGAGTTCGAATATGGGTTTGATCTGAGTTTTTTTTATGGAGTTATGGCCCTTTTTCAACTTAGAATTCATGTATGCTGCCTTAACTCAATAAAATATTATCTGACTGTAACCAAATTTGGTATGTGAGTTGCTCAGTCCAAAATACATATCGAGTTCGAATATGGGTTTGATCCGATATTTGTTTATGGAGTTATGGCCCTTTGACATATAATTCATGAATGCTTCGTTAAATCAACAATTTTTCAACTGATAGGAACCAAATTTTGTATGTGAGTTTCTCAACTCAAGTCAAAATACAGATCGAGTTCGAATATGGGTTAGATCTGATTTGTTCTACCAAAGTTATGGCCCTTTTTCAACTAAGAATTGAACAGATTTGAGTTTTTGATAACCCAGGTAGATTACAATTAACTACCAGTAATGCAAGCTTAACTGCATAGATAGTGTTCTGAGAGACTGCAGAACTGATGTCTTATTGAAATATTAGTTATTTTTAGCCACTGTATATAGGACATAGCTCTATGATAGCGGTGAAGCTGTACCCATTCATGATTCAATGGACTGTCCCATTCAGTTCTAAAGTTTTAATTGGAATACTCTATTATTCATTTGTAGGGATGTTCTCATTTTAAATTTCAATTAATCATTCTTCTGTTATCTCCAGGTTTCTCCTCATTCACTTGCATGGATTTCTGTAGTTAAAGATTAACACATCTCAACATTCCTGATACTTTCATCTGATACCATGTCTCATTTTATATTGGTTTATTTTGACACACTCTTTGCCCCTATTGATTGATTAATTTATTTTGATTTTTATGTGTACCTATACCATAGTATGGTACACATATTGTGATGTCCGGATTGACCACTTGTTTTCATTTAGATATTGATGATTATGATACAAGTTGATTAAAAAGGTTCCCAATGTGTCCCTTTTAAAAAATAATTAAAAATAATTATTTGTTTAAGTTTTAAAATTTGAAAAACTAACACCATTATAACTCTGCCAATGGGTACCCCGAATCACCACACCAAATTTGTTTAAATCGGTCCAAAATCTTGTGTTATGTACTGGTAAATCTGTTTGGAGCAACATTAAATCCAATTCACCATAGTATGGTACACATATTGTGATGTCCGGATAAAAACTAACACCATTATAACTCTGCCAAGGGTACCCCGAATCACCACACCAAATTTGTTTAAATCGGTCCAAAATCTTGTTATGTACCTGTAAATCTGTTTGGAGTAACATTAAATCCAATTCACCAATTTTATGCCATGCCTTTGGACTACTTAGCTATTGATAAGGCTATATCATTTTCTGATGTCTCTTATGCCAATGTGCAAATAATCTGATAAAGAAGGCTATGGTATCTAATTTAAAATAAAGATTCAACAATAAACATCACATGATATTAGCAGTAGACTTGGACTCTCTTAACCCAAGTATTCCATGTTCAGGTCACACCTTTCACATTTAACCCAAGGCTGTGGTGGTTTAGCATTACATATCTTGTACCAGTGCATTCTCTTATATAAATGCCGGTGACCCATACATTCCAATATTTGTGTTATGTACATTTGTCTATAATAGTACATACAGTATACTCATATAATTCAACACCAAAACTCTCATTTATGATTCCGATCATAGTAAATTTTTATCGCCAAGGGATGGGTTAACATCTGCCGATCGTGATCGGCCTCTCGTTATCATTTGCTAATCCTCGTCTCTCAAGATTTCGGTGTTGAATGGATCATCGTGACTCACTCATCCACCTTACCTGTATCTATGCTGTTGAATTCGAGTTTGGTACTTGTATAATAATAATATATAGAATATTAATGATTTCTAAGCTGACAGGTTTGGATGGGTGTATATGGTACAACTGGCATACACATATATTTTAGGCCCCACTGTCGATATAAGTCAACATAAGGGGTATCTGAAATTCCGATATATTTATTAGCGGGTCCTCCAGAGGACACCTGTGGTTTACATATCCAAACAATTTAAATTGGGTATATCTCAACTTGTGTATCCATGATCAACTCAAATATGCATCTATCTAAGTTATCTTGTCCCAGTATACATTTACCGTAGGGCCCTTTGTCCCGTTGGGGTCGTCCGGAGGACCCGCTTCTAGCATATGGGCAAAATTTCAATAGATTATATTTCGACTTTTGGAGCCAGGATCAACCCAAGAATGTATCTTTCTAAGTGTTATGACTCCCATGTACATATATTGTATGGCCCACTGTCGCAGAGTTGTCGATATAAGGCACCAAACCGGTATAAGAAATCCCTGTATGCTTAACAGCGGGTCCTCCGGAGGACCCGCTTCTAGCATATGGGCAAAATTTCAATAGGCTCTATTTCGACTTTTGGAGCCATTGTCAACTCAAGTATGCATCTTTCTAAGTGTTCTGGTCCCGTTTACATCTATACTGTAGGGCCATTTGTCGCATATTTGCCGATATAACGCTACAGATCGGGTATAACAAATCCCCGTATGTTTAACAGCGGGTCCTCCGGAGGACCCGCTTCTAGCATATGGGCACAATTTCAATAGGCTATATTTTGACTTTTGGAGTCAGGATCAACACAAGAATGCATCTTTCTAAGTGTTATGAATCCCATGTACATATATTGTATGGCTCACTGTCGCAGAGTTGTCGATATAATGCTACAGATCGGGTATAAGACATCTCCGTATATTTAGAAGAGGGTCCTCCGGAGGACCCGCTTCTAGCATATGGGCAAAATTTCAATAGGCTATATTTCGACTTTTGGAGCCATTATCAACTCAAGTATGCATCTTTCTAAGTGTTATGACTCCCATTTACATCTACTTATGCCCCCTTATCGCATACTTGCCGATATAACGCTACAGAACGGGTATAAGAAATCTCCGTATGTTTAGAAGAAGGTCCTCCGGAGGACCCGCTTCTAGCATATGGGCACAATTTCAATAGGCTACATTTCGTCTTTTGGAGACAGGATCAACCCAAGAATGCATCTTTCTAAGTGTTATGACTCTCATGTACATATATTGTATGGCCCACTGTCGCAGAGTTGTCGATAAGGCACCAAACCGGTATAAGAAATCCCCGAGTGTTTAACAGCGGGTCCTCCGGAGGACCCGCTTCTAGCATATCGGCACAATTTCAATAGGCTATATTTCGACTTTTCCAGCCAGGATCAACCCAAGAATGCTCTTTCTAAGTGTTATGAATCCCATGTACATATATTGTATGGCCCACTGTCGGGTATAACAAATCCCCGTGTGTTTAAAAGCGGGTCCTCCGGAGGACCCGCTTCTAGCATATGGGCAAAATTTCAATAGGCTATATTTCGACTTTTGGAGCCATTGTCAACCTAAGTATGCATCTTTCTAAGTGTTCTGGTCCCGTATACATCTACTGTAGGGCCCTTTGTCGCATATTTGCCTATATAACGCTACAGATCGGGTATAATAAATCCCCGTATGTTTAACAGCGGGTCCTCCGGAGGACCCGCTTCTAGCATATGGGCAAACATTTCAATACTATATATTTCGACTTTTGGAGCCCTTATCAACTCAAGTATGCATCTTTCTAAGAGTTATGACTCCCATTTACATCTACTTATGCCCCCTTATCGCATATTTGCCGATATAACGCTACAGATCGGGTATAACAAATCCCCGTATGTTTAACAGCGGGTCCTCCGGAGGACCCGCTTCTAGCATATGGGCACAAATTTCAATAGGCTACATTTCGACTTTTGGAGCCCTTATCAACTCAAGTATGCATCTTTCTAAGTGTTATGACTCCCATTTACATCTATTATGCCCCCTTGTCGCATATTTGCCGATATAACGCTACAGATCGGGTATAACAAATCCCCGTGTGTTTAAAAGCGGGTCCTCCGGAGGACCCGCTTCTAGCATATGGGCAAAATTTCAATAGGCTATATTTCGACCTTTGGAGCCATTGTCAACCTAAGTATGCATCTTTCTAAGTGTTCTGGTCCCGTATACATCTACTGTATGGCCCTTTGTCGCATATTTGCCGATTTATAATGCTACAGATCGGGTATAATAAATCCCCGTATATGTTTAACAGCGGGTCCTCCGGAGGACCCGCTTCTAGCATATGGGCAAACATTTCATTACTCTATATTTCGACTTTTGGTGCCATTGGCTGCGGACACACGTACCACAGTAGCGATGTCATAGTTGGTGTGACAATTTATTATGGTGGAGTTTGGTGACAATTGGTCCGTCATAATTCTGTGCCAGCTATCCATGTCGCCCTCTGCAAATTCGCACAATGAGCCCACCAAGCTCTACCAGCGACGGTCGATCTCTCAATGATGTGTCTACCAGAATGTCTTGTCGATGTTGATCTTTACTCAACACGCAGTGTTATATTTTGCATGCTAACACGCAAGTCCACTTGATAACTTAATGAATAACCCATCTCAACAGCCATGATTGTTCTTACTAATGAAATTAATACAAGTAGATAAACATGCATGCATTGAGATCATATAAAAACGTACCACAATAATGATATGTGATTCAATGAGGAATTGCCATCAGGCCATGGTCGAACACAATTCTGGACGATCTATCGTGCAATTATATATATCGTCGTGAATACAATTTAGCAAAACGTAATGAGTAGAGATCAAGCAATGGTTAATTGGTCCAGCCGACTCATTGTGCGGAAAATCAGCGGGCGACAAGGATAACTATGGCACAGAATTATGACGGACCAATTGTCACCAAACTCCACCATAATAAATTGTCACACCTGCTATGCCATCGCTACTGTGGTACGTGTGTCCGCAGCCATTGTCAACCTAAGTATGCATCTTTCTAGGTGTTCTGGTCCCGTATACATCTACTGTAGAGCCCTTTGACGCATATTTGCCGATATAATGCTACATATCGGGTATAATAAATCCCCGTATGTTTAACAGCGGGTCCTCCGGAGGACCCGCTTCTAGCATATGGGCACAATTTCAATAGGCTATATTTTGACTTTTGGAGCCTGCAGGATCAACACAAGAATGCATCTTTCTAAGTTTCATGACTACCATGTACATATATTGTATGGCTCATTGTCGCAGAGTTGTCGATATAACGCTACAGATCGGGTATAAGACATCTCCGTATATTTAGAAGAGGGTTCTCCAGAGGACCCGCTTCTAGCATATGGGCAAAATTTCAATAGGCTATATTTCGACTTTTGGAGCCATTATCAACTCAAGTATGCATCTTTCTAAGTGTTATGAATCCCATGTACATATATTGTATGGCTCACTGTCGCAGAGTTGTCGATATAACGCTACAGATCGGGTATAACAAATCTCCGTGTGTTTAAAAGCGGGTCCTCCGGAGGACCCGCTTCTAGCATATGGGCAAAATTTAAATAGGCTATATTTCGACTTTTGGAGCCATTGTCAACCTAAGTATGCATCTTTCTAAGTGTTCTGGTCCCGTATACATCTACTGTAGGGCCCTTTGTCGCATATTTGCCGATATAACGCTACAGATCGGGTATAATAAATCCCCGTATGTTTAACAGCGGGTCCTCCGGAGGACCCGCTTCTAGCATATGGGCAAACATTTCAATACTATATATTTCGACTTTTGGAGCCCTTATCAACTCAAGTATGCATCTTTCTAAGAGTTATGACTCCCATTTACATCTACTTATGCCCCCTTATCGCATATTTGCCGATATAACGCTACAGATCAGGTATAACAAATCCCCGTATGTTTAACAGCGGGTCCTCCGGAGGACCCGCTTCTAGCATATGGGCACAAATTTCAATAGGCTACATTTCGACTTTTGGAGCCCTTATCAACTCAAGTATGCATCTTTCTAAGTGTTATGACTCCCATTTACATCTATTGTGCCCCCTTGTCGCATATTTGCCGATACTATGATATAACGCTACAGATCGGGTATAACAAATCCCCGTGTGTTTAAAAGCGGGTCCTCCGGAGGACCCGCTTCTAGCATATGGGCAAAATTTCAATAGGCTATATTTCGACCTTTGGAGCCATTGTCAACCTAAGTATGCATCTTTCTAAGTGTTCTGGTCCCGTATACATCTACTGTAGGGCCCTTTGTCGCATATTTGCCGATATAACGCTACAGATCGGGTATAATAAATCCCCGTATGTTTAACAGCGGGTCCTCCGGAGGACCCGCTTCTAGCATATATGGGCACAATTTCAATAGGCTACATTTCGACTTTTGGAGCCCTTATCAACTCAAGTATGCATCTTTCTAAGTGTTATGACTCCCATTTACATCTACTTATGCCCCCTTGTCGCATATTTGCCGATATAACGCTACAGATCGGGTATAACAAATCCCCGTGTGTTTAAAAGCGGGTCCTCCGGAGGACCCGCTTCTAGCATATGGGCAAAATTTCAATAGGCTATATTTCGACTTTTGGAGCCATTGTCAACCTAAGTATATGCATCTTTCTAAGTGTTCTGGTCCCGTATACATCTACTGTAGGACTCTTTGTCGCATATTTGCCGATATAACGCTACAGATCGGGTATAATAAATCCCCGTATGTTTAACAGCGGGTCCTCCGGAGGACCCGCTTCTAGCATATGGGCAAACATTTCAATACTATATATTTCGACTTTTGGAGCCCTTATCAACTCAAGTATGCATCTTTCTAAGAGTTATGACTCCCATTTAGATCTACTTATGCACCCTTATCGCATATTTGCCGATATAACGCTACAGATCGGGTATAACAAATCCCCGTATGTTTAACAGCGGGTCCTCCGGAGGACCCGCTTCTAGCATATGGGCACAATTTCAATAGGCTACATTTCGACTTTTGGAGCCCTTATCAACTCAAGTATGCATCTTTCTAAGTGTTATGACTCCCATTTACATCTACTTATGCCCCCTTGTCGCATATTTGCCGATATAACGCTACAGATCGGGTATAACAAATCCCCGTGTGTTTAAAAGCGGGTCCTCCGGAGGACCCGCTTCTAGCATATGGGCAAAATTTCAATAGGCTATATTTCGACTTTTGGAGCCATTGTCAACCTAAGTATGCATCTTTCTAAGTGTTCTGGTCCCGTATACATCTACTGTAGGGCTCTTTGTTGCATATTTGCCGATATAACGCTACAGATCGGGTATAATAAATCCCCGTATGTTTAACAGCGGGTCCTCCGGAGGACCCGCTTCTAGCATATGGGCAAACATTTCAATACTCTATATTTCGACTTTTGGAGACATTGGCTGCGGACACACGTACCACAGTAGCGATGTCATAGTTGGTGTGACAATTTATTATGGTGGAGTTTGGTGACAATTGGTCCGTCATAATTCTGTGCCATAGCTATCCATGTCGCCCTCTGCAAATTCGCACAATGAGCCTACCAAGCTCTACCAGCGACGGTCGATCTCTCAATGATGTGTCTACCTGAATGTCTTGTCGATGTTGATCTTTACTCAACACGCAGTGTTATATTTTGCATGCTAACACGCAAGTCCACTTGATAACTTAATGAATAACCCATCTCAACAGCCATGATTGTTCTTACTGATGAAATTAATACAAGTAGATAAACATGCATGCATTGAGATCATATAAAAACGTACCACAATAATGATATGTGATTCAATGAGGAATTTCCATCAGGCCATGGTCGAACACAATTCTGGACGATCTATCGTGCAATTATATATATCGTCGTGAATACAATTTAGCAAAACGTAATGAGTAGAGATCAAGCAATGGTTAATTGGTCCAGCCGACTCATTGTGCGGAAAATCAGCGGGCGACAAGGATAACTATGGCACAGAATTATGACGGACCAATTGTCACCAAACTCCACCATAATAAATTGTCACACCTACTATGCCATCGCTACTGTGGTACGTGTGTCCGCAGCCATTGTCAACCTAAGTATGCATCTTTCTAGGTGTTCTGGTCCCGTATACATCTACTGTAGGGCCCTTTGACGCATATTTGCCGATATAATGCTACATATCGGGTATAATAAATCCCCGTATGTTTAACAGCGGGTCCTCCGGAGGACCCGCTTCTAGCATATGGGCACAATTTCAATAGGCTATATTTTGACTTTTGGAGCCTGCAGGATCAATACAAGAATGCATCTTTCTAAGTTTCATGACTACCATGTACATATATTGTATGGCTCATTGTCGCAGAGTTGTCGATATAACGCTACAGATCGGGTATAAGACATCTCCGTATATTTAGAAGAGGGCTCTCCAGAGGACCCGCTTCTAGCATATGGGCAAAATTTCAATAGGCTATATTTCGACTTTTGGAGCCATTATCAACTCAAGTATGCATCTTTCTAAGTGTTATGAATCCCATGTACATATATTGTATGGCTCACTGTCGCAGAGTTGTCGATATAACGCTACAGATCGGGTATAACAAATCCCCGTGTGTTTAAAAGCGGGTCCTCCGGAGGACCCGCTTCTAGCATATGGGCAAAATTTCAATAGGCTATATTTCGACTTTTGGAGCCATTGTCAACCTAAGTATGCATCTTTCTAAGTGTTCTGGTCCCGTATACATCTACTGTATGGCCCTTTGTCGCATATTTGCCGATATAACGCTACAGATCGGGTATAATAAATCCCCGTATGTTTAACAGCGGGTCCTCCGGAGGACCCGCTTCTAGCATATGGGCAAACATTTCAATACTATATATTTCGACTTTTGGAGCCCTTATCAACTCAAGTATGCATCTTTCTAAGAGTTATGACTCCCATTTACATCTATACTTATGCCCCCCTTATCGCATATTTGCCGATATAACGCTACAGATCGGGTATAACAAATCCCCGTATGTTTAACAGCGGGTCCTCCGGAGGACCCGCTTCTAGCATATATGGGCACAATTTCAATAGGCTACATTTCGACTTTTGGAGCCCTTATCAACTCAAGTATGCATCTTTCTAAGTGTTATGACTCCCATTTACATCTACTTATGCCCCCTTGTCGCATATTTGCCGATATAACGCTACAGATCGGGTATAACAAATCCCCGTGTGTTTAAAAGCGGGTCCTCCGGAGGACCCGCTTCTAGCATATGGGCAAACATTTCAATAGGCTATATTTCGACTTTTGGAGCCATTGTCAACCTAAGTATATGCATCTTTCTAAGTGTTCTGGTCCCGTATACATCTACTGTAGGACTCTTTGTCGCATATTTGCCGATATAACGCTACAGATCGGGTATAATAAATCCCCGTATGTTTAACAGCGGGTCCTCGGGAGGACCCGCTTCTAGCATATGGGCAAACATTTCAATACTATATATTTCGACTTTTGGAGCCCTTATCAACTCAAGTATGCATCTTTCTAAGAGTTATGACTCCCATTTAGATCTACTTATGCACCCTTATCGCATATTTGCCGATATAACGCTACAGATCGGGTATAACAAATCCCCGTATGTTTAACAGCGGGTCCTCCGGAGGACCCGCTTCTAGCATATGGGCACAATTTCAATAGGCTACATTTCGACTTTTGGAGCCCTTATCAACTCAAGTATGCATCTTTCTAAGTGTTATGACTCCCATTTACATCTACTTATGCCCCCTTGTCGCATATTTGCCGATATAACGCTACAGATCGGGTATAACAAATCCCCGTGTGTTTAAAAGCGGGTCCTCCGGAGGACCCGCTTCTAGCATATGGGCAAAATTTCAATAGGCTATATTTCGACTTTTGGAGCCATTGTCAACCTAAGTATGCATCTTTCTAAGTGTTCTGGTCCCGTATACATCTACTGTAGGGCTCTTTGTTGCATATTTGCCGATATAACGCTACAGATCGGGTATAATAAATCCCCGTATGTTTAACAGCGGGTCCTCCGGAGGACCCGCTTCTAGCATATGGGCAAACATTTCAATACTCTATATTTCGACTTTTGGAGACATTGGCTGCGGACACACGTACCACAGTAGCGATGTCATAGTTGGTGTGACAATTTATTATGGTGGAGTTTGGTGACAATTGGTCCGTCATAATTCTGTGCCATAGCTATCCATGTCGCCCTCTGCAAATTCGCACAATGAGCCTACCAAGCTCTACCAGCGACGGTCGATCTCTCAATGATGTGTCTACCTGAATGTCTTGTCGATGTTGATCTTTACTCAACACGCAGTGTTATATTTTGCATGCTAACACGCAAGTCCACTTGATAACTTAATGAATAACCCATCTCAACAGCCATGATTGTTCTTACTAATGAAATTAATACAAGTAGATAAACATGCATGCATTGAGATCATATAAAAACGTACCACAATAATGATATGTGATTCAATGAGGAATTTCCATCAGGCCATGGTCGAACACAATTCTGGACGATCTATCGTGCAATTATATATATCGTCGTGAATACAATTTAGCAAAACGTAATGAGTAGAGATCAAGCAATGGTTAATTGGTCCAGCCGACTCATTGTGCGGAAAATCAGCGGGCGACAAGGATAACTATGGCACAGAATTATGACGGACCAATTGTCACCAAACTCCACCATAATAAATTGTCACACCTACTATGCCATCGCTACTGTGGTACGTGTGTCCGCAGCCATTGTCAACCTAAGTATGCATCTTTCTAGGTGTTCTGGTCCCGTATACATCTACTGTAGGGCCCTTTGACGCATATTTGCCGATATAATGCTACAGATCGGGTATAATAAATCCTCGTATGTTTAACAGCGGGTCCTCCGGAGGACCCGCTTCTAGCATATGCATTGGGCACAATTTCAATAGGCTATATTTTGACTTGTGGAGCCTGCAGGATCAACACAAGAATGCATCTTTCTAAGTTTCATGACTACCATGTACATATATTGTATGGCTCATTGTCGCAGAGTTGTCGATATAACGCTACAGATCGGGTATAAGACATCTCCGTATATTTAGAAGAGGGTTCTCCGGAGGACCCGCTTCTAGCATATGGGCAAAATTTCAATAGGCTATATTTCGACTTTTGGAGCCATTATCAACTCAAGTATGCATCTTTAGAAGTGTTATGACTCCCATATACATATACTGTAGAGCCCACTGTTTAGAAAATAATATTCGAACAGCCAAGCCTGAATATAGTGTCTGACATTTGCAGAATGAGGTCCCCAAAGGGTGAATTTAGTGACGCAGTCGGTGGGCTAGCATCACCAAATTCACCCTCTGGGGACCTCATTCTGTTTAAGCCTCAACTGCTATGGGAGATATAACACATCAGATTGAAGTTCTCCAGTTAAAGTTGGTGATATGCACGCATTGGGCACCTCAATTATGCATTTTATCTTCTGCAAATTAGGGGATATAGAAACTGAACAGACGGGAAAAAGTAAGAAAAATGTCAATTTAAGACCCTATATACTTCCCAGAAGACGAGGAATAAGCAGAATGAGTTCCATGGGTAGTATATTTGGTGATGCTAGCCTGCTGTGCAGGGTAGCATAACTAAATTCACCCTCTGGGGACCTCATTCTGCAAATGTCAGACACACTAAATTCAGGTTTGGGAACAATAATTTGTTTTGATTTCATATTAATGACACACACTGGCATGAGTGCTAGCTAAGCAGTTGTTTATACCTGTCAGCCTGATAACATCTCAATTGATGACTGTGTTATTAACTCTCTCTGTCTGTAGCTAATACAATTGACTGAATCTGCTGGTGGGAGAGGTGAGTTAGGAGATGAGATGGGGTGGAGGTGCTGTTGGTTGGGGCAGGGTGGTGGTCTGGGTCATGTGGGGGGGGGGGGTGATGGAAAGGGAAAGTTTCAATGATTTCATTAAAGATTTTCATAGCTCTGCGGATGTTACAATGGTGTTAGTTTTTCTAATTTTTTAACATGTTTAAAGGCCCACTTAATTTTCAAGTCGCCAATTATTATTTTTATAGTGACTTGATATACGGTTTTAAAGGGGTACTGTACGCCAAATGTTGTTGTTGGTTTCTATAGTCTCCGAGTCGGAGAATAAGGTAACAATTTTTCCATTATTTGAAAGTCTGTTGAGTACGAAGTCATGTTACGGATGACAAATTTACCGGAATGCAAAAATACAAATTGTCGTTGTCGAGTAATTTTTTAAATGTTTTCAACCAAATGAATCAAATAAAAGTTATATTATATGCATACTAGTCCCATATAATCATTTAAGTTATTGTATCGTCGCTAGTCAGTGAGTGGCTTGAGTGTTCTCCCCGTATCATCATAATATTTTAAGCAATCGTGTGTGCGATCGGTTTAAAAATCCAGTATCCCTCAATTACTATTTTTGATTACGGTAATTCGTAATTTAATTGACGCCATTTTATGGCTCCAGTCATAAATTCAATTTATATCAAATTATTAACTTTTAAATTATTAATTTTAAGATAGCCTATTAACCTGAGCGTTTACAGAATACATCTTCGACTCAAATTACTTATGTTTCTATATATTATCGATATTAGATCGTTGTTGTCACCGGAAATTTAATGAAAATGGCGTACAGTACCCCTTTAATGACAATCTATGCCATAAAATATGATTAAAATGCTATAATTCACCACTATTTGAAGATGCCCACAGATAAATATAAGACTTCCCCTCTGTCACCCATAATGCAACAGAATTCAAAGTTTTTCAATGGAAGGGGAAGAACTCTATCTTTAATATATAGAGTTATTCCCCCTGCTTTGAAAATACTGATTTTTTAATTCTTGATGACAAAACGTGTTGGCAACTCAACAAAAACAACATATCCACAGTTTATTACACCAGATAAGTTGATAATATAATATATATAATATGTCATATATTTTATATAATATAATTTGGGGTTCGAAAATTAAGTGGGCCTTTAAAAAACGAGAGGCCGATCACGATCGGCAGATGTTAACCCATCCCTTGGTGAGAGTAAATTACTATGATCGGAATCATAACTGAGAGTTTTGATGTTGAATTATAGAGTATACTGTTATAGACAAATGTACAAAGCACAAATTATTGGAATTTATGGGTCACTCGCATTTATATAAGAGAATGCACTGGTACAGGATCTGTAATGCTGCAACACAACAGCCTTGGGTTAAATGTGAAAAGGTGACCTGGACATGGAATACTTGGGTTAAGAGAGTCCAATTTAAGTTTACGATAATGTATAAAATTCTACCAACAATAGCCATCAAGATAAAACACCTCACTGCTGACCCATTAATATCAATTATATAACAGAGCTGTCAACAAATCACAGGCAGTGTTTATGTTGAAGGCTGGCACCTATATTAAACCAATGACATTTATAATGACCTCAGACTATCTGTATAGTGATATACTCAGCTGTGCAATGCAGCACAGATGTTCTAGTCTACTGTTAATATCATGTGATGTTTATTGTTGAAACTTAAAAAAAAATTAGATACCATATCTTTCTTTATCTGCACATTGGCATAAGAGACATCAGAAAATAATATAGCCTTAGCAATAGCTAAGTAGTCCAAAGGCATGGGATTCAATTGGTGAATTGGGTTTAATGTCGCTCCAAACAAATTTACCAGAACATAACACAAGATTTTGGACCGATTTAAACGAAATTTGGTGTGGTGACTCAGGGTACTGGCAGAGTTATAATGGTGTTAGTTAAAAACAAATATATTTTATTGTTTTTTTTAAATTTATTTATATTTTAATTTTTGTTAAATTGAGCAAGGAATTCAATCAAATTTTTTTTTTAAAGAGTGAATATGTTTTCGAAAAGGGCCATAACTTAGTTAAAATAGTCGACTCAAACCCATAATCGAACTCGATCTGTCTTTTGTGCTGAGAAATTGATATACAAAATTTTGTTCCGATCAGATAAAAAATATTTGAGTTATCGCACCATGCGTAAAGTGTCTATGGACAGACAGACGGACGGACTAATGATGAGTGGTCAATCCGGACATCGACACTATGTTTACCATACTATGGTATGGGTAAACATAAAAAATAATAAAAAAATTATGTTAAATTAATCAAGGAGTTAAATCTGAATTATTTTTTTCCGGAGTTGTCTCTGGCGCCACCCCTATTTTACCCCATTTGAACAAATCTGAACCACAGTCATTCAAGGACCCTCCATACCAAATTTAAGCTAAAACGGCCCAATGGTTCTAGACAAGAAGTTGTTGTAAGAATTACCATAGAGGAATATAGTTATGGCCCTGGTATTGCAACTAATTGACCTGGTGACCTCATTTGAACAAATATGAATGTGAGTCACCTAGGGAACATCCACATCAAATATGAACCCATTCCGAATGGGCCATTCGGTATAATAGTTCTGGAGAAGAAGACGATTCTTGACGCACGGACAGATGGATGGATGGACGGACGGACAAGGAGTGATTACTATAGCTCCACCAGAGACTTTGTCTCAGGTGAGCTAAAAACTATGAGTAACATATTTTTGTTTGCAAAGAGATACGCTAATTGGTCAAATTATACCCAAAATGGCCGAGTCATTTGATGCAGGTCTTTTTGAGATCAAATGTATGTAAATCAACCTTTTTGATAAAGGTACCATTTGACTCAAAAAGGTATCAAAAGACTTGACCATCTTGGGTACCATTTGACCAATTAGGATATAACTTTTTATGGTATCATTTGACTCGGGTATCATTTGGCTGTAAGCCATTCAAATAAGGTCAATTAGCTGCAGAAGAAGTGTATAAAGCCACTCATGTTGAGATTATGTTACATCTTGCCAGCTGGCATTCAACTCAGAGGACGATTAAGCCTTAAGGGTGATAGGGCGCATATACAAAATGAAATTGTTCATTGAGGTTTTTTTTATTAGATTTTTATTGAACTTTCAGTATTAAATGCAGACAGGTTTTAGGTTACATTTAGAAATAAAAGTTACCAAATTATGAACATTTCCTCAAGAATATACCAAAGTATATTATAATGATAGTATAAATGCGATACTATCAACAAAACACACTTTGTGTGAGATGATCGTTTGTTTATATACAGCACATACAGGATGTGCGATAAGCAAAACACTGAACACCACTGCAATATTTTTGACAGATTGGTTCACGGTGACCCATTCAACACCAAAATTTTGAGTGGCAAGGATTAGCAGGGGCTATACCAGTAAGTTATAAGCAACATGATGTTGAATGTCTTGCTTATCGCACACTATTGCATACTGTTTGTTTACATAACAAAGCATACAAACTACAATAACATGCTATATACACGTTATTTATGATTGGCATATGAACAAGATCTGTCTACATTTTAATATTCTTTCTGTTTATGGCAGTTTTAAAGGATGTGAATATTTTAACGGCAGTACCCAAGACCTTTAACAGATAATTAATTGAGACAAAATTGGAAGAGTTACCTCATAACCACTTAATATGCATAATATCATTTGCCTTAAAGTTATGTGAAATACTCCGGTTGGGTGATCAAATAGAAATTGAGATACCGGTAATCTTCCTCAAAGTAGTAATTTGTTACTAATATCAATCCAAATTGAAGATACACATTGTCATTCTTATATATTAATTAAATGCAATGGCTCTCGATGGAGAAATCATTTGTGTTAGATTATCGCCGATAGTTGCGTCCCGGATCGAGATGTAAATATTTACAATTGGGCACAGTTCCGACGATGTTTTCTATGGAGTGGTATGGTTGATATCTTCAAAATTTTGGCGATGTTAGTAGATTGCTACATTCCCCATATTGACATACTGCCTGAGTACTAACTTATAAATTCCACGCACCCGAACAAGTCCATAATATGTCTTTAATATCCAAAGATGTTCATCTGGCAGCAAATCATGAAGCAAGTAATTATTAGGGAAATGGGCAGCACAGGAGAACCTTGAATATACATGATTTCTGGTGATATTCAGATGAGGGATGTGGCCTGTAGGGTGTACCAATGAGTAATTTGAAATTTTTTGAAATAGCTTCAATCTACAGGCTATCCTAATCATGATATTTTCCAAACAATTTTCCAACACATAGCCAACTCCAAACTATTGCTATATCCGATATACATTCTTCACTCATTTCTGCAATATATCTACTTCACAAAACTTAGATATGGCAAGAAACGTGGTCAAAAAATTAGACGTATCCATTTTTTTCCCTGCTGCAATCGCTACAAGAAATCAGATTAGAAAAAAAAGTTTAAAGCCTAAGATTGAATCTAATATGTTTTACAAGTCTAAAAGTTTACAGCCTAAGATTGAATCTAATATGTTGTACAAGTCTAAAAGTTTACAGCCTAAGATTGAATCTAATATGTTTTACAAGTCTAAGTCCAAAAATGGATTCAAAACCCTCCAGAGCACTGCTGCAGCCGCTACAGCGCTGCATTGAAAAAAAAATGGGTCGCAATATTTGTAAAACATGCTTCACTTCTACCTCTTAAAACTCTAAGTCCAAAAATGGATTCAAAACCCTCCAGAGCACTGCTGCAGCCGCTACAGCGCTGCACTGAAAAAAAATGGGTCGCGATATGTGTAAAACATGCTTCATTGCTACCTCTTAAAACTCTAAGTCCAAAAATGGATTCAAAACCCTCCAGAGCACTGCTGCAGCCGCTACAGCGCTGCATTGAAAAAAAATGAGTCGCAATATTTGTAAAACATGCTTCACTTTAAGAGGTAGCAATGAAGCATGTTTTACACATATCGCGACCCATTTTTTTTCAATGCAGCGCTGTAGCGGCTGCAGCAGTGCTCTGGAGGGTTTTGAATCCATTTTTGGACTTAAGAGTTTTAAGAGGTAGAAGTGAAGCATGTTTTACAAATATTGCGACTCATTTTTTTTCAATGCAGCGCTGTAGTTTAACAGGTAGCAATGAAGCATGTTTTACACATATCGTGACCCATTTTTTTTTCAAATTTGTAAAACATATTAGATTCAATCTTCGGCTGTAAACTTTTTTTCTAATCTGATTTCTTGTAGCGATTGCAGCAGGGAAAAAAATGGATACGTCTAATTTTTTGACCACATTATGTGCCATATATAAAACTTTTCTGAAAACAAGCTGTTATTGGTGGTAATTGAACCTTCCAAGATCTTTCCATTTCAGAAAAGAGAAAACCCAAAACATTTTGGAACACATTCATAAATAGCATATAAAAAAGAAAAAAACTAACTCAAATTGATCCATGGCTTAGAAAATTGTGGAACACCGATGCGTCAATTCAGGGATGCATGATATCAATAACAGCAATCTTAAGGATACGGGCAGCCTAGGCGATTGGTATAGTCAACTCCGCTAAAACGGCCATAAACAGAAAGAATATTATATAATATATTATTTGATATGCTTTCTGTGAGTTTAATATAATTTAATTAATGACTGTTAGGCAAAAAGTGTCGATTCTCAGGCATAGCCGCATCGGAAATATTTTTTTTTTCATTGGACCATTTTATTACAATTTGGATCTCATCGTAGTTGTAAACCACGCAACATGAAAATAGGAAACTGTACCATGGAAATTATTTATGTTTCAAATATCAAATAGGAGCTAAATACAACAGTGTATGTGTGGGTTTCCAACAAAAGACCGTTGGCAACGATAACTATCAGGTACATTGTCACCACAGGCTGTCCAAACCCCCTAGTTTATTGGTAAAATTTGTTGAACATTTCGATCTGCGGTCAGCAGGAAGTTTGATATTGAAAAAAAAAAAATTTGAGAATGCAAACATGGAATGCAACAAAAATTCAGTTTGACAATCAGTGTATATTGGCCATGTTTTTTAAAGTTTTATTGTCTATCATCCATTGCGGTACATATACAGTCTAATTAGTCAGTGGAATAAGTGAACCAAGACTTTCTATGATAGTTTGGAAGATCACTTTATCTTTGTTTTGACTGTAATTATGCTCCGTATTTTTATATGAATCTGATATCTGGTGTTAAAAATGATTGTGCCGATATTAAAAATCATATCGATATTATATATCAGTCAAGGTAATCCCTATATGATGTACGGGTAGTACAATGTCATAATTTATCATTATTTATATCAGATTATATTTAGGAGATAAACATACCCTGTTGAGTTGTACATTCTGGGATTCGAGCATGAAAACAGTTTGTGAACGAGCCGGCTTGCCGGCGAGTTCAAAAACTGTTTTCATGCTCGAATCCCAGAATGTACAACTCAACAGGGTACGTTTATCTCCATTGTAATTCAATCTAGCAAGGAATTTGCAAAACAACTGTATAAAAAGTATCATTTAGTCATTTTCATGACACGAATCGAGACTTTCATTTCGCCGTTGTCACCGTGCACAAATCATTGGGTTTGTTCATTGCGTTACTCGGAACACTGCTCCGTAACCATTTCCTGTGGGGCTGGTTGGCTCGTTTCGCTACTCCGTTCTGCGCCGATGAAATTGTGCCGTGTCACATTCAGATTTGATGCACGCTGAAGCGACCGATGAACGGTATCTATAGACAACAACGCGCGGGTGTGCTCGTTTCGCTACTCGTTCTGAGCCGATGAAATTTGACCGTGTTACATTCAGATTTGATGCACGATGAAGCGGCCGATGTCGGTGAATCGAAAACGAAAGTTAGCCGCTCTCGGCCAATCAGAATGCTTGTTTTTAGTGATAAATACTCAATTGAATTACAATAGTTTATATTCATTACAAAGTGCTCGTTACAATTTCTGGACTTGGGAAGGTATAATAACCCACGCTTATTATGCCAGTCTGTGGGCATAAAAAAATAAAACATAAAAATAAAACCCTCGCGCCCGCATTTATTTTCCAAAACAATTGCCTGAGAATCAAATATCTTTTTTCATTTGGTCTTATTGACACAAAATCCAATTATATAACACACATCTAGCCAATTATTTCTATAATATGCATAAAACCTCGTCAGTTGGAACCCAATGGAATTGAACCATATAGCTTACAAGTATACTTGCAGCTGAACCAAGTGAGTCCCTGGGTACATAAGAGGTTACATGCTATGACTAAAATAATTTTGAAATTGAAGATTGTGGGTGAATTTCGTTTGATGTTTTAGTTATATTCTGTGCTATCATATTTAGCAGTTTAGTGTTCGACAGTAATGAACATGATGAAATCTTCAATGAAATTAGTTATAATACAAACAATATACCATTATTCATCCACTCGTTTTTATTTTTATTCGTCGTCATCTTGAGTACACAGCATCGTAACTCCCTTCAGTCAACCCGTCTCCATCTGCAATCTTGTCTTTTCTTTGCATTGCATTATACAACTGAAAAATGTGATAAAACATCGTCATGATCATTGAATGTGTCCATGTTACATTGGTTTGTTTGGTCACCATCGCCATTTTGACGACCTTGACATCACCTTATATGGCAAAATGTGTATATATGTATTCATTAAAATTTGAGAGCTCCCATCTAGAGGTCATCCTGAACATGTTTGTAAATTTTCATAACAATAGCCCAATAAATTCGGGCAATAGGATGTGCCGATGGATTAAAATTCAAAATTCAAGATGGCTGCTGGAGGCTATGTTTTTTTTACATATTTTGTAAAACATTATGGCTCTCATCGCTTCGTGTGTGGCCCACTTGAGGTCACTGGCTGACCTGATATCAGTGTGAATACTTGTCAATAGCGGTCATTACGTTGAATAGTAGTTCTTAATTGTGAACAATGAGGATGTTGTAAACACACTAGACTATATATAATGGGTCTCGCCCAGCTATTTTACATAATCATTTCAATTCATTCGATATATAACAACTGTTACTTGATATATTCTTAAGATGGATAAGCGTGTAAATAGTGCGGTCAACTGCGTAATTAAGTGTCACGTGATATGTACTTTCGGTTTATATCAAAGTTTGTGTTTGGTAACACTTTCCTTATGTTTACTGGTCATTTATTCAATAAAACAACGTCATATTTGACACAGTTTATTGAAGAAAAATAAGCACCTGATTATTATTTAGGTACATGTAATTGGCAATGCCGATGTTGAAACCGAAGTGCCGATTGTCATCCGACGGGCCATAATCGGCCGATTCCGATTGTCATATCCGATCATCGGCTCATCACTACTTATAAGTAATGATATAGTGACTAGATACATGGTTGAATGAACACTAACTGAATGCAGATAATGTCTACAAAAGGATGACAATAAACATTCCTCATCTACTGCAAAAGTCTGGCAGAGACACTTGGTAGTATTGTATCCAGTATCTACTTGTTACAATGGGGGCACGTTGCTCCAAGTAAGGCAGAACTAAGCTACTCGTCACATGACATGAGCGTTTAAATAAGTTATCTACAATCTTAAGGATGCGCCATTCGTGAATTAAAAAAAAACACTATATTCCAATCAATTTGAAGGGAAAAATCATTATGCATTATAAGCAATGTGTGATACAGTATTATAACAACTCACAATATACCCTCACAATATGAATTATATAAAAAAGTGGTTTAAAAAAGACAAATGAATTTTTTTTCATGTAGGTCTATCGAGTTGTACTGGGAATATAAAAAAAAACACATTGCATTATCTAGACCATGAACCCAATTAGGGTATGCGCTCAGTCTATCTGAAATCATAATGTCTGCGAGTAAATAAATCAAATATTTTTCACAGTATATTTTAGTTTTTTGGCAGCCATTTTGCAGGTTATTTTTTTTTCTCGGGTAAAGGACCAAAACAACATAAAACAAATATTATTCAACGCTTTCAATAATCTGGCAGACATAAATACTCAATATTGTTTCATCTTTTCAGACATTAAGTACTGCTAGCTTTATGTTGATTTATTCTAACAAAAATAGTTTTGCAAATGGCTGCCAAAAACTTAAATATAAAATGAAAAATGTTTGATATATTTTCCCGCAGACCGTTATTACAATTTAAAAAAAAAATTGACATAATTCGAACATATCTCTCATATTGTGAGGGTAAACACGTGTTATTATAATATTATAACATACATTGGTTATAAAGGATACTAATTTTTCTCTTCAGATTACTTCAAATTTCCATTTTAAGAAAATTCACTGTTGAGGCCAGTTCTTAACAATTTGGTGACATGAATTGAGCGCTATCTCCACATATACAGTGATCACTCAAGCATGCACATACTTGGTCGACAGCAGTTCCAAGATACAGAATATACATGTAGCATTTCCTGAAAATCAACCTCAGGATACTTCATACAGTGTTAGGGGAACTTACTTATTTTGGGGTGTTAATAACCAATTTGACCTCTTACCAAGTTGCACTCACCACTCTTTGCATTCCCTTGCTATGACCATGTCTTCAAAAAAATTCTTGTTCTCTTCCATCATAAATTGAAGCCTGCCTTAGTGGTAGCGTTTCCATGGGTGCCATCTTTTCGGACTTGTAGTCATCACCGGAACTCTGAAAGAGCATAAATTAAAATTTAAAATTAAAATCAGTTGAACCTGATCTTGATATGCAATTAACAAGAGACTGCACCGGTGGTGCTGGCATACCACCATGGTGGCAAATTCGAACTGACAAAGTATGGGTGAGATATCTGCTTGAACGGGAATAACCCCCTAACATTTTCAAATAAACACAGATAAATAACTGTAGAATGGAAAACATGAACAAAACGATTGAACACTCAACAGACTGCCATCATAATAGTGAACATCCATACAAAATTCCATTGATATCTGTCAACTGGTGCTATGGTGGTGGCGATACAGACAAAAAACCAACACTTCCAAATTTATAAATGATGACCAGAACAGAAAACTGGAAAAAATATGATTGAACACTCAATTGATTGCCCTCATAGTAGTGAACATCCATACCAAATTTCATTGAGATTCGTCAAACGGTGGTGGAGACATCTGCCCGGACAGAAGGAAAAACAGAGGGATAGATGTCTGGACGTTGTGAAGGATGGAATGAATCCAGTATACCACACATTCTCTTTGAGAGTAACGGTATAATAAACATGAAGTACAATTTAAACAAGATGTTACACCACATCACGGCTGCTCGCTTACTACTATGTGTAAACACAAAACCTGGGTCGAACAGGACCCAATTTTTAATGAAACAAAAGGGTGAATGCAAACTATACAATTGTTGCCCACATTTGAGTGAGACACCGGATTTGTTGCCCACTCAAAATATTTGGAATGTGTATATAAAGGGGTGCTTACATAAGCCCCCTCTGATAAACGTATGGGCTAACTTTTAATTGGGTATTTTTTGAGCCATAATCAACTCATATATGGATCTTTCAATGGATTATGGAATGTGACACAATGGCCGCCATGATTCTTGAGATACAGTGTAATATGCTGGGGGAACTTACTTATTTTGGGGTGTTTACATCCAAAGTTTACATTCACTGTCTGCATTCCCTTGCTATGAGCGGTGTATTCAAAATTTATCATGCTCTCTTCAGTCATATATCGAAGGCTGCCTTAGTGGTGCCATCTTTTCATACTTGTAATCATCAATGGAACTCTGAAATTTAATTTAAAATTAAAATCAGTTGAAACTTCTTTTGATATGCAATTAACAATAGTAACATGAAGTACAATTTAAACAAGAGGTTACACTGCGGCTGCTCGTGATTTGTTGCCTGCTCGAAAGCGGGTTTGTCACACAACAGCGTATAGACCAGTTAATGAACATGGAATTAATTTATTACTGTATAGTAGTTATTCAAGAGAATGATACAAAATGCTCCAAAAGTTGAAGCAGTCATTTTAAATATTCATTCATCATATTTCTCAGTGTTAAATTGATATAAAAAATTTGCGTTGGTGATTAATTGTGAATATACAGGTAGCATTGTCATTTTGACAAATTTTACATGCAACTTCGACGCACGCAACTGCTGTTCTTACATACAAATTATAGACATTGACTATCAATGGAGGAACATTTACTTTTTTATCAATGATTTGAGGAAGTGTTCACAATAGTACTAGTTCCCGATATTGTGTTTTCTGCAATAGCATGATCAGCCTGTCTGAAATTATCACTATTAAATATCAGTTGAATTTTACATGCCTGTTTTTGTTTTTTCTCATCTGTTTTTTTTTCCATCTAATAATAACCTAATATTTCTGGATTTTCTAATGTCTTTTCGATCTTATGGCCTGTTTTCTTCTTAGAAATGACAGCTGCAGAACATCAACGATCCATTGCATTGTGTGAACATTGACTCACGATCATTGAAATCCCTTTGCCTTTCACTATCTCATAGTTTTATCACTTCAAAAGACATTCCTGGATAATACTTACATTCTCCTTTTGAGCCATAAATGTTGAAACCGTTATTAACCTCTTCACTGCCAATTGAAGTCATTGGCTGGGTCATTGACATTATGGATATTTTCCTGTGGAAAATAAGGAAGTTAGTAGTGATGTTTTCATAATCGGAATCAGCCAATAATAGCCCATCGCATATTAAATCTTACCTATTAGTTGAACATTGGCTTTTACCGATTGGCCAATTTTAATTTAATTTAATTAATAACAGTTTTTGACACAAAATCCAATTACATGTATATACATGTAACACACATATCTAGAAAACTATTTCTATAATATGCATAAAACCTCGTCAATTGGAACCCCATGGATTCGAACCATGTAGCTTACAAGGATACTTGCAGCTAAACCAAGTGAGTCCCTCGGTACATCAGAGGTTACATATTATGAATGAAATAATTTTTAAAATGAAGATTGTGGGTGAATTTCGATTGATGTTTTAGTTACCAAGTTATATTCAGAAAATTATATATATATATATATATACATATATATCCAAACACAAATATTGACTATGCACCATTAGGGACGTAGTAAGGCTATATACCATTATGAACATTATCTATATTATGACAGTGCTATCATAATTAGGAGTTTAGTGTTCGAGAGTAGTGAACATGTTTTTAATATGAACAATATACCATTATTCATCCACTTGTTTATATTTTTATTCATCGTCATCTTGAGTACACAGCATCGTAACTCCCTTCAGCAACCCCTCTCCGTCTGCAATCTTGTCTTTGCATTGCATTATATGGCTGAAAATCGTGAGAAAACATCATAATGATCATTGAACGAATCCATGTTAAGTTGGTTTGTTTACTCACCATCGCCATTTTAACCGACCTTGAAATCACCTTATATGGCAAACTGTACCTATTCATTCAAATTTGAGAGCTCCCATCTAGAGCTGATCCTGAACATGTTTGTAAGGCCAAAAAAAAAAAAGTGTTTTGGTTCTCGGGCAATTTTATTTTCAAATCAATGAGGGAGGGAGGGTTTTATTTTTCTTTTTAATTTTTTTTCTGCGCATAGTAAGCATGGACAAAGATACCTTCCTCTGTCTAGTAATAACCAGAAATGTAGAGGGAACTCTTATGCATATAAACTCATTTAGTCTTATATAAAAATGACATTGTACTACCAGTGTATGACTGGGATTACCTAACAATATATAATGCCCCTGACATTAACTACTGTTATTGTTGTCTAACGAGAGGCCGATCACGATCGGCAGATGTTTAACCCATACCTTGGCGATAACGATTAGCTATTTTCATAAAATCCTCACACCAACCTTTTCAACAATTCACACCTTACTATTAAAGCTACTCGATCTGATTAAGCACCCCTCAGTTACTATTTATTTGGCTTCGGGGGTAAAAAATATTTTATTCAAATCGAGGAACACATTCCTCAAAGCTCAGAGTAAGCAGATATCAATTTTTTTAATCTATTATCTTTAACCACCTGGAATATTTAATGGCCATATGAAAGTCGATGAAGATGGATAACTCTAAAATCAAGTGGCTTTTTTGTGTCAGATTGATTTATCAAAATATGCAGAAATTCTATGTCAAAGGGCCATAACTCCATTAAAAAATATCGGATCAAACCCATATTCGAACTCGATCTGTATTTTGGTCCGAGAAACTTGCATACCAAATTTGATTCTGATCAGATAAAAAACATTTGAGTTATGGTAGCATGCATGAATTCTAAGTCGAAAAAGGGCCATAACTCCGTAAAAAAAGCTCGGATCGAACCCATATTCGAACTCGATCTGTATTTCGTGCTGAGAAATTCATATACAAAATTTGGTTCTGATCAGATAGAAAATATTTCAGTTAACACACCATGCGTAAAGTGTCTACAGACAGACAGACAGCCAGCCAGACAGACAGACAGACAGACAGACAGACGGACGGACGGACTAACGACGAGTGGTCAATCCGGACAACGACACTATGTTTACCATACTATGGTATGGGTAAACATAAAAACTGATACCGCCCCATTCTAATATGTGATCCTGAATTTAGTCCTGTGCATTTCAATTGTATAAAGTTACGATTAGTGTAAGTTGTTCACAATGACTAATTGTAAGAAGAGCACGAGGATCAGCTTAATTGTAGTCATCTACTTCAAATCTACTTTTCAAATTTATTTTTTCGTAAGTTTTTTTTGTCATAACATCAGGCATTGCAAAGTTTTTTTTGTCATAACATCAGGCATTCAAATATGCGATGAGTGGTGGAATTGGGAGTAACTCTTTAAAATGTGCTTTCGAACTTTCGTAATCATCAAACTTCATCGATCTTCATGCTGCACTGAAATCTGCCATACTTGTGAGGTTTGCCGAATGAGTTTAGCTGTAATTCCCTTGTGACATTCAACTCCTGGAATCCCAGAGTCATGTTAATTTACATAACTCTTACTGAGATTATAATGAATTAAGTACTTTTATTCAATGCGGCAGGGCCTGAGAACCAAAACCTTCCTTTTTTTTTGGCCTAAATTCAAAACAATACCCCAATAAATTCGGGCAGCAGGATGTGCTGATGGATTACAATTCAAGATCCAAGATGGCTGTTGGAGGAGGCCATGTTTGTTAACATATTTTGAAAAAAATTATGGCTCCCATCCAGAGGTCACCCCAAAGTTCCATATGAAATTTGGTGGTGATCGAATGAAGGATGTGCCCTGTAGGGTACGGTATGCCAAAGGATTTAGTCATGCAAAGAATCAAATCCAAGATGGCTGCCAATGGCCATGTTTTTCACAGAAAATCATTCAAAATATATAGCTCCCATCTAGAGGTGATCCTAAACATGCCTGTAAGTTTTTAAAACAGTCCTCCAAAAAATGTGGGCTGCAGGGTGTGCCGATATATTCAAATTTGAAATAAAAGATGGCTATTGGTGGCCATGTTTTTCAACAACTTTCTGAAAAGATCAATGGCTCCCATTTAGAGGCCACCTCAAAGATCTATATGAAGTTCCAAAAGGATTGGATGAGATATGCGACTTGTAGACTGTGCTACAGGAAATTGTACATGAATCATGGATGGACTCACAGATGACGGATGCCAACCCATGGCAATAGCTCAAACTTGACTTTGTCAAGTTGATCCAAAAATGCTTCAACTAGGTAGTCTATTCTGACCCATGAAAGTCTGTCTTCATTGACCTAGTGCCCTGCGAATCGGGTATTTTAATTTTTAAGCAATAGATTCAAAATCACATCGAATCTTGAATCGAATTGTTAGATCGAGTATATCAACAGTGAAGAGGTAGAACAGTTCAGGAAACACTTAAATTGGTAACTGTAACAAACCAACAAAAAAAAACAATTAATAACTGAACGCAATGGATTGTATATTACCTAGCCATATTAATTTGTCTTCTGCAGAATATGCATGCATCTCATTGTCCTCATAAATACTGATGGATGGGATTCATTGAATGCGATGAGTGGTGGAATTGGGAGTAACTCTTTAAAATGTGCTTTCGAACTTTCGTAATCATCAAACTTCATCGATCTCCATGTTGCACTGAAATCTGCCATACTTGTGAGGTTTGCCGAATGAGTTTAGCTGTAATTCCCTTGTGACATTCAACTCCTGGAATCCCAGAGTCATGTTAATTTACATAACTCTTACTGAGATTATAATGAATTAAGTACTTGGCAGTCTATTTATAGATCATATGAGACAGTGTTATCTGAATATATTTACATACTAAGTGTGATTATCACTAAATCCAGCATTCTGATTGGTCGGCGCCCACGTGGCTAGTTGCAATTATTTATCGGTGAACGCGCAACAGCTCATAACTGCAGCCTCATAATTACATCGACGCGCCATAGGTTTTGGAAAGACGAACGCGTAATGTTTTTGGACTCGCGCAGGATTGACTTAATAAATCATCGGGTTTCAATATAAAGAGAAATTAATTTGTTCCTGTTAACTTTTGCCAAGGGTGCTATGGGATATTTTGGGCTGGTTTTGTCACGATACACTTTTCGATTTAAATACAGTTACAAAAGTGGCTTTTTCACTAAATGTATAATATAAGGATTAACTGTCATGTGGACTGTTTTTTATGGAGATGTAACCGTGAGGTAAGTGGTCATAACTTGTATGTAAAAACCTTCGGGTTTTACACAAGTTATGACCACTTACCTCACGGTTACATCTCCATAAAAACAGTCGACATGACAGTTAACCCTTTACCCAACAAACCGGCCAAATAAAGCTTCAACAGCCTAAAATATCTTCGGTCTGTCTCAATAGAACCATACAAATATTGATATCATTGGAACCGGCTCCTTGACCACATTGTGATAGTTACAGTTATGCCCTGTGCCAATGCATTCTCTTATATATGCGAGTCGACCATAGGTCGCCTCGCATATATAAGAGAATGCATTGGCCTAAAAAAAATCTTTTTTTACCATTTTTTCTTACATTCTTTAACAATTTTATCATTTTTAATGTGTTAAGCCAATGCATTCTCTTATATATGCGAGGCGACCTATGGTCGACTCGCATATATAAGAGAATGCATTGGCACAGGGCCGTTCTGTTGGGTAAAGGGTTAATACACTGATCTCACTGGTAGTGGGGGTTGCATTCCACTTCATTAAGATCAGAACGTCCTGATAATTCACAAAAGTCGTCACTGCAACAAATGTATAAACTTAGCAATAGATGCAGCCATGGCACGGGGTAGGAACTGCTCCATGAGAAAAGATCCTCTTGTGATTTTCGGTCCAGTTCACTATCGATCCGTGTCCAGTTCTCTTGCGAGTTTTTTGTACTCTGTCCAAAACAGACGTGCTTTACATCGTGTACCAAACTACCGTATCGCAATAACCATTAGCGATTCAATTTTAAAAAAATAAGTCCAGTGTGAATTTTAGTTCAAACATACACATGTGCACACTTATAATTGTCTTATTTTACCAAAAGTCTGTTGCATAGATGTTCGGGTAGTGAACGGATCTTATCAATGATGAACTGGGACCCATCACTAGTGAACTGGAACATTTCTTAAAATGGATAAATTCTACTATTCCACATTTACTTAACAATTTCCAACTAGTATGTCTTGATAGTTGAGGTAGCTGGCAAGATATATACAACAAATGAACTGCATATATATCTCTGTTGTGTAAAACTTGCGTTATTTACCATGGGAAAATCCCCAGTGACATTGACCAGATCGGATAAGAACTGGACCGAAGATCGGAAGAGGTATCAGCCTCGCAGAGCAGTTCCTACCCCGTGCATGGATCATTACAGTAATCCCACCACATATTAAAATGCTTCAGTCAATTCAAGCTAGACACATTCAACTTGTACTTGATTGATTTGGGTTTAATACCACTTTCAGCAACTAAGGCTATATCACAACATTGCAAATGTTAGTGGTGGAGGCAATCTGCACACTTACGGCTAATCTGACAGTGATTTCAATGGCTGATAAACTCGTCGACCATGAGCGGCAAACCACTGGCCATTGGCATGTAACTGGCAACTCCACCAGATATAGATTTTAAGTTACAAAGTAGATCATGGAAACATGTACATTTAAACCCTCATCGCCAGAGCTGGAGGGCGAGACGGCCTGGAGTTGTACCTAACCGACTGAGCCACCGAGACCCTTCAACTTGTACTTGTTTACAAAGATGTAATTTTTTGGTGATGCGTTGCTCCCCAACTTCACCATTTCGCCTCAATTGGTTGAAAATAAAAAGTGTCTCAAGTGTCATTTCCACCTGAATCCCGAACGAGACCAACCTAGAAGTTTCAAATTCAGAGAAGTCACTTCTCCCTATTTGATAATTAGGGAGAAGTGGACTGCTATCAGGGAGAAGTCACAATGTCTGAAATTAAATTTGCACCCTATCATCACCCTCTATATTAGAGTTTAGGCTAAAATAGTTATGGGATTACGTCCAAATGGCAGTCCGTCGTACTTTCGTGGAGGTCAGTACATGCAGACCTTGAAATTAGAAATGAAAGTGTCAATGACACTGTAGCTCAACTTAGGTAGGGGAATAATTTAATGGTTTACACTAAATGGAGAAATAGGAAAGATGCTGGTTGAAATGTATTACCTGTGCCAAAGGATTTAGTCATGCAAATAGTAAAATCCAAGATGGCTGCTGGTGGCCATGTTGTTTGGCCGAATGACCCCAAAAGAACTCGTTCCCATCTACATGTCATTATTAACATCCATGACAAATATTATGAAGATCCGACCAAAGCTACAACCTGTAGCCTACTCCAAAGGATTTAGTCATGCAAAGAGTAAAATTCAAGATGGCTGCTGGCGGCCATGTTTGTTATGCCAAACAACCCCAAAATGACTCGTTCCCATCTACATGTCAATATTAACATCCATGACAAATATCATGATGATCAGATGAACAGTACGACCTGTAGCCTGTGCTAATGGATTGAATTTTGAAATCCAAGATGGCCACTGGCAGCCATGTTTTTTTGCCGAATGACCCCAAAATGACTCGTTCCCATCTACATGTCAATGTCAACAGCCATGACAAATCTCATAACGATCCGGTCAAAGGTACGACCTGTAGCCAGTGCCAAATGATTTAGTCATGCAAAGAGTAAAATTCAAGATGGCTGCTGGTGGCCATGTTTTTTGGTCGAATGACCCCAAAATGACTCGTTCCCATCTACATGTCATTGTTAACATCCATGACAAATTTCATGAAGATCCAACCAAAGCTACGACATGTAGGCGGTGCAAAGAATTTAGTCATGCAAAGAGTAAAATCCAAGATGGCCGCTGGCGGCTATGTTTTTTGGCCGAATGACCCCAAAATGACCCGTTCCCATCTACATGTCATTATTAACTTTCATGACAAATTTTATGATGATCAGACTAAAGGTACGACTTGAAGCCCGTGCTAAAGGATTTAGTCATACAAAGAGTAAAATCCAAGATGGCTGCTGGCGGTCATGTTTTTCGGCTGAATAACCCCAAAATGACTCGTTCCCATCTACATGTCATTGTTAACATTCATGACAAATTTTATGATGATAAGACAGTATTAAGACTAAAGGTATGACCTGAAGTCCGTGCTAAAGGATTTAGTCATACATCGAGTAAAATCCAAGATGGCTGCTGGCGGCCATGTTTTTTGTCCGAATGACCCCAAAATTACTCGTTCCCATCTACATGTCAATATTAACATCCATGACAAATTTCATGATGATAAGATGAACAGTACGACGTGTGGCCCGTGCTAATGAATTAAATTTTGAAATCAAAGATGGCTGCTGGCGGCCATGTTTATTGTCGGAATTACCCCAAAATGACTCGTTCCCATCTACATGCCATTGTTAACATCCATGACAAATTTCATGATGATCAGACGAACAATACGACCTGTGGCCCATGCTAATGAATTAAATTTTGAAATCAAAGATGGCTGCTGGCGGCCATGTTTTTCGGCCGAATGACCCCAAAATGACTCGTTCCCATCTACATGCCATTGTTAACATCCATGACAAATTTTATGATGATAAGACTAAAGGTACGAACTGAAGCCCGTGCTAAAGGATTTAGTCATACAAAGAGTAAAATTCAAGATGGCTGCTGGCGGCCATGTTTTTTGGCCGAATGACCCCAAAATGACTCGTTCCCATCTACATGTCATTGTTAACATTCATGACAGATTTTATGATGATCAAACTAAAGGTATGACCTGTAGCCCGTGCTAAAGAATTTAGTCATACAAAGAGTAAAATCCAAGATGGCTGCTGGCGGCCATGTTTTTTGGCCGAATGACCCCAAAATGACTCGTTCCCATCTACATGTCAATATTAACATCCATGACAAATTTCATAATGATAAGACGAACAGTACGACCTGTGGCCCGTGCTAATGAATTAAATTTTGAAATCAAAGATGGCTGCTGGCGGCCATGTTTTTTGTCGGAATGACCCCAAAATGACTTGTTCCCATCTACATGCCATTGTTAACATCCATGACAAATTTTATAATTATCAGACCAAAGGTACGAACTGTAGCCCGTGCTAAAGGATTTAGTCATACAAAGAGTAAAATCCAAGATGGCTGCTGGCGGCCATGTTTTTTGGCCGAATGACCCCAAAATGACTCGTTCTCATCTACATGTAATCATTAACATTCATGACAAATTTTATGATGATCAGACTAAAGGTACGACCTGAAGCCCGTGCTAAAGGATTTAGTCATACAAAGAGTAAAATCCAAGATGGCTGCTGGCGGCCATGTTTTTCAGCCGAATGACCCCAAAATGACTCATTCCCATCTACATGTCATTGTTAACATTCATGACAAATTTCATGACAATAAGACGAACAGTACGGCCTGTAGCCCGTGCTAATGAATTGAATTTTGAAATCCAAGATGGCCAATGGCAGCCATGTTTTTTTTCCAAATGACCCCAAAATGACTCGTTCCCATCTACATGTCAATGTCAACATCCATGACAAATTTCATAATAATCGGACCAAAGGTACGAACTGTAGCCCGTGCTAAAGGAAATTGTTGACGCATCACGCACACACACACGCACACACGGACGACGGATACCAAGCCATGGCAATAGCTCAAACTTTACAAAGTAAAGTTGAGCTAAAAATGTCCCACGGCAAATTCAATGCTGTGGCATGTTAGATTCCAAATGTTGCCACGGCTTTTTCCCATGACATTGCTTATTGCCATGGCCAATTTCAAGTAACACTGGTGGTTCTTGGAAAATTTGTGTGTAAAATATAGTGTATAACTTTTATGTAACTATAATCAGGATATACAGATCAAAAGTCAAAACCTTCCCAATTAAGAGTGTTTTGTGTCATAACTATACTAGTTGCATATTGATACATTTAAATCGCCCCCCCCCCCCCCCCCCCCCCCCCCCCCCCCCCCCCCCCCACACTGTTAATATTCAACGATCCACCTACAATATATTAACATGTTACGATGGTCCCTCACATAAATGCATTCTGATCGACAAGCAAGCCATGTAATGCCACCTTTTTATTAAATTCAGGGATAAAATGTACATGATTATTGCCTAGAGTTACCTCCATCAAATGGAATGCATTATTACAAGAAGACATCCGGGTTCTGATGTGGTGGGCCTTGCGCATCAATGTGCATGCCATTGTTTATGATACAGCATACATCAGTCCTGAAATCTTTGGAATATAGTCATCTAGCAGTCATTGGTGACTATCACATTAACAAGCACTGTTACATGTATATATATATGTAGAGTAGTTGAATAGTGTAGATTCAGTTGTAATTATTCATTTTATAGTTGGTGTCAAGGTATGTGCTTACTGCTTAGATGATGCACATGTCACGTATTATACTACCGGTAAGTGATATCTTATCTAGATTTTCGTTCAAACATAAAGTTGAGAATGACGTCAGTCACCAAACATTTGGCTGTGAACTTGGTTCCTTATTTCATATTCGAAAATGTATAACAAATAATTAGAAAATAAATTAGAATGATTCGATGGTCAGCTATATATTTTCTCTGTCCAGTACTTGGACACCCGATTCGATTCGAGATTTGATTTGGTTTTCAAATTTCCGATTCGAAGGGCCCTATTTTACACATTAAACACCCATTGTTTTTTAATATTTATGCACCAAAACCTTTTACAATGGACAAAAATGCGGCATTTTTTGGAAAACAAGTTAAGACTAAGGGTTCATAGGGCATAAGTTGTGCATATGGATATCAATTTATGGAGTTACATGAAATGAAATATTGTATTTCATCACGCGAATATTTGAGGTGTCAGATGCAAATTTGGTTAACTCTATACAATGGAAAGCACAATTTGTTTGAGAATACTTTTTTCTTCTTAATCATAGATGCTTAAATTAATGTTTTGTGTTTTACCTAAAGAGGAAACTACATAAACAGTGAAAATGCACTTCTTTTTTCTCTAGTCTTTTAAATAATTGACCATTAAATATGGAATTTGGCCCATTCTGAGAAATTGAAGCTCCAAAATCAAGTAAACTCAAATATTTGAAGGCACACAACTCAAAATATATTCTACGGATCTGCGAATAGTTTTCTGTTCTGGAATCAGGAAAGTAAGGCCGACAAAATGGACATGACATTTGATGATCTTGTGAATTTGAATTTTTTTTTGTACATAACTGAAAATACATAAATTTAAGATTTGACCAAATTTTGGAGACTAGCACATATTAAGAGAATGGACTGGCATAGGACCTTTAATGCTAAACCTGCGATGAAAGGGTTAAATAAGACTTTGATAAGGTTATCGGACTTCGAGCAGTTTGAGAACTCAATAAGTCCAAATATTTACAACTAATTCATGTGAAGACTAATTTTATCTGCTCAGATGAGAGATCTCTTTCTGAATACATATTTTTACAATTCAGGACATTTAAAATTAGTTTATGGAAACTGAGGGGTTTCTATACAGAGAATATATTTAAGAACGTCCAGTGGTCTAAGAATGATATTTACTTTAATTGAGATATGAGCATATATTTACAGGCATTTGAAAGAACACCATCATTCGTTACTTTGTCACACACCCTACCTTAATGGGAGACTCTACCGAAAGCCAGCCATTTATGGGGTTATCTCCTACCAGGGACCAGCCTCGACTTGATTTTCAGGGCGAAGTGTGTTGGCAAATTTGAAATCGGCCCGCAAGTGCTGTAGTCACCTATATAACAAAAATAGGAGATATGTAATATTTAAATTAAAATGATGAAACAATGGTTCAAATGTGGAAACTTTATGTTCAAATCATCACTCTAATAACTATGAATAATGTCCAAACATAATTGTGAGAGAATGGTAGCATTTTATATAATAACAAGTCGATAGCTCTACCCGTTTCCGAAATCTGGTCTGCGCATGCGCGAAGCTGGTGTCGCACGGGCTCGGAGACCCGATAAAATTCGTATCCGGGGCAAGATACATTCACATAGCAAATTTCAATTCGATAGCTCCACCCGTTTCTGAGATCTGGTCTGCGCATGCGCGAAGCTTGCTACGCACGGGCTCGGCGGCCCGATAAAATATATTTCGTATCCGGGGCAAGATACATTCACATATCAAATTTCAAGTCGATAGCTCCACCCGTTTCCGAGATCTCGTCTGCGCATGTGCGAAGCTGGCGTCGCACGGGCTCGGCGACCCGATAAAATTCGTATCCGGGGCAAGATACATGTACATTCACATAGCAAATTTCAAGTCGATAGCTCCACCCGTTTCCGAGATCTCGTCTGCGCATGCGCGAAGCGGGCGCCGCACGGGCTCGCCAATACGACACCGTTGACCGCCTGGTCAAACTACACACACGTACCAAGTTTCGTCCCGATCGGTCGAGAATCGTAGATTTGTATAAATGACAGACAGACATACAGACAAACATACAGAGGTCTTCAAAATATATATGAGATTTTGGAAGAACGGCATTTTTACAACCGCTTACCCGGTATGTATACAAAAAAAATAAAAATTACACAATGCTTATGAATACGAAAATTTTTTTAAAACGAAACGAAATCTTGAACATTCTCACTCATTAAAGGTCCCCAACATGGGTAGATATTAATATATTGCAAAAATTAATTTGTTTTCAAAGTTATTCTGGCCTTTACATAATTTAACAAAGGGGTGATGATCTGATGTAAGGTGTAGAGTTGTAATCTTCAGGTGTGATAATCTCAAAATCACAAGTCACTGTGGACACCTGACGATGTATTCACGGGGGCGTCTCCAAATGACAGTCGCTATGTTTTGGAAGGTGTGAACGGAGGTGTGAATAATTGGTTACTTCTAACGAGTACCGCTGTTAGTGATTTGTGGTGATATGTTGGGCTAGTTTTTGGTATTCAGGTGAGCTTTATTAATGCTGACAATAACTCATAGTTATCACCGGTACGTAGTTAGTGTACCGGTATGTTAGTTCCGTGAGTGAACGATATAAGCATGTTTGTACCTTGAGTGAACAACCTGAACTCAAATCGACCTATATAAATGCATGCAAAGGCAATTTACTTCAACTTCAGTGATATTCTCATAATCTTTCATAATAATGGCTAATGTTCAGGTTAATGTTTCATTTATCGAGAACAGAAAAGGAGGGAGGAATCTGCTGTTTGATTGTCACAAATATCATATTAAAACTAGAAAGAGTGACAGTACCCACTGGACATGTTGCGTTAGATGGTGTCCAGGTACAGTCAACACCAAGGATGACATAGTGACAAGTGGAGGAAAGCCGCATAATCACGAAGCAGATCCCGACAAACTCAGCGCAGAACTCATAATGTCGAAAATGAAGCAGATTGTCAAGTCAGATTCTAGGATAGTCCAAGTCTTCTCGTACTAAAGCCGGCTAAGATATTGGGATGGAGGTGCCGGTCTTTAGTCCGAGTTCCAGGCCCATGCATTCCTTTGACACGAGTTAAGCGTTAGTGACCCGCTCAAATAAAACCACAATTATATGAAATAAAATATCACAATTGCGACAATAAACGGATATTTTCCGCAGAAGACATGCTATTTGATCTGAAACCCACATCAGTTGTGAATTGAAAACGGTAATTTAATGCGAAAAGAGACATTTACCGCAATGTTTACAAATTTTTAAAAGTATGCGAACTCAATTGACCTCGCGAACTGTGTTCGGCATTTTCCGTTGAAAATATTCCGTAGATTTTCGACTGACAATGCAAATTACGATGAATTCTCCATTGTAATCGTAATTATGTGTGTCAATAAATAAAAAATAAATAGATTAATTAAACATTGAAGATATAAATGTAATACATTAAATAAATTACGGAGAATTACAACCCTCTCAAAGTTTAAAACAGTGTAAACACAACGATCATTAGAATAAATAATATGGTGCTACATTTCCCACATTTGGTGGACTTCAGCGAAATTAAGATATATACTAAGCGAACAGAGCAATATAATGCTCTTGTTAAGCACACAAAAAATCAAACAAAATTTGTATAAATTTTTAACCTTAAGTTTGAAAAGTCCCACTAAAACGGAAGAACTATATTTCGAAACTGTGTGATTCGGTTCTCCGATTATTTTATCAACACAAAGGTCAAAATGCACATGGATGAAAATCACACGCATGGCAAGTTAGACACAAGAGTTCTAATTTGCTCCAATTTTGACAAGTTGCTTGCGAAAATTGTCAACAAAACTACCTTTCTGATCCTCCATTAAGTTTTTAGTGCGGGAATTGTTCTCAAAGCACATTGGAAACTGGACTTTGCGGCGATCGGTTTTCTCCATTTTGTTCGGAAAACCCCGCGCTATATATAGAAACAGAAACTAGAATACTCAGAACAAACACCGGACAATGCCGAAGTTCTTCGGAACCTGACTTCGGCTTTCAGTAATGTAAACAAAATATAAAAAACAGCGATGTTGGTGACAATCAACCGGAATATTCTATGCGTAATTTAACATGAAAGTTAGATTATTATACACCATTATGACCATAAGATATCTCTCTTTCCGATGTATATAGCATCATGTATTGATTCATTAGGTAAATCGAGTAAAATACACCACAGAATCCCGCCACAGATCGTGGGCGTAAGTCGTGTCAAAGGATTGGTATAGCAGCGGGCTTGGACTAAAGACCGGCACCTCCATCCCAATATCTTAGCCGGCTTTAGTACGAGAAGACTTGGACTAATTCTAGGACTGTGTACAACATATATTCAATTGGCATGTGGTGGAAAAGTTGCTCCAAGAAAGAGAAAATATAGAGCCATCGAGAACAGCATCGGCCACTATAAGCGAGTTCATAGAGGAGAAATTGACAAAATGGAGTTTCTCGATGCAATAGGTCGTTTGTCTGGACATTAGACTAGAATTATATTATTGTATATAATTATATAATTTCACATACAAAATGAGTAAGCTATGTATATAATGCCATATTAATGGATATGAATAAAAACCTCAATTCAACGTCCAATTGTTCATTCGACCATTATCATAAACTTCCACTTGGGCGAAAGATTGGGCTGGGATAATGACCTGCGTCAATCCAGATCGAGAAGGACATCCCACTAATTAATTTTCACACTTAAAGTTGACTGGCATTCGGAGACTAACCCGTATTCACAGCTGTCTGCAATCAACACTCAGGTGTGAATATGCTCCCAAATCAGATTAATACAGATGTTAATAGTAACTATGGTGTTATCTACAACAGTGTCAATGGATAACTGGGTTCAATCAATGTTCAATGTTGGCAGTAAATTAGGGTGAATATTTTGCCGATTTTCGTTGGTCAACTTTGGAAATTTCAGGGTGACTTAAACTTCGCCCGGCTGCAAAATTAGGGCGAAGTGAGCAAGAATAGGGAGACTTCTTCACCCACGTCGCCCTCTCGGCTGGTCCCTGTCTCCTACTATATTCAACTGAAAATATGCAAGAAAAGAATGAATTTCAGTCAGCGATGATTGTAAAATACACTAATTTACTCTAGGAATGATGTAAAACGATATGATATTTATAACTAAAATGAGCAAAAAGTCAATTTACTCATTTTCATTATAATTATCATATTGTTTTACATTATTTATAGAGTACATTAGTTTATTTTGCACTCATCGCTGACTGAAATTCATTCATTCGTTGCACATTTTCAGTTGAATATTGTAGGAGATGGCCCCATAAATGGCTGGATTTAGGTACAGTCTCCCTTTTTGTTAAAAATTCTTGAACTTACCAGTAAATCCAGTCTCAGTAAACTTCAAATTGACTATTCAAATGGTATGCATATGATAGTCTGAAACAGATAGAAGGGAATATTATTACACATTACTTTCAAAATGTATTACATCAGTGTCAACACATTTCTTAGCAAGACTCAGTAGGAACAAATAAAAGTTAATGGCAGTAGTAAATTTTTTTTAACTTACTCTAAGATGAAGAAGCTCACATGACTTCCAAGAAATTACAAGTGAACGAGGCTATGATATAGATTGAGTATGTCTTATTGTATGTTTACATGGTACCAGTATGTGTTTACACACACTGACTTAATGCAAGACACAGTACTCAAAATTTGCCATGGAAAGAAGCAATGCCATGGGAAATGCCATGGCAACATGTGGCATCTAACATGCAACAGCATTAAATTTGTCATGGGATATTTTTCCTAATTTTGAGGGCTGCAAGACATATATTACTATGATTGGGAACATTACATAACATATATAGATAGTGATTTGTGTGGGTATTATAACAACTTAAAGACCTATTACTGACGTGCCATTGGATTGGTTTTGGTCATTGTAAACCAGAGGAAGGAAAAAGATTGTTTAATAAATAATGGACCTGTAATTTGTCTTACATACATGTATGTAGCATGATTTGAAAAGATTTCAATAACCAGAAAATAACTTACAATACCATTTATGCGGGATAACAATTGAAGCCGCTGCCTTGACAGTTGTAGTACAGTGTGAATCTTAAGCATCCTGCTATTTAGAGCTGGGACATCCACATTTGGTAAATTACATTAAGGAAAAGGTATTAAAGTAAGAAATATATTATCTGTGTTATTTATCAATGTTATAAATTCCTGGTCAGAACATTAAAAAGTTCCATGATTTTCAACAAGTGAAAACCATGAAATATAATCTCTATGAGCATAGCCAGTCAATGCTAAAGTAAAGATTCAAGTATCGGGACATCATGATGTATTAGATTTATGAAGACACTGGCTTGCTTTAGTGTTCAGTGCTTCAATGTACATGAACAAATTCATTGGCCATCTATTGATTGAAGCATTTGTCATAATGAGTTGTCCATTAATTATTAACCACCATTGACCAAACATCCCATATGGAGCTCTGTGTCAAGTGGTTAGTGCATCAGACTTGTCTTTGCCGTCAACACAGCTAGAGGAGTTTGCAGCCTGTCGGTGGCCTAATGTGAGTTGCACACAGCAGTGGCTTGGTCGAATTGATTGGCGTGCAATCATTGGATTGTACACTCTTCAAATTTCACAAAGTTGTGACCCTTGATCAAGGACACTCATACTGTGACTGTTTTGCACCACCCATGTGTTATGAGCAGTGACAGATCTTGTTAGTATGCTAGCCACATTGTGGATGTACCTTCCCCTGTCCCCGGGCAGCAGTAGATTGTTACTGAGTGTTAAGGCTCATCAGGGTAATAATTGTCATTACCGTCTTAGAACAATTATTTATTAATTGGTTAAGCGCTATATAAAAACTCATTATTATATTATTATGTATTAGAGGGCAGAGACGAAGTTTAGGTCTGCTAATATGATAGAGATGTTAGTCTATTTAAAGGGCTGCTAAAAGAACCATAATAATGGGTTTAATGTTTAAACTTTTCCTGGAGAAAAAAAATCCAAAGCTGACATTATAAAGTAATAAACGGAGATTTCATATAAATTAGTACCTATTATTGTGTTTGTAAAAAAGCACACAAGTAACGGTACACTAACGTGACAGTGAGCAAGTTCTAACATAGATCATGCCATGAATCTCTACTCGGCTGTGCCCATGGTGATCATATTTCAACAGTTCAAAACATGGGAAATTTTTTATGTTCTAAAGGGGACCTTTAAAGAATTTATTTGATTGCCCAGGGAAAAATCCAAAGCAAAATTGGCTGAAACAAATCATCTAATGATGGAATCTAGATCTGAGACCTTCACCTACTGTGAAATATATTATTAAGGAGAACGTAGAAACTAAGAAATATATTACCTGTGTTATTTGTTTTACTTAAAGTTCTCTGTGACCTATCAGAACATCAAAAATTTCCCATGTTAATGATGTTTTGAACTGGCGTTGATCTCTACGGACAAACCCAGAGTCATATCAGTGAGATATCCCAGTCAGATTCTGGAAATCAAAATGATAAAAATACAGTGATTTTAAGCATTTACATATATAGTAATGAATAGCATTTTATTTTAGACAAATTTGGCAGTAATTTACAGTGAAAGTAAAATTCATTTTTACCCTAACACTATTCCACAATGCCATCAATTTGGTTGATCTAAATTAATTTATTCATTCCTCATACATTTCTTTCTGCCTTTTGTTTTGGGTCATGCATTTATAACAGAAGGAACCACAATTCACAATACCAGTATATAGTGTCCATTGAAATATCATGGGAATGGCCTAACCACAAAACATTCACATAGGCGTATATGTGATATTTGCCAGACAAATTCTAAGCCGAGATTGCCCCAAAATTAACGGGACAATGTCGAACATACATGGGCAAATGTATATTGATAATAAAATTTTACGAAGCAAAGTTACAATATTTATATCATACATGTTTTCTGTTGCAATGGTCAACAGATGGCTTTTGCCATATTATTTCAGATCGAATAGAAGTTATAGAACCCTAATTTAAAATTCATGTGTTCAGGATTGCTCCACTGGATATCCCTATGTCCATGTTTAGGCCCTATTTTAACTTTAGAACTTATGTATACTATAGTCATCTCAATGATATGTACAGGTAATGCAATATTGTGGTTACCGGTAATAGATGCCCAAATTACACTGCCTCACACTCTGACACAGGGTTGTGTCGGGGAGAGTTATTAAAAAAAATAAAAAATTATCAGTATAAAGGCTACCCCATGATATGAGTTTAAAAATATACATAGACAGCCCTTAACAAAGTTATCCCCAGAGTAGTCAGACCCAAGAGAAATCGACACACTATGTAGGTTAGCGTCATGCATGGCGTTTGCATTAAACAAGTGTCATTCTCTGTGTCCGACAGTTTGCCACATTGTTTGGTGTCAAAGGGGATCACATCACTTTGTAGCTTTCTTGGTTTTTCACAAATAGGGGATTAAGAAACAGGAAATATTGTTACACAGATGTGTGCTTAATTAATATTAGAAAAAAAACTACCAACATAATTTTTTCCTGGCTTTGGACCGGCTCATCAACAGCCAAACAACCTGAACACAGTGGAAGTTACATACGTGTGTGTCAATTTTGGCGAAAACTCCGAGCTGCTTTCCACATTCCTACTTCAAAGTCAGTTGTCATTCAATGCAACTTCAAAGTCCTGAAAAACAGACTGATAATTTTTAGTGAGCTTTCTTGGCACAGAGCAAACATTTTTTCCCTCCAGATATTATCTCCACATATTATCTTGACATCTCAACATATTACAAATACATCTCGAGATCTCGACTAAATCTCAAGATTCGACATACGCATTTTGAGATCTCGACGTTATCGTGATCTCAACATATTACTGGTATGATGAAATCTCTAGTTATTTTCTCAAGATCTCGACATACACAACTTGAGGTATCGACAAACACATCTCGAGATAATATCTTGAGATACATCAATATATAAATGTGCTTAAAATACAGCATAGCCTAATGTTCCTATAACTACCGCTATATGGCACAAAAAATTATATCATTGGTCAGTACGACTCAGTATGCTATACAGTTCAGTGCGAATTTGACAATAACCTCACCATTACACTGTATACGCATATTCCTTATTCGGAAACATTCGGTATTGACCAAATAAATGGTGCGATGGGTTGGCCATCCCAGTTTTGATAAGCGTTAGGTCAAGGTTAGGGTTCGCTTAACACTTGGGTAACCCCAACCCATAATTTACCATCCCACCCCAGTCAGGGTTAGTATCCTGTCAAGTTATGATTATGGTTAGGATTATACTAGTAGGCTCAGTGTTAAGGTTTAGGTTAATGTCCATGTCTGCTACTTTTCCATTCGGGTCATGCAGACTTATATTAGTCTAGGATCCCACCCAACTTGTCGTGTCCCATCTCATCACGACGATGTACAATCAATTGCCACCCCATTACCGTCTCAGTCATTGGAAAAGGTTGAATATCCTGTCCATGCCAGTCATGTTTATGGTTATGGTCAGGGTTAGGCTTTAGGTCACTTTCCGCATTCCCACTTGCCTCATCGAGTCCTGAACTGTATCACCATGTTCCGGATAGGGTCAGGGTAAGGGACAAATGAAACACATTTCGATTTGAAAGTGGTTGTGTGATCTGGGAAATATCAAATTGTTGTATAAAAGTCCTTTATAGCTGGAATAGCCTGCATTATCGTTTTTAAAATGTTCATTACATACCGAACCTGAATCTCCTTTTTCGAATGGTTCCTGACAACTCAGTTGATCCAGTAGACAGGCCCAAGTTGTGACATCGAGATAATATGTCGACCTGTCGAGATAATATTTGGGGGGGGGGGGGGGGAGATGTATTGACCATGTCACAAATGAGCCACCATAAGTAGAGTACTAGACCTGAGATGGGAAAGAATCTATTTAAATAAATCTTCAGACAGTTCAATATTGAATCCATTGATCACAACATCTGCTTTGTCATCGGTTGTCAACTGAGAAAGAACATGGAAAATATTTATGTAATGGATTAAATAAATTCTATTTTTTATAATTTGCCATGATTATATAATAAACTAGCAGGGTTACCAGGCGTTGCCCAGGTTAATGTATGCTGTGGATATTTGTTGGGAATAGAGAATGCTCTTGCTTAAAGTGTTATACGTTTTCTCATAAATTGTATATTCAAATAGCATCACAAAACATGATTATTACAGTCATGGAATATAAGTAGTGGCTCACCTTGTCAATTGTCATTCTGTTTATCGCGATTAATCCGTTCCACCAATAATGAAGTATTTATTTATTTACAACTGCGTATACATTAGACGTTATAATATGATACATGAACATCATAAACACATTAGTTCGATAAAAGATGATAATTGGGTTTTACATATTGAGATGTATCAATCAATCTAGTGGATTGGACTAAGATCTCGAGGACACCTGGCTATCATATCTCCATGAAGATACAGATGTTTCAAAGAAATTTCCAGGTGCTCCTCTGTTCATGGTGCTATATATTGGCTAAATATTCTCAGCTACATGTGCCAGGCACAGAGCGAGATTTTGAGTTGTTTATGTCAGTCGATGAGTCTGTTCTAAAACCCTTGTCAGATGTCAGTATTGGTAGGATCCTGAAAAGTCTTGTGCTACTAACTGCATTTTTTCTTGTATATCAGAAGAAACTATATTTGACTGCACACTGTGACCACTATTTTTGAACAGGCCTTCCATATCTCTTGACAAATTGTAACTTTTTGTGGAAACTGTATTGAATGGAACAGACTAAATTTTGTTATTATATATATGCAATCCTCTTACGGTTCGAGGTCTCAGTTTGCACGAATATATCTATCTCTTCAATAGAATGATAAATATACGTTTAATGCTTCTTGTAGTTATCTCTTTTTGCTAGCTCATTGTGTGAATGCCTTGATTGCCATTCCCATATAAATATGACTGTTAAGATATAATTGTTCAAGTGACTTATGTGGGTCACCATATATCGGGATTGTGAAATGTGAACGCCCAACTACTTAAAATGATATGGAGATGGCCTGGTAACTGTATATAACTTATATGTGGATATCGGCGAATAGCAATCTTATCAATGATAGTGCATATCCGCTCGGCATCCGTGACGCAAACGACACCAAATGTGATTCAATTCATGGTATATCATTAGAGAAAAACGTGTATGAATTTGGTTTATTAAATCAATTGTTGATGCAACGCTGACTCGAACAACGCCATATTGCGAAGGTGATTATCAGCGACAAAACTATTTCACCATATTTTTTTAATTTCCCCTCCCACCAACAGCGTCATTTTAGAAAATTTTAACCCGCACCATTATCTTCCTTGTAAAAAGTTACCCCTCTTAGAACGCCTTGGTGCCATCTCGATTGTACCGCGTTAAGTTATATATAGAACGCACACAGACAGACAAAAAGACAGACAGCACGATTTTATTTCTTGTATCATTTGAGAAGAACGTGTCTGAATTTGATGGTAATTGGTACTAAAAATATTTTGTATCAGTTTTGGTGACCCTCCCGTCCCTATTTCGGACTCAAGCTGCACACACTAAGACTCATTAGAGATGCATATATATGAAATTGGTGAAAATTGGCGAGTATACAAATTCGTATCAAATTTAAGATCCCCATTTATTACATGATTCTACCCTTATTCCATTTAATAAACCCATTCTATAAATTGTGATATTAAACGTTCGTTTAATAACAGGAAATAGTGCCAGGTGACCTTTGACTTCCGGTTTTTGGTCTATTAGCATTCCATATGCTATGTCTCAAAATACTATGGCTTCCAATATTTTTCCAACAATCTATCATGAATGAAGAGTTTGAAAAATTATATAATTAAATATACGCCACTAAATGTGCCAAAGAGTCTTTACTTATCCGGAACTATTTCTTTACGCGGCAAACAACGAATAGTTACGTAAAACGTCGCCGCATGTCTTATAGAAGCCGATAGTAGTTTCGCGTCCCATTTGTTGATGTATGTAAGTTGTGTCGATGTTTTGGATCATGTAATAAATAGAATCTACAACTCGTCCCCAGTTTATAGCGGAAATTACAAAACCGAGCCTTTGGCGAGGTCCAGACCTAATTTACTGGACTCGTTTTGTAAATTCCGCTATAAACTGGGGACTCGTTGTAGATCCTCTATATCTCTCACCCATAGGGCACCAATTTGGTGTATCTAAACCACACGATAAGATCCCTCGTATCACGGAGAAGAATATGTATCAATCTGGTGGAAATCGGCACTAAACATATAGATATAATTTTTTGTGTCCCTCTCATCTCTATACACCACTGACTCGAATGGCCCCACTTGTGACATCCTTAAACCACACGATTACACTCCTGATATCATGGAGATGATTGTTTATAAGTTTGGTGATAATAGGCGACTAAACAATTTTTTTTATAAAATTTTATGCCAATCCCTCCCCTCTCCATCTCTCACCCAAACAGCACCACTATGGCCTCTTTAAATCACGATTAGATTCTTCGCATCATGGATAAGAACGTGTATCAATTTGGTGGAAATTGGCGCTAAAAAAATTGTGCATCAATTTTGGTGCCCCTGTCCCTTTCAATGCAACCCTGACTCGAATGAGGCCATTTTGACAGATAAAAGCCACACCATTAGACTCCTCATACCATGGGGATGATTTTGTATAAGTGTGGTGGCAATCGGCGACTTATTATCAAATTTAGTGCCCACCCCCTCCAAATCTCTCATCCAAAAACAACAATTTGGCGTTGTTAAATCGCACAATTAGATTCCTTGTATCATGAAGAAGAATATATATCAATTTGGTGGAAATCGGCGCTAAAATTAGTTTTATCAATTTTGGTGCCCCTCTCCCCTTCCGTTCATTCCCGACTCAAACGACGCCACTTTTGACATATTTAAACCACACCGTTGGATTCTTCATATCATGGGGATGATTATATGTAAGAAAAAAATATCTGCCCCCCCCCCCTTCCGGGCACCCCTGACGCGAACGGCGCGACTTTCGCCATATTTAAACCACGCCATTAGATTCCTCATATTATGGGGATGATTATATATAAGTTTGGTGGCAATCGGCGACAGATTTTTTTTCTGCCCCTCCCCCTTTTCTGCCCCTGACAACGGCGTCACTTTAGAAAATTCTAACCCCGACCATTATCTTTCTCGTAAAAAGCTACTCCTAGTAGACCTCTTTGGCATCATCTAGATGGTCCCCTGTGGATTTCTATAGAACAGACAGACAGACATTCGCAAATATAGATATAGATAATTCGGAAAGTTTTAGATACTTAGGGCTAACGTTGTTCTAAAAATTTGGTATATTTGCTTGTTCGATATCAGATATTTTTCCTCATTTACATACGCCCAATGTGAGTTTTGTCAAATTTCTTCAATAAAACAATATGTTTTGTTTGCAGTTGTAACTACCGGGGGGGGGGGGGGGGGGGGGGGGGATGCTGTTTTTAGATTACTACGGTACCCAAAAATTATTCCATTCAATTTTTCCTGGGCAATTTACCAATCGTAGCCAAGCGTAACCCCCAACAGACTGCAAAAAGTGCAAACCATCTCATGGACTTGTTCCTAGTACTAACCTCCTCTACGCTAAGGCATAGACATTCCAGCATGTAGCGACAAGTAATTGCCAACAAAGCTTCTGGGGATTACGTGGTTGATATATATATAGCGCCACCAGAAATCCCCCAGGTAACCAGCGCCCAGGTGAACTGGAGCATAGGAAAGCAGTACAACTACTACATCATTAGCTCATGACGTCGTATCCGAAAAGAGTAGGGAGCGGAATTCTCCCTAAGCCCCATAAGATGGAGACTTACTGGAGCTGAAGGGGTCACTCTCGCCAAAAGTGCTGAAGGGTGCACAGGTTTTGAAAATGTGCTGAAGGGTTCACAGGTTCGAACGTTCAGACGACATTCAATTGTAAGTGAAGGAATTGGGCCTGACAAAATCGTGGATAGTGTTTGTTCACACGATTGTGATGTCGTCGTACATGATGATATTGTAGGTTATTCGTAAGCATGTGATTGACTACCCTTCGATCTTTCCAGCCATGATTTTTACGTACACACGACTGCGATTATGTCGCAAGTGGATGTATCCAAGGATATGCTATGATTTTGAATCTAAAATCAAACAGTGCTTGATATTATTTTTTTACTTGTGATATTGACGTGAGTATACGCATTCTTAAGTTCTACCGGTTATTTCCTATGACGGAAATCCTTCCACTTACGATTGAATCGTAGTCGTCTGAACGTTCACTAAATGATGTTTAGTTTTTGTATCTGCCATGATTTCTGTCAGAGAATAATTGTTTACATTCCAATGAACATTAAAATGAACTGAAAACACACTGCCAATGGGCGCCAGACTTTCATAAACACAATTTAGTGAACGTTCAGACAACCACGATACAATCGTAAGTGGAGAAATAGGGCCCGACGAGATTGTGGAAAGTCTGTTGACTGTTCACATGATTGCAATGTCGTCGCACATAATGATATCGTAGGTTGTTCATAAAGCATGTGATTGACTACCCTGCGATCTTTCCAGCCACAAATTTTACATACATACATGTACAAGGAATTGGGCCTGACAAAATCGTGGATAGTGTTTGTTCACACGATTGCGATGTCGTCGTACATGTACATGATGATATTGTAGGTTATACATACACACGACCGCGATGTACGGTACCGCGATGTATACCGCGATTACATCGCAAGTGGAGATATCCAAGGATACGTCACAATTTCGAATCTAAAATCAAACAGTGCTTGATATTATTTTTTTGACGTGAGCATGCACAGTCTAACTACCGGTTACTTCCTGAGACGGAAAACCTTCCACTTACGAATCGTGGTCGTCTGAATGTTCACTTAAGTAAATTAATGGCCGGTGTTAATGCCGATCACAAACATGTGTACATTTTAAAACCCTGTGTACCCTTCAGCACATTTTTTGGTGAGAGTAACTCCTTCAGCCTTACTCAAGTTACTGGACTCTGATGGCGGAAGAGTTACGTCGTGGCCCAGAGTTTGACCGAACAGTTAGCGGAGTGTCTACCCATTTCACAGGTTGTCCGTACAACATAAGAGTCTATATTACATCTTATCAACTATTCCAGTTGAATTTAAGATGTGACAAACTTAGTGACCACTGCTTAAGTTAAAATGATGGAAAAGGTCAGAAATAACAGAAATTAGATCGTACAACAACACTCGAAATTAGGAAAATATCCCACGGCAAATTTAATGCTGTTGCATGTTAGATTCCACACAATCATTTTGCCACGGTTATTTCACACGTCATTGCTTACAATATGTTATTGCCGTGACTAACTTTGAATTTCGAGCACTAAAAATGGTTGGTTGTCAGTCTAATTCTATTGAAAATCGGGTAAAATGAAAATAATTTTTCGAAATAATTGGAAAAATCTTACGAAGTTACGACTTACGACGTTAATTTTCTTTTTGTGTGTGACCTCTGTCAGTCTGTGGCACTGAAAACTGAGCCATAGTTAACCTAAAAATGTCTGTCTTCCATCAGATACCGTAAAACCCTTAAGGAGCATGACCTGCATGGAAAATATCTGTTTGAAATTGAATACAAATTCACAACAATTGATCCGCCATTCTGTGTTGTGTTTTAAAACATCACGTGACAACATTGACCTCCTTCGGCGACTTTTGGCAACACCCATAAACAACACGTGACACCCCCTAACTGATTTCTCATTGGTCAATATATCCCCTATACCGTAGAAGCGGGGGCTGATATAGTCCCGTCGCTGGCTCAGTCCACTCCGCTTACTACTCCGTAACGTTACGCTCCCGACAGAGTCCAGTCAGGACCACCATCTTAGGAGGCGGAATTCCGCCCCCTACTATTTTTAGGTACGACGTCATGACTCATTACGTCACAACTGTCAGCTGTGTAAACAAACATTCATTGTACGAAGTGATTAGCGTCACGTACAGTTTATCAGGGGACGTAACTCTGTTTCCGGTTGCAGTAAAAATCGCAACGCCGGAGTTACGTGGACGAAACGCAATACAAGTTTCGTCAAACAAGCGCTATTAACTTAAAAAAATCAATAGAAATGAACCCAAAACATGATAATTGTTTACAATTAACAACTATCATTATATTTCCCGTAGGAATGAGTTAATCCCTATAGTTTACATAGGCCTACATGATAACAATTACCGTAGGCCTAGGCCTACCTGTACATGTAACTACCGTGCCCATGCAGACGACACCTGAGTTGAGCTATGGCTGCTCAGGAAATTCGGCTCGGAGCCGAATTTGATGATATAGATTCACTTCGGCAAGCTATATGTAATTATGAAAATATAAATAGTGTTAATGTGGCTGTGCGAAGTTCTAGATTGATCGAATCTAAAAACGCCAGAAAGAAACGAAGAGTTTTTAGTAATAACATCAAATATACGGAGCTCAATTATTGTTGTGTTTATGGCGGAAGACAGAAGAGAAGCAGAGGTACTGGGAAGAGAAAGGTGAACAGGTAACTATACCTTTAGACTATATGATTTATAAACAAATATTAAAAATCACTGATAAAATCACTGGTGTAGCCTTGGATAATTTAATAAATATATTAACACGAATTCAAAAATAATTCGCCGCAAGGTATATAGTTTGCAAACTTCCAATACTACGCACCGTCAACCAGCCACGCATACGCCGTGCTTATAACGTATGGTAGAGTAAATGAAATTACGTCGTGGTTTGAGGCAGATTTGTTTGTCACTAACTGGTCAGAATTGCATTTAGAGTTACTCTTCCTACATCTACGGTCGCAGAAAAATCAAGAATTGCATAGAGTTACTCTTCCTGCATCGACGATTACAACAAAACAATGGTAAACTCCATAGTATAGTATTAGTTTTTATATGAAATTAACATAATTTTACTAAACTTCAGTGGTGTGTTCAAATTAATAAATACTGATAGATACAGGGACGGGTCTACAGTGCTGATCAGAGTGGTGTATCACCCTCACTTTGGAATTTTACTGAGGAGAAATTAGATGAAGTTGGAAATTTTTCAAGTTATTCAAATTTTTGTTGACAAGTTGGAACTTTTTAGCTATCAGTTTAAAACTTGAATTTGGGGGTGGGTCTGTAAATAATGTAAACAAGGCAGGGGTGGGTGGTTATGAACACATGCAGCAACCAGGAACACAATCATTTGATCAAAATGAATAATAGACAATTGCGATGTATAACTGCCTTTTTAACTATGAAGAATCCAATCAGTAAAGAAAGGGTTAAAATGAAAATAGTGGATTTATTCTCCTGTCTGTCCTAGAATCCACAACTCAATGTAATTTTTAATTATTTAAAGAGGTGGTCCCTATCTAAAAATTGTTGAAAATATTTTTCTTCCAAAAAGGAGATGATTTATTTAGGCTGGATGTATTTCTTTCCATATAATAATAGTACATGTATCAGGAAATATTTTTCTTTACCAAAAATTTGAAATAAAGACTCATAAATTTTAGTCCATTGATGACAAGTAATGATGTAGAGTTGAAAAATGGATAGCCACGTCCCTGCATTTCTTAATAGAAACAAAACTAAACAATTATTTTTTTTCTATTCCAGCATGAATCTCACAGATTGTCCATTTCTTATGAAAGTTCGAGTGACAGCTGATGGCAAAAAATATTTCATCAAAGACATAGCCGGTGATCACAACCATGGAACATCAAAGGTAATATGCATTAAACACCTCAATCTAAAATCTTGACCAAAATAGCATTAGTTGCAAAACTTCCAGAAATAATGTGTGACTATTAATATAATAAAATTCAATTTTGTTTGTTTGTCTGCCTCAGATGACATAAAGGGGGGGGGGGGGGGGGGGGGGGTAATAAATTATATGAACAATAAAGAGCGTTTTTTATCATTTGAGAAGATATGTCAGGCAATTGGTGCATAAAAAGTAAGATGACATTCAAATAAATTTTTTGAGACCTGCAATGTTTCCACTTTGAATAAAAAATTAGACTTAATTGTGCATCAGTTGACATATATTTTATTAATTTAATGTAGTCGCTCTAAAATAAACCTGCAGAACAAATCAACTGAACTATCACATTACACCTAATCCCATGATAACAATATTAATAAATTAATATTAATTCCATTTCAGCACACATTCAGCCATTTACCAAAGCAGCGCAGACTGCAAGGAGAAGTCAAAGAGACAGTGAAACACATGCTCCAGTCCAATGGAAATAAGAAGGTGATACAAAACTTTGTGAGAGAGAAGACTGGACAACAAATCATACTGCAAGACCTGCACAACATAGCGTCTAAACTGAAAGGGTCCCATCAAAATGACTTTAAGGAGCTTCTATCAGAAATGCAGAAATATGATGGTAAGGATCAATGTATAAAATCAATAAAAAAAAAAGAAAGGTCCGCCGACAATGTGGCAAGTAGACGCCGCTTTGTTTAAGAAATTAAAACGAGAGGCCTATCACGATCGGCAGATGTTAACCCATCCCTTGGCGATAGTAAATTACTATGATCGGAATTATAAATGAGAGTTTTGGTGTTAAATTATAGAGTATACTGTTATGTACTATTATAGACAAATAAATGTACATAACACAAATTATTGGAATTTATGGGTCACTCACATTTATATAAGAGAATGTACTGGTACAGCTAAACCACCACAGCCTTGGGTTAAATGTGAAAGGTGGCCTGGACATGGAATGCTTGGGTTAAGAGAGTCCAATTTAAGTTTACAATAATAATAATGTATCAAATTCTACCAACAACATAGTATACAGATAAGCCTCCTGACTGCTGACCCATTAATATCAATTATATAGCAGAGCTGTCAACAAATCATAAGAATTGTTTATGTTGAACACTGACTTCTCTATTAAACCAATAACAATTATAATGACCTGAGACCATCTGAAGATATCACTCTACAGCACAGATGTCCAAGTCTACCATGTGATGTTTATTGTTGAATCTTTATTTTAAATTAGATACCATAGCTTTCTTTATCAGATTATTTGCACATCAATCAACATAAGAGACATCAGAAAATAATATAGCCTTATCAATAGCTAAATAGTCCAAAGGCATGGGATGAAATTGGTGAATTGGGTTTAAAGTCGCTCCAAACAAATATAAAAATGCTAAATCAACACTTTAAATCTATAGTCTGGTCTCTGCATGTGCAGCCTTCCAAAAAACGAAAAAAAAAATATTGTCCTACCTACCTAACCTCATTGAATAATTCCACACAATCAGAGACCCCAATTTCATCAGATCAGATAGCAGTCAATATAAACGTCGCAAAGCTCCTACTATTTATTGTGTCTGAACTTTTTTACTTTTTCTCCAGACCAAAGAATGAAAATGTTAATTAAAAACAATCATATACATGTGACCAATGTGCACCAATTTTCATACATATATATTAAGCTGATAAGGATTGCTCTTTGATTATCATATATGCCCCTTTAAGTCCTCTAAGGTTAAAGAAAAATACTGTTACAGTAGCCTTTTATAAAACTTTACATGCTATTTATGTCCAACATTAGACCTATCATTTTTACTCTGTATACATGTATAATATTGAAATATATTTCAGATTCAGTTATTGAGGTTATGGTAACCACAGACAACACTCTGAATGGAATCTTCTTCCAAACAGATACCATGAGGAAAATGTTTGATGCCTACCCAGAAGTTCTAATGGTTGATGCAACCTACAAACTGAACAACTTGCACATGCCACTGTATGTTCTTGCTGTTATCGATGGTAATGGGGAAAGCGAAATTGTGGGATTCTGGATGGTGCAATGTGAAGACAAACCAACAATTCTGCAAATGGTGAAGTACTTCAAAGAGCATAACAGCAAATGGTGTAACATAAAATCCATAATCACTGACAAGGACATGACGGAAAGGTCAGTGAATATTGTGTGATATTTTCTTTTCATATTTAACAGTGACAAACAGGTATTGGAACTTGAATTATAAAGCGCCATATGTCTGTAAAAAATAAACCCGATCAAACCCATATTCAAACTCGATCTTTATTTAGGGGTGAGAAATTCATACACCAAATTTGGTGTTGATCAGATGAACAAAAATATTTTGAAAATGTGCCAGAACTCTGTAAAAAAAAAACTTGGATCAAACCCATATTCGAACTCGATCTGCATTTTGGTTGAGAAAATTATCTAGAAAATTTGGTTCCGATCGGATAGAAAATGTTTGAGTTATGCATTATGCGTGTGTGCTATGGACAGATGGACAGACAGACAGCCGGATAGATGGACAGACGAGTAGTCAATCCAGATGTTGATACCATGTCTATCATACATGTACTATGGTATGGGTACCCAGTGGACAAAAGTAACCCTACGTATCAAATTTCGCCGAAATCCCATAAAAATTCGCGATTTGACATTGAATTGACCCGATTTCAAGGTCAAGTCGCACGGGCAAACGAATAGGCTTATGACACTCCCCATACGAAAGTATCCCCAGACACTAATTTTCATCAAAATCCCGTGATACTCGGGCGTTCGACCTTGAAATGACCAGATTTCAAGGTCATGTCGCACGGGAAAATTAATAGGCCCATGTACCCCCACATACAAAGTTTCATCGAAATCGGCTCGGCCGTTTTCGAGTCCATCGCGAACAGACAGACAGACAGACAGACACACAGATTTCCCAAAATATATAATAGACTAGACGATGGGCCCGACGTTGTCCGGGCTATTCAAAAAACAAATTTCAAGTCGATAGCCCCACCCGTTTCCGAGATCTGGTATGCGCATGCGCGAAGCTGGCGTCGCACGGGATCGGCGACCCGATAAAATTCGTATCCGGGGCAAGATACATTCACATACCAAATTTCAAGTCGATAGCTCCACCCGTTTCCGAGATCTGGTCTGCCGCACGGGCTCGCCAATATGACAACGACGACCGCCTGGTCAAACTACACACACGTACCAAGTTACGTCCCGATCGGTCGAGAATTGTAGATTTGTATAAATGACATACATACATACAGACATACAGACAGACAGAGGTCTTCAAAATATATATGAGATATTAAAACCATATATTTTAATTTCCTTTCAGGGCAATATTCAAAGATGAAATGCCCGAAGCAGCACTAATAATTTGTTTGTTCCATGTCCTCAGAAGTATGAGGCGAGAAATTACAGCTGATAAGCTAGGAATTACACAAGGAGAGAGAAATATGGTGCTGGAATTATTGAGTAAAATGGTCTATGCAACAAGGGAGGAGGTGTACAATCAATACTATACAATACTCAAAGAACAAGCATCTCAATCTGTTGTAGAGTATTTTGAAAATAACTGGCACAACATCAGAGGGGAATGGGTTGAAGGCCTTAAAAGTGCTAATTTCAACATCTTAACTTCAACAAACAATAGGGTTGAGAGCATCAACCAAAAACTAAAGAGTGTCATAACAAGGTATTCGGGAATGACAATTTTTTTTCAAGATCTCATGAAAGTGGTAAAATCATTAAGTATCGAAAGAGATCACAGGGCAGTTGGCATCGTGAAAAATATTATACATGAAGAAGGCACAACACTTGGACAATATGCAGCCTTGCTGACACCATTTGCATTGGCACATGTGATCAAACAGATGAAGGAGGTGCCAACTGTCAATGTTTCAACAGTCAACAGTGGTGATGAATCTGTTGTGATAACATCGCACGGAAATCAGTATGTAACAACAGAAAATAACTGTGCGTGTAGATTCCACACTTCGATGGACCTTCCATGCAAACACATATTTGCGGCAAGAAAAAAACTTAAAAAACCTGAGTTCTGTGCTGGTATATGTAATCAACGGTGGAGTCGTGGAAAATATGTACAGGAACGTTGTACAGTACCTTCTTATCCCGATTGTGAATCAGCAGACTGTACAACTAGTACTTCAGAAGATGAGGGATTTATTCCAGTTGCAAAACTGGAGAAGCAGTGCAACCACCTTCTAACAGAGCTGCAAAAATACAGCCGTGCTGATAAATTAGCTAAGAAGTTAGCTACATTTACATCAACGTGTGGACAGCAACAATACGAGCAGCGTATGAGTCTGATGACCTCAATATTAGGAGCATGGGATAGGGGAGAGGAGGTGGAGATCACAGCAAAAACAGATGGTAGTGATACATGTAAGTTTTCATCTTAATGTTTAACATTTGAACACTCTTTATGTTGATATAAGTTATTAGTCCCCTTTAAATCATCTGAAATCAAAGGCACCTTTCCCATGATACTCCCCTGTTCAGGTGACCCATGTTTACCAATGTTCCCCATATCGTTTAAGCTGATTAGGAATGCTCATTACTGTTCATATATGATAACATAGTTTTTACCCCCCCCCCCCCCCACTTTAGGGTAAGTGGCAACTATCAAATGGTACTCCCTGGGAAAACTTACCCATGTAACAAATTTCCAATGACCAGGGTTCAGTCATTTTGGGTATATGATTAAGGATTTAAAGATGCATTATCTGAATTAACGCTCCCAAATTACTATTTCTTTGACTTTGTGAGTAAAAATATTTGATTTCAGTCAAGGAACCCACACAGCAAAGCATTAATATTGGTTGTGCAGTCTTGGCCTTGTTTCCGAATAACCAAGTATTTTTTTTTGTTAACCAGTATTTTGGAATTAATTCATTTTATTAAAACCAAAGTACATACATTTATATTGACCTTATTTCCATTCGCTATGAAGAAACACTATATGTGCTATAATAATTGTGTATTACTATTACATTCCTCAAAGTTATCAGATATTGCTTTTTGATGTCTGTTATTTCTCAAGATGTGCAATTATATGTGGCCCAGAAAACAATCGTCAAAAGAAGGTCTCGCACAAAATTGCAGATGAAGATGGATAAAAGTGGTAATTTGACCAAATTTTGTAATACTCAAGTGATAATACAGCCATATTTTATTGAACATGTTGATCAATAACAAGTTTTGGGAAATTTAATACCATAGTTGACAGTGGTTAGCATCAATTTGTTGCAATTAATCAATTATTATATTTTTCTAAAGCATATTTTGAAGAATTGTTGAATATCTTGATGATATGGGGACCGTCTGATCTGATTGAGTACCTTTAATTATAACTGTTTATTATTTTGTTATGAATTAAAGTGATTATTCACATTTCATGCAGGTAACATGCCCCCAGTGCAGACACCAATAGGAGAAACAAAGAAAGGAATGGAATTAAAGGACAAGATTCAGAAAATTGTTAGAAGCTGTCCAGTCACTTCAAGAGGAGAAATCATGGTTACATTGTCTACAGGTATTTACAATTAACTTCTAGTATTTGACAAAATGATAATTGCATACATGCTGACAGCTGTATTATTCACATACTATTTTGTGATCACGATATCATACAATACCCTTGACTTAAAATGTTATTTATCTGATGCTGGATAAACATGATCTAAGAACAGATTCAGGTTTTAAAGTAAATCAAAGCACTGTCCATAGATACATGTATGTTGTCAATGCTATAAAAACAGACCATGAAATTGTAGCTCTATCCTGATAGACTTAATAGACAGAAATAATTAAAGAATGATAACACTAGAATGGAAAATGTGAAAGCAGTCATAATGACATATCTACAGGTGGACAATGTCATTCCAGTATACCCTTTTTTGTTTTTTTTCCTTGGTATACAAATATACAGTAATGCCCTAATTAATCAACTCCATAACCACAGCAGAATTATGGGTAATTTTTCTGGATTTAGTTGGAAATATGGCGAGAGCTTTCCGATGAATGGCAACAAGCCATATTTCCGACTAAATCTTGAAAAATTACCCATAATTATGATGTGGTTATGGAGTCGATTAATTACTAGTAGGGCATTACTGTAACATCGCAAAATTTTGTTAAATTCTTTATTGCAGGGCAAGACTATATTCCCACCAGGAATGAAGCTATTGATACCATTAAGGAACCAGCTGTGGCACCAACTGTTGTCACTTTTGACTCATCACATAGTCTACAAAGTCTAGGTATAAAATACTATAAATAATGCATAAACCAAGTCAGTCAACTATAAGTGCACAAGGGGGTTGCCAAACATGACATGCAAGATTTTAGGGACGAGTCACGAGTACCATCATTTCTCTTGATTAAAAAGGCAGAATTAACTCATTGAAAAACAAAATGTTGATGTCAACAGCTATGACAAATTTCATAATGATCCAACCAAAGGTACGACCTGTAGCCTGTATTGTTGACGCATCACGTATACACGTACACACATACACGCACACACAGACGACGGACGACGGATGACAAAGCCATGGCAATAGCTCAAACTTTACAAAGTAAAGTTGAGCTACTAGCTGCTAGTACTACATGCATATATGTACTATAAAGTCAGGTTCATAAGATAATACTATCAGTGTTGCCTGGCATAGTCGGGGTTAAAGATAACCAAAACCTTTAATATGTTTTCTAGCTTTCTATCAGTTGACAAATACACATTATAATTGGCAGAATAGTTCAGATTTCTGTTATCACCCCATTCTTGACATTACACTTTTTTGTTAGCAATTTTAAAACACCCCCCCCCCAACCACAATCTCTGACACAAAGGGCATTAGTTAGCTAGCTTTAAACCACTCCAATATACTCCCTTACCATGCCTATAACTATATTGATAGATAAGTTCAGAGAATGTCAGTGGACAGACAGACGGTCCTCAAAATTATTCCCAGTTCGAGGGCTGGACAGGCAAACAGAAATATAGATATAGATTTGAGATACATGTATATTGTGAAGATCAACATTACCTACAATATTTTCAGACACTGCATCCTTCAGAAGTAGATCTGTTATAGATACAAGCCTACAAGATCAGGGACAAGTGACAGATGTGGACACACAGTTTAGCACAGGACTTACAGGTATCCTTATTTTGTCCATATGTTTTCTAGAATTAGACACAAAGTTACATCATGCATCCCATGCAATATAAATGCCAAATTAATCTAAAATGGCCACATGGTGGTCATCTCTGACGACAAATCATTAATTTATTAAATAATGTAATTGGTAACCCAGGTAACCAGGCACAATGAATGAACAAAGAGAAAAAATATGCATCTTGACCAATTATGATGAAAGTAGATCACTTACATTATTGAATTAATAAAATTTAGAATGGGATATACAGAAAAAATATATATATTATGTGAAGTTGAGTAAACCTTGAAACTGATAGCACCACCCCCTTTCATAATAATAATTTGATGGTCCAATTTTTAAGACTGACCATTTATACTCATTTTAGTAGTTAAAATTTATCTGCTAGAAATACAAAATCTTGATATGCTTAAACATGTCTTTACATGTATCAATATGAATTTCAGGGAGCCAACTCAATGCAACCCACATAAAAATGCCACCCAGGATGAGGAAAAGGGGTCGCCCAAAAGGGGCAGGATTAACAGTTATTGGTCTTCCAAAAAAGAAAAAGAAATCAACGCCTCTGCCATTTGTTCTCAGGTGTAACAGAGAAAAGGAAAAAGGTAAGATTTGTAGATTATGTTATTATCACATTATACTTTCATTTTAACTGATATTAATGGGCTGCTTGTCTACCTGTTACCAAAAAAGGTACCTTTTATGGATTTTTTTTTCAGAAACAAAAGCTCAAATTGTGGCAACAATCATTGGATCAAACTTGACTTTCAACTGTCAATGTTGTTACTAGTAACACATACGGTACCAGGAATCAATAAATTTTAAGTCCTCGCATTTCTGTCAAATATATTAATTAAAGAATATAGAAGGATAACTTTTAAATGGAAAAGGGCAACACTGTCATTTGACCCTCTCTTGAAACCAGAGATGATGGAGAACTACCTTACCAAATGTTATTCAGATCCGACAACCCATGGCTTAGATGTATGACAGCTAGACATGCAGACAGATGGACAGAAAAACAAGAGCAAACCAGTAAATCCCACATGGCTCAAAATACATTTAATTTTGTAAAAATCAAATGCTGAATCAAGTTAGTCATAAAGCACTAAAAATTCATATGTTTTGCGAGAATCAATATGAGAATCAATAGGGTGATTCTCAACAAATCTTAAGGCATCCCCATCCACCCATTCTTGGTTGTAATGTGGGGTGTATAATTATTTTAACAAAAGGATCTTCAGCGACATTGTTGATTACTGAGTATTAGCAATTATAACCCTTGGGCAATTACAATTAATAGTTCATGCTTGCAATTCCACACTATATCACTTTACTTTGCAGCAATCATGCGCTGGGTATTAAGCAAAGAATCAATTTCTGAAGTGGCTGAAAAGTCAAGGCTAGCAGAAACCCAGGACTTGCTGCTATCTGGGGAGATTTCTCCAAATATTTTGGAAGAGTCTGTTATTGTTCACCAAGTCAAACCATATATGACAGTTCATGCATGGAAGGAGTTAAATACAAGAATCCAAACTCTGAAAGATGCTATTATCTGGCTCTGTTCGACATGCCATGGTGAACTTGAAAGGTCACCGTCAATTATGTGTGATGGGTGTCTGTGCTGGATGCATCAGGTCTGTGTTGGGCTCAAAAACACACCAAAGAAGAAATATTGGATTTGCCGTAATTGCTAGCAATAATTATACCGTTGCTGATAGTACAGTAGCAGTATACAAATTAGTATCTCACCTGAAAATTTAAATCAGAGGTCAAATGTTGAAATAAGTATAGAGAAATATCTGCTTTCTATTCGAACTGTTATGCCAAAGAAATGTGAATTTTCCACTTCCCAAAAGTATGAAATAAAATGAGAGTCATTATATAAATAATTGCTAGAAATAGTGTATTGCTGCCTCCATTTATTTCACTCAGCTTGATATCAAAATGTATGAAATAAAGTAATGATATCTTATTCACTACAGCAACCTAATACGGCAGGTATTGCAATGGCTTGAAACAATGTGTCTTCTAGATATTAGTACACAATGTACATCTACAGGTGTGTTACAGTGACAACAGTTAGGCTGAATTGTCGCATGTAGTGATGGTATCATGCAAAAAGACAACCATGATCTCTCAAACTTGCAAAAAGACACCTAGAATCGCAAAGTATCATTCGTCTGCAACAGTTAAACTCAATGTGGGTGGAATACCCATTCATATTCCTTTGTAATTTCACTCTAAAATCACAAAAAAATAATTATTGTAATAATAATTAACATGCGATTAATTTAAAATTAATTTTTTTAATGAGATTTTGATATGCTGGGTGACTTTTTTCAATTTTGTGAGATTCTGAGTGTCTTTTTGCACATTTAAAAGATAATAGATGTATTTTTGCACAAAACCATGCGACAATGACCTATTCAGAAAGAGTTAGTAGTAAGCTGCTTTTTAGATCATGTCATGAATCTCTACACTGGCTAACACCTGTAGATATAATATTCCACCAGTAAAAAACCAGTGAAAAAGAGTGAAGTACCCTATTAAGGAACAGATAACTAATAAATATATCCCCAAAGTTATTTTTTTGACTTTATAAGGTTCGTTGTCAAAACTAAAAAGTTTCAAGGTTTTGAACTAGTGGAATATGACCTCTATGGGGTGTTAGCCAAAATCGAGATTCATGGCATGATTTAGCTGCTTTTGTATGTTATAAAATTGTGAATACAAACAGATTAATGATTTGAAGAAACCCTAAGATGCAATACGACTCCTTCCAACATTGTAACTTCATTGTTTCAAACAAGGCTATGAACTTTTTGAAAGTCTCTGTCATTTAAAAAAAAACACAATATTTATATAAAGTAACTATTTCTGGTCTAACAATATTAACTTTGCATTGTAACAATAGCAATTACATTTTTCAAGTGTTCTGTGAAATACTTCTTCAATCTGCTGACCAGCTCTTTTTTTAATAATTTGATATGACATGCATTACCAAAAAGTTACATTCAAAGTGTATTGAATGCTGTTATATTGAAGAACCCCTTTAGATGCAAAGACATTATCTTTCACATGTAGTCTAGTAGCTTGTATTATCTTGTTGCCAATTATTAAAAATTATTTGTATGATTTAAATAATCACATATCTCCCATTTTCATTTGGGTCTTGTCTGTTACAAATTATTTCTGGTGGACACTGGTGGACAGCATTTTACACGGCATTGTTTATTGTTGTGACCAATTTCAAGGATTACTTTCATACATCTTGGGGTCAACTATTTTAGTTTTATTAAACTATTATAGTAAATTATGGATGCCAATCACAATCATTGGTTGTTTATCTCATTATACTCATACCTTTAACCACACCAGTAACCAACCACAACAACCAAAACCAATGGCTGACCGTGACCTGCAGGAGACTATTCCATCAAATGCAATTAAAATGACTGTTTTAAGGATTTATGAAAGATGAGTATAGAAGTGACTTCCCTTAGACCAGATGCATGCAGACAGTGCAGAACAAAACTGATCGGTCTTGATGAATCCAGGATGTGGAAGACCTGATCAAATTTTACATTTTCCAATCATTATATTCTGTAAAATATTTATAGATCTGTTTATTTCAATTATTTCAGTTACTAGTAGGCCTGATGGACATAAAGTGCAAAAACAAAAATTGGTACATCTAAATTCTAATATAAATGCTTTTATATTAGTTGTCCCAATTTATAAATTCGATAAAAACTTATTTTTATGTCCAGTATTGCCAGTAACTTGAGTAAGTTGAGTAACCAGGTAACTCACTAACTAAAAGTAACTGTGATTATTTTTAATCAGGTTCTACATCTACATCTACTTGATACTCCATCGCCCTCAATGTGATGAGGATTATGTGGAGGTCCAGGTGCTACCACGGCCGAGTAACTTTATAACCCTGTGGTGACTCCAGTAGCGTTCTTTAACATGCACACACCGAGGCGTGTACACGGGTCAGCCATTAATGTCCGCGCCCGATCGGACAGCGTACTGCACCCACGACAAGATATACCTGGACAAGTGTTGTAATGGGGGGAAGTCGGCATTTTGCATTCGGATCTTGATTCAGTGATCTCGAATGAGACTTTTCAGCCTGACAAACTTGGTATCTGACCGAGTTCTGATTTTTGTCAGAATACCCTGACCAGGTTGCGATCCCCGGTCCGATAGCACGAGAGACATGTACGCTACCTCTCGGCTACCGACTTCTACCAGTCTACACTACTGTCTACAGTCTACACTCTACAGTAAATTATACACCATTATTAGTCAATTGTGTCTCTACTTATCAATATTATAGTTATAATCTATCATTAATGTGAGGCTGATCTAACTGTAATTACGAATAATTCTAATAGTAATAAGGTAGGCCTAATACAAATTAACTAAATTAAATAAATAGCAGACAGGCAGAATCACCGGTGTTACGAACTACGACGAAAATAGGAGATATTATAGAAATATTAGAATTTGGCACAGTTAAAGTTCAAATACCATACTTAATTGACGTCTGAGTATCATCCTTTTGCAATATTTGCGTTATCATAGCTGAAAAAATCTGAAATCACCACCATTTTAAAGTATTTATCTGTTTACTGCACGTGTTAACGCTCAGTTAAGTTTCGTTTCGAGTTGAAAACCGAGTTAAATTTTTTAACAGTTGAAATTTTGTGGGTGCGTCGAAAACACGGAATAATGTACGTGCCGCTAATGACGGCCTTCATTGTATTCATTACAATGGCTGCGCCCGTGTTTATCACCTGGATTATCACCTGGATAAAGTACTTTCAATATTTTTACTTGTTTTTTACACATTTTACCCAGTATTTATAGATGTTTTACACAGTGTCTTTCAAATATGTCATCCGATGAAAATGTAAGTCTTGATGAATGTTTTATATGCGCGAAAAGGGATTTTAAGAAGGAGAAGCGGCGTTTGACTAACGAATTTGCACATGCAGTGAGAGAACTTTTCGGCGTAGACACAGCGGTTGGGTGTCCGATATGCAGAGGTTGTGGACGAAGATTGATGACATTATACGGAAATTTCGTTGAGATGAGAGATTCAATTCTCAGAAAACCAGGTAAGGATAATACTAGACAACACTCAACTTTTCAAGTCTCAAAAACACAGGCATTCTAAACATGATAATTCATTAATTGAGTGATATAGAAGTCGCAGATTTGTCTTGTTGGTGAATTTACAATACATTACCGAAATAAAGTGAGGTTTTCGAAGAATTGGAAAAATATACCTATGGAATGTTGTAGATTGGCATCTAAGTGTAAGAGGTACCAAAAGTTTTAGTGAAAATAATTTTTTTGTAGGAATACAGTTGAGTTCAAAATGGGTGGCAACAATTTGTTGTTTCGTTCCTTCCGTGGCCTATGGCCCCGGGTGGTGGTTCCGCCAATAAAAGAGGGGTTTTTACCAAATTCCAAGCTCCTGTGGCCACCTAAACCAAGAGGGAGAAGTCTATCTTGTTGTCATCATCAATCAAGATGGGGGAACTCTATCTACCACATAAAAACTCTTTACATTCTTGAAACCGGGTCTGATAAAACATATTATTGTTGTTGTAGTTGTAACTGTGGTCCGATATTGATCCATTTCTTCAAGGATTGTTGAAAACTGATACAGAAGTTATAACTGGGCTTTTGAAATCTTAAATAAAAAAATACATGAGGGTGTAAAAACTATGTAGTTGTTTGTTTTTTATTTATTTTGCTTGTTTGTTTCGTTTTTGTTTTGTAGTCCAACCAACACAAACCACTGCATACATGCCTGCTAATTTTTAACACCCCTTCGCCTGAGAGACATCTTGTTTCGTCCATTTATTCCGTTTAGTTTCGATGTTTTTGAGGCCGGGACGACAAGAAACATTTTTGTGAAGATCTAAAAAAAATACTTTCTTTTGTGTTTGTAAGTCCAATTTATATTTGACGTTGGACATTGGTTCAACATATTTTCAGTAACACCAATTGAAAAGTGATGATAAATTAGATTGTCCATGTTATGGTTGTAACTAGTGATATTAAATTATATTGTGCATGTTGTTTTAACTAGTGATATTAAATTATATTTTGAATGTTGTAGTTGTAGCTAATGATATTAAATTATATTGTGTATGTTGTAACTAGAAGTCTCGAACCTGAGTAGATTGTTAATATAGTTATTAATCTGAGACATTCTGAAATGCTGCTGCACAATACATAATGCCACAGACTGGGTCCTGGTGACCGGAAGGGTTTTTGGACGAGTCAACAGATGAAAATTTCATGCCTGGAAAAACATTAGTCGGAAATGTTACACGACAAACAAATTGAAATTATTTCCATTGTTGATATCTCAAACAGTGATTAGTTGGGAATCGGCTTGTTCGTAGACCAAGAGTAGCATATTGTTATATTTTTTCAGTCTGAAATGGCCATCAGTTTGAATGTACCAACCTTAGGGGTGTCAGGTTGAACATTTCTAACGATTGGGAAAGCTTGGGTACCAGTAAGAAAGTTACACTCCAAGGAGGTCCTTATGCAAATAGAATGGGTTCAAATGGATTGTTCTGGTTCAAGAGGTGTGCAATTGGAAATTTCAATGTGTACACCACACCCCAACACTCTGGCCACACCCAGAACACAATACACAGGTAACCATAAAATAAGCCATACTGGAACATTAACAGTATAATCACTGACATAATCTCAATTAAACGTAGACAATATTATGAAACTTGTTTCCTATAATACCTTCGTATCCTTTCGCTTTGGTTATATAATAATTAAAACCGTCATTGTCCTGACATCCGTAAGTCTTCTGTACAGTTTTTCCGCACAATATTGCTGAAGTAATCTGCCTGTAAAAAACACATGGGAGAATTACAATCGTATGTATAATGGCGGCCAATCACGATAGTTAAACTTATTATAAACTTAGTATCTGAACAATTCCTAAGTGCCAACTACTCACAAACACGAAGCAGACTAGAATATGAAATTCTTGATCAATTATTGTTTTGGAAATCAATAATATTAATTTTCATGAAATAGTTGACGACTAATAATCTCAAAAGATTTAACATTTCATTATATTGAATTGAATTGAATATCTGTTTATCATATAGTGACATTGTGTTATATAGAAATGCGTATACACACACCAATAATCGCCAACAACATCGGGCCAAAAGGGCCTATAAGTCACTCTATTTACAAATAAATAGAGGATATCTAGTGTTTTTTTAGTGGATACCGAAAAATACGTCATTCGTGACCGCGACAAATGTTTATTTTCGCGAGCGGCCATTTGTCGCGGTCACGAATGACGTATTTTTCGGTATCCACTAAAAAAACACTAGATATTCTTTTTATTATACGCATTTCCAAAGAAATTCACCACTTACGACGTTAAATGATATCATCTTCAATCGATGCATAATTTTTGAAGCCATCAGCTGATCGATGCCTGTTCTCTCAATGCTACTTCACCATTCGCAGAATATAAAAATATAGTTCCCGTATTCTTCCCTTTATTTCCGCCATAAATATGTCGAATTTCAACATAAAATAGATTTTAATTATAACTGTATCAGTGAATATAATATAATTTAGAATATTACAATGGGTTCTTTCACTTTGACCTTCTTCAATAGTACAAACCGGAAACAGTATTGGTACTCGCAAGTGAATCGGTCGCACGCGCAAGCTAGTGTGAAAGTATATTCTTCTATATCCCCTTCTGGGTGATATCGATATTTATCTAAACGCGTTTTTTTCTATAATTCACTGTTGGGCGTATAATAAATATAATTATTTCCACCTATAAGGGCATTCTCTAGAATATTAATGACGTTTTATCCTGCGATAAAATCCCATAACACTAACTATTTTACGTGAATATGTAAGTTCATTATGGCCCTAGGGCGCTAATGGGATATGCTCGTCGTTAGCACGAGATGGCCCGACACGTCACGTGACCAAACTGTCGATGACTTTTTCGGAATTTTTTATTCTAATAAAAGCTTTTTAACGAAGAAATACCCGATTGCCATGTGTTACATAGAACACATACCTAACTAAATGGTATCCTAAGGTAAACACAGGTATATATTATTTCAATTTAAGCATTATTACGCGAGTTATTTGGTCTCAGATGCCGGTGATACTTTGCCTAATTTCGATGTATTTTGGTCACATGATTTTTGTTTTGATCACGTGATAATTGTTTGCACACAACCCAGACGATCCATGCGTATTTTTGTAAATTAAAAAAATATCTTTTTATATATTTTGATTAAATTGTGTTAATTCAGAGATGTTGTGAAATATTTGTTGTCGGGGTACGACACTTACATAATGATAGTGTGTGGAAATAATAGTAATAACATGATTTTTCGGGCATTATGGTTTCTTAACGGCCCTCCCGGAATGATTAACAGCCCTCGTGCCTATTAGCGGCCCTCGACTTCGTCTCGGGCCGCTTATAGGCCCTCTGGCTGTTAATCATTCCTATCGGGCCGTTAAGAAACCATAATGCCCTCAAAAATCATGTTATTGTTATATTATTACCACTTCATGTGGCGTTCTCTAGGCCATTGATAACGTTTTTCGGGACGTTCCAAATTGCGTATTGTTACAAAAACACCTGGCCGCTGGCGGATAATGAAAAGCTCTGTTCATTATAGGCCCGCGGCCCGGCAACTGACCGGAAGTTGGATCTCGTTTAATATCACGCGAGTAAGTCCCTTCAAACTCAGACTTACCGTGTTTATTTAAAGAAAATAATTGTAGTGGTTTAATATTTATGATTGGAAATCACGCTATATGCATGATTGAATTATTGTTTCAAGGATAAACGTGCATATATAACTTTAGCTGCCACACTCTCATCGTTTGTCACTCGTTATCGTTTTTGTTTATTTATATGTTCTTGGAAATATCTCTCTCTTAATCTATTTCATTATATTTCACTGGGTCAAATGTCCAAATACGTTGTAATAATAGTAATAACATGATCGCATCGGGCATTATGGTTTATTAACGGCCCTCTGGAATGATTAACAGCCATCGGGCCTATTAGCGGCCCTCGATTTCGTCTCGGGCCGCTAATAGGCCCTTGGGCTGTTAATCATTCCAGCCGGGTCGTTAATAAACCACAGCGCCTTAAAAATCATGTTATTGTTATATTATTAATTAATTGAGTGGCGTTGTTATCAATGTCTGTCTTTCCCTAAATCCACGGAACAGGAATTTAGCAGTTATCAAATAATTGTTTGGCCATATATATAAGAGAGTTCACACAGTTGATGTGGAAATTGGCGCTACGAAGACAGTCCGTCCGGAAATTATCATATTCGTAGCACTGAAGTAAAAGATGGAGTACGTCCTCCACAGACTTTGATTGACAGAACACACATATTCGGTCGTCCAGGCGGGGGGGGGGGGGGGGGGGGGAGGGGCGGGGAAGGGGGGGGGGGGGGTTGGGGGTTATCGGATTTTTTTTTCAAGCACTTTCGACCCTTGTTGGAACCCACCCCCCCCCCCCCGCGTCCACATTTTTTTCCGTTTTCGGCAGTTTTTTCCGACCATTTTTTGACACCCACCCCCCTTTTAACACTAAAACAGAGATTTGCGGGGGAAAATTCACTGTAAACAGCTGTATATGAATTGCTGTGCATGCATGTTAACATGCATGTCATGGATGTTAACATTGACATGTAAATAGGAGCGAGTCATCTTGGGGTCATTCGGCCAAAAAACATGGCTGCCAGCGGCCATCTTGGATTTCAAAATTTGTAACAAAATACAACACGATAACTTCCTGAAGTCAGTTTAGCAGTTAGAATTACATTATTTCTTTTATTCTAAGGAGTTTTAAGCTAAACTCAATGCAAAAACAGTAAAAAAAACTTGGAGGAAATTATTTTTTTGAGTTGCTGAAATAATTGTTTGTTTGTCCCATCGACCACCCACCCACCCCGGCATACGTTCCCGGAAAACAGTTTGTACCCCCCCCCGGTCCAAGTCCTCATTTCGCCATCGACCAGTCTCTACACGTAGCGGCAGGATACCGCACCGAAATCGGACAACAACGGAATCTCTACCTCTCCTCTACTAATGTTCAGTTTTATACGTATGTTTCTGTGAAATAATCTGTCTTGATGTCGTTATACAGTCTAAGTTTATCAAGTCTGTTTACCATGTTTATCAGATTGCCAGTTGGTTTGGTTTAGATATGGCATGAAACGTGGTACTTCTGCAAATTAATTTCGCATTCACAAACCATGCAATTTGTTAGCGAATACGTGGAATTGGTCACTGGCAATTAGTACAGATCTCATAGCCGATATACCCAACTGTGTTTTGATTCAGTTGTGAACATGTCTGGAGTTCCCATAAAAACACAGTTTTCGCAATTCGACCATTGTCCATCCCTATTTCGGTTAGGCTGTAGCCTGTACACATGCAGCTTCGGACAATAACAGTTCACAAAAGTCAGCATATATCGTGTCCACATTGTGTTGCGTGTTTACATTCGATTCCATCTTGTTTATCAGTTCATTTATTTGGCGATAGCATGAGTTTGTGCACGTCACTGATTCCGTACATCAATACGACGATGTTATGTGACTTTCCCTTGGGTGTGGTCTGCGTACAGCGATGACTGAGTTTGTGTTTTGCACTTAGTCGCGTCCCCATGGTGACGTTTCGAGTGGCAAGTAACAACTGTAGATCGCGAAACAGGCATCAGTGGCTGGATCGAAGAATTTAACTCCGATAACCCTTTCGAAACTTTGGTCACATATACAGTTATAGTGTAGTATTCGTTTTTTTTTATATCAGAAGTCCGATACCTCATGAACCTTTCGGTGCGTCCTTTCGAGTGATACTCATTTCATCGTCTCCACGCAATAATACTGCTTTGGATATAATCGATTGATATTGGAACACAAACGATGTGCATTGCATCTGAATTTGTGTATGAATACTTTTTTATTGTGTCAACTATTTGGCCAATCAATGACTATGAAAGTTCAATGTGACAATTAATTTGGTTTCGTAGATAATGAAAGTGCAATTTGAAGACAATGTCTATATATATTGACTTAGGCTAACATATACAGATTTTTATTTTGCATATATGTATTTCCTTTCGACGTACTTGTGTTTATATTCAACAAACAATGGTTAAACTTATTACACACTTATTATCTGAATAATTCCTAAGGGACAGCTACTCACACATTTACTCAGGCTAATATACATATTTTTATTTTGCATATATTTATTTCGTTTTGACATATTTTTGTCTATGTTCAACAAACAATGGTTAAACTTATTACACACTTATTATCTGAACACTTCCTAAGAGTTAACTACTCACGAACAAGAAGCAGAGTAAAAAGCAGACGTTCAAGAACCTACGCCACTAATGTAATCTCTAAACCATCGCTTCAGACATTCTTATAGCTTATATCTGAAACTCATGCAGTGGTTTGGCGAGATATTTGTTTCAGGGGTGTGATACTTCCGAATGAAATGGTTTATGTGGATTTTACTAGTAAATTGTGGAGGTGTGATTGCTCGTTTATATACTAATCGGATAGCGTCAAACCTTTCGTATGCGATTGTGCAAATCGCATACGAAAGGTTTGACGCTACAGATTAGTTCCACCACATGAACGTTCAAAGAAATCAGATTTCTTAAGTTCCACATTCTCGTTTAGGGACCAGAGACCCGACAAAAAAAAACAACTTCTATTTGCACTTTTGAGTACAAAGCTGATTTTTTTTATTAATAGTGCTCCAGCAGTCACTGATTAACAATATACAATTTGTGAAACGAAATTTCGTGCCGTTTTCATTTCAGAAGGGAGTTTTTGCTAGTACCCCCAAAATCCCCCAAAATGACTTCTGTTTGCACTTTCGAGTACAAAGCTGATTTTTGTATTATTAGTTATCTAGTTATCACTGATCGATAATACACAATTTCTGAAACGAAATTCGCTGGCGTTTTCATTTCAGAAGGGGTTTTTGGAATGTACCCCCAAAAACCCGACAATTCACTTTTGTTTGCACATACTGTCGAATACAAAGCTTCTTTTCCCTCAATAATTATCCTGCTATAGCTGTCCATAATTAAGATCGTTTAAGAAAGGAAATTCCGTGGCCTTTTCATAAAAGAAAATCAGTGGTGGTACCCAACCAAAACCCGAAAAATAGTTCTATTTTCAGGCAAAGCTGATTTATTTCTTAATATTTGTCCACTAGCACCACTGATCACAAACCAAATGATAAGAAACGAAATCACCCGGCAAATGCAAAAGGCGAAGAACAATATGAAACAATCAAATTATATGGGTACGTTCACATACATGTACTGGCAAATTTACTGGAATATCGTAGAAGGCTGTATGCAAATACTTGGTCATATTGAATAGCGTGCAGTAACTCGTGCATTTCATAGTTCGCATACATATAATCGGTATAACAATGGAGAAGATATAATATGTAATTCCAAACTTTATGGTTCAAAAAGTGTAAAATGGATATAACATGTATAGCCGTTTATTATGGATTCCATAGACACTTGATAGTAATTGTGTCAGCTGTGTACACATAATTAATTGTGTGTGTGTGTTTTTTATATTTATATTGTAGTGATTCAGCGCATACATCGTCTTTATACCATGCATGATCCATGCATCAAATTGATTAGATCGACAAACTTGTCGAAGATAGCATTAAATGAAATCAAAATAAAGTAACATCATGTACTATTAGTCTGGTGGTTGAAGCTCGATTTTGAGGTGAACCCGGAATAAATTTATAATAAGCTGTTTTGGTGCCAATTCTGCAGATATACAAATCTGTTGACCACAAACGCTCAGTCGAGTTCCCTGACTGCTAAATATGACCAGCCAGAATTTCCACGCATTTCATGGAGGAAATGTCGTTATTTTTAGCAAAACAAAATGCAGAAAACTTGCAAGAAAATGAAAATTGAAATTTTAGTCCGGGAACCAGGCCGGTCATCGTGCACCCCCACCCCGCACAGTATTAAACATCATTCATTTTTTGGTCCGTAAGTATGTCTGCTCAAACTATTTCGACGTTAAATGGTGACAGTGTACATACCGGGCAATATGGCGCGAATATACCCCCACTCACTATATAAATTTACAACAAAAACCCATTGTTCTTGTTTCCATGGCATGTGCCTGTCATTTCATGCATAATTTGACTAAAAATCCAAAATGGAGGACAAGATGGTAACCGGAAGTAGTAAAACGTGCATTTTACGGTAACTTTCACCATATAGGTGCTAGTTGACGAGTTGTACCACCATACATGTTGTCCAATCCTAATCCGATAATAGTAAGTCATAACCAGAATTTAAAAAATGACAACGAAAATGGCAATCGGAAGTCAACAATTGAAGTGATTTTTTAATTTCTAACTTTTGAACTATTTTAACTAAATCTTTGCCATCATATGAGTTTCCAAAGCCATCCACTTGTTTCAGAATACATTAAAAGAGTGTCCCAAAATACCTAGCGAGTGTACCAAACCATATACTGAGTTACAAATCACCTACCTAGTATCCAAAACCAATCTATGAATATCCATATTCATATGTATGTTGCCCAAAATTCAAATATTGTCAGGAATAACACATCGTAAATAATCCACCCAACGAGTTTCCCAAACAATCAAGTATGTCCCAAACCATATGTAACTGGTTCCCAATCCACACAGATCTCCCCCAAACCATGCATCTGGTGTCCTAACCCACACAAGCCATCTCAATTCACCCCATTATTGTCGCAACCCTGCAACGACTGTTCCAACCACAGTGCATGGTAGTGACCCAAACAATGCAACTGGTGTTCCAAACCACATAGGTTGGTTCCCATACCACATAGGTTTTGTCCCAAACTACCAAAAATTAGTGTCCCCAACCATCCAACGAGTGCTCCAAATCATACAACGAGTGGGTCGATCTATCCAATGATTGCCACAAACTACAAAATGAGTGTCCCAAACCATCCAGCGAGTGTTCGAAAGGAAAATATTGTCTAATATGCACCCAATACCTCACAACTAGAGTTCCACGCCATCCGAGGAGAGTCCTATGTCATACAAAAGGTGCCAAAAACCACCAACTGACGTCTCAGTTCCAATCAGTGAACCAATCGACAAATTAGTGTTCCATTCCACCACACGTGTGTCCCATATACACATCGAGTGTCCAGAACCACCCAATTGGTGTCTCAGACCAGCCAATGGGTATAACTAAGTAGTGCCCCAAACCATATGAACCTGATTCCCAACCCTCACAGATAGTCATCCAAACTATGCACATTTGTCCTAACCCACACAATGAGTGTCACAAGCCATACAATGAGTGTCTTACTTCACCGGATTAGTGTCGCAACCCTGCAACCATTGCTCCAAACCACAGTGGTTTTGTTCCAAACTACCAAAATGAGTGTCCCTAACCATACAACGAGTGCTCCAAATCAAACAACGAGTGTGTCGATTCATCCAACGATTGTCCAAAACCACACAATGAGTGTCCCAAAATCCAGCGAGTGTTCGAAAGGAAAATAGTGTCTAATATGCACACAATAGCTCACAACAAGAATCTCACGCCATCCGATGACAGTCCTATGTCATACAACAGGTGTACCAAACAACGAAAAGTCGTCTCAATCCATTCAACGGCCTAATCAGTGAGCAAATCGACAAATTAGTGTCCAATTCCACCACGTGTATGTCCCATATCCACATTGAGAGTCCAAAACCAACCACCAATTATCTACTAACTGGCATATCAGTACAAAACCCTCCGTCGAGTATTTAACCCTTTCACGACGGATGCTGTGCTGGTGCAGCATTAATTATCATGTGCCATGCATTCTCCCATATATGTGAGTCTCCCATAGGGGGTGCACTGGCTTACATGGCCATGATATTATTGTTAGGCCAATGCATTCTCTTATATATTCGATGCGCCCAATGGGAGACTCCCAAATATAAGAGACTGCCTTAGTACTGGGTGTTTGCAAAAACCTCCAGTCATTAAATGATTAAGACCATCAAATGAGTGTTCCAAACCACCCAATGGGTTTACAATATTTGGGACAACCCTTCAATGGTATGGGACATTCTGCATGGAGTGGTATTAGACAGTAGTTGGATGTTTTTTTTTAGATACTTCTGGTCTTGGTTGTTTGAGTCAATCGCCATGTGCCACGGGACGTCCATTAGGTGGTTATGAACACCCACTGATTGGTTTCAGACATCCATGGGATGGTTCGGGGTTCTCAATTGATGGTTTGAGATGCTCGTTGTGAGGTTTGGGACACCACATGCATGATTTTGGACAATCTTCGGATGATATCATTCAATCGTTGGATGGTTTGGATTACTCATTAGGGCGTGTTTGGACACCATTTGGATCGTTTGCGACATGAGTTAGGTTGATTGGGATACGCTCCTTAGATGATTTGGAACACTCGTTAAATGGTATTGGATATATTGGGATACGCTCCTTAGATGATTTGGAACACTCGTTAAATGGTATTGGATATATTGGGATACGCTCCTTAGATGATTTGGAACACTCGTTAATGGTATTGGATATATTGGGATACGCTCCTTAGATGATTTGGAACACTCGTTAAATGTTATTGGATATATTGGGATACACTCCTTAGGTGATTTGGAACACTCGTTAAATGGTATTGGATATATTGGGAAACACTCCTTAGATGATTTGGAACACTCGTTAAATGGTATTGGATATATTGGGATACACTACTTAGATGATTTGGAACACTCATTAAATGGTATTGGATATATTGGGATACACTCCTTAGATGATTTGGAACACTCGTTAAATGGTATTGGATATATTGGGATACGCTCCTTAGATTATTTGGAACACTCGTTAAATGGTATTGGATATATTGGGATACTCTCCTTAGATGATTTGGAACACTCGTTAATTTTGGATATATTGGGATACACGTTTGGTTGTTTTGACACTCATCTCATGGCATGTAGGACTACTGGCTATAAATTATATTCGATATGAGAAGATTTAGTTACAATTTAAATCAATTTTTTCAATGCCATGGGAGCAGTCTGGTGAACTTTAGCGAAACTTGCCCAATTTTACTAGTGCATGTCGCCATTTTGTCCCTATTTCTGCTAAAATGGGCACTAATGGTTCATATCAGCCATCTTATTAGTACTCAGTATTCAGTATACTGGTGAGTTCAACTCCGTCCTGGGCATTAAAATAATAATTGATTTTTCTTCAAAATTTTGTTTTAAATCTGTTTTAATTTGATGGACACTGAAGGGCCAAAACCTCGTGATATGGCTCATTATTATCATATATCGATTTTGCATTGTATCGTTTTTTGTTCTTAAATTTGACCAATTTGACCACTTCCGGACACCATTTTGTCCGCTATTTAGGATTTTGTAATGACAACAATATAATTTGTTTTTGTTGCATGTTTCTGCTATGGAAGCCCATTCCATTGCGGTCACATGGGTGACAATAAAAAAAATTATTGCGTTTAAACGCAATCAGTTATTACGCTTAAACGCAATATTTTGTTTGTATTGTCACCCATGTGACCGCAATGGGCTTCCGTATTCTGTCATCTTTGTAACATAAATTTAAATTTCAGTGAAGTTTATATTCCATAAGGAACGAAATATCTGACAATAAAACCATGTAAATAGGACTTTGTAAAAAAAGAACTCCTGAAAATGTTCCCCAAAGCGAATTCTGCCCGATAAAATGACACAAACAATTACATATTATATATTTTCTATTCTGACCCAGAATCATATAGAGCTAAGCTTCAGGGCTTCTGCAACGGAAATACGATAAACTTGCCAGGTAAATTTGAGAGCGTTTGTACGTAAGCGGTCCATAAGATTGTATTGTGTCATAATATTCTACACACTTTTTGACGAATTCGACTGGTGATTTCGTTATTTGTTTTGCCTTTGGTCTGTGAACAATGGTAGTGGAGATAGTATTAAGAAAAAATATCATCTGTGCGTATAACGGCAGTGGAAATAGAACGATATTTTTCGGGTTTTCGTTGGGTACGTTAATTCAACCCCACCACCCCCTTATTAACACAGGTTCCCAGAACAAAAATTTAGTCCACCCCAAATAATACTTACTCCTATAGAATTAAATATTACTGGGGTAGGGTAAATTTTTATTCTATCGATCTGTGCTTCATAAATGAAACGCCACGGAATTTCGTTTCTTAAACTAGGTTTTTATGACCAGCGATAGCAAGATAACTATTGAGGAAAGTTCAGCTTTGTCTTTGACAATATGTGCAAATAAAAGTAAATTTTCGGGGTTTTTTGGGGGTACTTTCAAAAAGCCCATTCTGAAATGAAAACGCCAGGGAATTGCGTTTCAGAAATTGTGTATTATTGATCAGTAATGACTAGAGAACTAGCAATATGAAAATCAGCTTTGTACTCAAAAGTGCAAATAGAAGTCATTTTGGGGATTTTGGGGGGTACTTTCAAAACCCCCATTATGAAATGAAAACGCCAGGAAGTTTCGTTTCATAAATTGGGTATTGTTGGTCAGTGATTGCTGGAGCACTATTAATATTAAAATCAGCTTTGTACTCAACATTTCAAATAGAAGTAATTTTGGGGGGGGGGGGGGTGGGGTGGGGGGGGGGGGTGGTTGTTGTGTCTCTGGCCCCTAAACTCCAGGAATGCGAAACGTAAGAAATCCGATTTCTTGAAGGTTCCTGGGGTGTAACAACTCTGGGGGCATCAAACCTTTCGTATGCGATTGTGCAAATAGAACCCAGCAGGCTCCCTGATTATATGTTTTAACGAAATATCATATCAAATCGCTTTGTGTTAGAGACATGAATTGTGACGTATGTTCATCGCCCTGTTATATAAGTTGAGCACAATGTTGTTGTGTTATATAGTATACTATATATATTTGATACCATAACAATGATAATAACAAACCCTTCCAGATTGATTTCAGATTTAGATTTATTTTATTTTTCTACAAAATAGATGGTCTTAAGAATTTATATGCATAACATAAAGTTAACAAATAACATTGCTCGCATTCTCATACGACCAAGATGAGATAGTAGCCAGGTTCAAGCACACGTAACGTGTGTTACTGTGTCAGTGATATATTTTGATATGCACATGGCGGGAACAGTCAGACGATTTTGCGGCGCCAAACCTAGATATTTTAGATTTTTAAATAAAAATACATTAATTCATTAACTCTTGAATGAATTGGACCCAAACACAGGTACAGCCTATTTTATTGGGTCCAAACAGAAAATACAAAAAGTTGACAAACAAGGACGCATGACAATTTAATGGTGTATATATCTTGTATCATGGAAATTCCTAATAATCGTTAGGTATGAAGTCACTAAATAAGATTAAATAAACAAGGTTGTCCTGAAAATATTATTGATGGCAATGAGTAAGAGTTTTGTGATGGTGTAATAACCATATATATTTGAATGATACGACACATCCACATGTATCAATCTGCAAATTAAACTTAAGTAGAAAGAATATACTGCAGTTGATATGTAATCACAGTCTCTCAGTAGATTCAAAGTAAATATGAAGTGCATTGCCGAATTTAAAACTTCTAAAAATGTTTATCATAGGTGAAACCTTATTGACAATAGTTTCAACATGGATGTCCCAATTTCCACTCCTACTAAAAGTGAGACACAGGTGTTTGCGTTCATCCACTTCCTGTATTGGTTGATCACATAAGAACAATACTGGATTAACATGGTTACCATCCACTCCGATTGTCAAAGTTTTTGTTTTGGCAGGGCTAAAATTAACTTTCCATTTCTTTGCCCAGTCGCCAATACGCAGAAGGTCCCTATTTAGAATATCAGCTGCCATAACTTCATTGTCTACAGGCAACAATGCGCAGGTATCATCTGCATAAAGTCTGATGTTAGATTCTATACCCGACACTCTATCGTTGCTGTAAATATTAAATAGGAGAGGGCCAGTACTGAGCCTTGGGGTACACCAGCCTGTATAGCACTATTCTTAGAAATTTTTCCATTAATTACTGTGGACTGAGTTCTATTATTAAGATATTTAACAAACCATGACAGTAATTTACCTCGGATACCTATTACATTTAATTAATGTATAAGATCTTTGTGCCAAACTATGTCAAATACCTCGCTTATATCACAGAATACAAATCTGACGGATGACCTATCGTTTAAAGTTTGTTGGATGAAGTAGTCAGTTAATGTCGAGAAGTTGGTATATTGTACTATCGCGAGGTGTAAAACCTGACTGGTATGGAGTTAACAGGCAGTGTGAAGAAGTAAATTCATACACATATTTAAAGACCACCTTCTCAAACACTTTACTAAGTGTACTAGTCAGAGATACTGGCCTATAAATTACCTTTTTCATTTACAGAACCTTTCTTATGTATAGGAGTTTCATTGGCATACTTTCATATTTGTGGGAAATGTGATTCTGAACATTAAATAATCTAGTTAGAGGTTCTGCCAATACAAACGTAAAAGTTTTCAATACCCTATTACTCACGTTATCAGGCCCAGAAGCTTTACCAGTTTCAAGTGAATTTAGAATCTGATTGACAACTTCAACAGTTACTTCAATTTCTTCCAGACATTTACTGTTAAAATGTAAGTCTGGTAAAGGAAGCGAGTCATCAACAGACGCACCCTGTTCAACAAAATAGTTATTTAGAATATTAGCTATATCAGAAGCATCACTAATTAGATTATTGGATTCAATCAATGGTTGGAAATTCCTATGCGTGTTTTGAGTCCTTTTCATGAAATCATTTGCTAACCTCCACCATTGTTTATTATTGAAATTTCCAGTTGAATCTGATATGTCTAACTTCTGGTCATATTCTAAATTCGCTTTTCTGATTGCGCCAATTGTCTCATTTCTAACTATCCTGAAGTTCCCCCAGCTATCCACGTTATTATTATTTTTGCTAATTTGTGGGCCCTATCCCGTTTTTTTTCTTTTTCTTTTTAAGTCACATGTGATCCAAGATTTATCATGACTCTTTACTGTGACAACTGTATTTGGAACAAATCTGTCAGTTGTCTCCGTGATAGAAGCAAGCACTTTCTCAGCCACATCAGTAGATTTAGATAGAAAAATAGTGTCCCAGTTTACACTAGTAAATGCTAGCTTCATACCTTCGAAATCCATACGTGCGTAATCATATATACGTCTTTTAAAGGAAGGTGTGTACTAGGCTCTTTAAGAGTCACCAATGTAGCACAATGATCACTACAGAAAGGTGCCGATACATGGCAATCTTTTATCATATTTCGCATGAGCTGAGGACCAAGTCATTTAAGGTGGCTGACTTCTCAGTAACACGTGTTGCTGTTTTTACAAATTGCTTTAGACCACACGATACTTCTAGCATTTTAATGTTTGAATGTTTTTTTAGGCAGTCTGCATTAAAATCCCCAACTATTATGCATTTACGTGTATCATTTTCCCTTGCTAGTGATATAGAACTATCTATGAGATCCCAATAACTACTCAATGCATTTGGTTGACGGTAAAACACACCTAGATTGAAAATCTTATTTGAATATCTTATTTCTAGCCACACTGCTACTAGACCAGGTTTATCGAAATCTGTTAAGTGTTTATATGTAAGTTCCTTTTTGACATAAATAACAATACCACCTCCTTTGTTAGAATTCTGTCAGTTCGAATGGGAGGTGAGTGGAACCATGGGGTATCTAATAAATCATCAGTTACCTTATCACTTAAGAGACTTTCTGTAATGGAAATAATATCATAATTTGCTAGTTCAGCTGTAACCAAAGGCACTTTATTTCTAAGTCCTCTGACATTTAAAGATGCAATTGAAATATTTTTACTTGTGGGTCCTGGGTGAGGATGCACATCAACACAGAAAATTACCATAAGAAGTAACATCAACAAGAAACCTCTATGTCCAAAACAACATACCAATTTAAGCAACATTATACTTTCAAAAACCAAACGACCAATGATCCTGCCTCCCCCCAAAGTAACCTATCCTAGCTCGATACACTTCTAATTTAATCCCCATTAGGTGAGTAATGGCAAGTTCTGGAATAGCTAAGATAGGTCAGAATGGGTTTGCAGCATCGCTTTTGTTGATTTCTAAGTGCATATATTGGATGTGTGTAACTTCCCATGATACAATAACAAGATCACATATATAATAAAATACCAAAAGATAATATAAACAGAACATAATGCACCCTGCTGCAAACATCACATGAAATATGGGACGATGCCTGCCAATTTATTCTTAACCGAGTTTCATAAACAGCTGATATTTTATGAATAGCATACTGTTTAAATTGTTAACAGTTCCAATGTTGTATAAGTACTTCATACTTTAACCACTATCATATTACATACAGACTGTTGAGTCCATCTCGAACGAAGTGAAATTGAAATTTTGATATATATGTGTGCCTCCATCGCAATCGCAGACTATATTTAATATTTTATTGTATAGCTCTATATATGTAATCATTTTCATATTAAAACCATCTCGAACGATATACTTTTGATGTTTTAATACAATATACATGTGCCTTCATGTCATTCCTGAGAACATATTTATTATCTAATTACAATATCCTTGTTTACTTTATACAACAATATAACCGATTTCCTGATTAAATGTTAACAATTCCAATATTAGATCTCTATACATGTAACCGATTACATGTTAAAACCGTCTAGAACGAAATACTTCTGATGTTTTAATACAATATGCTTGTGCCTTCATGACATTCCTCAAATCATATTTAATATTTAATTAGATGGCAGCTGATTATACATAATTATATCTCACTAATAAGGATTTCCAAAAATATTTTAATATTTTTAATGCACATAGTATGCCTTCGCTTAGTTGCATAATACAGATATGCATATCAACTGATGATACAAGATTATATCTCACTAATAAGGATTTCCAAAGGCGAGTTATCAGGAGGGATCTCCAGGAGTACATGACCCAATAGGGATTCACCCCCCCCCCCCTGAGACATGTACTAGAGGAGTCCCCCACTGGTAACAAGTAAACAGAATCACACATGCATACACAACATGACAATATCAAATAATAAGTCAGAATCCTGGTTTAATACTAGGAGGGGGCCACAGGAGTACATGACATCCCCCATGAGACACACACAAGAGTAGTCCCCCGCCGGCAACAGGTATAAAGCAGATATATATAACATGACTTTTTTCCATATCAAGTACATTATCAGAACAAAGTTATCAGGAGTGGGCTCCAGGGGTACATGACCCAGATAGGAATCACATCCCACATCAGACATGCACCATAGGAGTCCCCCATTATCAACCAGTATACAGCAGTTCATAGATACATGTGTAACATGACTCTTTTCCATATCTAACACATGTTAGAAGCAGAACCACTGGTAAGTAGTACAAACTCAAATATCACAAAAGCACTGACCATTTGTAGTTCTGATGACTAGAAGGACGATTTAAGCTACATGCATATTTATTGGAATATTATTGAAATTAAACATAGTGTGCCTTCGCTTAGATGCATAATACAGATATGCATATCAACAGATGATACAAGATTATATCTCACTAATAAGGATATACAAAGGCAAGTTATCAGGAGGGGTCCCCAGGAGTACATGACCCAAGAGGGATTCACCTCCCCCTGAGACATGCACTAGAGTCCACCACCGGTAACAAGTAAACAGAATCATACATGCATACACAACATGCCAATATCAAATAATAAGTCAGAATCCATTTATAGTTCTGATTACTAGAAAAGCGATTTAAGCTACATGCATGTTTATTGGAATACTATTGAAACTAAAGTCAGTGTAGTTTAATATATATATTTTTAATACCAGTTTCAAATGATAACAGTTCCAAGTTAGGTACTTTATACTTTGTCCACTACCTCATTACATGTCGACTGTTGAGTTCATCTCAAAAGAAATACTTTTAAATATTTTTAATACAGGAGGGTCTCCAGGAGAACATGACACAGTAAGGTTTTTTTTTCCAAAGATATAGACTCAAAAGAAATACTTTTAAATATTTTAATAGAGGAGGGTCTCCAGGAGAACATGACACATGAGGGATTCCCCTCCACCGAGACATGTTCTAGTCCCCCAATGGCAACAAGTAAGCAAAATCATACATGTAAACATGTGTATACCACTTGATCATATCACATAAATGTGAGAATCAAGTTATCAGGAGGGGGCTACAAGAGGCTTCAGAGATATCACGATCTGTGTCAATATTAAAATGAATATCCAAGTTATTATTAACTGTAAAAGTTTTATAACTTATCAAATTACTCACAATAAACATGTTGACATAAAAAAAGCAAAGTCTATGTATCAAGTAAAGTTGATATTTAAATTACAGTAAGTGAAATATGCAGTTCTACAATTTCCAACACATGGTGCGTCTTTAATCCAAAACTCCAGGTACACCACTCTGGCCCAAAGATAAGGAGATTCTAAGAAAAATTTCCTTTTTGTTCAAAGACGTAGGCAGGAACCTTATTTAAATGAGCACAATTTTAATAATCAATATTGGTTCAATTACTTTCACCAAATATTAACGTATATACATGTACAGCCTCATGTAAAAAAAAAACCCTTACTGTTATCGTTAACCCAAATATTTATCATACAATGTCTACTTAATATTTATTCCAACAGAACATATGTGTAATTTCACTTTGCTGTGACATATTGGTGTCCTTCCATATCTTTATCTTCAGAAATTGTTCGAAGTCAGTCAGTCTTCGTATAAGATATCTCTTTTCCGAACCCACAGTTTTTACGAATAATTTCCCATCATAAGTGTGGCAGTTACCAAGGTTACCTGCTTTCTTAAGTTTCAATGCTTCCTTGAGTAGTTTGAATTTTGCTTGAGTGAGAACCTCATTTATATAACACTTTTAAATTTTAGATATCGGCCAACATCCAGCGAAACTTATAAATAATAGTCGAGTGGCGAGAATAATTGGCCACATCATGCATGTGACATGCATTCAACACTCAATAATGTGATTACTATTGTGATTAGTATAACATTTGCATGCATGTGTATATAACATTTGCATGCATGTGTATATATCATGCATATGCTTGTCAATTGTATATATGCTCTCCTAAATTGAGGAGGTTAATATTAAACTAAAATTCGGTTATCAGAAGATTGGATTATTCCCCTTCACTACAAGTTTCGTATTCTACACGTTAGATATAAATCTTCTGAACGGGTTTAAACAATGTCGGAGAACGATCATTTGTCTTATGTATGCTCCAGGGCTGTGCTTCGCATTGTTTGAAACAACATGAAAACAATGTCGGGGAATGATCATTTATGTTATGTATGCTCCGGTGCGGTGCTTCGCATTGTTTGAAACAACATGCAAGCAATGTCGGGGAATTATCATATATGTTATGTATACTCCGGGGCTGTGCTTCGCGTTGTTTGAAACAACATGAAACCAATGTCGGTGAATGATCATTTATGCTATGTATGATCCAACGCTGAGGTTCGCATTGTTTGAAACAACATGAAACCAATGTCGGGGGGGGGGGGGGGTGATCATTTATTTTGTGTATGCTCCAGGGCTGTGCTTCGCATTGTTTGAAACAACATGAAAACAATGTCGGGGAATGATCATTTATGTTATGTATGCTCCAGGGCTGTGCTTCGCATTGTTTGAAACAACATGAAAACAATGTCGGGGAATGATCATTTATGTTATGTATGCTCCAGGGCTGTGCTTCGCATTGTTTGAAACAACATGAAAACAATGTCGGGGAATGATCATTTATGTTATGTATGTTCCAGGGATGTGATTCGTATTGTTTGAAACAACATGAAAACAATGTCGGGGAATGATCATTTATGTTATGTATGCTCCGGGGCTGTGCTTCGCATTGTTTGAAACAACATGAAAACAATGTCGGTGGGTGATCATTTATGTTGTGTATGCTCCAGGGCTGTGCTTCGCATTGTTTGAAACAGCATGAAAACAATGTCGGGGAATGATCATTTATGTTATGTATGCCCCAAGCTGTGCTTCGCATTGTTTGAAACAACATGAAAACAATGTCGGGGAATGATCATTTATGTTATGTATGCTCCAGGGCTGTGCTTCGCATTGTTTGAAACAACATGAAAACAATGTCGGTGAATGATCATTTATGTTATGTATGCTCCAGGGCTGTGCTTCGCATTGTTTGAGACAACATGAAAACAATGTCGGTGAATGATCATTTATGTTATGTATGCTCCAGGGCTGTGCTTCGCATTGTTGAAACAACATGAAAACAATGTCGGGGAATGATCATTTATGTTATGTATGCTCCAGGGCTGTGCTTCGCATTGTTTGAAACAACATGAAAACAATGTCGAAGATGATCATTTATGTTATGTATGTTCCAGGGCTGTGCTTCGCATTGTTTGAAACAACATGAAAACAATGTCGGTGAATGATCATTTATGTTATGTATGCTCCAGGGCTGTGCTTCGCATTGTTGAAACAACATGAAAACAATGTCGGGGAATGATCATTTATGTTATGTATGCTCCAGAGCTGTGCTTCGCATTGTTTGAAACAACATGAAAACAATGTCGGGGAATGATCATTTATGTTATGTATGCTCCAGGGCTGTGCTTCGCATTGTGTGAAACAACATGAAAACAATGTCGGTGAATGATCATTTATGTTATGTATGCTCCAGAGCTGTGCTTCGCATTGTTTGAAACAACATGAAAACAATGTCGGGGAATGATCATTTATGTTATGTATGCTCCAGGGCTGTGCTTCGCATTGTTTGAAACAACATGAAAACACAATGTCGGGGAATGATCATTTATGTTATGTATGCTCCAGAAGGGCTGAGATTCGCATTGTTTGAAACAACATGAAACCAATGTCGAGGAATTATCATTTATGTTATGTATGCTCCAGAGCTGTGCTTCGCATTGTTTGAAACAACATGAAACCAATGTCGAGGAATGATCATTTATGTTATGTATGCTCCCGGGCTGTGCTTCGCATTGTTTGAAACAACATGAAACCAATGTCGAGGAATGATCATTTATGTTATGTATGCTCCAGCGCTGAGGTTCGCATTGTTTGAAACAACATGAAAACAATGTCGGAGAATGATCATTTATGTTATGTATGCTCCAGAAGAGCTGAGCTTCGCATTGTTTGAAACAACATGAAAACAATGTCGAGGAATGATCATTTATGTTATGTAAAACTCCAGGGCTGTGCCTCTCATTGTTTGAAACAACATGAAAACAAAGTCGGTGAATGATCATTTATGTTATGTATGCTCCAGAGATGTGCCTCTCATTGTTTGAAACAACATGAAAACAATGTCGGTGAATGATCATTTATGTTATGTATGCTCCAGAGCTGTGCCTCTCATTGTTTGAAACAACATGAAAACAATGTCGGGGAATGATCATTTATGTTATGTAAAACTCCAGGGCTGTGCCTCTCATTGTTTGAAACAACATGAAAACAATGTCGGGGAATGATCATTTATGTTATGTGTGCTCCAGGGCTGTGCCTCTCAATGTTTGAAACAACATGAAAACAATGTCGGGGAATGATCATTTATGTTATGTATGCTCCAGGGCTGTGCTTCTCATTGTTTGAGACAACATGAAACAATGTCGGGGAATGATCATTTATGTTATGTATGCTCCGGGGCTGTGCTTCGCATTGTTTGAAACAACATGAAAACAATGTCGGGGAATGATCATTTATGTTATGTATGCTCCGGGGCTGTGCTTCGCATTGTTTGAAACAACATGAAAACAATGTCGGTGAATGATCATTTATGTTATGTATGCTCCAGAGCTGTGCTTCGCATTGTTTGAAACAACATGAAAACAATGTCGGTGAATGATTATTTATGTTATGTATGCTCCAGGGCTGTGCTTCGCATTGTTTGAAACAACATGAAAACAATGTCGGTGAATGATCATTTTTGTGATGTAAACTCCAGGGCTGTGCTTCGCATTGTTTGAAACAACATGAAAACAATGTCGGGGAATGATCATTTATGTTATGTATGCTCCGGGGCTGTGCTTCGCATTGTTTGAAACAACATGAAAACAATGTCGGGGTATGATCATTTATGTTATGTATGTTCCGGGGCTGAGCTCGCATTGTTTGAAACAACATGAAAACAATGTCGGGGAATGATCATTTATGTTATGTATGTTCCGGGGCTGTGCTTCGCATTGTTTGAAACAACATGAAAACAATGTCGGGAATGATCATTTATGTTATGTATGTTCCGAGGCTGTGCTTCGCATTGTTTGAAACAACATGAAAACAATGTCGGGGAATGATCATTTATGTTATGTATGCTCCAGGGCTGTGCTTCGCATTGTTTGAAACAACATGAAAACATTGTCGGGGAATGATCATTTATGTTATGTATGTTCCGAGGCTGTGCTTCGCATTGTTTGAAACAACATGAAAACAATGTCGGGGAATGATCATTTATGTTATATATGTTCCGAGGCTGTGCTTCGCATAGTATGAAACAACATGAAAACAATGTCGGGGAATGATCATTTATGCTATGTATACTCCAGAAGGGCTGAGGTTCGCATTGTTTGAAACAACATGAAACCAATGTCGGGGAATGATCATTTATGCTATGTATGCTCCAGAAGGACTGAGCGTCGCATTGTTTGAAACAACATGAAAAAAATGTCGGGGAATGATCATTTATGTTATGTATGCTCCATGGCTGTGCTTAGCATTGTTTGAAACAACATGAAAACAATGTCGGGAAATGATCATTTATGTTATGTATTCTCCGGGGCTGTTCTTCGCATTGTTTGAAACAACATGAAAACAATGTCGGGGAATGATCATTTATGTTATGTATGCTCCAGCGCTGAGATTCGCATTGTTTGAAACAACATGAAACCAATGTCGAGGAATGATCATTTATGTTATGTATGCTCCAGAGCTGTGCTTCGCATTGTTTGAAACAACATGAAACCAATGTCGAGTAATGATCATTTATGTTACGAATGCTCCAGGGCTGTGCTTCGCATTGTTTGAAACAACATGAAACCAATGTCGAGGAATGATCATTTATGTTATGTATGCTCCAGCGCTGAGGTTCGCATTGTTTGAAACAACATGAAAACAATGTCGGGGAATGATCATTTATGTTATGTATTCTCCAGAAGGGCTGAGCTTCGCATTGCTTGAAACAACATGAAACCAATGTCGAGGAATGATCATTTATGTTATGTATGCTCCAGCGCTGAGGTTCGCATTGTTTGAAACAACATGAAACCAATGTCGAGGAATTATCATTTATGTTATGTATGCTCCAGAAGAGCTGAGCTTCGCATTGTTTGAAACAACATGAAAACAATGTCGGGGAATGATCATTTATGTTATGTATGCTCCGGGGCTGTGCTTCGCATTGTTTGAAACACATGAAAACAATGTCGGGGAATGATCTTTTATGTTATGTATGCTCCGGGGCTGTGCTTCGCATTGTTTGAAACACATGAAAACAATGTCGAGGAATGATCATTTATGTTATGTATGCTCCAGGGCTGTGCCTCGCATTGTTTGAAACAACATGAAAACAATGTCGCGGAATGATCATTTATGTTATGTATGCTCCAGGGCTGTGCTTCGCATTGTTTGAAACAACATGAAAACAATGTCGAGGAATGATCATTTATGTTATGTATGCTCCGGGGCTGTGCCTCGCATTGTTTGAAACAACATGAAAACAATGTCGAGGAATGATCATTTATGTTATGTATGTTCCAGGGCTGTGCTTCGCATTGCTTGAAACAACATGAAACCAATGTCGGGGAATGATAATTTATGCTATGTATGCTCCAGAAGGACTGAGCTTCGCATTGTTTGAAACAACATGAAAACAATGTCGGGGAATGATCATTTATGTTATGTATGCTCCATGGCTGTGCTTAGCATTGTTTGAAACAACATGAAAACAATGTCGGGAATGATAATTTATGTTATGTATGCTCCAGGGCTGTGCTTCGCATTGTTTGAGACAACATGAAAACAATGTCGGGAATGATAATTTATGTTATGTATGCTCCAGGGCTGTGCTTCGCATTGTTTGAGACAACATGAAAACAATGTCGGGGAATGATCATTTATGTTATGTATGCTCCAGGGCTGTGCTTAGCATTGTTTGAAACAACATGAAAACAATGTCGGGGAATGATCATTTATGTTATGTATGCTCCGGGGCTGTGCTTCGCATTGTTTGAAACAACATGAAACCAATGTCGGGGAATGATCACTTATGTTATGTATGCTCCATGGCTGTCCTTAGCATTGTTTGAAACAACATGAAAACAATGTCGGGGAATGATCATTTATGTTATGTATTGTTCCGGGGCTGTGGTTCGCATTGTTTGAAACGACATGAAAACAATGTCGGGGATGATCATTTATGTTATGTATGCTCCATGGCTGTGCTTAGCATTGTTTGAAACAACATGAAAACAATGTCGGGGAATGATCATTTATGTTATGTATGCTCCAGAATGGCTGAGCTTCGCATTGTTTGAAACAACATGAAAACAATGTCGGGGAACGATTATTTATGTTATGTATGCTCCATGGCTGTGCTTCGCATTGTTTGAAACAACATGAAAACAATGTCGGGGAATGATCATTTATGTTATGTATGCTCCATGGCTGTGCTTCGCATTGTTTGAAACAACATGAAAACAATGTCGGGGAATGATCATTTATGTTATGTATGCTCCATGGCTGTGCTTCGCATTGTTTGAAACAACATGAAAACAATGTCGGGGAGTGATCATTTATGTTATGTATGCTCCGGGGCTGTGCTTCGCATTGTTTGAAACAACATTAAAACAATGTCGGGGAATGATCATTTATGTTATGTATGCTCCAGAAGGGCTGAGCTTCGCATTGTTTGAAACAACATGAAAACAATGTCGGGGAATGATCATTTATGTTATTTATGCTCCATGGCTGTGCTTCGCATTGTTTGAAACAACATGAAAACAATGTCGGGGAATGATCATTTATGCTATGTATGATCCAGAAGGACTGAGCTTCGCATTGTTTGAAACAACATGAAAACAATGTCGGGGAATGATCATTTATGTTATGTATGCTCCGGGGCTGTGCTTCTCATTTTTTGAAACAACATGAAAACAATGTTGGGGAATGATCACTTATGTTATGTATTCTCCAGGGCTGTGCTTCGCATTGTTTGAAACAAAATGAAAACAATGTCGGGGAATGATCATTTATGTTATGAATGCTCCAGGGCTGTGCTTCTCATTGTTTGAGACAACATGAAAACAATGTCGGGGAATGATCGTTTATGTTATGTATGATCCAGGGGCTGTGCTTCTCATTGTTTGAGACAACATGAAACAATGTCGGGGAATGATCATTTATGTTATGTATGCTCCTGGGCTGTGCTTCTCATTGTTTGAGACAACATGAAAACAATGTCGGGGAATGATCATTTATGTTATATATGCTACAGGGCTGTGCTTCTCATTGTTTGAAACAACATGAAAACAATGTCGGGGAATGATCATTTATGTTATGTATGCTCCGGGGCTGTGCTTTGCATTGTCTGAAACAACATGAAAACAATGTCGGGGAATGATCATTTATGTTATGTATGCTACAGGGCTGTGCTTCTCATTGTTTGAAACAACATGAAAAACAATGTCGGGGAATGATCATTTATGTTATGTATGCTCCAGAGCTGTGCTTCGCATTGTTTGAAACAACATGAAAACAATGTCGGGGAATGATCATTTATGTTATGTATGCTCCGGGGCTGTGCTTTGCATTGTCTGAAACAACATGAAAACAATGTCGGGGAATGATCATTTATGTTATGTATGCTACAGGGCTGTGCTTCTCATTGTTTGAAACAACATGAAAACAATGTCGGGGAATAATCATTTATGTTATGTATGCTCCAGAGCTGTGCTTCGCATTGTTTGAAACAACATGAAAACAATGTCGGGGAATGATCATTTATGTTCAGTGTTCGCGCTGGACCGAAAAAAACTTTAGCCAAAAGTTTAGCCAAATGAAAATTTTATTAGCCAAATGAAAAAAACTTTAGCCAAATGTTTTTTAGCCAAATTAAAAAAAACTATGGCCAAATTAAATCATCGTTTTCTGGTCGGTTCACAATTAATGACTAAAACGTCAAATCTAACAGACACAGGTAAAATAAACAATAATTTAACTAATTTTGATGAACTAGAAATATTTTGATATATATCATTTATTAAAAATTTATTAATTAATCTTTATGTGGAAGAGTGATTTGGGGGGGGGGGGGGGGATAACCCGGGATTGTCCTCCTTAATGTCATTAATTTTTTGTTTTATATCAATATCTTTTTAAAAATCATTAAATATTAATTATCCTTGCGAAAATATTTAAGTGACATCTGGAAACTAATAACTTAATATTGTTACGCCATTATCAAATTGCAATCTGTCATAAAAGCATGCATATTATTTTGAATGTATCGGTGTTGACGACAAATAGCCATAAAATATCTGTCGTGATTCACATTTGGCTGATTAAGCTATTGTCTTACACTTGGTGCTCATAAACCTTGACCGTCATAAATACAATGTCATCATAAACATGCATTGTGCAGGAGTCCCGTGAGTGACCAGACAGACAATGGGGGATTAGCGGATTAAATGTAAAATAATGATATTTTGCCGTTTCGTGCAGAGTGACGGGTTTCCCTTTGTACTGTCCGCGATCGGGTTTCCTTTTGTACAGTCGGCGATATATTCCCACTTACAATGTTTTCGGACTAGATCGTTCACATCACAGAATTGAAAACCCACTTGCCAAAAATTCATGCTTTCAGTCTCCATTTGGGGTCAAAAAAAGTTTAGCCAAAAGTTTAGCCAAATGAAATTTTTATTAGCCAAATTCGAAAAAGATTAGCCATTGGCTAATTTGGCTACCGACAGCGCGAACACTGTTTATGTTATGTATGCTCCGGGGCTGTGCTTCGCATTGTCTGAAACAACATGAAAACAATGTCGGGGAATGATCATTTATGTTATGTATGCTCCGGGGCTGTGCTTCGCATTGTCTGAAACAACATGAAAACAATGTTGGGGAATGATCATTTATGTTATGTATGCTACAGGGCTGTGCTTCTCATTGTTTGAAACAACATGAAAACAATGTCGGGGAATGATCATTTATGTTATGTATGCTACAGGGCTGTGCTTCTCATTGTTTGAAACAACATGAAAACAATGTCGGGGAATGATCATTTATGTTATGTATGCTCCAGAGCTGTGCTTCGCATTGTTTGAAACAACATGAAAACAATGTCGGGGAATGATCATTTATGTTATGTATGCTCCGGGGCTGTGCTTTGCATTGTCTGAAACAACATGAAAACAATGTCGGGGAATGATCATTTATGTTATGTATGCTACAGGGCTGTGCTTCTCATTGTTTGAAACAACATGAAAACAATGTCGGGGAATAATCATTTATGTTATGTATGCTCCAGAGCTGTGCTTCGCATTGTTTGAAACAACATGAAAACAATGTCGGGGAATGATCATTTATGTTATGTATGCTCCGGGGCTGTGCTTCGCATTGTCTGAAACAACATGAAAACAATGTCGGGGAATGATCATTTATGTTATGTATGCTCCGGGGCTGTGCTTCGCATTGTCTGAAACAACATGAAAACAATGTTGGGGAATGATCATTTATGTTATGTATGCTCCGGGGCTGAGCTTCGCATTGTTTGAAACAACATGAAAACAATGTCGGGGAATGATCATTTATGTTATGTATGCTCCAGAGCTGTGCTTCGCATTGTTTGAAACAACATGAAAACAATGTCGGGGAATTATCAATTATGTTATGTATGCTCCATGGCTGTGCTTCGCATTGTTTGAAACAACATGAAAACAATGTCGGCGAATGATCATCTATGTTATGTATACTCCAGGGCTGTGTTTCGCATTGTTTGAAACAACATGAAAACAATGTCGGGGAATGATCATTTATGCTATGTATGATCCAGAAGGACTGCGCTTCGCATTGTTTGAAACAACATGAAAACAATGTCGAGGAATGGTCATTTATGTTATGTATGCTCCGGAGCTGTGCTTCGCATTGTTTGAAACAACATGAAAACAATGTCGGGGAATGATCGTTTATGTTATGTATGATCCAGGGCTGTGCTTCGCATTGTTTGAAACAACATGAAAACAATGTCGGGGAATGATCATTTATGTTATATATGCTCCAGAGCTGTGCTTCGCATTGTTTGAAACAACATGAAAACAATGTCGGGGAATGATCATTTATGTTATGTATGCTCCAGGGCTGTGCTTCTCATTGTTTGAAACAACATGAAAACAATGTCGGGGAATGATCATTTATGTTATGTATGCTACAGGGCTGTGCTTCTCATTGTTTGAAACAACATGAAAACAATGTCGGGGAATGATCATTTATGTTATGTATGCTCCAGGGCTGTGCTTCTCATTGTTTGAAACAACATGAAAACAATGTCGGGGAGTGATCATTTATGTTATGTATGCTACAGGGCTGTGCTTCTCATTGTTTGAAACAACATGAAAACAATGTCGGGGAATGATCATTTATGTTATATATGCTCCAGAGCTGTGCTTCGCATTGTTTGAAACAACATGAAAACAATGTCGGGGAATGATCATTTATGTTATGTATGCTACAGGGCTGTGCTTCTCATTGTTTGAAACAACATGAAAACAATGTCGGGGAATGATCATTTATGTTATGTATGCTACAGGGCTGTGCTTCTCATTGTTTGAAACAACATGAAAACAATGTCGGGGAATAATCATTTATGTTATGTATGCTCCAGAGCTGTGCTTCGCATTGTTTGAAACAACATGAAAACAATGTCGGGGAATGATCATTTATGTTATGTATGCTCCGGGGCTGTGCTTCGCATTGTCTGAAACAACATGAAAACAATGTCGGGGAATGATCATTTATGTTATGTATGCTCCGGGGCTGTGCTTCGCATTGTCTGAAACAACATGAAAACAATGTTGGGGAATGATCATTTATGTTATGTATGCTCCGGGGCTGAGCTTCGCATTGTTTGAAACAACATGAAAACAATGTCGGGGAATGATCATTTATGTTATGTATGCTCCAGAGCTGTGCTTCGCATTGTTTGAAACAACATGAAAACAATGTCGGGGAATTATCAATTATGTTATGTATGCTCCATGGCTGTGCTTCGCATTGTTTGAAACAACATGAAAACAATGTCGGCGAATGATCATCTATGTTATGTATACTCCAGGGCTGTGTTTCGCATTGTTTGAAACAACATGAAAACAATGTCGGGGAATGATCATTTATGCTATGTATGATCCAGAAGGACTGCGCTTCGCATTGTTTGAAACAACATGAAAACAATGTCGAGGAATGGTCATTTATGTTATGTATGCTCCGGAGCTGTGCTTCGCATTGTTTGAAACAACATGAAAACAATGTCGGGGAATGATCGTTTATGTTATGTATGATCCAGGGCTGTGCTTCGCATTGTTTGAAACAACATGAAAACAATGTCGGGGAATGATCGTTTATGTTATGTATGATCCAGGGCTGTGCTTCGCATTGTTTGAAACAACATGAAAACAATGTCGGGGAATGATCATTTATGTTATGTATGCTCCAGAGCTGTGCTTCGCATTGTTTGAATCAACATGAAAACAATGTCGGGGAATTATCATTTATGTTATGTATGCTCCATGGCTGTGCTTCGCATTGTTTGAAACAACATGAAAACAAAGTCGGTGAATGATCATCTATGTTATGTATACTCCAGGGCTGTGTTTCGCATTGTTTGAAACAACATGAAAACAATGTCGGTGAATGGTCATTTATGTTATGTATGTTCCGGGGCTGTTCTTCGCATTTTTTTAAACAACATGAAAACAATGTCGGGGAATGATCATTTATGTTATGTATGCTCCGGGGCTGTGTTTCGCATTGTTTGAAACAACATGAAAACAATGTCGGTGAATGATCATTTATGTTATGTATGTTCAGGGGCTGTGCTTCGCATTGTTTGAAACAACATGAAAACAATGTCGGTGAATGATCATTTATGTTATGTATGCTCCAGAAGGGCTGAGCTTCGCATTGTTTGAAACAACATGAAAACAATGTCGGTGAATGGTCATTTATGTTATGTATGTTCCGGGGCTGTGCTTCGCATTTTTTGAAACAACATGAAAACAATGTCGGGGAATGATCATTTATGTTATGTATGCTCCATGGCTGTGCTTCGCATTGTTTGAAACAACATGAAAACAATGTCGGTGAATGATCATCTATGTTATGTATACTCCAGGGCTGTGTTTCGCATTGTTTGAAACAACATGAAAACAATGTCGGGGAATGATCATTTATGTTATGTTTGCTCCGGGGGTGTGCTTCGCATTGTTTGAAAGAACATGAAAACAATGTCGGGAAATGATATTTCTGTTATGTGTGCTCCAGGGCTGTGCTTCTCATTGTTTGAAACAACATGAAAACAATGTCGGGGAATGATCATTTATGTTATGTATGCTCCGGGGCTGTGTTTCGCATTGTTTGAAACAACATGAAAACAATGTCGGGGAATGATCATTTATGTTATGTATGTTCCGGGGCTGTGCTTCGCATTGTTTGAAACAACATGAAAACAATGTCGGTGAATGATCATTTATGTTATGTATGCTCCAGAAGGGCTGAGCTTCGCATTGTTTGAAACAACATGAAAACAATGTCGGGGAATGATCATTTATGTTATTTATGCTCCATGGCTGTGCTTCGCATTGTTTGAAACAACATGAAAACAATGTCGGGGAATGATCATTTATGCTATGTATGATCCAGAAGGACTGCGCTTCGCATTGTTTGAAACAACATGAAAACAATGTCGAGGAATGATCATTTATGTTATGTATGCTCCGGAGCTGTGCTTCGCATTGTTTGAAACAACATGAAAACAATGTCGGGGAATGATCGTTTATGTTATGTATGATCCAGGGCTGTGCTTCGCATTGTTTGAAACAACATGAAAACAATGTCGGGGAATGATCATTTATGTTATGTATGCTCCAGGGCTGTGCTTCTCATTGTTTGAGACAACATGAAAACAATGTCGGGGAATGATCATTTATGTTATGTATGCTCCAGAGCTGTGCTTCGCATTGTTTGAAACAACATGAAAACAATGTCGGGGAATTATCATTTATGTTATGTATGCTCCATGGCTGTGCTTCGCATTGTTTGAAACAACATGAAAACAATGTCGGTGAATGATCATCTATGTTATATATGGTCCAGGGCTGTGTTTCGCATTGGTTGAAACAACATGAACACAATGTCGGTGAATGATCATTTATGTTATGTATGTTCAGGGGCTGTGCTTCGCATTGTTTGAAACAACATGAAAACAATGTCGGGGAATGATCATTTATGTTATGTGTGCTCCAGGGCTGGGCTTCGCTTTGTTTGAAACAACATGAAAACAATGTCGGTGAATGATCATTTATGTTATGTATGTTCCGGGGCTGTGCTTCGCATTGTTTGAAACAACATGAAAACAATGTCGGGGAATTATCATTTATGTTATGTATGCTCCATGGCTGTGCTTCGCATTGTTTGAAACAACATGAAAACAATGTCGGTGAATGATCATCTATGTTATGTATGGTCCAGGGCTGTGTTTCGCATTGGTTGAAACAACATGAAAACAATGTCGAGGAATGATCATTTATGTTATGTATGCTCCAGAGCTGTGTTTCGCATTGTTTGAAACAACATGAAAACAATGTCGGTGAATGATCATTTATGTTATGTATGCTCCATGGCTGTGCTTCGCATTGTTTGAAACAACATGAAAACAATGTCGGGGAATGATATTTATGTTATGTTTGCTCCAGGGCTGGGCTTCGCATTGTCTGAAACAACATGAAAACAATGTCGGTGAATGATCATTTATGTTATGTATGCTCCGGGGCTGTGCTTCGCATTGTTTGAAACAACATAAAAACAATGTCGGTGAATGATCATTTATGTTATGTATGTTCCGGGGCTGTGCTTCGCATTTTTTGAAACAACATGAAAACAATGTCGGGGAATGATCATTTATGTTATGTATGCTCCAGGACTGTGCTTCGCATTTTTTGAAACAACATGAAAACAATGTCGGGGAATGATCATTTATGTTATGTATGCTCCAGAAGGGCTGAGCTTCGCATTGTTTGAAACAACATGAAAACAATGTCGGGGAATGATCATTTATGTTATGTATGCTCCAGGGCTGTGCTTCGCATTGTTTGAAACAACATGAAAACAATGTCGGTGAATGATCATTTATGTTAGGTATGCTCCAGGGCTGTGCTTCGCAATTTTTGAAACAACATGAAAACAATGTCGGGGAATGATCATTTATGTTATGTATGTTCCGGAGCTGTGCTTATAATTGTTTGAAACAACATGAAAACAATGTCGGGGAATGATCATTTATGTTATGTATGCTCCGGGGCTGTGCTTCGCATTGTTTGAAACAACATGAAAACAGTGTCGGTGAATGATCTTTACTTTAAACATATTTTATTGTGAATTATTCAATTTACAAAGGGATTGGGGTACAAGTTACAGAAACGTACAGGAGACCCCTCTCCCGATACAAAGTTGAAATTACAGTATTTGTTTACAAGATGACAGAGTGTTTACAATTGTGGTGTAATACATATAGTAACTGAAAATAAAGAAGATAGGGTTATAATGGTAAGAGTGTGGACTGAGTGTGTTAATTGTCAACCGTCTCTCTGGATACACATGAAATGAGGACGGGCCAGGACGTCTATTTGTTTTACTTAATATGTTGATGTATATATCTGATGGTATATATTCGGGCGATTAATCCTGATTAAAGCGTGTTGTCGCAGCTATGAATGACTGAACAATGCGAAATAATTTTATGTTTCTTTGAAAGGTTTCGTCAGGAATTCCCCTTAGCAGTTGGTTCCAATTTGATATTCGGAAATTATGTTTCTCCAGTTTACAGTAAAGTACATGTCTCTGTTCGTCATATAATGGACAGAAAAGAAGGAAGTGCATGCTACTTTCGTATGCATATCCACACTGACAATTTGGACTGTCGGCAATATAGTTTTCGTGCATGTCTAGTCGAAGATCGCTACATGAGTTACGTGTCCTACAGTGTAGAATATTACTTTTCCGGTTTCCTGATTCAAAGTATTTGGGTGGTTTTGTGACTGGGTCAACAATATTTAAGTTTTCTTTGAAATCTTGGGAATGATCATTTATCTTATGTTTGTTCCAGGGCTGTGCTTCGCATTGTTTGAAACAATATGAAAACAATGTCGGGGAATGATCATTTATGTTATGTATGCTCCGGGGCTGTGCCTCGCATTGTTCCCGTGGATTAAATAGGAGTATCATTTACCAAAGTATATAGTTTTGTTTTGTGTCAAGCTGCAACAAACAGATGATCTGCATAACTTGCGAAGCACGGGTTAGGACCGGGAAGCACAGGATAGGTCCGGGAATAGCTCCGGCAAATATCTGTTAATAATGTTTTGGTTACATAAATTTAACACTTTCTATTCTAAATGGATTCTCCCAGTCAGCTAGAAAGTGTTCATCGGAATGATCTATTATCGATCTGGATGTTAAGACGACAAAAGCAGACGACAGACAAATAAAAGTGCAGAAGGAGCCCTATTTATTGACGAAAATATTTGGTGTAAACAATATTTATTCCCAATACAAAACAAGATGAATATTTTATAAAAATGCTAATGGATGATTATGTGTGATTGGAATGGGATGAGACGACAAGCATATTGTGGCTTTTTTTTAAGTCCTCTCCCAGATCGCTTAAATTTCCCGAACTACATAAGGCCGTTCGGCGAGTCAGGCGGGAATTTTTTTTTCTGGTTAGTACTTTAGATAACTTAGTGGTGATTTTAATATAAATTACACTCAACAACAGATAGCGAGATATAAGATAAGAACTGGAGTGGGGTAAGATTTGGGAATTAAAGGTAACCAATGGGATGAAAGGAGAATTGTTAGATTTAAGAAAGGTTAGACATATAGGATGATCAATGGGGGGGGGGGGGTAGTTAGACATTCGGTTGTTGAATTATATGTCAATTGTGTATAACTAGGCGTACAGAGACTACACGAGTTGGCTGTGCAGTCAGGCTTTCCGAATTATGACGTAAAATATGACTTTATATATGACTCAATTGCAGAAGATATAGTATTACGTTAATAAAATTGTTTTGTACTAATTAATTATCTTTTTGTGGCCTCGAAAATACTATGATTGTCCATAATTGAACTTTCGGGTGAACCTTCGAGTAGGGTTCTTTCTGATAATATTATGTTTGGTAGAGATGATAGCAGTTCCAATCTTGAGGCCTGGTATAAATGGCATTCTAACAGGTATACTAATGGGCTGTCTCAACAGCACCGCATGCACAATATGGGTCGGGCCTAACAAAATTGGTCATGAGATCGAAGTTCAAATTACTACATTTCAGTCTCAATCGTCTGTGGTATACTTGGGATTTGCGACTATGGCAATGATAGTAGTATGGATGTGTGTATATACGATCGTCAGCAAGTGACTCTTTAAACTGGTCCAGGTTGGTACAATTTTTTACACACTCTGGCAGTCTATTCCAATCTGTCCAGGAGATCGGGAGGTAGTGTTGCTCATATTGACGGACAAGCTGCGACCATGTTATTTTTAATGTTTTAGGTATGCTAATAAAGAAAAATTAATGATAGCAAGAACAAATTTGTAGCCTTCTTTGGTTTTTACGTTTTTAGCCCAAATTTTTCAATTTTTTTTTCAATTTGTAACCATTTCATTTTAGTATGATTTTGGTGATTAAGTTGATATAATAATTGTGTTAATAATGTTAAATAACTAATCGTGCTAAAAAAAATGAATTTAAATTTTTTTTTTATTATTATTGTTTTTAATTTTTTACGCAAAATCGTCCAAATTGCAACATTTTTTCATCTTAGTATGATTTTAATGGTTAAATTCGCCATTAATTATTTTAATAGCGTTAAATAATTTACAACTTGTCTTCTACAATGTTTTTAAATGGATTTAAGAATGTTTCTACTTGTTTTCTAAGTTGAGGGGGGGGGGGGGTCTAATTCAAATCCAATTAAACATTGTACTGTCCAAAATTAGATCAATTTCTTAAGGCGTATGGTAGATATACGTAACTAGTTTTCAAAACTTATACATATGCTTTTCTATCCTGTGCGTTATGCACGCGAGTCGGATTTTACAAATTAAATTATGATGAAAAACCCTGAATTTTGGGTGTGATCACATTTGTGGTCATAATATTCCCATTAGAGAGTGGATGGGCATAGGGCATGCGACACTGTGCAGCACTGTGTAGTATATATGTATATGACAAGCATGACATGAGACAGTATCTTTTTACTAAACTGTGCTTCCAGAGTTATCAGGAATAGAGTATCGGTGTTATTTCTCACCCAAATAAATTTTAAAACGGGGTATGTGGGTTAAAGGACCACTGGGAGATAATATGATGTCCAATGACTCCTATATTTCTATCGTATCACAGTAAAGCTGTTTTTGTAAAATTGGCGCGGTTTACACGATCAAAGTTCGATTTTCTTTACAATATGTTACAAGCAACTAATTATATAGAGTTACGCTTCTTGAATTTGTGCAGCGAAACTCGAGTCAGCATAACAAAAAAATCTGGCTGCTAATTGGTTGATTATAATTGAGGGAAATATGGAAGGGGTCTGGATATTTTTATGCTGCTGATTTATATGCAGTAAATGGGGTAGTTGTGGAAATCCAAGATTATCGTTTGAAAAAAAATACCGAAAAGGGCGCGTTTGTCGTCACATACTGGTGCAACGGATGACGTTCTAAGTTCAAAAAGACTTAACCCATGGCCGGCGGGACTTTTAGTTAACACTGTCATCTATGAAAAATAATTAGGTGTTTGTACTCTATAGATACGAAGCTTCGGTACATTAATTATTATTCATATATTACTATATTTAAATCAGATGTATGCATACAGTCGGCGTCAAAACAAACACACGGATGTACCGATTATTCTTGACATTCAAGTTAAATGTTCAATAATAGAAAATTATACTATGACTGCTTCATTCAACGTGATGTTAATCAAGGTGTATCGTTATTAATAACAGTATACAGTATATAGAAATAAGAAGAATCATGTGGCCCTGGGTACATATCCCCCAGCGATGTGGCAAACAAATTGACAATGTATTCTTAAACCCAAACCTGTGGCGGTTTTTCATCCAATGTACCGAAGCTTCGTGCCATGTACCGAAGCTTCGTGACGTGTCAGAACTCCAGGAATATACCACCACATGACATCATATGGCACAGATAACAAACGTTGAATGGTGACCAGAAACCCGGATATTAATAATTTCGGATCATAATTAGCATCGATATTAACCCATCGAGGAATATGTCATAATGACACACTATATTACACACACCCCTAGATAACTGCTCCCTCTCTGACACAGGGCTACATGTAAGAAGATTATCGATGTCTACTTAATGAGACTATACAGTTCCGTCATAATCTGGTGAAAAATGTGACCTCGCATCGTTAACCCCAAATCCAATTTACCGAAGCTTCGTGACACGTACCGTCAAATGGCATCAAACGTTGAATGGTCACCATAAACTTCGATATCAGTCATTTCAGATCGTAACTATCATAGAAGTATATATTAATCCATGGTGTAATTATGTCAAAATGACACACTATATTATACCCACCCTATATAACTGCTTCAGCCCCGACACAGTGCTACATACAAGACGTTTATCCATGTCCACTTAATGAAAGTATATAGTTCTGTCGAAATCTGGCGAAAAATGAAACCTTGCATCATTAAACCCAAATCGGTGGCGGTTTTTCATCCTATGTACTGAAGCTTCGTGACATGTACCGAAGCTTCGTGACATGTCAGAACTCCAAGAATATACTCCACCGGGACATCAAATGGTATCAAACGTTGAATGTTCACCAGAAATCTCGATATTAGTCATTTCAGACCATAATTAGCATAGCATTATATATTATCCCATCGAGAAATACGTCAACATGACACACTATATTACACCCACTGCTATATAACTGCGTCCTCCCTGACACAGGCTGCATATAAAAAGTTTATCCATGTCTACTTAATGAGAGTATACAGTTCTGTCAAAATCGGGCGAACAATTTGGTCTATAAATACCGCAGTGTGACACATTTAAGATAGACCAAAACAATAAACACCTTTCAACCCAAAGATAGTTACATTTTAATTGAAAAAATAGTTCAAACATGAAAAGTTAATTTTTGCCGATATTTAAGTCAAGTTTTTGAGAGAAAAGTCCAATATGTTTGGTGATGTCAGTGGTGACACTAGTAACAATTAACCATGGTACATCAGACATGTTAGTATTCAATGTATAGAAGGCAGAATAGCCAATTTGTACACCATCCACAACTTGTAATCGATTGCGGGACATGCTGGGGCAATATTTACTATTTTCCATATTTTGGCGGCCAGTTTGGCAGCCATTTTGAGCCAAAGTAAGAATTTTGGGTCCATTGAGTTGGAATATTCATAGGGAATCATATGCATCACTTATGTTATAAAGTTATGTTCATTTCTTGTTAAAATATGACTAGAATCCCAATTGTGATTTTATTTGTGTAAAATTTTATACCGCATTCTGTAAATTCGTATTTTTGAGGGAACGGAAGGGGTTTGGACCCCAAAAAGTGCATATTGAATTGTCCCAATGATCAGTTTAATAATATACAAAATACAAAATAAAGTCACATTACTCAACCAGTTCCAAACAGCATGAATCGATCTAGAAGATATTTGTAAAAAAAAGTATATTTTCAACTTCCAGCGGCCATTTTGGTGGCCATCTTGGATGGTGAGTTTCAATTTTGCCCCAAAAAAGTGACATTATGTCTTACCTTCACGAAAATATATACATTTGTATACATTTTAGAAGATGTTTACCGCTATAATTTGCATTAAACTGACTAGAGTCTGGTCTGAAAAACAGCGGCCATGATGGACGCCATTTTGTCTGGAGTCTATATGGCCACTTTTTTTGCTTGTTAGCATTACTTAAAAGTTGAAGGACATAATACGGAACAAAATGGGTGGGGAGAAGTTAAGTCCCAGGGGGTGCAAGGGTACCCATATTAGCTCCCGGAATACTAGTAGTACTATGACGTCGACGGAAAATTCTTCAATTTTCGGTCGTCGGGTAGGTCAATACAAACATGTTTTTCGCCAATTAAGCTACAAATTCACCACTGCTGTCATGGATATTCGTAATCTACATATATTTTACTACAAAATTAGATTGGATAGCACTTGTCCGTCAAAATGAGCAACATTTGTTATTTCTTGGGGTCGATCTCCTGGACTAAATCGCTTATTGTAGAAGGTAAAAATGTATCTTTATAAATATCCTTTGTGGCGTCCAATGGTAGTCGTATTGCATGATGTCTAAGATTGTAACCGGTTTGATTTTCAGAGTGACAAATATAATTTCGTAGGTACACGGGTGTCGTACTATTAATTATCTTGTGTAATTGTATAAGCTTTTGTTTTTCCTCTTAGATGCCAGGGTCTCCCAACCAGTATCTAATAGTAGGCTCTCTTTACTGGCGCTGTTCGTCGCGCCAGTAACGATCCTTGCCATTTCAAATTGTATTTTCTCTATATCATTGCTGAGATAATCAGGACAGTTATGCCATAACGAAAATATTTGGATAATAAGTTAAACAAACACTTATTATCTGAACATTGCCTATGGCATAATTACTCATCAACGATGCTTTCAGGGTTTTAGACGATACAGACCCTAAGCTCTTTTGTTCTGTATGTGGCTATTGATGGCTAAGTACCATGCTTGTGTTGTCCTATACAAAATTATTGTCGGTTGATTGCTTAATAATACAACGCAAGGGCGACTGTCTTATAGGATACGTCCACACACTCCCACATATTTAAAGCATTTTTTGCTGACATTTCGGTATAGAAAATTACAATGTGACAGAAACCGAATGCGAATTCTATCCCATTTAATACGAACTACAACATGTTCAAAGCAACTCAAACTTTTATAACCAGGAGTGGTAGGTTTTAGTTGTTTATTATGTATGAAATCTTATACTAATTCTAAATTGTATCCACAAATGATTACCTTGATTGATAACGATCTGGCATAGTTGTTTGATTCAGAGAATTTCCATCAGTCATAAGTATTCCCAATAATTTAAAAACGAACATATGGCAGTTGTAGCACACTCTCTCTCCCTTTCTTTCTCTCTCCCACTCTCTTTCTCCCTCTCACTCACTATGTATCTCGCTCTGTCTCTCTGACCTCAGCAGATTCAACAGCAATATTCTACGATTATTAAAATCATCATTATCATGTTATACATATCCTGTCATTCATATCCTGTACTCTTCACCTTGTTATTATATATTTATCACATAATTTGCCCATAAAAGCAGTTTCATAATTATCGGTAAGAGACACGTTTAATATCAGCGCGTGCGATGACGTCACGCCGTTCTTTAAATGACTTGTGATGGCTGCAGTTTATGATTGTTGTTTTCGATGAATAATTCGCGTTGCTTCGCGTTTATTTGATCATGTGATAAAACGTATCTCACACTCGTCCTATTTTATACGTAATTTATCAACCTCGTCCACTAAATTCTATTTGAGCCTCGGTAAACCTCGGCTCAAATCGAATTTAGTGAACTTGGTTGATAAATTCCGTATAAAATAGAAACTCATGTGAGATCCTCTATATATTATATATGTTCTTTGAGGGTAGAATTAAATATTGTTTAAACCAAACCGAATGCGACAATGCTTATAAAATGCACCCGTACCACACGCGGCTAACCACATGAGAAGTAAACAATATCTAGTTCCACTAGTAGTGACGCTATCGAAATTTGCCTGTAATTATCTCGAAAGAATCAACCAGACATGTAATTTAAGGCAGAATATTTACATACTAAGTGTTGTCGTCACTAAATCCAGCATTCTGATTGGTCGGCGCCCACGTGGCTAGTTGCAGTTATTTCTCGGTGAATGCGCAACGCCTCATAACACCAAGCTCATAACACCCTCGATACGTCATTGGGTTTGGAAAGACGAACGCGTAATGTTTTGGGCGCATTTTGACTCGCGCAGGATTGACTTAATACATCATCGGGTTTTAATATGAAGAGAAATTGTTCCTATTAACTTTTGCCAAGGGTGCTATTGGATATTTTGGGCTGTTTTTGTCACGATACACTTTTCGATTTAAATACATTTACAAAAGTGGCTTTTTCGCTAAATGTATATAAATATAAGGATTAACTGTCATGTGGACTATTTTTATGGAGATGTAACCGTGAGGTAAGTGGTCATAACTTGTATGTAAAACCCTTCGGGTTTTACACAAGTTATGTCCACTTACCTCACGGTTACATCTCCAGTCCACATGACAGTTAATCCTTATTTGTTAGTAGCACCGTTTCAAGTAGGACTACCGAAATTTTACTTCTCATGCCGATAGATTTGGTAAATATGCGTTGGGCATGTACATGCGTGTTGCCGTTCATAGTCTAGCACCAACTGGTTTTCCTGAACTACTATTTGAAATTGATACAATTTACATTCTTCTTGGGAAATGGGGGATGGGGGTATTAAACAGTTCTACTAATTTCTAATGAAATTTGCGGACGAAAGTGTTCAACAAGACATTTCGATAACTGGAGAATAATCCGGTGCTCTTACAATGTACCTTTAATAATAATAAATTGTTCAGACTTTTGACCATGAATCCGCTATACAGAATACATTTGATCTTTCCATTACCAGCTCACTGAGCTCAGTACTGCCCTTAATTTACCACATCGCATTCTTCTTGGCGTGAAAAAATATGTGTCCCCACCCCAACAGTAAAACTTTAGCGAAACATACCTTATTTCTTGATATTGTCACCTAGTTTTAATAAATACTCGGAAAATAAACTTCCCAACGATGCCTCACCAACTTGGATGAGCATATATCCTGGGTTAAAATTTTCAAATTAAGAGTTCATTTTGGAAATATGGCTTGGCGGATACTGTTTGGAGGCAGGGTCTATGGGTCAAGCTGTTAAGAAATGGCATAATCGTAGAATCTTCAATGGTATTCGTAATATGTATCAATCAACCAAACCTTGCGTATTGAAAGGTGATTTAAGATCTGACTATTTACCCTCTAATACTGGTGTTAAACAAGGAAAACTTGTCACCTATACTCTTTTCTATGTATTTGAATAATCTTGAAGATTTTTTAGATAGTTGCGCTGTTGATGGACTCAAATATTTGAAGGATCAAGTCTCTAAACAGATTGGTTGCTACCTCAAACTCTGGTGTGTATTGTATGCTGATGACACCTCCTATTGGCGGATAATACTACAGATATGCAGAGATCGTTTGAAGCATTCGCAGACTATTGCGAATCGTGGGAGCTCTCCATCAACACACAAACGACAAAGGTGGTATTTGACAATAAACGTCTCCAAATACGCCCAATGTTCAACTTGTATGGAAACGAACTCGATATCGTTGACGAATTTACCTACATCGGTATTGATTTGTTCTTTAACGGTAGATTTTGGCGAGCAGTCAAACAAACTAGGACAAAAGCTACAAAGGCGATGTATGCGCTACTGTCGAAAGTACGGAATATTATTTTATCTATCGATTTGTCTTTGAAACTTTTTGACTACTTAGTCCAACCTATTTTATTGTACGGTTGTGAAATTTGGGATTTGAAAATATTCGCCATATTGAGACGATAAACCTGGCATTTTGTAAATCATTGATGAATATGAAAAGCAGCAGTTATATGGTTTATGGCGAATTAGGCCGATGGCCACTATCTATCGAGATCAAGAAGAGAATGATCTCATACTGGTGTTGAATTGTCAAGAAAGATAATGGTATCACATCAGTACTCTATAACTTACTGTTAGAAATGCTCAAAAATTAACACGTAAGATATATTGATTATATTTCAGGAGTTATCCAATCTGCGAATCTTAATGATAACTGGGATAACCAAACTCCTCTATCATGCAGCTCCTTTAGAAGTTTTAATGCAACACTAATTGAAGAGTTTAGAATCCAGTGGCGTAACGATGTTGGTTCCTCGGAAAGTGGGGAGTTTTATAAACATCTGAAATCACAACCCTCATTGAGTTGGCACTATACCACGCCATTTGACATTATGATCCACGTTCAGAAAATACGAACATCCAATCATAAATTAGGTATTGAGACCGGTAGGTGGAGAAAACGGAAAAGCAAACATAATACTAATAACAAAGACAGTTTTTGCTCGCTTTGCAATGCACTGATATGTGATGAATTTCATTTTATATTAATGTGTCCGCAACTCAAAGATTTTCGCGAGAAATATATTCCGAAGTAATGTAATGACGCATCGTCGAGAGAACTTTTATTCGAAATTCTTAGCTCGACCAATCCTGAGATATTGAACAATTTGGCAATTTTTATTAAACTATAGGTTTGAAATATTTCCTATAATCAGGGCACACTTTTAAAGGCTGTATTGTATTTTTAGCTGTACTCGTTTGCATATATTGATTATGTTAGGTGTGTATGTTATTTAATGGTACACGTTTGTTTAGTTCACTGAATTACATGTATCTGTGCGATGTTACAGTTGAATATTGAATATATAATATTTGTTTTGTAATGTTTCTGTGAACCGCCAATGTTCGTTCTATGTGTAAATAGTGTAAATAATTGTCTCATTTCCCATGTAAAAATGGCTGTGAATAAAGCATTCATGCATTCATTAAAGCATTCATTCATATAGTGAGTCAGGACTATACTGAATCGATAGATGCCATGCTAACATGTATAGATCTTTTGCGAACGTTTTACTTAATCCATTTGAGAATCTGAAGCTTCCTCCACATTCTTGCGACAATGTACATGCACATGTAAATGGGAATCAACAAATGTTTTCCAAGAGAATGACACGAAATTTCACACATTTCACGTGCTGCTTCGTGGTGCGTACATGCACGAAACCTTCGCTGAACGAGTTCACTTTGTGCTATTAATTGTTTACACATGACAAGAAGTAACTGACTCCATTATCGGCGTTTTTCTTTCATGTACTTTATTGACGGCCAAATAAAATGTGGAATTGAAAAGACCACTATTTGGTATAAATCATTTTTATCCGGTCGCAAAGTTGTCGATACCAGGACGGTCAACTTACAGCGAACCGATATTTTTTGCCAGTTTCTTATGCCTGTGGTGATACTGTTCAACAAAAGAGCGATTATAGATTAATTACGACATGAACACCTCCGGTTGGCTTATTTTATCAAGGTGGGAGCTATTAGCATTGCTTCTATATTATGATAGTTTATTCGATATTGATTATTGAGGTTGTAATGGCTTTTGCTACACTGTTTGATTCTTTGTTGGTTATCGGAAATGGCAAAAACATCACTCATCGGGAAGCTCAATTGTTTCGGTAATACATGGACTACATTATAATTAATTGAAAACAAATTATGTTAGCCTGTGTTAGCCTGTGTTAAATGTGTTAAATGTGTATAGCCTGTGTTAGCCTGTGTTAGCCTGTGATAATTATGTTAGTCTGTGATAATTTTATATCAAAACATAAATATGATTATCAATAACATAAAATTCTCGTGTATATATAGAATGTAATGGAGGATGTCCGGTTAGGTAAGTAAAATTTGGCGACAGTTCCGAGTCTACATTCTATTCCTTTTGTGTTTGTTAAAACATACGGATCGATGTTGCCAACGAGTGATCTTTTTGATAAATATCGCCCCGTAGTCGGTTTATCTAACGTTTCGATGTATTTTTTGTTAGAACTGTTCGTCTGAGATGCCGAGAATGTATTCATTTATCCATACCTCCACGTACAACAAAAGCAACAACATATTAATAAAATTTAATGGCAGTTTAGATTTGGCTTTTTCCCATAACAACTATTGTCAGAAACTGTAGATGCCATAATACGCGGGCTATATCGTCTCGCCGGATTCAAATGTTTTCAGACAACCCATTTTGCATTTATTCCATTGTGCATAAACGCAACAAATACGGAGAAATCCCTAATATGGATCACTATTGATTAACATATCCTTGATTTATTGTAGAAAGCGACAGCCACCATAATATACCTGTACAACCCGTCCATGACCACACAGTCATCCCATATATACACGAACACCACACAAATGACAATACAACCACTCTATTTATACGCATCCACATCTTCCGTGACCATACAGCCACTTGTGGTATATCTGTACACCCACACATGACCATACAGCCATGAATCACAATATATGTGCATCAGGCATACTCCCACACTCCACATATGACTATTTAGTCACTATATGCCTGTAATACATATTCACGGCATTAGTGACCACACAGTCACTCCCAAATGCATATTGACGTCATTTATGATCCCACAGTCACTCCCTGTAAACATATCCTCATCACATATGACCATACAGTCGCTCCAAGTATGCATATTCGCCTCAGTCATGGTTATATAGCCACTCGAGATATACATATACATGACCATAGTCACTCCAGGTATACATATTCACATTATCAATGGACATACAGCCCTTCCATATATACCAAATATCACACACATGGTCGTGCATCCACTCCTCACTTACAGATACACCCATGACAATTCACCTACTCGTTATACACATCCACAAGATATATACATGTACATCACACCCATGACCACAAGGGCACTCCATATATACACATACGTCCCATGAGTCACCATCCAGCTATGTGCCATGTATGCATATACACTTCAACTATGACCGTGCATGCATGACATGTGTATCTATACATATCACCCATAACATACAACTACACCTGATGCATCCGTACACCCCACCCATCATCATACAACAACACATGTATACATACATATGCACTCATCTCGACATCACAGCCACCCGGGGTACTCATGTGCATCTCACCACGACCACACAGTGTCACTCCATATACGCCTAAACACCATACATATGACCATTTATATCCACTGATCGCAAAGCCAAATGTATACCCGTAAACCCACACATGATCGTGCAGTCACTCCTTGTACATGTGTATATCTATTCACCTCACACATTTAATCCGATGAAACACTCCTAAATTACTATTTCTTTGGCTTCAGGGGTAAAATATATTCGATCCGAGTCGAGGAACCTACCCATCAACGGTTAACTCTAAAAACAAGTGGTAATACGGCCAAATTTCGTGAATACTCAAGTGATAATACGGCAATATTTCGTTGAACAAAATGTTGATAAATAACACATTTTGGGACATTTGATACCATAATTCACAGTGGTTAGCATCATTCTGTTGCATTTAATCGATTTTGATAACTAAAACATTGAAGAAATGTTGTTGTTGAATCTTGATGATATGAGTACCCTCTGATTGGATTGAGTACCGTTAAATAGAAGTCTGATTATGATTATAAATCTAACTTGATTTCTGTGTAAAATATATTACTGTTTTATTATGAATATAAATCTAACTTGATTTCTGTGTGATAAATGTCCCTCTTTTATTATGAATATAAATCTAACTTGATTTCTGTGTGATATATGTCCCTCTTTTATTATGAATATAAATCTAACTTGATTTCTGTGTGATAAATGTCCCTGTTTTATTATGAATATAAATCTGACTTGATTTCTGTGTGATAAATGTCCCTGTTTTATTATGAATATAAATCTGACTTGATTTCTGTGTGATATATGTCCCTGTTTTATTATGAATATAAATCTGACTTGATTTCTGTGTGATATATGTCCCTGTTTTATTCCGTCCTCGTATTATCTAAAATATAATGGTGCCGTCACGTAATGATATATGACCTACTTATATCTACGAAACAAAGCTTGTTTCGTTATAATCCCATACCACTGATCACACTGTCTTGTCTTCCCCCCATCGCCAATGTTGAATCTTAACTATCGTTATAAATAAAATATTCGACACCATTTTTTTTTATGGATACCAAAATGTCGCTTAACTCAAAATTCCCACCTATGATGTTCGGGGACTTTAACCCTTTCAGTGCCATAGGTCGCCTCGCATATATAAGAGAATGTATTGGCCTAACAATTTTTCATCATTTGTTGTTATTTTTTTTACAATTTGTTTTACAATTTTTATAATCTTTTCTTATATTCTTTAACTCTTTCAGTGCCAGACTTATTTTGTAGGTTTAGTGTCAGGGAATCTTACGTTTTTCATGGGCATCAAAATTATTACTATGAATACTTGGTGATAGTTTTGAGTTATAACATGCCCCTAAGGTTTTATCCAGTTTGTTTTTAAATTCGCTATAACATGCTTAAGCATACCCAAAAAAAAAATTCAACCCCCCAAAAAAAATCTAATTTTTTTTTCGGCCCTGGCATTCTACAGACCGTAAATTAGGGCCGATGAGATCGGCCCCTGGCACTGAAAGAGTTAATATAGTGTATGTGATGTTATTGCGCATCAGCAGACAAAACAACTGTTCAGTGGTATTTATTTCCATACTTCGTTTTGGTATAATAATCACTGCAGTGAATTTATGTCATGTTGCACGGAAACTTTGAAATTGGGAATTTGGGTACGGTTGAATGAGTGCAGTTGGACATTCTTAGATGGACACCCACTCCCAACAGAAGAGACCTTCTAGCCAAAACGCTAATTGAGAAATTTATACAAGTTAGAATTTAGTTAATAATTTTGTTAGAAATAGTTACTTACCAAGTACCATCACTACGACGAAACACAATTTGAACATGATTTAATCTGTTGATGATATTTCCCAACTACTCCAGCGGTCTTCTAAGAGGATTTGACGGATGTGATCACGGTGTTTAATAAGCAGTATACACTATATGCGTCACATATAGGACGTCAATGTGTGTTCTGAGTGCTGTCGGAAATCGGTTGTCAGTTGAATCAGGATCCTGGGTAGCTTCAGATTACTCGGTGACGAATTACATGCAATTTTAAAACGCCCTGCACTACATACTCTACGAAACCGAATATTATCAAACTGAATGAACTATTCAACTCGGGAAAGGGGAAGAAAACTCAAAATCGTTCACTGTTCATTAAAATGGTTAGCTCTCATGGGGCATAACCGCATACTTTAGAACACCGCCACGGGTTGTTGAATTAAATTATTGTTGACTCAAAACACCTCATGCATGGCACACTATATTCTGTATTTATTATGCTGTAACTATAATACACATACTCCAACATAATGAAGAGTAACTAAACTGAATTGAATTGGAAATGTAATGTTTACAAATAATGGTTTTGATGTGCGAAATTGGACAGTTCTTAACGATGAAAATAAGAACGAAAATTATCCGTGTTTTATGGTGCTCATATTCAGAAAGAGCAATGGGTGATGCCACAGTGTCCTGGACCCACAAACAAGGTACCCCGCCTTGCTCGCCGGAAGCTTATATTATGCTAATGATGAACAGACAGTCTGCCGTCAGAGCAGTTTTAGCCAGTCAAAAATAAAAATAGTATAAAAAATATTGTAGAGAACCACGAATCTCACGATTTGCTTACACGTGGAGTCCACTTAAAAAGCACAACATGTGCAACTTTAAATCCCACACACAGTCGTGGCCAGGTTAATTTGTTTATATAATCATCGAACGTGCCGTCGTTGTCAGCGAGAGATACCGGATTCCTCCGAGATAATTTACAGATTCCCGCGTTATCACCCATCCGTGTAGGTACATATATATATAACCATGTGGTCGATTTCCAAGCGCAAATGATAAGTTTTGTAACCATGTATATATAGGTATATCCACGTATAGCCCCCTCCCATCTCACAGTCATGGTTTATCCCCTATTGCTCACTATGAATGTAGGCACCATAAAACAACGAAAACAAGAAAACCATAGTCAGACATGGTAACGCCACAAAGATTATATTATTACATATAAATAGAAATTATAAAAAATACATAAAATATTTTGATAACAATTGCGTTTAAACAAGTAATCCTTCAAATAATTACTAACAAAGCAAGTAAATGAGTGTGGGGTCACTCAACAGATTGTAAAGACTTGGACTTAGTATACTGTAAATACTGGGACTGTATTTTTTTAAATTTTAATCTAAAATTTAAATGAAATAATTAAAAGATAAAATTTAGCAAGTAGTAAAAGTTAATTTTCTCATTTAATTTTTTGTTTGTTTGTTAAATAAAGCAATAATTTAAATGTAAAATTTAGTTTAAAACAAAAATGATTTACCCTGGCTCTTCCAATGTTTGCGCGACTGACCTGGTCAATTGTTCTTAAGAAGTTGTTTTGAGAATTACCATGGAGGGAAATAGTTATGGCTGTGGCTTCGCAAGTAATTGACTTGGTGACGTGATGTTAACAAATCTGAACTCCAGTAAATCAAGGACGCTCCATACCAAATATAAGGTCAATAAATCATTCTTTAGAAGTTGTTTTAAGATTTACTATGGAGGGAAAGAATTGTGGTGCTGGCTTCGCAACTATTTGACCTCACTGTAACAAATATAAATATTAGTCACTCAGACAGTAGATGTATCTATTCTGTATATTAAGTTATTGGGTCTTACGTGTCTTGAGATGTCTAAATATTTTTTGATGGACAGATCGCGCAAGCGCAAGGGACCCCCGCCAATCTTCTCTGTTGGGATTCCAATTGTTGGCTTATTAAATATGCACATATGCTTAAGATACAGTCGCGCGCGAAGCGCTCTCCCGTATGTCGAGTTTTGGATCTCAGTTAATGAAAATATCATTGAAATAATCGGTTTCGCCATTAAACATCCATATATTCAATATACATGTTTTTGGAGCAGAATTAGTTAGTCCATATAATTGGACACCATCATGGAATGTTTTTTTTTTAAATTTTCACACATAATTATTAGTTATGTGGATGGAGTTCTCATTAAACCTCATATCTGTATATTGGTTATGTGGATTGAGTTATCATTAAACCTCACATCCTTATATTGGTTACAGTAATGCCCAAAGTAATTGACCACTTAACCAGATCAGAATTATGGGTAATTTTTCAGGATTTAAAATCCTGAAAAATTACCCATAATTCTGCTGTGGTTAAGTGGTCAATTACTTTGGACATTACTGTATGTGGATTGAGTTATCATTAAACCTCACATCCTTATATTGGTTACAGTAATGCCCAAAGTAATTGACCACTTAACCATAGCAGAATTATGTGTAATTTTTCAGCATTTAAAATCCTGACAAATTACCTATAATTCTGCTGTGGTTAAGTGGTCAATTACTTTGGACATTATTGTATGTGGATTGAGTTATCATTAAACCTCAAATCCTTATATTGGTTACAGTAATGCCCAAAGTAATTGACCACTTAACCACAGCAGAATTATGGGTAATTTTTCAGGATTTAAAATCCTGAAAAATTACCCATAATTCTGCTGTGGTTAAGCGGTCAATTACTTTGGACATTACTGTATGTAGATGGAGTTAAACCTCACATCAGTATGTTGGGGATTTTGGACCTTGACTTGGGACCTTTGGTTTTTAACGCAACAAATGCAAGTACACCTTATACACAAATTTCTTATGTAGCCAGAGTTTTTCTTGGATAAGATGAGTTTAAAGCCTGCTTACATTTCAAAATGTTGTCAGTTTTGTATTTTCTGCAGCGGTACTCGGCATGTTGAAGCAAAAGTTACAAGAGATAAAATGACAGAGTGCAGCACGTAATTATGTTTTAGATCGAAGAAATTGAATTTTTTTCCGATAATAAATTTACAGCGTGTACGGGTCATCGAGTACGCTCTTTTTGTAAACAAACTTTTGTCAATAGCCGTTTTGGTCAAACTAAACCTTTTTCGATCGGGACAGCAGATCCGAATAATAGCTAAGATGTACTTAGATAGAACTATAAAAATAATTTGACCGATTAGTGTGCATTTTAAGAGAATCGAGTGGAAAATCTTGGTGACATTTTCATAAAACACGCCGATTAGGCCATCGCTGTAGGCCTACTTGCAGAAAAGCGCTAATTAATATTCATGTCAAGAAATGCAGGCGTCAAACTCACCTTTTTGGAAGGTAAACGATATATATACATATCAAAACAATCCTTCCAAAACACCTTCCAAGATATCCAAGAAAGTTTGAATAGATTAGGACTCAAAAACAGTCGAGAAGATTATCATGTTCCAGGCACAACTCTTACCATAATTCCAGAAAATAAAAGATGGCGGTTACTACAACGGAACAGGCATCCGGACTCCAATTAAAATTACCCATAATTCACTTCACTACACCAGGGGCTCCCAATGGGTTATACATTATTTTCAGGCTATCAGATTATTTATATTTTCAACAACATATTATTACACCGGTGACTTTAAGTTTACAATTTCAGCCTGTCCTGACTCTATCGATACGATTGAGTCATATTTTCATATTATACACCGGTGGCGTTAACTTTACAATTTCAGCATCTACGTGATTCTATCGGTACGATTGAGTAAGGTACAAACAAAAATTCTCCCACAATGGCTTCGCCCAGTCGACCACAGAATATCAAAATCTGTAAAACAACTTAAACCACATGTGGCGTAATAAGAACGAAAAGTATCCGTTTTACATGCACTTTTTGATCATAGTTTGTTTTACAGAATGTATAAAATTGATGTTATGTCTAAGAGCTCTTTCCATCAATGTATCACATTATTATAATCAATAAATTTGAAAAATGATCAAGGAAATATGGGTTGATACAAAAATCGGACTTGGCACTGAAAGAGTTAATAGGCACTATATCATTATTATGTCACGATGTTGTGAGTTCAATTTAAACCTTCCATAACTGGAGTTTTCTAAAAGTTTTGCGAAAACACTGTGCAAATGCATTCTCTTATATATGCGAGTCTACCATGCACAGGGAGACCCGCAAATATAAGAGGATACATTGGCAAACGCTATTTATACATTGAGCTTATAAGCCAGTGCACTCTCTGTATGCGAGGCTCCCTATCGTCTTCAGCTGTGTTTAATCCTTTCTATACTAAAACATCGCCGATGAGTAGTTACCGTATTTACCCATTCTGTACTAAAGAATAATTAGTGAGTAGTTACCTTATTAACCAATTCTATACTAAAGCATCATTAAGTGAGTAGTTATCCGATAGTAAATGTTAAGATATTAAGTTCAACCATTCTATACTAAATAATTATTAGTGAGCAGCTTACACAATTTATTTCCTTCATCGTGATCACTACCGTTATGAACATTGCGTACCTGGTGTAGAAATAACTGCTCAATTATTCTTCAAATACCACTATTATATATTGGGTGTTGAGGCGTGCACAAACAAAAGAGCTGGTGGGATCAGGGGGGGGGGTGAACAAATTTCTTCCGGCACGTATGCCGGGGTGGGTGGGTGGTCAAAGCCACCAACAAGCATTTTTTTCCGCAACTAAAAAAAAAATTCCTACTTGTTTTTAGTGTTTTGGCAATGAGTTGGGCTTCAAAACCACTTTGAATCAGTTTGAATGAGAGAAATAATGTAATTCTAACTGGTAAACTGACTGCAGGCAGTTATCGTGTTGTATTTTGTTGCAAATTTTTAAATCCAAGATGGCCGCTGGCAGCCATGTTTTTTTGGCCGAATGACCTCAAAATTACTCATTCCTATTTACATGTCCATGTTAACATCCATGATAAATAGTATGCACAGAAATTCATATACAGCTGTTTACAGTGAATTTCCCCCCGAAAATCTCTGTTTTAGTGTTAAAAGGGGGGGGGGGTGGGTGTTAAAAAATGGTCGAAAAAAACTGCCGAAAACGGAAAAAAAATTTGGCGGTGGGGGTGGGTGGGTACAAAAAATGATCGAAAGGGAAAAAATGCCATACGTGCCTGAAATTTTTTTCCGACCCCCCCCCCCTGGTGGGATATCCCTTTCTAGCTTCACATAATTTCCGAACTTTTGAAAACTTCCCCCAAAGTTTTCATCACCATTCAAACGTATTTGCCCTCCTTCAAATAATTGGCATTTCAACAATTTTGCTTGAGTTAACAATATTATAGTCTTATAAACTGCCCATGTTGTCGACCGATAAGACCAAGCCAATCAATCACTTTATGTGAGTAGCCATACTGCAAAAAATAAGAAATGACTGGCAGGTCGATTGGGATCATTTGGTTTTAACCGGCAGAGTGATTAAACAACTCAATTAGCATTCAATTAGTTTAAATGTTGTTACTGAAGGAGCGATTAAGTTATCCTGTTATTGTCATTTAGAAAGGAATATATTGGTAATATTATTGAATAACAAAGCTGGCGCAAGGGATTGCACAACGAATTTTGTCGGAAGACTGTTCCTTCTCTGCGATATTGTTAAGAGTGAAATTTGGCTGTGTACTGGTATGTATGGAATCCTATTAGGGCCACTTGCTAATGGCGCTTTCGGCGCACTTTTTGTCGCTTTCGGCGCGCGCCGAAACATACCCTAATGGCGCACTTTTTGTCGCTTCCAGCGCGCGCCATTAGGGAGTGGACCTAATAGTATGCCTAATGGCGCTTTCGGCGCGCGCCGAAAGCGACAAAAAGTGCGCCATTAGTAACGCGCCGAAAGATGCGCTAATATCGCACATTTTGTCGCTTTCGGCGCGCGCCGAAAGCGCCGAAAGCGACAAAAAGTGCGCCGAAAGCGACAAATAGTGCGCCGTAACGGTGCATATTTTGTCGCTTTCGGCGCTTTCGGCGCTTTCGGCGCGTTACTAATGGCGCACTTTTTGTCGCTTTCGGCGCTTTCGGCGCATCGCGCCGAAAGCGCCGAAAGCGCCATTAGCAAGTGGCCCTAATAGGATTCCATAGGTATGCGCCGTTTTCTATTCCCGAAGCAAATACAGGAAACATGAATATGATATGGTCATATACCACTATAATTGTGGAATACCACTATAATAGTGGAATTCAGGATGTGCCTGACATGGTTATTGCTTGATAAACCTTGGAAACATTCGTGTAAACATGCACGCAGTATGGTTCTTTCGGGCGTTAATTGCGTGAATGTAGAGGGCGTGTCATTATTATGATATTCTCTGGTCATTATATGTCAAAAAGATACAAACAACGCAAATATATACAGTCACAGGCCTATTATCTGTCCAAAGATGGACTAACAATTTACATCTAGACTCGCAGTATATATACTTTTCTCAACCTTGGACACTTTTTGTATCCGGAATTCCGGATATAACTGTGACCTACTGGAGACACCTACATTTGATATAAAGACATGAAGAATGCGAGGGGGCACAACTAAATCCAAAACTAAGAGAGAATTGGCTCGCGGAATATGTGTGAACACACACCCGGTCCCGGACATTAAAGAGATGGCTGTTTGTGATCGGCTGATGTAAACGGCACCTATCCGATGTCATAACAGTTATACCGAGAACTGAGATACGATGTTTCCGATTGTACTCAGAACATCGTGAAGCATTTCATATAGCATATTAACTGTTTCTATATACTAAATGGATTCTCCGAGTCAGTTCAAACGTGCACATCGGAATGATCAATTATCCATTTGGAGGGATGTTAATGTGATAAAATGTGACAAAGGCAAACGACAGAGAAATAAAAGTGCAGAAGGAGCCCTATTTATTGAGGGTAATGTCTATGAAATAAGTTCAGCAATTATCTGAACATTTCTATGGGATAACTACTCATCAATGATGCTTTAGTATAGAGAGGGTTAAACTTATTATCTGAACATTTCTATGGGATAACTACTCATCAATGATGCTTTAGTATAGAGAGACATTTCTATGGGATAACTACTCATCAATGATGCTTTAGTATAGAAAGGGTTAAACTTATTATCTGAACATTTCCTATGTGATAACTACACATCAATTATGCTTTAGTATAGAAAGGGTTAAACTTCTTATCTGAACATTTCTATGGGATAACTATTCATCAACGATGCTTTAGTATCGAGAGGGTTAAACTTATTATCTGAACATTTCCTATGGGATAAATACTCATCAATGATGCTTTAGTATCGAAACGATTAAACGTATTATCTGAACATTTGTATGGGATAACTACTCATCAACGATGCTTTAGTATAGAAAGGGTTAAACTTATTATCTGAACATTTACTATATGAGATAACTACTCTTAAATGATGCTTTAGTACAGAAAGGGTTAAACTTATTATCTAAACATTTCCTATATGAGACAACTACTCGTCAATGATGCTTTAGTATAGAAAGGGTTAAACTTATTATGTGAACATTTCCTATGAGATAACTATTCATCAATGATGCTTTAGTATAGAAAGGGTGAAACTTAATATCTGAACATTTCTATGGGATAACTACTCATCAATGATGCTTTAGTATTAGAATGGTTAAACTTATTATCTGAACATTTCCTATATGAGAAAACTACTCATCAATGATGCTTTAGTATAGAAAGGGTTAAACTTATTATCTGAACATTTCCTATATGAGATAACTACTCGTCAATGATGCTTTAGTATAGAATGGGTTAAACTTATTATCTGAACATTTCCTATATGAGATAACTACTCGTCAATGATGCTTTACTATAGAAAGGGTTCAACTTATTATCTGAACATTTCCTATGAGATAACTATTCATCAATGATGCTTTAGTATAGAAAGGGTTAAACTTATTATCTGAACATTTCTATGAGAGAACTACTCATCAATTATGATTTAGTATTAAAATGGTTAAACTTATTATCTGAACATTTCCTATGGGATAACTACTCACCAATGTTGCTTTAGTATAGAAAGGGTTAAACTTATTATCTCAACACTTCCTATAAGAGATAACTACTCGTCAATGATGCTTTTGTATAAAAATGGTTAAACTTATTATCTGAACATTTCCTATCGGATATCTACTCACCAATAATGCTTTAGTATAGAAAGGGTTAAACTTATTATCTCAACACTTCCTATATGAGATAACTACTCGTCAATGATGCCATGATATAGAAAGGGTTAATCCTTTCATCTGAACATTTCCTATGAGATAACTATTCATCAATGATGCTTTAGTATAGAAAGGGTTAAACTTATTATGTGAACATTTCTATGGAATAACTACTCATCAATGATGCTTTAGTATTATAATGGTTAAACTTATTATCTGAACATTTCCTATATGAGATAACCACTCGTCAATGATGCGTTAGTATAAACTTAGTTAAACTTATTATCTGAACATTTCCTATGGGATAACTACTCACAAATGATGCTTTAGTATAGAAAGGGTTAAACTTAATATCTCAACACTTCCTATATGAGATAACTACTCGTCACTGATGCTTTAGTATAGAAAGGGTTAAACTTAATATCTGAACAATTCCTATGAGATAACTATTCATTAATGATGCTTTAGTATAGAAAGGGTTAAACTTATTATCTGAACATTTCTATGGGATAACTACTCATCAATGATGCTTTAGTATTAGAATGGTTAAACTTATTATCTGAACATTTCCTATATGAGATAACTACTCGTCAATGATGCTTTAGTATAGAAAGGGTTAAACTTATTATCTGAACATTTCCTATATGAGATAACTACTCATCAATGATGCTTTACTATAGAAAGGGTTCAACTTATTATCTGAACAATTCCTATGAGATAACTATTCATCAATGATGCTTTAGTATAGAAAGGGTTAAACTTATTATCTGAACATTTCTATGAGATAACTACTCATCAATTATGATTTAGTATTAAAATGGTTAAACTTATTATCTGAACATTTCCTATGGGATAACTACTCATCAATGATGCTTTAGTATAGAAAGGGTTAAACTTATTATCTCAACACTTCCTATATGAGATAACTACTCGTCAATGATGCTTTAGTATAAAATGGTTAATGTTATTATCTGAACATTTCCTATGGGATAACTACTCACCAATGATGCTTTAGTATAGAAAGGGTTAAACGTATTATCCTCACACGTCCTATATGAGATAACTACTCGCCAATGATGCCATGATATAGAAAGGGTTAATCCTTTTATCTGAACATTTCCTATGAGATAACTATTCATCAATGATGATTTAGTATAGAAAGGGTTAAACTTATTATGTGAACATTTCTATGGAATAACTACTCATCAATGATGCTTTAGTATAGAGAGGGTTAAACTTATTATCTGAACATTTCCAATATGAGAAAACTATTCGTCAATGATGCATTAGTATAAAAAGGGTTAAACTTATTATCTGAACATTTCCTACATGAGATAACTACTCGTCAATGATGCTTTAGTATAGAAAGGGTTAAACTTATTATCTGAACATTTCCAATGGGATAACTACACATCAATTATGCTTTAGTATAGAAAGGGTTAAACTGATCTGAACATTTCTATGGGATAACTATTCGTCAATGATGCTTTAGTATAGAGAGGGTTAAACTTATTATCTGAACATTTTTTATATGAGATAACTACTCGTCAATGATGCTTTAGTATAGAAAGGGTTAAACCTATTATCTAAACATTTCCTATATGATATCACGACTCGTCAGTGATGCTTTAGTATAGAAAGGGTTAAACTTATTATCTGAACATTTCCTATGAGATAACTATTCATCAATGATGCTTTAGTATAGAAAGGGTTAAACTTATTTATCTGAACATTTCTATGGAATAACTACTCACCAATAATGCTTTAGTATTAAAATGGATAAACTTATTATCTGAACATTTCATATATGAGATAATTACTTGTCGATGATACTTTAGTATAGAAAGTGTTAAACTTATTATCTGAACATTTCCTATATGAGATAACTACTCGTAAATGATGCTTTAGTATAGAAAGGGTTAAACTTATTATCTGAACATTTCCTGTGACATAACTATTCATCAATGATGCTTTAGTATAGAAAGAGTTAAACTTAATATCTGAACATTTATTTGGGATAACTACTCACCAATGATGCTTTAGTATAGAAAGGGTTAAACTTATTATGTGAACATTTCTATGGAATAACTACTCATCAATGATGCTTTAGTATTATAATGGTTAAACTTATTATCTGAACATTTCCTATATGAGATAACCACTCGTCAATGATGCGTTAGTATAAAAAGGGTTAAACTTATTATCTGAACATTTCCTATGGGATAACTACTCACAAATGATGCTTTAGTATAGAAAGGGTTAAACTTATTATCTCAACACTTCCTATATGAGATAACTACTCGTCACTGATGCTTTAGTATAGAAAGGGTTAAACTTATTATCTGAACATTTCCTATGAGATAACTATTCGTCAATGATGCTTTTGTATAGAAAGGGTTAAACTTAATATCTGAACATTTATATGGGATAACTACTCATCAATGATGCTTTAGTATTAGAATGGTTAAACTTATTATCTGAACATTTCCTATATGAGATAACTACTCGTCAATGATGCTTTAGTATAGAAAGGGTTAAACTTATTATCTGAACATTTCCTATATGAGATAACTACTCATCAATGATGCTTTACTATAGAAAGGGTTCAACTTATTATCTGAACAATTCCTATGAGATAACTATTCATCAATGATGCTTTAGTATAGAAAGGGTTAAACTTATTATCTGAACATTTCTATGAGATAACTACTCATCAATTATGATTTAGTATTAAAATGGTTAAACTTATTATCTGAACATTTCCTATGGGATAACTACTCACCAATGATGCTTTAGTATAGAAAGGGTTAAACTTATTATCTCAACACTTCCTATATGAGATAAATACTCGTCAATGATGCTTTAGTATAAAATGGTTAATGTTATTATCTGAACATTTCCTATGGGATAACTACTCACCAATGATGCTTTAGTATAGAAAGGGTTAAACGTATTATCCTCACACGTCCTATATGAGATAACTACTCGTCAATGATGCCATGATATAGAAAGGGTTAATCCTTTTATCTGAGCATTTCCTATGAGATAACTATTCATCAATGATGATTTAGTATAGAAAGGGTTAAACTTATTATGTGAACATTTCTATGGAATAACTACTCATCAATGATGCTTTAGTATAGAGATGGTTAAACTTATTATCTGAACATTTCCAATATGAGATAACTATTTGTCAATGATGCTTTAGTATAAAAAGGGTTAAACTTATTATCTGAACATTTCATATATGAGATAATTACTTGTCGATGATACTTTAGTATAGAAAGTGTTAAACTTATTATCTGAACATTTCCTATATGAGATAACTACTCGTAAATGATGCTTTAGTATAGAAAGGGTTAAACTTATTATCTGAACATTTCCTGTGACATAACTATTCATCAATGATGCTTTAGTATAGAAAGTGTTAAACTTAATATCTGAACATTTATTTGGGATAACTACTCACCAATGATGCTTTAGTATAGAAAGGGTTAAACTTATTATGTGAACATTTCTATGGAATAACTACTCATCAATGATGCTTTAGTATTATAATGGTTAAACTTATTATCTGAACATTTCCTATATGAGATAACCACTCGTCAATGGTGCGTTAGTATAAAAAGGGTTAAACTTATTATCTGAACATTTCCTATGGGATAACTACTCACAAATGATGCTTTAGTATAGAAAGGGTTAAACTTATTATCTCAACACTTCCTATATGAGATAACTACTCGTCACTGATGCTTTAGTATAGAAAGGGTTAAACTTATTATCTGAACATTTCCTATGAGATAACTATTCGTCAATGATGCTTTTGTATAGAAAGGGTTAAACTTAATATCTGAACATTTCTATGGGATAACTACTCATCAATGATGCTTTAGTATTAGAATGGTTAAACTTATTATCTGAACATTTCCTATATGAGATAACTACTCATCAATGATGCTTTACTATAGAAAGGGTTCAACTTATTATCTGAACAATTCCTATGAGATAACTATTCATCAATGATGCTTTAGTATAGAAAGGGTTAAACTTATTATCTGAACATTTCTATGAGATAACTACTCATCAATTATGATTTAGTATTAAAATGGTTAAACTTATTATCTGAACATTTCCTATGGGATAACTACTCACCAATGATGCTTTAGTATAGAAAGGGTTAAACTTATTATCTCAACACTTCCTATATGAGATAAATACTCGTCAATGATGCTTTAGTATAAAATGGTTAATGTTATTATCTGAACATTTCCTATGGGATAACTACTCACCAATGATGCTTTAGTATAGAAAGGGTTAAACGTATTATCCTCACACGTCCTATATGAGATAACTACTCGTCAATGATGCCATGATATAGAAAGGGTTAATCCTTTTATCTGAGCATTTCCTATGAGATAACTATTCATCAATGATGCTTTAGTATAGAAAGGGTTAAACTGATTATGTGAACATTTCTATGGAATAACTACTCATCAATGATGCTTTAGTATAGAGATGGTTAAACTTATTATCTGAACATTTCCAATATGAGATAACTATTCGTCAATGATGCTTTAGTATAAAAAGGGTTAAACTTATTATCTGAACATTTCAAATATGAGATAATTACTTGTCGATGATACTTTAGTATAGAAAGTGTTAAACTTATTATCTGAACATTTCCTATATGAGATAACTACTCGTAAATGATGCTTTAGTATAGAAAGGGTTAAACTTATTATCTGAACATTTCCTGTGACATAACTATTCATCAATGATGCTTTAGTATAGAAAGAGTTAAACTTAATATCTGAACATTTATTTGGGATAACTACTCACCATTGATGCTTTAGTATAGAAAGGGTTAAACTTATTATGTGAACATTTCTATGGAATAACTACTCATCAATGATGCTTTAGTATTATAATGGTTAAACTTATTATCTGAACATTTCCTATATGAGATAACCACTCGTCAATGGTGCGTTAGTATAAAAAGGGTTAAACTTATTATCTGAACATTTCCTATGGGATAACTACTCACAAATGATGCTTTAGTATAGACAGGGTTAAACTTATTATCTCAACACTTCCTATATGAGATAACTACTCGTCACTGATGCTTTAGTATAGAAAGGGTTAAACTTATTATCTGAACATTTCCTATGAGATAACTATTCGTCAATGATGCTTTTGTATAGAAAGGGTTAAACTTAATATCTGAACATTTCTATGGGATAACTACTCATCAATGATGCTTTAGTATTAGAATGGTTAAACTTATTATCTGAACATTTCCTATATGAGATAACTACTCATCAATGATGCATTACTATAGAAAGGGTTCAACTTATTATCTGAACAATTCCTATGAGATAACTATTCATCAATGATGCTTTAGTATAGAAAGGGTTAAACTTATTATCTGAACATTTCTATGAGATAACTACTCATCAATTATGATTTAGTATTAAAATGGTTAAACTTATTATCTGAACATTTCCTATGGGATAACTACTCACCAATGATGCTTTAGTATAGAAAGGGTTAAACTTATTATCTCAACACTTCCTATATGAGATAAATACTCGTCAATGATGCTTTAGTATAAAATGGTTAATGTTATTATCTGAACATTTCCTATGGGATAACTACTCACCAATGATGCTTTAGTATAGAAAGGGTTAAACGTATTATCCTCACACGTCCTATATGAGATAACTACTCGTCAATGATGCCATGATATAGAAAGGGTTAATCCTTTTATCTGAGCATTTCCTATGAGATAACTATTCATCAATGATGCTTTAGTATAGAAAGGGTTAAACTGATTATGTGAACATTTCTATGGAATAACTACTCATCAATGATGCTTTAGTATAGAGATGGTTAAACTTATTATCTGAACATTTCCAATATGAGAACTATTCGTCAATGATGCTTTAGTATAAAAAGGGTTAAACTTATTATCTGAACATTTCAAATATGAGATAATTACTTGTCGATGATACTTTAGTATAGAAAGTGTTAAACTTATTATCTGAACATTTCCTATATGAGATAACTACTCGTAAATGATGCTTTAGTATAGAAAGGGTTAAACTTATTATCTGAACATTTCCTGTGACATAACTATTCATCAATGATGCTTTAGTATAGAAAGAGTTAAACTTAATATCTGAACATTTATTTGGGATAACTACTCACCATTGATGCTTTAGTATAGAAAGGGTTAAACTTATTATGTGAACATTTCTATGGAATAACTACTCATCAATGATGCTTTAGTATTATAATGGTTAAACTTATTATCTGAACATTTCCTATATGAGATAACCACTCGTCAATGGTGCGTTAGTATAAAAAGGGTTAAACTTATTATCTGAACATTTCCTATGGGATAACTACTCACAAATGATGCTTTAGTATAGACAGGGTTAAACTTATTATCTCAACACTTCCTATATGAGATAACTACTCGTCACTGATGCTTTAGTATAGAAAGGGTTAAACTTATTATCTGAACATTTCCTATGAGATAACTATTCGTCAATGATGCTTTTGTATAGAAAGGGTTAAACTTAATATCTGAACATTTCTATGGGATAACTACTCATCAATGATGCTTTAGTATTAGAATGGTTAAACTTATTATCTGAACATTTCCTATATGAGATAACTACTCATCAATGATGCTTTACTATAGAAAGGGTTCAACTTATTATCTGAACAATTCCTATGAGATAACTATTCATCAATGATGCTTTAGTATAGAAAGGGTTAAACTTATTATCTGAACATTTCTATGAGATAACTACTCATCAATTATGATTTAGTATTAAAATGGTTAAACTTATTATCTGAACATTTCCTATGGGATAACTACTCACCAATGATGCTTTAGTATAGAAAGGGTTAAACTTATTATCTCAACACTTCCTATATGAGATAAATACTCGTCAATGATGCTTTAGTATAAAATGGTTAATGATATTATCTGAACATTTCCTATGGGATAACTACTCACCAATGATGCTTTAGTATAGAAAGGGTTAAACGTATTATCCTCACACGTCCTATATGAGATAACTACTCGTCAATGATGCCATGATATAGAAAGGGTTAATCCTTTTATCTGAGCATTTCCTATGAGATAACTATTCATCAATGATGATTTAGTATAGAAAGGGTTAAACTTATTATGTGAACATTTCTATGGAATAACTACTCATCAATGATGCTTTAGTATAGAGAGGGTTAAACTTATTATCTGAACATTTCCAATATGAGATAACTATTCGTCAATGATGCTTTAGTATAAAAAGGGTTAAACTTATTATCTGAACATTTCCTACATGAGATAACTACTCGTCAATGATGCTTTAGTATAGAAAGGGTTAAACTTATTATCTGAACATTTCCAATGGGATAACTACACATCAATTATGCTTTAGTATAGAAAGGGTTAAACTTATCTGAACATTTCTATGGGATAACTATTCGTCAATGGTGCTTTAGTATAGAGAGGGTTAAACTTATTATCTGAACATTTTTTATATGAGATACCTACTCGTCAATGATGCTTTAGTATAGAAAGGGTTAAACCTATTATCTAAACATTTCCTATATGATATCACGACTCGTCAGTGATGCTTTAGTATAGAAAGGGTTAAACTTATTATCTGAACATTTCCTATGAGATAACTATTCATCAATGATGCTTTAGTATATAAAGGGTTAAACTTATTTATCTGAACATTTATATGGGATAACTACTCACCAATGATGCTTTAGTATTAAAATGGATAAACTTATTATCTGAACATTTCATATATGAGATAATTACTTGTCGATGATACTTTAGTATAGAAAGTGTTAAACTTATTATCTGAACATTTCCTATATGAGATAACTACTCGTAAATGATGCTTTAGTATAGAAAGGGTTAAACTTATTATCTGAACATTTCCTGTGACATAACTATTCATCAATGATGCTTTAGTATAGAAAGAGTTAAACTTAATATCTGAACATTTATTTGGGATAACTACTCATCAATGATGCTTTAGTATTAGAATTGTTAAATTTATTATCTGAACATTTCCTATATGAGATAACTACTCGTCAATGATGCTTTAGTATAGAAAGGGTTAAACTTATTATATGAACATTTCCTATATGAGATAACTACTCGTAAATGATGCTTTAGTATAGAAAGGGTTAAACGTATTATCTGTACATTTCCTGTGAGATAACTATTCATCAATGATGCTTTAGTATAGAAAGGGTTAACTTAATATCTGAACATTTCTATGGGATAACAACTCATCAATGATGCTTTAGTATTAGAATGGTTAAACTTATTATCTGAACATTAGTATTAGAATGGTTAAACTTATTATCATCAATTATGCTTTAGTATTGAAATGGTTAATCTTATTTTCTGAAAATTTCCTTTTGGATAACTACTCATCAATGATGCTTTAGTGTAGAAAGGGTTAAACTTGCTATCTGATCATTTCCTATGGGATAACTACTGATCAATGATGTTTTAGTATAGAAAGTGTTAAACTTATTATCGGAACATTTCGAGTTGGATAACTACTCATCAATAATGCTATGATATAGAAAGGGTTAAACTTTCTATCGGAACATTTCCTATGGAATAACTACTCATCAATGATGTTTTAGTGTAGAAAAGTTGAGCTTATTATCTGAACATTTCCAATGGGATAACTACTCATCAATTATGCTTTAGTATAGAAATGGTTAAAATTATTGTCTGAACATTTCCTATGGGATAACTACTCATCAATTAAGCTTTAGTATAGAAAGGGTTGAACTTATTATCGGAACATTTCCTATGTGATAACTACTCATCAATGATGCTTTAGTATAGACAATGGTTAAACTTATTATCTGAACATTTCCTATGGGATAACGCCTCATGAATGATGCTTTAGAATAGAAATGGTTGCACTTGCTATCTGGACATGTCCTATGGGATAACTACTCATCAATTATGCTTTAGTATAGAAATGGTTAAACTTATTATCTGAGCATTTCCTACTCATCCATAATGCCATGATATAGAAAGGGTTAATCCTTTTATCTGAACATTTCCTGTAGGATGACTACTCATCAATGATGCTTTAGTATATAATGGGTTAATATGGTAACAACTCATCAAGGGTAAAAACCGGTGTATAAAAGATGCATGGGCTTTTTTTATTTGCTGAATGTAAGCGGTACTTACCGCTTTCATGGCGGGAGCTGCGCTGGTGCAGCGTTAAATACAGTTGCTGTGCCAGTGTTTTCAGTAATATATGCGAGTCTTGTATAAATTAGAGAATGCACTGGCTTACAAGCTCAATGTAAATATTGTTAATTTCAAAATATGGGGTGGTCCCAGCTCGAAATTGCATGCTTTTGTGTGACTTTAGTGAGCCTATATCGCAAAAAATAAAATTGCATTTAATTAATCACCCTGGGGAAATTCATTTATTGTAAGTGGAGCAAAGTAAATTCGTCCACAAAGTCCCTTAAATAATGCAATCTCGAGAAGGGACCTTCGCCTACTGATGACTAAACAATTAAGCAGGTGGTTAAAAAAAGTTATTTTTTCGACGTTATAAGGTTCCCTGCCAAAACTTCAAAAAGTTACCAGGTTTTTAACTGGCGGAATATATATATATATGGATGTTAGCTAGAGTAGAGATTCATGGCATGATCTAATCCAAATTATTGTTGTGTAAACATTACGTTTCCGACAGCACTTAGAAACATACTGGCGCACATTGTGACGCATATATATGTATATTGCTTATTAAACACATCCGTCAAATGACTCAAATCCTCTTCGACGGCCACTGGAGAAGCTGGGGAAAATATCACCAACAGATAAAATCATGCTTAAATTGTGTTTCATCATATTGCTGGTACTTGGTAAGTAACTATTTCTAACAAAATTATTAACTAAATTCTAACTTGTCTACATTTCTCAGTCGGAGTCGTATCTAGAGGGTCTATTCTGTTGTGAGAGGGTGCCCATCTAAAAATCTCCAACTGCATCTCTTGAATCATAACCAAATTTCCAACTTCAAAGCTTCGTGCAACATGACATAAATTCACATACTCGGAGGTCAATAAACAATAATAGTAGCGATGGCATAGTAGGTGTGACAATTTATTACGGTGGAGTTTGGTGACAATTTGTCGTAAAACTTAATATGCCATAGCAAGCCATGTTGCCCGCTGAGTTTCCGCACAATGGGTCGACTGGACCAATTAACCCATTGCGTTTCACCAAGGTTGATCTATACTCATGACGTTTTGCTAAATTGTATTCGCTACGATATATATATAATTGCACGGTCGATCATCCAGAATTGTGTTTGACCGTGGCCTTGTGGCAATTCCTCATTCACTCACATATCATACACGTAGTACGTTTTTTATATGCTCTCAAAGCATGTTTATCTACATATATTAATTTCATGAGTAATAAGACAGTTCTCCAATTGCGTTTTTTATTTTGCGACGTTTCGTTCTACGCATAAGGTTTTACTGACTTACATTTGCTGAGAAATTACACGTGAAATTTTTTCTAAGTAGTTGACAGAAATGGGTTGTTCATTTAGTTATTAAGTGCACCTGACTGTATGTTTCTTACAATTTTTAGGACGTAAAATAAAAAACATCCATTACCCTGCAGGGAGCCCCACACATATATAGAAGCATATAGAAGAGTGTCGTCTGCTCATGTTTGTCTGGGGCTCTGTATGGGTGAAATTATAAAAAAAATTAAAGAATACAAGAAAAAATTATTATAATTGTAAAAATTTGTTAGGCCAATACATTCTCTTATATATGCGAGGCGACATATGGTCGACTCGCATATATAAGAGAATGCATTGGCACAGGGTAAAACAAATGTACATTATAACACTGCGTGTTGAGTAAAGATCGACAGCGACAAGACATTCAAGTGGATACATCCTTGAGAGATCGTAGAGCTTGGTAGACTCATTGTGCGAATTTGCAGCGTGTGACATGGCTTGATATGGCATATTAATTATGGTGACCAATTGTCAACAAACTCCAGCATAATAAATTGTCACAAGCACCTACTACGCCATCGCGACTGTGGTACGTGTGTCCGCAGCCACAGGTGGGCAGTTTGAGTTATGCTTACATGTGGGATATCCAAGTGATTCCACAAAAATCAGGCTCATTGAATATACGCTTTCTTGTTGTATAGTTCACACATCTAGTATTTCATGGTGTTAATAATATATATGTAGTTATATAAACCTGAATTTTCATGAAAAAAAGGGTCCCAGTTGTATATTAGATGAAATAAATATTTAAACTTGTATTTTTCACACTGTATTTTCAAACAAACTGCTGTCTTCAAAGATTTACATTACGCAATCATGTTCAGCCGTTGTTTAGTATAAGACACTGCTTCGGTCTTGTCGGCACACACCAATATAATACAGGTCATACTTGGGCCAATATTCGTACCTTGAATCTTCAAAACAAAAATAACACTCCCCCCAAAATTCTGAATATTACCATTGAGTTATTAAAAGTCGTCTCGATATTAGTCTATTTTAAGGAATATGGAATCAGGTTCTGTTTGATAGTGATTCGGAAGTATTTTTTATGAGGAATTCATTGGCGCTGTCAATTATTTTGTTTTTATAAAAGGGGCCAACATACTCTTTTAGGGTCAGAACCCAATTTTGGGGTTCGTCCCTATTTTCAGAAATTTTGTGAGGAAGTGCACCATTATCGTTGATTTGGTTGTGATAGGAGTGTCCGTTTTTTTTGTTGAGAAACCACTTTTCTGGGGCACCATGCATGCATATCTCCAGCAAGAACAACACCGTTGCTGCATTATTAGGGAATAACAGTCGGATATGTTGGCCATTTTCTTTCCATAGATTGTCATTAGTAGATGTTTTGAAAAATAATGGAATAATTCCATACATTTGTCATAACAAGACAAGCTGTATTTACAGAAAGCTTACTTTTGTGAATTCCTAGCAGCAAATTCACGGCAAAAAAAAATCTATTTTTAATATTTTATAAAATTATTTTGCTTCTATTTCTGTATATTGACACATTTTGGGAAGTATAATCAATTTGTTCCACAACAGGATCCTTTACATATTATACATTCCAGGAGAATTACCTGGTATGACTAAATTACTTACCCTCACCCATCTAAATTTCTACCAAAAAGACAACTGGCATATTGACATTCCAGGAGAATGACCTGGTATGACCAAATTACTTACCCTTATTCCCATCAAAATTTCTACCAAAAGACAACTGGCATATTGCCATTCCATCCGTGAGTCAGATTTTTTTTTATTTCTGCCCATTATACTTTATCATAAAATTTCCTTAGCCATTACTTTAAAAAAAAAGAGAATAACTATAGGCTATAGGCTAGTGGCCCTGACGCAATAAGTCCAAGAATATTGAAACTTTGTGCATCCTCGCTAGCTGGTCCACTAGAATTTGCGAATTTTTTTCAATAGTGGTTTTGCTTTTGCTCACTCAAATTTTCGAGAATGATACACAATAAAGGGGTGACAGGCCCATCGACATCCAGGCAAGAAGGCACACAAGTGTGCCACACATATTTTACTATTTAAGTTTCATTTCCAAACAGGGGAGGCAGTAAGACGGCCTATTTTGGCCATGCCGCTCCTGTACAATATAATGTTTATTTCTGAATATTTCACTGCCAGGATTATGTTTGTAAATATTGTACAAATAAACAATCAATCAATACATTGTGATCATATGTTACCCGCCATATCAAATCCAGACGTAAGGATTTTTTTTACCCTGTGCCAATGCATTCTCTTATATATGCGAGTCGACCATATGTCGCCTCGCATATCTAAGAGAATGCATTGGCCTAACAATTTTTTACAATTTTAATAATTTTTTCTTGTATTCTTTAACAATTTTATAATTTCACCCATACAGAGCCCCAGACAAACATGAGTAGACGACACTCTTCTGTATGCTTCTATATATGTGTGGGGCTCCCTGCAGGGTAATGGATGTTTTTTTAGTTTATGTCCTAAAAATTGTAAGAAACATTTATTTAAAAAACATGATAAAACATTGTTAAGCCAATGCATTCTCTTATATATGCGAGGCGACCTATGGTCGACTCGCATATATAAGAGAATGCATTGGCACAAGGTAAAATAATCCCGACTTACGACTGGATTTGATATGGCGGGTCACATATGTGTATGGATGCTTAGGGTTAAATCGTCACAATAGTATGTGATGACTTTTGAAAAAGCCAGACATTTTATAATGTGTAGCTTTACGATATCTGTATTTTCGATAAGATTGTTCGGTTTCATTGTCGTGTAACGGTCTACTCGAGTGGGAACGAGTCATAAAGGCTGTAAAATAACATGATTATAAGAAATCGTTGATACTTCATAGCGTTTTTGTCCTGCATGTCTGGTCCACATAGAAGACATAGAACCCCAAGTGTGTTAATACTAAATGTATATCCGGTTAGCTGCATGCATACGAACGACAGCATTCACATGCGTGTGATCAAGGCATCACGTTGTCATTTATTCACCTTTTTGAAGTCGCAATTTGAATGCTGAGATGGTGTTCACGGGGGTGTTGACGGGCAACCCCCAAGTACTATATAATACAGCAACATTGTGCTCAACTTAGATAACAGGACGAAGAATATAGGTCACAATTCATGTCTCTAACGCAAAGCTATTTTGATATTAAATTTCTTTAAAACATATATAAACGATTGTCTGACAGAATAAACTACATGTATTGCGATCTTTGGAATTTCACAATGTATATTAAATGTGAACCGCCATATAAAATCCAGTCGGAAGTCGGGATTTTTTTTACCCTGTGCCAATGCATTCTCTTATATATGCGAGTCGACCATAGGTCGCCTCGTATATATAAGAGAATGCATTGGCCTAACAATTTTTTACAATTTTAATAATTTGTTCTTGTATTCTTTAACAATTTTATAATTTCACCCATACAGAGCCCCAGACAAACATGAGCAGACGACACTCTTCTGTGTGCTTCTATATATGTGTGGGGCTCCCTGCATGGTAATGGATGTTTTTTTTATTTTATGTCCTAAAAATTGTAAGAAACATTTATTTAAAAAACATGATAAAAAATTGTTAAGCCAATGCATTCTCTTATATATGCGAGGCGACCTATGGTCGACTCGCATATATAAGAGAATGCATTGGCACAGGGTAAAATAATCCCGACTTCCGACTGGATGTGATATGGCGGGTCCCATATAATCAGTAATAGTAAACAAAAATATATTTATAATTGAAATTTACAAGGACAATAGGTATCGATTTACAAGGACAATAGGTTTACAAGGACAATAGGTATCGATTTACAAGGACAATAGGTATCGATTTTATCTCAATTTTGAACACCAAACACACCTAAACAATTTAACAGTAAAATTCACATTTAAAAAAAACAAAACAAATTCACATAACCCATTTCACTCATAAGTATCAAAACTCCTGCAACAAATATCACGCCGAGCCACTGCGTGGCAGCTATCCGAGACAGTGTATGAAGCTATCCGAGACAGTGTATGAAGCTATCCGAGACAGTGTATGAAGCTATCCGAGACAGTGTATGAAGCTATCCGAGACAGTGTATGAAGCTATCCGAGACCGTGTATGAAGCTATCCGAGACAGTGTATGAAGCTATCCGAGGCAGTGTATGAAGCTATCCGAGACAGTGTATGAAGCTATCCGAGACAGTGTATGAAGGTATCCGAGACAGTGTATGAATCTATCCGAGACAGTGTATGAAGCTATCCGAGACAGTGTATGCAGCTATCCGATACAGTGTATGAAGCTATCCGAGACAGTGTATGAAGCTATCCGAGACAGTGTATGAAGCTATCCGAGACAGTGTATGAAGCTATCCGAGACAGTGTATGGAGCTATCCGAGACAGTGTATGAAGCTATCCGAGACAGTGTATGAAGCTATCCGAGACAGTGTATGAAGCTATCCGAGACCGTGTATGAAGCTATCCGATACAGTGTATGAAGCTATCCGAGACAGTGTATGAAGCTATCCGAGACAGTGTATGAAGCTATCCGATACAGTGTATGAAGCTATCCGAGACAGTGTATGAAGCTATCCGAGACCGTGTATGAAGCTATCCGAGACAGTGTATGAAGCTATCCGAGACAGTGTATGAAGCTATCCGAGACCGTGTATGAAGGTATCCGAGACAGTGTATGAAGCTATCCGAGACCGTGTATGAAGCTATCCGAGACAGTGTATGAAGCTATCCGAGACAGTGTATGAAGCTATCCGAGACCGTGTATGAAGCTATCCGAGACAGTGTATGAAGCTATCCGAGACCGTGTATGAAGCTATCCGAGACAGTGTATGAAGCTATCCGAGACCGTGTATGAAGCTATCCGAGACAGAGTATGAAGCTATCCGAGACCGTGTATGAAGCTATCCGAGACCGTGTATGAAGCTATCCGAGACAGTGTATGAAGCTATCCGAGACCGTGTATGAAGCTATCCGAGACAGTGTATGAAGCTATCCGAGACAGTGTATGAAGCTATTGAGTTCTTTATTTCCATCACGTTATAAATGCAGGTATGGAGAACATAATTTAGAAAATGGTTTAGTGATTACATCAGTGACGTTTGTTCCTGACCGTATGAAGCAACGTTTAGATATTACATTAGTGACGTATGGTCCTGACCGTATGAAGCCATGGTTTAGAGATTACATTAGTGACGTATGTTCCTGGGCTTGAATAATGAACGAACATTGAGCAAACCATTTGTTGATTACAGGTCTTTGTGCCAAGCCTCTGGTCGCATGTGAATGCAGGAATAACGTGCATAAAATCAAATGGCATCAAGATGAATTTATGGAGTAATTTTGTTGATTTCCAGTCTGCTTCTTGTTCGTGAGTAGTTATCCCTTAGGAAATATTCAGATAATAAGTTTGTAATATGTTGAACAATCGTTTGTTGAACATAAACAAAAATACGTCGAACCGATATCAATATATATTTACACACTAAGTGTTGTCATCACTACATCCAGCATTCTGATTGGTCGGCGCCCACATGGCTAGTTGCAGTTATTTCTCGGTGAATGCGCAACGCCTCATAACACCAAGCTAATAACACCATCGATACGTCATTAGGTTTGGAAAGACGAACGCGTAATGCTTTGGGCGCATTTTGACTCGCGCAGGATTGACTTAATACATCATCTGGTTTCAACATGAAGAGAAATTGTTCCTATTAACTTTTGCCAAGGGTGCTATTGGGTATTTTGGGCTGATCTTGTCACGATACACTTTTCGATTTAAATATATTTACAAAAGTGGCTTTTTCGCTAAATGTATATAAATATAAGGATTAACTGTCATGTGGACTATTTTTATGGAGATGTAACGGTGAGGTAAGTGGACATAACTTGTATGTAAAACCCTTCGGGTTTTACACAAGTTGTGTCCACTTACCTCACCGTTACATCTCCATAAAAACAGTCCACATGACAGTTAATCCTTATATGAAAATCAAATATATATATGTTTCCTAAGTCAATAGACATTGTCTTCAAAACCAACAGTTGTGTCTCAAAAAGTCACTTTTACTATTCGCATAAATACTCAATGTTTTATTTATTAACACAAGAAATTTGAAAAGCGAGTAATTGCTTGATTTAATTTGAGTATATTATGTTCCACTTTAAAGGCCCACTTTATTTTCAAAGCCACAGATATCATACATTAAACATATGTGTATTATATAACATTTGAAAGAGGAAGCTTCAAAACATTGTATTATTAACTTATCCGGTGTAATAAACTGTGACCATGTTGTTTTTGTTGAGATACTGACGTGTTTTTGTGCTTAAGTTTCGTCTGTTTTGTAGTGCAAAGTGTATCATTTTCGTGGATGGGGAATAACTCTATTTCTTAAAGATAGTGTTATTCGCCTTCCATTGAAAATACAATTTTAATTTAAATTCTGTTGCATTCTGGGAGCCATAACGGGTGGGAATCTTTTCATGATTTCAGCTGTTTTATATTTGTCTATGGGCATCTTCTGAGACACAGACGTTTCAAATGGTGACGAATTATTGTATTTTAATAATATGTTATGGTATAGATTGTTATTAAAACCGTATATCAAGGCAGTTAAAAAATAATCGGCGACTCGGAAATTAAGTGGGCCTTTAAAATCTGATTAACCCTTTACCCAACAGAACGGCCCTGTGCCAATGCATTCTCTTATATATGCGAGTCGACCATAGGTCGCCTCGCATATATAAGAGAATGCATTGGCTTAACACATTAAAAATTATAAAATTGTTAAAGAATGTAAGAAAAAATGGTAAAAAGTGTTAAAAAAAAGATTTTTTTTAGGCCAATGCATTCTCTTATATATGCGAGGCGACCTATGGTCGACTCGCATATATAAGAGAATGCATTGGCACAGGGCATAACTGTAACCATCACAATGTGGTCAATGAACCGGTTCCAATGATATCCATATTTGTATGGTGTTATTGAGACAGACCGAAGATATTTTAGGCTGTTGAAGCTTTATTTGGGCGTTTTTGGCCGTTTTGTTGGGTAAAGGATTAACGTGATAGCCCACCCAGTATACATACGATTGTAATTCTCCCATGTGTGTTTTTACAGGCAGCTATCTTCAGCAATATCATGCGGGGAAAATGTACAGGATGTATTCGGATGTGATGACAATGCTAACATTGCTTTTTATATAAGCGAAGCGAAAAAGACATACACAGGTATGATAGGAAAATAAATTCATAATATTATTCATGGTTAAAGGCCCACTTAATTTTCGAACCCCCAAATCACATATATAAAATATATGCCATATTATATACCATTTGAAAGAGGAAGCTTCAAACATTGTATTGTCATTTACCCGGTGTAATAAACTGTGAACATGTTGTTTTTGTTGAGTTACCGACTTGTTTTTGTGCTTAAGTTTCATCTGTTTTGTAGTGCAAAGTGTATTATTTTCAATGGGGGATAACTCTATATCTTAATGATAGAGTTATTCCCCTTCCACTGAACATATATTTTTACTTTGAATTATGTTGCCTTCTGGGAGCCATAACGGGGAGAACCTTTCTATGAGTTCAGCTGTTTTCTATTTCTCTGTGGGCAACTCCGGAGACAAAGACGTTTCAAATGGTGACGAATTCTATTATTTTAATCATCACAACCAAAGGTTGTTTTACGGTTCGTAAGCGACGCAAGTATAGTTGTGACCTCAGTAATTTCTGTAGTCTATCAACCAGGGGGGGGGGGGGGTGAACAAAAAAATCCGGCACGTATGCCGGGGTGGGTGGGTGGTCAAAGCCACCAACAAGAAATTTTTTCCGCGACTAAAAAAAAAATTTCCTACTTGTTTTTTAGTGTTTTGGCAATGAGTTGGGCTTCAAAACCACTTTGAATGAGAGAAATAATGTAATTCTAACTGGTAAACTGACTGCAGGCAGTTATCGTGTTGTATTTTGTTGCAAATATTGAAATCCAAGATGGCCGCTGGCAGCCATGTTATTTTGGCCGAATGACCTCAAAATGACTCATTCCTATTTACATGTCCATGTTAACATCCATGATAAATAGTATGCACAGAAATTCATATACAGCTGTTTACAGTGAATTTCCCCCCGAAAATCTCTGTTTTAGTGTTAAAAGGGGGGTGGGTGTCAAAAAATGGTCGGAAAAAACTGCCGAAAACGGAAAAAAAATTTGGCGATGGGGGTGGGTGGGTACAAAAAATGATCGAAAGGGAAAAAATGCCATACGTGCCTGAAATTTTTTTCCGACCCCCCCCCCCCCCTGTATCAACCTGAAAAAATTTGTTTTTACATCCGGGTGATTCGGACCTATGGGCGCCTATGGGGGAATAACCTCGAACCACCTGTAAAATGAATTGACATATAAAGAGTGTCGTCTGCTCATGTTTGTCTGGGGCTCTGTATGGGTGAAATTATAAAATTGTTAAAGAATACAAGAACAAATTGTTAAAATTGTAAAAAATTGTTAGGCCAATGCATTCTCTTATATATGCGAGGCGACCTATGGTCGACTCGCATATATAAGAGAATGCATTGGCACAGGGTAAAAAAATTATTTTCCTTCTTCGGTCAGCCTCCCCATAGCAACAATATTAAACTTGAAAAACAAAATCAACGCTATTCAAAATTAAATGATTAATGTGGAATCAGTTGAAATAGGCCCATAGCAACGTTGCAATTGGTGACGTAATTTTCGTAACAAAATGGCCGCGCTCAGTAAGTTATTGGCGAATGCATTCGAACGTCTCCGTTGTGGTTCTCGTGCTGAATTTTATTGGTATAAAATTGGCATAACTTGTTTGTGAAACCTCCAGACTTCTGAAGTTGAAAAGTGAATGTAAAAATCAGTGGAAAAGAAATTATTGATAATATTTGATGAATCTGTGAACAAATAAAAAATAAATATGAAAAGAAGGTCGCTGGTCTGTGGTCACGGTGATTCGACTTGTTCTGTTAAGTTTTAAGTCTGTTTTCAACTGGACTGGTTGGTGTTGCCTTCGGCTTCTCCAAATTTAATAGCCGACATGGTCAGGTCAAGGAAATCAGAAAATGGACATTTTAAAGCTGACTGATTTAGTGATTAGTTTTCACTGACTTCAGGCTCAGACTTACTCACTCACTGTGACTCAGGTCAGGATAAATTCTAGCCATATACATACTACACACAAAAGTAACAAACATGTGAAGCCTAGTGAACTGGTGACTAACTGAGTCCACTAACTTGGTTAGTGAAGGAAAAGAAGAACATCTCACATTCGCCATGATTCGGTCTCGGCACACTGCAGATGTAGTGAGAGGAAATGTTTCCAACTTTCCATATATGAATTATGTTTCCTGCGATGGATAGATCAAGTTAGTCATAATAATTATAATGCATTAGCCGTTAACGCCATTAACAGTGATTTTGTTTTACCATTCTCACCTATTAAATATTTCATGATTCTAACACTATGTTCTCAGTTTAAACTTTATAAAAGCACTAAGCGGGAGCTCACTCAGTATGGCTAGCATCTATAGTGGCTATTTGTGGAAACATTATTAAATACAGCCCTGTGTACTTTCTATTGTTGACTTGACACTTTGGAATACTCTGTGTGCTATACATAATAATTCAGAGGCCAAGCTGGCCATGACCTCATAGGAGCATGACTGATGAGGCAATCCCAGATGGTCATATAGATGTTTAATCTGGTAGAATTTTCTTAGATCATGCCATGAATCTCGATTCTAGCTACTAGTAGTACCTATGCGCATCGAGATTACTAGTATGTATTCCATCAATACGAAACCTGGGAGCTTTTTGCAGTTGCGAAAGGGAAGTTTGTAACAATGAAAAAACAGTACAGGTAATAAATTATAAAATACTTGTTCCTTAATAATGTATTTCGCTGCACATGGAGGTCCAAACTTGAAGATTAAATGACTTTGTGATTGATTTTGCTTTGCGTCTCTGGCACTCATGTCATTTCTCCCGGGAAATTCATTAAATGTGTATATACTCTCAGACGCCTGACAAAAGTGTCAGCATGATTATTAATATTGGATAACATTTTCAACGATCACTATATTATTTGGCATTGAGACATATATAGAGTTAAATTGCCATCACTATTATTAATTTCAGCCTAAATCCCATAATCACAATTATTTTACCATCACAATTATTAGGCCCCTGAGAGTACGATTATTAACTCACAAAAGTCACAAACATCTGAAACAAGCATGCAATCTGAAAAAAAAATAAAAAAATAAAACAGTTTCCCCCCAGGTTTTGTACTGCATTGGTCTAATATGATCTCTACACTAGCTGCGGGCACAACCTTTACCAGATGATAGCCATTTTGACCAGATATAGTAAACTTGTGTAACAGTCTCTGGACTGGATCCGTGGAAATTAGAAAAAGTTAGAGGCAATATCTCACTCTGCCCAATGTCTAACTGTGCCCCACCTTCCACTACATCTGGTGCTGCAACATTTTCTCGTGCAAATAGGTTCATATTGGACCTAAATATTCACATAGGTTCACATTGGACTTAATTTATTTTAAATAAGCCCACGTTTTCAGAATCAAATAAGTCCAATATGAACCTATTTGCACGAGGATGTGTTGCAGCAGATACTAGTATGTACGCTCTTTATATTATTATGTGTTTCACTGTGGACCGCGCCATCCAACGGAATAACGGGTATAAGTCCACTAAGGGCTTATTCCAGAATCAAATAAGTCCAATATGAACACAATCAATGCCAATATGTTGGTCCAATATGAACCTTTTTGCACGAGGATAGCATAGTATATATCTATATATAGGATATGTCTGCCATGTGCGCGAAGCGCACGGAGGGGCTGCAGGCCCCTTTGTGTAGGGGCCACAGCCCCCTCCGACGCGGAATAAAGGTTCCCGAATGGAGCCTGTTTCACGTAGTTTATCTAATATATATTTTGAAGACCTCTGTCTCCGTGTGTGTAGTTTGACCAGGCGGTCGACGTTGTCGTATTGGCGAGCCCGTGCGGCGCCCACTTCGCGCATGCGCAGACCAGATCTCGGAAACGGGTGGAGCTATCGACTTGAAATTTGCTATGTGAATGTATCTTGCCCCGGATACGAATTTTATCGGGTCGCCGAGCCCGTGCGACGCCAGCTTCGCGCATGCGCAGACCAGATCTCGGAAACGGGTGGAGCTATCGACTTGAAATTTGCTTTGTGAATGTATCTTGCCCCGGATACGAATTTTATCGGGTCGCCGAGCCCATGCGACGCCAGCTTCGCGCACGCGCAGACAAGATCTCGGAAACGGGTGGAGCTATCGACTTGAAATTTGGTTTTTGAATAGCCCGGACAACGTCGGGCTCATCGGCTAGTCTATTATATATTTTGGAAGATCTGTTTGTGTGTGTGTGTGTCTGTGTGTTCGCGATGAACTCGAAAACGGCCGAGCCGATTTCGATGAAACTTGGTATGTGGGGGTATTTTCGGCCGGGGGGGGGGGGGGGGGGGGGGGGGTGGCATGGTCCTATTAATTTGTCCGTGCGACGTGACCTTGACCTTGAAATCGGGTAATTTCAAGGTCAAACGCCCGAATATCACGGGATTTCGATGAAACTTGGTATGTGGGGGGGTACATTCGGCCGGGGAGTGGTATATGCATATTAATTTGCCCGTGCGACGTGACATTGACCTTGAAATCGGGTCATTTCAAGGTCAAACGCCCGAATATCACGGGATTTCGATGAAACTTGGAATGTGGGGGTACTTTCGTATGAGGAGTCTCATAAGCATATTCATTTGCCCGTGCGACGTGACCTTGACCTTGAAATCGGGTCAATTCAAGGTCAAATCGCCAATTTTGATGGGATTCGACGACATTTTATACATAGGGTTACTTTTGTCCACTGAGTGTTTTGGACGGGTCAAATCGTGACCCCGACCTGACCTTGACCTTCAAAATGATCAATTCAAGGTCAAATCGGGTAAAACCTGATGGATTTCGACGGTATTTTGTCGGTTACTTTTGTCCGGGCAGTGTTTTGGACTGGTCAAATCGTTACCCCACCTGACCATGACCTTCAAAATGGTCAATTCAAGGTCCAAGCCCGGACGAAGTCGGGTCACCTTCTAGTATATATATATATACACAGGAATATAAATCCTGTTACAGAAGAGATAATCTATCTTTAACGTAAATTAATGCTGTAATTCCATTGTAAGAGATCAAGGGTACATGTAGATCCATATGGACTTAGCCGGAGAATATTTGTTTATGAAATTATTTTTGTATATATACATGGGCAACTCCTTGATATGATGACTATAATTATGTTGTCCAATGTTGTATATACATGTACATGTAGACCGACATCTCCGTGCTATGAGAAATGTAATTATTCTGTGCTAAGTTGCCGAAGCAGCGTCAGATCGGCACCAATGTTAACAAAGACGTGTTTGTCTCAACTTTATTCCATTCTTATATGTATATATAGGCGCTCCCCAATCACATGAATGACGAACAATGCATACATTTGTCAGTTTATTGATGGGCGTGTCGTGGGTTGTCCACACGTACTGACGTAATCATATTATTTTATGGTATAGATTGTTATTAAAACCGTATATCAAGTCACAATAAAAAAATAATCGGTGACTCGAAATTTAAGTGGGCTTTTAATTGAGATTATACCAGTGATTATAGAGTTAAAGTTCCAGTATGCCTTGCATTACGGTTACCTGTGCATTGAGTCGTAATTTCGTGTGAGAATCCAGATTCAGAATCCGAAACTGATTACGGGGCGGGGCTAAATCCAGATTACGCGGATTCCAGATCAGATTTTGAAATCCACGTGGTCGCCGGTACTATGTTTAATGTTATCCCAGCGATAAACATCGCTCATGTATTTGACACAAGTATTCATTTTTATCTTATATTTATAATTTTCAAGTTTTTTTGTGTGAAAGTCATGCATTCTTTCTTCTATTTGCATGTACATGGCACATAATTAGCTACCATGATCTAAGTGGCATGATCTATTACGTGTATCTGATAATCCATAGATATAATATAATCCTACTATTTCTTGCATGAGAAGGAACATAATTACGCTAGTAATTGCGAACAAAGCAGAAGACATTATCTAGGTTCAATGAATTCGGTCAATGATGACGTCATCCGCCGAATTCGGTCAATGATGACGTTATCCGCCGAATTCGGTCAATGATGACGTTATCCGCCGACTTCGGTCAATGATGACGTTATCCGCCGAATTCGGTCAATGATGACGTTATCCGCCGAATTTGAAATCGACATGCGTTGGGGTGGTATTTTATGGATGGAATTATGAAATGAACATGATCGATGAAATTGACAATGAAGCTGACAAGCTTCAAGTTCGCCATGAACCGAAGTTCCCCACAGCTTTACTATGAAGAGCATTTTTATTTGGCTAAATTCAGTAAAATTCTCCCCGTTTACACTCAATAGCACAATTGGTCTCCGTAGTTAAAATTCTTGTTTATGGATCGTTTATGTTCGGCAATAATTTATACCCAATAGACGTATTCGTATGTTTTATTGTGTTTTTAAACTCCGGGGTGGGGAAATCTCGGTTTGTTTACATTATGAATGTTCTGATTCCGACAACGGAATCAGAACCAGCATCTGGATTATGACGAAATAACTATTACAGTCTGTTGTAACCAGTACTAGTAATCTGAATATGGATTCTCTCACGAAAATAACGACTCTGTGGTCAGGGGTGTGGCCAGAGGGTATCCGTTGGGGTGGGATGTACACATTGAAATTTCCAACTGCACACCCCTTGAACCAGAACAATCCATTTGCACCCATTCCATTTGCATAAGCACCTCCTTGGGTTGTAACGTTCCTACTGGTACCCAATCTTTCCAACTGTTGAAAATTACAACCTGTCACCATAAGGATGGAAAATTTCCAACAAAATTTTCAGACTGAAATGTTTACGAAAAATAGAACAATATGCTACTGTTGATCCATAAACATCAAATGCACAACTAATTACTGTTTGTGATATCAAGCAATGGAAACAATATCGATTTACCTGTCGTGTAAAATTTCCGACTAATTTCCAAGCATGAAATTTCCAACTGTTGAACATTTTTACTCACTCCAAACCACCCGATCGCCAGGTCACAGTCTTTGGCATTTTATATTGTGCAGCAACAATTCAGAAGGTCATAGATTAATAACTATATTCAAAACTCTACTCAAGTTCTTGACTCTAGTTACAACAACAAACACAATCTAATTTAAAATATCATTAGTTTCAACGTCAACAAACAATATAATTTAATACCACTAGTTACAACTACACCATACAACATATAATTTAATACCGATAGTTACAACTACACCATACACAATGTAATTTAATATCACTGTTTACAACACTACAACATACACAACATAGTTTAATATCACAAGTTATTACTGCAATATACAACATATATAGATAATTATTTCATGAGTGGTCACGAGTTGAAAATTTGATATTTCCACTGCTAGTCACGAATGCAATAATGTGGGATTCAGTCAAAACACCATATGTGTTATATTTATTATATGCTTTAACCATGTCGATAATTATTTTCAATGTATTAATATTCCTTAATTATGCCAAACAATTTTTCACAAAGCGTACACAAAATATCAGTTGAAAATTGATTCAACCAACAAACACTTTCAAATGGCGAGAAATTAGTCGTCCGCTAAAGAAAATAGTTCTCGCAAATTATCACTAAAAGTGACAAATAATTATGGATAGATAACAATTTAATATCGCACATAACAATAAGATGACATTATAATTACGAAATAATAACATTGTTGCAAGCGGGGAGTGCACAATGACTTGGGTGTTCGTGCAGGTAGTCCCGTCGCGCATTGATAATATTTGATATTCGTTCACTATTATTCGGTGATTTTACCGAAAGTAAGCGACAGTGAAGGTATCTTTTCTTAATAGCAAAATTATATCTTTACTGTCGGTCTAGACACTAAATACGATATTTACGTGGCCGCAGTTTCCCACTATTTAATGGAGAAGCATATACTAAAATTTAATATCACTAATTACAACCACAATATACAAAATATAATGTAATATTACTAGTTATAACCACAATATACAAAATATAATTTACTATCACTAATTAGAACCATAATATACAAAATGTAATGTAGTATATCTAGTTATAACTACAACATTCAAAATATAATTTAATATCACTAGTTAAAACAACAACATACACAATATAATTTAATATCACTAGTTAAAACAACAACATACACAATATAATTTAATATCACTAGTTAAAACAACAACATACGCAATATAATTTAATATTACTAGTTAAAACAACAACATACACAATATAATTTAATATCACTAGTTAAAACAACAACATACACAATATAATTTAATATCACTAGTTAAAACAACAACATACACAATATAATTTAATATCACTAGTTAAAACAACAACATACACAATATAATTTAATATCACTAGTTAAAACAACAACATACGCAATATAATTTAATATTACTAGTTAAAACAACAACATACACAATATAATTTAATATCACTAGTTAAAACAACAACATACACAATATAATTTAATATCACTAGTTAAAACAACAACATACACAATATAATTTAATATCACTAGTTAAAACAACAACATACACAATATAATTTAATATTACTAGTTAAAACAACAACATACACAATATAATTTAATATTACTAGTTAAAACAACAACATACACAATATAATTTAATATTACTAGTTAAAACAACAACATACGCAATATAATTTAATATTACTAGTTAAAACAACAACATACACAATATAATTTAATATCACTAGTTAAAACAACAACATACACAATATAATTTAATATTACTAGTTAAAACAACAACATACACAATATAATTTAATATCACTAGTTAAAACAACAACATACAAAATATAATTTAATATCACTAGTTAAAACAACAACATACAAATATAATTTAATATCACTAGTTAAAACAACAACATACAAAATATAATTTAATACCACTAGTTACAACCACAATATACAAATATAATTTACTATCACTAATTACAACCACAATATACAAAATGTAATGTAGTATATCTAGTTAAAACAACAACATACAAATATAATATAATATCACTAGTTAAAACAACAACATACAAAATATAATTTAATATCACTAGTTAAAACAACAACATACAAAATATAATTTAATATCACTAGTTAAAACAACAACATACGCAATATAATTTAATATCACTAGTTAAAACAACAACATACGCAATATAATTTAATATCACTAGTTAAAACAACAACATTACAAATATAATTTAATATCACTAGTTAAAACAACAACATACGCAATATAATTTAATATCACTAGTTACAACCACAATATAGAAAATATAATTTAATATTACTAGTTAAAACAACAACATACAAATACAATTTAATATCACTAGTTAAAACAACAACATACAAATATAATTTAATATCACTAGTTAAAACAACAACATACAAATATAATTTAATATCACTAGTTAAAACAACAACATACAAATATAATTTAATATCACTAGTTAAAACAACAACATACAAATATAATTTAATATCACTAGTTACAACCACAATATAGAAAATATAATTTAATATCACTAGTTAAAACAACAACATACGCAATATAATTTAATATCACTAGTTAAAACAACAACATACAAAATATAATTTAATATCACTAGTTAAAACAACAACATACAAAATATAATTTAACATCACTAGTTACAACCACAATATAGAAAATATAATTCAATATCACTAGTTAAAACAACAACATACGCAATATAATTTAATATCACTAGTTAAAACAACAACATACAAAATATAATTTAATATCACTAGTTAAAACAACAACATACAAAATATAATTTAACATCACTAGTTAAAACAACAACATACAAATATAATTTAATATCACTAGTTAAAACAACAACATACAAAATATAATTTAATATCACTAGTTACAACCACAATATACAAAATATAATTTAATATTACTAGTTATAACTACAACATACGCAATATAATTTAATATCACTAGTTAAAACAACAACATACAAAATATAATTTAACATCACTAGTTAAAACAACAACATACAAAATATAATTTAACATCACTAGTTACAGCCACAATATAGAAAATATAATTTAACATCTCTAGTTACAACCACAATATAGAAAATATAATTTAATATCACTAGTTAAAACAACAACATACGCAATATAATTTAATATCACTAGTTAAAACAACAACATACAAAATATAATTTAACATCACTAGTTACAACCACAATATAGAAAATATAATTTAATATCACCAGTTAAAACAACAACATACGCAATATAATTTAATATCACTAGTTAAAACTACAACATACACAATATAATTTAATATCACTAGTTAAAACAACAACATACAAAATATAATTTAACATCACTAGTTACAACCACAATATACAAAATATAATTTAATATCACTAGTTAAAACAACAACATACAAATATAATTTAACATCACTAGTTAAAACAACAACATACAAAATATAATTTAATATCACTAGTTAAAACAACAACATACAAATATAATTTAATATCACTAGTTAAAACAACAACATACAAAATATAATTTAATATCACTAGTTAAAACAACAACATACAAATATAATTTAATTTCACTTGTTAAAACAACAACATACAAATATAATTTAATATCACTAGTTAAAACAACAACATACAAATATAAATTAATATCACTAGTTAAAACAACAACATATAAATATAATTTAATATCACTAGTTAAAACAACAACAACATACAAATATAATTTAATATCACTAGTTACAACCACAATATACAAAATATAATTTAATATTACTAGTTATAACTACAACATTCAAAATATAATTGAATATCACTAGTTAAAACAACACACACTATAATATAATATCAATAGTTACACCCACAACATGAACATTCTAATTTGTCATAAGTTCAATTGGTGTCACTGAGAATATGTTGAAAGCCAACATGACATAAATTAGACTTACAAACACACAAAAGAAACTTCTTTATTTTTTAGATCTTCACAAAAATGTTTTTTGTCGTAACTTCTGTAACAGTTTTCAACAATCCTTAAAGAAAGTGGATATATACCTTACCACGCTTACAATAACAACAACATAATTACGTTTTATAAAACTCTATTTCCAGACTATAAAGAGGTTTTGTGTGAATAACACTTAATATTGCGTACATTATTTGTCTATAAAAACTTAAAAGGCACAATAAATTAAACATACACAATCTAATTTAACATCAAATTCTTAATATTCGCGTCTGTACACCTCTTATATACCATAAATACTGGAAATAATGCACGTATGCTGTCCTATGGTGTAACTCTTATACAAACAGGTCAGACACACCCTGAATCAACTATTATGGTTATATATTCACCCTAAAATTATGAGTACCAAAACAATTTTGACCACGTTTCTTGCCATATCTATATATTCAACAATATTAGGTAAATATGGATATTTTCCTTTTGCCAATTCGCATACTAACTGGGTACCATGTTTGTTTATGTGACGAACTAACATGTCTAGATCCATGCGAATGGTTAACCATGAGGCCCGTGATAAGGAAATCAACTAACATTCAATTGGTCTAAATATTGTTATCAATAAGCGATTGATTCCTCATGTTTAATGTCATTTAGAACGGAATCCATATTTCATTATTAACCTAAATAAGCCAGCGCAAAATGTTGCAAAATTAATGTTATCGGGTGACTGGAACTTTTCTGTACGAGTGAAAATTGGCTGTGTACTGGAATGCGCGATCCCGCAGTTAAATTTAACTATAATAGTTGAATTCAGGATGTGCCCGACCTGATTATGGGAGAATGAGCGTACCTACCTGGTGTTGGAGTGGGGAATTTTGGTGGAATGTGAAGGTAATCAACGCTGATGTATCCGACCTTGATGAATATATCAAACAGTTTATTCATAGCTTTCTCGGGGGCAATCATGTAACACATACTTATTATATGGCCGAACTCATATATTTCCACAAAAAACCCTGAGAAATGGTGGATTCAACAATGACTGAGCAGACGACAGTCTGTAGTGCATGCTTCCATCTCTGTGAGGCTCCATGTGGGTTAATTTTAATTTTTTATGAAAGTTGGAAGAATAGTAAAATAATTTATTAAAATTGTAAAAAATTGTAAAAAATAATAACAAATGATGAAAAATTGTTAGGCCAATGCATTCTCTTATATATGCGAGGCGACCTATGGTCGACTCGCATATATAAGAGAATGCATTGGCACAGGGTATTCAGTGGTTCAAATGTAATAGTAAAATTTAACTATATTAGTTGAATTCAGGATGTGCCTGATCTGATAAATGCTCTGTCAAAATTTAAGACGTAAATGACCCCATTAAACATGTCTCTAAATGGCGGTTTTGGTGTCATTTTGTGCGGATGAAACTTTAGAAAAACATATCCAAAATCGGCTAAAATCCTCTTTGGGGATCATGCAATCATGTAACACATACTTATTATATGGCTGAACTCATATATAAACAGGCCAGGCACATCCGGAATTCAACTATTATAGTTATATTCAACAATAATAGGTAAATATAGATATTGTCGTTTTGCTAAATGGCATAAGCCAACATCATATTTCACACAAAAATATTCAAAAACAGTGTCATACTAAATGGGTACCATGTTTGTTTGTGTCACGAAATAACATGTCTCGATCCGTGCGAATGATCACTCATAAGGCACGTGATGAGAAATCAACTAACATTCAATTGGTCTAAATATTATTATCAAGAAGCGATTGAGTACTCCCATGAATAATATCGTTAAGAAAAGCATGCCTGTGTCATTATTAACTAAAATAACGTTTTTATGTACGTTGCAAAATGAATTTAATCGGGAGACTGAGAATTTGCTGTAATGTTGCTCCGAGTGCAATCTGGCTGTGCGATGTAATGTGTGATCCCATAGTTTCCACACAAAAAAACCCAGAGAAATGGTGGATTCAACATTGACTGAGCAGACGACAGTCTGTAGTGCATGCTTCGATCTCTGTGAGGCTCCATGTGGGTTAATTTTAATTTTTTATGAAAGTTGGAAGAATAGTAAAAAAAATTATTAAAATTGTACAAAATTGTAAAAAATAATAACAAATGATGAAAAATTGTTAGGCCAATGCATTCTCTTATATATGCGAGGCGACCTATGGTCGACTCGCATATATAAGAGAATGCATTGGCACAGGGTCTTCAGTGGTTAAAATGTAATAGTTAAATATAACTATATTAGTTGAATTCAGGATGTGCCTGATCTGATAAATGCTTGGTCAAAATTTAAGACGTAAATGACCCCATTAAACATGTCTCTAAATGGCGGTTTTGGTGTCATTTTGTGCGGATGAAACTTTAGAAAAACATATCCAAAATCGGTTAAAATCTTCTTTGGGAAAAATTCAGCATGGCGTCCAACAGACTGTATATTTTGTAATGTAGACTAAATCAACCAATATTCAAAGAACACATACCGATAGCCCATATTTCAACAATAAACCTTAAATGGCCATCAAAATGGCCGAAATCGATTGAAATTAACATTTGTGTTGATGTTCGATATTGTTATAGAATACTATTTACATTTATCCACCGCTCACTACGTCTATTGACTACATAAAGCCTGCCTAATAAACGTTACGTGTATTACGCCAATGTAGCTTTATTAGGTCAACGTAGCTTTATTAGGTTAGTACTACTTTTATGACGTAATTTTATATGCAAATTGCGCAGGTAACTAGGGATGTCAACCGGCCTTAATGACGTCATTGTGATTTCAGAACGTTTTTATCGTGTATAATTCACTAAAATAATTCGTAAAATGATATATGTTTTAGCTCTAAAACATCTATAAATCATCAGAACAAGGTCTGCTTATAATAAATGTAAAAATGCCAACGAACTATTTCGATCTAAGCTGCACTCCGGTTTTCCCACGTTATGAATGCTAATTGGTTTGCTTGACCTAATAAATGTAATGGCGTCATCGAAGTAACGAATGTACAACTGAGGAAAATGACAGATTTACCTCACAAAAGGCAAGTTTTGTGCGATTGATAAATAAAATATGTAGCTAATGTCGTCACTTAAACTGTTTATGTCCGCTCGGGGGATTTGGCATCTATTGGATTCGGCAGAGCCACGCCCAATAGATGCTCAAATCCCCCTCACGACATAAACATTTTAAGCGACGACACTAGCTACATATTCTATATATATATAGTAACATTGTAAGTGATAGACGAGGAAATGTGGCCGATATGGACACTGTGCATTGTCTTCTACCAGATCAAACCGACCACAGCGAAATAAAAAGATATACGAGCACTGTGTCCTGATGAGAACATGGCACGAATATGAATTCCATGTATTAAATCATTAAATGGCACTGCTTCACCAAATCGCAGATGTATTGAAAGCCGAAATCACAATTTAAAACACATATATAGGGAGTTTGTTCCATTTTGTATTTCCGATATCAGCAAATCCTTGAGATGTGCGAATAAGCTTATATATATAGTTCGTCTTATTTATCATATTTCTGCCATTATAAATGTCATCAGATTTTGAAAGCCATTTTGACAGCCATTTCTGGGCCTGGGTTGCTATTGTTTGGTTTTCCCCCACTTCTCATATTACATACAGTCGAACATAATATCGCCATGTCCATGTACAGATGTTCATGCTATGCTCGTATTTAAGACAACATGCGTATCCAGAACCATGCTGGACACCATGTTGAATTATAAAAGTTTCCCCAAAGCGGATTTCAACCGTTCTGTTAGTATATAGTAATATTAAAAATAATATGCTGCTTTTGTTTCGTTCAATGTGTGCATGCGCATATGTGGGGTGGGGTGTAGAAATATAGTTTTTGTGAAATAAAGTGTTCCGTCGCGCATCCGGTGACAAACAAGAGTAGCATGACCATTCCATTTCAAAATATGATTTTTACGCGTGCTGAATATATATATAGCATTATATATAGTAACATTGCAAGTGACAGACGATGAACTGTGGCCGATATGGTCACTGTGCATTGTCTACTACCAGATAAAACAGTCCATATCGAAATGAAAAGATATATGAACACCGTGTCCTGGTGAGAACCTGCCATATTGAAATAAATGAAATTTAGTAGTATTTAAAATACGAATATGAAATCCATCTATTAAATCATTAAATGGCCCTGCTTCACAAAATGGAAGATGTCTTCAAAGCAGAAATCACAATTTAAAACACATATATAGGGCGTTTGTTCCACTGTGTATTTCCGACATCAGCAAATCATTGAGATGGGTATGTGCGAATAAGCTTATCTATATATATAGTTCATCTTAATTACCATAGTTCTGCCATTATAAAATTTCATCAGATTTTGAAAGCCATTTTGACAGCCATTTCTGGGCCTGGGTTGTTGTTGTTGGTTTTCACCCAGTCTAGTTTTTCCCATTTCTCATATTACATACAATCGTACATAATATCGCCATGTCCATGTATAGATGTTCATGCTATGCTCGTATTTAAGACAACATGCGTATCCAGAACCATGCTGGACACCATGTTGAATTATAAAAGCTTCCCAAAGCGGATTTTAGTAGATTTTGGGTATGTTGAACTTGTTCCGTTGATACCAACTGAAACTCGCACTGGAACCAATTTGTTCAAGGTTGATCATTCATTTTGACTTCAACGACCAGACTTTTGTGCCCAGTGATGTTTATGTAGTTCACTAAACCCACAACAATGCACGGGTACTATACGTGCAGTCAACTCAATTAAGCCATGCTCGATCAAAGGTGATATGTCCTATTTGACCCAATACAACCACCATGCATGATGTATGTTGTCTAACACACAGTATAATCACTAGCATGCATGTACTTTGTCTAACACACAGTATAATCACCACTCATGCATGTACGTTGTCTAACACACAATATAACCACCATACATGCATGTACGTTGTCTAACACACAGTACAACCACCATGCATGCATGTACGCTATCTGACACACACTATAAACACCATGCATGCATGTACGCTGTCTAACATAGGATATAACCATCACGCATGCATGTACGTTGTCTAACACACAATATAACCACCATGCATGCATATGCGTTGTCTAACACACAATGTAACCACCATACATGCATGTACGTTATCTAACACACAATATAACCACCATGCATGCATGTACGTTGTCTAACACACAATATAACCACCATGCATGCACGTTCGTTGTCTAACACACAATGTAACCACCATACATGCATGTACGCTGTCTAACATAGGATATAACCATCACGCATGCATGTACGTTGTCTAACACACAATATAACCACCATGCATGCATATGCGTTGTCTAACACACAATGTAACAACCATACATGCATGTACGTTATCTAACACACAATATAACCACCATGCATGTACGTTGTCTAAAACACAATATAACCACCATGCATGCATGCACGTTCGTTGTCTAACACACAATATAACCACCATACATGCATGTACGCTGTCTAACATAGGATATAACCACCACGCATGCATGTACGTTGTCTAACACACAATATAACCACCATGCATGCATGCACGTTCGTTGTCTAGCACACAATATAACCACAATGCATGCATGTACGTTATCTAACACACAATATAACCACCATGCATGTACGTTGTCTAAATCACAATATAACCACCATGCATGCATGCACGTTCGTTGTCTAACACACAATATAACCACCATGCATGCATGCACGTTCGTTGTCTAACACACAATATAACCACCATGCATGCATGCACGTTCGTTGTCTAACACACAATATAACCACCATGCATGCATGCACGTTCGTTGTCTAACACACAATATAACCACCATGCATGCATGCACGTTCGTTGTCTAACACACAATATAACCACCATGCATGCATGTACGCTGTCTGACACACAATATAACCACCATGCATGCATGTACGCTGTCTAACATAGGATATAACCACCATGCATGCATGTACGCTGTCTGACACAGACTATAATGAGATCGATCACATGAGCCAATTAATTTGAAGTCTTGATGGCTATATATCGACTTTATATCGACTTTCAAAAGAGGAAGTTTTGACACGTTTTGAATTTGTCAGCCTAGCAAAAATCCAACGATCGCCTCTTATAAAGAGTGCCCATAATCCCGCGATAAATAATAACGAACGATCTCAATTATTTTGCGTTTATGATTGTTGTCGACGTATTAGTTTATATTGATGATTGTACATTGTGCTTATTTTGTGTCTTTTGCATCTTTCAATATTGTCTGGAGACTGACGAACGCTTATTCTCTCTATTGCAGCCAAGTGCGGATCTGCAGCTCTGCTACCACATGTCGCCGTTCTCGTGGGGTGTATTCTGATGTACTTCACCCAGAGACAGGGATAAAACACACTTACAAAGCAACTGATCTAGACTTATGCATATATAGCCAATGTGACGTCGAAGCCACCATCACATGTTGTGTACGCCGTTTGAACTTGTGACGTCGAAGCCACCATTACATGTGGTGAACGCCGTTTGAACTTGTTACTCTTAGAGAGAGAAAACAATATCTATTGAAACAAATCATCATCGGAATTTTGGTCCCAATTAGATATTATATGATTATTTATCACATGATCCTACCATTATTCCATTCAATAAACCCATTCTATAAATTGTGATATTAAACGTTCGTTTAATAACAGGAAATAGTGCTAGGTGACCTTTGACTCCCGGTTTTTCGTCTGTTTACATTCCGTACGCTACGTCTCAAAATACTATGACTTCCAATATTTTTCCAATAAACTATAATGAATGGAGAGTTTGAAAAGTTATGTCATTAAATACACGCCATTAAATACCCCCAAAAGAGTCTTTATTTATCTGGGACTATTTCTTTACGCGGGCATACAGCGCATAGTTACGCGAAACATCATCGCATGCCTTATAGAAGCCGACGTTAGTTTCGAGTCCTATTTGTTGATTTAAGTATGTTTTGTCGAGGTTTTGGATCATGTAGTAAATAGAATCTACAACTCGTCCCCAGTCTATAGCGGAATTTACAAAACTCGTCCAATAAATTAAGTCTGGACCTCGCCAAAGGCTCGGTCCAGACCTAATTTAATGGACTTGTTTTGTAAATTCCACTATAAACTGGGAACTCGTTGTAGATCCTCTATATATACAGATTACTACATTGCATTATTACACATTACTATATTACTTGATTACAAATTTAAAAATTCAATTTCAAATTCTTAATCTGATCTCAGGATCTTTCTGGATATTTAATTCAGTCTCGAAGATCTGACATACATCTCCTCTCTATCGGACTGTCATCTACAAGCTCCATTATTATGTAAAAGCATCAGTGTTTCTACGATTCGGAGATCTGACATACATCTCCTCTCTGCCAGACTGTCGGAGCGTACCTACCTGATCATGGGCGAATGAGCGCACCTACCTGGCGTTGGGGTGGGGAATTTTGATGGAATGTGAAGGTCGTCAACGCTGATGTATCCGACCTTGAAGAATATATCAAACAGTTTATTCATAGCTTTCTCGGGGGCAATCATGTAACACATACTTATTATATGGCTGAACTCATATCAGGTCAGGTACATCCGGAATTCAACTATTATAGTTATATTCAACAATAATAGGTAAATATAGATATTGTCGTTTTGCTAAATGACATAAGCCAACATCATATTTCACACAATAATATTAAAAAACAGTGTCATACTAAATGGATATTTAATTCAGTCTCGAAGATCTGACATACATCTCCTCTCTGCCAGACTGTCGGAGATCTGACATGCATCTCCTCTCTATCGGAATGTCGGAGATCTGACATGCATCTCCTCTCTATCGGACTGTCGGAGATCTGACATGCATCTCCTCTCTTCCGGACTGTCGGAGATCTGACATACATCTCCTCTCTTCCGGACTGTCGGAGATCTGACATACATCTCCTCTCTAGTAGTCTCTACCGGACTGTCGGAGATCTGACATACATCTCCTCTCTGCCAGACTGTCGGAGATCTGACATACATCTCCTCTCTTCCGGACTGTCGGAGATCTGACATACATCTCCTCTCTATCGGACTGTCGGAGATCTGACATACATCTCCTCTCTATCGGACTGTCGGAGATCTGACATGCATCTCCTCTCTACCGGACTGTCAGAGATCTGACATACATCTCCTCTCTATCGGACTGTCGGAGATCTGACATACATCTCCTCTCTTCCGGACTGTCGGAGATCTGACATACATCTCCTCTCTAGTAGTCTCTACCGGACTGTCGGAGATCTGACATACATCTCCTCTCTTCCGGACTGTCGGAGATCTGACACACATCTCCTCTCTAGTAGTCTCTATCGGACTGTCGGAGATCTGACATACATCTCCTCTCTATCGGACTGTCGGAGATCTGACATACATCTCCTCTCTATCGGACTGTCGGAGATCTGACATACATCTCCTCTCTATCGGACTGTCGGATATCTGACATACATCTCCTCTCTGTCAGACTGTCGGAGATATGACATACATCTCCTCTCTACCGGACTGTCGGAGATCTGACATACATCTCCTCTCTAGTAGTCTCTACCGGACTGTCGGAGATCTGACATACATCTCCTCTCTTCCGGACTGTCGGGGATCTGACATACATCTCCTCTCTAGTAGTCTCTACCGGACTGTCGGAGATCTGACATACATCTCCTCTCTAGTAGTCTCTACCGGACTGTCGGAGATCTGACATACATCTCCTCTCTTCCGGACTGTCGGAGATCTGACATACATCTCCCCTCTAGTAGTCTCTACCGGACTGTCGGAGATCTGACATACATCTCCTCTCTTCCGGACTGTCGGAGATCTGACATACATCTCCTCTCTAGTAGTCTCTACCGGACTGTCGGAGATCTGACATACATCTCCTCTCTTCCGGACTGTCGGAGATCTGACATACATCTCCTCTTTATCGGACTGTCGGAGATCTGACATACATCTCCTCTCTATCGGACTGTCGGAGATCTGACATACATCTCCTCTCTATCGGACTGTCGGAGATCTGACATACATCTCCTCTCTATCGGACTGTCGGAGATCTGACATACATCTCCTCTCTACCGGACTGTCGGAGATCTGACATACATCTCCTCTCTAGTAGTCTCTACCGGACTGTCGGAGATCTGACATACATCTCCTCTCTATCGGACTGTCGGAGATCTGACATACATCTCCTCTCTTCCGGACTGTCGGAGATCTGACATACATCTCCTCTCTAGTAGTCTCTACCGGACTGTCGGAGATCTGACATACATCTCCTCTCTGCCAGACTGTCGGAGATCTGACATACATCTCCTCTCTATCGGACTGTCGGAGATCTGACATACATCTCCTCTCTATCGGACTGTCGGAGATCTGACATACATATCCTCTCTATCGGACTGTCGGAGATCTGACATACATCTCCTCTCTACCGGACTGTCGGAGATCTGACATACATCTCCTCTCTATCGGACTGTCGGAGATCTGACATACATCTCCTCTCTATCGGACTGTCGGAGATCTGACATACATCTCCTCTCTTCCGGACTGTCGGAGATCTGACATACATCTCCTCTCTAGTAGTCTCTACCGGACTGTCGGAGATCTGACATACATCTCCTCTCTACCGGACTGTCGGAGATCTGACATACATCTCCTCTCTATCGGACTGTCTGACATACATCTCCTCTCTATCGGACTGTCTGACATACATATCCTCTCTATCGGACTGTCGGAGATCTGACATACATCTCCTCTCTACCGGACTGTCGGAGATCTGACATACATCTCCTCTCTATCGGACTGTCGGAGATCTGACATACATCTCCTCTCTATCGGACTGTCGGAGATCTGACATACATCTCCTCTCTTCCGGACTGTCGGAGATCTGACATACATCTCCTCTCTAGTAGTCTCTACCGGACTGTCGGAGATCTGACATACATCTCTTCTCCACCAGACTGTCGGAGATCTGACATACATCTCCTCTCTATCGGACTGTCGGATATCTGACATACATCTCCTCTCTGCCAGACTGTCGGAGATCTGACATACATCTCCTCTCTACCGGACTGTCGTCTAAAGCTTCATTAAAATGACTCACGTATGCTGTTTTGCTTCACACAGAGAAATGGACACACTAAAAACAACTGAACTAAACACGAATGTTGGTGTGTCATTCGAAGTTCTGACACTTGAAGTTAACAATTGTGCAATTATTACATCATTTGTATCAAGAATCGTATAACTCATTGTAAATGGGGAAATTAATCAGAATTTTAGTTTATAATGTTCTATGAATTATCTATACTAATAAAACTCAATTTTGTTCATATGTTTGTTTTATTCTTTGTTTGTCCGCTTATAGGCGACCATACGGCTGGACAATCGGAGCTGAACATTTGCATATAGGGATAATTTGACCCGGGGGCGTTCTTAGATAGGTTCCGCTTACCCCATATGTCTTAAAAGGGCACTAATAACTATTATATATGTTATTATTATTATATATATATATATCTTAGCTTCGACCAAACGGTTGGACCATCGGCGCTGAACATTTGAACATATGGGTAATTTGACAATGTGAATCTTATTAGACGTCAGATGTCTTAAAAGTGCACTACTAATTAATTTAACTACATAATTAACTATATACCCAAAATCGTTGCAATCTGGTCGATGAAGATTGAAACACTGGGATAAATAGACCCGTACAGTGGAATGAGATAAGATACCGTTGACCTCAGGCGACTTAATGGGAAAATATGAACAATAAAGAGCGTTTCTTATAAGCTAAGAAGACATGTGGGAACATTGGCACAGATGGGTCACCTGACTAGGGGATTGTTATGGGGTATGAGCATTTGGCCTCAGATGACTTAATGGGGGACTAATAAACTATATGACCAATAAAGAGCGTTTATTATTAGCACAGCCGCTATGTGGGAAAATTGGTGCACAGATCCCGGAGAATGTCACGGGATAGGTGATGTTGATCTAATTGACTTAAAGAGGCACTAATAATTAGCAATAAAGATAGCTTATTATCAATTTAAAAGATAAATGTAACTTTATCTGGAGAGTCATGCAAAAGGTGCTGTTTACCCCAGATGACTAATAATTATTTTAATTGATCTGAATGGCCACTAATAAATTGCGCATTCTTCAACCGAGCGACGACGGATACCCCTGATAGTATACTATACGTACCATGTTAAATTTCGGGTACCCCTGATAGTATACTATACGTACCATGTTAAATCTCGGGTACCCCTGATAGTATACTATACGTACCATGTTAAATCTCGGGTACCCCTGATAGTATACTATACGTACCATGTTAAATCTCGGGTACCCCTGGTAGTATACTATACGTACCATGTTAAATCTCGGGTACCCCTGATAGTATACTATACGTACCATGTTAAATCTCGGGTACCCCTGATAGTATACTATACGTACCATGTTAAATCTCGGGTACCCCTGATAGTATACTATACGTACCATGTTAAATCTCGGATTACGACGGGTACCCTGATAGTATACTATATGTACCATGTTAAATCTCGGATTACGGCGGGTACCCTGATAGTATACTATACGTACCATGTTAAATCTCGGATTACGACGGGTAACCTGATAGTATACTATACGTACCATGTTAAATCTCGGATTACGACGGGTACCCTGATAGTATACTATACGTACCATGTTAAATCTCGGATTACGACGGGTACCCTGATAGTATACTATATGTACCATGTTAAATCTCGGATTACGGCGGGTACCCTGATAGTATACTATACGTACCATGTTAAATCTCGGATTACGACGGGTAACCTGATAGTATACTATACGTACCATGTTAAATCTCGGATTACGACGGGTACCCTGATAGTATACTATACGTACCATGTTAAATCTCGGATTACGACGGGTACCCTGATAGTATACTATACGTGCCATGTTAAATCTCGGATTATGACGGGTACCCTGATAGTATACTATACGTACCATGTTAAATCTCGGGTTACGACGGGTACCCTGATAGTATACTATGCGTACCATGTTACATCTCGGGTTGCGACGGGTACCCTGATAGTATACTATACGTACTATGTTAAATCTCGGATTTAGACGGGTACCCTGATAGTATACTATACGTACCATGTTAAATCTCGGATTACGACGGGTACCCTGATAGTATACTATACGTACCATGTTAAATCTCGGATTACGACGGGTACCCTGATAGTATACTATACGTACCATGTTAAATCTCGGTTTATGACGGGTACCCTGATAGTATACTATACGTACCATGTTAAATCTCGGATTATTTCTCTTCTCGGACCACTATTTTAGCTTGGCAAACTCCAAACCATGCATTAAAATATCTATATATTATGCCTCACGTGACTTTCTTGTGTTTTGATTGGTTGCACACTCGATGGGGAATAGTCCACTCGCCTGCGGTTCGTGGACTATTCTTCCACTCAGACCACTATTTTGACATAGTCAACCCCAAGCTATGCGTTATCTATATAACATATTTTATCTCACGTGACTATCTAATACACAACCAGGTTAACGGGTTCCGACACTCACACAGGGGTGAAAGGCGGGCGTTGCACCATCAAAAGTTGAGGAGCCCCGACCGAACTTAAGTCAACTGGGTGGCATTTCACCCTCTTCCTAGTGTTGAGCCCGTAGTATCAGCCCGGTATACAACATGCAGTCTCATGTATATTACTATGCAATGCATATATACTCTCTCGCATATTGAAGCAATAAATAAATCTAGGAATCAATGCAAACCCACATAAGACCCTATATTACAACAATTCATCACCCCAAGATAATATATATAACGACACACACAAACCTCATAAAAGAAAACAAGGTAAGTCTTCATAGCCGGTCCAGGTTCGGATTGGGGGGCCTTTATTCTTGCTGCAGTAGGCACACACATAATGTACATAGTCAGATAGTAATCTACTAACAAACTCACAAACCCTACATATGCTCTTCAGCGGAATTACAGCATACAAAAGTGGGTTGTAGGAGAGGACTGACAGCCGGCCCTTTCAAATCTTCCCAGTATCATCCCAAACTGACTATCTAACCATGGTTCGCACTACCACTTGCCAAATTTGCCAATGGCAAACATAATTCACATTTGGCAAACAATATTTTCATTTGGCAAAAGTTATGGCAAGTCACTTTTGAATTCCTCAAGTAAGTTGAAAAATATTGGTCAATCAAAACCTTTTATTTCAAGAAACTCTTACACCATAATTATATTAGTGGTGTTTTATAAGGTGTTTAGGAACTGTTAACACCTCTATCAAGATGCAGTTAATCTCATAGCATTTGGACCGATGGTTGGACGGATTACTAGTATGTAGGGTGGTATTGGTGTTTACATAGCTAATCATACATGCAGTGATGTGCCTTCTGAAGAAGCGGGGTCGTCCCGTTTTGCAGACACCTATTGTTTTCGGAAGGTTAGGGTAAAGGTGTGAATAATTCTCGTAATGACTACTTAGGCCTTTCCTAGTTGGTTTGATTGGATTCGGTTTTTTTCTGCCCTTTTTATTATGAGAAAGAACCGAGGTTTGGGTTGAATTTATGACTGTTTATTAGTTATGGTCGCACTTTGAGTTAATCCACTGCCGCATGTCTGCAAAGTGAGACTAACCCGATGAAGCAACCCTTCCACCAGTGTATTGTTCGGTGATTGGCGTAATGTTGTATGATATGACCACAATAGAGATGAGAGTATAATGAATTATTAACTAACTGCTTTTATATCGATATCAAAAGTCGTTCAAACATTGAGTGTCGAAAATGATACGATCAGGGATATGATTTTGCAAATGCTAAAATAATTTGGCAAAAAATATTTTCATTTGGCAAATTATTTGGCAAAAGTAAATTTCGGTCCAGCGCAGACTCCCTGGCCCACGCTTGTGATTGGAAACATGCTTCATTCGGTCTTTTGCATACGCTCCAAATTACTTTCTAAAATATTAATCACGCCCAACATCAGGTTACAATTTTAGTACTTCCATTTGTTAACCCTTTACCCAACAGAACGGCCCTGTGCCAATGCATTCTCTTATATATGCGAGTCGACCATAGGTCGCCTCGCATATATCAGAGAATGCATTGGCTTAACACATATTAAAAATGATAAAATTGTCAAAGAATGTAGAAGAATATTATAAAAATTATTAAAAAAATGTAAGAAAAAATTATAAAATTGTTAAAGAATGTAAGAAAAAATGGTAAAAAGTGTTAAGGCCAATGCATTCTCTTATATATGCGAGGCGACCTATGGTCGACTCGCATATATAAGAGAATGCATTGGCACAGGGCATAACTGTAACCATCACAATGTGGTCAATGAACCGGTTCCAATGATATCCATATTTGTATGGTTCTATTGAGACAGACCGAAGATATTTTAGGCTGTTGAAGCTTTATTTGGGCGTTTTTGGCCGTTTTGTTGGGTAAAGGGTTAACTGGGATGACAGTGTCTTTGCTGTGATTTATAACTATATTTTACTATTTAGACCTCTTGCAAAACACTCCATCTTAGTTGTCACATGGCATAGACGGCCTATATGTGAGCAGCATTTCTAATTTTATGCTCCACCGCTAAGCTACCAATTTTCTTCTTTATATTTAGTTAACATACCATTATCAATAATAATTTCACAACAGCTTCTGAAATCGGTCGGGATAATACTGAATGACGTCGAAGTATACGATTGCCTTAATTTTCTATATAGCGGACTTCACGCTCAGATCCAGTGACGGGATTTTTTCGTCAAATTGAATTGACTTTATCATACAAATCAATACAAAATGCTATATTTAACTCTTTCAGTGCCAAATCCGATTTTTGGAGCTCTTTCCGTCAATGTATCACATTATTATAATCAATAAAAAAAAAAATAAAAAAAAAATAATCAATTAAAATAAATAAATCAATAAATTTGAAAAATGGTCAAAGAAATATGGGTTGATACAATAATCGGACTTGGCACTGAAAGGGTTAACGGAACGAGTGATATCTGATGTATTATAATCTCACATTTATGTTAATTACACACATGATATGCCGTCTAATTAGGAATAACTCACGTTTGATCTGTATTTGCTTACGCTCAGGAGAACCCTGATTGTTACGAAGTCGCGAGGTAAAATCAGTTTTATTTTTAAATTTTGTTAAAGATGTATAATCCGAATCAACGCTCCTAAATTACTATTTATTGGGCTCCTGGCTTCGGTACAAACTATTTGATTCGAGTCGATTTTTGAAAACTTTTATGTTTCGCCACCTGGAATATTTGGCGACCTGGCAAATATTCGACGAATTCCGACCGATATACTCTCGATAATAAATTGCGTTGAACAAAATGTTGATATATAAAAATAGACAGATTATTGATGCCCTCATATATATAAGTGAGGGATTTTAGCCATGGAAAATATACAAGAGAGTGCACAGGATTTGTAATGCTGCACCAGTGCAATTCCAGTCATGAAAGGGCTAGAATAAGTTCAAGCACTTTTCAAGAAGACCTTTCGTTTGACCACGTATTTCTGGGCCATATATTATTACACATCTCGAGAAATAACAAACTTCAAAAATCGATATCTGACCACTCTGAGCCATGATGGGTGGGTTCCTCAACTCGAATCAAATATATTTAACCCCGAAGCCAAAGAAATAGTAATTTAGGACCGTCTGATCGGATTGAGTACCTTTAAGGCTACATTTTTTCAGACAAATGAGTAAACCCCCTCCTAAAATATACCGACATAACAGACTTTACAAAGAATTACACCAACACCACTATAATGTAAACCCCCTCCTAAAATATACCGACATATCAGACTTTACAAAGAATTACACAAACACCACTATAATGTAAACTTCCTCATAAAATATACCGACATAACAGACTTTACAAAGAATTACCCCAATACCACTATAATGTATGAAGGTTTATTACTCTTATTTAAATTCGCGCATTACTAATTTTCGCTCAGTTTTTAATTTCCACACTTTAAATTCGCGCACCTATCTGTCTGAATTCAAAACTGACTGAAATATTGTTTGTAAAAGTCGTTGATCTGATGACAGTTTCAGTTCTTAGTTTCTGAAGATACAACTCGTCCCCAGTTTATACTTGTATAGTGGAATTTACAAAACGAGTCCAGTAAATTATGTCTGGACCGAGCCTTTGGCAAGTTTTGTAAATTCCACTATAAACTGGGGACGAGCTGTATATTTTATTTATTACATGAATCAAAACCTCGACAGAACATACTTAAATCAACAAATGGGACGCGAAACTAACATCGGCTTCTATAACGCATGCGATGACGTTTGCCCGCGTAAAGAAATAGTCCCAGATAAATAAAGACTCTTTGGCGTATTTAATGGCGTATATTTAATGACAAACTCTTCATTTATCATAGTTTGTTTGAAAACTATTGGAAGCCATAGTATTTTCAGACGTAGGGTACGGAATGTAAACAGGCGACAAACCGGAAGTCAAATGTCACCTGGCACTATTTCCTGTTATAAAACGAACGTTTGATATCACAATTTATAGAATGGTTTATTGAATGGGACAAGGGTAGGATCGTGTACTAAATGTGTCTATTAAATATGACAACAGCGGATTTACACCATGTAGACAACAACTGTACCATCATTTTGTTGCGATGATGGGTGTTTATATATGCTCCAAATAATTATTCTGATATTGAAATACATGGACATCAACGAACTGAACTCGGAAACAGAAAACCACAACCGAGAAAGCAACTGACTTCGGAAAAATCAACAATGGGCTGCGCATTATGATGACATAACTAACAGACTGAATATGACCACGGTGTCACTCCATAGTGGTTAATGAGTGGGCGTGCATTCATGTACATGCGATCGAGAATATGTGTATTTCTTACAAGTATTTCAACATCGTCGATGTTACCATGATGTGTACGTCGCTTGGCACTGAGTAATGGTTTCGATTTTAAATGTACATGTAGGTCTACATTGCACATGCGTAATTGTCTATTCCGTTTCCAACCTTTCGTAATGTGTACACCTCATCAACATAACCCGCGGTCTTATTTCGCTGTGGTTAATTAGTTTAAACTCAGGAGTCGTATTATTTTTCGCACCGATAGGTGTGCGAAAAATAGTACTGCGCGAATTTAGATACGAATAAGGTATATATACATATAGCTGCTTTCTAAAGTATAGCACAATATAAGCTCAAAATCACGAATCACACATGACCGAAGTCTCACTGCACATCCAATTATATACTGCATGTACTATTTAAATTTGTAATTATACCGTACACTCTGTAAATATGCATGTCATTTGATGATCAGAGAAATAAATTGAATTTAATTGAATTGAGTGATATGCGCGGTTAACACCTGGACCAGTGCGCCTATATATAACCAGAATTGGTTCCGGCACTGAACTATCTACAGATACATGTGACAACAATAAATGGATCATGGATGATACGCCGGCAGGCGCCACCATACTGGAACGATTGTCAATACAGGACACGTGATCCTTTCGCTGAAACTATTAATGTATAAAGAATAATTTGCAACATAATCTAAATGGCGTTCAGAAAAAAAAATATAATAAAAACAATTTCACAACATAAACTGATTGGCGTATAAAAATATAAGTTTACTATCGACAGTTGCGACAAAATAATAGTCAAATCGACATAATAATAGACAACTCGACAAAATAATCAAAACGATAACTGTTGATTAACAATAATATTTATACTCGACTATACCCATTTACGACATATCAGCATAACTTATACATAGCCCGTGCAATTATGTTTAAATTTACATGCATTATGGGGTCTATAGAAATGTCCAGGTATAATGCAATTGGAAAGGGGTGCATATATTCAAGTAAGGTATGCCAAATAGAGGAAGTACCATGCACACATTTTAACTTACTACATGCACGATTAGCGATGTTTGTTGAACATCACTATAACAATTTTGTTTACATAACAATGGTTTCAACATGCGAAATTTCGCTATCGGAGACCTATCTTCTATATCTATATTTGCGAATGTCTGTCTGTCTGTCTGTCTGTCTGTCTGTCTGTGTTCTATAGAGATTCACAGGGGACCATCTAGATGATGCCAAAGGGGTCTACTAGGAGTAGCTTTTTACGAGAAAGATAATGGTCGGGGTTAGAATTTTCTAAAGTGACGCCGTTGTTGTCAGGGGCAGAAAAGGGGGAGGGCAGAACAAAAAATTGTCGCCGATTGCCACCAAACTTATATATAATCATCCCCATAATATGAGGAATCTAATGGCGTGGTTTAAATATGGCAAAAGTCGCACCGTTCGCGTCAGGGGTGCCCGGAAGGGGGGGGGGCAGATATTTTTTCTGACGCCGATTGCCACGAAACTTACATATAATCATCCCCATGATATGAACAGTCCAACGGTGTGGTTTAAATATGTCAAAAGTAGCGTCGTTTGAGTCAGGGATGAACGGAAGGGGAGAGGGGCACCAAAATTGATAAAACTTATTTTAGCGCCGATTTCCACCAAATTGATATATATTCTTCTTCATGATACAAGGAATCTAATTGTGCGATTTAACAACGCCAAATTGTTTTTGGATGAGAGATTGGGAGGGGGTGGGCACTAAATTTGATAATAAGTCGCCGATTGCCACCACACTAATACAAAATCATCCCCATGGTATGAGGAGTCTAATGGTGTGGCTTATATCTGTCAAATGTGGCCTCATTCGAGTCAGGGTTGCATTGAAAGGAACAGGGGCACCAAAATTGATGCACAATTATTTTAGCGCCAATTTCCACCAAATTGATACACGTTCTTATCCATGATACGAGGAATCTAATCGTGATTTAAAGACGCCATATTGCTGTTTGGGTGAGAGATGGAGAGGGGACGGGTTGGCACCAAATTTGATAAAAAAAATTGTTTAGTCGCCGATTATCACCAAACTTATAAACACTCATCTCCATGATATCAGGAGTGTAATCGCGAGGTTTAAGGATGTCACAAGTGGGGCCATTCGAGTCAGTGGTGTATAGAGATGAGAGGGACACAAAAAATTTGCGTCACGGATGGCGAGCGGATATGCACTATCATTGATAAGATTACTATTCGCCGATATCCACATATAAGTTATATACAGTCACCAGGCCATCTCCATATCATTTTAAGTAGTTGGGCGTTCACATTTCACAATCCCGACATATGGTGACCCACATAAGTCACTTGAACAATTATATCTTCTTAACAGTCATATTTATATGGGAATGGCAATCAAGGCATTCACACAATGAGGTAGCAAAAAGAGATAACTAGAAGAAGCATTAAACGTATATTTATCATTCTATTGAAGAGATACATATATTCGTGCAAACTGAGAGACATCGAACCGTCAGAGGATTGCATATATATAATAACAAAATTTAGTCTGTTCCATTCAATACAATTTCCACAAAAAGTTACAATTTGTCAAGAGATATGGAAGGCCTGTTCAAAAATAGTGGTCACAGTGTGCAGTCAAATATAGTTTCTTCTGATATACAAGAAAATGCAGTTAGTAGCAAAAGACTTTTCAGGATCCTACCAATACTGACATCTGACAAGGGTTTTAGAACAGACTCATCGACTGACATAAACAACTCAAAATCTCGCTCTGTGCCTGGCACATGTAGCTGATATATGTGCGCAGCAATATTTCGTTTAAACTAAGAATATTTAGCCAATATATAGCACCATGAACAGAGGAGCACTTGGAAATTTCTTTGAAACATCTGTATCTTCATGGAGATATGATAGCCAGGTGTCCTCGAGATCTTAGTCCAACCCACTGACTAGATTGATACATCTCAATATGTAAAACCCAATTATCTTCTTTTATCGAACTAATGTGTTTATGATGTTCATGTATCATATAATAACGTCTAATGTATACGCAGATGTAAATAAATAAATACTTCATTATTGGTGGAACGGATTAATCGCGATAAACAGAATGACAATTGACAAGTTGAGCCACTACTTATATTCCATGACTATAATAATCATGTTTTGTGATGCTATTTGAATATACAATTAATGAGAAAACGTATAACACTTTAAGCAAGAGCATTCTCTATTCCCAACAAATATCCACAGCATACATTAACCTGGGCAACGCCGGGTAACCCTGCTAGTCAATAATAAGAACAAAGTTTATCTATATCTCCGCGTTCTTCTTTGTGGTGCTGTTGTAGGGCGCGTTTACATTGCTGTATACAGTTCTACACGCATACTGGTGTTAACGGGTTGATATAGAAATGCACACAGAAAGAATACGGCATTCGTTCGTGTGAGCAAATATCGTGTCCGTAAAAATTCACGGTCAACACCGCGGCATTGCGACAGGCAAATCTGATTTGATTAATTGTTAACCGGGCTTGGCGAATGTGCGTAATCTTTCTTTGTCATTTCAACCCATGTATTTCATATGGAATACAACGAGCATCGAGACAATATTGTCAGAAAATCCGATGCGCTATCTTTCTGTGGCAGTAGCCCACGGCCGGGCCCACCATCTCCTTCTTCTCAGGGGGTGTTTATACATTACCCGGCGAAGATCGCATTCGCTTTAGCCGGCAGCGATAACAATAGAGTGTTTATACTTCGCCGGATAAGAATTACGGCTATCCGGATACTCAGCTATACGGTTTTAAACTTTTGGATAAAATGATTTAGTACAAGCACCTGATTGTCGTATGGATTCTAATTCGCTCTGCGGTTAAGTTAGATATTTATCTGGGGTCATGCCGTCATGGGTGATTTCCTTTCAACAATTAACTCGAACAATAGTATTGTGCAATCGCTGATAGACCAGCCCGCTTTTCACCTGTGTATATATTGGTCAGTGTGCCAGTTTGATTGTCTCTAATCAGCTGTCCGTCGGTGGTCACGCACCTTCGTTATAAGCTATTATTATAAATACTAACTGATGATGGTACACGTACTCTGCATGCGCATGGTACATTTGTTGCGCATTCGATGGTATTAAATGTGCGTGTTCATGTACATGTATGTCCATATATATATATATGTATGGAGAAATGGGATGGCACGTTTCTATGGATTCAAACATACTGGACAATTAGTTAAATAATCTAAATTTGAGTGCGCCGTGGACCGTGAGGCTGATATGTACACAGGGACGGGTCTAGAGGGCCTGATTTGAAGGTGTGGGACTGTTCATCTTTGGAATTTATCGACCGACCGTGGTTATGGCCACGTGTGAGAAAATGTTTTAATCTGAACCCTGAAAATTGCAAAATCCTAGCATCCAGCCTTAAGATTTCCAATTGTTGGACATTTTCCAAACTTGACACACATCTAAGGTTGGATCATTTCCAACTGATGGCCATTTCAGTCCAAAAAATTGGCCAAAAAATAAGCAAATGTTGCCTAAAGAAATCACCAATAACAAATTGTTGAAAATAAAACTATGAGAACAATTTCAACATATATTGCTGATGTCAAATTTCCAACCATTGCCGTGTCAGGTATGAAATTTCCAGCTTTTGAATATATTGATTAAAATTGGGATGAGACACCCCCATCGCCACGGCCCTACATACGTGGACATGGTGAACGCCCGAGTAAAATGAAAAACATATTTTATTGTATAATGTGCAAACGTAAAATGTGTCACATTTGATTCGCGATGTTGAAACTTATATATATAATATAATATCCAATCCGAATGATTATAGACACCAATTTGTAAATGCATGCGACGAAAATATCTCAAAACTGACAATGACCATGCTTTTGGTGCGACACTCACTTCACAGGCTGTCTATGAAACCAAACAAACCATCAACAATTTTGTTTAAATATCTATAAAATTACCAATAGCAATACCTGAAAGTTTGAGTTGGATATTAATAATTTCGGCATTTCCATTTCTAAAAAGTTTCATTTCGCTATACTGCCCAACCATATCTCTAACAGGAAGCGGCTAGATGTTTACAGGTGTACATCAATATCATATTGCAGTTCAGTGAGAACTAAAACGAAAACTATTATGAAGTAAAGGAGACACATGAATATATGCGTATCTTCGCCGGCGATGTGTAAACACTCTGCCCAACCTTCGCCGGCTAACGTGTTCTCCGGGTAACGACTTCGCCGGCTATGTGTGAACGTCACCTTAGACTCAACTGACGCTGACGCGGCACAGATAAAATCGCTTTGGTCTGCTTATAGTTGATGTGACCCGAATTGCCAATTACCAGAGTACCGATGAGCGCGTATTCACTATCAGTTATCATATTGTGATCATAGTAATCCGCGACAAGTGACTTCACACATATCTGTGTACAGATCTACACCAATGTAAATAACCCCTTAAAGACTTATATTTTGGCATATTTACCCACTGTGAATGCCCTGGAACCATTTAAGGGGGAGACACACATTTTGCGTAAATCCAACCAAAATTGCAACAGATTTTCAAGACATTATATCAAGGTATATCTGGCGATATTTAACAAATCAACTTCATTGTATATATAATCTGAGCAATTATTAAGAGACGACAAAAACAATGGATTTTATTACATTTAAGAAATTGAAATTATAATTTATTTTTACCCCTTTCGGTACCAAGAACTGCTAGAATAACTAATAGGTTGACACAACACTCCAATCACAAAATCCATGAAAAGGAAATGAGGCTTCATTTGTATAATAATATTGATTTATATTTCTAATTGCATATAATATAGCATCATAACCCCATATATAATGACGCAGAATAAAGCAGTCACAAATATTCCAGCCCAATGAAAATAAATGTAGACATGCAGCGTGGTCCACTCAAGCAGGGTGAAATCAAATTTAGGCCACAGTGTTAAGAGATATTGTGGTCAGCTGGTTGGTTATGAAACCATGACCCAGAACTCATCTCGGGTATATCCTGTCTACCCGGCAGGCAGAGATTAACGACTTGGCCGGCGGAGATTATAGTCCATATCAAAACACCTGCGGTCCAGTGTTGTCACAGTCCATAACTGTTGGTGGTGAATAATGTTTAATAGCGTGAGCCACATTCAGTTTATTTATTTTACACGTTTTATTATTTGTTTGTAAAGATGTATTATGAATTATTATCAGTGTTTTAAGTAGAGTTCACTACTGAATATATATACTGTTAGATTCCCTGGTCTGACATAAACACGATGGCAAGCACACAAGTGAACGTAAATTATATTCCAAATACTAGAGGTGGAAAGTATCTGGTATATGATGACTACAAATTCTCCGTTAAATCAAGGAGAAATGATCGAATTCATTGGCGATGTTGTAAGAAAGACTGCCGTGCAACCACCAACACTGAGAACGATATGGTGATATCCAACAGCGGCAACCATAACCACGAACCTGATTTCAACCAAGTAGCAGCAGATTCCTGGATTGCAGACCTCAAAAAGCTTGTTAAGACAAGTAACAAGCCAGTAACAACGCTATACCAGGAAGATATAGGAAGTATGTACTGAGTAAATTTAATTTCGCATTCTCATTAATCTTGCAACGCTCTTTATATTAGTATTCAGAAAGAAAACTAAGCAAGTAATAACTAAAGTAAAACTGGTGTAATGTTATATTATATATATTATAATTATTATTAAAGAATAGAGAATACTAAGCAAGTAATAACTCTATTAATGTTTATAATTTAACCATGCTATTTTTTCTCTCCAACAGATCTTCGAGCAGACGAGACCGACCCTGAAATTATAGCGAAAATCCCGACATATTACAGCATCAAAACAGCATTGTATCATGCCAGAGCCGAAAACCAGCCAAAGTTACCAATTCATCGTTCAGGAGTCGACCTTCCTGATGTATACAAAACAACAGCCAACAACCACAACTTCCTACTAGCCGATGACGGAGAGACTGAAAAGATTCTGATATTCGCGACCAGAGAAAATCTAGAAAATTTAGCTGTTGCCGGAACGATCTTCTGTGATGGAACGTTTGAGAAAAGCCCAACGATCTTCTTTCAACTGTACACGAATATCGGCCTGATATTCGTGTACGCGAATATCGGCCTTTCGTTAGACACCAAAATGAGCCCTCTACGCGCTGTATTCCTCGAGTTTTGAATTTTCCAAAAACCCCAATTATCCTCATCGTCCGGCCGCTCATCGCCGTCGAAATTAGCCATCGCCACCAATTCCCAGTAACAATTATGATAAAAACTATAGTCGGCAACTCTGTGATGTTGAGGATTATCACACCTGCCCCAACACCTACCCGAAACAATAGCCGCCGGGTGAACAGGACGACCCCCTCATCTCAGCAGAATTTCATTGATCATTGTCATGAAAATTCTCAAATAATTTATGAGTAGTTGCCTTTCTAAATGAAAGTTATATATTAAATTTCATGAATCAAGAATAATTAAGTATCCTCTCATGATCGTCATATATGATATCATGGATATATGAACTGCACTTTTGAAGAAAAAAAAAATCTATTTTACAGAAGTTCTTGGTACTGGAAAACAGTGAAATTTTAAATATATGTCATGCCATAAAAGTCAAGTAAATGAGGTTATAATACCCAACGGGTCGATAGTTCTTAAATATTGTGTTACAATAATCGCTTATACCAAATTTCACAAAGAAATACCTGACATATTTTGAGAAAATCCATTTTGAAATAGCGGGATTTTTTTGCAAATCGTGCGTCTGACCTTTAACCCTTTACCCAACAAAACGGCCAAAAACGGCCAAAACAAAGCTTCAACAGCCTAAAATGTCTTCGGTCTGTCTCAATAACACCATACAAATCTGGATATCATTGGAACCGGTTCATTGACCACATTGTGATTGTTACAGTTATGCCCTGTGCCAATGCATTCTCTTATATATGCGAGTCGACCATAGGTCGCCTCGCATATATAAGAGAATGCATTGGCCTAAAATGCATTTTACCATTTTTTCTTACATTTTTTAACAATTTTATAATGTTTTAACAATTTTATAATTTTTTTCTTACATTTTTTAACAATGTTTAAAATATTTTTCTACATTGTTTGACAATTTTATCAGTTTTAATATGTGTTAAGCCAATGCATTCTCTTATAGATGCGAGGCGACCTATGGTCGACTCGCATATATAATAGAATGCATTGGCACAGGGTCGTTCTGTTGGGTAAAGGGTTAAGTTATGGAATCAAGAACAATTGGGACTGAACATTTCTTCAGCTGACACAATGAAGAGCGTTTATGATTGACAACGACAATAGGAACACCGATGACACGATGGCGGGTGCCATCATACGTGAACTGTTGTCAATACACGCCACGTAATCCATTCGCTCTGTATAATTGTTGCTAGGGTGGTCGGTGACGTAAAGACCGCTATCTCGTATATCGTATACTTGACCATACGTCTTCATTGGCTGTACCTTTGTTTGTACATGTCCAGAAACCTCTTCGATATTTTCCGTGATCAGCAAAGCCCCGTTCAGAAATGTTATACTCGTGTCCTTGACGACCAAGGAACTCGGAAGTTTGGTCAACGGTTTGAGTTGAAATGGGACAACGAGCTTATTGATTTTGTCGAACATGTCGTGATAAAACAATTTAGGACCATGCAGCACCCAAAACGTGAAATCATCGCTGTTAGCCGGGCCGATTGAAGAATTCGTGATCGATATATTGCCCTTAATTGACTTCAGATGTATCCATGCGTGTGTATCGTTATACTTCATTTGCACCGGGATATTCGCGTCGATGTCCATTGTAAAAATTTGACGAGAAACGTTTCCGTTCTTGCATATGGTCCTGGCTAGCATACGAACCGCCATGTTCATCTGGATTGACATCATCATCGGGTTAATCTTCATTGCGAAGTCTTGACTGGTGAAATCGAATTGAAGGGACGCGTTTGGATACACATCTTTAGATACGGGGAACAAATCATGCATAGCCCGCATGGTCAAATACCTCCGCAAGACATTATCGAACTGTCTGGCTACTGTCCTCGCATGTTGTTTTAAAACAATGCCCAGCATGCCCTCACTTATCGCCATGGTTACCATTCGATCAGTTCGAACTTCTGGGACACTCACACCAGGGCTGTATGCTACGACTGTCTTCTTTGAGCCGGTTGAAACTTCGAACACTTGATTCACGACATAAACATAATCAGCACCGACAATTACTTTGGAAGCATGCATGTAAAAATTTTCACCCCAACCTGATTCAAAATCAAATCCCATTCTCGAATCTAGCAAGAATGTTTGTTTATTGAGATCTTTTCCAATAAGCCCACACACTGCGTCACCAATGTTGCCGATCAGTTCGCTAGTGTGTGCGATTAGAGAAGTTATCCAAGTATTTTCGCTACTGAAATGTCCATATGTCAGCGAGCAATGGTCGTTGTCTTCAAAAGTAGCCACACGATTATTATATTCTACGAAGAGTTCTATAGAAAATTTTATATCTATCATTACCAGATCGGTAGCTTGAAGAATATTGTTAGATATTCCCGCTGTCAAAACGAGCTTGTCTATATCTGCATTAAATATCATGGAGCTTGTTTCCGGGTGGAAACTTACATTGAACCGCTCACCCTCCAGCGTCTTCACCCTGAGGCTGGTCACACTGAAGCCTTTCCAAGATATTGGTTTCATTTTTCCAAGAATAAGGTTGATATCCGTATCCTCTATCCATTTGAATAATTGTTTGAAAACGTTTATGTCGAGCCGGACCGCGAAATAATTTTCGCTACTATCTGTATAACTATACACGTGAGTACATAAACTGGTTATTCCAAGAACAATAAGTGTAGCATACATTTTGCGGAACATGTTGGGAATACCTTGTTCAATGACAAATATTCCTTCTAGTCACTCCCATATGATAACTCTGATTGAAGATATTCGTTTTGTACCCGCATAACATCAATGTCATACTACGTAAACCGGTTAATATACAGCCAGAAGAATACCCTGACTTAAAATTACTTCCTCTTTGACCAATGTTGCTATTATATGGCTTACTTGGGTAACCCCCTGTATATACCCGGCAATACAATCGAACAACGGTGTGAGTCAATAGGGGCAGATATGTAATTCTCTACCATTTATACACTCTATATAAAGTACTATATAGTGCTCGACCAGGAAGTTTATTATATCTGCATCGTATATAAATTCAAACATATCATGTTATGCCGCATTAAGCGGAACATTTTTTCCATTGATAGAACTCGGTACACCGTGCTTCTTTGTTCAATGTGAAGTTCGTCCTCTTATATATAGGAGATATGGTTTGTAGGTCCATTGTCATATGCAACATCACATTAAAATGTGCAGTCATTAACATCTGTATCCACAAGTGATGTGGGGATTTCCCATTTCAGCATTTATAGTCATATCAAACTTTTCAAAACCTATTCGTCATCTCCGATTTAAACCTATAACTATATAGCCCGGATTCGTCATCTCCGGTTTAAACCTATAACTATATAGCCCGGATTCGTCATCTCCGGTTTAAACCTATAACTATATAGCCCGGATTCGTCATCTCCGGTTTAAACCTATAACTATATAGCCCGGATTCGTCATCTCCGGTTTAAACCTATAACTATATAGCCCGGATTCGTCATCTCCGGTTTAATTTGGTCTAAATGAAAGACTATTAAAGTGATGTGAAGCACTCAGGTAGGGTGATCAAATATAAATGGAGAATAATCTTGTTCAAAGTAGTTATTTTTACAAATATTATATCTAAATTGACAACACACACACCGTCATTCTTATATATTAATTAAATGCAGTGACTGCCGATGGTGAGATCATTCTTATATATTAATTAAATGCAGTGACTGCCGATGGTGAGATCATTCTTATATATTAATTAAATGCAGTGACTGCCGATGGTGAGATCGTTTTTGTTGGTTTATCGCCGATAGAAGCGTCCCGATTCGAGTAGTACATAGTCATATCAAACTTCTCGAAACCTATAACTATATACCCGGATTCGTCATCTCCGGTTTAAACCTGGTCTAAATGAAAGACTATGTAAACATGCATAATAATTAAATTCAAAGAAACCAAAAAATATATAATAATTAATTTCAAGGAAATAACAAGCATTTATACATATTTATTAACGAGAAAATAACCACGAGAACATCTGCAGTGGTCTGTCGACCATACGACCTACGTTTGACAAGCCTGTATATAAATAGCGAGCCTGTCATTTGCAGAATGAGGTCCACAGAGGGTGAATTTAGTGACGCTATCCAACACAGTGGGCTAGCATCACTAAATTCACCCTCTGGGAACCTCATTCTGCTTAGGCCATCAACTGCTATGGTAGACCTAGGATAAGATTGAAGTTCCCCAGTTATATAGTTAGTGATGTTCACACATTTTCCATTTTATAGAAACTTTCCAGAAGGAAAAACTAAAAACAATGTTAATTTGATACTGTAGATACTTCCCAGAAGATGAGGCCTAAGCAGAATGAGGTCTCCAGAGGGTGAGTTTGGTCGTGCTAGCCCGCTGTGTGGGATAGCATCACTAAATTCACCCTCTGTGGACCTCATTCTGTAAATGACAGGCACGCTATTTGCAGGCTTGACGTTGGAGAGATCAGGAGAATCTCGGTATGGTCTACCAGGTTCAATATTGCAAAGGTTTTGGAAAGCGCCATTGGGACCGATCACTGGTTATTATAAATTTCTGAGCTGCCATGGATATTTGCTTATTAATTTAATTAGTTGAAGGTTGGATATGCGAAGCTGTCACTCTCTACATTTGTATCACCCCGTTGTGGTCTAAATTTGTATCACCCCCGTTGTGGACTACATTTGTATCATCTCCGTTGTGGTCTACATTTGTATCATCTCAGTTGTGGTCTACATTTGTATGATCCCCGGCCGTTGTGGTCTAAATTTGTATCATCTCAGTTGTGATCTACATTTGTATCAACCCCGTTGTGGTCTACATTGGTATCATCCCCGTTGTGGTCTACATTTGTATGATCCCCGGCCGTTGTGGTCTACATTTGTATCATCTCAGTTGTGATCTACATTTGTATCAACCCCGTTGTGGTCTACATTGGTATCACCCCCGTTGTGGTCTACATTTGTATCATCCCCGTTGTGGACTACATTTGTATCATCTCAGTTGTGGTCTACATTTGTATCATCTCAGTTGTGATCTACATTTGTATCATCCCCGTTGTGGTCTACATTTGTATCATCTCAGTTGTGGTCTACATTTGTATCATCCCCGTTGTGGTCTACATTTGTATCATCCCCGTTGTGGTCTACATTGGTATCATCCCCGTTGTGGTCTACATTGGTATCATCCCCGTTGTGGTCTACATTTGTATCATCTCAGTTGTGGTCTACATTTGTATCATCTCAGTTGTGGTCTACATTGGTATCATCCCGTTGTGGTCTACATTTGTATCATCTCAGTTGTGGTCTACATTTGTATCATCTCAGTTGTGGTCTACATTTGTATCATCCCCGTTGTGGTCTACATTTGTATCATCCCCGTTGTGGTCTACATTTGTATCATCTCAGTTGTGGTCTACATTTGTATCATCTCAGTTGTGGTCTACATTTGTATCATCTCAGTTGTGGTCTACATTTGTATCATCCCCGTTGTGGTCTACATTTGTATCATCCCCGTTGTGGTCTACATTGGTATCATTCCCGTTGTGGTCTACATTGGTATCATCCCCGTTGTGGTCTACATTTGTATCATCTCAGTTGTGGTCTACATTTGTATCATCCCTGTTGTGGTCTACATTGGTATCATCCCCGTTGTGGTCTACATTGGTATCATTCCCGTTGTGGTCTACATTTGTATCATCTCAGTTGTGGTCTACATTTGTATCATCTCAGTTGTGGTCTACATTTGTATCATCTCAGTTGTGATCTACATTTGTATCATCCCCGTTGTGGTCTACATTTGTATCATCCCCGTTGTGGTCTACATTGGTATCATCCCCGTTGTGGTCTACATTTGTATCATCTCAGTTGTGGTCTACATTTGTATCATCTCAGTTGTGGTCTACATTTGTATCATCTCAGTTGTGATCTACATTTGTATCATCCCCGTTGTGGTCTACATTTGTATCATCCCCGTTGTGGTCTACATTGGTATCATCCCCGTTGTGGTCTACATTTGTATCATCTCAGTTGTGGTCTACATTTGTATCATCTCAGTTGTGGTCTACATTTGTATCATCTCAGTTGTGATCTACATTTGTATCATCCCCGTTGTGGTCTACATTTGTATCATCCCCGTTGTGGTCTACATTTGTATCATCTCAGTTGTGGTCTACATTTGTATCATCTCAGTTGTGATCTACATTTGTATCATCCCCGTTGTGGTCTACATTTGTATCATCTCAGTTGTGGTCTACATTTGTATGATCCCCGGCCGTTGTGGTCTAAATTTGTATCATCTCAGTTGTGATCTACATTTGTATCAACCCGTTGTGGTCGACATTGGTATCATCCCCGTTGTGGTCTACATTTGTATCATCTCAGATGTGGTCTACAATTGTATGATCCCCGGCCGTTGTGGTCTACATTTGTATCATCTCAGTTGTGGACTACATTTGTATCATCTCAGTTGTGATCTACATTTGTATCAACCCCGTTGTGGTCTACATTTGTATCATCTCAGTTGTGGTCTACATTTGTGTGATCCCCGGCCGTTGTGGTCTAAATTTGTATCATCTCAGTTGTGATCTACATTTGTATCAACCCCGTTGTGGTCTACATTGGTATCATCCCCGTTGTGGTCTACATTTGTATCATCTCAGATGTGGTCTACATTTGTATGATCCCCGGCCGTTGTGGTCTACATTTGTATCATCCCCGTTGTGGTCTACATTGGTATCATCCCCGTTGTGGTCTACATTGGTATCATCTCAGTTGTGATCTACATTTGTATCATCCCCGTTGTGGACTACATTTGTATCATCTCAGTTGTGGTCTACATTTGTATCATCTCAGTTGTGGTCTACATTTGTATCATCTCAGTTGTGGTCTACATTTGTATGATCCCCGTTGTGGTCTAAATTTGTATCATCCCCGTTGTGGTCTACATTTGTATCATCTCAGTTGTGGACTACATTTGTATCATCTCAGTTGTGGTCTACATTTGTATCATCCCCGTTGTGGTCTACATTTGTATCATCCCCGTTGTGGACTACATTTGTATCATCTCAGTTGTGGTCTACATTTGTATCATCTCAGTTGTGATCTACATTTGTATCATCCCCGTTGTGGTCTACATTTGTATCATCTCAGTTGTGGTCTACATTTGTATCATCCCCGTTGTGGTCTACATTTGTATCATCCCCGTTGTGGTCTACATTGGTATCATCCCCGTTGTGGTCTACATTGGTATCATCCCCGTTGTGGTCTACATTTGTATCATCTCAGTTGTGGTCTACATTTGTATCATCTCAGTTGTGGTCTACATTGGTATCATCCCGTTGTGGTCTACATTTGTATCATCTCAGTTGTGGTCTACATTTGTATCATCTCAGTTGTGGTCTACATTTGTATCATCCCCGTTGTGGTCTACATTTGTATCATCCCCGTTGTGGTCTACATTTGTATCATCTCAGTTGTGGTCTACATTTGTATCATCTCAGTTGTGGTCTACATTTGTATCATCTCAGTTGTGGTCTACATTTGTATCATCCCCGTTGTGGTCTACATTTGTATCATCCCCGTTGTGGTCTACATTGGTATCATTCCCGTTGTGGTCTACATTGGTATCATCCCCGTTGTGGTCTACATTTGTATCATCTCAGTTGTGGTCTACATTTGTATCATCCCTGTTGTGGTCTACATTGGTATCATCCCCGTTGTGGTCTACATTGGTATCATTCCCGTTGTGGTCTACATTTGTATCATCTCAGTTGTGGTCTACATTTGTATCATCTCAGTTGTGGTCTACATTTGTATCATCTCAGTTGTGATCTACATTTGTATCATCCCCGTTGTGGTCTACATTTGTATCATCCCCGTTGTGGTCTACATTGGTATCATCCCCGTTGTGGTCTACATTTGTATCATCTCAGTTGTGGTCTACATTTGTATCATCTCAGTTGTGGTCTACATTTGTATCATCTCAGTTGTGATCTACATTTGTATCATCCCCGTTGTGGTCTACATTTGTATCATCCCCGTTGTGGTCTACATTGGTATCATCCCCGTTGTGGTCTACATTTGTATCATCTCAGTTGTGGTCTACATTTGTATCATCTCAGTTGTGGTCTACATTTGTATCATCTCAGTTGTGATCTACATTTGTATCATCCCCGTTGTGGTCTACATTTGTATCATCCCCGTTGTGGTCTACATTTGTATCATCTCAGTTGTGGTCTACATTTGTATCATCTCAGTTGTGATCTACATTTGTATCATCTCAGTTGTGGTCTACATTTGTATCATCTCAGTTGTGGTCTACATTTGTATCATCTCAGTTGTGGTCTACATTTGTATCATCCCCGTTGTGGTCTACATTTGTATCATCCCCGTTGTGGTCTACATTGGTATCATCCCCGTTGTGGTCTACATTTGTATCATCTCAGTTGTGGTCTACATTTGTATCATCCCCGTTGTGGTCTACATTGGTATCATCCCCGTTGTGGTCTACATTTGTATCATCTCAGTTGTGGTCTACATTTGTATCATCTCAGTTGTGGTCTACATTTGTATCATCTCAGTTGTGATCTACATTTGTATCAACCCCGTTGTGGTCTACATTGGTATCATCCCCGTTGTGGTCTACATTTGTATCATCCCCGTTGTGGTCTACATTGGTATCATCCCCGTTGTGGTCTACATTTGTATCATCTCGGTTGTGGTCTACATTTGTATCATCTCAGTTGTGGTCTACATTTGTATCATCTCAGTTGTGATCTACATTTGTATCAACCCCGTTGTGGTCTACATTGGTATCATCCCCGTTGTGGTCTACATTTGTATCATCCCCGTTGTGGTCTACATTTGTATCATCTCAGTTGTGGTCTACATTTGTATCATCTCAGTTGTGGTCTACATTTGTATCATCTCAGTTGTGATCTACATTTGTATCAACCCCGTTGTGGTCTACATTGGTATCATCCCCGTTGTGGTCTACATTTGTATCATCCCCGTTGTGGTCTACATTTGTATCATCTCAGTTGTGGTCTACATTTGTATCATCTCAGTTGTGGTCTACATTTGTATCATCTCAGTTGTGGTCTACATTTGTATCATCCGCTTTGTGGTATAAATTTATATCATCCCTGTACACATACTAGCTCGATTCATCATATCCAGTTTAAACCTGGTCTACGTAACCCTCTAGGTTTTAACCGCCGTTTGGCAGCTAAATCCGTGGTTTGAACCGATATAAGCAGGTCTAAGTGACGCATTCCTCATCTTTGATTTAACCTGCTCCAGTCAGACCCATGGTTTAGCAGCAGTGTCTATATCGTCGAGCTCAATAATCATACTTGCTTAAAGATACAGGCGGCGTTGGCGGTGGGTATGCTGTTAAATTATTCACCTCCGTAAAAAACCGCCATAAACAGAAGGAATATTAAGATATAGACATATCTTGTTCTTATGCCAATCAGAAATATGACATAAACAGTATTACATCGCGTTATTAACGGAGATTCGGCTTTGACCTATGATACCGGCATTTGGGAAAACGTGATATCGGACAAAAATATCCCGCGATGAATGCATATTATGGTCCCCATGTCTTCGCCAATGACTCCTGTATATGATAAATGTATAACATGGCGAAAAAATTATAACATTTTCCCACAGAGACAAACGAAAGGTGGTAACATGATAGAAAAATAGCATATTTTCACATTTCGGCGGCCATCTTGGCCGCCATATTGGATTCTGGTGTCGGATTTTTGGCTAATTTGTAAGGGTTGTATATTAGCATAACGAATCGAGCGGAAAACAAGACGGCATGTGACATTATCTTTACTATAACGGCGATCAAAGAGACCTGGTGCATTAAAAAACAATGGCCGCCATGATGGACGCCATCTTGTCTGGAGTCTCTGCGGCCACTTTTTTTTCTTGTTAACAAGTGAAACAAATTAGAGGAGACCTTAAGGAAGAAAATTAGTGGGGTGAAGTTAAGTCCGGGGGGGGGGGGGGGGGGTTGCAGAGGTCGACCAATATCTCCTGGACTAGAACTGTATATATTTTGGTGTTCCTTCTGTTGATGGCGATTTGAACAAATATAAATATTTCTGCAACGAACGCCGCCCGTGCCTTTAATACGGACCGCGACATTCTACAAACAGCACCAATCGATAAAAACGACAACGGGCATTGGAAATTTATAAATGCGACCACTTACACCTGTAAAGTGTGGGGGGAAGTTTGTTTGTCAATTGCCAATTATTTTGCGTTTTATAAGCTTAAATTGGCAACTAATCTATATCATTCACGGTCTAACTAAACCCGGCTTGGGAGGCAAGACCTGAGATGACGAATCCGTCTTTAATGGACCGCGGTTTACATGGATGGAGATGTACATAATCTTGGCATTATCATGTCACAATTGATTCATTTTCACACGAGAGTTGATTTAAACGTGCACTTTTGCTAATTAATAAATAATTTATGTAATATATGATTAGGATTGTAATTACAATAATTATGTTGACACCAAAGTTTAAAGGAGTTCTGAAGTTGCTAACCAATTGGTGCAAACGAGGCTGAGGTAGCACCACGCATATCCGTGATTATGAAGTTACAATAAACCAATCGGAGCGTCTGAACGCATATGAACCCAGAAGCTCTATATATGTATCCGCATTCAGGGCACACATTTAAAATTTCGCAGGAAGAGCACACTTCTGAAGTTGCGAACCAATGGGAGGAAAAGAAGCTGATGTGCCACCACGCAGATCCGTGATTACAGTAATAACAAACCAATGGTATAGCATCGGAACGCTTATGATATATATGTGTATGTCCTTTATAGACTCGAACCTATTCTAAACTTAAATCTGAAAGTATAATCTAAACTACCACATATCTCAAACCTAAATGAGGTCCACTGATTGTACAGCCACATCCTTGACATTCACATAAAACATATTAAATTGTTCTTGGAGTTAACTTAATATATATACTTTATGAGCATCGCCCAACATATTATGCACACCATGTAATCTTGCAACCCACCCCCCCAGCCCCAACTCTGCCCAATCCTTGCACCTATACCTGCACTCAGTTTATATTCATTATTGTATTTATCATGCTATTATAGGGCTCTGGCCCATAAGCCATGCATTCTACAGAGCCCCGTTGTAATTGTGTATAATATGCATAAATTGATTTATCAATAAAAATCACTTCAGTCAGTCAGTCAAACCCAGAACACATCGGTATCCGCATACATGGCACATATTTATAATTTTACAGGAAGAGAACACTCCTATAGCGGGGTTCACGCTCACGCTCACGCGATAAAAAGGTCCGGTACCGGTCCACGGCTGTACCGGACCGGGAACCGAACCACCCCTTCTGTACCGATCCAGACTATTTTTAGCTTATAAATATAATTATGTGACTTCAACATGTACACTGTTGAATAAAACATTTGGTACTTTTTTAAGCTGGACATGATCATGGTATAATATCTTGTTTACGGTATACAGTACAACTAATAATTGTAAATTTTACAGCCTTATCTCTACCGTCAATCCTGTAAATAACTCAAATGTTGGTGCTGAACCAATTTTGTCTGCTGTCATGTCTAAGACTATTCATTATTATTATTGTTGTTTCTGTTTTTGTAACGATAATAATAATTATGACAGAGAATTAGTATGATAAACATTTCAAGACCAAATGACCCATCGATGACCCATCATTGTCGGTAATAATGTCAAACACGTTATTCTGTTTCCTGCCAGGGCCCAGGGTGCATGATGTCATGTTAAAATCAATATTTTAGAGCAATAATTTGTCATTAATGTGTACTTAACCGCGTTGATATGTCCTTTAACTGCTCGTATATGTCACACAAGTCATCCCGATACCACCCATGTCACCCCGATACCACCCATGTCACCCCGATACCACCCATGTCACCCCGATACCACCCATGTCACCCCGATGCCACCCATGCCTTTTTTATTTCACCCGATGTGTTTGTGCTCGAATTTTTTCAACTTTATCCATCAAACGAATTCCAAAAACAAAACGAGTCTGCGACTGGCAGTACATTTTAAGCCGCTTGCTGGTTGTAAACAAGTAAATCACGAGCTGTTTTTAACAGTAAACAAGATATTTTAACCGTTTTTATCATGCATGCGCCAGGCTTAAAGCACTCTTCAAATATATTTGTCTTATGCGGAAGAAAAAGAAGAAGATTGATTGACAATAATAGAGAGATGTTGGCTTGACAAATATCAGTAATGCACAGATATCAAATGGAGTACTGTTACGCCGAGTTATGTAGTAACTGACGAGTTTTGTGGTAGCTCACGAGTTATGTATAGTAACAATCGACGAGTTTTGTGGTAGCTCACGTGTTTTGTAGTAAAATCGACGAGTTATGTAGTAATTTCAGGTTACGAGTTTTGTAGTAAAATATCGACGAGTTTTGTAGTAAAAAACAAGCAACAATTTTTAGTCAGTTTCCAAGGCGCGTTTAATAAAATCTTATATAGTAAATGCAATGTTTTGTGTGTAAGTGTTTGTGTTGTGGATGTTAATGACACTGTAGCTCAACTTGATGTTGGTCCCTCATCACTGCTGTGCCCTTTCTCGGCAGATCTGAGCAAAACTTCGTACATAGAAGTACTATGGCCATGTTATTAACTTGGACCTGGTCCCCATTACACCAGACGTCGCGTTCTGACGTTAATGACGTTTTAGCTCAACTCGATGATTGTCCCTCGTCACTCCTCCGCAGTTTATCGGTAGATCAGTTCGAAACTTGGTACATAGACGTATTGTGGCCATGTTATTTATGTGGACCTGGTCCCGATTACCTCAGACGTCGCGTTCTGATGTTAATGACGTTGCAAATAGCTCAACTTTATATTGATCCCTCGTCACTGCTGCGCCGTTTTTCGGCAGATGTGAGCGAAACTTCGTACCTAGAAGTACTATGGCCATGTTATTAACTTGGACCTGGTCCCCATTACGTCAGATCGACGTTCTGACGTTAATGACGTTGTAGCGCAACCTGATGGTGGTCCATCGTCACTCATCCGCTGTTTATCGGCAGATCTGGACGAAACTTGGTACATAGACGTATTGTGGCCATTATATTGATGTGGACCAGTCCCGATTACGTTAACCGTCGCGTCCTGGCGGCAATTCTATTTCACCAATACAACATGGTATTAAGAAATAGGATGCGACGTCTGACGTAATGGGGGCCAGGTTCAAGTTAATAATATGGCCATAGTACTTCTAGGTACGAAGTTTGGCTCAGATCTGATGAGAAACGACGCAGCAGTGACGAGGGACCAACACCAAGTTGCTACAACGTCATTAACGTCCACCACACAAACACTTACACAAAAAACATTGCATTTACTATATACGATTTTATTAAGTCCAAACCCACCTTTGAAACTGACTAAAATTTGTTGCTACAAAACTCGACGAGTATTACTACAAAACTCGTTAGCTTGTTTTTTACTACAAAACTCGTCGATATTTTACTACAAAACTCGTAACCCAAATTACTACATAACTCGTCGATTTTACTACATAACTCGTGAGCTACCACAAAACTCGTCAGTTACTACATAACTCGGCGTAACAGTACTCAAGATACACTTGAATTATTAATTTTATCTGTGCAAAGAAGTTTATCTGATTTTAAAACAGAAGTGAAAGTGAAAGTATTGTTAAATAATTGGAATTTGTTATGATACAATATTAAAATTCTGCGAATTTCAGTAGTGGCAGCGTGACCTTGATGCCCCAATTCTTGTTTTACTTTCGCTTTCAAAATTGACGTTGATTCGCAGGTACGTCCTGTTATTGGAATTCATTTGATGAATAAAGTTGAAAAATTGGGCACAAACACATCGGATAAAATACAAAAAAAGGTATGTGTGGCTACGGATTGACTTGTGGAACATATATGAGCATTTTTAGGTTATGTCCTCGCGTTTCAGTACATGTTCATGACAAATTATTGCTCGAAAATCCTGATTTTATAACTTTATATTCGCTTCGTTCAATTTCGCCGAATTATATGTCAAATGAACGGGAAGTTAATTGCCAATCAGTCACATCGGGGGATATCAGTCACATCGGAGGATATCAGTCACATCGGAGGATATTTTGGCTGAAATGATCGATTTCTAGAATTCAATAGGGTTTTGATAGTTTTATATCTTTTGAGCCTTGTCACTGGTATAGTCTATATTGACATTTTAGTATTTTCCCCCAGGGATCTTGCGTTTGGATCGCTTTGGACCGACCCAGACAATGGTACCGGACCGGAATGGCCTGGACAGCCTAGTCAGTGGAGCTGACCACCTATAGCGTAGTGCGGTCCAGTCCGTATATCTAATCCGAACATTGTTCGGGCTGTACTAAAGTGTCTTCCTTGATGATTACGATACACCCACGCTGGGGTACAGGTGGGGTATTACTAATATATATGATGATAATGGATTCTTCGCTATTGGGATGCAGGTGGGGGCATTATGCCATTGTATGTGTGCTGGGAATGGAATCACCGCATGCTGGTGTGTCGGGGGGGGGGGGGGGGGCACTATGAATAGGTTCAAAGTGTTCTCGTAGTTTGATCTTCCAACGAATTACATTTAATCTTCATGTTTTCATTAATTAGCAGTTTAGCAGCATAGCACTGCTAGAATCGATTTTGAAACTCTGATTTCTAAATGTGTTCATTAATAAGCAGTTTAGCAGCATAGCACTACTAGAATCGAGTTGAAAATCCGTTTTCACAATTCTTGCATATATTAGCAGTTTAGCAGCATAGCACCGCTAGAATAGAGTTGAAGCTGGATCGGACCGGATTGGACCTCCTAGTCAGTGGACCAGACCACCTATGTGTAGTCTGGTCCAGTCCGCATCACTAATGCGAACATTTTTCGTGCTGTAGTAAGTGTTTTCCTTGATGTTTATGAATGTTTTCAATAACTAGAAGTTTAGCAGCATCGCACCATAGCACCGTTAGAATCGAGTTTGAGACTCTCGTTTCTAAATTTGTTCTTAAATTAGCAGTTTAGCAGCATAGCTAGAATCGAATCGAATCGAATCGAATTTTTCTATTTTATTCATATTTTCATTCGTTATCAGGTTAGCAGCATAGCACAGCTATGATCGAGTTTGAATTCCACTTTCTTAATTTGCTAATGTATTATAAGTTTAGCAACATAGCACTAGAATCGAGCTTGAAATTCCATTTTCTTAATTCTTTCATGTACATGTATTAGTAGTTTATCAGCAAAGCATCGCTAGAATTCAGGTCGAAACTCTGGTTTCTTAATGTTTTCATTAATTATCAGTTTAGCAGTATAGCACTGCTAGAATCGAGTTTGCAATTATATTTTCTTGCGGTTTTCATTAATCAGCTGTTTAGCAGCATAGCACCGCTAGAATGGAGATGAAATTTCATCTTCATAATTCTTGCATGTATTAGCAGTTTAGCAAGCAGCATAGCACCGCTAGAATCAAATTTGAAACTCTCGTTTCTTACTGTTTTCATTAATTAGCAGTTTAGCAGCATAGCACCGCTAGAATAGAGTTTGAAACTCAATTTTCTTTCTTTGTTCATTTATAAGCAGTTTAACAGCATATCACCGCTAGAGTTTGAAATTCCATTTTCTTCAATTAGATCATTAATTACAGTTTAGCAGTATAGCACTGCTATTTGAAATTCTATTTTCATAATTCTTGCACGTATAAGCAGTTTAGTATAGCATAGCACCACCAGAATAGAGTTGACTATCCATTTCTTAATTCTTTCATGACCTTTACTTTTATACGTGACCTTGACATTTCAAGGTTACCTGGGATATGTGAAAATATCGGCCACTAATGATTACAAGTCTTTCCATAAATCAATGTAAACTTTTAGGTAGTTGTTAAATTATTCACGTTAATAGTCCAGGAGATATTGGTCGACCTCTGCACCCCCCAGGACTCAACTTCACCCCACTAATTTTCTTTTTTAATGTCTCCTCTAATTTTTTTCGGTTGTTAACAAGAAAAAAAAGTGGTCGCAGAGACTCCAGACAAGATGGCGTCCATCGTGGCGGCCATTTTATTTATATGCACCAGGTCTCTTTGATCGCCGTTATAGTAAAGATATTATCACATACGGTATTGTTTTCCGCTCGATTCGTTATGCTAATATACAACCCTTACAAATTAGCCAAATATCCGACACCAGAATCCAATATGGCGGCCAAGATGGCCGCCGAAATGTGAAAATATGCTATTTTTCTTACCTTTCACCACCTTTCGTTTGTCTCTGTGGGAAAATATTGGCATCTTGGCGTGATGTTATACATTTATCGTATAGAAGAGTCATTTTGTTTTTAGTCAGTTAATCTGGCCATTCGGAACTGCGGGACGCGACATTCTTGTCGCCGAATGGCCAATCGCTCGTCCGTTAACACTTACAGAAAAGGCGGAGAGAAATCAGAACCGTCGATTGATGAAATAATCCAGACAGAGTTATCTCTCATCGCTCCGCTGAGATACCACTACCACAAGGACATTTGGTAAGGATATCTTACATGTTCTTAGTTCTTATGTTTTAGGATTAAAATGGGCTTTGTCAGGCTCGGCTCATATTGTTCTTATCAATACCGAAATAATTACCATTATTGCAAACTTTTGGTGGTCAAAATAATGTATAGGTGACTAAATATAGTTCCTATGATACGTAAAAATAGGTCCGCAAAGTTCCATCCTCCCGGCAGTGATCTATCGCAGTGATGGCGTAGAGGGCGCTGCATGGAGTTTGGAACAATTGTAGTAAACTGCCGAATGCCTTTAGACTAGTGTTATTCATCTTCAATCGCACTGGATGCACAGCCGCCACCCATGCATATAGAGTTAATCATCTTCCATCGCTCTGGATACACAGCCGCCCATGAATATAGAGTTAATCATCTTCCATTGCACTGGATAGACAGCCGGAGCCCGATGAGAAACTTCGCAATACCACAGTGTGTAAGCCTGTACTCGAGGATTTGCCTTACTTCGAAGAAATGCTACTACTTTCTTCGGATAATCAAACATGTTCGCCTATTTAGACTGCGGTACCTTTGTGCAAACGACATTTCCACACACTAAATTGGAATATTTTCTTGTAGATCTTCTTTTCCCAATATCTTGATTGATGACTAAAGGTATATATCCAACAAAATTGGGCATTTGGAATAATGTTTCAAAGATATTCCTCATTAAGTTGGCAAATTTATCCCACCGGAGTATAAAATGTGATCTTGGGAAGCCCCTTTAAATTCAGGCTGCATACTGTGAGTACATTCCATTGTGGGATCATTAGTCTTATGTACAGAAGTCGGTTGGAACACGTAGAAATAAATTGTGGTTCAGATAATCGATGTTTTAGCACTGTGTTGGAACTGTTACATCGGAAATCGTTCTATCGCCGGTTTGTGATGGTTCTTGGCTGATTTGTGACGGTTCCTGATGATCGAAATTATTCATTTTCACGACTTTTTATACGCCCTTTTTGAAAAAAGGTCGTATTATGTTACCGTCTGTCCGTCCGTCTGTCCGTCCGTCCGTCCGTTAACATTTTTTGTTTCCGATCGATAACTCCAGTTTGGAGTATTTGATCTGGACCAAAGTTGGTATGTGTATTTTCCAGCTAAAGATACAGGCCAAGTTCGAATATGGGTTCCGTCCAGTTATTTGTACATGAGTTACGGCCCTTTTTCGAATTAGAATTTGACCGTCTGTTAACATTTTTGGTTTCCGACCGATAACTCCAGGTTGGATTATTTGATCTGAACCAAAGTTTGTATGTGCATTTCTCAGCTAAAGATACAGACCAAGTTCGAATATGGGTTCCGTCCAGTTATTTGTACATGAGTTACGGCCCTTTTTCGAATTAGAATTTGACCGTCTGTTAACATTTTTGGTTTCCGACCGATAACTCCAGTTTGGATTATTTGATCTGAACCAAAGTTGGTATGTGTATTTCCCAGCTAAAGATACAGGCCAAGTTCGAATATGGGTTCCGTCCAATTATTTTTACATGAGTTACGTCCCTTTTTCAACTTAGAATTTTACCAATTTCATAACATTTTGGTTTCCGACCGATAACTCCAGTTTTGATTATTTGAGCTGAACCAAAGCTGGTATGTGTATTTCCCAGCTAAAACTACAGGCCAAGTTTGAATATAGGTTCTGTCTAATTATTTTTACATGAATTATGGCCATTTTTCGACTTAGAATTTGACCACATTTTGGCATTGAAATTAGGGGTACATGTATATAAGATTTTCTTCAATGTAAGCTCAAAGTATTATCTTATTTTGCGATAGTACAATTCGAAATGGCTAAAGGGCGTATTTTGCCACGCCCTAGCGATGCTCTAGTTGACAGTTAAAACGCAATTTTGAGGCATCTAGGTGATAATTCGATTAGTTATTTTCAATCCCATCACAATCTGTGGCACCAATGAGCGAAACTTTTATTGTGCGAGTCATAACAACGACAAAAACCACGAATTTTGATAATTGTTTGGGTTCTCTCCTGATCGAGTCGGTTCTCTCCCCATTTAATTGTTCTATACGGGTAAAACTATGGCTAATATTTGCCATGGTACACGGTTCAAACTACAAATTTTGTGAAAGTATACAAAGATAAACACAACAAACTATGCATTAAGTTGAAATTTGCACCACTTGTCATTAATTTCGATGAATTATACTGCCTCTGTATGCTTATTCAATAACCTGTGTTACGCCTATCAAAATTCACAAAAGTCGCCAGCTAGTTTGAAAAATAACGCGTTTTGCAGGCCCAACATTTGCATGAGCCAATAGCCGGTTAACAATAGTGAAATTTCATAGCGCTGGACTTCAGAAAGCGTGAGCGTAAACGGAATATATAGAGTTATCTGTCTTGTATTTTATCTAGAGGGGTTAAGGAGAGGTGCCACTCGGCCCTTTCGAGAATCCCGGGCCAGCCACCCAAATTACTATCTCACGTATTTTATCTATTATATGTGTTGGAACTTCTGTCTGTATGTATGTATTTGTGTTATAGACTCGAAAAACTGCTCGACCGATCCGAATCAAATTTGGTGTGTAGGCCTACTTTGATCCGGGGAACAATATGGGCGGGTCCAATTTTACGTGCGACCATGTACTTGACCTCGACATCGCTCAAATACGCTAATATAGGCATGTTCTGGACCTCGACCGATCCCACTAAAATTTGGTAGCTGGGTCTACTTTGATCACGGGAACAATATGGGCGGGTCAAATTTCACTTGCGACAGTGTTCTTGACCTTGACCTCGCTCATATACGCTCATATAGGCATGTTTCTGGACCTCGACCGATCCGATTCAAATTTGGTACAATGTAGGCCTACTTTTATCTCGGGAACAATATGGTGGGTCCAATTTCACGTGCGACCATGTCCTTGACCTTGACCATATTCGCTCATATAGGAATGTATCCGGGCCGATCGAACAATAGTTTATCCAGGCGGAGACGATCACAGATCACTCTCCGAGGGAAAGATTCCTGCAGTTTGAAAGACAGCTACAGTAACCAGTATTTTCAAAAAAGTTCGAAATCCAATCCCAGTAACTATCGGCCTGTTAGTTTAACGTGCGTTTTGTGTAAAATGATGGAATCTTTTATTACCGATGCTGTTATGTCACACATGGAACAACATAATCTATTAACATCTTGTCAACACGGCTTCAGAAGTGGCAGATCATGTACAACGAAACTTCTAGAATATCTTTCATATGTTGTCACATCCTTGGATAATAACGAACCAATGGATGTGGTGTACTTAGATTTCAGGAAAGCTTTTGACTCTGTTCCACACGTCAGACTCCTAAATAAAATACACTCCTATGGAATAACGGGAAACGTTCTGAATTGGATCAGTGATTTCTTGAGCAACAGACAACAACGGGTTCGTGTAAATTCATCATACTCAGAATGGACTTCGGTTACTAGCGGAGTACCACAAGGACAAATTATCGGGCCTACCCTGTTTATCATGTATATCAATGACCTACCCGATTGTGTTCACGGAACTGCAAAATATTCGCCGATGATACCAAATTGATAGGGAATCCACAAAAGGAAAACATACAACGGGAGATCAGTGCCGTATGTCAGTGGTCGTTAGATTGGCAGTTGCGATTTAATTGTGAGAAAATACACGTCGTACACTTCGGACATAATAATCCTCGTAAACCATATATTATGGACGACGTGGCCAGTAATCCGCCGATATTAGTTAGCACATGTGAAAAGGACCTTGGAGTATACATTGATGAAAAACTCAAGTTTGACGTACACATAAATACTATATGTACCAAAGCATACAGAACTCTCTGAATAATTAAAAGAACGTTCACAAATTTGGATAAAGGCATGTTTAGAAAACTCTATATCAGCATGGTGAGGCCTGTTATTGAATATAGTAACATTACATGGAATCCACATCTTAAGAACCAGTGTAAATCTATCGAAAGCGTACAGCGCAGAGCCACAAAATATGTTCCACAACTCAGGAAAATGTCATACACCGACAGACTCATCCACCTCAGTTTGATGTCAATGAAATATAGGGGATACCGTGGATATATGATTGAGACATACAAGATTATGAACAATTTCTACAATATTATTCCAGAGCAGTTTGTTCAGAGAGCAATATACTCAGCAACCAGAGGGAACAACCAAAAACTTCAGATGCCTGGACCGAAAAAAGGCATTCACAAATTCTTTTTTACTATCAGAATTGTTGCAGAATGGATCAAATTACCTGATATGGTAGTGGGAGAGCAAACCTTGACAGAATTCAAAACATTACTCGACGCATACCGATACGATTTAAAATACCTTTACGATGATTGAACTATTGTGGCGTTATAATTTGAAATTGTTTTATATTGTTAGTGTGTAAATTATTGACGTAACTCAGTGGAACTATGAGTCGAATGACTTGTTTCAAAATAAAGATGATGATGATGATGATGAAATAAAATCCCTTAATAGCCCTGACGAAGAGGGGGTACATCGGCTAGTGTTGTCTATTTTCGTAGACGTATTTTACTCAACAAAAAGCCAAAAATAAGACGTTAAAAGTTCGTTGACACCCATACAATGTTCTGATTACGCAGTTTATGAAGTTTATGTCGGGCATCCGCTTGCTGGATGCTGATTATCTAGGTTAAATACTAGAATTCTAGAATATTCAGCTATTAAAGCATATACAAGCACGATAACCTTTCACTCAATCATATTTTAGATTGACTAGGGATCTCTTATTTTTTAATAGAAGATATATAAAAGCAAAGAATCCTATAGTTACAAATATTATTATATGGATGTTAAACCTTCGGTTACTAAATGCGCTGTAATGAGAATTGACTTGAATCCTATTGATTAATTTGTAGGAATGCTTAGCTATTAAGTTCAACAAGCAGTAACATATAAAAAAGAGAAAGAATAATGCAGTTACAAATATTATTATATGGATGTTAATCCTTTGATGACTAAATGAGCAGCGACTTGAATCCTATTGATTCATTTGTAGGAATGCTCAGCTATTAAATTCAATATGCAGTAACAGATTGTTTGATTGTATAGGGGTTAAGGAAAGGGTCACTCGACCCTTTCGAATATCCCGGGGTTAGCCCCCCAAACCACTCTCCCTGCAGATTGTTTGAATTATTAGCTAAACATTCATACAAATGAATCATTAGAAATCAGTGGTATGTGTGTCTGAACCTGGCTATTATAAGGCACATTATTATTCATCGCTGATACCGTGTCAAGTGAGCAGGGACGTGGGCTGGAGGGTCTCCAATGTTGGGGCTTCCACCTTGGAATTTCCAACCGCACCATCCCCTTGAAACAGACCAAACTCATGCACAGGGCCTGGGCTTTGGTTTTTCCCAACTGCATGACACATTATAGCTCTAGATTGTTTGCCATTATGAAGTGAATTGATCAGTGGACTTTGATTGGCCACCATGCAAACCGGGGTAGAAACCCAGGATACATGGGCCCAGTGACAAAATGTGGATCTGAACCTGAAAATCATCTAGACTGTAAAAGAGCATACATTATTTAATACAAAGCATATTAATTAAATGGAATTAGATTCTTTGTCCATTAAAACCAGTTTCTTGCCAATTGGGGGCGGGGGGTAAATGTGATATAGAAAACTAGACCACACCTGCTCCCTACTTCTTGTCCACTCATCATGAGTTTTTGGTCAACTCTAAAGAAGAGGTATCCATTTGTATATGTCAAATATGGTCGATTACATGTTTAAAGTGTAGGAAAGTATGCAATTGTTGGTCTAAAAACGACAAATTCCCCACTATTAAATTGTTGTCAAATCAAACTAACAGAACAATTTCAACATATTGTTAGTGTTAAATTTCAAACCAATTTATTGTAAGATAAGAAATATGTAACTGTTGAACATTTTGACCAAAATTGGGGATAGACACCAATTAAGCACCCCCTCCGCAAGTCCCACACCACCCCAATCACGTCATAAAAGATCAATGATTCAGTTTAACGTGATTTCATAAGTTATATTCATGTCTGGGCGACAAACATGTGTAAATGTCCCTCAGGAGGACTTCAGAGGAGGAAATATGATGGCGCTGGCATTGAAATATTGTCACACCTGGATCTTTCAACAATGCCCAGATTAAGTAAATGAATATAACATCTCATATTCTCCTGAGAGTAGATTTATATTACCATTGGTCATTTATATAGGCGGGCATGTTATGATACTATACTCATCGGGACTTTCAATATTTTATTTCTGCCTATTAATGTCACTTCCCATATTAGGTATTTATTGTGTTATTTCTTAATATACCTGTTCTATTATGCAAATTACATAAGCTACAGTCATTATCTGGTTTAAAAAGTCAGATACACAAGACGATTTTCGGACCAAAGTGCAGAAATCGTTCGAATAAATCTCATGTACAGAACCGTCACAGACATGATTGGTTTGAAATAGAACCGTAACACGCACCGTGTTGATTACGAGGTCACAGCTCCCAATTATCAACCCCTATCGGGATACTTTCTCAGCTATTTTACAAAAGAATAACACGGGTATACGTTAAAGTCAGTGTTTGTCTTCAGAATGCGTTTCATATTTTATACGCCACGAAAATCAAAGGAATTGCGTCCACGTGGCTTGATTTTCATTGATAACATGTTGATATTTACGCATTAACTCGCTAATACCGAGTTAATTGTGGTCTAGAGTTCAGTTTTCGATAACACGGCACTTCTGCAGCCTCTGTTCATTCAGGAAAGTATTTTATATTCATGATATCTATAATTATGCGTGATTTTGTCACAAAAATGATTATTTTCAATAATCAGGAACCGTAACAAATCCGGCAAGAACCATCACAATACCGGCGATAGAACGACTTCCGATGTAACAGTTCCTACACAGTGTGTTTTAGGGTGAACTTGGCTGTACCACATTAGTCGATCGCATAGATAAAACTTAACCGTTTCGTCGATTAACTGTAACCAATAGTCGATATCGAAATTTTGATTTTATCAATATTATAATTCAAATCGCCAGATAACGCACTATATAAGGCACTTGTTGCATGTTTACACGATTCCTGTGATGTGCCTTAGTATGAATATATACAATGCATGGATGTATTTGCCAATGCTGCATGTTTCTGTTTATTACCGTGTCCAGGATACCATAAATGGGGATTTTGGTACACCATTGCAGTTCTATAAAAAATTAGAGTGCTAGGATATCTTTCCACATGCAGCTGTATCATTATTAGCAGCTACTTTCGACTGAGCTGGTCGCTTTCTGCAATGCAAATTATGATGCATCTTTCTTCAGCTTAATTTTGCATACTTTCAGTGTTGAATTGCCTATATTCAGAACATTTTTGTTGTCAAATCATATTGTACTGAAATTTATATTTACCCCATGATGTTAGAAATTTATTCATGGTTATAACAATGTTTTCACTTTGCATGAGACCTGTCATAATTTTCACAATTAAAGGCGAAAATGTATGTTCTCAGGTGTACATATTCTATAGTATTAACGAGTAAGATATGTTTGTCTGTTCCCGACCCCTGGACCGATTTCAACCACATTTGGTGTGGTATCTCGGGGGTAATCTGGGTAATGTTATAGCTGCGTTATATTTTGTGATGTTGATTAAAACAAAGTTCAAATTAAATTGTTTAAATGTTAAATTGAGCAGTAAGTTGTCTATAAATAATTACAAAATTAAATTAAAAAAAATGTAATTAATTAAAAAAAATAATTGTTTAATTCAAAATGACTAGTTCTTCAAACACCTTGTCTCCTTGCGTCCGTAAGCTCCTCCCATTAATTAATAAGTGTGGGGAAACTCCATTAAGGCTTCGATCGGATATCCAAATCAACGTACCAAACTCACCGGAATTCGGTCTGTGGAAATAAACGTACCTACCCTACATCCATGGGGTTGGGGTAAACATTATCAACAGTTGGAAAATTCATGCCTGACACAACATTAGTTGGAAAGTATACATCACATATAGGTTGAAATTGTTCTCGTTGCTTGAATTTCTATTCAGTAATTAGTGGGGAAGGATACCATACATATATCTAAAACTGAGACGCTATGCATATACAGTAATTTCACTAGTAGATGGTAACCGGTGCAGTTTAACTGACAAAATATTCCACCGGACGCACACTCATTGACCCAGTTTAAGTAACCCGGTGATATATTCCAGTGAGTGCTGAAGCGATGGAGATTTATAGACTATATAATACTTGTAACATACATGTAATACATTGATAATAAACCGATGGTATATGCCTGCAAACTTCATGGGCGGAGGACCGACCCGGAATTGATACATTGTGATTACTATATATGACACACAATTTAAAGGCCCACTTAATTTTCGAGTCACAGATTATTATTTTACAGTGCCTTGATATACCGGTTTAATAACAATTTATGCCATAAAATATGATTAAAATACTATAATTCGTCACCATTTGAAACGTCGGTGTCTCAGAAGATGCCCATAGAGAAATAGAAAACAGCTGAAATCATAGAAAGCTCCCCCGTTATCGCTCCCATAATGCAACAGAATTCAAACTAAAAATGTATTTTCAAAGGAAGGGGAATAACTCTATCTTTAAGATATTGTTATTCCGGCTCCATTGAACATAATACACTTTTCAGTACAAAACGTAAGCACAAAACTCGTCGGTAACTCAACAAAAACAACATCTTCACAGTTTATTACACCGGATAAGTTGATAATACAATGTTTTGAAGCTTCCTCTTTCGAATGGTATATACTATGGCATATATTTTATATATGTGATCTGGGGGTTCGAAAATTAAGCGCGCCTTTAAGATTCAGCAATCAGATGCAGTTTTAAATCCCAATTTTTATACTGTTGTGATATATCGGCTCACATAAGTCAGAGAAAAGTATGAAATCTCGAGCTGCGATCACCCCTTAGTGAGAAGTATATTATTGAGGAACAAGTATTAACAAAGAAACGAAACATATTCCCTGCCTTGTTTGTTCAATGTTATAAAGTTCGAGTCACAACATCAAAACGTTCCCCGGTTTTGTTCTGGTGGATTATGATCTCAACGGGTGTTAGCTAGAGAAGATATTCGTGACACGATCTGGGTTGTATGACTGTAAATATACAAACTATTTTAGAGAATATATATAGAGGATATCTATTGTTTTTGAGTGGATACCGAAAAATATGTCATGAGTGAACGAGATAAATGTTTATTTCGCGAGCGGCTTGCCGCGAGCGAAAATAAACAGTTGTCTCGGTCACGAATGACATATTTTTCGGTATGCACTCAAAAAACACTAGATATTCTTTTTATTATACGCATTTCCAAAGAAATTCACCATTTACGACGTTAAATGATCTCACAATCGTCTTCAATCGATGCATCATTTTTGAAGCCATCGGCTGATCGCTGCCTGTTCACGCAATGCTACTTCACCATCCGCAGAATATAAAAATATAGTTCCCGTATTCTTCCCTTTATTTCCCCCCATAAATATGTCGAATTTCAACATAAAATATAATTTAATTATAACTGTAATATCAGTGAATATAATATAATTTAGAATATCACAGTGGGTTCTTTCACTTTGTCCTTCTTCAACAGTATAAACCGGAAACAGTATTGGTACACGCAAGTGAATCGGTCGCACGCGCGAGCTAGTGTGAAAGTATATTCTTCTATATCCCCTTCTGGGTGATATCAATGTTTATCTAAACGCGTTTTTTTCTATAATTCACTGTTGAGCGTATAATAAATATATATATATATATATATATGGTTGCGCTAATATCTACACCATCCCTGCCTTTTTCGTACGATTGATTCCCACATTTACTTAATTTTTTTTATCAAATCGTCAAGATTTATTGGGACAATCGATATTGTAATACTCTCCCAGTACGAACTCTAAATGTAATAAATGGGATAAATGGGCCGATCACTCACAACTCCACGATGACACGGGCGGGCGATATATTGCCAGAGATTCCCCAATCTCCATCAATTCACTCATACCATGAATTGGAGAAATTTGATTCATGCTCTAATATAACATCGTGACCAATATCTGATACAACATACACATTTGTTACGCCTGAGTGCACTAACGTCACATATCTAATATAACTGACAGATTTGTGCAATAATATGAAAAAATTTCCACTCAAACAAATATTATCGTGATGACGCGTGGCTGTCAGGTCTAATAAATATACCTAGACTAAATAAGTGGAGTCTTTCTCACAACATCGTTGCACGTTATAGGCTAATTGCGATATTGGGTATTATTATTACAAAATAATCACGGCACGCAAAACCATTACAAAATAATCACGGCACGCAAAACCATTATCCCCTTATACTGCAATTTGCAAGCATTAATAGAGACCTTTCCCAAAAATCACTATGACGATTACGGATAGGATATACTGTCCTAGTAAGGTTGACACCATCACAATTTACCTACGATGGCTAATTTATAAGACGGCATATGCCCCACTATATTCAGTTACACATATATCTGAAGGAAAAAGTAATGTGCGTCTCTTTCAGAACCCATGTTCGTATCCGTGTGTAATATACCACACGGTTAATGTTGGAGCGTCCCCAAGCAGGGCCGATGTCACATTATTAACACATCTGCACTTTACTAAACTGCGTGTGGTATATTTCGTCTCACATAAGAACCCCCGTGCGTATACAGGTCGAATATTGGCCGTATACTGGCAGGATATTTCCATATCCGTAATCGTATCCGTGAGTTTGCGAAAGGCCTCTATTGTCTCACAGACGTACGTGTAGTCGTCAATGGTGCGAAAATGTTTTTGGACCGTGCATGCGAAACATTCACAACTACAAATAGCCATTCGTAAATATTATCTGTGGTCGTTCATTATGCGAAACTGCAGCGAAAGGTGTTAATTTAACGTCGATCGTTCGCTCGAGTATATCACGCGGTGCTTTCACAACCCAAGTTTGATAGGATTGGATAGGATAATTTTATCTTTATATCTATATTTGCGAATGTCTGTCTGTCTGTCTGTGTTCTATAGAACTTCACAGGGGACCACCCAGACGGCACAAAAGGGGTCTAATAGGGGTCACTTTTTACGAGAAAGATAATGGCGAGGGTTAGAATTTTCTAAAGTGACGCCGTTGTTGTCAGGGGCAGAAAAGGGGAGGGGCAGAAAAAAAAAATTGTCGCCGATTGCCACCAAACTTATATATAATCATCCCCATAATGCGAATGTCTGTCTGTCTGTCTGTCTGTCTGTGTTCTATAGAAATTCACAGGGGACCACCCAGACGGCACAAAAGGGGTCTAATAGGGGTAACTTTTTACGAGAAAAATAATGGCGAGGGTTAGAATTTTCTAAAGTGACGCCGTTGTTGTCAGGGGCAGAAAAGGGGGAGGGGCAGAAAAAAAATTGACGCCGATTGCCACCAAACTTATATATAATCATCCCCATAATATGAGGAATCTAATGGTTTGGTTTAAATATGTCAAAAGTCGCGCCGTTCGCGTCAGGGATGCACTGAAGTGGAGAGGGGCACCAAAATTGATCAAACTAATTTTAGCGCCGAATTTCACCAAATTGATGCACATTCTTCTGAGATCTTCTCCATGAAACAAGGAATCTTATTGTGTGATTTAAAGACGCCAAATTGGTGTCGTTGGGATGAGAGATTTGGGGGGGGGGGGGTGGGTGGGTAGTAAATCTGATAAGAATTGGTTTAGTCGCCGATTGCCACGGAACGTATACACATTCATCCCCCATGGTATGAGGTGTCTAATGGCGTGGCTTAAAGCTGTCAAAAGTGGGGTCATTCGAGTCAGAGGTGCACTGAAAGGGGGAGGGGTACCAAAATTGATATACAATATATTTAGCGCCAATTTCCACCAAATTGATACACATTCTTATCCATGATATGAGGAATCTAATCGTGTGACTTTAAAGACGTCATATTGGTGCTGCTTTTGTGAGAGATGGGGTGGGGTGGGGTGGGCACTAAATTTGATAAAAAATTGTTTAGTCGCGAATTAGCACCAAACTTACAAATAATAATCTCCATGATATCAGGGGTCTAATCGTGTGGTTTAACGATGTCAAAAGTGGGGCCATTCGAGTCAGTGGTGCCTAGAGGGCGAGAGGGACACACACATTGATAAACAATATGTTTAGCGCCGATTTCCACCTGATTGATACATATTCTTCTCCGTGCTACGAATAATCTAATCGTGTGGTTTAAATGCGCCAAATTGGTGCCTTTTGGGTGAGATATATGCAATGGTGGCCCTAAATTGGATACGAATTTGTATACTCGCCAATTTTCATAAATTTTATATATATTCATCTCTATAATGAGTCTAAGTGTGTGGTTTAATGATGTCAAAAGTGGTACCGCTTGAGTCCGAAATAGGGACGGGAGGGTCACCAAAAACTTATGTTTAGTGCCAATTACCATCAAACTCATACACGTTCTTCTCAAATGATACAATGAATCAAATATTTGCGAATATCTGTCTGTGTTCTATATATAACTTTAAGGGTACAATCGAGATGGCACCAAGGCGGTCTAACATGGGTAACTTTTTACGAGTAAAATAATGGTGCAGGTTAAAATTTATAAAGTGACGTTGTTGGTGTCAGGAGAGGGGCTATTTTTAGCGCAGATTTCGACCAAATTGATATATTATTCTTCTCCGTGATACGAGGAATATAAACGGTGATTTAAAGGCGCGATATTGGTGCCGTTTGGGTGAGAGATGGGGGCGGGGCGGTAATAACTATGATAAGAATTTGTTTAGTTGCTGATTACCACCAAACGTATATATAATCATCTCCATTATATAGTGCGTGCATGAGTCTAATAGACGTGGTTTAAATGTGACAAAAGTGGCGCGGTTCAAGTCATGCATGAGGGGAGTTGCACCAAAGTTGATACAAATATATTTAGCACTGATTCCACCGAATTCATGCACGTTCTTCTCTAATGATATGATGAATTAAATCACATTTGGGGTCGTTTGGATCATGGATGGCGAGAGGAGATTCACAATCATTTATAAGATTGTTCAATTCGCCGATATCCAACAAATTTATATATAATCATCTCCCAGGGCATCTCCGTGTCGTTCTAAGGAGTTTTTGGCATTCCAATTTCACAATCTTGACAAATGGTGACCGAATTAAGTCACTTGAACAATTATATCTTCTCAACTGTCATATTTATATGGGGATGGAAATCAGGGCATTCCTATAATGATCTAACACAGATACATAGAAGAAAGCATTGAAAGTATATTTATATCAATCTATTTAAGAGATACATATATATTCATTCAAACCGAGGGACCTTGAATCGTCAGAGGATTGCATATTAGAATGGCTCATGTATATATTATAACACGATTGAGTCTGTCCCATTCAATATAGTTTCCACACAAAAAGTTACAATTGCAAGCAATGGTCACAGTGTGCAGTCAAATATGGCTACTTCTGAGATAAAGTAAAACGCAGTCTGTAGCACATGACTTTTCAGGATCCTCCAATAGTGACATCTGACAAGGGTATATCTGCCCGATACAGAGGATTTCTTTAATTGTTTAGAACAGACTCATCGCCTAACATAAACAACTCAAAATATCGCTGTGTCGGGCACATGTAGCTGCTATACGTGCATAACATCATTTCTTTTAAACTGAAAATGATTAGCCAGTATATACCACCAGAACAGAGGAGCACCTGGACATATCTTTAAAACATCTGTATCTTCATGAAGCTATGATAAACTAGATTGATTGATTGATTGATACATCTCTGTGTAAAACACAATTGTCGTCTTTTATTTTTTCGAACTAATGTGTTTATGATGTTCATGTTTCATGCTATAACGTCTGAAGTATACGCAGTTGTAAATAAATACTTCTTTATTGGTGGGACGGATTAAACGCGATAAACAAAATGATAATCGCTCCGACCAAACAAGGTGAGCCACTACTTATATTCCATGTGTAAGAATCATGTTTTGTGATGCCATTTGGATATACAATTTATGAGAATACGTGTAACACTTTGAGAGCAAGAGTATTCTCTATTCCCACCAAATATCCACAGAGTGTTTCACTTCACTTTAACCCGAGCAACGCCGGGTAACCCTGCTAGTTTACAATATACACACATGTAAAATACAATTACAAATAAATATAATATTAATAGACTATACATGTATATTGTTTGGGGTGATATAGTCATGACTGACTGTCTTCATATGACCCCTGAATGTGTTGACAGATTATATGATGTATAGATGGCAGAAAGAATTTGATTGTTGTTTTTTTTTGGGCTACGTTCATCATGTGCAGACTGGGTTTTGTTAGGGCGATGGTACGTAGAGTGGTTCATATGCATAGGCACCTACTTGGTCGACATACACCCTAAATATAGTTGGATAAGAAGTTATCCAACAGTCAACCAACCGTTGTATCACCTATCTACGTTGTATCACCTATCTACGTTGTGTGAAAAGTTGCATGACAATTTTGTTGGATACACTTTTACACAACGTTGCATATATATTTACTACCGACCGTTGTATGTTAATTATACAACGTGTTGGATGAAATTTCACACAAAACTCAATCAACGTTAATTGCCCACATCACCTATCTACGTTTATTGAACTGTTGGGTGTTGGGTAGAGTTGGATGAAATTTGTTGATTGGAAAGTTTACCCAACGTTGATTGGAAAGTAAAATGGGGCATAGCTTTGCCGGTTTAGTATACCTTTGTTATAATTATTCTTTGTACGATAAACTGATTATGTAGGTTTTATGTGTTGAGTGTATGAGTGTACTACTTTAGCCAAATTAGTGCCGTCAGTAGTTGTGTAAATTTGTAAACTTCAAAATTTGGCAAATATAAATAAATATACACTCAATACATAAAGCCTACATAATCAGTGTATCGCACAAAGAATAATTATAACAAAGGTATACTATACCGGCAAAGCTATCCACGACGTCTTGTCATATTTTCCAGTCGCTCAGGAGTTTTTTAACGCAGTCGTCCATCTTGTTTTGAAATATTTGGAGCCAAAAACTCGCATACTCGCCCGCACCGGAAACGCGCTGCTATTGGATGACCCGGTCACGTGGAGGTTTTATACAATGTGGTCAAGGGGGGGGGGGGGCGTAAAAAAGTTGCGAGACGTGGGGGTCTTTTTTTTACATTCCCATTTGTTTACACCCACCCACTCTTTCTTGCATTTTTTTTTCATAACATTTTAGACACCCACCCCAAAACTTCAAAGCTTTATGTTGGTCCCCTCTGTAAAAACGACCAACCGCTCTCTATTGGTCCCTTCTTTGTAAGACCAAATTAAATGTTACTTTCTGTTAACAAACATGTGCAAAATTGAACTCTAAGCAATCAACAAAGGTAGAATATTATGTGATTATATTGGTAAATTTATAACCCAGCCTATTCATCTGTGTCAGTACAGCTGGTGAGTAGATGAAAAATATGTTGAATCCCCTGGAATGACAACAACAAATAACTAGGGCCAGTGTAATAAAAAATTACACAAACTTAAATTTATCTTTTTTCAGACATCAACCAGCATCAACTAGTAGGCCTAGAGCCTATAGTAATACCAAAAAGGAAAATGTACGTATTAACTTGTATGTATGCCTGCATGACCACCGACCCGACCTCGCATTACGACTTAGAACTAGGCCTAAAATAATGCTTAACCCTTTGAGTCTGAACGTTGATGGTCAATTTAGTGCCAAATCCATATACACGGATGTATATTACTGAGATTCATTTGGACAATCACAGCTGAACTTCGGTCATGTACTGGACGGAGTTCATGTGCAATATGAAATTCACACACATTCTGTACATGACCTTTATGTGTGCCTTCAAACTAGACCACCTTACATGCACATCATCTTATAAATATACACTAATTAAGTAAATTAATTTTTCTTCCTTGATAATTTTCAAATTAGCCTGAATTAGACATTAAGTGTCATTTACATACTAGTATATGCAGGTAATTATGGGATATAATAATTACAATGTGAACAAAACTGTAATGTGTCCTGGCCCCACTTCACATCTATTTAAATAATATTTTTATACTTTTCAGATGACTATCCAAGGAAGGTTATATTTTTGTTTCTTTCAATAAATGTTATTAAAACTTTATTTCATGTCTACTTATTTACTTATTGATGGTTGTCAACAACACTGAAACAAATAATTTGACAATTCAAATAATTATTTGACAAAAGTATATTTAAAAATCAATTTAGTATACAAACACTGATACAAATATTTAGTTCACACATTACACCCATGCATCAACTAACTGTATGAGTAAAGAGACTGTCATGAAGTATAAGAATTATTGTAATATTCTGTCATGAGTTGTTAGCTGATATTGTCAGACTGCATTAAGTTCACCCTACCCTAGAGCTATCTGAAGTATTTTTTTTATTGATCTACACCGTGAACTAGACAATTTTCAATATAAAAACTGCCAAGCAAGCTGAAACAGACACAATAAAAAAAAATTGGGCGCAAAAAAAATCAATGAAAATTTTGGGACCCACCCCCACAATATTCACTATTTTTCCATTTTATATCAACTTATGGGGGTAATTATAACAATATTGAATGTATTAGTGCTTCTCATATTGCAACAAGCCACAACATATAAACAAATATGTTTAAAACAGTTGAAAATATGTCAATGAAAAAAAAATGCAAAAAAGGTGGTCAAAAACTGTTTCCGGCCTCGGGTATCCACCCACCCCCCCACCTCATGTATCGTAAAAAAAAATCGCCCCCCCCTGATGTGGTATGAAGTAATACCACAGAAGACAGTTCACGCAATCAGTTGGATAATAAGTACACAACAAATTCGCACCCAACGAGTTGCATACAATGTTCATCCAACTAGATTTAGGGTGTAATGAATGAATACTAGGAATATACATGTGTCAGTGGAACCGAGTAGGAATAATGAGAGTGAGGTCATGGGAATATTTTAATTAACATGTATACTTTTTTGTTTGTTTGTTTTACATTTGTTAGCAGAAAATTTATATATCGTTTATACAATCAGGGCATGTTCGGTTTTGCATCGAACGTTCGCTGAGTCGTTATTTCGTGAGAATCCAGATTCAGAATCCGAATCCGATTACGGGGTCTGGGCTAATTCCTGATTCTTGGTCAGATTTTGAAATCCACGTGGTCTCCGATACTATGTTTAATGTTCTCCCAGCGTCAAACATGGCTCATGTATTTGACACAAATATGATTTGTATCTTATATTTATAAAGTTCATGTTTGTTGTGAAAGTCATGCTTTGCTTCTATGTGTATATACATGGCACCTAATTAGCTGTCAATCCGACTTAATCGCATCTTTTGTTCAAGTTAAGGTGAGTTTATTGTTGAGGGCAAGCATTTCTAACAGCTCTAGGTCTCCTGAATCAAATTCCGAAGACGTTGTGGAGAACACACGAAAGTTGTCAGTTGTACAGGGACGTGGCGACAGGGGTTGGTTGGGGTGTCTCGACCCCTCCCGGAACTTTGGTACAATTGTCTTAGCTGTACAGTCATTCATACGTGTGGCAAATCGGGATTCTTTTGACTAACCAAATAATGATACGTACAAACCAGCAAACGCAACAAGCAAATCAGATTTTAAATAAATACATATACAAACTTATGACTAACTCGGGGAGGGGGTGACCGGTGATCTTTATATATGTTCAACTCGTTTTTTAGTCATGTTGCTTTACCTTTACTAATTATTTATTTTTCAGTGTAATAACATATGGGAGAGGGAGTACCATAAAGTGAGTCAGCACTTGTACTCCAATCTCGTCTGTATAAACAGATGTATGTGTTATATATCATCTGTCATCTAAATTTGACAAATATTTTAAAATAAATGTGTCTAAACTAAACTTTGGTACATTTCCAGCAGTTCGAAATGTCATGCATGACACAACATTAGTTGGATATAAATTTGACACCATATATAGGTTGGAATAGTTATCATTGTTTGATTTTTTTCAACCAGTAAAAGTTGGTTATTTTCAACTCTTAGGGTGTGTCAAGTTGGATATTTCTGATGGGGTGGAAATGGAATTCTGCGAACATGTGAGATTGATGTTTGGTTCAAGGGGGGGGGGGGGGGGGTGCAGTTGGTCGGAAATTTGAGGAAACCTCTAGCCACAACCCTAGAACTTGTACGTTTGGGTACTTAATCAATAAATTGACTGACATTTGCACTATATAGTCCTGATATCCTAGAATAAGCTTTACATTTGTATTTGTGCGATTGTGAGATGAGTTCACGTGCGATCACAAGACCACAACATTAGCTTCATGGGCAAAGCTTTATTTTCCAACTAATGTACAGCACGTTGGCCAAAAAATGTATGTGTTTCTTCCTTATACAGAGACTATTGTGTAAAATGACTGCATTTGACGAAACAACACATTTTAAATATGAAATTGCTATAAGAATAGATAGTACAACGTATATCTGATAATTCATCGATATAAAATAATCCTATTATTTCTTGAATAAGAAGGAACATATAATAAATTCTTTGATATAGATCGTTTATATTCTGCAATAATTTGTACACAAGAGACGGATTCTTATGTTTTATTGTGTTTTTAAACTCTGAGGTGGCGAAATCTCGGTTCGTTTACATTACGAACATTTTAGTCCGTAATCGGAATCCGAATCCGAATCTGGATTACCACGAGATTACGATTACGGTCTGTCCGTTTACTGATTCTGGTCTGTTCGTTTACGGAACCAAGTCGTACGGGGACTAATCCATAATCTGAATCCAGATTCTGTATCCAGATTCCCACGAAATAACGACTCTGAATATATAGGTATTAATGATATCCTTTTCATACGTTTTCGGAAGACAGGTCTTGATTGCTTGGATGTATTATTACTTTCTAGGGGAATGAGTGGTATGGGAGAACTTTAGAACACGAGATGGTCCTGAATTTGTTTTGAACTATGGGATTAGGTTGTCGTCTATTGGGTTCTGCTCTCTTGTCATACATACCAGACAAAGAAGCCGGTAAGCGATCGTAGTACCAGTCATGCATGAAAATGGATGCATGTAAGTTATCATCTATTAAAAAAAAAAGATTGCCGTGTTACTATCTAAACCTCTCTATTGTCCGGTGCAATCCCTTTGATATATTTTAAGAATCTATCAAGCAGAAATATGCGAATTTCAACTGCGTGTGTTCATGGCCGAATAAACCTGCACATTCCATTCAACATCAATGCAGACAAAATCCTTATATTTGGAGATCCTGTGCAAGATGATGCACATGATGATCACGGAAACAGGCGCGATAACTCTCCCAAATCCCTGATGATCACCGAGACTGGCGCGATAACTCTCCCAAACCCCTGATGATCACGGAAACAGGGGCGATAACTCTCCCACATCCCTGATGATCACAAGACAGGCGCGATAACTCTCTCAAATCCCCGATGATCACCGAGACTGGCGCGATAACTCTCCCAAACCCCTGATGATCACGGACACAGGGGCGATAATTCTCCCAAATCCCCGATGATCACAGAAACAGGGGCGATAACACTCCCAAATCCCTGATGATCACAAGACAAGCGCGATAACTCTCCCAAATCCCTGATGATCAACGAGACAGGCGCGATAACTCACCCAAACCCCTGATGATCACAGAAACGTGCATGGGCGATAACTCAACCCGAACCAATGATGATCACAGAGACAGTGAAACGTCAGGAAATTTTGTTTCTTAAATTAAGTTTTTATGATCAGTAAAACATTAGTTGATATTTAACCCAAAAACTTGTGGTTGTACTCGATAGTGTAATTGTAAATTAGTTTTGGGGTTTCTGGAGCGCCACTAGCCCCTAGACGCCAGGATTGCGAAACTTAAGAAATGTGCGATGGTTCAAGGGTGATACCAAATCGAGGGCACCAAACCTTTCGTGTGCGATAGTTTAATTGAAACCCTCCGGGCTCTCTGTCTAACAGCCGTTCACATATAAACAGCGTCGCATCCGGTCGCATCCGGTCACATCCGGTCATCGCTGGGCCGGGAAATAGAGTAAAATGTATCTATCGGACCTTTTCTGTTTAAGATACGGGCGGCGTTTGCGGTGGGTATGCTGTTAAAATATTCACCTCCGTCAAAAACCGCCATAAACAGAAATAATAGTAAAATATAGTCAGACCTTGTTCTTATACCAATCACACTCTTCCAACTAATGTGTAGAAACGAGTTAAAAATTCCGAATTGTGGGTATATTGTGAGGATTGATTTGTTAAAATATTTAAGGCCATTACTGCCCTTAGACTCTTTTTTACAACCATGCCACGACCCTGGTGTGTTCATTTAAAACACAAAATCACACATTACAGAGCAAAATAGTACGTACCATGTATTGTACGCCACGAACGTTTTAACATATAAATCTCCATATATCATTAATCACAGGTCGGAATACTGAACTTACATGCTTATCTACGATTTGTATGTGTAATAATATACACAAAATGTGTAAGGGATATTTGTTGATTTTATGTATCTTTGTGTATTAAAATGTAGAAATTGACCCATTGATTGTGTAAAAATTGTTACACAATTTGTGTACGTATATGAAACTACACCTATACTACACAAATATGTTTAAGATAAAAAATGAATAATGATTGTGTAGCAGGGCTAGACAGTTTGTTTAGAAAACCTACACTTTAGTCATAAGAGTGCAGAAATATGGTATAAACAGTACGTTATTGTCAAATGTTCTTCCTTTGTTATGTACACAAAAGCAAAACACGTTACAGAACCTGGCTTTTGTTTAGATCCGGATATGGTAAACATAAAGAGCGTTATTTGTTACTGTTTTCCTGATATGGAAATAATAAAGAGCGTTTATATCATTTGTGTGTGATTAACCAATAGCATTGCGCTGTGTTGTGTAAACAGAAGCAAAACTTCTGTAACACGAGCAGGCTCTTGTTTACGTACAAATCGTACGTCTTGACGACAATATGCTATTTACTCACTGATTATGTTTGGCATATGAACAAAACTATATATAATATTGATCTCGCTGAGCCTCACATGACACCTTATCCGACAACCAAGCGTCCCGTAACGTATTTATTATGTCAGTGGAGAAAGTCCAGCATATCCATTTAATTAATCGTCGCTGTATTTTATTGTAATTTGGTTAGATAACTGAGTCGTCTATGGCCATTACAATGACGCGTCATGGGCGTTGAACGTCAACGCATTGATTTAATGGCTAATTACCAAAGATAGGACAACTTGTTGAGTTTGATAGTTAATTTATGAGTCTTTAGAATTCCTCAAATATATCGCATGCATGTTTTGGTACATGGTACTATGTCTTTAAATTCACAGAAAATGATTTCCGACAGATATCCCCTTTCTTGGCGCCAAAATACATCAAAAATATTCCCGAGGCGACTGCGTTTCTGAAAAAACAAGATGGCGGATAAGCACCTAATATTTATTTCATATTAGGTCACCGACCTAATATGGGTTCTTATGCCGTCACTATATATCGACGCTGATTGGATAATTGCAAGAGCTGACATAATAAATTTTAATATTCCTTCTGTTGATAGTGATTTGAACAAATATGAATATTTTTGCAACGAACGCCGCCCGTGCCTTTAATGTGGTACAGTTTGACAGATTACTATTGAGAAATGTGACGTAAATAGTATGGTATTGAAGTGTGAAATGTAAATCGTTCATCACATATTTTCTTAGCCGGTCAGGGGGGGGGGGGGGGGGGGGGTGAATTTTTTTTCCCGGCACGTATGCCGGGGTGGGTGGTCAAAACCACCAACAAGCAATTTTTTCCGCAACTAAAAAAAAAAAATCCTGCTTGTTTTTTAGTGTTTTGGCAATGAGTTGGGATTCAAACCCACTTTGAATGAGAGAAATAATGTAATTATAACTGTAAACTGACTGCAGGCAGTTATCGTGTTGTATTTTGTTGCAAATTTTGAAATCCAAGATGGCCGCTGGCAGCCATGTTTTTTTGGCCGAATGACCTCAAAATGACTCATTCCTATTTACATGTCCATGTTACATCCATGATAAATAGTATGCACAGAAATTCATATACAGCTGTTTACAGTGAATTCCCCCCCGCAAATATCTGTTTTAGTGTTAAAAGGGGGGTGGTTGTCAAAAAATGGTCGGAAAAAACTGCCGAAAACGGAAAAAAAATTGGCGGTGGGGGTGGTTGGGTACAAAAAATGATCGAAAGGGAAAAAATGCCATACGTGCCTGAAATGTTTTTCCGACCCCCCCCCCTGAACCGGTACTCAGTATTCACCCGCTCTGTTAACTGGTATCCAGGATTCATCCCTCAGTTAACTGGTATCCAGGATTCATCACTCTGTTAACTGGTATCCAGATTCATCACTCTGTTAACTGGTATCCAGGTTTCATCAATCCGTTAACTGGTACTTATTATTCACCCGCTCTGCTAACTGGTACCCAGGATTCATCGCTCCGTTAACTGGTATCCATGATTCATCACTCTGTTAACTGGTATCCAGGTTTCATCCATCCGTTAACTGGTATTTAGTATTCATCCGCTATGTTAACTGGTATCCAGGATTCACCCGTTCTGTTAACTGGTATCCAGGATTCATCCCTTCGTTAACTGGTATCCAGGATTCACCCGTTCTGTTAACTGGTACTCAGTATTCACCGGCTCTGTTAACTGGTATCCAGGATTCACCCGCTCTGTTAACTGGTATCCAGGATTCATCCCTCCGTTAACTGGTATCCAGGATTCATCATGCTGTTAACTGGAATCCAGGATTCATCCATCTGTTAACTGGTATCCAGGATTCACCACTATGTTAAGTGGTATCCAGGATTCATCCCTCCGTTAACTGCAATAACTGGTAGCCAGGATTCATCACTCTGTTAACTGGTATCCAGGATTCATCCCTCCGTTAACTGGTATTAATTAATGATACACCCATCTGTTAACTGGTACTCATGATTAATCCCTCCATTAACTGGTACTCAGTATTAACCCGCTCTGTTAACTGGTATCCAGGATTCATCACTCTGTTAACTGGTATCCATGATTCATCACTCTGTTAACTGATATCCAGGTTTCATCCATCCGTTAACTGGTATTTAGTATTCACCCGCTATGTTAACTGGTATCCAGGATTCACCCGTTCTGTTAACTGGTATCCAGGATTCACCCCTTCGTTAACTGGTATCCAGGATTCACCCGTTCTGTTAACTGGTACTCAGTATTCACCGGCTCTGTTAACTGGTATCCAGGATTCACCCGCTCTGTTAACTGGTATCCAGGATTCATCCCTCCGTTAACTGGTATCCAGGATTCATCATGCTGTTAACTGGTACTCAGTATTCACCGGCTCTGTTAACTGGTAGCCAGGATTTACCCGTTCTGTTAACTGGTATCCAGGATTAATCATGCTGTTAACTGGAAACCAGGTTTCACCCCTCCGTTAACTGGTATCCAGGATTCATCCCTCCGTTAACTGGTATCCAGGATGCATCATGCTGTTAACTGGAATCCAGGTTTCATCCATCTGTTAACTGGTATCCAGGATTCACCACTCTGTTAACTGGTATCCAGGATTCATCCCTCCGTTAACTGCAATAACTGGTAGCCAGGATTCATCCCTCCGTTAACTGGTATCCAGGATTCATCCCTCCGTGAACTGGTATCCAGGATTCATCCCTCCGTTAACTGGTATCCAGGATTCATCATGCTGTTAACTGGAATCCAGGTTTCATCCATCTGTTAACTGGTATCCAGGATTCACCACTCTGTTAACTGGTATCCAGGATTCATCCCTCCGTTAACTGGTATTAATTAATGATACACCCATCTGTTAACTGGTATTCATGATTAATCCCTCCGTTAACTGGTACTAAGTATTCATTCCTCCATTAACTGGTATTATTATGCACCCATCTGTTAACTCAACGTAACTGGTATTCAAGAGTCAGAGGAGTGACACCATTCCATCAGTTTCATAACCCTTTATCATGTTGTACTCATGCGATATCAAATTAAATAGCACAATCAATTATAATTTTGCATACTATGACCGCGATATTCATATCAATTCCTGTAAAGTGCAAATGACGCTGTAGCTCAACTTGGGAAGGAGATCATTTTTGCCGAGCAATAAATAGAATAATAAAGAAGAAGGAAAGTCAAAAACGTAAAGGCTGGCTAAGGACTTGTATTGTGTAGATGAAATTATTTTCATTTAACAAATTTCTCTAAATGTGGTCTGCAGGGTGTGCCAATGGATTCAAATTTGAAATCAAAGATGTAGTCATGCAAAGAGTAAAATTCAACATGGCTGTCGGCGGCCATGTTTTCATCGAAAATCGTTAAAATTTTATAGAGATCACATACATGCCTCTAAACTTTCAAAACATTTTTCCAATAAATGCGGGCCGCAGGGTGTGCCCATGAATTCAAATTTGAAATCCAAATGGCTGCTGGTGGCCATGTTTTTCAACGAATATCGAAAACAAAAAGATGGCTCCCATCTAGAGGTCACCATGAAGATCCAAATGGAGATTAGTGATGTTCTGATGAGGGATGTGGCATGTAGGGTGATCCAAAGGAAATTGTTGATGGATGGACGCACAGGGCGGCCCGACATACGCACACATGGACGACGGACGCCAACCACGGCAATAGCTCAAACTTTACAAAGAAAAGTTGAGCTAAAAAATATGGAAGGCTGACACCAAAGTTGGCAAACACTGAATTAATTAAACGACCTTTCGCGTTATCTGCTGAGCAAGGAGCATTAAGTTAAAATCGAACACGACTATAGCGAGGCACGTTTAATCGGATTCCAGCTCCATTAGAATTTGACTTTAAATTGACTTTTGTTCGACTGTAAGTGACACGTGCTGTCGTTATCACTTCAGCCAATGGTTGTCTGTCGTACGCGGACCAGATTGTCGAGATCGAAAGTAATCAATTTGCGCAATTTAAAACTGTGAAATCTCCTGATAATTCTAAAAATCCTCTCAGCATCACGGCAGCGACCTAAGGTGAAATTTCATCACTTGTCTGTCAATATTTGCGAGTTTTTGAAGCGTCGCATGACATCGCTTTGTGTCACAGGTCTCCAGAATAAAATGTGAGTTTTGTAATATACTTAATCCTATAGTATTATAGGATTTGTGTTAGCAAAAAGTAGTATGATGATATGGGTCTTATGTGAGTTAAGGGCCCACTTAATTTTCGAGTCACCGATTATTTTTTATAGTGTCTTGATATATGGTTCTAATAACAATCTATGCCATAAAATATGATTATCTTACTTTATTACACTCCTATGAGTGATTTCCATTGAAAATTAAAAAAATGGTAATGTTACTTACTGAATGTTCGATGGTTGATCTTTCTCCACAATGTATGTAGATTAGCCACATGAAAATACAGGTCAAGATAGAATTTGGATTCGGACCGCCCATTTTTGTTGGAGTTATGATCCTTGTTAACATAGAATTTGCAGATTATTTTGGTTTGCAGGTGATAACTTTAGTTTTATTTATCTGATTGTTTACACATTTCGTATGTGGATTACTGATATGAAAATACTGCTCAAGGTCGAGTTTGGTTTCCGTCCGCCTATTTTCCCCTGAGTTATGACCCTTGTTAACTTATAATTTGACGATTATTTTGATTTCCGGGTGATACATTTAGTCAGAGTTATCTGTTTGCTTTAAAATTATTGCCCTTACTGGAAATTACCACGGGTGTATTTTGCCACGCCTAGCCATGTTCTTGTTTAATGTGCATTATGAATTTTCACAGCTCAGTTACTAGTTTATTGCCATCAGACACACGTTAAAGCCACATGACGGTTTGGGCTCCAAAATACACCAAGTAATATTCGCTTTTGAATTTGTCCTGGGTATTAACTAATAAATATGAAACAAAGACCCCTGTCTGGAAACGCTTTTGTTAATTAATATTGAATTTATTTATAATTGTCTGGTATAATATATATACAATAAATCCTGGGTCATTTTACGGATCATGTTCGTTCGGAGCGTAGCATGCGAGATAACTATATCGGGATGGTCCCCCTTCATGTTATTGGGGGCGGGAATACCCCATGATGGTCGGAATGACCGAGTGGTCTCCCATGACCCTGATATTATTGGGGAGGGGCTATAGCCCCGGGTGGTCGGCATGACCGAGTAGTCTATCCTGCACCCTCATTTTATTGGGGAGGGGCTAGTCCCGTGGTGGTCGGCCTGGCCGAGTGGTGCCCCTTCACACCTCATATTATTGGGGGAGGGGTTAACCCCGTGGTGGTCGGCCTGGTCGAGTGGTCCTCCTCTTCATACCTCATATTGGGGGGGGGGCGTGATAGTCAGGCGGACCGAGTGGTCCCCCTTCACCCCTCATATTATTTTCTTTTTTGAATGGTCAAACACACACAATGGAAACATTAAAGGCACGGGTGGGCTTCGCGATAAGTATATGTTGTCCAATACGTCACATCCGTTACAACTGCCATAAGCAGAAATAATATTAAAATATAGACATATTTTATTCGTATACCAATGGTAAATATCGTGTAATATTCTTTATATTTATATATGGCGGTTTTAAGTAACTGTTTTTAACAACGATAACCCACCGCGAAGACCATCCGTGCCTTTAAATTACATTTCAAATTAACATGTATTATTCGTTTTCTTTCTCTATTCGGGTGGTAGTGGTGCTGTGTCTGCAGGTAATTATCCTTTTGGGTGATAGTGGTGTTGTTTCTGCAGGTAATTATCCTTTTGGGTGGTAGTGGTGCTGTTTCTGAAAGGTAATTATCCTTGTGTGTGATAGTGGTGCTGTTTCTGCAGGTAATTACACTTTCGGGTGGTAGTGGTGCTGTTTCTGCAGGTAATTACACTTTCGGGTGGTAGTGGTGCTGTTTCTGCAGGTAATTATCATTTCGGGTGGTATTGGTGCTGTGTCTGCAGGTAATTATCATTTCGGGTGGTATTGGTGCTGTGTCTGCAGGTAGTTATCCTTTCGGGTGGTAGTGGTGCTGTGTCTGCGGGTAATTATCCTTTCGGGTGATAGTGGTGCTGTTTCTGCAGGTAATTATCCTTTCGGGTGGTAGTGGTGCTGTGTCTGCAGGTAGTTATCCTTTCGGGTAGTAGTGGTGCTGTGTCTGCGGGTAATTATCCTTTCGGGTGATAGTGGTGCTGTTTCTGCAGGTAATTATCCTTTCGGGTGGTAGTGGTGCTGTTTCTGCAGGTAATTATCCTTTTGGGTGGTAGTGGTGCTGTTTCTGCAGGTAATTATCCTTTTGGGTGGTAGTGGTGCTGTTTCTGCAGGTAATTACACTTTCGGGTGGTAGTGGTGCTGTTTCTGCAGGTAATTATCCTTTTGGGTGGTAGTGGTGCTGTGTCTGCAGGTAATTATCCTTTTGGGTGGTAGTGGTGCTGTTTCTGCAGGTAATTACACTTTCGGGTGGTAGTGGTGCTGTTTCTGCAGGTAGTTATCCTTTCGGGTGATAGTTGTGCTGTTTCTGCAGGTAATTACACTTTCGGGTGGTAGTGGTGCTGTTTCTGCAGGTAATTATCATTTTGGGTGATAGTGGTGCTGTTTCTGCAGGTAATTACACTTTCGGGTGGTAGTGGTGCTGTTTCTGCAGGTAATTATCATTTTGGGTGATAGTGGTGCTGTTTCTGCAGGTAATTACACTTTCGGGTGGTAGTGGTGCTGTTTCTGCAGGTAATTACACTTTCGGGTGGTAGTGGTGCTGTTTCTGCAGGTAGTTATCCTTTCGGGTGATAGTTGTGCTGTTTCTGCAGGTAATTACACTTTCGGGTGGTAGTGGTGCTGTTTCTGCAGGTAATTATCATTTTGGGTGATAGTGGTGCTGTTTCTGCAGGTAATTACACTTTCGGGTGGTAGTGGTGCTGTTTCTGCAGGTAATTATCATTTTGGGTGATAGTGGTGCTGTTTCTGCAGGTAATTACACTTTCGGGTGGTAGTGGTGCTGTTTCTGCAGGTAATTATCCTTTTGGGTGGTAGTGGTGCTGTTACTGCAGGTAATTATCATTTCGGGTGATAGTGGTGCTGTGTCTGCAGGTAATTATCCTTTTGTGTGGTAGTGGTGCTGTTTCTGAGGTAATTATCAATTCGGGTGGTATTTGTGCTGTTTCTGCAGGTAATTATCCTTGTGTGTGATAGTGGTGCTGTTTCTGCAGGTAATTATCCTTTTGGGTGATAGTGGTGCTGTTTCTGCAGGTAGTTATCCTTTTGTGTGATAGTGATGCTGTGTCTGCAGGTAATGATCGTTTACATATTTGTTATAACTGAATGAATCCGTTCAATACAGAATGGGTTCAACGCGTCATCTCGCCCTAAATATATCGTGAGGTATCGCGAGGTCAGCGGCTTAATAACAGATAGAGGCGACACAGCTTTACTCCACGTTATTGAATAAGTCGATAAATTTACACTGTCTGAGCCAGCCCTTGTTTGAATGGTCCAAGCAATTAGGGTGTTATTCGTAGGATACTCGAGTTCAGAAGAGGAAGGGATCAAAGAAATCGCATATTCAAATGAGATAAAGATGAAGAGGCACTCCGTATTTCCCGAACATCGGAAGTCGGTAGCCGAGAGGTAGCGCACTGGTCTCTCGTGCAATGCTAGCGGACCGGGGATCGCAACCTGGTCAGGGTATTCTGACAAAAATGAGAACTCGGTCAGATACCAAGTTTGTAAGGCTGAAAAGTTGCACGCTGTCCGATCGGGTGCGGACATTAATGGCTGACCCGTGTACACGAATCGGTGTGTGCATGTGCACGTTAAAGAGCGCTACTGGAGTCACCACATGGTTATAAAGTTACTCGGCCGTGGTAGCACCTACCGGAGTCACCACATGGTTATAAAGGTACTCGGCCGTGGTAGCACCTGCCGGAGTCATCACATGGTTATAAAGTTACTCGGCCGTGGTAGCACCTGCCGGAGTCATCACATGGTTATAAAGTTACTCGGCCGTGGTAGCACCTGCCGGAGTCATCACATGGTTATAAAGTTACTCGGCCGTGGTAGCACCTACTGGAGTCACCACATGGTTATAAAGTTACTCGGCCGTGGTAGCACCTGCCGGAGTCATCACATGGTTATAAAGTTACTCGGCCGTGGTAGCACCTGCCGGAGTCATCACATGGTTATAAAGTTACTCGGCCGTGGTAGCACCTACTGGAGTCACCACATGGTTATAAAGTTACTCGGCCGTGGTAGCACCTGCCGGAGTCATCACATGGTTATAAAGTTACTCGGCCGTGGTAGCACCTGCCGGAGTCATCACATGGTTATAAAGTTACTCGGCCGTGGTAGCACCTGCCGGAGTCATCACATGGTTATAAAGTTACTCGGCCGTGGTAGCACCTGCCGGAGTCATCACATGGTTATAAAGTTACTCGGCCGTGGTAGCACCTGCCGGAGTCATCACATGGTTATAAAGTTACTCGGCCGTGGTAGCACCTACTGGAGTCACCACATGGTTATAAAGTTACTCGGCCGTGGTAGCACCTGCCGGAGTCATCACATGGTTATAAAGTTACTCGGCCGTGGTAGCACCTGCCGGAGTCATCACATGGTTATAAAGTTACTCGGCCGTGGTAGCACCTGCCGGAGTCATCACATGGTTATAAAGTTACTCGGCCGTGGTAGCACCTGCCGGAGTCAGCACATGGTTATAAAGTTACTCGGACGTGGTAGCACCTGCCGGAGTCATCACATGGTTATAAAGTTACTCGGCCGTGGTAGCACCTACCGGAGTCACCACATGGTTATAAAGTTACTCGGTCGTGGTAGCACCTGGACCGGCTCATAATTGTCAGTACAATTTATGACAGTGAGCTGTAATGAGAAGAAGAAGAACAAACGAACGCTGATTATAAAGCGAACGCCAGAAATTCGAGGACAAGTTTGAATGTTCCTACATAATATAAGAGAAGTTATTTCTCGAACGAAATTTGTTTGAAGTCCTTTATAGCATTTATTTACGAAATTTTGGAATGAAACAAATACAAAATTGAAATCACCCGAAATACGTTAATGACAAAATAAAGGCCACTATTTTGAACTCATATGGTATTAACTTTAAATGCAAAAACAGAGAGATAAATGTCCCCCCCCCTAAGGACCACAAATTAAGTTACTTATCTTATTATATAAAAATATTAGCTAAGATCTAGCTCCACCTTTTGAGTTAAACCTCGTTAAATCGCCCTTATCGGACCCTGTTGACAGTCAATATATCCAATATGTAACCAGCGGTAACAGAACACGGTCCACCATAATGCCACACTGATATTGCCATTATTTTTGTTAAATATTAAAATGCTATATATCCGGTGTGACGCCCAGACCAGCCCGGACCCGACGGGACCCCGCCCGGACCCGCCCCTGTGGTGTATTGGGGTGATTTTATCCCTTGAATCTCCGTGAATGTTGTCGGCGGTAGTATCGCAACATATTGGTGTGGAGTTATCAGCCGTATATACGAGGTCGACACGGGGTCGCGATTCTTGTTATTGCCGGCACTATATTGTAATTCTGGCTGAATCTGGCAAGTTATGTGTTAATATCGGCACTCATGGTCGCCCGTGATCACCGCCCGTGCATATGAGGGTTTCCATGACACACACGCACTGTTATGGTCACTAAAATCACTCCTAGACGCCACAATGTCGGCCCGGTCTGATACACTCTAAGAACAGGCAAGAACCCTACGGTTCTTCACGCCTTCAAGAACCGATATTATGGGGACTCGCGCGTTTTGAAGAACCAAATGAAGAACCAAATTTGTATAACATGAGTTGCGGTTCGTAATAAATGTGTGTCGCCCAAATGGAACAGAACTACGACCTCGTGTTTTGAGTTTTCAGAACCGCCATTTTCGATCGCTGATTTTGTGGGAGGCGATGGAACAAAATCCGACAGAATCAACAAGGGAACCGGCCATGTGGAGTGCGGCGATGTGGAGCAATGGTTGATCGAGTGTCAGACTGCCAGTTGACAGCACGTGTTTCTACTTTTGAAGGTTGTTATATTTGTTATCTTAATTTATATTTACGATGTTTTGTAAAATAATCTCAGTTGAATTTAAATAAGGCCTAATATAAGTAAACTTGAAAGCTTTCAGAGTGTAGATCTATGTCACTTAATTTACGGTATTGACTATTATTACCACTGTATAGGGCGTTCTCTGTGGTTCTTCACGCCGCCAAGAACCGATATTATGAGGATTTTGGTTCTTCGCGCTCTCTAGAACACTGACTCGCGCGTTTTGAAGAACCAAATGAAGAACCAAATTTCTATGCCGAACTTAACTTAAGTGAAAAAAAAATTAACAAGGCATAAACTTAACACCACGCACTCTGACTGACTTCAGAGCAGCAATTCGTCGACATATCAGCACCAATAGTATTATCATTCTGCTTATATAGGCCTCATCTGGGAAGTATCTGTAGTCTCAAATTAACATTGATTTTTAGTTACTTTTCCCTTCTTAGAAGTTTCTATATCCCCTAGTTTGCAGAAGATACAATGCATAATCAAAGTATCTAATGGGTGAACATCACCAACTTCACTGGGGAACCTCAATAGGATCCTAGGTCCCCCGTAGTAGTTGAGGCTTAATCTGAATGAAGTTCTCGGAGTGTGAATTTGGTGATGCTAGCCTGCTGTGCAGGATAGTGTCACTAAATTCATTCTCTGGGGAGATCATTCTGCAAATGACATACACAATATTGCAACTTGCTCGCCAGCGAATATATAGTCATTAACCCATTCTGTATTAAATAATCATTGACGAGTACATGTAGTTCTCTCAGGAAATATTAAGATAATAAGTTCAACTAGAAAGGTATTTTATTAGACTGATAGGAATATTATCAGAAATGTAGATGTAGCATATAGCAATAGTTTTTATTTGAAACATCTCATTATTGGAGAATTATTGATAATAACAACAAAGTTTTACATGTAGGCCCTAATTGCTGATTGACATTTCACATGTGCCAATTATAGAATAATAATTATATAATATAGAAATGAGCGGTGCCCGTGTATCTGCATGGTATGCGTCCATGTCTTGCCATCAGTCTGTGTGTGCATCTTAAATGTTTGTTGTCCGGATGATAACTTGAACAGTATTCAGTAACACAATTTGATGAAACTTAGCACATGGAAGTGGAAGATTTGGATCCATCCAACCATTTCTGACGGAGTTATGTCCCTTTTCGAATTAGAATTTGATGATTATTTTGTTGTCTGGATGTTAACTCAAATTATGATTATCCGATACCTTTCAAATTTACTGTGTGGATTAATCAAACAAAGCCACCTTATTTGGGAACTTGTGGCCTTTTATTAACCCTTCTTTGGCTGGAGCTTCCTAAAAGTTTGCGAAAACCATGTGTGCCAATGCATTCTCTTAATACATGTGAGTCTCTCATAGGAGATGCATATTAAGAGAATACATTATCCCAACAATATTTACCATGACTGGTATATGCGAGGCTGCCTATGGGAGACTCGCATATATAAGAGAATGCCTGCCACAGGATCTTTTATTCTGCATCTGTTGTGCCGATCCCATCATGGAAGGGATATTAAAGCCACAGCGCGGTTTGTGCTCCATGATAGAAATAATATTATTAGCTTCAGATAAATATCTTAACTACCTTTCTACGAGCATTCTGTAACCCAAAAAGACGCATTGAAGTAATGAAAAATACAACTGTAGTGTGAATACGGTGTTGGGGTCCCAAACACAAAACAGCCATTTACAAGAAATGGACCAGAAAAGAACGTTCCATGGTACTCTACTCCTGATATGGTAGCAATAAAGAGCGTTTATCTTACTTCTGGCGAAAGTTGAAAATGGCTGTGACTCTGGCAAAGTGTTTTTCAGAGCATATGAAGCCGGTACTTCAATAGTTTGTTTACTTTCGACATATCGTATGAACAAATTTGGCAGTTCGAATGAGCCATGTACGTTTAAGGCCCCGAGTCCTTTAATGAGATATTAATTTTTATTTGTAGATGTCCAACGTGTCAGGTCAGTTTCAAAGACCGGTTATCCCTGAAACGTCATCAGTTGCTGCATATAGACAAGAAACATGTCAAATTACGTATATTTTGTGACTTTGTGTGCCGGCGATCTGTTTCATTGACATGTCATTTGGAAAGATATCACCCATCTAGCGGAGCTGTCTTCAAATGTGATGTGTATCCATTCGAGATGATTGACGAAAATATATTTAGTAGACAATTTCATTCTGAAAATTCACATAGGAATGTAGTTGGAATCTAAATGCAGAGAGGTCAGATGAAACCATGTTAACAGATACCTCTGATATTCAAAATAAGAATGAACGACAATGTGACCTTCAAAATAAGGATGAGAAACACTTTGACATTCCCTGCTCTAAGCATGTCAGCTATGAAACCGTGGATCAGCATTGTTACCAGAATAGTCAGATAAACACAGTGGATCAACGGACACGAACCAAAACCGGAAGTCGAAGATTTCGAGGTGGAGAAATATCTGTCGACAAATATTTGTTGACATGTTTTGACGGTTTTTTGGGAAAATAAACGCTTGGATAGCATATCTGACCAACTGAAGGTGAGTGAATATTTCTTCGCTAATGTTCGGACACCGACGATCAATTTAAGTCGGTTGTCATTGTTCGATCGCGGAAAAAATGTCATTTAATCATCGCCGCGAGACGATTTCTTCCCCAAAATATCCCAGAAAATCATACTTTTCACATTCATCGCAGACAGCTGTCGCAACAACCTATATACCGGTCGAAAGGCCCGTTTTCCCCCCACAAATGCATATTTTGAGTATTTTCACGGACTGTCTCAAAATTCCAAATTTCATCTTTTGATGCAAGTACCCACCTCGAAAATACTGTCCGGTTAGTCCTGTACACCCCGGAATTTAGTTGCAATCCACCAGACCCGGCGGACAGTTTTTGTTGTTCAATCAAGAGTCGAAATGGATTAGTTGGTTGGCTGCCTTTCGTTAACAGTGGCACGTTTTTGGGCAACTGCTATTCTGTTGCAACTATAGTATACTGATCAAGTTTAGTTACCGAGTACAGTTTGCAATTTGTTCTCATATATTCGTTCAGATCGTGTAAGGTCATTAACCAATGAATCATTTATGGAAATATTGTTAGAACAAGAATATTACAATACCCTCCATGACCAAGGCCGGTAGCAACAGGATTGTTTTGATGGTGGGGGGTGTAGATGTATTTTCCAATAGTTTGATATTTCAGCCAGTATATAGCGTGAAATTTGATACTTAAAGGGGTACTGTACGCCATTTTCAATAAATTCCCGGTGATAACAACGATCTAGTATCGATACTATATAGAAATATAAGTAATTTGAGTCGAAGATGTATTCTGTAAACGCTCAGGTTAATAGGCTATCTTAAAATTTAATAATTTAAAAGTTAATAATTTAATATAAATTGATTTTATGGCTCCAGCCATAAAATGGCGTCTCTTAAAATTGGAATTTCCGTGTACAAAACGTAATCAAATTATAATTGAGGGATACTGGATTAATAAAACAATTGCACACACGATCGTTTGAAACATTATGCTTATACGGGGAGAAAACCCAAGCCACTCATTGACTAGTGACCATACACTAACTTAAATGAGTATATGGGACTACTAAGCATATACTATAATGTTTATTTGATTCATTTGGTTGAAAACTGTACAAAAATTACTCGACAACGACAATTTGTATTTTTGCATTCCGGTAAATTTGCCATCCGTAACAATACTTCGTACTCAACATACTTTCAAAAAATGGAAAAGTTGTTACCTTATTCTCCGACTCGGGGATTATAGAAACCAACAACAACATCTTGGGTACAGTACCCCTTTAAAAAACAATTAAAATTCGATTAATTTCAGAAAAAAACAAATCGGGACCCATGGCTGTTCTTTTTCATTATGGCCACTTTCGGGACCCACCACCCGAGTTTTTATTACGATTGTATAAAGTTTTAACTTCGTTTTCGGGTATATATACATCCCTTTATTTTTATGTTTTAAACTACAGGCACCCACCCATATTTCGGAGAATTTTCGCTAATATTACATATTATAGCATAGCCATCAAATATGCAGATGTTTATTTCTATTTCTATGAGAGGCCAAATTCACATTTCATATTTAATTGCAGTTAAGCAATAGCACTTAAGCATAATTATTTGCGATTAAGCGCAATTCATGGTTATACTGTATGTAACTATGTACCCCTGGTGAATAAATAGGTGTATCTATAACTAAACCTGAACTCATATTGACATATCACCTCCTTGTTTTCATTGCTTTGGATAGTTGGGATTGTGAACTAGCCTAAATTCTTTATCAAAATGGGTGACTCGCGACAGTATTACCTTCTGTTTTAGTCGAGTCGAGGAACCAATCCATCAAAGCTCAAGTGTGATCAGATATCGATTATTGAAGTTTGTTATTTCAATTGATTGCTGCACAGAAACACGCCGTGAAAAGGGTGGTTTCGGTCAAAATTGCGGATGAAGATGGATAACTCTAAAACAAGTGGTAATACGGTAAAATTTCGTGATACTTTAGTAATTATACGGCCATATTTTGTTGAACAAAATGTTTATAAATCACACGTTTTTGGGAAATTTGATACCATAGTTGAAGTGGTCAGCATTATTTTTTGCAGTTAATCGATTCTGATAACTAAAGCTTATATTGAAGAAATATTGTTGTTGTTGTTGTTGTATCTTTATAATATGGGTCTTTCTGATCGGATTGAGGACCTTTAGTTTAAATTAGCCAAATGCAGATACACCCGGTCATGCTAATAGTTAGGTTATATGGGTAGTTACACTTACTCTCAAGCAACTCATAGCGCTTAATCGCAATTAATTGCACTTAAGCGCCATTCATTTCAATTATGCGCACATGCCATATGTGTGCTTTAGCGCGATATGTGGTATATGCGCTTAAGCGCAATTCATTATTAAATGTGAATTTGACCTCCCATACAGTTATTTTTTTGTCTATATATATGAACGAGTAGGGTCTGTCTGCATGTCTTCTGTCCGCTTAAATTTGAATATATACGCGACCATTTGCGTTAAAAACTTCCCAACCAAATTATCCAGTGTGTGAATCAATGTGGAAACAATTAATTATGGCGCGATTTGAATACAACAGGACAAAAATCACGTGCCTATATATTTACAAAAGTAACTTGCACCTGGTTCCACATTCAGTTGTACGCTATAGATTGGAATTTTACCCGCCGCTATATACATGTAGGAAACACAACACTTCTACATTAATGGACAGCCAAGGTGGGATTAAGAATACAACAACTCGAAAGAACACTGGAGTTTTCATGATGATGTTTCTATTCTCTATATCAACCGAGAATACCAATATTTCGTATAGTATTGTATAGTATAGTATTGTATAGTATTTTATTATAAATAATTTTTAAATTTTTTATTTTCAATAATTTTATTTTCAAACATTCATTCGGGTGTTGTAAAATCCCATCGTCGATTGCCTCAGCGAAGCCGCAAGCCTTTGCCTCACAGTGGTTACATATATGAAGGCAGGCATGCGATCCTCTCGCCAGTATAGCACCTGGAATTATAAAATAATATCGCTTAGTGGACTTGAACTTAAGCTAATATTAGTAACATATATAGCTGTACAACCCGCCGACTGTATGTTTTAGTCCCCTCCTCATTATTGTTTTAACCATTGCTGAATATTGAAAACAATAATTTTCTAAGTCGAAAAATGTCATATAACTCCACACAAAAAGGTCTGACATATTTCATAATCATATATGTACGCATGTTCCCATGGTACTAAATATATATATGCCAAGCCAAAAAACAAATGACCGCAAAACTTAGGAATAAAAACTCGGAAAATTGCATCCACGAAAGGACGAGCAAGCTGCTTCCTGTATAACCCCACAAGTTGTGGGCCACAACTCGTTGCGAGTGTATAATCAAATATAAAGGGTAAAAATCGGCACACCGCTGCATTTTTCTGAAAAAAGTTGGATGTAAATCATTTTTTTTTATGTCGGCCTGCCGAGAGTGATGACAAGTCGGAGTTAACAATATGACATACATCAAAAGTTATATGTTTACCAAACATGTACTTCGTAGTTGGATTTCAGTTACAGGTTAAAGTTCAGTTATATATATAATTCACCGCCTGGATGTTATGTTGTACCAGGAGACATATACAACATTATGAACACACAGAACCATTGTGGCCACGCAAAAGTCAAATGAAACGCCCATCATCTGCGGCAAAATTGCGATTTCGACCAGAAATTGAAGATGGCAGACCTCAGCAAAATCACGACTAAGCGGACAGATTTTTTACAACTAATGATTAAATTTTTCGGGACTAACCGGACAGTATTTTCGAGGTGGGTACCTACATCAATTTGGAATTTTGAGACAGTCCGTGAAAATACTCAAAATATGCATTTGTGGGGGGGGGGGGGAAACAGGCATTTCGATCGGTGTATAGGTTGTTGCGACAGTTGTCTGCGATGAATGTGAAAAGTATGATTTTCTGGGATATTTTGGGGAAGAAATCGTCTCGCGGCGATGATTAAATGACATTTTTTCCGCGATCGAACAATGACAACCGACTTAAATTGATCGTCGGTGTCCGAACATTAGCGAAGAAATATTCACTAACCTTCAGTTGGTCAGATATGCTATCCAAGCGTTTATTTTCCCAAAAAACCGTCAAAAAATGTCAACAAATATTTGTCGACAGATATTTCTCCACCTCGAAATCTACGACTTCCGGTTTTGGTTCGTGTCCGTTGATCCACTGTGATAAAGTCCCATTATGTTAAAACATCAAGGAATGTGGATGCTGAGGGCGTCGGATGGAAGCGACTTCAGAATATCTTACAGACTGAAGATCCCGAATCATTATGCGTGACCTGGGATGATTCAGTATTAAGTGGTCTCACTATTCAGGACTCAGAATGATCCAAACTGAATTTCAACAATCAGCTCTTTCCTAAAATAGAGTATGTTACCCTTTCCATGACTAGGGAGCCTCGCATATTTTAGATAATGCATTGGCCTAACAATATTTAACTTGACTTTGTAAGTCAGTGTATTCTCTTATATATGAGGCCCTCTATAGGAGACTTGAACATATAAGAAAATGCGTTGGTACATGATCTTGATAGCTGCACCAGGTCAACTCACATCATGAAAGGGTTAAAGATATATTCAGGTATTAGTTTTAGACTTTTAGTGACAAATCCACAAAGAACAATGACCAAATAGAAAACTTGTATGTCTCAATTCCTCAAAATGGAGATTTTAGATCTGTCTCAGGGCAGTCAGACCATAATAGAAACACATTGCCATTGGTAGCTGGAATGTATGTCTAGCTAACTGACCTTGATAAGCATAGTAGAAACACACTGCCATTTGTGATAGATATCAAACGTTCCAAACTAAATGTATTGCAGTTAGATGTTTGAGAGAGTAGATAGTACAAATTATTTCCTGTCTACGTCCACCAGTTGTCATACAAATACAAACGTTTTATGTTTTCTCAAATCTCACTATTTGGTGCAACTGTGTGGCTCAATAAGCTAATTCGCACTATTGGCATATTCGTGATTTGTATAATGGTCTTTATGATATATGACACGACTACTATGTTGCAAAGTGAAATATCAAGATTCAATTTAACTCGTATTTACTCTATCGAGCTATTGATATTCCACCTGAATTTTTTTCTGTGACTAGTCAGAACTAGCTGTGTGTATGTTCTGGTTTTCGCGCACATGAGGCATGCGTTTGTTTATTAGTCACTTGCGAGAAGTCTGAACTATCGAGGAAAACAACCAATGGATTCATTTGGAGTGGCATCTTCCGGAACCATATACACTCAAAGCTGTGTAAATGAATGTAAAATTCTCAAATAATTAGATCTGGTTTAATTTGTGCATATCATTTGTTGACTTTCTGAATGGGCATTTTGCATGAGTAGTTGCACTTCTATTGTGGTTTGCCATTGGTGGTTAATGTATACACATCGCAGCGTCGCTATTTGATACTATTCTAGATGCCGTGTTCATTTTCTGACAACTGTTTGGCATTGTTGAAACGGGTAATAATTAATTAATTAATATTATTGGAAAGAACCATGAAATCGTAGGATGAAGTCAAAACGTGTCGCATATTTCTAAAACTTCCAGAAATTATGCATCAAGATGATTCTGACTACTCCCAGAGCAAATTTAAATGGTACTAGTCTGAAGTATTTCCGGGCAGCTAAATAAGGTGCCGGTCATTTGCAGATGCATTTAGTGGTGCTACCCAGCATAGTGGGCTAACATCACCAAATTCACCATCTGAGGACCTCCTTCTGAAGCTAGTTCTCCATAGCTGATTAATATCTAAACAGAATGGTGTCCCCAGATGGTGAATTTGGTGATGCTAGCCCGCGGAGTAGCATTACTAAATTCACCCTCTGGAACCCTCATTCTGCAAATGTCCGGCACCATATTTTGAGGCCTGAGAATTTCAAGTAAGGAAATAAATTATAACGGAAGTTTATCGTCCCATCAGAAATGTTGCTACAGGGACTGAAATTCTTATTAATATCCCATTTAAGACCAAATGATATTTCCAGTTGGTCATTAAACTCATTCATCATTTATCTCAAATAAATAAATAAATGTAAACAAATTTTCAACATGACTTGGGGTTCTAGAACAAAATTGGGCAAGAGAATGATGGTGGAGTATTTGTAAATATATTTGAACAAAAGAAACTTGTGATCATCAAAAGTCATCAAACAATTGAATATTTAGATTTCAAGTCTCATCTCATTATAATATACATATGCCAACATTTTAAAACAAATTCACGTTTACAACAAAACCATAAATGAGATTATTGACTTACTGAAAAAATGATTTGTCCTAAAAATTATTTTTAAAGTGACAAATAAATCTACAAGCTATTGTCTACTATCCTTAAAATACTCAATACCTAAAAAATATTGTGCCAAAATTTCCACCTGACTATATGTAGAATATTTTTCAAGTTTAATGAATAAATTATTGTATTTATGAAACAGTTTTCTTCTGATTCACCTGTACACAGAAGGAAATGCAATTTCAGTGTTGATAATGCGAACTATGTTACATATCCAACTGGTTCTTGGGGCTGTATCCAACAGGGAACTAAATTATTCCAAATGAAGAAACAATGGTTCTTGGTGGAAGGGAGGAGGGGGAATTGGTTCTTAAGTAAGAACCAAATTGGAACCAATGAAGAACCTGGGATTGGTTCTTGAGGAAGAACCAATGAAGAACCATTTGGTTATTGAGACGAAGAACCAAATTTTAATCACGAAGAACCTATTGGTTCCACCTGGAGGACAAACTTGAAAAACCAAATTTGGTTCTTCAATTTTCTCTGTGAGGAACCATTATTACTGTTGAAGAACCAAATTATTACTACCGAAGAACCAAATGGTCCCACATGAAGAACCAATTATATCAATGAAGAACCAATTTTCGTCCGTGGAGAACCAACTGGTTCTGTTGGTGTAAATAATGAAGAACCAAATGGTTCTAAATTTGGTTCTCAATAGTCGCAATCATGAGGAACCAAATGGCTCTTGGTTTGGTTCCCGATAGACCCAATTCTGAAGAACCAAATGGTTCTAGGACCCCCGAAGAACCAGTTGGTTCTTCATTTGGTTCCGCCTGGAGGACAAGTGGGGAACCAACGAAGAACCATTGGGTTCCGATTTTTACTAAGAGTGTACGGGCTGTTAGGTTCGTTCACTGTAAACATATTCGGGATAGCGGCAGTTTGACGATTAATTGACAGGCTACGGTGGGCGATTCGCCCTTGAGTCTTCGTGAATGTAGTCGACAGTAGTTCCGCTACATACATGTACATGCGTGTAGTTATCGGCCGTGGGGTCCGGGCTGCGAGTATTGTTATTGGCGGCACTATATTGTAATTCTGGCTGAATCTGGCAAGTCAGGTGTTAATATCGGCACTCATGGTCGCCCGTGATCACCGTCCGTGCATATGTGGGTTTCCATGACACACACGCACTGATATGGTCACTAAAGTTGCTAAACTCACTCCTAGACGCCACAATGGCGGTCTGGTCTGGCCCCGGCTGTTAGGTTCGTTCACTGCGATAGCGGCAGTTTGACGATTAATTGCCAGTGAAACATGTTTGATTTATTTATTCATACGCAGTCATGATTTCGGATAGTATAGACACACGTTGGATTCCTAAGCTAGATAATGCAGTGCATGCGTTTTTGAAAATATATCATGTCAAACCCTCAAATGACCGCCTCAAAAATCGTGTTTTTTTCCCTAAATGTTTTATTTACTTAATTACAACATATCTCTTATATATAACGCAAGGGTAAGCATGTGGTGTGATAGTACTATATCATACATTGTTTATAAAGGATAATGATTTTTTAATGATAATGATAGTTGAGATTTTTTAGAAAATTCACAAAGATCAGTGCCTTTCTAAGTGACATTAAAGGTGGATTATCTCTTTGCAAACATGTATTATATAGTTACCGGGGTATAAACTATTAAATCTGAATAGAAGACTCCTGTCCGGAAATGCTTCTATCGATTAATATTAATTTTATTTCGAATATTTTCTGGTCTAAAAAGGTGTGGTTGTTAGCTAACGAACAATAGTGGTTGCTGTTAACAGAGACCAGAAAGTTTTTGTGTAATTTTGTCACAAACGTTAATTATACTCATTATCGCTTATAACTATGGAATAATACAACCAATCAATCTGGGACATTTGACGTTCGGTACGTAGCCATAGGAACAGCCTAATGCTCTATATCGCTACATGGTATCACCCGAATGGTCTGTTCTAAAAATAGACAAATAAACGGTCCCAATAAAATATTTGAAATAAAATCAATATTAATTGATAGAAGCCTTTACGGACAGGGGTCTTCAGTTCATATTTATTATTTTATACCCACGCAACTATTTCAAATTTGTTATTTAAAGAGATAATCCATCTTTAACGTGATCACTCAATCGCTTCCTCGTAACAATATTTATACCAATATAATGTTAGTCGATTTCCGTATCATGTGTCATCATGAATATAGAGGATCTCCAACTCGTTATGTTGGGATATAAGATTTTATGAAACGAGTTTGATCAATTTGATTCACAACGAGTCATAGCCGGGTTGCGAATCAAATTTATTAAACGAGTTGAAGATCCTGTACATCACATGAAAAAAACTAGAGCTTTATGCATTTTTAACAAATGAAAATCTTTTAAAGAAGCTGAAAAATGCATGAAAAATGCATACATGTACGGTGTTAGCTGAGACGCTTCACAACATTATACGACAGTATTGCGCGCTCTGCCTTGCGACGAAAAATAAAGCCCCCCCCCCAATTTGCCTCTTTGTTTTGGGCCTATTTTCGTTAGTGCAACGAAGTTGGACAAGAATTTAACATTAATGAACAAAGCAATCATTTTTAATGTCTGGTATTAGCGCGGCTTTTCTAAATAGTATTAATCCACACGGTAATTTACTTGGCGCGATGCCAAATATCCCGGGCGATTTGTCATGCACTATTGAGATATAAGAAAATATCTAATTGGAGATTTCAATGATATTATAGGGGATTCATGTGATATAATACACTTTCGAATGTACAGGTGGATCCTATCCGCAAAGAAAGTGTTAATGTCGGCCTCCTATATCAATCCCCGCTGGCATGCCCGATAAATGTTATTTAGCTATATCTACGTCCGTATCGAAATCCATTCAGACCACAATTTATCTGCGTCATTGCCCGGAAATGGAAAACACTCTTTATGTTCTCTAATTCGCGCTAGGAAAGTGCTTCAACGTATAACTACTTAACGGCTAGGCGCCTTTTACAAAGAGACGCCCCGAGGCAATGTAATATGTTCACCTTAAAGTGACGTGAAACAATCCAGTACGATTAGAAATTAGAAATGGAGAACAATCTTGCTCAAAGTATTTATTTTCACAAATATTATATCCAAATTGACAACACACGCCGTCGTTCTTATATATTAATTAAATGCAGTGACTCACGATGGAGAAATCGTTTTTGTTAGTTTATCTACGATAGTTGCGTCCCGCATTGAGAAGTAAATATTTACAATTGAGCGTAGTTCGGACGATGTTTTCTGTGGAGTGGTATGATCAATTTTCTTGAGTTTTTCGGCCATGTTAGTAGAACGCTATACATTGCTATGCTATGCTATGCTTTAATTGTCAAAGCTGCAAATTAATGCAGAACATGGATATATACATATATAGAATCGGGTCACTTACATCATCGTCATCATCATCATCGACGTGACGACGTCCCCATCGTTATCATCGTCCTCGACATTGTCATCATCATCAGTTTCATCATTATCATCACCATCCTTATCATCCTCATCATTATCATCATTGTCCATCATCATCACCATCGTCATCATTATCATCATCATTATCGTCATCATCATCGTCATCACCGTCGTCATCATCATCGTCATCGTCATCATTATCATCGTCGCTAATCATCTTCATATTGGCATCTTAGTGATTGTCGTCCTGGCAACGTTTATAACGTCATCATCAATATCGTCGTAATTTGTTTTCTCATTTTGTAGATTAGGTACATAAGACACTGCACATGCATAATGACAGCATGTGTACATATGATTAATCGAATCATGTTTTGTCATCTCTTGTTCCACCAGTTGGCATATATAGCCTGAGTACTAACTGATCAGTTTCACACACCCGAACAAGTACATAATATGTCTTTAAAGCTATATTATGGACTGGTTGGAGTCCGTGAAACTTATAGGTTAGTACCCAGGCGCTATGCCAACTGTGGAGAATGTAGCATTCTACTAACGTCGCCGGAAATTTCAAAGAAATCGACCATACCACTCAATAGAAAACATCGTCAAAACTACGCTCAATTGTAAATATTTACATCTGGATTCGGGACGCAAAATATCGGCGACAAACAACCACAAATTATTTCGCCATCCAGAGTCAGTGCATTTAATTAATATATCAGAATGTCGGTGTGTGTTGGCAACTTTGATTAATATTCGTAAAAATAACAACTTTTAGCAAGATTTTTGTCCATTTCTATTGGATCACCCTACTGGAGTGTTTCACATCACTTTAACATTTTGGCGGGACGAAACGAGAAATTGATTCCTACATGACGATATATGAATTACTCGATAGCCTGAAACAAAATATCAACTTTAGCATCAACGATCTTTTATTTTATTATAAATTTGATAATCGGAAGCCACTATTTTCTTAACCGGTAAACATTCGAAACAGCCTCGACCATATACCCCATCATTAGTGACAGATCTATCATAACCCCATGCATATAATCAAAACATATGTATTACCACTTATAGGTATATCCCATAAGTTGTTGGATGCTTATTTGTCTATTATGAATTTACTATATTCTATCCTTTCCATTATCATTTCACTTCACTGGTTGCCTCTCCATACATGTTTGTATACATATAGGGGCGACAGCAAGACGACTCATCTGAGCCATGTCGCTCCTGTATAATATCATTTTTGTTTGTGTATTACCACCATTGTCATACGCTTGTAAACATTATACAAATAAACAATCATACCCAAATTACTATCACAAGCGACATTGACATCATATTCCTGAAACGGAACTTTTAAGAAATCCCCGCCGCATTTCATTTGGGAATTTTTGCATTTTTGTTTATCTGAACTACTTGTAAGTATCACATGCATAATGTCAAACTATATGTTGATTTATATACGTAAATTAAAGTGAAGATATTAAATCATTCGCATATTTGGGGACGTTGTGAGTGAAAATTGGTAAGTTGAACCATCGGCGACGAGACTTAAGGTCAATATAGTGGTTCAAAGCGCGCGATTTTTTATATTCACACCGAAAACCACCGTATCGTTGATTTGTCTGGTTACATGTGTACAGAATATTAATATCTAGTAAGGTTATTGTCAATACATGGAATCATAGCCGAAGTAATTATGATGCCTAAATTTCATTCTAAATGGTAGGAAGTATCGAACAATTTTCACGTACATGTTTTAAGCACACGATATATGCTGCGTGGTTACTCGGCGCTGCTCTCATTTTTGTAGCGGGGAAAGTAATCAAGAATTTTAGGTTATCGAGAAATAACCTAAATGGCAAAGTGTGTGTCAGCCAATTGTTTTACAGTATTCCGTGGATTGACACCTTATGATTAAATGATTTCACTTTAGCTTTCGTTATTTTACTGAAGCTTGTCGAATGACGTCATGATGTTTCCATTGGAATCGGTTTGCTATAATGCAGCTGATCGGTGTAACCAGATGCCTGTTGCTTCCCGAGTATTTGTTGTACCATTAAAAGTGAAAATACAACACAATTTAGCAAATGTGAGCATTAGTAAGGAGCATACAAAACAGAATACCTACAGTTTATGTTTGAATACCGAAAACATCTCATTCGTGTTTGGAGAGATATTTCCACTTGTCACTCGCGGCTTGCAGACTATATTCGATATTAGAGACCTTTCGCGAAATTACGATTACGGATATGGACTATATCCTGCCAGTATACGGCCATATACGCTATTTACGCCCTGGGGTTCTTATTTGAGATGGAATATACAATATACCACACGCAGTTTAACCCTTTACCCAACAAACCGACCAAAACCGGCCAAATAAAGCTTCAACAGCGTAAAATATCTTCGGTCTGTCTCAATAGAACCATACAAATATGGATATCATTGGAACCGGCTCCTTGACCACATTGTGATAGTTACAGTTATGCCCTGTGCCAATGCATTCTCTTATATATGCGAGTCGACCATAGGTCGCCTCGCATATATAAGAGAATGCATTGGCCTAAAAACATATTTTTTTAACACTTTTTACCATTTTTTCTTACATTCTTTAACAATTTTATAATTTTTAATGTGTTAAGCCAATGCATTCTCTTATATATGCGAGGCGACCTATGGTCGACTCGCATATATAAGAGAATGCATTGGCACAGGGCCGTTCTGTTGGGTAAAGGGTTAATTATGTGCCTATATGTGTCATGCAAAGATGTGCCACCGGTCCTGCTTGGGGACGCTCCATTATTATCCGCGTGGTGTATAACACACGGATAAGAACATGTGATCTGAATGAGACACATGTTACTTTTTCCATCGAATATAGGTGGAACTGAATAGAGTGGGGCACCCAATTAACCATCGTATGTAAGTTGTGATGGTGTCCACCTTACTAGGACAGTATAACCCCTATCCGTAATCTTAATAGTGATTTTGCGAAAGGTCTCTATTTCTTTCCAAAAACACATGAGATATTTCGGTATTCATACAAAAACTGTTGGTATTCTCTATGTATGATATAGTTTCTGTCCCTGATGTCGCGTTATTGTATTAATATGCAATTCGCGTTTCAATCGGGTCCCTCATGGAAGCCTCTCTGACGCCGTTTAGATATTTCTTTGAGAATTTCAATTTCAATTTAATTAAGATTTTTTTTAGGTTGGAACACTTTGTATTTCTTTTTCAAACTCTCATTTCAATTTACTCGAGGAGTCCATTGCAACACATCGTAACTATGAAGCTCCATAGTAATTAAACATGATCGCATTCATATTGGATTTTGAAATTGAGAAAACACATCAATGCAGCCTGTTTGCAAAATCTGCAAAACGTTTCACTTTGGTCGACGACATCGTTTGCATGAAGAGGGTGACATATCGAATAGATATTAGTTGTGCTAAAGCGTGTAGTTGTAATGAAATGTGTAGTTGTATGTTAGTATGACATATCGAATATATATATATATATACTAGAAGGTGACCCGACTTCGTCCGGGCTTTGACCTTGAATTGTCCATTTTGAAGGTCAAGGTCAAGTGGGTCACCATTTTACCAGTCCAAAACACTGCCCGGACAAAAGTACCCCTATGTATAAAATTTCGTCGAAATCCCATCAACATTGGCGATTTGACCTTGAATTGACCCGATTTCAAGGTCAAGGTCACGTCGCATGGGAAAATGAATATGCTTATGAGACTCCCCATACGAAGGTACCCCCACATACCAAGTTTCATCGAAATCCCGTGATATTCGGGCGTTTGACCTTGAAACGACCCGATTTCAAAGTCAAGGTCACGTCGCACGGACAAATGAATAGGCCCATGCCACCCGCCGGCCGAAAATACCCCCACATACCAAGTTTCATCGAAATCGGCTGGGCCGTTTTCGAGTTCATCGCGAACACACATACAGACACACACATAGACACACAAACAGATCTTCCAAAATATATAATAGACTAGAAGGTGACCCGACTTCGTCCGGGCTTTGACCTTGAATTGGCCATTTTGAAGGTCAAGGTCAATTGGGGTCACGATTTGACCAGTCCAAAAACACTGCCCGGACAAAAGTACCCGACAAACGTGCCCGTCGAAATCCATCCGGCTTTACCCGATTTTACCTTGAATTGATCATTTTGAAGGTCAAGGTCTGGTCGGGGTCACGATTGGACCCGTCCAAAACAATCAGTGGACAAAAGTAACCCCACGTATCAAATTTCGTCGAAATCCCATCAAAATTGGCGATTTGACCTTGAAGTTACCCGATTTCAAGGTCAAGGTCACGTCGCACAGGCAAATGAATATGCTTATGAGACTCCCCATACGAAAGTACCCCCACATACCAAGTTTCATCGAAATCCCGTGATATTCGGGCGTTTGACCTTGAAATGACCCGATTTCAAGGTCAAGGTCACGTCGCACGGGTAAATTAATAGACCCATGTCACTCCCCAGCCGAAAATACCCACAAATACCAAGTTTCATCGAAATCGGCTCGGCCGTTTTCGAGTCCATCGATTACAGACAGACACACACACAGACACACACACAGATCTTCCAAAATATATAATAGACTAGAAGGCGACCCGACTTCGTCCGGGCTTTGACCTTGAATTGACCATTTTGAAGGTCAATGTCAGGTGGGGTCAAACACCAACACCCCAAAAATGGTGGAAATCGGCCCAGCGGATACCGGGAAATCGGCCCAGCGGATACCGAGATACCCTATGCATCAAATTTCGTCCGTAAAAATCCGCCAGTTTAACTCAAATGAAAGTCCCGTAACACAGCGTAAAAAAAGTTTTGACCTCGGCACGTGAAAAGTTGACCTCGGATCTGAAAATTAATATGCCTATGCCACTTCCCGACCGATAGAACCCTCACATACGAAGTTTCATCGAAATCGGGTCGGCCGTTTTCGAGTTCATCGCGAACACACACACACACACACACACACACACACACACACACCCCTCACACACACACACACCACACACACACAGACATATCTTCCAAAATATATAATAGATTATAGTTGTATTGAAGTGTGTAGTTGTATGCCAGTATGTACGACACATCTCGCCAGTTGAGATTGGAGCGGGCAAGTCGCATTAAGGAGGAGGTCAAGTGACTTTGAATACACCGTAACTTTGAAGCTCCGCAGTAATTTAATAGAATCGCAATTCATATTGATTATTTGAGATAAAGAAAACGTATCAACGCAGCCTGTTCTCGTGAAACAAACGCGGTGGGTTGGACAAAGGCGTCAGAACACGCGAGATGCAGCGAGGCTTCACAACACCCGAGATGCACCGATGATTTGAAAAAGTTTCGTTGCCTGGGTTCACTTTGGTCGACGACATCGCTTGTATGTCATGGTGACATATCGAATAGATATTAGTTGTGCTGAAGTGTGTAGTTGTATGTCAGTATGACATATCGAATATATATCATAGTTGTATTGAAGTGTGTAGATGCATGTCAGTATGACATCGAATTTATATCAGAGTTGTATTGAAGTGTGTAGATGCATGTCAGTATGACATCGAATTTATATCAGAGTTGTATTGAAGTGTGTAGATGCATGTCAGTATGACATCGAATTTATATCAGAGTTGTATTGAAGTGTGTAGATGCATGTCAGTATGACATCGAATTTATATCAGAGTTGTATTGAAGTGTGTAGATGCATGTCAGTATGACATCGAATTTATATCAGAGTTGTATTGAAGTGTGTAGATGCATGTCAGTATGACATCGAATTTATATCAGAGTTGTGTTGAAGTATGTAGTTGTGTTGATGTATGTAGTGGTGTTGGAGTGTGTAGTTGCGTTGACGTATGTAGTTTTGTTGAAGTATGTTGTTGTGTTGAAGTGCGTTGTTGTGTTGGAGTGTGTGCACGCTTGTGTAGAAGTGTATAGTTGTATTGAAATGTCTAGTGTCGAAGTGTGTTGTTATATTGAAGTGTCTAGTTGTGTTGAAGTGGGTAGTTGTGTTGAAGTTGATGGTTGAAACTACTGTTAAACCTTGTTTTTAAACTTTTTTTCTACCTGCATGAACACAGCGAAATTCTGCACATTTGTGTATGCCATAAACATCTCATATATATTTTGAAGACCTCTGTCTGTATGTATGTTTGTTTGTCTGTCTGTCTGTCATTAATACAAATCTACGATTCTTGACCGATCGGGACGAAACTTGGTACGTGAGTGTAGTTTGACCAGGCGGTCGTCGTTGTCGTATTGGCGAGCCCGTGCGGCGCCCGCTTCGCGCATGCGCAGACGAGATATCGGAAACGGGTGGAGCTATCGACTTGAAATTCGCTATGTGAATGTATCTTGCCCCGGATGCGAATTTTATCGGGTCGCCGAGCCCGTGCGACACCAGCTTCGCGCATGCGCAGACGAGATCTCGGAAACGGTGTGGAGCTATCGACTTGAAATTTGGTATGTGAATGTATCTTGCTCCGGATACGAATTTTATCGGGTCGCCGAGCCCGTGCGACGCCAGCTTCGCGCATGCGCAGACCAGATCTCGGAAACGGGTAGAGCGATCGACTTGAAATTTGTTTTTTGAATAGCCCGGATGAATAGCCCGGACAACGTCGGGCTCATCGGCTAGTATAATCTCATATATATTTTGAAGACCTCTGTTTGTTTGTCTGTCTGTCTGTCTGTCTGTCTGTCTGTCATTTATACAAATCTACGATTCTCGACCGATCGGGACGAAACTTGGTACGTGTGTGTAGTTTGACCAGGCGGTGAACGTTGTCGTATTGGCGAGCCCGTGCGGCGCCCGCTTCGCGCATGCGCAGACGAGATCTCGGAAACGGGTGGAGCTATCGACTTGAAATTTGGTATGTGAATGTATCTTGCCCCGGATACGAATTTTATCGGGTCGCCGAGTCCGTGCGACGCCAGCTTCGCGCATGCGCAGACCAGATCTCGGAAACGGGCGGAGCTATCGACTTGAAATTTGTTTTTGAATAGCCCGGACAACGTCGGGCTCATCGGCTAGTCTCATATATATTTTGAAGACCTCTGTCTGTATGTTTGTCTGTCTGTCTGTCTGTCTGTCATTAATACAAATCTACGATTCTCGACCGATCGGGACGAAACTTGGTACGTGTGTGTAGTTTGACCAGGCGGTGAACGTTGTCGTATTGGCGAGCCCGTGCGACACCAGCTTCGCGCATGCGCAGACGAGATCTCGGAAACGGGTGGAGCTATCGACTTGAAATTTGCTATGTGAATGTATCTTGCCCGGATACGAATTTTATCTGGTCGCCGAGCCCGTGCGACGCCAGTTTCGCGCATGCGCAGACGAGATCTCGGAAACGGGTGGAGCTATCGACTTGAAATTTGGTATGTGAATGCATCTTGCCGCGGATACGAATTTTATCGGGTCGCCGAGCCCGTGCGACGCCAGCTTCGCGCATGCGCAGACGAGATCTCGGAAACGGGTGGAGCTATCGACTTGAAATTTGGTTTTGAATAGCCCGGACAACGTCGGGCTCATCGGCTAGTATATATATATTTTGAAGACCTCTGTTTGTCTGTCTGTATTTTGTCTGTCATTGATACAAATCTTCTTTACTCAAATTGACCATTTTCAGCACCAAAAAAATGTTAGAGCCGAGAAATATTTGAAATAGAAAAAAAGTTATCATAGAAATTAAAAAGAAAAGTCTTGTAAGTGCAGTTGACGCTATTCAGGGGATAGCTAATCGGGCTAGGTTCTTATAACCAAACGCATGTACTAAGTTGGCCTCCACTGAATACGAATATCATGTTCGTAAACCAAGTTATGACTTTTTTTTGGGTAAAATAAACATTCAAACCAGTAATGCTACATTTAACGCAATCTAGACTAGCTGTTATACTCCAGATACTTATTTTTCTATTTTTTCAGACCCCATACAGCCCGTTAAATCATGTACTGTTACCATAACTACAGACCTCATACAGCCCGTTAAATCATGTACTGTTACCATAAATACAGACCTCATACAGCCCGTTAAATCATGTACTGTTACCATAACTACAGACCTCATACAGCCCGTTAAATCATGTACTGTTACCATAAATACAGACCTCATACAGTCCGTTAAATCATGTACTGTTACCATAACTACAGACCTCATACAGTCCGTTAAATCATGTACTGTTACCATAACTACAGACCTCATACAGCCCGTTAAATCATGTACTGTTACCATAACTACAGACCTCATACAGTCCGTTAAATCATGTACTGTTACCATAACTACAGACCTCATACAGCCCGTTAAATCATGTACTGTTACCATAACTACAGACCTCATACAGCCCGTTAAATCATGTACTGTTACCATAACTACAGACCTCATACAGCCCGTTAAATCATGTACTGTTACCATAATTACAGACCTCATACAGCCCGTTAAATCATGTACTGTTACCATAACTACAGACCTCATACAACCCGTTAAATCATGTACTGTTACCATAACTACAGACCTCATACAGCCCGTTAAATCATGTACTGTTACCATAACTACAGACCTCATACAGCCCGTTAAATCATGTACTGTTACCATAACTACAGACCTCATACAGCCCGTTAAATCATGTACTGTTACCATAACTACAGACCTCATACAGCCCGTTAAATCATGTACTGTTACCATAACTACAGACCTCATACAACCCGTTAAATCATGTACTGTTACCATAACTACAGACCTCATACAGCCCGTTAAATCATGTACTGTTACCATAACTACAGACCTCATACAGCCCGTTAAATCATGTACTGTGACCATAACTACAGACCTCACACAGCCCGTTAAATCATGTACTGTTACCATAACTACAGACCTCATACAGCCCGTTAAATCATGCACTGTGACCATAACTACAGACCTCATACAGCCCGTTAAATCATGTACTGTTACCATAACTACAGACCTCACACAGCCCGTTAAATCATGTACTGTTACCATAACTACAGACCTCATACAGCCCGTTAAATCATGTACTGTTACCATAACTACAGACCTCATACAACCCGTTAAATCATGTACTGTTACCATAACTACAGACCTCATACAGCCCGTTAAATCATGTACTGTTACCATAACTACAGACCTCATACAGCCCGTTAAATCATGTACTGTGACCATAACTACATACCTCATACAGCCCGTTAAATCATGTACTGTTACCATAACTACAGACCTCATACAGCCCGTTAAATCATGCACTGTGACCATAACTACAGACCTCATACAGCCCGTTAAATCATGTACTGTTACCATAACTACAGACCTCATACAGCCCGTTAAACATGTACTGTTACCATAACTACAGACCTCATACAGCCCGTTAAATCATGTACTGTTACCATAACTACATACCTCATACAGCTCGTTAAATCATGCACTGTGACCATAACTACAGACCTCATACAGCCCGTTAAATCATGTACTGATACCATAACTACAGACCTCATACAGCCCGTTAAATCATGCACTGTGACCATACCTACAGACCTCATACAGCCCGTTAAATCATGTACTGTTACCATAACTACAGACCTCATACAGCCCGTTAAATCATGTACTGTTACCATAACTACATACCTCATACAGCCCGTTAAATCATGTACTGTTACCATAACTACAGACCTCATACAGCCCGTTAAATCATGTACTGTTACCATAACTACAGACCTCATACAGCCCGTTAAATCATGCACTGCGACCATAACTACAGACCTCATACAGCCCGTTAAATCATGCACTGTGACCATAACTACAGACCTCATACAGCCCGTTAAATCATGCACTGGGACCATAACTACAGACCTCATACAGCCCGTTAAATCATGTACTGTTACCATAACTACAGGATACGTAAAGTGTAGTTCCACTAGTAGCGATATTATCGAAATTTACCTGTAAATAGCAATACAATTATCTCGCAAGAACCAATCATACAGGACTTTAAGACAGTATATTAGTAACACAGTTACATGTAGAACTACAGCAATATACTTCTCATTTCGTTAGCTTCGGTAAATATGTATTTATATGTGACCCGCCATATCAAATCCAGTCGTAAGTACCCTGTGCCAATGCATTCTCTTACATATGCGAGTCGACCATAGGTCGCCTCGCATATATAAGAGAATGCATTGGCCTAACAATTTTGTTTACAATTTTAATAATTTTTGGGGGGGGGGGGGGGGGCTTAAACTTCAGAAGGGGAGGTGGGTTGGGGCTACACAACTTCAAAAGGGCACATTTCCCCATGTAAATTATGCATGTGCACATGCTGGTCAAATGGGGTTTGAACCCCTTGAATGTCCCCCTGCTTTGCCGCCCCTGCCTCCGATAAACATACTGAGTTCGAACGAACTGTGTGATATTGATTCAGCTCTGTACTTTAATATGCATACTATAATTATAGATAATCATTATGTTCACATCCAAGAATCGTTATCGTCTGATATTACAGCCTCTAACTGTGACAAGTGTCGATAATGACCATTCCTGATCTGTTCTAAATCTAACGTCATCGGGTCAGTAACGCTCGTTTGATATGTGCTGCACTGCTGTCGCACAACTTCGTGCAAATAGGTACACACGGAATATATTTCTTTGTTGTTATCTGTTTCTTAATACTGTACTTCACTATATAGACCGGCCCCCAGATGAGGGTAGTGTCACACGAAAGGGTAGAAATTTTGACGCCATCTCCAATTATCCTTGTCCCATGGGGGTTCCAAAACACTGAGGTATCCAGGGCGGAACATGTGGAAAATATATTTTTTTGACCTTTTTGGTGTTTTTGACCTGCAAATTTCAGTATAATCAGTAAAACCAATAAAATAAGACAAATGTTGAATAAAATATACTTGAATATCAGATATTTATTCTATCTGGGTTGCTTAACATTTATGATGTGCAAAAAGTTATATTATCCAACAAATTTTTTGAAAAATTCACGAAAATTCCCCAAAAATGCATAAATTGCAGTGCTTTTTCAAAAAAAAACGTTTTCCAGAAGATTTCCTATAAAATTTTCATTTTTCGGTATAAAGCTCTCAGTGGTGCAACAAAATTTTCAGCATTATATACCTGATTTAAAAATATCAATATCACAAGCAATGATATCCAAAAATCCGAGATATTTCCAAAAACTTAACCCACCCCCTAAAACTGATTTTCTATCTGAAAATACCTGTCAAGTCAAAATAGGCCGTTTTCGTTCGGTTTTGTTAACCAATTCAGAGTCTTATCATATATCATGGATTTAGCATGTAGCTGAGGAGGTTTATGTTATGGTAGAGTCTAGTTTGTTTAAATATTTGATTTTTTTGGGGTAAATTGGCTAAAGTTTGTATTATATTTAAGTGAAATTATTTTGAAAAATTCCCATGACTTTGTCAGTTTTATGGATACAGCTGCACAACATGTACCACAATAAGCATAAATTCTTCCCCAATATCAGACATGAAATGCTATAATCATGTACCAGACCAGAATTGAGAAATATAGTAAAACTAAACCCTACCCCAAGATAGTGTTCTCAATGCTTTCAATTTTATGCTGTACTAAACTCGAAAGGTCGCTCATACTAGTTGATAGAATTCATATTATAAATTGCAATAGTTCTGCCCACGGATTATGTAATCTCATCTTCCATGTCACTGTCAATTTCATCAAATGTGATAGTATCAGTTAATAGAATTTCTGTGCAACATCTTATGAGAAGAATGGTTCAAACAACTCAGGCTGCCTATCGGCCGTCCATCCATGAAGTGCTACACCGGGAGTGGTTGATTTGGCAACGGTTGCAAGTATCCACTGTTTTGCTATCATGTTGGCTCGTTTTGAGTGTAGAATTAAAGATTCCTCACTTGGTGGAAGTGCAGAAAGATCAACTACCTTTGCGGATTCTCGAACTTCATCTGGAACTTTACCCACCTAGCTTAATTAACTTTTCTCGAATGTGGACCATACATGTATAAGGCACATGTTCACTCCTTGATTGTATTAAGCGTGTCACTGTCCAAAACCCAATTCATTCCTAAATAAGCCATGACTTCCATATATCTTGATGGTCTTTCCAGCAACATCCAGTAGTGTTTTTTTGTCCTTTTTGGAACAACGATGAAAGGTAATTATTACCTGTGAAGTAATGGAACCCAACAACTGCATTCTTCTGTATATTCGGCTGCCAAAATGTGGAAATGGTATATATTGACTCAGCGTGTCCCGCAATCGCTTACAAGTTGTGGTTGATGTCTAAAGTTGGCTATTCTGCCTTATATACATTGAACACTAACATGTCTGATGCACCTTAGTTAATTTTTACTATTTTCACCACTGACATTACCAGAAATATTGGATTTCTCTCTCACAAACTTGACATAAATAACGGCACAAAAAAATTCAAGTAAAATGTAACTATGTTTGGTATGAAAGATGTTTATTGTTTTGATCTACCTTAAATGTGTCACACTAATGTGTTTATAAACTAAATTACTCAAAATGGCACCATTTTTTACATATATTCCGAACATTATTCTCTGCGTTTCCGAAAATGTAGCAAATTGTGACTCACTTGGTTATTTTACATGTTAACTGACAACTAAATGTTCCATTCTGGTTGTCCCATTTCCTTATGGGGTATACCAAATTAACGTTAAAGTTGCCTTATTTGTTTGTTTTCCCGAAAACCTCTTTTTGGATACTGGCTATATATTTTTTAATAAATGGGCAGAACTTTGAAATGGCACTGATATGAATAATAATGTGTGGCTATTCTGGCCTATTAGGATAAACATTGATCAACATGATACAGGCTGGAGGTCAATATGGCAATCAGGGAGTTACCGTGTGGTCATAGGTGAGCTGAATATGTATAAAGGGAGTTATTTTATGGTCATGAATGATGTGAATAGGTGTACATGATTAGCTATATGGTCATGAATGGGGTGGCTATGGTGAGATGTAAATGTATGCAAGGAGTGAGAGTATGGTCATGTGTGAGGTGAATATATATACAGGGAGTGACTGTATGGTTGTATGGTTATGGTTTCCCAGTACAGGTGTAAACAATGTGGCTCAATGGGCATTGCTGTGGTTTACATGTATGTAAATAACGAGAGTACCTACATTGTAGGTACTCTCGTTATTTACGTCCTACATGGTCATATGTGTGTTTATGTATATATGGAGTGACTGTATGTTCATGGGTGAGATGTACAGATGTACCTTGTGTGGCTGTATTGTCATTGTTAGGTGTATATGTATACATGTGTTGTCTACTTGTCTGTATGATCATTGGTGGGTTGAATGAATAAATAGATGTGCAGCTATGTGTAATGCGTATAGGTGTACATGGAATGGCAGTAGTCATACTGCGTATATGTGTACCTGATGTATGCTGAATGGTCATTGACGAGTGTGTGGATGGTCATGTGTGGATGTATATGCATATACCGAGTGGCTATATGATTATTGGCGTGGCAAATATATATTCAGTGAGTGACTCTATTGCCAATAGTGAGGTGAATATGTTTTCAGGGACTGACTGTATGACCAATGGTGAGGTGAACAGGTATACAAGGAGTGACTGTATGATCATGAATGTGGTGAATATGTATACAGAGAGTTACTATATGGTCATGGGTAAGGTGTAGTGAGGTGTGCCTGCATGGCCGTATGGTCATGTGTAGGGTGTACGGGTATACATAAGTGTGGCTGTATGGTTATTACATTAGTGAGGTGCATATGTTTACCTGGAGTGATTCTAGGGTCATGGTTGGGGGTATGTGTATATCTTGTGTTGAATATAGGTACACAGGGGGTGACTATATGGTCATGGGTCAAGTGTATGCATATACCTAGTGTGCCTGCATGATGACTCATGGCTGTATGGGCATGTGTGGGGTGTACATCTATACACAAGTGTGGATATATATGGTCATGGGTGAGGGGTACGTATATCAAGCGAGTGGCTATATGGCCAATGGTGAGATGCATTGCATATGTATACATGGAGTGACTCTATGGTCATGGATGGGGTGTATATGGCGAATAGGCATACAGGGATTTACCATATGGCCAATGGTGAGATGAATAGGTATACAAGGATTGACTTATGGTCATGAAAGTTGTGAATTGGTATGGTGTTTATGTGTATATATGGAGTGGATGTATGCTACTGGGTTGGTTATACATGTGTACCTTGGGTTGCTATTGCTTTCCACAATAACTCAACGACATAATAATCGATAGAGAGGTCACGTCAGAGAGTTCTCCATCTTGATGCCGTTTATGCACGTTGGAGAAAACGTTAAATGATTTCCCCCTGATAATAGTTAATAAATTGTGATGCTAATGGGCAGGTGATTCAAGTCAAATGTACTGAAGAATGCACTTATTGGGTTCCATTCATTCACGGGTAATAAATGATACCTTCCAAAAAGGAAAACAAACTTGTCTGGAAGTTGCTGGAAAGACGACCAAATATATGGAAGTCATGGCATATTTAGGAACGAATTGGGGTTTGGACAGTGACACACATGTGCCTTATATGTTCAACGTTCGAGAAAAGTGAATCAAGCTAGGCGGATAATGTTCCCACAGAAGTTCGAGAATCAGCAGAAGCTACTTGATCTTTCTGCACTTCCACCATGTGAGGAATCTTTAATTCTACACTCAAAACGAGCCAACATGATAGCAAAACAGTGGAGACTTGCAACCGTTGCCAAATCAACCACTCCCGGTGTAGCACTTCATGGAAGGATGGCCGAAATTATATTGACTGATACCATCACATTGATGAAATTGACAATGAAGATGAGATTGAATAATCCGTGGGCAGAACTATTGCAATTTATGATATGAATTATATCCACTTAAGTATGAACAACCTTACGAGTTTAGTATAGCATAAAATTGAGAGCATTGAGAACACTATCTTGTGGTAGGGTTAAGTTTTACTTTATTTCTTAAGTATGGTCTGGTACATGATTATAGCATTTCATGTCTGATATTGGGGAAGAATTCATACTTATTGCGGTGCATGTTGTGCAGCTGTATCCATAAAACTGACAAAGTCATGGGAATTTTTCAGAAATATTTCACTTAAAAATAATCAAAAGTTTAGTTAATTTACCCCCAAAAAATCAAAAAGTTAAACAAAAATAGACTCTGCCATAACATAAACCTCCTCAGATACATGGTAATTCCATGTTATATGATAAGACTCTGAATTGGTTAACAAAACGGAACGAAAACGGGCTATTTTGACTTGACAGGTATTTTCAGATAGAAAATCAGTTTTAGGGGGTGGGTTAAGTTTTTGGAAATATCTCGGCTGTTTGGATATCATTGCTTGTAATGTTGATATTATTAAGTCAGGTATATAATGCTGAAAATTTTGAATCACCACTGAGAGCTTTATACCGAAAAATGAAAATTTTATAGGAAATCTTCTGGAAAACGTTTTTGAAAAAGCACTGCAATTTATGCATTTTTTGGGCATTTTCGTGAATTTTTCACAAAATTTGTTGGATAATATAACTTTTTGCACATCATAAATGTTAAGCAACCCAGATAGAATAAATATCTGATATTCAAGTATATTTTATTCCACATTTGTCTTATTTTATTGGTTTTACTGATTATACTGAAATTTGCAGGTCAAAAACACCAAAAAGGTAAAAAAAAAATATTTTCCACATGTTCCGCCCTGGATACCTCAGTGTTTTGGAACCACCATGGGACAAGGATAATTGGAGATAGCGTTAAAATTTCTACCATTTCGTGTGACACTACCCTCATCTCACGATTTAAGTGACTTTGTGAGCGATTTTTCTTTGTGGTTTCTTACAATTATTGAATTTTTCCTGGGTAATTAATTGAATATTTATTGCGATATTGCTATCAAAAGTCACAGAAAAGCATGCAATTTCGAGTTGGGACCTTCACATATAGTGAGGTACAGATTAAGGAACAGATAATCATTAAGAAATATATTCCCCCCCGTGTCATTTTTCCACTTTATATGGTTCCCTGTCAATACTTCAAAAAGTTCCAAGCTTTTGTACTGGTGGAATATGATCTCTAAGGACGTAAGTCATAGTATATATTCATGGCATGATCTAGATATCTTAGTTACAATCGTGTGATCATCGAAGTTAACCCGTTTATGACGGGAGCTGGCGCAACATTAAAGACCATCTGCCAATGCATTATCTATGGTCGCACCTAACACTTTTTAGATTATTTTTTATAATTGAAAAAAATAAATTGGAATATAAGAAATAATTATTAAAAATAAAAAAATTGTTAAAGAATGTAAGACAAAATGATAAAAATTGATAAAGAATGTAAGAAAATTGATAAAAATTGATAAAGAATGTAAGACAAAATGATAAAAATTGATAAAGAATGTAAGACAAAATGATAAAAATTGATAAAGAATGTAAGAAAATTGTATTGATATTGTACTTATTTGATTCTGAAATCATACTTGTACCCGTTCTGAGCCTTGTCACTGAGTCGCGGCCATATTGGATCCATCCAGACCCGTTCCGTTTTTTTAGTGCTACAGGTCAAATTCTGGAGTAGCATTCCATATACAGAATTCATCAATATTCACGATAATTTCAACTTTGTATCCCGTATTTTTTCAAGATTCTACCCCCGGTGGATCCTGACCCCCATACCAACACACTCTCTGTTGTCATGCCCCTGCGCTGTACTCCTTGGTGTATATATGTAACTATTTTACTGTTTGGTTACTCAATTTAATTTAAGGATGTCGCCCTCATGGTTTTACTGATTTCTCCCCAATGTTGGATCGTACATATGTATCTGTATCTGTAGGATGTCCGTGCAGGGGCCAATGCTGACCTTAGGCGCACGGGGAGGAAGGTGTCTGTGTTTTTATAGTTGATCCTGGAGGCTGCGACGGGTGGAATTCTCCAGGAACAGTGATCTTGCGGAGTGCTCTTAAGAATTCCTCTGGATCACTGGCGCACACAACAGAGTCATCAAGTTTGTTCCATTCGATGGTCGTTTTAGCGAAAAAGGAGTGTTTGTATTGGTCGCGGCTAGTACGCCTGAGTTGAAACGGCCATTGGTTATTACAAAAAGTCCGGGAAAGATGTTGCAGTGATTTTGCTGCTTTTCTTTTTTGGTGTCAGGAAGTCATCTACATTGAGAGCTGGCACCATCCCCTTCACTATCTTATAGAACTGGGTTAGATTAATCTCTCGACGTCTTTCTTGAAGTGATGGTAATTCCAGTTCATTTAGCATGGCTGTTACGGAGACGCCTATTCGTTTGTAGTTGTTTTTGATGAATCTGGCGCCCCGTCATTGTACTTTCTCTAATGATGTTATGTCTTTCTGTTCATGTGGGTCCCAAACTGCAGCTCCATGTTCTAGTATCTGCCTGACTAGGGCGATGTAGGCTATTTTCTTGCACTTCTCCGGTGCGTGTCGAATGTTTCTGCGGAGGAGTCCCAGAGTGCAGTTTGCTTTTTTTGTTATTTTCCTCACATGTGCTGACCATGATAAATCGTCGGTGATGGTTAATCCAAGGTATTGTGTATCATGCACGGATTGAAGGATGTCGTTATTCAGTCCATACATGTGCGACGATTTATTCCGAGTGCTCATGACGAAGCATTTTGATGTGTTAAACGCATTCCCCATGCACTTTGCCCATTTTTCAAGTGAGTTTAGGTCATCTTGGAGGATCTTGTGGTCTTCCTGCCTTGTGATGTTGCGGTATATGAGGCAGTCATCTCCGAAAAGTCGTATTTGGGATTTGACGCAGTTTGGTAGGTCATTGGCGTGTATGAGGAACAGCAGAGGTCCTAGTACAGTGCCCTGAGGAACACCTGATTCAACTGGTACATACGAGGAGTAGGTTCCGCCTTTTGGTCAGGAAGGATGTCAACCAATTTTGGATGTTATCTTGGATCCCGTAGTTTTCAATTTTCTGCAGTAGTTTGTTGTGTGGAACAGTATGGAAAGCTTTTGAGAAATCGAGGATTGCTACATCTGTCTGCATTTTCTTGTCATGTGAAGCTAGTAGGTCCTCAGTTGTTGTTAAGAGCTGTGTGACGCACGAGTAGCCTTTTGTGAATCCATGCTTTAGCTTTGTTAGGATGTTATGTTTGTCCAGGTGGTCCATTATGTGGCGGAAAACTATATGTTGCATTATTTTGCAGGAAACTGATGTTAATGATACGGGACGATAATTTTCTGGTTTGTGGACATCTCCTTTTTTGTATACGGGTGCAATGTTTGCATCTCTCCAATCCTGTGGTAGTTCACCAGACTTCAGGGATTTGTAGAAAATGTATGTCAGCCCTGGTGCTATTGATTCTGCACATATTTTCAGGACCTTGTTGGGGATGTCATCTGGTCCGGAGGCCTTTCCTGGTTTGACGTCTTTTAGAAGTTTTTCCACGCCCTGTCTCGATATTTCCAGGTCTGCTGTTGTTGGTTTGTTGTGTGGTAGTTTTATATCGGCGTGTTTTCTGTCCTTTGTGAATACTGATAGAAATTGGTTGTTCAAAATTTCGGCCTTCCGTTCTGGGTCATTGGTGAGGCTACCGTTTTCTTTCAATGGGGCTATCCCGATATTGTACCTTCTTCGTGCTTTCAGGTAGTTCCAAAAAGGTTTGGTGTTATTTTCCTCTTCTACTATGGTGTTGACATGATTCCATTCAGCTTGCCTCAGCTCTCGCCGACATATTTTGTTTATGTTCAATATATTTTGTCCATGATTTTGTTTCTTTCGCTCGTTGGTGGAGTCTGGCTTTTCTCATCAGCATTGTTATCATTCTCCGATTTAGCCAGTGCAGCTGATTTTACCGTTTTCTAGGGATGTGCTTGTCCATAAGTTTACGGATTCCATCTCTGAACGACTCCCATATGGTATTTACGCTGGAATCTACAGGAAGTGTTCTTTTCTACATTACGCGAAGCAAGACACACCACACTATGCATGAATGGCAGCAGTGTGGGGAGAGGTCAGGGGCTGCAGTGTCATCTGTCCGTCAAAACTGCAATGGTCAGCCCGGTAGCTTCCGGGATCATACAGCCCCCTCGCTGTCGGGATCGTAGCCCTTGATTGGTCCCCGGACTATAAACCTTGCCAGCGCTCTGCTTTGGACGTCGTTATTATAGACCGGTATGAACTATGGCCATTTTGGATCTCCGGTCAGAATTCTGACTGGGACTAAAATAGAACAGTGCAAGCTGATTGGCTGAAGTGATCTGTGTGTTGTGTGCCGATCTCTGGCGGGAATAAATTATCAAAAAATATATTATTTTTATATCCTACTTAGTATTTACGAATAGATATTTATAAATATGTAAAGTATTTTCGCAGACCACATGAGGCAACGTATTGTGTGTTGATGGGTATCCCAGTGTTGCTGTTGTCTCTCCGTCGTTATATTTGGATCGATGATGCAAATGACGTCATCTACTTAAAGATGGCTATAGTCCGTATACTGGTATCTTGTGGGAGGGCTCGTCACAGAGCGATAGCGTCGTAGTGTTTCACATATGAGCCAGGGACGAGTCTATCGTAGCCCCTGCGTCTAGGAAATCCTTGTGCCATCGTGCACTGGTAAAAATATCAAGAGGACAATGCTAAGTAAGGGTTACAATACAATAATTTTTCTTTACCAGAATCAATCGAGTCGAAGACGAGATTTATTCTGGCAAAGAACTATTCGCGTGCTCTGACCAACTTAGAGCACAATTGATCCCACATAATGCAACAAAATGGAAATGTGCCGTGCGCTGGCCGCGATTGGACACAATGGCCGGTTAGCCAGGCCAAAAAACGCGATTAACATGAACTGATTGCCGTTGCATGTGAATATATATGTCCGAAACAACACGGACTGGTCCCACCTTGAAGCGCCCGTGCGATTTGTCTGTTATGCGTTGCGTGCCTAACAATGGGATGATCACACAGCTATTCCTTCGCCAGCCTTGGGAATTGGTGTGCTTTACCAATAATCAGTGAACGATTGAAACAATTGGATTGTGCTCTAATGATTTAAACAGAACGTCCACATCGCGCGAACAATAATTGTAAGAGGCCTGATGACTTCAGCCGAGTTAACCCTTTACCCAACAAAACGGCAAAAAACGCCCAAATAAAGCTTCAACAGCCTAAAATATCTTCGGTCTGTCTCAATAACACCATACAAATATGGATATCATTGGAACCGGTTCATTGACCACATTGTGATGGCTACAGTTATGCCCTGTGCCAATGCATTCTCTTATATATGCGAGTCGACCCTTACATTTTTTAACAATTTTATAATTTTTCTTACATTTTTAAACAATTTTTATAATATTTTTCTACATTCTTTGACAAGTTTTGTCATTTTTAATATGTGTTAAGCCAATGCATTCTCTTATATATGCGAGGCGACCTATGGTCGACTCGCATATATAAGAGAATGCATTGGCACAGGGCCGTTTTGTTGGGTAAAGGGTTAACGCTCTCTGTACATTCTGACTTGACCTATTGTGATCGAACACATGCGTAGTGAATTGGTTATCAGTGGACAAATATTAGATAGATAGATAGATAGATATGTTAATAGGTAAACACAACGGGATATATATCCCATTTAAATGTCCTATATATGTAGATATAACATAATTACTCATAATAATGAACATTAAACATGATACAGTGACATTGATGTGTTCAGAAATTGCCGTGAATGTAATGTTTCACCTTGGATAGGAAATTGGATTGCCAGAAAAAGTCAAGCTCTAGGTGCACTTTCATGATATCATTGAGAGTTGTCGCAGTTCTAACCATAGGTGAGTTCATATGGATGTTGATGCGTGACTTTCTGTGCTTGAAGAAATCACAGTAACGCGGTGACATAATAGGAAAGTTAATGTTCACAGTGGCTACTAATTCAGGTACATCGTTGATTCCATGGAGGCATTTGTATATGAATGCACAGTTAGTATTCCTCCTCTCATTCGCAACTTTACTCACAGTTTTAGAAAAAAGTTACCGAAGAAACGACGGTTACGTTATTGACGTCATCAACCTCTTTTGTTCCAAAAGCCAATACTAACAGCACTGCATTATAGAAAATCATCCGTGGCATCGTTGTTTATGTCCTCCATCCATATAATTTAACATCAGGAGACTCTATACATCCGTCGCAATCTTGTATCCAAACTGGTTTTCAAAGTAAGCCTCGAAATTTAATGCAACAGACAGGTTTTACGAGAGAAATATTACACGACCCGCGACCTGTGTCCAAAAAGTCTCGTGTAATTCGCCAAGTGCACGATATGTATACAGAGATTACATACTGGTAAGTTAGTACTCAAACGATATGGGTACGTGAAACTGGTAAGTTAGTACTCAGACGATATGGGTACGTGAAACTGATAAATTAGTAATAAGATGATATGGGTAAGTGAAACGGGTAAGTTAATACTCAGACGATATGGGTACGTGAAACTGATAAATTAGTACTCAGACGATATGGGTAAGTGAAACTGGTAAGTTAGTACTCAGACGATATGGGTACGTGAAACTGATAAATTAGTAATAAGATGATATGGGTAAGTGAAACTGATAAGTTAGTACTCAGACGATATGGGTAAGTGAAACTGGTAAGTTAGTACTCAGACGATATGGGTACGTGAAACTGATAAATTAGTAATAAGATGATATGGGTAAGTGAAACTGATAAGTTAGTACGATATGCCAAGTGGAGAAATGTAGCATTCTACTAACATCGCTACAAGCTCAAACAAATCGACCTTACCACTATAAAGCAAACACAATCTTAACTGTGCTCAATAGCAAATAATTACGTCTCGAAATTCACAAAAAATTATCCCCACATACTTTATAGGTGTGAGTCTTCTCGCTTATAAATTTCCATTCAAATTATGCTCGCTGTCGAAATTATTGATTTTCGCAATCAATAAAACGTGGCGGTCCGCATTAGGAAAGTACGATTAATTATCTCGACGATACAGAGACACCACTGCTAAACCATTGGTTTGGGTGGACCTAGTTTAAACCAGAGATGACGAATGCGTCACTTAACCTGGTGTCGGGTTTATACCACGGAGTTAGCTGGCAAATGACTGTTTAAACCTAGATGTTTACGTAGACCAGGTTTAAACCTGATATTACGAATCCGGCCTTTGTGTGGAAGGGAGTGGATGTGAATGCTTGTTTGTGGTTGTGTTAATCGGATTATGTTTTGGGTGTGATGGTCGTTTGGCTGTATGCGCGTATGTGTGCATGTAAGTATGTGTGTGCTGCGTGGTTAGGTATTGTCTCTAGTTTTCTTTCCATCTCTTCGATTGTAACTGTTCTCCTATTATCGACTTATTATAGGTGTTTTTCTTTTTGTTTTCTCACTTAATTTTCTATGGTGATGGTTTTTGTGTTCAAAGTATTCATATAAAATTAGGTATTCATATAAAAAATATACATATTATTCTCCATTTCTACTTGATCACCCAACCGGGGTGTTTCACATCACTTTAACAATGGAAGGCCAGAAGGTATGTCTACATTTAAAAATGTTGTGTTATACTTATCATGTCAGAAATAAAACAAGAGAATAGGTGCCGATGAAGTGACGAAACGTCCATGTGTCGAATATCCAGGTGGCATCAACACAGTATTATTAATGTGGGTATCATTACATCGCTCAATGGAGCATCACCACAGTATTATTAATGTGGGTAGCATTACATCGCTCAATGGAGCATCACCACAGTATTATTAATGTGGGTATCATTACATCGCTCAATGGAGCATCACCACATCATTATTAATGTGGGTATCATTACATCGCTCAATGGAGCCTCGCCACAGTATTATTAATGTGGGTAGCATTACATAAGCCTCCATAGAAAACATCGTCTGTACTACGCCCAATTATAAATATTTACATCTCAATTCGGGACGCAACTATCGACGATAAACTAACACAAATGATTTCGCCATCGAGAGTCATTGCAATTAATTCATATATAAGATTGGTGGTGTGTATTGTCAATTCTGATTAATAATCGTAAAAAATAACTACTTTGAGCAAGATTATTCTCACTTTCTATTTGACAACCCTACCGGAGTGTTTCACATCACTTTAAGATTAGTCTCACTTTCTATTTGATCACCCTACCGGAGTGTTTCACATCACTTTAAGATTATTCTCACACTCTATTTGATCACCCTACCGGGGTATTTCACATCACTTTAAGATTATTATCCATTTCTATTTGATCACCCTACCGGAGTGTTTCACATCACTTTAAGATTATTCTCACTTTCTATTTGATCACCCTACCGGAGTGTTTCACATCACTTTAAGATTATTATCACTTTCTATTTGATCACCCTACCGGAGTGTTTCACATCACTTTAAGATTATTCTCACTTTCTATTTGATCACCCTACCGGGGTCTTTCACATCAATTTATGATTATTATCCATTTCTATTTGATCACCTTACCGGAGTGTTTCACATTACTTTAATGTTGTACCAGGCAGAAATTTTCAACTGTTGACAATTTTGACAAAAGTTGGAAGGAGGGAAAACACAAATTATTTCGCCATCGAGAGTCATTGCATTTAATTCATATATAAGATTTGTGGTGTGTATTGTCAATTCTGATTAATAATCGTAAACAAATAACTACTTTGAGCAAGATTATTCTCACTTTCTATTTGATCACCCTACCGGAGTGTTTCACACCACTTTAAGATTATTCTCACTTTCTATTTGATCGCCCCACCGGAGTGTTTCACATCACTTTAAGATTATTCTCACTTTCTATTTTGATCACCATACCGGAGTGTTTCACATCACTTTAAGATTATTCTCACTTTCTATTTGATCGCCCCACCGGAGTGTTTCAGATCACTTTAAGATTATTCTCACTTTCTATTTGATCACCCTACCGGAGTGTTTCACATCATATTGAGATTATTCTCACTTTCTATTTGATCACCATACCGGAGTGTTTCAGATCACTTTAAGATTATTCTCACTTTCTATTTTGATCACCCTACCGGAGTGTTTCACATCACTTTAAGATCATTCTCACTTTCTATTTTGATCACCCCACCGGAGTGTTTCAGATCACTTTAAGATTATTCTCACTTTCTATTTGATCACCATACCGGGGTCTTTCACATCACTTTATGATTATTATCCATTTCTATTTGATCACCCTACCGGAGTGTTTCAGATCACTTTAAGATTATTCTCACTTTCTATTTGATCACCCTACCGGGGTCTTTCACATCACTTTATGATTATTCCCACTTTCTATTTGATCACCCTACCGGAGTGTTTCACATCATATTGAGATTATTCTCACTTTCTATTTGATCACCCTACCGGAGTGTTTCACATCACTTTAAGATCATTCTCACTTTCTATTTTGATCACCCCACCGGAGTGTTTCACATCACTTTAAGATTATTATCACTTTCTATTTGACCACCCTACCAGAGTGTTTCACAACACTTTAAGATTATTCCCACTTTCTATTTTATCACCATACCGGAGTGTTTCACATCACTTTAAGATTATTCTCACTTTCTATGTGATCACCCTACCGGGGTCTTTCACATCACTTTATGAGTATTATCCATTTCTATTTGATCACCTTACCGGAGTGTTTCACATTACTTTAATGTTGTACCAGGCAGAAATTTTCAACTGTTGACAATTTTGACAAAAGTTGGAAGGAGGGAAAACACAAATGATTTCGCCATCGAGAGTCATTGCATTTAATTCATATATAAGATTTGTGGTGTGTATTGTCAATTCTGATTAATAATCGTAAACAAATAACTACTTTGAGCAAGATTATTCTGACTTTCTATTTGATCACCCTACCGGAGTGTTTCACACCACTTTAAGATTATTCTCACCTTCTATTTGATCACCCTACCGGAGTGTTTCACATCACTTTAAGATTATTCTCACTTTCTATTTGATCACCCTACCGGAGTGTTTCACATCACTTTAAGATTATTATCACTTTCTATTTGATCACCCTACCGGAGTGTTTCACATCACTTTAAGATTATTCTCACCTTCTATTTGATCACCCTACTGGAGTGTTTCACATCACTTTAAGATTATTCTCACTTTCTATTTGATCGCCCCACCGGAGTGTTTCAGATCACTTTAAGAATATTCTCACTTTCTATTTGATCACCCTACCGGAGTGTTTCAGATCACTTTAAGATTATTCTCACATTCTATTTGATCACCATACCGGGGTATTTCACATCACTTTAAGATTATTATCCAATTCTATTTGATCACCCTACCGGAGTGTTTCACATCACTTTAAGATTATTCTCACTTTCTATTTGATCACCCTACCGAGTGTTTCACATCACTTTAAGATTATTCTCACTTTCTATTTGATCACCATACCGGAGTGTTTCACATCACTTTAAGATTATTATCACTTTCTATTTGATCACCCTACCAGAGTGTTTCACAACACTTTAAGATTATTCCCACTTTCTATTTGATCACCATACCGGAGTGTTTCACATCACTTTAAGATTATTCTCACTTTCTATTTGATCACCCTACCGGGGTCTTTCACATCACTTTATGATTATTATCCATTTCTATTTGATCACCTTACCGGAGTGTTTCACATTACTTTAATGTTGTACCAGGCAGAAATTTTCAACTGTTGACAATTTTGACAAAAGTTGGAAGGAGGGAAAACACAAATGATTTCGCCATCGAGAGTCATTGCATTTAATTCATATATAAGATTTGTGGTGTGTATTGTCAATTCTGATTAATAATCGTAAACAAATAACTACTTTGAGCAAGATTATTCTCACTTTCTATTTGATCACCCTACCGGAGTGTTTCACATCACTTTAAGATTATTCTCACTTTCTATTTGATCGCCCTACAGGAGTGTTTCAAATCACATTTAAGATTATTCTCACTTTCTATTTGATCACCCTACCGGAGTGTTTCACATCACTTTAAGATTATTATCACTTTCTATTTGATCACCCTACCGGAGTGTTTCACATTACTTTAAGATTATTCTCACTTTCTATTTTGATTACCCTACCGGAGTGTTTCACATCACTTTAAGATTATTCTCACTTTCTATTTGATCACCCTACCGGAGTGTTTCACATTACTTTAAGATTATTCCCACTTTCTATTTGATCACCATACCGGGGTGTTTCACAACACTTTAAGATTATTCCCACTTTCTATTTGATCACCATACCGGAGTGTTTCACATCACTTTAAGATTATTCTCACTTTCTATGTGATCACCCTACCGGGGTCTTTCACATCACTTTATGAGTATTATCCATTTCTATTTGATCACCTTACCGGAGTGTTTCACATTACTTTAATGTTGTACCAGGCAGAAATTTTCAACTGTTGACAATTTTGACAAAAGTTGGAAGGAGGGAAAACACAAATGATTTCGCCATCGAGAGTCATTGCATTTAATTCATATATAAGATTTGTGGTGTGTATTGTCAATTCTGATTAATAATCGTAAACAAATAACTACTTTGAGCAAGATTATTCTCACATTCTATTTGATCACCCTACCGGAGTGTTTCACATCATATTGAGATTATTCTCACTTTCTAATTGATCACCCTACCGGAGTGTTTCACATCACTTTAAGATTATTCTCCCTTTCTATTTGATCACCATGCCGGAGTGTTTCAGATCACTTTAAGATTATTCTCACTTTCTATTTGATCACCCTACCGGAGTGTTTCACATCATATTGAGATTATTCTCACTTTCTATTTGATCACCCTACCGGAGTGTTTCAGATCACTTTAAGATTATTCTCACTTTCTATTTGATCACCCTACCGGAGTGTTTCACATCACTTTAAGATTATTCTCACTTTCTATTTGATCACCCTACCGGAGTGTTTCACATCACTTTAAGAATATTCTCACTTTCTATTTGATCACCCTACCGGAGTGTTTCACGTCACTTTAAGATTATTCTCACTTTCTATTTGATCACCCTACCGGAGTGTTTCACATCACTTTAAGATTATTCTCACTTTCTATTTGATCACCCTACCGGAGTGTTTCACGTCACTTTAAGATTATTCTCACTTTCTATTTGATCACCCTACCGGAGTGTTTCACGTCACTTTAAGATTATTCTCACTTTCTATTTGATCACCCTACCGGAGTGTTTCACATCACTTTAAGATTATTCTCACTTTCTATTTGATCACCCTACCGGAGTGTTTCACGTCACTTTAAGATTATTCTCACTTTCTATTTGATCACCCTACCGGAGTGTTTCACACCACTTTAAGATTATTCTCACTTTCTATTTGATCACCATACCGGAGTGTTTCACGTCACTTTAAGATTATTCTCACTTTCTATTTGATCACCCTACCGGAGTGTTTCACGTCACTTTAAGATTATTCTCAATTTCTATTTGATCGCCCTACCGGAGTGTTTCACGTCACTTTAAGATTATTCTCACTTTCTATTTGATCGCCCTACCGGAGTGTTTCACATCAGTTTAAGATTATTCTCAATTTCTATTTGATCACCCTACCGGAGTGTTTCACATTACTTTAAGATTATTCTCACTTTCTATTTGATCACCCTATCGGAGTCTTTCACATCACTTTAAGATTATTCTCACTTTCCATTTGATCGCCCTACCGGAGTGTTTCACATCACTTTAAGATTATTCTCACGTTCTATTTGATCATCATACCGGAGTCTTTCACATCACTTTAATATTATGATCCATTTCTATTTTTATCACCCTACCGGAGTGTTTCACATCACTTCAAGATTATTCTCACTTTCGATTTGATCGCCCTACCGGAGTGTTTCAGATCACTTTAAGATTATTCTCACTTTCTATTTGATCACCCTATCGGAGTCTTTCACATCACTTTAAGATTATTATCCATTTCTATTTTATCACCCTACCGGAGTCTTTCACATTACTTTAATGTTGTGCCAGGCAGACAATTTTGACCAAAGTTGGGAGGAGGGGGTGTGGGATAGACATCACACGTGCAAGTCCTGTCGCCACGTCCCTGCTTATGCGGTGTGAAACCATGCCCCCCCCCCCACAAACAATCTCACCGGGCGCAGTGTGAAACCATGTCCCCCCACAAACAATCTCACCGGGCGCATCATTATGGACAATTTGTGCGTGGGTTTCACTGGCATTTGCGTGTTTAATTTGTTTTGCAGAATCTGATCAGGTTGAAAAACCTCATGTAGCCCCAGGTAACGCTGACGAATAGATGGAACCAAAGTGGAATTACTGAGATCATATGAAGACCTGAGAGTTTAGCATTTGCAATAAGTGCGATTCTCACTATAAATTGTCATATAATCAGAGCCATATATTCCCCCGAGTGAGTAACAAAGACTGCTTCGCTATTAGTTGGTGAAATGAAAATTACCATAATGTCTGGATTGTATAGGTGATAAATGTATTTTTCATCTCTGATAGCCATTGGCACAGCAAATAGCGTTCCGGATATTCGATTACAACTCAATAATTAAATCCCACGTTACTGCCCACGTCGAGTCGTGTGACGCAATAATTACGTCATATCTCCCGCGCCAAAGGTGTCACTTTTCAGTATCAGTTTATTGCAAAACCTATGATTTAACTGGTAGCGTTCTCTGTTCCGAAGGTTCTCTATTATGAAGGTTCATTATTCCAAAGGTTCGCTATTCAGAAGCGAACCTATTCCGAAGGTTCGCTGATCCGAAGGTTTTCTATTCTGGGCGTATTTAGCCAGATATTGACATGCCCCTCCCACAAAAAACCATAGTAGGAATGAGTAATACTAGTACTCTAGTCTCATATATATTTTGAAGACCTCTGTCTGTATGTTTGTTTGTCTGTCTGTCTGTCTGTCTGTCTGTCTGTCATTAATACAAATCTACGATTCTCGACCGATCGGGACGAAACTTGGTACGTGTGTGTAGTTTGACCAGGCGGTGAACGTTGTCGTATTGGCGAGCCCGTGCGGCGCCCGCTTCGCGCATGCGCAGACGAGATCTCGGAACCGGGTGGAGCTATCGACTTGAAATTTGCTATGTGAATGTATCTTGCCCCGGATACGAATTTTATCGGGTCGCCGAGCCCGTGCGACACCAGCTTCGCGCATGCGCAGACGAGATCTCGGAAACGGGTGGAGCTATCGACTTGAAATTTGCTATGTGAATGTATCTTGCCCCGGATACGAATTTTATCGGGTCGCCGAGTCCGTGCGACGCCAGCTTCGCGCATGCGCAGACCAGATCTCGGAAACGGATAGAGCTATCGACTTGAAATTTTGTTTTTGAATAGCCCGGACAACGTCGGGCTCATCGGCTAGTCTCATATATATTTTGAAGACCTCTGTTTGTTTGTCTGTCTGTCTGTATGTTTGTCTGTCATTTATACAAATCTACGATTCTCGACCGATCGGGACGAAACTTGGTACGTGTGTGTAGTTTGACCAGGCGGTGGACGTTGTCGTATTGGCGAGCCCGTGCGGCGCCCGCTTCGTGCATGCGCAGACGAGATCTCGGAAACGGGTGGAGCTATCGACTTGAAATTTGCTATGTGAATGTATCTTGCTCCGGATACGAATTTTATCGGGTCACCGAGCCCGTGCGACGCCAGCTTCGCGCATGCGCAGACGAGATCTCGGAAACGGGTAGAGCTATCGACTTGAAATGCATGCGAACACCAGATCTCGGAAACGGGTGGAGATATCGACTTGAAATTTGGTTTTTGAATAGCCCGGACAACGTCGGGCTCATCGGCTAGTACTCACATATATATAGTACAATTAGACACATTCTAATTTCCAAATTGTCCCAATGTCGGTCAATAATAGCAGGAAGATAGTATCAGTTTATCGTTTATTATGGTAAGTTGAAATCACAAGGAGTGCATGACTGAAATAAAATACATGTGCAAATATATCTCAATAACGAGCGTTGTATGTTTGCATTCTGGGTTGTCAGCCATCTGTAACATAGTCTCATTCTCGCTGGTTATCAGCCATCTGTAACATAGTCTCATTCTCGCTGGTTATCAGCCATCTGTAACATAGTCTCATTCTCGCCGATTGGCTCTAGCTCTCTATATAATGAAAATCTCGTGATTTTTTTCTACGAAGCAGAGAATATAGAAAACAACAACACCATTTGAGTAGAGTCTCCCTTTCCTTCGGCCATTTATATAAGATAGATGTAACATATATACAACGCACATACGTATGTTTTGAATTAATTATACAACAATATCCTTTACACCATTCATGTGACTGACGCATTATTATGTATTATATGTATCATATATAGAGGATATGAAATGAGTGTTTCTCTCATATGATATTTATGAAACGAGTCTAAGAATCTTTAGTTTTCTCGAGCCTCCGGCGAGAGAAAACTGAAAATTCGTGACGAGTTTCATAAATATCATATGAGAGAAACACGAATTACATATTCTATTTATCATATGACACCTATAAATTGATAATGATGTCCAAAACGCACACAAATCACTAAATAGCTATATGACATCGGCAGAAAAAGGTTAATGTGACGTCACTTCATTGCACCGGAAACCCACTTACACCTAGTGAACTAGCAGAAATAATATGCACGCGAAGATATAGTGCGCTATTCTGTTCTCAGTTTGTGACATTATATCGTATGTTTATTAGATAAATACGAATTACATGTCCAAAACTATATATTTCAAGATTATAATTGCGAGAATTTCGGCATCGCGTTGATTGACGCGCACGAATTTGACCTGCATTTAGTTAGAGATACGGCTCGGCCCCGGCTGCCATTCAGCCAATAAGAACCCACTTTTTGTCAACAAACCAATCAAATTATCGGAAGGTGATATGAACTAGTAGTTCATATGAAATTGATTTATGACATACTTTCCAACGTAAATAATGATTGAGTCATATGATAAATTTATGTATTTATTATGTGTATTAGTTATCTCGTTCACTGAGTCTATTTATATATTATTGCGTGACGTAAATTATTGAGAAATAAAGTCATACGTATTGACATTAAATATTATGGAAACCCACGACAATAAACAAATCACATTTATTGTTTCAAGTTATTTTTTTTCATAAAAAGAGTCTTCGGGATAAAGAACCATCTCAATACTTTAGAATATAGAATTAACATTTAAAATAATAAAAACCTTCCGGATAGCAAACCTTCGGAATAGCGAACTTTCGGAATAGCGAACTTTCGGAATAGAGACATATCACCGATTTAACTAGTCCAAGTCTTCTCGTACTAAAACCGGCTAAGATATTGGGATGGAGGTGCCGGTCTTTAGTCCGAGTTCCAGGCCCATGCATTCTTATGACACGACTTAAGCGTTAGTGACCCGCTCAAATAAAACCACAAGTATATGAAATAAAATATCACAATTGCGACAATAAACGGATATTTTCCGCAGAAGACATGCTATTTTATCTGAAACCCACATCAGTTGTGAATTTAAAACGGTAATTTAATGCGAAAAGAGACATTTACCTCAATGTTTACAATTTTTTAAAAGTATGCGAACTCGGTTGACCTCGCGAACTGTGTTCGGCATTTTCCGTTGAAAATATTCCGTAGATTTTGGACAACAACGCAAATTACGATGAATTCTCCATTGTAATCGTAATTATGTGTGTCAATAAATAAAATAATAAATAGATTAATTAAACATTGGAGATATAAATGTAATACACTAAATAAAGTCCCACTAAAACGGAAGAACTATATTTCGAAACTGTGTGATTCGGTTCTCCGATTATTTTATCAACACAGATGTTAAAATGCACATCACACGCATGGCAACTTGGCAAGTCAGACACAAGAGTTCTAATTTGCTCCAATTTTGACAAGTTGCTTGCGAAAATAGTCAACAAAACTACCGTTCTGATCCTCCATTATGTCATTAAGTTTTTAGTGCGGGAATTGTTCTGAAAGCACATAGAAAACTGGACTTTCGGGGGATCGGTTTTCGCCATTTTTGTTCGGAAAACCCGCGCTATATATAGAAACGGAAAGTAGAATTCCCAGAACAAACAGCGGATTATGCCGAACTTATTCGGACCACTTCGGCTTTCGGTTAAAACGTAAACAAACAGATAAACAAATCGATGTTTGTGTCAATCAACCGGAATATTCTATGTGTAATTTAACATTAAAGTTAGATTATTATACACCATTATGACCATAAGATGTAAGCCTTTCCGATGTATATAGCATCATGTATTGATTTGCTAGGTAAATCGAGTAAAATACACCACAAATTCCCGCCACAGATCGTGGGCGTAAGTCGTGTCATAGGATTGGTATACAAGCGGTCTTGGACTAAAGACCGGCACCTCCATCCCAATATCTTAGCCGGTTTTAGTACGAGAAGATTTGGACTACGATTTAACATATACATTGTTAGAAAAAAGCCCGTCGCTTTAACGGTCTGAGACCGCGCAACATCGCTGCCAACCTTTGACCGTTAAACATACGGTCAGGCTGTAGCATGTTCCACGGTACTAAACCGTTTGAGTAAGCTAGTACTCACATATATATATATAGTACAATTATACACATTCTAATTCCCAAATTGTCCCAATGTCGGTCAATAGTAGCAGGAAGATAGTATCAGTTTATCGTTTATTATGGTAAGTTGAAATCACAATGAGTGCATGACTGAAATAAAATACATGTGCAAATATATCTCAATAACGAGCGTTGTATGTTTGCATTCTGGGTTATCAGCCATCTGTAACATGGTATAATTCTGTAATCAGTAAATGTCAGACCGTTGTATTTTTCACTGTTCAACACCGTTTAATTAATATCAAGACCGTAACTAATAAAGGTGAAACCAATGGTATTTTTCATGGGTCAACGCCAATTTTTTGCTCTTAATTTGCTAATTTACCGTAGAACTAGCCAGGTTACGATCATAGTTTTGATGAAATGTAAATCTTCAATGCATAAAATGATAGACAATATTTATGAAACTTTTCAGTTTGCAGAGGATCAAACTTGTTATCTGCCTCGTGGAATTTAATCTAAAAAAAAATGCTCTTTTTTTTTTCTTTTTTTTTTTTCTAAATTAAAGGCGAAAAACATGAGGGGTTAAGAGGAGGACCGTTCGGTCCTTCTGAAAATCCCGGCGTTAGCCCCCCCAAATCACTTTCCTGTGGTGGAATTTAATCCGGAAAAAGGCCGCGCACCCGTAATGTGTTCGCCTTTCACTGTATACTGTATAAATATGGCTGTAAATAAAAACAAACGATACTAGTAATAACTGATAGGCCAACCCAGTACTATTCAGTTACGAGTAATACTAATTTCGACCATTCTAAAACATGAACCGGCTTGCCCTTTTAAGACATAAAAAGAACAAATCTACATGTGTCACAGTTAAAACTCAAATTTATGTAAATGTAAAAGTAGAACATCATAATGGCATACTTTTTGGTAACATGTAAAACGTGAAATTGTCCAGTCACTTGTAAACACAGTTTTTGTTTTAACAGGTGAATCCGTACATCATGACAATACAGTACCAGTCAGAAGAAGTGGTATTTTCGGCGCACCTATATTGCGATATTGAGCGCGCTTAATTTAAAAAAAAGGCCTGATTATAGCACAATACCAAAATTCTGTCGCGATTATTATTGCGATATTGAACGCAAAATATTTCGATACCAAGTGCGCTAAATTACATACAGACCCGATAGTGTTATATTTATATGAGATAAATACTGTGCATATAGTGTACATATACCAATTACAACTATAATTATATACAAATTTAAAACATTGTATCGATGTATACAATAAACAATATATAAGAAGCAATAATTTCATTTAAATGTCACAATTTTAAGCGCAATATGTCGCAATAGTAAGCGCAAAATATTGAGATATTAAGCGCAAAATATTGCAATAATATCACAAGCGACACGCTTATAAACGTTTCCACTTGCAATAGTATTGCGATATTGGTCGCGAAAATAGCGCGCTTAATATACCACTTCTTTTCACTGGTACTGTATATCAATAACAGCTAATTGGGATTGAAACCTTCAAGAAAACAGCATATCCCATAATAACTGTGCGTGATGACTTGGCGACAATGTTCTCCTGTAGTCGCACATTTTTCGATGAAATTTTACAGCATGATGCACCAAACTGTATACTGGTATCACGACACGTAGTATCTATCAATATCAGTGAGTCAGCCAAAGATAGTTTGATAAGAAACATCCAACCAATAGGGCGCTCCCGGAATATTGTCGTAATAACTTGACGATAACATGGCGAATGATGACAATGTCTCATATCCACACGTGTCAATGAGAATTGATGAACACGGGATGAATTGGTCCGTGTAATTGTAAAGTTGTACTTGTAAGTTGGAATTGTAGATATGTGATCATCCGTCACTGCGCGGTGTCAGTTCATTGTTTACTGGTGTTGTTGTTGACATTGAAGCTTTTGTGAATTACACTGGTGCGTAAAGTACATGTATATCATCTCTTGTAAATGTACATGAATGTGCTTTGAAACAATCAAAACACTGTCAACTGGATTGAACAACAGGTCCTTGTCAACATTCTAATAGTAAAAGCTGCTCGTTGTTGCTATTATTGTCAATATTGGATGATAACCGAAGCTCGTGTTAATTGTACCTGTAACCTGTGTCAGTAAATGTGCCAGTGTTTTGATAGTCATAGCACTGTCTATTTCAACATCAGCACTGAGTCCAATGATGTCAGGTTACAGCCGACCTCAGATCATGCCATGAATCTCTACTCCAAATCGTATACGGCCCATTGGTCACAATTTAGTGGAAAATTTCAATGATTAAGCCGGTTTTCGCAGAATTGAAACCTGTCCGGTTAACAAAGGAACGGAAAATGTTACATTTTACCAATAAACAATAGTTTGTAAAGCGATCAATTACACAAAATGGCGTTCGATATAAATAGGTGAGTGCTAAAGCAAGGAGCTTATCTTAATTCGGACTCAACATAAGACGGACCCGCATAACACAGAATGAATGCCGATCATTGTATTGAATACAAACAATTAATAATACATATTAAATGTCAGCAGAATCAGATTCAGTCATACTGCATGCCGTATATAATTTGGTCGCCGATAAATATAAACTTTGAATCACGGAAATTTTTAACTTAGACAATTTTCATGGGCACATAAAATAACGGTAAAAAACCGTAAAACTGATTAAACGGTATGGGACCGTCGGTTATGACGGTCTGAAACTGTCAAACCGACAGTATTTTCTAACAGTGTATATGACATGCATAATACATATACAAGTGTGTATATATCAACCCCTCTGTGTGAAGGCACGACCAATCCTATTGTGTCACTCATATCGAGTAATGCAGGGGAACTACAGTTAGGTACCCCCGGTCTCAACAAATGGTTTGTGTTTATAAATGGGGATTTTCTGCCCAGACTGGGTGGGGTCTTCGGTGTCTCAATTTGTTGTAAAGGCACAATTCAAGTATTATGACAATCTCCGCAGTATGCTGATATTTTCAATCGATGGTAGTCTATAACCATTGTATTCGCTTGAATACGTTCAGTAGTAATCAGGGATATATTTGAGGCGGATTTCCCTATTAATGTGTGAAATATAATTACAAAGTTGTACTCGTCTCCTATGTCGTCTTTACATATTGTACTAAAACCTCTGTTATTCCGTTTCGATTTTTTCTACCGTCCAGTTTCTGTTGGCAATCGATTATTTGATATCCTAATCTTAACAATGGAATTGGATATAAGTACAACGGAATTTCATTTAGCTATCTTCTGATTCCCGGGTGTGTAGAAATAGTACCATATTCCGTCATGTGCGCTCCGTCCAAACTTCACAATCGCCAACGACTATACAGACCAAATAGTGGCCTGTCTCCGACCCTCTCGCTGGCCAATAGGCATACGGGTAAATATGTAACACGAACAGGCAGCGATCGTGGCGCGCTAACAGACCAAATAGTATCCTATCTCCGACCCTCTCGCTGGCCAATAGGCATACGGCTAAATATGTAACACGAACAGGCAGCGATCGTGGCGCGCTAACAGACCAAATTGTATCCTATCTCCGACCCTCTCGCTGGCCAATAGGCATACGGCTAAATATGTAACACGAACAGGCAGCGATCGTGGCGCGCTAACAGACCAAATTGTATCCTATCTCCGACCCTCTCGCTGGCCAATAGGCATACAGCTAAATATGTAACACGAACAGGCAGCGATCGTGGCGCGCTAACAGACCAAATAGTATCCTATCTCCGACCCTCTCGCTGGCCAATAGGCATACGGCTAAATATGTAACACGAACAGGCAGCGATCGTGGCGCGCTAACAGACCAAATAGTATCCTATCTCCGACCCTCTCGCTGGCCAATAGGCATACGGCTAAATATGTAACACGAACAGGCAGCAAGCGTGGCGCGCTAACAGACCAAATAGTATCCTATCTCCGACCCTCTCGCTGGCCAATAGGCATACGGCTAAATATGTAACACGAACAGGCAGCGATCGTGGGGGCTAACAGACCAAATAGTATCCTATCTCCGACCCTCTCGCTGGCCAATAGGCATACGGCTAAATATGTAACACGAACAGGCAGCGATCGTGGCGCGCTAACAGGCCAAATAGTATCCTGTCTCCGACCCTCTCGCTGGCCAATAGGCATACGGCTAAACATGTAACACGAACAGGCAGCGATCGTGGCGCGCTAACAGACCAAATTGTATCCTATCTCCGACCCTCTCGCTGGCCAATAGGCATACGGCTAAATATGTAACACGAACAGGCAGCGATCGTGGCGCGCTAACAGACCAAATAGTATCCTATCTCCGACCCTCTCGATGGCCAATAGGCATACGACTAAATATGTAACACGAACAGGCAGCGATCGTGGCGCGCTAACAGACCAAATAGTATCCTATCTCCGACCCTCTCGCTGGCCAATAGGCATACAGCTAAATATGTAACACGAACAGGCAGCGATCGTGGCGCGCACTAACAGACCAAATAGTGGCATATCACCGATCCTGTTGCTGGCCAATAGGCATACAGGCATACATCTAAATATGTAACACGAACAGGCAGCGATCGTGGCGCGCGCTAACAGACCAAATAGTATCCTATCACCGATCATGTTGCTGGCCAATAGGCATACGGCTAAATATGTAACACAAACAGACCGCGAGCGTGGCGCGCACCAACAGACCAAATAGTGGCATATCACCGATCCTGTTGCTGGCCAATAGGCATACAGGCATACATCTAAATATGTAACACAAACAGACCGCGAGCGTGGCGCGCGCTAACAGACCAAATAGTGGCCTATCACCGATCCTCTTGCTGGTCAATAGATGTACGGCTAAATATGTAACACAAAGAGACAGCGAGCGTGGCGCGCTAACATCCCTATACTCTTCACATAAATAATTGGTCCCCTATGGTACGTATAATATCGAAATGAAGAATGAAGAGGGACGTATAATCGAATTGTGTCAAGTCTGACCGATCGGATATCATGTTATAATATATCCTTTGGATAGCAATCCTGTCCGTTTGATCCATTCCAACGTGAAATTTCCAACTCGACCCCATTGAACCAGACCAGGTCCATGAAATTCCATTTGTACCACCGTGGGTTGGTGTGTACCACCATGGGTTGGTTTGTGCCATCGTGGGTTGGTTTGTACCACCGTGGGTTGGATTGTACCACCGTGGGTTGGTTTGTACCATCGTGGGTTGGTTTGCACCACCGTGGGTTGGTTTGTACCACCGTGTGTTGATTTGTACCACCGTGGGTTGGTTTGTACTACCGTGGGTTGGAATTTTCCAACAGCAGCTCAAGCTTTCAACAGTAGGAATATCCTCGACTTTTGGTCCAAACTTTGACATAAAGTGGGAATATACTCGACTTTTGAAAGTATTGGATCAATTTCAAATCAATTTTGACTGAAATTTTCAACTAATGTTCTGCCCACTGTCAGTTCAAATCCAGCTAATTGACGTTGCTTCATTTTTGGGAAATGATCAGACAGAAACCGTGTATATAATATAATTGTTCTTCAAAGAGATTAATTTATTTCAATCCAGTTACACTGTCAAAAAATACTGTCGTAATCCGAAGGTCCTATACCTTTTCATCAGTTGTACGCTGAACCACCGTTGTTTTATGAACCCTGGAAATGGTCTAAGTTAAACGTTTTCGTGACTCAAAATTCATGCCGTCAAAATACAATAATCGCGGTGTCTTTATCGAATTTTCTTTTATTTAACATATAACATTCTATATAATTATTCCATATCTTCAAATACTGTCAGATTTCTTTAATCCCACCATTTACTTAATAATATTCCACTATCCACTATTTACCATTCAGCCGTAAGACAGACAACGGATTCATTAGTGTTCTCATTACTATCTTATTGCAGATTAGCAGATGATCATACTATAACTTTGATTATCATGTCGCTCTCGCTACAAAATCAATTTGGGTTTTTGAATTAGATTTCCGATCTTGGGGTAAAAAATGTTTTTTTGCAGTCGGTTAATAGCTCTTCAGAGCTAGTGTTTGTAATATGCTTAAATACCTCAGACTTTTAAATAAAATTTATCTATCTATCTATCTATCTATCTATCTATGTGAGTATTAGCTTGTGCCTCGCTTGTGAAACTTCCATCTAATGTTGTATGTGTCTCGCATGATATGTCCATCTAATGCTGCATGTTTCCCCCATGAAATTTACATCCCCCATGTCGCTACGTCCCTGTGACCATCAAGTCAATCCAAAAAATAAATCCAAGATAAAGTAAGAATCAATTGAAGCATTAGTGGCTTCCAATTTCGAGAAATAGTGCACTGTAATCAGTATTATAACATTCCTAAATGAAAAGTACAATCGATATGTGTCAAGTTTGACAGCTCGGACATGGAATTACAACGTAAGCGGTATGCTTTGGCAGCTCGGACATGGTATTACAACGTAAGCGGTATGCTTTGGATACCGATCCTGTCTACATAATCCTGATTTATACTAAAACTGGACAAAATATCCGAATCTCAATCAATCATTGTGCGATGCGACCAACACTCAGCGACCTGTCGGCCTTCACAAATACCTCAATCTGTACAAATTAATCATCGTGATCTCTCGAGTTGTTTTGTCCACCTCGAGTTGTCGGACTTTGTTGTTTTGTCCACCTATTCTTATGGTGTAATTAGTTCGTGTGGTTTGGTGGTCACTAGTTCTGTTTCGTTGGCCGACCCGATAAATAATTCATATTTGTTCATTGTGACTTTGTTGTTTTCACCATCTATTCATAGGTGTAATTAGTCCATGTGATTTGATGGTCAAGAGTTCTGTTTCGTTGGCTGACACCCATAAATAATTCATATCAGTTCACTCAACGGGAGAAACGTAATTCCGCGTAGGACATAAATTCCAGAAGCAGAATAAATTGGCAGAAGCAGGGTTCAGCTGTCATTGACATAGAAAATAGCAACAACAAATATCATTAGGCCAAACTTTCTTTTTACCCCAAGATCGGAAATTTAATTCAAAAACCCAAATTGATATTGTAGCGAGAGCGACATGATAATCAAAGTTATAGTATGATCGTCTGCTAATTGATTGGGTAGTATAGCTTAATATGTGACAAATGGCACTTATTGTAGTGCACTATCAAACAATGGGTCACCAGATGCAATAACATAGTAATGAGAACACTAATGAATCCATTGTCTGTCATAAGGCTGAATGGTAAATGGTGGATTGTGGAATAGTATTAAGTAAATGGTGGGATTAAAGAAATATGACAGCATTTGAAGATATGGAATAATTATATAGAATGTTATATGTTAAATAAAACAACAATTCATTCATGCAAATGTTATACTAATCACAATATTAATCACAATACTATCTTACAGTGTTTACGCCATGTCACACGCATGCGATCGGGTTCTGACATTTTCAAGTTTCAAGTGTTAGTGAGGTCAGTGATAATCTAATATAGGACTTAGAAATGGGAAGGCATACATAGACATACTTATACAAGATACCAGCCATCACATCTCCTATCTACCGAGATACCTGCTCCAAGCATGTAATCCCAACCAGGCCCATGTACTATAGAACTCTATCTCCTGAGTTACCTGCTCCAATCATGTAATCCCAACCAGGGCCATGTACATGTACTATAGAACACTGAGCAGTTGTGCTTATAGGAAATTTGCCGCTATTCCCAAGCGTAAAGCCAAATGAATAATATGAACTTACCAGTCCTGTTACGACTGGCGGATACAAGAGTCTGTTTACAGTTGTGTACGAACCATGATGTAGCTGAGTACTAAAACGGTATACAACTGCAGAGTCCTCGAATGTCTTGAAAGACGCCATCATTGTGTCGGCGACGAGATAACTCGTCGCCCAACACACCACATCACAATTTCAATGTGGGTTCACATGATTAGAACCATGCATACATTTTGGGAGATATGTCAGTTTAGTTTTTAACGGGGCGGGGGCAGCTCTGCACGTCGAGGCGTTCGTGAGATACAGATACAGATGATAATTGATATGCTATGTGGGCGTGACTAAGTCTTGCATAGTTCAAGCTCTCTGAAGGTCAACATATACAGCGTACACATATGTTAATTGGAACCGATTTTAATTTTGTAAAGGTCGATTCCTATCAAGTCGGGCATGCCCTGATCCATCGTATAGACTTGGTTTGACGCCAAACGACATAAGAACGCTGATGTCGAAAACTGGTTCATTATGTCAATCAAAGTCTGTACCTTAAGGGGTTCGCCAAATTACAATGAAAATTTACTATAGAAAATATTGTCGATAGACTGCTTTGACGGTGTTTACGGTATGGAACTGAAATTTGGTATTGAGGGATTTTTCGATGCGCTGAATCAGATAGAATTGTCACGGGGTTAATTCGATGGGCCACAAAATAATGTGTCATTGACACCGTAGCTACAGCACGAACTGGGAGTACGCCGCATTGCGGATAGTGCGACTATTGTAGGCCTATAGAACGGGAAAAACTCGTTTTCATCAAATAGCTTTCAGTTTTGTTATCTTCTTCTCGGAGATCGTTTATTATAAACATCCCATTTAGAAAATTCGTTTGGTCTCGCCGATTAGCGCCCTTCCCCATTCTCCGGATCCTTGCCGTAACAAACTTCTATGTTATTCCACCAGCAAAATAAATGTCTAAAACTGCACTGAATAAATTATTTAGTTGGCCACATAAAACAACAAATATTTTGTAGTTTCACACAATCGGTGTCAATTTGAAGTCAACGTTGTAAATGACAACATGAATATTTTTACCTATGATGACCCTCTATAGTACCGGACATGGACATTCAAAGCAGGTCATGGGTAGGGCATATACTAGCAATGTCTGCTGTTAATTCGATTCTTTCCAATTTGAATAATCAAACTAAATATATATTAGTGTGAATAATGTTTTTTTTCATTGGGAGACCTGGCACACAGATATCGCCCCCCCCCATGAGACGTGGAACTGAATGATTTAAAGAATAGATGTATATAATGTATCTAATTTACAGCCATTATTAAAGAGCGTGTGTCAGTCTTTACAAACAGGAAAGAGCCAAGGCGTAAAGTTGAAATTAACACATTGTAGAATTATCGATCGATCAAGTGGTGTCATGAATTCGTCGCTTTTGATTGGCTAGTGGACAGTGCACACACACCGATCATTCGGCGGCACATGTGTTCCTGGTAGTTTCGACTCAGCGAGTTACAGTGGAATATCTGAGCTTACAGTGAAATAACAAAACGCGATTTGACTGTGGCTCCGAAGAGATAGACACGACGATCTACATTACGGTATTTTTCCTCTATTCCATATGCAAGCATGTAATAAACTAATATTAAAGGCCCGCTCAATGTTTGAACCCCCAGATCACATACATGTATCTATTATATATTTTGGAAGATCTGTTTGTGTGTTTGTGTGTTTGTGTGTAATCGATGGACTCGAAAATGGCCCAGCCGATTTCGATGAAACTTGGTATGTGGGGGTATTTTCGGGTCAGGACTAACATATGCCTATTAATTTGTCCGTGCGAGGTCAACTTTTCACGTGCCGAGGTCAAATCTGTTTTTACGCCGTTTTGCGCTAATATATTTCAGTTCGGTGCTTACAAATCGATTCGAAACAGCGCGAATAATAACATGCCAGTTATAATAATGACACTATGAGAATCTTTCGTGTTTCCCCTTTCCAACGATATATAATATGTATGTATCCGTTTTAGTTATCTGCCTCAATTATTAAGAAGAAGTGGTACGATCTTCTATCAGGGTAAAAACAATGCGTAACTTCTATGACGTCGTTAGAGGTCATACAGTTAGATCACGTTAACTCTTAACAGGCCGATGCATTTGACTGTTTCAGACGTCTTGGCGATATCTCGGGCACCGATGGTAATTTTTCTTTACGTTGAAACTTGATAATTAATGAGCGTGTGTATATGAGGCGCGTTTATATACTTGAGTGGAAATCAAATCGGGTTAAACTGGCGGATTTTTACGGACGAAATTTGATGCATAGGGTATCTCGGTATCCGCTGGGCCGATTTCCCGGTATCCGCTGGGCCGATTTCCACCATTTTTGGGGTGTTGGTCCACCTGACCTTGACCTTCAAAATGGTCAATTCAAGGTCAAATCGGGTAAAACCGGATGGATTTCGACGGGTACTTTTGTCGGGTACTTTTGTTCGGGCACTGTGTTTTGGACGGGTCAAATCGTGACCCCACTTCACCTTGGCCTTCAAAATAGACAATTCAATGTCAAAGCCCGGACGAAGTCGGGTCACCTTCTAGTATAATATATATAGATAGAACCGCATGACTGTCTGGATTTGGACGAAATTATCGCACGAGATTTGTTGGCGGAGCGAGTATACCTCGAGTGCTGGACGCAGTCCCGCACGAGAAGTATCGCGTTCCGCCAACAAATCGAGTGCGATAATTCGTCAAAATCCATACACTCATGCGGTTCTATTTTTATTACATATCTCCGTATCATAGTAAGTTGACTCACAATCGTACATCTCCGGTACAGAAAATGTGAATTTAATTGAATTTTAACGGCATTTAGGGTTAACGCAACAATCAGACAGGGAGCCCATCTATCCGCGAGTGACCTTACCCATCTTTAATGATGCGCTTGAAATTAAATTCTGTGCCTCGACAAACATATTCTTGAAATGAAACTACTTGAATGAATCATCTCATCGATTGATCGCTTATTGCTTCTTTATTGTCGTGATTGAAAAAGTAAAAATAGTAATGGCGAGAACCAGTCTAACAACACTGAATGAAATAGTTCCGTCGACAGATTGCACTAGTGCGATTCTGAGAATTATCACACGCCTGGAAACTCGTGCGATCATGTGAATTACGTTCATAGATATGTAATAAATGCCATAGTATAACCATTTGAAAGAGGAATCTCCAAAACATTGTATTTTCAACTTATTAGATGTAATAAACTGTGAATATGTTGTTTTTGTTGAGAAACCGACGTCTGTTCTGTTCTGAAGTTCCTACAGAAAGTCTTATTATGTTTAATGGAAGGGAAATAGCTCTATACATTTAGATATATAATTATTCCCCTTCCATTGAAAATAAACCATAGTTTGAATTATGTTGCATTGTGGGAACCATAACGGGGGGGGGGATGATTTATTATTTCAGCTTTTTTTCTATTACACACAGACGTTCCAAATGGTGATAAATGATTGTATGATAATCATAATTTATGGCATATATTGTTATTAAAACCATATATCAAGGCACTATAAAAAAAAATCGGTGGCTCGAAAATGAAATGGGCCTTTAACAAAAATCCTATCATAAGAAAGCACAAGCGCCCATGTATTGTTATTTATTATTTATTAGTTATTATGTATTGTTATTTATTATTTATTAGTTATTATGTATTGTTGCCGAATCTTGTACCCAATATTTTACCGAGTTGTATATTACAAATCTAGAAGTTTATATGACTGACTCCAAGACTAAACATACATCCCTGTTCTTGCGCAGACCTCTATTGCCCATGCATAGATGATTAGTACACAAACACTGGGTCAGTAAAATTGCCCTCTCGTAGATTCCAGGCACGTGAAATGTCACACAGGACAAGCGAATTAGCTTGGCCGGAATGACTAAGATTCGATTTCAATTTGCCGCTGCCACACTGGTCGACATATCCATTTGTGATTCCGAATTAAGTATTATCTTGATTTCCTGACTTCTGCGTTCGGCAAACAAGACGATTAAGAAGGAGTAGTCCGCTGTCAGATTGTGGTCGACAATTAAGACACGCAGACAATACAACGATTTCCCATTATAAAATAAAATAGTTCGTTATTATCGAGTCCGTGCCCGGACTATGGTAACGTGTGTGTTGGGCACTGTACAATAATTCCCACCAGAGATGCGGGGGGGGGGGGAATGTTGAGTGCATGGCTGTGGCTACGCGAATTTTGGACGTGGGTTGAAAATGCATTAATTGTAACTGGCTATCATAAACAACCCTGTTGTGCATGCCTCATGCAGTGAGAGCTTTCCGATGAATGGCAACAAGCCATATTTCCGACTAAATCCTGAAAAGTTACCCATAATTCTGCTGTGGTTAAGGTGTCGATTATTGTGTCATGATACAACAATGACATATAATTGGCTACTTGGACGTGGATATCCAGATCCAGACTGATGAGGAAGTCTGACAATAAATACCCTCCACGAACCGACCTCGCCAAAGATATTAAGCTATATCGCGATACAAATTCATAACAATTAAGTTATTGTGCTATTGCGATCAAAATTCACAAAACAATATTGAGTAAGTCTCATTTACCGAATGTCAACAAAACAAGTTGATAATTGTTCAAGTTATCGCGCTAACGAGATAAAAATTCACGAACATGAACTAATTAAATATGGATTATGTCTTTAAATAACAATTTTGAAATAGTTTCGTGGGTATATAATAATAGATAGATAGATAGATAGATAGATAGATAGATTTATTAGCATAAAGACGCTCATGGGAGCCGTATTCATGTATACATAATGGTGACACAATATAATGTAAAACACATTTTAACACAATACATATATACATCTATACAATAAATATTTGTATTATCTAACTACAGCTGTTTCACGAGCTATGAAAAAGTTGCTCATAGCTTTGCTGATCACATCACTGGATTGCTCCTTATCGTTTCGCATGATATATATAAAGTTCTCCAAATCACTGGCTTCTGTGAACATAATGTTTTTCGCTGCTAGTTTCTCGAAAAGGTCTTTTCTCAATTCGACATATTTTTGACAATAAAGAACGAAATGTATTTCAACTTCAACGGATCCTGAGTCATAATATTTGCATACTCGTTCATTAGCGGGCGTTTGGGGCCGCATATGTCTGCCTTTTTCAATTGCCAATGCGTGAGAGCTAAAGCCGCTTTCACACATGTCCGTTTCTCGGATGCGTTTCGGTGCGTTATAAGTAACGCAAGTCAGTTGCTTTCACACATGTGCGTTTCCTCCGTGCGTTTCTCAAACTAACGGACGTGCGTTTCTACTGATTTTCTAGTATTTAAAGGGATTCCTCTCTTTCAAAATGGAATCTTCAGGCGATGAGGATATATTTCTGTTGAGTTAAAACAAACTGATCTCGTGTCACATGCACGCAGGTAGGCTATAAACTTCTGCTCGTGGAAGTATACATATCGGCAATGATAAGGTTCACAAACGCCCCTTGCTCCTTGCGCCTCTTCACTATCGGATGTTCACGAAAACGTAGGTGGCCGTCTTTTTCTTTCGTTGTGCCAATGCACCAACCATTTTATATCAGAAGATATCACCAAGATGAACAGGATGAGGGAAGTTATTTGCCTCAAGCAGAGGCTTGCCATCTGTTTAAGGTATGTTGGCTCATATCATATCATCCCGGTGTGCGTTTCTTTTTGAGAAACGCAGGCGAAACGCAGCATTTCAAGTCCGAGACATGAAAAAAAAGAAACGCATCCGGCAAACGCACATGTGTGAAGGACCCAGTGATATTATCACTGTTTCGACCGATGCGTTTTCAGGATGCGTTAAAATATTAGAAACGCAAGGAAACGCATCCGAGAAACGGACATGTGTGAAAGCGGCTTTAAGCCGCTTTCACACATGTCCGTTTCTCGGATGCGTTTCCTTGCGTTTCTAATATTTTAACGCATCCGGAAAACGCATCGGTCGAAATAGTGAAGCTAGCCACATATGCTTGTGTACGCTTTTTTTAGAAACGCAGGCGAAACGCAGCATTTCAAGTCCGAGACATGAAAAAAAAGAAACGCATCCGGCAAACGCACATGTGTGAAAGACCCAGTGATATTATCACTGTTTCGACCGATGCGTTTTCAGGATGCGTTAAAATATTAGAAACGCAAGGAAACGCATCGGAGAAACGGACATGTGTGAAAGCGGCTTTAATTCGCAATCTACAAAATTGTTCTCGTTCTTTTATTGACTTTATATTTAGTAGATATTTAGTAGAATTGATGACCCATGTCCGGAAACGCTCCTGTCAATTAATATTGATTTTATTTCGAATATTTTATTATGAATTGCGATATGAGAATAAAACGGGTTTTTTACCCTGTGCCAATGCATTCTCTTATATATGCGAGTCGACCATAGGTCGCCTCGCATATATAAGAGAATGCATTGGCCTAACAATTTTTTAATATTTTAATATATTTTTTTTGTATTCTTTAACAATTTTATAATTTCACCCATACAGAGCCCCAGACAAACATGAGCAGACGACACTCTTCTATATGCTTCTATATATGTGTGGGGCTCCCTGCAGGGTAATGGATGTTTTTTATTTTATGTCCTAAAAATTGTAAGAAACATTTATTTAAAAAAAATGATAAAAAATTGTTAGGCCAATGCATTCTCTTATATATGCGAGGCGACCTATGGTCGACTCGCATATATAAGAGAATGCATTGGCACAGGGTATACAAATACCGACTTACGACTGGTGTTCCCATAGCTATGCTCCGAACGTCAAATGACCCAGATTGATTGTTTATATTGTTTTATTACATAGTTATAGGCGTTATGAGTCTAATTAACGTTTATTTGTGACAGATTTACACATAAAATGTCTAGTCTCTGTTAACAGTAATCACTATTGTTCGTTAGCTAAACAACCACACATTGTCATACCAGAAAATACTCGAAATATGATAAGTATTAATCAATAGAAGCATTTCCGGACATGGTTCTTCGATTCATATCTAATATTTTATACCCCGGTAACTATATAATACATGTTTACAAAGAGATAGACCATGTTTAAGGACCGTTACCCCGCCCGTACTAAGCTGATCTGAACTGGATCAAAACAGTGTTGAACAAATCACATTTACCGAATATCAACAAAATCAGTTAGTTCAGATCCCCATTAGGCAATTATCCCTTTAACCCTTTCAGTGCCAGGGGGCGATCTCATCGGCCCTAATTTACGGTCTGTAAAATCGGCCCTAAATTTTTAATTTTGTTTGTGAGTGTCTGTGGAATTTTTTGGGTTGAATTTGTTTTGGGTATGCTTAAGCATACTATAGCGAATTTAAAAACAAACTGGTTAAAACCTTAGGGGCATGTTATAACTCAAAACTATCACCAAGTATTCATAGTAATAATTTTGATGCCCATGAAAAACGTAAGATTCCCTGGCACTAAACCTACAAAATAAGTCTGGCACTGAAAGAGAGTAGATTATAAGAAAAAATTTATTAAAATTGTAAAAAATTGTAAAAAATAATAACAAATGATGAAAATTTGTTAGGCCAATGCATTCTCTTATATATGCGAGGCGACCTATGGTCGACTCGCATATATAGGAGAATACATTGGCACAGGGTATATGGGTTGATACAAGAATCGGACTTGGCACTGAAAGGGTTAAATCGTCAGATATCCCTCCCCGAATGGAGATAATGTAGCACAATCGTTTTTGTATCAAAAGCGACTCTGCAACATATCCTCGCGCAAATAGGTTCATAATCGAGCCATAATATTAAAGGGGTACTGTACACTAAATATCGCCATTTGTGTGACCATCTCCTTTTATACTCAGCAGAATATATGCAACAAATGAATTAACTTGAGCCAAAGATTAGTACAAATACAATTGTGTGCTGCATGAACGATTCGAACAACATGGTAATTATAATGAAAACGAATTTATGACTTCAGCCATTTATTTATTTTCATTTTAATTACAATGTTACTTGCATTGTTCATAGAGCATTCTACACTTATCCATAGCTCTAATTCATTCATTTGTTGCATAGTTGAGTACAAAAGGAGATGGTCTCATAAATGGCCGGATTTAGTGTACAGACCCCCTTTAACATAGGATGATATTGGATAATTTGATACCGAAATATGCAAATAGTGGGCCACAGCAGGGGGTGTCGGGAAAAATTTCCAGGCACGTATGATCATTTTAATTTTTTCCGGCCTCGGGGGACCCACCCACCCAATTTCTTCAGTTTCCGGTCTTTTTTTCCAGGCAATTTTGGACACCCACCCTTTTTTTCCCGTTTCAGGAAGTTTTTTCCGGTCAGTTTTGGACACCCACCACCCCCCCCCTAAATTTGAGAAAATTATCAATTGATCAACCAAATAGCTGATTATCCTGCATTATCATAATTTATTGCGCGATATTTGAATAGAACAGTGCATAATGAGATAACGATACTATTTGAATTTATCATATAAGTGTCATTAATCAAGAAATGTGTCAACATAATCACATTTCAAGGGATATATAGGCAGAGGGCCAAAGTTTTTTATTAACATTCATTTTCATAATATATAGTCACATGATCTAGTCACATAATCACATTTGATTATTCTACATAATACATGGTACCGGTACAACAAATTTCAGATTATTTGATATTTTGATATTTGCTATGTGATATACAGTAATGCCCTAATTAATCGACTCCATAACCACAGCAGAATAATAGGTAATTTTTCAGGATTTAGTCGGAAATATGGCTTGTTGTCATGACAACAAGCCATATTTCCAACTAAATCCTGAAAAATTACTCATTATTTGCTGTGGTTATGGAGTCGTTTAATTAGGGCATTACTGTATTGCTGGAATCAAATTGTTTATCAAAACATGTGGAAATACAACTGTTCATCCCAGTTTGAAGAATAATGCTAATACCAAACATAACAATGATATACCCGCGCTACTCTTCTTGGGGCATCTCAGAAACCAGAACTGAGGAAACATGTTATAACGTGTAATGGCAGGCTGGTAGCCACTGCCTGAAGTAATAGGCTTCGTAATAATTGGGAATAATATGGATGGATAGCTCAATTTCACTTCTTTTTTGCTCACGATATCAGTGACGATAAAATCTTCGTTACTGTGATTAACATTACAAGCTGATCCACATTAACATGGAAAACAATGTGAAATTGTTCAAGCTGGCCCGGCTGGCCTTCAATTTATTTGTTAAGATTTTATGTTTTACGTTGTCAAAAGTCTATTTTATTCCATTATTTATTATATCTTTATTTCCACGTCACATATGGTGAAGTGTGCTTTCATTTTATTACTTATTTTCAGCTGAGTTCTGCATAGTTATTCTTATTTTGTTGTATCAGTAGATGGAATCCTGATTAAATTTTATTTTTCCAATAGCGCAGTTTCTAGTTCTATCAAGTTGAATTTGGGTTATTGTTGGCCATTGTGCAACTGATCCAACTTCTGATAACCTCTATATGTAGTATAGCATTACTATTAACTATATATGACCCGTTTCTGTTCAAAACACATCAAAATAAGACTCAATAACAGGAATGGAAAAAAAATTTGGCATATGGAAAAAACTGCTTTTTGGACCCAAGAGACACCCACCCACCCCATCATACGTGCCTGGAAATATTTTCCGACCCCCCCCCCCTGGCCACAGTGCCATTCTACACCGATTATGAATCTAAAATAAATCATACGTGACCCGCCGTATCAAATCCAGTCGTAAGTCGGGATTTTGTTTACCCTGTGCCAATGCATTCTCTTATATATGCGAGTCGAACATGTCGCCTCGCATATATAAGAGAATGCATTGGCCTAACTTTTTTTTACAATTTTAATAATGTTTTCTTGTATTCTTTAACAATTGTATAATTTCACCCATACAGAGCCCCAGACAAACATGAGCAGACGACACTCTTCTATATGCTTCTATATATGTGTGGGGCTCCTTGCAGGGTAATGGATGTTTTTTATTTTATGTCCTAAAAATTGTAAGAAACATTTATTTAAAAAAAATGATAAACAATTGTTAGGCCAATGCATTCTCTTATATATGCGAGGCGACCTATGGTCGACTCGCATATATAAGAGAATGCATTGGCACAGGGTATACAAATCCCGACTTACGACTGGATTTGATATGGCGGGTCACATATGGAGAACAGACTGGGACAAGACTGCCGTATAATGCACCATACATACATGCAACAACATAAAATAACAGATAATGACAAAACGACAATTCCTCCCACCACGCTGGGATATATTGGCTTTGAGTTGAAGAGTAAATAATTATTTCCAGCGACCTATAAGAACAGCCTGTTCTCGTCATAAGCCCACTTAATTTTCGATTCACCGATTATTTTTGTTATAGTGCCTTGATGGGTTTAATAACAATCTATGCCATTAACTATGATTAAAATACTATAATTCGTCACCAATTGAAACGTCTGTGGCTCAGAAGATGTCCATAGAGAAATAGAAAACAGCTGAAATCATAGAAAGATTCTCCCGTTAAGGCTCCCAGAATGCAACATAATTCAAACTAAAAATGTAATTTCAATGGAAGGGGAATAACTCTATCTTTAATATATACAGTTATTTCCCCTCCATTGAAAATAATACACTTTGCACTACAAAACAGATGAAACTTAAGCACAAAAACACGTCGGTAACGCAACAAAAAGAACATGTTCATAGTTTAGTACAAGGGATGAGTTGATAATACAGTATTTTGGAGCTTCCTCTTTCAAATGGTATATAATATGGCATATATTTTATATATGTGATCTGGGGGTTTGAAAATTAAGTGGGCTTTTAAAATAAGCACAACACGTTCTTATTTCAATGAGCGAAATAAGCTCATATTGGCATTATTTAACCTCAATATACGCACTATATGGAACAAGGCGCGGTTTTTAAAACAGTCCAATATTGGACTATTTCCATATGAAATAAGCCTACATTGGCAGATGATATTGGACTATTTCCATATGAAATAAGCCTACATTGTCGGATGATATTGGACTATTTCCATATGAAATAAGCCTATATTGTCAGATGATATTGGGACTATTTAATCTACCTTTCTTCGTCGACATGACTTACAAGATACACGCTCTTTATAATGTGTTTTCACTGCGACAGAACACAAAACCAAAAATTGTGTAAAATATTAAATAATGTGAATATTTAGGTTCAATATGAACCTATAGGATACACATCATAGTTTGTGTATGGGACACTTGGAATACTGTGACAAATCCTTGTATGCATTTTCACTCAGTGCTTTTCACCATCAGTAGTACATGGGGGTAATTCATAAAACAAATATGTTGTAAGCCGTTTCGATTTTCACAAATTTCCTTCTTTGAGTTTCTAAAAGGCCCTTTGGTAGACCTTCCAGTGAATCACTCGATCTGAATTTGTCTCTGCCATTCGTGTGTGCTAGGTGTGTTGTTCGCTTACCCTGTCAGTCATGTTACCTGGTCAGACACCACTTACCTATATGGTTGCATATAGCACACTTATCCTGATATCGAGTTACCTGGTCAGACACCCACTTACCCATACTGGTCACATACAATACACTCATCCTGTCAGTCATGTTACCTGGTCAGACAGCCACTTACCATTACTGGTTACATATAATACACTTAATTGCAGGCTTCAACCCGCCATGTGGCTTTAATGATCAACTGGCCGATTGAAACCATTAACACTTTCTTTACTAAATGGAATATCCCAGTTAGTTGTAGAGTGTACATCGGAATGGTTTATTATTCATTTGGAGGGTTCGGAGGGTGATAAAAGCAGACAACAGATAACTAAAATTGTATTGAGGGATTGAGGGAAATACTTGGATAATAAGTTCAACAAACGAGTCTCCCAGTCAGTTAACAAGAGGGTACATCGGAATGGTCTGTTATTGCTTTGGAGGGATGTTAAGGTGATACAAGCAGACGACAAATGAATAGAAGTACCGAATGTTTAGTTAACAAGTTCAAACACCATATGGTCGTTTGTTGAACTTATTATCTGAACATTTCGTATGGGATAACTATTAATCAATGATGCTTTAGTATAGAAAGGGTTAAACTTATTATCTGAACATTTCCTATGGGATAACTACTCATCAATGATGCTTTAGTATAGAGAGGGTTAAACTTATTATCTGAACATTTCCAATGGGAACTACTCATCAGTGATGCTTTAGTATAGAAAGGGTTAAATATATTATCTGAACATTTCATGTGGGATAACTACTCATCAATGATGCTTTAGTATAGAAAGGGTTAAATATATTATCTGAACATTTCATGTGGGATAACTACTCATCAGTGATGCTTTAGTATAGAAAGGGTTAAATATATTATCTGAACATTTCGTATGTGATAACTATTAATCAATGATGCTTTAGTATAGAAAGGGTTAAACTTATTATCTGAACATTTCCTATGGGATAACTACTCATCAGTGATGCTTTAGTGTAAAAGGGTTAAACTTATTTATTATCTGAACATTTCCAATGGGAACTACTCATCAGTGATGCTTTAGTATAGAAAGGGTTAAATATATTATCTGAACATTTCCTATGGGACAACTACTCATCAATGATGCTTTAGTATAGAAAGGGTTAAATATATTATCTGAACATTTCGTATGGGATAACTATTAATCAATTATGCTTTAGTATAGAAAGGGTTAAACTTATTATCTGAACATTTCCTATGGGACAACTACTCATCAATGATGCTTTAGTATAGAAAGGGTTAAACTTATTATCTGAACATTTCCAATGGGAACTACTCATCAATGATGCTTTAGTGTAAAGGGTTAAACTTATTATCTGAACATTTCTTATGGCATCATTACTCATCAATGATGCTTTAGTATAGAAAGGGTTAAACTTATTATCTGAACATTTCCTATGGGATAACTACTCACCAGTGATGCTTTAGTGTAAAAGGGTTAAACTTATTTATTATCTGAACATTTCTTATGGGATCACTACTCATCAATGATGCTTTAGTATAGAAAGGGTTAAAGGGTTACTGAACATTAAATCCGGCCATTTATGGGACCATCTCCTTTTATACTCAACAGAATATATGCAACAAATTAATGAATTTGAGCGCTATGGATTAGTGCAAAATGCACGTACGTGCTCTAGATAGATAGATAGCTAACTTTATTGCAATATAGACATCCAAATGTGGACAGGTTCCAGAAATACGTGTACATAAAGACATTGAAACATGAAATAAGAGAACACAAAAATACATATACACAAGATAGATACAACAATATGTTATGATATGGCACCCTTGGTAGCAGATCGAGTGATAATTTCGCGGATGTGAGCCTTTATGTATTCATGGCTGATAACATTGATCTTTGTTTAAAACATAAGTTAATCTTACGGAATATTAACGAACAGACATTCGGGTCATTGTTACTCATAATAAATATAAATTTGTCAGTTTCTTTCCATTGTAAAAATCCCGGCTTATATAATTCTAACTGTGAGTAGAGATCATTTCTTATGGACTTATATGCGTTACATTCGGTTATAAAGTGAATCTAATTTTCTATAGACTTTCCTTCTTTGCAATATAAGCATATTCTAGCTGCTTCGGATTTAACAGGATAGATATGTCTTAGTTTTTCAATAGCAAGGTTATGATTACTGATTCGCAAACGTGTAAACATACTTCTTGCCTCATTGTTGATTGTATATTTGAGATAGGGTTCTATATAATATCCATGTTTGACAAGCGCATAGGTCCTCAATTTATTACCACCATCTCCTCTGATTGCGGTGGGTGCCATAAGTACTTTGGTGAATTCCGATCGGTATACCTCTTTCAGTTGGCTACATAAGTTTATCGCCGCGGGCCGAATCTTCGCATCTTTTGGGCATTTCTTCCGTATTATGTCATCTAATTGTACGTTCCCTTTGATAAGTTTATTATCGGTGTACGCATCATTAAGTAACGTGTGACGCTCGTGCCGTTGTAATTTGACATTGAAAGCGATTGTAATAGGATATCTGCCCAGCTCCGCCATCGCTGCGTAATTTGACGCTTTGTTGCCTATTCCAAGAGCCATTTTACAATATTCAACGTGCAGCTTCTCTCCGTCCAAATCTTTTCTATTGAATATATGATGTTCATTTATCCACAGTTCCGAGCCATATAATAGAATAGGCTTTATTAACTGATCGAAAAGTTTAACGAGAATCGGTGGTGATGGCGCATGTTTGCTTTGAAGTGATCGCTTGAGGCTATGCATTACTCTACATGCTTTATTAATCATTTCCGCTTGTGCCATAGCAAATTTGCCTTTCTTGTGAAATACGATACCTAGGTATGAGTAATGATCCACGGGTGAAATTATATCATGAGCCAAGTTAAACGTGGGAGTTGTTACTGTTCGTTTATTTGTGAATAAGATAGATTTGGTTTTGTCGGTATTTATTTGAAGTGCGTTCGATTCTGCGAAGTGTTGTAAATTATCAAGACATCTTTGCATGCCTCTGGGGGATGTGGATAGCAATACCAGATCGTCCGCGAATAACAGGTGATTAATTGGGTTTTCATTTATTATAGCTGGTTTGCATTCTGTATCGAAAATGGATGATATACCGTTTATGTATATTTTGAATAACGTAGGTGAAATTGAATACCCCTGTCTGACTCCAATTGTAGAAAGTAGCGGCGGGCCCACACCATTGCTAGTTTTCAGTTGATATGTACTTTTATGATAAATAGATTTAATTACTCGGAGAATCTGGCCATCTATACCAAGCCGCCTCATGTTATATGAACGATGCATACAACATGGTATAATGAAAATGAATTTATGACTGATTTTCATTATAATTACAATGTTATTTGCATCGTTCATTGAGCACACGAGTAAATCCATCGCTCAAATTTGTTGCATATATTCTACTGAGTATAAAAGGAGATGGTCCCATGAATGGCCGGATGTTGTGTACAGTACCAGGGGCGTAGCAAGCAAATTTTATTGGGGGTATAACCATTCATCGCGAAGCGAAGACCCGACGCCTTTCGGCGTCGGTGGGGGAGAGCACGGGAGGGGGTCGCCCCCTCTCGATGTGGGGGGGGGGGGGTCCTGGGGTCGTCCCCCGGGAAAATTCTCTGACATTGGAAGCTTAAAGTGGCTCTCTGGTGGCTTCTGACCCATCTGGCATTGTTTTCCCACCCACTACATTATCATAGATTAGATCAACATTCTTATCATTTATCAATTGTAATTTAATTTCATAAAATGGTAGGCCGATTGAAAGTGTAATGAACAAATAGGTATATGGGAATTCATGTTGTGTTATTATCTAGTCATTAATTATGTGAAATTACTCCCATAACTGGGATCAGATATTCAGAAAGTAAATATGTCACAAACAACCACGAGAAAGTATACTACATGGATACACACATCACCATGGGTATGTATCGTGGGGTATTTATCGTGTGGGTATGAATAGTGTGGGTATGCATCGTGGGTATGTATAGTGGGTATGTATAGTGGGTAGGAATCGTTGGGGTATGTATCCTGGGTATGTATAGTGGGGGTATGTATAGCGTGGTTATGTATAGTGGTGGTATGTATCGTGTGAGTATGTATAGTGTGGGTATGTATCGTGTGGGTATGTATAGTGTGGGTATGTATAATGTGGGTATGTATAGTGTGGGTATGTATAGCGTGGGTATGTATATTGGTGGTATATATTGTGTGGGTATGTATCGTGTGGGTATGTATAGTGTGGGTATGTATAGTGTGGCTATGTATAGTGTGGTATGTATAATGTGGGTATGCATAGTGTGGGTATGTATAGTGTTGGTATTTATAGTATGGGTATGTATCGTTTGGGTATGTATAGTTTGGGTTTGTATCATGGAGGTATGTATGGTGTGGGTGTGTATCGTGGGGGTGTGCATTGTCGCGATCGTCGGCGATACTTCATTAGTTTGCCAAATTTGTTTTACTAACCTGTGGAAAATATTGGGGGGGGGGTAAATACCCCCTTGCCCCCCCCGGTTCCTAAGCCCCTGTACAGTACCACTTTAAACACCTTTACCCCCCTTTAAAGAAATAGAACGCATTTAATTACCGTTACTCCGCCCATACTAAGCTGATCTGAACTCGATCAAGACATTGTTGAACAAATCACAATTACCGAATATCAACAAAATCAGTTATTTCAGATCCCTATTGGGCAATTGTCCCTTTAAATCGTCATATACCTCTCCCCGAATATAGATCGTGTAGAAAAATCGTATTCTGCATCACAAACGACTAGGCAACATATCCGCGCACAAATATGTTCATAATCGACCTATAATATTCAAATAGGATGATGGATTATTTGATTCTGAAATATTCCAACAGTGGAGTTATGTCCTTTCAGTGCCAGGTCCAATTTTTGTATCAACCCATATACCCTGTGCCAATGCATTCTCTTATATATGCGAGTCGACCATAGGTCGCCTCGCATATATAAGAGAATGCATTGGCCTAACAATTTTTCATCATTTGTTATAATTTTTACAATTTTTTACAATTTTAATAATTTATTCTTATATTCTTTAACAGTGGAGTTATGTCCGTAATTCCATTTTAGTGTATGTTCATACGCTGGCAATGTTGCACCGCAAACCGCAAAAATGCCAGCTGCAAAATTTCCAAAACGGATTAATTTCTGCCAGCTGTCAACAAATCAGCGTTAGTAGTGATCATGTACGACAGCAGTTTTTCCCGTGATTGCTGATATCGCTGAGCTGTTGCAATATATTAACAACACAGTGCGTTTTGGTATTCTTAGGCCAGTCCAAATAATGTCACTTGATATGTTGGAATGTGAGATCGCCACGGCCCGCTCCATCGATGGAATGCTGCTGATATATGAATACCACCAACGTCACACAGAGAGGTGGTGGTTCCGCACTTAGCTCAACGAAGAAAACCGCATTGTATTGGTATTTTAACTGATACCACAAGCTTTCAAAATGTCGGTGGAAATTCCTAACCTAACATCAATGATTGGCAATTTACTCAAAAATACCACTGCATGGATGCAGAGTCACCCTTTTGACACACATACATTACTTAATCTGAATCAGTATTATAAAAGTTTCCAACTATTGGAAATCACATCGTAACACCACCTATGGTTGATAACTCTCAACTGATTGCTACATTTCAGTACAAACATTCGGTCTAAAAACAACAAATATCACACTTGATACTGTTTGGTATATCAAATTATTATCTTCTCCTAGCTCCAACATTTCTAAATAGTACCACTTTCGGAACTCTTTATACCACGTTATGAGATTCCTCGCGTTTAATTAATAATTAAGTATGAATATGACAGTAGCTGGGAACAAACTTTTCTATCAATGCCTCACACAATTCGAATCAAGGACAACACGGACACTCGTAATCATTGTTAGTGGCCTCGTTGTGTAGGCACCGGCAAAGAGATATATAGAGAACGTTATCATAAATCGTCGTTGATTGTTGTCAGCCAGCCACGACGGGGCACGAGCTAGTCGGCAGCCTGCAAAAATGCCAGCTTACAAAACGACCATGGGCATGGCATTTTTGCAGTTTGCAGTGCAATTTTGCCAGCGTATGAACGTACCCTTAAGGTACGTTCATACGCTGGCAAGTTTGCACGGCATGGTTTGCAGGCACTTCATCATAGAAAACCACATGGTGCCATAATATGAAAGTAAACGTGCATATAATATTCATCTTTACTAAAGCGAACGACATGAGAAGTACAATTTCTGTAGTCCCTCTTGTAACGACGCTACTGACATTTGCCTGCAAATACCTGTATGATTGATTCTTGCGAGATAATTGCATGCTATTTACAGGCAAATTCCGGTAGCATGGCTACAGGTGGAACTACAGGGATTTTACTTCGCATGTAGTTAGGTGTGATACAGATGTGTTTTATATGCTTGTTTCCATTCATATTCTGGCACCATACCGAACGGTATCGAAATGCCCGCAAACCATACTGAGCAAACTTGCCAGTGTATGAACGTACCATTAGGCGTGGGTCACATTGCGATTCTACGCCGATTATGAACCTAAAATAATTCATATTTATATGAGCTGATAGGGAGAACAGGCTAATGATGGTCCCATACATGGCCGGATGTTGTGTAAAGTACCCCTTTAAATTACAAGTGGTACGTTTTCCCGAAAATAATTAGATCGTGCAAATGACACATGCATTAATAGGATTTTGATCGGCAGATATCGATGTTTTGAATTTGATTTGAAAATATTTATTGTCACCTACACCAGACTTTCCGGAAATAACATTCTCACATTGTGAAAAATATCTGGGGATTCACATCGATGACCAGGGCGAAATTTGAAAAACATGTCAGCACCACCAGCAAAGCACCAACATTAGCAAAGCACCACCATTAGCAAAGCACCAACATTAGCAAAGCACCACCATTAGCAAAGCACCACCATTAGCAAAGCCAATCAGATTCTTGGAATCGTATGCAGAACTTTCACGAACTAAACTCAGAAACATTCACTAGACGTTACTCCTCAATGGTGCGACCAATTATTGATTATGGACATTGTATATGGAGCCCTCATCTGCTTAAACTTTCTAGGCCATTAGAAAGTGTGCAGAGGCGAGCGACACGCATGGTTCCGTGGCTGCGGAAATATTCATATGAAGATAGACTCTCTATCCTTAGGCTAATGTCCCTTAAGTATAGGCGATTACGTGGCGACCTAATAGAGGTATACAAAATAAAGAGTGGGCATTACAACATCATAGACGAAACGCTATTCGCTGATGCGACATAAGTATGCACCAACCAGAGGCCATTCGTGTAAAATGATGATCGAACACTGCAATAAAGATGTAAGAAAATACTTTTTTACACTGAGAATTCGACCAATCTGGAATAGGCTACCAAATGCGGTCGTTAGTGCTGAAACTTTAAACCAGTTCAAGGCATTGTTGAAATGCGTAAGCACCGGATCTAAGAGTCGGTCAGACTCGTTCCGTGAAATATATGATACAATGTAGAATATATATTACACAGACTATATATAACAAATGATGATATGTGTATGGCCACAGAGGATCGGAGCCGAACATATCCGAGCTCCTCTACCCTGGCATCCAATTGCTAATAAATATAAGTATCAGATATGGTTTTTAATTCAGATGTATTGTAGAAGTTGCTGTTTAAGTGTGGCTGTTGTGGTGGCTATGGTCTCGCAGTATGGGGTAAGATAATTATGAGAAACGATCAGTAGATGAGATAATTATTGTGTATATACTGTCTCAAACAGGCACACAATTCAGTGTTTCACCAAACAGACGATCATTTGTTCAGAGACAATGGTCACGTTAAGTTCATCCAAACGATAAAGATCGTCCATTTTTGCGTTTCCCAAGCGGTGGATAATAAAGAGAGTCCATGTTTTAGTTATCTCCACTGACATCGTGGGGTACATGGGTACCTGGATGTCTATTTTGAACCCCTCGGTTCCGCCTCTTGTTCAAAATAGACAGGTATTAAATATCCATGTACCCCGATGTTGCTGAAGATAACTAATATCGCCCATCTTTTCGTTTCCCGAACGGTAGATAATAAAGAGCGTCCATGTTTTCATTTCCCGAACGGTAGATAATAAAGAGCGTCGATGTTTTCGTTTCCCGAACGGTAGATAATAAAGATAACAAAGAGCTTCCATGTTTTAGTTTCCCGGAAGGTAGATAATAAAGAGCGTCCATGTTTTAGTTTCCCGAACGGTAGATAATAAAGAGCGTCCATGTTTTAGTTTCCCGAACGGTAGATAATTAAGAGCGTCGATGTTTTCGTTTCTCGAACTGTATATCATAAAGATAATAAAGAGCGTCCATGTTTTCGTTTCCCGAACGGTAGATAATAAAGAGCGTCCATGTTTTCGTTTCTCGAATTGTAGATCATAAAGCTAATAAAGAGCGTCGATGTTTTCGTTTCTCGAACTGTAGATAATAAAGATAATAAAGAGCGTCCATGTTTTCGTTTCTCGAACGGTAGATAATAAAGAAAATAAAGAGCGTCCATGTTTTCGTTTCTCGAACTGTAGATAATAAAGGGCGTCCATGTTTTCGTTTCCCGAACGGTATATGTAGGTGATAACGATAATAAAGGGCGTCCATGTTTTCGTTTCTCGAACTGTAGATAATAAGAAAATAAAGAGCGTCCATGTTTTCGTTTCTCGAACTGTAGATAATAAAGGGCGTCCATGTTTTCGTTTCCCGAACGGTATATGTAGATGATACCGATAATAAAGGGCGTCCATGTTTTCGTTTCCCGAACTGTAGATAATAAAGAAAATAAAGAGCGTCCATGTTTTCGTTTCTCGAACTGTAGATAATAAAGAGCGTCCATGTTTTCGTTTCCCGAACGGTATATGTAGGTGATAACGATAATAAAGGGCGTCCATGTTTTCGTTTCTCGAACTGTAGATGATAATGATAATAAAGAGCGTCCATGTTTTCGTTTCCCGAACGGTATATGTAGATGATACTGATAATAAAGGGCGTCCATGTTTTCGTTTCCCGAACTGTAGATGATAAAGATAATAAAGAGCGTCCATGTTTTCGTTTCCCGGACGGTAGATAATAAAGAGCGTCCTTGTTTTCGTTTCCCGAACGGTAGATAATAAAGAGCGTCCACGTTTTCGTTTCCCGAACGGTAGATAATTAAGAGCGTCGATGTTTTCGTTTCTCGAACTGTGGATAATAAAGATAATAAAGAGCGTCCCTGTTTTCGTTTCCCGGACGGTAGATGATCAAGATAATAAAGAGCGTCCATGTTTTCGTTTCTCGAACTGTAGATAATGAAGATAATAAAGAGCGTCCATGTTTTCGTTTCTCGAACTGTAGATGATAAAGATAATAAAGAGCGTCCATGTTTTCGTTTCCCGAAAGGCAGATAATAACGAGCGCCCATGTCTTCGTTTCCCGAACAGTAGATAATAAAGAGCGTCGATGTTTTCGTTTCTCGAACTGTAGATAATAAAGATAATAAAGAGCGTCCAAGTTTTCGTTTCTTGAACTGTGGATAATAAAGATAATAAAGGGCGTCCATGTTTTCGTTTCCCGAACGGCATATGTAGATTATACCGATAATAAAGGGCGTCCATGTTTTCGTTTCTCGAATTGTAGGTGACAAAGATAATAAAGGGCGTCCATGTTTTCGTTTCCCGAACTGTAGATGATAAAGATAATAAAGAGCGTCCATGTTTTAGTTTCTCGAACTGTAGATGATAAAGATAATAAAGAGCGTCCATGTTTTCGTTTCCCGAACGGTAGATAATAAAGAGCGTCCATGTTTTCGTTTCTCGAATTGTAGATCATAAAGATAATAAAGAGCGTCGATGTTTTCGTTTCTCGAACTGTAGATAATAAAGAAAATAAAGAGCGTCCATGTTTTCGTTTTCTCGAACTGTAGATAATAAAGGGCGTCCATGTTTTCGTTTCCCGAACGGTATATTTAGGTGATAACGATAATAAATGGCGTCCATGTTTTCGTTTCTCGAACTGTAGATGATAAAGATAATAAAGAGCGTCCATGTTTTCGTTTCCCGAACGGTAGATAATAAAGAGCGCCCATGTATTCGTTTCCCGAACGGTAGATAATAAAGAGCGTCGATGTTTTCGTTTCTCGAACTGTAGATAATAAAGATAATAAAGAGCGTCCAAGTTTTCGTTTCTCGAACTGTGGATAATAAAGATAATAAAGGGCGTCCATGTTTTCGTTTCCCGAACGGTATATGTAGATGATACCGATAATAAAGGGCGTCCATGTTTTCGTTTCTCGAACTGTAGATGATAAAGATAATAAAGAGCGTCCATGTTTTCGTTTCTCTAACTGTAGGTGATAAAGATAATAAAGGGCGTCCATGTTTTCGTTTCCCGAACTGTAGATGATAAAGATAATAAAGAGCGTCCATGTTTTAGTTTCTCGAAATGTAGATGATAAAGATAATAAAGAGCGTCCATGTTTTCGTTTCACGAACTGTAGATAATAAAGATAGTAAAGAGCGTCCATGTTTTCGTTTCCCGAACTGTAGATGATAAAGATAATAAAGAGCGTCCATGTTTTCGTTTCACGAACTGTAGGTAATAAAGATAATAAAGAGCGTCCATGTTTTCGTTTCCCGAACGGTAGATAATAAAGAGCGTCCATGTTTTCGTTTGTCGAACGGTAGATGATAAAGATAATAAAGAGCGTCCATGTTTTCGTTTCCCGGACGGTAGATGATAAAGATAATAAAGAGCGTCCATGTTTTCGTTTCTCGAACTGTAGATAATAAAGGGCGTCCATGTTTTCGTTTCCCGGACGGTAGATGATAAAATAATAAAGAGCGTCTATGTTTTCGTTTCTCGAACTGTAGATAATAAAGGGCGTCCATGTTTTCGTTTTCCGGAGGGTAGATGATAAAGATAATAAAGAGCGTCCATCTTTTCCTTTCTCGAACTGTAGATAATAAAGAGCGTCCATGTTTTCGTTTCCCGGACGGTAGATGATAAAGATAATAAAGAGCATCCATGTTTTCGTTTCCCGAACTGTAGATAATAAAGGGCGTCCATGTTTTCGTTTTCCGGACGGTAGATGATAAAGATAATAAAGAGCGTCGATGTTTTCGTTTCTCGAACTGTAGATGATAAAGATAATAAAGAGCGTCCATGTTTTCGTTTCCCGAAAGTTAGATAATACAGATAATAAAGAGCGTCCATGTTTTCGTTTCCCGAACGGTAGATAATAAAGATAATAAAGAGCGTCCATGTTTTCGTTTCTCGAACGGTAGATAATAAAGAGCGTCCATGTTTTAGTTCCCGAACGTTAGATAATACATACACTTCTTAATTATGTTCGTTTATACACGTTTTCAACGTAAAACTGAGGGATGCATTTATTGATTTTCGCGATATCCGTGTCATACAAATGAGTTGTCATCCCCCTCTTTTTGGCCATTTTCAGGCGCTACGCGAGATTCACAGCCCTCTGCTAACTTGTATATACTCGGCATTCGGGGTTGATTCGGAGTATACAAAATAAAGAGGGGGCATTACAACATCATAGACGAAACGCTATTCGCTGATGCGACATAAGTATGCACCAACCAGAGGCCATTCGTGTAAAATGATGATCGAACACTGCAATAAAGATGTAAGAAAATACTTTTTTACACTGAGAATTCGACCAATCTGGAATAGGCTACCAAATGCGGTCGTTAGTGCTGAAAATTTAAACCAGTTCAAGGAATTGTTGAAATGCGTAAGCACCGGAACTAAGAGTCGGTCAGACTCGTTCCGTGAAATATATGATACAATGTAGAATATATATTACACAGACTATATATCACAAATGATGATATGTGTATGGCCACAGAGGATCGGAGCCGAACATATCCGAGCTCCTCTACCCTGGCATCCAATTGCTAATAAATATAAGTATATCAGATATGGTTTTTAATTCAGATGTATTGTAGAAGTTGCTGTTTAAGTGTGGCTGTTGTGGTGGCTATGGTCTCGCAGTATGGGGTAAGATAATTATGAGAAACGGTCAGTAGATGAGATAATTATTGTGTATATACTGTCTCAAACAGGCACACAGTTCAGTGTTTCACCAAACAGACGATCATTTGTTCAGAGACAATGGTCACGTTAAGTTCATCCAAACGATAAAGATCGTCCATTTTTGCGTTTCCCAAGCGGTGGATAATAAAGAGAGTCCATGTTTTAGTTATCTCCACTGACATCGTGGGGTACATGGGTACCTGGGTGTCTATTTTGAACCCCTCGGTTCCGCCTCTTGTTCAAAATAGACAGGTATTAAATCTCCATGTACCCCGATGTTGCTGAAGATAACTAATATCGCCCATCTTTTCGTTTCCCGAACGGTAGATAATAAAGAGCGTCCATGTTTTCATTTCCCGAACGGTAGATAATAAAGAGCGTCGATGTTTTCGTTTCCCGAACGGTAGATAATAAAGATAACAAAGAGCGTCCATGTTTTCGTTTCCCGAACGGTAGATAATAAAGAGCGTCCATGTTTTAGTTTCCCGAACGGTAGATAATTAAGAGCGTCGATGTTTTCGTTTCTCGAACTGTAGATGATAAAGGTAATAAAGAGCGTCCATGTTTTCGTTTCCCGAACGGTAGATAATAAAGATAATAAAGAGCGTCTATGTTTTCGTTTCCCGGACGGTAGATAATAAAGAGCGTCCATGTTTTCGTTTCCCGAACGGTAGATAATAAAGAGCGTCCATGTTTTCGTTTCCCGAACTGTAGGTGATAAAGATAATAAAGGGCGTCCATGTTTTCGTTTCCCGAACTGTAGATGATAAAGATAATAAAGAGCGTCCATGTTTTAGTTTCTCGAACTGTAGATGATAAAGATAATAAAGAGCGTCGATGTTTTCGTTTCCCGAACGGTAGATAATAAAGAGCGTCCATGTTTTCGTTTCTCGAATTGTAGATCATAAAGATAATAAAGAGCGTCGATGTTTTCGTTTCTCGAACTGTAGATAATAAAGATAATAAAGAGCGTCCATGTTTTCGTTTCCCGAACGGTAGATAATAAAGAGCGTCCATGTTTTCGTTTCTCGAATTGTAGATCATAAAGATAATAAAGAGCGTCGATGTTTTCGTTTCTCGAACTGTAGATAATAAAGATAATAAAGAGCGTCCATGTTTTCGTTTCTCGAACGGTAGATAATAAAGAAAATAAAGAGCGTCCATGTTTTCGTTTCTCGAACTGTAGATAATAAAGGGCGTCCATGTTTTCGTTTCCCGAACGGTATATGTAGGTGATAACGATAATAAAGGGCGTCCATGTTTTCGTTTCTCGAACTGTAGATAATAAGAAAATAAAGAGCGTCCATGATTTCGTTTCTCGAACTGTAGATAATAAAGGGCGTCCATGTTTTCGTTTCCCGAACGGTATATGTAGATGATACCGATAATAAAGGGCGTCCATGTTTTCGTTTCCCGAACTGTAGATAATAAAGAAAATAAAGAGCGTCCATGTTTTCGTTTCTCGAACTGTAGATAATAAAGGGCGTCCATGTTTTCGTTTCCCGAACGGTATATGTAGGTGATAACGATAATAAAGGGCGTCCATGTTTTCGTTTCTCGAACTGTAGATGATAATGATAATAAAGAGCGTCCATGTTTTCGTTTCCCGAACGGTATATGTAGATGATACCGATAATAAAGGGCGTCCATGTTTTCGTTTCCCGAACTGTAGATGATAAAGATAATAAAGAGCGTCCATGTTTTCGTTTCCCGGACGGTAGATAATAAAGAGCGTCCATGTTTTCGTTTCCCGAACGGTCGATAATAAAGAGCGTCCACGTTTTCGTTTCCCGAACGGTAGATAATTAAGAGCGTCGATGTTTTCGTTTCTCGAACTGTGGATAATAAAGATAATAAAGAGCGTCCATGTTTTCGTTTCCCGGACGGTAGATGATCAAGATAATAAAGAGCGTCCATGTTTTCGTTTCTCGAACTGTAGATAATGAAGATAATAAAGAGCGTCCATGTTTTCGTTTCTCGAACTGTAGATGATAAAGATAATAAAGAGCGTCCATGTTTTCGTTTCCCGGAAGGTAGATAATAACGAGCGCCCATGTCTTCGTTTCCCGAACAGTAGATAATAAAGAGCGTCGATGTTTTCGTTTCTCGAACTGTAGATAATAAAGATAATAAAGAGCGTCCAAGTTTTCGTTTCTTGAACTGTGGATAATAAAGATAATAAAGGGCGTCCATGTTTTCGTTTCCCGAACGGTATATGTAGATTATACCGATAATAAAGGGCGTCCATGTTTTCGTTTCTCGAATTGTAGGTGATAAAGATAATAAAGGGCGTCCATGTTTTCGTTTACCGAACTGTAGATGATAAAGATAATAAAGAGCGTCCATGTTTTAGTTTCCCGAACTGTAGATGATAAAGATAATAAAGAGCGTCCATGTTTTCGTTTCTCGAATTGTAGATCATAAAGATAATAAAGAGCGTCGATGTTTTCGTTTCTCGAACTGTAGATAATAAAGAAAATAAAGAGCGTCCATGTTTTCGTTTTCTCGAACAGTAGATAATAAAGGGCGTCCATGTTTTCGTTTCCCGAACGGTATATGTAGGTGATAACGATAATAAATGGCGTCCATGTTTTCGTTTCTCGAACTGTAGATGATAAAGATAATAAAGAGCGTCCATGTTTTCGTTTCCCGAACGGTAGATAATAAAGAGCGCCCATGTATTCGTTTCCCGAACGGTAGATAATAAAGAGCGTCGATGTTTTCGTTTCTCGAACTGTAGATAATAAAGAAAATAAAGAGCGTCCAAGTTTTCGTTTCTCGAACTGTGGATAATAAAGATAATAAAGGGCGTCCATGTTTTCGTTTCCCGAACGGTATATGTAGATGATACCGATAATAAAGGGCGTCCATGTTTTCGTTTCTCGAACTGTAGATGATAAAGATAATAAAGAGCGTCCATGTTTTCGTTTCTCTAACTGTAGGTGATAAAGATAATAAAGGGCGTCCATGTTTTCGTTTCCCGAACTGTAGATGATAAAGATAATAAAGAGCGTCCATGTTTTAGTTTCTCGAAATATAGATGATAAAGATAATAAAGAGCGTCCATGTTTTCGTTTCACGAACTGTAGATAATAAAGATAGTAAAGAGCGTCCATGTTTTCGTTTCTCGAACTGTAGATGATAAAGATAATAAAGAGCGTCCATGTTTTCGTTTCACGAACTGTAGGTAATAAAGATAATAAAGAGCGTCCATGTTTTCGTTTCCCGAACGGTAGATAATAAAGAGCGTCCATGTTTTCGTTTCCCGAACGGCATATGTAGATTATACCGATAATAAAGGGCGTCCATGTTTTCGTTTCTCGAATTGTAGGTGATAAAGATAATAAAGGGCGTCCATGTTTTCGTTTCCCGAACTGTAGATGATAAAGATAATAAAGAGCGTCCATGTTTTAGTTTCTCGAACTGTAGATGATAAAGATAATAAAGAGCGTCCATGTTTTCGTTTCTCGAATTGTAGATCATAAAGATAATAAAGAGCGTCGATGTTTTCGTTTCTCGAACTGTAGATAATAAAGAAAATAAAGAGCGTCCATGTTTTCGTTTTCTCGAACTGTAGATAATAAAGGGCGTCCATGTTTTCGTTTCCCGAACGGTATATTTAGGTGATAACGATAATAAATGGCGTCCATGTTTTCGTTTCTCGAACTGTAGATGATAAAGATAATAAAGAGCGTCCATGTTTTCGTTTCCCGAACGGTAGATAATAAAGAGCGCCCATGTATTCGTTTCCCGAACGGTAGATAATAAAGAGCGTCGATGTTTTCGTTTCTCGAACTGTAGATAATAAAATAACTGGGGATTCACATCGATGACCAGGGCGAAATTTGAAAAACATGTCAGCACCACCAGCAAAGCACCAACATTAGCAAAGCACCACCATTAGCAAAGCACCAACATTAGCAAAGCACCACCATTAGCAAAGCACCACCATTAGCAAAGCCAATCAGATTCTTGGAATCGTATGCAGAACTTTCACGAACTAAACTCAGAAACATTCACTAGACGTTACTCCTCAATGGTGCGACCAATTATTGATTATGGACATTGTATATGGAGCCCTCATCTGCTTAAACTTTCTAGGCCATTAGAAAGTGTGCAGAGGCGAGCGACACGCATGGTTCCGTGGCTGCGGAAATATTCATATGAAGATAGACTCTCTATCCTTAGGCTAATGTCCCTTAAGTATAGGCGATTACGTGGCGACCTAATAGAGGTATACAAAATAAAGAGTGGGCATTACAACATCATAGACGAAACGCTATTCGCTGATGCGACATAAGTATGCACCAACCAGAGGCCATTCGTGTAAAATGATGATCGAACACTGCAATAAAGATGTAAGAAAATACTTTTTTACACTGAGAATTCGACCAATCTGGAATAGGCTACCAAATGCGGTCGTTAGTGCTGAAACTTTAAACCAGTTCAAGGCATTGTTGAAATGCGTAAGCACCGGATCTAAGAGTCGGTCAGACTCGTTCCGTGAAATATATGATACAATGTAGAATATATATTACACAGACTATATATAACAAATGATGATATGTGTATGGCCACAGAGGATCGGAGCCGAACATATCCGAGCTCCTCTACCCTGGCATCCAATTGCTAATAAATATAAGTATCAGATATGGTTTTTAATTCAGATGTATTGTAGAAGTTGCTGTTTAAGTGTGGCTGTTGTGGTGGCTATGGTCTCGCAGTATGGGGTAAGATAATTATGAGAAACGATCAGTAGATGAGATAATTATTGTGTATATACTGTCTCAAACAGGCACACAATTCAGTGTTTCACCAAACAGACGATCATTTGTTCAGAGACAATGGTCACGTTAAGTTCATCCAAACGATAAAGATCGTCCATTTTTGCGTTTCCCAAGCGGTGGATAATAAAGAGAGTCCATGTTTTAGTTATCTCCACTGACATCGTGGGGTACATGGGTACCTGGATGTCTATTTTGAACCCCTCGGTTCCGCCTCTTGTTCAAAATAGACAGGTATTAAATATCCATGTACCCCGATGTTGCTGAAGATAACTAATATCGCCCATCTTTTCGTTTCCCGAACGGTAGATAATAAAGAGCGTCCATGTTTTCATTTCCCGAACGGTAGATAATAAAGAGCGTCGATGTTTTCGTTTCCCGAACGGTAGATAATAAAGATAACAAAGAGCTTCCATGTTTTAGTTTCCCGGAAGGTAGATAATAAAGAGCGTCCATGTTTTAGTTTCCCGAACGGTAGATAATAAAGAGCGTCCATGTTTTAGTTTCCCGAACGGTAGATAATTAAGAGCGTCGATGTTTTCGTTTCTCGAACTGTATATCATAAAGATAATAAAGAGCGTCCATGTTTTCGTTTCCCGAACGGTAGATAATAAAGAGCGTCCATGTTTTCGTTTCTCGAATTGTAGATCATAAAGCTAATAAAGAGCGTCGATGTTTTCTTTTCTCGAACTGTAGATAATAAAGATAATAAAGAGCGTCCATGTTTTCGTTTCTCGAACGGTAGATAATAAAGAAAATAAAGAGCGTCCATGTTTTCGTTTCTCGAACTGTAGATAATAAAGGGCGTCCATGTTTTCGTTTCCCGAACGGTATATGTAGGTGATAACGATAATAAAGGGCGTCCATGTTTTCGTTTCTCGAACTGTAGATAATAAGAAAATAAAGAGCGTCCATGTTTTCGTTTCTCGAACTGTAGATAATAAAGGGCGTCCATGTTTTCGTTTCCCGAACGGTATATGTAGATGATACCGATAATAAAGGGCGTCCATGTTTTCGTTTCCCGAACTGTAGATAATAAAGAAAATAAAGAGCGTCCATGTTTTCGTTTCTCGAACTGTAGATAATAAAGAGCGTCCATGTTTTCGTTTCCCGAACGGTATATGTAGGTGATAACGATAATAAAGGGCGTCCATGTTTTCGTTTCTCGAACTGTAGATGATAATGATAATAAAGAGCGTCCATGTTTTCGTTTCCCGAACGGTATATGTAGATGATACCGATAATAAAGGGCGTCCATGTTTTCGTTTCCCGAACTGTAGATGATAAAGATAATAAAGAGCGTCCATGTTTTCGTTTCCCGGACGGTAGATAATAAAGAGCGTCCTTGTTTTCGTTTCCCGAACGGTAGATAATAAAGAGCGTCCACGTTTTCGTTTCCCGAACGGTAGATAATTAAGAGCGTCGATGTTTTCGTTTCTCGAACTGTGGATAATAAAGATAATAAAGAGCGTCCCTGTTTTCGTTTCCCGGACGGTAGATGATCAAGATAATAAAGAGCGTCCATGTTTTCGTTTCTCGAACTGTAGATAATGAAGATAATAAAGAGCGTCCATGTTTTCGTTTCTCGAACTGTAGATGATAAAGATAATAAAGAGCGTCCATGTTTTCGTTTCCCGAAAGGCAGATAATAACGAGCGCCCATGTCTTCGTTTCCCGAACAGTAGATAATAAAGAGCGTCGATGTTTTCGTTTCTCGAACTGTAGATAATAAAGATAATAAAGAGCGTCCAAGTTTTCGTTTCTTGAACTGTGGATAATAAAGATAATAAAGGGCGTCCATGTTTTCGTTTCCCGAACGGCATATGTAGATTATACCGATAATAAAGGGCGTCCATGTTTTCGTTTCTCGAATTGTAGGTGACAAAGATAATAAAGGGCGTCCATGTTTTCGTTTCCCGAACTGTAGATGATAAAGATAATAAAGAGCGTCCATGTTTTAGTTTCTCGAACTGTAGATGATAAAGATAATAAAGAGCGTCCATGTTTTCGTTTCTCGAATTGTAGATCATAAAGATAATAAAGAGCGTCGATGTTTTCGTTTCTCGAACTGTAGATAATAAAGAAAATAAAGAGCGTCCATGTTTTCGTTTTCTCGAACTGTAGATAATAAAGGGCGTCCATGTTTTCGTTTCCCGAACGGTATATTTAGGTGATAACGATAATAAATGGCGTCCATGTTTTCGTTTCTCGAACTGTAGATGATAAAGATAATAAAGAGCGTCCATGTTTTCGTTTCCCGAACGGTAGATAATAAAGAGCGCCCATGTATTCGTTTCCCGAACGGTAGATAATAAAGAGCGTCGATGTTTTCGTTTCTCGAACTGTAGATAATAAAGATAATAAAGAGCGTCCAAGTTTTCGTTTCTCGAACTGTGGATAATAAAGATAATAAAGGGCGTCCATGTTTTCGTTTCCCGAACGGTATATGTAGATGATACCGATAATAAAGGGCGTCCATGTTTTCGTTTCTCGAACTGTAGATGATAAAGATAATAAAGAGCGTCCATGTTTTCGTTTCTCTAACTGTAGGTGATAAAGATAATAAAGGGCGTCCATGTTTTCGTTTCCCGAACTGTAGATGATAAAGATAATAAAGAGCGTCCATGTTTTAGTTTCTCGAAATGTAGATGATAAAGATAATAAAGAGCGTCCATGTTTTCGTTTCACGAACTGTAGATAATAAAGATAGTAAAGAGCGTCCATGTTTTCGTTTCCCGAACTGTAGATGATAAAGATAATAAAGAGCGTCCATGTTTTCGTTTCACGAACTGTAGGTAATAAAGATAATAAAGAGCGTCCATGTTTTCGTTTCCCGAACGGTAGATAATAAAGAGCGTCCATGTTTTCGTTTGTCGAACGGTAGATGATAAAGATAATAAAGAGCGTCCATGTTTTCGTTTCCCGGACGGTAGATGATAAAGATAATAAAGAGCGTCCATGTTTTCGTTTCTCGAACTGTAGATAATAAAGGGCGTCCATGTTTTCGTTTCCCGGACGGTAGATGATAAAATAATAAAGAGCGTCTATGTTTTCGTTTCTCGAACTGTAGATAATAAAGGGCGTCCATGTTTTCGTTTTCCGGAGGGTAGATGATAAAGATAATAAAGAGCGTCCATCTTTTCCTTTCTCGAACTGTAGATAATAAAGAGCGTCCATGTTTTCGTTTCCCGGACGGTAGATGATAAAGATAATAAAGAGCATCCATGTTTTCGTTTCCCGAACTGTAGATAATAAAGGGCGTCCATGTTTTCGTTTTCCGGACGGTAGATGATAAAGATAATAAAGAGCGTCGATGTTTTCGTTTCTCGAACTGTAGATGATAAAGATAATAAAGAGCGTCCATGTTTTCGTTTCCCGAAAGGTAGATAATACAGATAATAAAGAGCGTCCATGTTTTCGTTTCCCGAACGGTAGATAATAAAGATAATAAAGAGCGTCCATGTTTTCGTTTCTCGAACGGTAGATAATAAAGAGCGTCCATGTTTTAGTTCCCGAACGTTAGATAATACATACACTTCTTAATTATGATCGTTTATACACGTTTTCAACGTAAAACTGAGGGATGCATTTATTGATTTTCGCGATATCCGTGTCATACAAATGAGTTGTCATCCCCCTCTTTTTGGCCATTTTCAGGCGCTACGCGAGATTCACAGCCCTCTGCTAACTTGTATATACTCGGCATTCGGGGTTCATTCGGAGTATACAAAATAAAGAGGGGGCATTACAACATCATAGACGAAACGCTATTCGCTGATGCGACATAAGTATGCACCAACCAGAGGCCATTCGTGTAAAATGATGATCGAACACTGCAATAAAGATGTAAGAAAATACTTTTTTACACTGAGAATTCGACCAATCTGGAATAGGCTACCAAATGCGGTCGTTAGTGCTGAAAATTTAAACCAGTTCAAGGAATTGTTGAAATGCGTAAGCACCGGAACTAAGAGTCGGTCAGACTCGTTCCGTGAAATATATGATACAATGTAGAATATATATTACACAGACTATATATCACAAATGATGATATGTGTATGGCCACAGAGGATCGGAGCCGAACATATCCGAGCTCCTCTACCCTGGCATCCAATTGCTAATAAATATAAGTATATCAGATATGGTTTTTAATTCAGATGTATTGTAGAAGTTGCTGTTTAAGTGTGGCTGTTGTGGTGGCTATGGTCTCGCAGTATGGGGTAAGATAATTATGAGAAACGGTCAGTAGATGAGATAATTATTGTGTATATACTGTCTCAAACAGGCACACAGTTCAGTGTTTCACCAAACAGACGATCATTTGTTCAGAGACAATGGTCACGTTAAGTTCATCCAAACGATAAAGATCGTCCATTTTTGCGTTTCCCAAGCGGTGGATAATAAAGAGAGTCCATGTTTTAGTTATCTCCACTGACATCGTGGGGTACATGGGTACCTGGGTGTCTATTTTGAACCCCTCGGTTCCGCCTCTTGTTCAAAATAGACAGGTATTAAATCTCCATGTACCCCGATGTTGCTGAAGATAACTAATATCGCCCATCTTTTCGTTTCCCGAACGGTAGATAATAAAGAGCGTCCATGTTTTCATTTCCCGAACGGTAGATAATAAAGAGCGTCGATGTTTTCGTTTCCCGAACGGTAGATAATAAAGATAACAAAGAGCGTCCATGTTTTCGTTTCCCGAACGGTAGATAATAAAGAGCGTCCATGTTTTAGTTTCCCGAACGGTAGATAATTAAGAGCGTCGATGTTTTCGTTTCTCGAACTGTAGATGATAAAGGTAATAAAGAGCGTCCATGTTTTCGTTTCCCGAACGGTAGATAATAAAGATAATAAAGAGCGTCTATGTTTTCGTTTCCCGGACGGTAGATAATAAAGAGCGTCCATGTTTTCGTTTCCCGAACGGTAGATAATAAAGAGCGTCGATGTTTTCGTTTCTCGAATTGTAGATCATAAAGATAATAAAGAGCGTCGATGTTTTCGTTTCTCGAACTGTAGATAATAAAGATAATAAAGAGCGTCGATGTTTTCGTTTCTCGAACGGTAGATAATAAAGAAAATAAAGAGCGTCCATGTTTTCGTTTCCCGAACGGTAGATAATAAAGAGCGCCCATGTATTCGTTTCCCGAACGGTAGATAATAAAGAGCGTCGATGTTTTCGTTTCTCGAACTGTAGATAATAAAGATAATAAAGAGCGTCCATGTTTTCGTTTCTCGAACGGTAGATAATAAAGAAAATAAAGAGCGTCCATGTTTTCGTTTCTCGAACTGTAGATAATAAAGGGCGTCCATGTTTTCGTTTCCCGAACGGTATATGTAGGTGATAACGATAATAAAGGGCGTCCATGTTTTCGTTTCTCGAACTGTAGATAATAAGAAAATAAAGAGCGTCCATGATTTCGTTTCTCGAACTGTAGATAATAAAGGGCGTCCATGTTTTCGTTTCCCGAACGGTATATGTAGATGATACCGATAATAAAGGGCGTCCATGTTTTCGTTTCCCGAACTGTAGATAATAAAGAAAATAAAGAGCGTCCATGTTTTCGTTTCTCGAACTGTAGATAATAAAGGGCGTCCATGTTTTCGTTTCCCGAACGGTATATGTAGGTGATAACGATAATAAAGGGCGTCCATGTTTTCGTTTCTCGAACTGTAGATGATAATGATAATAAAGAGCGTCCATGTTTTCGTTTCCCGAACGGTATATGTAGATGATACCGATAATAAAGGGCGTCCATGTTTTCGTTTCCCGAACTGTAGATGATAAAGATAATAAAGAGCGTCCATGTTTTCGTTTCCCGGACGGTAGATAATAAAGAGCGTCCATGTTTTCGTTTCCCGAACGGTCGATAATAAAGAGCGTCCACGTTTTCGTTTCCCGAACGGTAGATAATTAAGAGCGTCGATGTTTTCGTTTCTCGAACTGTGGATAATAAAGATAATAAAGAGCGTCCATGTTTTCGTTTCCCGGACGGTAGATGATCAAGATAATAAAGAGCGTCCATGTTTTCGTTTCTCGAACTGTAGATAATGAAGATAATAAAGAGCGTCCATGTTTTCGTTTCTCGAACTGTAGATGATAAAGATAATAAAGAGCGTCCATGTTTTCGTTTCCCGGAAGGTAGATAATAACGAGCGCCCATGTCTTCGTTTCCCGAACAGTAGATAATAAAGAGCGTCGATGTTTTCGTTTCTCGAACTGTAGATAATAAAGATAATAAAGAGCGTCCAAGTTTTCGTTTCTTGAACTGTGGATAATAAAGATAATAAAGGGCGTCCATGTTTTCGTTTCCCGAACGGTATATGTAGATTATACCGATAATAAAGGGCGTCCATGTTTTCGTTTCTCGAATTGTAGGTGATAAAGATAATAAAGGGCGTCCATGTTTTCGTTTACCGAACTGTAGATGATAAAGATAATAAAGAGCGTCCATGTTTTAGTTTCCCGAACTGTAGATGATAAAGATAATAAAGAGCGTCCATGTTTTCGTTTCTCGAATTGTAGATCATAAAGATAATAAAGAGCGTCGATGTTTTCGTTTCTCGAACTGTAGATAATAAAGAAAATAAAGAGCGTCCATGTTTTCGTTTTCTCGAACAGTAGATAATAAAGGGCGTCCATGTTTTCGTTTCCCGAACGGTATATGTAGGTGATAACGATAATAAATGGCGTCCATGTTTTCGTTTCTCGAACTGTAGATGATAAAGATAATAAAGAGCGTCCATGTTTTCGTTTCCCGAACGGTAGATAATAAAGAGCGCCCATGTATTCGTTTCCCGAACGGTAGATAATAAAGAGCGTCGATGTTTTCGTTTCTCGAACTGTAGATAATAAAGATAATAAAGAGCGTCCAAGTTTTCGTTTCTCGAACTGTGGATAATAAAGATAATAAAGGGCGTCCATGTTTTCGTTTCCCGAACGGTATATGTAGATGATACCGATAATAAAGGGCGTCCATGTTTTCGTTTCTCGAACTGTAGATGATAAAGATAATAAAGAGCGTCCATGTTTTCGTTTCTCTAACTGTAGGTGATAAAGATAATAAAGGGCGTCCATGTTTTCGTTTCCCGAACTGTAGATGATAAAGATAATAAAGAGCGTCCATGTTTTAGTTTCTCGAAATATAGATGATAAAGATAATAAAGAGCGTCCATGTTTTCGTTTCACGAACTGTAGATAATAAAGATAGTAAAGAGCGTCCATGTTTTCGTTTCTCGAACTGTAGATGATAAAGATAATAAAGAGCGTCCATGTTTTCGTTTCACGAACTGTAGGTAATAAAGATAATAAAGAGCGTCCATGTTTTCGTTTCCCGAACGGTAGATAATAAAGAGCGTCCATGTTTTCGTTTCCCGAACGGCATATGTAGATTATTCCGATAATAAAGGGCGTCCATGTTTTCGTTTCTCGAATTGTAGGTGATAAAGATAATAAAGGGCGTCCATGTTTTCGTTTCCCGAACTGTAGATGATAAAGATAATAAAGAGCGTCCATGTTTTAGTTTCTCGAACTGTAGATGATAAAGATAATAAAGAGCGTCCATGTTTTCGTTTCTCGAATTGTAGATCATAAAGATAATAAAGAGCGTCGATGTTTTCGTTTCTCGAACTGTAGATAATAAAGAAAATAAAGAGCGTCCATGTTTTCGTTTTCTCGAACTGTAGATAATAAAGGGCGTCCATGTTTTCGTTTCCCGAACGGTATATTTAGGTGATAACGATAATAAATGGCGTCCATGTTTTCGTTTCTCGAACTGTAGATGATAAAGATAATAAAGAGCGTCCATGTTTTCGTTTCCCGAACGGTAGATAATAAAGAGCGCCCATGTATTCGTTTCCCGAACGGTAGATAATAAAGAGCGTCGATGTTTTCGTTTCTCGAACTGTAGATAATAAAGATAATAAAGAGCGTCCAAGTTTTCGTTTCTCGAACTGTGGATAATAAAGATAATAAAGGGCGTCCATGTTTTCGTTTCCCGAACGGTATATGTAGATGATACCGATAATAAAGGGCGTCCATGTTTTCGTTTCTCGAACTGTAGATGATAAAGATAATAAAGAGCGTCCATGTTTTCGTTTCTCTAACTGTAGGTGATAAAGATAATAAAGGGCGTCCATGTTTTCGTTTCCCGAACTGTAGATGATAAAGATAATAAAGAGCGTCCATGTTTTAGTTTCTCGAAATGTAGATGATAAAGATAATAAAGAGCGTCCATGTTTTCGTTTCACGAACTGTAGATAATAAAGATAGTAAAGAGCGTCCATGTTTTCGTTTCCCGAACTGTAGATGATAAAGATAATAAAGAGCGTCCATGTTTTCGTTTCACGAACTGTAGGTAATAAAGATAATAAAGAGCGTCCATGTTTTCGTTTCCCGAACGGTAGATAATAAAGAGCGTCCATGTTTTCGTTTGTCGAACGGTAGATGATAAAGATAATAAAGAGCGTCCATGTTTTCGTTTCCCGGACGGTAGATGATAAAGATAATAAAGAGCGTCCATGTTTTCGTTTCTCGAACTGTAGATAATAAAGGGCGTCCATGTTTTCGTTTCCCGGACGGTAGATGATAAAATAATAAAGAGCGTCTATGTTTTCGTTTCTCGAACTGTAGATAATAAAGGGCGTCCATGTTTTCGTTTTCCGGAGGGTAGATGATAAAGATAATAAAGAGCGTCCATCTTTTCCTTTCTCGAACTGTAGATAATAAAGAGCGTCTATGTTTTCGTTTCCCGGACGGTAGATGATAAAGATAATAAAGAGCATCCATGTTTTCGTTTCCCGAACTGTAGATAATAAAGGGCGTCCATGTTTTCGTTTTCCGGACGGTAGATGATAAAGATAATAAAGAGCGTCGATGTTTTCGTTTCTCGAACTGTAGATGATAAAGATAATAAAGAGCGTCCATGTTTTCGTTTCCCGAAAGGTAGATAATACAGATAATAAAGAGCGTCCATGTTTTCGTTTCCCGAACGGTAGATAATAAAGATAATAAAGAGCGTCCATGTTTTCGTTTCTCGAACGGTAGATAATAAAGAGCGTCCATGTTTTAGTTCCCGAACGTTAGATAATACATACACTTCTTAATTATGATCGTTTATACACGTTTTCAACGTAAAACTGAGGGATGCATTTATTGATTTTCGCGATATCCGTGTCATACAAATGAGTTGTCATCCCCCTCTTTTTGGCCATTTTCAGGCGCTACGCGAGATTCACAGCCCTCTGCTAACTTGTATATACTCGGCATTCGGGGTTCATTCGGAGTATACAAAATAAAGAGGGGGCATTACAACATCATAGACGAAACGCTATTCGCTGATGCGACATAAGTATGCACCAACCAGAGGCCATTCGTGTAAAATGATGATCGAACACTGCAATAAAGATGTAAGAAAATACTTTTTTACACTGAGAATTCGGACCAATCTGGAATAGGCTACCAAATGCGGTCGTTAGTGCTGAAAATTTAAACCAGTTCAAGGAATTGTTGAAATGCGTAAGCACCGGAACTAAGAGTCGGTCAGACTCGTTCCGTGAAATATATGATACAATGTAGAATATATATTACACAGACTATATATCACAAATGATGATATGTGTATGGCCACAGAGGATCGGAGCCGAACATATCCGAGCTCCTCTACCCTGGCATCCAATTGCTAATAAATATAAGTATATCAGATATGGTTTTTAATTCAGATGTATTGTAGAAGTTGCTGTTTAAGTGTGGCTGTTGTGGTGGCTATGGTCTCGCAGTATGGGGTAAGATAATTATGAGAAACGGTCAGTAGATGAGATAATTATTGTGTATATACTGTCTCAAACAGGCACACAGTTCAGTGTTTCACCAAACAGACGATCATTTGTTCAGAGACAATGGTCACGTTAAGTTCATCCAAACGATAAAGATCGTCCATTTTTGCGTTTCCCAAGCGGTGGATAATAAAGAGAGTCCATGTTTTAGTTATCTCCACTGACATCGTGGGGTACATGGGTACCTGGGTGTCTATTTTGAACCCCTCGGTTCCGCCTCTTGTTCAAAATAGACAGGTATTAAATCTCCATGTACCCCGATGTTGCTGAAGATAACTAATATCGCCCATCTTTTCGTTTCCCGAACGGTAGATAATAAAGAGCGTCCATGTTTTCATTTCCCGAACGGTAGATAATAAAGAGCGTCGATGTTTTCGTTTCCCGAACGGTAGATAATAAAGATAACAAAGAGCGTCCATGTTTTCGTTTCCCGAACGGTAGATAATAAAGAGCGTCCATGTTTTAGTTTCCCGAACGGTAGATAATTAAGAGCGTCGATGTTTTCGTTTCTCGAACTGTAGATGATAAAGGTAATAAAGAGCGTCCATGTTTTCGTTTCCCGAACGGTAGATAATAAAGATAATAAAGAGCGTCTATGTTTTCGTTTCCCGGACGGTAGATAATAAAGAGCGTCCATGTTTTCGTTTCCCGAACGGTAGATAATAAAGAGCGTCCACGTTTTCGTTTCTCGAATTGTAGATCATAAAGATAATAAAGAGCGTCGATGTTTTCGTTTCTCGAACTGTAGATAATAAAGATAATAAAGAGCGTCCATGTTTTCGTTTCTCGAACGGTAGATAATAAAGAAAATAAAGAGCGTCCATGTTTTCGTTTCTCGAACTGTAGATAATAAAGGGCGTCCATGTTTTCGTTTCCCGAACGGTATATGTAGGTGATAACGATAATAAAGGGCGTCCATGTTTTCGTTTCTCGAACTGTAGATAATAAGAAAATAAAGAGCGTCCATGATTTCGTTTCTCGAACTGTAGATAATAAAGGGCGTCCATGTTTTCGTTTCCCGAACGGTATATGTAGATGATACCGATAATAAAGGGCGTCCATGTTTTCGTTTCCCGAACTGTAGATAATAAAGAAAATAAAGAGCGTCCATGTTTTCGTTTCTCGAACTGTAGATAATAAAGGGCGTCCATGTTTTCGTTTCCCGAACGGTATATGTAGGTGATAACGATAATAAAGGGCGTCCATGTTTTCGTTTCTCGAACTGTAGATGATAATGATAATAAAGAGCGTCCATGTTTTCGTTTCCCGAACGGTATATGTAGATGATACCGATAATAAAGGGCGTCCATGTTTTCGTTTCCCGAACTGTAGATGATAAAGATAATAAAGAGCGTCCATGTTTTCGTTTCCCGGACGGTAGATAATAAAGAGCGTCCATGTTTTCGTTTCCCGAACGGTCGATAATAAAGAGCGTCCACGTTTTCGTTTCCCGAACGGTAGATAATTAAGAGCGTCGATGTTTTCGTTTCTCGAACTGTGGATAATAAAGATAATAAAGAGCGTCCATGTTTTCGTTTCCCGGACGGTAGATGATCAAGATAATAAAGAGCGTCCATGTTTTCGTTTCTCGAACTGTAGATAATGAAGATAATAAAGAGCGTCCATGTTTTCGTTTCTCGAACTGTAGATGATAAAGATAATAAAGAGCGTCCATGTTTTCGTTTCCCGGAAGGTAGATAATAACGAGCGCCCATGTCTTCGTTTCCCGAACAGTAGATAATAAAGAGCGTCGATGTTTTCGTTTCTCGAACTGTAGATAATAAAGATAATAAAGAGCGTCCAAGTTTTCGTTTCTTGAACTGTGGATAATAAAGATAATAAAGGGCGTCCATGTTTTCGTTTCCCGAACGGTATATGTAGATTATACCGATAATAAAGGGCGTCCATGTTTTCGTTTCTCGAATTGTAGGTGATAAAGATAATAAAGGGCGTCCATGTTTTCGTTTACCGAACTGTAGATGATAAAGATAATAAAGAGCGTCCATGTTTTAGTTTCCCGAACTGTAGATGATAAAGATAATAAAGAGCGTCCATGTTTTCGTTTCTCGAACTGTAGATCATAAAGATAATAAAGAGCGTCGATGTTTTCGTTTCTCGAACTGTAGATAATAAAGAAAATAAAGAGCGTCCATGTTTTCGTTTTCTCGAACAGTAGATAATAAAGGGCGTCCATGTTTTCGTTTCCCGAACGGTATATGTAGGTGATAACGATAATAAATGGCGTCCATGTTTTCGTTTCTCGAACTGTAGATGATAAAGATAATAAAGAGCGTCCATGTTTTCGTTTCCCGAACGGTAGATAATAAAGAGCGCCCATGTATTCGTTTCCCGAACGGTAGATAATAAAGAGCGTCGAGGTTTTCGTTTCTCGAACTGTAGATAATAAAGATAATAAAGAGCGTCCAAGTTTTCGTTTCTCGAACTGTGGATAATAAAGATAATAAAGGGCGTCCATGTTTTCGTTTCCCGAACGGTATATGTAGATGATACCGATAATAAAGGGCGTCCATGTTTTCGTTTCTCGAACTGTAGATGATAAAGATAATAAAGAGCGTCCATGTTTTCGTTTCTCTAACTGTAGGTGATAAAGATAATAAAGGGCGTCCATGTTTTCGTTTCCCGAACTGTAGATGATAAAGATAATAAAGAGCGTCCATGTTTTAGTTTCTCGAAATATAGATGATAAAGATAATAAAGAGCGTCCATGTTTTCGTTTCACGAACTGTAGATAATAAAGATAGTAAAGAGCGTCCATGTTTTCGTTTCTCGAACTGTAGATGATAAAGATAATAAAGAGCGTCCATGTTTTCGTTTCACGAACTGTAGGTAATAAAGATAATAAAGAGCGTCCATGTTTTCGTTTCCCGAACGGTAGATAATAAAGAGCGTCCATGTTTTCGTTTGTCGAACGGTAGATGATAAAGATAATAAAGAGCGTCCATGTTTTCGTTTCCCGGACGGTAGATGATAAAGATAATAAAGAGCGTCCATGTTTTCGTTTCTCGAACTGTAGATAATAAAGGGCGTCCATGTTTTCGTTTCCCGGACGGTAGATGATAAAATAATAAAGAGCGTCTATGTTTTCGTTTCTCGAACTGTAGATAATAAAGGGCGTCCATGTTTTCGTTTTCCGGAGGGTAGATGATAAAGATAATAAAGAGCGTCCATGTTTTCGTTTCTCGAACTGTAGATAATAAAGAGTGTCCATGTTTTCGTTTCCCGGACGGTAGATGATAAAGATAATAAAGAGCATCCATGTTTTCGTTTCCCGAACTGTAGATAATAAAGGGCGTCCATGTTTTCGTTTTCCGGACGGTAGATGATAAAGATAATAAAGAGCGTCGATGTTTTCGTTTCTCGAACTGTAGATGATAAAGATAATAAAGAGCGTCCAAGTTTTCGTTTCCCGAAAGGTAGATAATACAGATAATAAAGAGCGTCCATGTTTTCGTTTCCCGAACGGTAGATAATAAAGATAATAAAGAGCGTCCATGTTTTCGTTTCTCGAACGGTCGATAATAAAGAGCGTCCATGTTTTAGTTCCCGAACGTTAGATAATACATACACTTCTTAATTATGATCGTTTATACACGTTTTCAACGTAAAACTGAGGGATGCATTTATTGATTTTCGCGATATCCGTGTCATACAAATGAGTTGTCATCCCCCTCTTTTTGGCCATTTTCAGGCGCTACGCGAGATTCACAGCCCTCTGCTAACTTGTATATACTCGTGATTCGGGGTTCATTCGGAGTATACAAAATAAAGAGGGGGCATTACAACATCATAGACGAAACGCTATTCGCTGATGCGACATAAGTATGCACCAACCAGAGGCCATTCGTGTAAAATGATGATCGAACACTGCAATAAAGATGTAAGAAAATACTTTTTTACACTGAGAATTCGACCAATCTGGAATAGGCTACCAAATGCGGTCGTTAGTGCTGAAAATTTAAACCAGTTCAAGGAATTGTTGAAATGCGTAAGCACCGGAACTAAGAGTCGGTCAGACTCGTTCCGTGAAATATATGATACAATGTAGAATATATATTACACAGACTATATATCACAAATGATGATATGTGTATGGCCACAGAGGATCGGAGCCGAACATATCCGAGCTCCTCTACCCTGGCATCCAATTGCTAATAAATATAAGTATATCAGATATGGTTTTTAATTCAGATGTATTGTAGAAGTTGCTGTTTAATTGTGGCTGTTGTGGTGGCTATGGTCTCGCAGTATGGGGTAAGATAATTATGAGAAACGGTCAGTAGATGAGATAATTATTGTGTATATACTGTCTCAAACAGGCACACAATTCAGTGTTTCACCAAACAGACGATCATTTGTTCAGAGACAATGGTCACGTTAAGTTCATCCAAACGATAAAGATCGTCCATTTTTGCGTTTCCCAAGCGGTGGATAATAAAGAGAGTCCATGTTTTAGTTATCTCCACTGACATCGTGGGGTACATGGGTACCTGGATGTCTATTTTGAACCCCTCGGTTCCGCCTCTTGTTCAAAATAGACAGGTATTAAATCTCCATGTACCCCGATGTTGCTGAAGATAACTAATATCGCCCATCTTTTCGTTTCCCGAACGGTAGATAATAAAGAGCGTCCATGTTTTCATTTCCCGAACGGTAGATAATAAAGAGCGTCGATGTTTTCGTTTCCCGAACGGTAGATAATAAAGATAACAAAGAGCGTCCATGTTTTCGTTTCCCGAACGGTAGATAATAAAGAGCGTCCATGTTTTAGTTTCCCGAACGGTAGATAATTAAGAGCGTCGATGTTTTCGTTTCTCGAACTGTAGATGATAAAGGTAATAAAGAGCGTCCATGTTTTCGTTTCCCGAACGGTAGATAATAAAGATAATAAAGAGCGTCTATGTTTTCGTTTCCCGGACGGTAGATAATAAAGAGCGTCCATGTTTTCGTTTCCCGAACGGTAGATAATAAAGAGCGTCCATGTTTTCGTTTCCCGGACGGTAGATGATAAAGATAATAAAGAGCATCCATGTTTTCGTTTCTCGAACTGTAGATAATAAAGATAATAAAGAGCGTCCATGTTTTCGTTTCCCGAAAGGTAGATAATAAAGATAATAAAGAGCGTCCATGTTTTCGTTTCCCGAACGGTAGATAATAAAATTAATAAAGAGCGTCCATGTTTTCGTTTCTCGAACGGTAGATAATAAAGAGCGTCCATGTTTTAGTTCCCGAACGTTAGATAATACATACACTTCTTAATTATGATCGTTTGTACACGTTTTCAACGTAAAACTGAGGGATGCATTTATTGATTTTCGCGATATCCGTGTCATACAAATGAGTTGTCATCCCCCTCTTTTTGGCCATTTTCAGGCGCTACGCGAGATTCACAGCCCTCTGCTAACTTGTATATACTCGGCATTCGGGGTTCATTCGGAGTATACAAAATAAAGAGGGGGCATTACAACATCATAGACGAAACGCTATTCGCTGATGCGACATAAGTATGCACCAACCAGAGGCCATTCGTGTAAAATGATGATCGAACACTGCAATAAAGATGTAAGAAAATACTTTTTTACACTGAGAATTCGACCAATCCGGAATAGGCTACCAAATGCGGTCGTTAGTGCTGAAAATTTAAACCAGTTCAAGGAATTGTTGAAATGCGTAAGCACCGGAACTAAGAGTCGGTCAGACTCGTTCCGTGAAATATATGATACAATGTAGAATATATATTACACAGACTATATATCACAAATGATGATATGTGTATGGCCACAGAGGATCGAAGCCGAACATATCCGAGCTACTCTACCCTGGCATCCAATTGCTAATAAATATAAGTATATCAGATATGGGTTTTTAATTCAGATGTATTGTAGAAGTTGCTGTTTAAGTGTGGCTGTTGTGGTGGCTATGGTCTCGCAGTATGGGGTAAGATAATTATGAGAAACGATCAGTAGATGAGATAATTATTGTGTATATACTGTCTCAAACAGGCACACAATTCAGTGTTTCACCAAACAGACGATCATTTGTTCAGAGACAATGGCCACGTTAAGTTCATCCAAACGATCAAGATCGTCCATTTTTGCGTTTCCCAAGCGGTGGATAATAAAGAGAGTCCATGTTTTAGTTATCTCCACTGACATCGTGGGGTACATGGGTACCTGGCTGTCTATTTTGAACCCCTCGGTTCCGCCTCTTGTTCAAAATAGACAGGTATTAAATCTCCATGTACCCCGATGTTGCTGAAGATAACTAATATCGCCCATCTTTTCGTTTCCCGAACGGTAGATAATAAAGAGCGTCCATGTTTTCATTTCCCGAACGGTAGATAATAAAGAGCGTCGATGTTTTCGTTTCCCGAACGGTAGATAATAAAGATAACAAAGAGCTTCCATGTTTTAGTTTCCCGGAAGGTAGATAATAAAGAGCGTCCATGTTTTAGTTTCCCGAACGGTAGATAATTAAGAGCGTCGATGTTTTCGTTTCTCGAACTGTAGATGATAAAGGTAATAAAGAGCGTCCATGTTTTCGTTTCCCGAACGGTAGATAATAAAGATAATAAAGAGCGTCTATGTTTTCGTTTCCCGAACGGTAGATAATAAATGGCGTCCATGTTTTCGTTTCCCGAACGGTAGATACTTAAGAGCGTCGATGTTTTCGTTTCTCGAACTGTAGATAATGAAGATAATAAAGAGCGTCCATGTTTTCGTTTCTCGAATTGTAGATCATAAAGGTAATAAAGAGCGTCCATGTTTTCGTTTCTCGAACTGTAGATAATGAAGATAATAAAGAGCGTCCATGTTTTCGTTTCTCGAATTGTAGATGATAAAGATAATAAAGAGCGTCGATGTTTTCGTTTCTCGAACTGTAGATAATAAAGAAAATAAAGAGCGTCCATGTTTTCGTTTCCCGAACTGTAGATAATAAAGGGCGTCCATGTTTTCGTTTCCCGAACGGTATATGTAGGTGATAACGATAATAAAGGGCGTCCATGTTTTCGTTTCTCGAACTGTAGATAATAAAGAAAATAAAGAGCGTCCATGTTTTCGTTTCTCGAACTGTAGATAATAAAGGGCGTCCATGTTTTCGTTTCCCGAACGGTATATGTAGATGATACCGATAATAAAGGGCGTCCATGTTTTCGTTTCCCGAACTGTAGATAATAAAGAAAATAAAGAGCGTCCATGTTTTCGTTTCTCGAACTGTAGATAATAAAGGGCGTCCATGTTTTCGTTTCCCGAACGGTATATGTAGGTGATAACGATAATAAAGGGCGGACATGTTTTCGTTTCTCGAACTGTAGATGATAATGATAATAAAGAGCGTCCATGTTTTCGTTTCCCGAACGGTATATGTAGATGATACCGATAATAAAGGGCGTCCATGTTTTCGTTTCCCGAACTGTAGATGATAAAGATAATAAAGAGCGTCCATGTTTTCGTTTCCCGGACGGTAGATAATAAAGAGCGTCCATGTTTTCGTTTCCCGAACGGTAGATAATAAAGAGCGTCCATGTTTTCGTTTCCCGAACGGTAGATACTTAAGAGCGTCGATGTTTTCGTTTCTCGAACTGTGGATAATAAAGATAATAAAGAGCGTCCATGTTTTCGTTTCCCGGACGGTAGATGATCAAGATAATAAAGAGCGTCCATGTTTTCGTTTCTCGAACTGTAGATAATGAAGATAATAAAGAGCGTCCATGTTTTCGTTTCTCGAACTGTAGATGATAAAGATAATAAAGAGCGTCCATGTTTTCGTTTCCCGAAAGGTAGATAATAACGAGCGCCCATGTCTTCGTTTCCCGAACAGTAGATAATAAAGAGCGTCGATGTTTTCGTTTCTCGAACTGTAGATAATAAAGATAATAAAGAGCGTCCAAGTTTTCGTTTCTTGAACTGTGGATAATAAAGATAATAAAGGGCGTCCATGTTTTCGTTTCCCGAACGGTATATGTAGATTATACCGATAATAAAGGGCGTCCATGTTTTCGTTTCTCGAATTGTAGGTGATAAAGATAATAAAGGGCGTCCATGTTTTCGTTTCCCGAACTGTAGATGATAAAGATAATAAAGAGCGTCCATGTTTTAGTTTCTCGAACTGTAGATGATAAAGATAATAAAGAGCGTCCATGTTTTCGTTTCTCGAATTGTAGATGATAAAGATAATAAAGGGCGTCCATGTTTTCGTTTCCCGAACTGTAGATGATAAAGATAATAAAGAGCGTCCATGTTTTAGTTTCTCGAACTGTAGATGATAAAGATAATAAAGAGCGTCCATGTTTTAGTTTCTCGAACTGTAGATGATAAAGATAATAAAGGGCGTCCATGTTTTCGTTTCCCGAACTGTAGATGATAAAGATAATAAAGAGCGTCCATGTTTTAGTTTCTCGAACTGTAGATGATAAAGATAATAAAGAGCGTCCATGTTTTAGTTTCTCGAACTGTAGATGATAAAGATAATAAAGAGCGTCGATGTTTTCGTTTCTCGAATTGTAGATCATAAAGATAATAAAGAGCGTCGATGTTTTCGTTTCTCGAACTGTAGATAATAAAGAAAATAAAGAGCGTCCATGTTTTCGTTTTCTCGAACTGTAGATAATAAAGGGCGTCCATGTTTTCGTTTCCCGAACGGTATATGTAGGTGATAACGATAATAAATGGCATCCATGTACCCCGATGTTGCTGAAGATAACTAATATCGCCCATCTTTTCGTTTCCCGAACGGTAGATAATAAAGAGCGTCCATGTTTTCATTTCCCGAACGGTAGATAATAAAGAGCGTCGATGTTTTCGTTTCCCGAACGGTAGATAATAAAGATAACAAAGAGCTTCCATGTTTTAGTTTCCCGGAAGGTAGATAATAAAGAGCGTCCATGTTTTAGTTTCCCGAACGGTAGATAATAAAGAGCGTCCATGTTTTAGTTTCCCGAACGGTAGATAATTAAGAGCGTCGATGTTTTCGTTTCTCGAACTGTATATCATAAAGATAATAAAGAGCGTCCATGTTTTCGTTTCCCGAACGGTAGATAATAAAGAGCGTCGATGTTTTCGTTTCTCGAATTGTAGATCATAAAGATAATAAAGAGCGTCGATGTTTTCGTTTCTCGAACTGTAGATAATAAAGATAATAAAGAGCGTCCATGTTTTCGTTTCTCGAACGGTAGATAATAAAGAAAATAAAGAGCGTCCATGTTTTCGTTTCTCGAACTGTAGATAATAAAGGGCGTCCATGTTTTCGTTTCCCGAACGGTATATGTAGGTGATAACGATAATAAAGGGCGTCCATGTTTACGTTTCTCGAACTGTAGATAATAAAGAAAATAAAGAGCGTCCATGTTTTCGTTTCTCGAACTGTAGATAATAAAGGGCGTCCATATTTTCGTTTCCCGAACGGTATATGTAGATGATACCGATAATAAAGGGCGTCCATGTTTTCGTTTCCCGAACTGTAGATAATAAAGAAAATAAAGAGCGTCCATGTTTTCGTTTCTCGAACTGTAGATAATAAAGGGCGTCCATGTTTTCGTTTCCCGAACGGTATATGTAGGTGATAACGATAATAAAGGGCGTCCATGTTTTCGTTTCTCGAACTGTAGATGATAATGATAATAAAGAGCGTCCATGTTTTCGTTTCCCGAACGGTATATGTAGATGATACCGATAATAAAGGGCGTCCATGTTTTCGTTTCCCGAACTGTAGATGATAAAGATAATAAAGAGCGTCCATGTTTTCGTTTCCCGGACGGTAGATAATAAAGAGCGTCCATGTTTTCGTTTCCCGAACGGTAGATAATAAAGAGCGTCCACGTTTTCGTTTCCCGAACGGTAGATAATTAAGAGCGTCGATGTTTTCGTTTCTCGAACTGTGGATAATAAAGATAATAAAGAGCGTCCATGTTTTCGTTTCCCGGACGGTAGATAATCAAGATAATAAAGAGCGTCCATGTTTTCGTTTCCCGAAAGGTAGATAATAACGAGCGCCCATGTCTTCGTTTCCCGAACAGTAGATAATAAAGAGCGTCGATGTTTTCGTTTCTCGAACTGTAGATAATAAAGATAATAAAGAGCGTCCAAGTTTTCGTTTCTTGAACTGTGGATAATAAAGATAATAAAGGGCGTCCATGTTTTCGTTTCCCGAACGGTATATGTAGATTATACCGATAATAAAGGGCGTCCATGTTTTCGTTTCTCGAATTGTAGGTGATAAAGATAATAAAGGGCGTCCATGTTTTCGTTTCCCGAACTGTAGATGATAAAGATAATAAAGAGCGTCCATGTTTTAGTTTCTCGAACTGTAGATGATAAAGATAATAAAGAGCGTCCATGTTTTCGTTTCTCGAATTGAAGATCATAAAGATAATAAAGAGCGTCGATGTTTTCGTTTCTCGAACTGTAGATAATAAAGAAAATAAAGAGCGTCCATGTTTTCGTTTTCTCGAACTGTAGATAATAAAGGGCGTCCATGTTTTCGTTTCCCGAACGGTATATGTAGGTGATAACGATAATAAATGGCGTCCATGTTTTCGTTTCTCGAACTGTAGATGATAAAGATAATAAAGAGCGTCCATGTTTTCGTTTCCCGAACGGTAGATAATAAAGAGCGCCCATGTATTCGTTTCCCGAACGGTAGATAATAAAGAGCGTCGATGTTTTCGTTTCTCGAACTGTAGATAATGAAGATAATAAAGAGCGTCCATGTTTTCGTTTCTCGAACTGTAGATGATAAAGATAATAAAGAGCGTCCATGTTTTCGTTTCCCGAAAGGTAGATAATAACGAGCGCCCATGTCTTCGTTTCCCGAACAGTAGATAATAAAGAGCGTCGATGTTTTCGTTTCTCGAACTGTAGATAATAAAGATAATAAAGAGCGTCCAAGTTTTCGTTTCTTGAACTGTGGATAATAAAGATAATAAAGGGCGTCCATGTTTTCGTTTCCCGAACGGTATATGTAGATTATACCGATAATAAAGGGCGTCCATGTTTTCGTTTCTCGAACTGTGGATAATAAAGATAATAAAGGGCGTCCATGTTTTCGTTTCCCGAACGGTATATGTAGATTATACCGATAATAAAGGGCGTCCATGTTTTCGTTTCTCGAATTGTAGGTGATAAAGATAATAAAGGGCGTCCATGTTTTCGTTTCCCGAACTGTAGATGATAAAGATAATAAAGAGCGTCCATGTTTTAGTTTCTCGAACTGTAGATGATAAAGATAATAAAGAGCGTCCATGTTTTCGTTTCTCGAATTGTAGATCATAAAGATAATAAAGAGCGTCGATGTTTTCGTTTCTCGAACTGTAGATAATAAAGAAAATAAAGAGCGTCCATGTTTTCGTTTTCTCGAACTGTAGATAATAAAGGGCGTCCATGTTTTCGTTTCCCGAACGGTATATGTAGGTGATAACGATAATAAATGGCGTCCATGTTTTCGTTTCTCGAACTGTAGATGATAAAGATAATAAAGAGCGTCCATGTTTTCGTTTCCCGAACGGTAGATAATAAAGAGCGCCCATGTATTCGTTTCCCGAACGGTAGATAATAAAGAGCGTCGATGTTTTCGTTTCTCGAACTGTAGATAATAAAGATAATAAAGAGCGTCCAAGTTTTCGTTTCTCGAACTGTGGATAATAAAGATAATAAAGGGCGTCCATGTTTTCGTTTCCCGAACGGTATATGTAGATGATACCGATAATAAAGGGCGTCCATGTTTTCGTTTCTCGAACTGTAGATGATAAAGATAATAAAGAGCGTCCATGTTTTCGTTTCTCTAACTGTAGGTGATAAAGATAATAAAGGGCGTCCATGTTTTCGTTTCCCGAACTGTAGATGATAAAGATAATAAAGAGCGTCCATGTTTTAGTTTCTCGAAATGTAGATGATAAAGATAATAAAGAGCGTCCATGTTTCCGTTTCACGAACTGTAGATAATAAAGATAGTAAAGAGCGTCCATGTTTTCGTTTCTCGAACTGTAGATGATAAAGATAATAAAGAGCGTCCATGTTTTCGTTTCACGAACTGTAGGTAATAAAGATAATAAAGAGCGTCCATGTTTTCGTTTCCCGAACGGTAGATAATAAAGAGCGTCCATGTTTTCGTTTGTCGAACGGTAGATGATAAAGATAATAAAGAGCGTCCATGTTTTAGTTTCCCGGACGGTAGATGATAAAGATAATAAAGAGCGTCCATGTTTTCGTTTCTCGAACTGTAGATAATAAAGGGCGTCCATGTTTTCGTTTCCCGGACGGTAGATGATAAAATAATAAAGAGCGTCTATGTTTTCGTTTCTCGAACTGTAGATAATAAAGGGCGTCCATGTTTTCGTTTTCCGGAGGGTAGATGATAAAGATAATAAAGAGCGTCCATGTTTTCGTTTCTCGAACTGTAGATAATAAAGAGCGTCCATGTTTTCGTTTCCCGGACGGTAGATGATAAAGATAATAAAGAGCATCCATGTTTTCGTTTCCCGAACTGTAGATAATAAAGGGCGTCCATGTTTTCGTTTTCCGGACGGTAGATGATAAAGATAATAAAGAGCGTCGATGTTTTCGTTTCTCGAACTGTAGATGATAAAGATAATAAAGAGCGTCCATGTTTTCGTTTCCCGAAAGGTAGATAATACAGATAATAAAGAGCGTCCATGTTTTCGTTTCCCGAACGGTAGATAATAAAGATAATAAAGAGCGTCCATGTTTTCGTTTCTCGAACGGTAGATAATAAAGAGCGTCCATGTTTTAGTTCCCGAACGTTAGATAATACATACACTTCTTAATTATGATCGTTTATACACGTTTTCAACGTAAAACTGAGGGATGCATTTATTGATTTTCGCGATATCCGTGTCATACAAATGAGTTGTCATCCCCCTCTTTTTGGCCATTTTCAGGCGCTACGCGAGATTCACAGCCCTCTGCTAACTTGTATATACTCGGCATTCGGGGTTCATTCGGAGTATACAAAATAAAGAGGGGGCATTACAACATCATAGACGAAACGCTATTCGCTGATGCGACATAAGTATGCACCAACCAGAGGCCATTCGTGTAAAATGATGATCGAACACTGCAATAAAGATGTAAGAAAATACTTTTTTACACTGAGAATTCGACCAATCTGGAATAGGCTACCAAATGCGGTCGTTAGTGCTGAAAATTTAAACCAGTTCAAGGAATTGTTGAAATGCGTAAGCACCGGAACTAAGAGTCGGTCAGACTCGTTCCGTGAAATATATGATACAATGTAGAATATATATTACACAGACTATATATCACAAATGATGATATGTGTATGGTCACAGAGGATCGGAGCCGAACATATCCGAGCTCCTCTACCCTGGCATCCAATTGCTAATAAATATAAGTATATCAGATATGGTTTTTAATTCAGATGTATTGTAGAAGTTGCTGTTTAAGTGTGGCTGTTGTGGTGGCTATGGTCTCGCAGTATGGGGTAAGATAATTATGAGAAACGGTCAGTAGATGAGATAATTATTGTGTATATACTGTCTCAAACAGGCACACAATTCAGTGTTTCACCAAACAGACGATCATTTGTTCAGAGACAATGGTCACGTTAAGTTCATCCAAACGATAAAGATCGTCCATTTTTGCGTTTCCCAAGCGGTGGATAATAAAGAGAGTCCATGTTTTAGTTATCTCCACTGACATCGTGGGGTACATGGGTACCTGGATGTCTATTTTGAACCCCTCGGTTCCGCCTCTTGTTCAAAATAGACAGGTATTAAATCTCCATGTACCCCGATGTTGCTGAAGATAACTAATATCGCCCATCTTTTCGTTTCCCGAACGGTAGATAATAAAGAGCGTCCATGTTTTCATTTCCCGAACGGTAGATAATAAAGAGCGTCGATGTTTTCGTTTCCCGAACGGTAGATAATAAAGATAACAAAGAGCGTCCATGTTTTCGTTTCCCGAACGGTAGATAATAAAGAGCGTCCATGTTTTAGTTTCACGAGCGGTAGATAATTAAGAGCGTCGATGTTTTCGTTTCTCGAACTGTAGATGATAAAGGTAATAAAGAGCGTCCATGTTTTCGTTTCCCGAACGGTAGATAATAAAGATAATAAAGAGCGTCTATGTTTTCGTTTCCCGGACGGTAGATAATAAAGAGCGTCCATGTTTTCGTTTCCCGAACGGTAGATAATAAAGAGCGTCCATGTTTTCGTTTCCCGGACGGTAGATGATAAAGATAATAAAGAGCATCCATGTTTTCGTTTCCCGAACTGTAGATAATAAAGGGCGTCCATGTTTTCGTTTCCCTGACGGTAGATGATAAAGATAATAAAGAGCGTCGATGTTTTCGTTTCTCGAACTGTAGATAATAAAGATAATAAAGAGCGTCCATGTTTTCGTTTCCCGAAAGGTAGATAATAAAGATAATAAAGAGCGTCCATGTTTTCGTTTACCGAACGGTAGATAATAAAATTAATAAAGAGCGTCCATGTTTTCGTTTCTCGAACGGTAGATAATAAAGAGCGTCCATGTTTTAGTTCCCGAACGTTAGATAATACATACACTTCTTAATTATGATCGTTTATACACGTTTTCAACGTAAAACTGAGGGATGCATTTATTGATTTTCGCGATATCCGTGTCATACAAATGAGTTGTCATCCCCCTCTTTTTGGCCATTTTCAGGCGCTACGCGAGATTCACAGCCCTCTGCTAACTTGTATATACTCGGCATTCGGGGTTCATTCGGAGTATACAAAATAAAGAGGGGGCATTACAACATCATAGACGAAACGCTATTCGCTGATGCGACATAAGTATGCACCAACCAGATGCCATTCGTGTAAAATGATGATCGAACACTGCAATAAAGATGTAAGAAAATACTTTTTTACACTGAGAATTCGACCAATCCGGAATAGGCTACCAAATGCGGTCGTTAGTGCTGAAAATTTAAACCAGTTCAAGGAATTGTTGAAATGCGTAAGCACCGGGACTAAGAGTCGGTCAGACTCGTTCCGTGAAATATATGATACAATGTAGAATATATATAACACAGACTATATATCACAAATGATGATATGTGTATGGCCACAGAGGATCGGAGCCGAACATATCCGAGCTACTCTACCCTGGCATCCAATTGCTAATAAATATAAGTATATCAGATATGGTTTTTAATTCAGATGTATTGTAGAAGTTGCTGTTTAAGTGTGGCTGTTGTGGTGGCTATGGTCTCGCAGTATGGGGTAAGATAATTATGAGAAACGGTCAGTAGATGAGATAATTATTGTGTATATACTGTCTCAAACAGGCACACACTTCAGTGTTTCACCAAACAGACGATCATTTGTTCAGAGACAATGGCCACGTTAAGTTCATCCAAACGATAAAGATCGTCCATTTTTGCGTTTCCCAAGCGGTGGATAATAAAGAGAGTCCATGTTTTAGTTATCTCCACTGACATCGTGGGGTACATGGGTACCTGGATGTCTATTTTGAACCCCTCGGTTCCGCCTCTTGTTCAAAATAGACAGGTATTAAATCTCCATGTACCCCGATGTTGCTGAAGATAACTAATATCGCCCATCTTTTCGTTTCCCGAACGGTAGATAATAAAGAGCGTCCATGTTTTCATTTCCCGAACGGTAGATAATAAAGAGCGTCGATGTTTTCGTTTCCCGAACGGTAGATAATAAAGATAACAAAGAGCGTCCATGTTTTCGTTTCCCGAACGGTAGATAATAAAGAGCGTCCATGTTTTAGTTTCCCGAACGGTAGATAATTAAGAGCGTCGATGTTTTCGTTTCTCGAACTGTAGATGATAAAGGTAACAAAGAGCGTCCATGTTTTCGTTTCCCGAACGGTAGATAATAAAGATAATAAAGAGCGTCTATGTTTTCGTTTCCCGGACGGTAGATAATAAAGAGCGTCCATGTTTTCGTTTCCCGAACGGTAGATAATAAAGAGCGTCCATGTTTTCGTTTCCCGAACGGTAGATAATTAAGAGCGTCGATGTTTTAATTATGATCGTTTATACACGTTTTAAAGAGGGATGCATTTATTGATTTTCGCGATATCCGTGTCATACAAATGAGTTGTCATCCCCCTCTTTTTTGCCATTTTCAATCGCTACGCGAGATTCACAGCCCTCTGCTAACTTGTATATACTCGGCATTCGGGGTTCATACCCCTCTGTTAACTGGTATATACTCGGTATTCGGGGTTGCGATATTCATATACCCATCTGCTAACTGGTATATACTCGGTATTCGGGGTGGTGGGGTGTACTCGGTGTTCGGGGTGGTGGGCATACTGGGTATTTGGGGGTTGGGGATATACTCGGTATTCGAAGGGTTGGGGTTGGGTATACTCGGTGTTCTGGATTCAACACAAAGACCAGTACGCAGCTTTTATAGCAAAACATTCAAGTTACACACATTTTGTTCATATTCCAGCCCAAGTGACATATTTTGATGTAATTCAGTCTAATATATCTGGGTATGTAGAAGTTATGGATACTTTTTCAGCAAATATATGATAACTATGATGATCTATTTGTAAACTCAATAAGTATTTATTCATATTTAGTGGAGCGGATATGTGCCACAAAATAGGCGAATCGTTACACTTTATAAATTACGAAATTTCCCCTACTTAATTTTGGGTATGTCGCAGTTAAAAACAATCTACAGGCACAAATATCCGATGTCAGTTAGGATGATTAAGCTGTTGCCATAGCAACCAATCCCTGTTATAATTTACGATATAGGGCAGTTAATTTTTAGGGACAACTATGTGAATATTATCAGCCATATCGATGTAGGTATATTTGTACAATAGAGGAAGGGCCAATTTATACAACAGACTGTAAAAATTGGGCCCAGGTCACCAAAGTTTTATTTGTCGTCATGGAAACGAGTGGATTTTCTTTTAAAAATTTAATTAAAAAAAAAAAAAATTGGATTTAGTTTGTACCCGTCAGCACAAATTTCACGTGATATGTTTCAATATAATATCTTCGTCGGTATTCCATTAAGACAATATAACAGATTTTCCGGATTTAGTTAGTGATTGACCACAATAAACGAAGTTTTATATGAACACTAGTAGGCGCAAATTAGCTGTTTCGAAATTGGTTGCTGAAAAAATTAAGTTCTGGTAGCAGCTTTGGTGAACATGTTAATAATTGGAATATCCGCTATAAGATTACATTCGCAGCTCTGCAATGTTATATATATCCTCCAAGCGGATTTCGATATACCAATATTTAGGTCCTAGTTGCCAACGAAACAAGCGTTCCCCAATTGTGCCCATACGTACACAGGAAATCGTCTCATCCCGGTTGATAACAAATTGTAGCTAGTAAATTTGAACAATGTTCAATAACAAGATAATTACTCCGCCTTACGTTCCCTGAAGTTTGTTGTTTTACATCTTGCCTTCCATACATTTTGTTAGCCGGAAGTTTCAGAGCCGCGTGCGTTCAAAAAACACCTTCGACCGGATTCCTTTCTTATGGTCAATTCACACCGGGCGCGAGCGCGCGATTTTTACGGTCGTTTTTTGTCGTCCGTAGCGGTTCAAAGCGCGCGATTTTTATATTCACACCGAAAACGACTGGATCGCTTTGTCACGGTCAATGGTTTGGGTAGATAATCGTTATTGCCAAAGTGACTTCAAAAGCTTGGACTGAATTGGGACCAAAAATTAACCAGACGATCCTGTTATTACGTCGAGTTCTTACCAGACATGTTCTCGTCTCGTTTATCTGTGCACTTCAGTTATCAGCAAATTCCCCCAAAATGCACCTTTGTTATCGTGACGACGAACCAATGTGTCGCCTTCAAATAGGAGGAATACGCGCGTTATAAATATCCTATCTGACAGCGACCCAATTATTCCGCTGGTTTGCAACAAAGCCAGAAATCGACGAAGCATAAAATCACTGCTGTGATAGCATCGTGGTCAGCGATTCAGTCGCTTGCTGTGTGGATATAAAAATCGCGCGCTTTGAACTTCTACGGACGACAGAAAACGGCCGTTATTATTTATTGCGTTTCAGTATGCATCCACCATTGTTGTCCTCTCTCGTTCGTTTTTGTGTCATGATATTTCTAATTCCCCTAACTTCTTCTATTTACAGGATGGAAAGCTGAATTCCACACTGGGTGAGGCTCCATCACTGATAAATAGTATAGGGAAATGTTACTTTTGTCAGGGTGATGCTGATACGCCGTCTAATCATGTGCTGTATCCGACGAATTATGTTGGCGACAGAATTAAGATGAGTCCAGACAATGGTATATATACCACTGAAATCATTTTCGAAGTGGCGAATGGTTGCAGATTGAGCGACTCTATTGCAAGATGGGAAACTTTTAGCAGCTTTGAGTGCAGGCGATCTAATTAGTCAAGAGACAAAATACCACACGGGGTGCATGCTTTCTCTCTTTAACCCTTTACCCAACAGAAGGGCCCTGTGCCAATGCATTCTCTTATATATGCGAGTCGACCATAGGTCGCCTCGCATATATAAGAGAATGCATTGGCTTAACACATTAAAAATTATAAAATTGTTAAAGAATGTAAGAAAAAATGGTAAAAAGTGTTAAAAAAAGATTTTTTTAGGCCAATGCATTCTCTTATATATGCGAGGCGACCTATGGTCGACTCGCATATATAAGAGAATGCATTGGCACAGGGCATAACTGTAACCATCACAATGTGGTCAATGAGCCGGTTCCAATGATATCCATATGTGTATGGTTCTATTGAGACAGACCGAAGATATTTTAGGCTGTTGAAGCTTTATTTGGCCGGTTTTGGCCGGTTTGTTGGGTAAAGGGTTAACAGACCAAGAAGCGAAACGAATCGTCGACTTTCGGAACATGTCCCCGTAAGCAATTATGAACCAATCATGATATGGATGGAGGAGTCTCGTTCCGGCGCTGGCAGTACAACATTTAAACTTTCTGACATCCGTAAGATGTGTGAAGAACGTTCCGAATTTGATGGTAACCGGACGAATATAGATCCGAGCAGACTAAAAGCACGCATTCTCTCACAGGTTCAAGGAATGCGGCCCTACAAGTACGGAAGGGAAATTGTGTTTGCGTTCGATGACGAAATTGCTACAGCGTTAGATATGGTTGACTCAGACACCGAGTGCTATCGCCTCGCGAGGACGGTACGTATAATTCGCCAGGAATTTTTCAACTTTGAATCAAGAATATCTGATACTATCGAGTCACTGGATAGCAAAACGGAAGAGGAATCACTTCCCGATTCTCTGCTTACATTATAGGCAATGTGTTGCAGGACGGAGTTGATCTCAACTGCGAAACGAGGATATCAAAATCTGCACAATTGATTCTTGTCAATTGCTACAAAAAACGCAGGAAAGATTAAAAAAACCAAGCACCGCGACATTCGAGGAACCGAGAGCCACCGTTACCATCGTTACCACCGTTACGGTTTTTCCCCTGTGCCAATGCATTCTCTTATATATGCGAGTCGACCATAGGTCGCCTCGCATATATAAGAGAATGCATTGGCCTAACAATTTTTTACAATTTTAATAATTATTTTCTTGTATTCTTTAACAATTTTATAATTTCACCCATACAGAGCCCCAGACAACCATGAGCAGACGACACTCTTCTATGTGCTTCTATATATGTGTGGGGCTCCCTGCAGGGTAATGGATGTTTTTTTAATTTTATGTCCTAAAATTTTTAAGAAACATTTATTTTAAAAAAAATTATAAAAAATTGTTAGGCCAATGCATTCTCTTATATATGCGAGGCGACCTATGGTCGACTCGCATATATAAGATAATGCATTGGCACAGGGTATATCGCAGTCACTGTATACATAGGGCTCTTACTTCACGCAAAGATGCGAAGTCGGGAACTCATTGATATATTTCAAGACATTGGCCTCAGTGTATCGTATGACCATGTTATGGACAACTATGGCCGAGTGGAGCAATTCCGCGATGAGGGTGTCAATAATGTCCAACTAATATGATGAGAAACCTACTCACAGCTGGTGCATTCGATAACACAGATTTAAATCCATCATCGGCAACGGCTAAGGAGTCATTTCATGGAACCGGCATATCTTTATTTCAATACCCAACACAATCAAATCCGGCGATTGACCGTTCTTTGAGTATCCCCGCCAGAGAACCACGTAAGAAAATTTCGAAAAAGGTTAGCTCTCTTCCTGACCACTATGCTCTTATTAAATCGTGTAAATCACAAAACGTAATTCCATGCCATTTCCTGATGTTTCGGTGGACTCATCGTTATGTGATAGAAACGAGAAGAGTGAACATCTGTTTCAATTAATAAAATATTGAATCAGAAAAACTAATTATTTGCTCCAAGAGAACGTGACCGATAACGGTGATTACACGGGTGAGACCCTCGTTCCGTTGGCTCTTTCGCAAGAGAAACAATATGGGGATCCCGGGACATTGAATTTAACTCTTACCGTTCTATTACCTCTGTTCTCCAAAAATCTGCCACATTTGCAATGACAAAGCATTCCATGGATATTGTTAAAGTTCCAACTCACCATCTAAATCCGACACAGACACCCGTTATTGCTGCAGATTGTCCACTATATGCACTAGCATAGTGTGTGTGTGTATTGTCCAATGAGTTTGGGGAGAGTAAATTCGTTGTAATGTTAGTTCCTATACACACCGAGAAAGCGTTATTGGCAGTGACGGGTAAACTCCTAAATTCAAGCGGTTATTGTGTGAGCTATTGTCCGAAGCAGGACTTGTCTGGTCTGGTACCTCTGATTCTTTACTAAAAGTTGCGTCCATTAAGAAAGCTCGTCACTATCACAAAATAACTGCCGTTGTCATGTATCACGAAATTGTTGCTGCTTACAACGAGTACACCGAGAATTCTAGGAAGAGTATTTGTGACATCAATGATTCGATCAAACAGAAATCAAGTGAAAAGCCCATGTTTAAATTCTGGCACATGATTCTGAACTTGAACATCCACGATCTTGCATTAATTCGGTCTGTCCGCGTGGGAGACTTCGCCTTTATCTTCCAGAGTATGTGCTCCATTGTTCCTTTCGTTCATGCCATGGACATGCCTAATTATGCGCGAATGCTATTAGTTCACACCAAGGACATGCCCGATTTGGAAAGCAAACACCCATCCGTGTATTCCGAATTTGTCATGGGTGAACTTTCTTGTACGGAAATCTCTGTGAAAGTTCTCTGGAATGGGTCTGGACCAGGCCCACGAACAGATCAAAGCCGGTAGTGGTGCAGTGGGCTTGGACGAGGATCCGGGAATTCTGCTGAGATGGTTGATCGCGGGACCGGAAGTGGCCAAGCTTCTTGACTCGTTTAAGAGCAACACCAACGTGCCAATCCAGGGCTACTTATCCCACCATTAAAGCCATAGGTCGCCTCGCATATATAAGAGAATGCATTGGCCTAAAAAAAGTTCATTTTTTAACACTTTTTACCATTTTTTCTACATTCTTTGACAATTTTATCATTTTTAATATGTGTTAAGCCAATGCATTCTCTTATATATGCGAGGCGACCTATATAAGAGAATGCATTGGCACAAGGCCGTTTCATAACAGTGCGGAGGTTCCTGCATTGACCTCGAAATTGAATGACTTGTCAAATCCGTTCCTTCTCTCAGAACTGATGAATATAAGTACAAACGTTTTGGCTGTTATGAATTCCAATGTTTTTCGAACAGAGAGCACAGGACTAGAAATTGTTAGCACATATGCCAAAAACCTCAATCAGTGTACATTCTGGGAACCAATGACTCGGAATAACTTTCTTTTTTTCCACCATAGCTCACGCTACAAAAATAAAGCAAAAAACACTCACAGCTATTCACCATTGCCAGAATTCGCGGTGTTGACATGTTGGGTTTCTATATGTATGAAAATCAAGCATGCCCACCTTCTTTATCAGATAACGGGGATATGCTTGTGAACAAAAAGTCTGACATTTTACCATTTCTGGAGAGCTTTTGTGAACGTGATGTAGTCACAGAGAGTGACTGCGTCATCATAGATGGAGCTGCCATGGTCCATATGACCGTTTCGTATGCCACTACAGCCACATTTTCAGACTACGCTCACGACATTTTTATCCCGAAATAGTGTTCATATCTCGGTGAGAAGTGTGTGCACATATGGATGTTGTGTTAGATGTCTATGTTCCAAGTAGCCTGAAAAATGCGACGTGATAAAGACACGGGGAAGGGGCGAGAATTCGTGGAACCGACAGCGCAGAAGTCCCAAGAGGCAATAAGTGGAAAATTTCCTCAGTTGTTCAACCAATAAATCAGAACTTTTCAACTTTCTGGCCAAAAATATTGTAATTGTGACACCCGCATGTGTGGTGCTTGTTGCGACATTGAGTGGTGTCGAGTTCGGACACGTTCCATTTTGATGCTATTTCTCATTGAAGCAGAAACAAGATTGCTCTTACACGTACAACATGCGACGGATGCTGGACTAATGAATGTAACCCCATTCGTACTGTAGTTCTGACGTGGTCGTGATAGCCATTTCTCTGTTGAGACAACTCTCTCGACAATCGATATATCATGTTCGACACAGGAAAGTTTGAGCGCGTGATATCCGTTTGTGAAATTAGCGACGGTCTTGGACCAGACCGATCATCAGCTCTTCCCTTTTTTTCATGCCTTAACGGTGCGACACCTGCTCGGGATTTGCAAACAACGGAAAGAAGAGTAGCATTAAATTTTGGAATTGGTTCACCGACGTCACGGAACAGTTCACATCTCTCCGCACGCTTGAACGAGTCGGTTATGAAGACATTCATGGCATTGAAAAATATGTTATGTTTCTGTTCGATCGTACCAGCGAAGGGAATAACAAATTGACGCAACGCGACGAGACATGGACACAAAAAAGGGAAAGCCTTTGACCTCCTGTACCCGACACGAACTGCTATCCTCCAGCATATCAGGCGGAGTGTCTGCCAAGCACGAATATGGGAAAATTCGTTAGACAAATTATACAAACCCCTGATCCTTCTGATGTGGGTTGGGAGTCATCCGGGAGAAATATGTGGAACCCAACATGGACAAATCGTGGCCAAGTAGCTAAGTCGTGTCAAGAACTCTCTCACTGTAAATGCTTGAAAGTGGGTGCTAAATGCATGCATTGCTCGTGTGGAATACATGGTCTAGAGTGCACTGAAATTTGCTTATGCGGTGAAAGTTGTGAACACGCAGATTTACCCAGATATTTTAACTTGAATTCAGGATTCAGGGGGCGACATGCATACTGGTGGTGACTGGATGTGATTTTCTTTTTATATTTTGCCTTCTAACCTGAAATTTACCTCAGGGAAGTTTGACTAATTGGTCAAATCGGAACGTGTATGTTTACGTTCACGCCCGCGCGGCCCAATGTGGTTATTCTGTGTGATATAGATTTGATCGAACTTGGAAATGGAAAGAACACAATTGGCTCATGCTAGAGACCGATTAGTTAGTCTTGGAACAACAACGAAATTAGATTTTGGACGATCAAATACACATTCGGACCATTTATTTTGCGTAATGAAGTGAGGCTTTTGTGATTATGTGTGCGAGGCCGATTGCTATGACGATCGACATTCTCCGATTCCCATCTCATGGATTCATTGCTTTTGAGCTTACGCATTGATTCTTATCTGTACCGTGTTTAAGGACGCATTATGTTGGTATATGTGACCCGCCATACCAAATCCAGTCGGAAGTCGGGATTTTTTTTACCCTGTGCCAATGCATTCTCTTATATATGCGTGTCGACCATAGGTCGCCTCGCATATATAAGAGATTGCATTGGCCTAACAATTTTTTCTTGTATTCTTTAACAATTTTATAATTTCACCCATACAGAGCCCCAGACAAACATGAGCAGATGACACTCTTCTATGTGCTTCTATATATATGTGTGGGGCTCCCTGCAGGGTAATTGATGTTTTTTATTTTATGTCCTAAAAATTGTAAGAAACATTTATTTAAAAAAAATGATAAAAAATTGTTCGGCCAATGCATTCTCTTATATATGCGAGGCGACCTATGGTCGACTCGCATATATAAGAAAATGCATTGGCACAGGGTAAAAATAATCCCGACTTACGACTGGATTTGATATGGCGGGACACATATTATTGAACCAAACCGACGACTGCGTACTCAGGCACTGTGCCAACTGGAAAAATGTGACATTCAGTGACATTCAATCAATATTGTCGAAAACATCAACCAATTCGATCGTATCATTTCAGAACACAATATTTGGAGCACGACCAATTGTCAATATATACACATTAATTCACGACGATGTATTTACTGATAAACAAACAATAATCATGGCGCAGACCAGAGCTACTGCACGTCACGTTATCTTATTTATATAGCTAACATACCATATGGCGGAGTAGATTAGTTAAAGAATTGTTCACTTCGTGACTAAAGCATGAAATTTTGCACACATGTACATATTCCCATACCAATTGATATTATAAATGTGGAGCCACGCTGAAATTTCACTTTAACCCCTTTTAAGGTGTTTTCCGAATTTAAAGAGCGTTTCGTGATTATATAATTGATCAAATGTCACAATTAATCTTACCATGGAATCTGCGAATTAAAATTAGGCATATACAGTAAGTATGTCTCTGTGAGATATAATGTCACATTTTAAGGGTGAAATTGGAACTCCCCGTTCAAGATGACCGTCAAAATAGTAGCCGTAAGTGGAAAATTTGACGTTTTTTCACTAATATCTTCTAGACCAGTTTATTCTGTATGGAACTGGTTCGGAAATGTGACTTTATTTTGTATTATTCATGTTAACTGATCATTGGAGCAATGAAATATGCTATTCGTGAGATCCCAGCCTCTTCCGATCCCTCAATAGTTCGATTTTACAGAACGCTGTATGAAATTTCACCAAAAATCACCATTTGGATTCTAGTCTTATTTCCACAAGAAATGAGCAGAACTGTGCAAAGTAATTGAGGTATACCATTGCTCATGAATATTTCAACTCAATGGAGCCAAAATTGTCACTTTTGCTCAAAATGGCTGTCAAAATGGCGGCCAAAATATGGAAAGTGGTAAATATTGTCCCAGAGTGCCATGCAATCGATCAAAAGTCGTGGATGATGGATAAAATTGGCTGTTCTGTTCCTCGGGGATACAATCCGCAATGTTGCCCTCGAGCCAGGCACCATTTTTATACTATTACATTACCAAAATTATTGGAATTATCTCAAAATCGGCAATTTTTTTTTTCTTCAGGTTTGCACAATTTTTTCAAGTAAAATGGAACTATCTTTGATGTTTGTTTTTATTCGTCTTAAATGCGTCACAATGAGAACTATCTATGGTGTTTATTGTTTTGATCCGTCTTAAATGCCTCACTTTGATATCCACAATATTTGGTAGAAAATTGATATTTTCAAATTTATGCCGGACATTATTCTCTGCTCTTTTGTATGTCTTTAGAAAGTCAAACAAGGAGATTATTGAAAAACTGCTTAATAGCATCAAATTCTGGGCCATTGGCATCAAGATTGATTGACTCATGTCGTGAACATCGTTTCCTCCATTGTGCATATAAAAGGCCACCATGATGAAGAACTCTCTAACATTACCTCCCAAATCGATTAACATATACTTGAGTTATTATGGAAAGGGATAGCCACCAAAGGTCCAACTGTACAACTCACACATGACAAAGCAATCATGCTATTTATACATGAACACCACACAAATTACCATGTAGCCATTCCCTTTATACTCATACACGTTACCCATGACCATACAACCACAATTGGGTTTACCCGTAAACCATACAGCAATGAGTCACCATTCAGGCATACTATGTATACTCCTACACTTCACCCATGACCATATAGTCACTTCATGTATACATATTCACCACATTCGTGGTTGTACAGTCACTTCTTGTATAGCTATTCGCCTCCCCATTGGCCATACACTATATATATATATTTGCCACATTTATGGCCATATATCCACTCAAGATATACATATACACTGCAACAATAACCGTAGAGTAGCTTCGTGTATGCATATACTCCTGACCAATGGCCATACAACCATTTTATATATATATACCAGTGCCCTGCACAGTGGCCATTCACACACTCCAGGCTTGAATATACTCCTCACTTTAGACAATTAAGCCACAACATTCGTGGGCATACAGTCACTCCTTGTTTAACAATTCACCTTACCATTGGCATACAATCACTCCTTGTATGCATATATGTCACACACATGGTAATATAACCAATAAATATATACAATGTGCATACACACCCCACCAATGCCGATTATAAAATCACTCCAGGTATACATCGACACCTCATCATTGACCATTCATACCTTCTAGATATAGCAATACAATGCACATCACCTCACCATTGGCCATACAGTCACTCCCTGTATACCTTTTCTTCACATCAATGACCATATACCCACTCATGATATACATATACACCCCATTCATTACTATAGAGTCAATCCAGATATACGTATACACCTCATCAATGGATATACCAATACCCCGCACGACCATTCGTACACTCCATATTTAGGAGATAAACATACCCTGTTGAGTTGTACATTCTGGGATTCGAGCATGAAAACAGTTTGTGAACGAGCCGGCTTTCCGGCGAGTTCACAAACTGTTTTCATGCTCGAATGCCAGAATGTACAACGAAACAGGGTACGTTTATCTCCATTGTAATTCAATCTAGCAAGGAATTTGCAAAAAAAAATGTATAAAAAGTATCATTTAGTCATTTTCATGACACGAATCGAGACTTTCATTTCGCCGTTGTCACCGTGCACAAATCATTGGGTTTGTTCATTGCGTTACTCGGAACAATGCTCCGTAACCATTTCCTGTGGGGCGGGTTTGGTTCGTTTCGCTACTCCGTTCTGCGCGGACGAAGTTGTACCGTGCCACATTCAGATTTGATGCACACTGAAGCGGCCGATGAACGGTATCTATAGACAACAACGCGCGGGTGTGCTCGTTTCGCTACTCGTTCTGCGCCGATGAAATTTGACCGTGCTAAATTCAGATTTGATGCACGCTGAAGCGGCCGATGTCGGTGAATCGAAAACGAAAGTTAGTCTCGGCCAATCAGAATGTTTGTTTTTAGTGACAAATACTCAATTGAATTACAATTGCATATACACCTCGCCCATGAGAATTCAGCTACTCGGTGTATACCCACACACCCCATCCATGATCATACAGCTACTCTCTGTGTAACTATACACCCACCAATGACAATACAGCCATGGCAGAGATGCACATACATCACATATACAACCATAACCACAAGGCCTCTTCATGTATACCCACACACCGCCAATCGCCATCCAGCTATACTCCAGGTATGTAAAATACTTCAACAATCCTGACCGTACAGTCATTCCATGAACACATATACACATTACACATAAACCTACAACCACTCCCTATTTATTCATACACCCGCAGTCCCACACATGATCATACAGCCAACATATGTATACATGTACACCCATCAATAACAATAGTGACACAAGGTACGCATGTATATCCCACGCATGGCCATACAGTCACTCTATATATACATAAACAACACACAGGTGAACATACAGCTACTATCATTACACCCGTACACCACTTCATTAATCATACAAACAATCCTTGTATATATATTCACATAACACATGACCATACAGTCACCCCTGGTAGACCTATACATCTCACCATAGACACAACAGTCCATAACCATATGGCCACTCCTTCCCACATTCATGACTATACAATAGCTCCATGTAAACCTATTCACATTATCTATGACCGCACATTCACTCCCTGGCAGCCATTTGGACATACATCATATATTAAGTTGATTTCCATGCTAATTGTCGAGAGCAGCCACATAATATGGTTTCACTCAGTTCCGTTTAGACGTTCTGCCCATTTCCATTCAAAAATATGGACCGGCAGTCTCAGAAGACATTTTTGGCAAAATTCCACACTACAGTTCATCATTTGTCATGCCTCAGAAGGCACAGGGACAACGAGAATGAAACATGTAGTAGTCATTGGATTAAGCATAACATGGTAATAACCAAGTGAGTTATAATTTGCTAACTCTTGGGAACAGAGAATAATGTTTGGGATACTGTAACAGAACGATGTGCGCCCCTGCCTGATCACGCCCCTGTAAACTATTGCATCAGTTCCAACTATTACGATGCATGAATAACAGGCGTGGGATTGTTAGTCGGACAGCCGTACTTAGCACGATGACGAGATCACGCGATGCTGATTCTAGCTAGTTCTCAGGAAGGTTCCCAGTCGAACCAGTGCAGAGGTCTAAAAGTTATTAGTTGTTTTGGTACACTGCACTGGTCATGATATACGAAAGCTATACTAAAGCTAACTTTAGTGACGAGCCGTTGACAACTAGTTGTCAAGCCTGGCCAGTAACATCGTCACATGATTTTGAAAAGTAGGTTACCACTTTTACATATAAGCACTGAGGTTTTACCCATCAGTGTTCAGTTGACTGAGTCCTCCTATGAGTACCGCCCTGGGAAAGACTTACTGATCCAGAAGAGCCTGAGAATGCTAGCATCAGCTGACCTATATTGAGAAGCGAAATTATGCTCTAGAAATAAACAGATCTACGGTTCCATGAGTTGTCGTCATACCAAAAATAATACACAACGTGAAGTCCGGTCGGAACGTCGTATCTCCAACGTACGGGGTTCTGCCACATAGGGATCAACTGGTTGCAGTGAGCACGGATCAACCACGACGACAATTTCAAGGATGAAGATAGGTGAGTACACCTAGGACCCTAGAATCTGACGTTTTCTAGCCCACCTTTTCTAAAAACACCATGGCTCATAAAAACGAATTTCGGACACCCTGGGTTCTAAAAATCAAAATCTAACATCCTGGCTTCCCAAATTCAAGACGAATTAAAACCAGATTTATTGGCTAAAATTCATGCAGCATTAAAAACCGTTCCGTCCTGGCCTGACGAAAATTATGACGATTTTCTGCCGGACTGTTTTGAATTGGAAAAGCTAACGTATGATGAATATTGCGCCATTTTAAAACCACAAATATATCAATTAGAAAATACACGGTACGGGACCGTCTCCGAAATTAAAATAATTCGAAAATGTATACTATTTAGAGACTGGGTCCACGTCATAGAATTCTCCGTGTGGATTAAAAATAACAACATTTGTCACACGTTTGAAAGTGGTCGATGTATAAAGTATCCGTTTAAAACGAGTTAAAGATATTTCAAATAATGGCTCAAATTGTTGATGATATACAAGGTGCGCATTTGAACGTACCCTTACCCGCGGACGAAGCAAATATGGACGCACCTGTTCAACAACAACAACCGCAAAATCCTCAACCACAACCCGGGCAACAAGGCGACTTAAATGCCGCCTTACATTTGTTGAGACAAAACGAGCAAATCGGGCTCGTCTTGGCAGGAATCCAGCAGCAATTTGCTGGATTCAATTTGAATCTGGGACAACAAACCAATGCGATTCGTACGCAAACCGCCGCGCAAAGCGCGTTGACTTTATCTACAATGGTAGAAAAGTACGAGGGACAACCTCGGAAATTAAGGGAATTCTTAAAACAAATAGACCGGTATTGTAATATACTCGGTACACCAGAAGAAGAAAGATGGTTAGTCGCACTTCAGCGTACAGGCGGCCCTGTAGCTGAATTTCTCACGCGATATCAACACGAAAATCAAGGGGTCACGTGGAACCAAATAAAACGCGAACTAACGATTAGATTCGCGGAAATAACAGACAAATTAGCAGTGGATGCTTTCGAGTATGAAGAATTAGCCATCCCTGCAATACAACGTCAGTTGGTACAGTATTTCACTGACGGGTTAAATGACACAAACCTCAAGATGAAAATCTTGAGAGAAGATCCACAAACATTGGATCAAGCAGCTTTCGTAGCTGTGGAGGAATTTAATATCCTTAAACGATTTTCAATGCGTTTCAATCGCACACCGACGAATGAAAACCCATCGGGACAAGAACCGATGGATGTAAATAGGGTCAAACCAAAAATAGTGCAGTGTAATTACTGTCACAAATTGGGCCACAAATATGAAGCTTGTAGACTCCGCCCAAGACAAAATACACATGTTCACACAATAAATAACTCTCCTCAACCGCCAACCAAATTTTGTCGAAGCTGTTGGAAGCTAACATATCATGATACTCGTGAATGTTGGTACAAGGACCACTTGTACGATTATGGGACAACGAACCCAAACTTTAAACGCCGAATGCGTAACGAGTTGGACGAGCAGCAAAACAGAAAACCGAATCCCTCTTTAAACGAGTAGAACCTGTTCGTGACAAGGCGCGCGCGCGGGTTAACCATATTAAACATAAATCAAAGCCTTACAAAACTGTATCCAATAAAGCACTCTATCCAAATTTAACACGTAAAAATTTACCCTCAACGAATGTAATTCCATTAAATTCGCACAGATTTACTAGAACGTATGACAACCGTTACGATTCGCATTGTAAAAACATATCTGGTCATGGGAGTACAAAGCATATACACTATGCCAGACCCACAGTAAAAATGATTGACAACGCGCGACCCAACGCCGACCTTCATGTCAAACCGGTGCACCATCACTTGCATTCCGAATTGTCATATGCTGATCGAGTAAAATCGAACAAGAAATCATTGGAGAACACAAATAAGTTAAATAAAGTGAAGAATACTTATGTCATGGGTCACAAGACGCCAAATACAATTGACACTAAACGTGCGGATCCACGAACGCGAAAATTCGACAACCGTGGGTCTAACTCCCATAAACATGTTAAATCACTGAATAATCCGCATAAAATACATGCGAATCGAGAGAGACACTCCATAAATCCGCGATTCGCCTCGCCATGGGATAATAAAACTGAAAAAGCACAGCAAAACTCGAAAAATAGGAGTTTTCAAAAATCACCTATTGAGTGCCCATTTAAGGGACAAAACACTCAGAAACAACCAAATCAAGTCTACAGTAACTTATTACATTACGGGAAATCGAAAAATTCACAAAAACAAAAAATTAAAAAATTTCTGTATGATGGCGACCAAAATGGCCAACAAGATGGCACAAAATTGAAAAACACAAAAAATGGAATAAATCAATTTCCAAACAAAAATCTTAGTCCCAAACAACGAATTCCGTATTCTCAAGGTCAAACGAACTCAAACAAGACTGAACATCGTAATAAAACTCAAAAACTTAAAAATCAGCCCAATTTTCAAATTTCTTATCCAAACAACAGGTATAGTGTACTGGAACAAGACTATTGTCCTCCAGACTATACAAATATACATGTGCCTGATAGTCCAATGCCTTCAAGGCCACAACACCGTCGTAAAACAAAGGATTTTATGAAAAATCAAAATTCCAACTCCAAGTTCAAACTTGTTGAGACTAATGATAAATACAATGTACTTAAAATGAAATTACCCAAACCGAATGTACGGTACACAAAACACAATAAACCTAGTAAAACTACTAAAATAGTTGAAAAGTCTCATAAAACAAATGATGTTGCAAATCAACTTAAAGATAGAAAAGAATGGTTAAACCAAGTTAAAAAGTTAACTAAAACAAGCAAGCAAACAGATACTCAAATGAAACATACCATACATGGTCGTGGAGTCTCTCATAACCCCAAATCAAATAAAAATGGAAAAACTTCTGAAAAATTCAAAAATGAAACATCCAAAGAAGTGAATGTTACAGGTACGCCTGTGCCATCCTCAATATTGCTTCAAATAGGCAAACAACGTGTTCGTGCCCTTTGTGATACTGGAGCACAGTGCTCCATAATTAGCAACCGTTTATATAAACAAATCACAAATAGACCCAAACTTAACAGAAGGAAGGATAATTTGACTTCAGTCACAGGAAGTGAACTCAAATGTATCGGTCAAATTGAATTACCTTTCAAAGTTAGTGGGTTAAAGATGAAACATGATTTTTATATCGTGGAAAATATGACCCGCAATATAATCTTAGGTACTGACTGGATGGTTCAAAACTGTGTGCGAATATTCTTCGACTTACAATGTTTGAAGATTAATCATCGCATCGTTCCAATGGTACCTGACTTAGAGATTGCAAGCCTTGTTAGACTTAAGAAGGAAGCACTTCTCAAGCCCCAGAGTTGTCTCTTAACTTGTGCTCACATCGTTGGCGGATGTGGCTTATTCGACACTAACCTGTTACAAGTTAGTTCTCTGGATCATGGGTTCTTGTCTGAACAACCCGGCTTGAACTTAAGTGATGCAGTCATTAATGTTAATGACCTTACTTCTTTAGGCAGCATCCCTGTATACCTTGTCAATGATACTGACAAGTTCTATAAACTTAGAAAGGGATGTGTCTTAGGCAAGGTTGAACCTCTTGAGACAGCTCAGATTTCTGAAGTCTCCCAGTCACCCACTCAGTCATTTTCCCGTGACACCAAGCCATCAAAAATTAATTATGCTGAGGTTGATGTGCCCTCAGATAAGAAACAAATAATCACAGATCTTCTTAAAAGTAATGAAGGTCTCTTTGCTGCAACTGATGCAGACCTAACCTTTACTGACACAGTAAAGATGAAAATAGATACACAAGGTAATGCACCCATCAAGTGCCAACCATACCGTGTTCCATTGGCTAAAAAGCAGATCATGGACCAGGCAATTGATGATATGCTTGAATCAGATATCATTACCCCTGCTAGATCACCATGGTCCTTTCCTTGCTTACTTGTGGGCAAGAAAGATGGTTCATCAAGATTTTGTGTTGACTTTCGTAAGCTCAATGCTATTACTAAACCAATTACTTGGCCACTCCCGGTCATTGATGACATATTGAATTCTCTAAATGGCTCTAAATACCTGACAGCGCTTGATCTTAAGTCAGGCTACTGGCAAATCTTATTAGATGAAGATGCCCGTGAAAAGTCTACATTTACTTGCCATAGAGGGACCTATTCTTTCAAGGTAATGAGTTTCGGTCTTTCAAATGCCCCAAGTTTGTTTCAAGAGCTAATGTCCGTCGTCTTAGATGGCCTACAAGATCGCTCATTAGCCTACTTAGACGATATTTTGATATTCTCGCCGACGGAGGCTCAACATCGTAAAGACATTCAAACTGTCTTCGATCGCCTTCGACAACATAAATTGAAACTCAAATTGAAAAAGTGTAAGTTTTTCCAAACTGAGACCAAGTACTTAGGTTTTGTTATTAACTCAGACGGTGTCAAACCCGACCTTGATAAAGTCAAGGCCATTCGAGATGTTCCACCACCTACCAATATTAAAGGAGTTAGATCATTTATGGGAATGACATCATACTATCGTCGTTTCATTCCTGGTTTTAGCGCCATCGCTACACCTCTGATTAATCTCACAAAAAAGTATTCAAAGTTTAAATGGACTGATGAATGCCAAAGAAGTTTTGATACCATGAAATCAAAACTAACTGGAGTATCTTATCTTGCATACCCAGACGTCAACAAACCATATTGGTTATATACTGATGCCTCTGACAATTGTATCGGGGCATGTCTTACTCAACCTTATGAAGACCCAAGTCTTGATCCCACCATCGCTGGTAAATTGGAAAGACCAATCTATTTCCTCTCACACAAACTTAGTGATACTCAACGCCGCTGGGCCACAATTGAAAAGGAATGCTTCGCCATTCACTATGCCCTTCGGAAGTTTGATCATTACTTATCAAATGCTCAGTTTACCATTCGTACTGACCACAAACCTCTTGAACATCTTCTTAAAGGCCCTCTTAGTGCCAATAAGAAACTTCAGAATTGGGCACTGGATATTGCTGGCTATAATTGCCAGATTGAATACATACCAGGTCCTTCGAATCTCTGTGCAGACTGGCTCTCTCGTCCACCTGCACCTTCTCCGTTAAATCCTCATACTGATACTGATTCCTCAGATGGTGAAGACATTCCTGAGATCAGTGATAAGGCTTATCAAGTGACAGCCATAAATTCTAACAAATTTGAACCCAAAGAATTTGCTAAGTGCATAATTCCTCCAGATGACTTACCTCGTCAATCTCAACTCACACATGTTGATTTCAACATGACTCTAGAACAAGATAAAGACGCTGAGATAGTAGAGCTTAAGAAACAATATAATTGCAACAATCCACCCCCCTCCATTTGGGAAAAATACATACTTATCAATGACATCTTGCATTATATTAGTCATGCCAAGGATGACCCTGTTCTTCGCATGTGCATTCCATCTCATTTACAAGCTCACATTATGCAACAGTACCACGATGATAATGGGCATCTAGGTACCGATAAAATGTTTTCCTCAATCAAATCCAAGTATTATTGGAAGAATCTTTACAAAGATATATATGCATATTGTGAAAAATGCATTCCCTGCCAAAGTCGAAAACTTCAGAAAAAGAAATCACCTCTTCAAGAAACAGACATAGCACCTTACCCCTTCGCTAAAATTGGTCTCGATTTAAGTGGACCCTACCCTAAGACGTTAAGTGGGAACGTCTACATCGTCACTTTCATCGACCTCTATAGTGGTTGGCCAGAAAGTTTTGCAGTACCAGACAAATCTGCCTCCACTATTGCCAATTTGTTACTCAGTGAGATTTTTCCTCGTTTCTCAGCACCGCTGGAACTGGTAACTGATAATGGCACCGAGAATATTAATCAAGTCATGCATGATGTCTTAGAAGAACTTCGTATTCATCACGTCACTTCTTCTTATTATCATCCTCAGAGTAACGCCCAAGTTGAACGCGTTCACCGGACTATGCATGACATTCTTTCCAAGTTGCTTAAGAATCAACTTGAGACATGGGATCTGTATCTTCCCCAAACACTGGCTAGTATACGATTCAGTGTGAATGAATCTACTAAATACTCGCCATTCTACCTGCTATATCAACGCGACCCCATTTTACCAATTGACAATTTGCTCCGCCCTCATCACAAGTATGTGGGTGAAGACTTTCACAAGGTCGCACTTCAAGAAATGCATCGTTCATTTCGTTTGATGCATCGTCATCTACAGTCTGCTAAAAAGCGACAGAAAACCTACCAAGATAAGAAGGCGACCGATAACTCTTTTGAAGTGGGCGACCCTGTCTATTATAAAGACAATCGCACCAAAAATAAGTTAGCCCTTAAGTGGCAACCATATTTTCGCGTCATTGAAAAGCGGTCCCCTGTTTCATACCGCATCCGTAATCAACTTACAGGTCGTGTGACTAAGAGTCATGCTGACCTCCTCCGCAGAGCTGCCATAGATTGGACTCTGCCTGTCAAAACTGACAAAGAAGCTGCTGTCAGAGCGCAGCGCTATGTTGTACCCCCCTCCTCATCTGATTCTGACTCCGACTCCGAGGATAACATACCTCTTCAGCGTCTTCGTACAATGAAACGCCAGGTCAGATCAGATTCGGAGGACGAAGACGATATACCCCTTAACGAGCTTCGCACCAAGATGCGTGCTCGTAAACTAGCTCAAGAGGCTCAGAATGATTATAATGCCTCTACTGAAGAGTACAGTGATGATATGCACAATGCATATAACGCATCTACCGACGATTATGATGTACCTCCCAATCTGGGATTACAAGACATCACCATGGCTGCAGACATTGAATCTGTTCATGCCAAATTATCAACAGCAGAGGACGACTCAGCTGAATCTCAGTTTGAACCTGGTCGCCTGCTTACCATTGAACCCCTGACAGTTATCCCCCTTCTAGAGACTGATCTCTAAATATCTGACTACACCGTCAAATAGTCTGTTGTTCCCTTTTCCATCAATGGATATGGATTAGCCGAAATCACATGCATTTCTACTGCATGTCCTTGATTATTTACAAGGTCCCATTAATGGCCGAGCTTATTCCGCGGTTTGTTTATCCCCGCTGCTCATTTATTCTTTGCCTTCTTTAGCTCTGCTAAAGAATTCCTTGTTAGGGAGGATTGTGCAGCGTTGACATGTGCGACGGCACGGTGTTGACCTGTATACGTCTTTGGAAGAATTGACCTGAGTACGTCTGTCACGTACACCTCTTCAGAAGACCTGTCCTCTTTCAAACAAATATCAAACAAATATTTTTTTTGTCTGAACTCCTCCCTGTGACTGCAGTCTGATTCCTTCTTTGTAAAAATAGATAGGTGTAAAAGTAAGAAGGGAAATTTGATTTTATTGACTTAACTTTAAATAGTACCATTGCACGCCTGAAATTCGCCAATCTAAATAATACCATAGATAGGAATGTTTGAATTAATATTAGTTTTTGGAGAAGTGCACATCTCCAACAACGAGTGTATTTAAGTTAAGTAACTAGTTACAATTACAAGGATAACAAAGGCAACCAGACACAACAACTAGACATACCCCAACCCTAACCTACGAGATCACTCTAATCATGTGACTTCTATTTTCAGCAATACTAGTACTCTGTGTGACCTTAATCTCACTAGAATTGGGTCAAACGAATAGCATTATTGTGACGCGACATAATGTGATTTTCCAAAAACTTAAAGATATATATATGACCAATGCAGATTGGACAATAGGTTTCGTAGTAAACTTAGAACCATTTCAAACCTACTTGAAATCCCTGTCAAGACAAATAAAAATAGCTCGAAAAGAGTTGGACCGAACAAAGTTAAAAACAATACAAACAAACGGACATGAGTCGTTTAACTTGACAGGTACAACTAAACAATTCGACGATCTCTTCGCGAGTTTCAGTGAAAACTTAGAGATACTGAACACCGAATACTTAGAAGTTGTTTCGCAATTTGTCGAATACAAAACGCTTCACGATGACTCGCCGCATAAGATTAAAAGGTCGCTGCTCCCCTTCATAGGAGAAGGATTATCCTGGCTGTTTGGAACAGTCAGTGAGAGCGACCTCAATAATATTAATAATAATATTAATAAATTGGCTAATAATCAACGAAAAATTGAGCACACTCTCAAAGAAAGTTTTAGCCTAATGGACGTCTCCCGGAATTACATCCGTGAAAATAGAATGAAAACTAATCAGTTGGTTGAAACAGTTAAATATATTCAGCATGTACTCACTGAGGCATTCAACAAGCAATCACACAAATTAACGACATTGGAATACTACGCTAATTTGCATAATCATATTGACCTAAGAATTACAGAGATAAATCAAATGATTACTGCTGCTAGATTTCATGTAGAACACATGCATACGCAAATAAGTATCTTAACTACCAAACGAATTGCTCCAAGTGTGGTTCGTATTAATACCTTACGACGAGTGTTATCTGACTTGGACAAACATCTTCCAGATCATCTTAAATTACCATTTGATCCCAACACTGAATTGTGGAAGTATTATCAAAACTTTAAGTGTTCTACTCTGTTGACAAACAGTCGACTAATTGTACTAGTGAAAATTCCTCTGATCAACATAAGGAACAAATTCGAACTCTTTAAGATTCATTCGTTCCCATACACACCTAATAACAAATCTTTATCTTCGGATTTAAGACAAATGATTGCTGAATATCGGTTTGACCATAAACACTTAATAATAAATGCTGGTCGTACTCAATTCATAACATTACCCGATAACTCGCTCTGCTTAATGAATCCATTGCCATTCTGTCCTTTTGATGGTGTTATTCGAACGCTTTACAACGATAAACCATGCCCTATCGCATTACTCATGAATGACACGAGGTCAATAAAAGACCAGTGCATTATAGAAGTGCAACCGAGCGTTAAACTACCATATGTCAGAAATGTAAACACTGGACTCTTTGTCATTAGCTTAGCTAAACCTATAACTTTCTCGGTAATGTGTAAAGATTATGTAAGTTCTCAAGAAGTGACATTATTTCCGCCTATTGGATTATTAACTTTACAACCTACGTGTATCGCTTCTGCCCCGAATGTGAAAATTGAGAGTCACTTCTCAGGTGACAACTCTCAGCTTATAAATGCGTTTGATAACGAGATTCTTCCTAAATTTAATCTTTCCAAGTTCTACCTTTGGAAACCTGTCTTGGACAGAATTGATCGTTTTAGGAATTTTACATTACCAATCGCAATGAAAGGTGTTACTAAAATACCTTTACATCAGTTAATTGATTCATTGGACAAACTGGAAAGCATAACACCCCTTAATTCTGAAATTCCAAAATATGTTTATGTAATTATAATTGTGGCAATGTTAGCTTCGGTGCTTGCCCTCTGTCGTTACCGGAATAAAGTTATGTCCCTCTTATGCAAACATAAACGCCGCAATAGGCGCCATAACGTCAGATTTGGGTCACTAGGTGTACGTGAAGACGCAGGTACCTTGAACGAAGAACCAACCACGTCTTCATCACTTGCATCAGAAACCAAGCGATCAGCCGAATCGCCATCCACTCCTGTAACTATCAAACGTACCAAAATTCACCTAACTGAAAATGATATTGCCTATTTACAGCAGCACCAACTCATGGAACTGCCAGAACTGATTACCACTGACGAAGCTTCTTCAACATCTACCTTATAAGAAAATGTCCAAAATCAACGTTGTCATCTTCGGATCCAGCCATATTCAACGACTGGCTCAACATTTACTATCAACGGAGAAGAAGATGACGCTATATCCCAACAACTTCCGCAGAGCATTGGATTTAGTCGACCCCAATATTAAAGTAACTATGTATGGTATTAGTGGATTGCGACTCCACGACCTACAAACGTCAACCATCAGCCAACTACAACAACTACGTCCGTCCATAATAATATTAATGTGTGGAGGCAATGACCTCTCCTCTAGGTCAGTAGAAGATACATACTACGACCTAACCCAACTAATCCACAAACTACAAGACCCAACTCCTACCAAAATAATTGTCTGCGAGCTACTTCAGAGAAGAAAAGTCCGACTTCCAGGTCCAGAAAAGAAGACCAGTACTCGCAGTAGCGATGTCAATCAATATAATGACCGTGTGAGTCAATTAAACCAATTACTTCGGAGCGGGTTACATAAAAATTACCCAGCAGCATATTACTGGCCGCTTCGAAGACTATCCACCTTCGTTGAGGAATCAGCCTTGAATCGTGATAAAGTTCACCTCAACGAAGAAGGAAATATCCGACTATCCCGGAATATAAAACATGCGATTGTGTTCGCATTAACACATTCATAACCATTAGAACCGCTGGATTGGATCAAGAATTTAACCACTTGCGCTTGGGGATTCTTGAGTACGTAGTCACGTACGTCTCCGCCAAGACCTGTGCTTGGACTTGTATCCGGTTCAGCTGAATCATGTTCATTACAGAAGAGGATTAGACGAATAGTATATACAGAATATATGACATTCCCTGAATATGATGTCAAGAAAAGATGAAGAGTATATACAATAAATATATGACATTCCCTGAATATGATGTCAAGAAAGCAACAAGTGTATATAACATAAATATATGACATTCCAAGAAGACGATGTAAAAAAGAAACCTCGTGATTTAAAACACGAACTTATTGTGATGTGATATAATTCCAAATACGGTATTGTATATACCTTGATATTATGTGCATGCTCAAATTAATTCGTCGCATGCCATAGGATTATATAAAGACCACGGTCTAAGGCTAAAAATTAATCAGATATAATAAGTAGATTAGCTCATTATAGCTGGATACGTGAGATAGGTAGTATCGTAGTTGTTCCATAAATTATAACAGACTTTAAAGTCTTCAACATATAAACACAACTTATGGTTTACTTTTGAATCAGGCTATTAAGCCATTTAGATGTTCTGCACAGACAGATTTTTAATGGAGTAAAAATCAAAAAATTTCCATACATCTAAACCCTGCTAACATGCAGAGGTCATATCCTCTTTTCAACAAGCAGGTACACATATGTGTTCTCATTTAACTATAGTTAACTCTGCTTAGTATCTGGATAGAGATGTACTACTCACGTATCCTGCCCATATTTTCCTTTTACAGAAATTGAAAAGCATATAAATATATATTAACAATAGTAGTCTTGCCTTAGACCTTGGCCGTCATTGTGCTCAGTCTGTCCTTCAATGGCAACCAGAAAGGTTGCCTTTTCACTAAAGGATAACAAATCCTAATAATAATAATAACTTAAACTTAAACTAACAGTGTGCCATCTTTCTGTTAACGATTCCTGCTAGGATGATTTCGCATCAGCCTATGCGAAATCCTCTTGGTATGGGAGGTATGTAACAGAACGATGTGCGCCCCTGCCTGATCACGCCCCTGTAAACTATTGCATCAGTTCCAACTATTACGATGCATGAATAACAGGCGTGGGATTGTTAGTCGGACAGCCGTACTTAGCACGATGACGAGATCACGCGATGCTGATTCTAGCTAGTTCTCAGGAAGGTTCCCAGTCGAACCAGTGCAGAGGTCTAAAAGTTATTAGTTGTTTTGGTACACTGCACTGGTCATGATATACGAAAGCTATACTAAAGCTAACTTTAGTGACGAGCCGTTGACAACTAGTTGTCAAGCCTGGCCAGTAACATCGTCACATGATTTTGAAAAGTAGGTTACCACTTTTACATATAAGCACTGAGGTTTTACCCATCAGTGTTCAGTTGACTGAGTCCTCCTATGAGTACCGCCCTGGGAAAGACTTACTGATCCAGAAGAGCCTGAGAATGCTAGCATCAGCTGACCTATCTTGAGAAGCGAAATTATGCTCTAGAAATAAACAGATCTACGGTTCCATGAGTTGTCGTCATACCAAAAATAATACACAACGTGAAGTCCGGTCGGAACGTCGTATCTCCAACGTACGGGGTTCTGCCACAATACATGTACAAAAAAAACTACTCTTTTTTTTACCAAATTTTGCCATTTTGGAAACCATCTTGAGTAATATAGTCCCAAAACACATTCGTATGACGCATTTAAGACAGATCAAAACAATATACATCTTTGAGTTGTCAACTGACGGCCATTCCCGTTGATAAAAAGCATCATTTTCTATGATTGAGTGGGTAATCGTTGCTCTCCGACAGGTAAAGATTCGTGGCCAATTCTGATATTTTTTTTGCCAAATTCAAAAAACTTTGTCCAAACTAAATCCTCATGTTATGGTCACACAATTAATGAATGTTTTTGTTTTATTTAACATCCAACATGCTATATAATCACGTCCGTGCCTTTAAATACCCTGTCTATACTTCTTTAATCCCACCATTGTTACTTGACAATGTACCACTACCCACCATTCAGCCTCATGACAGGCAAAGGATTCATTAGTGTTAATCCTCATTACTGTTGTATTACATTTAGGAGATAAACATACCCTGTTGAGTTGCACATTCTAGGATTCGATCATGAAAACAGTTTGTGAACGAGCCGGCGAGTTCACAAACTGTTTTCATGCTCGAATCCCAGAATGTACAACGAAACAGGGTACGTTTATCTCCATTGTAATTCAATCTAGCAAGGAATTTGCCAAAAAACTGTATAAAAAGTATCATTTAGTCATTTTCATGACACGAATCGAGACTTTCATTTCGCCGTTGCCACCGTGCACAAATCATTGGGTTTGTTCATTGCGTTACTCGGAACACTGCTCCGTAACCATTTCCTGTGGGGCGGTTGGCTCGTTGCGCTACTCCGTTCTGCGCCGATGAAATTGTACCGTGCCACATTCAGAATTGATGCACACTGAAGCGGCCGATGAACGGTATCTATAGACAATAACGCGCGGGTGTGCTCGTTTCGCTACTCGTTCTGCGCCGATGATATTTGACCGTGATACATTCAGATTTGATGGACGCTGAAGCGGCCGATGTCGGTGATTGTAATTCAATTGAGTATTTGTCACTAAAAACAAGCATTCTGATTGGCCGAGAGCGGCTAACTTTATATGTTTATCTCCTAAATCGAAAACGAAAGATAGCCGCTCTCGGCCAATCAGAATGCTTGTTTTTAGTGACAAATAATCAATTGAATTACAATGTTTGATAGTGCACTGCCATGAGTGCATTTGTTACACACTAAGCTGAACCACTTAATCAATTAGCAAATGATCACATTATACATTCAATTCTCATGTCGCTCTCGTTACAAAATCAATTCGGGTTTTTGAATTAATTAGATTTCGATTTTGGGGTAAAAAAGATTTTTTTGTTGCCATTTTCGAAAAAAATAAATTGGCCAATTTGGCCTATTGCATCGTGAACAGATAGATTCGTGACATGACAAAGAAGCCTCACATGACGGAGATCTGGCCGTCTGAGTTGTCAAGAGGCCCCTATTATTGATAATGAACCACTATTTTCTATGATTGAACGGGTAATCGTCGCTCTCCGGCTGGTTATCTCGCCACTTTAGACACAATATAGCACGATTCGTTCTCTAATTTCATTCTCAACCGACACCACTGTCTACAGACTCACTCATTGTCGTAGGATGAGAGCGATAATTCAGTCTGCCTCAAGAATGACCTCGCACTGTGCCGCTGGAATTCTACACAGTGATGCAGCGACATGATGGGGGTTGGTTCGCCACTAGACACGTACCTCTATCTTTAGTCAAAAGTTTAAACAGTTGAAAATGCCATCCTGGTTCGCGCTGCCACCTGCAAAATTTTGCAAAACAATATTTTCATTTGGCAAAACAAAAATTCATTTGGCAAATTTTTTGGCAAAAAGTGTGTTTGTAAATTATGTGATGTGAACTGTCTAGTCATAAAACATCATCGAAGGTGGGTTATCCGTTACGCGTGCCGATTTGCCGACTAGAAACGATGCAAAGCTGTTTTTCTTACCCTGTGCCTATGGTCGACTCGCATATATAAGAGAATGCATTGGCCTAACAATTTTTATCATTTTTTTAAAATAAATGTTTCTTACAATTTTTAGGACATAAAATAAAAAAAACATCCATTACCCTGCAGGGAGCCCCACACATATATAGAAGCATATAGAAGAATGTCGTCTGCTCATGTTTGTCTGGGGCTCTGTATGGGTGAAATTATAAAATTGTTAAAGAATACAAGAAAAAATTATTAAAATTGTAAAATATTGTTACCTATGGTCGACTCGCATATATAAGAGAATGCATTGGCACAGGGTAAGAAAAAGGGAAGGTTATCCGTTACACGTGCCGACTAGAAACAATGCAAAGGGAAACCCGATCAACAAAACTTAATCTAACCAACCCCGGTTAAAATATGGCAGTCAGAAAAAAATAATGTTCTGTATTTATTTGATTGAAGCTGGTGTAAGTAATTTGTTCGTGATAGGCCCCCAAGGTATATTACGCCATGCTTGAAACGGCAGTTGGAAATTTGTGCCTTGACAAGTTGTAACTTGAAAAAAATATATATATTGTTTTCAGGCACACATTGTTTTATATATACCATGTCAGCCGATATACCAATAAATGAAGGATCACGCCCCATGTCAGTCACTATACCACAAGGATCACGCCTGTTTAAAAATTATTAACAGCCGCTATACCAATAAATCAAGGATCACGCCTACAGGTTATTTATTAAAAACAATTATTTATACCATAATTGTCTATTCCATTGTGTTTATAACACCTATTTTGTAAACTTCATCTTTACACCCTACTGTGGGTATACATATTCCTACTGGGGGTATAAATTTCTACTGTGGTTGTAAATGTTCAAACGTAATTTCATGTGTTAACGTTTATACCCATAGTAGAACTACAACGTATTTAGCAAAATAGTTCCTATGTCACATTTAAAATTGGAAGTTGGCATGATATCAATTAGATGTGATGAAATTTGCCCACATTCCAATCAAATGTAGCTTGCTAGTGTTGAATGAACTAGTAAACATCTAAATTGTAATTCACGTGACTGATCGCTCATAAACAGGCTGATGTCATGACGTAAATGTTTGCATCACTACGCGTGACGCACTTTCCTCTATGGAATATATACTGTTAGCGTCTTGTGTGTATCTCTCGGTGAGGATACCCATTAACCCTTTACCCAACAGAACGGCCCTGTGCCAATGCATTCTCTTATATATGCGAGTCGACCATAGGTCGCCTCGCATATATAAGAGAATGCATTGGCTTAACACATTAAAAATTATAAAATTGTTAAAGAATGTAAGAAAAAATGGTAAAAAGTGTTTAAAAAAGATTTTTTTTAAGCCAATGCATTCTCTTATATATGCGAGGCGACCTATGGTCGACTCGCATATATAAGAGAATGCATTGGCACAGGGCATAACTGTAACTATCACAATGTGGTCAAGGAGCCGGTTCCAATGATATCCATATTTGTATGGTTCTATTGAGACAGTCCGAAGATATTTTAGGCTGTTGAAGCCTTATTTGGCCGGTTTTGGCCGGTTTGTTGGGTAAAGGGTTAAAAGTAAACAACGGAGTAGTATAATTCGCGGAACAAATCAAAAATGATAATTATGGCATAAATAAAATACAGCCATTGTAGCCGAGAGTCCAAAATTTTCACCACTCGTGGTTAAAACTACAATCCACTCGTGATGAAAATTTGGTATTATCGTCTACTGCGGGTGTATTCTATATTTATATTTACTAAAGTTTACGCTGAGCCGTTTGGTTGTCCTTGAATTTTAAGTTATCTATCGGACTACACTGCTCTGACGTCAGACTATGTCAATAACCAAATGTATTGCTTCCGGTGTGTTCCAGGACAATGTGGAATCGATCCTCCATTGTTCCTGGCCGATGAGCCCCATAAATCAATGACTGATATGAGCACCATAAAACAATTATATATGTTGTTGTAAGCCAAACGCTGAAAATGGACCTAATGTAAGACAAAGTTATGCCTCAGTTGGAAAATGTACACTCATATTGATATGCCATGGCGTAAGGGTCAGCCATATTGATATTTCATGGCATTAGGTGGGAATATTCCAGCAACCGGAACGACTCCGATAGAATTCTCTCCCATAGCAGATGAGGTCATGCGGAATGAGGTCCCAAGCGGGTGAATTGTGGTGATGCTAGCCCGCTATGTGGGATAGCATCACTAAATTCCCCCTCTGGGAACCTGATCCTCCGAATGACAGGCTTGACGTCGATCATGACATGAAAATCTACCCCGGCTATTGTTGTAGTGCACATTATTTTTATTAATATTTCTTTCGGTCATTTTATCTGAGAGGTTGGTAAAACAAATTTGTCACATATTACATGTGCGTTTCATTTGTTTCGAAATCAAACGTATACCACTTTACGGTAATATTATACGCTACACCCCACCCCAACTTTGGTCAAAATGTTCAACAGTTGGAAATTTCATACCTGCCAAAACATTAGTTGGAAATTTCACACCAACAATAGGTTGAAAATGTTCTTGTAGTTTGATTTTCAAACAATTTATTGGTGGGAATTAATTGTTTTTGGACCAATATTTGCATATTTTCCTATTTTTGGTCAAACTTTTGGACTGAAATGGTCATCAGTTGGAAATTTCCAACCTTAGGGGGGGTGACAGGTTGAAAATTTCCAACACTTGGAAAGTGTGTCCTGGTCCCTCCCCGCGGCCAGTCAAAAACTGCTAGTTAATTTAAGAAAACAATATTATCATACATTTGGTCAACATTGGAATTGTCATCAGTTGGAAATTTTCCAACCTAGGTGGAGGTGTAAGGTTTGAATTTCCAAATCTAGGAAGGCTTGATGCTAGTCTAGATGCAAGGATTTTGCGATTTCTTTGTTCAGATTTCAAAATTTTCGCACATCATGGTCCTGGTGTGTCATTGTCCCTCCCCATGGCCAATACAACACGGCTGATTAGTTTAACAAAACACTATTTTACTAGATTCGGTCAAACTGTGGACTGAAATGGTCATCAGTTGTAGAATTTTCCAACCTGAGGGGGAGTATGAGGTTTGAAATTTCCAACACTATAGGAAAGCTTCAGTTGAGGCTAGGATTTGCGATTTTCTTGAGTTTTCAAATTTTTCTCACACCGGGCCGAACAACCATGGACAACCCAGTATATCCTGGTCTCTTGCCCGTAGCCGTGTGGATTTGTCTTGAGTTAGACCACTAGATGTCAGGATTTATGTAATTTTTCAGGTTAAAATATCTGAATGTTCTCATACCGGGAATATAGAACCATGGGTTGTGAATATATATATATAGGATATTAGGCCGTAGCACTGAGTGCAAGGGGGTGGAAATGGAATTATGCAAAACTTGTTTGTTTGATCTAATTCTGATTCAAGGGGTCCAGTTGGAATTTCCCAAAGGTGTACACCCCGAACGGAGACCCTCTAGCCACGTCCCTGTTCTCATGCCTTCGTGGATTTGTATTATTTGAAAGAGGAAGCCTCAAAACATTGTATTATCAACTTATCCGGTTTAATAAACTGTGAACATGTTGATTTTGTTGAGTTACCGACGTGTTTTTGTGCTTAAGTTAATCTGTTTTGTGGCGTAAAGTGTATTGTTTTCAATTGAGGGGTGCATAACACTATATCTTAAGGATATAGTTATTCCACTTCCATTGAAAATACATTTTAGTTTGAATTCTGTTGCAATCTTGGAGCCATCACGGGGAATCGTTTTGTTTTCTATTTCCCTATGGGCATCTTCTGAGACACAGACGTTTCAAATGGTGACGAATGATAGTATTGTAATCATATTTTATTTCATAGATTTTTATTAAAACTGTATATCAAGGCACTAAAAAAAAAATTGGTGACTCGAAAATTATGTGGGCCTTTAATAATGCGTTTCACATTATGTGGATTCCAAGTTCGATATTGCATGATTTACGCAACCTTTGTGATCCAATTCCTGTGGGGACTGCTCCCCCCCAACTTAGTCAAAAGTTTCAACAGTTTGGATGCTGACACACAACATAAGTTAGTGGGGAATTTGTCGTATTTAAACCAACAGTCGCATATTTCCATACTTTTGAACTGAAATTATCATAAGTTAGAAATGTTCCAATTTTGTTGGATGTCAGGTTTTAAACTGCTGGCAGTTGGGAAGTTTGAGGTATTTCAACAGACGACCACAGGTCAGAAGCGACGGTTTAGATATGACATTAGTGACGTAGATTTCTGAACATATGCGGGGACGGTTTTGAGATGACATTAGTGACGTAGGGTTCTGAACATCTGCAGCGACGGTTTAGAGATTACATTAGAGACGTAGGTTCCTGAACATCAGACGCGACGGTTTAGAGGTTACATTAGAGTGTAGGTTTCTGAATGTCTGAAGTGATGGTTTAGAGATTACATTAATGTTGAAGGTTCCTGAACATCAGAAGCGACGGTTTAGAGATTACATTAGTTTTGTAGGTTCCTGAACATCAGAAGCGACGGTTTAGAGATTACATTAGTGTTGAAGGTTCCTGAACGTCTGAAGCGACGGTTTAGAGATTACATTAGTGTTGAAGGTTCCTGAACATCAGAAGCGACGGTTTAGAGATTACATTAGTGTTGTAGGTTCCTGAACGTCTGAAGCGACGGTTTAGATATTACATTGGTGACGCATGTTCCTGAATGTCTGAAACGACGGTTTTGAGATTACATTATTGTTGTATGTTCCTGAACATCTCAAGTGACGGTTTAGATATTACACTAGTGATGTAGGTTCCTGAACATCAGAAACGACGGTTTACAGATTACATTAGTGTTGTAGGTTCCTGAACATCAGACATGACGGTTTAGAGTTTACATTAGTGACGTAGGTTCCTGAACGTCTGAAGCGATGGTTTAGAGATTACATTAGTGATGTAGGTTCCTGAACACATGAAGCAACGGTTTAGAGATTAAATTAGTGTTGTAGGTTCCTGAACATCTGACATGACGGTTTAGAGTTTACATTAGTGACGTAGGTTCCTGAACGTCTGAAGCGACGGTTTAGAGATTACATTAGTAGCGTAGGTTCCTGAACACATGAAGCAACGGTTTAGAGATTAAATTAGTGTTGTAGGTTCCTGAATGTCTGAAGCGACGGTTTAGAGATTAAATTAATTACGTCGGTTCCTGAACGTCTGAAGCGACGGTTTAGATATTATATTAGTGTTGTAGGTTCCTGAATGTCTGAAGCGACGGTTTAGAGATTAAATTAGTGACACAGGTTCCCGAACGTCTGAAGCGACGGTTTAGAGATTACATTAGTGTTGTTGGTTCATGAATGTCTGAAGCGACGGTTTAGAGATTACATTAGTGTTGTAGGTTGTTGACCGTGATGTTTTTTTCGAATGATGTTTCCAGATTTAAAGGTCTATATATTTATATCCTGGCCCTGTTGATGATCACGTGGAACAGCACATGCGGCAAGGATCAGCCTTGTGATTTATAGCACAGGAAGTGTCTATCGTAGCGGCTTAATTGTATGGTAGATGAGAATACTTCATCAAACGTTCCCACACCCGGACATGACCTATTATTGACAAACGAGTAAACTGTGCTTGGTCGGGATCGTTGATACATTCACTTCCCAGTAGAAACCAGACTCCCAGATATCAGCCACCGGTGTACACGCCACGAACGATATTGGACCATGGTTACCAATTGACACATTCACTTCCCAGTATAAACCAGACTCCCACATATCAGACATCGATGTACACCACACGAACGATATTGGATCATGGTTACCAGTTGACACATTCACTTCCCAGTATAAACCAGATTCCTACATATCAGACACCGATGTACACGCCGCTAACGATATTGGACCATGGTTACCAGTTGACATATTCACTTCCAAGTATAAACCAGACTCCCACATATCAGACACCAATGTACACCCAACGAACGATATTGGACCATGGTTACCAGTTGACACATTTACTTCCCAGTATAAACCAGACTCCCACATATCAGGCACCGACGTACACGCCCGCGCGATATTGGACCATGGTTACCAGTTGACATAAAATTATTCACTTCCCAGTATAAACCAGATTCCCACATATCAGACACCGATGTACACGCCGCTAACGATATTGGACCATGGTTACCAGTTGACACAGTCACTTCCCAGTATAAACCAGACTCCCACATATCAGACACCGATGTACATGCCACGAACGACAATCGGTTACCAGTTGACTTCTCTATCGTGTTCAATCGTCATTTCTAACGCATACATATGGGCTTCACCCCATCCCCATTAGTCATTAAAACAGTTAACAAAGAAGGGCGGATCCTGAATACCACTTAGCAGAGAGTACCTGAATACCCGTTAATAGAGAGAGAGAGAGAGAGAGAGAGAGAGAGAGAGGGGGGGATGAATCCTTAAAAACAGTTAACACAGAGAGAAATACGAGAGAGAAATAAGAATCCTTAGAAACAGTTAGCAGAGAGGGGTGAATCATTAAAAACAGTTAACGGAGGGAGTGGATCCTGAATACTAGTTAACCGAGAGAGATGGAGAGATGAATCCTTAAAACAGTTAACACAGAGAGATATACTAATCCTTAGAAACAGTTAACAGAGTGGGTGGATCCTGAATACTAGTTAACCGAGAGAGATGGAGAGATGAATCCTTAAAACAGTTAACACAGAGCGATATACTAATCCTTAGAAACAGTTAACAGAGTGGGTGGATCCTGAAACTAGTTAACAGAGAGGGATGAATCCTTAAAACAGTTAATAGAGAGTGGTGAATCCTTAAACAGTTAACAGAGAGGTGTAAAACCTGAATACATGTTAACAGAGAGATAGAGAGAGAGAGAGAGAGAGAGAGAGAGAGAGAGAGAGAGAGAGACGAATCCTTAAAACTAGTTAACAGTGCGGGGTGAATCATTAAAAACAGTTAACATAGAGAGAGACGAATCCTTAAAACTAGTTAACAGCGGGGTGAATCCTTAAAAAACAGTTAACAGATATGGTGGATCCTGAACACTAGTTAACAGAGAGGGGTGAATCCTTAAAATAGTTAAGAGATAGTGGTGAAACCTTAAACAGTTAACAGAGAGGGGTGAATCCTGAATACATGTTAGCAGAGAGAGAGAGAGAGAGAGAGAGAGAGATAGAGACGAATCCTTAACACTAGTTAACAGAGCGGGGTGGATGCTTAAAACAGTTAACAGAGATGGGTGAATCCTGAATACCACTTAACGGAGAGAGAGAGAGAGAGAGAGAGAGAGATAGAGAGAGAGAGAGAGAGAGAGAGATAGAGAGAGAGACGAATCATTAAAAACAGTTGACAGAGATTGGTGAATCCATTCTCAATTTCTCAACGACTCGGTCATTTCCGATTCGCTCGGAAATAACCTCTTCCGTAAATAAACACCATATCTGCCGGACCTTTTCAATCACGTAATTGATCATGTGTATACTACCGGGAAATATGTTTGTTTACTGCGAGCCTCGTCTGTTAAACTTGAACTAATTACTGCTATTGTTTTTACTATTAATGATGCATGATCAAGTTTGTTACAGCCATGCCGAGAATACATTCTGCTCCATTCAAATAATTATATATGCGTCAACGAGTCAAGGCCATCGCCTTATTGCCAGACCAGTCTATTGTAGTATTGCGCGAATATGGTTTCTATTTATGGAAGAGGTTATTTCCGAGCGAAGCGGAATTGGCTGAGTCGTTGAGATTGGTATATAGTGTACACTCTTAGACCAATGTGTATACATTCTACACAATATGTGTTACATTCGATCTTAATGTATTTATTATATTTTCATCAACTTTTTACGTCAAAATATAAATCATATCCCCACTCCGAGAAGACCAAACGTGTTATCCTATTCTCAGCACTGCGTCATGACGTCAACGTTTGTGTCATTCGGTATCCTTGTGTGTTATTTTAACAGAATGGCTGGTGATGTTGTAGAATTATTAAGAACATATTAGGTCTAACCTTGTGTTTCATTGTGGTCAGGGTCGTAACAATCTGGTAACGAAAATATAATAAACACAACAGTCAACTGTTCTGAGTAGCATACGTTTTCTCCTCTCGTGAGATGCGAGGATTATTTTCACTCGGCTAGCGGCTCGTAAAAATAAGTCTTCGAGGAGAAAAACCGTACGCTACTCAGAACTGTTAAAGGGGTACTGTACTCCATTTTCAATAAATTCCTGGTGAAAACAACGATCCAATATCGAAAATATATAGAAAACTAAGTAATTTGACTCGAAGATGCATTCTGTAAACGTTGAAGTTATCTTAAAATCTAAGTTAATAATTTGATATAAATTTAATTTAAGACTGGAACCATAAATTAAATTACGAATTTCCATGTACAAGGCGTAATCAAAATAATTCACAGATAGTGGATTGTGAAACGCGTGACACACATGATCGTGTAAAAAAAATATGTTGATACCGGGCGCAAACTCAAGCCGCTCACTGACTAGTGACTATTCAATGTCTTACATGAGTATATGGGACTAGTATGCATCTAATATAATATTTATTTGACACATTTGCTTGAAAACTGTCAAAAAATTACTCGACAACGACATTTGGTATTTTCGCATTCCGGCTAATCTGCCATCCGTAACATTACTTCGTACTCAACAGACTTTCAGAAAATGAAAATCTGGTTACCTTATTCTACGACTCAGAGACTATAGAAACCAACAACAACATTTGAGTACAGTATCCCTTTAACTATTGGCTATATACACACACCAATCAGATCCAACTTTCGGGAAAATGGGGCTACCAGGAAATTGAGCACACATGGTCGATAAGATTTGTCACGCAGGTGAGAAAACTGACATTTTATGGCTGTTCTCGTTGCATTTCAATATTTTGCCCTATGCCTAGCTATTGTATATATATATATATATATATATATATATATATATATATATATATATATATGTAGCATACATGTACATGTTTGCTTGAACATATTTATTGTGACCCACATATACATGGAATATTTTACATAACACAGAATTTATAAATAATGTTGTGGGTGCACATTTGACATATATTCGCACAGGTGAGCTAATTAACAGGTTATCAACTTGGATCCCAGACTGACAGCTTGATATTATTTCCATGGGATTTTTTATGAGGTTGTTGTGGAAATGTTTGGCCCTCAACCCCAACCCATATTGACGGTATTGATAACTAATTCCAATGAGCGCCACTTTGAAAGAGCGTTCATGATTCCGTCGCACAACGCGGTATATAATAAAGAGCGTCGTGAATTATGGGCTTTTGTGATCTTTTTCAACATATTACTTGCGGATGACTTTGTGGATTGTCACGATGTCTCTGTGGTACGAATGATGGTAAGTGCAATTATATTTTATTTCCTTTGCCATGTAAAACATTAATGTATAACGGTCGTGAGTATTGACGCAGTATGCGCGTGGTCCGCTCTCTATGGAATACTTCCTAATGGCGCTTCTGGTGCGCCCCGAAAGCGACAAATCATGCGCCATCAGCCGCGCATCGAAAGCGCCAGCAGCGACAAAACATGCGACATTATGTTGTAAAATATAGAGATCCGGGGGGGGGGGGGCTGGGAACACCACAGAATACAAGGGTAAACCTGTCTTCGGTAACATGGACAAAGGTGATCATTATCTAGGTGCACATTCCGAAGCGCCACTTGGACAATTCCATAGTCAGTAAAATTAAAAACAGGAGCATAATAGAGGTATTCCTGGTGTTTTGAAATTTGGAAAATATAGGTATACATATGACAGAGTATGCGTACCAGTATCGTAGAATCACGCACTATCATAAATGAACTAGTTATACGTAGAGTGTTAAAATATTCTTTAGTTTCATGATTGTCCCATACCGGTAGTTTCAGTAAAAGATGGGACCGTGGTACATAGTTAGGTGTTACAAATTTATAAATTAGGAACGTAAGCATAGGCCGCGAGTTTTCGAAAGGGTTAATTTTGAAATTTATAGTTATAGTAAGCAGTTGTAGAATGTAAGTGTAGGTGTAAGTCTGAAGTAAAATGCTAAATATCACTGGAATCGTCGTCAGTTATGTACCTGGTGATGTAGTGTTTAAACAACAGACCACCGCTTTTCGACACTTTTGGTCCGCTCTCTATGGAATACTATTATAGGGCCACTTCCTAATGGCGCTTCTGGTGCGCCCCGAAAGCGACAAATCATGCGCCATCAGCCGCGCATCGAAAGCGTCAGCAGCGACAAAACATGCGACATTATGATAACGTCGCATGTTTTGGCGCGCGGAAAGCGACGCATGTTTTGTCGCATGTTTCAGCGCGCGCCAGAAGTGTCCCAATAGTATTCCATGTCTCTCACTTCCCCTTGTAACGTGTGACCATTTCAGTCGTTTTACGAGCGTGGGCCGGCTCTCGCTTCTCCTTGCGTGTTTGCATTTCGATCACAGTGTGTTATGAGACGACGCGTGGTTAATCTTGACTAAATCACATCCGTTACTGGCCGCGCCGTAATTGAAATCTGCTGTTTTGTGACAAGCCATCACCTGGCATACCATAACAAGGTGTGGAATCACGTGGTTTCGAGGTTGATGAGTACCACGCATTAAAATGGCAGAGGCGAGCGCAAGCGCACAAAACAAAAACCATAATATATGAGGAAATGACATAGGCATAAAGTAGATTGGCCGTGTACGGGAACAAAATCAGGAGTCCGAAGTTTTGATAACTTTTATATTTTTGTATAAGTCTTTTCCGGTAAGCACTATGTATACATGTTATATAGAGATGTTACAGGTAGGACAGTTCCAGGAGAAGTGAAATCCTCGCTGCCGAGAACGGGTAGTTATTTTCTAGTGTCGGTGATATCATGTGTCCACATAATGTCTGAGATACCACGATACCATTGTCTATGACGTGTATCATACTATTGTTTACTATATAATGATACTGGTTTGATCCTCCCTCATTTATACAATGGTTGCTACGAGTCATAACCAGTTAGGTATATGATCTTGTTAATTATGTGTGTACGCTCGTATTCATCGTATTATATATCCCTCCCGTGCATAGTGCTTACCACTATACCATTAACCCTATCAATACAATCACTGGGGAAAGGACGTGTATCCTAGATCCGGGAACACATATAACAATAACTACTATCTTATGTACTATCGGACAATAGCGAGATATTGTTTTTATGTGTAACCATATAAGGTAAGGGGGTGTCTGACGGGTAGCAGAACTGTCAAGGTTAGCGGCCCCACACCTAGCACACCAGAAAGACAGAGAAAAGTCAAAGTAATGTGCTGGCAGGTTGACCAGAAGGCCTTTTTGAAAGTCAACTAAAGAAAAAAGTAAAACGGCTAAGAACGCATTTGTCATAAGAATTTTACACACAATTGATACCGGTCGGTGCAAAATGTACGGTCTATATAAAGTGGTAGTATAGTCCCCCCCCCATATAGTATTATAATATATACACTGTAGGTATAATTAGAGTTAAACGCTCTCTATATTATATTGTTAAACGCTCTTTATGTGACCAAGTTAGCTATATATAGCTATCATATATGTCATCGTGAAGTATCTTTACATATTACAATCCGTATATGACTATGTTACATATAGGTGGTGGTTAAACACTTAAACAAGATTCCGAATAATTAATTTAGATGAGTACATGGGGTAATACATCTTATTGTGAGATGTATGCATGCTGGAAAGTACTCACTAACACCAGTAAATTATTACCTTAGGATTATGAAGCATAATATATAGGGTTAGATTATATACTTAAGATAAATGTAAGTGAGCATTATATCTCACAACAATTATTATATGGGTAGAGATAATAATATTATATATATACACATATATATGCACGAAAAAACACACCTAGCCCTCCAGAATGACAATAAAAAGTCAGAATGGAGCACTGGCTGACAGGCCTTGCGGCCTTTCCGTTTGTCAACATAAGTATAGTGAAAGAAATACCGGCTTTCAACCTATCTGTCATATAATTTCCCCACAAAATGAAGGTGGTTCACAAATGCATGGATGTCAAAAGAAAGGGGAGGTTGTCTGCTGTATGCATATTAAAGAAGATTCTAGGCTATATGTGATGATGACCAAGGTCCCAATTTCCCGCAGACAATTTGCTCCTCGTTCTGATGACATGAATTTTGAGGTGGAAGCTGGATCCTGGAGCGGTTTATTAGAATTTTGAAAATAGTTTTTGAACGTACCCCATCGAAATAAGATTCATTTAATGCCAAAGGTAGAATTTCTAGGTTTTTGAAAAATTCTCCCAATGAGTTAAAAAGATGCCAGAATGTTTTGATAAGAACGTCATCAGTTGCAGTTTGCTGACTATATGCCACGCTAAGCGCATGTCATATCATGTTTCGACCCTTTAACTGCAAGACATGTGTACTAAGCCAGCTCGAGTCCGGGCGTCGCCCGCGATCTTATCTAAATACCGACAGAACATAGCTTCCAGGGGGATGATGTGATTGGACCCGTACCGTGGAAGTTCAACACTAATAGTATAGTTTGGATAAGTTAATGGTGTAAGCCATGAGCCATCATAGTGATTCGCTACATAATCAACAACCAGTTGTTCGTACATATAATACACGTGCAATGCTTCACAATTTTCCAAGGTTGTACCATTTGTAGTGTCGTAGCATTAAGCATATATGGGTCGAATATAGCATTGTCTCTATTGATTTCCTAAAAATTCATGCACATTATAAGCCATGATCCTCTAATTGGAGTGTTTCATGTTACTTTAAATCATACAAATTATAAGCCATGGTCACCCTACTGGAGTGTTTCAGTTTCTTATACATTTAAGTAACACCAATTATATCACCCCACTGGAGTGCTTCACATCACTTTAAGTCATACAAATTATAAACTATGATCACCCTGCTGGGGTGCTTCACATCACTTTAAGCCATACATATTATAAGCCATGATCACCCTACTGCAGTACTGGAGTGTTTCATATCACTTTAAGTCATACAAATTATAAGCCACGATAACCCTACTGGAATGTATATATCAATTTTTGTTGAGATCCCAGTAACTGTTTAAGTTATGCCATGAACAGAAATCGGACAGACGAACGGACGGATGGATGTCCGGACGTATGCACGGCCGGACAGGTGCAAAACAGTATACCCCACCCAGTAACAGTTGTATAACTATAAAATTATAAATGCATGTGCTAATAATTGCCATAAATATGATCCACAATAATTTCTAAGTTAAATATGGCATAAATATGATCCACAATAATTTCTAAGTTATTATATGATCCACAATAATTTCTAAGTTAAATATGGATTTTAAAAAAACTTTCATAATAGTGCTTACCAAGGCAAGTAAATTATTCCCGATTCTGTGAATCGTAAATCCCGTGTAACAGTCCTGCCGTTTTTCACGATTCCATGAATAACGTCCGATTCCATGTATGGCGTGATTAATGTCCATGTAGATGAATATTGTTTGTATAAGCGAGAAACATATAGTTCTATAATCACTAAATTGACAAAGAAGCACACCGTGACAGAGTATTTTGGATTTTGACCGCTGTATACAAAACCAGACGACCTTCCCCTTTAGCGTCTCGTGCGAAATAGCGTAGTCGCGTGCGGAATTACGACGTCACAACACAGGTGATTTTAACCCTTTGCGTGCCAATATCAAATTGCCCATTTCTCCTTTCTAGACAATACCATATTAGATACGGTAATGCCCTTTAATCGAGTATATTAAAGATATCTTACTGTGATATAGAATGATGGCAAGTACCGACATATATCATACACGTGGCTATACTATGCCGGTAGTGTTGCGTCAACCTGGCGGGGGGGGGGGGGGGTTGTTGCTAACTAACACATAAGGTGTCATCAGATTACATTGCATGGACTTGCAAGTATTGAAAAGATGCAGAAATCAACCAATAATATAATTATACGTACAAGTAACGAATGTATACTGTCACACAAAGATTATATAGGTAAATACATTTATACATGGCACAAAGTTGTATAGAATAGGTTGTCATTTGCAAATAAGTATTGATAGGTTATTGTTGATAAATTATAACTATGCATGGGGTAAGGGTATAACGCATATATAATAGGTTGTCGTTTGCAAATAGTTATTAGTAGGTTATTCTGTGGAAAGGTCAACAGTGATTTGCTAACTAGTCCACAATGTAACATACTGTCGCGGGTAAGGTTGTGACACCTGTCAGACCGTGGGGGGGGGGGGGTTTGGAGCCAATCAAACGCCTAAGGGGTATCAGATTACATTTATGGAGCATAATTATTGACCAGATGTAATAATAAAACATCATGCGACTATATTGCCGTGGTGATGTCGTGACAACCTGACCGGGGGGGGGGGGGGGGTTGTGGGGTCAGCCAATCAACCACCTAGTGTGCCCAGATTACATCGTATGGAGTATAATTATTGAACATATATTAATACTGCGCGTAGAAACCACCGACCCCCGGAAAATAACCGACATTATGCAGTAAAGTATAAATTACACCAAAATTGGACGAGCTATTAATAAGTACATAGACCTGTCGTAAATAGGTAGCCCAGCCCTTAAATCGTGGTGACACACACCGCAAACACTTAGGTTGTGAATCATCACGAAACGCCAATTAGTACAAATTGTAACATGCGGTATATTGTCGCGGAAACGTTTTAACAACTTGAACGGTGGCGGGGGGGGGGGGGGGGGTGTTTTGTGGCCAAACTTTTTTATAGTCCTATATGCTGGTTGCAATTGTGAGGTTGAGATAGAGAAGCTTAAATGTATATGTGCAAACACTTCACGAAACACGCGCATTGACACATGTTTGTGTCGTGTATCTGTACACATGAATATGATCGACATTATGCAGTAAAGTATGAATTATACCAAAATTGAAAGAGCTGTTAATAAGTATATATACATGTATAATGGATTGTCGTATGCATATAGGTATTAATAGGTTATCGTTGATAAAATGTATCTATGTATTGGTTTGTTAGGATTTATGGTAGCTATAGCTTTATGGGTGGAGGAAAGACCACGCGGGATAGTTTACCGAGAAAACGGTATACTGCGCGTAGAAACCACCGACCCCCGGAAAACAACCGACATTATGCAGTAAAGTATAAATTATACCAAAATTAGACAAGCTATTAATAAGTACATAGACCTGTCGTAAATAGGTAGCCTAGTTTTTAAGTCGTGGTGACACACATCGCAAATATTTAGGTTGTGAATCATCACGAAACGCCAATTAGTACAAATAGTAACATGCGGTATACTGTCACGGAAACGTTTTACCAACTTGAACGGTGGCGGGGGGGGGGGGGGGGGTTTGTTTGTGCCCAAACTTTTTTATAGTCCTATATGCTGGATGCAATTGTGAGGTTGAGATAGAGAAGCTTAAATGTATATGTGCAAACACTTCACGAAACACGCGCATTGACACATGTTTGTGTCGTGTATCTGTACACATGAATATGATCGACATTATGCAGTAAAGTATGAATTATACCAAAATTGAAAGAGCTGTTAATAAGTATATATACATGTATAATGGATTGTCGTATGCATATAGGTATTAATAGGTTATCGTTGATAAAATGTACCTATGTATTGGTTTGTTAGGATTTATGGTAGCTATAGCTTTATGGGTGGAGGAAAGACCACGCGGGATAGTTTACCGAGAAAACGGTATACTGCGCGTAGAAACCACCGACCCCCGGAAAACGACCGACATTATGCAGTAAAGTATAAATTATACCAAAATTGGACGAGCTATTAATAAGTACATAGACCTGTCGTAAATAGGTAGCCTGGTTTTTAAGTCGTGGTGACACACATCGCAAATATTTAGGTTGTGAATCATCACGAAACGCCAATTAGTACAAATAGTAACATGCGGTATACTGTCACGGAAACGTTTTAACAACTTGAACGGTGGCGGGGGGGGGGGGGGGGTTGTTTGTGGCCAAACTTTTTTATAGTCCTATATGCTGGTTGCAATTGTGAGGTTGAGATAGAGAAGCTTAAATGTATATGTGCAAACACTTCACGAAACACGCGCATTGACACATGTTTGTGTCGTGTATCTGTATACACAGGAATATGATCGACATTATGCAGTAAAGTATGAATTATACCAAAATTGAAAGAGCTGTTAATATGTGCGTAGATCGGACAATAGCGAGATATTCCCCACCGTGCATAGACCATGTCATGAATTCATACTCTAGCTACACCCGCAGAGATAATATTCTCCAGCGTGCATAGATCATGCCATGAATTCCTACCCTAGCTTCACCCGTAGAGATAATATTCCCCACCGTGCATAGTTCATACCATGAATTCATACCCTAGCTACACCGTAGAGATAATATTCCCCACCGTGCATAGATCATGTCATGAATTCCTACCCTAGCTACACCCGTAGAGATAATATTCCCCACCGTGCATAGATCATGCCATGAATTCCTACGCTAGCTACACCCGTAGAGATAATATTCCCCACCGTGCATAGATCATGTCATGAATTCATACCCTAGCTACACCCGTAGAGATAATATTCCCCACCGTGCATAGATCATGTCATGAATTCCTACCCTAGTTACACCCGTAGAGATAATATTCTCCCCGTGCATAGATCATGTCATGAATTCATACCCTAGCTACACCCGTAGAGATAATATTCCCCACCGTGCATAGATCATGCCATGAATTCCTACCCTAGCTACACCCGTAGAGATTATCATAATATTCTCCACCGTGCATAGAACATGTAATGAATTCCTACCCTAGCTACACCCGTAGAGATAATATTCCCCACCGTGCATAGATCATGTCATGAATTCCTACCCTAGTTACACCCGTAGAGATTATCATAATATTCTCCACCGTGCATAGAACATGTAATGAATTCCTACCCTAGCTACACCCGTAGAGATAATATTCCCCACCGTGCATAGATCATGCCATGAATTCCAACCCTAGCTACACCCGTAGAGATAATATTCCGCACCGTGCATAGATCATGCCATGAATTCCTACCCTAGCAACACCCGTATAGATAATATTCCCCACCGTGCATAGATCATGTCATGAATTCATACCCAAGCTACACCCGTAGAGATAATATTCCCCACCGTGCATAGATCATGTCATGAATTCATACCCTAGCTACACCCGTAGAGATAATATTCTCCACCGAGCATAGATCATGTCATGAATTCATACCCTAGTTACACCCGTAGAGATAATATTCCCCACCGTGCATAGATCACGCCATCAATTCCTACCCTAGCTACACCAGTAGAGATAATATTCTCCACCGTGCATAGATCATGTCATGAATTCCTACCCTAGCTACACCCGTAGAGATAATATTCTCCACCGTGCATAGATCATGCCATGAATTCCTACCATAGCTACACCCGTAGAGATAATATTCTCCACCGTGCATATATCATGTCATGAATTCATACCCTAGCTACACACGTAGAGATAATATTCTCCACCGTGCATAGATCATGCCATGAATTCCTACCATAGCTACACCCGTAGAGATAATATTCTCCACCGTGCATAGATCATGTCATGAATTTCTACCCTAACTACACCCGTAGAGATAATATTCTCCACCGTGCATAGATCATGCCATGAATCCCTACCCTAGCTACACCCGTAGAGATAATATTCTCCACCTTGCATAGATCATGTCATGAATTCATACCCTAGCTATACCCGTAGGGATAATATTCCACACCGTGCATATATCATGCCATGAATTCCTACCCTAGCTACACCCGTAGAGATAATATTCCCCACCGTGCATAGATCATGCCATGAATTCCTACCATAGCTACATCCGTAGAGATCAAATTCTCCACCGTGCATAGCTCATGTCATGAATTCATACCCTAGCTACACACGTAGAGATAATATTCCCCACCGTACATATATCAGGTCATGAATTCATACCCTAGCTACACCCGTAGAGATAATATTCTCCACCGTGCATAGATCATGCCATGAATTCATACCCTAGCTACACCCGTAGAGATAATATTCCCCACCGTGCATAGATCATGCCATGAATTCATACCCTAGCTACACCCGTAGAGATAATATTCTCCACCGTGCATAGATCATGCCATGGATTCATACCCTAGATACACCCGTAGAGATAATATTCTCCACCGTGCATAGATCATGTCATGAATTCATACCCTAGCTACACCCGTAGAGATAATATTCTCCTCCGTGCATATATCATGCCATGAATTCCTACCCTAGCTACATCCGTAGAGATAATATTCTCCACCGTGCATAGATCATGCCATGAATTCCTACACTAGCTACACCCGTAGAGATAATATTCCCCACCGTGCATCGATTTTGTCATGAATTCATACCCTAGCTACACCCGTAGAGATAATATTCCCCACCGTGCATAGATCATGCCATGAATTCCTTCTCTAACTACACCCGTAGCGATAATATTCTCCACCGTGCATAGATCATGCCATGAATTCCTTCTCTAACTACACCCGTAGAGATAATATTCCCCACCGTGCATAGATCATGTCATGAATACTTACCCTAGTTACACACGTAGAGACAATATTCTCCACCGTGCATAGATCATGCCATGAATTCCTACCCTAGCTATACCCGTAGAGATAATATTCCCAACCGTGCATATATCATGCCATGAATTCATACCCTAGCTACACCCGTAGAGATAATATTCCCCACCGTGCATAGATCATGTCATGAATTCTTACCCTAGTTACACACGTAGAGACAATATTCTCCACCGTGCATAGATCATGCCATGAATTCCTACCCTAGCTACACCCGTAGAGATAATATTCCACACCGTGCATAGATCATGCCATGAATGCCTACCCTAGCTACACCCGTAGACGGCGTAGAGATAATATTCCCCAACGTGCATAGATCATGCCATGAATTCCTACCATAGCTACACCCGTAGAGATAATATTCTCCACCGTGCATAGATCATGCCATGAATTCCTACCCTAGCTACACCCGTAGAGATAATATTCTCCACCGTGCATAGATCATGTCATGAATTCATACCCTAGCTACACCCGTAGAGATAATATTCCTCACCGTGCATAGATCATGTCATGAATTCATACCCTATATAGCTACACACGTAGAGACAATATTCTCCACCGTGCATAGATCATGCCATGAATTCCTACCCTAGCTACACCCGTAGAGATAATATTCCCCACCGTGCATAGATCATGCCATGAATGCCTACCCTAGCTACACCCGTAGACGGCGTAGAGATAATATTCCCCAACGTGCATAGATCATGCCATGAATTCCTACCATAGCTACACCCGTAGAGATAATATTCTCCACCGTGCATAGATCATGCCATGAATTCCTACCCTAGCTACACCCGTAGAGATAATATTCTCCACCGTGCATAGATCATGTCATGAATTCATACCCTAGCTACACCCGTAGAGATAATATTCCTCACCGTGCATAGATCATGTCATGAATTCATACCCTATATAGCTACACCCGTAGAGATAATATTCTCCACAGTGCATAGATCATGTCATGAATTCCTACCCTAGCTACACCCGTAGAGATAATATTCCCCACCGTGCATAGAACATGTAATGAATTCCTACCCTAGCTACACCCGTAGAGATAATATTCTCCACCGTGCATAGATCATGTCATGAATTCCTACCCTAGCTACACCCGTATAGATAATATTCCCCACCGTGCATAGATCATGTCATGAATTCCTACCCTAGCTACACCCGTAGAGATAATATTCCCCACCGTGCATAGAACATGTAATGAATTCATACCCTAGCTACACCCGTAGAGATAATATTCCCCACCGTGCATAGATCATGCCATGAATTCATACCCTAGCTACACCCGTAGAGATAATATTCCCCACCGTGCATAGATCATGCAATGAATGCCTACCCTAGCTACACCCGTAGACGGCGTAGAGATAATATTCCCCACCGTACATAGATCATGCCATGAATTCCTACCATAGCTACACCCGTAGAGATAGTATTCCCCACCATGCATATATCATGCCATGAATTCCTACCCTAGCTACACCCGTAGAGATAATATTCTCCACCGTGCATAGATCATGCCATGAATTCATACCCTAGCTACACCCGTAGAGATAATATTACCCACCGTGCATAGATCATGTCATGAATTCATACCCTAGCTATACCCGTAGGGATAATATTCCACACCGTGCATATATCACGCCATGAATTCCTACCCTAGCTACACCCGTAGGGATAATATTCCCCACCGTGCATAGATCATGCCATGAATTCCTACCCTAGCTACACCCGTAGAGATAGTATTCCCCACCGTGCATAGATCATGTCATGAATTCCTACCCTAGCTACACCCGTAGAGATAATATTCCCCACCGTGCATAGATCATGTCATGAATTCATACCCTAGCTACACCCGTATAGATAATATTCCCCACCGTGCATAGATCATGCCATGAATTCATACCATAGCTACACCCGTAGAGATAATATTCCCCACCGTGCATAGAACTTGTAATGAATTCCTACCCTAGCTACACCCGTAGAGATAATATTCCCCACCGTGCGTAGATCATGCCATGAATTCCTACCCTAGCTACACCCGTAGAGATAATATTCTCCACCGTGCATAGATCATGTCATGAATTCATACCCTAGCTATACCCGAAGGGATAATATTCCACACCGTGCATATATCATGCCATGAATTCCTACCCTAGCTACACCCGTAGAGATAGTATTCCCCACCGTGCATAGATCATGCCATGAATTCATACCCTAGCTACACCCGTAGAGATAATATTCCACACCGTGCATAGATCATGCCATGAATTCATACCCTAGCTACACCCGTAGAGATAATATTCCCCACCGTGCATAGATCATGTAATGAATTCCTACCCTAGCTACACCCGTAGAGATAATATTCCCCACCGTGCATAGATCATGCCATGAATTCCTACCCTATATAGCTACACCCGTAGAGATAATATTCCCCACCGTACATATATCATGCCATGAATTCATACCCTAGCTACACCCGTAGAGATAATATTCCCACCGTGCATAGATCATGTCATGAATTCCTACCCTAGCTACACCCGTAGAGATAATATTCCCCACCGTGCATAGATCATGCCATGAATTCCTACCCTAGCTACACCCGTAGAGATTATCATAATATTCCCCACCGTGCATAGATCATGCCATGAATTCATACCCTAGCTACACCCGTAGAGATAATATTCCCACCGTGCATAGATCATGCCATGAATTCCAGCCCTAGCTACACCCGTAGAGATAATATTCCCCACCGTGCATAGATCATGTCATGAATTCCTACCCTAGCTACACCCGTAGAGATAATATTTCCCACCGTGCATAGATCATGCCATGAATTCCTATACTAGCTACACCCGTAGATATAATATTCCCACCGTGCATAGATCATGCCATGAATTCCTACCCTAGCTACACCCGTAGAGATAATATTCCCCACCGTGCATAGATCATGTCATGAATTCCTACCCTAGCTACACCCGTAGAGATAATATTCTCCACCGTGCATAGATCATGCCATGAATTCCTACCCTAGCTACACCCGAAGAGATAATATTCTCCACCGTGCATAGATCATGTCATGAATTCCTACCCTAGCTACACCCGTAGAGATAATATTCCCCACCGTGCATAGATCATGTCATGAATTCCTACCCTAGCTACACCCGTAAAGATAATATTCTCCACCGTGCATAGATCATGCCATGAATTCCTACCCAAGCTACATCCGTAGAGATAATATTCCCCACCGTGCATAGATCATGTCATGAATTCATACCCTAGTTACACACGTAGAGATAATATTCCCCACCGTGCATAGATCATGCCATGAATTCCTACCCTAACTACACCCGTAGAGATAATATTCCCCACCGTGCATAGATCATGATATGAATTTCTACCCTAGCTACACCCGTAGAGATAATATTCCCCACCGTGCATAGATCATGCCATGAATTCCTTCTCTAACTACACCCGTAGAGATAATATTCTCCAGCGTGCATAGATCATGCCATGAATTCCTACCCTATATAGCTACATCCGTAGAGATAATATTCCCCACCGTGCATAGATCATGCCATGAATTCCTACCCTAACTACACCCGTAGAGATAATATTCTCCACCGTGCATAGATCATGTCATGAATTCCTACCCTAGCTACACCCGTAGAGATAATATTCTCCACCGTGCATAGATCATGTCATGAATTCCTACCCTAGCTACACCCGTAGAGATAATATTATCCACCGTGCATAGATCATGCCATGAATTCCTACCCTAGCTACACCCGTATAGATAATATTCCCCACCGTGCATAGATCATGTCATGAACTCCTACCCTAGCTACACCCGTAGAGATAATATTCTCCACCGTGCATAGATCATGATATGAATTCCTTCTCTAACTACACCCGTAGATATCATATTCTCCAAGTACAAAACCAGGGAACGTTATGATGTTCTATTTGACATCTTCTTACAGGAAACATTATAACATTGAACAACGAGGCAGGGAATATATTCTTTGCTAAGACGTGTTCCCCAATAATCTACTGTTGGAGGGTTCCAACTCGAGAATGCATGTTTTTTGTGACTTTTGTGAACAGAAATCCCAATAAACATTGAATCATTTACCCGGGAGAAATTCCATAATTGTAAAGCGACGCAAAGCAATATAGCACACAACGCCACTTAAATCATGGAATTTCGATTTTGAACTTTTACCAACAATGAAATGCATTATTGAGGAACATGTATTATCTAATAAATATATTATATCTGCAGTTTGTTCAATGCTATTAAATTCACTTTCACAACATCAAAAGTTCCCAGGGTTTGAACTGGTGGAGCATGATCTCTACGAGCGTTAGCCACAGTAGAGTTCATGGCATGATCTAATATTATACCTGCAGTTTATTCAATGTTATAAAATTCACTGTCACATCAACAAGTTCCCAGGTTTTGCACTAGTGGAGTATGATCTCTATATACGGGCGTAGCTATAGAGTAGAGATTCACGACATGATCAGGGCATATATAATATCTCAGTGAACTTCTGCTCCGAAATGAATTGGTAAAAACAAGCAAGTAATGTTGGTCTGAACTGTGGAAACATAATTTAGTTCGAAATCCGAACTGCACGCATGTGTCAATTGGGTATTCCATCAAATTATATAGTCATAATTATAGAGGGGCCCCAGTGCTTCAGTCAATGCACCGTTGATATCCCATTAGATTGGCGCATGAAAGAATGCGTGATAAATTTAATTTAGTGTTAGTTGATATCATATAGATTGGTGCATGACAGCATGCCTGTTAATTTAATTTAGTGCTGGTTTCATGTTGAAACTAATTTTTACCAAATAATTGTTGCTCAGTGGCTGGATCGACCGTTACCCCTGAGGGTGCGTTCATACACTGGCAAGTTTGCACGGTATGTCTTGCAGGCATTTCGTCGTAGAAAATGATATGATACCAGAATATGAACGGAAACATGCTATAAAATGCATCTGTACCACAGCTAACTACATCAGAAGTAAAATCTCTGTAGTTCCACCTGCAGCGACGTTACCGAAATCTGCATGCCTGTAAATACACTGTTAAAAAATATCCGTAATTTTACGGCACAATGTGCTGGTAACTTTGCTGCCATCACATTTACTGTAAAAATACGGAACTTCCTTCAAAATGATAAACTTCCCACTCTGTAAAATCACAGGATGTTAACCTAAATTAACGGAACTTCCGCAAAATTTTAATTGACACCTTCTCTAAAATTACGGAACTTCCTTCAAAATGATAAACTACCCACTCCGTAAAATCATATGATGTTGACCTGAATTACGCAACATCGCTGCCAACATTTGACCGTTAAACATACGGTCAGGCCATAGCATGTTCCACGGTATAAAACCATTAAAGTAACTGGCAGACTGTAACCAGTAACTGTCAGACCGTTGTATTTTTTAAAATTAATATCAAGACCGTAACTAATAAAGGTCAGACCAATGGTATTTTTCATGGGTCAGCACCAATGTTTTGCTCTTTATTTGCTAATTTAATATAGAATTAGCCAGGTTGCCATGGTGACAATATGATTTCCCGAAAGGCATTACGATTCATATGTTTTTGAATGGTCGAAACTAGTATTATTCATAACTAAAAAATACATCTTACCGGTAGTTCTTATGTTATGATCATAGTTTACGATACTTATGAAACTTTGCAGTTTTCAGAGGATCAAGCTTGTTATCTGCCTCATGGAATTTAATCTCGAAAAGGCTGCGCACGCGTAATGTGTTCGCTTTGAAACCCTTTCACTAACTACTGTATAGATACTAGTATGGCTGTAAATAAAAATAAGCCAACCCATCACTATTCAGTTATGAGTATTAAGGCCTAAAAAAATAATACATTTGTTTCCGCTAACGAGCTGAAAAAATTTAGGGTAGGTAGGTAGGCTTAACTTGTTTTTTTTGTTAACTTTTTTTTTCTCAGTATCTTTAAAAATAACTGTATAATACTTGTCAATAACCCAAACTATGCACTTAGCCCCAATCAGGTTAACCCAGATGACAGAGGAACTAGAAACTCCAATTCAATCTTACATATGCTTTAATATTTACATATATACTAGTCTATATACTAATATAGTCTTTGATAATCCTAATATTTCCCATATGTTCTGGCGACAACTGGAGTCAGTCCAGCACCACTGCACTGTTCACATATTGGAGTGACCGTCTTGTACCGATCTCTTAATGATGGCTTCACAACACTACCTTCTCCTCTGCATTCAGTGAATGATCTAGGTATTTTTTGGCGACACATGCTTTTGGGCAATGGCATGCCAAAGTCATAACCCGAAGGCCTGAGCGGAGGAAGGTTTTGGAGGGGTGTGGGTTCTCCCCCTGGAAAATGTTTGAAAATCCATTGCATTTAGAGATAATCTAGAGCACTTTGAGTCAGTATTTCGAATTTTACTGAGAGGTCAATTTGATCAAGTTTCTCAAGCATAACTTTCGAATTTTTTATATACTAGTACCGGTATGTATGGATTGGAAATGCTTATAACTTTTTGTCAGATATATTTTGGTTCAATGGATTATGCTTATCCAGTTTGAAATGAGACTTACCATTATCACTCTAATTCATATAATAGGCTATTTTATAAAATTCAAGTGAGACACATGCATAATATACTACCTGTACATGTAGTACAGACCCAATGTCTATTAAGTTAGTAATTGCTATTTATAGTACTAATCTCTATGTTAATCTTTCATTTGGTATTATGAGATCCCACCTGATTAAACCAAGTTGATTCGATCAAATTGTTAATATTCCTGTATTTGATTAAAATACTGAAGTCTGAAGGCTGAATGATAACAAACCTGAACTGAAACTATTTGAAGATGAAAGCTAGATAAAGCCAAACATACTTTACAGTATGATTCCAACTGGTAAACTTAAATCTTTTTTTAAACTTATATTTCTTATGTCAATATATATAAATGTTTGCATCTTGTTATGATATGAATTGGGACCTAACTTGAAAAAGAAAACAATTAAATAATTTCTTTTTGTTTTTTTGTTTTTGTTTTGCAATGGCAATAAACAGTTTAGGGTCGGGGGTTTAAAATAGGGTCGGTCGGGTTAGCGGAAACCAACGTCTTTTTTCTTTTGATAGGCCTAATACTAATTTCGACCATTCTACAACATGAATCGGCTTGCACTTTTAAGCCATAAAAAAGAAAGCTACACAGTTAGAACACAAATTTATGTACATGTAAAAGTGAAATATCTTAATGGCATACTTTTTGGTAACATGTATACATGTATAAGGCATGAAATTGTCCAGTCACTTGTAAACACAGTTTTTGTTTTAACAGGTGAATCCGTACATCATGTCAATACTGTACCAGTCAGAAGAAGTGGTATTTTTAGGCGCGCCTTTATTGTGATATTGAGGGAGCTCAATTTAGAAAAACGTGTGATTATAGCACAATACCAGTCCCGCTTATTGCAATATTTAATGCAAAATATTGCGATACTAAGCGCGCTAAATTTCATACAGACCCGATAGTGTTATATTTATATAATATTAGATAAATACTGTGCATATAGTGTACATATAGCATATACAACTATAATTATAAACATATCTAAAACATTTATACAATAAACAATATAGAAGAAGCAAAAAAATTATTTAAAATGTCACAATTTTGAGCGCAAGATGTTGCAATATTACGCGCAAAATATTGAGATATTTAGTGCAAAATATTGCAATAATATCACAGGCGACATCGCCGACATGCTTACAGGCGTTTCCACTTGCAATATTATTGCGATATTGAGTGCGAAAATAGCGTGCTTAAACGACTTAATATACCGTACTATTATACCACTTCTTTTGACTGGTACTGTATATATACCGGTATCAATTAACAGCTAGTTGGGATTGGAACCATCAAGACAACAGCAGATCCCATAATAACTGTGCACAATGACTTGACGACAATGTCCTCCTGTAGTCGCACATTTTCCATGAAATATCAGGGAGTCTGCTATTAAGATGATTTGATAAGAACATCCAACTAATAGTGTACATGTCCTCCAGGTAAACTGTCGTAATACCGGTAACTTGACAATAACATGGCGAATAATGACAATGTCTCATATCCACACGTTTCAATGAAAATTGATGAATACGAGGTGAATTGGTCTGAGTAATTGTAAAGTTGCATGGCGTCAGTTCATTGTTTACGGTGTTGTTGACTTTGAAGTTCTTGTGAATTACACTGGTGCACACAGTAGTGCAATACATGTATATCCTCTCATGTAAATGTACATGCATGTGGGATGATGTGCTTTGAAACAATTACTTGAATCAGATTCTGAACACTGTCAACTGCATTTTCAACATTATAATAGAACCAGCTGCTCGTTGAGTTGTTGCAAGTCACAATAGTCAACACAGCACTGACGTCTGAATGAAGTGACACCATGGATCATCATCATGCCATGTTGCCATGAATCTCTTGTGAATTACACTGGTGCACACAGGACATGTATATCCTCTCTTGTAAGTGTACATGGATGTGGGATGATGTGCTTTGAAACAATCACTTGTTGAATCAGATTCTGAACACTGTGACTGTCAACCTGTCAACTGCATTTTCTACATTGTAATAGAAATGGCTGCTCGTTGAGTTGTTGTTGTTGTTATTATTGTCACTATTGGTTGACATCGAAGCTCGTTTTAATTGTACCTGTATCCCCATGTGTCAGGATATACGCTAGTGTTTTTATACTAAGTCACAACAGCACTGAAGTCTGAATGAAGTGAGACCCTGGATCATGCCATGTTTGCATGAATCTCTTAGTGGAAATTTGTCAATGATTAAGTCGATTTTCGAAGAATTTAAACTTGTCCGATTATCAAAGGAACCTAACTCAGACCGTCGTTACAACTGTCCACAATCGAAAAAGTAATAGGTTCCCAAAAACAACAATTTACGATCAAATACGAATCGTGAAATACAAAATGGAGTACTTAACTAAATCCCGATAGAGTTAAGTTTTGTACTCACGCTAATTCGTACTATACGTATAACACACAATTAATGCCGGATAAATAATATATAATAAATATCAGCAGGATATGATTCAGCCCTACTGTATGGAGTGATTGCCGTATATAATGTTGTGGCCGATAAATATACTATTGAATTTTCACGTCGTAAAGTTTGAATCACGATAATATTAAATTCCAAGGCGGGAATTCTACCAGATTTGATTGCATGCTTGATGTAAAATTACAACAATTTGATGTATAATATAATTACGTACCGTCCTTCAAAGATTTGATAGCACAATGTGCTGTAGGAATACCTTTTTTTTCACAGTGTATCATGCATTTATCTCGCAAGAATCAATCATAAAGGTATTTGAAGGCAACTGCTAGTAGCAATGCTACAAGTGGAAGTACAGAAATTTTACTTCGCATGTGTTCGCTTTGGTAGAGATGCATGTTTCCGTTCATATTCTGGCACCATGTTGTTTTCTATGACGAAATGCCTGCAAAACATACCATGCAAACTTGCCATCACATGAACGTACCACTAAAGACCGCTATGTGCTTAGCTTTTGCAGGCGTTCGGCCTCGCATTTTTTAGATAAAATTACTATGTTGGGTTGTACTACCAGGGATTCGAGTTTTGTGAACGAGCCGGTTCTCCATTTTCCGTCAATCACATATGTGGGAATATACCATGGGGTTATTTGTAACATTAGGACACTTCTTGATATGCCTTTTCATATATTTACATCGCGAGTGTGTGTTACACTATAAATCATGTTTGGCGATTGATAAAATGCCTACCTGGGCCTTGCGTGTAATATCCCAATAAACGACAATATAACATGGACGGACGACACACTTTGTTGACCTATATATGACTAAATGCTGTAGACATAATAATTGGGCGTGTTTTAAGTGCGCGGTCATAGACCAATCGATCGATAATCTAATCGGTATACACAGTGCAGCAGTCTCTTTCTTTCTTTCTCTCTCTCTCTCTCTCTCTCTCTCTCTCTCTCTCTCTCTCTCTCTCTCTCTCTCCTCTCTATTTTTCTCTCTCTCCCTCTCGCTTTCTATTTCTCTCCCTCTCTCTATATATCTCCCCTATCTTCTCTCTCCTCTCTCACCCTCTCTCTTTCTCTCCCCTCTCTCTCCCCTCTCTATTTCTCTCTCTCATCTCTCTCTTTCTCTCTTCCCTCTCTCTCCCCCTCTCTTTTTCTCTCTCCTCTCTGTCCTCTCTCTTTCTTTCTCCCCTCTCTCCTCTCTCTCCCCTCACTCTTTCTCTCTCTCTCCCACTCTCTATCTTCCCTATCTCATTATCTCTCATCTCTCCATCTCTCTCTTTCTCTCTCTCTCTCTTCCCTTTCTCTTTCTCTCTCCCCTCTCCCTTTTTCTCTATCCAACTCTCTCTTCCCTCTCTGTTTATCTCTCTCCTCTCCCTCTCTCTCTCTCTAAATTTCTTTCCTGAACTTTTTGTATATATTCGTGGTGTAAAAAATAATTACGAGTCAGGGAAACCAGTCTAATAGAGCTTCTGTCACCAGGAAATTAAGTTTACTACGAGTATGTTCTTTGAATCGGGACAGTTTATATTGCTATTTTTAGAACATTACTACATTTTGACCCAAATTTTTTTTTTAAACACCTTTGTGTGAAATATTTGTAACACCAGATGTTTCTCATTTGTTTGGATGATTGGGAACAGTAGCACTAAGGTGCATTCAAATCAAGTTTACTAGAAAGTGTGTTGTCGTCGAAAGTGGTGCCAAGAAGATATAGACGATCTTTAATATACTGGGGTCATTTCATGGTATGTTACCTAAGATATCGACGATCTTTAATATACTGGGGTCATTTCATGGAATGTTAATTAAGATATAGACGATCTTTAATATACTGGGGTCATTTCATGAAATGTTAATTAAGATATAGACGATCATTAAATATACTGGGGTCATTTCATGGAATGTTACCTAAGATATAGACCATCTTTAATATACTGGGGTCATTTCATGGTATGTTACCTAAGATATAGACGATCTTTAATATACTGGGGTCATTTCATGGAATGTTAATTAAGATATAGACGATCTTTAATATACTGGGGTCATTTCATGGAATGTTAATTAAGATATAGACGATCTTTAAATATACTGGGGTCATTTCATGGTATGTTACCTAAGATATAGACGATCTTTGATATACTGGGGTCATTTCATGGAATGTTAATTAAGATATAGACGATCTTTAAATATACTGGGTTCATTTAATGAAATGTTAATTAAGATACAGATGATCTTTAAATACACTGGGGTCATTTCATGGTATGTTAACTAAGATGTCAAGAAGATACAGACGATCTTTAAATATACAGGGGTCATTTCATGAAATGTTACCTAAGATATAGACGATCTTTAAATATACTGGGGTCATTTCATGGAATGTTAATTAAGATATAGACGATCTTTAAATATACTGGGGTCATTTCATGAAATGTTACCTAAGATATAGACGATCTTTAAATATACTGGGGTCATTTCTTGGTATGTTACCTAAAATATAGACGATCTTTACTATACTGGGGTCATTTCATGGAATGTTAATTAAGATACAGACGATCTTTAAATATACAGGGGTCATTTCATGGTATGCTACCTAAAATATAGACGATTTTTAAATATAATGTGGTCATTTCATGGAATGTTAATTAAGATATAGACGATCTTTAAATATACTGGGGTCATTTCATGGAATGTTAATTAAGATACAGACGATCCTTAAATATACTGGGGTCATTTCATGGAATGTTAATTAAGATACAGACGATCTTTAAATATACTGGGGTCATTTCATGGTATGTTAACTAAAATATAGACGATCTTTAAATATACAGGGGTCATTTCATGGAATGTTAACTAAGATATAGACGATCTTTAAATATACTGGGGTCATTTCATGAAATGTTACCTAAGTTATAGACGATCTTTAAATATACTGGTCTCATTTAATGGAATGTTAACTAAGTTATAGACGATCTTTAAATATACTGGGGTCATTTCATGGAATGTTAACTAAGATATTGACGATCTTTAAATATACTGGGGTCATTTCATGAATGATTACAAGTACATAAAATAGAACACAAATATACATGAAATATATTTATTGTCCCAAGCACATTGACAAATACGACATAGTAGGCGTCATATATCAACACGAACAACATTAGCAAAATACACATTATTAAGCATTTATCTCAGAGAAATAGACGTATATTGTTACAGGTACAATATATGAGACCGCCATTCCTCCCATGGAATCCGGCATTAAAATGGTGATGGAATCCACGATCCAGTGTAATGATAACAAGCACTATTTTTGAGAAAAACAAACATTTTATAGGCAGTAAATTTAAAGGGGTACTATACACTAAATCCGGTCATTTACGGGATATCTTCTTTTATATATACACTCAACAGAATATAAACAACAAATGAATTAATTTGAGACATGGATTAGTGCAAAAATACACTCGCATGCTCTATGAACGATGCAAACAACATGGTAATTATAATGAAAATTAGTTTATGATTCAACTGTACATGCAGTACCCTTTAAACCAATAAAAGGTAAATATCCCTATATTTATTTCACAGAGGACATTTTTATAATGGTACAGTGCATTTATGTGACATGAATTACATGGGGGGATTGTATCCGCTTTGTGTCCATGATTTAGTCGCGAGGAGGAGTCGAAATTAACAAATAGGAAATCGGGTAGAGTGAGTCTATCACTAGGACTGCAACGATACACTTGGTCACGATATGATACGAATCACGATACATGATCAACGATACGATACATATTACGATGCAGTAAATTAGTGTTTTCAATTGAATACCGCCTGAATTATCAGAAATAAAAAGTTTATAACTAGAGGTAGAGTTCATTTAAAATTAAAATGGAGTTTAATTTTTGGATAGATGAGTCAAATATACATCGTATACATGTAAACGAGAGATAATTGCAGGTTTTTATTTTTTACACTAGCCCATCTTCAGTCATTTCTTGAATTCCTGTATCGCGATACACATGAAACGATACGATACGCGTATCGTTTGAAAGTGTATCGCGATACATTGAATTAACGATGAATCGTTGCAGCCCTAATATCACCCCTAACAATATACATCCTTCCACTCGTTTCATATTTGTATTATTACATTATGTACATTGGTACATGTACATTGTAAATAAAGTTACAGTGTATATATTGAAGGGGTATTGTACACTAAGTCCTGTCATTTATGGGACCATCTCCTTTTATAATCAACAGATTATATGCAACAAATGAATGAATTTGAACCATGGATGAGTGCAAAATACACTCATGTGCTCCATGAACGATGTAATCAAACATTGTAATTAAAAGGCCAAATAAAGTAATACCTGTGTTTATGGTTACATAAATAATTAGGATAGGTAGGGATTTTTTTTATTCGGAATTCCATTGGGTCATTGACAATTCATTTTAGAAAGTTTCACGATTCAGATTAATTGACAGGTTCAATACTAAATATTGTTATCTTGAATTAGTCAGAGCACCTCTAAACTTCTAAACGTTTTATTGGAGAGGTTTGAAAATGTGTAAGATACCTTCCGATGCCCTTTCCACTGAACAAAACAAAAAATATCTGTGTCTACAGTCAAATAAATGTTTGGGTATATGCACCCTTTTCTAGGGTAGGTAGGGAAACCCTAAATACAGGTAATTTTGTGTGGCCTAATGAAAATGAATTTATGACTCGAGTCTAAAAGAAGATGGTCCTATAAATTGTCCGATTTAGGGTAAAGTCCTCTTTTAAATGTTAAAAACCAATATGTGGATTAGAGTCTTGCGTTGTCCAGTGATCTTTGTCCTAACAATTCGTTAGAAATATGCTTTTGATGTAATCGTATTTCTATTGTGTAATTATCATCACATACATCGCGGCTCTTTTGAGAAAAGATAGTTTGCGTAAACATTAAGATCGAACCACATTATCCCAGAATCGAGTTAGAATTGTTGTCAGCATATTATGCGGACCACAATTAGTCCCTGTGGCACCGGCCCCTGAATATGTTATACGCTACAACCGAAATATGTTACAAAATTTAGGCCATGGCAGATATTATCTTTCTAGCTTGATATTCGCCTGTACCTCTAACATTGTTCACAAAAATCACCTTTTCTGATAAAACAAAAACGCTCTTTAAAAACGCTCTGTAACATTTGGGGAAAAATTCTTTTAAATCACTTCTTCGAAAAAAAAAAGTCATTAGAAGCAGGGGGGAATTTTTCCGGGCATGTATGCCGGGGTGGGTGGGTGATCGATGCATGGGACCAACAAACAATTTTTCCTGCAAGTCTTATTGACTCTTTTTGCAATGAGTTTGGCTTAAAACACCTTAGAATGTCAAAATTAACATAAATGAAAAATTTCATGATGATCAGACCATGATGTAGCCCATGCTAATGGATTGAATTTTGAAATCCAAGATGGCCGCTGACAGCCATGGTTTTTTTTGGCCGAATTGACTCGTTCCTATTTACATGTCAATGTTAACATCCATGACAAATAGTATGCAAAGAAATTCATATACAGCTGTTTACAGTGAATTCCCCCCGCAAATCTCTGTTTTAGTGTTAAAAGGGGGTTGGGTGTCCAAAAATGGTCGGGAAAAAACTGCCGAAAACGGAAAAAAATTTGGACGCGGGGGTGGGTGGGTCATAACAAGGGTCGAAAGGAAAAAATCAGCATACGTGCCTGAATTTTTTTTCCGACCCCCCCCCTTCCTGTTAGCAGACACTATTTAACAATTTTTACAATGTTAGCTGTGACAGGAGATGATGATCTCAAGCTATACAAATAAGATTTGTTAGCTGCCAGGGCGTAACATTTTAAACATGTTTACGCTGGTACGGCATACATTGTAAGGATCGGGTGCCTGTGGATAAGCGCACATCATAATATGATTTTCGAATCTTCCAGATACACACGCATGTAAGATGTACGTACATACGTGTACAAGTTTTATACATCTCCGCTGATACCATAACCAAACAGTGTATTATCGGCATCATGCAATGCAATGCATAATTATGGCAATGTGGTTATACCACGAGAGGATATACAGGTGCCAAAAGAACGGCAATTGAGTAGCGCAAAAAACATGTTTTATTAATTTAGAAGCATTCGGGGTTCAAGACCTCCAGTTACAACAACAACAAAATACATCTAATTCAACGTTGTTTTCTCTCTGCTCTATTGAAAAAATGTTGAAAAACAAATATGACATATAATTTAGACCTATATAAATACAACAGAATATCATTTTGTTATTTAAAAATTAACAAATTATAAAATGATGTGAAACATTCCGGTATGGTGATCAAATAGAAATGGAGAATAATCTTGTTCAAAGTGGTAATTTTTACAAATAGTATATCCAAATTGACAACACACACCGAATTTCTTATACATGTATATATTTACACACTAAGTGTTGTCATCACTAAATCCAGCATTCTGATTGGTCGGCGCCCACGTGGCTAGTTGCAGTTATTTCTCGGTGAATGCGTAACGCCTCATAAAACCAAGCTAATAACACCATCGATACGTCATTAGGTTTGGAAAGACGAACGCGTAATGCTTTGGGCGCATTTTGACTCGCGCAGGATTGACTTAATACATCATCGGGTTTCAACATGAAGAGAAATTGTTCCTATTAACTTTTGCCAAGGGTGCTATTGGGTATTTTGGGCTGATCTTGTCACGATACACTTTTCGATTTAAATATATTTACAAAAGCGGCTTTTTCGCTAAATGTATATAAATATAAGGATTAACTGTCATGTGGACTATTTTTATGGAGATGTAACGGTGAGGTAAGTGGACATAACTTGTATGTAAAACCCTTCGGGTTTTACACAAGTTATGTCCACTTACCTCACCGTTACATCTCCATAAAAACAGTCCACATGACAGTTAATCCTTATATGAATTAATTCCAGTGACTCTCGATGGCGAAGTCGTTTTCTTTAAGTCATTTAAAAGCCGCCCACGAAATACTAATGCAACATATATAAATACGCACAATGATGGTTGCTTAAAACAATGTTACCAAAACCATGTAATACATACGCGTGTATGTTTATACAAACAACACATGGAATATGTGCCCGGCCATATCAAATCCAGTCGTAAGTCGGGATTTTTTTTACCCTGTGCTAAAGCATTCTCTTATATATGCGAGTCGACCATATGTCGCCTCGCATATATAAGAGAATGCATTGGCCTAACATTTTTTTTACAATTTTAATAAATTTTTCTTGTATTCTTTAACAATTTTATAATTTCACCCATACAGAGCCCCGGACAAACATGAGCAGACGACACTCTTCTATATGCTTCTATATATGTGTGGGGCTCCCTACAAGGTAATGGATGTTTTTTATTTTATGTCCTAAACATTTTAAGAAACATTTATTTGAAAAAAAATGATAAAAAATTGTTAGGCCAATGCATTCTCTTATATATGCGAGGCGACCTATAGTCGACTCGCATATATAAGAGAATGCATTGGCACAGGGTAAAAAAAATCCCGACTTACGACTGGATTTGATATGGCGGGTCACATATGTGCATGTATATACAGACAAAATATGGATGCTTGAGAGGTTAATACTGGAAAGTATTCAACATGGATTAATGTTGTCAATTACTGGTGTGGCCATGTAAAATACATGTAATTCTGTATGTACTTAGGGTGGATACACACATGCATGTAATTATGTATGTATAATCCATGTATTCCATGTATTTTACATGGTCACACCAATCATTGATAGCATTAATTTAGTCGCCTGCGCGCGATCGAACAATTTCAACAGGGGAGACAAGTGAGCAGTTATTAGCCATTATCAAACTAACTGCTATCAAGAAGTTCAGGCCAGTCATAAATTCTTTCATGGATGCCGAAATTAATATATCCTGCCTGCTATCTGCTGCTGTTTTTCACGAGTTTTATTTCATTTTGAAAAGTGAATTTGAGTCCGTCGATTTTATACTTGATTTGTTTCTCGTAATTTCAGGGTAATCCAAAATAAAAAATAAAAGTGCAGAATTTGAAGCTCTTTCGTGGCGATTGTGATACACGTGTGTTTGATGTCCCATTAACAAACCGATATGGTGCTCTCGTGCCTTGAATAACAGGCATTGTAAAATTAAGACAGGCAATACCGGTTCGTTGAGATTCCTTGGATAGTTTCAGAGCGAGCTCATGTGATAACATTCAATTGGGATTTACATGCAAATATCCATTATAGTGCCAAAAAAATAATGCAGTTACAGCGTTGAAAGTAAAAAGAGTGACGCCCCCCCCCCCCGCCATTTTCACTCAGAATTTACATAACAGTATATGTTTCTCAAACCAAAGGTTGAACAAGTTCCTAACTGTCACAATTTTAGCTTGTACACGCTTGAATTATAACATGTTGTACCATAATCCATGATTGGGGGAGGGGGTGGTTCTCGAAAGCTTCGAATAACTAAGGGATTTAGTTGAACGTATCAGCCGGGATTTTGTGGGCATGAATGTACAACCTGTTTAACTTAAATATTCCATAGTTGTAAATTTTGCGTATACATGAAAGGTGACGTAGTTGGGAACTCGTAGAGCTAGACAACCCTTTCCCCGGATGAAGACATACAGTAACACCACCTTCTGTACTCTCAAATTTAAAGCTGTAATACTATGTTCATAATTATATGAATAACATAAATTGCTGGCTGAATATTATATTAATCACTCGTGGCAAACAGACACGACAGAAATGACTGTCAACTACAATATGTATAAGTCAGTAATGGCTTCGTGGCTTCATGTGTGAGGGGGGGGGGGGGGGGGGGGTGTCAGGACTCATGATGCTGCATGCCACCACCCCACCCAATGGTCAGTCCGGTTGCTTGGGGATCAAGAGAAGACTGCCAATGATTTAAACATAAAGTCCAACATTTGGGTTATCGCGCGAACAATTATTTTAAGCGGCCTGACGATTTCGTTCAGTAAACGGCTCTCTGCACGCTCTACACCCTTAGTGTGAATACACATATGCATCATGCATGTATTACATGTGTTTTACATGGCCACACCAATAATTGACAACATTAATCACCTGCGCGCGAGCGGTTCATCGTTAACAGGCCAGAGAAGTGAGTATAGTGATAAGCAAAGTCATTTTATTAATGCACGAACACCAGAAGCGACACGTCTGGCATATATAGGCTTGATATAGAACATTTTCGACCATGATGCTTGTTTGGCGTGGGGTGCTGAAAGCTTCAAATCGCTAAGGGACTTAGTTGAATGTATCGGTCTGAATAATCTGGGCAAGAAGGTACAATATAATATGTTTTACTTAAATAGCTCAGAGTTATCCACCCCGCCTGGTACCTTTCGATATCATATATAGCCCCAAGTCGGGGATCATATATAGCCGCTAGTCGGGGAAATCCTTATCCACCACTACTATAAATATCAAGAGAGGACTGGTAGTTATTAAAATAGAACGTCCACCATATGGGTTATCCCACGAACAATTATTTTAAGTGGCCTGGCGACTCGGTCCAAGATAGCGGCTTCTCTACATTCCGACGTAATTGGAACTAGAACTCAGTGCGGTCAACATGTCGGCAATGATTGGGTTGTCAGTGGACACATATTACATCGTCTGTATGATCCATGTAAAACGCCAAATACACGATAATTACAGAGATTACATCATATGTGTATCCACCCTAAGCCTCAGTACAAATCGCATACGGTTTACACGAACGTAAGCCTCAGTACAAATCGTCATACGGTTGACACGAACGTTTTTGATGTTCATCAAACAATAACTGCAGCCTCCACTTCATAAAAAAGCAACGAACCGTGCATATACGTGACCAGGTGCACGCGCTCACTGCGTGTTGTTAAGACTGTGTTGGAATTTGATCAATATGTTACTTACAATTGATTAGGTAGTTCTCAAAAGTTGTGATGTTACTAATGTTTCATTAACCCTTTACCCAACAAATCGGCCAAAATCGGCCAAAACCGGCCAAATAAAGCTTCAACAGCCTAAAATATCTTCGGTCTGTCTCAATAGAACCATACAAATATGGATATCATTGGAACCGGCTCCTTGACCACATTGTGATAGTTACAGTTATGCCCTGTGCCAATGCATTCTCTTATATATGCGAGTCGACCATAGGTCGCCTCGCATATATAAGAGAATGCATTGGCATTAACACTTTTTACCATTTTGTCTTACATTCTTTAACAATTTTATAATTTTTAATGTGTTAAGCCAATGCATTCTCTTATATATGCGAGGCGACCTATGGTCGACTCGCATATATAAGAGAATGCATTGGCACAGGGCCCTTCTGTTGGGTAAAGGGTTAAAATGTACTGCTATATGATTAAAAGAAATGACATGGAGATCGATTGGGGTCATTGGTTTTGACGGCAGAGTAATTAAACAAATTTCTTGTGAATCCCCTCGGATTGAACATATAGGTCCGAGCTGTCAATATCATACCATGTTAGCACCAATAAACCCCAAGCATTCGGAGTAAATTTATACATTGTTGAACACGTCCAACAGGCTGCACACATTCTAGCGCGAGTTGTTTCGTTTATACGGATTTCCATATCAGGTTGGTCATAAATGCAATACTCTGGTAAATATAATACACAATTAACCCTTTCTATGTTAAATGGATTCCCCCATTCAGTTATAAAAGTATACATTGGAACGGTCTATTATTCAAATATAGGTTCAGGTAATAAAAGCAGGCAACAGACAGAACAACAGAAAATAAAAGAGCAGAATGGTTCCTATTGCTTGGCGTGAAATGTTCAGATAATAAGTTCAATATTATTATCTGAGCATTTCCCAAGGGATAACTACTCGTTAATTAGAAATTAGTATAGGAAGGGTAAGCACACTCAATACGAATACTTCAATAATTATAGATTACAAATACAACATGACGACGATTATCACATCAATGCCTCAAAGTTCCTTTTTGTATTACTGCACTACCAAAAATAATTTCTCATTATGAGAAAAAAAACCTAAATTTTCTAGGGAGAATAGCTAGAAAAATAAGTCTCATTCAGGCGCCAGAAAATCAAGAAAAAAATACTAGAGTAAGAAATCCACGAACATTAATTTTTCTTTTGCAAGAAATTAAAAAAATTTATAGAACGAATTTCTCAACTCTGAAAAAAATCTTGAAACAAGAAAAGCCAAGAAATATATCTTTCATTTGAGAAACCATTTTCTTAATAAGAAAATTGTTTCTCAAATGAAATATTGATTTCTTAATTGTTTCTTGTTTCAAGATTAAATCTATCTTATTTGATAAAAATATCTCTTGTCTGGTGGGATTTTCTTAAATGTTCTTAACGTAGCAGACATGATGGGTGTATTCCTCAAAATAAGATTTATTTTTCGTAATATTTCTTGTTTCAAGTAATTGTTTTTCTTGTTTCAAGTAATTATTTTTTTTATTAAGAAATTATTTTCGGCAGTGTGCCTTTATAAATCCCTCGTTTCATTCAATTCGTATCAACTCACATTGAAATTATCATGTTATATATCCATCCGAGAACGAAATATTGAGACAAATATTTTAGACGCGAAACACAAACTGCTGTGTCATGAGATTATAGCAGGGACGTTGGGTGTCCTCAATCTTGAAATTTCCAACTGCACCCCGCCCCTTTAACCAGGTCTGAACAATTATAGTTGCACCCCCCCCCCCTTCGGGTAGAACTATCCACTTTCCAACTGGTACCTTAAGCTTTCCAACTAAGGTTGGAACATTTTCAACTGACTGCCGTTTGCGACCAACATTTTGACCAAATGTAGAAAAATATATTACTGTTGGTCTTAAAAACACCATATTCCCCATTAATTACTGGTTGGAAAACCAAACAAGGAAAACAATAAGAGTCATAATCCTAAGATCACCGGGGCGATTAAATCGATCACAATTCATTCAGTCATTGATCTCCAATCCAGCAGTGTCATCGTGTACATTATATCAAGGGCTGTTAGTGTGACAGATATGCAAAGCAACACTTTCCATTCCGACATTAAACCACGGGGTTTAAACTGACGAATATGGCATATTCATCCAAAACAAGCTTATATGACGTTAGCTTAATGCAGTCGTCTGGATGTACAATTCATCCAAAACAAGCTTATATGACGTTAGCTTAATGCAGTCGTCTGGGTGTACAATTCATCCAAAACAAGCTTATATGACGTTAGCTTAATGCAGTCGTCTGGATGTACAATTCATCCAAAACAAGCTTATATGACGTTAGCTTAATGCAGTCGTCTGGGTGTACAATTCATCCAAAACAAGCTTATATGACGTTAGCTTAATGCAGTCGTCTGGATGTACAATTCATCCAAAACAAGCTTATATGACGTTAGCTTAATGTAGTCGTCTGGATGTACAATTCATCCAAAACAAGCTTCATGTAGTCGTCTTTAGTTTCGGATGTGCTATCACTCCAAAAACAAACTTCTGGGACTACTATTAATAGTACATCCAAAACTGTTTGGATGTACTATCGATCCAAAACAAGCTGATGTGACGTTAGCTTAATGTAGTCGTCGGTAGTTTTGGACGTACTATCGATCCAAAAACAAGCTTAATGTTGTCGACAAATAGATTTGGGTGCACTATTAATCCAAAACAAGCCTCTGTGTTGTTAGTTGAATGTGTCATCTTTCGTATTGGATGCACTATTAATAAAAAAAAAGCTTAATGTAGTCGACAGATAGTTTTGGATGTACAATTAATCCAAATCAAGCTTCTGTGACGTCAGCTTAATGTACTCATCTCTAGTTCTGGATGAACTGACATTAAATTTTGTACTCCTTCCCCTCTTAAGAATCCGCCCTAAGAAACCAAAACAAGCTTCTGTGACGTCAGCTTAATGTAGCCGTCTTTAGTTCTGGATGTACTATTAATCCAAAACAAGCTTCTGTGCCGTTAGCTTAATGTAGTCCGTCGTCTTTAGTTCTGGATGTACTATTAATCCAAAACAAGCTGCTGTGCCGTTAGCTTAATGTAGCCGTCTTTAATTTTGGATGTACTATTAATCCAAAACAAGCTTCTGTGCCGTTAGCTTAATGTAGTCCGTCGTCTTTAGTTCTGGATGTACTATTAATCCAAAACAAGCTTCTGTGACGTCAGCTTAATGTACTCATCTTTAGTTTTGGATGAACTGACATTCAATTTTGAACTCCTTCCTCTCTTAAGAATCCTTCCTAGCTCCGTTCTGAACGAACGTCCCGACAAGATATATATGAAGAAATTCACGGCGTAATTAAACGTAGAAAATGCTTCGAACAAATCCTTCCATGGCGTTGAATCGAAGTATAAATTCCGCACGTCGTGGCTGTCCATGGTATAAATAGATATCTGGATTAATAACGACAACACCGCGAGAGGAAGGATAGTAATAATGTAGGTGAAGGACACGATTAGAAGCATGATCGTTGTTTTATGTCGCTTTGTCGTCGATCGTGTTCCGTGAATTGACGACATTTTATGGCGGTTGTCGGTGTTCGTCGCTTTCCGAACTTGGGCTATCTTGTATAGAACAAGAGAGTTACTAACAAGAACAAGAACGACAGGCGTCACGAAAATTAGGCTAATCTGATAGAAATACACATGTAAGTATATGTAAACTTTCCTGTGTTCGTCCAACGAGCGACAATCCAAGCCGTTCTTGCCTACCATGATGAACCTGTAGGTTTGTGAACAGGCTGATAAGACAAACACTGCAATAATTATTGAGATGGCACCCTTATGGTTACAGAACACGTCCTTCTTGAAAGGGAAATATATGGCGACCACCCGCTCCATCGCCATACACACTATCAGCCAGGATGACATGAGGTAAAACAGACTCTCCGAGAAGTTAAATACTTTACAGGGTATATCTGTAAAATCTACGAACAGGCCGCTCTCATTGAGGTATTGTCTCCGAAGTTCATCCACCAGATGAACCTCTTTGCCGATGAGGGTTAAACTGTCGAATATAGCAAGCGCGCACAAGTAGTGTCCGTACGATTTGTGCCGCAGTCGTTTTGATTTCATCACAAAAATTATGAGGAAGTTGCCGACAAGTCCAACCATAGCTATCATAGGCGTGATGATCTGTTTTATCCACCAACCCCATACTTCTTGTGAGTACACTGCAAAGAGAAAAGAGAACATAATTTTTACGAAGGAAAATATTTGTATGGACGTTCGACCTTAAGCCGTACATTTATCAGACGGTGGTCAACTGCATCTCAGTGTTTATAGGTCAAGTGAACTCTCCACCGACCGCGCGAGGAGTTCGGGCAATCTAGCAACCGAAACTTCTTTTCATATAACGTTTGCTGGTTCAGCCGGTCATGTCTTGGTTTTTACCACCCTCCTACCCCTTAGCCCATGTCCCAGAGGGACCTTCCTCCCTGACAGTGACTGATGGGTATGGTTTTTGTTTGGCTTTGTCATTTCGGTCCTATGCTGTATTATGTGTGGCGTGGTACACACACGGCAGCGGTGGCTAGTGTAGGCTAACGCCACTGACCGGTAATTGTTTAACATGTAAAGTGGTATTTATTATGGTCGGTTGTCCTTATTAAAGAACTTCCATATCGCACATTTGACGCAGTTTTACATTCTTACCCCATTAATGGTTGTAGGGCAGCTTCAAATGGCTGGGGGGGGGGGGGGATAGGACATAAAAATCACTGCAGACGAGACGTGAATAAAGAGGCTGTTCATGTTCCACAAAATCGTACACGGGGGAATTGCAGCTAAACTTCCAGCATAACTAGAATGCAATCAGAGAGATGCCAATGTGCGCAAAAATGTAATAAACAATAATTTAAAAAATAATTTCACTGTGTTTTACTTAATTTATTTAATTTAATTTAATGTTAGCAAAAAAAGACAATTACCATTTCTCATTTCATCACAGATAAAAGGCAAATTACTATATTAATCATTCAAGTAATTAAAACCAATTCCATGTTGCCGAAAGGATGAGACTTTAATATCGATTACATTTTTTTCAGCGGCATATTTTCATTTTCATTTTCCGATAGTCAAAGTTGACCAAAGGAGCAATTATAAGAAATAATTAATACTATTTGTGTAAATATTGATAGCAGCCAATATGCAACAATAAATATCAATAATTAATCAATAATTAATCAATAACGATCATTGTATGTAATAATAAACTCTTCAAACGGTGTTTGTGTCAACAAATGCGTTTTGTTTTGTGTTACGTCATTCGTCGTATTTGACCCGGAACTCGGCTGAATGTTAGGCTATTCAGCCTATTGCGTCGAATTACGAAATCGCGTTTTGAATGTCTCTCTTTTCCCGCACGATAAAAAGAGGTCTTCGCACGAACCAAAAATGATAAAACTTCCCAATTATAAGTAAAAATACCCAAATGACGGAGTCTATGTAGGTCCCGAATGAATCTATAGACTCTTTGATGTAGAGTTCTGATGGAGAAAATGTAGGTCGATCTATTTTTGTCATAACTCTGACGTATTTTGACCTGGGAGAAAAAATCGAAATCGAGGCTCACTACGAGCATGCCAGTTTTAAATATAGAAACAGGGAATCCCGACAAATGGCGATATCGGCGACAAACAAATAATCGAAAACAACACATAAAATAAACATAGCAAAAACGCGGCACAGTAAAAATGTCAGAACGCCACGAGGTTTTACGTCGTTTTTGGTGACGTCATGGAGTGAAACGGAGTAGGGTGACACCAACCTACGAATCTGTCTGGTCGCCATACTGTTGCGCGAGCGCACGTAATTATGTGCAGCACCAGACCATGGAAAGTAAACAATTATACCATCCAGAAAAATATATCCCACTTCAGCCTGATACATATTAAAACTGTTACCTCTGTCGTACAGTCAACGACTGCATGGAACAAGTTGCAGTGGTTATATATATCTGACCTTGACACATATGCATCGTTCAAGGAGAACCTTCTTATCTACTACAAATTTGGAGATCTTTAATGATTGATTGATTGCTTGGGGTTTATTGTCTCTTTGGCAACTAAGGCCATATCACGACATTGCCAGTTTTAGTGGTGGAGGAAATCCGCGCACTTGCGACTAATCTAACAGTGATTTAAATGGCTGATAAACTCGTCAACCATGTGCGGCAAACCACCCGCCATCGGCGAGTAACTGGCAACTCCACCAGATAACGATTTCGATTTACAAAGTCCACGATGGAAACATATGGATTTGAATCCTTATCGTCAGCGCTGGAGGGCGAAACGGCTTGGAGTGGTACCCCTAACCGATTGAACCACCGGTGCCCCTGGAGATCTTTAGATTAATTAATCCTTTACCCAACAAAACGGCCAAAAACGCCCAAATAAAGCTTCAACAGCCTAAAATATCTTTGGTCTGTCTCAATAACACATACAAATATGGATATCATTGGAACCGGTTCATTGACCACATTGTGATGGTTACAGTTATACCCTGTGCCGATGCATTTTCTTACATATGCGAGTCGACCATAGGTCGCCTCGCATATATAAGAGAATGCATTGGCCTAAAAAACATATTTTTTCAACACTTCTTACCATTTTTTCTTACATTCTTTAACAATTTTATAATTTTTTCTTACATTTTTTAACAATTTTTATAATGTTTTTCTACATTCTTTGACAATTTTATCGTTTTTAATATCTGTTAAGCCAATGCATTCTCTTATATATGCAAGGCGACCTATGGTCGACTCGCATATATAAGTGAATGCATTGGCACAGGGCCGTTCTGTTGAGTAAAGGGTTAACTGTTTTATGCTGTTCTCATACAATAGTAAACCCATGCGATGGGCCTCAATGGCCTCTTGTGAGTAATCCGTAAATGTTAAATGTAAATATATCTCAATACTCGTTGCATAATAATGTTTAACCTCAACTTTTGCGAAAACCCTGTGCCAATGCATTCTCTTATAAATGCGAGTCTCCAATAGTGATCCTCGCATATATAAGAGAATACATTGGGCTAACAATATCTACCCTGACACTGTAAGAAACTAAGACATACTTTTACATATGCGAAAAAACTCGCACATATATACAAGAGAACGCACTGTCACAGACTCTTTGGTGCTGCACGGGTGCAGGTCGCGCCACGAGAGAGGTAATCTCTGATTAAAAGCAGACTTTGAGAAGTACAAAGGTAAGATATATACAAAATAGTGAGATTGTAACAGCATTATGTATATAATATATACACAAACTTTCCGGTGTAATGATACTTTTGCGCGTTTGCTTGATTAGCGAAAAAAGTTTGTATTCACAGTGCTTGACATAATTAGTAGTGAACAATTAGACATAAGCGTTAAGGCAGTGGCCAATATGAGCTGTGTTATGAGCTGTGATCAGTAACACGGTGATAGCCTTAGCCTTCGCCGGACTTAGATCGTAAACTTATAATCACAGAGATGATAGATAATTCAAATTCAGTGTACAGATATATGTGTAAACGAATAGATTATGTTATAACATGAAATATACGAAAGTTACACGGCTATCGACTCTGCATGTTAACTTGTTAAGTCATAACAATATGTATTTATACTCATTGCATAGGATATTATCTGTACAGATGAATTTCCGAACATTTGAGCTGCGGCTTTGATTGGGTTTCGGAAAACAGGTTTCCTCCTATATAAAAGGAGGTTTTTCCTGACCGTCGTCGCAGACCAGGTAGATTGTTAAATTGTACTCCATGTGACATGTGCCCACTGGTATGCAGTTTTCATGTTTCCAATAAACGCCAGTCCGGTAACGGTGCGGCTCGTTTGCAACGAGTGTTGTTTTTGATTATGAGATAATTGGGAATACATATAGTTAACACCGTCCTTTTGTAGCAATATCGTCATAATCACCCCCGTCATAATCATCATCATCATCAACAGCAATATTAACACTAGTTTTATTTGTATTGCTTTTAAAAAAATTGACACACAAAATTGTTCGGGTCACAATCTGAAACAGTGATGAATTCTATGCATCCAGCAGAGGGGTTCAGTGTGTGTTCTGAAGGATAATCCACATAATAGTTATGTTATAACTATAAAATATTATGTTATAACTATAACACAATTTACTGATATAAATTATGTAGTATATACTTCAGTATACAATGTTTATTGCCATTTTTGTGTTAAAATTGATGATATGTTTTGAAAAAAGGCATGGGGAAAATCTGATTTTTTTCAGCTGATGATGACCCACCCACTCCCGCTACGTGTCCGGAACTTTTTCCGCCTCCCCCTGGCCCTGGTGGATATTGATGGGAACCACAGAGAAACGCAGCAGCGTTCATCCTTCATTACATTCACCGCTTAGGGCTTAACAAGGACACATCGTCACGTCAGAGCTAAACTGTTCTATCTCCATTTTGGCTGGAAAATGAGATATTGGTATATTTCGATTCGGCGCGGGATTTCCTGTTCGAAAATCACGAGATATCGTGTCTAACGCATACAAAATTTGAATGAGAGGCTGTGTAAATCTGTTCCATCTCAATAACTTACTTTTTTGACAGTGCTATATTGTTCTGTCTCCACTGTGGACCAATGCATATATTTATTTTGTACCACGTGATTAAATAAATTTCAGTGCCAAAATGTTCCATCTCTGACCTTCAATGGAAAGCAATGGAACCCGAAATTGGCAGAGTGTCAGCATAGTGACTAGTTGAAAATAATGCTTTCTCACTCCTAGGTGTGAACATCTTATTTCTAGGATAATTATTTGGTTAAAACACACAGAAAATGGCGTGATTTGGGATTTTTGCACGTTAATATGATTGAAAAACACAAAAAACCACTATAGCACGGAAAACAAACTGAAAATTTTACGCAAATTGTTCTATCTCCATATAATAGTATTTTTACACCAGCTATCATACCCGCCGTGTACTATCTTCCAAAACAGAAAGAGAACATGTGAACTGGGGGGGGGGGGGGGTCAAAACTTTAAACTCGATTTCCAACACAAATGAAAATATGGAGATAGAACACTTTAGTTCTGACGCGATGACATTGCAAAGTGTTATTCAGCTGTCGCAGAAATAGTTATATTATACTGCAGGTGCAAATATATTGGGATTCGGGTATTGTACATGCGCCGGATGTATGGCCCGACTATTCAAGTTTGTATATATGGGAACTGACAGTATTGTGGTCTTAGTCCTACCCAATGTGAAGTGTACTGTTAGAATAATTGCAAGTGCGCATTGATTCCAAATTCCAATTAGAAAATTAGATGAATAGGATTTTTATCCAGGAAGGTATATTATTTGAAAGGTATCGTATACCATGGGTTTTATGGTGGAGAGTTTGAGCGTAAAGTCAATATTGTGGGATTATGACAATGTTGGTAATCGATGACAGTCAAGACTTGCCACAATCGCCCTCAGAGAAACTTCAGTCTCTCATATTGATGTCATTCACTTAATTAAGTGATATGTCCTTTCAAAAAATACTACTTTCGTATATCTCACTGATAACGCGATGCTAATATAATAATAATATATATGACCCGCCATATCAAATCCAGTCGTAAGTCGGGATTTTTTAACCCTGTGCCAATGCATTCTCTTATATATGCGAGTCGACCATAGGTCGCCTCGCATATATAAGAGAATGCATTGGCCTAACAATTTTTTATAATTTTTTTAAAATAAATGTTTCTTACAAATTTTAGGACATAAAATAGAAAAACATCCATTAACCCGCAGGGAGCCCCACACATATATAGAAGCATATAGAAGAGTGTCGTCTGCTCATGTTTGTCTGGGGCTCTGTATGGGTGAAATTATAAAATTGTTAAAGAATACAAGAAAAAATTATTAAAATTGTAAAAAATTGTTAGGCCAATGCATTCTCTTATATATGCGAGGCGACCTATGGTCGACTCGCATATATAAGAGAATGCATTGGCACAGGGTAAAAAAAATCCCGACTTACGACTGGATTTGATATGGCGGGTCATATATAAGTTAACTGTATTGTGATGAGGCAATATCGACCTGGGATATCCCCTACTGTGATATAGATTATTAAGGAACAAGTATTAACAAAGAAAGTTATTCCCTGCGTTGTTTGTTCAATGTCACATAGTTCCCCATCACAACATCAAAACAAAGTTTCCATGTGTTGAACTGTTGAACGAAGGACGAACATTAAATATTCTCTCCATTTAGACTTGTGAAACAGGAAACGTACCGATGAATTCAGTTAAAGGTACGGTTGGCCTTGGCGGTGGGTATCCTGTGAAAATATTTCCACCCGTCAAAAACCGCCACAAACAGAAAGAACAACAAAATGTAGGCAGACTTTGTCCGTATACAAATAAGAAATATCGCATAAACAGTATGTTATTGTCATATTTTTTACCATTGTTATGTAAACAAAAGCATAAAAAGTTACTTTACTGGTGTTTGTTTATATTATGATGGTAAACATAAAGAGCGTTCTTTGTGGGTGAATTCCTGATATGGAACGAATAAAGAGCGTTTATGCCATTTGTGTGTGATTAGCCAGCAGCATTGTGTTGTCTTCTGTAACACAATCAGGCTCTTGCTTAGGTAAAATATAGTAAATCTTTATGATAACATGCTGTTTACGCGATGGTCATGGTATATATGAACGAAACTGTATGCGTTTTAATGTTTTTCTGTTTACGGTGATTGGAACAAATATGAATATTTTCGACAACTAAGGCCTCACGTGCCTTTAAATGCCCCTTAATTTTCGAACCCCCAGATCACATTATATAAAATAATACCATATTATAAACCTTTGAAAGTGGAAGCTTCAAAACATTGTATTTTCAACTTATTCGATGTAATAAACCGTGAACATGTTGTTTTTGTTGAGATATCGACGTCTGTTCTGTGCTCAAATTTCTGCACAAAGTCTATTATTTTCAATGGAAAGGAACAACTCTATATATTTTGATATTTTATAGAGTTATTCCCCTTCCATTGAAAATAAAATATACTTGAAATTCTGTCGCATTATGGGAGCCATAACGGGGGGAATTATTTTATGATTCCAGTTATTCTATTACTCTATGCATGGGCATCTTCTGAGACACCGACGTTTCAAATGGTGATGAATTATTGTATTTTAATCATATGTTATGGCATATATTGTTATTAAAACAGTATATCAATGCATGTGGAACGATTATCACGAGCTGCTCCGGGCATCTGATGATATCATACCTGTTATTCCATGATTGCAATGTAGTGCAAATAATGCATGCACCCCGTCCGAGTATCCGAACCACAATATATTATGGTGCGTATCATCGATTTAGTTCTGTCAATATAGCATCTTATTTCATCTGATCCCAATATTCCGAAACCCCATATACTTTCGTGCTAAACAGGTACATCGTCTATACACTTGTGCCTGAATTCTCACAATATATTATTGCATAATTGATCAAATGAAAACCGTGTATATATAATTATCATGAATGTCCTTCTGTGATTGACTTACTGTACATACTCACATGATGTATTCTTTCTTGTGTTATTGTTCATTTGTATCGTTATTTGTATAAATTTATTCTAAGCTCTCCGTTACATGGAGGAAATAAAGGATTATATATATATATACTATAAACAAAAATGATCGGTGATTCGAAAATTAAGTGGGCCTTTAATCGTAAATTTTAGGTTTCCTCTCCGTATAGTAGATTTTATGTTTTCTGTGAAGCGTAAAGTGTCAATAAAACCTTGATTATGAAATAATCAATTTTATATTCTAAGGTGACACTCCACAGTTTCGAATGATCAGTAGGGGTAAATTTCTTAGAATAGAGTACCAGTGTTTTCTGTCACCATGGGTGTGGTATGTTTATTGAGAGAAGGTTAGTTATGAATTTGTGGATTTTTAGAGGATGTCTTTGAGTTTTGAAAAATATTGTTTCAGGTGACCTTGACCCCACCAGTATGAAGTAGTAGCGATTTCTGCGAAACAGTGGCTCCAGACACCAGCGTGACTTTTTAGCACCTAAAATTTGTCATCTGCATGAAAAATATTTTTTTTAAACTTACAGTGGTGAGAAGTTTGAAATTTTTTGATATTATTGTGAGGAAACAGTGTTCTTCCAGACAACATAGGCGGCTATACCATAGATTTTCTGGTTTTTGTGTCCCATGGGCCTGAAAATCGCTTATTTTGGCCATTTTTGCATCAAAAAATATTTTTTCAGGCACACAATCAAGGGGCATAACTCTTGCTACCCCCATTAAAATGACAATTCTGTACCAAAATCTTTAAGCCTAGTATGTGCTCAACCCAGGTATATATACATTGTATATGTGTTGTGGGATAACATTTCAGTTATTTTTCATTGAAAGTTTTGCACCAATCCCGGCAGAAACTGTGGAGTGTCACCTAAGCAATCGAATCAAATATAGAATGTGGGGTTCCCCTTAGCAGCTTGAGATTTATGTTTCATCTCACACTAATCAATCTCTTGAAGTTCACAACTTTTTATTATGGCTTCATATATTTTACAATTATTACTAATGCAATAGCTATAGGTTATTGATGCTAGGTATGTTTATGGAGCATAGTTATATATCAGCAGGTGGGAGAGCGGTTATTGGCCTCTACCTTCCCGACCATATATTTCGTTTAAGTTGAGTATTGGTTGTTTACGTTTATAATAATAAACAGCCCATTTGAATCTGAACTACAGTGTTTGTTGTCAATGAACAAGCTCATCCCCTGAGTTCCCCTCTTGCCCTATATATAGGCATATGAGATTCTGAAGAACATAAATTATGTTCTCTATACTTTCGGTCTCATTGCATATTCCTCGCTCACCGGTGTGCACTATGTTTTATTTGTAAAAAATAAAATAGGTTACAGGCTATTTACCATTATTGGAATATGTTGAGACCATACATTTAAACAACATCGAAGGCACATGCAAAGTCAATGAAATAAAAAATAAAATCGCAATATTTCATATATGTATATAAGATACGGCATCTGCGGCGTGTATGGTCGGCTGTATTGCAGGCTATCGTGATTACATATATATCCTTTATTTCCTCCGTTCTCCGCTCTCCGTGTTTATAGGAATCACTGAACTGAATGGTTTCCCATAGATGACAGTATTAACAATTCAGCCAAATTCACTGAATTGAAGCCTGTGGGCTACTCCGGTGCTGTTTATCCAGCTCGATTGACACCAGGTGGTCATGGAAATACATGAAAAAACATAGGTCATGTGATTACTTTTTACAATAAATAAGTGTACGAGAAGGCTATCACGCAACGAAATTTTACCTGGAAACCCTAGAACTAGCAGCTACATGTAGTTTAATAAATACACAGAAACGTTCTATTCACTGCAAATTTCCGTGATCATTATATATGCCCTATCACTAACTCGCGGCCATTTTGGATCCACCAGGTCGTGGTTTTACTTAACTTTCCATATATGGAAGTCATGAATAATTCAAAAGCTCCATATATGGAAATGCTACTCCAAAACTTTGACCTGTAGCACCGAAACCACAGAACCGAGGCTGGATGAATCTATGAAACCAATGGTGGATCCAAAATGGCCGCGAGTTACTGATATCGTTTGCCGTATGAATACGCATCTATTCGTAGTTTTAACACTTCAGTGGTGTCTGCATCTACGACAAAACTAAAGAGACCGTTCCAATGATATGTAGAAGTGTTTTCCTATGTCCTTTGAAACATGTATCTTTTGCAATTCCATCTGGTGTCCTCTTGTCTCATAACTTAAGCTGTTTCGACAGTGCTATTGTAGTCTCCGTTCATGAGTTTATTTATTGAGGGAAAAGTTTAGAATACGATCAAGAAACTCCCTATGGTCAGTTGTTAAACTTATTATCTGAACGATTCATGAGGAATAACTACTCGCCCATGAGTATTTAGTATAGAAAGGGTAATACAAGAACAGCAAGATCATATTCAGTGGCGGGAAATGTTCAGAATGGTCGTTTGTTGAACTTATTATCTGAACATCTCCTGAGGAATAACTACTTATCAATGAGTGTTTAGTATAGAAAGGGTTAAACTTGATATCTGAATATTTCCTGCGGAATAACTACTCATCAATGAGTGTTTAGTATAGAAAGAATTATACTTATTATCTGAACATTTCCTGAGGAATAACTAATCACCAATGAATGTTTAGTGTATAGAAAGGGTTAAACCTAATAGCTGAGCATTTCCTGAGGAATAACAACTCACCAGTGAGTGTTTAGTATAGATAGGGATAAACTTATTATCTGAGCATTTCCTGAGGAATAACAACTCACCAGTGAGTGTTTAGTATAGATAGGGATAAACTTATTATCTGAACATTTCCTGAGGAATAACTACTCATCAGTGAGTGTTTAGTATAGTAAGGGGCTGAACTTATTATCTGAACATTGCCTGAGGAATAACAACTCATCAATGAGTGTTTAGGTAACAGTACACGATTTCACGGGTTGTAGGGGGTCTGAAAAATAGAAAAATAAGTATCTGGGGGGCATAACAGCCAGTGTAGCCTGTGTTAAGTGTGTCATTACTGGTTTGAAGGTTTAATTATTTTACAAAACTGGGAAAGTTCTCAAAAAAGTGGAAAATTTGGGTACGCAACAGGATTTTCGTATTCAGTGAAGGTCAACTCTGTGTTATTGGTTACAGGAAAATAGCCCGATTTCTCTCCCATGAGTTCTGTGATCTGCGCTTGCAAGACATTTTTTTCAAATTGATACGATAACTTTTTTTCTATTTCAAATATTTATCAGCTCTAACATAGCTCTATCACGTGGAAGAAGCTTATTTACTGACATTCGCTCTGTCAGGGTCTGTTGTTGGGTTGAAAATGGTCAATTTGAGTAAAATAATTGGTAAAATTGAGCGTTTTGTGTGTGCAAACCAAGGGGCATAACTCAATGACAAATTGTACGAGGAAGCTAAAGTACAGACATATGAGTACACCTATAATTTCTGTCGAAATTAAAACATGCTTGATGGGACCTATGCCAAAGATAATGGCTCAGCATTGATTAGAAGTACAGTACCCCCTCCAAGGTTGGCCAAATTGCTCGAAATCGTGAATTGCTACCATAGTATAGAAAGGGTTAAACTTATTTGAACATTTCCTGAGGAATAACTACCCATCAATGAGTGTTTAGTATAGAAAGAGTTAAATTTATTATCTGAACATTTCCTGTGGAATAACTACTCGTCAATGAGTATTTAGTATAGAAAGAGTTAGACTTATTATCTGAACATTTCCTGAGCAATAATTATCATCAATGAATGTTTAGTATAGAAAGGGTTAAACTTATTATCTGAACATTTCCTGAGGAAAAACAACTCGTCAATACGTGTTTCGTTGAGAAAGATTATATTAACTGAGACCAATCTTTGTACAAAGTCGCCTTCACATTTATGAAGAACTGAAAGCGGATTGTCTTAATATTACACACTAACACAGCAATATCAATATATTGTGTATATATATAATAATAAAGGAAATGTCAGTAATTATCTTTGAATGGTTGAAATAAATAACAATTTATCCCTGTATTTGTTAAGATTTAATGCTATTACCCGCACACATGATTCCTCTGTGGGATTAAGATTTGCAAATTGGGAAGATTCTATAGAGTTGGTCTATGGATTTTCTGGCGAAATACACATCTGATATACGCCCCATCACACATATTTCTGACTAAGTCATCTATTATCTGGCAATATTGGCACTCAGGACAAACTTGGGATGTCATACGTCTCCCAACGCTCTTATCTATAGTGAAGACAAACATAGTTATTCTGCGTCTGATAGGACCATATAAAACTTCTTGTATTATTAACCCTTTACCCAACAAACCGGCCAAAAACGGCCAAATAAAGCTGCAACAGCCTAAATTATCTTGGGTCTGTCTCAATAGAACCATACAAATATGGATATCATTGGAACCGGCTCATTGACCACATTGTGATAGTTACAGTTATGCCATGTGCCAATGCATTCTCTTATATATGCGAGTCGACCATAGGTCGCCTCGCATATATAAGAGAATGCATTGGCCTAAAAAAAATCTTTTTAAAACACTTTTTACCATTTTGTTCTTACATTCTTTAACAATTTTATAATTTATAATGTGTTAAGCCAATGCATTCTCTTATATATGCGAGGCGACCTATGGTCGACTCGCATATATAAGAGAATGCATTGGCACAGGGCCGTTCTGTTGGGTAAAGGGTTAAATGAACAATATACGATACCAATTACAGGAATGACATATGGGCAATAGTATTAATCCTTTCTATGCTGAATGGATTATCCTACCCAACTATAGTGCATGTCTATTGGAATGGTTTATTAATTTGCAGGGGTGTTCAGAATATATAAACAGACGACAGACAGAAAACTAGAAAGATGTTATACAAGAACAGCAGGTTCATATTCAGTGGCGGGAAATGTTCAGAATGGTCGTTTGTTGAACTTATTATATGGCATTTCATAAAACTATAATCTATATATATAAAAGTAGGATATGTCTGCCCGTCGGTCTGTCTGTTTGTCTGTCTGTCCGGATTTTTCTCCCAGACCGCAGATCCGATTTCAGCCAAAGTTGGTACGGTGACTCGAGGTACCCTGGCGGAGGTTATAACGGCGTTAGTTTTTCAAAATTTTGATCTAAAATAAATTCAATTAAAAAAATATAATTTAAAATAAGCTCACTATGGGCCTATTTCAGATTAAAATAAGTCCAATATGAACCAGTTTGCATGAGGATATTATGTTGCATCATATATATACACCCTTTATATATGTGTTTTCACTATGGCCCGAGCCATTTAGGTCCAATATGCACTTCTTTGCACGAGGATATATTGAAGTAGCATAATAAATAAATATATGTATAAATGAGTAGGATCCGCCTGCCATGTGCGCTCCGCAGGCCCCTCTGATGCTGAATATAGGCCCTGTGCCAATGCATTCTCTTACATATGCGAGTCGACCATAGGCCTCGCATATATAAGAGAATGCATTGGCTTAACACATATTAAAAATGATAAAATTGTCAAAGAATGTAGAAAAATATTATAAAAATTGTTAAAAAATGTAAGAAAAAATTATAAAATTGTTAAAGGAATGTAAGAAAAAATGGTAAAAAAGTGTTTAAAAAATGCATTCTCTTATATATGCGAGGCGACCTATGGTCGACTCGCATATATAAGAGAATGCATTGGCACAGGGCATAACTGTAACCATCACAATGTGGTCAATGAACCGGTTCCAATGATATCCATATTTGTATGGTGTTATTGAGACAGACCGAAGATATTTTAGGCTGTTGAAGCTTTATTTGGGCGTTTTTTGCCGTTTTGTTGGGTAAAGGGTTACTAGCCAACAATTTGTGGCACAATTATCTTTGTTTATATTTATTTGAGAACAATTTAAATGGCTTCTGTATGTTTATCTGTAGTTCGTGTCAATGTCGACTTATATTGTCCCTACACAAATTCAAGAACCACAGCTCTATTTATTTTGTCGATTGTAACACCAATGCTGCTAAGATTAACCCTTTATATGCTAAAGCATCATTGACGAGTAGTTATCCCATATATAGGAATTGTTCAGATAATAAGTTCAGCAAACGACCGCTGAGCTTATTATCTAAACATTTCCCTCAATAAATAGAACTCCTTCTACAGTTTTATTTATCTGTCGTCTGCTTTCATAAGGCTTAACATCCATCCCAATGAATAATAGATCATTCCCATGTACACTCTTTAACTGACTGGGAGAATCTATTTACTATAGAAAGTGTTAATAACGAGGTCTCAATCGAATCTCGAACCTCAATTACAGAATCAATCTACGAGGCGAAAGCAGAAGCTCTCAGAGCTGTTATAGACCCAATCTACCAACGGGAAGGCAGTAGCTTTGAGCTGTTATTTGATTGTTCTGAGGGGACGATTAGATTTGTACCCTCGAATCTAAATTGGCAGGCATTGTGGGTCGGGCCTCGGAGAAGTGCTTGTGCCGCTGTTCGCTAACTAACCCGGAATGGGATGAAATGATATCATTCCCTCAATTAACTACTTGGCGGACGTGTGAATCGAACACATTTGGGTTGATAATGCCCATACAAAATGTCGGAAATAGTCGCCTTAATATGATTCCAAAGACAGGATTCCCATGAGAGACACTAGAGCGGTGCTCAATGGAGAATATAACTGTCGGTATTCCACTGTAGCCGGTATTGCCCGGAAGCTTATCCAGTGCAGATTGCTCACCGGGTGATGTGGACCCTGTACTAGGTTACAATCAACTAAATATTTCCCATAGGCGACAGTGTTAGGGTTAAGCCATCCCCACGATTCATTGCCCTACTGAGCCAAACTTTCAATATTTTTGCGTGTAGAACTCCACGTCGGACATAAGTTGTCAGAAAAGACATGGTGCCTCACCATACTTATTCCTGGAAATAAATTGGCATTTCCACAACTACCCCCTTTTGTGCACAAAATTTCAATATAGAAAAATACCCCCACCCCCTACCAAATTTGGCGACCAATGTAGCCGCTTGACGAACAATCCCACACAAATGGCCGAGGAATTAACATAGCCTATGAATTTCTTTTTTTCTTTCACATTAAACAACCGAACATATTATACACCATTCAGCTGCCGGTATTTTGTTTATGCTGACTCGAGTTTCCCTACACAAATGCCAAGGGGCACAATTTCAAGTATTTAGTTGCTTATAACCACTATGGATTCTTAATAGCCATGTTTTGAGTTGCGGAGAACGTTCCTCAGTAATGTACTTATCTTGTAAAGCGAGACATGCGTTCTATAGTACACAAGTAATTGTATTATTGTTAATGACTTGCATTGTCTATTGGAATTTAACAATGGTCGGTTACTATTTTTTCACATCATACAGTGTTGTACCATGGCTTATGATCATCTAGGCGAGCCATATTTAACTGGGATTCATTTCAGCAGCGGGCTGCTGTGTTGTGGGTGAATGGGGTGACCTGACGCTCCATCTTGTTATAATTCTATAGTACGGGAATTATCTCTTAGCAAAAAACAAGAACTCGCTTGACGGGCTGATAAATTACCTTAACTTAGGTAGTTCCACAGTACAGAAATAGCACAGCATCGGTTATAGAATATTGTGTTAAAATTACTAGTATACGAGACTGAATTAGGGATTGTCACATCAGACCACCGTGTGCAAAATTAATGTCCATGCAGGATTATCGCTGGGTGTATTGCGCACTCATCCATTAACCCTTTGTTGCGTGCTACAATTTAATTTCTACGGTACTCAAATGTCATCATGTCGGGGTGCTGGGTTCAAATTATGCAATGGCGTAAACAGATCTTTTGGGATGGGGTTCATAAACAGAGAGAAGTTTTATTTGATAATTACAGGGTTCTACAGACACGATGTGGCAGAGGCGATTCTCACCAAAATACCCAACAATTGGAAATTTCACACAGAGGCGTGTCGATATGGTGTGTATCACCCCATATCGTTTTCCAATGTTCTAATGTTCATGATAATTCCACATATTTATCATTATGGAATTAGTTAGTTTAATGGCAATCAGTTGAGATGTTTCGATCGGTAGGAGTTGTTGGGTTGGAGATTTTTAACAGTTGGAAATCTTGAGTAACCATTGAAGAATGTCAACCCAATGGGGTGCAAACACATGAATATTATAGTTTCCCGGACTCGGAAATAGTATCTGGTTCAAGGGGTGGATGTGAACTTGGGCAGCCCCTCCACACAAGAAGACCCTATATACATTAACGTTACCCCGATTCCATGCCGGACAACTGGCACCGAGTTTGAAATCGAAGACTGGAGAATAGGTTGCAATCATTTCAATAGTTATAATTTCGCAGCTAATATTATAACTATAAATTATACTTTATAGCACACGAAGGATGTTTTCTATATTCAGTCTAATTTTGGTTCTAAAATCTAAATTGTACATTCCCCCTTCCCCATAAGCAAAACGTAACACCAACCCTTTGGAAAAGGAAAATATACTTGAAGTGCATGTAAATAGTTGCACCCTCCATTACCCTCCATTTCCATTATGTTGTACATGTATCTAAATCGAGTGTTTCCGACATCCAGTTAAAGTTTCCCTATCTGATTTGACACCCACATAATCATGTGTACGTTGTTTTCTGTCTGTGGGTTTAATTTTTGGGCGCTCTATCGGTATCTCTCACTTTTTTGTTCGTATCTACATCATTGGATATATTGAGGTGTGGTGTCACGCCATGTAGATGAGCGGTCTTGGCCCCAACGGGGCTTATTTTTCGAGTTTAATTTTTTTCTTTACACACGGAAAAATTATACATCATATGAAAGTAGAAGATGTAGGCTTCATGTACCGCCCTGCTGTAAAGTGTGAAAGTGGTGCCTTTACCATGGAAACGGAATGTAAACAATGTAGATACAGTTTGATATTAAACCATTTCCGCAAATGGTAAAAACTAATTTAAGCACATTCTAGGACAGGAACAGACGTTGAAGATCATTTATTGATGATTTGTCCACTATAACTATGTTCCAACGATTCCAGTATTAAATAGGATGCACATATAGGTTATACGGGTCTTTATTGCCATATTGTCGGATTTCCTATATTCCGCTCCAATACGTAATCGAGGTGGGATAAAACATCTCAACATGGTAAGCAGTATTCCACACGATACCAACGCAATGAATTTTCACCGCGCGCAATAATATCGTGGACAAAATAACCCAAGTATCGGAAACTAGTCACATATATGTACCTTTATACACCAACTAAATCACTCGCCAACTGACACGAATAGGTATCGCTATATCCATTCGCATATAGCAATAGAGTAATTTCCCTGGTAACAGGTGTTGGGCTTCACGGAGATCTATAGTACTCGATTTTGTACGCTCCGGTAATTTATGGGAAATCGCCTAGACTGTTAAATTTCCAGGGTCCATAGTATTCGACGCATTCTCAGCGACTCAAAACTGGTATTAGGAATCTATAGTACAGGGCCCATGCGAGGTTACGTCTTGTCGGGTCAGTTTGTTCTCCGCGGGTGGAGGATCAGACAAGATAACGTATCAATGTTGTTCTCATTAGTTGGAAGTATTATTTGTAGGTTGTAATACTGATCAAGTGTTGTTGGAATGCCATGTGAAGTGCCTAATGCGACAGGTCGACAAATACTCGAAATATTGATAATAATATGCAATAATACACCCGGGAATGGCCGAGATCATACCTTCATTATGTCATCAATTAAGAAATACATGACGAGTGCCACGCAAAATGAAAAACTCAATGCTGAATTTCCAACATTAGTGTGTTATAATCATTGCTGAATTTTCAAGATTAATGCATTTCATTAAATTATGATTTGACAACAAAACATTTTTTTTTTTTTTTTTTTTTTTTTGGTCTTCTTGTCTTGGGGTTTGGGATCTAACCCGGGAAGATTTGGAAGGTGCGGAAACAGTACAAAAAACTGTTGTTTGAATGTAGTCAATTTAACGCTGAAATTACATATGCACATATAACACTCAGGGCGAACAAAGAATTCTTAATGGACCAAGCGACCGGCTTATTCGCTGATTGGTAGAAATATCTGCTAATTAGTATTTTATTGACAGAATGATGTTGAAAGGTCCATTTAACTAAGGCCCTTGTGGTCCATCATTATACAGACGAAGTCCCATGCAACAGCGATGTCAACAAGATCATGCTCCTCAGAAACCTTTAATTCACACATTCTCTCTCACCCGTCTGTGTTTGTCTGGCTTTGACGACGCCATAATAGGCTATTCGCTCATTATTCCACCCCGCCTCTGTTTGTGGAATCCATCATTGACAATTAACTCTTTCTGTTCTAAATGGATTGATGATATGATGATAAGGTGATTTGGGGGGCTAACCTCGGGATGATCGAATAGACCGAGTGGTCTACTCCTTCACCCCCTTCTAAATGGATTAGTAGAGTTAGTGGTTCGGGGGGCTAGCCCGGGATTGTCGAAAGGGCCGAGAGGCACCTCTCCTTAATCCCATCTAAATGGATTTTCGCAGTCAGCTAAACTATATACATTGGAATGGTCTATTCACTTTGGAGGGGTGTTAATGTGATATAAGCAGATAACAGATATATAAAAGTGCAGAAGGAGCCACATTTATTGAAGGAAATAAGGGATAAATACTACTCATCGATCATGCTTTAGTATAGAAAGTGTTAAACTTATTATCTGAACAGTTCCTAAGGATAACTAATTTGCACTCAATTTCCGGATGATACCATTAGTAAATGTGAACCGAGTGAATGAAATTTGTGACCCGCCATATCAAATCCAGTCGTAAGTCGGGATTTTTTTTACCCTGTGCCAATGCATTCTCTTATATATGCGAGTCGACCATAGGTCGCCTCGCATATATAAGAGAATGCATTGGCCTAACAATTGTTTATCATTTGTTTTAAATAAATGTTTCTTACAATTTTTAGGACATAAAATAAAAAACATCCATTACCCTGCCGGGAGCCCCACACATATATAGAAGCATATAGAAGAGTGTCGTCTGCTAATGCATTCTCTTATATATGCGAGGCGACCTATGGTCGACTCGCATATATAAGAGAATGCATTGGCACAGGGTAAAAACAATCCCGACTTACGACTGGATTTGATATGGCGGGTCACATTTGTGAGTTTACTAGCACAAATAAAGGTTTAGTTCGAATTTGGGTTTCGTCCGCCAATATTCACCAGAGTTATGGCCCTTTGTTGGAAATACCACGGACGTATTTTGCCACGCCCTAGCGATGTTATTGTTGGCTCTCTGCATGTGCATTCAACTCAATTGTCGTGAAAATTAACTACTATACAAACCAGTGCTATCAGGTTTGAGGTTTCAAGAGTTATGTGTTTTCGTACTGCATTACCCTTGACTGGTCGCCGGACTATAAACCTTGACTGGTCGCCGGACTATAAACCTTGACTGGTCGCCGGACTATAAACCTTGACTGGTCGCCGGACTATAAACCTTGACTGGTCGCCGGACTATAAACCTTGACTGGTCGCCGGACTATAAACATTGACTGGTCGCCGGACTATAAACCTTGATTGGTCGCCGGACTATAAACCTTGACTGGTCGCCGGACTATAAACATTGACTGGTCGCCGGACTATAAACCTTGACTGGTCGCCGGACTATAAACCTTGACTGGTCCCCGGACTATAAACCTTGACTGGTCGCTGGACTATAAGCATTGACTGGTCGCCGGACTATAAACCTTGACTGGTCGCCGGACTATAAACCTTGACTGGTCGCTGGACTATAAACATTGACTGGTCGCCGGACTATAAACCTTGACTGGTCGCCGGACTATAAACCTTGACTGGTCGCCGGACTATAAACCTTGACTGGTCGCCGGACCATAAACCTTGACTGGTCGCCGGACTATAAACCTTGACTGTCGCTGGACTATAAACATTGACTGGTCGCCGGACTATAAACCTTGACTGGTCGCCGGACTATAAACCTTGACTGGTCGCTGGACTATAAACCTTGACTGGTCGCCGGACTATAAACCTTGACTGGTCGCCGGACCATACACCTTGACTGGTCCCCGGACTATAAACCTTGACTGGTCGCTGGACTATAAACCTTGACTGGTCGCTGGACTATAAACCTTGACTGGTCGCTGGACTATAAACCTTGACTGTCGCTGGACTATAAACCTTGACTGGTCGCCGGACTATAAACCTTGCCATCGCTCTGCGTTGAACGTCGTTATCGTATGGGAGGGCACGTCACAGAGCGATAGCGCCGTGGTGTTTCACATATGAGCCAGGGACGAGTCTAACATTACTCGTACCTTGGCTAGAGGGTCTCCGTTGGGTTGTCCATCTTTAAATTTCCAACTGCTGCCCCCCCCCCCAGACCCTTGTTCGCGAAATACCATTTTCACCCAATCACTGCCTGAAACAGTCAACAACTGTTGGAAAGTTCCAACCTGATACCCACTAAGGTTGGAAAATTTCCAACTGATGATCATTTCAGGCCAATTTTGTTTAAATATGCTACTATTGGTATAAAAACAGCAAATTTCTCACTAATTACTTGTTGGAAAATCAAACAATGAGAACAATTTCAACCTGAATGTATATGTGGTGTAAAAATCCCAACTACATGTAATATTTGGTCAGGGCTGGCAAGAACTATTGAACAGTTTGACCAACGCCCACCCCCCCCCCCCATGATACAACTATATAGATCCCATTAGGTGACCAACCAATGTAAATTTACAGTTTTAACTGTGGTGCATCGCAACTAAATATCAACGAGAATCCATTACAAATCTTCTTTATTCCCGTTTAAAAGAATTTGAATGATCCCGGCTGTTATAATTACACATGATTTACGGCATTGGTATATGTCTGTAGAGCGAGATTTGTTTTATCTCTTGGCAATTCTTGACATTCTGGAGTGCCTCTAATCTAAAAAGTAATGAATTCCGGAGATATGAGTGACAATTAGGCATAAATTATCACGTGTCTTGATAAATAATACATCACTTCTGACCTGTTTCCAGTTCATTCCTTCTTCAAAATTGCAAGGAAGCTTTCTACACCAGGTGTTTGCCGTAGATATGCACAGGGGCGTACGGCAGTGGATTTAACGGGGGTAGTGTCCCATCTTTTGTCAAAATTTGCAACAGTTGGACATTTCATGCCTTGCACAACATTTCCTCACAAATAGGTTGCAATTGTGTAATTTTCTAATTTTCTAACAAATAATTAGTGGATAACCTGTTGTGTGTAGACCAACAGTAGCTTATGTTTATATATTTAGTTAACATTTTGGGCTGAGATTGCTATTAATTGGACAGTTTGAGGTATCAGTTTGATAATTCCAACCCAAAAGGAGGAGAATGAAAATGATATTTCGCAAACGTGGAAGTTTTGTCGGGCTCAATGGACAATGGGGGAGTGCAAAGTTAGAAATTTAAAGGTGCATGCACCCCCCACTCGATCCAACGGAGACATTCTAGCCATCGATCAGTCTGTTTCAAAGTGAATGTTTTCTTAGACCTGTTCCGGTCGCCCATTACTCGAATGATATTTCACTACATGTATATTCACTGCTTATATACGATCACAAAAATAAGATTAATTTGCTGATTTAGGGTATGACGACCCAGACTCCGTTCTATACCCGTAATTTAATGGTCTGTAAAAGGTTAATTTGAATAGTTGTACCCAAGGTGTTATCTACCCCGAAATTGCGTTATATTGCCTATCAAGCCGACTTATATAGAGTATAATATATATACATGTATAAAAATACAACTTTGAACAGGATGATTTGATCCCAAAAAAACAAAAAACAGCCACGTTCACGGAGTGGAACAGAACAGAGCGTTCCGTGCTAGTTTATTCCCGATATGGTAGAAATAAAGATCGTTTTTTTTCCCACTTCCGTACGAAAAAATGAAAATCGCTGAAAAATGTCTTTGACCATGGCAAGTATTTATCAGAGCATATGAAGCCGGTATATCAAAATTCATGTTTTTTCAAACTATCTTATATGTAGACAAAATGTGGAAGCTCGAACGAGCGATGTCCGTTTAACCCTAACAGGAAAGTCGGGAGTCGATTCCTAGCCATCGTTACGGGATATAACGTCCCTGCCTCCGCTCCACGAAACGATGGTAATAGAAAAATAGTATAGCCATGCACAACTCTCAGAATGGAGTTCCGCATTATACATACTGCATTATGCATACCGCATTATACATACAACATACCGCATTATACATACCGCATTATAGATATTACACATACCGCATTATACATACTGCATTATACATACCGCATTATGCATACCGCATTATACATACCGCATTATGCATACCGCATTATACATACCGCATTATACATACAACATACCGCATTATACATACCGCATTATAGATATTATACATACCGCATTATACATACCAAAATGAGTTATGTTCACTTATTATGGTGCTGTACACATCGACTGTCGACCGCGAGTTGTCTCGAGTCTGAGTCTGCAGTCAGCGTGTTAACCCTTTAAACCCTTTACCCAACAAACCGGCCAGAACCGGCCAAATAAAGCTTCAACAGCCTAAAATATCTTCGGTCTGTCTCAATAGAACCATACACATATGATTATCATTGGAACCGGCTCCTTGACCACATTGTGATAGTTACAGTTAGCCCTGTGCCAATGCATTCTCTTATATATGCGAGTCGACCATAGGTCGCCTCGCATATATAAGAGAATGCATTGGCCTAAAAAAAAACTTTTTTTAACACTTTTTACCATTTTTTCTTACATTCTTTAACAATTTTATAATTTTTAATGTGTTAACCCAATGCATTCTCTTATATATGCGAGGCGACCTATGGTCGACTCGCATATATAAGAGAATGCATTGGCACAGGGCCCTTCTGTTGGGTAAAGGGTTAAAGGCATACTTAATTTTCGAGTCACCGATTATTTTTTTATAGTGCCTTGATATACGGTTTTAATAACAATCTAACCATAAAATATGATTAAAATACTATAATTCGTCACCATTTGAAACGTCTGTGTCTCAGAAGATGCCCATTGAGAAATAGAAAACAGCTGAAATCATATAAAGATTCCCTCCGTTATGGCCCCCAGAATGCAAGAGAATTCAAACTAAAAATGTATGTTCAATGGAAGGGGAATAACGCTATCTTCAAGAGATAGAGTTACCCCCCCCCCCCCCTCCATTGAAAATAATACACTTTGCACTACAAAACAGAAACTTAAGCACAAAACACGTCGGTAACTCAACAAAAACAATATGTTCACACTTATTACACCGGATAAGTTGATAATATAATGGTTTGAAGCTTCCTCTTTCAAAATGTATAAGGATTAACTGTCATGTGGACTGTTTTTATGGAGATGTAACCGTGATGTATATAAGTGGTCATAACTTGTGTAAAGCCAGAAGGGTTTTACATACAAGTTATGACCACTTACCTCACGGTTACATCTCCATAAAAACAGTCCACATGACAGTTAATCCTTATATTATATTTATGTACATTTAGCGAAAAAGCCACTTTTGTAAATGTATTTAAATCGAAAAGTGTATCGTGACAAAACCAGCCCAAAATATCCCATAGCACCCTTGGCAAAAGTTAGCAGGAACAATTTCTCTATATTGAAACCTGATGATTTAATTTAAGTCAATCCTGCGCGAGTCCAAATGCGCCCAAAACATTACGCGTTTTTCTTTCCGGTATCGATGACGTATCGATGTAATTCTGGGCTTGCAGTTATGAGTTGTTGCGCGTTCACCGAGAAATAACTGCAACTAGTCACGTGTGCGCCGACCAATTGAAATGCTGGATTTAGTGATAATCACACTTAGTGTGTAAATGTATATAATATGACATATATGTTATATATGTGATCTGGGGTTCGATAATTACGTGGACCTTTAAGTGGTAAGTACGCAGTACTGTTGTATACCTAAATTCACACCAGGCAGCGCCCCTGGTAACATTAATATAGAACGTACTGGCGGAGATTTGTATGGAATAATTTACAACATTACAAGTGATCAAATTTGTCTGACATATGTCTGAATCTCCTATTGGGTTGGAGATGGGGTTGCTGGAAGTTAGGGGAACGCTCTTTAAAAGTACTCTTCTTCAAACGTCTCCGTTATTACGTCAATAATCCTATAACCTTAATCTTAACCCTTTACCCAACAGAACGGCCCTGTATATAAGATCGTGAAAATAGAGGAATCCACAAATCTTCGATAGCTGTATATCAGAAAACCGATCAATGGGAACTATTAACCCTTTACCCAACAGAACGGCCCTGTGCCAATGCATTCTCTTATATATGCGAGTCGACCATAGGTCGCCTCGCATATATAAGAGAATGCATTGGCTTAACACATTAAAAATTATAAAATTGTTAAAGAATGTAAGAAAAATGGTAAAAAGTGTTTTTTTTAGGCCAATGCATTCTCTTATAAATGCGAGGCGACCTACGGTCGACTCGCATAATAAGAGAATGCATTGGCACAGGGCATAACTGTAACTATCACACTGTGGTCAAGGAGCCGGTTCCAATGATATCCATATTTGTATGGTTCTATTGAGACAGACCGAAGATATTTTAGGCTGTTGAAGCTTTATATGGGCGTTTTTGGCCGGTTTGTTGGGTAAAGGGTTAAAGTGATGTGAAACACTCCAGTAGAGTGATCAGATAGAAATAGAGAATATAATCTTGTTCAAAGTAGTTATTTTTACAAATATTATATCTAACTTGACAACACACACCGTCATTCATATATATGAATTAAATGCAGTCACCGCCGATGGTGAAATCATTTTCCTTAGTTTATCGCCGATAGAAGCGTCCGGATTCGAGTAGTAAATATTTACAATTTAGCATAGTTCAGGTGATGTTTTCTATGGAGTGGTACGGTCGATTTGCTTGAGATTTTCGGTGATGTTTGTGGAATGCTACATTCCTCCAGTTGGCATAGCACCTGAAGACTAACATATCAGTTTCACGCACCGGAACAAGTACATACATGCAATATGTCTTTAACCTAGCGTTCACGGGTTATTGTGCTTGAATATCATTCGCTATCCTAATCGTGAACATATTTCGCTATCAAATCGTGAGCGTATTGGCTGCTTGAAACGCCCATTTAATTTTCGAGTCACCGATTATTTTTTATAGTGTTTTGATGTACGGTTTTAATAACAATCTATACCATAAAATATGATTATCATCACCAGGGTTCGCGCTGCCGCTTGCCAAATTTGCCAATGGCAAACATAATTCACATTTGCAAAAAATATTTTCATTTGGCAAAAGTTTTGGCAAGTCACTTTTTAATCCCTCAATAAAGTTGAAAAATATCGGTCAATCAATACCATTAATTTTGGGAAACTATTACAATATAATTATATTAGTGGTGTTTCAATGGTTTCGGAAAAGTTAACACCTCCATTAAGATGCAGTTAATCTGGTAACATTATTATCGATGGGTGGAGGGATTACCATTATTTAGTGTGATGGTGGTGTTTACATAGCTAATCCTCTTGTGATGTTCCCTTCTGATGAAGCAAGTCTTCTAACATGTTATTGTTCGGTGATTGGTTTATTGTATGATAAACCACAATGGAGATGCGAGTATAATTATTAACTAACTGCTTTCCTATCGATATCAAACATCGTTCAAACCGCGAGTGTCGAAATATGAAACTCAACCAAGGTTGCAGAAAATGATACTATCAGGGATAACATTTGGCAAATTATAATTCAATTTGGCAAAAAATATTTTCATTTGGCAAATTATTTGGCAAAAGTCAATTTCGGTCCAGCGCGGACCGTGATCATCACCATTTGGAACGTCTGCGTCTCAGAAGGTTCACATAGAGTAATAGAAAATAGCTGAAGTCATAAAATCATTCCCCTCGTTATGGCTCCCAGAATGCAACGTATTCAAACTATAGTTTATTTTCAATGGAAGAGGAATAACTCTATCTAAATATATATAGTTATTCCCTTTCCATTGAAAATAATAGACTCTGTGTAGAAACTTCAGCACATAACAGACGTCGATATCTCAACAAAACAACATGTTCACATTGTATTACATCGAATAAGTTGAACATACAATGTTTTTCGACCATTTTGATAGCCTCCATCAATTAAAATTACAGAAATTGTTGGTAGTATGACGCCCCCTATATAGTATAAAAAATGCAGAACGTGCTTCACCGTGATTTGTATGCATGCTGCATGGACGTTTTTTCATATTGAAATTAATCCTCAGTTATATATCCTCCACCAATGAAACTGACAATCATTCTCTGTGATCCAACACATCATGGTGACAACCTATAGCGATATAGCCCAACGTAATTATGATGGTTATAAACCTCAGCTAATTAACTACCCTCAAAGGGCATCCATATAACACATTGACAATTGTAGAGAATAAACAACGCCGTTCTTCCTGTTGCCAAATAAAAACCTCTATCAAGGGAATTATCTTCGAGGCAGGACTTTCCAAGTTGGATTCGTAATTTGATCTGTTACCCTCGAGCTTTGACAGATATAGAATTTTTGACGACCTTACACATCCGCTGTAATATAACACATTTTACAAATGTCTTATTTTATTAGTGTTAATTTTCAATATTACTTTATCAATGAGCTTTCATATTTTTGCAACTAAATCACTCACTTTCTAATTGACGAAAATTATTTCAAAATGACATTTCGTGGGACGATGTGATGTATTGTGCCCAATTAATTGTGACCTACTTTTCAGAAACGGAACACAGCTAGGCCGTGGCTAGAGGGTCTCCACTGGGGGTGTTACATAGTTTCCTGTGTATAAAATATTAAAAATTGTCCCATATTTATTATTTGAAACCCAGGAAACTATTTAACACTTATTATAGGAAGAGATAGATCATCTTTATACCGAGGAATATGTGCAACACCTGTTATCTGAAGATATATATCATCTTCATATCGAGGAAACTGTGCAACACCTGTAATCTGAATAGATAGATCATCTTTATACCGAGGAGACTGTGCAACACCTGTTATCTGAAGAGATAGATCATCTTTATACCGAGGAAACTGTGCAACACCAGTTATCTGAAGAGATAGACCATATTTATACCGAGGAAACTGTGCAACACCAGTTATCTGAAGAGATAGACCATATTTATACTGAGGAAACTATGCAACACCTGTTATCTGAAGAGATAGATCATCTTTATACCGAGGAAACTGTGCAACACCAGTTATCTGAAGAGATATACCATATTTATACCGAGGAAACTGTGCAACACCTGTTATCTGAAGAGATAGACAATCTTTATACCGAGGAAACTGTTCAACATCTGTTATCTGAAGAGATAGACCATCTTTAAATATGTGAGGTATTTCCAAACACCACCTGCTCGTGGGCTCTCGCGGGTGTATAATACGTCTGGCTGTCTACTCTTACCATATGTGACCAGCCATATCAAATCCAGTCGGAATTCGGGAATTTTTTACCCTGTGCCAATACATTCTCTTATATATGCGAGTCGACCATAGGTCGCCTCGCATATATAAGAGAATGCATTGGCCTAACAATTTTTTACAATTTTAATAATGTTTTCTTGTATTCTTTAACAATTATATAATTTCACCCATACAGAGCCCCAGACAAACATGAGCAGACGACACTCTTCTATGTGCTTCTATATATGTGTGGGGCTCCCTGCAGGGTAATGGATGTTTTTTATTTAATGTCCTAAAAATTGTCAGAAACATTTATTTAAAAAAAAATGATAAAAAATTGTTAGGCCAATGCATTCTCTTATATATGCGAGGCGACCTATGGTCGACTCGCATATATAAGAGAATGCATTGGCACAGGGTAAACAAATCCCGACTTCCGACTGGATTTGATATGGCGGGTCACATATTATCTCGCATGTCGTGGAAGAGTCTCCAAAGCCCCTCTAGACAAGACGCCAAAAATACCCATTCCAGTGCACGTATCGGGGTCGACCATTGGCCGAAGCAGAACACGTGGATGGGCACAGATCCATTCCAGTGCACGTATCGGGGGTCGACCATTAGCCAAAACCGAACACGTGGGTGGGCACAGATCCATTACAGTGCACGTATCGGGGTCGACCATTAGCCAAAACCGAACACGTGGGTGGGCACAGATCCATTCAAGTGCACGTATCTGGGGTCGACCATTAGCCAAAACCGAACACGTGGGTGGGTACAGATCCATTCCAGTGCACGTATCGGGGGTTGACCATTAGCCGAAACAGAACACGTGGGTCGATACAGATCCATTCCAGTGCACGTATCGGGGGGTGACCATTAGCTGAAACCGAACACGTGGGTGGGCACAGATCCATCCAGTGCACGTATCGGGGTTCGACCATTAGCCGAAACAGAACACGTGGGTGGGCACAGATCCATTCCAGTGCACGTATCGGGGGTCGACCATTAGCCAAAACCGAACACGTGGGTGGGCACAGATCCATTTCAGTGCACGTATCGGGGGTCGACCATTAGCCAAAACCGAACACGTGGGTGGGTACAGATCCATTCCAGTGAACGTATCGGGGGTTGATCATTAGCCGAAACAGAACACGTGAGTGGGCACAGATCCATTCCAATGCACGTATCGGGGGTCGACCATTAGCCGAACCCGAACACGTGGGTGGGCACAGATCCATTCCAGTGCACGTATCGGGGGTTGCCCATTAGCCGAAACAGAACACGTGGGTGTGTACAGATCCATTCCAGTGCACGTATCGGGGGTTGCCCATTAGCCGAAACAGAACACGTGGGTGGGCACCGATCCATTCCAGTGCACGTATCGGGGTCGACCATTGGCCGAAACAGAACACGTGGGTGGGCACAGATCCATTTCAGTGCACGTATCGGGGGGTTGACCATTAGCCAAAACCGAACACGTGGGTGACCACAGATCCATTCCAGTGCACGTATCTGGGGCCGACCATTAGCGGATCGATTCCAGCGCATGTACATGTATCGGGGGGGGGTCGTGTCTGAGATATATATGGTATACATGTATTCACATGGTGATATGTTGTGAGATGTATCCTGTATACACCTATATTTACACGATGGCGGTATACACGTATTTACATGTTGATATGTTCTGAGATGTATTCTTTATACACGTATTCATATGATGACGGTATGCACATATTTACATGGTGATATGTTCTGAGATGTATTCTTCATACACGTATTCATATGATGACGGTATGCACATATTCAAACGATGACGGTATACACGTATTTGCATGGTGATATGTTCTGAGATGTATTCTTTATACACGTATTCATATGATGACGGTATGCACATATTCAAACGATGACGGTATACACGTATTTACATGGTGATATGTTCTGAGATGTATTCTTTATACACGTATTCATATGATGACGGTATACACGTATTTACATGGTGATATGTTCTGAGATGTATTCTTTATACACGTATTCATATGATGACGGTATGCACATATTCAAACGACGACGGTATACACGTATTTGCATGGTGATATGTTCTGAGATAAATATAGGGTATACACGTATTTACATGGTGATATGTTCTGAGATAAATATATTTTGTAATATCTTCTAGACGTTTTCAGCCTAGGTGTTGTTTCTCGGCTGAACGGGAATTTTTGCTTAAAGAGCGTCACTGTTATTATTGGATCCCAACATCGCGTCGCTATATAATCATGAACCATGGTTAGTGATCCAGATAGTACCACAATCGCTATATAATCATGAACCATGGTTAGTGATCCAGATAGTACCACAATCGCTATATAATCATGAACCATGGTTAGTGATCCAGATAGTACCACACTCACTATATAATCATGAACCATGGTTAGTGATCCAGATAGTACCACAATCGCTATATAATCATGAACCATGGTTAGTGATCCAGATAGTACCACAATCGCTATATAATCATGAACCATGGTTAGTGATCCAGATAGTACCACAATCGCTATATAATCATGAACCATGGTTAGTGATCCAGATAGTACCACAATCGCTATATAATCATGAACCATGGTTAACCCTTCAATGACTGGAGCTTCCTGGAATTTTGCGAAAACCCTGTGCCAATGGATTCAATTATATATGCAAGTCTCCCACGAGGAGCCGAGCATATATAAGATAATACATTGCCCATCAATATCTATATTTTAAGGCAGTGCACTATCTTATATATGCGATGCTCGCATATATAAGAGAATGCACTGGTACATGAGGTTAAGTATCTTTCGTTTTTCAATGGCGTGCGTATATATATTTATTAGGTGGTCAGATATAAGAGCACTTAACCAGCCATCATGATTCTAGGAACCAATTGACCTCTAACAAGTATAAGATAGACAACCACACGACCTCCTGAAGTGGAGAGGCTGACCTGGCAACGTGGCAAATCAATCCACTTCCAGATCCAACTAATTAAATTTGTCGCGGAAAAGAAATAGATAACGAAAATTACTCAGTTTGAAGAACCCTACTAAAAATGACTCTATTACACAACGAGCTATATTAAGTGTATTCGGCTCTCAGACAAGAGACTCGTCCGTAATTGAACGATATCGATTAAGTTGATCGATCACGGTCCACGAATATACCGTGTGGTCGCTAATAATATATATCAGAAGATTTCTGATCGCAGTCTGAACATTGTGACACACACGGATGTGAAACATGCCATTATTTCCCCAGCCGACCGGAAGTCGACACGCTCATCCGTCGCGTAAATAATTCAAAGTCTAGGTCATGTCTATATGAGACTTCCAAGCTATGAGGGTATCACCCCCTCCCCCCTGAATCCTGAATACCAGTTAATTTTGAGGGGTGAATCCTGAATACCAATTAATTTTGGGGGGTGAATCCTGAATACCAGTTAATTTGGGGGGGGGGGGGTGAATCCTGAATACCAGTTAATTTGGGGGGGTGAATCCTGAATACCAGTTAATTTTGGGGGTGAATCTTGAATACCAGTTAATTTTGGGGGGTGAATCCTGAATACCAGTTAATTTTGGGGGGGGGGGGGTGAATCCTGAATACCAGTTAATTTTGGGGGGTGAATCCTGAATACCAGTTAATTTTGGGGGGTGAATCCTGAATACCAGTTAATTTTGGGGGGTGAATCATGAATACATGTTAAGAAATAATATGCTATAAATGACATACAAATTGACGCCGGTCACGTTATGGGCGTTATGAGGCCGTTATGATACGATTAATGATACTTTATGATGGCATAGTGATCGAATATGCCCAAGAAGCTATTCTACCCACTCATTCATACAGATAACTAGCACAAAAATATTATTCAAAACCTGCGTTCAAGATGTTTTGCTTGAACCTGAATACCAGTTAATTCGGGGATATGAATCCCGCGTACGGCTTCAAAACACCCTGAATCCCGAGTACCGAAGGGGGGGGGGTGATACCCTCATCTATACCTTAGTGAACGTTCAGACGACCACGATTCAATCGTAAGTGGAGGAATCGGGCCCGACGAGATCGTGGATAGTTTGTTCACACGATTGCGATGTCGTCGTACATGATGATATCGTAGGTTGTTCATAAAGCATGTGATTGACTACCCTATATATGGTCATTTCCAGCTACGATTTTTACGTACACAGAACTGCGATTACGTCGCAAGTGTATATGGAGGTAACCAAGGATACGCCACGGTTTCGCATCTAAAATCAAACAGTGTTTGATATTATTTTTTTACCTACGATATTGACGTTAGCATGTGCAGTCCAACTATCGGTTATATACTTCCTACGACGGAAATCTTTCCACTTACGATTGTATCGTGGTCGTCTGAACGTTCACTTACCTCACCAGTCGTATTTCCTTTCTGACAATCTCTACTAGAGAGCACCAGTCATACTTCCTTTCTGACTCTGTCACCGGCTGGGTACTAGTCTGTGGTTTCTATATTTAGCGTGGGGTTTTCCAGCCAAATTGGCGAAAACCGATCGCCCCCAAGTCGAAGTTCCTATTCCCCCACTAAAAACTTAATGACAGAATGGAGAATCAGCCGGAGGGGTCGTTTTGTTGACGATTTTCGCAAGGCACTCGTCAAATTTGCAGCAAATTAGAACTCTTGTGTTTGACTTGCCATGCGTGTCGTCGTGACAAAGTCGTCCATGTGCGTTTAGATATTTGTGATGATAAAATAATCGGAGAACGAAATCACACCGTTTCGCAATATAGTTCTTTGGTTCTAGTGGGGCTTTCCAAACTTAAGGTACGAAATTACACAAGTGTGACCCGCCATATCAAATCCAGTCGGAAGTCGGGATTTTTTTTACCCTGTGCCAATGCATTCTCTTATATATGCGAGTCGACCATAGGTCGCCTCGCATATATAAGAGAATGCATTGGCTTAACAATTTTTTACAATTTTAATAATTTTTTCTTGTATTCTTTAACAATTTTATAATTTCACCCATACAGAGCCCCAGACAAACATGAGCAGACGACACTCTTCTATATGCTTCTATATATGCGTGGGGCTCCCTGCGGGGTAATGGATGTTTTTTTATTTTATGTCCTAAAAATTGTCAGAAACATTTATTTAAAAAAAAATGATTAAAAATTGTTAGGCCAATGCATTCTCTATAAGAGAATGCATTGGCACAGGGTAAAAAAAATACCGACTTCCGACTGGATTTGATATGGCGGGTCACAAATGTTATCCGAATATTTTGTGTGCTTATATAATAGGAGCAGAATGTTGCTATGTCGCTTAGTATATATCTTAATGTTGCTCTTTTAGCTTAGTATATATCTTAATGTTGCTATGTTAGCTTAGTATATATCTTAATGTTGCTATGTTAGCTTAGTATATATCTTAATGTCTTAATGAAGTCCACCAAATGTGGGTAAAATGTCGCCGGTATAGAAACGGTTTTACCGATTCATGAAGGGAGGTAAACCCTGCATGGAGTACCAATTCATCAAGGGAGGTAACCCCTGCATGGTGTATAACGATTCATCAAGGGAGGTAAACCCTGCATGGAGTACCGATTCATCAAGGGAGGTAAACCCTGCATGGAGTATAACGATTCATCAAGGGAGGTAAACCCTGCATGGAGTGCCGACATAGATGAAGGATGGATAGATACGTCACTCGACGTCATTTGATGGGCCAATCGGTAACGCACTCCGATTCTGTTCGCCATTGCTAAAGGTAGTTCAACTCCGATTGTTCTAATAAAAACAGTGCTTTCTCGTCGCAATAAAAAGAGAAAACTCTGGCGTCTATTGCAGCTGAATTAATTGTACACCAACTGTCATGAATTATCAGAATCTCACGTTTCCAAGGGTGTCCGTTGGGGAGTCAGAAAGGTGAGTTTTTATGCCGTTTGAGACCATTATTGTAATAAACAACACGACATTCTGTATTCTATTTTTGTCATTTTCACCTGGATGAAGACTGAAGTTATGTTAGTAACGACTTTCAAAATGAAATTAATTTAATAGATCTCAACATTCATGATATAATTGGTAATTTGAATATCATGTATACCGGGTACCGACCCAAACGTGTTTTACGGAAGAAATATTTCAATGACAGCTGTCATATTTCAAGAATTCCATGTGACTGCCAGGTGTGATCAGGTGTACTACAGCAGAAATGAACAGTCAAAACAATTCACCAATTTGGCAGTTTACATGTCCTACTCCTAGATTCTAATTGTAGTGATCATACTATTCATAGTTTGACTTGTTTTCATGTCCACTTTTTGTAATATATAACATTTGTTGATAAACATATTTTTCATAATGATAATCATAATTCATGTGTCTTTTGATCATTAGACTCACATAGTATACTCACATTCATAATTTTAATAAATGACATTGAGACTGCGTGGTCATTAATTATAATGTATACAAGTACTGGTCAGCTATGTTGAAATATAATATAATATTTATTATTATATTAGCAATAACATTATTTTTTGTATAATTTATACTGCTATCATAAAGAGGTATGAACAACTGAATATTACATGGTTTGCCAATGTAGGCACTGGTGAGTGGTGTGTACTGCATGGGAAATATCCCAATATAACATATTTCATACCTGTAACCTGTAAATTATTTATAAATTAAAATTAAATGCTTCGAATTCTGTATTATTTCAGGAAGTGGACAGATCTATACCGTATGCCAATGCCAATGGCAACACCTTAATGATATTGGTGGGTCACAAAGTGATGTGTGCAACATGCATGAGCCGAAAATAATCCAGATGAGACAAAATGAGATGCAGAATGCAAGGATGTGTTCAAGATAAAGAAGGAATTGAACTATACTTGTGCGAAAATCCTGGATAAAAAGTAGCTGATGTCTCATTGACTGTCAAGGAAAGAGCCACAAATGATACACATTTATAAGTTCATCATTAAATTAATTATAGATTTCAAACATTGTCTCTCCATCACATGGTACTTATCCATACTAAGGCAACACCCAGGTTCATTTGCAGATTGTGTGTCCCTCCAGTCTGAAAAAAAGTATCCTCTAGGCTAGTACTAGTAGCTCACAATAGCATGCATGATCCCATTCAGCTTTAGTAACTGTAATTCTCCAATGTAAATGGACTATAAGTATGTTATCTTACTAGTATATTTTACAAATTGTACCATAATCATTAACTATTTTATTACTGTATGGATTATCTCGCTCAGTTTCAAAGTACCGGTAGCCTATACAATTAACTGTTCTTCGTTGATATCTATTTTAATATCATGGTGGACAGAGATACCCTTTATATTCATGTTTAGGTTAATTCATATAATAAGACCACATACACACCTGTTTGTTGAAACACCCTACTGTGACCCAAACATACAAAAGAATCATGGAACTCAAATAAATAATCATTGGTTATTCATTTATGTATATAAACATGATATATATGTCTGTTTTTATAAGATGAAATTAATTAATATGAGATATTAAAGGACATGTTTATAATACTCGTATATGTTAGAATACAAGACAGAATGAGGTGCAGTGGTCCTGTGACATTTATTTAATTTTACGGGAAATATTATTTATATATATATACCGGTATATATGAAAGTTAAAAAGTTCCCGGTTGAATCGGGCTAGTGATTCAACTGCATGTGGAGGACATGAGACTCATATATGTCCATTGATTAATTTCATCAACGTACGTGTGTACGTTTATGAGAAAAATCACTCTGAATTATGTGCTTCAGTATACCTCCAATACTTACATGTGCGCCAGCTGATCTAGGAAAACTATAAAACTAAATCCCCACTAGGCCACTACACGTAAGAAATCAGATCATCCAATACTTGCACTAGCTGATCGAGGAAAATTACAAAACTAAATCCCCACAACACGTAAGAAATCAGAGTAAATAAACCTGGACGCAAAATACGCACAACTTGCCACAAGAGAGTTTGATTTAGCGCAGAAATTGACGTCGAATTACGGACACTTTCCATTCCAGAAAATGCATATCACGGACCAAATCGTATTTAGTGGTATTAATTGAATGTCACATTGAAAGCATTGTGATTAAAAGTTAATATAAAGTACTTTATTACGAGTATTTCTTCACAACCGTACACGAACCCTATGTAAATATAACGTAAAATTATCTCCCCCTACTTTTCTGAACTACCTTAACGCTTGAGGGCCAAACCAATGGCGACGTCCAGTAGCGTTACAGATTGATAACCATGAGTGCGACGTCTATCCTATTTTTAGTCTATGGTGCCGATTCATCAAGGGAGGTAAACCATGCATGGAGTATAACGATTCATCAAGGGAGGTAAACCCTGCATGGAGTATAACGATTCATCAAGGGAGGTAACCCCTGCATGGTGTATAACGATTCATCAAGGGAGGTAAACCCTGCATGGAGTATAACGATTCATCAAGGGAGGTAACCCCTGCATGGTGTATAACGATTCATGAAGGGGGGTAAACCCTGCATGGAGTACCGATTCATCAAGTGAGGTAAACCCTGCATTGAGTTTGCCTTTCTAACTCTGTTTTAGCACCGGTTTAACGGCCGGGTACCAGTCCAATGAAACGTTCGGCATTTAGCACCGGTTTTCCTACAATAATGGCTGATATCACAAGGTTAAACACTCCTAAAACTTGTTGAAAATGGAATATATTGTCTGATTTGGTGAACATGTTCACGGCATCTACTCTTCGTATAGTAGGTTGGAATTACAAATCTGAAGGCTTCGTTGATAAACTTCGCCTTCTGAATAATATTCACAGATTCTGACAAATTGAAAAAAAATTGCACGAGAACAAAAGTTTCACGTGGGTTTGTTTATAAAATTAACCAGGAAACCGAACCACATCATTGCACGAAACAGCTAGTTCTCAGATTCTATCAACGTGTGTAGTTTAAACGTATTTAAAGACATATTATGGACTTGTTATTTTGTTCTACATGTATAATTAATTGACTTGGTGGTTTTGGTTGAACCCATTAGTTTTTCGAACTTATGGTTTGAAATGATACACATTATATTTTATTTGTTTGTGGGCTGACTACAGGTAGGTAATATATCGCTGTTCGCTCGGTGTAATTCAATTCAATTCAATTAGTTTATTAACTTAAAACTCATATTGGACAATTGCACAGAGTTCGCGCTGCCACTTTCCAAATTTGCCAATGGCAAAAATAATTCACATTTGGCAAAAAATATTTTCATTTGGCAAAAGTTTTGGCAAGTCACCTTTAAATTCCTCAAGAAAGTTGAAAGATATTGGTGAATCAATACCATTCGTTTCAGGGAACTCTTACAATGTTATATTAGTGGGGTTTTATATGGTCTAAGAAAAGTTAACACCTTTATTAGGATGCAGTAAATATGATAGCATTAGTATTGATGGGTGAGGCATTACCGTCTTTGGTATGGTGGTATGGTGGTGTTTAATCCTCTTGTAATGTGCCCTTCCGATGAATCAACCCTTCTACAATTTTATTGTTCGGTGATTGGTTTATTGTTGTATGATAAACCAAAAAACAAGACTCAATGTTACAGAAAATTATACTATCAGGGATAGCATTTGGCAAATTCTAAAAGAATTTGGCAAAAAATATTTTCATTTTGGAAAATTATTTGGCAAAAGTAAATTTTGGTCCAGCGCGGACCCTGAGCTTGGGGGGACTTCATTGCGAACCCGTGTGGCATTGAGAGCGGGCTATAGCATGACAGTTCCACAGAGCGACGGAACATGCAACATATGGTCATTTATTATTTATGAGATACACATGTATGTCGATTTGAAATGTTTTAACTGCCATATCGGTGTATTGCAGTCTATTATAAGTAATATATTATATGGACTATGTCCAACCCTACCCTAATGGAGGTTACCAGGCATATTCATTAGTGTGGGAAGCTTACCGTTGGTATATACATGATGCAAGGCGTATGACAGGCCCTGTCGTTATGTTACCATACGTACATCCGACAAAATACATTCTTTTTGCTTTTAATTTTGAAATATTTGACAACTGTCGCGCAAAATGAAAAACATGGTTATAGTCATTACTTATTTCCATCATCTTTGCACACATGGAAATTTTAGTAAATCATGTATTGAGTTTATAACAAAAAAGTTGTTTGAATATAAGCAATTTAACACTGAAGATGTGCGCGGAAAAATTATCTCATATATATTTTGATGACCTCTGTCTGTCTGTCTGTTTGTCATTTATACAAATCTACGATTCTCGACCGATCGGGACGAAACTTGGTACGTGTGTATAGTTTGACCAGGCGGTGGACGTTGTCGTATTGGCGAGCCCGTGCGGCGCCCGCTTCGCGCATGCGCAGACGAGATCTCAGAAACGGGTGGAGCTATCGACTTGAAATTTGCTATGTGAATGTATCTTGCCCCGGATACGAATTGTATCGGGTCGCCGAGCCCGTGCGACGCCAGCTTCGCGCATGCGCAGACGAGATCTCGGAAACGGGTGGAGCTATCGACTTGAAATTTGGTATGTGAAAGTATCTTGACCCGGATACGAATTTTATCGGGTCGCCGAGCCCGTGCGACGCCAGCTTCGCGCATGCGCAGACGAGATCTCGGAAACGAGTAGAGCTATCGACTTGAAATTTCGGACTGGGTAGAGCTATCGACTTGAAATTTGGTTTTTGAATAGCCCGGACAACGTCGGGCTCATCGGCTAGTATTATATAAATTATGTGCAGATTGTGCCACCGTTCCTGATTGGGGACGCTCTACAGTATCCGTGCGGGGTATAAGACACGGATAAGAACATGGGATCTGAAAGAGACACATATTACTTTTCCAATCAAATGTATGTGTAACTGAAATACCAATTAACCATCGTATGTAAGTTTTGATGTTGTCCACCTTGCTAGGACAATATAAAGTTATTATACAATGTTGTGTACAGTATATGTGACCCGCCATATCAAATCCAGTCGTAAGTCGGGATTTGTTTACCCTGTGCCAATGCATTCTCTTATATATGCGAGTCGACCATAGGTCGCCTCGCATATATAAGAGAATGTATTGGCCTAACAATTTGTTATCATTTTTTTAAATAAATGTTTCTTACAATTTTTAGGACATAAAATAAAAAACATCCATTACCCTGCAGGGAGCCCCACACATATATAGAAGCATAAAGAAGAGTGTCGTCTGCTCATGTTTGTCTGGGGCTCTGTATGGGTGAAATTATAAAATTGTTAAAGAATACAAGAAAACATTATTAAAATTGTAAAAAAAAGTTAGGCCAATGCATTCTCTTATATATGCGAGGCGACCTATGGTCGACTCGCATATATAAGAGAATGCATTGGCACAGGGTTCAAAAAAATCCCGACTTACGACTGGATTTGATATGGCGGGTCACATATGTGTTCTTCTTGTACTCATCCATGTTGTGATCTATTCTAAAGTAGTCTATAGTTTGTGAGTAACGCCCCAAACTAAATTTATATCCCAATTGACCGACATGCATGTGTACAAATTCATGCGCTCATATTAGGGAAACTGCGATTCTTCCTCGAGGTTTTTTCCACCCTTTATACTTGAAACATATTTTATAGTGATTTATCAAATTACAAAGGGATTCTGGTACGTAAAAAATAGGTCTGTGACCCTGAATGCGTTTTATAATCGAGATGACGAATTGTAGCAAAGAATCAACCGACATAATGATTGTGCATCGTTAATGCATGTGAATGACGTCTGTTGTGAGCACTAAACCAATTAGAGCACCGCACGCAGATTTTATGCGTTTATTGCAGAATTTGACACGCGGAGAACCACGTGATGCCAGTGTAGGATAAAGAAGAATCGACTCCATCTGGCACGTACTTCAGCTATATAATAGTACAAGAAAACCAATGTCAGAAATGGTAACGCGCTCAAGATCATATATTATATACCCATGATTGTAATTGTAGAATATAAAATATATTGGTTTTGCGAATGACCAACTCAGAATTCCGTTAAAATAACAATAACAACCAGCACCTAATTAACGAACCGGCGGCCGACTCGGCCGTCTCTGACCACAACCCCTAGTGGGCTGCAGAACGAAACATGTCTATACAAGTTGAAATATAAGACTTACAAATTAGCTTTTTCATTTCTTTTATTTGTAATTGGCATAGCGTATCACAAACCAAAAATCAACATTTTTGACATAATGTTAACGACAATAAACGAAATTTAAATTCCCAACTACACCTTTTACCGGACTCGGCCTCCGGTTCGCAGTTTGACTTTTAATCATCCCAAAAATTCCAAGTTCTATAAATAAAACCTCCATGCGCCCAGGCGAAACGAGAACCTCTATACCATGCAGTATACACGCGGAGCGCGCGTAATGACTGTCTTCCCATTCAGAATATAGTGAACTGCGTCCGTACAATGTTACGTATATGCGTACACATGCATGGACGTGGCTATAGAGGGTCCCAGTTGAGATCATGTACACCTTTAAATTCCAACGACACCACCTCCTCGTGGACAAGACCAATTCACCCCTTGGTCTGTGACTTTCGAACTTGTACCGCAAAGTTTCCCAACTATTGGCAATTTCCAACCTGACACCTCCTAATGTTGGAACATTTCTAACTGTTATGGCCATTTCAGACCAACATTTTGAACAAAAGTAGAACAATATGTGACCCGCCATATCAAATCCAGTCGTAAGTCGGGATTTTTTTTACCCTGTACCAATGCATTCTCTTATATATGCGAGTCGACCATAGGTCGCCTCGCATATATAAGAGAATACATTGGCCTAACAATTTTTTATCATTTTTTAAAATAAATGTTTCTTACAATTTTTAGGACATAAAATAAAAAATATCCATTACCCTGCAGGGAGCCCCACACATATATAGAAGCATGTAGAAGAGTGTCGTCTGCTCATGTTTGTCTGGGGCTCTGTATGGGTGAAGTTATAAAATTGTTAAAGAATACAAGAAAAAATTATTAAAATTGTAAAAAATTGTTAGGCCAATGCATTCTCTTATATATTTGATATGGCGGGTCACAAATGTTACTGCTGGTCTATAATACCCCCCACTAATTTCTGGTTGGAATATAAAGCAATGCGAACTAATATAATCAACATATATGTGGTGTAAATATCCCACTAATGTTGTGTCAGGCATGGTATTTCCAATTGTAGGACATTTTGACTAAAGTTTCATTGAGTATCCCCGGTGGCCCCGCCTCTGTTTCCTACTTCCTTCATATCCTCAATGTTGGCCCATATGTAGTCGCTAAGTCGCTTCACGTTAGGACGACCAGGGATGTGGATCCACTGGAGGTGTCCACCAACTAATACACCACCTTCCCTACAATCAGACCAAACTCCTAAGCCTCAGATTAGAACGCTCTTTCTCTCTTTGCATTCCATGGCTCGGTTATTTCATCTTTCTAAAAACACCATTAACACTTTTAGTACTATAATATCATATGTTTAAAGGGCTACTGTGCACTAAATCCAGTCCTTTATGGGACCATCTCCTTTATACTCAACAGAATATATGCAACAAATAAATGAATTTCAGCCATGGATAGTGCAAAATACACGCATGTGCTCTATGAACGATGCAAACAACATGGTAATTATAATGATAAAGAGTCGGAATTAGTGATTATATACTACACAAAAATGCAGTACATGGGCTAACACTTCACATATAGAGCAAAGCTATTGAAGGATTTAACCTTGATAGATATGCAATCGCAAGCTAGAAGTATACTTTGTATGGCTTTGCCCCGAGTGCTTTTCCCGACATTTTTATCGCGGGGACCCAAATTAATTATACTCCTTTTGAAACTAACGCCCAGGTGCATTAATTTAGCAGGCCGAAGCCCCAGTAAAATGCCATATTCTCTTCGAACGAACGAAGAACTGTTGTATTCTATTGGCTTCGAATGATTATGATACGCACATCAACGCTCGTTGAACCCACCTTTTGACGGGACATAAGACACTCGCAGTGTACCATGTATAATGGCTGAGAATAAAGCATTACTTACTTACTGTAAATGTGTAAATATTAGAATACACGTACCCATATAGTAGCCGAGAATACCAAATTTGCAACACGAGTGGAATTGTGATTTTAACCACGAGCCTTTTGACGAGAGTTTAAAACCACAATACCACGAGTGGTCAAAATGTTTTACTCTCGGCTACTACATCCATTTATTTATGCCATAATTATTATGTTTATTTGTTCCGCGAATTCAACTACCTCGCTGTTTACTTTGAATGTGTATCTACACTCAGATACACAAACACGACGCTATATTAAGGAATGTGCGTATATATATAGTGATGATATAATAGGTATAACAATTGTAGTACAATGATAGAGAAGATGAGGCCTAAGCAGAATGAGGTCCACAGAGGGTGCATTTGGTGATGCTAGCCCGCTATACAGGATGCTGATGATGGCGTCACTAAATTCACCCTCTGTGGACCTCATTCTTCAAATGACAGGCTTGAGTCTCGCATATATAAAGAGAATACATTGGCTATATTTACCTTGACTTTAAATGGTATAAGAAAATATATAGCTGCCGTTGCTTTAAAAAAAAAATTTGAAGAATAACAAGTGAAGACATGACATAATGCATGCACACCAGGGGCCAGCCTAGAGGGCGACTTCGGATATTAAATAATTAAACAAAACTTTGACACTCCCCTACGGGGGGGGGGGGGGGGGGGGGTACAGCCCACCTGGGTCTCCTCCGGAAACTCGCCAGATTTCATTTCACTGGGTGCTTGTTTCGAAAGTTGGGGGGGGGGGGTGTAGATATCGCGTCCAAAACATGGAACATGCGAAATTCGAATGTTTTTTTTTTTCGACACCATAAATATGTTACCGACATTCCTGAGCGGTAGCTGACGGTGAGAGATGGCAGGATATGGGGTAGTAATAAATTTCAGACCCAAAATAACTTGAAAGTCTTCGATCACTTTTGTTTCCTCTCTTTTGATATGACATTTAATATTTTGTTCTCAGACCAAGATTTGAATGGAGTTGTAATGAAAATTTCCAGAATGTTAAACACCCCAGTTGCCACGTCCTGAACATAACAGCTGCTGGCCAACAGCGTGCCAAAATTATTATGTCATTATACCATGATTATCATCCCATCACATTCGTTAAATTTTTGATCTTACCTAATTGCGATGCAATGGAAATCGAACATTTAGCTATGAATAGTAAACATTATTTAAGGCACTGTTGCGATTAGAGTTATTCTCCGAGCGATTTCTTGTTCTGGCTCATCGCGGGGAACATGGATAATTGATACCTGCACGTTATATGGTAGTCTAAGTCTGCCCGTACTAAAAAACCAGGCAATTCTTCAAGGATTGTCCACTTATAAATGGACAATCGGTACTTAAAATGGTCATTAATAAATGGACAATCCAACCACGCGTGGCACGCGAGCTTGGGATTGTCCACAAATGAAGACATGTTTTGTTAATCCTGCATGAAGGGCAATAACTCTATAAATAATGTTAATTTGCTAAATAACAGTGATTTGCATGAGAAGAAGTGTTTTTGACGAAATAACGGAGATATTTGAAGAAGAGTTTTTGACGAAATAACGGAAATGTTCGAAGAAGTGTTTTTTAAAGAGCGTACCCCAAATTACCCCCAATCCCACCACCCAAGGGAAGAATTTGACTTATATTTCACAAAAGTTGATCTGTTGTGGTGTTGCAAATTTCTCATACAAATCTCCGTCATTTATTAAAGGTACATTCTTTATAGAGTTATTAGCCTTCTGATTTAATATGAAGCTAACATGCACGATAATCTATATATGTCGTGATTTAGTGGACAATCGCAAGCTCGCGTGCCACGCGTGGTCGGATTGTCCATTTATTAACGACCATTTTAGGTACCGATTGTCCATTTATAAGTGGACAATCTTATGCGCATTAGGTGCAAAAAACAGATGCTAGATTTAGTACGAGAAGTTCCCAATCTCAACCTTTCCACACTCGGCCGGGTAAAAGTTTAATGAATAGTTCGGCATTTAGTACGAGAATGTCCCTATAGGCTTTATATGACATGAGTTCCGCCCATATGCTAGATTTAGTATGAGAATGTCCCTATAGGCTTTATATGACATGAGTTCCGCCCATATGCTAGATTTAGTATGAGAATGTCCCTATAGGCTTTATATGACATGAGTTCCGCCCATATGCTAGATTTAGTATGAGAATGTCCCTATAGGCTTTATATGACATGAGTTCCGCCCATATGCTAGATTTAGTATGATAATGTCCCTATAGGCTTTATATGACATGAGTTCCGCCCATATGCTAGATTTAGTATGAGAATGTCCCTATAGGCTTTATATGACATGAGTTCCGCCCATATGCTAGATTTAGTATGATAATGTCCCTATAGGCTTTATATGACATGAGTTCCGCCCATATGCTAGATTTAGTATGAGAAGGTCCCTATCGGCTTTATATGACATGAGTTCCGCCCATATGCTAGATTTAGTATGAGAATGTCCCTATAGGCTTTATATGACATGAGTTCCGCCCATATGCTAGATTTAGTATGATAATGTCCCTATAGGCTTTATATGACATGAGTTCCGCCCATATGCTAGATTTAGTACGAGAAGGTCCCTATCGGCTTTATATGACATGAGTTCCGCCCATATGCTAGATTTAGTATGAGAATGTCCCTATAGGCTTTATATGACATGAGTTCCGCCCATATGTTAGATTTAGTATGAGAATGTCCCTATAGGCTTTATATGACATGAGTTCCGCCCATATGCTAGATTTAGTATGAGAATGTCCCTATAGGCTTTATATGACATGAGTTCCGCCCATATGCTAGATTTAGTATGAGAATGTCCCTATAGGCTTTATATGACATGAGTTCCGCCCATATGCTAGATTTAGTATGAGAATGTCCCTATAGGCTTTATATGACATGAGTTCCGCCCATATGCTAGATTTAGTATGAGAATGTCCCTATAGGCTTTATATGACATGAGTTCCGCCCATATGCTAGATTTAGTATGAGAATGTCCCTATAGGCTTTATATGACATGAGTTCCGCCCATATGCTAGATTTAGTATGAGAATGTCCCTATAGGCTTTATATGACATGAGTTCCGCCCATATGCTAGATTTAGTACGAGAATGTCCCTATAGGCTTTATATGACATGAGTTCCGCCCATATGCTAGATTTAGTATGAGAATGTCCCTATAGGCTTTATATGACATGAGTTCCGTCCATATGCTAGATTTAGTACGAGAATGTCCCTATAGGCTTTATATGACATGAGTTCCGCCCATATGCTAGATTTAGTATGAGAATGTCCCTATAGGCTTTATATGACATGAGTTCCGCCCATATGCTAGATTTAGTATGAGAATGTCCCTATAGGCTTTATATGACATGAGTTCCGCCCATATGCTAGATTTAGTATGAGAATGTCCCTATAGGCTTTATATGACATGAGTTCCGCCCATATGCTAGATTTAGTATGAGAATGTCCCTATAGGCTTTATATGACATGAGTTCCGCCCATATGCTAGATTTAGTACGAGAATGTCCCTATAGGCTTTATATGACATGAGTTCCGCCCATATGCTAGATTTAGTATGAGAATGTCCCTATAGGCTTTATATGACATGAGTTCCGCCCATATGCTAGATTTAGTACGAGAATGTCCCTATAGGCTTTATATGACATGAGTTCCGCCAATATGCTAGATTTAGTACGAGAATGTCCCTATAGGCTTTATATGACATGAGTTCCGCCCATATGCTAGATTTAGTATGAGAATGTCCCTATAGGCTTTATATGACATGAGTTCCGCGCATATGCTAGATTTAGTACGAGAATGTCCCTATAGGCTTTATATGACATGAGTTCCGCCCATATGCTAGATTTAGTATGAGAATGTCCCTATAGGCTTTATATGACATGAGTTCCGCCCATATGCTAGATTTAGTATGAGAATGTCCCTATAGGCTTTATATGACATGAGTTCCGCCCATATGCTAGATTTAGTATGAGAATGTCCCTATAGGCTTTATATGACATGAGTTCCGCCCATATGCTAGATTTAGTATGAGAATGTCCCTATAGGCTTTATATGACATGAGTTCCGCCCATATGCTAGATTTAGTATGAGAATGTCCCTATAGGCTTTATATGACATGAGTTCCGCCCATATGCTAGATTTAGTATGAGAATGTCCCTATAGGCTTTATATGACATGAGTTCCGCCCATATGCTAGATTTAGTATGAGAATGTCCCTATAGGCTTTATATGACATGAGTTCCGCCCATATGCTAGATTTAGTATGAGAATGTCCCTATAGGCTTTATATGACATGAGTTCCGCCCATATGCTAGATTTAGTATGAGAATGTCCCTATAGGCTTTATATGACATGAGTTCCGCCCATATGCTAGATTTAGTATGAGAATGTCCCTATAGGCTTTATATGACATGAGTTCCGCCCATATGCTAGATTTAGTATGAGAATGTCCCTATAGGCTTTATATGACATGAGTTCCGCCCATATGCTAGATTTAGCATGATAATGTCCCTATAGGCTTTATATGACATGAGTTCCGCCCATATGCTAGATTTACTATGAGAATGTCCCTATAGGCTTTATATGACATGAGTTCCGCCCATATGCTAGATTTAGTATGAGAATGTCCCTATAGGCTTTATATGACATGAGTTCCGCCCATATGCTAGATTTAGTATGAGAATGTCCCTATAGGCTTTATATGACATGAGTTCCGCCCATATGCTAGATTTAGTATGAGAATGTCCCTATAGGCTTTATATGACATGAGTTCCGCCCATATGCTAGATTTACTATGAGAATGTCCCTATAGGCTTTATATGACATGAGTTCCGCCCATATGCTAGATTTAGTATGAGAATGTCCCTATAGGCTTTATATGACATGAGTTCCGCCCATATGCTAGATTTACTATGAGAATGTCCCTATAGGCTTTATATGACATGAGTTCCGCCCATATGCTAGATTTAGTATGAGAATGTCCCTATAGGCTTTATATGACATGAGTTCCGCCCATATGCTAGATTTAGTATGAGAATGTCCCTATCGGCTTTATATGACATGAGTTCCGCCCATATGCTAGATTTAGTATGAGAATGTCCCTATAGGCTTTATATGACATGAGTTCCGCCCATATGCTAGATTTAGTATGAGAATGTCCCTATAGGCTTTATATGACATGAGTTCCGCCCATATGCTAGATTTAGTATGAGAATGTCCCTATAGGCTTTATATGACATGAGTTCCGCCCATATGCTAGATTTAGTATGAGAATGTCCCTATAGGCTTTATATGACATGAGTTCCGCCCATATGCTAGATTTAGTATGAGAATGTCCCTATAGGCTTTATATGACATGAGTTCCGCCCATATGCTAGATTTAGTATGAGAATGTCCCTATAGGCTTTATATGACATGAGTTCCGCCCATATGCTAGATTTAGTATGAGAATGTCCCTATAGGCTTTATATGACATGAGTTCCGCCCATATGCTAGATTTAGTATGAGAATGTCCCTATAGGCTTTATATGACATGAGTTCCGCCCATATGCTAGATTTAGTATGAGAATGTCCCTATAGGCTTTATATGACATGAGTTCCGCCCATATGCTAGATTTAGTATGAGAATGTCCCTATAGGCTTTATATGACATGAGTTCCGCCCATATGCTAGATTTAGTATGAGAATGTCCCTATAGGCTTTATATGACATGAGTTCCGCCCATATGCTAGATTTAGTATGAGAATGTCCCTATAGGCTTTATATGACATGAGTTCCGCCCATATGCTAGATTTAGTATGAGAATGTCCCTATAGGCTTTATATGACATGAGTTCCGCCCATATGCTAGATTTAGTATGAGAATGTCCCTATAGGCTTTATATGACATGAGTTCCGCCCATATGCTAGATTTAGTATGAGAATGTCCCTATAGGCTTTATATGACATGAGTTCCGCCCATATGCTAGATTTAGTACGAGAATGTCCCTATAGGCTTTATATGACATGAGTTCCGCCCATATGCTAGATTTAGTATGAGAATGTCCCTATAGGCTTTATATGACATGAGTTCCGCCCATATGCTAGATTTAGTACGAGAATGTCCCTATAGGCTTTATATGACATGAGTTCCGCCCATATGCTAGATTTAGTATGAGAATGTCCCTATAGGCTTTATATGACATGAGTTCCGCCCATATGCTAGATTTAGTATGAGAATGTCCATATAGGCTTTATATGACATGAGTTCCGCCCATATGCTAGATTTAGTATGAGAATGTCCCTATAGGCTTTATATGACATGAGTTCCGCCCATATGCTAGATTTAGTATGAGAATGTCCCTATAGGCTTTATATGACATGAGTTCCGCCCATATGCTAGATTTAGTATGAGAATGTCCCTATAGGCTTTATATGACATGAGTTCCGCCCATATGCTAGATTTAGTATGAGAATGTCCCTATAGGCTTTATATGACATGAGTTCCGCCCATATGCTAGATTTAGTATGAGAATGTCCCTATAGGCTTTATATGACATGAGTTCCGCCCATATGCTAGATTTAGTACGAGAATGTCCCTATAGGCTTTATATGACATGAGTTCCGCCCATATGCTAGATTTAGTATGAGAATGTCCCTATAGGCTTTATATGACATGAGTTCCGCCCATATGCTAGATTTAGTATGAGAATGTCCATATAGGCTTTATATGACATGAGTTCCGTCCATATGCTAGATTTAGTATGAGAATGTCCCTATAGGCTTTATATGACATGAGTTCCGCCCATATGCTAGATTTAGTATGAGAATGTCCCTATAGGCTTTATATGACATGAGTTCCGCCCATATGCTAGATTTAGTATGAGAATGTCCCTATAGGCTTTATATGACATGAGTTCCGCCCATATGCTAGATTTAGTATGAGAATGTCCTTATAGGCTTTATATGACATGAGTTCCGCCCATATGCTAGATTTAGTATGAGAATGTCCCTATAGGCTTTATATGACATGAGTTCCGCCCATATGCTAGATTTAGTATGAGAATGTCCCTATAGGCTTTATATGACATGAGTTCCGCCCATATGCTAGATTTAGTATGAGAATGTCCCTATAGGCTTTATATGACATGAGTTCCGCCCATATGCTAGATTTAGTACGAGAATGTCCCTATAGGCTTTATATGACATGAGTTCCGCCCATATGCTAGATTTAGTATGAGAATGTCCCTATAGGCTTTATATGACATGAGTTCCGCCCATATGCTAGATTTAGTATGAGAATGTCCCTATAGGCTTTATATGACATGAGTTCCGCCCATATGCTAGATTTAGTATGAGAATGTCCCTATAGGCTTTATATGACATGAGTTCCGCCCATATGCTAGATTTAGTATGAGAATGTCCCTATAGGCTTTATATGACATGAGTTCCGCCCATATGCTAGATTTAGTACGAGAATGTCCCTATAGGCTTTATATGACATGAGTTCCGCCCATATGCTAGATTTAGTATGAGAATGTCCCTATAGGCTTTATATGACATGAGTTCCGCCCATATGCTAGATTTAGTACGAGAATGTCCCTATAGGCTTTATATGACATGAGTTCCGCCCATATGCTAGATTTAGTATGAGAATGTCCCTATAGGCTTTATATGACATGAGTTCCGCCCATATGCTAGATTTAGTATGAGAATGTCCCTATAGGCTTTATATGACATGAGTTCCGCCCATATGCTAGATTTAGTATGAGAATGTCCCTATAGGCTTTATATGACATGAGTTCCGCCCATATGCTAGATTTAGTATGAGAATGTCCCTATAGGCTTTATATGACATGAGTTCCGCCCATATGCTAGATTTAGTATGAGAATGTCCCTATAGGCTTTATATGACATGAGTTCCGCCCATATGCTAGATTTAGTACGAGAATGTCCCTATAGGCTTTATATGACATGAGTTCCGCCCATATGCTAGATTTAGTACGAGAATGTCCCTATAGGCTTTATATGACATGAGTTCCGCCCATATGCTAGATTTAGTACGAGAATGTCCCTATAGGCTTTATATGACATGAGTTCCGCCCATATGCTAGATTTAGTACGAGAATGTCCCTATAGGCTTTATATGACATGAGTTCCGCCCATATGCTAGATTTAGTATGAGAATGTCCCTATAGGCTTTATATGACATGAGTTCCGCCCATATGCTAGATTTAGTATGAGAATGTCCCTATAGGCTTTATATGACATGAGTTCCGCCCATATGCTAGATTTAGTATGAGAATGTCCCTATAGGCTTTATATGACATGAGTTCCGCCCATATGCTAGATTTAGTATGAGAATGTCCCTATAGGCTTTATATGACATGAGTTCCGCCCATATGCTAGATTTAGTATGAGAATGTCCCTATAGGCTTTATATGACATGAGTTCCGCCCATATGCTAGATTTAGTATGAGAATGTCCCTATAGGCTTTATATGACATGAGTTCCGCCCATATGCTAGATTTAGTATGAGAATGTTCCTATAGGCTTTATATGACATGAGTTCCGCCCATATGCTAGATTTAGTATGAGAATGTCCTTATAGGCTTTATATGACATGAGTTCCGCCCATATGCTAGATTTAGTATGAGAATGTCCCTATAGGCTTTATATGACATGAGTTCCGCCCATATGCTAGATTTAGTATGAGAATGTCCTTATAGCTTTATATGACATGAGTTCCGCCCATATGCTAGATTTAGTATGAGAATGTCCCTATAGGCTTTATATGACATGAGTTCCGCCCATATGCTAGATTTAGTATGAGAATGTCCCTATAGGCTTTATATGACATGAGTTCCGCCCATATGCTAGATTTAGTATGAGAATGTCCCTATAGGCTTTATATGACATGAGTTCCGCCCATATGCTAGATTTAGTATGAGAATGTCCCTATAGGCTTTATATGACATGAGTTCCGCCCATATGCTAGATTTAGTATGAGAATGTCCCTATAGGCTTTATATGACATGAGTTCCGCCCATATGCTAGATTTAGTATGAGAATGTCCCTATAGGCTTTATATGACATGAGTTCCGCCCATATGCTAGATTTAGTACGAGAATGTCCCTATAGGCTTTATATGACATGAGTTCCGCCCATATGCTAGATTTAGTATGAGAATGTCCCTATAGGCTTTATATGACATGAGTTCCGCCCATATGCTAGATTTAGTACGAGAATGTCCCTATATGCTTTATATGACATGAGTTCCGCCCATATGCTAGATTTAGTATGAGAATGTCCCTATAGGCTTTATATGACATGAGTTCCGCCCAGATGCTAGATTTAGTACGAGAATGTCCCTATATGCTTTATATGACATGAGTTCCGCCCATATGCTAGATTTAGTACGAGAATGTCCCTATATGCTTTATATGACATGAGTTCCGCCCATATGCTAGATTTAGTACGAGAATGTCCCTATAGGCTTTATATGACATGAGTTCCGCCCATATGCTAGATTTAGTACGAGAATGTCCCTATATGCTTTATATGACATGAGTTCCGCCCATATGCTAGATTTAGTATGAGAATGTCCCTATAGGCTTTATATGACATGAGTTCCGCCCATATGCTAGATTTAGTACGAGAATGTCCCTATATGCTTTATATGACATGAGTTCCGCCCATATGCTAGATTTAGTACGAGAATGTCCCTATATGCTTTATATGACATGAGTTCCGCCCATATGCTAGATTTAGTACGAGAATGTCCCTATAGGCTTTATATGACATGAGTTCCGCCCATATGCTAGATTTAGTATGAGAATGTCCCTATAGGCTTTATATGACATGAGTTCCGCCCATATGCTAGATTTAGTATGAGAATGTCCATATAGGCTTTATATGACATGAGTTCCGCCCATATGCTAGATTTAGTATGAGAATGTCCCTATAGGCTTTATATGACATGAGTTCCGCCCATATGCTAGATTTAGTATGAGAATGTCCCTATAGGCTTTATATGACATGAGTTCCGCCCATATGCTAGATTTAGTATGAGAATGTCCATATAGGCTTTATATGACATGAGTTCCGCCCATATGCTAGATTTAGTATGAGAATGTCCCTATAGGCTTTATATGACATGAGTTCCGCCCATATGCTAGATTTAGTACGAGAATGTCCCTATAGGCTTTATATGACATGAGTTCCGCCCATATGCTAGATTTAGTATGAGAATGTCCCTATAGGCTTTATATGACATGAGTTCCGCCCATATGCTAGATTTAGTATGAGAATGTCCCTATAGGCTTTATATGACATGAGTTCCGCCCATATGCTAGATTTAGTATGAGAATGTCCCTATAGGCTTTATATGACATGAGTTCCGCCCATATGCTAGATTTAGTACGAGAATGTCCCTATAGGCTTTATATGACATGAGTTCCGCCCATATGCTAGATTTAGTATGAGAATGTCCCTATAGGCTTTATATGACATGAGTTCCGCCCATATGCTAGATTTAGTATGAGAATGTCCCTATAGGCTTTATATGACATGAGTTCCGCCCATATGCTAGATTTAGTATGAGAATGTCCCTATAGGCTTTATATGACATGAGTTCCGCCCATATGCTAGATTTAGTATGAGAATGTCCCTATAGGCTTTATATGACATGAGTTCCGCCCATATGCTAGATTTAGTATGAGAATGTCCCTATAGGCTTTATATGACATGAGTTCCGCCCATATGCTAGATTTAGTATGAGAATGTCCCTATAGGCTTTATATGACATGAGTTCCGCCCATATGTTAGATTTAGTATGAGAATGTCCCTATAGGCTTTATATGACATGAGTTCCGCCCATATGCTAGATTTAGTATGAGAATGTCCCTATAGGCTTTATATGACATGAGTTCCGCCCATATGCTAGATTTAGTATGAGAATGTCCCTATAGGCTTTATATGACATGAGTTCCGCCCATATGCTAGATTTAGTATGAGAATGTCCCTATAGGCTTTATATGACATGAGTTCCGCCCATATGCTAGATTTAGTATGAGAATGTCCCTATAGGCTTTATATGACATGAGTTCCGCCCATATGCTAGATTTAGTATGAGAATGTCCCTATAGGCTTTATATGACATGAGTTCCGCCCATATGCTAGATTTAGTATGATAATGTCCCTATAGGCTTTATATGACATGAGTTCCGCCCATATGCTAGATTTAGTATGAGAATGTCCCTATAGGCTTTATATGACATGAGTTCCGCCCATATGCTAGATTTAGTATGAGAATGTCCCTATAGGCTTTATATAACATGAGTTCCGCCCATATGCTAGATTTAGTATGATAATGTCCCTATAGGCTTTATATGACATGAGTTCCGCCCATATGCTAGATTTAGTATGATAATGTCCCTATAGGCTTTATATGACATGAGTTCCGCCCATATGCTAGATTTAGTATGAGAATGTCCCTATAGGCTTTATATGACATGAGTTCCGCCCATATGCTAGATTTAGTATGATAATGTCCCTATAGGCTTTATATGACATGAGTTCCGCCCATATGCTAGATTTAGTATGATAATGTCCCTATAGGCTTTATATGACATGAGTTCCGCCCATATGCTAGATTTAGTATGAGAATGTCCCTATAGGCTTTATATGACATGAGTTCCGCCCATATGCTAGATTTAGTATGAGAATGTCCCTATAGGCTTTATATGACATGAGTTCCGCCCATATGCTAGATTTAGTATGAGAATGTCCCTATAGGCTTTATATGACATGAGTTCCGCCCATATGCTAGATTTAGTACGAGAATGTCCCTATAGGCTTTATATGACATGAGTTCCGCCCATATGCTAGATTTAGTACGAGAATGTCCCTATAGGCTTTATATGACATGAGTTCCGCCCATATGCTAGATTTAGTATGAGAATGTCCCTATAGGCTTTATATGACATGAGTTCCGCCCATATGCTAGATTTAGTATGAGAATGTCCCTATAGGCTTTATATGACATGAGTTCCGCCCATATGCTAGATTTAGTATGAGAATGTTCCTATAGGCTTTATATGACATGAGTTCCGCACATATGCTAGATTTAGTACGAGAATGTTCCTATAGGCTTTATATGACATGAGTTCCGCCCATATGCTAGATTTAGTACGAGAATGTCCCTATAGGCTTTATATGACATGAGTTCCGCCCATATGCTAGATTTAGTACGAGAATGTCCCTATAGGCTTTATATGACATGAGTTCCGCCCATATGCTAGATTTAGTATGAGAAGGTCCCTATCGGCTTTATATGACATGAGTTCCGCCCATATGCTAGATTTAGTATGAGAATGTCCCTATAGGCTTTATATGACATGAGTTCCGCCCATATGCTAGATTTAGTATGAGAATGTCCCTATAGGCTTTATATGACATGAGTTCCGCCCATATGCTAGATTTAGTATGAGAATGTCCCTATAGGCTTTATATGACATGAGTTCCGCCCATATGCTAGATTTAGTATGAGAATGTCCCTATAGGCTTTATATGACATGAGTTCCGCCCATATGCTAGATTTAGTATGAGAATGTCCCTATAGGCTTTATATGACATGAGTTCCGCCCATATGCTAGATTTAGTATGAGAATGTCCCTATAGGCTTTATATGACATGAGTTCCGCCCATATGCTAGATTTAGTATGAGAATGTCCCTATAGGCTTTATATGACATGAGTTCCGCCCATATGCTAGATTTAGTATGAGAATGTCCCTATAGGCTTTATATGACATGAGTTCCGCCCATATGCTAGATTTAGTACGAGAATGTCCCTATAGGCTTTATATGACATGAGTTCCGCCCATATGCTAGATTTAGTACGAGAATGTCCCTATAGGCTTTATATGACATGAGTTCCGCCCATATGCTAGATTTAGTATGAGAATGTCCCTATAGGCTTTATATGACATGAGTTCCGTCCATATGCTAGATCTAGTATGAGAATGTCCCTATAGGCTTTATATGACATGAGTTCCGCCCATATGCTAGATTTAGTATGAGAATGTCCCTATAGGCTTTATATGACATGAGTTCCGCCCATATGCTAGATTTAGTATGATAATGTCCCTATAGGCTTTATATGACATGAGTTCCGCCCATATGCTAGATTTAGTACGAGAATGTCCCTATAGGCTTTATATGACATGAGTTCCGCCCATATGCTAGATTTAGTACGAGAATGTCCCTATAGGCTTTATATGACATGAGTTCCGCCCATATGCTAGATTTAGTATGAGAATGTCCCTACAGGCTTTATATGACATGAGTTCCGCCCATATGCTAGATTTAGTATGAGCATGTCCCTACAGGCTTTATATGACATGAGTTCCGCCCATATGCTAGATTTAGTATGAGAATGTCCCTACAGGCTTTATATGACATGAGTTCCGCCCATATGCTAGATTTAGTATGAGAATGTCCCTACAGGCTTTATATGACATGAGTTCCGCCCATATGCTAGATTTAGTATGAGAATGTCCCTACAGGCTTTATATGACATGAGTTCCGCCCATATGCTAGATTTAGTATGAGAATGTCCCTACAGGCTTTATATGACATGAGTTCCGCCCATATGCTAGATTTAGTATGAGAATGTCTCTACAGGCTTTATATGACATGAGTTCCGCCCATATGCTAGATTTAGTATGAGAATGTCCCTACAGGCTTTATATGACATGAGTTCCGCCCATATGCTAGATTTAGTACGAGAATGTCCCTATAGGCTTTATATGACATGAGTTCCGCCCATATGCTAGATTTAGTAGGAGAATATCCCTATAGGCTTTATATGACATGAGTTCCGCCCATATGCTAGATTTAGTATGAGAATGTCCCTATAGGCTTTATATGACATGAGTTCCGCCCATATGCTAGATATAGTATGAGAATGTCCCTATAGGCTTTATATGACATGAGTTCCGCCCATATGCTAGATTTAGTATGAGAATGTCCCTATAGGCTTTATATGACATGAGTTCCGCCCATATGCTAGATTTAGTATGAGAATGTCCCTATAGGCTTTATATGACATGAGTTCCGCCCATATGCTAGATATAGTATGAGAATGTCCCTATAGGCTTTATATGACATGAGTTCCGCCCATATGCTAGATTTAGTATGAGAATGTCCCTATAGGCTTTATATGACATGAGTTCCGCCCATATGCTAGATTTAGTATGAGAATGTCCCTATAGGCTTTATATGGCATGAGTTCCGCCCATATGCTAGATTTAGTATGAGAATGTCCCTATAGGCTTTATATGACATGAGTTCCGCCCATATGCTAGATTTAGTATGAGAATGTCCCTATAGGCTTTATATGGCATGAGTTCCGCCCATATGCTAGATTTAGTATGAGAATGTCCCTATAGGCTTTATATGGCATGAGTTCCGCCCATATGCTAGATTTAGTACGAGAATGTCCCTATAGGCTTTATATGACATGAGTTCCGCCCATATGCTAGATTTAGTATGAGAATGTCCCTATAGGCTTTATATGGCATGAGTTCCGCCCATATGCTAGATTTAGTATGAGAATGTCCCTATAGGCTTTATATGACATGAGTTCCGCCCATATGCTAGATTTAGTATGAGAATGTCCCTATAGGCTTTATATGACATGAGTTCCGCCCATATGCTAGATTTAGTATGAGAATGTCCCTATAGGCTTTATATGACATGAGTTCCGCCCATATGCTAGATTTAGTATGAGAATGTCCCTATAGGCTTTATATGACATGAGTTCCGCCCATATGCTAGATTTAGTATGAGAATGTCCCTATAGGCTTTATATGACATGAGTTCCGCCCATATGCTAGATTTAGTATGAGAATGTCCCTATAGGCTTTATATGACATGAGTTCCGCCCATATGCTAGATTTAGTATGAGAATGTCCCTATAGGCTTTATATGACATGAGTTCCGCCCATATGCTAGATTTAGTATGATAATGTCCCTATAGGCTTTGTATGACATGAGTTCCGCCCATATGCTAGATTTAGTATGAGAATGTCCCTATAGGCTTTATATGACATGAGTTCCGCCCATATGCTAGATTTAGTATGAGAATGTCCCTATAGGCTTTATATGACATGAGTTCCGCCCATATGCTAGATTTAGTATGAGAATGTCCCTATAGGCTTTATATGGCATGAGTTCCGCCCATATGCTAGATTTAGTATGAGAATGTCCCTATAGGCTTTATATGACATGAGTTCCGCCCATATGCTAGATTTAGTATGAGAATGTCCCTATAGGCTTTATATGACATGAGTTCCGCCCAGGGCTGGTGGCGGGAATTGTAGTCTATTTTACTCGATTAACTTACAAATCAACACATGATGCTGTATATTTATCGGAAAGAGTTATATCTTATATATGGCCATACTGGTGTGTAATAATCTAACGTTCATGTTAAATTACACATAGAATATTCCGGTTTATTAGGACTAACATCGGTTTGCTTACGTTTTAACTGGTGATTTTTAGGTCCAGATTATTTATTTTGTCCCCGGACACAGTATAGTCGAGGACCAAATCACATCATGTGAATGGGGAATATATAGAGGATATCCACACTTTTTCAGTGGATATGGGTTATATCTCATGAGTGATGACAAAACATTGAATTTCCACGAGTGAGATTTAACCCATATCCACTGAAAAAGTGTGGATATTCTGTTTATTATATACTTTAGTTACTTGCCTATGGCCCCCAATGAATGTCAATATATCAGAAATTTCAAGCTGACACATTACGCCCAAAAAAATAGTCCCATATTTAAAACACTCAAAAAGTATAGATTTTGTATTTATTATATACTTTCGTTACTTGCCGATGGCCCCCAATGTATGTCAGTACATCATAAATTTCATGTTGACACATTACGCCCAAAAAAATAGTGCCATATTTAAAACATTAATTTAGGGAATAATGGTATCAAGTTCAGATTTAATTAATTTAATAATTAACAAATATGCAAATTACAATGTTCCTCCAAGAAGTGATAATGCGAGTCATCAGAAACTATTATGGAATCATTGACTGTTTTCGCTGTCACTCTCGATAACTCTGATCCTTTTGAAAGGCTTACGCTGACAATCATTCAAAACTTGCTTTTAAAATAAACACGCATATGCTCATAAAAGTCAAAATGCTATGTTTTTGTGTCAGTTCCCCGCATATTATGTTTTTGTGCGTTTGCACATTTGAATGCGTTGTACTCACCAACCTCGAAAACACGTGAATCCCCGCCGTGACCTATGTTATCTACTTATATATGTACTTTATATGCCACAAAAACAGAATTTGAACTTTCAAATTTTATCTACGTAATTAGGCAGGAGGTATATAGAATAGGTTGAAAAATACAATAATTTTTATATAGAGGCTACATGTCCTCTGATGAATACTTGTCATGATCAAAGCCGTTTTCCAGCTGTTTTCATTTTTTCGCACAGAAATGAAACAAAGGCTCTTTATTTCAGTCATAGACTATAACACGGAACGCTCTTTTCTTTTCCATGTTATGTTGTGCAGATGGATGTTGCTGGTTTCAAAAATCATTCAGCATGGAACTGTAAAGAGCGTTCATTGTTAGTATATTCCCTATACGGTAAATAATAAAGAGCGTTAACCTCACTTCTGCCGGGGAAAATTGAAAACAGCTAATAAATTGGTGTCATGTTCACAGTATGGCCAATGTTTTTCAGACGATGTGTACAAAGCCAATAGATCGATACGAATCTATACCAAATGGATTTTCCCACTCAATTATTAAAGTATACATTGTAATTTTTCTTTAGAGGGGTTTTCGTGAAAAATAAAGAGACAACGGATAATAACAGCGCAGGAGTCCAATTTGAAGGAAATGTTCAGAAAATAAGTTCAACAATCGACATATATGGTCGTTGGTTGAACTTATTATCTGAACATAATGGCAAAAACCTTCGTGCCTGTGTGTGTAGACTCGTCCCTGTCTCATATGTGAAACACTATAATACCATCGTTCTGTAACGTGCCATCCCATAAGATAATAATAATGACGCCCAAAACAGAGCGATGGAAAGGTGTATAGTCCCGTGACCAGTCAAGTGTGTGTGGCTTAACCCTTTACCCAACAAACCGGCCAAAACCGGCCAAATAAAGCTTCAACAGCCTAAAATATCTTCGGTCTGTCTCAATAGAACCATACAAATATGGATATCATTGGAACCGGCTCCTTGACCACATTGTGATAGTTACAGTTATGCCCTGTGCCAATGCATTCTCTTATATATGCGAGTCGACCATAGGTCGCCTCGCATATATAAGAGAATGCATTGGCCTAAAAAAAATCTTTTTTTAACACTTTTTACCATTTTTTCTTACATTCTTTAACAATTTTATAATTTTTAATGTGTTAAGCCAATGCATTCTCTTATATATGCGAGGCGACCTATGGTCGACTCGCATATATAAGAGAATGCATTGGCACAGGGCCATTATGTTGGGTAAAGGGTTAAAAGGATATATGTGCGTGTATGAAATAAATGACTTCATTCATAGAATATTTTAGTTGAAGAGGCGGACGTTTGAAAACGAAGAAACCTATGAGTGCGTCACCGAGATATGTAACTGAAGATAACGTCGATGAAAATTTTGATTTTAACACAAGACACATCTTTTCACACTACTTAAGCTTTCTTTATTCGGCTGTTACAACACACATGTATACTATCAAATCCAAATTGAACCCTTTGGCTATAAATTTCTCTTGGCCCTTTGCTAGCTATCCAAATTACTTTCTAAATTTGTAATAGCCCAACATCAGGTTACGATTATATTTTCTCCCATTTGTTAACTGTGGTGACGGTGTTTCTGCTGTGATTTTAATATAGTTACATTATGGACCTTTTGCAGTACACCCCACCGCTGTTACCAACGGGTATACACAGCCTATTTGTGATTGGGACCTTTAAAAACTTTCCGCCGTCAGGCTACCAATTACTTCTATATTTTAGTTGACACTACAGTAGAGATCTTGTATCATACTCCACAATATGTATTCAGGACATGTCATCGCCTGCATGCATACCAGTGGTTTTAAGAACCTACCCTCAGTCGAGTGACATTCCTTGCAACCCTTGAATAATCTCACAACGAAGAAACCTATGAGTGCGTTTACTGAACGTCTTACTGACATAGAGCGTCTCTGCTTTCTAAATACATGTGCACAAGGACACACTCGACAAATCTTCCTGTTTTAACAAAAAAAAAAACTTGAAGCAAACAGTAATACTCCAAGGATATACGTTCAAATACGTTTGGGATTAACCCTTTACCCAACAAAACGGCAAAAAAACGCCCAAATAAAGCTTCAACAGCCTACAATATCTTCGGTCTGTCTCACTAACACCATACAAATATGGATATCATTGGAACCGGTTCATTGACCACATTGTGATGGTTACAGTTATGCCCTGTGCCAATGTATTCTCTTATATATGCGAGTCGACCATAGGTCGCCTCGCATATATAAGAGAATGCATTGGCCTAAAAAAAATCTTTTTTTAACACTTTTTACCATTTTTTCTTACATTCTTTAACAATTTTATAATTTTTAATGTGTTTAAGCCAATGCATTCTCTTATATATGCGAGGCGACCTATGGTCGACTCGCATATATAAGAGAATGCATTGGCACAGGGCCATTATGTTGGGTAAAGGGTTAAAAGGATATATGTGCGTGTATGAAATAAATGACTTCATTCATAGAATTTTTTAGTTGAAGAGGCGGACGTTTGGAAACGAAGAAACCTATGAGTGCGTCACCGAGATATGTAACTGAAGATAACGTCGATGAAAATTTTGATTTTAACACAAGACACATCTTTTCACACTACTTAAGCACACATTTCTTTATTCGGCTGTTACAACACACATGTATACTATCAAATCCAAATTGAACCCTTTGGCTATAAATTTCTCTTGGCCCTTTGCTAGCTATCCAAATTACTTTCTAAATTTGTAATAGCCCAACATCAGGTTACGATTATATTTTCTCCCATTTGTTAACTGTGGTGACGGTGTTTCTGCTGTGATTTTAATATAGTTACATTTTGGACCTTTTGCAGTACACCCCACCGCTGTTACCAACGGGTATACACAGCCTATTTGTGATTGGGACCTTTAAAAACTTTCCGCCGTCAGGCTACCAATTACTTCTATATTTTAGTTGACACTACAGTAGATATCTTGTATCATACTCCACACTATGTATTCAGGACATGTCATCGCCTGCATGCATACCAGTGGTTTTAAGAACCTACCCTCAGTCGAGTGACATTCCTTGCAACCCTTGAATAATCTCACAACGAAGAAACCTATGAGTGCGTTTGCTGAACGTCTTACTGACATAGGGCGTCTCTGCTTTCTAAATACATGTGCACAAGGACACACTCGACAAATCTTCCTGTTTTAACCAAAAAACAAACTTGAAGCAAACAGTAATACTCCAAGGATATACGTTCAAATACGTTTGGGATTAACCCTTTACCCAACAAAACGGCCAAAAAACGCCTAAATAAAGCTTCAACAGGCTAAAATATCTTCGGTCTGTCTCACTAACACCATACAAATATGGATATCATTGGAACCGGTTCATTGACCACATTGTGATGGTTACAGTTATGCCCTGTGCCAATGTATTCTCTTATATATGCGAGTCGACCATAGGTCGCCTCGCACATATAAGAGAATGCATTGGCCTAAAAAAAATCTTGTTTTTAACACTTTTTACTATTTTTTCTTACATTCTTTAACAATTTTATAATTCTTTCTTACATTTTTTAACAATTTTTATAATATTTTTCTACATTCTTTGACAATTTCATCATTTTTAATATGTGTTAAGCCAATGCATTTTCTTATATATGCGAGGCGACCTATGGTCGACTCGCATATATAAGAGAATGCATTGGCACAGGGCCGTTCTGTTGGGTAAAGGGTTAAATCAGGATACTCATTTTAATATATAATCCTAACATCACGTGACAAGTGTGATCCAGATTGTACATCAATCGCTACCTAATCACGAACCCCAATAGTATCATTCGATACTCAAACGTGTGCAGCAAGATACCGCAAAATTGTGTGTGATTTCTCAATATTCAATGCATTTGCAGACAACATTATGATGTGGTGTGTGACGCATGGACTGCACCAAGTGGTATGTGTGCAGGTCGCATCGTATGCATAAGCATGTCGTTATATAACTGTCAAGAGTGTTCTGATAAATTAGAACTTCTGACAAGTCCTCGATAAATCTATGCTAACAGTAATTACAGTGACGCATGCCATTGCCAGCTAGTAATTAGCTGCAGAACAAATCAATTCCCAAACAATCGGTAATTTCAGTCACAATGTATGGCAACGTGTCTTATTGGCCATGAAATATTCTTTCTTTTGATGTATCATTCGAAAGCATCAAACCAAGGGAAGTCGAACCGGTTCATTGACCACATTGTGATGGTTACAGTTATGCCCTGTGCCAATGCATTCTCTTATATATGCGAGTCGACCATAGATCGCCTCGCATATATAAGAGAATGCATTGGCCTAAAAAAAATCTTTTTTTTAACACTTTTTACTATTTCTTACATTCTTTAACAATTTTATAATTTTTTCTTACATTTTTTTAACAATTTTTATAATATTTTTCTACATTCTTTGACAATTTCATCATTTTTAATATGTGTTAAGCCAATGCATTTTCTTATATATGCGAGGACACCTATGGTCGACTCGCATATATAAGAGATGCATTGGCACAGGGCCGTTCTGTTGGGTAAAGGGTTAAATCAGGATATCGAAAGCTTGGGTGACGGTATATATAGTAGCCTGTAATTTGTTGGAACATATTGTTTCGTAAAACCCATATACTGGAGACATTGGAAACCCATTTTGACAAGCTTCTTATCGCTTAGTTGGCTACAATATAGTGTTACCATAGCAACCATGTGTGATTTCTGAGAATTCTGGAAAATGATCATATATGAAGTATATTTGTGATAACGGTGGACATTTTAGTGGATATAGTTATACAATAATATGTATATGTATATATTCTCCATAACGGACCGCCACCAGTGCTCATCTCGAGGGTCGTGGTCACTGTAAAGGGTCAAGGTCATTGCAAATAAAATGTTGTTTTATCACGTCATATTATTGGGCTTTATGATGGACCAATTTGTTGCATCATAGTGCTACTTTGTTATATTCTGGAGATCATAGCCTTTATATTGAGCCATATGTCATATCCATAGGATGATAATTACTTGTGTGAGAGATTTTACGAAACAAGTGAATGACAAATTACCAGTCCCAATAAACAATGACTACATATTATTGGGGTGAATTTCATGGTAAACGCATCAAAGTTGACACATATACATCACATGATTATACGTCATGTTGCGAATGTAGCATTCCACTAACATCGCCGAAAATTTCAAAGAAATCAACATACCACTCCATAGAAAACATCGTCTGAAATCCGCTCAATTGTAAATATTTACATCTTGATTCGGGACGCAACTATCGGCGATAAACTTCCATAAATGATTTCGCCACGGAGAGTCATTGCATTTAATTAATATATAATAATGACGGTGTGTGTTGTCAATTTTGATTACTATTCGTAAAAAATAACTAATTTGAAGAAGATTATTCTCGATTTCTATTTTATCACCCTACCAGAGACGTGGCGACAGATGGGGGGTTGGTGTGTCTCACCACCCCCTCCAACTTTGGTCAATTTTTTCAACAGTTTCAAATTTCATAACCTGCCAAAACATTAGTTGGAAATTCCACACCAACAATAGGTTGAAAATATTCTTGTGGTTTGATTTTCAAAACAATTTATTGGGGGAATTAATTGGGTTTTTTTTACCAATGTTTGCATATTTTTCTATTTTTGGTCAAAAGTTTGGACTGAAATGGTCAACAGTTGGACATTTTCCAAGCTTGTATCCTGGTCCCTCCCCCGTGGCCAGTCAAAAACTACTAGTTAATTTAAGAAAACAACATTGTCATACATTTGGTCAACATTGTCATTGGAATTGTCATCAGTATGTGTGTGAACAACTATAGAGCAAGTAGTTTTTTAATCTAAAAGAGAGAACATTTAATTTACTCTTTTTTTTTTCAATAATTTTTTTTAAATACAATTTTTTAAAAGATCAAAATGTGCAAAACTGTGACACGAGTTACATGTAGTTAGTTAGTTGCACAGCATGCGGACAACCGTTTGACTAGCCTAAGTTAGTCTTATTGACAACCGTTTGACTAGCCTAAGTTAGTCTTATTGACAATATTTTGCACACTACGATGACCTTTAGCTATATTTATCGGGAACTACAGGTATATATACTCATCCAATGCATGCTACGATGACCTTTAGCTATGTGTAACTGTGTGTGTGTAACTTCTCTGTATATTCAATATATACATGTATATGCCTTATACTATTATCGCATAATTAAAACTTCACATAACCGATGAATAATCAACCGTTCTACTATCCTAACTGTTTTTGTTGACTTTTAGATAGCCGTGGGTTCACGCCTTCCGGTTACCAGTCGATGCATCACGCGGGTTTTTATCTGCCTGCTCGGTGTGTCGGTGTGGTGCTTGCGGACCTTGCCAATAAGTTATCATTCCTGACATCCCCTTTGGCATAATTGCCATAAACCATAAAGCGGACAACCGTTTGACTAGGCTAAGTTAGTCTTATTGACAATATTTTTTATTCAGTGCAGCTGTTGGTTTTGTTGCATCGATTGGAGTTGATTGTGAAACAAAACTTACATGTATTGTCAACATATCCGCGTACAAATAGGTTCATAATAGACCTAAATATTCCCACAAGTTCATAGCGGACTTAATCGATTCTGAAATAATCATATGTGACCCGCCATATCAAATCCAGTCGTAAGTCGGGATTTTTTTTACCCTGTGCCAATGCATTCTCTTATATATGCGAGTCGACCATAGGTCGCCTCGCATATATAAGAGAATGCATTGGCCTAACAAATTTTTATCATTTTTTGAAAAATAAATGTTTCTTACAATTTTTCGGACATAAAATAAAAAACATCCATTACCCTGCAGGGAGCCCCACACATATATAGAAGCATATAGAAGAGTGTCGTCTGCTCATGTTTGTCTGGGGCTCTGTATGGGTGAAATTATAAAATTGTTAAAGAATACAAGAAAACATTATTAAAATTGTAAAAAATTGTTAGGCCAATGTATTCTCTTATGCGAGAATGCATTGGCACAGGGTAAAAAAATCCCGACTTACGACTGGATTTGATATGGCGGGTCACATATAGCGAGCTCATACCCTTTATTCCGTTGAATGGCGCGGGTCGCATTGAAAACACATTGCAAAGAGCGTGAATATGGTAAGTCGTGTCGAGGAAAAAAGTAGATTAAATAATGCAAATATTGGCTTATTTCGTATGGAAACTAGTCCCATATTAGACTGTTTTAAAAATCGCGTTGTATGTCCATATATATCGTATATTTAGGTTAAATAATGCCTCCATGAGCTTATTTCACCCATTAAAATAAGACCGTTATGTGCTTATTTTCACGATAACAGACTGGTATTGTTGTAAATGTTGAATTTCTTTTGAATGCTTTGTTTTATTATACAAACATAGTGTTTTGAGTGGAAATAAATATCTCATTCGTGACTGATCAGATGTTTATTTCGGCTCATGGCAACCCATACACTCGCGAAAGGAGAACACTTGTTTGGGTCACTCATTGGATTAATGTTTGGTACATGCACCCACTCAGAAATACTAGATAATTCTATCCTCTGTGTACTCTTATATCTCAACAATTAGTTTAAAAACCTAGCCTGGGTTGAGGCGTATACTTTATAGAGCAAACTGATCTCGCACGAGAATATGAGTAATTGCTTCATATAGTCTGTCTGGACTTGTTATTCTGGCGACAACTGTGGACTATCGGCAAAGGTATACCGAGGATGGTCTGCTGTTCAAACTATACTCTCACTCACGCCATGCCTCATTCACCAACAGCGCTACATACTTCTTGGTCAGTATGACATTACCACCGATCGCGGTCTAAACAGTAGCCGGTAACGTGTCACTTGCTACCCTTTTGAAACACCCCGTCCACACCATACTGTTGCATAACTAATACAAAATCGACGACTGGCCCCAATGTTTTTTTCTTGAGGACACAATTGTCACGGTTATTCACGCTTTTGATGTAGGATTGTTAAATATGACAACTTCAGAAATTAGCAGTTTTCCGGGGAGTTAGTATCGAACGTGTTTTCCTTTTTTGAATTTTTGAAAACAATGAAAATTGGTTCAGCCAGTTACAGAGGTGATGACGAGTTACATACAGCCAGGTAAAACACAGTGCAGTTATATGTGTCGATAACTTCCCGTTGATCTCTCCGAGACAAAACCCAGACGTGCATGGGACTGACATGACCACCATCCGATGATTTCCAATCTTTGAAATACATTTTCAATGGATAACACCACGCACGGACTTAAATAATTGGATTGGAAATGCCATGACATGATATTAATTATTTGTTACAATAAAGTGCACTGAGACATAGACGCATGTTTTGCTTAAATCGGAGCAGCAATACATTTTCACTAAATAATTTGTTCTGGGTCATGAGAGATCAGCAACATTGAGTTTCACATAACAACGTAAAACTGATATGAAATGAGAACAGCCATTAAGAGAAGACTAACAACTAATATAACTACAGTCCATGCGTGCAGGTTAAAATATTACATTCCTTAGAGTATAAATAATAATTGCATAACACAATCAAACCACCAAATACATAGTGTGTGGTCTAAGAATCATCTTTCCCTTCCCGAGCTCACTCTTTATTCTCCGTCTATATTACCTTAAAATTGTCTTTCACACTCTATTATCTATCTCCCTCCCTACGTCTGTCTTACATATACTGTTTGTGTTTTATTGAAATGGTCTTCAACTATCATTTCCCAGTTTTTAGTCAGTCGATGTTTTCTTCAAAACAATCTATTTTTACGAAGAGCGATTGGTAGGCGGGCGACCGTGCGTGCGTAAATGATGATATAGAAATAAGACACGGGAAGCACAGCAGTTTTTCGGTCTATGCACGTTTTGGACTGTGATTGTGCACCTCTGCATTGATTCGAGATTGCTATTTTGAATGACCTTCTGTTACACATGTATGTGTCTTACTTGAGTGGAAGAAAGTATAGTATAGAAAACTACTCGTCACTGAGTATTTATTATAGAAAGAGTTAAAGGATCCAAAGCAAGGGTATATATGAAAAACATAATCTATATCTATATTTTCGCATATATGTCTGTCCGCTAAAGACATTATTAACAGGGGACCAACGGGGGTTCCAAATTGGTCTAACAGGAGCTATTTTAGACCAGACAGATAATGGTCTTGGTTAAACATTAAAGTGACGCTGTCGAAGATAGGGGCCGAAAAGGGATAGTGCCAACACAATCGATGAATTAATGTTGTCGCCGATTTCCACCAAATTTATATATAATCATCTCCATGATATGAGGAATCTAATGGTGTGCTATAAATATGCTATACATATGCCAAAGAGTTGCCGATCTAGTCAGGAGGGGGCAGGGGGGCGGCACCAACATCGATAGGAATATATTTTGTCGCGGAATTGGGGGTGGTCCCAGCTCGAGATTGCATGCTTTAATGTGACGTTGTGCGAGCTGATATCGCAATAAACATTGAATTAATTACTCGGGAGAAATTCCACAATTGTAAGCGATGCAAAGAAAAAATCGCTCACAAAGTCACTTAAATCGTGCAATTTCGAGTTGGGATCTTCCACTATGCAATGAAATACATTGTTAACGAGCAGTTCCTAACAATATAATATTGTACCGATTGTAAACAATAAAGCAGCCTCTATTTTGTTGTCATAATTATCCAGTTTTTCTTCAAAATGACTGATTCTATAGGACCTTTAGTTGGATCAAAATGTTATGAAAGGAATGCCACACCAACGTGATGTAAAGGAGGGACATATCCCATTCCCGATGGATGAGTATTATCTTTTGGCAAATCACGTCGTTCAACCATTGTAAATGTATCCACCTTCTTGTTGACACTATATGTAGACGCCATATTGCCCAACCCATTGTTTGGACTTAATTGATTTTCTATACATTGATCATGGTTATGGACACTCCACGTCGCTGTGAAAATGTCACGCTCCAGTAGACAGTATCTAACAGTGCGATATGGAAAAGTAATCAAATAGCCACTGGTCATGTACTGTGGCACATTGCAGCTAACGGATATGTTCTAAAGCGACGACATTCGAACGTTTAACGCCCGTTCCGTTTCGAAGCAATTCCATACCCATTGCAATTATGGAAAACCTGATAACCAGCTCTTACGATATACTCAATGGCACAAACGTCCAATCCTACTCCCAAGAATCTGACATCACGCATCATGAAACTATTGAATGTGTTAACCCATTACCTGACAAACATATAGACGAACCGGTAGACCTACCTGCATCCATAGAACTGGTTAACACTATTATCAAAGGTGACTCCGCGTGTAATAACGATCTCGGACAAGCTATATCATGGGTATCAAGTTTCATTCATAATACTCCGAAAGATGATTTCATGAGGATAATAATCAACACATGTGATAACTGTGAGACATATCTTGAGAAACTTCGACAGAATTTATTCGCACAGCTACAGGATTCACCTATTCATGAATTAGACCAGACAGTATCTCTCAAAAAGAGACTGAAACCAAAAAAGTCAGACAAAATAGATTCACACCAGTTATCGTTGGCAGATAAGCTTTCACGAGATATCTACAATCTTCTCTTGTTCATGGTTGATCATTCATATGACAATATCTCAGAAATGGTGAATCCAACAGGAGCTACAACAAGAAGTCAGTTAACATCCCAACCTCCGAAACATAACGATTCTGATATACAAACAAAACTCAACACTATTCTGAATTCAATGAATGCTATTAAAGTGGAGTTAAGTGTCCTCAAGGAATGGAATTCTGTTATAAATAAAACAATAAATGTCGACGTACCGCTTATCCAAGGAAATATTTCCGGCTTAGACGCCAGGGTCAAAATAATCGAAACGGATCTCGCTGAGATGAAGAGAGCAATTCATATCAATAAAACTAAAATCGAACAAATCCAAGATGACACTTTGAATGATGCTAACCATATTAAATCCGATTTCAAATTGATGCGCCAGGATTTCTCTCACGTGATTGAGAGGTTTGAGAAGGAATGGGTCAGGATAAATTATAATACAGGATGCATTGGAGTTTTAGAGAAAAAAGTAAATATTATGTCTGAAAATAAACCCAAATGTGATAACTCTTGTGATAACTCTTCATGTACCGCAGAATGTGTCAAATTCATAAAATCTACAATGGGGACATTCTTCGACGAGCTCCGAGAGAGAATGCACTCAACATACCAGCGTACTGATGATGATGTCCAGTCCACGTCTACCAAAATCGATGGTGTACATGAACATTCTGTTAACGTTGCTGATATCGAGTCAAATGTCGGACAATCATTCCACGATATCTCTATTAAATCGGCCGATGTCGAATCAAATCTCGACCAAGCAGTCGATGAAGAAATCCAACAACGTCGCACGTCGAATGAGCTTCGTTACCGTTCTCGCTCAAATGGTAGTTCGCGCCAGCGCTCTCGTTCTCGTTCTCGGTCACAGCATCGTCGTCATCACTCTCGACAACATTCTCGTTCACAACGAACATCTCAGCCAAGACAAAGTTCTCATCCACTGAACCAATCACGCGAACGGCATTATTCTAGAGACCGGTATAATAATTCTCATCCTTCAGAGAGGCGATACTGTCCTGACTACAGTGAAAGACGTTATTCACCATTCAGAGGTCAATCCCGCCAACAACGAGACCAAAACTACCAACGCAATCACGACAGAACAGCTGACCAATATGACCGTAGATCTAATAGTCACCGAGCATTTCGCAAGTCCAAATACAGTTCTAAATTTCCTATTAAAACAGAACGTTTCATCCTGTCAAAATTCGGAAATGAAATCACTCAATCTAGCATTGAAAAATATTTACACGACAGTAGGATCAATTTCTCAGTTGTTAGACTGTTCTCCAGAGATGGTGAAGATTCATACGCTAGATTGAATATTTTCCATGAGCACTCAGCAATTATACTCGACAGAGATTTCTGGCCCGATGGAGCCATTTGTGTTCGTCTGGACACTCCAAGCCTGGATGTATCACGATCTGGACCTAACGATAGTGTCAGATCTCACTGGGGCTAATTTACGTCCCTCTCAAACAAGCGTTCGCTCTTCAACAGTATGACGATTCTCAGGTCACTAACTATTTTCATCATGATTACGCTCATGTCGTGGAATGCAACTGGTATTTTCTCTTCTTCATCATATCTATCAAAGATCTTGGACAACCAGAACATTGATATATGCGGTGTATCAGAACACTGGCTGCGAGATTCAAACTCATTATTTATGCAGTACTTATCCCAATATTACATTTCTCATACAGTGTGTGATGCGTCCATGGTCGGCGTAAATAAAAGAGGTCGACCGAAAGCTGGAGTCGCTTTATTTTGGCACAAGCGCTGGAACAATGTTGTCTCAATTATAGATACATCCGACGACCGTATAATTGGCATTCAGGTGCATGCTGGTGAAGGGAATTTTTATTATATTTTCCAAGTATATCTTCCCTCGTCCAACCATTCACATGATCTCTTTTCCAATTATATGCAGAAAGTTACCAATATATTTGACTCGTATCGCCCACTTGGAACTGTTGTTGTTATGGGTGATTTCAATGCCAACTCACTAAGAGCAAATCCACGAAGTGTCGCTCTCTCGTACCTCTATAACGACAAAGGTGTCTTCTCTCCGATTGAAAACACGTTCAAAGCAACTCCTGTGAAAACCTTCGTTCCTCCTATGTCGCCCGAATCGGGGTCAATAATTGATCATTTCCTCATGCATAAGTCTATGGAATATAAAATACAAATGGTAGACATTCTAATTGATGAAAGTATTGACGTATCTACACATCGACCAATTGTATTGCATATGGATGAATCGGTGTGTGCTCCAGTGAGCTATTCGTCACATAATATGTGTTCATTCAAAATGAAATGGTCAGCTCTGTGTTCAAATTCATCCCTCGCTGAAACATTCTCAACCGATGTAGAAAATAACTGCCCTAAATTTGAAATCACCGATATAACTTCTTTGGATCACTATTATGACGCAATAATCTCTGCCCTTAATAACGCCTCAAAAGTCGTCCCAAAAATAAAATTCAGAAGTCACGTGAAACCATACTGGAACGATACGTTGAAAGCTACTCACTATAGCATGCGCTCTTGTCGCAGAACGTGGATAGCTGAAGGTCGGCCTCGTGACGAATCCTCTAATTCCTTCATTCAATATAAAGAGGCCAAGCGCGAATTCAGACGAGAACATCGTAAACAGTCAGAAAAATTCATGCGCGAACGTGATGCAGAAATTGACAAATGCGCAGAAGTTGATCAGGATTCATTTTTCCGCATTTTTAATGCAAAACGCAAAATGCGCAATACTCTTTCATCTCCGCACTTCATACATAACGGAGAAACGCTCCGCAGCAATTGCGACATATCAAATGCATGGGGCTCATATTACGCAAACTTGTTTCTTCCCATGCAAGATGAGAGTTTTGACCCAGTCCATTTTGAATTTGTCAACAATTTCGTATCTTCGCAGGAAAAATCAAAATCAACAAATATTGTAGACGGTGTTCTTTGCAATCCCATTACTGAATCGGAGCTGACCAATATTATCCCAAAGCTCAATAAAAATAAGGCAATGGGATATGACTTAATAGCCAATGAGCACATCTTATATAGTGGCTCGCCACTCATGCACAGACTCTGTTATATGTACAGTAAAATGCTTCAATATGCACATGTACCTGAGAGTGCAAAGAAAGGAGTAATGATTTCTTTGTACAAGGGTGGCAAGAAGCCCATGCATGCATTTGATAGTTACAGACCTATCACCATTATGCCTTCGTTATATAAATTATTTGAAAAAGTCCTTCTTGTGCGCATGCAAACATACACACCAACACTAATAACAGTCAATTCACTACAGCATGGATTCCAACGTGGTGTTAGTTGCATGGCAACATCCTATTTACTACAGGAGTGTATAACTTATACCAAAGAATCACATAGTAAATTATTCTCTTGTTTTTTAGACGTACGTAAGGCTTTTGATTCTGTGTGGCTAAATGGATTGCTGTTGAAACTGCACAAGAGGGGCTTTGACGGCCAAATGTGGCATGTATTCAAATCGCTCTTATCTGGTATAAAATGTTGTGTGAAATATAGGCAATCTACATCCAACTGGTTCGATATCCTACAGGGAGCCAGACAAGGGTAGATTCTATCGCCTCTATTATATATGATATATGTGGACGATCTAATTGAAGATCTTACAAATTCCTCCTGTGGACTTCATCTGAATGGAATAAACTGCACATCGCCAGTACAGGCAGATGACATGGCCTTGCTGTCATTATCTGAAACTGGACTTACTACACTATGTTCTATATGTCTGAAGTATAGTACAAAATGGAGATACTTATATAACTCGTCGAAAACTTTCATAATAGTATTTAATGAATCGCAAAAAGAATTTGCGAAAGCTCAGCGTTCATGGCAATTTGGCAATACCATTATCGAAGAAGTCTCTTCTGGAAAACACTTGGGCATCAATATAGAAAAATTTAGCTTCAATTCTAAACTGGTCAACAGTGTTTGCACAAAACTTAGAGGGACCTATCTATCCTTGACGAATGCAGGTGTTTATGCTGGAGGCATAACTCCAGACAGCTGTCTTAAAATATATAAGTCAATTGTGATCCCCAAAGCCCTGTACGGTAGCGAGCTAATGTGGGGCTTGTCTAATACTGATTATACCTTTCTCGAAAAGGCTCACCGCTTCTGTCTCAAAAATATGCAAGGTTTTCCGGCACATACTCGCACATGCATTGTACAGGGTCTTGTAGGTTGCAGTGAACTTACATCATTCATTGACAAAAGAAAGCTGAGTCTATTTGCTACCTTGTGTAGGCTTGATGTTTGTAAAACTGCCAAAATGTTATTCCTGATGAGATTGCACAGTTATATTATTGAATTATGTTGTAATCAGAAATCATTCATTGCAGATATAGTCCATGTTTTACATAAATACAACTTACACGAGTACCTCGCAGTCTTTGCACAGACTGGCATCTTTCCATCTAAAGAGTCGTGGAAACATACCGTGAAAACTGAAGTACACAAATCAGACGACGAATGGTGGAGATCTTCCATAACTGCAGAAAATAACTTAAGACAATATGGGCTAATGCAAGCCTCTCTGACGTCTTCACTCATATGGCGAACGTGTAGGCTATATCCGGAGGAGAAATTCACTTATCTCTTTCTTGTCCGGTTGATAGCTCACACAGCCTACGGTGATAGTGGGTGTTGTAAATTTTGTAACAAGCTATACCAGTGCTTAATTAATCATGTATTAATAGAATGTGCATCTATTGCAAGTGCACGCAACGCAATTTGGTATGATATCATCAACACATTCGGAATAAACGTCTTCATATTCCTAGATTCCCTACCTAAGTGCTCGCAACTAGCAGTATTTTTGGGAAAAGTTCCATCTGAAGTTCTTGAAGATGGAACTAACTCTTTTCATTTCGTCTTGCGATTCTTTGCAAAATCGAGCATAAAACTATGGTATTGCTTCCACCTTCAACATGATGGTCGTTATTCGGATACCATTATACCTGATCAACAACCACTTGATGTATAACTACCAATATAAGCAGCTAGTGCATGTAGTGTTCTCTCATCTGTTGTTTTGTGTGAATGTTTGTCTGAGTGGACAACATGTGTGTGCGTTCGTGTGTGTGCGCGTGTTTGTATGAGAGAGTGTGAGAGAATGTGTGTGATGCTGGGTATACCAGGTGTATATGTGTCAATGTTAGTGGATGTCTCTGCGTGATTGCGGTATACATGTGTGACTTCGCATTTTGTGCGTGCCAAAACTAACTGTAAATATTTTGGATATTTCCTTATTATTATGTAACATTTTGTTCATGTCAGTACTTGTATATATGTTTGCTTTTGTGATGCTACTGTGATAAATTGTATTTATATTATATAACAACTCTCCACCAATGGAGGACAATAAAGATATATATATATATATATAACACAATCAAACCACCAAATACATAGTGTGTGGTCTAAGAATCATCTTTCCCTTCCCGAGCTCACTCTTTATTCTCCGTCTATATTACCTTAAAATTGTCTTTCACACTCTATTATCTATCTCCCTCCCTACGTCTGTCTTACATATACTGTTTGTGTTTTATTGAAATGGTCTTCAACTATCATTTCCCAGTTTTTAGTCAGTCGATGTTTTCTTCAAAACAATCTATTTTTACGAAGAGCGATTGGTAGGCGGGCGACCGTGCGTGCGTAAATGATGATATAGAAATAAGACACGGGAAGCACAGCAGTTTTTCGGTCTATGCACGTTTTGGACTGTGATTGTGCACCTCTGCATTGATTCGAGATTGCTATTTTGAATGACCTTCTGTTACACATGTATGTGTCTTACTTGAGTGGAAGAAAGTATAATATAGAAAACTACTCGTCACTGAGTATTTATTATAGAAAGAGTTAAAGGATCCAAAGCAAGGGTATATATGAAAAACATAATCTATATCTATATTTTCGCATATATGTCTGTCCGCTAAAGACATTATTAACAGGGGACCAACGGGGGTTCCAAATTGGTCTAACAGGAGCTATTTTAGACCAGACAGATAATGGTCTTGGTTAAACATTAAAGTGACGCTGTCGAAGATAGGGGCCGAAAAGGGATAGTGCCAACACAATCGATGAATTAATGTTGTCGCCGATTTCCACCAAATTTATATATAATCATCTCCATGATATGAGGAATCTAATGGTGTGCTATAAATATGCTATACATATGCCAAAGAGTTGCCGATCTAGTCAGGAGGGGGCAGGGGGGCGGCACCAACATCGATAGGAATATATTTTGTCGCGGAATTGGGGGTGGTCCCAGCTCGAGATTGCATGCTTTAATGTGACGTTGTGCGAGCTGATATCGCAATAAACATTGAATTAATTACTCGGGAGAAATTCCACAATTGTAAGCGATGCAAAGAAAAAATCGCTCACAAAGTCACTTAAATCGTGCAATTTCGAGTTGGGATCTTCCACTATGCAATGAAATACATTGTTAACGAGCAGGTAAAACACTTCCCTGTCACAACATTAAAAAGTTTCCCGGTTTTGTACTGGTGGAATATGACCTCTACGGGCGTAAGTATATAGATTCATGACATGATCTAACATGCACTTTAGGTTTTAGATGTAAGAACACCCAGAAAGTCCTCAATCGATCTATCGATTTCATGCATTTAATAGAGTAAGAAATGTAATGGAGCGAAATACGAGCGCCAGCTCGTTTTTCATTTCGTCTATTAATGTGACCATTAATTGACTCGACCTATATCATAAAAGATGGCTTCGGATCTGTACTAATTTGGCAACAGAAGCATAAAACACGCCATTTCTTTAACGTGTTTCACAACTACACCTTCCTCATCCATCACGATATACATACACCAATTGTATGCATGCATCACATGAACAAATTGTATAATATATGTAATAATGACAGAACAACATACAATGGTGTTGTCCTGCTAGTCCGTGGGGGCGATGTGGTTATGTCATTTCTGTGCACCCTTTTTAAAGCTATAGGTCTAGCACCCCTGTGTCATGCTGGCATAAACTATAAAACAAATACACCAAAGAGTTGACGATGCGTAGTATGGACTCACTCAGTACGTCAATTCACTACAGCATGGATTCCAACGTGGTGTTAGTTGCATGGCAACATCCTATTTACTACAGGAGTGTATAACTTATACCAAAGAATCACATAGTAAATTATTCTCTTGTTTTTTAGACGTACGTAAGGCTTTTGATTCTGTGTGGCTAAATGGATTGCTGTTGAAACTGCACAAGAGGGGCTTTGACGGCCAAATGTGGCATGTATTCAAATCGCTCTTATCTGGTATAAAATGTTGTGTGAAATATAGGCAATCTACATCCAACTGGTTCGATATCCTACAGGGAGCCAGACAAGGGTAGATTCTATCGCCTCTATTATATATGATATATGTGGACGATCTAATTGAAGATCTTACAAATTCCTCCTGTGGACTTCATCTGAATGGAATAAACTGCACATCGCCAGTACAGGCAGATGACATGGCCTTGCTGTCATTATCTGAAACTGGACTTACTACACTATGTTCTATATGTCTGAAGTATAGTACAAAATGGAGATACTTATATAACTCGTCGAAAACTTTCATAATAGTATTTAATGAATCGCAAAAAGAATTTGCGAAAGCTCAGCGTTCATGGCAATTTGGCAATACCATTATCGAAGAAGTCTCTTCTGGAAAACACTTGGGCATCAATATAGAAAAATTTAGCTTCAATTCTAAACTGGTCAACAGTGTTTGCACAAAACTTAGAGGGACCTATCTATCCTTGACGAATGCAGGTGTTTATGCTGGAGGCATAACTCCAGACAGCTGTCTTAAAATATATAAGTCAATTGTGATCCCCAAAGCCCTGTACGGTAGCGAGCTAATGTGGGGCTTGTCTAATACTGATTATACCTTTCTCGAAAAGGCTCACCGCTTCTGTCTCAAAAATATGCAAGGTTTTCCGGCACATACTCGCACATGCATTGTACAGGGTCTTGTAGGTTGCAGTGAACTTACATCATTCATTGACAAAAGAAAGCTGAGTCTATTTGCTACCTTGTGTAGGCTTGATGTTTGTAAAACTGCCAAAATGTTATTCCTGATGAGATTGCACAGTTATATTATTGAATTATGTTGTAATCAGAAATCATTCATTGCAGATATAGTCCATGTTTTACATAAATACAACTTACACGAGTACCTCGCAGTCTTTGCACAGACTGGCATCTTTCCATCTAAAGAGTCGTGGAAACATACCGTGAAAACTGAAGTACACAAATCAGACGACGAATGGTGGAGATCTTCCATAACTGCAGAAAATAACTTAAGACAATATGGGCTAATGCAAGCCTCTCTGACGTCTTCACTCATATGGCGAACGTGTAGGCTATATCCGGAGGAGAAATTCACTTATCTCTTTCTTGTCCGGTTGATAGCTCACACAGCCTACGGTGATAGTGGGTGTTGTAAATTTTGTAACAAGCTATACCAGTGCTTAATTAATCATGTATTAATAGAATGTGCATCTATTGCAAGTGCACGCAACGCAATTTGGTATGATATCATCAACACATTCGGAATAAACGTCTTCATATTCCTAGATTCCCTACCTAAGTGCTCGCAACTAGCAGTATTTTTGGGAAAAGTTCCATCTGAAGTTCTTGAAGATGGAACTAACTCTTTTCATTTCGTCTTGCGATTCTTTGCAAAATCGAGCATAAAACTATGGTATTGCTTCCACCTTCAACATGATGGTCGTTATTCGGATACCATTATACCTGATCAACAACCACTTGATGTATAACTACCAATATAAGCAGCTAGTGCATGTAGTGTTCTCTCATCTGTTGTTTTGTGTGAATGTTTGTCTGAGTGGACAACATGTGTGTGCGTTCGTGTGTGTGCGCGTGTTTGTATGAGAGAGTGTGAGAGAATGTGTGTGATGCTGGGTATACCAGGTGTATATGTGTCAATGTTAGTGGATGTCTCTGCGTGATTGCGGTATACATGTGTGACTTCGCATTTTGTGCGTGCCAAAACTAACTGTAAATATTTTGGATATTTCCTTATTATTATGTAACATTTTGTTCATGTCAGTACTTGTATATATGTTTGCTTTTGTGATGCTACTGTGATAAATTGTATTTATATTATATAACAACTCTCCACCAATGGAGGACAATAAAGATATATATATATATATATATATAACACAATCAAACCACCAAATACATAGTGTGTGGTCTAAGAATCATCTTTCCCTTCCCGAGCTCACTCTTTATTCTCCGTCTATATTACCTTAAAATTGTCTTTCACACTCTATTATCTATCTCCCTCCCTACGTCTGTCTTACATATACTGTTTGTGTTTTATTGAAATGGTCTTCAACTATCATTTCCCAGTTTTTAGTCAGTCGATGTTTTCTTCAAAACAATCTATTTTTACGAAGAGCGATTGGTAGGCGGGCGACCGTGCGTGCGTAAATGATGATATAGAAATAAGACACGGGAAGCACAGCAGTTTTTCGGTCTATGCACGTTTTGGACTGTGATTGTGCACCTCTGCATTGATTCGAGATTGCTATTTTGAATGACCTTCTGTTACACATGTATGTGTCTTACTTGAGTGGAAGAAAGTATAGTATAGAAAACTACTCGTCACTGAGTATTTATTATAGAAAGAGTTAAAGGATCCAAAGCAAGGGTATATATGAAAAACATAATCTATATCTATATTTTCGCATATATGTCTGTCCGCTAAAGACATTATTAACAGGGGACCAACGGGGGTTCCAAATTGGTCTAACAGGAGCTATTTTAGACCAGACAGATAATGGTCTTGGTTAAACATTAAAGTGACGCTGTCGAAGATAGGGGCCGAAAAGGGATAGTGCCAACACAATCGATGAATTAATGTTGTCGCCGATTTCCACCAAATTTATATATAATCATCTCCATGATATGAGGAATCTAATGGTGTGCTATAAATATGCTATACATATGCCAAAGAGTTGCCGATCTAGTCAGGAGGGGGCAGGGGGGCGGCACCAACATCGATAGGAATATATTTTGTCGCGGAATTGGGGGTGGTCCCAGCTCGAGATTGCATGCTTTAATGTGACGTTGTGCGAGCTGATATCGCAATAAACATTGAATTAATTACTCGGGAGAAATTCCACAATTGTAAGCGATGCAAAGAAAAAATCGCTCACAAAGTCACTTAAATCGTGCAATTTCGAGTTGGGATCTTCCACTATGCAATGAAATACATTGTTAACGAGCAGGTAAAACACTTCCCTGTCACAACATTAAAAAGTTTCCCGGTTTTGTACTGGTGGAATATGACCTCTACGGGCGTAAGTATATAGATTCATGACATGATCTAACATGCACTTTAGGTTTTAGATGTAAGAACACCCAGAAAGTCCTCAATCGATCTATCGATTTCATGCATTTAATAGAGTAAGAAATGTAATGGAGCGAAATACGAGCGCCAGCTCGTTTTTCATTTCGTCTATTAATGTGACCATTAATTGACTCGACCTATATCATAAAAGATGGCTTCGTATCTGTACTAATTTGGCAACAGAAGCATAAAACACGCCATTTCTTTAACGTGTTTCACAACTACACCTTCCTCATCCATCACGATATACATACACCAATTGTATGCATGCATCACATGAACAAATTGTATAATATATGTAATAATGACAGAACAACATACAATGGTGTTGTCCTGCTAGTCCGTGGGGGCGATGTGGTTATGTCATTTCTGTGCACCCTTTTTAAAGCTATAGGTCTAGCACCCCTGTGTCATGCTGGCATAAACTATAAAACAAATACACCAAAGAGTTGACGATGCGTAGTATGGACTCACTCAGTACGTTTTAGATGTAAGAAAACTCAGAAAGTCTTCTATCGATTTCATGAAATTAACATAGTAAGAAAAGTAATGCAGCGAAATGCCAGGCAGCTCATTCCTTCATTCCGTCTGTTAATTTGATCATTAATTAACTCGCCGTATCATAAAGATGGCTTCATCGCAAATCCCCGGACATATCGGCCTTCTCAGTGAATTTTATTATCACAAGGGTTCGTCGTCGGTCGTATAGAGCCTCTAATTAAGTCGAATTCGCATGGAGCTTCCGACCTCACCTTCTGTTATAAGGCACTTATCTGTGTCTGTAGCGGAGATAGGGATAATTATAACGTGTCTGTAGCGGAGATAGGTTACCAAGGTTGGGGGGAATTGTGATAAAGTTACCCAGGTTGCAGAAATTGTGATAAAGTTACCCAGGTTGCCGAACTTGTGATAAAGTTACCCAGGTCGGAGAGAATTGTGACAAAGTACCCAGATCAAAATGACCACCTGAAAAAATGACAAACTGAACAGTATATCCTCAGTCATTTATAAATCGCGATTTATGTCTGACCAACGATAGATCTGTCGCGTGATTATCGATCTTGTGGTGATAAAGTTACACATGTTGCCGAAATTGTGATAAAGTTGCCCACGTTCCCGAAATTGTGATAAATTTACCCAGGTTGAGGGGAATTGTGACAAAGTTACCCAGGTTGCCGAAATTGTGATAAAGTTGCCCACGTTCCCGAAATTGTGATAAATTTACCCAGGTTGAGGGGAATTGTGACAAAGTACCCAAATTAATAAACAATTCATCTACAGCAACCAAATATTCATTTTGTTTTGCGATCAAAATGACCACTCCAACTACAAAAATGTCTTAATTTATACTCAATGAGGGCTGAGGACTGTCACTTGCTTAAACTGAACAGTAATCCCTCAGTCATTTACAAATCGCGTTTATGAGATTTACTCAACATGGGTGACTTTATCACATTTCTCCCCAACCTGGGTAACTGTATCACAATTTCGAGAACCTGGGTAACTTTATAAAACAAAACGTGTATAGTAGATGCATGACTTGGTGTTTCTTCTCATCCGCCCATCTCGACCAATGTCCCTAGAGGCAGCTTGTGGCCCTCGATTGCTATCATTAACAAAATTTGATCAGCCTTATCGGAATTACCATATAGTACCTCCAGTTATATCACGACCCAATAAAACTACCGTTGTTCAATATTTATGTCTGACCAACGATAGATCTGTCGCGTGATTATCGATCTTGTGGTGATAAAGTTACACATGTTGCCGAAATTGTGATAAAGTTACCCAGGTTGGGGGAATTGTGATAAAGTTACCCAGGTTGCCGAAATTGTGATAAAGTTGCCCACGTTCCCGAAATTGTGATAAAATTACCCAACTTGAGGGGAATTGTGACAAAGTACCCAAATTAATAAACAATTCATCTACAGCAACCAAATATTCATTTTGTTTTGCGATCAAAATAACCACTCCAACTACTAAAATGTCTTAATTTATACTCAATGAGGGCTGAGGACTGTCACTTGCCCAAACTGAACAGTAATCCCTCAGTCATTTACAAATCGCGTTTATGAGATTTACTCAACATGTGTGACTTTATCACATTTCTCCCCAACTTGGGTAACTGTATATCACAATTTCGAGAACCTGTGTAACTTTATAAAACAAAACGTGTATAGTAGATGCATGACTTGGTGTTTCTTCTCATCCGCCCATCTCGACCAATGTCCCTAGAGGCAGCTTGTGGCCCTCGATTGCTATCATTAACAAAATTTGATCAGCCTTATCGGAATTACCATATAGTACCTCCAGTTATATCACGACCCAATAAAACTACCGTTGTTCAATATTTATGTCTGACCAACGATAGATCTGTCGCGTGATTATCGATCTTGTGGTGATAAAGTTACACATGTTGCCGAAATTGTGATAAAGTTACCCAGGTTGGGGGAATTGTGATAAAGTTGCCCAGGTTGCCGAAATTGTGATAAAGTTGCCCACGTTCCCGAAATTGTGATAAAATTACCCAACTTGAGGGGAATTGTGACAAAGTACCCAAATTAATAAACAATTCATCTACAGCAACCAAATATTCATTTTGTTTTGCGATCAAAATAACCACTCCAACTACTAAAATGTCTTAATTTATACTCAATGAGGGCTGAGGACTGTCACTTGCCCAAACTGAACAGTAATCCCTCAGTCATTTACAAATCGCGTTTATGAGATTTACTCAACATGGGTGACTTTATCACATTTCTCCCCAACCTGGGTAACTGTATCACAATTTCGAGAACCTATAGGTAACTTTATAAAACAAAACGTGTATAGTAGATGGGTGACTTTGTGTTTCTTCTCATCCGTCCATCTCGACCAATATCCCTGGAGGCAGCTTATTGGTCCTCGATCGCTATCATTAACAAGATCGATCAGTTTTAGTACCTCCAGTTATATCACGACCCAATAAAACTACCGTTGTTCAGTATTTCTGTCTGGTCAACGATAGATATGTCTCGTGATAATCGATCTTGTGGTGATAACGTTACAAATGTTACACAGGTTGCCGAAATTGTGATAAAGTTGCCCACGTTCACGAAGTTGTGATGAAATTACCCACGTTCTCGAAATTGTGATAAAATTACCTAGGTTGAGGGGAACTGTGACAAAGTACCCAAATTAATAAACAATTCATGTACAGCAACCAAATATTCATTTTGTTTTGCGATCAAAATGACCTCTCCAACTACTAACATGTCTTAATTTATACTCAATGTGGGCTGAGGACTGTCACTTGCCCAAACTGAACAGCATATCCCTCAGTCATTTACAAATTGCGTTCATGAGATTTACTCAACATGTGTGACTTTATCACATTTCTCCCCAACTAGGGTAACTATCACAATTTCTAGAACCTATAACTTCATAAAAAAAAACGTGTATAGTAGATGCATGACTTGGTGTTTCTTCTCATCCATCTATCTCGACCAATGTCCTTGGAGACAGATTATGGCCCTCGATCGCTATCATTAACTAGATCGATCAGTCTTATCGGAATTACCATATAGTACCTCCAGTTATATCACGACCCAATAAAACTACCGTTGTTCAGTATTTCTGTCTGACCAACGATAGATCTGTCGCGTGATCATCGATCTTGTGGTCCCATTAGGAGAAATTGGACATTTAAGTTATCCCCCTTCAGCATGGTCCAGCACGCGCGAACAAATGACGACCAACGCATTTCCCCTGGCGCCCTCTAGCGGCGCCGCGCTTGTATTTTATTGGCAAGCGAAACCACGCAAGCCTTGAAATAGTGTGTCTGTAATTTGTAGAATGAGGTACCCAGAGGGTGAACTTAGTGACACTACCCCGCATGGCGTGCTACTAACATCACTAAATTCATCCTCTGGGGACCCCTTTCTGGTTAGGCCTCAATTGCTATGGTAGACCTAATGTCAGATTGAAGTTCCCCAATTGAAGTTGGTGATGTTCACCCATTATAGTCACCTCGATTATACATTTTAATCTTCTGAAAAATAGGAGAACATGGAAACTGAACAGAAGGGAAAAAGTAATTAAAACAAAATACAATGTTAATTTGAGACTCTAGATACTTCCCAGAAGATTAGGCCAAAGCAGAATTAGGTCCCCAGAGGGTGAATTTAGTGATGATAGCTGCTGTGCGGATAGCATCACTAAATTCACCCTCTGGGGACCTCATTCTGCAAATGACAGACACACTATTTGAATGCTTGAACCCACATTGATTTCCATCCAATTAACTGTATTTCCGTTGTGTTCATAAAAGACGGACAATACAACAGTGTGCTAGCGATCCATCTCAAGTTGTGAAAGCAAAAATCAGGGTAATGAGTGGCTAATTAATCGGGGTAAGGAGTGGGTAAGTAATTATTCTTCCCATTTCGCTCTGACAACGCGAAACTCTTTCTGGTATTTTATTATTGACAACTATCCAGTGTAAGTTTACAGCATGCTAGATTCAATGACCGACAGAACGTTTGTAGCGTACTGTTTCGGTGGATCTTTTCGCTCGGAAATATACACCTCATTTATGACGAGGAACAACTTTTTAGACGTTGTGTATGCTTTATTTACCTGTTGCGCAGAGGCATTTCGCGTATACACTAATTTCCTATACACCTATAAGAGAATGCATTGGCCTAACAATTTTTTATCATTTTTTAAAAATAAATGTTTCTTACAATTTTTAGGACATAAAATAAAAAATATCCATTACCCTGCAGGGAGCCCCACACATATATAGAAGCATATAGAAGAATGTCGTCTGCTCATGTTTGTCTGGGGATCTGCATGGGTGAAATTATAAAATTGTTAAAGAAAACAAGAAAAAATTATTAAAATTGTAAAAAATTGTTAGGCCAATGCATTCTCTTATATATGCGAGGCGACCTATGGTCGACTCGCATATATAAGAGAATGCATTGGCACAGGGTAAAAAAAATCCCGACTTACGACTGGATTTGATATGGCGGGTCACATTTGTGACGAGGAACAACTTTTTAGACGTTGTGTATGCTTTATTTACGTGTTGCGCAGAGGCATTTCGCGTATACACTAATTTCCTATATGATAATCGATAATGAATTGCCATTATTTATATTTTATAATGTTATATTATGTAATGTATACTGATGATTGTAACATATTATCTTCTGTTATGGAGAATAAAACTATCTATCTATCTGGCGGCGCGCTTGTATTGTATTGGCAAGCGACGCCGCATTGATTTACATCCAATTAAGTGTATTTCCACATAGAAGACCGACGATACAACGGCGTGATAGCCATCCATCTGAAGTTGTGATAGAAAAAAATCGGGGTAATGAGTGGCTAATTAATTGTTCTGGCACCTACAACTGAGATTGTTCTTGTGCGGATATACTGATAAGACCTTCATCCGTTAGCATTTCTTTGCCACATGGCATTATATTCGTTCGCCGTATAATGGGACTATAGTATCCATTATCATTCAAATATTAACCGCTTGTGTGCTGTACCGACAATGTTCCATTTCAATCTCAATTGCTATACGAAGTATCACCGTTTGTAACATTTATGGTGATATTCACAGCATGGTTTATCTACATGTATATAAGTTAACCCTTTACCCAACAAAACGGCCAAAACCGGCCAAATAAAGCTTCAACAGCCTAAAATATCTTCGGTCTGTCTCAATAGAACCATACAAATATGGATATCATTGGAACCGGCTCCTTTACCGCATTGTGATAGTTACAGTTATGCCCTGTGCCAATGCATTCTCTTATATATGCGAGTCGACCATAGGCCTAAATAGAAATCTTTTTTTAACACTTTTTACCATTTTTTCTTACATTCTTTAACAATTTTATAATTTTTAATGTGTTAAGCCAATGCATTCTCTTATATATGCGATGCGACCTATGATTTCATTTAGGTCTGATGGGATTATATATATAAAATACAGTTTGATTTCCCGAGTTCCAGCCAATCAATGTATGGCAGATATACACAAGCAATAAACAGCGCCATATGTCATCATAACGTAGAGAGAGATGGGTGATATAAACCAGTTAGGGTAATCGCCGTTTTAGATGAAGATTTATTTGGTTGGCAGAAGAACGATTGCGCAATGGGTTAAAACTTCCTATGTCGTGCAGGACATCATGGCTTGATACGGAGCCGCTGTATTAAAGTGAACCACATGGTTCACAACATAGATTCGCACAGTGAATATAACTGATACATAACTTCAGTTAATAGCTGCCAGGCAGTCAGATCCGTCGAATGTAGTAGCAGTAATACAAGTGAAGTCATTGTCAGAGTATCGTTTGAATCCGACGGGGGTGTGACTACTGGTCTGAACAAGAACAGCTAAACTATGAATGACAAATTCACAGACGAGTCGGGCGTTATCTAGACTATACAGCTAAATTGGGAATGACAAATTCGCAGAAGAGTCGGGCGTTACCTAAACTATACAGCTACAATAGTAGAGTCGGGCGTTAGCTGTATACTATAGAGCTACATTAGGAATGACAAATTCACAGACGAGTCGGGCGTTAGCAACACTATATACATCTACATTATGAATGACACATTCGCAGACGAGTCGGGCGTAAGCTATAGACTATACAGCTAAACTATGAATGACAAATTCACAGACGAGTCGCGCTTTACCTGGACTAATTGCATGTTGGTGATGAATTCGGTCAAGAAGACGTGGACAAAGTGGCACAACCCAGCGTCTACTAACATCATAAAATATCATAAGGTTATGTACATGTGATCCATTCCGGCGAAGATAGCAGATTTTGTGCACTGATCCGCTATGAAATGAACAATCCTTGTTCATCAAATTGATTCGCATGGCGAATATAACTGATATAGTACATACTTCAGCTGATAGTTGCCAGGCAGTCAGATTCGGGGAGTACGGTAGCAGTGATACCAGTGAAGCCGTTGGCAGTATATCACTGGAATTGGCAGGGGAAGCCCCGTGAATTGACTGGTCTATCACGCCATCACGGACACGTCGACATCGTCTTTATCGTCTCTCGCGGGGCATCCGGTGACAGCGGTATGTCGTCTGCTGATAACGAGGAGTAATGAAAACCGTGTCCCCGGTCGGTCGCTGGTCATTATTACATTCTCTAGGGTGTATACTGTCAGACTGATCAATTCAATTCAATTCAATTTATTCTGGTCATCATATAGTGATATTACAGATTATATCAGAATGCGATACATAATATATGCATGTACATGCGTTATAATATACAGGGTGTATATATGAAAATATAGTACTGTTTATGCTTGTTGATTTCATAGATGGTAATAATAATAATAGTAATAGTAATTGTTCAAGTTAGTGGGGTTATTTTATTAATGCTACTTAGCCTCAAGCGGGTTTAAACAAGTCTAAGACATTTCTGACGAAAATTGACAGGTTCCTTGTGGGTTTTTTTTTCATTTCGGGAATTAAATAATTGCAGTAACTTGTGTGAGTTTGGTCTTCAGGTCGTGTCCATGTAGGTAGCGGAGGAGCGGATAGCTCAGTTGGTTTGTGGGCCGACCTCTGAGCTACACCTTCGACACGGTCGAGGGTTCAAATCCGACAAAATATCGGTCGGACTTTGTGTCGCAATCTGCATTCCCAGTACCATGGGCATCACAAATCAATCATCGATGCCACGATCAGTGATCTGAGAAAGATTCCAGAAGCCAAAGAGTCTCAGACAAAATTTGAAAAAATGCGTACTGGACTAACTTCGTACCCAGTGTTCACGCTGTCGGTAGCCAAATTAGCCAATGGCTAATCTTTTTCGAATTTGGCTAATAAAAATTTCATTTGGCTAAACTTTTGGCTAAACTTTTTTTTACCCCAAATGGAGACTGAAAGCATGGAGTCAGAAAGCTAATTAATAAAAACGCTCAATAGATCGACATTCAAGACGAAGTTAGGTGACGAAAGTATTTCATTATTTTCGTACTTATGAAATATCGTTCCGTAACAGCAAAAGGTAAGCTCTAACAATTAGTGTACAGTAAACATATTTTTATTTCCAAATCTAACATAAATTTTGGCAAGTGCGCTTTCAATTCTGTCATATGAACGATCCAGTCCGAAAATATCGAAAGTGGGAATATATTGCCGACTGTACAAAGGGAAACCCGATCGCGGACAGTACAAAGGGAAACCCGATCGACAACTCTATCAACCAAGCGATCACACAGTGATATGCAATCATCTTTAGTTTTCACAAGACGGACATTCAAAGACGCATGGACATTAAACCGACCGTGGTTGAATCATGACAATGTGAAGAAAGCAATATTTTGTAAAGTGTGCATTGACGCTGTTATATAAACAATTTGTTCGTAACAGGCTGTTTTAATCTGGAGAAAGATTACGTCACTCTGCACGAAACAGCAAAAGGTTATTATTTTACATTTAATCCCCTAATCCCCCATTGTCTGTCTGGTCACTCACGGGACTCCCGCACAATGCATGTTTATGATGACATTGTATTTATGACGGTCGAGGTTTATGAGCACCAAGTGTAAGACAATAGCTTAATCAGCCAAATGTGAATCACGACAGATATTTTGTGACTATTTGTCGTCAGTACCGATACAGTCAAAATAATATGCATGCCTTTATGACAGATTGTAATTTGATAATGGCGTAACAATATTAAGTTATTAGTTTCCAGATGTCACTTAGATATTTTCGCAAGGATAAATATTTAATGATTTAAAAAAATATATTGATATAAAACAAAAAAATAATAACATTAAGAAGGACAATCCCGGGTTACCCCCCAACCCCCCCCCAATCACTCTTTCACATAAAGATTAATAAATTTTTAATAAATGATATATATAAAAATACTTCTAGTTCATAAAAATTATTTAAATTATTGTGTATTTTACCTGTGTCTGTTAGATTTTACGTTTTAGTCATCAATTGTGAACCGACCAGAAAACGATGATTTAATTTGGCAATTTTTTTTTTAATTTGGCCAAAAAATATTTGGCTAAAGTTTTTTTCATTTGGCTAATAAAATTTTCATTTGGCTAAACTTTTGGCTAAAGTTTTTTTAGGTCCAGCGTGAACACTGTTCGTACCTCTGCTCCTCTCGTAATGTCATGACCAGGGATGACACTACACATGGCACACCGTCGGATCGGGAGCCGACGCTAATGGCTGTCCCGTGTGCAACAATATGCGCACGTTAAAGATCCCTACCGTGGCGAAGAAGTCACGGGTTCGGCAAAAAACTTCCTGGAAAAATTATGGATCTGCTCGATCCCGTCCTGCCAGCATTGGTCACTAGGACGTAACAACTACAGATACAGATACAGGTATGGAGCAAATGTGATTTAAAAAATGTACTCGCCGTATCGCATACCGGTTAGAAATCGTGCAGGATGTATGTATTTGCGGATGTATCTTCTCGGATGTATCATTGTTGTAGTGTATGTAACTGTTATGACCGCGTTAATTGCTTTCGATATTTAGGTGTGAACAATGGCTGGGCCACTCTTGAAGATTTTATGCATTACACAATGCATATTATAACAGCTAACATTGCTGATGAAGTATGTCTCTGTTGGAATGTAGAATAAAGGTCGTACTACGAACCTTCGGGTGTATTTAATCCGAGTAGTAGATTGTTGGTCCGCATTTAGAGGCTTTCTGGTGTGGTGAATGAGAAATCTTCAGTGATAAGCGGTAGTTTTTGTAATAATTTGAAGAATTAGTTGTTTTAACGGAATTCTAAGGTGGTGCATTCCTGAAAGCAATATATTTTATATTATATATATGCCTATTAATATGATCTTGAGGGCGTTACCATTTCTGACTGTGTTATTTTGTGTAATAACAGTACTGGGGTTCTGATTTAGCGCGCCGGTGAACTAGGTCGTCCTTAAATGTCCCCATCATATAGTTCACGAACACGGAGTTTGAATGAAATGTGACCATGCGTCATTCGCAACGAATTCAAAAACAGATTCTATATTATGATGCAATATGTGTTCTGTATATACATGTATTCCACACACATGTCGGACACGTTTGATCCATGACTGTAACTACGTACCATTGAAACTATAACTCAGTGATTTAAAGACATATTATGGACTTTTTCGGATGCATACAACTGTTAAGTTAGTATCCAGGCGCTGTGCAACTGGGGAAAGTAGAATTCTACTAACATCGCCGAAAATCTCAACGAAATTGACCATACAACTCCATAGAAAACATCGCCTGAACAACGCGCAATTGCAAATATTTACATCTCGATTCGGGATGCAACAAACGGCGATAAACCAGCGCAAATGATTTCGCCATCGACAGTCATTTAATTTAATTGATATATAAGAATGACGGTGTGTGATGTAAATTTAGATTTATATTCGTAAAAATAACTACTTTAGTCTGATGAAATAACAATGAATTATATGTGCGGTATCTCGTCTTCTGATAACGAAAAGTAATGGAACCGTGTCCCCCGTCGGTCGGTGGTCATTATGCTAACATACTGCTGGAGTTCTGATTTACCGCTCCGGCGCACTGGGTAGTCCTTAAATGTCCCCGTCAAACTGCAAGATAGATCACTCCCCTGACCACTGTCACCACGTATTGAATAATGTATTGAATCCAACATTTTACTTTGAGGCTTGTGTCGGTTACAATTCATTATGATTTGATATATACATGGCTATTGGCATATAATCGCGACCACGGGAGGCACGCGTGGTTTCGATTGAATGTCATATTTAATCTGAAGGGTAATAACACTATAAAGAATTTTTTTGACGAAATGACGGCGATTTGTATGAGAAATTGCAACACCACAATAGATCAACTCTGGAGAAATTATAAGTCAAATTCTTCCCTTGGGTGGGTGGGTTTGGTATGAGGTTTGGGATACGCTCTTTAAAACACTTCTCCAAATATGTCCGTTATTTTTAATTCGTCAAAGACACTTTTTCAAATATCTCCGTTATTTCGTTTATAAAACTAATTTCATATTTCTATATTTCGTTCTATATTTCGCCCTATTTCGCTGTATTTTCCTATTTCGATTTTTCGTTCTATTTCGCTGCATTTTCGATTTTCGATATATTTTCGTATTTCGCTTTTTCGTTTTATTTCATATTTCGATAATTCGCTATATTTGACATATTATGGGATATGGTATTATATGACACCCAACATTCTGATATTCAATCGAACATCACGTGCCTGCCGTGCTCGCGATTGTATACCAAGAGCCATCATATCGTGGACCCCGATAAGATATCTTTTGGTATATATAGTCAAGCGTGGGCGTATTGCCTGAAGTATCACGTCACGTTGTTGAGGTCAGATCGATGGATCAAACGAGCCGCCCCAGGCATCGAGTTTGGTCCAGCGATCTGACGTCTTCAACGAGACGTGATGCGAAGACCAGATCAATTCACTGCAGCGATAAAGGGTTTATTATATGACATGATTTTTATTTAAAAAGCATAATTAGTTATGAAATGAAACCACATGTAGGCCATGCGCAGTATGCGAGATAGAGAAGGGTGGTATGACATCGGATCTAACAGTAGCTGATCCGATTGTCGGGAATTGATTGCTTTACTATAGTGGTATTGGGGAAAGAAAAACGATAGTCATATAATAAAGACAATTTCTAAATGAATGACAGTTCATATATTCTCAGAATAATGCAGAAATAATTGTAACCGACAAGTCTTAAATAATATATGCACGGTTTCTATACATTCTGTATACGTGATGACACTTTTCAGCTTAGTGTAGCGAGGGGTCTGAACACTGTACTGCAGTTTGTGTCCCCGCGCGTATGCCGTACATGCCGACGTCAATCTCCACATACGAACTATATATATACCACAACATATGACAGGGGGTGTGACACACACTCCCAGCAATGTCAACAGTTGGAATACGCTATGTCTGACATATTTGTTGGACAGATCAGACCAAAATATAGTGCTGGTAGTTTGATTTTCTAAACAGTATTATGTATTTGGTGTGTGTTTAGTGGTTCTATAGACCGAAGGTAGAATATTTCCTCACTTTCGTTCAATTGTTTTGACTGAAATTTCCAACTGTATACAATAATTTAAATGCGACGTTATAATTAAGTATGAATAATCACATATCCTCTATATTCACACAATTATATAGCGCCCGTAAATATCAGTACAAATTACCATACGGTTTACATGAACGTTAGCGCCCGTAAGAATCAGTACAAATTACCAAACGGTTTATATGAACGTTAGCGCCCGTAAGTATCAGTACAAATTACCAAACGGTTTACATGAACGTTAGCGCCCGTAAGTATCAGTACAAATTGCCATACGGTTTACATGAACGTTAGCGCCCGTAAGTATCAGTACAAATTACCATACGGTTTACATGAACGTTTCCGATGTTCATCAACCAATAACTGCAGTCATCACTTCATACATAGAGAGAGATGAACCACCTACGTCACGCCAAGCCGATCATGTTCACGCGATCGATGCGTGTTGTTATTAGGATACTGTGTTTGGAATGTGAACAATGTGTTACTTACTAATGTTTTGGTAGTATTTGAATAAAAGTTCGAGTTCACCATGATGTTTAGACCATGCCATGAACTTTTATTCTGGTAAACGCCGCGTAGAGATCATATTCCACATGTACAAAACCTTGGAACTTTTTGAAGTTTTGACAGGGAACCTTATAAAGTAGAAACAATAACGCGGGGAATATATTTCTTAGTTATTATCTGTTCCTTAATAATGTACTTAACTGTCGGTGAATGTCCAAAATCAATTGCATGCCTTTCTGTGACTTTTGTGAGCCGATATCGCAATAAACATTGAATTAATTACCCAGGAGAAATGCCATAATTTTAAGCGGCGCAAAGCAAAATCTCTCACAAATTCACTTAAATCGTGAAATTCTGAGTTGGGACCTTCACCGACAGTTAAGTACATTATTAAGGAACAGATAATAACTAAGAAATATATTCCCCGCGTTATTGTTTCTACTTTATAAGGTTCCCTGTCAAAACTTTAAAAAGTTCCCAGGTTTTTTAATGATGGAATATTTTATCTCTACGCGTGTTAGCAAAGTATATAATTAATCATGGAAGTGTAGGGTTGCGGACGTAGAGGTGATTTTGTTGCAGCTATGTTTGTTCGTGGTCAACTCAGACAAACGTTTCATAAATATCAGTAACTCGATGGCCCGATTCGTCATCTCAGGTTTAAACCTGGTCTACGTAAACCTCTAGGTTTAAACCACCGTGAGTCAGCAAAATCCGTGGTTTAAACCCGCGACCGCAGGTCTAAGTGACGCATTCGTCATCTCTGGTTTAAACCTGGTCTAGCCAGCCCAGTGGTTTAGCAGTAATGTCTCTGTATCGTCGAGATAATTAATCGTACTTTCCTAATGCGGACCGCCTCGTTTTATGTATTACGAAAATCAATAATTACGACAGCGACCATATTTTGATTGGAAATTTATAAGCGAGAAGCACTCACATCTATACAGCATGTGGGGATAATGTTTTGTCAATTTCGATATTTTGTTTGCGTTTTATAAGCTTAAACCGGAAACTAAACCATCTAATTCGGTGGTCCAGCTAAACCAGGTTTACCGAGGCTAAACTTGAGATGACGAATCCGTCTTTTCTTCATCGCGGTTTAGAATTGTCAACAATCGATCAAAGGGTGGAGCTGTAAGTGATCTCGAGTGAGGGCGTGTCTAAGTGGCGGCTGCCGACTGGTGTTAACATGGTGTTGATTCATTCGCACACGAGCTTTGCTCATATATGGACATGTTCCTTCAAAATGATATTTACAACTATCTTGTGTGTTTTTATTTTTGGCTTGTGGCAATCACAAATACTGGGGTTTTCTACGAATTCATTTGAATGGTTCAACGATTTAATTTTGACACCAAAAACCATGCTACTGCATGACCAGATATGCCATACACATAGTTTGCAATCCTAAACTTATATTGCTACATGACTAACATATTTTGATGTAGATCATGCCACAAAGATCTACTCTGGTTCCGCCAATAAATTCCCATAATATTCCACCAGTTCAAACCAGGGCACTTTTTGATTTCCTGCACGACGGAAAATTTAATACATTGAAAAAATGCAACGCATGTAATATAATTGCCCACTTCAAGCAGTTCAGGTGCCGCTTCTGGTGTGAACTCGTAAGCAAATTGCATTTACTTGACTGACCTCAAATTTACGCACATTTTGATCATTTGAACATTTTAATTAAAAAAATTTTTTTAATTAAATTAAATACAAACAAATATTAATATAAATTTTAAATATTGTTTCTTGTTAGATACAACTCCTTACTCAATTTAACAACACAATTTTTTCATTTTTTTTAAATTAAACTTTTTTAATTAATTTTTCAAATCAGTTTTAGAACAGTTGCGAACAGACAAGCGGACATACATATATACAGTTCATATACCTTTTAATATATACAGATATAAATATAAATACACCAAAGTTTGTCTTTGCGGGTAAAGCATCGTGTAGAATATCTATCCCAAACAAAGTGATAAACAGCGCGTGAAACTCGTGCTGACACACATGCCCTTTGTCAGATGATTTAAACCCACAAAGAGATCGGATTAATTGTCCATGAGCAATACTCATTTCTCAATGAATCCATTGAGCGTGTACGTCAATAACCATCATATCGGCTTGTCTTTTTTGTCCGATTGGTAAGAGGGTAGTTTGACTGCTTGCTCATATAACTGAATCGAGTTGTCAATTAGCTGGCAACTGAACGACAAAAACGCCCCCTTAGACCAGGTTTTGCTGGACCACCAATGTAGGTTTAAACCTGGTTTAAACTCGGAGGTTTAAACCTGAGATGACGAATCCGGCCGATATGTTATTCTTCTATACAGAGACTGGTTTGTTCTCTAAATAATTATCCAAAATTCTTTTCTGATGTTTCCTTCCATATAATCGCCAGACAAGCTGTTTTCCCTTAGGTGATTAGGTTTGCCATCTGATAGGATGTTTGCGGACTGTATTCGTTGCATGGGTTTACTGTCTATTCATGTCAATGTAATCTATGTCAGCGAACCAAGTCACATGATTTCGCAATTCTATAGAACCTACCAGTTAATAATACCGAATAATGGTTCCATTGGTAAAATTATCATTTCAAAATGTTGAGCAAGAATGTGCAGATTTAACTCTATGTTAACATCGATTCGATTGATCAATGTAATGCACTTATTAGTTTATTTTTCTGTGGATCACCTGAATATTTTTTTAATTGGGTCAGTGAAAGCAATTAATGTGTCATTTGAGCCCAGCAAATGAGAAGTAACTCTGATTTTGACAGGACAATTTTTACAAATGTCCCGCTCAATCTATTTAATATCGATATGTCGGAAATAGTTGATTGTGGATCAGACGACTTCAGATTCAGATTCAGATTCAGTTTATTCTGTTAATCGATATGTGGATATTACAGAAACATTATTTATGACATCAAGATATTGAAATATGACATATAATAACAATAAATTTCACACGAGGAATACATGAGGAGTGCATTATTAGATATTTGGTAAGTTTCCGTTCGGGTGATGATTTCAGGTACTGTGTGCGGGGACTTTGTAGTCAGGGGTGCACATGTATATAGGTCTTTTATAAATAGGGGTGGGTTCGTGGAATATCAGTGTTATAGCCTCAAGACACTTGTACTGTGCTATAATCCTTCACCACTCGAGTGTTTTCTTCCAAATCACATTTTAATAAGGAATGAATATGCCATCTGTTCATATAAGGACATGCTTTTATATTCGTAATATAGTACCTGAAGATTATTATATAAGAAACTTTAAATTTTGTGATTTATTCAATCGCACGGATAACTTGAAACTATTTTCTTTATATGATAAATTATTATATTACATCTGGTCATCATTGCTATATTGTCATGGAACGCATTGTGTGTCATACGTCCCAATCAACCCGATACTGATTCACAGATAACTGCCGGTATATAGTATAGTGATCGGTGGCATGTTTCAATACAAAACACAGCATGCATGTTTTACGCCGTTTTGTGGATAAAAATCACGGAATAACTGGTGATGTTCACTTCAGAAATGTCGTATAATTTATAACATTTTCGAATTAAGCGAATTGGCCAATCGGAAATAGTCATATGTGTCACGTCACTATAAGCCTGTTTCTGATTGGAAAATCATTGGGATAAGAATGTACACTATATAATCGGGGCCGCAGATTCAGTTTCGCCGACTACCTAGGACTCTGGACGACTCATACAAACCCCCGAATCCTACAGAAAAGACTACAAAAGACACTCGACGATCTATCAACATGGTGCTCAAAATGGAGAATTAAACTCAACGCCAAAAAGACCCAACTCATCATATTCCACAGAAGAAAAACAACACAATCCATCAACATCAAGATAGACAACGAGACAATCCAACCATCCAACCAAGCGATCATACTAGGAATAACACTAGACCAGCAAATGACCTTCATCCCTCACATCAACAAGATAGCAGATAAAGCCCGAAAAAGAACAAATCTTCTACGATGCCTCCTGGGAACAGACTGGGGAACCAACAGCCAAACCCTCATCAACCTCTACCAAATCTACGTCCGACCAGTCATGGAGTACGGTGCTGCCATCCTCACAGCAGCCCCAAAGACATACATTGAAAAACTACAGAAAGTCCAAAACCTAGCACTCCGCATCGCGCTCCGCCAACCACCATGGACACCGATCAACGCCCTCCACGACGCAGCGAACATACCTACAATCAAGCAAAGACTGATGGAACTCAGAAACATGACACTATCCCGACTAGACAACAACCCACTCCTCCTAGAACTACAAGTTAGAAACCAACTACTCACCACGAAAAAGACAAAATCCTACAACTAGACGCAACAGACAGACCCATATAACATCGACAGCACTTGACGACTCTACCATGCACGCTTCCGCCGCTTTGCCTCCAACCACAGTAACAACGTCAGCCACAATATCGATCCCCATCGAATAATCAAGAAAGGGTGAAGGGACATGCAAACTGCAGTCCGACCATCCTACCCGGCCTTCGGCCGGAAACGACCCAACAACAACAACAACAACAACAGTTTCTGCAATAAATATAGTTCGCACCAACATCGAAAACAATGGTTTTACGACATTTTTTACTTTCACCGACGATATACGTTATATGTATTTTATATAAATGGCCGAATGAAAGGGAGAATCTACTCAAATGGTGTTTTGGTTTCTTTCTCTGCTTCGTAGGATTAGGTCACGATATTCAGGTTCGCGCTGCCACTTGCCTAATTTGCCAATGGCAAAAATAATTCACATTTGGCAAAAAATATTTTCATTTGGCAAAAGTTTTGGCAAGTCACTTATTAATTCCTCAATAAAGTTGAAAAATATCAGTCAATCAATACCATTCATTTTAGGAGACTACAATATAATTATATTAGTGGTGTTTTACATGGTTTCGGACAAGTTAACACCTCCATTAAGATGCAGTTAGTCTGATAGCGTTAATATCGATTGGGTGGAGTGATTACCCGTATTTAGTGTGATGGTGATGTTTCCATAGCTAATCCTCTTGTGGTGTGCCCTTCTGATGAAGCAACCCTTCTACCATTGTATTGTTCGGTGATTTCTTTATTGTTGTGTCATAAACCATTATAGAGATGCGAGTATAGTTATTAACGAACTGCTTTCCTAGTGATATCAAACGTCAATCAAACCGCGAGTGTCGAAACATAACATCCAATCAATGTTGCAGAAAATGATACTATCGGGGATAACATTTTGCAAATTCAAAAAGAACTTGGCAACAAATATTTTCATTTGGCAAAAGTAAATTTCGGTCCAGCGCGGACCCTGACCATATTTCCATCATATATAGAGCTAGATCTAACCAGCGAGAATGATACTATGTTACAGATGGCTGATAACCCAGAATGCAAACATAGAACGCTCATCATTGATATATTTGTGTACGGTACATGTATTTTATTTCAGACATTCACTCATTGTGATTTCAACTTTCCATAATAAACGGTAAACTGATAACATCTTTCTGCTATTAATGACCGACAACTGCATTATGGGACAATTTGGAAATTATACAGAGGGTGTATAACTGTACTATATGCGAATCTAGAGTAATAGTATTTGTTTACTCCTCGTGCTTTGTTTTGTGTGGGGGGGGGGGGCATGTAAATTGTTATTCATTTCTGGCTAAATACACCCAGAATAGAAAAAACCTTCGGAATATCGAACCTTCGAAATAATGAACCCTCGGAATAGAGAACATTCGGAATATAGAACCATCGGAATAGAGAACCCTACCCGACACTAACTTACAATATAAATAGTTTATAAGGGAACTATTCGTCAATGAGTATTAGTAATGAAAGGGTTAAACTATGGTATTGCTTTTATTAGAGAATAAGAGGGGGGGGGGGTGAAAAAAAGATAGCAATTTAGAGATTCTTTTTGGTGATCATTTTCTTTTTTCTGGTGGTCGTGGACGCTTTGAATAGGCTAGTGTGCACTGACCATATGTCTGTGTTGGAATTGCTGTTACTGTGCCAGAGGTTCTCTCATCTTTGTCTCGATGCCAGTAGACCTGGCTATCCTGCAGCAGGAAGAATTCGTATTTGGTGAGATGGTAAGTGGTTCCTGCTGCGTGGTGTGTTACAATCGCTGTCTTGATCTTTTCTCGTTGTTTTTCCATCTGTTCTTTGGTGATGGACGTCGCCGGCTTCTCTTCATACCTCGGCGTCGGAGGGGCGGTGATGGTAGATTCCGCCCCTGGTGGAGAATGGCTGGGTGGTGTTTCCATCTCCACGTCGAAACTGGCGGCAGGAACATCGGGGGTGGTATCCGCGTCCCTGTCTCCGCTCGTCTCTGTGCCGACAGCAGGGACCTCCGGCAGATCTACGGAGTCCCTACTAGCCGGTCTGATGTCACCTGTCTCCATGCAGACCGGGTCGTCTGGGCGTCTCTCAGACAACTCCTGCATACCGGCTGTGACACTGGATGGCTGAACCACACGGGGAGGGGTGACCGACAGATCAACAGTCACCCCCTTCTTTTTCTTCCATTTGGCCCGTCTGGCTGCGTCCCTTCTCCTTCGAGCTGGCGTCTTTTTCTTAGGAGGCTCCTCTTTCATGGTACGGCTGGTCTTGGCGTTCCTGCTCCGGGTAGAAGATCTCTGGTTACCAGCATCTTCCGTCCGGAATTCAACACAAAGAGTCAAATAGCCCCTGTTAGACTGGAGACTCCAGCTAACAGTGTCCACTATTTGAGATCTTTGTATTGCAGCTAACGCGGCGTCAGGGATTAGCTCCATTGTCCGTCGCTCTAAGCCTAATCCAAAACCGTCTCACTCGCCGGCATCAGCACGAGGGCGGTTGCTTCCAATAAAGGTTACAGACCGCACAACTCACTCGTACCGACGCTCTGACAAAAACGAACTAATTAAGCCAAACAAAATCTGACTTGTTCGCTCCACCTTCTGCCAGAGGTTAAACTAGTTTTTTTTTTTTTTTTTTTTTTTTTTTAAACTAGTTTATGTTCCATATAAGTTTATATATCGAGCTGATTGTCGCCTCTGGCTTCATATAGTGTTCATTCAGAGTGGGTGCTAATTAAATCAGGCTTCATATAGTGTTCATTCAGAATGTGTGCTAATTAAATCAGGCTTCATATAGTGTTCATTCAGAATGGGTGCTAATTAAATCAGGCTTACACTAATGGGGGTATTAGTGCTGTTTTCTTAGATACGCTTCCGGAGATGCATCTTTATGCTCTGAAATAGTGTGTCTGTCATTTGCAGAAAGAGGTCCCACAGAGGGCGAACTTTGTTTGGCTATCCCGCATGGTGGGCTTACATCACCAAACTCACCCTCTGGGAACCTAATTCTGCAAATGACAGACACACTATTTGCAGGCTTGTTTCTTAGATACGCTTCGGGGGGTGCCTCTTTATGGTAACCCTTCTCTTGAACGAAGCGTATTTGTAAAATGTTTAGCAGAATTTAAAGGAAGCCCGTAATCAAACAATGGGAACGATGCCAATTAGCAGTGTCGTTCTTTTGCATTCCCATGTATATATATCCGGGATGCAATGCGCTACACAAAACAGTTCTGCCGATGGCGTATTTTACGATATGATTTAACATTGATCCTGTGCCATAACGAGTATTACGGGGAAAATATCATTGTATTCCATTGTACCAAAGAACGCACCATTTCGCATTGAAATAGGCATTACTATGCACCGATCGACTAGAGTTCAAATCCCTACTGGAGATGGTTCCGGTTTCCCGCGTATGGTTATATTCTGGTCAAGTGTTAATTGATAGAATAAAATATTCTATCAATTCACCAGCATAGCCTGGACTTTGACCATTATAATAGGCTAGATGAAAACTCAAACCACAAGAATGGTTGCAAATAGAAACTAAGGATTAAGGATAGTATATCGTATGACATAATATTATATAAATCAGACAGTCGCTCTCTCGCTGGTGGGATGGATAAAAAATGATTCCCGGAAACGACTCACATAAGCACACACGCTTGATGTCGAATCCGGTCCATGATGTTATATTATTATCCATCCCTTAACTAACACCATTCCCGATTGGGCAAAAGCCGCCACGTGATAGTCCTGGAAAAAGTCATATTGGATTCCCGAAAGTCATATTGGACTCCCGACTGTACAATATGACTTTTCATATTGGACTCCATGACGTCAGGAATTACGAGTCTATTGCGAAATGCATCGGTGAAATTGTGATGCGCGCGCAACATTGATGGATTTTAGCAGACGTTTCAATTCCGCATTGAGTTTTTTCTCATTTCCGTGTTTACTTTTCCAAATCATGCTTTCTGATGATCAATATACGGTATAGGCTTTTATAGAGAATTAAGTGCCGACAAATACCAAAAATAACCACAAAAGTTTTATTTCCAAAATTTGGATAAACATACAGATGGATAATAAAAATGTCATTATACAATGTTGTGTACAGTATGAGTTTTTCTTGTACTCGTCCAGGCTGTGGTGAAAAGTCATATTGGACTCGACACTGGCGTGTCTCGTCCAATATGACTTTTCACCACAACCTGGACTCGTACAAGAAAAACACATACTGTACACAACATTGTATAATAACTTTATATTCTGATATGTTGTAATTTATGTTGTATTGTTCATGGAATAAATACTGTTTAAATCAAATAGAAACTTTGTTCAGGTTCAATGGGGAGGGTGCAGTTGGAAATTCAAATGTCGACACCCCCCCCCCCCCACAACAGAGCCCTTCTAGCCAGTTCCCTGATTGCCATATGTAAAGTTTCCGGTCGCATCACATTTGCATCCCACACATGAACGCTTGCACATATACACTGATAAAATATTTATTCCACCCACATTCTACGACACCATGACTGTAGTAAATAAATTGAATTGAATTGAATTGCTGTCACATTGCATGAGAGAATGTCGTGGTACGCCGATCGCCTGGGATACCAGCGGGACAATTTAAAACAATAACAGTCGTCGATGTCAAATAACTGTGGCATATACATATTAATACAAAAGGCTCCTGTTTTCCTTTTTACAAATGGAAGTCCTTGAATATTCAGAATGTCTGTTTGCAGGGTATAACTAACACAACTAACACCATTTTAACCCTTTAAATCCTTTACCCAACAAACCGGCCAAAAACGCCCAAATAAAGCTTCAACAGCCTAAAATATCTTCGGGACTGTCTCAATAAAACCATACAAATATGGATATCATTGGAACCGGTTCATTGACCACATTGTGATGGTTACAGTTATGCCCTGTGCCAATGAATTCTCTTATATATGCGAGTCGACCATAGGTCGCCTCGCATATATAAGAGAATGCATTGGCCTAAAAAAAATCTTTTTTCAACACTTTTTACCATTTTTTCTTACATTCTTTAACAATTTTATAATTTTTTCTTACATTTTTTAACAATTTTTATAATATTTTTCTACATTCTTTGACAATTTTATCATTTTTAATATGTGTTAAGCCAATGCATTCTCTTATATATGCGAGGCGACCTATGGTCGACTCGCATATATAAGAGAATGCATTGGCACAGGGCCGTTCTGTTGGGTAAAGGGTTAACCTATAACACGGGCCCCGTTCCTCATTTGAGCGCACCACATGACTCGCTCAGCAAACACAGCAACCACACAAAACATTAAAGGGACACCTGGGGACTCCCCCACACCCCGTATTAAAGCTCGTGGGCTCTTCCTCGTACAAATTCGTTTCAACTTTTGCCGCGTTCGGATATGACGATTTTCTATGTTCAGATATCCTCAAAACAACAAATCGTGGGGCGAATTAAGGAGAAGATCACTCGATCTTTTCGACCACCCGGGAGCTTCGCGCCCAACCACTCTCCTCTTTTACAAATGAAAAGTTGGGAGAGAGATATATTTTAAACGTTTACTTTTTTTTAAGTTGTCACAAACAAGTTAACACGCTTACCTTCACGGGTCGGCTAGAAATTTACGAGGAATGTAGCTGTAGCTGGGATACTAGATCATGCCATGAAACTCCCGTAGAGAGCCCCACACAGATAGAAAGATTTGTTACTGAGTGTCGTCTACGCGTGTCTGTGAGGGGCCACATTCAGGTGTTCAGTAGATCATTCCATGAATTTCCCGTAGAGAGCCCCACACAGATAGAAGGATATATTACTGGATGTCGTCTGGTCGAGTCGGTGGGGGCACCAAACGGATTTTCTGTCGATCATGCCATGAATCTCTACTCTGGCTAACGCCCGTAGAGATCATACTCCACCAGAACAAAACCTGGGAACTTTTTTAAATGTTGACAGGGAACTTTATAAAGCCCAAAAAAATAACGCCGGGAATATATTTCTTAGTTATTATCTGTTCCAGTTTTGGAGCTTCTGCTTTCAAATGGTATATAATATGGCATATATTTTATAAAAATGTGATCTGGGGGTTCGAAAGTTAAGAGTTCCTTTAAACTACATGTGTGATTGATTCTTTGCGAGATAAGTGTATGCTATTTGCATGCAGGCATATATCGATAGCATCGATACCAGAGAGACTATATATAGTTTTCACTTCTCATTTAGGGTACGTTCATACGCTGCCAAGTTTGCATGGTATGTTTTGCGGACATTTCGTCATAGAAAATCACATACAACCATAAGAATATGAACGGAAACGTGCACATAACATGCATATTTACTAAAGCGAAAGACATGAGAAGTAACATTTATCTTGTTCCACTTGTAGCAGTGATACTGTAATTTGCCTTCAAGTACCTGTATGATTAATTTTTGCAAGATAATTGCATGATTTTTACAGGCAAATTCCAGTATATTCATTACTAGTGGAACTACGGAGATTTTACTTCGCATGTAGTTTGCTATGGCACAGATATACTTTATGTGTTTTTTCCATTCATATTATGGCACCAAATCGTTTTCTACGATAAAATGCCTGCAAGCCATACCGTGCAAACTTGCCAGTGTATGCACGTACCCTTAGTTAAATGTGGCACAGATGAAGTTTATAAACATTTTTGCATTCGGTTTATGGCACGTAAACGTTGTAGCTTTCTATACGAAATGCCTGTAAAAGAATGCAAGGCAAATTTGCGAGTTTATGGATATACATGTACGCTTACCCACGCCCATGTAATATTCTTAAAAGTCGAATAAGTGTTCTTTAAAGTGACATACAATGTTCAAGCCGCAAATTAATTAGAATATAATTGCACGCATTGTTATACCAATAAGTGAGCACCAAAATGGATTCACAAATACATGAATTATTTATGTATGAACTTCACATGCCATGGGATAATTGTTATTAAAGCTTAACTACTAACTGATGGTAAGTTTACCGTACCAGAAACAATTAACAAAGATCTATTTATTGGAGTTAAACAAGGCTATTCATCGTCGCCTACATTGTTCAAAATCTTCATTGATGACATCAAATGTTCACTTGATGTATCCGGCTGCGATCCAATATTCCTTAATAATCGTCAGCTAATTCATCGTTTATTTGCCGACGATTTAGTGTTGCTGTCAGAAACTGAACAAGGTCTACAGAATTGTCTTGAAAAGTTAGAGAAATATACCCAATACAATGGTCTCGTAGTTAATGCAAGTAAATCAAAATGTGCGGTTTTTAGATCAAAGAGAACTAAACGTGAACCAAGTTTCAATATAAACGCGACATCGCTTGAATTAGTTTCAGAGTATCCATATATCGGGATAAAATTCACATTGACTGGTAGAATGGCAAAATCACAAGAACTTACAAGCGGGAAAGCCACGAAAGCAATGTTCTTTTTAAACCAGTCTGTTCCTTCAAAGATGAAGCTTTCTATTCCAACTAAATGCAAATTGTTAAAAAGATTAATAAAACCGATAGTGTTATATGGATGTGAGGTATGGGCAGGACAAACTAATATGCTTCACTCAGATACAATACCATATGAACAAGTCCATCTGATGCTTTGCAAAACAACATTATAGGTGTTAACCGAAATGCTACGAATCATGCCGTCCGCGCAGAATTGGGCAGATTCCCAGTTATATATGATGCGATTACTCAACAATTTAGATATATAAAATAGATAAAAAATTCGAACCTTTCAAGTGGGTGCTTGGTACATGATGCATACATCGAATCACTTAGAGACCCTTCTATTTCATTATGCAATGAATTATATGGATAATACGGCGTTGATATTTCAGACCGTCGGATATTCCAAGGGATAGAAGAGCGCGCCTTGGTGGATAAACTAAAATCTGATAATTTGATGCGATTCTATAATGTAAATCATGCCGAAAAGAAACCGATGAATGGAAATAAAATACGAACGTATAGATTATGAGTATATATGAAACTGAACCATACATTGGCAATGCGCTATCTGTCAAAGTGAGAATTCTATTCACAAAATTGCGACTCAGTAATCAACGACTGGAAATCGAAAAAGGGAGACACAAACAGCCCCCAAAATATGTGAGAGAAAGATTGTGTTCTGCGTGTAATTCAAAACCAATTGAGTCAGAATATTATTTCATCTTAGAATTTCAGGCCTACGAAAGTATTCGTGAATCTTATGTAAAGGACATAATTGCAACGAGCCCTCATTTCGTAGAAATGACAAGTTATGAGAAGTTCAGATTTATTATGCAGAATGAATAAATAGCAACCGTTAACGTTATATGCGACATGATCCGGTCTTTCTTCACCATTCGAGACAATATACATATATCTAACAAAGCTAGCAAGTATACTTGAGATTTCATGACAGTAAATCATGATATCCTATATGCATATATCATACGTGATTACTCGTGTTAAATTATTCTTTATGTTGATATATGCTGTATTTTGTATATGTTCAACTGCCCATTGTGTGTATTTTGCATTACATCTTATGTTATCTTATCTTATAGATTTCAGCGTCAGGATTACGACCATGTACACCGCCAGTTACCAGACTGCGTGGGTTATAGCGGAGGACAGGGTTATAACGGAGAATCTGATTATATAGACTGATGTCAAAACGTGATATACTCTAACTTCGAACTGCTAACGCGTTTCATCGATTGTCAATTTTTTTTATAAAGGCTTCACAGAAGGCTGAAAGCTTGTGTGAATTATACACTAATGACTCTATAAAGGTGTTATCATTCAATTCCTGTCATATTATTGGGGAAATAGGTTAATTTTAAGATAAATAATAATACAGTGACCCATATCATCAATCGGCGACCCATAATAACACAGCGACCCATATCATCAAACGACTACCCATAATAATACAGCGACCCATATCATCAATCGGCGACCCATAATAACACAGCGACCCATATCATCAATCGACGACCCATAATAATACAGCGACCCATATCATCAATCGGCGACCCATCATAACACAGCAACCCATATCATCAACGACGACCCATAATAATACAGTGACCCATATCATCAATCGGCGACCCATAATAACACGGCTACCCATATTATCAATCGGCGACCCATAATAATACAGCGACCCATATCATCAATCGGTGACCCATAATAATACAGCGACCCATATCATCAATCGACGACCCATAATAATACAGCGACCCATATCATCAATCGGCGACCCATCATAACACAGCAACCCATATCATCAACGACGACCCATAATAATACAGTGACCCATATCATCAATCGGCGACCCATAATAACACGGCTACCCATATTATCAATCGGCGACCCATAATAATACAGCGACCCATATCATCAATCGGTGACCCATAATAATACAGCGACCCATATCATCAATCGGCGACCCATAATAATACAGCGACCCATATCATCAATCGGCGACCCATAATAACACAGCGACCCATATCATCAATTGGCGACCCATAATAACACAGCAACCCATATCATCAATCGACGACCCATAATAATACAGCGACCCATATCATCAATCGGCGACCCATAATAACACAGATACCCATATCATCAATCGACGACCCATAATAACACAGCTACCCATATCATCAATCGGCGAATTCCAATTCGGCATATGCCCCAAATAATATGGGATTGGAAACAAACGGCCGACTATTTTATGTACCATGACTTCCGATATATCTGACTCTAACGAGATGTTCATCGTGTGTGTTTATAAACACATCATGTGAGGTACTCTTACAAAAAGATATCGCGCACGAAATACTAGCGGAAATACCGACCATCAAAAGAGTGAGTAACAGATAAATAAACTGTTAAATCTACAGAACACGTGTTCTCTGAATATCCCGCTGTCCGTTTGAGTACAGAGGAAGGATAATATCTCATGTCGTAATTAAAGGCATTGTCTGCAGTTATTTTCAATTGGCATTAAGTTTGTCAATTTTTATAGAGTTACTGTCACGTGACGTTCACCGCGTGACTTCATCATTGTTGAATTCGGTTCTCAGCAATCAAACCAAGCACGTTCTAAATATAGCGATGACAGTATGGTTTTAAGAAATGAATGTAGTGGGTGTGTGTTATTGGGGGATATAAGAAATGAATGTAGTCGTGTGTGTTATTGGGGGATATCAGAAATGAATGTAGTCGTGTGTGTTATTGGGGAATATAAGAAATGAATGTAGTCGTGTGTGTTATTGGGGGATATAAGAAATGAATGTAGTCGTGTGTGTTATTGGGGGATATAAGAAATGAATGTAGTGGTGTGTGTTATTGGGGTATATGACGCTGTGGTCGTTGGGGTACATTGTGTTTGAGCGGTTCTCACTAAATATGCCCCCTACGACTACAGCGCCGTATCCCCCAATAGTACACACACACCACTACATTCAATTCTTATATTTATATAGATTTTTTTATGATTTATTCCCATGGAAATGCTGAGTGTATTCTTATTTATTTTCACACAATATGCCCATAAATTGAGACCAGACCACACATAACATTAAGTCAGCACAAAATATAAAATATCCAAGCACATAATATCAACGATAATCTGATCTATATAAATAACTGGCTTCATGTGCAATTCGACTGAACTTTGAAAAGCACGCACAATTAGTCTGCTGACCGCTTAGGTGAGATTAGGTCAACAATTTGTGACGTCGTGTTCGTGTTACGATCTGTGTGTTATTGTGGTGTGAAACGGGTTACCCTATTGGCAGTTGACCAATCACCGAGCGTGATTTAATGTAAATCAGACGGGCTATATAAATATATAGAAATAAAAAAGGCAGAAAAGTTCAATCAATTCGCAGATAAAGAACACATTGTTACACATTTTACTCTCTCGCTCTCTCCCTCTCTCTCTCTCAATTGAATTAACGGTGGTTTACAGTTAGTAAATGTCACCTGATATACAGTGTTGTGTCCGAACACCCAATTGACCAATATCCATTTTATACATACATACACCGGTTAAGACCGGCGCACACTAGAGCCCGATGCTGAGCTCTCGGTCTCTCAGCAGTTTGGCCACAGGTTTATATGCGCGGCAGTTAATGCGAGTCCAATTGCTCTGAGCAAACGAGCTCGCATATCAAGCATGTTTGATATTTTCTCGACCCGTGATGCATATTGCTCAAGTGTGCGCGGATGCGAGCCCGACTGTTGAGCTACCAGGGCGAGTCCGACCAATCAAATTACGACAGCGGTGCAATTTGAATACAAATAAACAAGCAGGTATCACGTGAACGAGCAACTGTCGATAGTGAGTCACGTGCTTGCGGTTGGTGGCTATATGGTCAATAAGTGCTGAGTATTACGACTAGCTATAGTGTGCTCGGTACAACGGCGCCCGTGCAATCGGTCTCAGTGACCGACAGCTCAGCAATCGGGCACTAGTGTGCACCGGCCTTAACTGACCAATCGCGTTTGCACCGGCCTTAACTGATCAATCGCGTTACGGTAAACGAAGTTCAAGACCGATAATATCTAATCAAAGAGGCTGGTCCATGTTGCATTTTCGAGCATTTTAAAACGCCTAACACAATATTAATTTAGCTTTTTCCGTGAGTTTTACAATGACTAGGTGTGCTTAAGGAGCTTGTAACAATGACAGTCATTACATAAAAATGGAGCCAGATTTGAATGGTACACCAACAGTGAGTTTCTTGGCAATTTCCGAAGCCGAAATTTAACAAAGAACGATGTTTATACGTTGGATCAAACTTTGTGTATAGAAGTCATGAATATCACATATTACATTATTGATCCCACTGGAAACAGGAAACCCTATTGTGTGCCGATGTTATCTGGTCAATGAGAATGCACATCAGAGAATGTTATCTTTGACTACAACGTGTAAATATGTGTATTATTTATAATTTCCCTGTCTTCACAGGATATACAACACGATGGTTCATATAATGCAATAAGCAGATCAATCTCTTAAAGAGCAAACAAACCAAACTCCATGCAAGGTTTATCTCTCTTGATGACTCGGTAAAAGACTCTGCTATCGGCGACATTTTACTCACATTTGGTGGACTTCCGCGATATTAAGATATATATACTAAGCGACAGAGCAACATGCTGCCCTTCTTTAGCACACAAAATATTGAACAACATTTGTGTAAATTTTGAACCTTAAGTTTGAAAACTCCCACTAAAACCGAAGAACTATATTTCGAAACAGTGTGATTCGGTTCTCCGATTATTTTATCAACACACAAATCTAAACGCACATGTACGATATTGTCACAACTCGCACGGCAAGTCAAACACAAGAGTTCTAATTTGCTGTAATTTTGACGAGTAGCTTGATTTTCCATTATGTCAGTATGTTTTGGTGCTGGAATTGTTCTCAAAGCACATAGAAAATTTGACTTTGGGGCGATCGGTTTTCGCCATTTTTTACTGGAACACCCCATGCTAAATATAGAAACACAGACTAGTGCCCAGCCGGTGACAGTCAGAAAGGAAGTATGACCGGTGCGCTCTGCATGGTAGAGATTGCAACCAACATACTTCCTTTCTGACTGTCACCGACACGGTACTAGTATTTTCCATATTTAGCGCGGGGTTTTCACAGGGAAAATGGCGCACTGATCTCCTCAAATTCATAAGTTCTATATACTATTTTGTGTGTTTGAAAACAATTCCCTCACTGAAAGCTTATTGGCAGCTGCTCAGCAAAATTGCAGCCAATTAGAACTCTTGTGATTGAATTGACTGATGTGTGCATGTTATGCGTGTTGTTGTCCATGTGCGTTTAGATATTTGTGTTGTCCATGTGTATTTAGACATTTGTGTTGTCCATGTGTATTTAGATATGTGTGTGGCCCATGTGTATTTATATATTTATGTGGTCCATGTGTATTTAGATATTTGTGTTGTCCATGTGTATTTAGATATGTGTGTTGTCCATGTGTATTTAGACATGTGTGTGGTCCATGTGTATTTAGATATGTGTGTTGTCCATTTAGATATGTGTGTTGTCCATGTGTATTTATATATTTGTGTTGATAAAATAACCAGAGAACCAAAGCACTACAATACGTAAAACATAATTATTGACGAACAATTCCCTTATAAGCAAATTTAATTTTTGAGACAGTGCAAATTTTTTGGGGATTGGGTGGGATTCGAACCCCGGCCCATGACGTCAATACCACACGGCCACCGAAGCGCCTTGCGACTCAAAGTCCGACTAATACCACATGGCCACCGAAGTGACCCCCAAAAAAGAAAGCTTAAATGGCCGCTGTATTCCGACGTCGCACTTAGATCACTATTATGCACATTTTAAGGTCTCTATAGTATATATATAGGAGATATAGCACAGTAGCATGTTATATTTATGGGCCGGGGTTCGAATCCCACCCAATCCCAAAAAAAAATCAAAAAATTACACTGTCTCAAAAATTATATTTGCTTCTAAAAATAGGCGCCTGGTGTGTTGTATATTCACAAGCATGTTCAAAGAGCAATGCTCGTCATGTGTCCGGAGGCATAAATATAACGCGATACTGTGCTATAATTCCCTTATAAACTTTGCAGATAGTCAGTTCAATATGTCCACCTTCTGTTAACTAATAAATATTCCACTAATATTATTGAAAATTCAGAAAACACAATGTTAAACCCTCCCATTACTGGAGCTTGCTGAAATTTTGCGAAAACCCTGTGCCAATGCATTCTCGTATTTGCGAGTCTCCTATGAGAAGCCTCGCATGTATACGATAATGCATTGGCCTAACAATATTTACACTGACCTTGTAAGCCATTGCATTCTCTTATATGAGGCATATATAAGAGAATGCACTGACACAGGGTCATTAATTTTTATTCCGTATTAGTCTTTTTCTGATATGGTATAAATAAAGGGCGTTTGTTTCATTTCAATGCGAAAATTTTAAAACAGCTGGGAAATGGCTGTGACCATGGAGAGCATATTTATATGAAGCCGATATATCAATATTTCGTGTATTTGTCATACAACTTATCTCATACCTCCTTCCAAATTACGTACACAAAATTTGGAAGCTCGAATGAGCCAGGTCCGTTCTAGGCATGGGAAGATGCACGTATACCAGCTCGTAAACTAGGAGAAATAGACACTTATCTCGCTACGCAATAGGTTGATGGCACGAGGCTCAAACCTATAGACATGATATAGAGAGAAGTCGTATAGAGTACACCATATATCACGCAGCTGTCGACGTATCGTCGCGAATAAAGATTGAAACTTATCGAAAGACCAGTCAAGCATGACGAATGGGTTTCGGAACGTGAACAGCTATGTAGAACTAGATATTAAATGGAAGATCGAAACGAACTTATCTTATATCATCATAAGAATGCATGTCGGATGAGACCAGACTTCGGTATTCCACGTCACATTGTCCCGTGCCATTAGTTATCAGAATTTAATTCTCCGTCGAGACCGAGACACAGACTCAGAACTATAATTATTCATCACATCGCGTCAGAACTAAAGTGTTCCATCGCCATATTTTCATTTTTGTGGGAAATCGAGTTTAAAGGTTTGACACCCCCCCCCCGGTTCACATGTTCTCATTCTGTTTTGGAAGATAGTACACAGCGGGTATGATAGCTGGTGTAAAAATACTATCATATACCGAGTTGTGAGACAAAACATATGATATCTTGGGCGTAATCACGAAAAAACACTTTGTTTAAAAATAAACGTGCAAAAATCCCAAATCACGTCATTTTATGTGTTATTTTAAAGACATGTTATGGACTTGTTCGGGTGCGTGGAACTGATAAGTTAGTACTCAGGCGCTATGCCAACCGGGGGAATGTAGCATCCAGCTAGCATAGTCATTAAAAGAAATCGACCGTACCACTCTATAGAAAACATAGTCTGAACTACGCTCAACTGTAAATATTTACATCTCGATTCGGGACGCAACTATCAGCGATAAACTAAATGATTTTACCATCGAGAGTTTTTGCATTTAATTAATATATAATAATGACTGTGTGTTGTCCATTTGGATTAATATTCATAAATATAACTACTTTGAGCAAGATTATTCTCCATTTCTATTTGATCACCCTACCGTATATAGTGTTTCACATCACTTTAACCAATTATTATCCTAGAAATAAGATATGCATACCTAGGAGTGATATAAGATATTCATACCTAGGAGTGATATAAGATATTCATACCTAGGAGTGATATAAGATATTCACACATAGGAGTGATATAAGATATTCATACCTAGGAGTGATATAAGATATTCATACCTAGGAGTGATATAAGATATTCATACCTAGGAGTGATATAAGATATTCATACCTAGGAGTGATATAAGATATTAATACCTAGGAGTGATATAAGATATTCATACCTAGGAGTGATATAAGATATTCATACCTAGGAGTGATATAAGATATTCATACCTAGGAGTGATATAAGATATTCATACCTAGGAGTGATATAAGATATTCATACCTAGGAGTGATATAAGATATTCATACCTAGGAGTGATATAAGATATTCATACCTAGGAGTGATATAAGATATTCATACCTAGGAGTGATATAAGATATTCATACCTAGGAGTGATATAAGATATTCATACCTAGGAGTGATATAAGATATTCATACCTAGGAGTGATATAAGATATTCATACCTAGGAGTGATATAAGATATTCATACCTAGGAGTGATATAAGATATTCATACCTAGGAGTGATATAAGATATTCATACCTAGGAGTGATATAAGTTATTCATACCTAGGAGTGATAAAGCATTATTTCCAACTAGTGACTTCGCAGTCACTCTGCTGAGTTTGGGTTATATTGAAGATCAGAAATACAACATTGCAACTGATAATGATCTTATTGGCCTTTTCTCTTTTCCTTCTCTGGTGATTTCATTTATAAATTATAAATTTTAGGGTTTTCGTTTCTGGACTTAGAAAACTTCCGACGCCTCTCCCGAACACCCGGGCGGGTGCCCAGGCTTTCCGGACTTTGTGTGTGTGTGTGTGTGTGTGTGTGAATATTTCTCGTGCGCCTTCTCTCCCGTTTAATAATTGAGATATTTTGGTGCGTATACGTTCGAAATTATTTTCCAAATTTTGTAAAACCGCTTCGGGCCACTGCTCTCCGAACTAAATTCATGACAAGTGAACGAGGAATCAAATATCTGCAAAAATTGGGACACTGTCCCATTATTTCCCCCTATGTTCATATGCTTTGTAGATTATCTCTTCTTTCTCTTGTCATCCATACATTGGTACCAACTTCACTTTGCGATAAAATGTTATATGACTAAACGTTGTTTCGGGCCATTTTTCTTTCAGCTTATCCTAATTTGACATATCAAAAAGCTTTCGAGCCGTCAGCCAGCATATCATTATGAATTTTTACTGTCATCGCGTGATGCTATATGTGTGACTTTCCCTAACCCTACATGCTATATTAAATGATATATGCTATATTAAGTGATTCAGAGTTATATTTCTAAACTTGGAAAGTTTATTAAAGAGTTCGGAGCGATGCTCGTCGTATAAGGGGCATGCGAAGATAAAGTGGTGCTCATCTTCAGTGCCATAGCCATATTCACATATTGCGCGCGGGGATAAATTATTTCTCAATTTATCCCAGTTCAAATCACTACACCCACATGCACCTGCTTCTACGTTGTATCATGTTCAGCGATACGGTTCAGACATATGGTTAGGCAATCAACACTTGGGTGTGGTGTTTCAGAATAAAGCTGGTTAAAGACATATTAAGGACTTGTTCGGGTGCGTAGCATTTTACTAACATCGGCGAAAATCTCAAACAAATCGACCGTAGTACTTCATAGAAAACATCGTCTGAACTACGCTCAATTGTAAATATTTACTTCTCGAATCGGGACGCAAATGTCTTCGATAAAGTAACAAAAGTGTTGTCAATTGGATATAATATTAATAAAAAATAACTACGTTGGGCAAGATTATTGTCCATTTCTATTTTATCAACCTACCGGAGTGTTTCACACCACAAGTATGTGTAACACCAGGTGTATCTCATAGGTGTGTGTTTGGGAACAGCAGAGCTAAGATGCATTCATAACGAGTTTTCTAAAAATTTGCTGCTATATACGCTCGTGTCTACCGTCTCTTATTATGTGCCAAAATATAACCATCAATTCACAGCCTTCCTATAAATCAAAAGTACATGTGTACCAACAGTAACCGGTTGTCCTATTACACTCGAATTAACCCTTTACCCAACAAACCGGCCAAAACCGGCCAAATAAAGCTTCAACAGCCTAAAATATCTTCGGTCTGTCTCAATAGAACCATACAAATATGGATATCATTGGAACCGGCTCCTTGACCACATTGTGATAGTTACAGTTATACCCTGTGCCAATGCATTCTCTTATATATGCGAGTCGACCATAGGTCGCCTCGCATATATAAAAGAATGCATTGGCCTAAAAAAAATATTTTTTTAACACTTTTTACCATTTTTTCTTACATTCTTTAACAATTTTATAATTTTTAATGTGTTAAGCCAATGCATTCTCTTATATATGCGAGGCGACCTATGGTCGACTCGCATATATAAGAGAATGCATTGGCACAGGGCCGTTCTGTTGGGTAAAGGGTTAACTATATGATTTCCATCACTAAATTACCAATAGGGCTGTGAGTAGCGGTCTGGCGTGGATAGATCAACTCAACAGTACATCTCCTTGTGATAATACACTAGGTTGACTTTCAGTTATTGGGGTCACGTGAGGCCAGACTTGACAAACGGAAGGGTGTAATCACTCGTTGATTTGTCCGTCTGGTTTCCAATTTTCTTGATCGGAGTTTCGTGATCTCTCGGAAACAATCAATTCCAATTTTCTCGGTCAGTTCACGCCGACAGGTAGTTTATTACTATAAGCACACAGGGGTGGCGTCAAACATTTTTTACAGACACTAAGCCGGTGGTGGTTGTAGTTCAAGTTTCCTCCGGCGTAAACCATTTAGTGAAATCGGTAATATACACGTTTATGTCGACGTACGGTGACCTTATTATTCTGTAGCAGACTTTACGTAGAGGGTGCCTTTAAACCGTTGTTCAAACCGTCAGTCCAAGCCGATTTTACTGGTTTTTATTAAGTGCAAGTTATCTCGATATTAAACGCGGATATCGAAATATTATATATGTAAACCACTCGATATTAATGAGATATTGCGCGTGAAAATAGTGCAATTAATAGACCACTTCTTCTGACTGGTACTGTGTCGCAAGCTGACTTTTAAATAAACAATATTTTTTTATTTTCATATTTTTCATTCCAGTCCTGTTTTATAACTTCAAGCAGATTTTTTCTGATTGGACACTGTGCTTTCACAATACCGCCACGTATGTACAGACCACACACTGATTGGTCGCAAAACACAACTTAAGTACTTAATGGCTTGATGCCGGCTCCTCCAGATATTGGTGGTCGTGTTATTCTAGTATTCATTAAACTGACCTTATATAAAGGTCAAACTTAAATTACACTCTGTGATTGTAATTAACACGGGACAGGGGCCTCAAACCAAAGTTATATGGAAGTTATATGGAGTAAAATGGAACAAAATAATCTGGATATCAATGTGCAACTACGCTACGGCCACCGGTAATTAACTAGCCCCGGTCCTATACATGCGGCTACCGGTTATTAACTAGTCCTAGTCCTATACATACCTGTCACGGTTACCGGAAATTAACAAGCCCTACTCCTACACCTCTACCCACATCGAATTTTTAATATCACTCATTCATATTTTAAAAAATCATTTCCGGAGAAGTCCAGGATACAGGTAACACCATGCTGACCCACCTCAGTTATAACACCATGCTGACCCACCTCAGTTAACACCATGCTGACCCACCTCAGTTATAACACCATGCTGACCAACCTCAGTTAACACCATGCTGACCCACCTCAGTTAACACCATGCTGACCCACCTCAGTTGACGTATAGTGGCACGTGACCAATCATTGAAATTTCAAAAGAGGCCAGGCATACAAATAAATTAGCCGAACAATGGACGCTCTATGGATAACCTTATTGTACCAGTATGTTCTCGGGTGTATATTAGAGCACAATCCCATTGTTGCAATCGTTCCCTGATTTTTGGTAAAGCACACCAATTCCCAAGGCTGGCGAAGGAATAGTCAGTGATTATCCCATTGTTAGGGTCTATTCATATTGCACACGCGCTGGCGATTAAGCGCCGCGTCTTTTAAGGTGCGTGTTAACACAACGCATATCTATTAGTGACCAATTATCTTCCTCAAACAACCCCGTCCTATTCGTGACCAATCATCTTCTGCAATCAACCTCGTCATCGAGATAGCCGTTACAGAGAATGGCATGGTTCACTTGGCCAGCATATAGTACCCGGGTACAGTCATTCTCATAACTGATGGGTGACAAAATAATAAATGAAGTCCGGAAACGAAATGGCTTCGGACGAAGTTTCCAACGTATAGCTGGCATCAGTGGTAATTTTTATAGAATTCAATCGAATTATATTACCTGTCAGACTGTCAGTGTCAGTCTCGCGCAAAACTGGTACCAACAATTTCCAACTGTTTGGAAATATTTAGATCCTGTAATCCATATGGTCGGAATATTTACAACTAATAGACAATTATGCCGGGATTTTTTTTTGTGGACAAATCGGATGAACCCAAAATCTTCTTTAGCTCAAAGCACGATTGTGTGCCATTCCTGCCAACCACAAGGCAATTAATTTCCGCTTTATTCGACTGCAGATAACACCGACTGGCCGGCATTTTGCAACTGAATCAACTATTACTGGAAGAACATTCACATAGTAGGTCAAATATTTGGCATTTTTCAACTGAATCAACTATTACTGGTAGAACATTCACACAATAGATCGAATATTTGGCCACGATTGATAGTCGTGTGTCGTTTGACGATAAGCCGCCAATGACGATCAAATTGAAATCAATCGCTCATGCGAACAGCGTACTGGCGACATAATTCGACCTGAAACGACGCGTGTGTGACTCTTAAGGTCGAATTCTGAGTCCCATCACTTATTCTATTTGAATGGTGGTTCATCAATTCTAGTGCCGCATTGTCATTGTTGCTACCGGCTATATAAATTGGCACTCGATGGTGGGGGAGGGGGTCTGAAAAAAATAATCGTTCATACACATGCAGGGTTGAACATAAAATTCCCTCCCAACCATGGGTCCACCATCCTCCCTACATGCAAATCTATTTTGTTTCCTCCAACAGATTGGCTCCCATCCCATCTTTCCCAATAATTTTTACTGGATATCATATGTTTGAGTGTAAATGAGCGTTATACAGAAAGACGATTTTTGTCAGACCTGGCTAACTATAAGTAAGTAAAAGTTTGAAAGATCTGATCGAACCACTTGAATCGTACACTTTTGATCATTTTGAGTGATAATAACAAATTATGTACATAAAACTCCTGTAATCTGGGTTGTGATTGTACTATATAGTGGTATCTACGTTTCAAGTTGGAATAAAATATGCATATTTATGCTCATCTGCATGGAATTGAACTCCCTATTACTAATTATAATTTGCTAATTATAAATTGTTCCCTCAAAACTTATGTCATTGTGATGGCATGACTCGAGGTACTCAACATATACCTGAGTATAGACTTGATGCCTCAGTTCAATCTAACTGAGGAAAATTAAAATTATTGTGTCAGCATATATATATATCGTCACCCCAACCAAAAGTACTTTATCATCCACCCACCCTAGCGCTATGTATGACTGTTTTCGTCAGACTCCCACCCCTGGGGGACTGCTAGTAGTGGGATGAAGGAATGCAATCGAATGCACCTAGAGCCGATCGACCTTTAAAAAACGCGGGTCTAGTCATATTGCACACGCGCGTTCGATTAATCGCCGCGTTTTTTAAGGTACGTGTTAACACAACGCAGATCTATTCGTGACCAATTATTACCTTCCTCAAACAACCACGTCCTATTCGTGACCAATCATCATCTGCAATCAATCTCGTCATCTAGATTAGTCGTTACAGAGAATTGCATGGTTCACTCGGCCAGCATATACTATCCGGGTACAGTCATTCTCATAACTGAGGGTTAACCCCCCCCCCCCCCCAACACTCCCTATATATATATCATAACTGATGGGCGACAAAATAATAAATGAAGTACGGAAATGAAATGGCTTGGAACGAAGTTTCCAACGTATAACGTATAGCTGGCATCAGTTGTGATTTTTGTAGAATTCAATCGAATTATATTACCTGTCAGTCTCGCGCAAAACTGTTTGGAATGTCCATATTCACCACTCCCTAATTGGAACCCGAAATTCCACAATGCGTGAATCTTTATTCACCACATGCATTGCCTTGCATGGGTTGACATTTTTCGCTTGGGTTATTTTTGAAACCACTTTAAATGCTATTCACCCAATCCCCTTATATATGTTGCCATTTTCCTATAACTGGTACCAACAATGTCGAACTGTTGGAAATATTAAGATCCTGCAATCCATATGGTCCGAATATTTAGAACTGATAGACAATTCAGCCGGGAATGTTTTTTTGGACAAATCGAATGAACCCAGAATCTTATTTGGCTCAAAGCACATTTGTGTGCTATTCCTACCAACCACAAGACAATTAATTTCCGCTTTTTCGACTGCAGATAACTCCGACTGGCCGGCATTTTACAACTGAATCAACTATTACTAATAGAACATTCTTCACATTATAGGTAAAATATCTGGCCAAGATTTATTGGCGTGTGCCGTTTAGCATGTGCGATCACAGACGATAAGCTGTCAATGATGATCAAATTGAAATCAATCGCTCATGTGAACAGCGTCCTTGTGACATAATTCGACCTTAAACGACGCGTGTGTGACTGTTGAGGTCGAATTCTGAGTCCCATCACTTATTATCATTTGTACTTATTTGACTCGTGGTGGTTCATCAATTCTAGTGCCACTCTGTCATTGTTGCCACCGGCTATATAATTGAGCAATCGATGATTGAGGGGGGGGGGTAAAAGGAAAACAATTGTCGTACACAGGGTTGAAAATAAAACTCCCTCTCAACCATGGGGCCACCATTCTCCCTACATGCAAAACTAATGTTTCCTCCAACACATTGGGGGGGGGGGGGGGGTCCCATCCCCTCTTTCCCCATAATTTTTACTGGATATCATATGTTTAAAAGAGTCCTATATAGGAAGACGATGTGTGTCAGACTCAGCTAACAAGAAGTAAAAGTTTGAAAGTTCTGATCGAACCACTTGAATCGTACACTTTTGACGAGTTTGAGTGATATATAGCAACAATTATGTACATAAAACTCCGGTTGCCTGCATTGTGATCGTACTATATTGTGTTTTATGCGTTTCATGTTGGAATCAAATGTGCATATTTATTCCCATCTGCATGGAATTGAACCCCCTATTTCTATGACAGTCCTATAGTAAATATTTATCCAGCTAATTATAAATTGTTCCCCCAAATCTGCTGCCATTGTGATGGCATGGCTCGTGGTACTCACCGTACCCGAGTGGACTTAATACCTCAGTTCAATCTAACCGAGGAAATTTAAGTTGATGTGTCAACATATATGTGATCAGCCCCTACCTAAAATACTTTATCACCCACCCACCCTAGCCCTGTGTATGATTTTTTTTTCGTAAGACCCCTACCCCTATATTGGGGAGGAAAAAAAACTGTACTGGGAGGAAGGAATGCAATGGAACGCATGCGGATGTAGAGCCGCTCGACCTTAAAAAAACCTTAAAAATAGACCCTTATATAGGCACACGCAACTCATAACAGACAAATCGCACGGGCGCTTCAAAGTGGGACCAGTCTGTGTTGTTTGGGACATATCTATTCACATTACACGGCGACCAGTTCATGTAAATCACGTTGCTGAACGTGGCTAACCCGCTATTGTGTCCAATCGCGGCCAGTGCACGGACAGTAACGCCAAGACCCGCCGCACAGTGAAGAAGGGGCATCCCAAGAGGAAGACACCATCGCAGAAAAGAAGAGACGCTGCCAGACGGGCGAAATGAAAGAAGAAGATGGGGGCGACTGTTGATCGGCCAGTCGCCCCTCCCCGTGTGGTTTAGCCGTCTAGAGTCACAGCCGGCAGGCCGGAGTTGTCTGAGAGACGCCCAGACGACCCGACCTGCATGGAGACGGACGACATTGTACCAGCTAGCAGGGACTCCGTTGATCTGCCGGAGGTCCCTGCTGTCGTCACCGAAGCGAGCGGAGACAGGGACGTGGACACCACCCCAGATGTTCCTGCCGCCAGCTTTGAGGTGGAGTTGGACAGCTTGCCACCACGGACACCGGAATTTCATCTTATCCCGGTGTCCCCCAGCTCTACTACCACCAGCAACAACACCAGTATAGCCACCACCCGTTCTGTGGAAGAGAACGTCGCTGATTTCGAAAGAATCATGGCATAAATAAGGGCTGACAACTTAGAGTCCCAACGGCGGATGACAGAACGGGAAGAAGCACAAGCCACAGAACGGGAAGAAGCACAAGCCATTCGTGACGCAGCAGCGGAGTCTGCGATTCAACAACATCAACAACAACAACAACAAACAGAACTCCAACACAGGAAAAAAAAGAAAGCAAAGAAAAGAAAAAGAAATAATATGCCTAGATCATTTTCATTCACCTTCACCATCTCATGTTAATATAATACCATTACATGTTCGTATTAAATTTCAAAAGTGGGTTGTAGGAAAGGGGTGCCGCCCCTTTCAAATCCTCCCGGGTCAAATCCCAAACCCCCCATAGTAGTAGTAGCACGGATTGTGCGTCGTGGTCAAAATACGCTCAACAGCACATTTCAGTTGATTGCATTGTGTGGGATCAATTGTGCTCTAAGTCGGTCAGAGCACGCGAATAGTTTTTTTACCAGAATAAATCTCGTCTTCGACTAGATTGATTCTGGTATAAAAGAACAATTATTGTGCTCTAACCTTTATTTATAGGCAGGGTTCGCGCTGCCACTTGCCAAATTTGCCAATGGCAAAAATAATTCACATTTCACAAAAAATATTTTCATTTGGCAAAAGTTTTGGCAAGTCACTTTTTAATTCCTCAATAAAGTTGAAAAATATCGGTCAATCAATACCATTAATTTTAGACAACTGTTACAATATAATTATATTAGTGGTGTTTTAATGGTTTCGGAAAATTTAACACCTCCGTTAAGATTCAGTTAATCTGGTAACATTATTATCGATGGGTGGATGGATTACCAGTATTTAGTATTGTGGTGGTGTTTACATAGCTGATCCTCTTGTGATGTTCCCTTCTGTTCGGTGATTGGTTTATTGTTGTACGATAAACCACAACAGATATGCGAGTATAATTATTAACTAACTGCTTTCCTATCGATATCAAACGTCGTTCAAACCGCGAGTGTCGAAATATAAAACTCAATCAAGGTTGCAGAAAATGATACTATCAGGGATAAGATTTGGCAAATTCTAATTGGTTTTGGCAAAAAATATTTTCATTTGGCAAAAGTAAATTTCGGTCCTGCGCGGACCCTGCTTATAAGATGGTGGGCCCTTTAAACTAATTAAACTATTTCTGCAGATGCCTTGTTTCCAAGCAACCGTAAGCTCCTCCCAATAATGAATATGTGTGGAAACCTCAATTGTTTGGGTAATACATTCCCCAAGGCTTGCACGGCCGGTACATTTTCTTGAGAAAAGCTTGTCTATTCGTGCAGGAGGTGTGTTTATGTGTGGTTTGATAAGCTCTGTGTCGTCTCTGTTGTTGTTGGCATCAAATTTCGCCAAATGTTATTAGAACCGGATATCATCCATATATACAACCGCGGCTATGGATAGTAGAAGGCTGCCTCACGTGACCAATGAATTATCCGCTCGTTGTTTTAAATAGAGATGTGTCACAAAAACACGCGGGTAGAATTACGAATGCGTTTAGCGTACTACATGTATACGTCATCAAATTATGTGCAAGTCATCATAAAAGTATGCGCGCGTTCTAACTGTAGTCATGATATATAACATTTTCGGTTTGTACAAAGCACTTCATATAAATATACATACATTCAGTCAATTAGTTTTGTTATGTCATACAGCCATGGCCACTTTTGGACAACAAACCTCAATTGGCCAATTGAATAAAAGACTATTGCGTGCGTTGTGCTTGTCACTTATTAATCTGGTAGATATAGTGCAAAGCGAATATCTCACTATGCATGATTATCTATGTGTAGTAGAGCTGATTTCCGGGTTGTAGATTTTCAAGAAGACAGAGATCAGAGTCGGGGAATTAGTCATTTTAATGTGTACATGGATCAACAGATGTAACAGCAGCAACACTATATATATACATATACAATCCGTCTAGCTTAACAAACGTATATCAGTATCTAAATGGAGACCCCGCCGAACCGCATAGCATGCAGCCCGACGGGTAAACTTGTCATACAGCAATAACTTCCAAATTCGAATTCTCCCTATCGAAAATTACCGTAGCTTTTTATCCATGTGTATTTGAGAGTTTCCAAGTTACAAACAATGCTAGAGGCACGATTGAACTCGATTTGCGTGATTAGCGTAACTATATACACAGTATAATTGAATAGGACTGTAATTAATGACGCAATAAGTAACCATGCGGATATATTTGACAATGGTATATATTAGTAATAATCGGCCCATTGTACACGGGATTATACTTCGACGTGTATTGGGGGAAGTCTGGTTTATAGCGGATAAGTTTGTTCAATGAAATAATTGTCCCACTGAAAATACCATACACAAATAGTGAGAAATATCACAATATCATATATGCATTGCCGTAGCTAAATTCTAATCGTCGTTATTTTTTTTCGAAACGAATTCTTTGGCCCCACATGAACGTTGCGACTACGAATAACTAACTGTAGTCGTAACTGTGTGTCTGGTTACGAAACGTCTCTATTGGAGCAACATGTCTATTATGCGTGGATTTACCGAATTTACAAGAATCTTGTATACAGTTGAGAGTTAAATCATTGCTCATTGTCGGATGGTAACGCTGTGAGAGCTTTACTATCATGCTGCTATGTATTTGATTTTCGTTGCTCTCGCTCCCTGACATTGTGGCTGGAAGATCTTGAGTATCATGTTGCTAATGTATTTGGCTTTCGTTGCTATATATAGCTCACTGACACGGAGGTCGTCCGCTGTCAGATATCGGAACTTGGATGGCTGACATGGTGGAAGTTCGCTGTGAAATAGCATCGCTTGGAGAGCTCACATGGTGGTCGTCGCCTGTGAGATATCGACACTGGGTGGGCTAACATGGTGGTAGTCAGCTGTGGTAGCGACGCTGGGAGAGCTGGCATGGCGGTAGTCCGTTGTAAGCGCTTCCGCATCTGAGCAGATTTAGAGGATCATCAGGAAACACAGAGCTAAATAATTATCCGCTTGAGAGTAAGTGATCGAATTTTGAATGGGATTTAACATGTTGCGCTCGTTTCCGGTATAGTGATCTTGTGAGTCAAAGAACACAGACTAACATCATTGATAGGCTATTTCCGATAACGATTTGCTAGACGATAACTCACGCTTTTACGGTAAATTGGTTTGTTTGACGGTAATGTCCCAACGATCAATCTCCGTAATCAACTAAAAGAGTCGAGAAGAATCCAATACAATCATACTCTCTTCTGGAGGGTGACTCAAAATGTACCTGCAGGCCGCCGCGTTCATGCAATGAAACGTTTGCCTATTATTTTCGTCATAGAATACCATTATTATCCAATCGAATCACGAAGTCTTTATCGCCCCTGGTCACGTGCTCTTGATAATGTGTTATGATGCTGGTGGATGCTGCTGAATTTTCGCGGTGATCAGATAACCTGAACATATCCAAGAAATGCCATTACAATTTACATCATGGCTGATGGGGTCATTGTCACACGGTATCGATCATATTCGTAGCCAGCTTTTTAAATCGATCACAAATGTAGCCAGCTTTTCTATGGCGATCACATTTTTAGCCAGCTTTTCATATTCAGGCGAGCCTCAATGAACACGATCAGGTTAATGTCATTTTTCTGAGTTGATGGATGAACAACAACTTGAATTTTATTTTCCTATTAGTTCATCTAATAACCTGAGGTTTCCGACCAATGTCGTTGGAATGCTCGAATTATATTCCAATATAAGTTGATAAACGAAGTCAGTTTTGGAGCATGACGTCGACATTTTAGTCACGAACGTGATGACGTCATATTTCGCGCCATATAAAGCATGGAATTACAAAAGCTGGCTACGAATGTGATCGCCGGTGAAAAAAGCTGGCTACATTTGTGATCGATTTAAAAAGCTGGCTACGAATGTGATCGATGCCTTGTGACAATGACCCAATCAGCGCCATTATCGCGAAATATTTTTATTCTTGTTGTAAGTTGACTATAATCAATATGGCTATTCAAGTCGTTTTGCAAACACCATTGTTTAAAAAAAATGAAAATATATATGTTCTTGAATGTTTCATACAGACTCGGGTTATATATAGCTCAACACGGCGAAAATGACAACTTTAGAAAAAATAACGGTACTTTTTCGTAACGGCATCAGTTTTCCATACCAGCATCATAGCAATTCAGCAGGACCACCAACATCACAGCAGACTAGCAGGACCACTTGACCAGGGTGGTTATAGTATCTGGATGGTACAAGACTCAGAATATAAATGTAGGTCGCGTTGACACCGTGCAACGTTTGCCTGGTATTTTCGTCATAGAAAACCATTATTATGGTGCCATAAATATGAACGTCCCAACCACCGATTCCTTTAGTCAGAAGACTATGTGTTCTACTATAATTAACGATGAAGCCATCGAATATGAGAGTCCCTTCTTACTGGATTATCCAACATATTTTCATATCCGGAATGAACTCATTAAAATTATGTGTATAAAATGAATATTTACCAAAGCTAACGATATTAGAAGTAACATTGATGTGGTTCCCCGTGTAACAGTGCTACTGAAATTCACCTTCAAATGCCTATATGATTGATTTTTGCGAGATAATTGAATCTACATGTAGTTACAGAAAACTTCGGTAGCATCGCTACAGGTGGAACTACAAATCCATATTTAGTTTACATATCACGTAGTTAGCTGTGATATAGATGCATTTCGTTTATATGCTGGCACCCAGGGTCCGCGCTGGACCAAAATTAACTTTTGCCAAATAATGTGCTAAATGAAAATATTTTTTGCCAAAGAATTTTTTAGAGAATTTGCCAAATGCTATCCCTGATAGTATAATTTTCTGCAACATTGAGTCTTATTTTGTGGTTTATCGTACAACAATAAACCAATAACCGAACAATAAAATTGTAGAAGGGTTAATTCGTCAGAAGGGCACAGTACAAGAGGATTCGCTATGTAAACACCACCACACCAAAGACGGGTAAGCCCTCACCAGTCGATACTAATGCTATAATATTTACTACATCTTAATAAAGGTGTTAACTTTTCATATATAAAGCATGTATAAAACACCACTAATATAACATTGTAAGAGTTCCTGAAATGAATGGTATTGATTGACCAATATCTTTCAACTGTCTTGATGAATTAAAAAGTGACTTGCCAAAACTTTTGCCAAATGAAAATATTTTTTGCCCAATGTGAATTATTTTTGCCATTGGCAAATTTGGCAAAATAATGTGCAAACTTGTGAGTGTATTATTTATTAGTTACCCTGCATCTGTTCACGTAGTACGGGTGTTCACATACCGAAGCCAGCCGTATCCCATAGTTACCCTGTATCTGTTCACGTAGTACGGGTTTTCACCTACCGAAGTCAGCCGTATCCCATGAGGCCGAAGGCCGAATATATATGGGATATATACGGATGGTTTATGCTAAGCAAAACCCCGTACTAAGTAGATATTATAGTTTATAATTCCTGGATAGGAAGAAAATATGAAAATACTAAACATTAGTGGATACAACCCTCCACTTCAGGTTTGTTCTTTCTGGAATTGGGAATTGGACAGCTCCAGCCAAAACTTGACCAAATTCGTTACTTGCATACAGGCTTGGGGCAATTACTTGTGAATGTAATTAATTACAATTACAATTACTTCACCATTTTTCAATTACAATTACAATTCCCATTACATCTAAACAAGCCTTCTACCTCAAAGGTTAACCAATGCTTAAGCAAACAAACAGGAGGTGTCAACAGAATTCACCATTGAGACACAGTGGATAAAAACTCAGTGTTGTGACAACATAGTGATAGCCAGTCACCAGTCTAACACTTTGAAATTTGGAAAAAAACATTTGAAGAAACCATTGGATGAATCATAAAAGAGAACTTTGAGAAGAAACAAGTACCTGTGATTTTGAAGTAATTGAAATTAGACCCTAATTACAATTACAATTACATCCTAACCAATTACAATTGCAATTACATGTAATTGAGAATAAACTCAATTACCAATTACGTGCAATTACTTGAAAAATTTTAATTAATTACAATCAATTACAATTACAAATTACAATTACCCCATCCCTGCTTGCATATACACACATAAGTCTGTCACGGAATAGCAATAGCGGCATTATTAATGTTGTTTGATACAACTGTTCCATTCGCTAAACAACACAATTTTATCCCGGCCCAAATAAACCGGAAAGTGAGTCATAACGACTCAGGTCGCAAGCGCAGAGCTCATTAGGCTTTTAAGCCTATAATTGTAAAATATAATCTATAAACAACCATACAGCTGTTGTACATCCCATCGATTTAAGATAATATAGACACACCCCTACAGCTGTTGTACATCCCACCGATTTAAGATAATATAGACACACCCCTATATAATAACAGTGTATGTCCACCATAAAGATGGCACACATCGCTTCAAACTTTGTTAAACAACTCTAAAGTGTGTTTGATTAACTTGTTGTTCCCCAAAATGGTTTCTATTCATTTATTGTTCGACCACATTTAGTTACCTCTTCAGGAGATAATAAATCACTTTTGCTGTCTGTGATGTCATTTATTTCAGTTGTACTGTCATGAGATGTCATTTTGACAATTAGATCGCTACTTTGCGCACACTATACACACTCTCAGTGGCGACCATTTCCTTCAGACAAGTGCAACCGATTTCATGTGAACAAATACAATTAAATTGGCGCGGTCGTTTGATATTTGCGGTGAATAACGATCCATTCATGGAATAGACGTGTGTTGGAAACCTTATAGGGTGTCTTCAAACACACATTTTGCAAATGTGCGCGTCAATTCGTCGCACTCAGACGGCAACAGTGGGCTATGATATGAACGCCAAACTACTTGTACAATTCGGTATATTTTCATAAATTATTAACCCACTGATAGTTGGCAGTCATTAGCTTTAAACTACCAACAAGAGTCAATCATGCAATCACTCGTGGCAATTCATGGCAATAATAAGCAATATAAAATCGAAGGTATATATTGCATGTATGTAATTCATAAATTGATCACTCACATATGTATACGATAGATAACCATTTGACAATTTGTGAAGACATGCATGAATATTTATCAGGAAATTTGGTCAGCGCCGCTGATTTACCAACATGATCACACAGCTGACTCAGCGGCGTTAGAATAACCTTAGGGTGCGTTTACATGTTGGCAAATTTGTCGTAGAGGAGTGGAGTGAGTGTGCTGCTAGGATATATGAATGCCAAACTACTCATATACGGTGAACATATACGGTGAACATATATACGGTGAACATAACCAACACTTTACCATACATGCGCAATGAGAGATATGCAATGCATTAATTTAACCCTTTACCCAACAGAAGGGCCCTGTGCCAATGCATTCTCTTATATATGCGAGTCGACCATATGTCGCCTCGCATATATAAGAGAATGCATTGGCTTAACACATTAAAAATTATAAAATTGTTAAAGAATGTAAGACAAAATGGTAAAAAGTGTTAAAATGTTTTTTTTAGGCCAATGCATTCTCTTATATATGCGAGGCGACCTATGGTCGACTCGCATATATAAGAGAATGCATTGGCACAGGGCATAACTGTAACTATCACAATGTGGTCAAAGAGCCGGTTCCAATGATATCCATATTTGTATGGTTCTATTGAGACAGACCGAAGATATTTTAGGCTGTTGCAGCTTTATTTGGCCGGTTTTGGCCGGTTTGTTGGGTAAAGGGTTAACCTTTTCTATGCTAAAGCCTCATTGACGAGTAGTTATCCCATAGGAAATGTTCAGATAATAAGTTTAACCCTTTCTATTCTAAAGCATCATTGATGAGTAGTTATCCCATAGGACATGTTCAGATAATAAGTTTAACCCTTTCTATACCAAAGCATCACTGATGAGTAGTTATCCCATAGGACATGTTCAGATAATAAGTTTAACCCTTTCTATACTAAAGCATCATTGATGAGTAGTTATCCCATTGGAATGTTCAGATAATAAGTTTAACCCTTTCTATACCCAAGCATCATTGATGAGTAGTTATACCATAGGACATATATTCAGTATAATAAGTTCAACAATTTTGAACTATTATCTAAACTATTCCCTCAATAAATAGGGTTCATTCTGCACTTTTATTTATCTGTCGTCTGCTTTTACCACATTAACATTCCTCCAAATGCATAATAGACCATTCCGATGCACACGTGTTAACTGACTGGGAGAATCCATTTAGTATAGAACGGGGTAAGTTGCAGAGTATCTAACAAGAATCAACCATGCAACAACTCGTGGCATTCCATCCATATAATTAGACAGAAAGGGCCAGGTTTTACTACTGACGGGCGAGTCTCTTGTCAACCAATCCGCGCCACCGTAACAGAAATTTAATTTTTTTTTATTTGATCCCTGTCAGACCTGTCTTTACTAAAGCAGAAAGGGTCAGCTTATTACGTTTTCAACTTATCGATGAACAAAGATAAGGACCAGTCTATCGCACGAAATTCGACAACAATTAACTCTCTAAATTACTAGTTCATGGAAGTAAAAGTTAATTTTAATGAATGATTTTCGTCTTAAGGTTGTTGACATAACTGCTTAGTGAATGAAAAATTGCTTTGGGTTACACTGGTGTAAATGTTTTCCATAGGCATCAGTGCTAACGTTTTAGCGTATATTGTTGGCAATATAAATGTTGGGTCCAAATTTTTCTTTAAATCTGAAAAATTGACATTTTGGGAAACTTTTTACACAAAAAAGTCATGTCTGTCTAGCAGGGAATACGCCTTTAAATCTTGTGTTTTCGTAACTAGTGTCAGAACCGCATAAAAAAATACTGTCATATTTTAGACCACACCAAAAACAAATCAAACTTCACTAGAAAGGGTTAATTCCTGTGCCAATTGTTATTTTATCTATGGGAAATCATAGGCAAGAGGTGATTTTTTTAAGTGAAAAGCACACAAGGCTATTAACCAATCAGGGCCCAGTGTCTATTTTAATCTCTCCTATATATATATTCCTCCCGCATCCGCTAGATGTCACTCCGAACACTATTTACACCAGTGTAACCTTTGCGCGCACTCACTGTCTCTTGTTGAATAGACTGGTTCCTGTCGGAAGTCGGGATTTTTTACCCTGTACCAATGCATTCTCTTATATATGCGAGTCGACCATAGGTCGCCTCGCATATATAAGAGAATGCATTGGCCGAACAATTTTTTATCATTTTTTTTAAATAAATGTTTCTTACAATTTTTAGGACATAAAATAAAAAACATCCATTACCCTGCAGGGAGCCCCACACATATATAGAAGCATATAGAAGAGTGTCGTCTGCTCATGTTTGTCTGGGGCTCTGTATGGGTTAAATTATAAAATTGTTAAAGAATACAAGGAAAAATTTATTAAAATTGTAAAAAATTGTTAGGCCAATGCATTCTCTTATATATGCGAGGCGACCTATGGTCGACTCGCATATATAAGAGAATGCATTGGCACAGGGTAAAAAAAGCTGTAATATTCTAAAAACGTAGTAACTTGACCTCTAGAGCTATATATATATATAGAATACACCCACAGTATAGCCGAGAATACCAAATTTTCATCACGAGTGGACTTGTGGTTTTAACCACGAGCCTTTTGGCGAGACGAGTGGGGAAAATTTTGTACTCTCGGCTACTATATGGGTGTATTTTATATGTACTCTCGGCTACTATATGGGTGTATTTTATATGTACTCTCGGCTACTATATGGGTGTATTTTATATGTACTCTCGGCTACTATATGGGTGTATTTTATATATGCCATAATTAATTGTTAATCAACTAATCCGCTGTTTACTTTTAATGTGTATCCTCGACGAGACTTACGAGAGACACAAACACGACGCTATAAGGAATGTGAATACAATTAATTCATGACGTCAGCCTGTTTCTGAGCCATCACTCACTTGATATTACCATTCATATGTTTCCTAGTTTATATAACACTAGAATGCTACATTTGATTGGTATGCAAGCAATTTTCCTCATATATAATTGATATCATGACAATCTCCGATTTTAAATGAATGTAACATAAGAACTATTTAGCTAACTACGATGTATAGATATACTAAGTGTATAAACGTTTAACACACGAAATCACGTTTGAAAATTTACACCACAGTAGAAATTTATACCCACAGTAGAAAGCTGTATACCCACAGTTGTGTGTAAAAATGAAATATACAAAATAAGTATTATACACACAATAGAATAGGCAATTGTGGTATAAAATAAGTGTTATACACATACAATAGAATAGGCAATTGTGGTATAAAATAAGTGTTATACACACAATAGAATAGGCAATTATGGTATAAAATAAGTGTTATACACACAATAGAATAGGCAATTATGGTATAAAATAAGTGATACAACACGCGAAGACCCATACTTTGTATGCACAGTTCTCATTCGTAACCGATAGATAACAGCAGTATGTGGATGATATAATGTCGCCGAGATAACAACAGTATGTGGGTGATATAATGTCGCCCAGATAACAACAGTATGTGGGTGATATAATGTCGCCGAGATAACAACAGTATGTGGGTGATATAATGTCGCCCATATAACAACAGTATGTGGGTGATATAATGTCGCCCGGATAACAACAGTATGTGGGTGATATAATGTCGCCGAGATAACAACAGTATGTGGGTGATATAATGTCGCCCAGATAACAGCAGTATGTGGATGATATAATGTCGCCCAGATAACAACAGTATGTGGATGATATAATGTCGCCCAGATAACAACAGTATGTGGATGATATAATGTCGCCCAGATAACAACAGTATGTGGGTGATATAATGTCGCCGAGATAACAACAGTATGTGGATGATATAATGTCGCCCAGATAACAACAGTATGTGGGTGATATAATGTCGCCCAGATAACAACAGTATGTGGATGATATAATGTCGCCGAGATAACAACAGTATGTGGATGATATAATGTCGCCGAGATAACAACAGTATGTGGATGATATAATGTCGCCGAGATAACAACAGTATGTGGATGATATAATGTCGCCGAGATAACAACAGTATGTGGATGATATAATGTCGCCGAGATAACAACAGTATGTGGATGATATAATGTCGCCCAGATAACAACAGTATGTGGATGATATAATGTCGCCGAGATAACAACAGTATGTGGATGATATAATGTCGCCCAGATAACAACAGTATGTGGATGATATAATGTCGCCGAGATAACAACAGTATGTGGATGATATAATGTCGCCCAGATAACAACAGTATGTGGATGATATAATGTCGCCCAGATAACAACAGTATGTGGATGATATAATGTCGCCCAGATAACAACAGTATGTGGATGAAATAATGTCGCCGAGATAACAACAGTATATGGATGATATAATGTCGCCCAGATAACAACAGTATGTGGATGATATAATGTCGCCCAGATAACAACAGTATGTGGATGATATAATGTCGCCCAGATAACAACAGTATGTGGATGATATAATGTCGCCGAGATAACAACAGTATGTGGATGATATAATGTCGCCGAGATAACAACAGTATGTGGATGATATAATGTCGCCGAGATAACAACAGTATGTGGATGATATAATGTCGCCCAGATATCAACAGTATGTGGATGATATAATGTCGCCGAGATAACAACAGTATGTGGATGATATAATGTCGCCCAGATAACAACAGTATGTGGGTGATATAATGTCGCCCAGATAACAACAGTATGTGGATGATATAATGTCGCCGAGATAACAACAGTATGTGGATGATATAATGTCGCCGAGATAACAACAGTATGTGGGTGATATAATGTCGCCGAGATAACAACAGTATGTGGATGATATAATGTCGCCCAGATAACAACAGTATGTGGATGATATAATGTCGCCCAGATAACAACAGAATGTGGATGATATAATGTCGCCGAGATAACAACAGTATGTGGATGATATAATGTCGCCCAGATAACAACAGTATGTGGATGATATAATGTCGCCCAGATAACAACAGTATGTGGATGATATAATGTCGCCGAGATAACAACAGTATGTGGATGATATAATGTCGCCCAGATAACAACAGTATGTGGGTGATATAATGTCGCCGAGATAACAACAGTATGTGGATGATATAATGTCGCCGAGATAACAACAGTATGTGGATGATATAATGTCGCCGAGATAACAACAGTATGTGGATGATATAATGTCGCCCAGATAACAACAGTATGTGGATGATATAATGTTGCCGAGATAACAACAGTATGTGGATCATATAATGTCGCCGAGATAACAACAGTATGTGGATGATATAATGTCGCCGAGATAACAACAGTATGTGGATGATATAATGTCGCCGAGATAACAACAGTATGTGGGTGATATAATGTCGCCGAGATAACAACAGTATGTGGGTGATATAATGTCGCCCAGATAACAACAGTATGTGGATGATATAATGTCGCCCAGATAACAACAGTATGTGGGTGATATAATGTCGCCGAGATAACAACAGTATGTGGATGATATAATGTCGCCGAGATAACAACAGTATGTGGATGATATAATGTCGCCCAGATAACAACAGTATGTGGATGATATAATGTCGCCGAGATAACAACAGTATGTGGATGATATAATGTCGCCGAGATAACAACAGTATGTGGATGATATAATGTCGCCGAGATAACAACAGTATGTGGGTGATATAATGTCGCCGAGATAATAACAGTATGTGGATGATATCATGTCGCCCAAATAACAACAGTATGTGGGTGATATAATGTCGCCCAGATAACAACAGTATGTGGATGATATAATGTCGCCGAGATAACAACAGTATGTGGATGATATAATGTCGCCGAGATAACAACAGTATGTGGGTGATATAATGTCGCCGAGATAACAACAGTATGTGGGTGATATAATGTCGCCGAGATAACAACAGTATGTGGATGATATAATGTCGCCCAGATAACAACAGTATGTGGATGATATAATGTCGCCCAGATAACAACAGTATGTGGGTGATATAATGTCGCCGAGATAACAACAGTATGTGGATGATATAATGTCGCCCAGATAACAACAGTATGTGGATGATATAATGTCGCCCAGATAACAACAGTATGTGGATGATATAATGTCGCCGAGATAACAACAGTATGTGGATGATATAATGTCGCCCAGATAACAACAGTATGTGGATGATATAATGTCGCCCAGATAACAACAGTATGTGGATGAAATAATGTCGCCGAGATAACAACAGTATATGGATGATATAATGTCGCCCAGATAACAACAGTATGTGGATGATATAATGTCGCCCAGATAACAACAGTATGTGGATGATATAATGTCGCCCAGATAACAACAGTATGTGGATGATATAATGTCGCCGAGATAACAACAGTATGTGGATGATATAATGTCGCCGAGATAACAACAGTATGTGGATGATATAATGTCGCCGAGATAACAACAGTATGTGGATGATATAATGTCGCCCAGATATCAACAGTATGTGGATGATATAATGTCGCCGAGATAACAACAGTATGTGGATGATATAATGTCGCCCAGATAACAACAGTATGTGGGTGATATAATGTCGCCCAGATAACAACAGTATGTGGATGATATAATGTCGCCGAGATAACAACAGTATGTGGATGATATAATGTCGCCCAGATAACAACAGTATGTGGGTGATATAATGTCGCCGAGATAACAACAGTATGTGGATGATATAATGTCGCCCAGATAACAAAAGTATGTGGATGATATAATGTCGCCCAGATAACAACAGTATGTGGATGATATAATGTCGCCGAGATAACAACAGTATGTGGATGATATAATGTCGCCCAGATAACAACAGTATGTGGATGATATAATGTCGCCCAGATAACAACAGTATGTGGATGATATAATGTCGCCGAGATAACAACAGTATGTGGATGATATAATGTCGCCCAGATAACAACAGTATGTGGGTGATATAATGTCGCCGAGATAACAACAGTATGTGGATGATATAATGTCGCCGAGATAACAACAGTATGTGGATGATATAATGTCGCCGAGATAACAACAGTATGTGGATGATATAATGTCGCCCAGATAACAACAGTATGTGGATGATATAATGTTGCCGAGATAACAACAGTATGTGGATGATATAATGTCGCCGAGATAACAACAGTATGTGGATGATATAATGTCGCCGAGATAACAACAGTATGTGGATGATATAATGTCGCCGAGATAACAACAGTATGTGGGTGATATAATGTCGCCGAGATAACAACAGTATGTGGGTGATATAATGTCGCCCAGATAACAACAGTATGTGGATGATATAATGTCGCCCAGATAACAACAGTATGTGGGTGATATAATGTCGCCGAGATAACAACAGTATGTGGATGATATAATGTCGCCGAGATAACAACAGTATGTGGATGATATAATGTCGCCCAGATAACAACAGTATGTGGATGATATAATGTCGCCGAGATAACAACAGTATGTGGATGATATAATGTCGCCGAGATAACAACAGTATGTGGATGATATAATGTCGCCGAGATAACAACAGTATGTGGGTGATATAATGTCGCCGAGATAATAACAGTATGTGGATGATATCATGTCGCCCAGATAACAACAGTATGTGGGTGATATAATGTCGCCCAGATAACAACGGTATGTGGATGATATAATGTCGCCGAGATAACAACAGTATGTGGATGATATAATGTCGCCGAGATAACAACAGTATGTGGGTGATATAATGTCGCCGAGATAACAACAGTATGTGGGTGATATAATGTCGCCGAGATAACAACAGTATGTGGATGATATAATGTCGCCCAGATAACAACAGTATGTGGATGATATAATGTCGCCCAGATAACAACAGTATGTGGATGATATAATGTCGCCCAGATAACAACAGTATGTGGATGATATAATGTCGCCGAGATAACAACAGTATGTGGATGATATAATGTCGCCCAGATAACAACAGTATGTGGATGATATAATGTCGCCGAGATAACAACAGTATGTGGATGATATAATGTCGCCCAGATAACAACAGTATGTGGATGATATAATGTCGCCGAGATAACAACAGTATGTGGGTGATATAATGTCGCCCAGATAACAACAGTATGTGGATGATATAATGTCGCCCAGTTAACAACAGTATGTGGATGATATAATGTCGCCGAGATAACAACAGTATGTGGATGATATAATGTCGCCCAGATAACAACAGTATGTGGATGATATAATGTCGCCGAGATAACAACAGTATGTGGATGATATAATGTCGCCGAGATAACAACAGTATGTGGATGATATAATGTCGCCGAGATAACAACAGTATGTGGGTGATATAATGTCGCCGAGATAATAACAGTATGTGGATGATATCATGTCGCCCAGATAACAACAGTATGTGGGTGATATAATGTCGCCCAGATAACAACAGTATGTGGATGATATAATGTCGCCGAGATAACAACAGTATGTGGGTGATATAATGTCGCCGAGATAATAACAGTATGTGGATGATATCATGTCGCCCAGATAACAACAGTATGTGGGTGATATAATGTCGCCCAGATAACAACAGTATGTGGATGATATAATGTCGCCGAGATAACAACAGTATGTGGATGATATAATGTCGCCGAGATAACAACAGTATGTGGGTGATATAATGTCGCCGAGATAACAACAGTATGTGGATGATATAATGTCGCCCAGATAACAACAGTATGTGGGTGATATAATGTCGCCCAGATAACAACAGTATGTGGATGATATAATGTCGCCGAGATAACAACAGTATGTGGATGATATAATGTCGCCCAGATAACAACAGTATGTGGGTGATATAATGTCGCCGAGATAACAACAGTATGTGGATGATATAATGTCGCCCAGATAACAAAAGTATGTGGATGATATAATGTCGCCCAGATAACAACAGTAAGTGGATGATATAATGTCGCCGAGATAACAACAGTATGTGGATGATATAATGTCGCCCAGATAACAACAGTATGTGGATGATATAATGTCGCCCAGATAACAACAGTATGTGGATGATATAATGTCGCCGAGATAACAACAGTATGTGGATGATATAATGTCGCCCAGATAACAACAGTATGTGGGTGATATAATGTCGCCGAGATAACAACAGTATGTGGATGATATAATGTCGCCGAGATAACAACAGTATGTGGATGATATAATGTCGCCGAGATAACAACAGTATGTGGATGATATAATGTCGCCCAGATAACAACAGTATGTGGATGATATAATGTTGCCGAGATAACAACAGTATGTGGATGATATAATGTCGCCGAGATAACAACAGTATGTGGATGATATAATGTCGCCGAGATAACAACAGTATGTGGATGATATAATGTCGCCGAGATAACAACAGTATGTGGGTGATATAATGTCGCCGAGATAACAACAGTATGTGGGTGATATAATGTCGCCCAGATAACAACAGTATGTGGATGATATAATGTCGCCCAGATAACAACAGTATGTGGGTGATATAATGTCGCCGAGATAACAACAGTATGTGGATGATATAATGTCGCCGAGATAACAACAGTATGTGGATGATATAATGTCGCCCAGATAACAACAGTATGTGGATGATATAATGTCGCCGAGATAACAACAGTATGTGGATGATATAATGTCGCCGAGATAACAACAGTATGTGGATGATATAATGTCGCCGAGATAACAACAGTATGTGGGTGATATAATGTCGCCGAGATAATAACAGTATGTGGATGATATCATGTCGCCCAGATAACAACAGTATGTGGGTGATATAATGTCGCCCAGATAACAACAGTATGTGGATGATATAATGTCGCCGAGATAACAACAGTATGTGGATGATATAATGTCGCCGAGATAACAACAGTATGTGGGTGATATAATGTCGCCGAGATAACAACAGTATGTGGGTGATATAATGTCGCCGAGATAACAACAGTATGTGGATGATATAATGTCGCCCAGATAACAACAGTATGTGGATGATATAATGTCGCCCAGATAACAACAGTATGTGGATGATATAATGTCGCCCAGATAACAACAGTATGTGGATGATATAATGTCGCCGAGATAACAACAGTATGTGGATGATATAATGTCGCCCAGATAACAACAGTATGTGGATGATATCATGTCGCCGAGATAACAACAGTATGTGGATGATATAATGTCGCCCAGATAACAACAGTATGTGGATGATATAATGTCGCCGAGATAACAACAGTATGTGGGTGATATAATGTCGCCCAGATAACAACAGTATGTGGATGATATAATGTCGCCCAGTTAACAACAGTATGTGGATGATATAATGTCGCCGAGATAACAACAGTATGTGGGTGATATAATGTCGCCGAGATAACAACAGTATGTGGATGATATAATGTCGCCCAGATAACAACAGTATGTGGATGATATAATGTCGCCGAGATAACAACAGTATGTGGATGATATAATGTCGCCCAGATAACAACAGTATGTGGATGATATAATGTCGCCGAGATAACAACAGTATGTGGGTGATATAATGTCGCCGAGATAACAACAGTATGTGGATGATATAATGTCGCCGAGATAACAACAGTATGTGGATGATATAATGTCGCCCAGATAACAACAGTATGTGGATGATATAATGTCGCCCAGATAACAACAGTATGTGGAGGATATAATGTCGCCCAGATAACAACAGTATGTGGATGATATAATGTCGCCGAGATAACAACAGTATGTGGATGATATAATGTCGCCGAGATAACAACAGTATGTGGGTGATATAATGTCGCCCAGTTAACAACAGTATGTGGATGATATAATGTCGCCGAGATAACAACAGTATGTGGGTGATATAATGTCGCCCAGTTAACAACAGTATGTGGATGATATAATGTCGCCCAGATAACAACAGTATGTGGATGATATAATGTCGCCGAGATAACAACAGTATGTGGATGATATAATGTCGCCCAGTTAACAACAGTATGTGGATGATATAATGTCGCCCAGATAACAACAGTATGTGGATGATATAATGTCGCCCAGATAACAACAGTATGTGGGTGATATAATGTCGCCGAGATAACAACAGTATGTGGGTGATATAATGTCGCCCAGTTAACAACAGTATGTGGATGATATAATGTCGCCCAGATAACAACAGTATGTGGGTGATATAATGTCGCCCAGATAACAACAGTATGTGGATGATATAATGTCGCCGAGATAACAACAGTATGTGGATGATATAATGTCGCCCAGATAACAACAGTATGTGGATGATATAATGTCGCCGAGATAGCAACAGTATGTGGATGATATAATGTCGCCTAGATAACAACAGTATGTGGATGATATAATGTCGCCGACTAGAGCGTTAACCGACCTAACGAGTTACTGATTTAAGGTTTCTAATCCAGGGCCATGTTTCATGAAGGCAACTTATGACATAGTTGGGACTTAAGATGGTCATAAGTTCAAACTTCAGTCATAAGTGCGTTTCACGAACAAAGTCTTAACCTAAGATGGTCTTAACTTTGGTCTTAACTTTAAGACTGGTGTGAGGTGTCATAAGATAATCTTAAAGTTAAGACCTACGTTGTGATCCGCAGTTGGTCCGAAATGTGGATGGGATCTAGCTCATGTATATATTATTATAAACACATTTAACTGAATAACACCTTGCTAGCACGGAGGGATGTTTCAGAAATGGTAGTAATTAATAACCAACTGGTAAGCTATAGCAGTGACGTGGCCAGTGGTTGCAAGATTTGCGGGGTGTCCGCTACTAACTGTAAACCGCCAAGACCGGACTATATATACATTTCTAATTGCTGTAACCAAAAATCACCCAATCGCACTGTAGGCAATAATCATGTTGAGACAATTAGTCCGAACATTTTCACATCGAGGATAATAGTGAATGATTTATACTCAGTTTTTTTTATAAATGCTTATGTCAGCTATTATTATTATTTACTTGCCTTTATATATTATTATGTTATAATTTGATTGTAAAATGTATTGTATATGTACCCCGTATATATATCGGCAAGATAATAATACATAATATGTGTTTTTTTATTATTATTGTCCCCCGACGTTTCCGTCGGAGGACTATAGAAATGACCCTCGTCCGTCCGCCCGTGTGTCGGTCCGTGCGTCCGTGCGTCCGAGATTGGGTACCTTCATGGTGTAATCAACTCCTCCTACAGTTTTAAACGTAGAGATTTGAAACTCTGGGATATTGTTCCTAACATGTTGGTGATTTGCAACATCTATATAGCTAATCAAAAAAAAAAAAAATCCATATTTTTGGGGGGTTTTTGACATAGAATATTTGGAACATTTTTGCCTTTTGGATGAGATTGGGTACCTTCATGGTGTAATTAACTCCTCCTACAGTTTTAAATGTAGAGATTTGAAACTCTGGTTTAATTTCTTTAACAAAGCGGCCATCGACATTTTTTTTAATTTCTTTAACAAAGCGGCCATCGACTTGCCACGTTGTCGGGGGACACTGTGGTCGGCCGACCTTTTATTATTATTAATATTATTATTATCTCATATATATTTTGAAGACCTCTGTCTGTTTGTCTGTCTGTCTGTATGTTTGTCATTAATACAAATCTACGATTCTCGACCGATCGGGACGAAACTTGGTACGTGTGTGTAGTTTGACCAGACGGTGGTCGTTGTCGTATTGGCGAGCCCGTGCGACGCCCGTGCAACGCATGCGCAGAAGAGATCTCGGAAACGGGTGGAGCTATCGACTTGAAATTTGGTATGTGAATGTATCTTGCCCAGATTACGAATTTCATCAGGTCGTCGAGCCCGTGCGACGCCATCTTCGCGCATGCGCAGACGAGATCTCCGAAACGGGTGGAGCTATCAACTTGAAATTTGGTATGTGAATGTATCTTGCCCCGGATACGAATTTTATCGGGTCGCCGAGCCCGTGCGACGCCAGCTTCGCGCATGCGCAGACGAGATCTCGGAAACGGGTGGAGCTATCGACTTGAAATTTGCTATGTGAATGTATCTTGCCCCGGATACGAATTTTATCGGGTCGCCGAGCCCGTGCGACGCCAGCTTCGCGCATGCGCAGACCAGATCTCGGAAACGGGTGAAGCTATCGACTTGAAATTTGGTTTTTGAATAGCCCGGACAACGTCGGGCTCATCGGCTAGTTATGTATATTATCATAATCTATTAACTATGAAATAAAAAGATATATAGCATGTTTATAGTATACGGACCGCGCGGGCACACCGGGATCCGCGAAAGAACATATAATATCACTGTGAACCGGCCCACAGACCCCTGGGGGAATTACTAAAATACCAATATAGAATATACCAGTGGTATAGTCTATATTGGTATTTTAGTAATTTTCCCCAGGGGCCTGTGAACCGGCCGTCTGTTCACGTGTTGTTAATTATAAACGCTCTTTATTAGAAGTCGCTGATTTGGTTTTTATTAAAACATATATGCAGAATGTCGTTCAACGTAACGTACTTTCGAAGTGCATACGCAGTTTGTTAATTATAACAGGCGTTTAGCACATTTGTCAACAGAACCAGAGCAAATGGCATTAACATCATTTATATATGGCTTCTACAAATATGTCTCAGATTGGAAATAAGTCTATTTGGAGCACGATATGAAGTCCTATTCACATTATAGCAATATAAATAAAGAGCGTTTTGTGTTAGTATTCCGTGAATGTTGGCAATCAATAAAGAGCGTTTAGCTCAGTGCTTCCATTGTGGTGTATTGTTTGTGTATGCCGTCGTGGCGACATATTCGGTTTCCTGGTATTATAGATGATTCAAAGACGTATAATGTATTAGAACCTAATATCAGCATTGAAAGGAGCGAACATATGTCTCGCGTCGCCTTAATAGCATGTTATATGGGTGAAGATTCACATTCTGAGTTACGATGTATAAGTTCCTTTAATAACTGAAATAATATATACGTTTGTATAAAATAGGCATTGGAAGCATGCAGCTATGTGTGGATGGGGTCTGACGCTAAAACACAGTTAAAAAGCGCGCTCGTGCAGTTAAGTATGCACCAGTCATTAAACTGAGTATCGCCCTTGCATTAAAATATCATAATTATTCTTAGACACGCCTATAGTGTCTGTCACCAGACACTGTACCTAGGCATATAACATAAACAGAACCAACATTTTCTGTGCATAGCTGTAATAAATTGTCGAGAGCCAGTCTAAAAGCGCGCGAACTTAAATTACTACTTAAGTAGGACTTAATCTTGTTTTGTGAAACGCGTTCTTGAAACGGAAAAGTTACATCATAAGATCCACCTTAGATCTTAGATTAAGTCCATCTTAAGATCATCTTATGACAATGCTTCATGAAACAGGCCCCTGGCCCATAGCGAAGACAACATATGAATTGAAACGGTATGTTTTATTCATTGGATAACATAGTAATTAGCTGTGTAACACATGAAGACACTGAGTTTCTGAGTGACTTGAATGCGAAAGTGACGGGGGTAGAATATATAAAATATCGTGGTTAGTAACGGAACATTATCTATATAAATATTGCCCGCCGTCTGTGTGTGTGAGGGTGTGTGTGTGCGTGCGTGAGGGGGGGGGGGGTGCGTGTGTGTGTGTCACTCGGTCACGCAATGGCGCGATTATAACTGTTCAATGATGCATCAAATGTAGCCCAAAATTGGACCAAGGTTTCTATTTTGTCCTAAAAGATGACACACAAAATTTCAAACAGATTGGTCAAAGAAAATCAGAGATCTAACATGGTCCCCAAATGCAGTATTTGCACTCAAGTAGACCCTATTTCTTTGACGTTTGTCCAAATGACGTCGTACACAAACTCTCACTTGCATTGATATTGTATTGACGAAATTTCCATACGCTCAAACAAGGCGTTTTTGGAAATGGGTGCTATAAATTAATATATTTACATACTAAGTGTGATCATCACTAAATCCAGCATTATGATTGGTCGGCGCCCACGTGGCTAGTTGCAATTATTTCTAGGTGAACGCGCAACAGCTCATAACTGCAGCCTCATAATTACATTGACGCGTCATAGGTTTGTGAAAGACGAACGCGTAATGTTTTGGGCGCATTTGGACTCGCGCAGGATTGACTTAATAAATCATCGGGTTTCAATATAAAGAGAAATTGTTCCTGTTAACTTTTGCCAAGGGTGCTATGGAATATTTTGGGCTGGTTTTATCACGATACACTTTTCGATTTAAATACATTTACAAAAGTGGCTTTTTCGCTAAATGTATATAAGTTGTGCATTGAGTGTGGAATCGAAGGAGTATATATCCGGAAGATATCAAGATGGGCGCAAAGTGCGCAAATGGACCGCAGTGCAGGGCCCCGTGCATGGCTCTATATATATGAGGGTATCACCCCCTTCCCCCTGAATCCCGAATACCAGTTAATTTTTGGGGGTGAATCCTGAATACCAGTTAATTTTGGGGGGTGAATCCTGAATACATGTTAAGAAATAATATGCGATAAATGACATACAAATTGACGCCGGTCATGTTATGGGCGTTATGAGGCCGTTATGATACGATTAATGATACTTTATGATGGCATAGTGCCCAAAGAAGCTATTCTACCCACTCATTCATACAGATAACTAGCACAAAAATATTATTTTGCGCCATCAAAACCTGCGTCCAAGATGTTTTGCTTGAACTTGAATACCAGTTAATTCGGGGGTATGAATCCCGCGTACGGCTTCAAAACACCCTGAATCCCGCGTACCGAAAGGGGGGGGGGGGGTGATACCCTCATATTTACCCGGTGAATAAAAGCTAGTTCAAGATCATAATACATGTGAGCGATGCGCACTGAGGGCTGCATGCCACGCCGTCGCTGAATAAAGGCTCTGTTTCAGTGACTGTAGTATATATAGTAATAAAGTAATATATGTTGATTTTGTTGCATTCCATACACTCTCAAATACAGCAATTGATTTAGGTACCCCATAGAACCAAAAGCCGCGATAGTACCAGACAGTTTGGTACTATAAGCCTTTAGAGCCTGTTTAGCGTTATAGAACCCAGATGGGTTGGTACTCCACAGAGGGCCAATCGTTGGCTCCAAGCTGATTGCATGGGTGAGACCGTGGGTGTGTCAATATCGAGTGCCGTGTGCAAACGATCAAACTAAAGTGAAAAGATGGCCGCCCGCCGACCCGCGGTCATAGATCTGTCGGATTATTTCATTTCGCACTATGCAATGGAGTCTTTGTGGTTTTGTACTTAATTCGATGTTTAAACGCGGCGGCATCATTTGGAATCTAACTTGCCACATTGTTAAATTTGCCGGTATCTGGGCTGTTTTGTTCTCTGGAGTACCAAATTTAATTGCTGGAGCTATGCGTAGTACCTTAATACTTCAGAGTACCTGTCTTGATATTTTGGTACTTCAGATAATATATAGGGCGTATCATGAAAGCATCTATTTCTTGGCACTTCATATCGTGTGCGTCGTGGCTTCGGTGACATAAATGCGGGGTGGCTATTATATGCATAAAGCCCGGATACATATAGGTACTCCACATAACCTAAATATAGGTACTGCAGAGAACCTAAATATATAGGTACTCCAAAGAACCAAAATATATAGGTACTCCAGAGTACCTAAATATTTATTAGGTACTCTAGAGTACCAACAAATTGGTACTCCCCCCTGGGACAAAGTTTAGTACCTACGTAGGTACGCCAGAGTACCTATTGTTTTAAGAGTGTATATGCGCATGCATACATGTGGGTCTTGGTAGAAAATACAGGTGTTAGTGAAATATAAAGCGTTCCCAAGCCATAGGCTCGTAGCACGCAAATGGACTACAGCCCCTCCACCCCGCTGAATAAACGCTCCCAAATGGAGTCTGTTTCAGTTAGTAAATATAGTAATATAGTAATATGTCGATTTTGTTGAGTTCCATGAGTGCATGCATATATGTCGGGTAGGTGGGAGTGCAACAGTACAGTTTTCGTTCAATAAAGTGTTCCAGCGCGCCTCAGTGAAAGATGTCGGGGATTAGATACGCCCCTGTATATATCGAACGGTCAACTATGGTAACGACCACATGTGGCTGAGTGATCAACATACAATGCATGTGATAACGCATGAGCTATTATATGCGCGTGAGTGAACTGTGAATGTGACTGTGTGCGCTTGTGACATTGGTGTCAGATTGTGATAAGCCTTTTTACTGGTTCGCGATTTTCAAGATGGCCGATGGTTCCATATGGTCCGATTCCTAGCTTTTTGTCCAACCCACCGGTAAAAGCCGGTAAAAGGTCAAAGTTGAGAAGTAGCATCCATTTCGACCATTTGAGAACATTCGACAGCTGAGTGCGATAATTTTTTATCAACATTTTATGGCTTAATTTCATTTATTCTGAGTGCAACTACGTGTTTAAGAATTGTTTTGTGGCCATGTCATCTATAGAGTTAGGATCTGGTGACGATGCAGACATTCAGACGCCATTTTTGTCAACGAACTTCCCATAAGTTACTGATAAATAGCGAGTTCTTGAGTTAAAAAAATAACTCAAAAACATACGTGATACTTCCAATCCATCTACTGTGCGAAACCTACGTATTGTATGTATCCAGGGTGAGTGTTTAATTAGTTTTATGAAGTTCTCGCACTTGCGATTCGATAACGACCTGTTGCCATTTTATTTTGGGAATTCCCAGGCTGGAGTCATATGCTAAAAATAGATGCTACTTGTTAACTTTGACCTCCGGAGACCAAATGGCGGATTCGCCGCGAGTAAGTGATATCACTTATTATGTAGTTCAGAGTAAAGGTGTGTTATATGCTGCACTTCGCTTGTCCGACTTCGATTTCCCCGATATTTATCCGTACTTCCCGACAAAAGAGAAGCTTGACCAATCCATTGCTAATATAGAAATGAGAATGTGTTCATGACCGCGGAGACCAGAAAGTAACGAACAACATTTATATACCTGTCATTTTGACGCGCAATCCCAGCTGTATATATCGTGTCATTTGCAGAATGAAGTCTCCAGAGGGTGACTTTAGTGACGCTATCCCGCATAGCGGGCTAGCATCACTAAATTCAGCCTCTGGGGACCTCATTCTCCTTAGGCTTCATCTTCTCTTGAAAGTTTCTTTGTTATCAAATTTCTATAGAAACATCTTCACATATATTATATTTATTTTTTAGTTTAATTTCTCTATATCCCCAAATTGGCATAATCTAGGTTCCCAATGGTTGTACATCACAATATTCACCATTTGGGAACTTCAGTCTATGTCTATGTCTCCCATAGTAGATAAGGCCTAAACAGAATGAGGTCCATAGAGGGTTAATTTGGTGAAGCTAGTCCGCTGTGTGGGATGGCGTCACTAATGACCCTACGTGGACCTCATTCTGCAAATGACAGGAGCACTAAACTCAGGACTCATATAGGTCGTGTAATATTTGTCCGCTGACAACGGAGCCCATCTCTAATTAAGTTGGAATGTGCAGGAAGCCGTTAAATAAGATGGAGTCGCCAGGCCGCTTGAAATAATTGCGTGCACGTTAACCCAATGCATATATGGTGGAGCGAATGGACGTTCTGTTCAAATCATTAGCAGTCTTCTTTCCAGGACCTGGTCTCTTGATATTTAAACATATTTTAGACAATAGTCATGTATGTGTCGCTTCTGATTGTCACAAGTGACGTGTTCCTGAACGCCTGAAGCGACGGTGTATATATTACATTATAGTGACGTAGGTTCCTGAATGTTTGAAGTACCAGTTTAGATATTACATTAGTGACGTAGGTTCCTGGACGTCTGAAGCGACGGTTTAGATAGCAGATTAGTGACGTATGTTTCTGAAGCGACGGTTTAGAGACGTAGCTTCCTGGACGTCTGAAGCGACGGTTTAGATATTACATAAGTGACGTAGGTTTCTGAACGTCTGAAGCGACGGTTTAGATATGCCTGACAATATTTACCTTGACCTTGATATGCAAGCCAGTGAATTATCCATATGGGAGACTCGCATATATAACAGAATGCATTGGCAACATATGTTTCATGGGTGAATAACCGCGTGTTCGTGCAATAAAGATAGTATAAATGCAGCTTATAAGACATGGGTAAACAGTACTAAACACTCAGACGGTAACGATTGATCAGTTTATTGTGTCGATAATAGTTATTTAAAACATTTCACACGATTTGTCTGTCGTATCCTGCTATTTTCACCTTTTTTCATCAAACTTTGGGGTTAGGTCCCCAATTGTCCTTGGAAAAAAACTTGTGTTGAAAAGGTGGGCACATGTCCAAACAAAATTTCAACCTTGGACCCTGGATTTGTTTCCTGATCCCCCACCCCGCCCCACAAATTATGATGATAATTTAGCAAATGTGTCATCGATATGACAGAGAAAGTTAGTTTCATAGGTGAACCGCGTTTCGCGCAATGAAGATACTTTTAATGCTGCTCATGAGACACGGGGTAAACACTCGCACGGTAACGATTGATCGATTTGCTGTATCGATCGGCTACGGATTGGTGTTTAAAGTGCTGAAAAACGATGGTACGTTGCTTAAACGCTCCATTACCGGGTACAGAACTGACGACGGTATACCAGTGAAATTCCATATATATTATTACAGACATATACACTATTACTTACAAATCTACACCTGCTTACTCGTGTACTTAACTCTAAATTTCAAAATTAACCCTTTTGATACTTCGCGTCCTACGCATACGTTCTGAATTTTAAAAATGTTAAAACCAAACTATGTACACTGTATCACGGTCCCATCTTTATATGACAATCATGATACTGATGCTTATTAAGTTTTATGACGCACATATATTTAGCAATGATGGTGCACGATTCTACGATACTGGTACGCATATATATACGATTGTCATATAGTATGCTCTTATTTCTAAAATTTTAAAACATCAGTTTGACTTCTAAATTGTTCATGTGGCGCTTCGGAATGTGTACCTAGATTTATTAACGCCACCGGTGTATACTGTTCTACAAATTTTAGAAATCTGTGGTCCTATTTTATAAATAGATAATTGTTTTTTCCGGTTATTTTGGGACGCGTTAAAGTTCTACTGCGACCCCGAGTCGGTAAAAGCTGTATATATATATATTTGGAATGTCCAAGTTGGCGAAAGTTCTATTGACTGTGCCGATGATTTGAGAGGCTTTATTGTTTTAGGATATTGTAGGAAGGCTAATCTGGCCGTGTCAAATTGAGCTATAGCGATGGGATATCTCGCAGGACAACACATTTCGGGTTTTCGTGGGGTGTGTATTCGCTGGATGTCTTATAGTTGCAGTATGTAACTATTATGACCGCGTTAATTGCGTTCGATGTTTAGGTATGAACAATGGCTGGGCCAAGCACACTTGAAGATTTTATGGCGGGAACACAATTTTTGATCCGCATTTAGAAGCTTTTTGGTTTGGTGAATGAAAAACCTGCAGTAATAAGCCGTAGTTTTTTGTAATAATTTGAAGGATTAGTTGTTGTAACGGAATTCTGAGGCGGTGCATTCATGTAACCAATATATTTTATATTATAATTTGTATTTATGGCTAATAATATGATATTGGGGGATTTACCATTTCTGACAATGGTTTTCTTGTTACACGTGTTTTCCATGTTACCGAAGACAGAGTTATCCCTGTATTATGCGGTGTTCCCAGCCCCTGGATCTCAATATCTTACAACATATGTTTCATGGGTGAATAACCGCTTTTCGTGCAATAAAGATACTATTAATGCAGGTTATAAGACATGAGTAAACACTCTGGCGTTAACGATTGATCGATTTGTTATGTCGATAATCCAGGACGGATCGGCCGCGAATTGTCCGAGACATTTCTTCAATACACGTCACACAAGCCTGCAAATAGTGTGTCTGTCATTTTCATAATGAGGCCCAGAGCGTGAATTTAGTGACGCTATCCCACACGGCGTGCTATAGCGTCAACAAATTCACCCTCCGTGGACCTCATTCTTCTTTTAGGCCTCAACTTCTATGGGAGGCCTAGAATCAGATTGAATTTCCCCAGTTGAAGTTGGTGATGTTCACCCATTAGTCACCTCGACTATTCATTTTATCATCTGCAAATGAACGGATACAGAAACTTCCCAGAATGGAAATAGTTACTGAAAACAATCTTAATATGAGACTCTAGATACTTCCTTGAAGATGAGGACTAAGCAGAATGAGGTCCCGAGAGGGTGCATTTTGATGATGCTAGCCCGCTGTGTGGAATAGCATCTCTAAATCCACCGTCTGGGGGCATCATTCTGCAAACGACAGACACACTATATATGCAGGCTTGACGTCACACGATTCTATCACCACAAGGTATCAATATACCACTCCCGTCCCCGCGTGCTGATTATATGGCAGACATTTGCGCCGAAGTTTATCATCTTGCTAATATCGAACTATTGGAATAAGAATTATTTAAATTCCCCAATTCGATTCGATGGAATAGATTGATGGCGTTTTGTGTCGTTTGCAGCGCACAGATAGCTATGTCAACTGATTTTTTATGTTAATTCCAAGATATCACCCAAATGTGCAGAGAAACCACTGGTTTCTAATCCGGTATATGTGTATGTGCCATTCCCAAATCACGATGCGCAATTTTGATATTGCGCGTGCCTGCTGTGCGCGACATGGTGAAGCGAACATGCGCAGAAGAGTTTCCGTATGTAATGACTCGAATCAGACTCCATAGTTACATCTGCTTACTTTCACGAACTTTACGCATAGTGCCAGTGTCACAAAATATGAAATGATGTTGTGCCATTTTCATATATTAAACTGTTTAAAACTGATTAAATACTGTTCATATCATGTCATAGAAATTAAGCTTAATGAACCTCCTTCGTAATCTGAGTTATCTCACTAACGCTGTCATAAAATCATCGGATTTTTATCGCCATTTTTGCTCGTACCCCCTGATCGGTATCGCTTATCTACTAAAGTGTTTGAAAAAGATTCGATTCGAGATTCGATTCGATTTCGAATCATTATCATGATTCGATTCGAGATTCTAATCGATGTTGAAATTGCCGATTCGTCGGGCCCTACTGTTATATATTATATATATGTTATGTATAATGTATCTGTTATGTATAATGTATCTGTTATTTATAATGTATTTGTATTTATTATTTTTTTGTTGGAATAAAGTAAGTTTAAACTAAAATAAAGTAGCATGTTCACACACTGGGATTTCGCCTGAGATTTATTGCAGTAATTTGGTCATATAAAATAAAAAAAATAAAAATATGAAAGGCACTCTGTATATATGAAACTGTCATTGACACTGTAGCTCAACTTGAAGAGGGGATAAATTCATGTGTTTACGGTCAATGAAGCGATTAGGAATGCAGAAAGTTGAAATGTCAAAGTAATAATAAATGTCAACATTAAGATATATATATAAAGTAAAATCCAAGATGACAAAATTAAGAAACATTTGATGTCTCCAATCGATGTGGATGTATGGTGTATGTAGGGTGCGTCGGTGGCTCATGCAAATAGTCAAATCCAAGATGGCCTCTGGCGGCCATGTTTTCCATTGAAATTTTTAAGCTTTGACAGCTCCCATCTAGTTGTCATCCCGAAAATCCATATAAAATTTGGTGACAATCGGATGAGGGATGTGTTCTGTATTGTGTGCCAAATGATCTAGTCATGGAAAGAGTAAAATCCAAGATGGCCACTGGTCGCTATATTTTTCAACGAAATTCGAGAAAACAAATTGACGGATCCCATACAGTGGTCACCCAAAAGATCAATATGAAGTTTTGTGGCGGTCGGATGAGGGGTGTGTTCCAAATTTAGTTATGCAAAGAGTGAACTCCATGATGGCAGCCAGTGGCCATGACTATCGAAAAAATTTCAAATTCGACAGCTCACATCTGGAGGTGATCCTAAACACGCCTGTAAATTTTCAAAACAATTCTCCAACAAATGCGGGTATGGCTGCTAGCGGCCATGTTTTCAAAAAAAAATCGGAAAAGTCACCCCGAAGATCAATATAAAGATTGGTGATGATCGGATGAGAGATATGACCTGTAGTGTGTGCTAACAAAAATTGTTGACGGACGGGCGGACGCAAACACTCACGCCCATACATTTGGTCTTTAAGCACTTAGTCAGCGGAAGAAGGGATAAATGGTAACTGTATGTCGTGGGCGGACATCGTGGCGGTAAAGGTTGGTTATGAACGGACACCACGCTGGTAAAAGATATTAGCTCTCTTTCGGTCGCTTCGCGGGGATCTATATTACATTAATCAAAGACGTGTGAATTTGGTAAAACCACAGAGAGGACAAGGTCGCAAATTCATCACTGTCGGGAAGAGGTCAATGCCCGAGCAAACGAACACTTCCAATAATCATACACTTGATTTTAATTTCAGTATGCCAAATAGTCGAGGACAGCCACACAGAAAGCCATACTACCACCCACATCGACCTCCATCCCATCTTATTGTTTCTCCCTTAGCTTTTACACAAGACAACAGGGCATTTACATCCTGGTTTAAACTCATAATATTTATAAACTTGGCCACCTTTTACTGATAATATAAATAAACTCTATATACACTGATATATATAGGATATTAGGAATTTAATTAGAAGACGAATTTCATTTCGTTTTTAAATGACAAAAACTCACGGGCATTCGACAAAAATATGTCAAGAAATCTTTTACACGTGCAAGACTAAATGCTCTTAAACTGAACGCCCTATTCAACTGCAAACACCGGAATACTCTGATATACCTCTCCCGCTTTATACGAGAATTCTCAGACCGCACTGAGACTCCCTCCCCCTCCTGGGGCTTGGACATTATCAACTACAGTATGAAACATACCCCTCCTTTTGAAATTACCTTTCCCGTTATGACTACTATACCACCACCACCCCAATCCACTAACAGGAACATTTCACCCCGTGCATAATTTGTATTGACATATAATGTTAAAGGTATTCAATCTGATTCGATGATCCCCGATATCATCAGATTCCAACAACAACATCTTTTGAAATGCCGCTTCAGTTATCAGAATCGATTAATTGCCCAAACATAATGCTAACCACATGCAGTGAACTATAGTATAAAATTGCCCAAAACCTGTTATTTATCAACATTTTGTTCAACAAAATTTTGCCGGTTTGTCACATATCTGACACCAAAAAAAACCACTTGATTTCAGAGTTATCCATCTTCATCCGCAATTTGGTCCGAGACCGTCTTCTCATCGACTTTTTATTGGTCCACAAAAAAATAATGTCGGTGGTGACCAATAATAGATTTCAAAAATCGATATATGATCACTCTTGAGCTTTGATGGATGGTTTCATCGACTCGAATCAAATATGTTTACCCCCAAAGCCAAGGAAATAGTCATTTGCGAGCGTTAATTCGAATTATGCATATTCTGTATGATTATATTTAAAGTGTTGAGAATAAAGAATCCCCTGATCTTGAAAACGATGCTAGATAATGTCTTTGGCATCTAATTTCTGCAACTTTTGTTCCTTTCTATCCAGTCGTGGTCTTCCACGTTGAACAGCGTACTTAAAGTTTTGATAATATTAAAGTGTTCAAGCCGAAGTGATCAAATGTTGAAATTTTGGTGGCGCCCGACACTCAAGTGGGTATAGTTTTGGGGACACACACACGCTCCAGCATTCAAGTCTGGATACGTCCAAGATCCAATTCAAGTTCAATATATCATTTTTTCTTTTTTTATTTTTCTTTACGATAATCCCGTTTAAGTGACTGTAAATGGGCTGAGGAGCAGATAAAGTCTGAACACAATTGCGTGCAACGTCTTTAATTTGGTAGTGAATAAATGGAAATAAATACAATTGTACCTCATTGAGAATATTGTAATATTTTTACAGAAGCTATTGAGTTACAGTCAATAACACCAAAACTTCCGAAATAGAAGTTTACAGAGTTGATTCACACTCTCACGACATTTCTTTTTGAAAACAAAGGTATACATGTACATATGTATTTGACCCCCAGATTAAACATGTGAGTAGACAGAAGAGATACGCCGTCTGAGCCACCATACCCCACATTAAACATGTTAGTAGCCAGAAGAAATACGCCGTCTGAGCCACCATACCCCATGCATATTACGCATATGAGTAGCCAGAAGAAACACGCCGATTGAGCCACCAGACACCTGATTAAACAGGTGAGTAGCCAGAAGAAACACGCCACCATACCCCCTGATTAAACATGTGAGTAGCCAGAAGAAAAAGGCCGTCTTGATATCCACTGTTTTCATTTGCCCGGAATTTGTTTTCCTGCAATAACAAGGATAATATACGCCGAAGGTCAAGCGACTTATGTTATTTGCTTTCATCCTCGTGAATACCAACCGGACATTGGAAACACGATCCGGAATCGAACTTCATTTCCTTACTAATGTTAACACCCATATCGTATGTAAATTTCTGTTTACGGGACGCGCTTAATCTCCGCAAGATGAGATAACGGTAAAGGTCGTAGACGGACATGATGGTGGTAAGATATTCACTCGCTCATCATCCGCTTCGCGGGGGTATATTTTGAGGTGGAGCTCCGTGGTCCAGTGGTTAGCGCGTTGGACTTGTCTTCGCTGTCAACACAGCGAGGCGAGTTCGCGGCTGGCTGGTGGTCTGTTATGAGTTTCCACACAGCAGTGGCTTGGCCGACTTGAGCGATGTGCAATGGTTGGATTGTACACTGTTTGAATCTCGCGCCAAGTTGTGACCCTTGAGCAAGGTCGCTCGTACTGTGTCTGCTTTGCACCACCCATGCATTACAAGGGTACCTGATAATGAGCAGTGAAAGATCTTGTCAGTATGCTAGCCATATGGTATCCTCGCATACTCCCGGCTGTACATCCCCCTGTCCCCGGGGAGCAGTAGATGGTTACTGAATGTTCAGGCTCATCAGGGTAATAATTGTAAAACTTTGAGCGCTTTGGGCCTCATGGGAAAGGCGCTTTACAAATGCTATACATTATTATTATAGGATATTACTTGGTATGTTTGATATCAGGCCCGATATATACGTAAGAGCATTTGGACCATCATAAACACCACCGCACCCCCAAATTTACAAATACATAACTCGTTATAACGACTTCCAATCGCGTGTTGTTAAAGACATATTATGTACTTGTTCGGTGCGTGAAACTGATAAGTTAGTATTCAGGCACTATGCCAACTGGCGGAATGTAACATTCTACTAACATCACCGAAAATCTCAAGCAGATCGACCGTACCACTCCATAGAAAACATCATCTGAACTACGCTAAATTGTAAATATTTACTACTGGAATCGGGACGCTTCTATCGGCGATAAACTAACGAAAACGATTTCACCATTGGCAGTCACTGCATTTAATTAATATATTAGAATGACGGTGTGTGTTGTCAAATTAGATATAATATGTGTAAAAATAACTACTTTGAACCATATTATTCTCCATTTCTATTTGATCACCCTACCGGAGTGTTTCACATCACTTTAAAAGTTCACCAGAATTGCATTGAAGCCAGTTATTTTTGTCGATCATTTGATCGTTACTAAGTGATTGGTGCAGCGGTCGCAACTCTTATTATCGAAATCTCTATTCTATTTCCACACAACAAACTAAATGTCGGCTATCGACAGTGCGTGATAGCAGAAACATAGATATATCATTTTGTGTGTGATTGGTGAATACGGCGCTATTGTCGTTGGAGCACATTTAACCCTTTACCCAACAGAAGGGCCCTGTGCCAATGCATTCTCTTATATATGCGAGTCGACCATAGGTCGCCTCGCATATATAAGAGAATGCATTGGCTTAACACATTAAAAATTATAAAATTGTTAAAGAATGTAAGAAAAAATGGTAAAAAAGTGTTAAAAAAAGATTTTGTTTAGGCCAATGCATTCTCTTATATATGCGAGGCGACCTATGGTCGACTCGCATATATAAGAGAATGCATTGGCACAGGGCTAACTGTAACTATCACAATGTGGTCAAGGAGCCGGTTCCAATGATATCCATATTTGTATGGTTCTATTGAGACAGACCGAAGATATTTTAGGCTGTTGAAGCTTTATTTGGCCGGTTTTGGCCGGTTTGTTGGGTAAAGGGTTAATGTAAACTGCTACGCGGTTTACTTAATGTGCTCCAGCGACCATAGTGCCGTATCCTTCAATAACACACACGCCACTACGTTCATTTCTTAAATGAATAATAGACCATTCCTATTTACTCTTTTCAACTGACTGTGAGAATACATTTAATATAGAAAGGATTACCGTACATGCTGCCAATTTGTGACGCAGGAGTTGGTCGTAAATTTTTAATAAGTTTTCAATTTTATCTTTCCTTGGTTTTGGAAAGCATGCTATTAACAAATTAAAAACTTGGCATGTTCTTGGAGTTCAATAAATATTGCATGTTATCTATCATGTCGAATGATTTATATAACTCAGTGTTATACATATGAAAGCATTTTGATTTGTCATTCTACATGCGTTTAACCCTTTCAGTGCCAGGTACGATTTTTGTATCAATCCATATACCCTGTGCCAATGCATTCTCTTATATATGCGAGTCGACCATAGGTCGCCTCGCATATATAAGAGAATGCATTGGCCTAACAATTTTTCATCATTTGTTATTATTTTTTACAATTTTTTACAATTTTAATAATTTTTTCTTATATTCTTTAACAGACTTATTTTATAGGTTTAGTGCCAGGGAATCTTACGTTTTTCATGGGCATCAAAATTATTACTATGAATACTTGGTGATAGTTTTGAGTTATAATATGCCCCTAAGGTTTTATCCAGTTTGTTTTTAAATTCGCTATAGCATGCTTAAGCATACCCCAAAAAAAAATAAAAAAATTATTTGTTATTTATTTAGGGGCGATTTTACAGACCGTAAATTAGTGCCGATGAGATCGGCCCCTGGTACTTTCGGGCAATTTCGGGCAACAATCGCTATCAGTTTTTAGATTGAATGATTTATTGATTTTTAACGGGGGTTGCGCGATGATAAAGAAATAGGATCATTAACTTGTCGCGACGCCTCAGTTGTTGACTATATGATCTGCTCGTTTCCAGCTTTGACCATGGTCGCCAGTTTTACGATTTGTGAACAAAATAAATTATTCTCAGATGTTCATAAAGCCATCACAACTGAATTAGCGATTGGTTTGGATAATGAAAGTGAAATTTGTACCGATAAACTCAACTCGGAAATATTAACACGTAAGTGGGACCCGACTAGAACAACCGAATTTATATGGAACCTAGACCCAATTGAGATTGCCGAACTAAAGCACATGCTAAATGACTACCAAACTCTTAAGCTTGATTTTACTAAAGTGGAAATTATCGAAGTAGTGGGAAAGATATCCAACATACTTAACAACGCGGCATCTGAAACTTTTGGAACTTATAGTAAGAAACAGAGAAAGCAAAGACAAAAACGAAATACCAAACCGTTGTTTAACTCAGCTTGTTGGAAAGCCCGAACAACATATCGCAAAGCAGAGCGACAAACTAAGCAACACCCCAGTGGGTTATCAAGGCAGTATATGAGGGAAATGTCCAGGCAATATAAACGTGAGATGAATGGGGCTATGGAACTGCACAGATAATAATACATGGGTCGCGAAATGTCAGAGTTGAAAAAGCGAAACACAAAGAAGTTTTTGTCAAACCTGAACAAACGTGACAAAGATATGACTAGTTCCATACAACTTGATACACTAGAAACATATTTTAGAGATTTGAACGCGATATCATACGCCGATTACCCTGAACTGAAATGCGAAGATGGACACTCGGACAATTTAAGCACGCTAAACCAGCCAATTTCAGTCGATTTCAGGCAATTAATGGCCTTAGAAATAACAAATCGTCCGGTGACGACAAGCTCTTTAACGAATATATAAAATGTTCTTGTGATACATTAATTGATATCTACTGCAAAGTTTTTAACCTAGTTTTTGAGTCTGGTTGCGTCCCAGACTCATGGGGGATAGGAACGATTATCCCACTGTACAAAAACAAAGGTAACATGAATAACCCCAAGAATTACAGGCCCATCACTCTCTTGATTTGCTTCGGAAAACCGTTTACGAAAATTCTTTCGAATCGTTTGTATTCATATGTTGAATGTGATAAACTTTTATGCGAATACCAATCTGGATTCCGGAAAGGTTATTCGACGACTGACAATATTTTCACCTTGCATATTTTGAGCGAAATGACTCGATGCTTGAAACGGAACTTATACTGTGCATTTATCGATTTTGAAAAAGCTTTCGATAAGATATGGAGGCAGGGACTCTGGCATAAATTGTTAGCCATCGATATAAATGGAAAAATCTACAGAATAATACGTAATATATACTCAGATATTAAGTCAAAAGTAAAATTTGGAAACTGTTTGTCAAATTCTTTCCCCTGCGTATCAGGGGGTTAGGCAAGGTGATGACCTTTCTGCCCTCTTATTTGCAATATATCCCAACGATTTGGAAGATTTTCTTAAAGAAGAAGGGGTAGATGGTTTGTCAAAAACAACAGATGACTTGAAAAATAACTTTGATGTCTATGTGAGACTTTTTGTTATACTATATGCGGATGACACGGTTCTGTTCGCCGAAACACCCATGAAACTTCAGAATGCTCTCAATGCTTTTCAAAGATATTCCCAAAAGTGGAAACTGACAGTTAATGTCGAAAAAACTTAGATTATGCTGATTTCAAAACGCAGTCTACCGAAAGGTATGAAATTCTATTATGACGGAATAGAAATTGAATATGTGAAATACTTTAACTACCTTGGAATCATACACACTAATTCAGGCTCATTCTCTTTGGCTAAAAAGACTCTAGCGGATAAGGCCACGAGAGCAATGTACTCGATAATATCAAAGTCTAGAACTCACTGTCTCTCAGTTAAAAATCAATTTGATTTGTTTGATGCCCAAGTTACTCCTATACTGACGTACTGTTGTGAGGTGTGTGGATATGGAAATAACGATATTTTTGAAAATATACACAAAAAGTTCTTGAAATATGTACTTCATTTGAAAACATCTACTCCAGATTACATGATATATGGTGAAAGTGGCCGTTTCCCCCTTAATATCACTATATATTTGCGTATTATCAAGTATTGGCTGAAAGTGAGGAACATGACCGACACTAGATACTGTAAGATTATGTACTTGTTGGAATTGCAGCTCAGTGAAAATACATCCGCGAAGTTCGAATGGATTGAGAAAGTGAAGACAGTGCTAACCCACTTTGGCCAAGGCCATCTTCTTTACACCGACACACGTTTACGTTCGGAAGAAATAATCACATATGTTAAATGCAGTCTCATTAATCAATATAGGGCCGTTTGGAAGTCAGCTATAGACCAATCCAGTAGAGGTAATATATACAAGATTTTTAAACACAATATCTGTTTCGAAATGAATTTGGACTGCCTTGACAACAAAAACAGAAGAACATTGTGCCAATTCCGAACATGTAATCATAGACTGCCCATAGAGAGAGGAAGATGGAATGACACTAATGTAATGGAACGAACATGTCCCTTGTGTAATAATTATAAACTTGGCGATGACCTTCATTACTTGCTCGAATGCAACCACTTTATAGATGTTAGAAATCGTTTCTCCCGGCTAAATATATCAGAAAGAGACACGTGACCATCGATATTCTTGACGACTTATTTAATATGACCGATATATCATCCCTCCGCCGACTATGTTCGCCGACATTAGGGAAATTAACCGTTATTTTTAGCTTTATATATTGACAATTACGTTAGGTAATGATGACTATATATAACTGTTGTTGTTGTTGTGGTTATTGTTGCTGAGAAATTATAAGACGATGGCAAACATGACGATGATTGCGATAATGTTGATTATAATGATGACGAGTTATATATGACGATGACACTGGTGGATGTTTTTGTTAATGATAATGTTCGCGATGACGATGTCGATGCACATAATGATAGTCTTGACGATGATGATGATGATGTTGACGTCGAGGTATAATGTTGTTGATGTTGATAATGTGATGATGCACGAATAGATGCAGAGCAGGAGGTCGCTGAGCATATCATGTACATAAAATTACCTTCCTTCTATCATTCTTTTGTATATACACTATTTTTCTCAATATCCTGTAATGTGTGTATGGATCAGAGAAATAAAGCATATAAAGTACTGAACGGGTTAAAGGGGTCCAGTGCCTTCGTATCGGGGTCAATTGTAAGAACATAACAGTATATAAAACAACTATCATCAACAAGTGCATGAAAAAAAAGATTGACTTAGTTCCATTATTAATAACTCTCCAATCAAGTGATTTCGCAAGACCGTTGGTATGAACACATTACTGTTACAGTTACCGATATTTGTCCAATTAGTCCAATAAGATACCAAAGCTTAAAGGTACTCAATCCGATCAGACGCTCCTAAATTACTATTTATTTGGCTTCGGGGGTAAACAATATTTGATTCGAGTCGAGGAACCCACCCATCAAAGCTCAGAGTGATTAGATATCTATGTTTGAAGTTGGCTGTTTCTATTGTCTGTGGACCTGATCTTTTCCATGAATTCGTGCTCAAACGGACAAATTGCGGTTGTAAGTTGGATAACTCTAAAATCAATTGGTTATTATTGTTAATAGTAACCACGTGATTTTCGAGATTAATATCGAACACCGTAGTTGCATGATTAATCACATTCAGCGGTTCTCGTGAATGCCCGAGCTGCACGTGTAAATGTATTACGTCATTTCAATTAATTTTTTATTTTTTATTTTTATTTTCATGACCTATTTATAATACATAGGTATCGAGATAACATTTGTACACTATTTACATATAACATGGTACATATATAAACATATTATGCACATTAATGTAAATTTCAATGAAAGTCTGTTATAGAAGAGTAACGGGACGGTACTCTATCCATAGCAGCATCAACCCAACCGATACACCAAGCTGTTATTACGCGAGAAGACTTCGTCAACTGGGAACGTACACGGATTGCTTGGGATGGAGAGGGGGTAATATATATCATGACTGTGAGATGGGGAGGGGGTACTGTACATCATAACTGTGAGATGGGGAGGGGAGATTGTACGTCATAACCATATATTTAGGAATTTACAAACAGTACTCATCCAATGTACTACGATAACCTTTAACTATATTTGTGAGGAACTATACTCATCCAATGTACTGCGATAACCTTTATCTCTATTTGTGTAACTACATGGGTGTGTAACTACTCTGTATACTTAATAGATACATGTATATGCCTTATACTGTTATCGCGTGATTAAAAATTTACATAACCGATGAATAATCAACCGTCCTACTATCCTAACCATTTTTGTTGACTTCTAGATAGCCGTGGGTTCACACCTTCAGGTTATCAGTCGACCCATCACGCTGGGTTGATCTGCCTGCTCGGTGTGTCGGTGTGGTGCCTGTGGACATTGCCCTAAGTTATCAGGTCTGACATCCTCTTTGCCATATTGGCATAAACCATAAAACAGCTTGTTAGGATAGAACTACCCGTGCAGATAGAATGCAAACTACCCATGGCAAATATTTTCACTGATGATTCGCTAAATATCTAGTTTCGCATGCAGACGATAAATTTTAAATGCCACGGCTCCCGAACTGCCCATTCAATCTATTGACACAAGGGCATAACCCAACGCTCGAGCCCGTCTTCTATTGTCATCCCAACTCTCGTTTCCAAAATCGATCCATGCAACCATTGTTCCTGACCCTCTACACTAACACTTCGACGTCACGATGGTCGATATGCTGGGCTCAATGACACTCAACTTTTCCCCATTAACAGTTTAACGTCTGCGTCAGGGATTTGACTTTTTAGAACCTACAACTGATCGAAGAGGTCTCAAAGGACCGTATGTCATGCACCATAAGTAATCTCTAAAGGTTACAGTGAAGTAATTCGATTGGTAGCGCCCTCCAACGGATTTTGGACCAAGATGCAGGAGAGAATTAAAAAAATTCTGGGCTCTGGTTGGTTAATAGTAGTTTCGATATTTAAACATATAAAATACATGCAATCACTCCTCTTGAAATTTCAGACTCCAAACAAAACATTGGCACATTGTAAAGCACGTGGTTCCTAGATTTAATTTTTTTGGTGTGAGGTAAAAAATGTCAATATTTTGTTCATGCAATTCTGACTCTCGATTATAAATCCCAAATTTAAAGGTACATTCCATGCTCGACGATATGATTTTTTTCATGCAGAAACTTTGCGCAGATGCCAATTCCGATGACCGTGTACTCATTTATCACAATTTTTGGATAGTCAGGGCTGCAGGCCATTATATGTTAACACTGAGGCCTATGGGAAATAATTACTTCACTGTAACCTAAACCGTCGCTCACCATAAAGTAATCTCTAAACCATCGCTCACCATAAAGTAATCTCTAAACCGTCGCTTCAGACTTTCGGATAGCTGCTATCATTCTGGCAATCTCTACCAGAGCGCACCAGTCATACTTCCTTTCTGACTCTGTCACCAACTGGGTACCGGTCTGCCGTTTAGCGCGGGGTTTTCCAAATAAAATGAGGAAAACCGATCGCCCCAAAGTCATATTTCCTATGTGCTTTGTGAACAATATTCCCGCACTAAAAACTTAATGACAGAATGGAGGAACAGGGCGGTAGTTTTGTTGACGATTTTCGCAAGCAACTCATCAAAATTGGAGCAAATTAGAACTCTTGTGACCGACTTGTCATGCGTGTTGTCGGGACATTGTCGTCCATGTGCGTTTAGACTTTTGTGGTGATAAAATAATCGGAGAACCAAATCACACCGTTTTGAAATATAGTTCTTTGGTTCTGGTGGGACTTTCCAAACTTAAGATACGAAACCACACAAATATTGTTGGATATTTTGTGTGCTTAATAAGGGCAGCATTTTGCTCTGCTCGCTTAATAGATATATTAATTTCGCGGAAGTCCACCAAATGTGGGGAAAATGTCGCCGGTAGCAGCGGTCTTACCGAGTCAACAAGGGAGGTAAACCCTGCATGGAGTTTGGCTATCTGGAACGCATGCAGTGACTGAGCTATATGTATCTCTCTTTCGGGGGTTATTGTATTAACGACTGAAAAGGGTTATGTGTATTATTACGAACATCTATTAAATGTGACCCGCCATATCAAATCCAGTCGTAAGTCGGGATTTTTTTACCCTGTGCCAATGCATTCTCTTATATATGCGAGTCGGCCATAGGTCGCCTCGCATATATAAGAGAATGCATTGGCCCTAACAATTTTTTATCATTTTTTTTAAATAAATGTTTCTTACAATTTTTAGGACATAAAATAAAAAACATCCATTACCCTGCATATAGAAGAGTGTCGTCTGCTCATGTTTGTCTGGGGCTCTGTATGGGTGAAATTATAAAATTGTTAAAGAATACAAGAAAAAATTATTAAAATTGTAAAAAATTGTTAGGCCAATGCATTCTCTTATATATGCGAGGCGACCTATGGTCGACTCGCATATATCAGAGAATGCATTGGCACAGGGTAAAAAAAATCCCGACTTACGACTGGATTTGATATGGCGGATCACACAAATGGTGTTTTTGATGTTCAAAATCGATACCTACAGTAATGCCCTAAATAATCGACTCCTTAACCACAGCAGAATTGTGGGTAACTTTTCAGGATTTAGTCGGAAATATGGCTTGTTGCCATTCATTGGCAAACGAAACAGTGATGTGCAAATGGGTTGGAGTGTTGTTAAATGTGAGATAGGATTGCCAATGTATATACCTTTGATTATTTGATAATAAAGCATTATACTGATAAACCCTTTCTATACTAAATGGACACTCCCAATGCATTAAAAAATGTGTACATCAAATGGTATATTATTGATTTGAAGAGATATTAATGGAATAAAAGCAGACGACAGATAAAAAAAAAGTGCAGAAGGGGCTCTATTTTTTTAGGGATAGGTTTAGGTAATAAGTTCAATAGACTGCTGAACTTATTATCTGAACATTTCCTATGAGATAACCACTGAACAATGATGCTTTAGTATAGAAAGGGTTAAACTTATTATCTGAACATTTCCTATGGGATAACCACTTAACAATGATGATTTAGTATAGAAAGGATCAAACTTATTATCTGAACATTTCCTATGGGATAACCACTCAACATTGATGTTTTAGTATATAAACGGTTAAACTTATTATCTGAACATTTCCTATGGGATAACCACTTAACAATGATGATTTAGTATAGAAAGGATCAAACTTATTATCTGAACATTTCCTATGGGATAACCACTCAACATTGATGTTTTAGTATAGAAACGGTTAAACTTATTATCTGAACATTTCCTATGGGATAACCACTTAACAATGATGATTTAGTATAGAAAGGATCAAACTTATTATCTGAACATTTCCTATGGGATAACCACTCAACATTGATGTTTTAGTATAGAAACGGTTAAACTTATTATCTGAACATTTCCTATGGGATAACCACTTAACAATGATGATTTAGTATAGAAAGGGTTAAACTTATTATCTGAACATTTCATATGGGATAACCACTTAACAATGATGATTTAGTATAGAAAGGATCAAACTTATTATCTGAACATTTCATATGGGATAACCACTTAACAATGATGATTTAGTATAGAAAGGATCAAATTTATTATCTGAACATTTCCTATGGGATAACCACTTAACAATGATGATTTAGTATAGAAAGGATCAAACTTATTATCTGAACATTTCCTATGGGATAACCACTTAACAATGATGATTTAGTATAGAAAGGATCAAACTTATTATCTGAACATTTCCTATGGGATAACCACTTAACAATGATGATTTAGTATAGAAAGGATCAAACTTATTATCTGAACATTTCCTATGGGATAACCACTTAACAATGATGATTTAGTATAGAAAGGGTTAAACTTATTAGCTGAACATTTCCTATGGGATAACCACTTAACAATGATGATTTAGTATAGAAAGGATCAAACTTATTATCTGAACATTTCCTATGGGATAACCACTCAACATTGATGTTTTAGTATAGAAACGGTTAAACTTATTATCTGAACATTTCATATGGGATAACCACTTAACAATGATGATTTAGTATAGAAAGGATCAAACTTATTATCTGAACATTTCCTATGGGATAACCACTTAACAATGATGATTTAGTATAGAAAGGATCAAACTTATTATCTGAACATTTCCTATGGGATAACCACTTAACAATGATGATTTAGTATAGAAAGGATCAAACTTATTATCTGAACATTTCCTATGGGATAACCACTTAACAATGATGATTTAGTATAGAAAGGATCAAACTTATTATCTGAACATTTCCTATGGGATAACCACTTAACAATGATGATTTAGTATAGAAAGGGTCAAATTTATTATCTGAACATTTCCTATGGGATAACCACTCAACATTGATGCTTTAGTATAGAAAGGGTTAAACTTATTATCTGAACATTTCCTATGGGATAACCACTTAACAATGATGATTTAGTATAGAAAGGGTTAAACTTATTATCTGAACATTTCCTATGGGATAACCACTTAACAATGATGATTTAGTATATAAAGGATCAAATTTATTATCTGAACATTTCCTATGGGATAACCACTCAACATTGATGCTTTAGTATAGAAAGGGTTAAACTTATTATCTGAACATTTCCTATGGGATAACCACTTAACAATGATGATTTAGTATATAAAGGATCAAATTTATTATCTGAAGTTAGCTACTCACCAATGATGCTTTAGTATAGAAAGGGTTAAGCCGCTTTCACACATGTCCGTTTCTCGGATGCGTTTCCTTGCGTTTCTAATATTTTAACGCATCCGGAAAACGCATCGGTCGAAATAGTGAAGCTAGCCACACATGCTTGTGTATGCTTTTTTAGAATCGCAGGCGAAACGCAGAATTTCAAGTCCGAGACATGAAAAAAAGAAACGCATCCGGCAAACGCACATGTGTGAAAGACCCAGTGATATTATCACTGTTTTGACCGATGCGTTTTCCGGATGCGTTAACATATTAGAAACGCAAGGAAACGCATCGGAGAAACGGACATGTGTGAAATCGGCTTTAAACTTATTATCTGAGCATTTCCTACGTGATAACTAACTACTCATCAATGATGCTTTAGTATAGAAAGGGTTAAACTTATTATCTGAAATTCCCTATGGGATAACTACTCAAACATGATGTTTTAGCATAGAAAGGTTAAACTTATTGTCTGAACAATTCCTCTGCGATAACTACTCATCAATGATGCTTTAGTATAGAAATGGTTTAACTTATTATCTGAGCATTTCCTATGGGATAACTAATCAATTATGCTTTAGTACAGAAAGGGTTAAACTTATTATAGATCACGCTTGCGTAACAGACATGTTTTCCTATAAGACAGAGATATATTTAACAGATAATGGATCATATGTGACCATTGGGATAGAGTGATTGTCGTACCAGACACAGGTCGCTACAGGTTACCACTGTTTGTAGACGGGTGTATATATATAAATAATTAGATGCCAGTGACGCCATTAATAGTGCAACATATCCTCGTGCAAATAGGTTCACATTGGAACTAAATATTCACATATGTTCATATCGGACAGTATTTGATTCTAAAATAAGCCCATGGTTGATTTTATACCCAGCGTGTATGGCCCTATAGAGCGTGTTTGAGATTTTTCAAATAGTACCAATATGAGCTTATTTCGCGCAATAATAAATAAGATCATTTTCACGAGAACAGGCTGCATACTATGTTCTGATGGTCAAACATCGACTTTCCAAATGGATTGTTTTAGGGTGCATTTACATTGCTATAGAAATGTATACAGATCTGTATGAAGTCACGTGTCGCGCATTACTGTGATCACAACATGATTACTAATAGTGAACGCGCGCTCATCAGTACTCTGGTAATTGACAATTCACTTTAAAGGTACTCAACCCGTAAAGAGGGTCCCCATCTCAACAGATTCCAACAACAACAATCCGATCAGAGGGTCCTATATTACTATTTCTTTGGCTTTGGGGGTAAAAAGTGTTTGATTCGAGTCGAGGAACCCATCAAACAAGGCTCAGAGTTGTTAGATGTTGATTTTTCAAATTTGTTATGTTCTCGAGATGAGTACCAATAACTGCCGTAATCTGCTCTGGATGTGTACTCCAAATCTATTCAAACAGAGAAGGATGAATAACTCTAAAATCAAGTGGTAATTTTAACGCAATTTTGACTGAGTTCTGGGCCAGATAGTATTCCCGATAATGAAAAATAATAGATTTCTAAAATCGATGTCTAACAGGTCTGAGCTTTGATGGGTGACTTCCTCGACTCGAATCAAATGTTTTTGGCCCCCGAAGCCATTGAGATAGTAATTGAGAGGAGTTTTATCGGGTTGAGTACCTTTAAGATGTTACAATTTACATCTGACACTTAAATGAGACAGCCAATTCCAATGATTTTGATGTACCGCACTTTCCATGTAGGTACCGGTATTAAACATCATAAATATCATAAATTCAGATGGACAGCTGTCAGCAGCTCCTAAGTAGCAAAAGGCTAACCAATAACCATGTAACTATGTAGATAAAACGTGTACCATTAATTAGTTGCTGAGAATGGTGGAACAGAGTGAGAGGTGTTAAACGAAGTTCCTTGACACTTGGGCTGAAATTGTATTTAATGGCCGATTGTGCCATTTGTGGATGAGTTAGGTATATTCCAGTGTAATCTATAATATAATTTATTATTTAAAATTAAGGAATCTGCATATACTTTTGTGAATAAATCATTAACAGGTGTCTGGAAACTGTAGAGCATACTTGTAAACCGTACCACTAATATCAAGTGGACTATACTCACCCTTTGAGCAGCATAGATATTAGTCCTTCAATCTATCATGAATTCCCTTGTGACTAATTGCCATTAAAAAGCACTGCGGTGTGAACTGAGCTGAATCTGACACAATGTATCAATACTACCATGTTTCAATATATATCCGAATGTGCGAACATATTGAATTTAATACCGGTAACAATTGAATTTGATTTATTATTATTGACGGAACTTCGGAAGTAAAATATAAGTTGAACGTTCTCCGTATAGCAATTAACACAAATGTCGAGTTTCCACAGCATAAATCCACATTGGATGATAGGAAATAAAATCCTGATGAAAAACTAAACATTCCGACCACTTTTGTCGCACTGGTAAAGATAATCACTAGGTCACTGAAGCGACTCGCCCAGACACCGCATTCCATTTATAAGCAGGTCAGCACGTGCTGACCTAATTACACGACCTTGACACAAGTGAGGCTAACTACCCGGTATGCCCAAAGACCAATAAAGAGGGACATGAGTTAAATTGCCACTGATCTGGTGGTCCGATGACCCGAATATATTTATATAATTTAAAATATACCATGCCAAATCGTAATTATCACAGATATATTGCTGACCAAAAATATTATTGCATGCCCTATTATATGACCTATATGCCGTATATGGACCATTACATTATATGAAATGATTGCTTCTAAAAGTTAGTTGAAACCTGTAAAACACGTAAAAATTTAAGCTTAATGTAATATGTTCTCCTATGAATGAGAGGTGTAAGGCGAGTAAGACAGTGAGTAACACCACACACCACCCTATTACAGATACATGTACGAATACACCCTTTCAATGATAGGCTTAATTAACTAAGATAATCCGTACAAATTCAAAATATGATAATATGTATCTATAGAGCAATAATTGTAATCCGTATTCAATTAATGTATTTAAAAATGAATTGCTAGTGGTGGTGGGTGGTTTTAAGTACGCATGTGATGGCACTGGGCCCTACCTGATTATCAGCTGCCATGTGTCGCAACACGACACTGGAAGGGATAGTCAGTGGGGGCCCAGATCATTTTTTGGAAAGTCAGGATGCGTGGTGTGATCGTTATGGTGGCGCGTGCGTGATGTATATTGTATTTTGATTTTGTATTTTGTATTTTGTCTTGTATGTCATATATTTTCTTGACGAAGGCAATAAAACTATTGAAGACTGCGAGTCGTGTCAGTTTAGGCCAGACATAAAAATGTATCAACTATCAACAGATAACAGCGTTTTGGTATGTGCCGCAGGTATTTAAAGTGTATCCTTATACCACTTGATAATGGTTCGAAGAAAGAATGAAAATCATGCAGTTACCCTACAACACCCTTTATTTGACCAAATGTAGTAAAATTTTCAACTGATAACAATTCCAATGACAATGTTGACCAGTGTAGGACAATATTGTTTTCTTAAATTACATGCAGTTTTTATATATAGCTGTTAGACAATAAATATGATGATAATGACTGGCCACGGGGAGGGACCAGGTCACAATCTTTACAAGTGTTGGACATTTCCAACATTACACCCGCCCCTATGATAAGGTTGGAAAATTTCCAGCTGATGGCCATTCCAGCCCAAAATTTTGATAAAAAGTAGGAAATTATGCAAATATTGGTCCGAAAACGATACCCCCCCCCCCAAATAAAATGTTTGAAAATCAAACTACAAGATCATTTTCAATCTATTGTTGGTTTGGAAATTACAACTAATGTTGTGTCAGGTATGAAATATCCAACCGTTGAACAAGTTGCCACGTCCCTATCCGTGTTCAATATTCGAAATACACGGGTTGAAATGACAACGAAAACATTCGCCAAGCCCGAGTAACAATTAATCAAAACTGATTTGCATGTCGCAATGCTTCGGCGTTGACCGTGACGTATAGCGGACACGATTTTTGCTCACACGAACTAATACCGTTTTCTTTCTGTGTGCATTTCTATATCAACCCGTTTACACTAGTCTGCGTGTAGATCTATGTACATGTATATAGCAATGTAAATGCACCCTTAACCCGTTTTGAATTTGTGCCAGGTTCAGTCAGCCACGTTTAAAAACAATCTAATCATTGTCTCTAATAAAGAGCGTTCATACTTTCGTTTCCCAGAAACATAATAAAGAGCGTTCTCAATTATGATCGCATGTAGTCGTTTTCGATGTAAAACTGAGGGACTAATTTGGCGCCAAATCAGGTCTTTAAAGAGCGGTTAGCAACCCAATGCTTGCGTTCTCACGGTAGTGAAAGTGATTTCCACAAAGCCAGATTTATTGTTGACAAATGAACCATGAAATATAGTTCCGGAAATCGAGTTCATTGTCTCATATTTGTACGCGTCATTTGCTCCATTTAATTAACGCAAATGTGTTCGTGCAAAAGAACACATTTTCCACGAGTTTAATATGTGACGCCTGTGGGTTTACGCGGACTTGTAATTAACATCTAATAGAAATAGTATGGTTCCGTGTCATTGTTACAATATTCCGTTGCGTGATATGCAGGGTGGCAATCAGGAGGATGTGATGTCGCATCATATTGGCCTCAAGGTCCTGACAAAATGCAATTCACTGCGGAACTACGATGGAAATATGAACATATATAATGATGAGAATACCCGTACTTTACTATCGCTATACCCCACCTACACCAATGTCCACGCGGTAGTAACGGAAGTCAGTAGACCGGACGCCAACTCTATGCCGTTACGGAGTAGATGCACAGAGTTGGCGTCCGGGCTAAACAATTTAGCGAGAAATACCGTAATAGATATAATTATGCAGGTTGAAGGGGGTGTACACTAAAAGATAACGAAAATATAACGAAATGCTCATGTGGAGACTATATTATATGTAAAGATCTAGAGAGGTGATAGGGAGTGATATTAGCTTTTCTTAAGTTTCGACGCGGACGCTCTCCATTTTTTACCCAATCAAAACAATCAGAAACGCTCTTTATTGTTAGGTAAAATGGAATCCCCCATCGTACAACAATTACTTTGACTGTCACCCAATATGCCACATAACGCAGCAATTCTAAGTAGGAACATGTGTGCCCAAACCTATTTGTAAACTTGGCAAAACACACTTGACAATGAAACTAAGCATAATATTGTTTTTTTTGCTGCTGGCAGGGCAGTTGAAAAATGGCAATTTCACGCTGGGGAATCACGTGGTTTCGAGGTTGGTGAGTACCACGCATTCAAAATGTGCAAACGCACAAAATCATAATGTACGAGAAACTGACACAAAACTTAGCAGTTTGACTGTTACGCGCATATGCTAGTTTATATTTGAAACAAGTTGATGCCTTATTTGTTCATAAATACTTAGTGGTTTTCTATAACATTCTGACCAAAGTTGCCAGTCGGAGGTGCGTGGCATACACCAGTCCATACATCTTGGAGAACCCTTCGACTGACAACTTTGGTCAGAATGTTAGAGCAAACAAATGTGAATTTGGACATAAATGAGGTATCAGCTTGTTTGAAAAATAGTATAGCATCTGCTCGTAGCTGTCAAAATACTATGTAATATGTCATATCTTAGTTTATTACCTTTTTTCCTCGCTTCTTGTCGCGTTTTAGATCGCCTCGGCCATTTTGAATGCGTGATACTCATCAACTAGAAACCACGTGATTCCCCACGGTGAATTTGATAACAGAAGCACGACAGATATTAATAAATAAATGAGAATTAGAAAAAAAAGTTCAATAATTACCTTCACAATTAACAATTAACAATGGCCGAATATGTGTCTTATATCTAGCGTAATCACCGAAGATACTTTATATATCATTGTCCAGATAGTGTGGATTTAGGTATCACGTTATATATCATTGTCCAGATAGTGAGGATTTAGGTATCACGTTATATATCATTGTCCAGAAAGTGTGGATTTGGGTATCACGTTATATATCATTGTCCAGATAGTGTGGATTTAGGTATCACGTTATATATCATTGTACAGATAGTGTGGATTTAGGTATCACGTTATATATCATTGTACAGATAGTGTGGATTAAGGTATCACGTATGCATGAGTTTATACATCACTGTTCATCCTTGTTTAATGAGACGACATTTGGCACAAAACTGTTGTTGGTTAAATTCGGTAAAAAATCATTTCCTATTGTGTATTATTTATAAGTAGGTTATATCATGGTGATAATCGTTTACTCGAAATAGCAACTCAAAGACTCTTGGATATGTATCGTATACGATTCTCAGCATGATACAACCTGTACTTATTTCCTGCCTCAATCAAGCACTCTATGGGACAAAGGGCACGCGCCGTACAGCCCGAGAACGCAGAAGTCATCGCATTGTTTTGTCGTTGTAAATGATATTGTTATTACGCCCTAGACTATGGGTGTTTACTGCTACTGATCTGGCGGTGCCAATGGAACGATGTGGATATTTGGCAGGACAACACATTTCGGGTTTCACGCAATACGACTTATTTTAGGAAATTTCAGTAAGGCTGATCTCGCCGTGTCAATGGAGCTACAGCTATGGGGATATATCGCAGGACAACACTATCTCATTGTTGCAGTATGTAACTTTTATGATCGCGTTGATGGCTTCCGATGTTTAGGAATGAACAATGGCTGGGCCACTGTTGAAGATTTTATTGCGGGAACACGATGCATAATATAACAGCTAATAAAGATCGCATTGCGAAGTATCGGGCGTGTATTATATCCGATTAGTATATTTTGGTCCACATTTAGAGGCTTTCTGGTGTGGCGAATGAGAAATCTACAGTACTAAGCCGTAATTTTTGTAATAATTTGAAGGATTAGTTGTTTTAAACGAATTCTGAGGTGGTGCATTCATGAAATCAATATATTTTATATTATACTTTATATATATGCCTAATAATATGATCTTGGGGCGTTACCATTTCTGACTATGGTTTTCTTGTTGGATATTTAGAGAGATTCTGCTTGTAGTTATTGTGCATGTGCGGGTAGCCCTAACGTCATGCACATATGTGACCCGCCATATCAAATCCAGTCGTAAGTCGGGATTTGTTTACCCTGTGCCAATGCATTCTCTTATATAAGAGAATTCATTGGCCTAACAATTTTTTATCATGTTTTTTAAATAAATGATTCTTACAATTTTTAGGACATAAAATAAAAAACATCCATTACCCTGCAGGGAGCCCCACACATATCATATATAGAAGCATATAGAAGAGTGTCGGCTGCTCATGTTTGTCTGGGGCTCTGTATGGGTGGAATTATAAAATTGTTAAAGAATACAAGAACAAATTATTAAAATTGTAAAAAATTGTTAAGCCAATGCATTCTCTTATATATGCGAGGCGACCTATGGTCGACTCGCATATATAAGAGAGAGCATTGGCACCGGGTAAAAAAAATCCCGACTTCCGACTGGATTTGATATGGCGGGTCACATATCACGCGATTCTAGACGCTCGTTGTCCATAAGTGCATGACTGACTTGTCCGAGTGAGGTTATGTATACTTGTAGACATGGGATTTATTTCTATATTTTAAAACAACATTTAGCTGATGATAGCACTTCAGTTATTCTGCAATTAGTTTTCATTCATGAGTTTCTCCTATCTTTGAATGGATTATTGGCTATAACACCAGGGGGGGGGGTCGGAAAAAAAATTCAGGCACGTATGGCATTTTTTCCCTTTCGATCATTTTTTGTACCCACCCACCCCCACCGCCAATTTTTTTTTCCGTTTTCGGCAGTTTTTTCCGACCATTTTTTGACACCCACCCCCCCTTTTAACACTAAAACAGAGATTTGCGGGGGGAAATTCACTGTAAACAGCTGTATATGAATTTCTGTGCATACTATTTATCATGGATGTTAACATGGACATGTAAATAGGAATGAGTCATTTTGAAGTCATTCGGCCAAAAAAACATGGCCGCCAGCGGCCATATTGGATTTCGAAATTTGCAACAAAATACAACACGATAACTGCCTGCAGTCAGTTTAGCAGTTAGAATTACATTATTTCTCTCATTCAAAGTGGTTTTGAAGCCCAACTCATTGCCAAAACACTAAAAAACAAGCAGAATTTATTTTTTTAGTTGCGGAAAAAATTGCTTGTTGGTGGCTTTGACCACCCACCCACCCCGGCATACGTGCCGGAATTTTTGTTTTCACCCCCCCCCCCCTGATAACACCTCTTTTAAAAATTCGGTGTCATCTTTCTTCGAAAATCGAACTTGTTTTTGATCGTAGCCTTGGGCATAACTCCAGTATTTATATTTGTGCCACCATACTATACTGTCAGATCAGATCACAAAACACGGTCGGGAATAGTCCGTGTTTGATTGAAGCGAGGTCGCATACCATTAACCCTTTACCCAACAGAAGGGCCCTGTGCCAATGCATTCTCTTATATATGCGAGTCGACCATAGGTCGCCTCGCATATATAAGAGAATGCATTGGCTTAACACATTAAAGAATGTAAGAAAAAATGGTAAAAAGTGTTAAAAAAAGATTTTTTTTTAGGCCAATGCATTCTCTTATATATGCGAGGCGACCTATGGTCGACTCGCATATATAAGAGAATGCATTGGCACAGGGCTAACTGTAACTATCACAATGTGGTCAAGGAGCCGGTTCCAATGATATCCATATTTGTATGGTTCTATTGAGACAGACCGAAGATATTTTAGGCTGTTGAAGCTTTATTTGGCCGGTTTTGGCCGGTTTGTTGGGTAAAGGGTTAATCACCAGCTGTGAAGATATACTGGACGGTTTTGTGACAATAATTTAGTATTTTTGTTTCATAACTCAACTTTTCCAATATTTTCTATTGTAAATTGTGTTACAACATCTACAATTTGTTTATTTCACTCGTTTAAATCACATGAGATATACGAGGAACATAATTAATTACATGCATATAACAAATTGATTTGTGGTATTGGTGTAAATGTCTCGTGGAATAGTTGTGATTTCGATAGGCGGTGAATCCAATATTAGTTCTATTTTACGTATAAATTGACTCAGTTTTCGTAGTATAATTATTTCATCACTTTGCATTAATTTCTTGAAAGTGAAAGTATTTATCAAAGGGGCAATAAAGTTGGGAAGTAAATATCGGCGTTCAGACTGCAACGCATCGCATACCATAATATAATGGTACTCATCACCAATTACATTTTTATTACACTTTTTACATAACCTGTCTTTGAGCAGTATATCATTCCACGACCCTGTTTCGATTGGTAAATGGTGATTTGAACATCTAAATCTCAACAAAGTCAGTGCGTCTGCTTTACGCAATTTAATTAAATAATTATCTAATTTCATTTGATCTTTGAATATTTTGTAATTCCGGCATTTACTTTTTTCGTCAATCGTTTTACGCCATTCTGTGCGGTATATGTGTTGTAGTGAAATTTGACTACAAGTACTACGCGTAACACCATTGATACATAGAGAATACCTACGGGTTTTGGTTGAATGCCCGGATTATCTCATGAGTGGGTACAAGGAAATTCTGTATTTCCTTATACCCACGAATGAGATAATCCGGGTATTCAATCAAAACCCGTATGTGTTCTTTTGATTATATGCGCTACGTTATAAACCGCCCCAAAACAGCTAGTTTTGTCCTACAGTTCACTTCAAATTATTAGAAAGCTTCGACAGTTGTATTTTGTTTACATTCCATCAATTGATTTGCTCACCACTGAATGACAAATATCGAGCATATCCGCCATAAGAAATAGTCCCCATTGTTTTATTCTCAAATGATGCGAGAAAATTAATGTATACATAATTTAATGATAAGAATATATTAAAACAAATGAATTAACATTATAACAATTAAAACTCTTTCGCTACCGTAAAAATCGACAATTAAAAAAATAGTCCGGCTGTTATTGATACGCTTTGAAACTTTATGTGATTCGCCGCTATAAACCGGAAGTAATCTGCGAAAAAGTAATACTATTGTGTTATCCATCGAGTCGGTCAGTGTTATCCATCGAGTCGGTCCAGGCGATGGATATAACGCTCTACGCCACGGCAATTTCCCACTATTTAATGGGGAAGCATATAATAAACACGGATATCTATGAAGTACGCATGCAGTAACCAAGAGGAATCTCTCTATTGTGTCCATCGATGATACGGTCACTTGTGGAGACGGCCAAAGTAATCCGAGTAGGGAAAAACTTAACGATAACCACGATGTGGCATTACATATCCTGTGCCAGTGCATTCTCTTATATATGTGAGTCTCCCATATAGTGAGCCTCGCATATATAAGAGAATACACTGGCTTACAAGGTGAAGGTAAATATTGTATGGCGAATGTGTTCTCTTATATATGCGAGGCTCCCTATGGGGGGATTCGCATATTTAAGAAAATGCACTGGCACAGGGTTTTCGCAAATTTTCTGGAAATTCCAGTCATAGAAGGGTTAAAATTTATTTTGATAACAGAAATAAAACAAGCATGTGGAAATTATCCAAATTCGCATCAGAAATAGTTACAAACGCAGCCATTTAGATATTTAATTGAATATACATACATGCCCTCCTGTACGTGAGCATGCAGAGCAGCTTTCCCAGCTAATTATGTGTTTATATTTCCATATCTTCATTATTTATTTATTTTTTATTTTTATTTGTGCGATATTTCTCATATTTATATCTATTGTTTCAAACTAAATTTGCTGACAATATGTTTGGACATATTTTGTGTCATCCCCAGTTCCACAGAGAGTTGGGTGGAGATAACAAAGAAATTGAAATTAACATATTCTGGGGTCTTAGTTGATATTGGCAAGATGTCTCGGAAACAGCTGGGCGTGCTACATGAGTCATCTGGAATGGAAGAGGTATTCCCTTCACCACAACTTATAAGCTGGTTTGTGGGAATTAAGGCAAGAAAAGCAGAGTCAACCCCTAGTGTGTTGTGTGATTGTATATGTGACCCGCCATATCAAATCCAGTCGTAAGTCGGGATTTTTTTACCCTGTGCCAATGCATTCTATTATATATGCGAGTCGACCATAGGTCGCCTCGCATATATAAGAGAATGCATTGGCCTAACAATTTTTTATAATTTTTTTTAAATAAATGTTTCTTACAATTTTTAGGACATAAAAATAAAAAACATCCATTACCCTGCAGGGAGCCCCACGCATATATAGAAGCATATAGAAGAGTGTCGTCTGCTCATGTTTGTCTGGGGCTCTGTATGGATGAAATTATATAATTGTTAAAGAATACAAGAACAAATTATTAAAATTGTAAAAAATTGTTAGGCCAATGCATTCTCTTATATATGCGAGGCGACCTATGGACGACTCGCATATATAAGAGAATGCATTGGCACAGGGTAAAAAACATCCCGACTTACGACTGGATTTGATATGGCGGGTCACATATGACTGACGTGCCCGAGAATATTAAAGGGTACTATACAAAGTGTAGATATTTCACAGGGATATCAAGTATTCAATCTCCCATTTAATAAGCGCAAACATAAAAGGGCAATATGTATATGAAGACAGTCCACGGGGATATCAAGTATTCAATCTCCCATTTAATAAGCGCAAACATAAAAGGGCAATATGCATATGAAGACAGTCCACGGGGACATCGGGTATTCAGTCGAACTCAAATGTTATTTGTGCTTTAAATTCCCACTTAATTTTCAAATCCCCAGATCCCATTATTTACAATATATGCCATGTTATATACCATTTATAAGAGAAAGCTCCAAAACATTGTATCAACTTACCTGGTCGAATAAACTGTGAACATGTTGTTTTTTTGTCAAGGTATTGACATGTGTTCTGTGCTTAATTTCGTATGGTCTGTACTGCCAGTATATTATTCTCAATACAAGGGGAATAACTATATAAAAATTATCTTAGTTGTGAATCATGATGCATTATGGGGTAATTAACGGGGGACATTTTGGTCTGAATCTGATAACTCTGTCACTTGGTGGACACTCACATAGGACACATCTCTTCCGTATTCCGGTAGAATATATATATTTTTGGTTCCTCTTCCAAATAGTATATAATATGGAACATGGTGTGTATAATGTGATCTGGGCATTCGAAAAATAAGTGAGCCTTTAATGTGTATAGGAGGTCTGACCCTGCTTGTGTGCGTCGAAGATGCTGGCCGAAGCATTGGTGGCCGTTGTAAGGCAAATTTTCCATTATTTTATGCTTGGAATAGACAAGCCGATTAATTCCCATCTCGCAATCTTAAATGGTGATATGACAGTGAGCAGCCGTGATCCAGTGGTTATCTTGTCGGACAGTCTGTTCAACACCCCGAGATGAGTTCACAGCCCGCTGCTGGTCTAATGTGATTGTCACACACCAGTGAAATGGCAGAAATGATCGACGTGCAATTGTCGGATCGTACGCTGATAAAATTTCGAACCAAGTTGTGTCCCTTGAGCAAGGTCGATCGTACTGTGATTGCTTTGCACAACTCATCTGTTAAAGGAGTACTCGGCATGTGTGTCGACAGATAGTGTCACTATGTTAATCCCGAGGTTGTTACCTCAATGGAGAATGGGAGTGCCAATGGTGTCACGCGCCCTATGACCGATCTAATACATTGAAATACATTCTTTGTCGATGTGCCTGTGGCCCATTTGTGCGATAGCCAACGTTGCGTTTAACGCGTGCGGCTATGTATATGACGTATATATACAACGTATATAATCACAAAAAAGGAGGCTAGAAATAGTCAGGTAACTGTTGGATTTGATATATTTCCAGTCAAGTGAGAACCATCATTTGACCAGCTGTTATATGCGAGCCATCATTTGACCAGCTGTTATATGCGAGCCATCAGTTAACTAGCTGTTATGTGCGAGCCATCATTTGACCAGCTGTTATATGCGAGCCATCATTTGACCAGCTGTTATATGCGAGCCATCAGTTGACTAGCTGTTATGTGCGAGCCATCATTTGACCAGCTGTTATATGCGAGCCATCATTTGACAAGCTGTTATATGCGAGCCACCATTTGACCAGCTGTTATATGCGAGCCATCATTTGACTAGCTGTTATATGCGAGCCATCATTTGACCAACTGTTATATGCGAGCCATCATTTGACCAGCTGTTATATGCGAGCCATCATTTGACCAGCTGTTATATGCGAGCCATCATTTGACCAGCTGTTATATGCGAGCCATCGGTTAACTAGCTGTTATGTGCGAGCCATCATTTGACCAGCTGTTATATGCGAGCCATCATTTGACCAGCTGTTATATGCGAGCCATCATTTGACCAGCTGTTATATGCGAGCCATCAGTTGACTAGCTGTTATGTGCGAGCCATCATTTGACCAGCTGTTATATGCGAGCCATCATTTGACCAGCTGTTATATGCGAGCCATCATTTGACTAGCTGTTATATGCGAGCCATCATTTGACTAGCTGTTATATGCGAGCCATCATTTGACCAGCTGTTATATGCGAGCCATCATTTGACCAACTGTTATATGCGAGCCATCATTTGACTAGCTGTTATATGCGAGCCATCATTTGACCAGCTGTTATATGCGAGCCATCATTTGACTAGCTGTTATATGCGAGTCATCAGTTGACTAGCTGTTATATGCGAACCATCATTTGACTCGCTGTTATACGCGAGCCTTCATTTATCGTAAGTAGGAGTTATATAAGGACTCCGGGTCGAACTCGTCTAATTTATCTTCCACATCACCCAGCCATCGTCATGCCTTTGATGCTGACTGGACCTTCCACCGCGTGTTTGACGCAGTTAGACGCAACCGATTTTAAAACTGTTTGAAATCGGATGCGTTTAACTGCGCCAGGCGCATCCCTGTGAAAGTGCCAGTGATATAATTGCGTATGGTTTGAAACGTTGCGCCTAATCCCATAACCGAATGCGTTGACCGCATGCTTCAGCCGCATGCAGATCTGCGAAAGCAGCGTTAGACTATTTCGAGATTATCTTGTTTAGACGCATCAGTACTGAACCCGCGCGAGTGGCGCCAATTCCTGGGTGAACAATCCCGTAGCGTAGCGCGGTGAGTAGAGTTAATAACGCCCAATCAAAACTAACGCCACCCTTCTTAATTCTGAAAGCACGAGTGAGATAAGCTATCCAATTTAGACGATTCATGATTATTGGCGATGCATTATTCCTCACTGTCATTGTATTCGCCGAGCCTTATTTCCAAAATGAAATCTGAATTTGGAAATTTTAACCCAGGATATTACCTCAGATAACTTTGATATATCGTTGGAGGCAGTCTATGTAAACATACACTCAGATTCATACTGATACTGAGTCTATTGCATTCCCATCAACTTTTCATTTCTGAAAGGTTGTGGGCTTCTCCCAAAATACGTCACATCGCACTAAATATAAATCTGAAATTAGTTGATTGACAGGCGTAAACATGGTCACGTGCCAGTGCCGTCATGGCCGCTTCAACCATGTGAAGCCGATTCTAAGAATCGGAATTAATAGTTGCAGGGTTTGTGACTTTTCGTTCGGCGGTTGTTTTACTGACAATAAAGGGCTAGCTTCCGGGATCCAAAATAATATGTACAGTAACTAAGACAGATCTTCTTGAAATTATAAAAAATGTCTGTGGATCTCTTGGCGTCTTGCCAGTCTTGGACTCAGAACGAATTATTTTTTAGATCGGCCAGGCGATTTGTCTCCCATGTTGTCAAAAAATAACACAAATCAACGGCCACGAATCAAAAATACATGAATGTCGGGACTATCTGCTAAAACAACTACAGAACTAAAAAAAAAGTTAAATGACACTGATAACAAAACGATCTATCAGTTCCCCAGTACCGGCAGTTCTTAGTACCACCGCAGCCAAAACGAGCGTAGAGCAACACAATTCTACCACCAACCCCACCGAAACCCAGCCGTATTATTAGCTCCAAAGATTGGCCAGTTGTACCCTAATTACAGTTGCCTGCAATCCAAATTCCGGTGATTCTTGATTTTAAACTTTCGACCGCTCGTCAACAATCTACTTTATTTGTCGATTTGTGAATTTCTCTTCCGGTATAAATGACGTCATGGATACTATTTTAACAACATATAGCCACACCTTCGGAATTTCCACACCGAGAGCACGTGACATGTTACTAGTTTTTTATTGGGGCACACATTTCTTGGAGCTAAGTTTTGATTGGCGGTAATTACAAGGAATCTCGGGTTTGGGAAATGAAAACTGAACGAAAGGTCGTCAGACCCACTATTTTTTATATGTGGGTATGTAGTTTACTCCAGACTGCGTTGGAGGGTATATATATTTTCCGAGTATTTCTTAGACATAGGTGGCGACATCAAGAATTAAGGCATGTTTTTCTAAAGTTTAACTTTTGGGGGGGGGGGGGGTCACTAATTCGTCATGCAAAGAACGCAATGAGGTTAATTAGGAGCAGTATACACTGAGTTGGTAATGGAAAGATAAACTTAATTTTTTTAATTTTATATAGCTGATTAATAATCCACTTGCAGTCTGACCATATATTATTATTAAAGGAACATTTTTTGAACACCGGATTATTCTCCATTTATCGATATTTCTTGTGGAACCGGTTTTGATTCCTCCCAGCCCCCCCCCCATTTCCCCAGAATAATACAGCTCCCCCCCCCCCCCCCTCATTTTCCCAGAAGAAACGTAATTGCAACAATTTCATGCAGTGATTAAGACAGTCGCGCTTGCGTTGTATATATGTGACCCGCCATATCAAATCCAGTCGTAAGTCGGGATTTTTTTTTACCCTGGGTCACCTCGCATATATAAGAGAATGCATTGGCCTAACAATTTTTTATCATTTTTTAAAATAAATGTTTCTTACAATTTTTAGGACATAAAATAAAAAAACATCCATTACCCTGCAGGGAGCCCCACACATATATAGAAGCATAATATATATGGCGTGGCGTCTGCTCATGTTTGTCTGGGCTCTGTATGGGTGAAATTGTTAAAGAATACAAGAAAAAATTATTAAAATTGTAAAAAATTGTTAAGCCAATGCATTCTCTTATATATGCGAGGCGACATATGGTCGACTCGCATATATAAGAGAATACATTGGCACAGGGTAAACAAATCCCGACTTACGACTGGATTTGATATGGCGGGTCACATATTATTAAGCCATCAGCCGACAATAATTCGACAATCTGCACACCTCATGCCTGATTGACTGTTATTGAATGCTCGAATGGTGGATCGTTGGTTTCTTGGTAAGACAACGCAAGCCTAGTGGCTTAGCCTTTAAAAACACATATATAACACAAGAACACAGGTTCTGTATCGTCTAAATATATACATATATAATATACACAGAGCCATGCGATGCGATACGCGACTGGCCGGACGCTTTGTGTCGAACATATAGACTTTATCTGATTCTGTCAACAATTATACCTATACCCAGAGCCATGCGATTCAGTAATATTAGAATGTGGTATTGGAGTTACGGAGATGTGTAATTGTTGGGAGCCCACTTGTCCGCCCATGGCTTTCGATTTGACAAAGGAGTGAATGGGAATATATTATGGCATATTGACAAGTTGTCATTCAGATCCGCCTGTTCTCCAAACAGGACAGAGCTGTGTCACGTGATGTGCAACACATATGTATGTGAAAAGTCCTTTAAAGAGATATTATACACTAAATCCGGCCATTTTTTTGGGGCCATCTCCTTTTTGTGCTCAAACGAATATATGCAATTAAAATAATTTGAACCATGGATTACTACAAAATACATTCATGTGCTCTATGAAAGATGCACAAATAAAACATGTAATGATAATTATTATGAAAGTTAGTATATGACTCGAGTCATAAACTCATTTTCATTATAATTACCGCGTTGTTTGCATCGTTTATAGAGCGCATGAGTGTATTTTTGCACTAATCCATGGCTCAAATTCATTCATGTGTTGCATAAATTCCTTTGAACACAAAAGGAGATGGTCCCATTAATGGCCGGATTTATTGTAGTCCCCCTTGTATGTGTAGTCAGTAATCTTTCATATCACATGAAAAAAAAAACTAGAGCTTTTCTTTAAAAGAAGCTGAAAAATGCATACAAGATGCATACATCATGCACGGATTTGCTGAGACGCTTCACAACCGTATACGACAGTATTGTGCGCTCTGGCTGGCGAAGAAAAATATAGTCCGCCAATGTGGCTTTTTCTGTTTGTGACTATTTTCGTTCGTGCAACGAAATTTGACAATAATTTAAATTTAACGAACAAATCAATCATTTAGCAATGTCTGGGGTTGGTATGATGCGCGGCTTTTCGAAATAGTATTAATCCACGCGGTAATTGTGTTGGTGCGATGCCAAGTATCCCGCGAAGCATGCGCCTATTCATCACTAGTGAGATATAATGAAATATGTGATGGTTTTTTAAGTGATATAACAGGGGTTTCATGTGATATATTGCAGTACTATTCATGGTATGACTACTGTTTACAGGCACGGGCGGCGTTCGTTGCAGAAATATTCATATTTGTTCAAATCGCCATCAACGGAAGGAATATTAAAATATATATAGTTTTGTTCATATGCCAAATCAGCGCGTAAATAGTATATTGGCGTCAAGACGTACGATGGTGTACGTAAACAAGAGCCTGCTCGTGTTACAGAAGTTGTGCTTCTGTTTACATAACACAGCGCAATTCTATTGGTTAATCACACAAACATTATATAAACGCTCTTTATTATTTCCATATCAGGAAAACAGTAACAAATAACGCTCTTTATGTTTACCATATCCGGATCTAAACAAAGGCCAGGAAACGTAACGTTTTTTGCTTTTGTTTACATAACGAAGGGAAAAAAATGACATTAACATACTGTTTGTGCCACATTTCGGATTGGTATAAGAACAAAATCTGTCTATATTTTACTATTCTTTCTGTTTAACGGAGGTGAATATATTAATAGCATGCCCACCGCCAACACCGCCCGTATCTTTAAACCCAGCCATCAACCATTCAAGAAAACCACATCCAATCGAAAGTCATTTCCAAAACAAAGGTCAGAATCATATATTAGAGACCTTTCGCAAAATCACTATTACGATTATGGATAGGATATATTGTCCTATAGTAAGACACCATCACAACTTACATAATATGTGTCTCCTTCAGATCCCATGTTCTTATTCCGTGTTATACACCACACGGACAATGTTAGAGCGTTCTCAAACAGGACCGCTGTGGCACATCCTTGACACTTCTGCGCATAATTAAACTGAATGTTTGGCTGTATTGTATTGTATTGTATTGTATTGGTATACTGTATACTGACATGATATTGTCTATATCCGTAATCGTAATCGTGATTTTGCGAAAGGTCTTTATGGTCTGTTAATCTGCGCGTTTACTGCGCGAGAAAACGGAGAATTAAGATAAGAGACAGATGGGATAAGATGCCCTCCATGCACACACGGCCATACTATCATAATGTCTTGATGCGGCCGATAACCATATGTTTCCCTCCAGAACATTTGATATAGGACTGTGTCCGTGTAAGAGGCAATAGTCTCTGTAGCTATTGTTTTCTTGTCATCTGGTAAATCGTGTCGATGAATACAGGTAGATTGAATAATGTCAACAAGGACTTATTTTGTACCGCAATAGTTACACATTGGACTGTTTTAAAAACTTCGATTTAGATCCATATAGAGCGTATATTGAGGTTAATAATGCCAATATGAGCCTATTTCACTCATTAAAATAGGCTTGTTAAGTGCTTATTTTCACGAGAACAGACTGATAAAGTTGACACAATTCTTCATCTTGGTACATTAAGTCAACCAAACCGCAATGTCATAGGAGTGCATGTGAAATTGGTTATGCTGACACTACAAGTCATAAGACATCCAATCGGAAGTCATTTCCGAAACTGAGGTCAAAATAATATATTGTCTGTTAACCCTTTACCCAAACAGAACGGCCCTGTGCCAATGCATTCTCATATATATGCCAGTCGACCATAGGTCGCCTCGCATATATAAGAGAATGCATTGGCTTAACACATATTAAAAATGATAAAATTGTTAAAGAATGTAAGAAAAAATGGTAAAAAGTGTTAACAAAAGATTTTATTTAGGCCAATGCATTATCTTATATATGCGAGGCGACCTATGGTCGACTCGCATATATAATAGAATGCATTGGCACAGGGCATAACTGTAACCATCACAATGTGGTCAATGAACCGGTTCCAATGATATCCATATTTGTATGGTGTTATTGAGACAGACCGAAGATATTTTAGGCTGTTGAAGCTTTATTTGGGCGTTTTTGGCCGGTTTGTTGGGTAAAGGGTTAATCTACTTGCTCACTGAGCGAGAAATCAGACAATTAAGATACGAGACTATGTCCTCCCCACACGACATCGGACGATGATTGCGATGGCCATACTATGATAATGTCTTGATGCGGCCGATAACCATAGGTTTCCCTATATCCCATTTGATATACGACTGTGTCCGTGTGTAAGGTATATATTTATCATAGGTTTCCCTGTAGGACATTTGACATACGACTGCATCTGTGTAAGAGGCAATTGTCTCTGTAACTGTTTTCTTATCACGCAATAACGGGTCAATCAATCCATTAACCGAACGTCAATTGGTCGTGGCCAGACATGAACTTGGCTGGATTCTCTCTACAAGGTTATGCTGGGGCAGATAACATCGTCTTTCTAAATTATCGCGCGAAGCATATTTTCCATAACTATGTAAATTTGCCTGTCTGATAATGGGTGTGCGAAGACATAATTTGTTATACCAATTGGTATCCGACATTTCATTTGGCTAAGAAGTCAACATATCCTCATGGAATTATGACCTAGATATTCACATAAGTTTATATTGGGCTCATTTGATTATCTAATAAGCCCATAGTGGATTTATACCCGTTATGCCTTGTTATGGCGCGGGCCACCACGAAAACACATTATAAAGAGCGATCATCTCGTAAGTCGATTTAGTCATATTCAAATAATGTCGATATGGGCTTTATTGTTTTTTCTAAATAAGTTCAATATTAACTTATTTTCATGAGAACAGACTGAAGCAGTTAAAGTGATGAGAAATACCCCGTTAGGGTGATCATATAGAAGTGGAGAATAATCTTGCTCAAAGTAGTTATTTTCACGAATATTAACCCTTTACCCAACAAACCGGCCAAAAACGCCCAAATAAAGCTTCAACAGCCTAAAATATATTCGGTCTGTGTCAATAACACCATACAAATATGGATATCATTGGAACCGGTTTATTGACCACATTGTGATGGTTACAGTTATGCCCTGTGCCAATGCATTCTCTTATGTGCGAGTCGACCATATGTCGCCTCGTATATACAAGAGAATGCATTGGCCTCAAATAATTCTTTTTTTAACACTTTTTACCATTTTTTCTTACATTCTTTAACAATTTTATAATTTTTTCTTTCATTTTTTAACAATTTTTATAATATTTTTCTACATTCTTTGACAATTTTATCATTTTTAATATGTGTTAAGCCAATGCATTCTCTTATATATGCGAGGCGACATATGGTCGACTCGCATATATAAGAGAATGCATTGGCACAGGGCCGTTTTGTTGGGTAAAGGGTTAATCCAAATTGACACACACACGGTTATTCTGATATAATAATTAAATGCAATGACTCTCGATGGCGAAATCATTTGTTTGTGTTTATCGTCGATAGTTGCGTCCCGAATCGAGATGTAAATATTTACAATTGAGCATAGTTCAAACGATGGTTTCCATGGTCGATTTCTTTAACATTTTCGGCGATGTTAGTAGAATGCTACATTCCCCAGTTTGGCATAACGCCTGAGTACTAACTTATCAGTTTCACACACCTGAACAAGTCCATAATATGTCTTTAATGCCACGTGTTGGTTTGACACCTGTTATTATTTGTTACATCGTAGTTGGGTTACAAAGATAAAAATAGGTCGATAAATACGTCAAAGATATCAGATCAGACGGTCCCCATACCACCAAGATACAACAGGAACAACATTTCTTCAAAATACGCTTTAGTTATCAGAATCTATTTATTACAACAAAATAATGCTAACCACAGTCAACTATGTTATAAAATATCCCAAAACGTGTTATTTATCTACATGTTGTTCAACAAAATATGACCGTTTTATCACTAACGTTTCACGAAATTTGACCGTGTTACCACTTGATTTTAGAGTTATCCATCTTCATCCGCAATTTTGTCCGAAACCCTCCGTTTGACCACGTGTTTCTGTGCCACATTTATTACACATCTCGAGAAATAACAAACTTAAAACATCAATATCTGATCACTCTGAGCTTTGATGGGTGGGCTCCTCGACTCGAATCAAATATTGTTTACCCCCGAAGCCAAATAAACAGTAATTTAGGAGCGTCTGATCGGATTGATTACCTTTAATGTTTATCTTATAGACGAGAACAAAACAATGAAAAATATGTGTTATCATTGTATGGCAAAATTATGTCGTAGTATTGGAATGAACTATAGCTTGAGACATTAGTTGCCTCTGTACTCTCTGCACTAATACACATCTCTCTCCATTTATTGCCTTCACGACTGGTTGCCATTCACAGTCGAATTAGTAGAGCCGGTCGTTATTAAGAGCTATAACTCAATCAAGTAAACGTATTATATAATGAAAAAGCACCGGAAATATCGGAAATCTAAAGAATTCACACAACACTCACTAATTAAACTTATCTATGTTTATACCAAATCCATACCAGAGGTTACCCAGCGTATCCTTCGTCGCCAATATGCGACAAAGATGTGTCTGCACAATAGAACGACTTCTAATTTACACTAATAATTGGTCGCCCATGCAGTGCCTTTGTTATTTACAATTTTCCACCATATGTGTATGGACCAGAATCAACTTGAAACTATATGTTATGATATACCCCTCATTTTTTGTTTATACCCATGAAATAATACCACAGAATAATACATTGCAATGATAAATTAATGTTTTTAAAAAGCCATGGAAACCGAGAGAGCTAATGAAATATATTTTTGTCAGTGCAATGTTTTCCGCATTCGAACCCGGGACCCACCCATGGCAAAACTCCTAACATCTAGTGGTTTAACTCCAGACAAAGCACACGGCTATGGACAAGAGACCAGGACACACCGGGCCAACCATGGTTGTACGGCCCGGTGTGAGGAAATCCTAGCATCTAGATTGGCCTCAACTGAAGCTTTCCTATTGTTGGAAATTTGAAACCTCATACTCCCCCTCAGATAGCTACTGTGGCTATTGAATGGTTTATTAAAACTCTATAAAAAAATGTCTTTATATTTGACAATTTAGTTCTTATATTTCACTGGAATGTTCTTCTAAGTTGAGTTGTAAAACATACATATTCGATTTACAATATAAAATTCACCCTATGCAATTAGTTTTTGTTGCAATGGTTACGAAATTACCAGTTAATAGCTTTGAACGACATTATTTTTACAAATTTATCATGCAGACCACGAGTTCGACATGTCAATATTGCATCAATTTTAAACTTCGCGGTTACTAAAATGAAAATAGTAGAACAGCCAATCAGCGTCCAGTATTCTAATCGAGGTCAAGTCACAATGAATATTTAAATGATGGGCCGTGCGACTTGTAAAAAAAAATGAAAAAAAGTTGGAATTATCGACAGATTTCTCCTCTATAGAAATTGATTACTGACAATGTGTTGATTTGTATGAGTAAATAAATTATTAGCCGACAAGAAATAACTACGTTCCATATATTTAGTTGATCGTTTGACCGATTTTTAATGATAGTAAACTGTATGGGTGGTTAATTTAGAGACGCTTGGCGTCCATTGCTTCTGAACCGGATCAAATCGAAAAAAAAAGCTCTCCGGAGACAATATTCGGTGGTTAAAATTTAATCAAATGCAACGTGTGTGAATGTTTCTGATGGGAGTTTGTGGTATTTATTGAAAGATGAATTCTTTGCCGATCCATCCGTGTATATATCGTTATCATTACTGGGGTGAATGGGCTAAATTTGTGCAACTCCCGAGCGATGGTGAAACGTTGAATTTCTACAGTGCCCCTTGTCTATATAATGTTCCATTAACGCGAAGAAGGCGCGTATAGAGGGCGGCGTATGTGGGCAGTGCAAAAAGGGGGCGGACAGCGGAGCGCGTTACAGGCCCCTGTGGTGTGTACTATTTTCCCAGTGTTTGGAGTAGAATAGAATACAATATTTCAATTATCTCCCTTGAAAGCCAGTTACAATACATGCAGACAATGACAGATATGGACGAATCAATAGACGCACCAACATTCTACAGAAATGCATTTCTACCGATAACTGGTAGTCATTCATAACCACAGATAGCTTGATCCAAATTAAAATGATAAAACCCAGTCAATTAGCAAAAGATGTTAATCTTGCAACGGGTCCACTGAGCTCATCAAGTCAAATCCCCAATAAACAAGGATGTTAAGCTTGCCTTGTGGACACGAATTATTGATGTCGGTCTATACCAGACATGCTCACTTGTACGCTTTCGTCGTTCTCAGCTCGGTAGTTTGTGATTTCATGTCCGAAATCGAATACGATTATATATATATGTGTTTTAATAATTCTATAAAATGCATAATTACTCAATGTGTATATTGTTCACCAACAACCTTGGATGCGACATTCTCGTAATATGTGTTAACGGTTAACCCTTTACCCAACAAAACGCCCAGAAAAATAGCCCAAATGAAGCTGCAACAGCCTAAATTATCTTGGGTCTGTCTCAATAGAACCATACAAATATGGATATCATTGGAACCGGCTCATTGACCACATTGGTCGCCTCGCATATATAAGAGAATGCATTGGCCTAAAAACATTTCATTTTTTAACATTTTTTACCATTTTTTCTTACATTCTTTAACAATTTTATAATTTTTTCTTACATTTTTTAACAATTTTTATAATATTTTTCTACATTCTTTGACAATTTTATCATCTTTAATGTGTGTTAAGCCAATGCATTCTCTTATATATGCGAGGCGACATATGGTCGACTCGCATATATAAGAGAATGCATTGGCACAGGGCCGTAATATGTGTTAACGGTTAAATCGGTCTGTACTCGATACCTTCTGGTCGAGCCATCGCTCATTACTCTTACCAATCATATTAAGGGAATCGTGTATTCCTCTTACCCATGGCTTGTTGAAAACGGTTTTACAATACAAAGTATATATAACATAACATAACATAGGCAATATAATAATTTGTTGTCTGTATATAGAGTATGTCGCCCACAAGTTGTCTTTATTTACAGACTCCTTTACTTATAGCCAAACTGGCTCCCTGTCCACAACTACCGGTTTACCAGGCATGCGACAGCCCTAATTTCCCGACCCCGCTCATTTGAGGTTTTCGCTATGGGGTTCAATACGTCCTTTCTGTGAGTGTTCACTACTTTTTGGAAATGTTCATTTATAAAGTTATTTGTAGTCAGCTTTTTTGGAGATCGCGCAGTGTTTACTATGAGAAGACGCTACTGTACGTGTATACCCCCCCCAGATCGCCGTATATATAACGCCCTCCCCAGTGGCCGACAAATAACTGACAAACTTAGGCGAAAGCAATTTAAAGGCCACTTAATTTTCGAGTCACCAATTTTTTTTATAGTGCCTTGATATATACGGTTTTAATAACAATCTATGCCATAAATTATGATTATAATATTATAATGCATTACTACAGTATTTGGAACGTCTGTGTCTCAGAAGGTGCCCATAAAGTAATAGAAACTAAACTGAAATCATAAAATCATTTTCCCCGTTATGGCTCCCAGAATGCAACATAATTCAAACTATAGTTTATTTTCAATGGAAGTGGAATAACTCTATCTCTAAATATATATAGAGTTATTCCGCTTCCATTGAAAATAATAAGACTTTGTATAGAAACTTCAGCACAGACGTCAGTTTCTCAACACACACAACATGTTCACAGTTTATTACACTGGATAAGTTGATAATACAATGTTTTGGAGCTTCCTCTTTCAAATGGTATATAATATGGCATATATATTATATAATGTGATTTGGGGGTTCAATAGACTGGTTTATAACTATACAACTTTGTTTGTTGCAATTGCTTGCGCTGTTGAAAACCGTACATAATCAATGTGGCTCTACGTAGCCATTATTCAAATATGTTGTAATACATATATTCTTAAAAGTTTCATGCCGACACTTGCTTTTGGTCGAACAGCGAAAATTACAACTTAAGAACTATAACGGTACTTTTCTTAACATCATCAGTTTGCCCAAACAACATCATATCAGTTCAACAGGACTAAACCAGCATCATATCAAATTATCAGGACCCACCAGCATCATAGCAAGTTATCAGGACCAACCAGAATCATAGTAAATTACCAGGACCCACCAGCATCATAGCAATTCAGCAGGACCCACCAGCATCATAGCAAATTATCAGGACCTACCAGCATCATAGCAAATTATCAGGACCCACCAGAATCATAGTAAATTATCAGGATTCACCAGCATCACAAATTATCAGGACCCACCAGCTTCATAGTAAATTATCAGGACCCACCAGCATCAAAGTAAATTATCAGGACCCACCAGCATCATAGCAAATCAGCAGGACCCACCAGAATCATAGTAAATTATCAGGACCCACCAGCATCATAGCAATTCAGCAGAACCCACCAACAACATAGCAATTAAGCAGGTCCCAGCAGCATAATAGCACATTAGCAGGACCCACCAGCATCATAGTACATTAGCAGGACCACTTGACCAGGGGGTGAGTAAGCACCATAACGCACGACGAAGCTACACTGTAGATTCATTATTAATTGCCATGGAATTGTATATCGCTATTATTATGAAACACCGATTTTTAATTACGTTTATTCTATTCTATTCTTGAATGAGTTTCCGCTACAAGGCATTTCAATACTGATAACATATGTTTCCTGATTCCGTTGTCCTTTAGTACAGAAGAAATTGATTGTTCTACGCCCATTTACTCACTGACACACATGGTACATTGGACGAATCATCCAACCTGAGTCATTTGTAGAATGATGTCCAACAGAGGGCTAGCATCACTAAATTCACCCTATGGGGACCTCATTCTGCTTAGGCCTCATCTTCTCTGGAAAGTTTCTTTATTATAAAATTTCTATAGAAACTTCTTCACATAGATTCTATTTCTTTTTTAGCTTAGTTTCTCCATATCCCCAAATTGGCAGACGACACATTGCATAGTCGAGGTTCCCAATGGGTGTACATGACAATATTCACCATTTGGAAACTTCAATCTGAGTCTATGTCTCCCATAGCGGATGAGGCCTGTGCAGAATGAGGTTCCCAGAGGGTGAATATGGTGATGCTAGCCCAAAACGGGCTAGCGTCACTAAATTCACCCTCTGGAGGCCTCATTCTGTAAATGACAATAGGTCTCATCTAAAGGTCGTAATGGAGATCCATATTAAGTTCAATAAACGGCTTGTTAACTAAGTATTTCCCACAAATGTCTAGGAATACTTCCACACATGTATTGTGCATGTAAGGGATAATTACCGATTCTAATAACATTAATTCGGATTCAGAATGCATGAGGGGACGCATGACCCGAATGCTACTGAGCCAAATGTTCAAACACGAGGTAATTATCCCACTTAAACCACAAGCATCAGAGTGGCTCGCTATATATAGGGCATTGACATCACGCCCCCCCCCCCCGCTAAACCTACAATAACGAGTAATCGTCTGTATGTGGTCAAGGCGATAGGACAGCATCATTGCACGATTTTCACGTTGACCGGTATGTAAACCAGTATGCATGGTAGTAAGTCACTATATCCAAGGTGCGCACTACCCCGTGGGTGGAACCAGTGAGCTGCCCACGCAGATGATTTCTACCACAGAACGAGCCGGCGGCAAGGTCCTCGTATGTGCCCCCCCCCCCAATGTCCAGAATATTCACGATCAACACAGGAAAGGTTTGTCGTAAGTAATCTCCTAACACAATCACCATTGTTGATTCCAGTTTATATTGGTCTGACAGAGACGTGGCTATATTGTACCAGTTGGGGTGTCAACTCTCCTTGAACCAGACCAAACTCCCATAATTCCATTTGTACCCCCTTGGGATTGAACATTCCAACGTGTGCCTGAAGTATTCCAACTGTTGGAAATTTCCATCATGACCCCCCCCCCCCGCTAAGGTAACATTTCCAGGGAGGGTGTCACCAGGAAAAAAACGCCAGGATACAAGGTTGGAATTTTTTATTTATTTAATTTTTGGGAACCAACAACCCCGAAAAACAAATATTTTTTCTAGTCCGATCTCGGACATCCACCCCACCAACTCAAGTTTTTTCAAGGGCAATTGGGGACCCACCCCAAAGTTTAATGAAAAACTGTAAACATAACAGGATAAGGTACTATGATGTAATGCAGGCGCGTACATGTATAATGATATCGGTTTGTGATTCGGCATAATTATGCCTTTAGACTGTGTAATTACATTAGCAAACCGAGTTCATTCCTTAAATATCACAATAGAAAAAACACAAAATAGCTTTTTACCTTAGCAAGCACTATATATGAGAGTGAGAGATAGCTTTATGTATGTCATAGTATTCAGTTTATTTTTTAATTACATGATATGACCATTCCCTCATATATTACAGTGTAGAATGAAGCAGCCACACATATTTCAACTCAATGTACAAAAAGGTATTTATGTATTCTGGTCCACTCAAGTGGGGGGGGGGGGGTAAATGGAAATTGGTCATAGTGCTAAGAGCTATTACCGTCAGTTTCGTTTTGTTTATGAACCCATGGCCCAGAGCTTATTTCAGCCCAATTGCCCTTGATCAACAGGAATGGCAAGAATATTCTAATATATAGAAAATTAATTATGATTGGTTGTTTTTCTAAAGGACATAATTGCAGGAAATTTATTGAATCAAGGAACAATTAAGTTCTCCCTTATGATACCCAGATATGATGCCATGGATATATAAACTGCATTTGTTAAAAAAGATCATATTTATTGCAGAAGTTCTTGGTACCTGAAAATAGGGAAATTTTGAAGATGTTTCATAAAAGTATAGAAAGCCGACTTATAAAATCCAACTTATTACCGTTTATTAAATTTTGTGTCAAACTGATAACATGTACCAAATTTCAAAAAGAAATTCCAGATTTAATTTGAGAATATCCAATTTGAAATATCGAGAATTTTAGTCAAATTGTGCGTTTAGGCCTAAAATTAATGTTATACTATCTTATCAGTTGAGGACTTCTCCAACGCAGAGCATATAAGTCAGTTCTGTACTAAATATTTATTGATGAGTTTTTATCATTTATGAAATATCAGATAATAAGTTCGACAAATTACCATTGGCCATTGTTAAATTTATTACCTGAACATTTCCCACCAATTAATAGAAATACTTCACCACTTATATTATCTGTTCACTGTCTGTCGTCTACTGTTATTACTGGAACATCCCTCCAATTGAATAATAGGCAATTCGAATGTATATTTTTATAAATAACTCAATTCTGTATAGAAAGGGTTAAAGTGTGCCGCCATTCAGCAGGTTAATCATGATATCACTGAAAGTATGCCTCCATTCAGCAGGTTAATCATGATATCACTGAAAGTATGCCTCCGTTCAGCAGGTTAATCATGATATCACTGGAAGTGTGCCGCCAATCAGCAGGTTAATCCAGATATCACTGAATGTATGCCGCCATTCAGCGGGTTAATCATGATATCACTGAAAGTATGCCGCCATTCAGCAGGTTAATCATGATATCACTGAAAGTATGCCGCCATTCAGCAGGTTAATCCAGATATCACTGAAAGTATGCCGCCATTCAGCAGGTTAATCCAGATATCACTGAAAGTATGCCGCCATTCAGCGGGTTAATCATGATATCACTGAAGGTATGCCACCATTCAGCAGGTTAATCCAGATATCACTGAAAGTATGGCGCCATTCAGCAGGTTAATCATGATATCACTGAAGTATGCCGCCATTCAGCAGGTTAATCCAGATATCACTGAAAGTATGCCGCCATTCAGCAGGTTAATCATGATATCACTGAAAGTATGCCGCTATTCAGCAGGTTAATCCAGATATCACTGAAAGTATGGCGCCATTCAGCAGGTTAATCCAGATATCACTGAAAGTATGGCGCCATTCAGCAGGTTAATCATGATATCACTGAAAGTATGCGCCATTCAGCAGGTTAATCATGATATCACTTCTTCAATGTTATGATACCTATTAGAAATGCAAATTGTCGCTACCGTCGGCCTTCGAAGTGTAGGAATTTAGCTATATTTTCGTCTTAATAGTATACCACGTTTGGAATTCATCAATTTCATTTACAATGCGTAATAATGTTTGACAAAGTCTCTCGCTGAATATGTTCGCAATACAATAAATGGCCTGTATTGATTATTGACAACGACTTTAACAGTTCAACGGGAAACAACGCACACCGAGCTGTGGCTGTGGCTGTGGCTGTGGCTGTGCATTCCTGCACGGGAAGATATCAGTCATGAGTTCTCAAACGCCCTTTATTGAATACACACTCTTAAATTATCTCGAATCATCAAAAATAATAAATGGGATGGCACTTTGTTGTGTCATTTTCAGCGCATTCACAAACAATCAGACTTAAACGATAGATGCTGTGTACGGCAAATTGCAAATCACAATCTATTTACTGTCGCGCGAATTGGTGCTGTCGCCATCCAGGAAGAAAGAACTTTGTATCCCAGGGATCGATAAATACCGTGTTGTTAAACAGCTAAACTATATAAATGCGATTGGCTAACTGCACTTAAGATGAAATAACCTGTGCCAGATTCCCTTGTAGTAATTCGCTGCACTTATTTAAATTTAAACTAAGCCTAACCACATCAGTCTGGCGTTTTATAGTACGTTCATACACTGGCAAGTTTGCCTTTAAATTTTACAGGCAATTCATCAAAGAGGGCTGTAGTGTGCCAAAATGTAAACGACAAATTCCTTTTAATATGCGCATACCACTGTTTACTACCTTCGCAGTGAGATTTATGTTATTCTATAAGTTATTATACATTTGGCATTTGCCCGAAATTAGGCTTCAATACTAGAGACCTTTCGCAAAATCACGATTACGATTACAGATATGGACAATATCTTGCCCGTATACAGCCAAAAAAATCGATCCTTACGCCGCACGACAGTTCTTATGTCGAAATATACCCCACTTATTTAAATTATGTGCAGATGTGTAAAGGGGGACGCACTAGCATTATCCGTGTGGTATATAACACACGGATAAGAACATGGGATATGAAAGAGACACATATAACTTTTTCCATCAACTATATGTGTAACTGAATATAGTGGGGCATATGCCGTCTCACCAATTAACCATCGTGGGTAAATTGTGAGGGTGTCCACCTTACTATCACAATAAACCCTATCCGTAATCGTAATAGTGATTTTGCGAAAGGTCTCTATTGGCAAGAATCAATCGTGAAATAGCTCGATGCATTTCACCCCCCCCCCCCCAATAAGGAATTTTCCCGCTGTGTGGGGTATACTTAAGACATATTATGGACTAATTCGGGTGCGAGAAACTGATAAGTTAGTACTCATTGGCTATGCCATATGTGGGAATGTAGCATTCTACTAGCATCACCGAAAATCTCAAAGAAATCGACCATACCACTCCATAGATATCATCGTCTGAACTACGCTTAATTGTACATATTTACATCTCGATTCGGGACGCAACTAACGCAAATTATTTCGCCATCGAAAGTCATTCCATTCAATTAATATATAATAATGACGGTGTGTTTACTGTAAATTAGGATTAATATTCGTAAAAATAACTAATTTGAGCAAGATTATTCTCCATTTATATTTGATTACCAACCGGGGTGTTTCGCATCACTTCAAGGAGAACAATTGCCCCAACTTACGTGACTTAAACTGTACTTTATATGAATAATATACACATGGGATTATGGCACAAGATGTTGAAACGTATAAAGCCCCTCTCCAAATGCTCAAGCTCCCCTCGGCACTCCTACAATCAAAATAATGAGGGCGATAATGCTCTACTGGGTTATCTATTTAGGCTCCTCAATTAACATTTCAATAAGTAGCATGTTTGCCTTCACTTATAGGTGCTGGTCAACTAATATATTCATAAAGACAACATCTCTGTTCACATTTGCTCAAAAAAGGAAGAATAATTATTTTATGTTTTAATAATTCTGATTGTGACCATAAGCTTATGGTAAGAAATCTTTTTCACGAATACAGAGTTCTATAAATGTTTTCTATATATTAGTCCTGGAGACATGGGTCCCCTGGGTGGATTCAATGGGGTATACTCTCTGAAAAATGCAAGTTGTTTAAATTGTAACATAGATATGTAATTAGTTGATTTGATGTTCCTGACTTGTCCTCGTAATTAGATACCATCAACATTATGTGAAACATATAGACATTTAATGTGAAAAAATTAACAAATGAACAATTCCTGCGTAATGTCAGGTATCGGATATACACGGTAAGATACAGTGCGGTATATGAGGGGAACTTAATGTTGTTAGATGTCTAGAAGTACTGTAATCGTATTGTAAACCTGTGAACTCAATCCGATTTATACAAGATAATAAACTAGGCTCACAAGAAGCTTACTCGGTGAGTGCTAGCTGATATGGAAAATTAAATATAAAATCGGAAATAGTGTGATCAAACAGCGGTGTTGGCAGTACGATAACAATACCTTCTTAATATTAAACCGTGAGTGATATCCTCCATGTTAAGCTAACACTATGAATGACTACTGCATCCTTGAATAGACTGTATTCGTACAAGTAAGCCGATATATAGAACATTATTTTAAGAAGAAACGGGCGCACGTGAGGTTTACACAATCTGAATAACGAGTTGTAGTAATTATACCAAATCAAATATAAGATGACATAATGCAGTGGTTAGACAGTCCATGAAAAACAAGACTGTTATACCAAAATATGATGGATCGTTTATCATATATGAAATGTTCAGATAATAAGTTCAGCAAACGACCATATCATCTAAACTTTCCCTCCTATCATTGAGAATAATTCTGCTCTTGTGTTATCTGTTTTTCTGTCTGCCGTCAACTTTTATTACCTGAACGCTCCTCCAAATGAATAATGGGGTGTCCTCATCAACAGCAAACCATACCATTCCAAATTCTATACTTTCTTTTCCTCCCTAAAATCTATAATCTAATTTGATACATCCGTCATACGATTTCATACCTCTTTTCTATCTGAAACAAATCGCATTTCCTCTGTATCCTCACTAACACATTCAAGTTAATATTACGTTTATACTAACACCACCATCCTCCATAGTTCTACGTTAATACAAGAAAACTGAAATATCCTATCGTCACCCCCTTCCCACCACGCGTGCATATAATATAATCTCTTTCTCGACGAGCTTGTTATCAACACCTGATAACAAAGACTCATCCTTTGATATTGGCTGCTCCCGCGTGGTGGGATGGGGTAAATCATCCACGGAAACGACTCATATAAGCACATACGCTTGCTGTCGGATCCGATCCATGAAATCTTGATTCATCATATATTTGTAATTGTATATATAATGAAATTACATGGAATAAATACTGTTTAAACTAAAAAATGAATAATGGACTATTCTAATGTATATTTGTTCTAACTGAGTGGGACAAAGAAAAGTATAGAAAAGGTTAAAAAGGGTTTGTTGTTTGATTCTGTCCCTCATTTTGGACATTACATGAAGTTTAATGATAATCGGATGAGGGATGTGGCCTTTTGTCAAGTTAACCTAAAAGGACATTATGTGAGCCATGTATGGGCGATAATTGGCCATTTCAATGTGTCTATAATAATAACTGATTTTTTGGAGTTTGAAAGTGCGAAGTGTATTATCTCGATGTACATGATTGGTTATGTTAGGACCAAACATCAAGTAAGGGTGATCATGATTGGTTATGTCAGATCCAAACACCAAGTAAGGGTGATCATGATTGGTTATGTTAGGTCCAGCATCAAGTAAGGGTGATCATGATTGGTTATGTTAGGTCCATACATCAAGTAAGGGTCGTCATGATTGGTTATGTTAGGTCCATACATCAAGTAAGGGTCATCATGATTGGTTATGTTAGGTCCATACATCAAGTAAGGGTCATCATGATTGGTTATGTCAGGTCCAAACATCAAGTAAGGGTGATTTTTATAACATTTTATCAAACGAACATTTGGCAGACCGAATTATTAATCATCATTGTGTATTTTAGGTGTAACACTGTGTGGTTAATGGATAATGACACCGTCTTGTGGGATATATTCTTTAACCCTTTGAGTGCCAGGTCCGATTTTTGTATCAACCCATATACCCTGTGCCAATGCATTCTCTTATATATGCGAGTCGACCATGGGTCGCCTCGCATATATAAGAGAATGCATTGGCCTAACAAATTTTCATCATTTGTTATTTGCTTTTTAATTTTTTAGGGCCGATTTTACAGACAGTAAATTAGGGCCGATGAGATCGGCCCCTGGCACTGAAAGGGTTAACCCTTTACCCAACAAACCGGCCAAAACCGGCCAAATAAAGCTTCAACAGCCTAAAATATCTTCGGTCTGTCTCAATAGAACCATACAAATATGGATATCATTGGAACCGGCTCCTTGACCACATTGTGATAGTTACAGTTATGCCCTGTGCCAATGCATTCTCTTATATATGCGAGTCGACCATATGTCGCCTCGCATATATAAGAGAATGCATTGGCCTAAAACAAATCTTTTTTTAACACTTTTTACCATTTTTTATTACATTCTTTAACAATTTTATAATTTTTAATGTGTTAAGCCAATGCATTCTCTTATATATGAGAGGCGACCTAAAGGGTTAATGTGGTATCATGATTTGTTGATGAAGTTGACCAGAAGTATCGATTATACATGTATTATCGATTATAGTTGTTCATGGTTGTAAACAGAAACCCGTATAACGTCGTCCGTCTGGAATGAACCAACTCGGAAGTCTCTCTCGGATAAGATGAAGATAAGATGAAGACATAGAAAGTGGAATTCAAACACGAGTGAATATCTTATATTGGGATCTTGATATTTATATCATCCCGGGAACTTTGTAACGAATATATTTTCTAAGGAGCTGGGCTCTATGACTCATATAACTGACTTCACATGTGGCCGAACACATGTGTGGATAAATTATTTTAATGCGTTCTGGTGTCCATTGCAAACTTGACCGCATTGTGATCGGCCGACCAGTGTTTGTGGGAGCCAATTTCATATGTATAGTGTAGATACTTCGGTAACCACTGCCCGATATATATATCGTTATATAACAGTCTGGAACTATACATGGATATGCCTGAAATACGCATATTTATACCACGATCGCCTATCTTACTATATAAATAAAGCCATCTGTTTAAATTTTACATTTAATCAACACATGTTGATTAAACGTGCCTACTGTTGATTAAACTTCGCAGAGTCGATTAAACTTTCTCCATACAATTTGAACGGAAAAGTGTTTATCCATCGCATTGTAACGATCGTGGCATAAACAAAATATACGCATAGTGTTTCTGAATAACAAATTTAATCCACGAGTGGGATTGGCGATTTACACCACGTGGATTAAATTTGTTATTCAGAACACTATGCGGATATTCTATATATAATAGATTGGTATGGACTTTGTGGGGTAATATGTGTTATTCCACAACACAACTTAAGAAATGCAAATCTATAAATAATAAATTACAGGCTCGTGGACAAACGCAGAAGTTGCGATGCGAATCCGCCAGTAAGACCAATGTTGGAAGCAGTGAGCGATGAATACCACTCTGTCTTGATCAGCGATTATCTTACTGAAGTACGCAAAAAGTACACTGACGCCTATATAGATTTTATGAAGGCAAATGAATTTAAGTTGTACGAGCTATTTAATTCTGGAGACGAGAAACAAATATGAAAGTCTCGCACTATATATCAAACATGCTGCTGAAATGATGTGACCACATCGGTGGCGTCTTCGTGCAGCCGGAGGGGAAATATGTGATGATTCGTTATCTAGCACTAATTGGAATCACGTGTTATTCATTAAAATGATACGTTCTTTCTTCTAAGCTCATTTCATAGATGAATATCGTTCACATGCTATTAACTGTATTATTTGTCATTGTCGCTTCTGTCATTTTTGTAAGGCGAGATGTTAACCTTTTCTATACTAAAGCATCATTGAAGAGTAGATATCCCTTAGGAAATGTTCAGATAATAAGTTCAAAAAACGATTGTTGAACTTATTATCTGAACTTTTCTCACCAATGAATAGCATTCCGTCTGCACTTTCTATTGTCTGTCGTCTGATCAGATTTCCTTAGCAACCATCCAGATGAATAATATACCCTTCCAATGTACACTTCTCTGAATCATTGGGAGAATCCATTTAGTAGGAATGATTAATAAACTCTGTTTTTGGGGAGTGGAAATCCAAATCTGCGAAATGACGTCACGATGTTCCCAGTTTAACCTTGACAAGTTGACCTGCCCTAAACTACAAGACAGATTTAAGTCTCCTCGCTACGATGTCTGACCTCTGCCACCACATGTAAGGATTTCTTACGTTTTTACAGTGTTCATATTCTGTTGTTGGAAATTCATTCCGTAATATTCTAACAAACCCAACTTCCTATATTACATCGAACAATTACCATATATTGTGATAGTATCTATAATCTAAATATATGCGATATTTGATGACAAAATAGTGCGGCGTCTGAATAAATCCACACGCGTTGTTTGTCGTATATCTATTCCCAGGTGTCTTCACCAAGAGGAGAATATAGCTAAAAGATTGACCCTGATTTATTCAATCATTACAATATTTAGCACATTATCACACGGGTCAAGGCATTACGTCATACTTGTTCATAATAAAAATATGTCGTGGACTATATGAACACTCGTGTGTTTACTTTTTAACGGATATGTAACCATTTAACAGTCATTGTGATTGACCCCTCCCATGGCGCCTGACACAAAAAAATTACTATAGACGAGCATCATTTTTATCGCGCAACAACCCAATTATCGAAAACTCCCCACCACTGTTATCATTTCACGACTTCATATGTCCCCCTCCTGTCTTCTAGTTTCTAGTGGTATGTCTCCATTTCTTCTAAAAACCATTATTAGCAACCCCTCCCGTCAGACCTATACCCCTCCCTCACTTATTGGGGACGGGGTAATTAGCCAAAGAGGTAGACCCCGAAGCCACGACAAATAGTTTTCACGGCTGGCTCAACCGATTTAGTGGCTGGTTAGCTAGCTTAGCCGCACCAGTCGTGACGTTCGTGGCTGACAAAATATGGCGGCTCAGCCGGCTGAGACGTTATCATTCAGCGTATTTTCGTTTCCGAAATGTTCCTAATCTCCGTTTGTTTTAGCATTTGTGGTGAACCCATAAAATTCCAGACCACAGTAATCTTTTGATGTTGGGCTTTTCGATTATGGCGAAAATACACGAAGGACTGCCATGTATATACTGTGTAGTTTAATTCCCATCTAATCGGTATATGTTACATTGGGACTTCTGTCGACTTCAGACTGCTATCATCACTGGTATCTTGCGATATATGGATGCATCATTGAATAATGAATCTGATAGTAATGATATATAATATTTCAAACTACGTGTATATTTTCTGTTCTCTTCTACAGGTTATGTGCACATATTGACAATGCCAACGAGATGTCTGAGACTGGGTCGTGTCGATATAAACAATTTATATTTTAACCCTTTCAATACCGAATGGATGCGCCCATTGAGATAGTCTATTCCACATTAAGGGACCCGGTGTTCTGATAATATAACAACCATGCCGTGTCCATGCGAGTATATATGCCAATATTAGGCAATGCGGTTTAGTTCTTTGAGATTCACAGTACAGTTGTGCTTGAAATATAAGCCCATGCACACTGCTCAGTCATTTTACAATTCCGCGGCGGAGATTTTTTCATGTGGCTGGCGTTAGAGATAATATGGCTGGCGGCGGCCTGTGGCCAATATGGCTGGCGGTGGCTTCGGGCTCTACAAAGAGGATACGACTTCATATAAGCCCTCGGGCTTGTTGTCTGATCCTCGTTTCCATACATTAACTATTCTATTTTGCATATATGTTTCATCTGTATATTATAGAACGACCTTCAAGTTAAATACTTCGAACGTACTGGCAGTGGTCAGACACCATAGTGAGGGGACTGAACTCTGAATTGCAGTATATGGGCCTATTCTAGGTTTTCGAATCGGTGTTACCTACATATGCCTTCAAACACTTGTAACCGTGCTACTGGCAATTGCCTTCAAACACCTGTGTGATTGATTCTCGCGATATGATTGCATGCTATTTACAGACAAATTCCGGTAGCATCGCTACAGGTGGAACTACATATATTATACTTCACGCGTAGTTAGCTGTGGTATATAGATGCGTTTTATATGGTTGTTTCCGTTCAAATTCTGGCACCGTATCGCTTTCTACGACGAAAGGCTCACAAACCATACCGTGCAAACTTGCCAGTGTATGAAGTACCATGAACCCTTATGGTACGTTCACACACTGGCAACTTTGCACGTATTATGTGCAGGCATTTCGATACAGAAAGCTATAATGTATCATAAAACGAGCGCAAATATGCATATATCATGCATCTGTACCACAGCTAATACATGAGAAGTAAAAACTGTGTTGTTCCACCTGTAGCGATACCACCGCAATGTGGCTGTAAATGGCATGCACTAATCAGTCATACAGGTATCTGAAGGCAAATGTCAGTTACAATGTTCATGTGGAACAAATACATTTTACTTCTGATCCTGTTAGCCTTGGTAAAGATTAATTGTGTACGCATGTTACCGTTCATATTCTGACACCACATGGTTGTCTATGATATACCAGGTAAACTTGTCAGCGTGTGAATGTAACATTATTGTAGATCTTGGTTTTAGATCGTATTCAGACCGATCTAAATCGAATGCTGCGCACATCCTCCATACCCCATCCACCCACCCACACTTAGGGAGTTGTGGCCCCAGAGAACAAACGGCTTGCATTGTGCCTCTATAACTGTGGAGTGCGCCTACACTGAGTTAAATAAAGTATAGGAATAGTACTCATAAAGAGTAAAGATTCATCCATATTTGTGAAAACATGGAAAAACAACAAGCACCACCAGAGGACATCGAATTGGAAGAGATTTTTGGCATAGAATATTTGGTTGGTTATCAAATAAAATGGAATAAAATTGTGTTTAACTTTATCATCTGGACTGGGGAGAGAAATGAATATGTGGTTTACGGTCTTAGTGACAGTTATTCTTCGAATTGGGGCCTGCGATTCCATAGTTAGTTAGTCGTTCTATATCATCCGGTGATTCGTGTGGATCGGGATATATATATAATATCCCTCTGATTGTTGAGAACATGACATCGATATTGATAATGTTAACTACACGTGATGTGCGATAGTACTAAAATGTGAGTACACATAATAGTGTTAAATGTGTGGTGAGTACACATAATAGTGTTAAATGTGAGTACATATAATAGTGTTAAATGCTTGGCAGTTGTGACATGTTCCCACCTCAGACTCAATTTCGAATTATTTGACACAAACTCGCGACTATTGTATGCAACCATTGAAGAACACCCTCGTGTTGCTGCGAATATTATGTGCATGGTTGAGAAACAATAACGCTTAATAAGTTACTTGTTTTATGGTGCCCACATCAGAATGAGCAATAGGGGATGCCACAGTGTCCTGGGCCTGCAAACACGGTGCCCTGCCTTGCTCACCGGAAGCTTATATACTGCTAATGATGAACAGACAGTCTGCCGTCAGTGCAGTTTTAGCTGGTCCAAAATACAAATAGTATATATGAAATTGTAGAGAAAAATGGATTTTTTGTATGGTGCCCACATCAGAATGAGCAATGGGGGGATGCCACCGTGTCATGTGCCCCCAAACAAGGTACCCGCCTTGCTCACCGGAAGCTTGTATTATGCTAATGATGAACAGATAGTCTGCCGTCAGAGCATAAAAAGATACGTGTGGGGTAACGTACAACTCAAAATATTGTATGTAAGACGTCCTGTAATGTGTATATTTGGTAATTGTAGTTTCGTATATAGTGTTTGTTTGAATATTTAATAAGGAGTTTTGTAAAACGCATCAGGATTGGTCTCGCTGTTATGGTCATACCCCATGACCATTTATAATAATACTCCGTGCCCATATTTGGGGAGCTGACGTCATTGTGTTGGGGTAACCGAGCTTGATATTCATGTTTTATTATCTGAACATCATCATCATCAATCTACAGGACAAGTCTTTTGACTTTTCGTCCCGGTAACGATTACATAATATTTAGTGACAATTTAACAAATAGCAGCTCGTCTGATAACCAGGTAATTAACAGTCTTCAAATTGATACTTCTTGCTGCTAGAACGAATCCAAATAAGTTTTAAATTCAGATAGATCAACTACCTCTACTATCATATCTGGCAGGGAGTTCCGTTCGTTAATCATGCACGCGTTGTGTGAATGAGAATTTCTTTATATTTTTGTTCACATTCTGTTCGTGTATTTTCAGTGAATGTCCTCGAGTTTTTGTATACGATCCTAGCTCTTTGGAATACATTATGTATATCTAGGTTGTAATTTCCTCTGAATAATTTTTATACCTCAATCAAATCACATCTGAACCTGCGATATTTGAGGCTCATATAAGATATAGTTTAACTAGTCGTTCTCTGTATGTTGCCATTTGGTGCCATAGCATTTTCGTCGTTTCCATTGAACCTTCTCCAATTTATCGATCTGATATTTTAAATGTGGACACCACACTGTATGGCAGTACTCCAACATAGGTATGACCATGCTGGCATGTAGTAATCGAAACGCGTATGGGTCTAGATAATTGAATGTTCTGTTAATGGTCCTAGTATGTGATGCTAGTATGTGGTATGCTTTATTACAAGCTGTGTTGATATGAACATCAAATTTGAGATTATCGTCGATAGCAATGAAAAGCATTCGCAGTCCTCTTGTATAGTCCGTTTTTCTGTCTATCGACTACTTTTATTACCTGAACACTCCTCCAAATTAAAATATACCGTTTCAACGTATACTTGTATAACTGAATGGGAGAATCCATTCAGTATATATAGGGTAGAATTAGAAGTAGTATTCCTACACTTTTGTTATTCCATTATATAATATTCCATTAAAGGCTGTATAAAATGATTAACATACGACCAGGGACAAGCTGCAAAACAGAGTTCAGTCCCCTCGCTACGCTATGTCTGGCCGCTGCCGGCATGTGTATTTTCTTAACTAAACCTAACATGTTTTATTCAAGTGTTTTGTCAGTTACAATTCATTCTGGCTTGACTAGACAATTTGCAAATGAATATGGACAGTTCAGTTTCTCAGAATAATGCAGAATGGATTGTAACCTACAAAAGTCTCAAATAAATAAATATGCGATTTCTTCACAGTATGTGTAGGTGCTGGCAGCGGTAAGTCATGCATAGCAGGGTACTGAACTCTGCGCAGATCGTGGACCAGGCATAATAGCTCGAATATTATCCGCGATCACTATACTTTACGGTAAATCTCCGGATGGCACTTTCTTAAATATCAAACGATATGTAATCAGGGTCCTCGAATATATAACGTTTGATGGTGAAATCTGAGCTCACGTGCCACGCGTTGGTGTCAAATTGATTGGAATCGAGTATCATAAAGCACAAAAGCAAGGATCTGAGTTTGATCCCGAAATCATTGCATGCACTCGGTTGATTTGCTATTCTTCCGTTTCCCTAAAGTGCTGATTTCTCCGGGATTAGTTAAAGATCCACGGTCCTATTTCGAACCATTTAACTCCGACCCGCATGTGTTATATACCATAAAATAATTAAATCCATCCCATAGCCCCATTAATAGGTATTGATGGCCATATATCGACTTTGAAATAAGGAAGTTTTAACCCGTTGGGATGTTTTGTTAGCCTAATAAACATTCCAAATATCGCTTCGTATAGCAACGTTCATAATTTAATATAGTTCACAATTCTCAAAAAATGGGCCCGAGGAGTCAGAGAAGATGCGGCCTAAGCAGCGTGAGGTCACCAGAAGGTGAACATAGTTATGCCAGCACGCTGTTTGTGGTAGCGTCACAATATTAACCTTCTGGGGACCTCATCCTGAAAATGTCCGGCACCATATTTTCATGGCCTGAAGCGACACATCCTCCCTATCAGTATAGTTTGTTGTATATGTTATCCTCTGATCCATTATAACACAAGATATGGAGTATTGTTAATATCGTCACAATCCTTGTCGTCGTCGTCATCATCAGTGTCATTATCCGGCATCATCGTTACCAGGACCAGGATCCTACGTCACTAATGTAATATCTAAACCGTCGCTTCGGACGTCCAGGACCAGTAACACTACGTCACTAACGTAATCTCTAACCCTTCGCTTAAGACGTTAAGGACTAGACTCGTCCCTGGCTCATATGTGAAACACTACGGCGCTATCGCTCTGTGACGTGCCCTCCAATAAGAGGCCAGTACAGACCATCGCCATCTTTACGTATATGACGTCATTTGCGTCATCGATCCAAATATAACGACGGAGAGACAACAGAAACACTGGGATACCCCATCAAAACACAATACGTTGCCTCGTGTGTTCTGCGAAAATAGTTTACATATTTAAAATATCTATTCATAAATTCTAAGTAGGATATCAAAATAATATGTTTTGATAATCCCCCCCCCCCAGAGATCGGCAGAATCTAGTCAAATGTGGGTCTTTGAACACACCACACAAATCACTTCAACCAATCAGCTTGCACTGTTCTATTTTAGTCCCGGTCAGAATTCTGACCAGAGATCCACAAAATGGCGATAGTCCGTACCGGTCTATAATAACGACGTCCAAAGCAGAGCGATGGCAAGGTTTATAGTCTGGGGACCAGTCAAGTTCAGGACCAAGTACATGTACCTACGTCACCAATGTAGTCTCTAAACCGTCGCTTCAGACGTTTAGGAACCTACGTCACCAATTTAGTCTCTAAACCGTCGCTTCAGACGTTTAGGAACCTACGTCACCAATTTAGTCTCTAAACCGTCGCTTCAGACGTTTAGGAACCTACGTCACTAATATAATCTCCAAACCGTCGCTTCAGACGTCCAAGAACCTACGTCACCAATGTAGTCTCTAAACCGTCGCTTCAGACGTTCGGATGACGGCTGTCTGGAATCCATGCAGTGGATGAGCTAGATATGTGTTGCAGGAGTTACTGTACTTACGCCACTAATGTAATCACTAACCCGTCGCTTCAGACGTTCGGATAGCTACTAGCATTCTACCCTGTGCCAATGCATTCTCTTATATATGCGAGTCGACCATAGGTCGCCTCGCATATATAAGAGAATGCATTGGCCTAACATTTTTTTTACAATTTTAATAATTTTTTCTTGTATTCTTTAACAATTTTATAATTTCACCCATACAGAGCCCCAGACAAACATGAGCAGACGACATTCTTCTATATGCTTCTATATATATGTGTGGGGCTCTCTGCAGGGTAATATCAGTGCATGGATGAGCTAGATGTTTGTTGCAGGAGTTACTGTACTTACGAGTGAAAGGGATTATATTCTTTATGTGGATTTTACGAATATCTATTGATGTGTTTGGTGTTCAAAATCAGGGCACATTCGATACCCATTTTCTATGTAAATTCTAGTTATAAATATGAGTTTTTAACTATTACTAAATTTGTAATCATTGTGAATGTCCAGACCGTAGAAAACACAAGCTCTGGCAAGTTTTTTAAATGATACGTGGAACTGCTCCATCAATTTTAAGAAATTATGTAGGACCAATTCAGACAAACAATTCCAGATATAACTTCAGATTTGAACATATAAGACTACCCTCGAATATTAACTATGACTATTATATGGATTCGTTCTTACCATCTGCAATTACCGAATGGAACAAACTACCGGAAACTACAAAGAGCGGCAGTACAATCGAAGACTTCAAAAAGGAACTGAACAGTGACAATATACGTCAACCTGCCTATTTTTATCATAGTAAATCCCGTAAATCTCATATCCTTCATACCCGGTTAAGATTGAGCTGCAACCACCGTAGTTCTGACCTGACAGATAACCATGTAAAAATTCCCCCCTTCTGTTTATGTGGGGAACTTGAGTCAACTTACTACTATCTCTTTGAATGTACATTTTATCAAGAGCCCAGATGAGAACTATATGACTCCCTACCCAATGTTGCCCTATCTGAGAATACTCTAATGCAGGGATCAAGGGAGATTAGCCTTCGCGAAAACAAACAAATATTTAATGCAGTACAAACATATATCATGAGAACAAAAAGATTTCCATGATCTGTACGGGTAAAAATTGTTTTGGATTCCGGCTGCGTTATGCGGCAGCACGATGTTCCCCATTATATATGTAGTACTAAATGTCTTCCGATAACGATTATTTTGTAAGTAACTTACTTGTCACTATTCTGTATATACGTGAAATGATTCCACGTGAAGGATGCTGCGATATTCACAGTGAACACCACAGAAATAGGAATTGGTCATTGCGATTGACCCCCTCCCATGGAGCCTGACACATGCATATTACTATAAGACGAGCATCATTTTTATCACGCATCAATTATTGAAAATTCCCCACCACTGTCATCATCTCACGATTCATCTGTCCCCCTCCTGTCTTCTACGTTCTCACCCTCTCTCTCTCTCTCTCTCTCTCTCTCCTTCTCTCTCCCTGCATCTTGCTACCCCTAGCACTATCTTATCCCTGTTTCCATCCCTAACTCAAACTTAATTATATATCTCCATTTGTCCTAAAAAAAACATTATTTCTATCCTTTCCCGTCTGATCGATACCCCTCCCTCACGTGTTGGGGAAGGGGCATGTAGCCAAAGAGGAGAAGACTTCATATAATCCCTCGGGCTTGTTGTCTGATCCTCATTTCCATACACTATCTCTTCTAGTTTTGCATATTTGTATGATCTGTATATTATGTTATTTTGGATTTGGAAATAAAAATATGTTTACACTAATGTCCAGACCTAACCTCATGTGCTACCGTGATAAATACAAACGTTTATAAAGTGTTTTAAACTAATCGAATAGCAAAAGCATTTGGCTTTGAGACTACATTAGTGACGTATATTCCTGGCATTCTATACTTCGATGTCGTCTCTATCATCGTCCTTGTCCTCGGTATCATGGTTTCATCGTCATCATCATCGTCATCATCACCATCATCATCATCGTCATCAAAATCATCATCATCGTCATCATCATCATCGTCATCATCGTCATCAACATCATCATCATCGTTATCATCGTCATCAACACCATCGCCATCAGCATCATCGTCATCATCGTCGTCATCATCAGCATCAGCGTCATCGTCAACATCATCATCATCATCATAGTCATCGTCATCATCATCATCACCATCATTATCGTCGTCGTCATCATCATCATCATCATCGGCATCATCATCATCATCATCGTCATCAAAATCATCATCGTCATCATCATCGTCGTCATCATCGTCATCAACATCATCATCATCGTCATCATCATCGTCATCATCGTCATCAACACCATCGCCAGCATCATCATCGTCATCATCTTCATCATCATCATCATCATTATCGTCATCATCATCATCATCATCATCATCGTCGTCATAATCATCGGCATCATCATCATCGTCCTCTTCATCATAATCATCATCATCATCATCGTCATCATCATCATCACCATCATCATCATCGTCATCATCATCATCATCATCATCATCGTCAGCATCATCATCACCATCATAATCATCATCATCGTCATCATCATCATCATTGTCAGCATCAATCGTCGTTATCTTCGGCGTCATTTTCGTCGTCCGTATCCCCGTCGTCTTCGTCATCGTCATCATCATTTCGTCTTCGTCGTCATCATCGTCATCGATGTCGCGATTAGCATTGTCACCACCATCACTCTACAGTCTGGACACACATCTGATTCAGATTCATTTATTTACCATTCGTCATACATAAGGCAAAACAGGCATTTACATTCTATCAAGGTACGGCATGTAAAGGTGTAAAACATACAAATGCAATTAAACACGTAGCTGAAAATAAGGTGCACGAACAATGCATATATGGCGTAATTATTCATGTATCAACGAAAATATCGGGGATGTAGATACTTGAAAAATTCATGTGTTGCTACCCACAGGTCCCTGGCACAATAGACCCCAACCACCCAAAGACATATATTTAAGTCTTATATATATATGTCTTTGAGTGGTTGGAGTCTATTGTGCCAGGGACCTGTGTTGCTACCTGTATCAAGGAAAATGTCAGGGTGGGGTATAGTTAAATGTATTAAAGAACATTTCGGGGGATGGGGTGCGCAATTTCTCGAATTGCTGTAGATAATGGGTATGTTATGTGGGTGGTGGGGGTATTACAAATGTTGTCATGGTAACTACGTAACATAACATATGGACATCAGCAGTGCAATTTAACATGTTATGGACCTGGTCCTTGCCATGCTACCTTTTAACGATGTATCGACTCATTGTTAAAGGTACTCCTAAATTACTATTTATTTGGCTTCGGGGGTAAAAATATTTGATTCGAGTCGTGGAACCCACCCATCAAAGCTCAGAGTGATCAGATATCGATTTTTGAAATTTGTTATTTCTCGAGATGTGTAATAATATGTGGTCAAACACGTGGTCAAACGGAGGGTCTCGAACACAATTGCGGATGAAGATGGATAACTCTAAAATCAAGTGGTAATACGGTCAAATGTCGTGATAGTTTAGTTACAATACGGCCATATTTTGTCGAACAAAATGTTGATAAACAACATGTTTTGCGAAATTTGATACCATAGTTGACAGCGGTTAGCATTATTTTGTTGCAATAAATCGATTCTGATAACTAAAGCGTATTTTGAATAAATGTTTGAAGCTAGTTTGATATGCACGATGATGCATGGTGGTTCCTGCTGAATCGCTCGGGTGCTGGTATAGGGCACATGGATGCTATTTAGAAAAAGACGGTTAAAAATTTTTCTTCTAATTTTGTCATTTTTGCGGTGGTTGGTTAATCTGAGCGATTTGAGCAAAAGCAAGTGTTTGTATAAAACATTCAAGTATTTAATAATGGTGACGATACGAACAAAAAATAGCCATCTCCATTATTGCGGTTACCAACAACAAAAACAGCCATTATTAAAATATTTCACAATACACATGTTCTTGAATATTTTATACACATAATGGCTTTTCCTCAATTTGTTCAGATCATCTAATTAACACCGCGAATTTTTTAGGGCGCGAAAATGACAACTTAAAATAAAATAACGGTGCATTTTCTTAACAGCATCGCTTTGCACTACTTACAGCGGGACCCACCAGCATCATAGCAATACAGCGGGACCCACCAGCATCATAGCAATTCAGCAGGACCAACCAACATCATAGCAATACAGCGGGACCCACCAGCATCATACCACTTAACCAACATGGTATCCTCTTAAATTTGCTTTCGTAAATATTGAACAACAACGACATACAAATACATGTACTTCAGATATATAACGGTCAAGTACATGTTTGGTTTAGTGGGATTTGACGTCATTTCAGTCGCTGTTATATCACGACGTTGCGAGTTTTACGGCCGAATGAAGGCCACACATGGATTCACTACCCTGCACGTAGAAACCACTGACCGACCCACCTGACAAACTTCGACAGATCAGTAGATCGTGTCCTGAATCTCTGTTATGGCTATAATACGCCCATAGAGATCATACTCCATCAGTTAAAAACCTGTGAACTGTTTGATGTTGTGACAGGGAAGTTTATAACATTGAAAAACAGTGCATGTAATGTATTTCTTAGTTAAAGTGATGTGAAACACTCCGGCTGTGTGATCAAATAGAAAATGGAGAACAATGTTTCTCAAAGTAGTTATTTTTTTGAATATTAATCCAAATTTACAACTCACACCGTATACATATTTATTAATTGCGTATCGATGGCGAAATACTTTGCGTTAGTTTATCGGCGATTGTTGCGTCCCGAATCAAGGTGTGAATATTTACAATTGAGCGTTGTTCAGACGGTGTTTTCTATGAGTTGTATGGTCGATTTCTTTGATATTTTGGGCGATGTTAGTAGAATGCTACATTCTCCCAGCTGGCATAGCGCCTGAGTACTAAGTGTCACTAAGTACTAAGTGTCACTGAGTACTAAGTGTCACGCATCCGAACATCGTACATGTATGTCTTTAATACATGTTCCTTAATATACATAGGCTCGAGATTGCATGATTTAATTTAATTTGTTGAACCGATTTTCATTTGCATCGCTTACAATCATGGAATTTCTCCCGGGAAATAATTGAATTTTATTGCGATATCGAGTCACAGAAGCCACAGAAATCAAGAACTTTCTACCTGGGACCCCCTGCAGTGAAATAGATTACTAATGAACAAGTTTTAGCAAAATAAAATACTCCCTGCGTCTATTTGTTCAATCTTATAAAGTTCTCCGTCAGAACAAGTCATAACATCAAACAGTTATCACGTTTTAACAGGTTTAAAATTATCTTTACGGGCGTAGCCAGTGTAGACATTTGGTCGCATCACCAAAACAATTTATATACGACCATCAGAACCTAATTATATCAATATTATATAATTGTTACCAGGACGAAAAGTCAAAAGACTTGTCATGTAGATTGATGATGATGATTATATTCTGGCAGAGAACACGTGTCAATCGTAGATATTAGAGACCTTTAGCAAAATCAATATGATGATTACGGATATGATATATTGTCATAGTAAGGTGGACACCATCACAACTTACATACGATGGTTAATTGGTGAGGCGGCATATGCCCCACTATATTCAGTTACACATAAATTTTATGTAAAAAGTAATGTTTGTCTCTTTCACTCTTCCAGATCCCTTGTTCTTATCCGTGTGTTATACACCACACGGATAATGTTAGAGCGTCCACAAGAGGGACAGGTGGCATATCATTGACACATCTGCACACAATTAAACTGCGCGGTGTATATTTCGCCTCACATGCATGTAAGAACCCCATGCGTAAAGATCAAATTTTTGGCGGGCGAGATTGCATGATTTAATTTAATTTGTTGAACCGATTTTCATTTGCATCGCTTACAATCATGGAATTTCTCCCGGGAAATAATTGAATTTTATTGCGATATCGACTCACTCACAGAAGCCACAGAAATCAAGCACTTTCTGCCTGGGACCCCCCTACAGTGAAATAGATTACTAATGAACAAGTATTTGATTGGAACACACCTATTGTCGGCATATCCCTTATCGTAATCGTGATTTTGCGAAATGTCTCCACTATTGAATGCTATCGTATTTACAGGAAAATTTCGGTGGCATCGTCACAGGTTGAACTACAGAGGTTTTTCTTCTCGCGTAGTTAGTTATGATACATAATCATAAATCAGCCACAATGTCCTATGACCGCATATCCCAAAATAATTGGTCCTTTAACTTTGACATTCCACAACTCGCCGAAATTATTAATAAAACTGACCAGTATTCGAGGAAAATTCAACACACAATTTGTGATATTTTAAGGCTGATCATTTGTCGTGTTTTAGAAGAGGCATATATAACGATGAAAAAAACCATCAGGTACGAACAAATTGAGGGTTTATTGAGAAATAATAAGTGATTACCAATTGGCGCCATATTACCGATAGTAAAAATATATCTCGAAATAAGACAGAAAGTCGGCAACTTGTCAAATCGGACCATTAGCCCTTTCATGACTGGAGCTTCCTGAAACACTGTGCCAATGCATTCTCTGTTATATGCGAGTCGCCCATGTGGCGCCTCTTATATATAAGAGATTGCATTGGCCTAACAATATTCACCCTGATCTTGAAGGCAAGTGTATTCTCTTATATATGGGCGACTCGCATATATAGGAGAATGCACTGGCACAAGATATTTAATGATGCACCAGCGCAGCTCCCGTCATGAAAGGGTTAGTCGTGATATAAAATAAATATATCGGTTCTCATGTAACACGTCATTTGGACCAACACATGTGAACATGGTCCGACCACTGTCATTCTAATTTAATAAACTAATATAGCATAATAACTCACCTGTGGGAACGTATGTCCGATTCGACGTTATATTATTAAACTCAGACATTTCTTTTTCTAAAACTTCAGTCAAAAAACTCCTGAAATTACTCCAATTGTGACAGAAGAAACAATAGCACGCAGTTTATCATATTACGAACTCAGACGAAACACGAGTACGCAGTGTGTCATATTACGAACTCGTTTAGAAAACAAAACTCTAATATCAGTATTTGATTGGAACACACCTCAGTTTTACTCACTGGTTTGCGCGAGTGAAGGGGCAGCATACGGTGTTAGTCGTATAGTGATAACCCGCAGCACTGACTGGCGAAAGTATCCTATCATTAATGTAGTGCGATACACCGACATTTAATTCAGCCGAGGATCGATCGAATACAGTCCCCTGTGTGCTAATGATCGGAGTAACAGGCTGACAGCAGGTGTAAGTATAGTAGCCCGCCGCCAAGACTTCTACTGACGGGCGAGTCTCTTGTCAACCAATCCGCGCCACCGTACCAGAAAATGAAAAGTTGTATTTGATCCCTGTCAAACCTGTCATTACTAAATGGATTCCACCATTATGTTATAAAAGTGTCAAAACAGCATAATTCCAACAGATATCCCAAGCTGCAGTGGACTGCGAAGAGATGGTCTATATTGTTCCATGCTGAATGGTCAGCTCCCGTATTTTCTCAATTCTATGACTTTAGTAAGTCATTCTGTTACATATTAAGTCATATATGAATATTTAGGTATTGAGTACTGTATATTTACAGACATTTAATTCCCTAGCAGATTGATCGAATGCAGTCCCCTGTGTGTTATTGATCTTTATTCCACTTATAAATCGGACGCCGTGCTTATAACGTATATTTAATTGTTTTATTTTATCCCTGTTAAACCTGTCATTACTAAATGGATTCTACAATTACGTTATAAAATTATCAAAACATCATCATTCCAACCGATATCCCAAGCTGTTGTGGACCCAGAAGACTTGGTCCATATTGTTCCATGATGAATGGTAAGCTCCCGTAATTTCTCAATTTTATGACTTTAGTTAGTCATTATGTTACATATAAAGTCATATATGAATATTTAAGGTAGTTAGTACTATTTACCGACATTTAATTCCGTAGCAGATTGATCGAATTCAGTCCCCTGTGTGCTATTGATCTGAGCAGCAGACTGACAGCAGGTGAAAGTATAGTGTCCCATCGCAGAGACTTCTGCTCAACCATTCCGCGCCACCATATACTATAAATTTGTAATTGTTTTATTTGATCCCTGCCATTACTAACTTGATTTTACCATGTTATAAACGTATCAAAACAGCATCAACCCAACCGATATCCCAAGATTTTGTCTATATTTTCCATGCTGAATGGTCGACGCCCGTTTTTCTCAATTATATGACTTTAATAAGTCATTATATGTTACATATAAAGTCTTATAAGAATATTTAAGGTATTTACTGACATTTAATTCCATGACGGATAGATCGAGTGCAGTCCCCTGTGTGCTAATTATCTGAGTAGAGTACAGTCCCCTGTGTGCTAATGATCGGAGTAGAGTACAGTCCCCTGTGTGCTAATGATCGGAGTAGAGTACAGTCCCCTGTGTGCTAATGATCGGAGTAGCAGGCTGACAGCAGATATATGGAGAGTGGCCCATCGCAAAGACTTCTATACTGACGAGCGAGTCTCTTGTCATCCATTCCGCGCCACCGTACCAGAAATTGAAAAAGTTGTCTTTGATCCCTGTTAAATCTGTCATTACTAAATGGATTCCACCATTATGTCAAAACAGCATAATTCCAACCGATATCTGAAGCTGTTGTGGACCCAGGAGACTTGGTCTATATTTTCCATGCTGAATGGTCAAATCCCCGTTTTTCTCAATTATATGACTTTAATAAGTGATTATGTTACATATAAAGTCTTATAAGAATATTTAAGGTCTTTACTGACATTTAATTATGTGGCGGATAGACCGAGTGCAGTCCCCTGTGTGATAATGGTCGGAGTAGCAGCCTGACAGAAGGTCAGAGTGGCCCATCGCAGTGACCTCTGGTGACGGGCGAGTCTCTTGTCAACCACTCCGCGCCACCCTACCAGAAATTGAAAAGTTATATTTGACCCCTACCAAACCTGTCATTACTAACTGGATTATACCATTATGTTATCAAAGTATTATGGACCGAGAAGACTTGGTCTATCTTGTTCCATGCTGAATGATCAACGCCCGTACAAGAATTAGCAACTGATCAGAGTAGCAGGTTAACAGAAGGTGCCAGAGTGGCTCATCGCAAAGACTTCTGCTCTTGTCAACCATTATGCGCCACCGTACTAGAAATTGAAAATAGTTTATTTTAACCTTGCCAAACCTGTAACTATTAAATGAATTCTACCATTACGTTATCCCTTTACCCAACAAACCAGCCAAAAACGGCCAAATAAAGCTGCAACAGCCTAAATTATCTTGGGTCTGTCTCAATAAAACCATACAAATATGGATATCATTGGAACCGGCTCATTGGCCACATTGTGATGGTTACAGTTATGCCCTGTGCCAATGCATTCTCTTATATATGCGAGTCGACCATAGGTCGCCTCGCATATATAAGAGAATGCATTGGCCTAAAAAAATCTTTTTTTAACACTTTTTACCATTTTTCTTACATTCTTTAACAATTTTATAATTTTTAATGTGTTAAGCCAATGCATTCTCTTATATATGCGAGGCGACCTATGGTCGACTCGCATATATAAGAGAATGCATTGGCACAGGGCCGTTCTGTTAGGTAAAGGGTTATAAAAGTATCAAAACAGCATCATCCCAAACGATATCCCAAGCTGTTGTGGAATGAGAAGACGTAGTCTATTATATTGCCCAATGCTGAATGGTCAGCGCCCGTTTTTATCAATTCTTTAATAAGTCATTATGTTACATATAAAGTCATATATGAATAATTAAGGTATTTACTGACATTTAATCCAGGGAGGATCGATCGAGTACAGTCTCCTGAGTGCTAATCATCTGAGTAGAGTACCGTCCCCTGTGTGCTAATGCCCGGAGTAGAGTAAAGTCCCCTGTGTGCTAATGACCGTATTAGAGTAAAGTCCCCCGTGTGCTAATGCCCGGAGTATAGCAGGCTGACAGCAGGTGTAAGTAGTGGACCATCGCAAAGACTTCTGCTGACCGGCGAGTCTCACCCCTGGTCCAGTTGTCATGCTAATATGCTACGATGCTGGTGGGTCCTGCTGATTTGCTCTGCTGATGTTAGGGTAAACTGATGCTGTTAAGTAAATAGTACAGTTATTTGTTCTAAATTTGTCATTTTTGCTATATCCATCTTCAACTGCAATTTCGTCAGAGACCGCCTTCTCGTCGACTAAAAGTATCGGTGGTGACAAATAATAGATTTCAAAAATCGATATCTTATCACTCTGAGCTTTGATGGGTGGGTTCCTCGACTCGAATCAAATAGTGTTTACCCGAAAAGCCAAGGAAATAGTAATTTCCGATTTGCGATTAATTCGGATTAAGCATCATTAATACTGGTTGTATTTGTTGTTGCAAATCAACTATAATCGAGGTGGCTATTCACATCGTTTTTGCAAACACCAGCGATAAAAATTCACACAATGTGCCCCAACGAACATATCGCCGTATCCCTCAATAACACACACCCACTACGTTCATTTCTTAATTATACATGTATGCTTAGGCACGTCTGTGTTAATGAGCTTAAGCCTGTATTCGTCTTATATATGCAAGGACAGTATGGAATAAGACTTGATCCAACTTTTCGTGGTTTTTAAAAAGCCGTGTTTAATTTATTTAAAGATCCATAGCAACAGTGTATATGGTATTGGATAAAAGGTTAAATGATTAAGCTCATAAACACAAATAGCCAAAGCCAAACCACATAATCCCGTTTGCGTGGATGTCCAGACTGATGGACAGACGGGTGGTAAGACATACGGACGGACAAGCTGATTCGTACATATACATCTACCTCCGTAATCGTTACGGGGGTATATAATGATCGGACTCGTATAGCTTGTGTAAGAGCTGTGGTCCATCACAAAGAACATTCATAATATAGTGACATTCTTTAACCCTTTACCCAACAAACCGGCCAACACCGGCCAAATAAAGCTTCAACAGCCTAACATATCTTCGGTCTGTCTCAATAGAACCATACAAATATGGATATCATTGGAACCGGCTCCTTGACCACATTGTGATAGTTACAGTTATGCCCTGTGCCAATGCATTCTCTTATATATGCGAGTCGACCATAGGTCGCCTCGCATATATAAGAGAATGCATTGGCCTAAAAAAATCTTTTTTTAACACTTTTTACCATTTTTTCTTACATTCTTTAACAATTTTATAATTTTCAATGTGTTAAGCCAATGCATTCTCTTATATATGCGAGGCGACCTATGGTCGACTCGCATATATAAGAGAATGCATTGGCACAGGGCCCTTCTGTTGGGTAAAGGGTTAAATAAAAAAATCCTCTCAGCCAAGAAACAGCATCAAGTCTGATCATCTCTGGAAGGCACTACCTATTATATCTATCAAAACTTATCACTATGTATCGCGCATTTTGTGTTTCATGTCCGTTCACCTGGAATTCCTTACCACAACCCATCAGAGAATCGCCATCATTCGGAGAATTCAAATCAACACTGAAAACATATTTGTTCGAGCGGAGGTATCGAGACATTTTGAACCTTCAACGATGACATTCTGTACATTCTATATATATCACTGCATTTTCTCTCTATATATTTGAACCAAATCATGTGAAGCGCCTAGGTCCCATCATCACGGGGATAGGCGCTATACAAGAACAATTATTATTATTATTATTAAATACGTTTGTACCGTCATCTTGATTACATGTGCGTTATTATTTTGTGTTGGGGAGGGGCTTCGTAAGCTGCAAACACGTGTGCCGAATCCCTGTTGTATATTATGAAAATAAAAATATTTTTTAAGTCAAAGACTTATGTTGTACTGTATAGTGCTGAGACTGATCGCGAGCGGCATATCATTTTACACATCGGTGAGCACATAGAATTAAGATCAAGTATATTAAAGGGAAACTGTGTATCGTTCGCCGGCTCATATACGTCCTAATACTTGGAGGGGATGGGTTTGACCGCCTCCTAAACAGCTACGCAATTGCCTCGAAATAAGGAGAGTTCAAATAGTTCAAATTCAAGTTTATATTGTAGATTTAAATGAGAATCACACAATGACACAAACAATAAACTACCCACTTCTCGGCTTTCGACAGGCCTAAAATCATTAGCTCACTTACAACTAAATCTTCAATCTCTCTTTGACAATAACACGACCTCTCGCCTCAAACGTCTGACGTCAACTGGCCTGCCGGAAGTCGGGCTACGTGTGCGTGCGGTTTGTTACACATATGTAAGTGGGAAACGGACTGTCGGTATCTTACTGCTCGCTTCATCACTCTAACAAACTGCGCCGCATTTTCATCAAACAGACATCAGGAAGACTCCGTCTGTAATTACCCGTAAGGTGGGTACTTCAGCTGATGCAGGGCAGGAAACCTTTCAACTGTTCAGGGTGCTCCAGTACTGGTGGATCGGTATCTAATGGGCTCCTAATTGGTGTAGCAGAACGATGTTTCCATGGACTCTGTTCCTTCACTAGAATCTTCCAAATTATTAAAGGTTACTAAAACCTAGAGGCTAGGATAGTCAGATTATTGTAAAGTACAGTGTGTACTCCAAACTGGAACAGGGTAAGGACACACGAACGTACTAAGTACTGATGTCCTCTCGTTGGTCAAAAGGAAAAGTGAGGGGGATTCCTGCACATACCTGCGCAATAAGTTATATAAACAATTTAATACATATTGATACTTAGTATCATAACATTGCATAGGTACGTACAGGATGTGATGAAAACAATGACATCAAGTTATTTTCGGCGTGCAAACCATTTGGCCATTCAGGTACAATGTTCTTTGTGAACCCATAACAAAATCACAAATGTGACATATGAGTTATGTATTATGACAGGCCCCAGTTTAAACATATGTCACTTGCTGTTGCAAACAAAATAGACCATTCCCTATAAATACTGGACCAGAATTCTGGATCCAGTATGTATGTTTTCGGACATTCAAGACATACATCCTCACCATGTATCTTCTTATATAGGATACGTCGTCACAGAATAAAATATTGGAATACTTTAACCAGAGGATCGTTGTCATTAATATATAAGTAACCCAAAAGAATACACAACGTGAAGGAAACCAAAGGACAGGGTAAAACGCACAGGGTCTCTGCTACAATGGGCCCCTTTGCTTCTGTAGTTTTAGGGGCATGCATGTCGCACATGTTTTGGCATAGTCACTTATATCTTGCTTCATTCCCAGTAAGTAATAGGCTAACCGTAGTCTTTGGAGGGTCTTTGTTATTACCATGTAGGCTGAACTTGGGGAATGGTCGTGAGCCTGGGTTATCATGCGCTTTCGATTCTCATCTGGCACTACTATTGTCTTGCTGAGATGACCTCCTTTCTCATCTTCTAAGTAGAGTACATCATTGTCCAGTTTCATGGTATTCCACTTCCACAAGTATTTGACCAAACCACGATGTGGTGCAACGTCTTTCAACTCAGGTGTTGCTCCATTCTCCAGCCAGTTCCTCACAATCTTAATCTCTGGGTCCTTGTTCTGGTACTCTGCAATTTGGGATCTGTTGACTCCTATCCTACCAACCTTCGGATTTGTTGATTATTTTTCAGTTTTATTGTATGTGCCACCAGGTCGGTATGTCCATGGTGTGCTAGTGAGGTAGTATATATATAGAAGCAAATATGACTTGTTACCTTAAGTTACCCTCACACCATAGCGATCACCAGTTGTGTATGGTTGCGAATAAAAAATAGTGGTCATAAGTTCCGAACGCAACTCACACGCAACTAATAAGTTTTATAGGTTTGAAGTACGCAACAAGCACGCAAGTGATCGCAGACACACGCAGAGTAAGTTCGGAAAATTTGAACATGTTCAATAATTCTCTGCGAATGCCTGCGATCAATTTATACGCAACAGGGACGCAACAGGTACGCTACGCACGCAACATGATCGCAACAGGTACGCAACTCATAAGTTATGAACGCAGGTGATCGCAGATCCAAATTTGAGGTATCTGGCCAGGTTTTGGTACCGTACATGTTGCGAATGTGTTGCGTACCTGTTGCGATCATTTTGCGATCGTGTTGCGTGCCTGTTGCGATCCTGTTGCGTGTGTAGCGTACCCCCAAACTATTGTGCTTATTCCCAGCGTATCCCCAACCTATGCCCTGTGTATCCAACCTATTAGTTGCGTGTGAGTTGCGTGTTAGTTGCGTACTACATGCGTGTTGAGAAATGGTATAAATAATGGGCCTTTTCTAGATCCGTGTCAGTTGTTGGTTGACCTCCAAGGTGACAACATGGAGCTACCTCTTGCTGTTATTGGACATCAGTTTAATCTGGTCGCAAATACCACACAACTAGCACGCAGGTTAAACGCAACTTGTAAGTTTTGAACGCAACTCAAACGCAACTCGCAAGTTCTGCACGCAACTCACACGCAACTCGCACGCAACTCGTACGCAGGTGATCGCAGATATTGGGGGATCATAAGTTCAGTTCGCAACCCACACGCAACCCACACGCAACTCACACGCAACCCATAGGTCGAATAGGTTACATATTGACAAAATTGTTGATTTCGCTTGTGTTTGGTGCGTATACAAATGTGTTTTACACGCAACTCATAGGTTTCAGCATACGCTATGGTGTGAGGGTAACTTTAAGGGTAGCTCTTGTCTTTGCTCAGCTTACTTAGCATTAAATGTCTGCTTAATGTTAGCCCACCAGCTCTGCATGTGATCTGGTAGAATATCTTCAGCCTCTAAACTCTTTGAATCTTGGTTTTCCTCCATGATTTCCACTGAAGATAATTTCCCCGCACTAGTGTTCTTATAGGTCAGTTTTGTTTCTGTTGGGTTGAGGAGCCGCACAGGAACATACCTGTCTCCAGCGTCTACTTTCAAATGGATACTGGCTGCGGCAACATGGTGTTTCTTTGCTATCTGCTGATTCGGCTCAATAATTCCAAGCTCGTCATCGTCTAAGTCATGACTCAACACACCTGCCATCAACAATTTATGCATTGGGGTAGAGTAACGTCCCCTGTCTCAGCATTGGGGAATACTAACGGTCTCAGCTACCTTCACCTTACAGACACCAATATGTCCGTTTCTACTCACCTCATGGGGCTGCCCTTTAACCCTTTACCCAACAAACCGGCCAAAACCGGCCAAATAAAGCTTCAACAGCCTAAAATATCTTCGGTCTGTCTCAATAGAACCATACAAATATGGATATCATTGGCACCGGCTCCTTGACCACATTGTGATAGTTACAGTTAGCCCTGTGCCAATGCATTCTCTTATATATGCGAGTCGACCATAGGTCGCCTCGCATATATAAGAGAATGCATTGGCCTAAAAAAAATCTTTTTTTAACACTTTTTACCATTTTTTCTTACATTCTTTAACAATTTTATAATTTTTAATGTGTTAAGCCAATGCATTCTCTTATATATGCGAGGCGACCTATGGTCGACTCGCATATATAAGAGAATGCATTGGCACAGGGCCCTTCTGTTGGGTAAAGGGTTAATTGCGAAAATCCGCCCAACCACATCCAATGTGCATTCGTATTGCTCCATGAAGTCTAAGCCTAGTATATTGGGGGATCGAATCTCAGCAACTACCATATCCAGGTTATATGAAACCCCGTCAATGTGTTCGTCAACATCTGCACTGCCAATACAGTTAAGCATCTGGTCATTGATTGTATACAAATTCTTCTTGAGAGCTTTAATGGCTGGTTTCTTCAGAGGGGGGTCTATCTGATTGAAGACTTCTTTTGCCAATATTGAAAGGCTTGGGTCTGTATCCAGCAAACAGTATACATACTCCATTCAGCTCTATTGCTAAGTGCAACCCGGCTTCATTTTGGGTTCAGTTCCCCGACAACCTTGGGAAGTTCAATCTTGGTATGTTGATCCGTGCGTGTGTGTACTGTGCTCGCACCTGGTCGTGGCTCTTTACAATAGCGGGCTATGTGTCCCGGCTTCTGGGACAAAATCCTAAATGTTATATTATGACGACGATGAAGACGATGGCGGTGATGATGATGATGATTATGATGATGATGATGAGGATGAGAAACCACCACTCTTTAATTCTTTAAGTTCTCAGCTGTTATGAACCCATAGCCATGATATATGGTTTATTTTATGTATACTAGTAATATAGTTATTTTCAGTACCTTTATATACCAGTACTATGTATAACAATGCATATAAATTAATCCATGTATACATGTATATTGATTCAACGGATTCAGTGGTTTTGTCCATCAGTCTATAAAATTTGCGGGGAAAACATGGCCACAAGCAGTACACCCTGCTAAATTTCGAATTTGAATCAATTGGCGCACCCTGCAGCCAGCTTTTATTGGAGAACTTTTTCTCATGTGGATATTTTGGGTCACCGCTAGATGTGAGCCATATTTTGTTCTCAAACTGTCCTTGTGAAGACATCACTGCCCACGTGATCTTCAATTTTACTATTTTTATGGCTAAATAATTTGGTTGATCCTACAGACGACACCCCTTGTCCGATCGTCCCCAGATTCCACAATGATCTTCTGGATAACCAGCGTGAGAGTAATCTAATTTTCCCGAATTTCGTTAAAAAACATTACCACAGGCAGCAATTTGGTATCTTACTCTTTGATCCTCTTTTGCATGACTGAATTGTTTAGCAACTGTACAGACATATCCCTCATCTGATAGTCACCAAACTTCATATTGATCTTCGGGCTGACAACTAGATGGGAGCTATCGAATGCTTTGAATTTTTTTTGGAAAACATTGTCGCCAGCAGTCATCTTCTATTTTGGTTTTTATTTACATGTATATCTCTTCATGCGGATAGCCAGTATTACGTATATAGGTACTTCAACTTTCCGCATTCCTGTCATCATTTGAAATATAAAAATTTACCTGATACATGCACCCTTCAAATTTTTTTTCGTCGTATCTATTTTAATGACCCGCATGCTAATATTGATACAGATATATTTGTCAAACATTTCTTTGTACAATATACAGGTATTTAGTTTGTAACTAAATCTAGAAATATATAATAGTAGCTGGTGGACCCGACTTCGTCCGGGATGTTCCCCTCTGATTTTCGGAGAATTGCGCGATTTAACCTTGAATTGACTATTTTAAAGGTGAAGGTCATGTCGGGGTCACGATTTGACCCATCCAAATCACTCCCCGGACAAAAGTCACGACAAAAGTACCCGTCGAAATCCGCCCGGCTTTACCCGATTTGACCTTGAATTGACAATTTTGAATGTCAAGATCAGGTCAGGGTCATGATTTGACCCACCCGAAACACTCCTGGGACAAAGGTAACAGTAGGTATCAAATTTCGTTGAAATACTTCCGTTTTACCAGATTTGACCTTGAATTGATCTTTTTGAATGTCAAAGTCAGGTCGGGATCAACATTTGACCCGTCCAAAATACTCCCTGGAAATAATTTCCCCTAGGTATCAAATTTCGTCAAATCTGTCAGGCAGTTTTCCCGGCCATAGCTAACAGACAAACAGACAGACAAATGTCCAAAATATATATTAGACTAGCTGATGTACTCGACTTCGTTCGGGCTAGTTAGGGATTTTTTTGTGATCGCCTCCATCTGGACAGTACCCAGTATATACAGCGTCTGGCCAAACTATTGTTCAATTGGTCCAGAAACATGCCTATATCAGCACGTTCGAGAACATGGTCCCACGTGAAATTGGACCCGTCCATATTGCTCCCGGGATCGAAGTAGTCCTACACACAAATTTTTAGTCGGATCGGTCAAGGTCCAGAAACATGCCTATGAGCGAGGTCAAGTTGACACGTTAAATACCAAATTCGAGCAGTGTTAGAGTCTATAACACATACACACGTGCATTCATGCATACACACATACATACATACAGACAGGTGTTTCAAAATATATAATCGATAGCTACAACAATTCTATGGTAGATAGTTCACGGCCGACCTGATGCATGCATCTTAGTTTTCTTGTTCGTCCTGTCCTGGGGTATGCCCCCTCAGTGTGGGACAACTGTAGCAACGAAGAAGCTAATGAATTAGAAGAAATCCAATACGAAGCCGCAAGAATCGTAACTGGCGCGACAAGAGGTTTTATTAAAGAGGGCTTGCTCCACGAAACTGGGTGGGAGACACTTACAAATCGACGCCGAAAAATCAAGCTAACCCAATTTTTCAAAATGGTGAAAAGGTCAACACCCGCCTACCTATACATATATGTTCCCCTATATCCGGGAGTCTAACAAATTACGACTTCAGACCTAAATACATGAAATCGGTTTTTTGTAATACCGAAGCATATACAAAATCCTTTTTACCTTCAGCTATGGAATGATCTACCACCGGAGGCCAAAAACTGTGAAACCATATCGGACTTCAAATCTGTTCTTAAAACTGACCTCGTCGTGAGCCCCCGTAACATGGAATTTGCTTACACAAGACGAAGTCAAATTTTCCATTGTCGATTACGACTAGGGTGTACCAATCTGAAGAGATGGCTTAAGATAAGCATCATGCTTACTGCCAAATCCCATTATAACCATCAATATCTTTCATCATCATACCGTGAACTTTGTACATTATGTTGGTTAAAATAAAATATGTTTAAACCAAATATGTAAGTGGGAAACGGACTGTCGGTATCTTGCTGCTCGCTACAACTGTACACTAAATCCGTCCATTTACGGAACCACCTCCTTTTATGCTCATCAGAATATAGGCAACAAATGAATGAATTTCAGCCATGGATTAGTCACTGCAAAATACACCCATGTGCTCTATGAACGTTGCAAAAAACACGGTAATTATAACGAAAATTTATTTATGACTCCAATCCAGGGCTCTAATTCATTTATTTATTTATTACAGTATTGCTGTAACCCTTTAATTGCGTCTCCATAATTTGGAAGGAGATATAAGGTATAAGATAGGTTGACAAATACACGAAATATTGATATAACGGCCTTGTGCTTTGACAAACACTTTCCGTGGTCACAACCATTTTCCAGCTGTTTTATATTTTTCTCATTCTCACAGAAGTGAAACAAACGTTCGTTAATTATTTATACCATATCAGGAATAGACGAACACGAAACGCTCTTTTCTATCCCATGGCTGTTTTATGTTTGGGAACCAAACATAGTATTCACAGTTTTATGTGGTATGACTCCAATGCGTCTTTCTGTGACATATAAGAGGCCCCCACCCCCCTTTTCCGTACGCCGTATTCCATGCCCTGTTATGATGTACGCGTATTCCGGCCCCTCTGTTAGGAGGTATTCGGTATTCCAAAAATACCGGTATTCGTACGCCTAACTTCCAATAAATGAAGTTTTCATATTTTTTTATGTATTCCATATGGCTGTTAACTGGTATTCCGTATTCCACCCTCTGTGTTAAGTGATATTCCGTATTCCATGGGGGTGGGGTGGGGGCCTCATATAATGCTCATAGAAAGGTAGTTCGAGTATTTATCGACCTATTTCGACATCTGAAAAAATTCAAAAGCGAATATTATTAGGTGTATTTTAGAGCGGAAACCGCCATGAAATGTTATGTCTCAATACTATGGCGTGTATAACATCATGAGAATAAAGAAATGAGAAATTAGAAGCTTAATGTGATGTGAAACACTCCGATATGGTGATCAAATAGAAATGGATAATAATCTTAAAGTCATGTGAAACACCACGGTATGGTGATCAAATAGAAATGGAGAATAATCTTGCTCATGGTTGTTATTTATACAAACGTTATATCCAAATTGACATGAATATAGTGACTCTCGGAGGTTGAAATCGTTTACGTTAGTTTATCTCCGATAGTTGCGTCCCGAATCGAGAGGTAAATATTTACAATTGAGCGTAGTTCGGACGATGTTTTCAATCGAGTGGTACTGTCGATTTGTTAGTAGAATGCTACATTACATTCATCCAGTTGGCATAGCGCTTGAATACTTACTTACTAATCAGTTTCACCCATAATATGTCTTTAAACCAAGGTACCCAAAATGTCCCACGCACACTTCCCCTGATCACGAGGTATATACAGCGCATGAGCATCCCGCTTGGAATCAACCCATTTATAAACAGTCAAAACATTTTTTTCAAAGGAGGACAATTTGGTTTGTTATCACAGACATATAAACGGATGCTCTGGAAGCAAGTCTGAGTTTAGTGTGCCTGTCATTTACAGAATGAGGTCCCCAGAGGGTGAATTTAGTGACGCTATCACGCATAGCGGGATAGCATAACTAAATTCACCCTCTGGGAACCTCATCCTGCATGGCCTCATCTGCTATGGGAGACAGACTCAGATTGAAGTTCCCAAATGGTGAATATTGTGATGTACACCCATTCGGAACCTCGATTATGCAATTAGTCGTCTGCCAATTTGGGGATATAGAGAAACTATACCAAAAAAGAAATAGAACCTATATGAAGAAATTTCAATATAAATTTGACAATAAAGAAACTTTCCAGAGAAGATGAGGACTAAGCAGAATGAGGTCCACAGCCCATATAAAAATGTACCTGGGTAAATCTTGGTGTTTACCTAGGTATACCCCGGTACATATAGGTTTTACCCTGGTTCCACCCAGGTCACACCCAGGTTACACCCAGGTAAATCAGGGATTTATATAGATTTACCCAGGTGTTTTCTATATATGTTAGGTATAAACCCCAGTTTACCCGGGTTTTTACGGATTTACACCCAGGTATTTACACCAGGTATTTACACCCAGGTATTTACACCAGGGTTTCGCCCAGGTATTTACTACAGTGTTCACCCGGATATATACACCTGTGGTATTTTGTTAAACTGTATAATCTGCATTGAAGTCACCTTATTAACCCTTTCTATATTACAGCACCATTGGCGTGTAGTTACCTTATTAACCATTCTATATTAAATCATTAATTGACAGGTAGTTACCTTATTAACCCTTTCTATACTAAGTAACATTGGTGAGTAGTTACATTATTAACCCTTTCTATATTAAAGCACCATTGATGTGAAGTTACCTTATTAACCCTTTCTTTATTAAAGCATCATTGACGCGTAGTTACCTTATTAACCCTTTCTATATTAAAATATCATTGATGTGTAGTTACAATGTTAACCCTTTCTATAGTATAGCATCATTGGCGGGTAGTTGGCTCCTTAACTCTGTATATACCAAAGTATCATTGTCGTATATAGTTACCTTATTAACCCTTTCTATACTAAGTACCGTTGGCGTGTAGTTGCCTTATTAACCCTTTCTATATTAAAGCATTAATTGACAGGTAGTTACCTTATTAACCCTTTCTATACTAAGTATCATTGGTGAGTAGTTGCATTATTAACCCTTTCTATATTAAAGCGCCATTGGCGGATAGTTACCTTATTAACCATTTATGTATTAAAGCATCATTGACGTGTAGTTACCTTATTATAACCCTCTCTATATTAAAGCATCATTATTGCTGGGTAGTTATCTTATTAACCCGTTCTATACTAAGTATCATTGGTGAGTAGTTACAGTATTAACCCTTTTTATATTAAAGCATCATTGACGTGAAGTTACCTTATTAACCATTTCTGTATTAAAGCAGCATTGGCATGTAGTCGTTAACCCTTTCTATATTAAAGCATCGTTGACGGGTAGTTGCCTAATTAACCCTCTATATACTAAAGTATCATTGTCGTGTAGTTACCTTACCAACCCTTTCTATACTAAGTATCATTGGCGTGTAGTTACCTTATTAACCTTTTCTATATTAAAGCATTAATTGACAGGTAGTTACATTAAACAACCCTTTCTATACTAAGTATCATTGGTGAGTAGTTACATTATAAACCATTTCTATATTAAAGCGCCATTGACGGGTAATTACCTTATTAACCATTTTTGTATCAAAGCATCATTGACGTGCAGTTACCATATTATAACACTTTCTATATTAAAGCATCATTGACTGATAGTTACCATATTAACCCTTTCTATATTAAAGCACCATTGGCGTGTAATTACCTTATTAACCCTTTCTACGTTGAAGCAATAATTGACAGGCAGTTACCTTATTAACCCTTTTTATAATGAGTATCATTGGTGATTAGTTACATTATTAACCCTTTCTACAATAAAGCATCATTGACATGTAGTTATCATAGTAGCCAGTTATATATTAAAGCATCATGGACGGTAGTTACCATATTAACCCTTTCTATATTAAAGCACCATTGGCGTGTAATTACCATATTAACCCTTTCTATATTAAAACATCATTGACGTGTAGTTACCCTATTAGCCCTTTCTATATTTAAGCATCATTGACGTGTAGAACTTTATCTTATTAACCCTTTCTTTATTAAAGCATCATTGACATGTAGTTACCTTAGTAACCATTTCTACACTAAAGCATTATTGACGGGTAGTTACCTTATTAACCCTTTCTATATTAAAGCATCATTGACAAGAAGTTAAATTATTAACCTTCTATAATAAGTATCATTGCCGTGTAGTTAGTTACCTTATAAAACCTTTCTATATTAAGACGTCGATCATTGACGGGTAGTTGTTACCTTATTAATCATTTATGTATTCAAGCATCATTGACGAGTAGTTACCTTATTACTTGAAGTTTATTATGACAGTATGACAATACACTACCCCGGACAAATGAAGCAATATCATACTTTATCTAACAACCTAGCTATAATTAGTGAACATTAAACTGACAAACAGACAATTTTCAGGGCCATTATTTAATATTAAAGGGATACAAAATAAAGAGATTTCTAATTATCAGTAAGAATTATTCTCTAAGTGATACTTATTATTTCAAATAAATGATTGCATATACTATAGTAGACCATATACCAACAGGAAAATATTAGTGAATACAATTATTGTGTTTCAAAATTCGTTTCGTTTCGTTTCTGCAGCCAAATTACAATCTTAACTTTTAGTTATCGTTCTTCAAAATGAAGCGCGGATAATTCCTTATGGTATTTTGAGTTAATTTTGTCGCGAATCAACGCGGATTGACAGAAGGAAATGGTGTATTGGCTACAAACGGATAAACTGTGGACTTATATATAAGATTCGCCGATTTCTCCCCATGGATGTGCGCAAATATCGAAAAAGACTGAATTTCATGTGACAAAAAATATTTCAATTCCCGGAACAGTAAGAATTAAGCTGCGATAACGAAACGGATCAACTATAGTATTGAACAGTACCTCAGCTACCTGGCCATAACCAGAATATTTTCTCAAAATTGAATTTGTGGTACCGGTACAATCATGATGTAGTGCCAGTGGCCTGCTCATAATGCACCTGTCCAGAAGAAGAAGAATTGAGAAGTTTGAAGATCATGGACTACGCAGACACCATCTGGGACCCCTACCAACAAAATCACATCGACAAGCTGGAAAGAATCCAGCGTAGAGCAGCCCGTTTCATTAAAAGAGACTATAAGAGCGAAGAAGATGGATATATGACCAAGATCCTCTACGAGCTAGATTTACCAACATTGCAGAAACGGCGGAAAATAAATCGGCTGGGATTCATGAGTAAGGTGGTGGGTGGATTGGTCCCGGCTATACCACCTAATCAATACTTTACACCCGAAACAAGGCGTCTTAGATCGCAGAGCAAAGTTCTGACAGGCTACGTCACCAGCCAAATTCCTCGGCACCTAATTTAAAGGAACAACAGTCAGTGCTACGAGGCTATACCATACGTGTCAGCTCAGTTCGCTAATTCCACATTTGTTCGAACTATATGCGACTGGAATCAGCTGGAGGAATCCTTAATCCTACAACAACAGCCTGTGGATTCCTTCAAGAGTGCGCTGAAGGAAAAGATCTGAGACTCTCTCGCCCGCTGCGAAATTACCATAATTGGGATCTACAGCGTAACCATTCAGATTCAGATTGATCCACGATAGTAAGGGGTCAGTACATGTAGTAAGTACTGATAGTGATAAGCCTGCTGTACAATAATACTACTTTTGCTGTTTTACTGGTCTTAACTGAGTACTGTGTCAATGTGACATTGTTAATTCAGTTCCACTCTAATGTACATTAACTGGCAATGATGCATCTGACACTATTAAAGGCACCGGTAATCCCTAAATACCAGGAGGACGCGGCGTAGAAACTTGGTACAACAGTTGTTACACGACAAAGAAAATTATCAACAAGCTTAGTGAGCGTCATCATCAAAATTGCAAATTAATACACGGCAATGGTAAATTGGTAATCCCTACATACCAGGAGGACAAGGCATTGAAACTTGGGACAACAGTTGTTACACGGCAAAGAAATTTAAAACACACTGTGCACAGATGAATGTTTATACATGTACAGTGCAGTCGAGATCACCTGGACTACAAATATTTGAGGATTATACTATTTGATGAGTACTAGTAGATGCGTGACTGATAAAATAATTAGATACTCCATATTTACTCGGAAGATAACAGTATACGATGCCATACAGTTGTTCCATAACACCTCAACCTTTGGTGGATATTAACAGTAAAACTAATGAAAATGATGAAAGCCAGACTCAACATCAAGACAACATGTGCATGCATAAGTGACGGTTCAATGATTTTGACTCCATCAGATGATATTTAAGCGACACCAATTTTTAAGTCTGGTTTACGATGTGGGGAGAGAAAAAAGTAGATGCAGGAGGGAAAAAAATAAAAATAAAAAAGATTGTCCCCCCAATTTATATCAAGTAAATCGTGGAATTTTACATAAATTTTTCAAAAATTGTGAAAAAATGTTTTTGAATGAAATTCTGTTCAAACCAAACAAGACATATCTTGTCATGAAATACATGAAAATATGGATCTGTAAATGATCATAAGCAGAACCGGATGCGACAGCACATGAAAATCAGTACGCGTGTAAAATATTTTGGGACAAAAAAATTAAAAAAAAATTTCATGAAATGGAAACAAAGTTGTAGGAGGTGTTCGTAAACCAGACTTAAAAATTGGTGTCGCCTTAGGCTCATGTTAACACAGGATCACATATTCTCAAAATAATTGTCTCCCTCAAGTTGGCCTCAACCATAGTTACCATACTAGTATTTATATTTGATAGAACCTCAGTGAGACCATGTTGAAAATTACCATCAATGCAGTTCCAGTGTTGACGCAATGCGGTCATGTTACTTCAAACCAGTTGCAATGTTCCTTAGGCCAAAGAAAAAAGATACTATGTTTCCGTACATCGACCGACCCTAAAAATAACCCGCCGACCCTAAACTTTTTATTGATATTTTGAGAAAAAGTCAAAATTTTCGCAATTTTAATTTCCTGAGAGTGGATCTCCTGCCTGCTTTATGTCTTGTTTGGGACTTATGGAACACTATCAACAGATATGGTGGGTGTGTATCTGTATATATACATGTAAAGAGGTTATCACTGCATATATTAGGGGTATACATGTACTAGTAGCTACTGTTTCCAAAAACCAGGCATGCTCGGTGGGTGTACTGGCTACCCCCAGACAATGGGATGTAATCGTCACAATACATGTACGGTATAATGGCGGTATTATTGGTAAAATTCTTATAAAAAGTTAGTGACATCAATTTTGTACCAAGTTTATAGCCAAATTTATGAAAATGTGGTATTAGATATAATAAAAAACATACGTAAGCATGAAGTAAGTTTGATTTTTTATCAATCTTAATGTATATTTCCACTGTGTTGATCAAGTAATACTTTCCCAATGGCACGGGTTGGCATTTTATGTCACTTTGGTCGAGGTAGTTCAATATTTCTGCAGCTGGATAAAAAATATCAAAATAAAATAAAATAAAAAAAATTCCCTACCTACCTACCCTAAATTCTTTTACCGGAAACATACAATCTTTTTTCTTTAGCCTTTAGCATGGTAATTCGTGAAAATAAATGTCAATGCAACTTACTCTCAGGCTCCAAATAAAAGTGCAGGCCCAAATAATAGTGCGGGGGGGGGGAAATTCCATTGAAAGTTAATAAAAGTACAGACCCAAATAATAGTGCAGGGGGAACTCTGAGCAAAACATCAACTGTGGTTAACCAAATAATTTTTATAGCAGGTTCAGGTATACGAGTCAACATGTAGTACAGGTACATGTATGTATCATGTGGTGTTTTTTTGGTTTGCCACATACTTGAATATGTACTACTCTTGAGTGCCTAATGTACGATTATTAAAATCGAGGTAAAATTCCCACCTGTACGATCGTTATTTGGTCCTGTACGTTTATTAAATTAACCAAAAGAAATAATTCACCAATCTTAAATTGTGTTATTCATATAAGAAATGAACGGCGGTTTCAATGCGGTCATGGGGTTTTGACCGCGAGAAAAAATCAGCAAACTTCGGGGTTCATGCAGAGTTTGCTGATTTTTTTAACGCGGTCAAAACCCATGACCACGTTGAATCCGCCGTTTATTATTTATATTTATATACTTAAATTCATTATGAACTAGGATTGTATGTCTTTCCCATTATTTATTCATCTATTTAAACAAACGCATGGAGTTCAGTTCAGACAGTTCGAATCCTTGTTTTTGGAAAACCAAACATTTTGAGAATCCGTTCATGGAGAACGGAAGAAACGCAATTTCACAGTAAAGTATAAACATATGACAAAATGTCTTGTTTAGCTAGTAACTAATGTAGACGTGTTGATCATTTTTACATCTGAATCATATAGAAATCTTGAATTTGTGCTGATTTAAATTTTCATAGCTTCAAAATATTAATAAACGTGCAGACCCAAATAAGCACTGTGCAGGGGGGGGGGGGGTGGGGGGGGGATTTCCCAAGAAAAATAATAAACGTGGATGCAACTGGTGCATGCATATTTATTTGGAGCCCAAGAGTAAAGAGGTGGAGGTGAATGTTACATGTAAGTTGTTATTAACGAAATGGAACGATGCCTTTAATAGGTTCCACCAGCAATAAGTCGCGACTTCTTTATATTGGCCTGACAGATTGGTTTTTGTTGGCGTCATGCCTGTCGACCATTATGATGGCCACATATATTGTCATATAACAGCGATTTACGATCTGTCTTGTTGGCTCATAATATAAATTAAGAAAGTGGCCTTGTGTTCGTTCCTTGCGTAAAAAAATATTTTTTAGTACAAACGTCCTCATTGATTGTGTCCCTCGACTCCTTGTGTAATTGGTCAAGTAACTTACATGTATGTATATGTACAGACCACTCACAAATTTCTTAGAAAAGCGACCACATGTTCGAATCTACTTTGCGATTTTGGAGCAACGCATTTGTAAATGCGTTCATATTTTAACACATTTACCTTGATTTATTCACAAACAAATGTCTTGATGCAGGCCTTAAAATCCATCAGATTTTTGGCAATAATCAAAATGTTAGTGTTTCACTTTCTACAGGGAATCAAGACTTTTTACTAGAATCAAAATGAGAATCATGATTCTCAGATTCTGATTATAAAACAATTAATGTCAACAGTGTTTATTTATGTTTATTCCATTTTGAATGGAAAACTACATCATGAATGTCCGATTCCGAACATATACATGTACACCAGGAGTGGGAAAATAACACAGAATTATTCAGATGTGAATTTAAATTAAACAAAATTATAACTAAAATTGCAAAATACACTATCGTATCGTTATTTGGGTGTTCATACTAGTATACTTTTTCGGCGCAATGATCGGTAATTTCAATGCGACTGCGATTATTCCCAATGCAGTGCATTTAATTTAAATGTTGTCATTAAGGCATTTACAAAGTGGCGTGACACAATGCACCCTCAATGCATTTTAAATGCAACAACCGCATTTCATTGATCCACGTTGTAAAGGACATTTATTTTTAGAATACATGTATGTACGTGTATATAACCACAAGAATAAAGAACAAATCAACTGTTTTTATTACTTTGTAAACCTCTGATGTTTCCCATACAGTATACATTTGTATATTATAAACCATGTTACAGTAATTCTAGAGCTAATTAATCGACTCCTTAACTACAGCAGAATTATGGGTAACTTTTCAGGATTTAGTCCGAAATATGGCTTGTTGCCATTCATCGGAAAGCTCTCACCGAGAGCTTTCCGATGAATGGCATCAACCCATATTTCCGACTAAATCCTGAAAAGTTACCCATAATTCTGCTGTAGTTAAGGAGTCGATTAATTAGAGCATTACTGTATATCCTCTATAACTGTTTATTCAACATCACGTGCTGCAATCCATAAATGCGGTTCAGATTTTGATGTCCGGTTCAACATTATTATCATATGGTTTGATAGCAGAAATACTCAGTTTGGAATGTTATACCATACAAGTTTTACGAGTTGCTCTTGCTCAAGAATGGATAAATTTATAAACCTGATTTTTGGCGCATTAGTTAGAATTATATTTTTGCACAAGAACACACCACAAATATCGAACTGGACATCAAAAGCAGAACCGGATTGTATCGATTGCATAAACATAAGAAGTTGGTCACTGACCGACAATTGCTATTCTCTGGTGTGGTTTATAGGACTAACGTATGCAATGCCGACTTAAAAATAAAAATTCACATAAACATCGCATGAGGCGGTCTATCCACAAACTCAGGTATTCGGTAATTCCAAATGTATGAACTATCACCATGATATCCCGGTATATCATTGTCAGGACTGTTTGTACAAAAGGTTGTTATTCTACTATGCATAATTTTGCTATATCATTGTACTCGGACTGTATTGCAATGTAATATATCAGTACATGTACCGGTATACTGGGTGCACATTATATACATGTAGGCCTACTTTCACTTTAGTACATGTATGTGTCATAAAAGACTCATGTTGTTAAATTGAAAAAAAACATTTGTGAAAACAGAGAGAATACATGTACATGTGCCGGTACTATATACCTCTTTGTGTGCTGTACTACCGGTACTATTCATGTACATGTACTACACTACAATAAGAGAAATTTTAATTGATTCTGCTGCCCTTGTGCCACAGGCCTCAAACACGCCAAACAAGTATCTGTAGCCAGGCCCACCAGTACCAGGCTACTAGTAAATGAAGTACTGAAAGTGTCACATCATTAATCGAGCCCAATCTTAGTTATACTAGTCTCTTGTGTAGTTTGGGTTACTATTAATAAGATATTTAATGAATGTTTGGAATGTATGGTAGCATTCTTACCTGGATCAACATATGCCATGCACAACGCTGGTCATCATATCATCACCGCTGTTGGCAGTAAACCGCTCATCGGGCTATAACAGTTAGAGTTTTCCATACCAGGGCTAATCTAATCAGTTAAAATTAGTCATTTTAGAGGGAATACCAACCAGTGGAAGACGTACAAAAAGTCATGTATATTCAGATATCAGTTTTCGAGAAAAAACCCATCTTAGTCGAGCGGACTTAGAATATCGGGGTAAACTTAAATTTCATTCAGCAACACTTTCACAGCAGAATATAAAAATAGTACATTATAATCACTTACAGTACATGTACATGTAGCCCAAGTGCAGTGCTAGCCTATATTATATACTACCAAAACTTTTGGTCAGTTTCTCGATGACTGACACTTGTAAACGCTTGAACGGGTACTATATAGTACATGTACATGTACATGTGTACCGTATGTGAATTAAAGATCTTATTAGTGACACAACAGGAGGCTAGACATACATTTGTAACTACAGTAATGCTCTAATTAATCGACTCCTTAACCACAGCAGAATTACGGGTATTAAACTCGGGGAGAGCTTTCCGATGAATGGCAACAAGCCATATATCCGACTAAATCCTGAAAGTTACACATAATTCTGCTGTGGTTAAGGGGTCGATTTCTTAGGGCACTACTGTATCTGTTTTAGTGCACATCAAATGTATTTGTTGTCTTTCCTCTTGTAATTTGTCTTTGGTTGTGTTCGCCATTTCGATGGACAACTACATGTACTGACATCAAATGACTGAAATGAGTCAAAATTTAGCAGTGCAGCCAATTATATAGATAAACAGAATTAAATAGCATCCAAATTCCAAATGAGCATAAATGATAAAACAAACTTTATTGAGCACTCTTTTAATACTAGTAATTACAGCTACAATGAAAGCACCTAATAAAAATTCTAAGTTTGGTAAAACTGTCTGTATACAAAGTTTATCTGGCCGTGATGAATAAAACCTATAAATGGGATCATATACATGTATGTTAGATATCATTACATGATTATTTGAAAACACATATCCGTATGGAAAACAAACTATTTTACCACTGGCCAAGTGGTCCTGCTAATATGCTATGATGCTGGTGGTCCTGCTGAATTGCTATGATGCGGGTAGTGCAATTCATAGCAATTAAGCAGGACCCAACCGCATCATAGCACATTAGCAGGAACACTTGAACAGGGTATATTTACAGTGTCAAATCGAATGGGCATCTTTTAACAATATTTTTGAACAATTTCCTAGAAGTGTTCGAAAATTGAGAACTGAATTTAAATTTTTTTTTATGAGGTTTCGATTGAAAAATTTCTAACTTAGCTCATCAGGATTAACATTGTCGCACAGCTATATTCTCTTTCCCAACAAAGTCTATAGAACATACATGTAAAATTACAGCTATGCTTTAATTAATCAACTCGCCTTATATTACTCGGGTATTACTGCAGTATTCAGGCGTGTTCATGCGATCAACCGCAGTCAGTTATACTGCCGCAGAATGTGGTCCACCTCACATTTGCAGTTAGGCTGTATTTTTCATGCGATGTTTATATGAATTTTGTTTTAAAATTGACATTGTAATCACACCAGAATTTTTTTTTATTGTTTCAAAATGTCTAGATAGAATTCAGAATTTTTGTGGTAAAAACAATTAACTTGGTTATCACAGTTAACACATATTACTGTGGTAAGATTACCAGCGGATACCGCATGTCAACAGGGACTGCATGCTCTAATTAATTATCAGGTTTAACATGTTTATACTGGATACAGTTCATTTTAAAGGTACTCAATCCGGTTCGATGATACCCATATAATCAGATTCCAACATCATACATTTGTATTTAGAAAGGCTGCTTCAGTTACGTTATCAGAATTGATTAATTGCCCTAAAATAATGCTAACCACTGTCAACTAAAGTATACAATTGCCTGACATATGTTATTTATCAACATGTTGTTCTACAAAATTTGGCCTTATTATCAACAGAAAGCCTCTTGATTTTAGAGTTATCCATCTTCATCTGAAATTTGGTCCGAGACCGTGGGCCACTATTAATTCTTGATCGTGAAAAATAGTATATTTCAAAAATTGATATCTAATAACTCTGAGCTTTGATAGGTGGTGGGTTCCTCGACTCGTACCAAATATCTTTTACCCCCCCAAGTCCAAATAAAGAGTAATGTGCGAGCATTAATTCAGGGGGCCCTTAATCAGATTATGCATCTTTAAATTCAAATACAGTTTAAAGATGCATAATCCGATTAAGTGCCCCTCATTTGCTATTTACATATACATGTATATGGAATCGGGGGGGGGGGGTAAAAATATTTTAATCAAGTCGAGGGACCCACCTACATGTATCAAAGCTCAGAGTTATTAGATATCAATTTTTGAAATTTTAATATTTATCACCATCGATACTTAATAGTGGCCCAGAAAAATTTGACGAGCCAACGGTCTCAGACCAAATTGCGGATGAAGATGGATAACTCTAAAATGAAGAGGCTTTGTGTTGATAATAAGGTCAAACTTCGTCGAACAGCATGTTGATAAATATAACGTATCAGGCGATTTTATACTATACATGTAGTTGACAGTGGTTAGCATTATTTTTGGGCAATTAATCGATTCTGATATTACTGAAGCAGCATTTCTAAAAAAAATGTTGTTGTTGGAATCTAATTATATGGGGACCATCGAATCTGATTGAGCACCTTTAATAGTTAGCTATATGAGTTATATACACATAAGGCGACACCAATTTTTAAGTCCGGTTTACGAACACCTCCTACAACTTTTTTTCCATTTCATGAATTTTTTTTTTACTTTTTTGTCCCAATTTTTTTTACACGCGTACTGATTTTCATGTGCTGTCGCATCCGGTTCTGCTTATGATCATTTGCAGATCCATATTTTCATGTATTTCATGACAAGAAATGTCTTGTTTGGTTCAGAATTTCATTCGAAAAGTTTTTTTTCACAATTTTTGTAAAATTTATGTAAAATTTCAAGATTTACTTGATATAAATTGGGGGGGACAATTTTTTTTATTTTTATTTTTTTCCCCTCCTGCATCTACTTTTTTTCTCCCCACATCAGCCCACATGTTCGTAAACCAGACTTAAAAATTGGTGTCGCCTAATAGACATTTAAACTTTGAAAATTGTAGGTTTCCGGATGATAACTTCAGTTTGTGTGATCATATCTGAACCAAATGTGGTATGTAAGTTTATCAGACCAAAATACAGGTCAAGTTCGAATATAGGTGTGCTCCGCTCATTTTTGCGAGAGTTATGGCCCTTTTTCGACTTAGAATCGTGTTAATTTCTGGTTTCCGCATCATAATTTTAGTTTGTGTGATCAAATCTGAATCAAATTTGGTATGATAGTTTATTATCCACCATTTCATGGGACACTGGTTGGATTGTTCTGAAATGTAGTATCGGATTTAGGGGACCTTGATATATTTTTCAGACAAGCTGATGCCCCAAAGAAGCCACTTTTTCTCACATTTGCTGAAATAGTATCCAAAACATCAACATATCAAGAGCCATTAGACTGAATTAGATAGAAATATATCACTTGGGTCTGTTTAAGCTGGAAAATACTCAAATTTTTTTTAATTTTCTGCTATTATATCTGCATACTAGCCTTTTTGCTGAATCGTGAATGCCGGTTATATTGCCGTGTGAAATCCTAGTACCAGATAACATTGGGTATGTACATGTATATAGCATACCACCTGAAAATGGCTTGAATATCACATACCAAAGCGGGGTGGGGGTGTGTGTGACACCCTCCTTGATCATAGTCTATTCTACAGGGTATGTTAACTGTTTCGAGTTGGTGCAATTAATGTGATTGTTTAATCTCTACCATCTGAAATCTATTTATAGCATATTTTGCTATCTGATCAATATTGCTACTTAGTACTGATATAAAACAGGATAAAGATGGGGTGTCTCTTTCCCGAATGTTCTGTTTACATGTACATTTGGGGGTTTATGAGTCAAATAATATCAGACAACATGTCCTTCTAACACTAAGAAATAATATGTTCTTATGAACCAGGACAAAATATGACTATTTCTGGAGCATTACAGCACATTATTACAAATCTATATTTGTAAGCAGTAAGATAATGACAGGAAACATGTCCTCAGACTAAGAAATAATTTTTTGGTGTGTATTTCACACCACAGCTCATGTGTATACTCACATTAGTTTATGTCATTCAAAGGGAGAAACCCATTTAGAAAGTTTAAATGAGACAAAACTACCTCACTGTAGATGTAGTTGCAAGGTACAACATGTACATGTATTCTGGTAAATGACAATGGAACTAAAATAATGATTTTTGTGTCCACCGGTATGTCATGTACCGGTACTAGTATACATTGCAACTACATGTACATGTAACTTGCCTAACATACCATATACATGTATGAAGAGGGACTTTGCAAGTGTTTTTTAATCAAAATTTTAACCCAACTCTTGTTGTCAGTAAGTTTTAACCCATGCAGTTTAATGAGTTTATATATTTATATATTACATGTGTTTCTATACATGTATTTTATCTTTAGTTAGTTTGTTGTCCTTGAATAAACTTGTATTGCTGCACAATCAGTTTCCTTAATGTTCTATTATACTAAAACAACTCCATTGATAACAATACCCCTGCATCCCATCAAAATCTACTTCATTGCCATCCTCATCATTTCACTTTGGTATCCCCACCCAGGTGTACCTTGGTGTTATTCACCCAGGTGTTCCTTGGTGTTTCCTACCCATGTGTACCTTGGTGTTTTCTTACCCAGGTGTACCTTGGTGTTTTCTTACCCAGGTGTACCTTGGTGTTTTCTTACCCAGGTGTACCTTGGTGTTTTCCTGCCCAGGTGTACCTTGGTGTTTCCTTACCTGGGTGTACCTTGGGGTTTTCTAACCCAGGTGCATCTCAATGGGAAATCCACCTGGGTAAGAAAACACCAAGGTACACCGGCGTAAAAAAAAACACCAAGGTATACCTGGGTTGGAAACATCAAGGTATACCTGGGTGGGGAACACCCAGGTAGGAAACACCAGGGTACACCTGGGTGAATAACACCAAGGTACACCTGGGTGGGAAACATCCAGGTAGGAAACACCAGGGTACACCTGGGTGAATAACACCAAGGTACACCTGGGTGGGAAACACCCAGGTAGGAAACACCAGGGTACACCTGGGTGAATAACACCAAGGTACACCTGGGTGGGAAACACCCAGGTAGGAAACACCAGGGTACACCTGGGTGAATAACACCAAGGTAACCTGGATGGGAAACACCCAGGTAGGAAACACCAGGGTACACCTGGGTAAATAACACCATGGTACACCTGGGTGGGGAAACACCCAGGTAGGAAACACCAGGGTAGACCTGGGTGGGAAACACCCAGGTTTACCCATACCAGGGTTTTTATCCAGTTTCAGGTGGGTAAATCATGGTAAAACCCAGGTTTCGCGGGGTCTTGATGGTTGGTGGATGTCTTGGTAGATAGATTTTTACCTGGGTTTCGGCCCAAAAAACCTGGGTGGATTTACCCAGGTACATTTTTATATGGGAGAGGCTGAATTTAGTGATGCTAACTCGCTATGTGGGATAGCGTCACTAAATTCACCCTCTGAGGACCTCATTCTGCAAATGACAGACACACTGAATTCAGGCTTGGTTGGAAGAATAAAGTGTTATCACTTGCTTAGGTGAATCCTCCATTGTTCACCCGGGCTCAAATATAAGAAGCAGAATCTATTTTTAGTATATGGCTCCAGTCGGGCAATTCCTAAAATAAAAATAACAACAATGCGGTGCCAAATCCCAGGTGTGATAACTTAACAAAACTAATTTTAAAGTCAACTTGAATACATACGATAAGTAGGTTTATTTTTTATTTTTTTGGCTTTCTAAAAACGTACATGCACTCAAAATAACAAAAATACTGTTATAATTCAGCTCGCATTGTCGACTGCTTATAAACAGATGCTAATCCAGAACTTTGACCTTTGCCGATGGGTTGTGTATAATTAAGGAATCGAACCCAATAGGACTGAGATTCCCCGAAATCGGCCATTTTGCGCTCGCCACCAAGTGATTTCGGTTACAAATTTCGCTTATATGATTTTCTTTGTTCCGCCGTCTCGTGTAGACCATTCAGGTGCGACACGGGTCAATGTGGTCACATATTCCCATACAGCATGCTCTAACGAGCCATGCTGATAACATATGTGGGAAGAGCGAAACAGCGCGCAGTTTTCTTCAGATTAGTAAATCAAATTTCATTATGGTCTATTGTCAAGACACATAATGAGGTGTGACACGTTGAGATGCAATTGTTGAAGCGACGTCACGTTTCATTACAAATAATATCGGATTTCGATTAGATATTCAGCATTTCAGTTACAGTTATTATTTTTGTCGCTCATTAGTACACACGTACATAAATTTCGCTGGGTTGATGCCTAGCTTGGTGATTACTGTCGTTTAATTTAACTAAACTTGCATTGATAAGAATGGGACCACCTCCAAAACGGACATCGATTTCACGAACGAGAAAACATGAAACTGAAAAACAAATTAATTTACCGAGAAATATGTGAATACAATTATATTGTCACCATCAGCTCTCGAAATGACAAAAACAGGTTCAGATTGTGTCACATCGGGGAATATGATTGTGTCACATCGGGTAATATGATTGGGCCCCGTGGCGTTCTTGTTTGCGGGATAATCCCGACGTATGTTAAAGTTATGTCTCGCAAAACTGTTCACAATACCAGTGGACGCTGTGTTCTGACTTCTCTTCTGTAAAAGGCTGGCCACCAGAGGCGAGATGTACGAAGCTTATGCATTATCACCCCCGTGGTCGTGGTATCGCCAACTCGGAAGGTATTGCCAATCCAGACCAGGCGGTTTTGATACATGAACATATCTTCCCTCAGATGAATCTATATATCTCCCAGTTGAATGGTGATATCCACTATCCAAAACATAATTTCGTAAAGCGGAATTTTCCCTCAATGGGATAGCTATGCATAGCTTGCGCTCACCCCGATAAATTTAACGGAAATTCCGGCTCATTTCCGATTTTATCATAAATAGTAGACACTTTTTGACGTTAAGTAGTTCGTTTGAAACATAATTATCAGCCGTTGACGTCAGATAATGCGTGTATCAATAGAAAAATATATGTTTAATTAACCATAAAATTGTCTAGCCTACAGAGCGGTTCGCAAAAATACTATCCGCGACCAAGTGTGGGTACCCACCATAATTTCGGGTGTCAAAGCCGCGGATCGATCCTGCGATGAGATGTCGCCAAACCGGATTTGGGATGTCAAAGATGCGTATTATATACTTCGCATTTTGACCGTGTCTGCTTGAAAATATCCCAATTATCATTCGGACAGGCCGGCACATGGACCATCAGTAAGGTGAGGGTGCATGTGCAAGGGCAAAAACGTCTATGTTTGTTTGTGTTTTATGTTCTAATTTCATATTAATAGTATAGGCTATTCTGTGTTATTCGATATTATAAGCCCGGAACTGTACAACAAATGGAAACATTAAATCAGTGTAAATCATGAGTTAGCAGGTCCCTGTTGGGAGTGTTCACCTAAATTTTCTTAATGCACCCCATTTCAGGAACTTCTATTTGCACCCCACCCTGTTAGGTTCGAGTTTTCATCAAGTTTACAACGGGCGCATTGTGTATACGTTACACCACTCAACCGAATTCCATACACTCCACCCCATGCACCAACACCCTGCCCAACCAACGCGCAATTACGAACGAATACCCGTCAACCAACATACACGTGTGTTCATACAGCGAAATACACGAGGGAAAAACCACATATATGTATTGTGTATTAATATTTATACTGTGTCATACCGAACACGTCCGGCAATAAAGAAGTTACAGGCCCATCGACATCCAGATGAGAAGACACACAGTGTGCCACACATAATATTATACATTGTGATCATACATGTATATGTATGGACGTTTAGGGTTAAAATAGAATCGTCACAATATAATCTGATGACTCTTGAAAAAGCCAGACATGGTATGCTTTGTAGCTATACGATATATGCATATTCGATAAGATGGTTCGGTTTCATTGTCGTGTAACGGTCTACTCGAGTGGGAACGAGTCACAAAGTCTGTAAACATAACATGATTATAACAAATCGTTGATACTTCGTAGCGTTTCATCCTGCATGTGGGTTCTATATACAAACCCCAAGTATGTTAATACTAAACGAATATCCGGTTAGCTGCATGTATACGAACGACAGAATTCACTTGTCTGCATCAAGGCTTCACGTTATCATGCATTCACCTATTTGGAATAGCTAATTTGAATGCTGAGATGGATGTTCAATTAATTTCAATTAAATTTATTCATAATAGATATGTACACAATATTTCGAACATGTTATGGATTCATATTTCAGATGACATTCGTAGTCCAATTGATCAGTCTCACATAAAAACACGCGAAAACTCATCAGAACTCCTTAAAGGGGTGTGAAACACTCCGGTAGAGTGATCAAATAGAAATGGAGAATAATCTTGTTCAAAGTGGTTATTTTTACAAATATTATATCTAAATTGACAACACACATCGTCATTCTTATATATTAATTAAATGCATTGCCTGCCGATGGCGAAATCGTTTTCGTTAGTTTATCGCCGATAGAAGCGTCCCGATTCGAGTAGTAAATATTTATAATTTAGCGTAGTTCAGACAATGTTTTCTATGGAGTGGTTCGGTCGATTTGCTTGAGATTTTCGTGATGTTAGTGGAATGCTACATTCCTCCAGTTGGCATATCACCCGAATACTAACTTATCAGTTTCACACACCCGAACAAGTACATAATATGTCTTTAAGTGCTACGCATATTTACTGCACAGAAGATCCGGTTTTAGTGACATCTTGGTCCGCGACTTTGACATCTCTCTGGAACGACAGTAGTCCCTCCATATCGCGAGCATATTGAGAATGCACTAGTTTTTTTAATTCTGTTCAATCCTATGCCTCATTGACAGATTCAGCTATATACCGGCATTTGTTTTGGCAGCGTGAAAGGCCAGGAACTATACAAGTGGGTGGATGTTCTCGAAACTTGAGTGAGCAAAAGCAAAAACACCATTGAAAACATCGCAAAACAATATTAAATGGTTTGATCTGGGAGAACTGACTGACAGCGGGTGGGTAAATACTCATGCTTCGTGTGGACGTACACATACGTTGTTCGTTGTCTGTTTTACGATGAGAAACAAACATATTCCCATATCATATACGTGAACATGACTTTTCGATTCAGTCTGGTTTAGCGATACCTTCCGGTTTGGCGATACTGCGTACAGGGGGGGGGGGGGGGTGATTATACACAATGTGTATCCAGGGGATATAAACATGAACTAAAAACTTACTCGTTCTTTTGCAACGACAAGACATTACCGGGGTATCGGTATGTCGCGTTTTTTGGGTGGTAGTTCGTCGGTATCAGTTGATATAGACAGAACACAACGCACATCTTAATCGAGACTCTTTTATCGAATGAGTTGCGGATGGCGCAAGGATATATTTCGCGAGAGCGTAGCTCGAGCGAAATATAACTTTGCACCGTCCGCAACGAGTTCGATAAAAGATTCGAGATTATGATGCAAGTTGTGTTCTGTATTTATTCTACATCGTTCAGTCAGATAAGTTCAATCCATGAATGTCATCTTCATTGTTACTATAGCTACATTTATTGTGATTTAAGTCTGACAAATAACCAGTAATTATGGAGGGGTCACCGGATGATCGACGTAATGTACGTCATCTTACTTGGCGACAACGTCAACAAGAATAGTTCCGGCGTGTGTTCCACTAGAGGTATACACTAATATGTATTCAATGGCTGGGCACGCATGTCGTGACCGTGTGATTATAATGCTTGTCGTGACCGTTTGATTATAATTCATGTCGTGACCGTTTGATTATAATTCATGTCGTGACCGTTTGATTATAATGCGTGTCGTGACCGTTTGATTATAATGCGTGTCGTGACCGTTTGATTATAATGCGTGTCGTGACCGTTTGATTATAATGCGTGTCGTGACCGTTTGATTATAATGCGTGTCGTGACCGTTTGATTATAATGCATGTCGTGACCGTTTGATTATAATGCATGTCGTGACCGTTTGATTATAATGCATGTCGTGACCGTGTGATTATAATGCATGTCGTGACCGTTTGATTATAATGCATGTCGTGACCGTTTGATTATAATGCATGTCGTGACCGTGTGGTTATAATGCATGTCGTGACCGTGTGATTATAATGCAGGGTCATTTGCATTGAGTGTATATAAGGTCTACGTAACTATACCAGAAATCAGAAAGTGAAAAATAATGTGCAATATCAATGAAAAGAGCGTATAGTTTCGCAATTGATCAATTTGCATGTAATGTGACCAGAGACAGGGGTGAAGTGAATGGTGTCTCACCTCCAACTAAGGTTAAAATTTCCAACAGTTGGAAATTGCATAACCGGCACGACATTAGTTGAAAATTTCACAACAACAAGAGGTTTAAATTGATATCGTGGTTTAATTTTCCAACCATTTTCATGGTAAATTTGTTGTTTTCAAACCAGCATTTGCACATTTTACTACATGGACTTTTAGTCAATATTTTGAATTGAAATGGTCACTAGTTTTCCAACCTTGGGAAACTTGAGACCGGTCCAAGTGCAATAATATTTGACTTTGCAATTTCCATGTTCAGTTTAAAACCTGTCCTCACATCTGGCCGAACCATGGTCGGCCTAATGGACTGTGTTCCTTCCCCGGGCCGGTGGCCGGTCACAGACTACTGATGAATTCAGAATAGCCTACCACCCAGGCCAGTGAGGTACACGTTGGACACAATTAAGGGCCAACAGGGGGGGGTTGCATGTGGATATACGCGAACTTGTGAGTATGGTCTTGTTCAGGGTTCAGTGGGTGTAGACATCCCCTAATGGAGACACTCCAACCACGTCCCCGAATGTAACCCAACAGCGTCATCGACTGCAATACAGCTGTTAATCTCAATGCCAATCTGACACCCGATGTCAGCCAATGATCCCACCAAACAATCACCATACCGAGACCATTATAACAAGTGCACCGCTGGGCGGAGGTAACGCCCCCGACTGTACAATCAGAGAGAATTTTCTTATTTTTGTAGTAGCAGAAAACCGGATTTTTTTCTAAGTCCAAAAAGGGGCGTAACTCTGGAAAACATGGGCGGACGAAACCACGGCTATGGGGAAATCTTGCCCCCCCCCTGGCTGGTCTATTGGCATACCAAAGATCAACTGAATTGAATTAGCGAAACCAAAGTTATGAGTTGAAACGTTCGTATGCCACAGAAAACTGAATTTTCTAAGTCCAAAAAGGGGCGTAACTCTGGAAAAAATGGGCGGGCGAAACCGCAGTTATGGGGAAATCTTGTCCCCCCGGGTGGTCTATTACCAAAGATCAACTGAATTGATTTAGCTAAACCAAAGTTATGAGTTGAAACGTTCGTACGGACGGAAGGACGGACGGAAGGACGGAAGGACGGACGGACGGAGGGCTCCACTTTATACCCCCAAATCTCCGTCGGAGATCGGGGGCATAATAAATGGTCAGCCGTGGCTACAAGCACGATGACACAATACACACACCATACTTCGCGTGTGCAGTGCTTGAGTGTGTGCCGTGGATACACGCGTGAGTATATTCAACAAGTTTCGTACATCTCGCCGCGGGCGTAAAAAGTCGTCCCTGGAGAAGATCTGATAACCAACACAAAAATTAATTGGATATGAATTAATGTATGGCTGACAATCGAAATTCACCTTGGTGTAATATTGCACTTGCATATTATTGTCCTGTCAATGTGATCTCACGGAACGCTACTGGTATCCAATCTAGTGCCTCTTATTACACGCTTGTTCCCAGAAGTACAGTGTTATTGCTGTTCCATATTTACAAATCCGTATTGAACGTACGTTCCATACGCATCTCGTTGACGTAACATGACGTACATGACGTTCGCCTCAACCATGAAACTGGAACTATTTAAATAAAAGAATCATCACACTTGGCAAACACGCCCTGTATGAGCCTAATTAAACCTTCGAATCCTGTATTTTTAATGCACGGATTCTAGGACGCGAAGCGTGTAATAAACACAGAACGACACGATGTGTAAATGGATTTGTCGATACGGCACTCGTGCTGTCGCGGAAGGATAGAACTCGAGGCGCAATCGCCTCTCGTTCTATCCATCAGTGACAATACTCGTGCTGTATCGACAAACCCATTTACACATCATGTCGTTCTGTGTATTTATCTGACCTCATTACTAAATCAAAATGCACACAGTTATGATATTGTTGGAATCTTAGACCATTGGCTCGATCATAATTACATGGCCCTATTCGTCATCTCCAGTTTAAACCTCCGAATTTAAACCTGGTTTAAAACGACATTAACGGTCCAGCCAAACCGGGTCTAAGCGGGTGTTTGTGGCCGTTCAGTTGCTAGCGCTCATTCTATGAGCATGCAAACAAACTACCCAGTTACCAAGTGGACCACAATCAGGCCGGTAGAATGATTAGTGTCACGCCCTCGTGCAACTAACGGCAACAAGCTCACGCACGTTCGTGTGAGAATGAATCAATTCACCTTCTAGACACACCGTCGATCGATATTATGTGCAGCTCCACCCATCTAAACTGCGGTTCAGAAAAGACGAATTCATCATTTCATGTCTAGCCTCCCTAGATCTGGTTTAGCTGGACCGTCGATATTAAATGGTTTAGTTGCCAGTTTAAGGTTATAAAACGCAAACATATTGACACTTATCCCCATATCTGACATATATTAATAAGCTTAGACTGATGAACATAACAGGAACTAGTCCGACAAATTCATAAAAATAAGGTTGGGTAGCATGAGGAAAATGTGAAAAAATCATATGTTGCCTCCAATATTGACCCCGCAACAACCGGATCATGAAATTAGAATAGTTGGGCTACATAAATATGGTGGTCGCTGAAATTCCCATTTCTGGTGACACCTCGGGTAATGAGAGCCCATACTAATATATATATAAGTATGAGCGCTTCTCGCTTTTCAATTTCCAATAAAAAATGCTCGTTTATTTGTCGTAATTATCGAGTTTAGCTGTCGACAGAACGCGGCGGTCCGCATTTGGCAAGTACGTTATTTAGCTCGACGATGCCAACACCTCTGATAAGCCATGAGTCTGACCTGACTAGGTTTACACCAGTGATGACGAATGCGTCACTTAGACCTGCGGTCTTGGGTTTTAAACCCCGGCTTTAGCTGTCAGTCGGCGGTTTAAACCAATAGGTTTACGTTTACCAGGTTTAAACCAGAGATGACGAATGCGTCACTTAGACCCGCGGTCTTGGGTTTTAAACCCCGGCTTTAGCTGTCAGTCGGCGGTTTAAACCAATAGGTTCACGTTTACCAGGTTTAAACCAGAGATGACGAATGCATCACTTAGACCTGCGGTCTTGGGTTTGTTTTAAACCGTGCCTTTAGCTGTCAGCCGGCGGTTTAAACCAATAGGTTTACGTTTACCAGGTTTAAACCAGAGATGACGAATGCATCACTTAGACCTGCGGTCTCGGGCTTTAAACCGCGGCTTTAGCTGTCAGCCGGCGGTTTAAACCAATATGTTTACGTTTACCAGGTTTAAACCAGAGATGACGAATGCGTCACTTACACCTGCGGTCTCGGGTTTTAAACCGCGGCTTTACCTGTCAGCCGGCGGTTTAAACCAATAGGTTTACGTTTACCAGGTTTAAACCAGAGATGACGAATCCGGTTCCTCACTTTTCCCAATCGGATCACCCTAGTTACACATGTGTCGCCAAGTGCGGTATAGCGCTATTATAGGTAGGTTGCGCACTACAAGTTCCCGTTCAACAGACTGATGACAACCACGGGAAACACTAGACAATGCCATGAATCTCTACTCTGACTAACGCCCGTAGAGATCATATTCCACCAGTACAAAACCTTGAAACTTTTTGAAGTTTTGACAGGGAACCATATAAAGTCGAAAAAATGCGGTGAATTTCTATGTTAATACATGTTGATTAATGGTGTGCTTCACTGAAGGTGAAGGTACCAACTCGAAATTGCATGCTATTCTGTGACTTTTCTGAGCCGATATCGCAATAAACATTGAATTGAATTAATTACCCAGGAAAAATCAAAACCTCTCACAAAGTCAATTAATTCGTTAAATTTGGAGTTAGGACCTTCACTTGCAGTGAAGTACATTATTAAGGAACAGATACTAACTAATAAATATATTCCCCGCGTTATTTTTTCGACTTTATAAGGTTCCCTGTCATTACTTCAATCAGTTCCAGGGTTTTGTACTGGTGGAATATGATCTCCACGGGCGTTAGCCAGAGTAGAGATTCATGGCATGATCTAGGTTACACTGGTGTAAATGTTTTTCCATAGGCATCAGTGCAAACGTTTTCGAGTATATACTGTTTACAATATAAATCCTAGGTCCAAAATTTTCTTTAAATCTGAAAGATTGATATTTGCGGAAACTTTTTATGCAAAAACATCACGTCGTCTAGCTTAGAAGTCGCCTTTAACCCTTTACCCAACAGAACGGACATGTGCCAATGCATTCTCTTATATATGCGAGTCGATCATAGGTCGCCTCGCATATATAAGAGAATGCATTGGCTTAACACATATTAAAAATGATAAAATTGTCAAAGAATGTAGAAAAATATTATAAAAATGTTAAAAAAGAATTTGTTTAGGCCAATGCATTCTCTTATATATGCGAGGCGACCTATGGTCGACTCGCATACATAAGACAATGCATTGGCACATGGCATAACTGTAACCATCACAATGTGGTCAATGAGCCAGTTCCAATGATATCCCTATTCGTGTGGTTCTATTGAGACAGACCGAAGATATTTTAGGCTGTTGAAGCTTTATTTGGGCGTTTTTGGCCGTTTTGTTGGGTAAAGGGTTAAATCTTGTGTTTTCGTAACTAGTGTCAGAACCGCACTAAAGAAATAATGTCATATTTTAGACCACACCACAGAATTCAAACTTCACTACAAAGGGTTAATTCCTGTGCCAATGACTATTTTACCTAGGGAAATCATAGAGAAGAGGTGTGATGCAAAAAATACACAAGCCTATTGACCAATCAGGGCCCTTTGCCTATTTTATTCTCTCTCGCATCCGCTGGATGTCACTTCGAAACACATTTAAACCAGTGTAACCAGGGAAACACACAATCCTCGTGGTGTACGTCACGGTATTTTGTTTGTTTTGATATCGAGAGATGATTTATCTTGTCGGTTTGTATGACTATGCGAGAAGTTCAAACGTGTAACATTTATGCCACATTTGTCAGTTTATAATATAAGTGTACAGGGAAGTGTGGAACCGACTGCTATGGGCACGAAATATTGTATTAATTGAGTACAGCCAAACTTTAACATTTAACCGGACCTACATGTTTGTGTAATACTGTTCTGGCACGTTTTATTGCGCGCATTCTGTACATATCATAACAGGCCCCGTATGCAACTAAAGATTATAGCAGATGTTCGTCTCCAAACATATATAGCCGACCTTCTTCGTTAAAAATTAATTGTTCAGCCATTCGAATTCGTATACGCATATGCCTTGCCATACACTGCAAGTTTCATGTATTTCACATGGTTACGTAGCGTTTTTCCGAAGACCCATAACTCCGAAGGTCCGATTCTCCGAAGGTCAGATTCTCCGACGCCCCGATTCTCCGAAGCCCATAACTCCGAAGTCCCGATTATCCGAAATCCCATAACTCCGAAGACCCATAACTCCGAAAGCCCATAACTCCGAAGGCCTATAACTCCGAACGCCCATAACTCCGAAGGTCTATAACTCCGAAGGGCCGATTCTCCGAAGGTCCGATTCTCCGAAGGTCCGATTCTCCGAAGATCATGTGTTATCGCTTATTAAATAGTGTACAGTCCAGTGGCGGGGTCAATGGGGCCCTAGGGAAGACCGCCCCAAAAAAACATGTCAAATGTCATGTAAACGTCAGGAAATCCCTCCTAGGCATTCAAATATTCACAGTGTTCCTGCCCAGGGGAGCCCCCGGACCAACGATTGGGGGCGACCCCTCCCATGTATGCGCTCCACAAATCAGGCCTTCGTGATATGCTTTCGGCATATCATATGCATGATATATCCCCCACATATCCCCCACATATGCTAGTTAATGTGCACCCCTAAATGGGAACCCTGGCTCCGCCACTGATGTGCACCGGGTATATTATAACGAAACGCTGCAATAATGTCAGAGGGGCGACAAGTTCTTCCCCGTTCACCCCTGTACATTTTACTCTGGCATCTCATGGGCCAACGTAACGTTATAGTATCTGGTGTATGGTCAGTGGCGAGCGAGGATTCCCATTTAGGTGGGGGCAGTAGGAAAAGTTTGAATATTTTGATGCCCCATGAACGATTTCCGGGAGTTTACATGACATTGGACATGTTTTGGTAGGGCCCCATATTGTCTGAAATAGCAAGTAGAGGTTTAATGGGGGCAGTGGGAATTTTGGGACCCCTTGGCTTCGCCACTGGACTGTACACTATTTAGTAAACGATAATACCCCGGTAAAACAAATCTTCGGAGAATCGGACCTTCGGAGAATCGGGCCTTCGGAGTTATGGGCTGTCGGAGAATCGGGCCTTCGGAGTTATAGGTCTTCGGAGAATCGGCCCTTCGGAGTTATAGGTTTCGGAGTTATAGGTCTTCGGAGAATCGGCCCTTCTGAGTTATGGGGTTTCGGAGAATCGGATCTTCGGAGTTATGGGCCGTCGGAGAATCGGGTCTTCGGAGTTGTGGGCCGTCGGAGAATCGGGTCTTCGGAGTTGTGGGCCTTCGTAGTAATAGGTCTTCGTAAAACCGGTCTGACACCATTTCACATACCCGTATCCGCCTTACAATGCAACTATCTACCCAGTTATGATTAAAATCACACGCAAACGCTCTGCGTACTGAGCCTGACGAAATTGACTATTTATCACATTACCGTCGCTATAAATATGCAACCCCTGCGGTATGACGTCACCGCCCACATTTTTCTCTAAAAATAGCTTTGATTGATATACTGTAATGTACTTTCGGATTCGTTTTCACGAACGACTTTCGTTTTCCCAAATATTGATGCTGCGCATTCTCTCAGAATATATATATTCTGCGCACTGTGACATATTTTAACTGCGATCAATGCTTTTCAGTGTTTAATTGGTTGTCGTAAAAATTTGTAAACACTTTGTGAAATTGCGACTATCGTCCGAGTGGTTACATCGCTTTGTTGATAGATGTTGCGATTGGCTGGGAATGACGTAATACATGCTGGTAGTAATATGGAGCGGAGACATTGTAAGTTGTTAAAACTTGTACCCCAATTCCGTTGTAAATGAATTTACAATAAAATATGTTTAAAGTGAATAACTGAATTTGAGTTAGGGATAGAAAAAAGGGGTAGCAGGAGGCAGAGATAGTGGGGGTGAGAAACTAGAAGACAGGAAGGGGACAGATGGAGTCGTGAAATAATGACAGTGGTGTGGAGTTTTTAATAATTGGGTTGTTGCGTTATAAAAATTATGCTCGTCTATAGTAATCTTCATGCATCAGGCGCCATGGGAGGGGGTCAATCACAATGGCTGTTAACTGGTTACATCCGTCAAAAAGTAATTAAACGAACACACACAGCTACGAGTGTTTATATAGTCCATGACATATTTGTATTATGAACAAGTATGATGTTGTGCCTTGTGATAATGTGTTAAATATTGTAATGGTTGAATAAATCAGGGTCAATCTTTAAGCTATATTCTCCTCTTAGTGAAGACACCTGGGAATTGATCTACGACAAACAACGCGTATGGATTTATTCAGACGCCGCAATATTTGGTCATCAAATATCGCACATGTTTAGACTATAGATATTATCACAATATATAGTAAGTTGCGTTTGTTAGAACATTACGGAATGAATTGCCAACAAAAGAATATGAACATTGTAAAAATGAAAGAAATCCTTACATTTTGTATGTGATGGCAGTGGTCAGTGAAATTGCACAGGATCAGTGACCTCGCCGTGAGGAGTACAAAGTTTCACAGTTGAAACACTCTGGGCTGTGATTGGTTGCATGAATTAAAAGTAAACTGTCGACAAAAATTCAAGGAATCATTCTCCCACAAACTTCATTTGCCAAGAGGCCCATTCATTAAATGTGAAGTCTGTTGTGGCTTTTTAGAAATTTTAAGTGTGATTCAAAAAATGACAATATTATTTTAGTGCGGAACTGACCCAAGTTATGAAAAAACGAAAATTTGAAGTGGATTCCCTTTTATATTTGGGAAAGTTTCCACAGATGTCAAGCTCACATAATCCGTAGGCAGTTTGAACAGTTTCCATTTGACCTCTGATGCAAATCAACAAACGCAACATTGAAGTCTATGGAAAATATTTACACCAGTGTAACCATGAGCATCGTGATAGGACGTGGTTCATTGGAACAAATAAACTAGATGAAGTTACGGTACCGTGGCATAAATTTAACAATTGTACCAGCCGTGCCTCTCTGGTTTCTGGCGTCATGTGTCATTTCTCAATGGCTGGAGAGAAGCCTTAGAAATGTGTACCCCATGAAGTTACAGTGGAGAAGCTTCTACATCGTATAGTGCTTCACAAGGCCTTATATGGTTCAGAACTTCTTTACACACCGAGCAATCAGGCACTCAACCAAATCGAGAAGTCATTCCGTGCATGCATAAAGCATATTCAAAACTTCCCTACCGGGACAGGAACGAAGTTATCGCTCTCTCATTCTCCTTAGTACTTTACCAGTGGATCCCCAACTGGATATGCGGAAACTAACATTCTTGGCTGAACTTATCTACTTACCTGCTATTAAGGATACTCCGTTGAAGATTTTTCTTCACAACCTCTACAAGCACAAACTCTTCCAGAGCAACACATCTGGATTTTATCTTGTTATCCTCCAAAATCTTGAACAGACTTTTTTGAAAGTGGCTTCTTCCCAGAGAAGGTTATCTGGAAGCGCATCATCACATCGATTAATCGAGATGCATATTCTAAGAAATGGATTTTTTCACGAACACAGATACTTATGTGCATATGTTAAACGTTCACATCGATCCTCTCTTCACCTGGAGTATATGGAGATTACTTTCTGACCGCCCCGAAACTCACAAGAACTGAGAAATCATGCACGGTGGTTGGACAGAACGATGTTCAAGAACAGCTCGAATTGCGGTGGCCGAAATTGGACATGTATTATGTAAAGGATAATGGCTTATTGGATTGTCTAAGGCCAAATAACCCATACACTTCATGCGGTCATTATCTGACTTAAAACCCACACACCCTAGTGCACATTATATATGATTGGCATATGGCTATTCTGTCACATTGCATGGTCTTTCGAATATGTATTATTGTATATGCTGACTGCTCAATGTGCCGCTTTGCTGAACGGCCATTAAACCCTACTATCCAATTGGGTTGGCCTTTTCAGCGCTGACCTGATCGCGAGCGGATGGCAACTGTGCGTGTGATTTTTTAACACAATAGCGAAAAATCGCAGATGTGTTTCATTTTATACTGAGATCAAGATATACAGGAAAACCTTAATCAGAAATGGTCAAGATCATATTATTAGCCATAAATATAAATTATAATATAAAATATATTGGTTACATGAATTCACCGCCTCAGAATTCCGTTAAAACAACTAATCCTTCGAATTATTACAAACAACTACGGCTTATTACTGCAGGTTTCTCATTCACCACACCAGAAAGCTTCTAAATGCGGATAAACAATCGGAGATATTGTGTTCCCGCCAAGAGTGCATGGTCCGGCCATTGTTCATACCTAAACATAGAAAGCAATTAACGCGGTCATAATTGTTACATACTGCAACTATAAGACATCCAGCGGATACACACCCCACGCAAACCCGAAATGTGTTGTCCTGCGAGAAATCCCATCGCTATAGCTCAATTTGACACGGGCAGATTAGACTTCCTACAATATCCATAAACAAGATCACATATTATATACCCATGATTTTAATTATAGAATATAAAATATATTGGTTTCGCGAATGACCAACTCAGAATTCCGTTAAAATAACAATAACAACCAGCACCTAATTAACGAACCATCAGTGGGCTGCAGAACGAAAAATATCTATACAAGTTGAAATATAAGACTTACAAATTATCTTTTAAATTTCTTTTATTGGTAATTGACATAGCTTGTCACAAACCAAAAATCAACATTATTGACATAATAATGTAAAGGACAATAAACGAAATTTAAATTCCAAACTACACCTTTTACCGGTGACCGGCCTCCTGATCGCGCAGTTCGACTTTTAAATAAATAAACCGGAAAAACCAATTTTCTATTTATAAAAGTCCCAACGGCGCATCGGCCCACATCTATCGAATATTTGGCCACCATTATACACCCGATGGGCGTGAATAAAGACATATTACTATAAAAGAACCAACCGATCTAAGCTAACCGACATAGTTAACAGCGGTAATAAACGAACGAGTACCAATCTTGCTCTATTTAATATGATTACGTCAGCACGTATGGACAACCCAAAACACGTACGTCCATCTATAAAATGATAAATGTATGTTTCATAGGAGTGCCTGTATTTCTGGCCAACTTGGGATATATACGATCACGCCAGTACGTATGGACCGTAGGACGGCGACATGTCACTCTGTGTCCAAAGGTTCGCTATTCCCAAGGTTCATTAAACCGAAGTTTCGCCATTCCCAAGGTTCTCTATATTCCTCGATATTCAGAAGGTTTTTATAACTTGTTATTTTGAAGTTTCATTCTATATTCTGAAGTTTTGAGAGGGTTCTTTATCATAAGACTCTTTTTATGAAGGAAATAACTTAAAGATACTCAATCCGATAAGACGCTGCTAAATTACTCTTTCTTTGGTTTCGGTGGGGAACAAAATATTTGATTAGTGTCGAGGAACCCACCCATCAAAGCTCAGATTAATTAGATATCGATCTTTGCAGTTTGCTATTTTTATTGTTTCTGGGCCTGATCGTGCCAGAAGGTCGAGGTCAAACGGGCGGTCTTCCAGATAAAGATGGATAACTGTAAAATCGTGGTAATAATAACTACTTGGTATTAGAGTTGTCCATCTTTTCTGGTTAAATACGCCCAGAATAGCAAACCTTCAGAATAGCAAACCTTCGATGTCTGAATAAGAACCTTGGGAATAGCGACCCTTCGGAATATGGAACCTTCGAAATAATGAACGCGATCCTGTATGAAGAGCCCATGACACGTCCATCAATAAATGTATACATGTTTCATGGGACTGTTTATATATACATATATAAGACTGGAGTAAAGTTGAGACCAACATGTCTTTGTTAATTTTGGTGCCCAGATTTCAACGAAATTTGGTGTGGTGACTCAGGGTGCCCTGGCAGAGTGTATAATGGCGTTAGTTTTTCTAAATTTTGATTTAAACAAATTTAAATGAATAAACAAATATGAACATATGTGAATATTTAGGTACAAATAAACCTATTTGCACGAGAATATGTTGCAGAACCAGATATAGAGGAATGTGGGCCACAGTTAGACATGGGTCAGAGTGAGATATTGCCTCTAACATTTCTCTAATTTCCAGACCAATATCCATGGCGCCAGTCAAGCGATATTAGCCATATAGCACATTTTACTATATTTCTTCAAAATGCAATCATCAGGTGAAGGTTCAATCTGGCCAAGCGACCAATTTTCAAGGCAAAATTATTTTATTTAATTTTTGCAATTTTAAAGGTACTCAATCCGAATTAACCCTCGCAGATTATTATTTCCTTGACTTCGGAGGTGAAAAATATTTGATTCAAGTCGAGGAACCCACAACATCAAAGCTCAGAGTGATCAGATACCGATTTTTAAAATCTATCATTTTAATTTTAAGTGGCCCAGCAAACAGCAGACAGGAATACTTTTTCTGACCAAATTGCAGATGAAGATGGATAATTCTAAAATCAACTGTTTTTTTGTGTGTGTGTCAGATGTTTGACAAATCAGCAATATTCGTTGAGCAAAAAGTTGATAAATTACAAGTTTTTGTCAATTTTATGCTATAATTGACTGCAGTTTTTTTTCGAGCAATTAATCGATTCTGTCAACTGAAGCGGCATTTCAAAAAATCTTCTTGTTGTTGGAATCTGATGATATGGGGACTATTGATTCGGATTGAGGACCTTTAATGGAAAACTATCTTTATTGGATAAATTTACATATAATACTGAATACATTTTTATGAAAACGGGTTACGTGGATGGGGCACAATGACTCAATGAGACATAATTTATGGCCTGTGGTAGGATCCAACTTCAGTAGATGATAGGCACTTCAAAAAGGAATGAGATAATTTACCAAATGATTATTGTTTTGGGGCTGGAGTGGATAAATAATTTAGATCAAACAAACTGATGTCATTGTGCAATAGTGGTATGTTCGGTGCATTTCCTATATGGTTACTACTTAGGGGTGACCCCTTCTGTGAAGTAGATGATAAGAAACAAGTATTAAGGGTGGTCCCAGCTTGAGATTGCATGCTTGTTCGTGACTTTTGTGAGCTTTTATCGTACTCTCGGATGTCTAATCATTGTGATGGTCAATAATAGTGATAGCGGAGACCTAGACTGAAACTAACAATATTGATGGAAATTTAATTATATTTAATTCTATTTCAATTTAATTCTATATATGTCTCTTTGCCAAAAAACTTAATGATCGTTGAGAATTTTATCTAAAATTACTAATCATGCGACACATGCTGACACTATTGGTTAATAGGCATATTATTCCAATCCCAATGTGTCAAGTCGACAATAGCAAGTACGCAGGGCTATATTTAATAATTTTCCCACAAATAGCCACTAGTTAATATATATGCTAGCCATGCTGATCAAGCTCCCGCTTAATGCTTAAGGTTTAAATCGAGAACACAGTGTTAAAATCATGAATTATTTAATATGTGAGAATGCTAAAACTAATCACCGTGCAATATAATTATTAAATTTAACTTGATGTGTCCATCACAGGAAACAGAATTCATACACACTGATGGAAAGTTGGCCCGGAAGCATATCCTCTCACCAGTCACTGCATGGACTCTTCAGTGTGCCGAGACCAAGTGGGATTGGGAGATGTTCTTCTTTTCCTTCACTCAACAAGAAGATAAATGACTCACTTTGTTAGTCACCAATTCACTGGGCTTCAGATGTTTGTTACATCTGTGTGTCGACTGTAGATGGCTAGAATTGTATTTTGACCTGAGTCACGGCATTCACAGTGATTGGGTGAGGCTGAGCCTGAAGTCGTTGATAACTAAATTTAGTAATCTGTAATCACTAAATTGACTAATACAATCATAATATTATTAGATTAGTAAGCCACATGAACGCTTTCACCGATTACTGCGTCCACAAGTTCCAGCTACGCGCTACGTTCAACGGTTCATGACTGAACTATACTGTCTATAGTAAATCATTCAGCTCTAAAATGTCCATTTTCTGATTTCCTTGACCCAAGTTGAGGCTTGACCTGACAGTGTTAGATATTAACAATTAAATTTACTATTTAGAGAAGTAGTTAGTAGATTGAACGATTTGCCGCTTGCAGTTGCAACTCTAAGTCTAACCACTAAGCCAGTCCAGGTGAAAACATACTTAAAATTGAACAATAACAGACCAAGTCAAATCGCCGTGGTGATCAGTCTGCACAGACCAGTCCACATTCCATTCCAGTGACCTTCATTTTCATATTTTTTTCAGTCACAGATTCGTCATTGAGTTTCTTTCCGACTGACTGATTTTCACTTTGAACACAGTTCACTTCAACTTCAAAACAAGTTGTTGTTGTTGTTGTTCAACTTGTTGTTGATGACATGTTGTTGTTATTCTTCTTCTTCTTTTGACTGCTTTGACTCTAAAGTCATTCCAGTAATGGGCTCGTTGAGCTATCTTCGCTTGTGCTTTCTCGTTTGTTCTTAACGCTTACGTGCTGTGATACCGTTGTACATTTAAAATACGAGAGATAACAATAACAAGCAATTCAATTTCAAATTTCGCAAACAAGAGAGCGCCACCATTTTGTTACGAAATTACGTCATCATTTCCAACGTTGCTATGGCCTGCCAGGGGACGTAATATTCTAACTGTAACGGTACGGTGACACTCCACAGTTTCTGCAGGGTTTGGTGAAAAAATAAGGGGGCACCAATTCAATGAAAAATAACTGAAATGTGATCCCACAACACATATACAATGTATACATACCTGGGTTTAGCACATACTAGGCTTAAATATTTTGGTACATAATTGTCATTTTAATGGGGGTAGCAAGAGTTATGCCCCTTGATTGTGTGCCTGAAAAATGAAATTTTGATGCAAAAATGGCCAAAATAAGCGATTTTCAGGCCCATGGGACACAAAAACCAGACAATCTATGGTATAGCCGCCTATGTTTTCTGGAAGAACACTGTTTCCTCACAAAAATATCAAAAAGTTTCAAACTTCTCACCACTGTAATTTTTTTTTTAATATTTTTCATGCAGATGAAAAATTTTAGGTGCTAAAAAGTCACGCTGGTGTCTGGAGCCACTGTTTCGCAGAAATCGCTACTACTTCATACTGGTGGGGTCAAGGTCACCTGAAACAATATTTTTCAAAACTCAAAGACATCCTCTAAAAATCCACAAATTCATAACTAACCTTCTCTCAATAAACATACCACACCCATGGTGACAGAAAACACTGGTACTCTATTCTAAGAAATTTATCCCTACTGATCATTCGAAACTGTGGAGTGTCACCTTAAGGGAAATGCAATTTTATTAATCTTTAACAGGGACCACACCTCCATATTCTCTGCATTATACCGCTTAAAATGATATATTACACCCCATGCGTTATTGCAATCACAGGCAGCAAGATTGGGTGGGGATTTACATGCTCCCCCATGATTTCACCCCTTTTGGGTCTTTCAGAGCCCAATGGCGTTATGCTTGACGTAGTGACAAAATGGATATATTCAACCATCATCTATGGCTTGAAAAAGGTCTGAAATGCTAAAATGTTGTATAAAATATATTATGAGATGCATATTTTCCTCAGATATCAAAATAAAACATAATATTTCATACAACAACTATCTTTAATACTCTCCCAAATATGTGGGTTAAAAAATTCCAAGTCTTATTTAGCATTAAGGGAAAGCTTTACAAGGTTATGACATCACATGAACAATATGTTGTCAAGTGAAATATGACCAAGGAAACCTGTATTATTATATTTCACACTTGTGAATAAGAAAGACTGAATATCTAATTTTGTTATATACTGTGTAATGTCACAATATCAGCCATTTCAGCTAAGATTCAAGGAGCATATGATGTTATGAAGAAGTACCCATCATCTGAAAAATCACCAATAACCATATACATAAACCACCCCCCCCCCCCACTGCTCCAAGACTCCATATCCCCACCAATTTATATGACTAAAGAAAACCTGTATTGGAATATCCATAGAAGAATGGTGCATCTACCATAAAATGTTCCTTCTAACTGAACAGATTTGCTAAAAAAGGATTTTCAGTAACAATATCTGTCAAGTTGACAGATGAAAATGGTGCTATTTGCTGGTCTTGAATGTGACACTCCACAGTTTCTGCAGGGATTGGTGAAAAAATAAGGGGGCACCAATTCAATGAAAAATAACTGAAATGTGATCCCACAACACATATACAATGTATACATACCTGGGTTGAGCACATACTAGGCTTAAAGATTTTGGTACATAATTGTCATTTTAATGGGGGTAGCAAGAGTTATGCCCCTTGATTGTGTGCCTGAAAAATGAAATTTTGATGCAAAAATGGCCAAAATAAGCGATGTTCAGGCCCATGGGACACAAAAACCAGACAATCTATGGTATAGCCGCCTATGTTTTCTGGAAGAACACTGTTTCCTCACAAAAATATCAAAAAGTTTCAAACTTCTCACCACTGTAATTTTATTTTTAATATTTTTCATGCAGATGAAAAATTTTAGGTGCTAAAAAGTCACGCTGGTGTCTGGAGCCACTGTTTCGCAGAAATCGCTACTACTTCATACTGGTGGGGTCAAGGTCACCTGAAACAATATTTTTCAAAACTCAAAGACATCCTCTAAAAATCCACAAATTCATAACTAACCTTCTCTCAATAAACATACCACACCCATGGTGACAGAAAACACTGGTACTCTATTCTAAGAAATTTACCCCTACTGATCATTCGAAACTGTGGAGTGTCACCTTAAGGGAAATGCAATTTTATTAATCTTTAACAGGGACCACACCTCCACATTCTCTGCATTATACCGCTTAAAATGATATATTACACCCCATGCGTTATTGCAATCACAGGCAGCAAGATTGGTTGGGGATTTACATGCTCCCCCATGATTTCACCCCTTTTGGGTCTTTCAGAGCCCAATGGCGTTATGCTTGACGTAGTGACAAAATGGATATATTCAACCATCATCTATGGCTTGAAAAAGGTCTGAAATGCTAAAATGTTGTATAAAATATATTATGAGATGCATATTTTCCTCAGATATCAAAATAAAACATAATATTTCATACAACAACTATCTTTAATACTCTCCCAAATATGTGGGTTAAAAAATTCCAAGTCTTATTTAGCATTAAGGGAAAGCTTTACAAGGTTATGACATCACATGAACAATATGTTGTCAAGTGAAATATGACCAAGGAAACCTGTATTATTATATTTCACACTTGTGAATAAGAAAGACTGAATATCTAATTTTGTTATACACTGTGTAATGTCACAATATCAGCCATTTCAGCTAAGATTCAAGGAGCATATGATGTTATGAAGAAGTACCCATCATCTGAAAAATCACCAATAACCATATACATAAACCACCACCCCCCCCCCCCCCACTGCTCCAAGACTCCATATCCCCACCAATTTATATGACTGAAGACAACCTGTATTGGAATATCCATAGAAGAATGGTGCATCTACCATAAAATGTTCCTTCTAACTGAACAGATTTGCTAAAAAAGGATTTTCAGTAACAATATCTGTCAAGTTGACAGATGAAAATGGTGCTATTTGCTGGTCTTGAATGTGACACTCCACAGTTTCTGCAGGGATTGGTGAAAAAATAAGGGGGCACCAATTCAATGAAAAATAACTGAAATGTGATCCCACAACACATATACAATGTATACATACCTGGGTTGAGCACATACTAGGCTTAAAGATTTTGGTACATAATTGTCATTTTAATGGGGGTAGCAAGAGTTATGCCCCTTGATTGTGTGCCTGAAAAATGAAATTTTGATGCAAAAATGGCCAAAATAAGCGATGTTCAGGCCCATGGGACACAAAAACCAGACAATCTATGGTATAGCCGCCTATGTTTTCTGGAAGAACACTGTTTCCTCACAAAAATATCAAAAAATTTCAAACTTCTCACCACTGTAAATATTTTTTAAATATTTTTCATGCAGATGAAAAATTTTAGGTGCTAAAAAGTCACGCTGGTGTCTGGAGCCACTGTTTCGCAGAAATCGCTACTACTTCATACTGGTGGGGTCAAGGTCACCTGAAACAATATTTTTCAAAACTCAAAGACATCCTCTAAAAATCCACAAATTCATAACTAACCTTCTCTCAATAAACATACCACACCCATGGTGACAGAAAACACTGGTACTCTATTCTAAGAAATTTACCCCTACTGATCATTCGAAACTGTGGAGTGTCACCTACGGAATCTGGCGAGGTTTGCCGAATGCTATGCGCCCGCGTCAGCTACATCCACATTAAGCATTTAATTTTGAATAAGGTTGATTTTGTTTTTCAAATTTAATAGTATTGCTATAGGGAGGCTGATCGAAGAAGAAAAATAAATTCGTTTTATTAATTTGTCAATCCTATTCCAACATGGCGGCCACCATAGGGGCCCATAGGTCTGAATCGCCCGGATGTAAAAACTATTTTTTCATGTTGATGGGGTATAGAAATTACTGACGTCACAAATATACTTGCGTCGCTTATGTTACCGTAAAACAACCCTTTGGGTTGTGATTAAGAAAGCCCAATCAATAACGATGAACTACTGAGGCATACCAAAAACATATGTGACCCGCCATATCAAATCCAGTCGTAAGTCGGGATTTTTGTACCCTGTGCCAATGCATTCTCTTATATATGCGAGTCGACCATAGGTCGCCTCGCATATATAAGAGAATGCATTGGCCTAACAATTTTTTATCATTTTTTTTAAATAAATGTTTCTTACAATTTTTAGGACATAAAATAAAAAACATCCATTACCCTGCAGGGAGCCCCACAAATATATAGAAGCATATAGAAGAGTTTCGTCTGCTCGTGTTTGTCTGGGGCTCTGTATGGGTGAAATTATAAAATTGTTAAAGAATACAAGAAAAAATTATTAAAATTGTAAACAATTGTTAGGCCAATGCATTCTCTTATATATGCGAGGCGACCTATGGTCGACTCGCATATATAAGAGAATGCATTGGCACAGGGTAAAAAAAATCCCGACTTACGACTGGATTTGATATGGCGGGTCACATATACCAAACCGACACAAACCATCTGATTACTGACCACATATCCCATAGTATTATGTCAGCTCTTGCAATCAGCCTCGATAGCTAGTGACCGTATATGAAATCAATATTAGGTGCTTATCCGCCATCTTGTTTTTTTTAGAAACTCAGTCGCCTCGGGAAGTATTTTTAGTGTATTTTGGCGCCAAGTAAGGGGATATCTGCCGGAAATCGTTTTCTGTGAATTTAAAGACGTAGTACCATGCACCAAAATGCGATATATTTGAGGAATTCTAAAGACTCATAAATTAACTACCAAACTCAGCCAGTTGTCCTACTTCTGGTAGGCTAATTAGCCATTGACTCAATGCGTTGATGTTCAACGTCCATGACGCGTCACTGTGACGTTACACAAGTTAATAGCCATAGACAACACATTTATCCTACTAAATTACATTGTAATACGATCCTGCCTAACTATGCTTAAAAGCCATGTCCTGATTGGCCAGTGGCCCGAGTTACCATGGCTATCTCGTTCCAGTTTTGTGGTACAATTCTACTTTTTCCAATTGTACCACGAAAACAATCGGTTTATTCAGATCGCCGCACGCGACTTTTCCCGTCTTTTCTAACTCCGCGCAAACGGGGCATCAATGGAGTACACCCGCACCCCTTTGAATTTTGCTACATCTTGACAATCTTGCGAATTTTCTAGCGATTTGTCGCTTGAAACCAGTTTGGTTGCCAATGAATATGGTCCAAATGATGTTATGGTATATTGATATATGTTACGACCAAAGAAAGTTACTTAATAAGTATATTAAATTACAAAATAAATCCATGGGGCCGGGCTGTGCATTCGTCGATTCGAATCTCGATCATATTCGATATTTCGGAATCAAGTTGAAAATGAAAGCGTTTGTTCACCAGTACAGAAGGGGAATAAGATTAGTTTAGTAAACTAGATCATTTAGATCGCTTTGTGTAAGGAAATTGGTCCATAGTCGATGATCATATTCATGTTGTCCCAACAACGTTCAAAACAGAAATGACCGCATCGTATTTCCTGTACAATTTAAATGAAACGCACGGGCGCCGCTGAAAACACATCGTTTTTTAGCCAATCACAACGATTATTTCTAGAAGAGGTGCCTCGAAAAGTCAACGGGGGAATTTCATAACAAGACAAGACATTACGAGAGTACTCCATGCAAAGAAATCGAGTACGCCCAATACGAATTACACCACGAAATGTTTTCTCACCTGAGACCGAAAAAGCGCAGTATTTCGTTGACTATTCAGTCGAATTGTGACCATAAACTTTCAGTCGTATTACAAAAGAAATAAATACACGGTGTATCGGTGTGTATGGTCAAGTTGTACCACAAAAAACTGATTGTAGGACTCCGCTACGCGTCGTCCTACAATCAGTTTTATGTGGTACAACTTGACCATACACACCTCTACACCGTGTATTTATTTCTTAAATAAATTACTGCGACGATTAATTAAATGGATATGCTGGATTTTGTCCACTGACATAATAAATACGTTACGGGACGCTTAGTGGTCGGATATGGTGTCATGTGAGGCTCAGCGAGATCAATATTAGGCTCGGCCTACGGCCTCGCCTAATATTGATCTCACTTCGCCTCACATGACACCATATCCGACCACAAAGCGTCCCGTAACTTATAATATATTGTCGTTAAATTGATCCATAATATGCACTGCACGCATGCACTATGCAAAATATTTTGTAATTTAATATTGTGTATTTTCCACTATTATGTCAAAATGACGACGAGTATATCAATAAATTAAATTTAATTGATTGAATAACACAATCTGTAGTCGAGAGAGAGAGCCTTTTTTCGTATATGATTTAAAATTAAATCGTTATTTGATAAACGATTACTAGCTTGAATTTCAATAACCCAGTCGATGAACAACATTCGACATGTTAATCCTCCAGCGACATCAAAAGGGAATACTTACACCAAACTGAATTCCAAATTTGTGAAAAATGTCAGACAAGTTCGTGGCGGCAGGGGATTGAGATGGTTTGGCGCGAAAATAATGTAATGTGACAATATGCTAATCTGACACATGCTAATATGACCGCATTTTGTCACATTACATTGAGATTAGCATTTGAATTTATGCTAATCTGACAAGATGTAGTTGTGTTCTGAAATTTGATTTTTTTCTGACAAAAGTCCAGATCGGGGCGAAACCTTGAAGTAAGTACAGCGAAATTAATGATACGGTTGTTCCTTGAAATATATTGCAATATGTATTTTTTTTTAATGTTTTATTAACATAATGGTTTTTTCTCCTTCGTTCAGATTAGCCACAAGTAGCGAAAATGACAATTTAGAAACAATAACGGTACATTTTCAAAACAGCATCACTTTGCGCTACCAAACACCATAGTAATTCACCAGGACCCATCATCATAAAAGCAGGATCACTTAGCAAGGAGTGTCTTCCTCTTTCAATTCAATTGTTTATTCTGATCGTCAAATTAAGACATTACAGATATATATGGATATAATATACAATATATTTCAGTACAGGTATACATGTATATATATATTTTATTTTTTTTAAAGTTTTTATTGATCAAGATTAAATGTATATAAATATTGTAACAAGATTTGCAAAAAAAGATCCCTCACACTAACTCTTTCATCCACAGTCTATCAGTAACTTGCATACATCCTTTCGCTCACATGCTCGTTCACTCATCGCGACAAGTTTATAATTATACACGTTTCTGGTATGGGTCCCGCAAGCTCTGTTAGATATATGTTTAGTCAAAGAGCTAATATCGGTAGGTTCAATGCTTATAAGATATTAATTGTGTATATATAGCTCTTTGCTGAGTATAATGGGATTTTGATTGATGTTGAAATAAGTTTTTTCCCTTTCTGGTGGGTCAACTCGGCGGTTTTTCGGCACTTATTCCTCTGGTCAATACTTGTGAGTTGGAGAGGTAAACTTGGGTTTTGGTGGGAACGATATTTTGATACATCATGGTTTGTTTGCTTCTGACGTTTTGTTAAGAGCTTCAATGATTAAAAACCAGTTTTTCTCAAAAGAGGGTAATTTCATTTGGCACTGTGCCAACAATTTCTCCTGTAAATATCTAGATTGTAGTTCTGATAGAAAGGATTTTAGTGATAACATATCAGGATTAAATTTAGTTTTGTATATGTATTGTTTTATCAGTAGCCAAAACAGATTCATCATAGAGTTACCGCCCATTGATAGGGATCCAAGAATTGCAATCTTTCTTGTGGCTATATGTATATACTATATATGGCATAATAATAGAATATAGAAATGTTGGACGGTATTCGGTTGTTTCAATATGTCAGGCGGGTGGTAATAAGCCTCAGGCGGACTTGAATATTTCTAGGATCTTCTTAATAAAAACTGATAGATTTTTAACTGTCTTTTGATTTCGGGAGTTGAAAAGAGCGGCTAGTTTGTGAGTGTTGGGTCTCTGGTAGTAGTAGGGTTTCAGGTATTTTATTCTAAGTTCATTAAGTTCCCTACATTTCATTACCATGTGATATTCGTCGCCGATTTCAAGATTACATAGTGTGCAAATTCTGTCTGAGTAATCCGTATTTGTCCAAGCACCATGTTCTATAGGGAGTTTGTGGTTTCTTGTCCGGAAGGCCATAATATAGTTAACTGATTTGTTATCATTTAGGGTTAGATAATTCTCTGTTTCAAAGTTTGGCTTTATAACTCTTTCCGATGTGGTCATTATTTTCCGGTCATCATTTAGATAACGCACAGTTGATCTAATAATGACTATCAAAATAATTAACACATCGGCGAGCTAACACCTCGGCGAGCTAACACATCGGCGAGCTAACACCTCGGCGTATTCTGGGAAAGACATTCGTAGAGATAATACTCAAGCGACAACAATAGGAAGACGCGCAAGTGGGTTTTAATATTTGAGAAATGGGTCGCTAAGTATTTCAGGACAATTTTCTCCAGGATCTTGCTGAGGCACGGGAGCAAGGATATTGGGCGGTGGTTTTCGCAGCTGGACTTATCGTTTTTCTGTGGATATGAATAACATTTGCCTTCTTCCATTGTGTTGGAAAAAACGCAGAGTTCAAGAGATTTCACAAAAAGAACTTTAAGGGGGTGGCGATAGCCAATACTTGTGATTTGGATCATTTTGACGGTAATGCCAAATCATTGTCCTTTTTTACTTCATTGAAATTTTACGTCGTCTGTCTCTTTTGTGAATCATCGTTCGCAATTATGAAGTGAACCAATGTTTATCTGTAGGTCTTATTAATAATCTGGACAGTTTTGTCCATAATATCAAGGACTTTTGAGGTAATGGCAAATAATCACACGACACGAACATAGTTGGGCTCGAAATTGTTTTACGAAACGCGTTCTTAAAACGAAAATAATGTAATGTGACAATATGCTAATCTAACACATGACAGCATTTTGTCACATTACATTGAGATTAGCCTGTCAATTTATGCTAATATGACAAGATGTAGTTGTGTTCTGAAATTTGATTTTTTTCCCGATGAAGGTCCAAATCGGGCCAAAAGCATGATGTAAATAGAGCGAAAGTATACTGATAAGGGTGTTCCTGGAAATATCTTGCAATATGATACCAGTGTGATTTTACAGCCATTGTCTGCAGCAGTCCCAATAATATTTAATCCTAATTGAACTTGAAGTTGGCTATAGCCTATTTTATTCATATTAGAACATTTCATTTTCTATATCCACATGAAAAGTTGTACTAACTTTCGGATATGTTATTTGTATCTGTGCACACTCCACAGTACTACAGTGTGAGACTATGAGTATCCAATAACCATCCATATGGACATTTTAGTAAAAGTAATCAAAAAGTAATGAAAATGTAATCATGATTACAGGTACATTTGAAAGTAATCGATTACGATTACTTGTAATAGCCCAGTGGATTAACAAAAAAATCGTGACTGGCCGGATTAAAGCATGACATTTGGTACATATGTTCTTTGAACATAGGGTAATCTTTTTGGCGGGGGGTGCCCGGACTACCAGATCGTGGTGAGGAATAAATCTGGTTTCCATGGCAACAGCATCTGGAAAATTGGAGGAATCGGGAAATACCTGTTTCTGTTAAACTAATTGGTACTATGTTTGATATTAGTAACTAAGTTCAGAATACAAGTGGTTGGCCACTTCATAATATAAATGGGGAACGACATTTGTGTCAAGGTCATCCACTAAGGTCAAGTTCATTTAGTAATTTGTTCATTTACAACTAGTAATTCAGCATTCACTTGCCCCTAAATGTCCCTATTTCGCAATTAACCCAAACCATGTAATTTATGTAGAATCGAAGGTTTCTTGCCTTCAATTTGGTGTATGAACTGCCTTATAGATGTATTTTGTTTCATAATCAGGGCCTGAAATTTCAGAATTTTTCATCTGAGCTGCCAACTGCCATGGTAATAGCCTGTCATTTGTAATAAAAACAAATGGGTTTCGTAAAATGTTTTGTGGATTTTCAGCAACATATTTTTTCATAAAGCCCATATACTGGAGACATTGGAAACCAACGTTGACACGCTTCATATCACTCAGTTTCCTGAAAAATGGTGTTACCATAGCAACAGTGTGTGATATCTGAGAATTCTGGAAAATGATCATATATATATGAAGTATATTGGTGATAGCAGTGGACTTATTGGTGGATATAGTTATATAATAATATTTATATAAATATATTCTCCATAACGGACCGCCAGTACTCATCTCAAGGGTCAAGGTCATTGTGAAAGGTCAAGGTCATTGTAAAAAAAATGCTGTCTTTATCACTTTAGGTCATATTATTTGTCTGTATGATTAACCTACCTCAATTTGTTGCATTAGTCCATGAGCTGGTAGGATCCCTGGTGCACCCACTCCATAACTTAACTTCTTTTGTATTATTATGTACCCTAATGTGTTACCATTATGATGGGGGGGATAGTATCCCATTTATGGGGATGTCATTGTGATTGAATTTAACAGGTGATGTGTCATTTTGTAGGTATTGGAATACTCTATATCACTGACGACGTCACAAGATGTCAAAATGTCACGCGATGGCAATGCAAATATAATAGTCTGGAAGCTGATAGGGTACTTGTACACCGCACACCACAGGTCTTAACTTCACCTCACTCATTTTCTTCCTTTTTATGTCCCTCAACTTTTAAGCAATGTTAACACGGAAAGAAAGTGGCCGTGTAGACACGAAACAAGATGGCATCCAACATGGTCGCCGTGTTTTAAGACGAGGCACTATAAGTTAGTTTGATGTAAATTATAGAGAGTAAATCTTGACAAATGTATACAAATGTATATATTATTGTGAAGCTAAGACACATTGAGTTATTGTGGAAATCGATAGCCACCATAGGCCCACCTTTGCGACACACCCATGGCCATAGTGTTACTCTATATATAGACCAGACAAATGACCATATAACCACTCACTTTATATACAAACACCTCACCCATGACCATGCAGCCACCATTGGGTATATCCGTACACCCCATCCATGACCATACAGCCCCGAGTCACATACAGACACAACATGTATACTCATACACCTGACCCATGACTATTTAGTCACTATATATCTGTTCACCACATGCATGATCATACATTGATGGGCTATAATACAGTCCCTGCTTGTATATATATATTCACCTCACTATTGGCATCCATATATACATATTCGCAACAACCATGGTCCTATAACCACTCAAGATATACATATACACCCAACCATGACCATTGAATCATTCCAGGTATACATATACACCTCAGCAATGGCCATGTAGCTAAATGATTTATACACATACACCTCACCCATGACCACATAGCCAAACTTGGGTATACATGCACACCCCACACATGACCATACAGACATGAGTCACCATGCAGGTACACCGGGTATACTCCTGCAACTGACCAGTATTTCGCACTTCGAAAATATCAATCCGTGAAAACCTGCCTCCCGTCTAATAATAATCTAGCTTCACATCATGAAAGGTTTGAAATCAATAGATATTCAACAGTTATCATCTCATGATAATAAGCAACATTTTTTTTATCTCGGAGAAAATAGCGATGACAACTAACACAGCTCATTACTTTATTAGTTGGCGACCTATAATTATGTTCCTAAAATATTTTGTTTAAAGTTGTTTTAATTATGATTTTATTCTGAGTAACAAATAAAGTTTAAAACAAATATTTTAGTCATCAATTCTGAACTGCTCAGAAAATGAGGATTTAATTTGAATAATTGTTATACATTTGGCTAAACTTTTGGCCACAATATTTTTCGGTCCAGCGCGAACACTGTATACATATACACCTAACCAATGACAATACAGCTCTTCCAGATATACAAATACCCCACACACGGCCATTCATACCTTCCACACTTGCATATACATAATTCATAATCATATTTTAACTTTGTGAGAGAAAAATCCAACAGTTCTGGTTACAATAGTAACTATTAACCAAGGTGTATCAGCAATGTTAGTATTCAATGTAGAAGGCATATAAGTTGATGTTATCTATCAACCACAGCTTGTAAGTGATTGCACGGCGGGCTGGGACAATATATCTACTCCCCCCCCATAATTTAGCCGCCATCTTGCCGGTCATTTTGAGTCAAAATGACGTTTTTGGTTCCATTGAGTTGGAATATTTATAAGTAAAGGTATGCCTCACTTACATTGCACAGTTCTGCTCATTTCTTTTTGTAATATGACTAGAATCCCAATGGTGATTTTTGGTGAAATTTTACTCCATTGCTCCAAAGATCGGTTAACATAAAAAATATATATTAAATGCGGGTTGCAATGTGCGGCGATGGATTCAATTTTGAAATCCAAAATAGCTGTTGGCAGTCATGTTTTTTAACGGATTTTGGAAAAAAGGATGGCTCCCATCTAGAGGACACCCCGATGATTGGTATGAAGTTTGTTGTTGAACGGGTGAGGGATGTGGTCTGTATGGTGTGGCAAAGGATTTAGTCATACAAAGCGAGAAATCCAAGATAGCTGCCGGCGGCCATTGTTTTCATCGAAAATCGTTCAAAAATGGTCAGAATCCATCAAAAAAAGGCGCTGTTTGTTGCCACACGAGGACGCCCGCCAACGGTCTCTCGCCATATTAACAGTCGAGTTTAAATTGAGAAAAGGGAATGGAATAAGACCACGGTATGAAGGGATCTACAATCTAGATCAAAAGACATGGGGTGTGACAACGACCGTACTATCAGGGAGTACCGGTACACAGCAGTATGGATATGGACTGAGAGAATCATGCTCCCATGAGACCTTGAGGAGTTGGTGGAAAGTTTAACAGAGATGGTAAAATTGTACACACTAAATGAAGTTCCCGTCCCAGACGCCAAAATTAAAAAGAAATTCTGAGTCAAAAAGGGGCATAACAGATAACATTCATTGAACCAAACCATTTTAGAATTTGACCTGTATTTTTATGATGTTCATGTCACATCTGAGTCGAGAAGGGACATATCTCCGTCAAAAATGGTTGGACCAGACCCGTATGTTGGTGTGGATCAAGTGGGAGAGTTCAGTTGAAAATTCCAAGGCAGACACTCCCAGCAGAGACCCTCCAGCCACGTCTCCGATCATAGAACAACGTGTTTTTCATTTTTGCATGGATTGAAGATATGTTTTGTAACTGTGCTGCCATAGGACAGAATCGAATTACTGTACATGCAATAGTACAACAGGTATAATTAATTTATGTGGTTATAATATCTTAGTTACCCATGTAGATTTTAGCATTCGATAATCTTCTAAAGTCTACTGAAGTTGACAGAAATGTTACTATGTCAGTGATCAAATTTGAAACAGTTGCCATGGAAACAAGTACATTGGGTCCACCCAACATATTATTTGTAATGGACATGTATGACTAACTTACCCCGCAGATAGTATTACGCATTGAAGTTTTTCTGAACGAAATTGAGGAAGTAATACACAAAAAGTCAATTGAATTGGCCATTGTGACATTATTTGGGATAATGGTTGTCATGGAAACCATAATTATGTTCATATAAGTCCACATTTTACCTCCGAAGTGAATGAATTTCTGATATAGGACATGTCGGTGGAATAAATTCTGAGAAATTATTCGCAAAGCGTTATCATTTTCATTCGAAAATGGTAATTTTACGGTATTTTTGCTAGCAGTTGCCATGGCAACAAGATATATGTTATGAATTAAAATTACCAACTCAACTCAAAAACTCTAATATTAATATTAACCCAACACAATCGCTCTATATTTACGTCGTATGACTATATTTAATATTTATTTGTGAGGGTCAAATTAAAATTTACTTGATTTATCTTTAGCATAGTCCAGGCCGTAATTGCACAAATACCATAAAAAGTGGTATCTAAAAAATGTGATGATCTAAACTTAAGGTTATCAAAAGTAAACAATGACCATATGAAATAAAGTATATCATATACCAAATTGAACATAGTGGTGATGCCCTATTTTTGTGCATATATGAAAGGGAATGCCTTTATGACTAAAGCTTTAGGGTTGGCGGCATATGAGACTATCAATAAAAAATAGACAGAAAAATGATATATTTTCCAATGACCTTGACCTTAGTGGTTGACCTTGACCTACATGTCCTAGTGGCCCAGTTCAGTTGATGGACCATTGATTGCACTATGAGTTCACATCATTTATTCAAAAACAAGTCTAACTGTTTCCATACTGGGGCATTTTTTCACTTTTCCCCAAATATGTTATGACGTTACCATGGAAACCAGAAATTCTCCTGAACCATGACCCGCAGCCCGGGCACCCCCCTCCAAATTTATTCCCCATATTCCATTTTACATATCGGCAAAGTTTCATGCTTTAATCCGGTCTGTCACGATTTTGCTAAATTTTGACCCTAAGCCACCGGGCTATAATCAAAAAATGTCATGATTACTCATTACAGGCGATTATTCAAACTTTTGTAATCGATTACTTTGATTACGATTACTGATTACGATTACCCCAACGCGTTCTCGAAACGGAAAAGAAACATCATAAGATCGACGTTACGTCTTAGATTAAGTCATCTTGCTATCATCCTAAGTCCTTACTTCGTGAAACTGGGCCCTGGACATTTCCTAAGGGTACTACTCGTATATAGTATATACATGTATCTAAAAGCTTATTTTGGCATAATCCACATCACCCACTGAGCGGTGGAGGAACACCTGGTGAACACTCTACAATACCCACGGCGCGGTGGAGGAACACCTGGTTAACACTCTACATCACCCACTGCACGGTGGAGGAACACCTGGTGAACACTCTACATCGCCCACTGCACGGTGGAGGAACACCTGGTGAACACTCTACATCGCCCACTGAGCGGTGGAGGAACACCTGGTTAACATTCCACATCACCCACTGCGCGGTGGAGGAACACCTGGTGAACACTCTACATCACCCACTGAGCGGTGGAGGAACACCTGGTGAACACTCTACATCACCCACTGAGCGGAGGAGGAACACCTGGTGAACACTCTATACATCACCCACTGCGCGGTGGAGGAACACCTGGTGAACACTCTACATCACCCACTGCGCGGTGGAGGAACACCTGGTGAACACTCTACATCACCCACTGAGCGGTGGATGAACACCTGGTGAACACTCTACATCACCCACTGAGCGGTGGAGGAACACCTGGTGAACACTCTACATCACCCACTTAGCGGTGGAGGAACACCTGGTGAACACCCTACATCACCCACTGAGCGGTGGAGGAACACCTGGTTAACATTCCTCATCACCCACTGAGCGGAGGAGGAATACCTGGTGGACACTCAACATCACCCACTGCGCGGTGGAGGAACACCTGGTGAACACTCTACATCACCCACTGAGCGGTGGAGGAACACCTGGTGAACATTCAACATCACCCACTGCACAGTGGGGGAACACCTGGTGAACACTCTACATAACCCACTGCGCGGTGGAGGAACACCTGGTTAACACTCAACATCACCCACTGCACAGTGGGGGAACACCTGGTGAACACTCTACATAACCCACTGCGCGGTGGAGGAACACCTGGTGAACACTCTACATCACCCACTGAGCGGTGGAGGAACACCTGGTGAACACTCAACATCACCCACTGCACAGTGGGGGAACACCTGGTGAACACTCTACATAACCCACTGAGCGGTGGATGAACACCTGGTGAACACTCTACATCACCCACTGCGCGGTGGAGGAACACCTGGTGAACACTCTACATCACCCACTGCGCGGTGGAGGAACACCTGGTGAACACTCTACATCACCCAATGCGCGGTGGAGGAACACCTGGTGAACACTCTACATCACCCACTGCGCGGTGGGGGAACACATGGCGAACACTCTTAGAACAAAGGTGTATGCATTGTACACAATATGTGTTACATTTTATCGTAAACAAAATTGTATAGAAATGATATATGACATATATGTGTCGGAAGGACGCGATTTTTCCGGGCACGTATGCCGTTTCGATGGGACCAGCAAACAATTTTTTCCGCAACTCAAATTTGTTTTTGGCCGAATGACCCCAAAAGGACTCGTTCCCATCTATAGGTCAATATTGATATGAATGACAAATTTCATGATGATCAGACAAACAGTATAGCCTGTAGCCCATGCTAATGGATTGAATTTTGAAATCCAAGATGGCCGCTAGCAGCCATGTTTTTTTGGCCGAATGGCCCCAAAATGACTCCTTCCTATTTACATGTCAATGTTAACATCCATGACAAATAGTATGCACAGAAATTCAAATACATCTGTTTACAGTGAATTTCCCCCCGCAAATCTCTGTTTTAGTGTTAAAATGGGGTGGGTGCCCAAAAATGGTCGGAAAAGACTGCCGAAAACGGAAAAAAATTTGGACGCGGGGGAGGGTGGATCCCAACAAGGGTCAAAACTAAAAACTCAGCATACGTGCCTGAAAACAATTTCCGAACCGCCCCCCCCCCCCCCCCCCTGGTGTCGGTGGAATTTCCTCAACGTTGAATATGAGTGAATATATGAGTGTATCATAGTTATCAGATCAGATGTGGTCTATTGGAGGCACAAAACTCCTCCAAAACTTGGCAGCAGCTTTAAATTTGTTATACACTGTGTTTGCGTCAAAAACGTTTTAAAGCGGATCCTGCCAGATTTTTAATATAGCATCTTTTACGGGGAGAGTGTCTCAATTGGAACATATTTCATCTACCCATGTTCGATGTTTAGAAAATTCCACCGACATATATGTCATTTCTACACAATTTTATTTAAGATAAAATGTATATAGCACATATTGTGTAGAATTTATCCACATTTGTTCTAAGAGTGCACGCGATTCTACGAGTTCAAACGATTCTACGAGTGCACGAGATAACTGTTATTATGGCACACGAGACTCAAGTTTAAGAGACATATTTTATATAATCTCGGTCAACCAAACGTTCATGCTCGTAGAAGTGCTTGTAGCTTTGTGGTAAATACTCAATTATATTTAATATACCACCAGTAAAGTGCGGTGAAAAGAACGATAAACACAGACAATTGGCGTACATTGATCCAATGAGAGCGCTCCGGGACTCCTTATATAGCCACGTTGAATCAGTTCCTGTCAGATTATAGACTGCCATGTTAATGATGCTATCCATGGGGATGTTTGTTTTGGTTTTAACGATGTACTGTCGTTGCGGCATAACACGGTCAGTGTATACACCCCTGGACAAGTGTCCTACTAATATGATATGGTGCTGGTGGTCCTGCTGAATTGCTATGATGCTGGTGGTCCTGCTGAATTGCTATGATGCTGGTGGTCCTGCTGAATTGCTATGATGCTGGTGGTCCTGCTGAATTGCTATGGTGCTTGTGGTCCTGCTGAATTGCTATGATGCTGGTGGTCCTGCTGAATTGCTATGGTGCTTGTGGTCCTGCTGAATTGCTATGATGCTGGTGGTCCTGCTGAATTGCTATGATGCTGGTGGTCCTGCTGAATTGCTATGATGCTGGTGGTCCTGCTGAATTGCTATGATGCTGGTGGTCCTGCTGAATTGCTATGATGCTGGTGGTCCTGCTGAATTGCTATGATGCTGGTGGTCCTGCTGAATTGCTATGATGCTGGTGGTCCTGCTGAATTGCTATGATGCTGATGGTCCTGCTGAATTGCTATGATGCTGGTGGTCCTGCTGAATTGCTATGATGCTGGTGGTCCTGCTGAATTGCTATGATGCTGGTGGTCCTGCTGAATTGCTATGATGTTGGTGGGTCCTGCTGAATTGCTATGATGCTGGTGGTCCTGCTGAATTGCTATGATGCTGGTGGTCCTGCTGAATTGCTATGGTGCAGGTTGGCCAAACTGATGCCGTTACGAAAAAGTACCGTTATTTTTTCTAAAGTTGTCAATCCGAGCGATTTGAGAAAAAAACAGTGTGTGTATGAATCATTCATATATTGTTTTGAAATATATAATAATGCCTACGCTGGTGTTTCTAAAACGACGTGAATAACCATCTTTATTATAGCCGATTTTCAACATCTAATACAACCAGTATTCAAAATATTTAGCAATAAATATCTTTTTGAATGTGTGATACGCATAATGGCTTTTCCTGGCTATGTTCAAATTATCAGAACACAGCGAAAAAGACAAATTAAAAATATATAACGGTACCTTGTGTTAACAGCATCAGTTTTTCCTAACAGAATCATAGCAATTCAGCAGGACCCAACCGCATCATAGCACATTAGCAGGCCCACTTGACAAGGGGTGTTATTGTTCATAGTGAAAAAGACCGCACATATCACAGAGCTATAATTACACTACTGGAAAATCACTCCATGCCACGCAAAATCACTTACCTTTTTACTTTATACATATTTTATTTGAAATATAATATTAAGTTGATTGGGGCACAAGATAAAATGTGTTGAGCCCCTCACAGATATACATGATTGTTACCAACATATTACATACTGGACAAAGAGGCACAGTAAAGTAATGTATTTACAGCTATGATGAGTGTGAATGTATGATGACGGGTGAAGCGTTGTAACGGATCGTTAAGAAAGGATTATGACTCACTGAGGGTTCGCGCTGCCACTTGCCAAATTTCCCAATGGCAAAAATAATTCACATTTAGCAAACATTATTTTCATTTGGCTAAAGTTTTGGCAAGTCACTTATTAATTCCTCAAGAAATTTGAAAAATATTGGTAAATAATTACCATTTTTTTCGGGAAACTCTTACAACATAAAGTATATAAGTGGTGTTTTATAAGGTTTAGGAAAAGTTAACACAACTTAGCAACCCTTTTACCATTGTATTGTTCGGTGATTGGCTTATCGTTGTATGATAAACCACAATAGAGATGCGAGTATAATTAATTATTAACTAACTGCTTTTCTATTCATATCAAAAGTCGTTCAAACCGCGAGTGTCGAATCATAAAAATTAACGTTGCAGAAAATGATACTATCAGAGATAGCATTTGGCAAAAGTAAATTTCGGTCCAGCGCGGACCCGGAAATTTATGAGCAACATATCCTCGCGCAAAAACGCATAATCGACATATAATGTTAAATATAGGTACATAATGTGATTATTTGATTCTGAAATAAGCAGATAATGGAGTCATATCTGTTATTTCGTTTTATGGCGCGGGCCACAGTGAAAACACTTGTTAAAGAGCGTACACCTGAAAAGTCGTGAGTTGGCTTATTTGTGTCATTTTCCGCACATAATCTGCTTAGAATCGTCTAATTTTGAGTCTATAATGTGATTAACATGGTCTCATTTTCAGCATACTATAGACCCAAAATGAGGCGATTCTAAGCAGATTATCTACATACAAAAAGTTATATTATAAGCAGATACTGTGCGGATTTTCGAAGAACAGTCTGATTATGAGAGGTGGTGCGAGGTGCCGACGTTCATTCTGCTTATTGAGATGAAACATAGGTGTATTACTTATTAATTAAAGACATATTATGGACTTGTTCGGGTGCGTGAAACTGATCAATTAGCACTCACGCGCTATACCAACTGTGGGAATGTAGCATTATACTAACATCGCCGAAAATCTCAAAGAAATCGACCATACCACTCCATAGATATCACCGTCTGAACTACGCTTAATTGTAAATATTTAGATCTCGATTCGGGACGCAACAATCGGCGGTAAACTAACGCAAATGATTTCGCCATTGAGAGTCATTACATTGAATTAATATATAAGAATGACGGTGTGTGTGCTGTAAATTTGGATTAATATTCGTAAAAATAACTACTTTGAGCAAGATTATTCTCCATTTCTATTCGATCACCCAACCGGAGTGTTTCACATAACTTTAAGTTCATTTCCGTGGATAAAACGTTTAGTCTCTACAAAAAAATGTGGACTATTTTGAATAATTTCACATTTTATTTTATATTTGTGTTCGAGATGCCAGAAAGTAAATCATTAATATGTGTTGACCCTTCCATGACAGGAGCTTCTTGAAATTTTGCAAAAACCCTGCACCAATGTATTCTCTTATATATGCGATAGGAAGCCTCGCATATATAATAGAATACATTTGCCTAACGATATTTACCTTGGCAGCCAGCGCATTCTCCCTGTGAGGAACTAGCATATATAAGAGAATGCAATGACACATTATCTTTAATGCTGCACCAACACAGCTACAAAACACCTGTTATGTGTTAGGTTGGGGGTTTTGGCGACTTGGACATTTCGGTCTGGTTCAAGGAGCAGGTGAATATAGAAATTTCATTGATAACATACCCCCCCCCCCCCGGAGAACCTCTAGCTGTGGCCCAGTGAAGATCTCACCAAACGTATTAGAGAATTAGTCTTCGGTCAACAGCACGTGAGATATAATTAGATCGATTAGAGTGATTTTGGTCAATATAGTCAATTATTTCTCAGTCAATGAATGTGATCACTGGTGATTTATTTTTGCATTGCCTATTTTCGTTTTTGGATCGATTTTGGACTGTGATTGACAGAACTTTCCCCTCCTCAAGCCAACAGTTGCCTGATATGTTAAACAAGGTGAAATCACTTCTTCAAATTTGACCATAGGGTGATCACCAGTGTGTGCACAAGAAAAATAATAGCCAGCATTGTATGAGTGTCATTCAGTAGAACATTGATCAAAATCTAGTGTTTTTCAATGACGGGTGTTTCCCTAGCAACCGTTGTCGAGGAAGTTCGGCACCGAAGGTCATCTATGACCCTCATGTGAATATAAATTCACTGCTGATCACGGCAATATATGGTTTGCCATACCCACGATCCCTCTAAACATTAGTATTTAGGCTTAGCGCTAAAGACAAAACAATTCCCAAATAAATCTCGGGTCTGGGGCATTTTACCCTCATATATTCGGTGGTGAAAGAGTTAATACACTTCTACATGAACAACTCACCAACTGTGTACTATTTAATTGTAGAACTTCATCTATTTCAGGATCAAAGTGGTGCAAGGCTAACGGAATAGTGGATAATACCACCTAATGCGCATAAGTTTAACCATTAATAAATGGACAATCCGTACCTAAAGTTTCATTAATTAATGGTCAATCTTGCAACACGTGAGCTCGGGATTGACCACTAAATCACGACATATATAGATAATCCTGCATGTCAGCTTCATATTTAATCTGAAGGGTAATAACTCTATAAAGAATGTACCTTTACTAAATAACGGCGATTTGTATGAGAAACTGCAACACCACAATAGATCAACTCTGGTGCAATATAAGTCAAATTCTTCTTAACCCTAAAACCAACTCGACGTGCGATTTCCTTGCGCTTCTGTTGCGCAAATTCTAGTATAGAAAGTGCGTCTATTTCAGACAAAGTTCAAACAGTAAATATGACCAGATAAGACATAGAAACCGCTAATCTCATTACCAATCTAACAACACCAGCCGAACATGATTACCTTTCAAAGCAATAACACGGGGCACCAGGTTACGTAGACACACACACCGTGGATAAATACACGGTCAAAAGAACGGCATTTTTTTTGTACGGTTATATCTGGCATATACCCATGGTTATATATATAAACAGGCTACGAGCATCTGACCGCAAATGTTTCTCGTATCGTTTATAGTTAAAAATACACACTTCTTGTGGCTGTCACACACAATGATGTCAAGTCTTCATTCTGAATAATCTCCAAACGTATCAACGCAAATCTATTCGGATAAAAATATAAAGGCAACAGGCGTTCATTTCCAATAGGTTTTGTATTACCACACCATACAGTTGCATAACGTTAATAATATGATTTGTCCGAATTGAATCTCTATAAGCCTTGTCACCGAGTCGTGGCCATATTGGATCCATCCATTTCTTTTTAGTGCTGCATGTCAAAGTTCTGGAGTAGTATTCCATATACGGAGCTTTTGAATATCCATGAATTCCATATATGGAATGCTACTTCAGAACTTTGACATGCAGCAGTGAAAAAACACGTCACACCACATGTTACCACCAATCCACCACAATAACGTATATATTATGTCTGGTCATTTATAGCAATTTGACAATTATCCCGAAGAATGATCAGCAAAAATATATATAACTCTCCTATCGCTCTCTCCATAACGTTGTTCAACTTAAATGGCGTCATGAAAAAGCAGGCCAGCTAGAGACGATGCAACGGTTGTCTTGGTTTCCAATATGATGACGGCTCTATCTAGACGTAAACATTTGATAATAGTATGTTGTCCGGCTCTCGAACCAATCAAAGACGCTGTTTCTTGCTGGGCGTGGAACTGAGACCCTAAGGTGAATTTAGGTTAACACGTGAAGTAAACGTCGTATGATTTCCGACAGTGAACAGGGGACGAAATGTTGTTAATTTATTAATGTGTCATGCATCTTACCAACTGATTGACCGCGACCCGAGGAGAATTTAGTTCAACGCTTGAAACAGATGTCATCGTGTCCATTCGATAAGTGAACGAAATACACCGTAGATCGATATTGGAACATCTTATCAACCAATCCGCTTGACAGGAACATTATATCATAAACGCAATTTGCACTACATATTGAGTGACGGCAGTATACAATTAAATGTATTAATATATAAATGGGGGGCAATTATTAGTTCGATTAGTGAAGTCTTATGGGATATGTAATTTCCACTCGATTATGAGATACTTAATGGTGTCCTTGGTGTAGTTCGTATCAGTTTAATTCAAGAGCATTAGTTCAGAACGGAAATAGAAATGTGAAGAAATAGTGCATTGTTTCTATAAACTATCTCTATTTCTTCAACAGCCTGGAATTATATTCTCATTCTTTACATGAGAAATTATGAGTCACTTGCCATAATTATGCATTCTAATGCACTTAGGCCAATATACCACCGGAAACACCACATATTTGCGGGAGTTATTCATCAATAACCTGTCGCAATGTATAGTCCGGTTTACCGCTTCAATGTTAGAAATTCATACGCGCCAATATTGCCGTTAGCTGAATTCCTAATCTCGGCCATGCCCAATCCAGCCCCGCTCACTGTTCCGTTTCTCTCCGTGACGTCACCCTTACGCGGTACATGCCGGCGACGTTACGGAGTAGATGTATAGAATTGGCGCCCTTGCTACTGACTTCCGTTACTAGCTCGTTGCTATATAAACAAACCAGCGACTTCGCTTTTGTCGAAAATTGACAGTCAGTACATTCGCCCTGTATACATGTACTTTCAGAAAATACAAAACACCACACCGTTATATCCCACCAATGTCAGTGTCTCGATATCATTTGACCACATTTCTTGACATGAAACCGCGACAGACACGGCGTGAAATACATCGCATTGAGTAAACAATTTCCCATTGTTTCAATTCAACTTCAAGTTCGCGGTAAAATCAAAACCGCAATTTGTAAGTGGTAAACATCTGAAAAAGACATCAGGTACACGCATAAAATAATTATTGTGCATATTTATTTCTATTTGAGGTGGCAATTTTTCATGTTTATCAGCATTTTTAACGATAAGAGCGATGCTAATTGAGGGACTATATTTTATCAAGCGCATTAAATTTAAAATAAAAAGTCGTGAATTGGCTGAATGTTTTCTATGGCCGCACATTTCGTTGATAATTACGAGGCATTTGTTTGTCTAAATAACGTTTTTAAGTTCGAAGAGCATTAGAATGGGGATAACAGTGTGGTGTTTTGTGATTTCGAAAAGGTAGCCTACATGGCGAACATACTGTGGAAAATACCCGTTAATGGGCTCCGGCTCCGCCGTCGTCACGAGTCCATTAACTAAATTTGCCACAGTATATTCGCCATGTACCTTTCCGAAATCACAAAACACCACACTGTTATCCCCTAAATATAAGACTATGATTATTTTTTTTCCGGTGCATGGCGTGAACTCTTACTCAACAGGTCTATTTTAGATCGCAGTTTCTGGAGAACTATATGTTCACGCGTGTGAGATATTCATTAGTGATGCTCACTCATCAGCGATCACACGGGTGTGATATGCGTAAATTTGTATTGTGCTTCCTAACATGTGTATACATGTAATGTGTTCTCTAAATAGTATTACCATAACAACCTCACGCGTGTGAGATATACCTTAGTGACGCCCATCGGCGATCACATGCAGGTGTGTGATATATGTAACTTTGGTTTGTGTATCCAAACATAAATTTGTAAATCTAAACTAGTAAAACTCAATTGTGGTTGTTCGTGTGTCCGCTTATAGGCGACCAAACGGCTGGATCGTCGGAGCTGAATATTTGTATAATGAGTAGTTTGGACGGGAGCGTTATTAGATAGGTCCCGTTCACTAATAATTATTTTATATATTTTTTATCTAGAGGCGTCCAAATGGTTGGACCCTCGAAGCTGGAAATGTGTATATATGGGTAATTTGACCTGGGGATCTTATTGGATAGGTCCCTGTGACCTCAGATGTCTTAAAATTGCACTAATAATTAATTCTATACTCAAAATAGTTGCAATCTGGTAGGTGAAAATTGAAACACGTGGATACATTGACACATAGAGTGTCAAGAGATAGATGCCATTGACATCAGACATAAATGGACAATATAAGCGGTAAAGAGGGTCACCTGACGAAAGGAATGCCATGGGATATATGCGCCTTTGGTCTCAGCTGACTTAAATGGGGACTATTAAATTAGATGAACAATAAAGAGCGTTTATTATCAGCCCAGGACACTTGTTGGAAAATTGGTGCACAAAAATAAAATGACGCGGGAATGTCCCCGGATAGGTGCTGTTGACATCAACTGATTTAACCCTTGGAACCCGACTGGCCGCAAAAGCGGCCAGCCACAAAACGTTCATACACCCGACTGGCAGCATTCAGTGACATCATAAACCTATGTAGCATGTGTATACATGTTATAACCATTGATATATCCACTTATATCTATGTAAATGATCCCAAGGAACTTCAGCAGTGCCATTGGTGCATGTGTATGAGTTTGTTGCCGACTAGTTGGGGAAGAAAAACATGCGCATGCGCACAGCGCAGAATTCAACAAACGTACATTATTTGAAGCGATTCGGGTAAAGCTCTACATTGTTGCGCCGTTCGCAGGATTGTAGAAAGACATCATTTCGATCACTCTTTTTGGTTTAAATTAGTATTTAATAGATAATCAGTGTTCTGTCATATGTGACGAAGGCGCACGCAGTTTCTTATTTGAGTCGATTTGTTTCGCGCATGCGCATAGGATAAAATGATAAATGTATGGATTTTTGTGAAATGATACAATCACATCAAGGATCTCCATAGTACATACATTTGCGTTATACAGCTGCACGTTTTGACATTGCACCAGAGTAGTACTGTGGAAATGGGTTGCATGGTCACAATACCATCTAGTCCGATCTACTTGCGCTTGCACATTACAAACACGTGGTCAAATCGTGCATTATTGAGTAATTATATATGTAAAGTTTAAGACTCGTGACACCATTTGAACATGACCATCACCTTGCCCTATAGGCGATGTCTAAAACGGGACGTAATGCCATTGAATGCACAGGGAAGTGGTGTCATTCGATCACTTGGGGTATATGCTTAAACCCCTGTCACACTCAGGCCGGCGCTCTCACTGCGCTGCAAAAGTACCAACATATGAGTAACACGCAGGAGGAGCGCCGAAAACTGTCGAAAATAGTCAAACTTTTAAAACAAAGTATGCTCCTATTGCGTTCCTACTTTGTCAAGTCTCGCGCTCTTAGTGCGTTCAAGTCGCTGTCATTGTGATGCTAGTACGTTCGCAAAACGTTCTTTGCGCGGGCGCGGAGAGTACAGATAGCGCCTCCTGCGTTCTCCAGTCATAGTCAGTTTTTAAGTTGTGAGGAAAATACCTAACACTCCGCAATAGATTAGCTGTCCGATTAAACTACTGTCACACTCCGCTGCGATCAGGCCGGCGCTTGCATTGCGCTGAAAAATAATCAAAGCGCCAAGCAAAACGCAGTAAGGTATCCAAGAACGTATTGGTGACGCAGTGGACACTGGCTAGGACGGGAGAGGGTCCCCGTGATCGCCCCAGAGCGCCAGAGCGCCGCGCTTGTTTTGTGCATGTACAACACAAGCGCAGAGGTTCGGCGTTCTGACCAGGCGTAGTACCGTTGCCATGACAGCGCAAAGCGTACTAACAACGCAATGACAACGACTTGAACGCATTAAGAGCGTTTACGACGTGGAGGAAACGCAGTGAGAGCGTATGAGAACGTGAGACTTGACAAAGCAGGAACGCAATGGGTCGTAAAAAGAGCGCGAAAACGTGATAAGCGGGATAGGGGCATAGCTTGTCACGCGTGCCGCATGTATGACTGGTGGGGAGTTTCTCGTTTCGCGTGCGGGCTGACATTATCAATGGGTGTTTTATTAGTTTTATTTATAGAATGGGAATTTTTGGGAATATTTAAAAGTCAAACTGCGAGCTGGAGGCCGAGTCCCGTAAAAGGTGCTTGTAGTTGGGGAAATTAAATTTCGTTTATTGTGTTAATCAACGTTGATTAATGTTGATGTTTGGTTTGTGGTAAACTATATGTGTATTACAAATGAAAGAAATTTCTGCAGCCCACTGGGGGGGTTGTGGTCGGAGACGGTCGAGTCGACCACCGGTTCGTTAATTTGGTGCTGGTTGTTATTGTTATTTAACGGAATTCTGAGTTGGTCATTCGCAAAACCAATATATTTTATATTCTACAATTACATTCTTGGGTTTATAATATATGATCTTGAGCGCGTTACCATTTCTGACATTGGTTCTCTTGTTTTAACAGATTGAAAATTTCTGACAATTTTCCGCGCTTCCACTGTGCGTTACTCGTATTTTGATACTTTTTCAACTCAAAGCAAATGCCAGCTTGATCGCAGTGGAGTGTGACAGTGGTATGAGCTGACCGCATTTCAAAGTGGGATCGTAGTGTAAACCTGCTGTAAACGCCGGAAGAACGCCATGTATAACGATTGGGCGTAAAGCGAGCGCCAGAGTCGCAGTGGCAGCACAATGTGGACGTTCTATGAGCGGGAACCAGTCCATAACACCCCATGTCAGCGCAGAAAGAGCGCAATAAGTTTTGGACAGAGCCTCATCGAGCGTATTAAGGACGGGAAAGGCACGTAGGGATAATTTGATTAAGCTCACTGTAGTCGCAAAAGACAAGATTAATTTCTTGCTGCGACCACGAGAAGCTAATATGCGCTCTTGCTACGTACACATAACGCTCACGTCGCTCGATTGGCTCTTTGCTTTGCGCTGTCACGGCGACAGTACTACGTCCTGGTCAGAACGCCGAGCCTCTGCGCTTGTTTTGTGCATGCATAAAACAAGCGCGGCGCTCTGGCACCTATGGGCGACCATGAAGATCCTCGGCCGTTGTAGCCAGTGTCCACTGCGTCACCAATCGGTTCTTGGAGACCTTAGTGCGTTTAGGTGGGCGCTTTGATACTTTTGCAGCGCAATGAGAGCGCCGGCCTGAGTGTGACAGGGGCTTTAGCAACCATTGATACCGTTAAATACAAACTACATGTAGGTTCAATCTTCTGAACTGATGTATCTCCAGTTTCACAATAGGGTATTGACTGCATAGAAAATGCCGTTTCTTAGCGCGGAATTAGACCACGCTATAAGCTATAATTGCATTATACTTTCAGTTCCGGGTAGTTGCTTAGAAACCGTTACCAGGGAGTGATCGTGTGGCAAAGTATACCGTTCTAAAAATAATACACAGTGGCCCATGGGAACATACCTGTAAAATTTCAGACCTGTAGCACCATTTGAACATAACCATCAGCATGTGCATGCCAAGAATGTCTAAATTGGGGCATAATACAATTGGATTCACAGGGCAATGGTGTCATTCGATCATTTGGGGTATTTGCTTAGCAACCGTTGCTACCCTTAAATACAAGTTAGGATCAGACTTCTGGCCAGATATATCTGAAATTTCATAATATGGTGTTGACTGCATCAAACACGCCATTTCCTTGGGCTGAATGACGACCGTAAAAGCTATAATTGTATTTTACTATCAATATCGGGTAGATGCCTAGCAACCGTTACCAGGGAATGACCACATGTCAATGTAACCAGATCGTAAAATAATCAGTGGTCCATGGGGAACATACATCTAAAGTTTCAGAAATGTGACACCACTTGAACATAAACAACACCATACATCTAAACACTGGCCACAATATAAAAAATACCACTGGGAGCACATGGTCAGGGTGTCGATCGTTGTGGGAAGCCAGGGTTCAAAGGGTTAAGGCCAAAACAAAAAATAGGTGTGTTTGTGGTCTCCCGACCGACCCTATAAAAAGTCGGCGACCCTAATTTTTTTATTGATTATGAGAAGAAAAAAATTGGGTGTTATCTCCACGAACCCTTTAACTCCGACTCATGTGTGGACAATACAATGTCATCTTCTTGAAACACATTGTATTAATAGATCAATCAGTTGCTAGTGGTCCACTGATCAAAGCACAGACCTGACCTGACCTCAATTTTAATGACCTATTTCAACAGTACACGTCATTCAGCAAGTGACCTACTTTGTCAATGACATGTTGTTTACAACCAGCGGCAAAACTTTGATGCCTGTCTTACTGCTATAACCAGAGTGATCTCAACCTATATCATATCAATCTACATGTATGTCTTTCCCCGTGTTACGTCACCTCTGTGCACTGGCCCGTGTGTGTTGCTGAGCAATTGTTAAACTTCCCGGAATAAACTTGTCAACAGACAATGAATCGCCCCCCAATTCCCGTTATAAAGTTGACATCGACTGAGAGATTTGCGGAGACGACGTTCCTCTTTGGTCAACGGGTAGTGTTTGTACTCTCTAATTAATTTTGTTCAGACAACGCAGTGCAACAATGTCGGCATCTTCATGCTTCCAGGCCGATGGGATGGATATCACTGATAGTCGATACATGGACGAGGTTTCAATTAGTTTTTTTCTTCTTAGACAATACAATACGAGTTGCAACAACGAACATTTTAGACGAACGTCTGGTACACATATTTTAGCGAGTTCATGTAGTCTTACCTATAGCCATGCAAGCACATACCCACCGTAGTTATCGCTATATATCAGTGTATATACAGTCTGTACAAATACTCGGCAATATCACTATAATTTTAGGTAAGTAAAATCGCGATACATATCGTACCATGACCTCTGTATCGCGATAAACATTGCTTGATTTGCAACCAAATCTGCCCAAAAAGGTATGTTTCAGATAGAAAGGTATGTTTACAAATTAACTATAGAGATAATAAGTACTGTTGTGTCCACTTTATGCTCATAAACCCTTTACTGCACCTTAATGGAGGGAAAACCCCGGAAATTTCCAAAGGTATGTTTACAAATTAACTATAGAGATAATAAGTACTGTTGGTGTCCACTTTATGCTCATAAATCCTTTTACTGCACCTTAATAGAGGGAAAACCCCGGAAATTTCCAAATAATAAAAGTTTATTTAAAAAAAAAAAAAAAAACCTACCTACCCTAATTTTTTCGTGGTAGTTGACCCCAAACACACCTATTTTTGTTTTGGCCTAAAGAGGTACTAATAATTAAAAATAATGACCGTTTATTATCAACGTAAAAGATAGATACAACTTTCTCCGGAGAGTCATGCAATGTTCTGTTTAACCCATATGACTAATAATTATTCTAAATGACATGAATGACCACTAATAATTGGTACATGTGGGTCACCTGACCATGGTAATGTCATGGGATATGCGCCTTTGACCTTAGGTGACTTAAATAAAGAGCGTTTATTATTAGTCCAGAAGATAAGTAGTAAAATGTGTGCAGCCACAAATAGCCCTACTTCCCAACCGTCTTCAGAGTGTGGTTCTAAATTATGTTCACTCTTATAACTGTATGTGTAGAAACGATTACACATCATATGTGTAAACCCGGTTAATATACATAGCAATGTGTAGTTTTACATACAAATACATGGACCAAGGGTCGTTCTACACATAATGTGTATATTTTGTTACACACAATTGTGTAAGAACGTAGAGCATGCGCATTGCGGTGCATTCAGTTTCACAGTCTGCTACATGACGGCCATGTTGTTTGACTATATTTTTTGGAATACAATCTACAGCGATCGTAGACAAGGAAGGTAAGTTCAGAATTCCGACTTGTGGGTATAGTATTAATGATATATGAGGAATTATTTGTTAAAACTTTCATGGCGAATACTGCCCTTAGACTCGTTTATATGATTCTTGTTATACAATATACTAATATTATGCAACCACGCCACGACCCTGGATTGCTCATTTTAAAACGAAAACTCACATATCACAGAGAAAATATTTCGTACCATTGTACGCCATGAAAGTTTTAACATATAAATCTCCATATGTCATCAATACTATATACCCAGTTCGGAATACTGAACTTACATTCTTGTCTACGATCTGTATGTGTAAGATACAAAAATGTGTAAGGGATATATGTTGATTTTGTGCACACCGGTGTGTATAAATGTGTAGAAATTGACCCATTTATTGTGTAAAAAATGTTACACAATTTGTGTACGTACATAAAACTACACATATACTACACAAATATGTTTAAGATCAAAAATGAATAATGATTGTGTAGCAGGGCTACACGTTGTATGCAGAAAACCTACACATTAGTCATAAGAGTCAATTCGCCTATACGCACTGTCACTAACTCGCGGGCATATTGGATCCACCAGGTCCGGTTCCGTTGTTTTGATGTCACCTTCGTTGAGCACACAGCATATAGAAGGTAGCAATGTCACTCAAACTGCAGGCTATATTTCAGTCCCCTGATTCGCTGGCCAGATCACTGCCATCACGTATACAGCATATAATGAAATATCTCATTTTGCATTTAAGACTTTTCTTGGTTACAATCCATTCTGCGTTATTCTGAGAAACTGAAATGTCCATATGTAGCAGTGATGAAAACATTATATTACGCATGTTTCTAATGTTTCTAATACAGTGTACTAACAATCTTGATTATTATAACCCGACGACGGAGTCGCCCCCACTCTACGCCTCTCACTATCTTTCTATCAAACTATTCACTAATCGCGATTGCTTAGCATGGACCGTGATATCTTTTAATTTCAAATTGTGCGCGAAATACTGACGTCACTTCCTTCTCGGTTTTGAATCGTCCATTCTATCTCTGGTTTTAATTCAGTCAACATCGTGAACTCTTATACCTGCTTTTAGTTCAACTATGACATATATGACAATATGTTATGTCTTTGGATTGGTCTTAAAGGGCTCTATCTGGATATATATTTATATTTTAATTAGTACTGTAGAATATTTTTGTGGTTATTTTTAGTCTCCACGGTGGAGCACTTGTTACTATTAATTCTTTATAATCACGGAAGTTTCCATAACTATTGAATATGTTCTTATTTGCAATTTGCTACTTGATGTAAACAGTATTTATTCCATATAATTCAAATACAGTGTATGTAACAAAAAAATATGAATCATGAATATTGGTTTATGGAGGGTATCCGACATCAAACATAAAGCTTATGTGGGTCGTTTCCAATTACGTGTGAATAAGCCCACACTGTGAGAATGATAACATAATATTAGGTAATTGTGTTCATACTAATTTTAGAAGATCGTTGTTGGTATATATGTTACTCAGCTACTCACCGTGTGGGCTGGATCGATAGATATCTCAAAATGAGATATTTTTTGTTCTTATGGAATAATAGAAAGAAATTGATTGAAAATAGATTTAGTATAGCGGAACGAAGTATAGATCGGAATTGAGAAGAGTGTGAGGTGACATATCAAACGTTTGTGTGAGTCTGATATGCATTATAGGGAGGGGAGGTGGGGAGTGTAAATGATAAGCTATTGCTTTTAATTTCTGCACTAATTTTGTGTTCTGACCTAGCATGTTTGCATCCGAGCCGACACCACTATCAATTGGATTTGTACGAATATCTAATAACACCAACATTAATATTTCTATTTCTCACGCGATTGTTGACGATATGAGTCGATTTGATAACTGTTAGGTGATAGATGATATGCATGTGCGTGGTTCAAGAGGAAGTCCAATTTGCTATTCATGTGATTATTTATATTTTAGGGTTATATTCATATTTGTGTCGTCCTTCATGAGTGTGGACTGACGAGTGATGTGAAGTATACATATATTCTTGAATGTTTATTTGCACATTTATACAATACATCAGTGGTACATATATGTATACACATTTACATGTGCAGGGGTGGCATGGCCAATGCAGGCCGTCTTCCTGTCACCCCTGTAATATAACTTCATATGTAGAATTAAGATGGCGTTCATATGTGAATAATGAGTATTTACAACAAGGATGAGCGTTGAAGGGTTTATCAATGAGAAATCAGTTTGACATTCGAATATGTGTTTAATGTTAGGCCTAAGCTAGTTATGTGCGTGCATGAAATTATATGTATTATTAAATTGCCCATTGTAGGTGAAGGTACCAGGGTGACTCATACTTGTTGGGACATGCCAATAACAGTTCAGTAATTTCAACTTGTTACTCTGCAGGATTTACATTCTCGATTTTTACACATGGTATCATTACTATATTGTGATAATAGATTATTGGTGATAGACTTTTTGAATTGTGTTTTATTTGGAGAATTTTTGTGCGAAGTGTTCAAGCAGTTCCATACATTGGGGAATGCGTGTTTTGATAGTATTAATGAGAAATTGGTTCTCGTTTTTGTCATCATCAAACTTCCGGCTTGTCTGGTTATAGATATGGGTGTATATTTTAATGGTTTATCAAATGATGATGGGAGAGTTTTATTTTTCCAATTATACATAAATAATGCGATTTGGAGATGATACAGATCATGCAGTTTGATGATCTTTTACATTATATAAAGTATGTAGACAACTATATTAACTTTTCTTTATATCACCCCTCATCGTGCTCGGGACGGAAACAAGAAGGGGTAATACATATTCATTTGGAACTTGGCGAGATCAAATGGGAAAGAATTGTAACCGGAAAAAAACTCATATAAAAAATGTTATATTTAATTACGAATATACACGTGATGGCAGTGGTCAGACCAGCGTAGCAAGGGGACTGAACTCTGTCTTGCAATTTGAATGTCACTTTAGCAAGTTATACGTGGTTGTGGAATCAGGGAGCTAAATGTGTTCTAGAGTCGGGGAGCGAGTACACCGTGGAACCCTAAAGGTGAAGGTAACTGAAGAATGACCTTCACCTGATACATGCGACACGTTGTTTATTTGATTTGTACATAATATCTAAATAATTTAAACTGGTGAATGAATGGGGGAATGGATTTTTGTGAGCGGGAAATTTATTTAACTAGCTGCTGTAGTTCTGGATGACATCGCGTTTATTTGATTTGTACATAATATCTAAATAATTTAAACTGGTGAATGAATGGGGGAATGGATTTTTGTGAGCGGGAAATTTATTTAACTAGCTGCTGTAGTTCTGGATTTTTCCAGATCAAATTTGGCTGTGGGATAGCCCCGTCGTACACTTGGGGATTTATTTTTAAAAGTAAACACATGACCTATGATTTTTCTTGCATTTTCGTGATCAATTGGTGTCAATCTAGCTGGGTAAACATCACTGGTATGGCCTGCAGGGTTAAGCCTATTTGAACTTCAAGTGGTCAATTTTCCCTTAGAACGTCATCCTCTGCACCAGTATGTGACAACAAATGCGCCCTTTTCTGTATTGTTTTCAAACGATAATCTTGCATTTCCACAACTACCCCATTTACTGCACAAAAATCAGCAGCATAAAAATACCCAGAACCCTTCCCTAACTTCTGGACACCACTAGACTCTTCCTGGAGATCTAGACATACATGATCGCCATATTTACGTAGGCTATGATTTTCTGTTCCCGATTAGGTATATTTCCCTCAATGATAATCAACCTATCAGCAGCCAGATTTTTTTTTCATGCTGACTCGAGTTTCCCTACACAAATTCAAGAAGCGAGTATATTTATAATTAGTTGTTTGTAACCAGTATTACCGAGTCATCAAGGGAGGTAAACCCTGCATGGAGTTTGGAGTGCATGCTCGCCATCATCTAGTCTTGATTGACAGCCGTCTTGTTCCAATAGACGTCTGATAACAGCTGCGGCCATCTTAATTTAAGATTAAGCTCCGCCCCCTCGACATCGACCCGCGCTTTCTTAGGATGACATTAACCAACACGAACACCGACTTCCGGGTTGACAGCACGTTTTTTGAAAACAATGGATCTAAATCTACTTGAAAACGATATGACACAAGGCTAAATCATAAAATTTAACATCATTGAGTAAAAGCACAAGAAAAGAGAGTCTGCGCGCTCCGCAATCGACCGCATTGAGTCAATTGACAGATGCACGATATTGGGCAATAAATTATAAACTGACTCACTAACTGACGGATCACAAAATCTACATATGTAGGGCCATTAATGTCTTATTCTATATCTGATGACTGTTGGACATGAAGATCAAGCAAGTTTTTATCACTTTATTTCACCAATCAACTTCAATCAATACTTTCTCATATGTTCTGTTCTGTCCATCTATTTCAATATTTGTTTACTTGTTGTTTGTCTGTTTTATCTAAATTACTCTACCTGTGAAGGTGACTTGATTGTCAATTAACTTATCTTTATCTTATCTTTACATATATGATAGGCCAATAGATATATATCTGTGTTGATTCGGTACGGTATTTAACGTACAAGTCATATTTATAGCTCTATTAGTTGGGTTGTATGTGCGCCGTTGGAAGGTATTATGCTAATTATGTTGATGTTCTTGGTTGGTTCTTTCGGTTGATGTTATTTCACGGTGTCTGTATCGTCCAGATGATCAATTTGATTATTGTCATCACAGTCTTGAAAAAATGAATATTTCTATTGAGACTTATTTGCTCTTATTGCACAAATTATTAAATATTCAAAACAAATATACATTTGGTCAAAATTAATTATGAGCAGAGCCTGGTTGAAATGCTACGGTATGACGAATCATACTCGTCTACGAGCTACTGTCAGAAAAGATGCCATATATGCATGGTTCTGGTAATGGTTTGTATTTTGATGAGGTAAACTGCTCGTAACCTCCATTGTAGACAATTGCACACCAGGTTCTATTCATAAACAAATTAGAAATTTGTCAAAAGGAACTGTAGTAAACAAATGTCTGTCTGAATGACTAGATAATTGATGACTCGGGCAGACATATACGGGGTAATCCAATGTTAATAATGATAAAACTGTTTTTACTACTAATGCTCATAAATATTGATGATCATTAGTGTGCAAAACACATGGTTTCTAACATATGCCTGTGAAAAGTGACCATGAAATGACTGTTGTCTCAAAAGCCTCAGGTGTGAGATGGGTTTTGGATTGATGGGCATGAATTATGCAATTTTAATTTCATGACAGTGGATCTCATGCCTGCTTTACCTGTATGCCTTGTTTTGGACTTATGGAACATACTCATGGATTCCAAATAAACATGCATGCACATTTGTTATTTTCTTGGGAAATTCCCCCCCCCTGCACAGTGATTATTAGAGTCTGCAAGTTTATTAATTTTGAGGCTATGAAAATTTAAATCAGCACAAACTCAAGTTTTCTATATGATTCTGATACCAAATTGATGAGCTTATAATGTTATCCATGTACATATTCAATTACATTATGGCATACATGTGAACATTTAAAGATTGAATAAAACACTACATGACACATACTATGTTGATTCCTATGCTTGACCTACATATAACATTTTTAACTATAGTTGATGTTTTGCTCAAGAGTTTCCCCTGTGCTATTATTTGGGTCTGTACTGTTTTTAACTTTCAGTTTCAATGTAATTTTCCCCCTGCTCTATTATTTGGACCTGCACTTTTATTTGGAGCCCGAGAATACCTGTATGAACACTATCAACAGACATGGTGTGAGTGTATCTGTATATATATATATATATATATATATATATATATATATAAATATATATATACATACATGTATAGAGGTTATCACCACATACATGTATGTTTAAGTAGGGATACAGCTACTGTTTCCAAAAACCAGGCATGCTAGGTTGGGTGTACTGGCTACCTCCATACAAGATGTAGTCATCACAATACAAGTATGGTATAATGTCAGTATTATGGGTAAAATTCTAATAAAAGTTAGTGACATCAATTTCGTACCAGGTTTATAGCCATATTTATGAAAAGCATGAAGTAAGTTTGATCTTTCATCAATCTTAATGTATATTTCCACTGTATTTATCAAGTAAAACTTTCCCCACAACACAAGTTGGCATTTTATGTCACTTTGGTCGAGGTAATTCAATATTTCTGCAGCTGGATAAAAAATATCAAAATAAAATTTAAAAAAAAAATTCCCTACCTACTACCTACCTTAATTTTAATTTTTTCACTCCGTTATCGGAAACATACAATCTTTTTTTTTTGGCCTAATGTAACGAGGCAGCATGTCCAACACAACCTTTATTATTAAACATCATAAAGTTAACATATTAAAATTTAAAGAAATATGGTCGAAATGAAAGAAATAATGTTGAGTGAGGCCAGAAAATAAAGATGCTTTGTTTCCGTACATCGACCGACCCTAAAAATAACCCGCCGACCCTAAAAGTGTTTATTGTTATTTGGAGAAAAAGTTTTCTAATTTTTTTTTTACTGTTTTTACGACTAAAGCTCATAAATATTGATGATTATTAGTGTACAAAACACATGGCTTCTAATAACATATCCCTGTGAAAAGTGTATGATGGGTTGTGGATTCCGATTGATGGGCATGAATTTTGCAATTTTAATTTTATGAGAGTGGATCTCATGCCTGGCTGCTTTACCTGTACTTTTGAGTGCCTAATAAAAGTACAGGGTGAAATAATAGTACAGGTTGGAAAATGTTAGTACAACTGAATAATAGTACAGGACGGAATAAACATACAGACTGGAAATATTAGTACCATACATCCCATCTGACTGGTTTACTGATGCCATGGGACATAAATAGTTTCATGGATAGCCAGGTCTGTGAATCTACAGTGTGCTGATCACTTTCAACAATCAGAGTTCATTTATCTATGAATAACACAATTTAAGATTGGTGAATTATTTCTTTTGGTTAATTTAATAAACATACAGGACCAAATAATGATCGTACAGGTGGGAATTTTACCTCGATTTTAATAATCGTACATGCATGTTTATTAGGCACTCAAGAGTATGCCTTGTTTGGGACTTATGGAACATACTCTTGGGTTCCAAATAAACATGCATGCATATTTGTTATTTTATTAGGAAATCTGCCCCTGCATAGTGGTTATTTGGGTCTGCAAGTTAATTAATTTTGAGGCTATGCAAATTGAAATCAGCATAAACTCAAGATTTGTATATGATTCTGATACCAAATTGATGAGCTTATAACTTTCTGCATGTACATATTCAAGTATATTGCATAGATGTGAACATTTAAATATTGAATAAACACCACATGACACATATTTTGTTGATTCCCATGTATGATTGCTTGGCCTACATGACATGTACTATACAAATAATTGTTTAACTATAGTTGATGTTTTGCTCAGTTTAAATTCCCCTGTGGTATTATTTGGGTCTGCACTGTTATTAACTTTCAATGGAATCCCCCTGCACTTTTATTTGGAGCCCGAGAGTACAGATAGGAACACTATCAACATACATGGTGGTGTGTATCTGTACAGTAATGCCCTAAGTAATTGACTCTTTAACTACAGCAGAATTATGGGTAACTTTTCAGGATTTAGTACTTAGGCATTTCTGTATATATACATGTATAGAGGTACCACCACATATGTTAGGGGTACAGCTACTGTTTCCAAAAACCATTCATGCTAGGTTGGGTGTACTGGCTACCTCCAGACAATGGGATGTAGTCGTCACAATACAAGAACAGTATTATAGTCGTGTCATGGGTAAAATTATAAAAAGTTAGTAACATCAATTTCGTACCAAGTTTATAGCCAACTTTAGGAAAATGTGGTATGTGAATATTAAATAAAAAACATACTTAAGCATGAAGTACCGGTAAGTTTGATCTTTCATCAATCATAATGTATATTTCCACTGTGTTTATCACGCAATACTTTTCCCACAACGCAAGTTGGCATTTTATGTGGCTTCAGTCGGGGTGATTCAATATTTCTGCCGCTGGATACAAAATATCAACAACAAAAAAAACCCTACCTACCTACAGCCCTCTTTAATTCAGATTGTTTGGCTTCGGCAATCCGCTATGGCAACAGTATGCCATGGCCTAGTTTGCTTCAGCAAATTGCTTCGGCATTGAATGCTGATTGCCGTAGCCAATTATGAAGGCTGTACCTACCATAATTTTTTCGCTCCATTATCGGAAACATACACCCTTTTTTTTTTGTGACAAATATATATGTGTTTAAATAATAAAAAAAATGTCAATATAATTTAAAATATAGATAATTAAATAAAATAATATATATTGAATTAATTAAAAATAAATTAACATTCTGACCAGTTAACACAATTAGTGATAGTAATCATTATTTAGGATCCATTGAATGAGACTGGACCTGTCTTCAGTTGTTCAGTGATCAACAATTAGCAGAAAAATTTAATCTTTAAAAAATAATTTAAAATAGTAATTTTGAGTTCTTAAATACGTTCCACATACCGCAGAAAATTTTTTCACCTACATAGTGTTACTAAAATAATCATTAGGAACTCCATATTAAGATTGATTTAATGAACTTTATGAAGATATGGGGGGGGGTAAAATAATATAAATTGCAACAAAAATGGTAAATAAAATAAATTTCAGATGATTTGAGTGAATAGCATATACCACTCAAGGGGTGTGACTAATTAGTGCCCGGGCACGCCCGGGCACGCCCGGGCAAGCCGGGCAAACCCGGGCAGGTCCGGGTGTTCTCATGGGCCCGCAGACAGTCTAATATGATGCCACATGGTAGTAGGATACAGAATAAGCATATATTGTGAAAATTGACTTGCTGTGTCGTCCACCGGCGGGTTTATTAACCATTTAAATGCCGATATTGACTAAAAGAACCCGGGAGAGCCCAGACGGACGCATAGACCCGACCATATTATATATTGATGACTAATGGTTGCGAGGCACTTACTAAAGGTATATTGCAAATATTGACTCGCTATCTCGTTCGCGGCCGGCTTCATTAACCCCTTAAATGACGATATGCTCCAGAAGAACATGGCGCAAGCCCGGGCACGCCCGGGCAGGCCCTGATGATCTCATGGACCCGCAGACAGTCTAATATGATGTCATATGGTAGTAGGATACAGAATAAGCATATATTATGAAAATTGACTTGCTGTGTCGTCCACCGGCGGGTTTATTAACCTTTTAAATGCCGATATTGACTAAAAGAACCCGGGAGAGCCCAGACGGACGCATAGACCCGACCATATTATATATTGATGACTAATGGTTGCGAGGCACTTACTAAAGGTATATTGCAAATATTGACTCGCTATCTCGTTCGCGGCCGGCTTCATTAACCCCTTAAATGACGATATGCGCCAGAAGAACATGGCGCAAGCCCGGGCACGCCCGGGCAGGCCCTGGTGATATCATGGAGCCGCAGACAGTCTAATATGATGTCATATGGTAGTAGGATACAGAATAAGCATATATTATGAAAAGTGTTGTCTCAACAATCAAGGAGTAAAATCCCAGGGTGCAATGATATCACAATTTCGAATCCGCGCACGGGTATCTAATCTTATAATCCGTTTGATACCCTTCCCAGAATGTAACTCGAGATTATAGTGTTTTAATTGATATTCATAATCCTCTATAATCTATGTTGGCTTCATGCATATAATCAGTCAAAAAATAACACAGAGCAATTCAGTTATATTCTCTAACATTATTCGCAAAGTATTCTGCTTTCAAACTTCCCTGGAACCAAATTCAATCAATAGGCAAATAATATATTCTAAAACAAAATATGGTAATCGGACATTTCCCCACCGGACATTTCCCCAACCTCTCAGAAAGTGGCAAAGGGGCATTTACCCAATCATACATTTACCAACCGGACATTTCCCCACTTACTCAATGCGGACATTTACCCACCGGACTTTTCCCCACCCGAATTGTTGACTTTATTTTTGAAATAAGCATGACCGTCGACACATAATGTGTCACCACCACGATTGTTCTTAATCAATTCCATGATTGAAAGTGAAGATATGATTCCATGATAACTGATAAATGTTTTTCAAAACATTACATCGGTTGAGTTGACATGACATGAGATGGCCTCAATGTCCAGGCTTCACTGACCACTCAAAATATCCTTTGATGTCTGCGATAAAGGATGTAGCATAAAATATTTTATTAGCAGGGCGGGGAAAGTCCGGTGGGAAAATGTCTTAGTGGGTAAATGTCTGGGTGGGTAACTGTCCGGGTGGAGAAATGTCCGCTTTTGAAAGTGGGTCATGTCCCGTGCAGAAATGTCAGGGATTCAAAAATATATCGACCGACAAGTTCAAATTCGCAGGGCCAGTCCTTGTAAATAATAATAAAAAACATCAGAATGACCATCTAAGAGCGATTGTATGACGGCGGTTCACAATTTTTTCAACTGTGAACTGCATGCTTTAAATTTAACGAGTAATTCTTTTTTTATATACATACTGTTGGACGTGTTACGTGACGGTGAGCAAATTTTTCGACTGCATTGGGGGTTAAATTAAGTTTTTCACAAAAAAATATGCGGTTGTATATAGGAACGTATAAAGGATGGCCAATAATGCCGCCAATTTCTGATCGAGTGGGCACCAATATTATAAATGAACCCGCCGTGAACGATATATAACGGCAGTAAATGTTCATACCAGCCACCCTACCGCCATAAGGCATCACACTATACCGATCACTGGTCCATGGTGCCACCCGGACTTCCCCGAGCTCTCTCGTGATCGGGCTTTTTGCGCGTGTTCTTCTGGCGCATATCGTCATTTAAGGGGTTAATGAAGCCGGCCGCGAACGAGATAGCGAGTCAATATTTGCAATATATACCTTTAGTAAGTGCCTCGCTACCATTAGTCATCAATATATAATATGGTCGGGTCTATGCGTCCGTCTGGGCTCTCCCGGGTTCTTTTAGTCAATATCGGCATTTAAATGGTTAATAAACCCGCCGGTGGACGACACAGCAAGTCAATTTTCCTAATATATGCTTATGCTGTATCCTACTACCATATGGCATCATATTAGACTGTCTGCGGGCCCATGAGACCACCAAGACCTGCCCGGGCGTGCCCGGGCTTGCGCCATGTTCTTCTGGCGCATATCGTCATTTAAGGGGTTAATGAAGCCGGCCGCGAACGAGATAGCGAGTCAATATTTGCAATATATACCTTTAGTAAGTGCCTCGCTACCATTAGTCATCAATATATAATATGGTCGGGTCTATGCGTCCGTCTGGGCTCTCCCGGGTTCTTTTAGTCAATATCGGCATTTAAATGGTTAATAAACCCGCCGGTGGACGACACAGCAAGTCAATTTTCCTAATATATGCTTATTCTGTATCCTACTACCATATGGCATCATATTAGAGTGTCTGCGGGCCCATGAGACCACCAAGACCTGCCCGGGCGTGCCCGGCCTTGCCCGGGCACTAATTAGTCACACCGCACTCCTTTTGTAGCCACAAACACATTTTCAACCGTTGAACTTGGCCACCGGGGTTGCTGGGTGCACAGAAATCTTCCGAAATTGGTTGGCCCATAATGTTTGATAAGTGCAATCTAAATAATTCTAGCTGAAAATGTGTTTTAACATACGTAAGTCATATCCATATATAATTGACCGTACTTACTCTATAGTATTATTCAATAAACTTGACAGTTTGGGCTATAATCCGTTAACAATTGCAACAACTTGCTCGTAAAAATTTAAAATGGTGAAGTTTGTTTACCACGTTGGATAGGTCAAGGGTCATTGGCGAAAGGTCGAGGTCACTAGCTGTTCCCTGACGCCTAAAGTGTATGCTTGGCGTCAGGTAAGCCCTGGTTAGCCATCATCTCGCGAGTTCCGTGAGCCGAGAACAGATTCTGGTAGAGATAGGTAGAGCGTACAAAGGGGGAGCAGTCTACTCTATTGTGTTTGTCTCGCGATTTCGCTTTATCATCGCGGCTATTTTTAATTATACAATATCCACGTTACGACCACATTTTCGCAGCAACATTCATGTATTGAGATACACAGGCGCTTACATGATATTATATGCGTGTTGTTCTTTTCACTTTAACTCGCAAACTATTGTTGCCATATAGGCATGTTAAGTTAAACGTATTCGTGTGTCTGTTCGAGTGGTGTGTGGATATACTCAGAAATATTTAGTGGCGTGTAGAGTTGTGTCGAATTGATGATGCGTTAACTACATTCCACACACTGATTACTGTTTGCGAAGAAGTGTGTATTCGTCAAACAAGTGAGTGATCGCCGAACTGATATTTACAATTTCGGGCATATCTTTTCAATGGGGTCCGAACTTAATATAATATGTATTATCACGGACACACATATCTGTATAATTGTGTGTGTCAGATATATACCTGTAGCTGCACATGTGTGCGCGTGCAGAATATGTGGGATAAGATAAATATAGCATCAGATAAATTTTAGATAAAAGTCTGAGGTAAAAACAATTAAACACAAGCTCTGAAGAGCTTTTGACCGACTGTAAAACAATTCATATTTCTGAGTTTAACAAAATTTAAAATCAGAGAGTTGGTTACATGCAACTAATTATATAGAGTTATGGTTCTTTAAGTTGTATATGGAAACCAGACTCCGCATGTTTTTAAATTATGGCTGCTATTTGGTTGATTATCTTTGAGGGAAAATTCCCTTCGCGTGAGCAGAAAATCATATATAGCCTACTTAAGTATGGCTCTCGTTTGTGTTTAGATGGCCAGGAAGAGTCTGGTGGGGTCCCGAACATGTGGGAGGGTATTTTTATGCTGCCCATTTGCAGTAAATGGGGTAGTTTTGGAAAATGCAATATTTCCGTTTTAAAACACTGGCCACTTGAAGTTCAAATAGGCTTAACCCATCGCTGTTGGGACTTACAGTTAACACTATCGCCACCGGAAAATAATAACTCATAGTTATAATTTACCCTGCTAATTAGAATCTAAGTTAACTACCATAAGATGTAGGTTAAGTTCGATTTTTGTGTCCGGCTGTCCGTTTTATCAGAATAAGCCTTATTTCTATTTCGCGGCCATATTGGATCCATCCAACCCCGCGCGTTCTGCGCATTCAGTGCTGGAGGTAAAATTTCCTATGTATTCATTTTCAAAATATGTCAACTCTAGTTGAATTGGAGCTTGCAATTGATATGTCATGGATATGTATACAAGATGTCAATAGTGAGTCGAAAGTCAAGGTTAAGTTCACTGTCCTGAGATGTTATCAGCTTAACGTGTATTACAGCAAAATAGCCAACGCGCATGTTCGGGTTCATAGCTTACAATAGCTTGCAATAGTGTCCCTATACGTCTAGGGTTTAGATGTTGATTGGCCGTGATATCGGGAGCGATTCAGATTAGAACATCCGTTGGTTTGATAATTTAATGTAGGTAAATAGTTGCGGCGAAACACTGTGTAGACAGGTTAAGATAGGTCTGCTCGGTACGAAGGTGAGTTGAAAAGTGATCACTCCGCTCTCGGAGAAGTGTACTTATTCTCAGTATCGCTGGTATATCATGTGTCCATATAAGGTCTAAGGTATCATGATATCCAAGCTATCTATACTTTTCTATAGTGTATATCACACAATTGATACTGGAACAGTCTATTATCTACTCGCATACCTGTGTTGTACTATGAATGCAACCAGTCGATCAGTCGTCGACAAATATAGGTATGCTGTGTTGCTTAGATGTGTAATATTGTACTTATCGTTTCGTATGCCTCTCTCTGTACACAGTGCTTAGCCATTACATAATTAACCCTATCTATACAATACAGGGCAATATCACACACAACAAACTCTATCTATGTATATTCCATCATATCTGATGTACTATCGGACAATAGCTTGCATAGCTTGCAATGGCTTGCAGGGAAAATGATATCTCACTGTATATGCTGGGGATATATAAAATGTGTTTTTGTAAAATTGGATGCATATACCTTATACTAGTAATTTATGCGCACATATCAGCTTCTGGTGGGTTTCTGTATTTGTCCACTGTCATGGATGGTCTCTGCTGGAGGTGTCCACTTTGGGGACTTCCAACTGCACCCTCCCCCTTGAATCCGAACAAACACAAATCTTGTATAATTACATTTGCACCCCTAGCACCTCAGTGCTCAGGCCTAATAGCCTATATATTCATAAACCATGGTTCTATATACCCGGTATGAGAACATTCAGATATTTGAACCTGGAAATTGCATAAATCCTAACATCTAGTGGTCCAACTCCCGACAAATGCACACTGATATGGACAAGAGACCATGACACACCGGACCAACCATGGTTGTCAGCCCAGTGTGAGAACATTTTGAAAAATAAACAAGAAAATCAAAAAATTCTAGCATCTAGACTGGCCTCAATCCTTCCTAGTGTTGGATATTTCAAACCTCATACTCACCCTTAGGTGGGAAAATTCTCCAACTGATGACCATTTCAGTCCACAATTTTGACCAAATGTAGTAAAAAATATTGTTTTCTTAAACTAATTAGCAGTTTTTTATTGGCCACGGGGGAGGGACCATGACACACTGGGCCAACCATGGTGTGTGTGGAAATCTGAACAAGAATATCGCAAAATCCCAGCAAGCTGGCCTCAAGCTTTCCTAGAGTTGGAAATTTCAAACCTGACACCCCCACGTATAGGTTGGAAAATTTCCAACTGATGACAATTCCAATGGCAATATTGACCAAATGTAGGAAAATATGCAAATATTTGTCCAAAAACAATAAATTCCCCCCAATAAATTGTTTGAAAATCAAACTACAAGAACATTTTCAACCTATTGTTGGTGTGAAATTTCCAACTAATGTTGTGTCAGCCATGATATTTCCAACAATGTTACTGTTGAAAATTTTGACCAAAGTTGGGGGTGAGACACAACACCAAAGCCACCCCCCCCCCCCCTTGTCGCCACGTCCCTGTCCACTGCATCGATGCATTAGAATTTCCATTTATCAGCATGTAATTTAACCACCCAGGTAGACCTAGCATACTCTCATTCATTACACACTGACATGGAAACTCCAATGCATGTATGAGGTAGACAAATGCCTATCAGCCAGTATTTGAACAATGCTTCACATTTGCGTGCATTAACCATTTTTTTTTCAATTTATACAGCTTCCGAAACAGTTTAAACTGTCGCTTGAACTAAGTTAGATAATTTCCCAGTCATATTAGTGATATCGGTAAAGTTTTATGTGGATTTCGACCAAAATTTATTAAATTTGGGGGGTGCACGGGTGTTAAAAAAATGTTTTTTTGCAGGTTTGGGGGTGGTGGGTCCCCGAAAATGCAAAAATAACGACATGCCTTCCTGCAAATTTTGTACTGCCCCCCCCCCCCCTTTCCCTCCCCCACACTGGGTACCCCATTAAAATTATAATTCAGTATCAAAATCAGAACGCATACTCTGTGCTCAACCCAGATATATATATATATACATTGTGTACGCGTTGTATGTTCACAATTTGGTAATTTTTCAATGAATTGCCCCCCCCCCCTACTTGTTTATGCACCCCCCATTGCAGAAACTGTGGAGTGTCACCTAACATAACCCCGTTTTACATTACAGAATGAGACTTCGACGGCTGGGTCGTGGGCTGTGCGCATGCGCCATCTTATTATTCATTCTCGCCAACAGATTCCTCATGTTGTACCTACCATTTTACGCAAGACTCGTCGAATATCTAGTGGCACGGGTAGTGGAGAAACGCGGTCCGCTAATTGCAATAAGAAGTATCAAAGAAAACAACTGTCGACATCTCGCTGAGTCACTGTGGAAACGCCTGCAAGGATTCTACGCAACCGAGGCGACCGAAGGACATAAAGCATTAAATTCCATACTGTATTCTTTAGACGGAGTTACACAGATTAATTTGTTGGATCTTGTTAAATCTGGGCGACCTCTGGTGGTGAATTTCGGTAGTTGTAGCTGACCGCCGTTCATAACGGATCTGCAGAAGTTCGCTGAGCTCACGCGAGAGTTCGCGAGGTTCGCAGATTTCGTTTTCATCTACATAACGGAGGCGCACGCAGACGATCGTTGGAAGTTTGATGAAAACGAATATAAGATCAAAGATCACCGCAATATCCAGGATCGAATCGAGGCCGCCAAGATGTTGAAAGCTCGAGTTGGTGATATCTGTCCGATTTTCGTGGATAATTTTGACAATACAGCCAGGCGATTGTACGGAGCTTTACCGGAACGTCTATACGTCATCCAAGATGGCGTCGTTGTACTACAAGGAGGGATGGGTCCGGCCATGTATAGCGTCGACGCGGTAGGGGCGTGGCTAAATAAAACATTCACCAAACAATAGGGGAACGCTAAGGAAACTACATGCATACATGCATTCATGACGCACAAATAATGTGTGTCATAAATACATAATGATTAACATATCTGACCCGCCTTATCAAATCCAGTCGTAAGTCTGGACTTTTTTACCCTGTGCCAATGCATTCTCTTATATATGCGAGTCGCCTCGCATATATAAGAGAATGCATTGGCCTAACAATTTTTTACAATTTTAATAATTTTTTCTTGTATTCTTTAACAATTTTATAATTTCACCCATACAGAGCCCCAGACAAACATGAGCAGACGACATTCTTCTATATGCTTCTATATATGTGTGGGGCTCCCTGCAGGGTAATGGATGGTTTTTTATTTTATGGCCTAAAAATTGTAAGAAACATTTATTTAAAAAAAATGATAAAAAATTGCTACGCCAATGCATTCTCTTATGTATGGGAGGCGACCTATGGTCGACTCGCATATATAAGAGAATGCATTGGCACAGGGTAAAAAAATCCCGACTTACGACTGGATTTGATAAGGCGGGTCACATATTACTACACATTTTGGTGCACGCTTTATATTGTTCTCAACCATTAAATATGTCTATCTCTCCGGACCACAATTACAACAGCATTCTATTTATAACACCCCATTTCATGACTACAATAACTTTTTCTGCGAATAATACACTGACAAACTGAACATTGGATATATTATTTGAATATAAAGGCACAATAAACCTGTGGTTGTATAGAGCAAACTATCTGGCATTTTGCTTTGGTGGAAAGTGCTAACAAGATAATAGTTATCCCGCTTGCTACGCTCCCTCGTGGAAACGTTCGGAGCGCATCAAGCGAGAGAAGTCTATCTCTATCTGAGATCGCATGAAGTTCCATGACAGATATGTTCTAAAAATGGTTCGTAAAAATGTCCCAATTGATTGTATGTATTATATTAGAAAATTTGAAATAAAATCAATATTAATTGATAGTGGCGTTTCCGGACTGGGTCGTCGATTCATATTGTTTTTATTTGATACCCGTGCAGGAAACTAAATAAAACTTGTTTTAGGAAGAAATAGACCAGTTTTAACGTTATAACTATTCTAACGCCAATATATCCAGAGAAAAATATCGCAAAGCGGTCACACCTCTCGGGTTTTCATAGATTTAATATATAGAGAATACCTACCTTTTTGTTTGAAAATATCATGAGTGTCTGGAAATAAGTATAGAATTTTCACGAGCGGCTGCATGTGGACACGAATGAGATGTTTCATGTATATGCGACTTATTAATGCTCAAAGTTGCTAAATTAACTCGTACTTAATTAAATTATTAACTCTAGTTAATTAATGAGCGCGTGTCAGTGTTTACAAACAGGACATATAATAACGAAATCGTATTTCACTGTAGATTCTAAGAGATACATACGATGATCCACGTTTCGCTAACTTTCCGTTATTTTACAGACAAGCATATAATACTTAGTATTTGAGAAATTCGGTTTTAAAATATGTACTATATTATTTCAGAAATCGACATACTGGCCCAGGCTATGGTCTTACAATCTCGTCCAAATACGGATACGATAGGCGAGAATCGCATGCGTTTTGATATGTCGATGCCGTCTGGAGAGTTTGGCGGGACCAGCATCCCGTCTCGATTTGCTCAGTCTACCCTTGATGCTATAAAGTGGTAGCCGCGGGCGCTTATATATAGAGTTGTTTTTATGAGCCATCAGGCCCCCGCGGCAGCGGTCGCTGGCGCGACCTGACTGCCTCGATATCAATTTGAAAAAGGGGTGACGTTGCTTAACAGTTTGAATTTTGTGTTTCCCAACAGGTCGTCCGCCTCCTAAAAGTGATTTTTCCTATAGTGTTTTTGAAACGTGTCTCTTTGTGGTGTCATTCTTTTGGTATGATTTTTTACTAAATAACGGTTATGTTAGAGTTACATTTCTTTGAATTTTACAATCGAAACATATTCGCATGCGATGCTGAGTCACGCGGGACACGGCAAACTAAATCGCGCGCAAATTGGCTTGCGATTTTTCAGCATCCCACCCCATTTGGCATGCGATAGCGTTTGTACTAGGTGACTGGCCAGAGTGGAAACAAATGATGACTGAAGCTATAAAAGGTTTAAACCTCAGCTCAGTCGGATGTTAGATTTGCACTCTTACCAGAATGTTGAACTCTGAATGTTGAAAGTCTAAATATTGAACTCTGAACGTTGCATCCACATGTACCTGAACATTTTGGAGGCATCTGATACATTATTTACCGTACGATATTGTTTTTTTGCAATATTATACCTAGCTGTCATAAACATGTATACCTTTATGTATATCAATTTTAATATATATGTTTTTTCATGTGCTATTGGTGTTGTTATTCCCCAAAAGATAGTTGGGCGGCCAATTCTCAGAAGACGCAGCTTTCGATTTCGTTGCACCCCCCCCCCCCCCACTCTATCGCATTTTGCTCATGTCTACATATATCAAAATAACGAGCGTCTTCCACTGGCATAGTGTTATTAATATCAGGTTATACTCCAGCTCAATGACTTGGTTCTTGAATGACAAAGATACTGTAGCCGAAGAATATCTCTGATATTCTCTAAAAATTTAAATAGTGTTATGTCCCCTTTCTATAAAATTTAAAGAGAGTTATGTCCCATTTCACTTTAAATAAAGTTATGTCCCATTTCACATGAAATACATGAAATAGAGTCATGTCCCTATTTAACATCCGCTGATTAATTGATAAATAATACATTCTCCCCATAGTAATTTTTGAAAGACCAAAGATTCGACCTTGGTTAGTGATTTATCTCTGGGACCCCCGCCACCCCACCCCTCATGTCACAATTGGCCAGTGACACATGCAGTCACACAATTGTTATGTTGTCAAACAAGACTTGTCGGGATAGATTTATGATTTATTCACCAACTTGTAAGTGATAGAAAATAAGGTTACTCATAATAGCATCCTGTATGGAGCGTTACAATTAAAACATAGGACGTCCCAGTTTAAAGGGGAACTGTACTCAAATTTCCTATCTTAGGGGTTTTTGTTTAGCCTTGAGTAATAACAAGAACTGTAGCAATATGCCAAGTGCGCCAATGGATATTGACATCGCTCTACGCTCGAGTATCACGGGATTTCGATGAAAATTAGTGTCTGGGGATACTTTCGTATGGGGGGTGTCGTAAGCCTATTCTTTTGCCCGTGCGACGTGACCTTGACCTTGAAATCGGGTCAATTCAAGGTCAAATCGCGAATTTTGATGGGATTTCGACGAAATTTGATACGTAGGGTTACTTTTGTCTTCGTCCGGGCTGTTTCCCCTCTGCTTTTCGGCGATTTGACCTTGAATTGTCCATTTTGAAGGTCAAGGTGAGGTGGGGTCACGATTTGACCCGTCCAAAACACTGCCCAGACAAAAGTACCCGTCGAAATCCATCCGGTTTTACCCGATTTGACCTCGAATTGATCATTTTGAAGGTCAAGGTCAGGTCGGGGTCACGACTCGACCGTCCTGTCTGCGTATATATCTTTGGTGATCTTCAACTTATGGATGCAGGAGATACATCAAATTAAAGGTGCGAATATGGTCTAAAGTACTGAGTTTGTGGCATTTTCTCATGTACAGGGGATTTTCATGAATTTTGTTCGCAAGCGAGTCTGTGCTCAATATTGGTCTGATAGATACAAACCTTGTATTAAGGTATTAATGTTAAGGTGGATACTCGTGGTGGGGTTGTCGCAACAGGGGACCTGTGGGAATAGTTATGTTTTTACGGATAGCGGGAAAACAGGAATGCAATGAACATAGCGCTTATCGTCGATATATTATCGTACACTTTTCAGGCAAATGTATCAAATAAAATGTTACATTATATGCATAACCTTTTATCAAAGTAAGGTATGTAATTTGAGAAAACTTAAACTTTTTCCAAGTCATTTATTGGTATTTGTTTAACTTTAACCTTTTCCAAGTCATTTAATGGTAATTGTTTAACTTTAACTTTTCAACATCAAAAAATGTTTTAACAAGGTATGACAAAAATTATTGTTTATGGTTTTTATTTTTTTATTTTATAGCTACCATGGCATTATGCCATCTACGGGTTATGGGTTGGGCCCCTTTTTCCTTCCCTGGAGAGCTTTGGTTTCGTCGGTTTTTAGATAGGATCTGCGTTTATTAACGTGGCCGAGCTAACCTTGTACAACTTCTTGCGAGTAAAGGCCGAAAAGTTTTGTGTTCATATGCTTAATATGGCACAGGTTAGCGACTTGCAACTGAGGAAGATCCTATTGGTTGTATCTTTCTTTTGACTTTTCAAAAACTTTACCTCTTTGGTCTTCTAAAATTTTAAAGTTTTACCTTTTTCCTTAAATTACAAATTCTTAGGTATCTTTGATTTTAATTACCCTCTTTCGATCTGTACGTTCTTAATTACTTTTCAAAATATTTCCAGCCGCTCCGTGACTTTGCTCTCCGACTCAAAATTTTATGCCAAGAACACGAGGAACACAGTGTCTGCATGTGATTGGGACCCTGACCCTAATATATCCCCTTTCTTTCATATACTTTGCAGACACTCTCCTCTTGTTCTTGACATCCATTACATTTTTGCTCCGCCAATATTATGTGGGTAAAATGACGAATATGTTTGAGGCGTTTTTCTTTCTTACTAAAACCTATGTTGACTAACAAATAGGCCATTTATGGTCTACCTGCCAGTGCTTCACTTTGACTTGTTTTCTGTCATTCTGGTGTGCTAGGTTTGGTGTTGCTTACCCTGGAACTCGTGTTACCTGGTCTGACACCCACTTACCTGATTGGTTACACATAAAAACAAATAAAATGTTACATTATATGCATAATTGTCCCAGAAATGTATTATTTTAATTATAAATATAGTCAGCGGTTCGAACTGTGTTTTAAATATCATTACCAAGTCCTTCTCAACACACAATTAAATGGGATCGTCGTTTAGTTTTTTCAATGCGTGGTGACACTCGTGTAGTTTTTCCAAAGTATTCGGTCCCATTGACTTGGGAATGGTTATTCGGAATCCACATACATGTACTGTGGAATTCAGTGTTAATTTTCAAGACAAGATTACTCAATATTTACAAACCGTATATAATAATACTTCATATCTTGTTGGAATGTTTGAGCATATATCTAGTGACAACGCAAAGCAGATTTTTCATTTTATGTTTTGTTTTGTGACATTTGATGGAAATATTATAAGCAAAGATAAACAATGGTGACCTACTTGTTAATAATGTTTTATGCTTTAATGAACTCAATCGTGAGTTAACACGCATTAGAGTTGACAAACATATTTACACTATTTACATATAATAATGCTGTATGATCATTAATGTATATATCATCGTCATCGTCATCATCACCATTATCATCACCATTATTATTATCATCATCATCTTCTTCATCGCCGTCATCGCCATCATCATCACCATCCAACAACAACACCATCATTAACATCACTCACCAATAACAGCACCGGTCATATACATCATATTAATTATCATCATCGTTATTTCGCATCGATGACTCACTACTATTCGATCTTACTCAGTCCTATCTTAGTCACAATACCTAAGCCTTTCTGGATTTCTGGATTGTGGGACGCTAATAGTATGTAGAATTTCCATCTAGCAGGTTCCTCCCAGAACCATCGTGGTATATATTTCTGCCTGGCAACTAAGATTGTGCAAACGGATATGATATGATATTCGTAATTTGCGTCTGTCTGACCACATAACGTACAATTTTTACCACGCTTGCTTGCTTTTCCCCACCTGCTGGTTTCGACTCTTAGTCTATGATTGGCTGTCCTTAATCTCATAATGTTGTGTGACAAATCGCGGGGTAAATTCGTAAAATACGTCTCAAAACCAAATTCCTTTTTAAAGTTCCGATAGAATCGACCGCGTGATGAACTGTCGATGTCCACCCACCATTTTTGGATAAATTGATCTTTAAACCTATTCTCAATATATCTAATATCAAAACCGGAAATACATTGTGCATCCCATACGTGGTTTTGTCCAGAAGAGTCGATTAACCCCTTACTGCACGAGATCCACGTTACTCGCTTATTGGTTTTCGCAGAATCTTTGAGGTGCAATAACAAATGATACAGCTTTTGCACAACTTGGGAGCATTTGCCATCACGAATTCGCCTCCAGTAGTTCAGCATACGCATTTTACATTTAATGCTCATGGGATATCTACCAATTTCACCATAGACCATGTATGTGTGGGTACTTCTTTTCATCCTCAGAATCTGCTTATAAAATCCCAGGACTAGACTGTCTAACTCATACAATTGTTCCATTGCCCAAACCTCGCTACAGTGCGTAGTAATTGGTTCAATTGTTTTATCAAATAAGTTGAGAACTAGGTCGTTACTTAACTTAAATTTTTCTGTTTGACTTACGAAACTATATATGGCTTTCTTGCCGACAGATGCAATTTTCTTAACCGCTTGGCAGAACCTTCCGTTATGGAAAATCAATCCCCAAATAAGTCATGGTATCAACGTAATCAATATAATTGTCATAGAGAGTCAATAGTTTTGTCTACATTTATCGTCAGTTTCCATGCTGATGCGTAATGTCCAATAATATTCAACCTGGGATGAAAGATAAGTTACTAGATAAGTCTTCAAACTTTCCAAAAAGGTATAATATGGTCACCTGCGCTTTGTAAGGTTTGATCAATCTATTCGCAAAAACTAACACTGAATTCCCCATTCAATTAAATGTTGCCACATTACCTCCCTCTTCAATGGTATGGTATATATCTTAATACTCTCCGTCTTTAGCGATGCCTCCTTGATAGCTTCAATGTGTAAGTATTCTACAGCGCCATTATCTATGTCAGTATAATAGATGCCACGATTACAGGCAAACTGTATTCAACATCTTGTTCGAGGATCTGGCCATCACTATCGGATTCACTGATTGGACCCATAGAGGTTGGATCATCGGCAGAATTAGTTGTGCCTGGAGTTCGTACACATGTGAACTTGTAGCGCATAAGTTTATTTATTAGCATCTGCAGACGCTTGTTCTCTATATACATGTAAGACTGTAACTGTTCATTATAGGAATGAGGGGCTGTGAAAATTTCAAAATTCAGAAGACCTTCAATAAATATCTGACATTTATTCATGGCCCAAACGGCCGCCAACAATTATTTTCTCGCTCGATCATAGCCTATCGAAGTTCAGCCTATACGGTACACTGTGGGGGAAGTACTCCTAGAGATTTGATTCTCTACCGAGTTTCGTGAGCATTTTTCGCGACGATTCCGATTCGTTATCGAGCAATCGCGGCATAAAACGTAACATTCAACAGCATTAGAACAGGGTTTCGTGGGTTTCATAATGCTACCGTGAAATTATAGTCACTGGCCATCAGTGTGTGTAAAAAAAAGTTAAAAAATAATCCCGAAATACACAGAAATTGACTTTTTATTTTCCTATTCCGATTCTCTGATGAGGACTCCGATTCTCTTCCGAGCGCTCGGTTCTCTGCTAATAACTCGATGCGCTGCCTTAGGTAGATTAGTATATGCCATCCTCAAACTTTGCTCGGTAGAGAATGTAAATAAAGCTCGGCAGAGAACCAAATCGCCAGGAGTAGTTCCCCCACAGTGTTGTATACGGTAGGAAGCGCTATCATGCCTGGGTAGTGTGCCCCCGCACAATATTTCGGATCATGTTGGTAGAGAATGAATCCAAGACCATTCAAACGGTTAGCTTCTATACGTGAAGCTATGTTGGCCGTTTGGTGTCATAGTATAATATAACTGGTGCTAAGTAAAGAAACTTCCATGCCAAATTGAAGGCTTCCTCGTGAGTGCAGTCCCAAACGAAATTGTTCAGCAGTGGGCGAAACGGGTCAAGATATGTAACGATCGCGTCCGTGAATCAAGCTAAAATTAGGTTCGCAAGGCCAGCAAATGACTGAAGATTACGGATTGAGTCTGTGATTGTTCGGTTGACCGTGTAACCTTTGGTATATAGGCGATATCCATTAAGAAAATCAGTCTCAGGCTCGCCAACACGGAATTCCTCAGCATTCAATGAGATTTCTTTCTCTCGACAACGTGATAAGATGTGACAAACATGCGAAACGTCACTCATTAACCCATTACACAACAGAACGGCCCTGTGCCATAGGTCTCCTCGCATATATATGGCTTAACACATATTAAAAAATGATAAAATTGTCAAAGAATGTAGAAAAATATTATAAATATTGTTAAAAAATGTAAGAAAAAATTATAAAATTGTTTAAGGCCAATACATTCTCTTATATATGCGAGGCGACCTTTGGTCGACTCGCCTATATAAGAGAATGCATTGGCACATGGCATAACTGTAACCATCACAATGTGGTCAATGAACCGGTTCCAATTATCTCCACATTTGTATGGTGTTGAGACAGACCGAAGATATTTTAGGCTGTTGAAGCTTTATTTGGGCGTTTTTGGCCGTTTTGTTGGGTAAAGGGTTAAATTGTCATCGTAAGCCATCAACAGCGTTCCTGTACCTATGAATGCCAGCGAAAGCACTGTCCATTTTAGTGGTTATAGTGCTCTGAAATTAAGCACAGATTCCGGTTAACCCTATATCTCCAAAATGGTGTTATGAAGGTTGTTAATGGGGCAGTCCGGCCGCCAGGTCACGGATGCGTGTTTTGGCGTATAAAGTTTTTTTCTCTGTTGATTTTGTAAATTCAGGTATCCGACATCAAGATTTTATCGGCTGGCCATCTGTCAGCCTTGAGCAATTTTTTTTTTATCGCCCTAAAAAGTATACCCCCCCCCCCCCCAATTTTTTCCCAGACGTAAAAGCAGTCACTTGGAATTTGTTGCAAATTCACATGACTAATCTAGTAAAATGTATATATTTTCATGAAGCTAAGACATAATGACACTAGTTTGGGCCAAATTGAAACTCACCACCCAAGATGGCCACCAAAATGGCCGCCGGAAGTTGAAAATATGACATTTTTTTCACAAATATCTTCTAGATCAGTTCATGCTGTTTGGAACTGGTTAAGTAATATGACTTTATTTGGTATTTTGTATATTAATTGACCATTGTAGCAATTAAATATGCAATTATTGGGGTCCTATCCACTTGTGATCACTCAAAAACTCGATTTTACAAAACGCGGTATAAAATTTCACAAAAAATCACAACTGGGATTCTAGTCATATTTCAAAAAGAAATGAACATAAGGTTGCAATTAAGTGAGGCATACTATAACCTATGGATATTCCAACTAAGTGAAACCAAAATTCTTACTTTGGCTCAAAATGGCCGCCAAAATATGGAAAATGGTAAATATTGCCCTAGGGTGTCCTGCAATCGCTTACAGGTTGTGGTTGATGTACACAATTGGCTATTATGCCTTCCATACATTGAATACTAACTGTCTGCTGCACCATGGTTAATTGTTACTGTTGTCATCACTGACATCACCAAAAATATTGGACTTTTCTCACAAACACTTGACATAAATATCGGCAAAAATTAACTTTTCGGGTTTGGACAATTTTTTCTAGTAATATTGAAACTATCTTTGAATTGAAAGGTCTGTACTGTATTGGTCTATCTTAAATGTGTCACACTACGGTGTTTATAGACCAAATTGCCCAAGATGGCTTCCAAAATGGCAACCAAATTGGTAATAAGTTATTTTTTTTACATATATCATTATATATTCTCACTAGCCGATGAGCCCGACGTTGTCCGGGCTATTCAAAAAACAAATTTCAAGTCAATAGCTCCACCCGTTTCCGAGATCTGGTCTGCGCATGCGCAAAGCTGGCGTCGCACGGGCTCGGCGACCCAATAAAATTCGTATCCGGGGCAAGATACATTCACATACCAAATTTCAAGTCGATAGCTCCACCCGTTTTCGAGATCTCGTCTGCGCATGCGTGAAGCTGGTGTCGCACGGGCTTGGCGACCGATATAATTCGTATCCGGGCAAGATACATTCACATACCAAATTTTAAGTCGATAGCTCCACCCATTTCCGAGATCTCGTCTGCGCATGCGCTGCACGGGCGTCACACGGGCTCACCAATACGACAACGACCACCGCCTGGTCAAATTACACACACGTACCAAGTTTCGTCCCGATCGGTCGAGAATCGTAGATTTGTATTAATGACAAACAGACAGACAGACAGAGGTCTTCAAAATATATATGAGACTAGCCGATTAGCCCGACGTTGTTCGGGCTATTAAAAAACCAAATTTCAAGTCGATAGCTCCACCCGTTTCCGATATCTGGTCTGCGCATGCGCGAAGATGGCGTCGCACGGGCTCGGCGACCCGATAAAATTCGTATCCGAGGCAAGATACATTTACATAGCAAATTTCAAGTCGATGGCTCCACCAGTTTCCGAGATCTGGTCTGCGCATGCGCGAGGCTGGCGTCGCACGGGCTCGGTGACCCGATAAAATTCGTATCCGGGGCAAGATTCATTCACATACCAAATTTCAAGTCGATAGCTCCACCCGTTGCCGAGATCTCGTCTGCGCATGCGCGAAGCCGGCGTCGCACGGACTCGGCGATTCGATAAAATTCGTATTCGGGGCAAGATACATTCACATACCAAATTTCAAGTCGATAGCTCCACCCGTTTCCGATATCTCGTCTGCGCATGCGCTGCACGGGCGTTGCACGGGCTCGCTAATACGACAAAGACCGCCGCCTGGTCAAACTACACACACGTACCAGGTTTCGTCCCGATCGGTCGAGAATCGTAGATTTGTATTAAGGACAGACAGACAGACAAACAGACAGGTCTTCAAAATATATATGAGACTAGCCGATGAGCCCGACGTTGTCCGGGCTATTCAAAAACCAAATTTCAAGTCGATAGCTCTACCCGTTTCCGAGATCTGGTCTGCGCATGCGCGAAGCTGGTGTCGCACGGGCTCGGCGACCCGATAAAATTCGTATCCGGGGCAAGATACATTCACATAGCAAATTTCAAGTCGATAGCTCCACCCGTTTCCGAGATCTGGTCTGCGCATGCGCGAAGCTGGCGTCGCACGGGCTCGGCGACCCGATAAAATTCGTATCCGGGGCAAGACACATTCACATACCAAATTTCAAGTCGATAGCTCCACCCGTTGCCGAGATCTCGTCTGCGCATGCGCGAAGCTGGCGTCGCACGGGCTCGGCGACCCGATAAAATTCGCATCCGGGGCAAGATACATTCACATACCAAATATCAAGTCGATAGCTCCACCCGTTTCGAGATCTCGTCTGCGCATGCGCGAAGCGGGCGCCGCACGGGCTCGCCAATACGACAACGTTCACCGCCTGGTCAAACTACACACACGTACCAAGTTTCGTCCCGATCGGTCGAGAATCGTAGATTTGAATAAATGACAGACAGACAGACAAACAAACAAACATACATACAGACAGAGGTCTTCAAAATATATATGAGATATATATTTTGAAGACCTCTGTTTGTCTGTATGTTTGTCTGTATGTCTGTATGTTTGTTTGTCATTTATACAAATCTACGATTCTCGACCGATCGGGACGAAACTTGGTACGTGGGTGTAGTTTGACCAGGCGGTGGACGTTGTCGTATTGGCGAGCCCGTGCGGCGCCCGCTTCGCGCATGCGCAGACGAGATCTCGGAAACGGGTGGAGCTATCGACTTGAAATTTGCTATGTGAATGTATCTTGTCCCGGATACGAATTTTATCGGGTCGCCGACCCCGTGCGACGCCAGCTTCGCGCATGTGCAGACGAGATCTCGGAAACAGGTGGAGCTATCGACTTGAAATTTGGTATGTGAATGTATCTTGTCCCGATTACGAATTTTATCGGGTCGCCGAGCCCGTGCGACGCCAGCTTCGCGCATGCGCAGACCAGATCTCAGAAACGGGTGGAGCTATCGACTTGAAATATTTTTGAATAGCCCGGACAACGTCGGGCTCATCGGCTAGTCTCATATATATTTTGAAGACCTCTGTCTGTTTGTCTGTTTGTCTGTTTGTCATTTATACAAATCTACGATTCTCGACCGATCGGGACGAAACTTGGTACGTGTGTGTAGTTTGACCAGGCGGTGGACGTTGTCGTATTGGCAAGTCCGTGCGGCGCCCACTTCGCGCATGCGCAGACGATATCTCGGAAACGGGTGGAGCTATCGACTTGAAATTTGGTATGTGAATGTATCTTGCCCCGGATGCGAATTTTATCGGGTCGCCGAGCCCGTGCGACGCCAGCTTCGCGCATGCGCAGACCAGATCTCGGAAACGGGTAGAGCTATCGACTTGAAATCGTCGGGCTGGGTAGAGCTATCGACTTGAAATTTTCGCAGACCAGATCTCGGAAACGGGTGGAGCTATCAACTTGAAATTTGGTTTTTGAATAGCCCGGACAACGTCGGGCTCATCGGCTATATAATATATAATTATTCTCTGCGTTATCAGAAAATGTAGCAAATTGTAACCAATTTGGTTATTATACGTTTTAGTTAATTAACTGACAATTAAATGTTCTATTTTGGCTGTACCAGTTCCGTATAGGGCATGACAAATTCATTTTAAATTATGGAATTTTACGGAGAACTTCTTTTGTGATTCTGACCATATTATTGGAAGGAAATGGGCAGAACTTTGAGACGGAACTGAGATGAACCATAATATGTGACTCTTCTGGTCCATTATGATAAACAAATATCAACTGGATACAGGATGGATGCCAAGATGGTAGCCAGGGAGTTACTCTATGCTCATAGGTGAGGTGAATAGGTATACATGGAGTTAGTGTATGTCATGAATGATGTGAATATGCATACAATGAGTGACTATATGGCTATGAGTGTGTTGTCCATAGTGAGATGTATAGGTATACAGGGAAAGGTCATGGTCAGGTGTGTGGTGAATCGGTATGAATGGAGTTGACTGTATGATGTACCCCGCTCGACAAAACAAGTGTCCATTGGCACCGCGGTGTATTTGGCGTTCGGCCGCGGTGTCAGCCTTTGTAACTGCGGTTGAGCACCGCGGCCGAAAGCAAGTACACTGCGACCGAACGTCAAGTACACCTTGGCCGAAAGGCAACTACAACGCGGCCGAATGGCATGTTCACCGTGGTTAGATTTCTGGTTTGTATCATCTTTTTTCAGTTTAATGAACGTACACCGCAGCAACTACACCATGGCCGAATGGCAAGTACACTGCGGCCCGACTGTAGTTAGCCGGTGGAGCCGCAGTGTTGTTGCATTTCGGCCGCGGTGGCAACGATAACCGCACCGTGGTTAAGTGGACACTTGTTTTGTCCAGCAGGGTATGGTTGTGTGTATACTGTACGGGTGCACCCGGTGTGCCTGTATTGACATTGATGTGGTGTATGGATATAGCTACATGGTCATGGGTGGGATTTACACGTGTTTCTGTATGATCACGGATGGGGTGTGTGGATAAATAGTGAGTGATTTTATGGCTACGAGTAATGTGTATGGTATACATATTCACCTCACCATTGGCCATGTCACTCACTGTATCCCATTTGTCACTCCATAGCCGAATAGCCACTCAATATATACTAATACACCCCAGCCATGTCAGTATAGTCACTCCATGTGTGCATATGCACATCATCCATGGTCATATAGCCACTCGCTATATACACATACACCTCGCACATTACCATATAGCAACACCATTGTATACCCGCATAACCTACACATGACCATACCGCCACGAGTCGCCAAGCAGGAACATCAGGTATACTCACCCACCTGACACATGACCATTTAGTCACTCCCGGCATAGATATTCATTACATTGATGTCACTCCTTGTATACCTACTCATTTCACCATTGACCATACAATCACTACCTGTAAACATTTTCCACACACAGTCATATACATGTAACCACTCGATATATACATATGAAGCCCACCCTAGACCATAGAGTCACTCCAGGTATACATATGCACCTCACCACTGGCCATTCAGTCCTTCCAGATATACAAAAAAAAACCCGCACACACGACCACTCATACCATTCATACTTGCATATATATATCACACATGACAGTTCAGCAACGTACTGTATAATCATACACGCCATCCATGATCATACAGCTAATCCCTACACACATACCAATGATAATACATCCACGAGATATAAACATATACATCCCATCCGTTACCACAAGGACACTCCCTATATACCCACACGATAATGTCCACCAGCTTACTCCAGGTATGCATATACACTTCAATCATGACAGTACAGTCATTCCATGTATACCACACACATTGCCCGTAACCATAAATGCACCCGTACAAGATACACACAACCATACACCATATAGTCACTCCATTCATACCGATTCACGCCACACCTGACCATGACCTCTCCCTGTATACCTATACATCTCACTATGGACAACACACTCATAACCATATAGTCACTCATTGTATACATATTCACATCATTCAAGACATACCCTAACTCCATGCATACCTATTCACATCAAATATGATCATAGAGTAACTCCCTGGCTACCATCTTGGCATGCATCCTGTATCCAGTTGATATTGGTTTATCATAATGGACCAGAAGAGCCACATACCTGCTGGACAAAACAAGTGTCCATTTAACCGAGGTGTGGTTAGGGTTGCCACCGCGGCCGAAATGCTACTACACCGCAGCTCCACTGACTAACTACAGTTGGGCCGCGGTGTACCTGTCATTCAGCCATGATGTAGTTGCCACGGTGTACGTTCATTAAACTGAAAAAAGACGATACAAACCAGAAATCTAACCACGGTGTGCATGCCATTCGGCCGCGTTGTAGTTGCCTTTCGGCCAAGGTGTATTTGCCGTTTGGCCGAAGTGTACATGCCGTTCGGCCGCGGTGCTCAACTGCAGTTACAAACTCTGACACCGCGGCTGAACGGCAAAAACACCGCTGTGCCACTGGACACTTGTTTTGTCCAGCAGGGTATTATGGTTCATCTCAGTTCCGTCTCAAAGTTCTGCCCATTTCCTTTCAATAATATGGTCAGAATCACAAAAGAGGTTCTCCGCAAAATTCCATACTTTAAAATAAATTTGTCATGCCCCATACGGAACTGGGACAACCATAATATAACATTTAGTTGTCAGTTAATTAACTAACACGTATAATAACCAAGTGAGTCACAATTTGCTACATTTTCGGATAACGCAGATAATAATGGTATATATATAATGTTATAATGATATATGTAAAACAAATAACTTATTACCAATTTGGTTGCCATATTGGAAGCCATCTTGAGCAATTTGTTCTATAAACACCGTAGTGTGACACATTTAAGATAGACCAATACAATAAACACCTTTAAATCCAAAGATAATTACATATTACTAGAAAAATGGTCCAAACCTGAAAAGTACATTTTTGCCGATATTTATGTCAAGTCTTTGAGAGAAACGTCCAATAGTTTTGGTGATGTCAGTGGTGGCAACAGTAGCAATCAACCATGGTGCAGCAGACATGTTAGTATTCAATGTATAGAAGGCATCATAGCCAATTGTGTACATCAACCACACCTTGTAAGCGATTGCAGGTCACCCTAGGGCGATATTTACCATTTTTCCATATTTTGGCGGCCATTTTGGCAGTCATTTTGAGCCAAAGTAAGAATTTTGGTTCCAGTGAGTTGGAATATTCATAGGTAATGGTATGCCTCACATAATTGCAACCTTCTGTTCATTCCTTGTTGAAATATGACTAGAATCCCAGTTGTGATTTTTTTGTGAAATTTTATAACGCGTTCTGTAAAATCGAATTTTTGAGGGATCACAAGTGGATAGGACCCCAATAATTGCATATTTAATTGCTCCAATGATCAGTTAATATATAAAATACAAAATAAAGTCATTTTACTGAACCAGTTCCAAACAGCATGAACTGATCTAGAAGATATTTGTGAAAAAATGTCATATTTTCAACTTCCGGCGGCCATTTTGGTGGCCATCTTGGATGACGAGTTTCAATTTTGGCCCAAACTAGTGTCATTATGTCTTAGCTTCATGAAAATATATACATTTTACTAGATTAGTCATGTGAATTTGCAACAAATTCCAAGCTACTGGTTTTACGCCTGGGAAAAATTGGGGGGGGGGTATACTTTTTAGGGCGCTATAAAAAAAATTGCTCAAGGCTGACAGATGGCCAGCCGATCAAATCTTGATGTCGGATACCTGAATATACAAAATCCGCAGAGAAAAAAACTTTATACGCAAAAACAAGCATTCGTGAATTTCGGGTGTTTACCGCTCAAACAATCCGCGAACAGATCAGAATTCGTTGACGCGATATCTGCAACTGCTTCGTGCGGCGAAGGGGAGTTGTATTGTTGTCGTTTTACGAATTTGTTCAGTTTGGTAAAGTCAACACGCAGTCTGATGTTATTATAATTCTTTTTGAAGTCGTGACGATAGGTGCACACCAGTCAGTTGGTTCAGCAACATGTGTGATTATTATATGGTTCTCAACAAGTTGCTCCAGTTTTGCGTTGGAGCTTATCGCGATAACCATACGCCACTGTCATCTGTCATAGGTACATTTATACAAAACAGTTTGGCATTAGCATCAAGCTCAATTTTAAATTTAAATTGCTCACCAGGCATGGATCTGATTACGCTATCAACGCATCCAAGAATTCATGAATTCATGAAGGTCAGAAATGGCAATCGTGTCTGATGTTAATGTATCAAGAGAACTTTCTGTGGTCGGTGATTTAGTTTCCTACTTATCATACAAATCGCCTTTGTTGATTCATCACATTGAGAAAATGAGATGTCAATGTGAAAGGTTTATGTAAGACCAGTTGACGTTGGAAGTCGATCGCGTTGTATCGCATGCATGTGGTCGGATAACTCAAGTGAATCTTACTGGACACTGTTAACCGAATGAGAACCCACTGGTGTAGATTGGACTTGTGTACGGTAATTTGCAGGAAGTATTCTGTACTCGGAATGCAAACCATGACACGTTCAGTTCGTTGTAGCAGGTGTGTGTTCTCTGATATTGACGTGAGCAGCATTTGTTGCATTTCATGATCATCGGCCGCTCTAAGTACCACAATAGGGCGTTTCTTATGCGTCTGACGTTTGTATTCGGAACTTGTATAAGTATGCATCGTCGGTACAAGTAACTTCACGACAATGGCGTTTTTCTGCTTCGTCAACTCTGAATATGTCAACAGCTTGTATCAAGCTTATATATTTCTGAGTCAGTAGTTTCTTGCCTGTATCGAGATTACGAATTTCGGTCACGATTTGATCTCGTAACTTGATAAATTTCCGACATTCTGTGACAACATTCAATTGTCCATATATACACAGGCATTGGACGGTCAGTGTGAACGCACCCTTATATAGGAGATGGACAATGTTGGAGACAGTATCACGAAAATAGGTGATAGATCGAGGCGACATATGACATTTCCCAACTTTCTCGCATGTATGCAACTATAAACTTTGGTCCCCGTATCTATAAACTTTGGTTCTCCTGATCTAGTTAGATTTATTGACATCGGGAGAAGATATACTTACACTCCATTCGCAGCTTCTCTTTTATTTAATTTTTTGCCTGAGTGATCTGGTGATTCGGAAATTAAGTGGGCATTTAAGGTTCATACCTTAAATGCCCACTTAACTTTCGAATCACCAGACCACATTATATACAACATATTCCATATTATATACCATTTGAAAACATTATATTATCAACTTAACCGGTCTAATAAACTGTAAACGTGTTGATTTTGTCAAGGTACCGACGTGTGTTCTGTGCTTAATTTAGATCTGGTCTGAACTGTCAGTCTAGTATTCTCAGTGGAAGGGGAATGACTCTATCTCTTAATTGTGAATTGTGATGCATTCTCGGGTAAATAATGGGGGGAATATTGGTGTGAATATGAGAATCCCTGTCACTTGGTGGACACTTCTATAGTCTGGTCGATAAACTCAAATTTTAGGGTCAACCTAGAAAAAATTCGGACTAAGTTGGTTTTTATATCATTTTGAAGAGGACGCTCTCCTCTATAACATATCCAAAATCCGCTAAAATCCGCTATGAGCATTTTTTGTAATTCAAGATGGCGTCCAAGATGGCTGCCATTTTCCTATAAGTCAGCTTGATGCAATTTAGTGAGGATATCTTGTCATATGTATACACATGTATACATTTTTGTGAAGCTAAGACATAACGCCACCTGTATGTGCCAAAATTGGAACTCCCCGTCCAAGATGGCCGCCAAAATGGCGACCGGAATTGGAATTTTTACGTTTTTTACAAATACCTTTAAGATAAGTTTCTGTGGTTTGAAACTGGTTCAGATATGTGAGATTATTTTGTATTTATCATGTTAACTGACCATTGGAGCAATGAAATATGCTGTGCGTGGGGTCCACACCCCTTCCGATCACTAAACAATTCGATTTTACAAAACGCGGTATAACATTTCACAAAAGATTCCCATTGGGATTCTGGTCATATTTCATCAAGAAGTGGGAAGACTGTGCAATGTAAGTAATGCATTCTATATCTTATTGATATTCGAACTCAATGATACAAAAAGTGTCACTTTGGCTCAAAATGGCCGCCAAAATATGGAAAATGGTAATTATTATCACAGCGTGCCATGCAACCGCTTACAAGTTGTGGTGATGCACACAATTGACTATTCTGTCTTATATACATTGAATACCAACATTTCTTATGCACCTTGATTAATTTTTACTATTTACTATTCTGAAATGACCAGAATTACAAATCACAAACAGCATCAAACTCGGCCATTTTTTTCAAGTAAAATGGAACTATCTTTAGTATCAAAGGTTCTTTTTATTTTGATATGCCTTAAATATGCCATAGTGTGGTGTTTTAGACAATATTACTCAAGATGACTTGCAAAAGGAAAATGAAAAAGTTTATATTCCGAACATTATTCTCTGCTGTTCCGAAATGGTAGCAAATTGTGACTTACTTGGTTATGAAGCATGCTACTTAATCAACTGACAACTTAATCTTATATTCTGGTTGTCCCAGCACTTTATGAGGCACGACAAATTCATTTAAAGGGATGCAGTATGGATTTTGCCGAACACCTCTTTTGGGATTCTGTCCATGTTTTTGTTAACGGAAACGGACAGAACGTTGAAACTGAACTGAAAGGGATCATACTGTGTGGCTACTCTGGCCCATTAGCATCAAAATTTATTAACTTATAAACTATTGTCAGGAAACCCGTTTTCTTCACATTGCATATAAAACGCAATTAATGTGGAGAACACTCTGATATTACCGCTATCGATTAACATATCCTTGAGTTATTGTGGAAAGCGATAGTCACACAAAGGTGCACCAGTACAAATCACACATGAGCATGCAGTCACTCCATATATACATGAACACCACATAAATGTCCATGTGCCACTCGCTGTATATACATACACCTCACCCATTACCATACAGTCACAGTTGGGTTTACCCATACACCAACGCATGACCCTATAGCCGTAAATAACCACGCAGACACCCCAGGTATACTCCTACACCTCACACGACTACATACATTGAACATAAAGTAACCTCTTGTATACATATTCGTCTCGCCATTGGCCATACAGTCACTCCATGCGTATGAATTTGTCACATGCATAGCTATATAGCCACTAAAGCTATACATATACACCTCACCGATGACCATACAGTCTAGAGCCCGAAGCCGCCATCGCACGACGCCGCCGCCAGCCATATTGGCCACAAGCCACCGCCAGCCATATTATTTCTAACGCCAGCCACTTTTAAAAATCTCCGCCGCCGGAATTGTAAAATGGCTGAGCCGTGTGCATAGGCTTATATGTCAAACACAACTGTACTGTGAATCGCAAAGAACTGAACCGCATTGCCTAATATTGGCATACTCGCATGGACACGGCATGGTTGTTATATTATCAGAACACCTGGCCCCTTAATGTGGAATAGACTCCCAATGCATGCTTTCATATAACTAAATGGGCGCGTCCATTCGGTATTGAAAGGGTTAAAATATAAATTGTTTATATTGATAACACACAGTCTCAGACATCACTGGCATTTGTCAATATATACACATAAGAATAGAAAATAGTTTGAAATATTATATATCATTACTATCGGGTTCAGCATTCAATGATGCATGCATATATCGCAAGATGGCAGTGATGATAGCAGTCTGAAGTAGACAGAAGTCCCAATGTAACTACTTATACCGATTAGATGGGAAACTACATACATGTAGTATATCCATGCCAGTTCTTCTTGAATTTTCGCCATAATGGAAAAGCCCAACATCAAAAGATTACGTGTGGTCTCGAATTATGCTAACGCAAACAAAAAAACGGCGTCTATAACCGGTAACAGGGGATTAGGAACATTTCGGCCACGAAAATCGGTTGAGCCAGCCATGAAAACTATTTGTCGTGGCTTCGGGGTCTAATACAGTCACTACTGGTATACATGTTCGCTAAATCCATGATCATACATCACTTCGTGTATACCTATTTGCCTCACCAGTGGTCATACAGTCTCACTCCCTGTATATATATACATATATGCGACACCCGTGGCCATATAGCCACTCAAGATATATATATACACCCAAAACCATAGAGTCACTCCAGGTATATACACATAGACCTCACCAAAGGCCTTACAGCCCTTCTAGATATTTCATTGTCCCGCGCATATGGCCATGCATACACCCCAGACTTGCATATACACCTGACCCATGACAATTCAGCCGCTCGCTGTATACGCATACATAACATTCGTGATCATAGTCACTCCGTGTATATCAATTCACCCCACCATTAATTTTGCCATACTGTCAATCAATATATACATATTGGACGTGCCATGGCCATATATTCACTCATGATATACATATACACCTCACCCATGACACGGTGTCATTCCAGGTGTGTGTGTAGCTATATATATATATATATATATATATATATATATATATATATATATATATACCTCATCAATGGCCATACAGCCCTTCTAGATATACCAATACCCCGCACACACCGCCATTCGTACACTTCAGACTTATATACAGCTCAACCGTGACAATTCAGCCACTCGCTGTATACTTATATTCCCTCTCCATGAGCATTCAGCTATTCACAGTATGATTGTACACACCACCAATGACAATACAATAGACCAATCACCATGAGGTCACTCTCTATATACACTAGCCGCCAATGACCAGCAAAGTGTACTTCAGGTATGTATATACACTTCAACAATGACCGTGCAGTCATTCCATGTACACATATACACATTGCCCATAACCATACAACCACACCCTAGTTATGCATACACCAGTCATTACCATACATCCAACATATGTATACATATACACCCACCCATGACAATACAGCCACCCGATGTACATGTGTACAGCCCACCCCTGACCACACAGTCACTCCATGTATACATACAGGACAGTGTAGCTGCTCTCGCTATGCCCATATACCACTCCAATGACCAGACAGCCACTCACTGTAAACGTGTTCATCTCACACGTCACGTCCATACTAAACCCGAAATGTCTCTAATAAATGCCTCTATCGTGAGCTACAAGATCATTACCATCACTTTTATGTATGGTGGCCATTGTTTTTCATAGGATGAACTAATAACGCAGGACATGGGTTTGCTCATTTACGGGAGAATCACCCTCATGCGAAAATGGCCAATGACAATTAGATTTGGAAACAAATCTCAGAAAATCGCTTAATCTCACTTAACTCGTTAATAGTTACTGAGTATAGCTGCTGGCCTGCGCATGTTTAGTGTACCTTTAGACGACCACGACACAATCGTAAGTGGAGGAATCGGGCCCGACGAGATCGTGGAAAGTTTGTTCAGACGATTGCGATGTCACGTGCATTATGATATCGTAGGTTGTTCTACAGCATGTGATTGACTACCCAACGGTTATTTCCAGCTACGATTTTTACGTACACACGACTGCGATTACGTCGCAAGTGGAGGTAACCAATTAAGGATACGCCACGATTTCGCATCTAAAATCAAACAGCGCTTGATATTAATTTATGACCTACGATTTTGACGTGGGCATGCGCAGTCCATATCCCGGTTACTTCCTACGACGGAAATCTTTCCACTTACGATTGTCTCGTGGTCGTCTGAAGGTACAATTTACAAGATGTGGCCCGTGATTTCTAAACAAGAAAATGATGAGAATTTACTATTATGGTGCTAAACAAACAGGAAACTCAAACTCCAGGCAGAGTTATCACTGCCATAAGGACATTTGGAAAGGATTTCTTATGTGATCTTAGTTCTTATGTTTTAAGTTTAAAATTGTCTATGTCTGGCTCAGTGTATGTTGTTCTTATCAATACCGAAAGAATTACGTACATTACTGCAAACTTTTGGTGGCCAAATAAGATAATAGGTGACTAAAAATAGATGTAGGCTATCGGTCCGCAAAGTACCATCCTTGTGGCAGTGCTATATCGCAGTGCTAACGTAGAGGGCGCTGCATGGAGTTTGCAGGGTACTCTCCCGACGAGAGACCACATAGCCTGGTGCTCCGTCCTCAATCAATAATTGAGTTATCGGGTGTTCGCCGGAAAAACGATACGTCGAGGAACTTGACTAGTCTAAAGGCTACCCAACCACCCGTAACAAATCATACCCATCGAGAGTTCAGTTCCAAGCAGAACAATACACACAACTAACTAATACATGTATATACCACACATACGGCGAATGTGTCTTCATTTAGAGCATCTATATAGCCACAATTGGCAGGGTTTTGCTCATATGTTGACAACTGGGTTGACTTGGGATCTGTATTCGTGACTTGGCACATGGAAGAGATTTTGGGCTCAGGGGAATATTTATGGATTTTTTTTATATATTAAAGTTATTACGTAACCCATTATAGTTTTTACTTCCAGCACTGAATGTTAGTGTTTTCGGATAGGTCTGTATCTATGTAAAATATATGCTTTGAGCTCGCGAGTGGTATGTAAGGATATAGAGCTAAAACCACACAGCACCCGTGCCTCTAAAATCATATTTTGGAGTCAGTGTTTTCTCAGACAATAACCATTCTGAAAATTATTCCACATTTGACTTTATATATAATATAGGCAGGAAATGAACATAAATAATTTAATTGGGCACCTGGAAGGGATTTTCGGCTCAGGGGAAGGGAATTTTTGTGTTTTTAATAGCCAAATTGGTAATTTCAACTTGAATTGGGCCTTGTAAACCATTATAGGTGTTTCATTCCAGCACTTTTAGGATTTGCCAGCATCTATATAAAAGAATTGCAAAAGGTTTGGGATCCATTGGGACTTAGGGTAAGTCCCATACTACACGTGATAAAACCATAGAGCACCCGTGCCTAAACAATCATATTATGAGGTCAGTGTCCTATCAGATTATACTCATTATGAAGATAATTCCACATTTGACTATAGCATGTAGGCAGGTAATGAACTAAAACTTATTCGGGCACCTGGATGGGATTTTGGGCTCAAGGGGAGGGAAATATTTGTTTATTAATATTAAAATTGGCATATTTGTCTGCATCTTTATAAAAGAATTGCAAAAGTCTGGGCTCCTCAGTGGGATTTAAAGGCATCGAGCCGATCCAACACCCACAGCACCCACGACAAAACCATATACAGCATTCGTGCCTATACAATCATATTTCTGGGTCAATGTATAGTGGGTATAGTCTGAGAGAACAGTGATCCCGAAATAAGATTTTATAGGCATGGGTGCTGTATTGTTTTATCATGGGTGCTGTGGCTGTTGGGCCGGATCAATACCACCCAGGAGCCCAAACTTTTGCATATATTTTATATAAATGCAGACCTATCCCAAAACAATAAACGTGCTGGAAGTAAAAACCGATAATGGGTTACAGCGCCCAATTGAAGTTAAATATACCAATTTAAATATTAAAATAACAGACATTCCACTCCACCTGATTCCACAACCCCTTCCAGGTGCCCAAATATTTTTGTTCAGGGCCTGCCTATATTCTAAAGTCAACTGTGGAATTATTTTCATAATGAGTATAGTCTGATGGAACATTGACCCCGAAATATGATTTTATAGGCACGGGTGCTGAGTGGTTTCATCAAGGGTGGTATGGGTCTTTGGGACCAATGCATTGCCCTTAAATCCCAATGGAACCCAAACTTTTGCAAATCTTTTATATAGATGCTGGTCTATCCTATCCAAAAAACACTAACAGTACTGGACAGAAGCACCTATAATGAGTTGCATGGTCCAAATCAAGTTAAAAAATACAATATTGACTATTAAAACACAAATAGTCCACTCCCTTTGAGCCCAAAATGCATTACAGGTGCCCATATAGTTTTTGCTCAGTGTCTTCCTATATTCTAAAGTCAAATGTGAAATAATTTCTAGAAGGAGTATAGTCGGAACCCGAAATATGCTTTTAAATGCACAGGCACTGTATGGTTTTATCGTGGGAGAATTGATGTTGGTGTCGGACCGGCTGCTTGCCATTAAGAACCACTGGGGAGCCCAAACTTTTACAGATATTTTACACCGATGCAGACCTATCTAACAACACTTACAGTACTGACGTTAACCACTTATAATGGGTCACAGGGCCGCTTCTAGTTAAGAATAACAAATTGACTATTAAAACACAAATATGTGACCCGCCATATCAAATCCAGGTCGCCTTGCATATATAAGAGAATGCATTGGCCTAACAATTTTTTACAATTTTAATAATTTTTTCTTGTATTCTTTAACAATTTTATAATTCACCCATACAGAGCCCCAGACAAACATGAGCAGACGACACTCTTCTATATGCTTCTATATATGTGTGGGGCTCCCTGAAGGGTAATGGATGTTTTTTTATTTTATGTCCTAAAAATTGTAAGAAACATTTATTTAAAAAAAATGATAAAAAATTGTTAGGCCAATGCATTCTCTTATATATGCGAGGCGACCTATGGTCGACTCGCATATATAAGAGAATGCATTGGCACAGGGTAAAAAAAATCCCGACTTACGACTGGATTTGATATGGCGGGTCAATTATCCTCCACTTGAGCCCAAAATCCATTCAATGTGGCCAAATATTTTGTGTTGATTGCCCACCTACATTCTAAAGTCAAATGTGGAATTATTCTTATAATGGGTATAGTCTGATAGAACAATATTAGCCCCCAAAATATTATTTTATAGGAACGGGTGCTGTATAATTTTACCATGGGGGTATGGGCGTTTGGCCGAGTCCTTACGTTTAAAGCCCAATGGCGCCCAACCTTTTGCAAATCTTTTTGCTGACCTATACAAAAACACTAAACGTCCAGGGGCCTATACTATAGAATACAATTTTTGTAATAGCAGGCTTATTTGAGCCGCACAGAAGGTGTCGAGTACTATGGACCACTGTAATCTAACAGCGAACGCGATTTCTTGTAAATCACAAAAAGACGGCAAATCGAGTACTATCGACCACCGTTCGTTGAACGCACATCTAAACATTTGTGATTTTGTCAAGATAAATTACTCTAATGATATATGCGAATGATATGGCAATGCCTATTTGTGTCAGTTGGTGTGTGATTTAGTTGATGAATAAAGGTACATTACAGATACAGATAAGTTTAATAGGCAAAACATCCTTATAAGGACAGTATGCAAACATATTAATATATAGTTGTACATTGAACAATACAATAAATGATATAATAATAGATGGTAATATATAACCATTTAAGTAAAGCTGAATGTGCATAGGGTCGTCTCGTCTTCATTTATTCATTGCTTATGAGGCGATGCTCATCGCGTGCGGAAAATAATTTTAGGATAATATGATATATTGAAGTGCACGAATTTGAAATATTGTTGGATAGGATTTTGACAAGCTGTTCAGTTTGTGTCATGTTTTCAAAGTCTGGGAACTGTGTCTTCATAAGAGTTATTAGTTCGAGCCGCGGTGTGTGGTAAGCACTACATTCCAAAAGAAAGTGTTTTTCATCTTCAATAGCATCATCGGAACAAATTATACATAGTCTTTGTTCCAATGCCGTCGGTGGTTGGGTGTGGCGTCCCTTTTCAATAACCAGTTTATGATTACTTATACGCAGTCTAGTAAAAACGATTCTATTTCTATTGATGGTGTGTGAAGAAGATAAGGTTCTATTTCGTACTTAAGTTTGAAAAGTCGGTATGTTCGTAATTTATTACTTCCCGTTTTTGAGCATTCATCAGTGAGACTCTGTCTGAAATATATATAATAATCTTCAATAAGATTTCTTTTGAATTGACTCAGAACTGGACCCTGATTGTTTAGGTCTGCAATATTCCACCCCAGTGAATCTGCCGTTTTGAAGATTGATTTCTTAACCGATGCCACTTGTTGTGTGACTAGTTTCCGATACTTGGGTTATTTTGACCACAATTGCGCACGATGAAAAGTAATTCTTTCAGTAGCGTGTGGAATACTTACCATTTTCAGATGTTACATGTTTATTAACGGTTTGTCGAAAAAGGTCGGCAAACACACACATCGGTTGCCGTTCAAATGGCCACATCAACTTTATATAGCAATATTACCAAGGATGGAACCTGATTTGTCTAGCTAGCTTTGTCTGGCTGAAATATTAGTGGGAACATCTAGACCTTAATAGTTGAAAAGTTTGAGGTAACATGCCGCTGGAAAAATTCAACCCATGATGGGGGTGCGATGGCTGTTCTCGGACTTGGTATTTTCGACCTGTGTCAAGGATGGGTGTTCATTTGGAAATTCCAATGTGGACCAACACTCCCTCGTCCAGGGTCTCCGGAGACACCCAGCCTCGATTTTAAAACATATATATAGCACCATCTACTTAAACTATACCTAATTCTCAGTACCTTCCATTTATACCCAACTAAGCGGCTTAATTTAGGTAAACATATGACATTTGGTTATAACCAACACGCACTACAACATTGGTAAGTTAAGGATCGGGGAACCACAATTTTTTCTAAAAATTCACTCATGGAACATTCTGTGCGGCACTATTGGCCAAATTAAATTGTTTACACCACAAGGTGAACGCACACAAATGCCATGCGGTTCAAATATGTTACATAATGTCATGGTAAATATTTGGGGTCCACTGATTCTTAACGCAACTTAGCCTGAAATTATCAGTAACTGTTTCAACACGAAATGCCACCACCCCCGATTCACCGCGTATCCGTGTACCTTCGCACAAAGATCGTTTATATATATATATATATATATATATACGTTTTGAGCCCAAGCCCGATAACTGTAACTCTTTAGTTCCATTCATAATTAAAATCTAGGCCGCTGACATGGCAATCTCCTTTCAAATCCATTGAGGGTAAACCATCTCAATGGGTTAACAATTGAGAATCCGTGACCGCATTACAAAGAGCATGTACCCAGCTAATCGCATTCACCATTTTCCGCACGGATAATCGTCGTGAAAAATCAATAATGTAGCCTGTGCAGTTGTAATCTAATAATGAAATTTCACAAAAATGGTATTATTGCTGTACTATAGAACCCGCTTAGCCAGTACTTTATCATTCCGTATTGCGAATTTTTACATATTACAAAGCTGTAGCGTTCGAGTACTATGAAAACATGAACAGATGAAACTTTCAGGCCCCCTTTTTCTCCACCAAATGCAAAGATTTTCCGGTCAAGTGAATCCCGGTATATAGATGGTTCGCCAAAAAGATCATATAAGTCATTACATGTCAATGTATTTTGCATATAAAGAGTTTTGGGCATATGTTGAGTTTCAATCTACAATGAAAGAAATACACTGATAGAAATACAGTCGAATACTATATAACACAAAATATGTGTTACAAAATTAGTAAATAACAAATTAACGCTGATATTACAAACATTGTATTCTATAGTATAGGCCCCTGGAATGAATCACCTATAATGGGGTTACAGGGATCAATTCAAGTTTAAAATGCCAATTTGACTATTAAAACACAAATATTCCCCTCCAACTCCACTGAGCCCAAAATCCCATCCAGTTGCCCATATAATTGTTTTCATTGCCTGCCTTTATTGTAAGGTCAAATGTGGAATAATTTTCAGAATGGGTATAGTCTGATAGAACACTGTATGATTTATCATGGGCGAAATGGGTGTTAGGCACGGGCGCTGTATATGGATTATAAGCACGGGCTCTGTATATGATTTTATAGGCACGGGAGCTGTGTATGGTTTTATAGGCACAGACGCTGTACATACGGTTTTATCGTAGAGCTGTGTGTGTTATTTTTAAATCACACACAGGAGCCAAAAACTTGGCAAATGTTTAATATACATACCTAATCAAAAAATTAACTGTGCTGGAAGTATAAACCTATTAAACCTATAATGGATTACAGGGCCCAATTCATGTTGAGTATACCAATTTTAGGATCAAAAGAACAATTACTCCGATTCCCTGAGCCCAAAAACCCTTCCAGGTGCCCAAATAATTTTTGTTTTCCATTGCCTTTATATATTTTTAAGTCAAATGTGGAGTAATTTCCAGAATGAGTATATATAGTCTGAGATGACACCGACTCCGAAATATGATTTTGAAGCCACGTACAGGTACTGTGCAGTTTTGTCATGGGTAGTGTGGGTGTTGGGCCAGCGCCATGCCCTTGAACCCCAATCAGGAGCCCAAACTTTAGTAACTATGTTATATAAATGCAGACTTACCTATTCAGAAACACTTAGAGTGCTTGTGATAAACACATTAAATGGGTTAAAAAAATACCCATTTGGCTATTAAGAACACAACTATTCAACTCCTCCTGCGTCCATGATCGCTCCCATGTGCCCAAGTAGTTTTTGATCAGTGCCTGTCTATATTCAAAAGTTAACCATGGAATAATGTCCTGAATGAATAGAGTCTGAGAGAACACTGACCCAGAAATATGATTTTAAAGGCACAGGTACTGTATGTTTTTTCATGGGTGCTGTGGGTGTTGGGCCGGCTGCTTGCCCTTAATTCCCTCCGATGAGCTCAAACTTTTACAAATCTTTTATATTGATGCAGCCTTATCCAAAACATATGAAGCACTGGAGATAAACACCTATAATGTGTTACAGGGCCCAATACAGGTTAAAAATACCAATTTTACTATTAAAACACAAATACCCACATCCCCACTGAGCCCAAGATCCCTTTAACTCTTTACCCAACAGAACGGCCCTGTGCCAATGCATTCTCTTATATATGCGAGTCGACCATAGGTCGCCTCGCATATATAAGAGAATGCATTGGCTTAACAAATATTAAAAATTCTAAAATTGTCAAAGAATGTAGAAAAATATTATAAAAATTGTTAAAAAATGTAAGAAAAAATTCTAAAATTGTTAAAGAATGTAAGAAAAATGGTAAAAAGCGTTTTTTTTAGGCCAATGCATTCTCTTATATATGCGAGGCGACCTATGGTCGACTCGCATATATAAGAGAATGCATTGGCACAGGGTAAAAAATGATGCAGACCTCTCAAACACACTAAACGTACTGGAGTTAAACACATATGTGTTACAGGGCCCAATGAAAGTTAAAAATACCAATTTGTCTTTTAAAAAACACAAATATTCACCTCCCCACTGAGCCCAAAATCCCCACTGAGCGCAAATATGTTTTGTTCAGGGCGTGGCTATATTCTAAAGACAATTGTGGAATAATTGCCAGATTGAGTATAGTCTGAGAGAAAACTGCCCCAGAAATATGATTTTATAGGTACGGTGCAGTATGGTGTTATAGGCACGGTGCAGTATGGTTTTATAGGCACGGTGCAGTATGGTTTTATAGGCACGGTGCAGTATGGTTTTATAGGCACGGTGTAGTATGGTTTCATCATGGTATTGTAGGTGTTGGGTCCGCTCCATACCCTTTAATCCCCACGAGGAGCCTAAACGTTTGCAAATCTTTTTAAATAGATGCAGAACTAGGTGTGTTTTAGAGCGGAAATCGACATGTGACTTTAAACGCTCATACAATGTTCTTAACATCCGGGGTATAGTGGGAAGAGATTTATCACATAATTAGCCCCTAAGCCCGGTCTCATTTTGTTTTTATTTAGGCACACGTGTATTATCGGCTCACACAATCATAAGATATTCGATTTGTGTTGGGTCATTAAGTGTTAAATGTGAGATAAACATTGCTGACAAGTGTGGTTGAACAATTTTGTCAACATGAAAGACACATTTAAAATGGAACTATATTTTTTCTTGAAGGTGTCTTTACTTCTGTTTGTGGTTGTAATATTAGGAAATCAATATTAATTTAACACCAGTCGTTTCGCGATCATTTTTCCTTGCTAAACTGTGATTATGTGATACAATGGATCTCAAATTCGTCGCAATTCTATACGACTTTTATTAACCTCGTCCACTGAATTCGATTCGAGCCTCGTAAAGCTCGAATTGAATCACTCGGTTAATACAGTTTTTATAGAATTTCGACTCATTGGAGACTCTTTATACATAGAGGATCTCACATGAGTTTCTATTTTATACGGAATTTATCAACCGAGTTCACTAAATTCGATTTGAGCCGAGGTTTACCGAGGCTCAAATAGAATTTAGAGGACGAGGTTGATAAATTACGTATAAAATAGGACGAGTGTGAGATACCTTTTATCACATGATCAAATAAACCCGAAGCAAGGCGAAATATTCATCGAAAACAACAATCATAAACTACAGCGATCGCAAGTTATTTGACGAACGCCGTGACGTCATCGCACGCGCTGATATTAAACGTGTCTATTACCGATAATTATGAAACTGCTTTTATGGCCAAATTATGTGATAAATATTAATACATGATAAATGAATACATGATAAATAAATTATTGCTCACTAGAGACTCTCTATACACATAAATACATGATAAATAAATGATTGCTGATCATTGCTCACTAGATACTCTCTATACATATGCATTTTGTCTTCTGCAAATTAGGGAATATAGAATCTTCCCAGGAGGGAAAAAGTACCTGGTAACTAACAAGAAATTCAATTAATTGAGGAAAAACACCCACTGTCCTGAGTGGTATTGATAAGCTATTGGGGGGGGGGGGTCTACCACTTCGCACGCAAAATAACACGAATGACACCAACAGCTTGTATGTGAGAATTATCCACCATATATGGTAGATATTCAACCAGACTGTGCTTAAGTTTCTCAATTGGTGACTGATGTACATATACAGTACACACAAATAGTAATAACAATTAACGTTGTGATTTTGAAATTAACCATGCTAGAATATTGACGGTAAGGTGGTATTAACTACTACGAGCATAATAATAGTACTATTCTTTTATAATATATGTGGGCATGATGTATGGAAATATTAAAGGTACTCAATCCGATAAAACTCATCTCAATTACTATTTCAATGGCTTCGGGGTCAAAAATATTTGATTCGAGTCGAGGAAGTCACCCATCAAAGCTCAGATTTGTTAGATATCGATTTTATAAATCTATTATTTTTCATTATCGGGAATTCTTTCTGGCCCAGAAGACATTCAAAATTGCATACCCTGATTATAGAATTATCCATCTTTGTCTGTTTGAATAGAGTTTTGGCGTAAAATCTCGAGCAGGTTACCAAATTGACGGCAGTTATTAGTACTCATCTCGAGCAATTAACAAATTTCAAAAATCAATATCTAATAACTCTGAGCTTTGTTTGATGGTTTCCTCGACTCGAATCAAATATTTTTTACCCCCAAAGCCAAAGAAATAGTAATATAGGACCCTCTGATCGGATTGTTGTTGTTGGAATCTGTTGAGATGGGGACCCTCTTTTCGGATTGAGTACCTTTAAAGGACAAACCAATAGTTACAATACAATTATAACTGTTTTTTTTTTAATTGAGAGCAAGAAGAGCTAATTGTGCTTAAACACAATAAGGGATATTCCTTATTGCGCTTATAAGCTCAATAAGGGAATCTCTATTGGGCTTAAGCGCAATAAGGGAATTTTTAATTGCGCTTAAGCGCAATGAAGAATGTTCAAATTTCGCTGATAAAGCCTAATAATGAATCTCTTATTAAAGAATAATATATTATATATAGTACATAAACTCCTTATAATACAGATGGTGTAGTCCATCTCCATTCTCCATGGCACAATGGGTGGAACAAATATAGGATTATTCTACTATTTGCAGAAGGGTGATCTAATGAGAGGTATATTAATTGTGTTTAAGTGGAATGGGAAGTAATTGCGGTTAAGCATAATAAGGAATGTCTTATTGCATTCTCATTGGGCTTAAGCGCAATTAGAGATTCCTTAAGTTATTGCGGTTAATCGAAATTGTCTATTAAATGTCAATTTTGATTCCCATAGAGATCATCAATGATGTCTATGCGCAAAGGCACCTTGACAATCGTTATGTTTGAAGTGTCAAAAATAAAAGCAGCAAACGCCACCTGCTGGACAAAAAAAGCATCAAAATTACTACTGTCACAGTCAAAACACAGTGTAGAAACACAGTGCAGTGTACTAGGTAGGTTAACCCTCACAAACAATGCTCTTGCCCTTGAGTTCAATTTCATCAGCATATAAGATCCCACTGCTGCCACCCAATGTATAAGCACGGCCATTCAATGTATGAACAGAATCATTCAACATTTTGATTATGTTTTTTATTGTTTTTAAACAATTCCTACATATATATTAATAGCTGTGTGCAAGAATTCATTTAGTATAAAAAGGGTTAAACGGCTTCTGTCATTTTTTAACTTGACTTCTTTTTCGGTAGTATTTTTCAAAAATAATTTGAAATTAAACCTTCCCACCATCAAACCTATGAAACCATATGGATACACCATTGTTCATGTATGCATGTGTATAAGCACCTTGACATGTGTAATATATGTCTGTCTCTATATGTAAGTTATATGTGTGTGTTAACACATGCATGTAATGGTGTATGTATTAGAGTGCACCTACACATGTATGAATGGAAGGGTGTTTTCACATTTATTCCTTATTTGTGCTTATGCACAACTATTTGGGTTTAAGCGCAGATATTTGGCCTTGAGCGTGAATATTTGTGCTTATCGCAAATAAAAATTCATATGCATTGATCCCCCCTTAATTAATTTTAAATGGCACAGTGCCTAAACACACCACTCAAGTCTATGTAGATCCACCATATGAGTGAAGCAATCCCCCCCCCAGTAACTCATAATTCCCTTTTTTGAACATGGAAATGGTAAAGATCTAAATGATATGTCTGTTATAAAATATATTTTTGGGGGCAGGGATGCTGATATTAGATAGGGTTCCCCCTTCTTTCAAGTCAATAAGTACACCATATGAGAAAAGCAAGCCCCCCTCTCATTAACCCCTAATTACCTTTTTATGGCCATGGAACTGGTATTATATCTATGCATGAAATGTCCCTTTAATAAAATATACAAGCGCGCTGGGGGTAAGGCACCAATTACTGGGACACCAGGAGCAGAGATGGTGATATGCATATGGAAATATGTTTTTCTTCAAATTTCGAGTTTATAGTGGACTACTACTATGAGATGAACTCAATCATTCATAATTGGAGGAGAGTAAGGGGGTGTCAAACGCTTAAATCATATACGCGTAACCTCAAATAAATTGTTAGATGTATGTTTGCACTTGAGCGCAAATAATTTCTGCTTAAGCGCAAATATCTGCGCTTAAGTTTAAGCGCAAATCAATAATAAATGTGAAAAGGGCCTCCCATATGTAGGTTCTTGGGTTTCCAGTGTATGGTATTAGGCTTCAGACAAACAAAAATCTCTGTATTTTGAAGGGCTTGAGACCTACTGCACCATAACCCATTAGAATATGTGATTGTTGTAATCAAACACATGTGTTAATATGGTATGCATTACGCCTGCATTGAATTTTTTTTCAGGAGCTGATCTTAATGCTCATGGGGAATTGATGGTATTTCCACATCAGCTGGTGTTGATGCTCATCCTTTTCATATAAATCATTTATGTGTGCTTAAACACAAATATTTGTGCGTAAATGATTATTTGCACTCAAGCACAAATATTTACATTTAAGCGCAAATATTTGCACTTAGCGCACATAAGGAATAAATGTGAAAACGGCCTCCCATACATCCCCCGATGTTATGTAAGGGCATATATGCCAAACATTGACTGTTTTTGTATAATTGGACAGAGTTCACCTCTAATGTATCCTGTCATTTATTTGGAAAAGGGCGTGGACCTTGACCTGGGACTTTTATTTATTTGTTTTTGAATGAAGTTCATCTCACAATTTATGCGAGTGCACCTATCGTCCATATACAAAAATTTCCTCTCTGCATTTTCAAGGGCTTGAGACCTTCAATTAATCATATTACTAGTAATATATTAATTGGCTGCATTATAAAATTTTGTTATATTAATATTTCCTCTATGCGTTTTCTTGAGACTAGGAGGTATATAGTTATTATATGATCGGTCGATCGGTTTGCTTCATACCATTATAATACACCATACGCATGCTGGTGAGCTGATACACCATTCTAATATGGTGTAATATACGATATGCGAGATCGGTCTACTATACACCATTATGATATATGATAAGTCTGTCGGTCTACTGAACACCATTATAATATACAATATGTGGGTCGGTCTAATACACATCATTATAATATATATTACAAATTATAGTAGACTGACATGCATATCGTATATTATAGTGATGTAGAGTAGACCGACACAAGTGTTGTATATTATGATGGTGAATAGTAGACTGACATGTGCACCGTACCACTATAATCAAAGTAACTGACTTGAAAAATGGAGTGCTAACCCGGTAATGACGACATTATTACTGGTTGTATACAGTATCAACAGAGGTATCAAAATAACCACAGTAGTGGAGTTATGGTACCGTTCGCTTATGAAACCACAGTTTATTAGGGATCGTCACACCGGCAAAAAGTTAAAGAAATCAATATGTCCATGCGGATCTTGTTAAAGATATGGTAAGCATTGCGGTGGATTTCACTGTTAAGATAGTCACATCCATTAAACCGCCATTAACAGAAATAATTTATTTTTGACAAATTTTGTTCTTATGCCAATCTTAAATATCAAGTAAATTGCGGCATGTTATTGTCATGTTAATAATTAATCTGTGTTATGTGAACAAACGCCATGTTACATAAACAAACAGTATGTAAAGAGTATGCAATAAGCAAAACTCAACACTGAGGAGACCCCCCCCCCCCCCATTAATTAAACTTTTGTTAGAAATGCCACCGGGTTGTATACATCATACCGGTATACATGTAGCTATCGATAATCTTCACATCTAAAGATTTCAGTGTTTAATGGGTCACCATGAATCACTCTTCTAAATGAACACCACGATGTTGAGTGTTTTGCATATCGGTCACTATTTATGAGCTATATATAAACAAACGCTTGGCTCACAGAAAGTGTTTTGTTGATAATAACACATTCATATGATCATATATCCTATAGGCTATACTATTAGTATATTTTTGAGGTGATTTTCATAATTTGGTAACTTATTTATGAATTATAACCTACATGTATAACGAAGGGCATCCATGCCTTCCAGTTTCCACAGATATATAAGGAGAATCACTGCATTTTATTTTCATGCTGGCGAATCCGGATTGCATGCATCGTGGTGCAACAGTGGTACATGCTGTGTTGAAGCGGTAACATTATCAGGGTGTTGGAGGTCACCGCGGTATAATACTGCAGTATTGCCGGGGTGACACCACGTTAGTGGTTGTCAACTACTTTTAGTATACATGTAGCTGGGCATCATATATATATATCATTCTATTGTGCATAATATACCGGCACACGTATCATATATAATAATGGTGTAGACTATAATAGACCGGGTGACGATTGCCTGTGCTTCAGCACTGTACCATTGCATCAGCTGATTGGTTGAGCCATGTGATGATGCGGCCTGAAAACAGGCTTCAGTGAAATGATTATGACTTCCCCCTGGGTGCAGGCCAGAATCTTGCGCTATCCCTCAGAATTGATAATGAGTAAGTGTTGAGCAAATATTAATCGGTAAATTAATTAAAATAAGCTAACAATTCACAATTTTCTTCTGAAAATTTACATTTTAATATTTCGCGACATAATTTTCACCAATAAAAACATATTTGTTGCATTGCAGAGTTAACCGTATCTGTAGATATGTTATGATTCAAATGAATGTTGTTGAGCATATTTCAAGCAATTTAAATGAAATTTTTCTTCACACGATAACTAAAATTTACAATTTTTAGGATTTTAACCTGCCTCATTTTGATCAGCAATTGTTGTGCACACTGATTGAACGTCTATAATCACTCGATAGGTCAAATTATGCCTTGACCATGCCAGAATCTGGCTAGAAATTGGACAAACAATATTTTTTTTGTGTTGACAAAATTAACATGGGAATCTCCATAGACAACGGTAAAATTGCGATAAAAACTAAAATAATGCGAAATGAAAGTCGTCATTCGCTAGCATGGTGCAGAATAATATACGAGTCATGTTCTATAAGATATGTCGTTTTCATTCGATTAATTAGTCTCGTAATTAACGGATCAATGACAATCAAAACATTCCACCGCAGACGAATTTCACTGCCGAAAGTTTATAATTGTCAACAACTGACCTTTCACATATATAATGTGAAAGAAATCTAGAGTCATTAAAGATCCATAATATAAAATTTATAAATACTCATATATACGTAATTAAAACATGAATTACAGACAAAAGGATGAGATTTAAGTTCATTAACGATAAAATGCAACAAAATTTCCCCACATCAGTTGCACGGAAAACCCCCCTCAAATTCAAGATGCCTGTGTTCTAAAAATAGAGCAACGTTACGTAGAAGATGCCGATAAAGGCAGATCGGTGATTGGTCGGAACTTTTGACAAAGATTTGACAAATATTTGACAATCCGGACAGCGGGTTGGTCGACGCCACAGTGAAGATCGCGGAGAAGGGAGCACAAGGGCGACGTGCCAATCTTCTCTATTGGGATTCCAATTGTTGGCTCATTAAATATGCACATATGCTTAAGATACAGTCGCGCATGAAGCGCGCTCCCGTAAGTCGGGTTTTGGATCCCAGTTAATGAAAATATTATTGAAATAATCGGTTTTCCCTAATAAACAACCATATATTCAATATACATGTTTTGGAGCAATATTAGGCAGTCCATATTGGACGCCATCATGGAATTTATTTTTGTTGGTTTAATTTTCACACATATTTATTAGTTATGTGGATGGAGTTCTCATTAAACCTCACATCCTTATATTGGTTACAGTAATGCCCAAAGTAATTGACCACTTAACCACATCAGAATTATTGGTAATTTTTCAGGATTTAAAATCCTGACAAATTACCAATAATTATGCTGTGGTTAAGTGGTCAATTACTTTGGACATTACTGTACGAGGATTGAGTTATCATTACACCTCAAATCCTTATATTGGTTACAGTAATGCCCAAAGTAATTGACCACTTAACCACAGCAAAATTATGGGTATTTTTTCAGCATTTAAAATCCTGACAAATTACCCATTATTATGCTGTGGTTAAGTGGTCAATTACTTTGTACATTACTGTATGAGGATTGAGTTATCATTACACCTCAAATCCTTATATTGGTTACAGTAATGCCCAAAGTAATTGACCACTTAACCACAGCAGAATTATGGGTATTTTTTCAGCATTTAAAATCCTGACAAATTACCAATAATTATGCTGTGGTTAAGTGGTCAATTACTTTGGACATTACTGTATGAGGATGGAGTTAAACCTCACATGAGTGTGTTGGGGATTTGGACCTTGACTTGGGACCCTTTGTTTTTAACGCGACAAATGCGCATACACCTTATACACAAATTTCTTATGTAACCAGAGTTTTTCTTGGATAAGATGAGTTTGAAGCCTGCTTACATTTCAAAATGTCGTCAGTTTTATATTGTCTGCAGCGTAACTCGAACGCGTTGAAGCAAAAGTTACAAAAGATCAAATGTGTATGTAACGAGACTATAATACAACTGAAAAAATAAATTGAGGGAGGGGTGGGCGATACAGGGAACTAAGGGTTGAACCGATATAAATTTGTAGAGCAATAACGACCAATGTTGACACATTATGCATCTGAACTCAGAGATCAACTCTACTGTTGCAACAAGGCTTTAAAATAGGGGGTGTCAGAATCTTAGTCATCTCTATATAGTGCCAGAATAGTCATTTATGGACTTCTATAAGATGTTGGGTTGGTTATATGGACTCGGAGAAAAAGTGGTTTGTACCGATGAACTGACATAAATTAGTGGAGCGATGTTGCATCGCGACTGTAATAAAGCAGAAATGATATCAAATTGGGGGGGGGGGGTCTGAAATTATCTATCTCTATAGATGGCACCAGGATTATATAGAAAGGAATAGCAATTGATATACGTATACAGTATACTATAGTAATACCATAGACAAATAAGTACAAGTATCACATGATAAAATATTACGTAACGTGACTATACCGATGAAAGAAATAAATAAATTGGACCGGGATTAGAGGTTGGGTTGGTTATATGTTGATAATTGGATATGGAATTCATACCGATGAAACGATACAAATTAGTGGAGCGATAAAGACCAATGTTGACATTTATTCAGGCTACGCGGGAGAAAATAGGGGTTTATACGATAGACCGAAATAAATTTGTCGGGTGATAATGACCAATGTTGACCTATAAAGTAACGCGACTGTACTGTCGGATAATTATCAGGTGTAACCGGTCAAATATGGACTATAGTGACAAATATAGAACAGCTCAGAAAACATTCGCAGGGCCCTAAAATTTATTTAACACTGCATTTGCCATTAAAATCGATTTATGTCAATAAAACTGTCATTTTTCAAAATTTAAGCTGAGACTTGGAGTGTGTGGGTGGGATACCTACATATTCCTAAAATGACAGAGTACAGCACGTAATTATGTTTTAGATGGAAGAAATGAATTTTTTTCAATGATAAAATTTAACATGGAATTTACCATTAAAATCGATTTATGTCGATAAAACTGTCTTTTTTTCAAACTGTTAGGCTGAGACTTGGTGCATGTGTGTGGGATACATATATGTTCCTAAAATGACAGAGTCCAGCGCGTAATTATGTTTTAGATGGAAGAAATTGAATTTTTTTCGATGATAAATTTTAACATGGAATTGTCCCATTCAAATCTATTTATGTCGATAAAACTGTTATTTTTCAAAAATTTAAGCTGAGACTCGGTGTTTCTGCGTGGAATACCTATATATTCCGAAAACGGCAGGGTTAAGCACGTAATTATCTTTTAGGTGGAAGAAATTGATTTGTTTCGATGATAAAAATCCAGCGTAAAATAATCGCCAATGGAGGCTTCTTGCATCGCGACTGTACTAAAGCAGCAATTATATCAAATTGGGGGGGGGGGTCTGAAATTATCTATCTCTATAGATGGCACCAGGATTATATAGAAAGGAATAGCAATTGATATACGTATACGGTATACTATAGTAATACCATAGACAAATAAGTACAAGTATCACATGATAAAATATTACTTAACGTGACTATACCGATGAAAGAAATAAATAAATTGGACCGGGATTAGAGGTTGGGTTGGTTATATGTTGATAATTGGATATGGAATTCATACCGATGAAACGATACAAATTAGTGGAGCGATAAAGACCAATGTTGACATTTATTCAGGCTACGCGGGAGAAAATAGGGGTTGATACGATAGACCGAAAGATAGATAGATAAATTTTAACATGGAATTTACCATTAACATCGATTTATGTCGATAAAACTGTCTTTTTTCAAACCTTTAGGCTGAGACTTGGTGCATGTGCGTGGGATACATATGTGTTCCTAAAATGACAGAGTCCATCGCGTAATTATGTTTTAGATGGAAGAAATTGAATTTTTTTCGATGATAAATTTTAACATGGAATTGTCCCATTCAAATCTATTTATGTCGATAAAACAGTTATTTTAAAAAAATTTAAGCTGAGACTCGGTGTTTCTGCAATACCTATATATTCCGAAAACGGCAGGGTTAAGCACGTAATTATCTTTTAGATGGAAGAAATTGATTTGTTTCGATGATAAAAATCCAGCGTCAAATAATCGCCAATGGAGGCTTCGCTTCGCATGGTTGGCAATTATCACGATACACAGGGAACACTTTGACGTTCGTACTCATATTTCACCAATTTTTGTACCTGGCTTCCAATCCTAAGTTTCAAGGGGAAATGTCTAATTTTACTCTATTTGTCGTTATATACATATTATACATATTTATCACACCATTTATTATTCATTTTCATAAAAAAAAAAAAAAAAAGCCGAAGATGACATGTTTAAACTGTTTGAAGCACGAATTTGGCGATAACTTATCAGAGTACGTTATACTTGTGATAGTTACGTTACGCACACGTGTTCCAATATCCTATTGCGATAATCGCTTAACCCTTCAGTTTTCAACGGCATTTCAATTGGTTGAAATTAAAATTTCTCAAGTTCCAGCTCAACACGAATCTAGTGACCTAATTGGTAGAAATACTTTAGCAGTAATTCTTAGTTTTATAAGTCATAACTCTAATTTTATTGACGATACGAGCTCAACACATAATATATATGTCACTGTTTATGGCGGTGTTATCCAAACGTGTGCTTTGATAATGGTTATAATTTTATTTTGCGATCAAACGTCAGTGCAGCCCAGCAGAAACGCATAGGCACTAGTTCAATTCAGCAGAAACGCATAAGTCCTACGATTATAGTACACCCACTGAACGCGCTTCGCGCGTTGGTCAGTGGGTGAAAAACAATAATTTGAGACTATATATACTTCCCAGGCCTAAGCAGAATGAGGTCCCCAATGAGTGAATTTGGTGATGATTGACCGATGTGCGGGATAGCATTACTGAATTCACCCTCTGGGGACCCCATTTTTCAAAAGACAGACACTATTTGCAGGCTTGTTGGATATACCTTTTATAGATCCAAATGAAAAAATGGTTGTATTATGTAAATGGATGTCCAGTATCCGTCCGTCCATCTGCTTTTGGTTTCACGATGAAAACTTTAGATTGAATCAAGTGAACTGAACCAAATTTGTCATATTAGTTTACCACCCCAAAATACAGATCAAGTTCGAATATAGGGTTCGTCCGCATGATTTTGACTGAGTTATGTCCCTTTTTCGACTTAGTTTTGACCTGATTTGCAGTTTCCGGATGATAACTTTAGATTGAATCAAGTCAACTGAACCAAATTTGGTATATTAGTTTACCACCCCAAAATGCAGATCAAGTTCGAACATGGGTTTCATCCGCGTGATTTTGAGTGAGTTGATGTTCACTTTTTCGACTTAGATTTTATTTCGTCTTAAGTCAAAGGCTTCAAACAAATGAATTAAACCTTGCTCCACTCTACTCCAGAAACGGGCTTATTGTAGCACGCCGTCGGGGCGTGCTATTGTTAACGTAGAATTTTTTGGGGTCCAATTAATAACTTTGGTTATCTTTATTACTTTCAAACGGTTTGTCATATTTAAATACGTGCTGTCTGATTTAACACCCCAAATTACTATTTCTTATGCTTTAGAGGTGAACAAATATAAGATTTGAGTCAAGGAACCCACACTTCAAAGCTTTTAGATTGAAATTTTTGAAATTTATTCATTTCATACATGGTGGTGCCTGGTTCGAACTGGAATTCCCAAACATGTGTCATCACAAATGTAATAGAGCATCTTCTATGTGAAACATGACCGTCATGGTATTATATTTACACACTAAGTGTTGTCATCACTAAATCCAGCATTCTGGTTGGTCGGCGCCCACGTGGCTAGCTGCAGTTATTTCTCGGTGAATGCGCAACGCCTCATGACACCAAGCTAATAACACCATCGATACGTCATTGGGTTTGGAAAGACGAACGCGTAATGCTTTGGGCGCATTTTGACTCGCGCAGGATTGACTTAATACATCATCGGGTTTCAACATGAAGAGAAATTGTTCCTATTAACTTTTGCCAAGGGTGCTATTGGGTATTTTGGGCTGATCTTGTCACGATACACTTTTCGATTTAAATATATTTACAAACGTGGCTTTTTCGCTAAATGTATATAAATATAAGGATTAAATGTCATGTGGACTATTTTTATGGAGATGTAACGGTGAGGTAAGTGGACATAACTTGTATGTAAAACCCTTCGGGTTTTACACAAGTTATGTCCACTTACCTCACCGTTACATCTCCATAAGAACAGTCCACATGACAGTTAATCCTTATATAACTTGTCTATGTTGATGATTACTGAATGTGGAATTAATATACCTATCATGCCAATTGTCATAAGATACTGTCAATTTTTTTTGTGGTGATAAATTTCGTCATCTTTTATTATCCTGAGTATAATTTTAAATCATGCTGAATGCATCTTCATAACAGTTTCCACACATGTCCATATACATGTATATTTCTGGTGATATTGTTTGCGCATTAAAGGGTAGGGTAGGTTCCTCGACTCAATACCATCTATTTTTCACCCTCGAAGCAGAATACTTATGGGTGTTAAAAACCAAACATGGTGACTTTAAAAATGCAATTTAAAAAAGTTTTGTTCAATAATTTCATTTGAAGCCTTAGTTCATTTATACTTGCAATTCACTTTCAATATTTGTCTCTGAAACACATATTCTGATTGGTCGAGAGTCACTAACTTAAGTTTTCGATTAATCGAGGGCTGATTGGCGTGTTATAAATATATGAAATTCTGTATGTTCTAACTGGATGTCTGGAATGCTTTTCTTGTTGTTAATTGTTATATGGTAGCTGTATTATTTTATTTATTACATTATAATAAACAAGTTTATTCTCATTTAGTATCTATTCCAAAGAACCCCCATGAATCTGGAGCCAATTTCACATCAGCTACAGTAGCACTAATGTGTGTGGATCAATGGGCTTCCCACATTGTAGTTGAAATGCTCTGCAGGTATTGTAATCGTGATATCCATGTAGAATACTGTGCTGTTTTGAGAATTACAACACTATCGTAATGTGCATATCTATATAGCATCAGCTACCCGATGGTGAACTATGTCGGATATATAGAACTTAAGTGTGACAACTGACAAGTCACCCCTGGATATTCCCCCAACTTAATTATGAATAAAAATAATTTCACCTAATTGATATCAATTGATCCTCAAATGGTCAGAAAATATTTTTTTAAATATTTTTTTTTTTGACAATTTTTTTTCCTTTGACAATTGGTTTTTTCAATTAATTTTTTTTTTTTTTTTTTACTCATTTGTTATAGTTTCATCCTGAAATGGCTATAAACATGTTTTTTGAGATTTATTTTTATGTTGAAATTTAATTTGGTGTCGGCTCGGTGCCGTCTTCTCGGTGACTAAACATGTAAGATCGATGCCGGGCTCTCTATATATTGCATGAGTATATGCATGTATGGTGAGAGAATATTGAATCCATATTTTGTTGCTAATTAATCAATTCCTGGGATATGACAATCTCATAGGTCATTTTAAAGTACTGCAAATATGGTGTCGAGTCGGTGCCGTATTCTCGGTGAAGAAACGGTGCCGTATTCTCGGTACCGAAACATGTCTGATCGATACCGGCTCTCTATATATATATAAATTTGGTTGCTAATATTATCAATTCCTGGGGTATTATAATTAAATAGGGTATTTTAAAGTAGTGAAATATATGGTGTCGACTCGGTGCCGTATTCTCGGTGCCGAAACGGTGCCGTATTCTCGGTACCGAAACATGTCGAATCGATACCGGCTACACATATATATATGTTTGGTTGCTAATATTATCAATTCCTGGGGTATGACAATTATATAGGGCATTTTAAAGTACTGAAAAATATGGTGTCGATTCGGTGCCGTATTCCCGGTGACGAAACGGTGCCGTATTCTCGGTGTCGAAACATGCCGAATCGATACCGGCTCTTCCTATATACATGGTGGGAGAATACTGGAGGCATATTTTGGTTGCTAATTAATCAATTCCTTGGATATGACCAGGGCATTATGAAGTACTGCAATATTTGGTGCCGGTTTGGTACCGTATTCTCGGTGCCGAAACAGTGTGCCGATTCGGTACCGACCCGGTGTGCAAAAGCGGTACCTTCACGGCACCGAAATGTGCCGTGAACCCGGTACCGTGGCAGTCACCGAACTGGTACTGTTACGGCGCCGGAATGTTTGCTGGGGTGTACTATCGTCGCGTGCAATCACGTCACGCTGCTCTTTGGGACAAAGTTCTCTGTCTGTTAAAGGTACTCAATCCGATAAAACTCCTCTCAATTACTATTTCAATGGCTTCGGGGGTCAAAAATATTTGATTCGAGTCGAGGAAGTCACCCACCAAAGCTCAGATTTGTTAGATATCGATTTTAGAAATCTATTATTTTTCATTATCGGGAATTCTTTCTGGCCCAGAAGACAGTCAAAATTTCGTTATTATTACCACTTGATTATAGAGTTATCCATCCTTGTCTGTTTGAATAGAGTTTTGGCGTAAAATCTCGAGCAGGTTACCAAATTGACGGCAGTTATTAGTACTCATCTCGAGCAATTAACAAATTTCAAAAATCAATATCTAATAACTCTGAGCTTTGTTTGATGGGTTCCTCGACTCGAATCAAATATTTTTTACCCCCAAAGCCAAAGAAATAGTAATATAGGACCCTCTGATCGGATTGTTGTTGTTGGAATCTGTTGAGATGGGAACCCTCTTTACGGATTGAGTACCTTTAATTATTGTTCTTTTCGATACAAATTTGAGCGATTATATGACCATGTGATAAAAAGTATCTCAAACTCGTTCTATTTTATACGTAATTTATCAACCTCGTCCACTAAATTCTATTTGAGCGTCGGTAAACCTCGGCTCAAATCGAATTTAGTGAACTCGGTTGATAAATTCCGTATAAAATAGAAACTCTATGTATATTTGCATACTATATGCTAACTCTATGTATATTTGCATACTATATGCTAACTTTCTGTCGTTTATTGTGATCGTCTTCGTTTTTGACGCCTTCACTCTTTCCTTTTTTTGTCCAGGTTTTTTTTTTTTGCGAGAATTTGGAATTGTCACTCACAAAATTAAGAAGCCTTCGCATTAGTCTGTCTCGTTGTTCGGCCGTCATATTTGTTCAAATTTCGTGTCTCAGTTCCAAAGATGATGCAATGTCTGATAATGTAAAATCCCCTCCACTCGAATGTCACGCAGTTGGTCAGTCACTGTTTCATTTAAATTGTCTGTAAACTCAGTCAATTTTTTTGTTAATTATATTATTAAAGGCACGGGAGGCCTTAGTTGTCGAAAATATTCATATTTGTTCCAATCACCGTAAACAGAAAAACACGAAAACGCATACAGTTTCGTTCATCGTGTAAACAGCATGCTATCATAAAGACCTATTATATTTTACCTAAGCAAGAGCCTGATTGTGTTACAGAAGACAGCACAGTGTTACTGGCTAATCACACACAGATTATATAAACGCTCTTTATTAGTTCCATATCAGGAATTCAGCAACAAAGAGCGCTCTTTATGTTTACCATCATAATATAAACAAACACCAGGAAAGTAACTTGTTATGCTTTTGTTTACACAATGGTCAAACATATAACAATAACATACTGTGTATGCGATATTTCTTATTTGTATACGGAAAAGTCTGTCTACATTTTTTCTTTTTGTGTCGGTTTTTGACCGTTGGAAATATTTTCACAGCATATACCCACTGCCAAGGACTCCCGCACCTTGAATGCTTTCATAATTGTTATTTGTCCAACATTTCGGAATTGTTGAATTTTGTTTTCTATCATTGAAAACTTTCGCCTTTAGTCTTTCCATAAATGATGTAAGGTATCGTCTGTTGTCACATATATTTGTCAATCATCTTGCAGTAAAAACAAGGAGACAGAGTAAGCCGTAGTTAATTAACACCTGCATGGTAGCCTTTGCACTGCCGCTAATCTTTTGTTCGTTTGTGTTCGTTTGTTTAGTAGTTTTGTATTAAAATAATGCTAATAACTCAAAAAATAAGTCATCACAGTTGGAAATAACACCACATACACATAGATTGGACCCACGAGCACCCACAAACAAAATTTCACCCTTCTACTCCGCTTTTTGGACCTGTGTTCGTTTATGTTCGTTTATGTTCGTTTGTGTTCGTTGTTTAGTAGGACCCGTTTTATGAGTGAATATTTTACAAGAATTCCGCCGAAAAATACATGGCCGAAACTTCCCTCCGCCGAATCTTCCCGTTCCCATTCTGTCTGCCCTCGCCTGTTGAATTTGTTACATTCGTGGTCAAATAAGCCGTACAATGGTACATCCTACATCCGATACTGATCATGTACATGTACTCACCTTATATAACATAATTTAAGCAGTTTTTTCTCGCCCACCGTGTGTTTTGTAGTTGGTAACTCGTGGAAATAATAATCCGAGGTGGTGATTTTTCACTTGTTTGAATAGCATCACTTGCCTAACAACCGTATGTGAGCAACGTTCATTCTGATTGGTTAAGACAAACACAATCATCCAATCGCTACATATGTGACTCGAAAAGACGATACCAAGAGTTCAATAGGGCATGTCAAAGGTCATCTACTTTTAGAAATCAAATTTACAAAGGAACTGTATTGTAATTCAGCTCTCCCAGCGTCGCGTGTGTGCGCCCAGTACACTCAGAGCCCTACGTGGGCTTATAATATCAGTGCCAGTACTTACAATGTACATGTGCCATATGTTATATTTGGGTATATACCATATGTCACTTAGTGGGTTTAGTTTGTATACTTGATGCAGTTACACAATGTGTGATTCTTTGCGGCCTCTCATTGCAAATTGGGCCTCTTGGTACATTTACATGTACTGGTACATGTGTATGGTCCTTTATTACACTTGGAACAATTTGAATGAAATTTAAAGCAGAAAAATAACTCGGACCAATTCATGAGGTCACATAACCATTAACTCAATCGTGTACTGTGCTTCAGTCAGATTGTTCGTTACTAGTAGTTCGATGGGTTCGATTGTCGGGATGTTCGATAGTTTGAGGGTTCAATAGTCCAACGGTTCAATTCATGGTACTCGGGTTTGAAAGTATCGATTGTATTTTACAACACATTAATTTAGTAAATTATATACATGTACATGTATGCTACTAGTATTACCCTCATACAAAAACAATTACTCGAGACATAACATGTATAGCCCATAAAATATACACAAATTATTGCAATTTTTATGCAATTGATAGTTTACACATACATGTTCTGATGCTTTGGGCAATATATTTTGTGTGTAAATGGGTGTCTATAATTATACCTCACCTGACTGCTTTGCTATAAACTGGGCATGAAGATTACAAATTTTTAGACAATGTAGACTCTAAAATAACCAAAAAGTGGGACTATTAAACACCCAGGTTATCAGACTCTCGGACTAATGCACAGCACTCAAATGATTTCCGCTTTGATCTCACAATTTTAAAACAATTGTTAGGTGGATCAGCTACATGTACATGTACAGGTACTTGCAATGATGTAAATTGAAAACATTTATGCAATTTTCAGACGGTACGCAGGATTCACACCCATCTGCTAATGTTGTACTCGTGACTCGTTTGCGCAGTTTAACAGGTATTCATGATTCAACAAAGAGGCCGTTCGCAGTTTTTACAGCACAAACTTAATTTTGTTTGACTATTTTCCAGCCCAAATGACATTTATGTTTTAATTCAATTTCAGTCTAGTATGTAGAAGTTATGGATACTACTTCAGCAAATACATGTATATGAAAACTATATTATTAGTGTAATATTAGTTTCATTCAATATTAACTGGTATTTGGGGGCGACACCTCCCAGACTGGTCTGTTCAATTGTGATTGGTATTGATGATGGTGTTACCCCGCTACCGCCCATGAATACTGAACATCAGTAACAGTTTGCTCACATTTGCTGAAATAGTATCCAAAACCTCAACATATCAAGAGGTATTAGACTGGTTTAGATAAAAAATATATCACTTGGGTCTGTTTTCGCTGGAAAATAGTCAAAATTTGTATAATTTTGTGCTATAATATCTGCATACCAGCCATTGTGCTGAATCCTAAATGCCGGTTATATTTCCATATGAATTCCTAGTACCAGATAACATTTGGTCTGTATATAGCGTACCACATGAAAATGGCCTGAATGTCGCATACCAAACCGGGGTGGATGTGTGTGTGTGTGAGACACCCTCCTTGATGATAGTCTGTATTCTATAGGGTATGTTAACCAATTCGAAGTGGTGCAATTAATATGTTTGTTTAATTTCTAGCATCTGAATACTATCTATTCGACTATCTAATAATACTATCTATACTATTACAAATCTATATTTTGAAACAGATAGATAATGACAGAAAACATGTCCTTAGACTAACAAATAATATTGTTCTTGTATACATACGGTATTTATTTCACATCAGAGCTCATGTGTATACTCACATTAGTTTATGTCATCCAAAGACAGAAACCCATTTAGAAAGTGTAAATGAGACAAAGCTACCTCACTGGAAATGTAGTTGCAAGGTACATGTATACTGGTAAATGCCATTGAAACTAAAATAATGATTCTAGTGTCTATGCCATGTACCGGTATACATTGCAACTACATGTACATGTAACTTGCCTAACATACCATATATGAAGAGGGAATTTGCAACAAGCCATATTTCCGACTAAATCCTGAAAAATTACCTATAATTCTGCTGTGGTTAAGGAGTCGATTATTAGGGCATTACTGTATATGACTCAGTGTATCAACATATCATGAACCATATACATCACACTCCATAATGCGGTTGTGTCACATCATGTTCTCATTAGTTATATATCACATTATCCGTGTGCATGTTTCCAACGCTGCCGAATTTCAACACACAATGTGTATACAGTTATGCCCTGTGCCAATGCATTCTCTTATATATGCGAGTCGACCATAGGTCGCCTCGCATATATAAGAGAATGCATTGGCCTAAAAACTTAAAATATTGCCAAGCATAGTGTGTGTAGAGGAGACATTGCAACATAGCCTGTGTGTTTTGTGTCCAGCAGTATTGCGTGAACGATTCTTTTGACAAATATGTTTTAAGCCGTTTTTTGCTCTTATCCTCATTTGACTTTTCCAAAAGGCCTCTGGTCTACCTGCCGGCATCTCACTTTGACTTGTTTTTGTCATTCTGGTGTGCCAGGTTTGGTGTTCACTACGTCTCGGACAACGTGTTACCTGGTCAGACACCCACTTAGCAAATATTGCTTACACATAAAAACTCTATGCTTTGTCTGGACAATAACTTTGCATTTGGAAAAAGAATAGCACTGCGTTCCCAAACCAAGGGCTCGATATTGGTGTATATTTACACACTAAGTGTTGTCATCACTAAATCCAGCATTCTGATTGGTCGGCGCCCACGTGGCTAGTTGCAGTTATTTATCGGTGAATGCGCAACGCCTCATAACACCAAGCTAATAACACCATCGATACGTCATTAGGTTTGGAAAGACGAAGGCATAATGTTTTGGGCGCATTTGGACTCGCGCAGGATTGACTTAATACATCATCGGGTTTCAATATGAAGAGAAATTGTTCCTATTAACTTTTGGCAAGGGTGCTATTGGGTATTTTGGGCTGATCTTGTCACGATACACTTTTCGATTTAAATATATTGACAAAAGTGGCTTCTTCGCTAAATGTATATAAATATAAGGATTAACTGTCATGTGGACTATTTTTATGGAGATATAACGGTGAGGTAAGTGGTCATAACTTGTATGTAAAACCCTTCGGGTTTTACACAAGTTATGTCCACTTACCTCACCGTTACATCTCCATAAAAACAGTCCACATGACAGTTAATCCTTATATAAGCAGCTCGATTTTGGTGTATAAGCAGCTGTATATTAAAGACATATTATGTACTTATACGGGTGCGTGAAACTAATAAGTTAGTATTCAGGCACTATGTCAACTGGTGGAATATAGCATTATAGTAACATCGCCGAAATTTTCAAACAAATTGACCTTACCACTCCATAGAAAACATCGTCTGAACTACGCGCAATTGTAAATATTTACTTCTTGATTCGGGACGCTACTATCTGCGATAAGCCAACGAAAACGATTTCGCCATCGAGAGTCAATGTATTTAATTCATATATAAGAATGACGGTGTTTGTTGTCAATTTGGATATAATTTAATTAATATTTGTTAAAAATTCTACTTTGAGCAAGATTATTCTCCATTTCTATTTGATCACCCTACCAGAGTGTTTCACATCACTTTAACAAATCGGAGAAAACTAGTACAATTGAAGTGAAAAGTCACCAGTAAGTTACTGCGGTTAATGTTGAGCTACTAATATCACATGGACTGTGCACATGTATTTGTTGACTATCGTTGTTGTGAAAGATCACAAAATCAGGTAACACAATCCAGGGCGCTGGGTAGATGTAAGCAAATAAGGACCCACCGTAGCGCGCAAGAATACAGTTATCTCCCTCTCGTTGTTTGGCCGTCAAGGAAGAGTCGCTAGACTTCAACTAAGACTGTGCTTTAAAGACAGTATGCCGAATCCAACCAAACCAATTCATCAATCATCATCTTCCATCATCGACAACGACTTCGAACCACTCACAACGACTACGACATAGCTTAACGGACTACACTGACATCAGACAGCTGAATTAGGTGAGCCATCTTTATTTAATCCTTCGTTCGCACGTTTGTATTTAATTTAATGTCAGAAAATGACGCAACAATATGCAATTAGAACTTTGAGTTCATCGTAAGAAATTATGTAAAGTTATAACATTACTTATCGTATAAAGAATGTAGAATGTTCGTCATTTGAGTATAGAAAATAAAAGCGTCCATGAGAACAATGTCTATTAATGTAGGCTAAGCTGTCGATTTCTATTTTAAATTGACACGCATAGCATTTAATTCCGCATATTGTTTAACCAATAGGACGAACACTAGAGACTTGGCCATAAGTGTTTACTTAATATAATTGATTTAATAAGTTTCCAAAAAGACGAATATACCAAAGATTGACATCTCAGAGTTGGAGAAATGTGCCTACACCACAGTCGATACGGTGTAAAATGGTGGCTATTTAGAGGGTGTGGGGGTGCTTTTACACGGTTAACAGGAATCGTGTATTTGGGGAAATATTATGTAGCACAAATTAGAAAGTCAGTCCAAACTTTATTTCATGCACACAAAGCCAGTAATACAATACAATATTTTTAAAGTCAATTGATAATGGTTATAAGATATCATTCAAACTTGACCAATTCAGCAGTAATATATATGCCCAGCCTGATTCGGTTACTGCACCCGAAGCGATATGGTGTTCACAAACAAGGGGAGTAATATTTCCAGTCTGTCTCGGTTAATGTACCCGGAGATATATGGTGTTTACAAACAAGGAGTGTAATATATCCAGTCTGTCTCGGGTAATGTACCCGGATCGATATGGTGTTCACAAACAAGGAGAGTAATATTTCCAGCCTGTCTCGGGTAATGTACCCGGAGATATATGGTGTTTACAAACAAGGAGAGTAATATATCCAGCCTGTCTCGGGTAATGTACCCGGATCGATGTGGTGTTCACAAACAAGGAGAGTAATATTTCCAGCCTGTCTCGGGTTATCCACTTGATACTGTTGTTAGCAGCTCACATTCCTTGTCTTTAGTTTCTGGATTCTCACGGTAGTTGAATGCTTTACATGTTGGATGGCTGGATTCTCGCGGTAGTTGAATGCTTTACATGTTGGATGGCCGGATTCTCGCGGTAGTTGAATGCTTTACATGTTGGATGGCTGGATTCTCGCGGTAGTTGAATGCTTTACATGTTGGATGGCCGGATTCTCGCGGTAGTTGAATGCTTTACATGTTGGATGGCCGGATTCTCGCGGTAGTTGAATGCTTTACATGTTGGATTCTCGCGGTAGTTGAATGCTTTACATGTTGGATGGCCGGAACAGATGGCTGAGCATTCTAGTTTGCTTCTGACTTCCATGCTGATTCCGCATCCTTCTGAAATTAATAGGCTGATGATCATAAGGCCCAAATTGGGGGCGCCTGTCAGAGAGGGTACATACACAATCTGATTGTGCGACGTCACCAATTATTTATTTGTGAGTAATATGCCGACTGTCACGCAAAATAAAAAAAACTGTTATAACCATTTCCAACATTATTGCCCACATCTAAATTTCAGTACATTCTGATTTGACATCAAAACATTGTTTGAAAACATGCAGTTTAAAAGACATACAGTAATAATTATCAATACGGCAAAAATTATTGGCGGGTGCAGTAGCTGATTGGCTGAAACTATCTGATAGTTACTATTTGGTTTACAGCTGTGACAAGATCCATTAATGATGAAGATCACAAGTATGTAAAGGTCCACTTGATGTTCGGAACCCCCAGATCACATTATATACAATACTTCCATATTCTATACCATCTGAAAGATGAAGCTCCAAACATTGTGTTATCAGTTTACTGGTCGAATAAACTGTGAACATGTTGTTTTTATCGTGTTTCGTGTGGCGATGTGTGTTCTGAGTGTACGGTTATGTCGTGTGGCGATGTGTGTTCTGAGTGTACGGTTATGTGCTTAATGTTTATTTGGACTGTACTCCAAGTTTATTATTATCGATGCTCGGGAAATAACTCTATCTCATAGTTTTGAATTTGCATACATTTTGGATAAATAAGGGGGACGTCTTGTGGGTGCATCTGAGAATCTCGATCACTTTGTGGACACTTCTAGGCCACAGATGTGTTGTATCCTGGTGGAGTATATCTATGTTTGTCTTATTTCATGCTAACAATCGTAAAGGTGACCCGACTTTGTCCGGGCTTTGACCTTGAATTGTCCATTTTGAAGGCCAAGGTTAGGTGGGGTCACGATTTGACCCGTCTAAAACACTGCCCGGACAAAAGTACCCGACAAAAGTACCCGTCGAAATCCATCCTGTTTTACCCAATTTGACCTCGAATTGATCATTTTGAAGGTCAAGGTCAGGTCGGGGTCACGATTTGACCCGTCCAAAATACTCAGTGGACAAAAGTAACCCCACGTATCAAATTTCGTCGAAATCCCATCAAAATTCGCGATTTGACCTTGAATTGACCCGATTTCAAGGTCAAGGTCACGTCGCACGGGCAAATTAATAGGCTTATGAGACTCCCCGGCCGAAAGTACCCACACATAACAAGTTTCATCGAAATCCCGTGATATTCGGGCGTTTTAGGGTAATTTCAAGGTCACGGTCACGTCACACGGGCAAATTAATAGGCCCATGTCACTCCCCGGCCGAAAATACCCCACATACCAAGTTTCATCGAAATCGGTTCGGCCGTTTTCGAGTCCATCGATTACAGACAGACAGACAGACACACACACACCCTCACACACACAGATCTTCCAAAATATATAATAGACTAGCAGGTTAGCCCGTCACCGGCGGCGTTCGTCAGAAACATGACATTTTTAAAATTATTAATTTGTTTTTAAATGTTTTAATGATTGATTCGTCAATTGAACTGAATGGTCAGAATACAGAACTGAAAACGTGAGGAGACACGATGAGCCCGACGTTGTCCGGGCTATTCAAAAATCAAATTTCAAGTCGATAGCTCCACCCGTTTCCGAGATCTGGTCTGCGCATGCGCGAAGCTGGCGTCGCACGGACTCGGCGACCCGATAAAGTTCGTATCCGGGGCAAGATACATTCACATACCAAATTTCAAGACATATAAATGTATCGTGTTTATTAAATTAACAATTATTCAAAATTTGCAGCAAATTTTATTCTTGTGAACTTTGGGAACTCTGTGAGGAACTTGTGGTGGCGACTTCACAATATTGTCTCTTTCTACTTGGCGTTATATTTATATGTATTGTTCCTCCGTGTACTGTTCTATGTGAACTTCTGGAGGCACTGGTAGAACATGTACTTGCAGATGTCAAATCGTTCTCATTTATGCTTAACTCGTCCGATTTTCTCGGAACAATAACTCCTGCTATATCCCGTGATGCTTCTTGCTGCTGGGCCACAGACGGCGCTGAGTATTCGTTTATAGTTTGTAACGATTTCCACCCACCTAAGTGCACAACCGCGTTCGGGGCCACACCTGCCTGTATTAGAGTGGTGGCGAATGTCTTCCGCGTAGAGTGATTAACTTTCCTCCCTTTTATCTCCGTGGCGATTCACTTGAAATATCCACTGTTTCCAGTCTGTTCATTTCCTGAGTCGATAATTGTTCTAATATCAAACTATCTTCCACCAGCAACTGTAAGATATCTTCCGTAGAACGAACATTTTTTGCCGAGCTAAATACGAGGTTCGCCAAAGCTAGTACGGAATGCCAATTACCGGAGAGTTTCACCTGTTAACGTCGCAATCGCGTATGACTTAATTTACGTTATCTTGACTTATTGGCCACGTTTTTTACTTATTGGCCGTCTTTTTGTTACTTATGACGTGGGCAGCGTTTTACTTATTACGGCCGATAACGCGTAGCTAATTAATAAATTATATTTCGGATTTTTTTCAACTTCATCAGACTTCATATGAATTAAACTACAGTTTTATGTAATTTAGCTCCTATAAATATATGTTTCTGTTAAAATGTCACCTACTTCTAAGATTGAGGTAAGAATTGTAATTCAACAGTAATTATAGTTAGAAAACAATGTCCAGTTTACTATACATACGCATCAGTAGACTCAATCCTATCACATTTCCAGCTGTGAGACACTGATATTTCTATGAGGTTTTAAAACTTGGTGATTGCCAAATTATGGAAGTCGGGAATCACCAGTTTTTGTGAAATTTTCAGTTTCGCTACTGTAATCAGAAACATGCACTAAATTATAAAATGACATTGATGTATATATACATCAGTAAATTCTTCCGGGTAGTGTCTACATACCATGTATGTACTCCAGGTTTGAAGTTTGCGAAATTCAATTTGCACACACATTGGGCTATTTCCAACCTGACACTCTAATGTTGTAATATTTCCAACTGATGGCAATTTGGTCCCAAATTTTGACAAAATAAGGGAAAATATGACGGTTGGTTCAAAACAACAAATTTCCCAATAAAGAATGTTTGGAAAATCATACTGTGAGAATAATTGCAACATATCTGTGTTTAGTATCAAACTGTGAGAATAATTGCAACATATCTGTGTATAGTATAAAACTGTGAGAATAATTGCAACATATTTGTGTTTAGTATCAAACTGTGATAATAATTGCAACATATTTGTGTATAGTATCAAACTGTGAGAATAATTGCAACATATTTGTGTTTAGTATCATACTGTGAGAATAATTGCAACATATTTGTGTTTAGTATAAAACTGTGAGAATAATTGCAACATATTTGTGTATAGTATCAAACTGTGAGAATAATTGCAACATATTTGTGTATAGTATCAAACTGTGATAATAATTGCAACATATTTGTGTATAGTATCAAACTGTGATAATAATTGCAACATATTTGTGTATAGTATCAAACTGTGAGAATAATTGCAACATATTTGTGTATAGTATTTTATGTGTATATCTATATATAGTATTTCATGTGTATATCTATATATCGTATTTTATGTGTATATCTATATATTATATTTTATGTGTATATCTATATATAGTATTTTATGAGTATATCTATATATAGTATTTGATGTGTATATCTATATATAGTATTTTATGTGTACATCTATATACAGTATGTTATGTGTATATCTATATATAGTATTTTATGTGTATATCTATATATAGTATTTTATTTGTGTATATATATATATATAGTATTTCGAACTGATGTTGCGTCAGACATGACATTTTCAACTGTTGAGAATGTTTATCAAAGTTGGGGTTGGGTGTGATACACCACACACAACACCTATCGGCACGTCCTAATTCAGTTATGAGTAACTTACGTCATTGGCATGGACCTTCAGTAAAACATGTGTCGTCAACAGCTATATCGCTTCTGATGTTACCACCACTCGTAGCAATGATCTTTATCTGCGAAAATGAATTGATGTTTAGCTGTAATAAAGTTATTTAATGAGTTGCACATTTCTGAATAATCATATCAATGCATGCGTTCAACAAGAAATAATCATGTGAATGTTCCATGAACTCATGTGACTGCGTTCAGTCAATGCATCCAACATATCATATAAGGGTGGATACACACATGCATGTAATCTCTGTAAATATCGTGTATTTGGAGTTTTACATGGATCATACACACCGTGTAATATGTGTCCGCTGACAACTCAATCATTGCGACTGTGTTTGACCACAGTGAGTTAAACTCTGAACCGCTGAAGGGCCGTTGACTGGGACGAAGTCGTCAGGCCGCTTAAAATAATTATTCGCGCGATAACTGAAATGGTCGACGTTCTGTTTAAATCATTGTCAGTATTCTATTGATGTTAATACCAGTGATGGCCTCTTCCACAACGCAGGGGGCTATGACCCCCAGCATACACGGGGAGCTATATTATCCCAGAAGCTACCGAATTCACCATTGCATATTTCCTCGACGGGGGGGGGGGGGGGGGGGCGGTGTGTGCACGCAGCACCCTGAGTCCTGACACCCTGCTTTATACATATCGAAGTCATGTCTGTCGTGTCTGTTTTCTACGAGTGATTAATCTAATATGCAGCAATTTATGCTATTCATATAATTATGAACATATTATACAGCTTTAAATTTGAATGCATGGTGTTGCTGTTTGTCTTCATTCGGCGAAAGGGTTGCCTAGCTACGAGTTCCCAACTACGTCACCTTTCATCTCTTGTGTTATACAGTTATACATGTATACGCAAAATTTACAACTATGGAATATTTAAGTAAAACATTATATTGTAATTCTTGCCCAGATAATCCCGGCTGATACATTCAATTAACTCCCTTAGTTATTGGAAGCTTTCGAGAACCATCCCCTCCCCCAATCATGGATTATGGTAGAAAATGTTATAATTCAAGCTTGTGACAGGTAGGAGCTTGTTCAACCTTTGGCTTGAGAAACATATATATAAATGGGGGGGGGGGTGTCACTCTTTTTAATTTCAACGCTGTACCTGCATTATTTGTTGGCGCTATAATGAATATTTGCAATCCCAATTGAATTAATGTTATCATATGAGCTCGCTCTCAAATTATCAGAGAAATCTCAACAAGCCGGTATCATCCTATAAAAGAATTCTGCATATTTTATTTCTGTTTTTGGATGACCCTGTTTCCAAGAAATGACAGACACAAATCAAGTATAAAATCGACCGACTCTAATCCACTTTTCGAAATGAATTATAACTCGTGAAAAACAGCAACATATATCAGACAAGAATTACTCATTTCGGCATCCATGAAAGAAGACATGTTTATGACTGGCCTGAAATTTCTTGATGGCAGTGTGTTTGATAATGGCTTATAACTACTCACTGGTGAAATTGACCTCTCGCGCGCAGGTGATTAATTTTGTCAATTATTGGTGTGGCCATGTAAAATACATGTATTTTACATACATACATTACATGCATGTGTGTATCCACCCTAACCAAGAAACAATTAAAAAAGAATTGATAACTTTTTCATTGGAAAAACATTCGTTACAACATACTAAACATCAAAGTTGAAGACACGATGCTAAGTATATTTGTTTGGTTATTCCTGGTGGTCATCGAATTGAGAATGATGTTCTGTGTGTTTAGGGGTGGGACAAGTAGAACATAAACGTTGGCAACATGCACTGAATGAATCAGTCCATATCATATATAATGTTGCCAACAGGAATGACATCCGTATCAAATAAGGGTATTCCAGATGTATGTACCAATGCTTGCACAGGTCAGATGATCAAGCGAATTTCTTTAAAATGAACGGAATCAAATATCAACATATATGATGTTATATTCATTTACACGGACAGCGTATTACCCAGGTAGAGTGTCCGATAGTACATAGATAGGATGGCATATTTAATAAATAGAGCGTGGCTTGGAGTGAAATACGCCGATATAGTGCATAGTGAGGTTGTGTGGTTCACGACGCGAAGCGGAGTGAACTACACAACCGCACTATATCGGCGTATTTCACGACAAGTCATGCTCTAATTATTATATTGTATCGAACAAATGCAGAAATTTTCAACTTTTACTAAGTTCAGACAATTGATGTTCGCCTTACTGAAGCTTTAATTTGGATCAGCGGCGAAATAACAAGTAGTTTCCGAAAAAAGTTTGATGTAGTGTTCGTTACTATTTTTAGTAGTCAAAACTACATATGCATAGTGCACGATGGGAGAGACTTGAAGGCGTAGTATACAACTACGACTAATAGAGTCGAGTAGGCAACCAATCGGAAAGCTTGATTTTAATAACAAAGTCACGTGAGATACAATATACATATATAGAGTTTGTTATGTGTGATGTTCTATTTCCATGTATTATATTGATAGGGTTAATTATGTAATGGCTAAGCACTGTATACAGAGAGAGGCATACAAAACGATAAATACAAGCTTACACATCTAAGCAACATAGCATACCTATATTTGTCGACCACTGATCGACTGGTTGCATTCATTGTACAACGCAGGTATGTGAGTAGATAATAGACTGTTCCAGTGTCAAGTGTGTGATATACACTATAGCAAAGTATAGATAGCTTGGATATCATGATACATCAGACCTTATATGGACACATGATATACCAGCAATACTGAGAATAAGTATACTTCTCCGAGAGCGGAGTGATAAATTTTCCACTAACCTTCGTACCGAGCAGACATATCTTAACCTGTCTACACATGCTTCGCCGGAAACTATTTACCTACATTAAATTATCAAACCAACGGATGTTCTGATCTGAATCGTTGCAGATATCACGGCCAATCAACATCTAAACCCTAGACTTATCGGGACAAGAGCCCCTATTGACTTCAATCCAATTCAAAGTTTCTTAGAGTTCACTTATTGATACGTCCGCCGGCAGCCATTCCTTGCTGCTCACCAATAAACACACACTGATTAGGATGAGTTCAGCGCTGATGGTGTATATTTTGCCCAAAGCAAGTATATGTTTAGTGCAAACCTAAACTTTTTGCTCTAAGAAAGTACATTAGTCAGTTTCGAGCAGCAGTGTCGTCATTTTTTCTGAATAAAACATGGTTAGCGTAATCAAATATAGAGCCTAAAAAAAACACACATTCTTTAGCAAAATTGAAAAAAGGATTTTGAAGGTGTGTATAATTATATTGATGTCGTTACTATCATGGTATTTCTCACAAAACAATATAATTTGACCACGTGGCTGTGTTTCTGAATCGAGGATTGCTAGTGTGTTTCTGGCATTTTTAGTGTTTGGGCGCTTTCGCCATTAGTACTTCAGTCTAATCAGACTGTAGCAGGGAATCTAAGTTGAGTTTGTTTTAATGTGACCATAGCAACCACCCCGTGGTGAATACACAGGTGCATGATGAAGTCATATAATTTGTCTCTATATTTTCTATTGCGATTGGTCAATTTCTGGTTGTGTGTACGTTTTGTTTGCAAAATTAACACGTGACTTCCGGTCGGTTTGCGAAGGAAGATAACTGTACATATGGAGATATGGAAAGACTATTTCAGTAATTTTTTTCTTAATTCAATATCGAATGTGATTCAAATTATATAAAGGACGTTCGGCTTCGTGAAAGTGACAATTCACATTAGTATTAATGTGTCAAATGTGTGCACGGTGCCAACTATATTAAATATTATTCAACCTGTGTCGTGAGAGTAGGGTGCTCCGAAGACAATGGGCGAATTTACATACAACAATAACGATAGCCGAACACTTTTGAATCGAGCTCACCCAAAGACTCAATCAAATAATAGATTAATCAAGGATTAATCACAGCCTTTTCGCATCTGATAACATGGAATTCGGTGAAATATTACCTTGACACAGTATGGGATTAGCCATCTCGATTGTAAACAAACCTCCTGTTACGCGAAATTTGTAAATTTAAAAACAAATCAAATGTGAATGTATTCAATCATCCATGTCCCAACCCGGACACACATACCAAATTGACATCCATTGAGAAACAACGAAGAAAACTTTTAATTAGAGCCGGCATCATCCTCGACAAGCACTTTATATTCGCGTACCACGTTTTCTCCACTACAAGTTCAAGGCCGCCATGGCATGAAATTGAAAAATCAAAGAGTGTTCGATCTGTGTTCCGTGAAATTCGCAACAATGAATGTAATTGGAATGTTGTTTTTATGGATTATTATGTACGTACATGAAGACCAGTGTATCAATTCAATGTTAAGTGTATTCAATTTCATGGCATCATGTGTGTTCGTGACATGGCTCTTGCACTCTGACTGGAGGCATGGTTGAATTTGTTCTCTAATCAAAGGTTTCACAGGTGTTTGCTTTTTCATTTAGGCCTGAACAAGATTGTTTCTGTTTTCAAATTGCAAAACATCAATCATAATCTTCTTTCAGTTGGTAAAATTCAGTTCAAATTCCTGCAGATATCTGTCTGTTGGTTCCAACGTTATCGCTCTTACTTACTATTAACAAATCAGATTATAATACAGTGCCTGTAAAGTAATCTAAACAGGGTACGTATACATATTCTCAACAAAAGTTCCCTTCAACGCAGCCTTAGCCATGTACAATGCGGTCATAAAGTCAACAGAACGCGGTTGCTTTTTAGGGTGCATTGTGACCTCGTTGTAAACGACTAAGGACCGTATTCAAATTAAATTCACTGACTTGGGAATCAATGCAGTCGTCTTGAATTTCTAATCACTACGCCGAAAAAATATATGAAAGCTGAGGCTGAATTACGTTTGTCTACTTTGCATTATATCTTTTAGTTTTGTTTCATTAGCTTTCATGTCTGAATAATTTTTCGGTTATTTTCCCACTCCTTTTGTCCATTCAGACCTGATGTAGTTTTCCATTAAAATGATGTTGTAAATAAATCACTGTTTAATTGCTTTTATTCATCGAGACATTTGTTTGTTAATAAATCAAGGTAACTCTGTTAATTATTGACGTATTTACAAATGCGTAGCTCCAATATAGCAATAAGTAAACTCAAGCAGGTGGGCGATTTTCCAAGAAATCTTTGAGCTGCCTGTATGTATGGCACCCCAAGACGAAGCAGTCTCATTCCCCTCATGGCTGCGATCGGTCCACTCGAAATTATGGCCGATCACCGCAAATCGCAACATATATATATTTTAGTCGGAGAGCTAATATGGGTCCCCTTTCACCACTCGGGACTTGACTTTACCCCACTAATTTGTTCTTTATTATGTCTTTCAACTTTTAAGCAATGTTAACCAGAAAAAAAGTTGCCGTGTAGACTCCAGACAAGATGGCGCCTTTTTCAGACTAGGACCTGAGTCAGTTTGATGCAAATTATAGCGGGAACTCTAGTAAAATGTATACAAATGTATATATTTTCGTGAAGGTAAGACATAATGACACTTTCAAAGGGCAAAATTGAAACTCCTTATCCAAGAGGGCCGTCAAAATGACCGTCAGAAATTGAAAATGTGACGTTTTCTCACTTATAACTTCTAGATCAGTTTATTCTGCGTGGAAGTGGTTGAGAAATGTGACTTTATTTTGTATATTGTATATTAACTGATCATTGGGTCAATGACATGTGGAATTATTGGGGTCCTAGCCGCTTCCGATTCCTCAAAAATTGCGATTTTACAGAATACGATATAAAATTTCACAAAAATTTACAATTGGGATTCTAATCATATTTCAACAACAAATGAACATAACCTTGTAATGTAAGTGGGGTATATCATTATCTATGAATATTCCAACTTATTGGAACCAAAATTGTGACTTTGGCTCAAAATGGCTGCCAAAATATAATTAACTGACAACTTCGTGTTCTATTCTGGTTGTCCCAGTTGCGTATGGGGCATGACAAATTCATTTTAAAGTTGAATATGGCATTTTGCAGAGAACCTCTTTTGTGATTCTGGCCATATTATTGAAAGGAAGTCGGCAAAACTTTGAGACGGAACTGAGATGAACCACAACCTTTGGCTATTCTGGTCCAGTTGTATTAAAATTGATCAACTGGATACAGGGTGGATGCCAAGATGTAAGCCAGGGATTTACTGTATGGCCATAGATGAGGTTAATATGTATACATCGAGTTATTGTATGGCCATGACTGATGTGAATAGGCATACAATGAATTGACTATAAGATAATGAGTGGGTGTCCATGGTGAGATGTATAGGTATACAACGAGTGGTCACGGTCATGTGTGAGGTGAAACGGTATGCATTGAGTGACTATGGTGTATGGTTATGTGTACGCAGTACGATGTACCCGATGTAGCTGTATGGACATTGATGTGGTGTATGGTAATAACGAGACTAGCTACACGGTCATATGTGGTGTTGTTTATGTATATATGGAGTGACTGTTCTGGTCGTGTACCGTGTGTGGCTGTATTGTGATAGGTGGGTGTATTTGTATGCATGTGCTGACTGTATGATCATGGATTGGTGTGTGGATAAATGGGGAGTGATTTTATGGCTATGGGTAATGTGTAAAGGTATTCATAGAATGAACGTACATTCATGATTTAAGTGTATATGCATACCTAGAGTAAGTGGATGCCCATTGACAAGCGTGTGGGTATATATGGAGTGGCCTTGTGGTAAGGGTGGGATGTATATCTATATATGTCGTTTATGTATTATTATTTGTATTTGTATACGGATTAGCCGTATGATCATGGATGGCGTGTATGAGGAGTATACAGTGAGTCGCTGACTTGTCATTTGTGATGTGAAAATGCAAGTACGGAAGGTATGAGTGGTTGTGTGTGCGGGTATTGGCACCTGGAAGGGATGAATGGACATTGGCGAGGTGTATATGCATACCTGGAGTGACTCTATGGTCATGTGTGGGCTTCATATGTATATATCTAGTGGTTATATGACTATGGGAATAGGGACTATGTATACGGGTAGTGACTGTATGTTCAATTGTGAGATGAATAGGTATAAACGGAGTGACTGTATGCTACTGGATGTGCATATGTATACATGGAGTGACTATATTACCACACTGCCAAAAATATTTTCTCAATTCAGGAAAAAAAAATAATCTTGAAATGAGATATTATCTTGGGAGAATAGCTAGAAAAATAAGAAAAACATATTTTCTAGGTCAAGAAATGAAAGGGTGGGATAATTTCTTGTCTGAGAAAATTTCTTTAAGAAAACACAGTAATCTTAGTAAGAAAATCCTAGTAAAAAAATCTTAGTATAGATTTTTTTTCTTAATGTAGGAAAGATTGTTTTTCTCACATAAGTTTATTTTTCTTGAAATAAGATAAGTTTAAGATACTGCGATTATCTTGGGAGAATAGCTAGAAATTTAAGAAAGCTATACAATTAATCTAGAACAAGAAATTATATTTTCTATAGTAAGAAATATCGTCAAGATATTTTTTCTTAAGTGATGCCAATTTTTTCTAGAATGAGATTTTCTCAAGCAGGAAAATAAATCTAAGTGAGGAAAACAAGTTTTCTTAACTAGGAATATTTTCCCCAATTAGGAAAGATATATTAGAAAACAATTCTTAATTAAGAAAAACATTTAATTTTAAATTAATATATAATTTCAATTGTGTTTTAAAATATACAATTGACATTTATTCTGAATATAAAAACTTGTAAATATCATTGTTAAATGTATAATAGAGACAATAAGGGGGGCTTAAAGGCACGGGAGGCCTTAGTTGTCGAAAATATTCATATTTGTTTCAATCACCGTAAACAGAAAAACATTAAAACGCATACAGTTTTGTTCATATAAACATGACCATCGCGTAAACAGCATGCTATCATAAAGACCTACTATATTTTACCTAAGCAGGAGCCTGATTGTGTTACATAAGGCAGCACAGTGTTACTGGCTAATCACACACAAATGATATAAATGCTCTTTATTCGTTCCATATCAAAATTCAGCAACAATGAACGCTCTTTATGTTTACCATCATAATATAAACAAACACCAGGAAAGTACCTTTTTATGCTTTTGTTTACATAAGAATGGTCAAACATATGACAATAAGATACTGTTTAATCGATATTTCTTATTTGTATACGGACAAAGTCTGTCTGCATTTTAATATTCTTTCTGTTTGTGGCGGTTTTTGACCGGTGGAAATATTTTCACAGCATACCCACCGCCAAGGCCTCCCGTACCTTTAAACTTTTAATATACAGTCAACAATTTCTCGTTACAGTTATGGGTTTCTAAAATTGCAAGTGGCCAAACAAGATACTGTGTACATTCGCGAAATGAAACTATACAAAGTACCTGTATCTTGTTCTGCCTCTTAAAATTGTATAAACCTATATACGCAACAAAAAATATATTGATTGCTAATATTACATCCCGACACATGATTTTCAATATATTTATAGAAAGAGTTACCTCAAATCTGTCGGTTGCAAAAATAATATATAACAATTTCTGTTATTTGAGTATCCAGTTCAAACGATAGGATAAAAAATCATCACACATGACAAAACAAGCACTGTATGTGCCTTAATAAACATCGTAACCCTGTATTTTTAAATGCACATATTCTAGGACGGGTGATGTGTAATAAACACAGAAAGACACTTGTATTAATGGATTTGTTGATACAGCACTTGTGCCATTGAGGAAAGATAGAACTCTAGGGTGTGCTGTTCATTCCGTCATTGTGCGCTAGCACTCGTGTCATATCAACAAACCCATAAACAAAATTGTGTAATTCTAAGTATATACAGCATGGTTTCAATAGCTGTTTCATGAATCATGCAGATTGCAGGTTTACTGTTCAGGTACTAGCCCAAGTCTTTTCGGTATGCAACAGCTTGAGATATCGAATACAGTAATGCCCAGAGTATAATCGACTCCTTAAACACAGTAGAATTATGGGTAACTTTTCAGGATTTAGTCGGAAATATGGCTTGTTGCCATTCATCAGAAAGCTCTCTGAGAGCTTTCCGATGAATGGCAACAAGCCATATTTCCAACTAAATCCTGAAAAGTTACCCATAATTCTGCTGTGGTTAAGGAGTTGATTACTTAGAGCATTACTGCAGTTGAAACTGTTTTGGATCGAGTCCTGTCCGGCTACTCTTCTATAACCTCTCAAGATTTTGAAGTGTTGAATGGGTCACCATGAATCGCTCAATTAAACAATCGCAACGGTGTTGAGTGTTTTGCTTATCGCTCACTATTTACTGCTGTATATAAACAAACGATTGACTCACACAAAGTGTGTTTTGTGGATAATAACGCATTCATATGAACATTATCCTATACTATTAGTATATTCTTGGGAAACTTTTTGTAAATGTTATTTATAAATTATAACCTATAACGAAGGCCATCCATTCCTTTAAGTTCCAAAGATATAAGGAGAATCACTGCATTTTAATTGCATACCGCATCCATCGTGGTGCTGTTTTGTGTTCAAGTGACAACCTTACCATGGTGTTGGAAATTACTGCAGTGTAATACCACAGCATTACCTGGGTAACACCACGTTAGAGATGGTCAATTACTTTAAGTATATGCAGGTTTGAAATCATCACGCTTGGGAAAGGCTGCCCTCTATGTTCTTATAAAAAAGCGTCACTTTGACCTAATCTGACGAAATACTGGTAGTGCTACAATCAAGATAACTTCAACCCACAATTCTGGGCGTAAAGTCCATTATAGAAGAGTATCGGGATGGGACTCGGTCCAAAACAGCATCAACACAACCGATACCACAAGTTGTGGACAGGGAAAACTTGGTCTAAACAGGTACTAGTACATGCATGTATTACAAGCATTAAAGGGTACACTAAATCCGGCCATTTATGAGACCATCTCCTTGTATACTCAACAGAATATATGCAACAAATGAATGTGCTCTATGTCTAAGCCACATTAAGCTCCTTGTACAGATTACTTGGTGATACAGCAGGTTGACAAAGATAAAGGAACATCAGAATATTTTTATTCTGTGATGGATTTTAAGGCCTGTATGTGTGTACATGTACATGAATCTGATTATATTGACATGCTGCAATAATGTGTCACTTGAAGTGATGTGAAACACTCCAATAGGGTGATAAAATATAAATGGAGAATAATCTTGTTAAAAGTAGTACTTTTTACAAACATTATATCCAAATTAACAACACACACCATCATTTGTATACATAATTAAATGCAGTAACTATCAAAGGCGAACTCGTTTTCGTTATATTATCGCCGATAGATGCGCCCCGAATCGAGTAGTAAATATTCACAATTGAGCGTAGTTCAGACAATGTTTTCTATGGAGTATTACGGTTGATTTGCTTTCGATTTTCGGCTATGTTAGTAGAATGCTACCTTATTCCAGTTGGCATAGCGCCTTGGTACTAAAGCCCCTGTCACACTCAGACCGGCGCTCTCATTGCGCTGCAAAAGTATCAAAGCGCCCACCTAAACGCACTAAGGTCTCCAAGAACCGATTGGTGACGCAGTGGACACTGGCTACAACGGGCGAGGATCTCCATGGTCGCACATAGGTGCCAGAGCGCCGCGCTTGTTTTATGCATGCACAAAACAAGCGCAGAAGCTCGGCGTTCTGACCAGGACGTAGTACTGTCGCCGTGACAGCGCAAAGCAAAGCGCCAAGCGAGCGACGTGAGCGTTATGTGGACGTAGCAAAAGCGCATTATTAGCTTCTCGTGGTCGCAGCAAGGAATTAATATTGTATTTTGCGACTACAGTAAGCTTAATCAAATTCTCACTACGTGCCTTTCCCGTCCTTAATACGCTCAATGAGGCTCTGTCAAAAACTTATTGCGCTCTTTCTGCGCTGTCATGGGGTGTTATGGACTGGTTCCCGCTCATAGAACGTCCACGTTGTGCTGCCACTGCGACTCTGGCGCTCGCTTTACGCCCAAGCGTTACACATGGCGTTCTTTCGGCGTTTACATCAGGTTTACAGTACGATCCCACTTTGAAATGCGGTCTGCTCACACCAACTGTTGTATTGCGTGTGTCTTTGGTAGGTATCTGCTATGTCTGAATTATATAGTTGTATTGCGTGTGTCTTTGGTAGGTATCTGTTATGTGTGAATTATATAGTTGTATTGCGTGTGTCTTTGGTAGATTTATGTTATGTCTGAATTATATAGTTGTATTGCGTGTCAGGCTGGCGATCAGGCTGGCGTTTGCTTTGAGTTGAAAAAGTATCAAAATACGAGTAACGCACAGTAGAAGCGCGGAAAATTGTCAGAAATTTTCAATCTGTTAAAACAAGAGAACCAATGTCAGAAATGGTAACGCGCTCAAGATCATATATTATAAACCCAAGAATGTAATTGTAGAATATAAAATATAGTGGTTTTGCGAATGACCAACTCAGAATTCCGTTAAATAACAATAACAACCAGCACCTAATTAACGAACCGGTGGCCGACTCGACCGTCTCCGACCACAACCCCCAGTGGGCTGCTGAAATTTCTTTTATTTGTAATTGACATATAGTTTATCACAAACCAAAAATCAACATTAATCAACGTTGATTAACACAATAAACGAAAGTGAATTTCCCCAACTACATGCACCTTTTACGGGACTCGGCCTCCAGCTTGCAGTTTGACTTTTAATCATCCCAAAAATTCCCATTCTATAAATAAAACTAATAAAATACCCATTGATAATGTCAGCCCGCACGCGAAACGAGAAACTTCCCCACCAGTTATACATGCGGCGCGCGTGACAAGCTATGCTCATATCCCGCTTATCACGTTTTCGTCGCGCTCTTTGTACGACCCATTGCGTTCCTGCTTTGTCATGTCAATTCTCACGCTCTCACGAACTCTCACTGCGTTTCCTCCACGCCGTAAACGCTCTTAATGCGTTCAAGTCGTTGTCATTGCGTTGTTAGTACGCTCTGCGCTGTCATGGCGACCGTACTACGCCTGGTCAGAACGCCGAACCTCTGCGCTTGTTTTGTGCATGCACAAAACAAGCGCGGCGCTCTGGCGCTCTGGGGCGATCACGGAGACCCTCTCCCGTCCTAGCCAGTGTCCACTGCGTCACCAATACGTTCTTGAATACCTTACTGCGCTTTGCTTGGCGCTTTGATTATTTGTCAGCGCAATGCAAGCGCCGGCCTGGTCGCATCGGAGTGTGACAGTAGTTTAATCGGACAGCTAATTTATTGCGGAGTGTTGGGTATTTTCCTCACAACATAAAAACTGACTATGACTGGAGAACGCAGGAGGCGCTATCTATACTCTCCGCGCCCGCGCAGAGAACGTTTTGCGAACTTATTGAGAACGTACTAGCATCACAATGACAGCGACTTGAACGCACTAAGAGCGTGAGACTTGACAAAGTAGGAACGCAATAGGAGCTTACTTTGTTTTAAAAGTTTGACAATTTTCGACAGTTTTCGGCGCTCCTCCTGCGTGTTACTCATATGTTGGTACCTTTGCAGCGCAGTGAGAGCGCCGGTCTGAGTGTGACAGGGGTATTACTGATCAGTTTCACGCACCAGAACAAGTGCATAATATATCTTTAAAAGTTCATATCCTTCAGACAAGCTCAGAAACAAGGCTTGAGACTGATCCATGGGTACTGTTGTGCTTTGTGTAGAGATATGAAACTGGTACACCTCCAAATTCTGGTCAATGTAGTATGAAGTACGGTATAACAAAGGTTATGCATACACTGGATGCCATAGTGCACATTTTCTGAGACTCATACAGGTACATACAGAAGCATACAGGTACATGTATGTTGTAGAATTGAATTCACTAACTTCACTTGCCAAGATTTTCACCACTAAGTCTGATAAAATGTAGACGTCACTGATCGGTCTCCATCAAGGAAGGAATTGATGTGTCATTTTTGCCTTTGATGAAGACATTGGTCATCATTTGGTTATATATTAAAGCCTCCCCTTCGCTGCACAGTACTGGATTCAGTGCATACCGTCCATTGGCATCATATGGTACATGTATATAGCCAGGACTGTCACAAAGCAACAACTCACATTATGTCATGCATGGACGAATACCGATAACATCTAGATTACATGTATCCGTTACATGTACACCGAATAACATTTGAAATCCTTCCTCATCCAGTCCTGGACAGAATTAATAATATTGGTATCAAGGGTAATCATTATCTGCAAGAAACACTCAGGAAACATGATTCTATGATTGGTTGTCAGATATCATGCCTTGAATGAAATGTGTATGTCTCAATCCAGTCAGGCAGCTCCTCCTGTCTGAAAAATAAGATTTGAATGCTTGTAATGACATCAGAAAAGCGGAATGACTAATCATGTACATATTATTAAGATGTACGGTCCAAATTAATCACCCGGGGGGGAGGGGCAGTTATAACAGTAATGTTATCCATTCAAACGCTGCATGTTGGTCAGAATCAGCTACAAATACATATATTTACATACTAAGTGTTGTCATCATTAAATCCAGCATACTGATTGGTCGGCGCCCACGTGGCTAGTTGCAGTTATTTCTCGGTGAATGCGCAACGGCTCATAACACCAAGCTCACAACACCATACATACGTCATTGGGTTTGGAAAGACGAACGCGTAATGTTTTGGGAGCATTTGGACTCGCGCAGGATTGACTTAATACATCATCTGGTTGCAATATGAAGAGAAATTGTTCCTATTAACTTTTGCCAAGGGTGCTATTGGGTACTTTGGGCTGTTTTTTGTCACGATACACTATTCAATTTAAATACATTTACAAAAGTGGCTTTTTCGCTAAATGTATATAAATATAAGGATTAACTGTCATGTGGACTATTTTAATGGAGATGTAACCGTGAGGAAAGTGGTCATAACTTGTATGTAAAACCCTTTGGGTTTTACACAAGTTATGTCCACTTACCTCACGGTTACATCTCCATAAAAACAGTCCACATGACAGTTAATACTTATGTACATATACTAGTAGCATATACCGTTGTAACAGGATACCTCCCCTTAAATATCTCCCCACTAACAATACCCACATGAATGACTAAAATAAAATTTCACTCATTTGATATGTTACTTGAACAAACAAAATTAAATAAAAAACAAACGTAAATCTCATAAAACATCTTTTTCGGGCCATTTCATGGTCAAATGATATCAAAAGGGTGAATTTTCTTTTAGTCAAAGATTGGGGGAATGTCAGGGAATTACAGTAATGCCCAAAGTAAGTGACCACTTAACCTCAGGATTGTGGGTAATTTTTCAGGATTTATTCAGAAATATGGCTTGTGTGGTCTCACACCAGAAACTTCTAACACAGCAGTACTAGAAAGGTTACCGCTTCAACACTGCACCAAATCGGTTGATATTTATGTAAAATATACGAAGCAGACTAGGTGTTATGTATTGCTCTGCGTACCTATTTTTCCATGTACCTAAAAATAAGTCAAGCCCTGTTCCATGTGTGAGGTATGGCTACATGTATACTCAAAGTAATTGGCCACCTCTTAGTATAGTGCCCCCGTTAATACTGCAGTATTAAAGATATATAAAGCACAGTAACCTCCAACACCTCATTATGGTTACTAGTACAGTTTCAACGTTGCATATACCACAGTTACACCCCATATGCATGTTGTCATGTCACACCCCATATGCATGTTGTCATGTTACACCCCATATGCATGTTGTCATGTTACACCCCATATGCATGTTGTCATGTTACACCCCATATGGCATATGCATGTTGTCATGTTACACCCCATATGCATGTTGTCATGTTTCGCATGCATGAAAATAAAATGCAGTGTTTTTCCTCCTATCTGTGGAACGGATGGCCTTCGTTACATGTACATGTATATATTATTCCAAATATAGGACATGGGAACGCTGATAGAAAAATTGTATTGTATATACGGGAGTTAAATGTAGCACATAATGAACTTTTAAGTTGCCAACATTGTTTAGGCTGTCAATTTATAAACTCCACCCATCCATGTTGTCAGGCTGCATTGATTGGCATTACACAAACAAGCATGAAAAGATAATTTAGTGATTCATCTTATTCATGCATATATAAGTTCATTGAACAAGATCCATGTGGCTGTTTTAATTTTCAACTTTTGGTGTGATATTTGTTGGTGTATCATAACTGCATGGTGCTCCACAACAGTAATGGACTTGATACCGTGGTGGATATCATATACTGCCCGTATATACTGCGATCATTACCAGGTATCCCCCCCGGAAAACAACTGCGGGACACAACGTACCGGGGGGTGGGGTGGTACTTAGGCGTAAAAAATTTACACGTAAATTTTTTCCTTATTCATTTAGGGGGGGGGGGGTTGTCGGAAAAAATTTGCATGTAATATTTTTCCAAATATGTATTTTCAGACTCACAACTTCAATTTTCTCTCATTTTATAGAATATGGATTAACCTTAATATCCAAATCATATATACATGAGTAATACAATCCACATAAAACAATTTTGGATAACCACTGTCTTGGTGTACATGTGATATTGACCCCATTAACCCTCTTAATAATGCCAACTATGTCAGTGTCTACCAGTCGATTGCAGAATTCTACCCTGCGATCGCTTATCTGGCAAATTTTTACTGCAGAACTATCCCATGTATTAAACAATTTCTCCTCCAATGGTATCAGAAAACAGTTATATGCTGGTATCTCACTCATCTCATTTGCATCTTTTTCAAAGTCGAGGTAATGACTAGTTGTCATTTTTTAAAGTGCATACATAGCGTTGCGATCACCAATATACATGTTTGTACATGTCATGACATCACGAGGTACAAATCTGCGTTCTACTGGTAGACAATGACCATTTTAGTCACAATAATCTAAACTAAGTTAACAAGCACCTTCTCGTGAATTGTATGCTCCGGTGTTTTTTTCGCTTTCCGGTCAAACCGAGTTGTTGTCCGGCTGCGGTAGATTTGATTTGGGGGGGGCGGGCAAATGGTCAGTGGATAAAAACTGCAGTTTTTGCTGTTTTGGGGGGGGGATACCCAAACCGAAGAAAACAGTTTTTTCCACCCTGTGTCTGCAGTTTTTTTCCGCCCCCCCCCCCTGCCCCCCCCCTCCCCCCCCCTTTTTTAAGGTCCATAATCTTGAGGATAGCAGTATATACATGTATTGGTGACAATGTACAAATATTCATCTGCATGGTAGCTATACATGTAGATTATAAACTCACCACTGGTATTTTGGCGAACAGACTTCCAGTAATATTTGATATTTCACCTGTCATTTGTTCATTGCCACGTGTCTAGCTAGACAGGACCGACGCTTAGACTAATCATGGGCGAAATCAATCTTCATATGTTGAAGATGAGAGGGCATGATGCCGCATCCACCATGGCTAATGAATCTGGTATTTCTGTAATTGAAGAAAAAATACATGTACATGTATGCTGCATATATATGTATGTGATATGGATGCATGTATTTTCATAATTTGCAAACATATTCAAAAACCAAGTGTAAAGTTCATTCTTCCAACAATATTAGCATTTTCGGCGATTCAGATGTCAGAAGACCATAATTCAATCGTAAGTGGAGGAATCGGGCCTGACAAAATCATGGATAGTTTGTTACGATGTCATCGCAGATGAGAATATTTAATATCGGTGGTTAACCACGTGATTAACTATCCTATGATATTTCTATTTACTTTGTACGATTTTTACGTACACGCAAATTTCACCAAGTGGAGGTAACCAAGGATACGTCACAATTTTTGCAAATCTGCATTGATATAACTCGTGATCATGTCGTGAGCATGCGCAGTCCAACTATCGGTTATTACCCAAGATGGGAATCTGTCCACTTACAATTGAATCGTAGTCATATGAATCATGAATGTTCACTCAGTGAACGTACAGATGAAAGATATAATCTTAAGTGGAGGAACCGGGATCGACGAGATCGTGGATAGTTTGTTCACACGATTACGATGTCGTACATGGTGAAATCACAGTTTTTTTGTAAAGCATGTGATTGACTATCATGCGATCCTTCAGGCCACACTTTTTACATACACATGACTGATTAGTGATTACGTCGCAAATGGGGATAACCAAGGATACGCCACAATTTCGCTTTTAAATAAAACAGTGCATGATATTATTTTTTACCTACTTACAATTGTATCGTGGTAATCTGAACGTTCACTTAGTGTTAAATTGGCCATGGCATGACAATATTAAAGAGATTGTGGGAATTCTATCAGATTGACTATCTATCTATCTACTCGATACTCCATCGCCCTCAATGTGCTGAGGATTATGTGGAGGTCCAGGTGCTACCACGGCCGAGTAACTTTATAACCCTGTGGTGACTCCAGTAGCGTTCTTTAACGTGCACACACTGAGGCGTGTACACGGGTCAGCCATTAATGTCCGCGTCCGATCGGACAGCGTACTGAACCCACGACAACATACCTGGACAAGTGTTGTAATGGGGGGAAGTCGGCATTTTTGCATTCGGATCTTTATTCAGTGATCTCGAATGAGACTTTTCAGCCTGACAAACTTGTATCTGACCGAGTTCTGATTTTTGTCAGAATACCCTGACCACGTTACGATCCCCGGTCCGATAGCACGAGAGACCAGTACGCTACCTGTCGGCCACCGACTTCCCTTGACATTTGTTAGAATAATGGTATGAAGACTTGAAGTATAACTGATCATAACTGACAATTTCCTTATAAGCTACATGTATATTTTCAATAAATGGGACCTTTTTATTTTCCAACTATTGTCATATTAATGTCGACCGATAATACACTGCATTTATGGCAGAATTTGATTTTGCAGACGAAAATAGCCATTCCCGGATAGTTTTTCTTTTTATGTAGCATAAAATTTAGGCCAATTTATAATTCATTAAAAATCGTTTTTGCAGTTGGGAACGCAGTTGGGAATATTGTGTAGGGCTACCTTTATATATGAATCATAAATGCCATATAATCATAGTCCGTCAGAAGTTACTATTTTGACCAAAAAAATGTTCATTTATCAATGACGGATTCCATTTTCTGAAATATTACACGGAAACAAAATTAGGCCGATTTACTATCAAATTTCATTTGAATAAAATGGATAATTCGTGCCCTTTTAATTGTAGTTCGATTAAATATTTTACTAGTAACAGTCTGTTCATAATGAGAAATCACTTCAATTGATTACTAATTAGTTTCACTTACCTAAAATCCGATCAATTTGTATCCTATGAAAACGTAAGATGGACGTAGTTTTTTATCCACGAAGCCTCGATCTGAGCCGGTAGGTAAAACAATAGGAATGCTTTTGCCCCTGTTGTAAAGTGGAACGAAATTACATGCTCAAATTTGTAATAATAAAAGTTCAACGAAGCAATAGATTGATAAGGCCACCACCAACAGGAACGTGGTGATTGGGGTGTATATATCCCAAACAGTTCTAATAATTAAAAATTTCATGACTGCCACATTAGTTGTAAACTTCACACCATATAAGAGCACCCCCACCCCCTGGAATACGGAATAATACCACTTAACACAGAGGGTGGAATACGAAATACCAGTTAACAGCCATATGGATAAATTCTCTATTGTCGTACGAACGCAGGTCATAATGTCCATGTCTAAAATGATATAAATTGATGATCGACGATCTGTATGTCAAACCGTGCATTTATTGTGACAAACATCGCATTTATATTATTCTTATGATCATTTTTTTTGGAAGGTTGGAATACGAATACCGGTATTTTTGGAATACCGAATACCTCCTAACAGAGGGGCCGGAATATGTCGTACCTCGTAACAGGGCATGGAATACGGCGTACGAAATGGGGGGGGGCTCTTATACCGGGTATGACATACATAAAAAACACACTCACCGCGCTGTTGAAGGGGGGTGTCTGTGCAACCTTTGTTTATTAATTTAACCCTTTCATAACGGGAGTTAGGCTGGTGCAGCATCAAGGACGCTGTTTGTATTAAACATTTATCATGGTCAGTGTATGCATTTTAAAACACAGGGCAAGTTAGATTACATCATTTAATTGATATTCTAGTTAAAATAGTCTGTGAAACTACTTTAAAACCACATGTTATGCACCCTGTTTTGCCAACCAAACTATGAAATATAGATATGTTATTTGTTTTATTATCAGAGAAAAGCATTCTGCAAAGATATGGCCTTATACATGTTATAAACATGCAAATAGTGGCTTCATTTGGCCTTTCTACCATCATTTAGAGAGTCAAATCTGAAGAAATTCCCTTAGTTTGATATTTATGATTCCATAATCCCATGAAATGGTATTTAAAACCTCAAATGTCAGTATTTCCTATCAGATGGACATATCAACTAATAAATTAAACATTTCCCATGGTCATTACATGCATTTTTAATATACAAGGCAATGTAGAAAACATCATTTGATGGATATTTTACTTAAAATAGTCAGTGGAAACTACATAAAAGCAATATTGTATGCATCCCTGTATAGCCAAATCAAATTAAACTATGGATATTGTATTGTTTATTTCATCTGAGACATGTATTCTGTTCAGATATAGCCTTATATATGTTATAAAGATGCCAATAATGGCATAATTTAGGTTTTTTTTCCATAATTTAGAGGGTCAAAGCTGAATAAATTCCCTTATTTCAAATTTGTAAGATGCCAAGCCAGCTGAAATGGTGTATCAAACCTCAAATGGCAGTATTTCTTATCAGATGGACATCTCTACCAATAAATTAAACATTTTTCATGGTCATTGCATGCATTTTAATATACAGGATAAGGCAGAAAACATCATTTGATGGATATTTTACTTAAAATAGTCTGTGGAAACAACCTAAAAGCCATGTTGTATGCATCCCTGTATAGCCAAAACAAATTAAACTATGGATATTTTATTGTTGATTTCATCAGAGACATGTATTCTGTTGAGATATAGCCTTATACATGTCATTAACATGCAAATAGTGGCTTCATTTTGGCTTTCTTCCATTATTTAGAGAGTCAAATCTGAAGGAATTCCCTTAGTTTGATATTTATGATCCCATAATCCCATGAAATGGTATTTTAAACCTCAATTGTCAGTATTTCTTATCAGATGGACATATCAACTAATGAATTAAACATTTCCCATGATCAGTACAAGCATTTTAATATACAAGGCAATGTAGAAAACATCATTTGATGGATATTTTACTTAAAATGGTCTGTGGAAACTACATAAAACCAATATTGTATGCATCCCTCTATAGCCAAATGCAATTGAACTATGGATATTTTATTGTGCATTTTATCAGAGACATGTATTCTGTTGAGATATAGCCTTATACATGTTACTAACATGCAAATAGTGGCTTCATTTGGGCTTTCTTCCATAATTTAGAGGGTCAAAGCTGAATAAATTTCCTTAGGTTTCAAATTTAAAAGATGCCAAGCCAGCTGAAATGGTGTATCAAACCTAAAATGTCAGTATTTCTTATCAGATTGACATCTCTACCTATAAATTAAGCATTTATCATGGCCATTGCATGCATTTTAATATATAGGACAAGGCAGAACACATCACTTGATGGATATTTTACTTAAAATACTTTGTGGAAACTACATAAAAGCCACATTGTATGCTTTCCTATATAGCCAAATGAAATTCAACTATGGATAAATTGGATATTTTATTGTTTGTATCATCAGATATAGTCTTTTGTGTATTATAAACATACAATAGGTGCATGGCCTCATTGGGCTTGCTTTCATAATACAAGAGAGTCAACTCTGAAGAAATACCATCGGTTTGAAATTGGTAGCATCTTCCATCCTTATATAAGAGGGGTATATACCAGCTTGAAGTACCTGTTTAATTAATAGGTTCAATGCAAGGGGCCACCAGAGAGGTTTGTCTAGTTCGGGATGGTGTGGCAAACCACCAACTGGAGATTTCAAGGGAGGCCTCCTCAATGGCGACCCACTATATTGTGCAAACAAAATTTTATTAAAATTGTATAAAGGTCAGCAATCCCTAAGAGCATTGAGAAATAGATAAAAACACTTACTGACAGATTGCCAATAACAAAATTACAGCTGTTGAAACTATTGTCATGTAAACAAAACTGTTACAGTGATTTGTCAACAAATATATAATTCTAGCTGTATTATTAGTTCAAATATTTAACTATGAATAACATTTTCAGAATATTTAATCAACAGGTTGGACCTTTTCCAATGTTATGTAAACAAAACTGTTACAGTGAGTGACTTGTCAACAATTATATAATCCTATAGCTGTAGTATTACATGTAGTTCAAATATTTAAGTATGAATATGAATTTCAGAATATTTAATCAACAGGTTGGACCTTTTTCAATGTTTACCATAACATTTTTATCACAATTTTGCTATCGTTGGACTTTTACAGTTATTCCATTACAGCAGTAATTTGTACATAACAATTAATTCTTGGTTTAGAAATATTTTCTTTAAGTATTTCTTAACTTAGAAAAAAAAATCTTGAAACAAGAAATATATATTTAATTTTTGAAGCCATTTTCTTAGTAAGGAAATTGTTTCTTGTTTCAAGACTAAAATCTATCTTATTTGAGAAAACTATCTCTTGACTGGTGGGAGTTTCTTAAATTTTCTTGATGTAGCAGACTTGGGGGGTATATTTCCCAAAATAAGATTTATTTTCCTGTTTCAGGAAATAGTTTTTCTTGTTTCAAGATATTTTATCTTATTAAGAAATTATTTTTGGCAGTGCAGGTGTCAGGTGTAAGAGTATACCTGGTGTATTAGTATATCTTGAGTGGCTAGTTGGCTATGGTGTGACCTATACAGGGAGTTACTTATGGCCAATGTGAGGTGAATATGTATACACAGATTGACAATGATCATGTATGAATGTTATGAATAGGTACACAGGCGGTGACTTTATGGCCATAGGCCAGGTGAAGGAGTATGCCTGGTGTCATGGGTGAGGGTATGTGCATGAAGCATTGTCCATTGGTGAGATTCATATGTATACCTGGAGTGACTCTATGGTCATTGTTGTAGTGTGTATGTATATCTTGAATGTATATGTGGCCATAGGTGTGGATAATATGTATGCATGGTGAGGTGAACGAACCCACCCATAACCTCATAGTCACTCCATATGCATAAACACCACAATATAGCCACACAATGTATACAAGTACACCTGACCCATGACCATGCAGCCATACTTGGTTACACCCGTACACGCCACACATGACCATACAGCAATGAGTCACAATGCAGGCACACCGGCTATACTCGTACACATGACTCATAACCATATAGTCACTCCCTGTATACCCATTCAACACATTCATGATCAGAAGTCATTCCTTGTTTTCCCATTAACATCGCCATTGGTCATACGGTTACCCCCTGCATACATATTCTCCACACCATGACCAAATATACATACATGATATACATAAACACCCCAACAATGACCATAGAGCCACGATGCAGGAACACCATGTACACTCATGTATAGTCACTCCCTTGTACATATTCGTCACACTCAGGATCATACAGTCACTCCGTGTGTACCTATTCACCTCACCATTGACCATACAGTCACTATATGTATACCTATTCGCCACACCCATAGTCATGTAAACACTCGATATATATATATATAGAGCCCACCCTACCTATGATCATACAGTAAATCCCTGACTGCCTTCTTGGCATCCACCCTGTATCCAGGCGGATCAATTTTGATCCTAATGGGCCAGAATAGCCAAAGATTATGGTTCATCTCAGTTCCTTCTCAAAGCTCGGCCGATTTCCTTTCAATAGTATGGCCAGAATCACAAAAGAGGTTCTCGGCAAAACTCCATACTGCAACTTTAAAATGAATTTGTCATGCCCCATACGGAACTGGGACATGTAGTTGTCAGTTAATTGCCTAACACGTACAATAGCCAAGTGAGTCACAATCGTTGTTGAAAATGGGCACTATAATTAAATTGTCAGATCAGGTTGATTGTGAATATAATTAATGCATGTTGCTTTTGTCGTGGAAGTGCATGGGGTGTAGAGTCGAGACTAGAACGTTCTATACAGTCGTTGGAAATGGGTGCTAAATGGTCTTATAATATGCCACTTCAGTGTGAATATAATTAATGGATTGTCTCTTTGTCATGAAAGTTGTGCATTGTATGTTGAATCGAAGGAGTACATATACGGAAGACGGCAAACTGATAAATAACGTTTTATACAACATAAAATGGACGCGAAGTGGGTAAATCGGCGCAGTGTAAGGGTCTATGGCCTATGGCCTATATACGCTTCTGAATAAAAGCTCCCGAAGTGAGCCTGTTTAAGATCATAATGCATGTGCGCAAAGCGCACATTGGGGCTGCAGACCACTCGGTCGCTGAATAAAGATGTTGTTTCAGGTACTGGAATATACATATAATAGTAATAAAGAACTATAAGTTGATTATGTTGCATTCCATATGCACATGCAATTATGTGGGTGGTAGTAGAATCTACAGTTTTTTCTGTGAAAAAAAGTGTTCTCGAGCCATAGTCTCATATACATGTAGGGCTATAGCGCACAAATAAATGCTCCCAAATGCAGTCTATTTCAGTTAGTAAATACAGTAATAAAATAGTATGTTGATTTCGTTGCGTTCCAAATGTGCATGCATGTATGTGGGTATATGGTGGGAGTACAAAATACAGTTTTAGTTCAATAAAGTGTTCCCACGCGCCTCCGGTGAAAGAGAAGTATGACCAATTCATTGCTAATATATAAATAATAATGTGTTCAATCTCCCAGTAGTATATATAAAATCTGTCGTATTAGACCAGGGTGAATACATTGAACAATTCTATACCTGTAAATACAAATAGTCTATTATATATCTATTATATATCTATTATACATTTTGGAACTTATGTCTGTATGTATGTATAATGTATGTATGTATGTGTTGTAGATTCGAAAACTACTCGACCGATCCGACTCAAATTTGGTATGTAGAGCTACTTTGATCCCGGGAACAATATGGGTGGGTCCAATTTCACGTGCGACCGTTTCATTGACCTTGACCTCGCTTATGTATGCTCAACTATGCATGTTTCTGGACCTCGACCAATCCGACTCAAATTCGGTATGTAGAGCTACTTTGATCCCGGGAACAATATGGGCGGGTCCAATTTCACGTGCGACCGTTTCATTGACCTTGACCTTGACCTCGCTCCTGTATGCTCAAATAGGCATGTTTCTGGACTTCGACCGATCCGACTTAAATTTGGTATGTATGTCTACTTTGATCCCGGGAACAAAATGGGCGGGTGTAATTTCACGTCTACACTAAATTACTAATACCGAAACATATAATTAATACTTTAATAATTAAGTGACATCGTCTCTCGATCATACCATATCGTCCAAATGCGGACACGACGACGGGAGGCGGTTGTGACATGTCCTGATGTTGGGTGGCTTGGTGGGTGTCTCATCCTTGGGTCAACATTTTAGTTTGAACAGTGGCTGGTAATTCCATACCTGATAGGCTGATTTACACTCGTTCTTTAATTGCACATAAAGTAATTAGTGGGAAATGTGTTCTGGGACCACTCAGTCAGAATCACTGGCATATTTTGCGACTTTTAGTTATTACGCTCGAAACGTGGTGCAACGAAATTAGGTGAAGGCCGCCGTCTTGCCTTCTTGGTCAACTTTGAAGTGGGGACTCTATCGGTTTGACCCATTAGCGATAAGCAATGGTCGTGTCACATGAGAAGATACACAGTGATTCAGACGGAAGAAATAACATATCCCTGATGAGCTATAATCATGATACCAACATAGTGAGGACTTCAGCTCGACTCAAGAAGATTGAGCAACAAGACAACAACACACGAATGATAAAGCCATTCAAGCTAAATGTTGATAAAACACATCAGAAGAAGATAGAGGCTGCCAGCAGAGAAACTACTGTGCTATACAAGGTAACGGGTGGTGGTATCACAGGAACAGCAGATGCCATTTCGTTTGAAGTTATAAAAGAAGCCATCGTGTTTTATTTCAATGAATTTCCAAAATCCGAAGGAAATGCACAGATCGACTATGACCGGGACACAGAGGGAAGTATCGTGGCACTGGTTATAAAGGTAACAAATAATTCTGTACCTCAGTACACGTTGAATGTATATCCAACAAAATGCAGCTTTCTGGTGAATGGAAAACATACCGAAAAGTTCATGAACGTCGACTTGCTTGGGATCCATCAAACAATAGCTGATGTGGTGCTCAGAGGGAAACAATTAGACTTAACAACACTCAACAAAATTCTGAAAACACAACTCTCTGAGATTCGCAAGAAAATCCATTAAGATAAATCGAATGATTGTATTTCCTTGACGGCTGGAGAAAACATCAAATGTCGAAAATGCAACAAGAATGTACAAAAACGTGGTGTCATCTGTGAAACGTGTAACCGGTGGGTGCATTATTGGTGCGAACGTATATCCGACAGTGAGATAGCTGATCTTGAAAGTAACGTACATGCCTACAAATGCAAATTCTGCTTGACAGGAGATGAAAGACTCGTAATGGAAATGAGCAAAGATATAGCATCTATTGAATATTGCAGTTCTAGCTCAACACCACTAACCAGGCTAGCAGAAATTCAACCTGCAAAGACAACAACGTCTACAGCATCCCAGCTGCTTACCGAAGAGAATGACAACAGCAACAATGATCGGTGTGACATGTGCGATGAGATATGCAACGACAATACCAAAGTTTGTCCTCTATGTGGAGTAATGACCCATAACAAATGCGACGATGGAGACAATGACTGTTGTGCGAACTGTGATGCAATACACAGTGAACAGATGATTGCTTCCTCACACATCGAAGGCGAGTTAGAAGCTCCTGCTGATAACACAGTCACAACATCACATGAAGTTCTCCAATATAATAACACCATACTGGCGAGTACGAAAAACCAATCTTCTTCAATCGACAAGGTTGACAGGAACAGGGAAATGACTACCAACGATACTGATTAGCACATGACCCAAAACTCGAAACAGATGCGGTTGCGTGAAAGTAAAGTCAGGAAGAGAGAGGAAGAAGTCAAATTAAAGGAAAGGCTCATTCAGGAATGTGATACCGAAAGAATATGGTTTAAAACATATATTCACAAACTCGAAATTAACATATCGGAACTCGAAGAATCAAACGACCTATTAAAGAAAAAACTCTCAAACCCGACAAATGTTATAAATATCCAGAATACAGATGTTAGCAGTCCAACACAGCAGTCCAGCACATACAACCTTATGGTACGCCTGCAAAACAAAGTCACAAATATGGTTCTGGAGCAGATGGACTCTCAGATTGACAAATTGAACCAAGCATGGAAAGACTCTCAGCTGTCAACGACACCTAGATCGCAGCAGAAAGGAGTCGAGACCCAAACACAAACCGAATTCGACAGTGAAACACGCCCTCTTATGAACACACAACCTGACATGGTGACAAAATTATCTGGACAACCACTATATTCTTCGATACAGAAACCTATGCAGCAGATACAGCATAGAGGTGGTAATGAACAACAATATAACAAACGAGAGAACAAGACCTCCAATCCGCGAAATCAGCGAGAGATGGAAAAGTGTCCTGAAGTCATCAAACGAGGTAGAAAGACAGCAACGAAATATAAACAATAACTCACGTGGTTTTAATAACTCAAATTGGAGGAACAACAGTGTCACTCAACCAGACGAAAAGCACCATCGGCATTCCATATCTACCAATACAGAACGACAACTGAATCGTTTTTTGTCCAAGCGACCGACTCCAAACAACTGGAGATAACACAAGATCAACCAAGTACTTCAACCCCAACACACCAAATACGACTAGTAACATTCAACTGTAAAAACTTGAAAACATGTGGTTCGATGTTTAAAGATTTATATGACGTCGGTGATATATTCTTGGAACAAGAACATTGGCTATATGATTTTGAAATAAAATTAATTAACAACCTCCACAGTGGACTATTAGGTGCTGGAAAAGCTGTCGACAGCAGTGATCCCTTAACTCCATCACACCTACCCAGATGATATGGAGGTGTTGCCTGCATATGGAAAAAATCAATCGACAAGTTCATCAATGTTCTTAAGGACGGAAACTCACGCATTCAATGCATTGAGGTTAAGATTAACCCACCTTTAATAATTGTTGATGTATATATGCCAACAAAATCAAATGCAGTGCAAGATGAATATGAAGACATATTGGATCAAATCGGAGAAGTAAGCGCAAAATATGGGAACACGCATAAAATATTCATCGGCGGTGACTTCAACGAGAATCTTGTGTCGTCAAACAATTCGAAACGAGTCCTCGGAAATTCATGGAAGAACATAACTCAAAACCAACATGAATGGAAAAACTTTCATAAACGTTCACGGGATACCAGTTTCTGAGATTGACTACGTCCTATACATGAAGAACATAGAAAATCTACGGACTACCCTTCTGGACGATCTCACCACCAATGTGTCCGACCATATTCCAAAATTAATTGTAATTCAGTGCGAACTTACACCTATAGCTGAAAGCAGTGCTGGTAAGGAAAAACAGAAAACCCGGCCTGATTGGACCAAGATAGATACCCCGCGTTATAAAAAAAAACTGGTTAATGACCATCTTAAAAAGGAAAGTAACAACGATACAGAGGACATCGCGGATAGGAGAGTCACTCTATCAGAGGTGCTCGTAGATGCTTCAAAAATGTCTGCACCTAAACAACGTAAAACAAACAATAAACCAAAGCTTCAAGTATGGAACAAGAATATCGCTGACAAACTCCACCAAAACAGAATAGATCATAGAAACTGGTGTGATGCTGGAAAACCAACTGATCAAGATAATTCACTTCTGCGAGCGAAATAAGATTCCCGCAAAATATATCGATATGAAGTGAGGAAAGCCGTATGTTCTCAGAGCATGAATTACAAGATGAAAATAATGGAAGCCAAGGAGTATGACAGGAATGCATTCTACAAACTCATAAAAAAGCAGCGTTGCAATGGGATATCCTTAATCAGCGATCTGCATGTTGGTGATGTTACATACAGCAACGAGAATGTCATTGATGGATGGACTCAGCATTTCAAGGAACTTGCAAAACCGAAGGACAATGACGCTTTTATCCATCAATTCTTCTCAAACTGTATCACCGATTACGAGAGTATAAAGAGTAACAATTACACGTATGACCTACCAGACATCAATGTTGAAGTCGTGAAGAAAGCGTTAGCTTCATTAAACAAAGGGAAATCTGCCGACAATTTTGGGCTTACAGTCGAACATTTTATGTATGCCAGTGAGGATCTCATCATATCTGTAGTACACATATTGAAGTTAATATTCAGAGATAAACAAATCCCAGACATTCTAAAGCTTGGGCTACTCTCCCCCATCTACAAAAACAAAGGAGATAAATCAACATCTGGCAACTACAGAGGGATAACTGTGCTTCCAGTGTTACTGAAGATACTGGAGCTAATCCTGAGAGCAGACCTGCGGGATAGCGTGCTGCACCTCCAATCACCATTACAGAGAGGCTTCACAGAAAATTCATCCCCGTTAAACAGTGCATTAATGCTAGAAGAAATTCTCAGAGACAACAAAGATGCGAACAAGACAGTATATGTAGCATTCTTGGATGCGAAGTCTGCTTTCGATGTCGTAAACAAAGAAATCCTTCTCAGAAAAGTTTTCCTATATGACGTTAACCCTTCAACATGGACACTTATTGATGATCTTCACACAAACTGTGCATCTGTAGTCAAATGGGAGGGACGTACATCACAACAATTTGATATCCATCAAGGAGTACGACAAGGAGTGTCATGAGTGCGGACATGTACAGATTATATGTGGAAGATCTACTACACAAGTTCCAGAGTACAGACGCCGGAACCAGCATTGGAAATATTCACCTGAACGCCACAGCTTGTGCTGATGATGTAGCAGTTTTCAGCACAAACCCGGGTGATTTACAAATACTTATTAACCTGGCATACCACTATAGCTGCTTACACAGATATAAGCTGCAACCACAGAAAAGTGTAACAGTTGTTGTCCTTCCGAAAAACCGAAAGCAATCCAATGAACAGGCCTGGCTTATGAGCAATGACTGTATGCCTAACGTGGAATCTACAATGCACCTGGGGCTCGTAAGATCAACAAGCACAGAGAATTCGCTTAAACTGTCCATTGAGAACAACATCACAAAAGCACTTAGAGCAACATATAGCTTAATGCCTATCGGACTGCATGGATACAATGGTCTAGATCCTGACACTTGTATTCACCTGTATAGAACCTACATATCTCCCATACTGACATACGGATGCGATATAATACTACCATTTGGGATTAATCGTCAACATCTAGAAACATTTAAAAAAAAGTTCATCAAGAGAATAATGTCTCTACCCACCAATGTTGCTGATCCAGCCGTGTACATCCTCTCCGGACTCTTACCTATAGAAGGGCAGATACACATCACAGCTCTCTCATTCTATAACAACATCTGTATCCAGGACGACTCATGCATCGAGAGACAACTAGCAGAAAGACAGCTGATGACCAAAGATCTTAGCAGTCACAGTTGGTTCATCAACATTAAGAAGATTCTGATAAAATACAGCAGCTATAGATTTATTACATCAAAGAGTACCAGAGGCGCAATGGAAAAGGATGATCAAAGCAGCAGTGCACACTTACTGGAAAGAACGGGTTTACAGTCATGCGTTGACATATACAACTCTCACCTATCTAAATATATGCAACTGCCAACCAGGACAGACTCACAGCGTAGTTAAAATACAGGGTAACCCGGTAAAAACAGCATCACGCTTAGCTACGAAACTGAAACTAGTCACAAATACCTACACCCTAGAAAGAAGCAGACATAATATTGGCAAATCTAATGGTATATGTAGATTATGTCACAAGGAGAAAGAAGATAGGCTTAATTTCCTACTGCAGTGCCATGCTTTAAATGATGTAAGAGCTAGTGTGCTCTCAACCATATCCGAAGAGTACCAGAATCTATTCCATCAAGATTTCAACAAGCTTCCTGATGATAAAAAACTAGAGGTCGTCCTGGATTGCTCCAAGATCAGTAGTAGTGACACTTTATCACCCATCAAGATTGACACTCTACAATTCCAAACAACAAGATTATGCCATGTCCTGCACAGCAGAAGATTCAGACTACTCCAGCACGACAAAGATTAAATTGCTGGTCCAACCATTCATGCATCCTTGAATTTTATTCTGAAATATTTTAGATGTACATAATTTTAAACGAGGGAAGATAATTACCAATACTAGGATCGGGATCACTCGGAAGAGGTTGACCACACATGGTCGGACAGAAGAAGTAAAGTAAAGTAAGGTTAACACTTGGGACTAAATTGCCATCATTATTCAAACCATTGGCGGCATCAGATTAGGCATTTCTAACAGGTGGAAAGCTCGAGCTACCAGCTGGAGGCGTCCATCTCAATGTGATCTGGTTTCAAATTGAATCTCGCAAAACTGGACGTTTGGTATTGTTCACGGGGTGCAGTTGAAAAAGTAAAGGTGGCCACGTATGGGCACTCTCTGGTTACGTCCCTACATGTACGTCAGAATATATAACTTTTTAATTTGAGGGGAGGGATATCCACTTCCAAATTCCAGGTGCACTCGATTTATTATATTTACACATTAGACTGGGCGAGGGAACATGGACAGAAAGCACACCATCCCGCCTCCATTCACACGTTATGGCAGGAAGCGTGTGAACGATTAACAAAGATTGAAATATGGCATGGTTCACCAACAAAATGTTTAAACAATCGTAAGTTGAGAGGATAATGGCTTGTTAGAGCTATCCAATGGGTACTCAGTTCGTGTTCATTACAATCATGTTCTTGTGAGAAGTTAATCAATCAACTGTGCTCAGAGCTTGTAAGTGAGTATAAATCCTTATCGGGTCGAGCAATACAACTTATTTGTTATCTTTGTTTTCACAAATTACAATCATTCATTTGTGAAAACAATATATTAGGTTGATGGTACAATATACATTTCACATATCAAGGCAGGGACATGGTTATATGGAGTTCAGATTTGTGAGCAGGAAGTATGGAAGCAGGGACGTTCAAATGTTCTCAGTTATAGGAGAGGGTTATCATACTATAATTTCAATCTGATCCACCCCTCTTATCATAACATATATAGGCAGGGGCGTGGCTATAACGGTTGTTTGGTGAGGGAGTTTCCACCATAATATCGAAACAGGGACGTGGTATAGGCTACCAGAGGAGGGGTAGTCACCCTTTGACTAATCTGCCCTCTTATAACATATCGAGACAGTGACTCGGATATAGGGGCTTCGTTTGATGATCGGGTATCCATCCTATAATTTCCAAAGTGCACCCCTTGAACCCAAACAACCCAAATGCATATGAATTCCACATATCGAGTGATTTGCTATACGGATATATGTTAAATGCAGTACGTATACTCGGCAAATCCCACAAACTTCACTCACCGTTTACATTCTTCGAAATATTGTTGATTATGCTAAGCACATGTGACATGCCAATGTTGGCTATACAAGACCACAAGTCTCATTCAATGGGGCTATTCACATATGGTTTGGTGGTGACTCATTTCATAAAAACAAAATTTGCAACTCCCCCAATTGGGATTTTGTGTCCCAACTAGTACCTCACATATAGTGGTATAACTCCAGTCAATTTCACCCCTTCTATTTGGTTTGCTTAAATTTATTTGGTTAGAAGTTTTTAACTGGCTACGCGGGGGAGGGACCAACAAAACAATTTGAACTCCTAGCTTCTGGACTGGCATTAAGCTTTCCAAGTCTTCGCAATTTCCAACCTGACACCCCTAATGTTGCCAAAGTTCTAACTGATTGCCTTTTCAGTCCAAACTTCTGATCAAAGTAGTACAATATGCAAACGTTGATATAAAACCAACACATTTCCCACTAAACATTGTCAGCAATCCAACTACGAGAAATAGTGTCAGGTATGACATTTCCAACTGTTCAACATGTTGACCACAGTTGTGGGGTGTGACATTTTCACAAGGGGAAAAACGAATCGACCCCTTATCGCCACATCCCTGCATATCATAGATTGATATATGCTCCGGTTCAAAGTTATGAAAAACAAAAGTTAAAATCAAAAATTGATGTTGGACACTCCATGAGAAGACTTTCTAGTCACGTTCCTTAACGTTGTATCTTTCAATAAACGTTCGTAGTAGTCGATAATTCTTTTTGTTAGTAGTAAGATTATACCGGAATGAGAAATTGATATTTCTTACAAACAATAATGTAGAATCTAACAAAGAACCCTGTTCATAGACATATTATCACCCATCGATGTGACAAACAATGGCATACTATCAACTCTTAGATGGTTGGCAGTATGGCTGCCGAAGTGAAAATATAGTAATTGTGCAATATCTTCCCAACTCGACGCAGCTTTTTGCTTGATTTAAACCTAGTAATATCCGAGACAAACTAGTAATATTCTATATCATTATACTTCTATATCAAATCATGCAACTAAACTAATACAAATTCGGGTATAACAGATTACTGTTAAGAACATTAATGACTAGTCGGATCAAGAACTTAATTAAGAACATTAATGAATAGTCAGATCATGAACTTAATTGAGAACATTAATGAATAGTCAGATCAAGAACTTAATTAAGAACATTAATGAATAGTCAGATCATGAACTTAATTAAGAACATTAATGAATAGTCAGATCATAAACTTAATTAAGAACATTAATGAATAGTCCGATCAAGAACTTAATTAAGAACATTAATGAATAGTCAGATCAAGAACTGAATTAAGAACATTAATGAATAGTCAGATCAAGAACTTAATTAAGAACATTAATGAATAGTCAGATCAAGAACTTAATTAAGAACATTAATGAATAGTCAGATCAAGAACTTAATTAAGAACATTAATGAATAGTCAGATCATGAACTTAATTAAGAACATTAATGAATAGTCAGATCAAGAACTTAATTAAGAACATTAATGAATAGTCAGATCAAGAACTTAATTAAGAACATTAATGCATAGTCAGATCAAGAACTTAATTAAGAACATTAATGAATAGTCAGATCATGAACTTAATTAAGAACATTAATGAATAGTCAGATCAAGAACTTAATTAAGAACATTAATGACTGTTTGAACAAAATGGTAAGCTCATCTAACATATTAACTATCTGTTATATAACCGTTGTAGTTTGTGAGGGAAACCATAACAGTTACTATTGACAAGTGATATCCCGCTGCATACTATAAAGTTATTATACACTGTTGTGTGCAGTGTGTGTTTTTCTTGTACGAGTCCGGGTTGTGGCGAAAAGTCATTTTGGACGTGACACGCCAGTACATTGTATAATGACATTTTTATTATCCATCTGAGTCCCAATAAAAAGTGATATTGTACAGTCGGGAGTCCAATATGACTTTCGGGAGTCAAATATAACATTTTCCAGGACTATCACGTGGCGGATTTCGCCCAATCGGAAATGGTGTTAGATAAGGAATGGATAATAAATGTATTTATACAGTTGCGACAAGGGACTCGTCCGTTAAGCGAGTATCCAACGAGGAGCTAATGGACTTAGTCGGTATTTAAACTAATCCAAAATGCGCTCTCTGTTCGGATCCCGCCTAAGTGAGATATATTGTAGCGATTTAAACGCTGACAAATTTTCTAACTTCATATCGGACAATCCAAGCTGTCGTTGTGGTCACCCGGCCGAAGAAGCAAATCATTGTATTTTTGTTTGTCCATTTTACACTGATCAACGATGTTTGTTGTTTAACCAACTCGCTACCCTGGGTGTACAAAATATTAATCTCGAGAAACTCCTGCTTGGAGATACTAATCTGAATATTACACAAAACCGGAACATATTTAGGGCTGTTCAATTATACATAACCTCGACATCGAGGTTCAAACTTTATTACACACCTTAGTGTGCAAACCTATGCTGCAAAAGTAACTACATGTTGTATTATCACTACATAGAATGCGAAGACTCACATGAGCCACCGACCCACGAGACGACCCCCCCCCCATAAAGTGAAATATCCACCGTTATGGTCACACTCAAGATTATATCATTATATTGTTATAAGTGAAAAGATGTAGTACATATGAATTATAATGTTTGTGTGTAATTATATTTTATGTTCATTTTGTGTAATACAATTATGTGGGGAGAGAGACCCTTTATAAGTTGCAAAACTTGTGTCTCAATCCCGTTGCGATATTATGCAATAAAATATGTTTAACCGGATACAATAGTTACGTTAGTGCATTGAACCTAATTTACGTTAATATGCCAATTTATCAACAATTATTATTATCACTATAATTTGCATGTGTGTTGGGGTAACTAAATAAGATGTCGTAATTAAACGTTAAGAGACAAAAGGCGTCAAGTAAATTTTGCTTAACGGGGCAATGCTATATGGAGGCAATGCTATATGGAGGCAATGCTATATGGTGGCAATGCTATATGGAGGCAATGCTATATGGAGGCAATGCTATATGCTAACATCTCGTCATCTGAAAATTATCGACCTATAGCTCTATCAACACTCATATCAAAAATATTCGAAAAAGTTGTTCTGCAGAAAATTTCTCATCGCCTTCATACAACCGATAATCAATTCGGTTTCAAGAGCGGACATTCCACTGACAGTTGCATTCTGGCACTCAAAGAGACAATAAATCACTATATATCGAAGAATACCCCTGCTTTCGTATGCTTTCTTGACGCCAGCAAAGCATTTGATAGAGTCAATCACAGAACATTAACCCAATTATTGTGGAAACGCGGTATACCGACCTCAGTCATCAATGTCCTCAGTAATTGGTTTGGAAATCAGGAATACAACGTCAGATGGGGAGGATCGCACTCGCCTCCATTCCGGCCAACGAGTGGAGTTCGACAAGGCGAGGTTCTCAGTCCTTATTTGTTTAATGTGTACATAAATGGTATAAGTGAGAGGTTGAATGAAAGCGAGAGTGGATGTGTGATAGGTGGTAAGAGAGTAAACCATTTATGCTATGCTGATGACATGTGTCTACTTACACCCTCTCTAGAGGGACTTCGTCGTCTCGTGAGAATATGTGAAGCCGAAGCTTTACCCATAAATTTGGTATATAATTCAGGGGGGGGTGAAAAAAAAAATTCCGGCACGTATGCCGGGGTGGGTGGGTGGTCAAAGCCACCAACAAGCAATTTTTTCCGCAACTAAAAAAAAAAATTCCTGTTTGTTTTTTAGTGTTTTGGCAATGAGTTGGGCTTCAAACCGACTTTGAATGAGAGAAATAATGTAATTCCAACTGTAAACTGACTGCAGGCAGTTATCGTGTTGTATTTTGTTGCAAATTTTGAAATCCAAGATGGCCGCTGGCAGCCATGTTTTTTTGGCCGAATGACCTCAAAATGACTCATTCCTATTTACATGTCCATGTTAACATCCATGATAAATAGTATGCACAGAAATTCATATACAGCTGTTTACAGAGAATTTCCCCCCTCAAATCTCTGTTTTAGTGTTAAAAGGGGGGGTGGGTGTCAAAAAATGGTCGGAAAAAACTGCCGAAAACGGAAAAAAAGTTGGCGGTGGGGGTGGGTGGGTACAAAAAATGATCGAAAGGGAAAAAATGCCATACGTGCCTGAAATATTTTTCCGACCCCCCCCCCTGTATAATTGCACAAAAACAGTAGGGATGGCGTTCATACCAAAATCCCTACGCCTCACGACCTTTCCAAAACTTTTTCTCATGGGTAGAGAACTTAAGTTTGTTCCCGCCTATAAATACCTTGGACATATTCGCAGAGACGATCTTATTGATGATGATGATATTATGAGGCAATATAGATCAATTTGTTCCCGTTCCAATATCCTCATGAAAAAGTTTTACAAGTGTTCATTTGATGTAAAACGCCATCTTTTTCATGCTTATATTTCATCATTATATTGTTGTACTCTGTGGGAAAATTTCACCCAGCGCAGTTACCGCAAATTAATTGTATGTTATAACAATGCCTATAGGAAGTTTATGGGGTATGAATGGAGATGTAGCGCAAGTGGGATGTATGCCAGGGATGTTGTTAGTTCTGTTCCTATGTTGATAAGAAAGAGTGTGTATGGTCTGAGAGAACGTGTGACTGAATCTGAAAATACAATTTTGCATGCAATCATTAATTCCGATTTATTTTATGAATCTTATCTTTTCAAACATTGGAAAGAAATTCTGTATTACATATAATTGATATCTCTATCATATGGGCCATTTGAGCCTGAATTAAATAAACTATATATAATATATATTATAGAAGTATATGGAGGCAATGCTATATGGAGGCAATGCTATATGGAGGCAATGCTATATGGAGGCAATGCTATATGGAGTCAATGCTATATGGAGGCAATGCTATGTGGAGGCAATGCTATATGGTGGCAATGCTATATGGAGGCAATGCTATATGGTGGCAATGCTATATGGAGGCAATGCTATATGGATGCAATGCTATATGTAGGCAATGCTATATGGAGGCAATGCTATATGGATGCAATGTTATATGGAGGCAATGCTATATGGTGGCAATGATATATGGAGGCAATGCTATATGGATGCAATGCTATATGGAGGCAATGCTATATGGAGGCAATGCTATATGGAGGCAATGCTATATGGAGGCAATGCTATATGGAGGCAATGCTATATGGAGGCAATGTTGTATGGAGTCAATGCTATATGGAGGCAATGTTATATGGGTTAAACTCACCATATAATCGACACCCGCAGCGATGTTGACATTGGCCTCGAACCATGTGTCACCCTTCTCTCCAGTCTCTTGCCAGACCAGGGCCGGTGTATTAGATCCTTGTAAGATCCATACCGCGAGGTCTCCAGTTCTGCTTCCGTACATGTGATACCAGAACGTCAAGCAACCGGGTCCGGTCGTTATAGCTGGACTAATGATCGACCCCGTTTCTCCTGTGAACGTACCCGATGTTTCAATATATATATATGTCCCGTCTCCTGAAAAGCGTTTGGATCGTATCGTTTATGCAAATCAAGGGTAGAATATGTACTAGGAACTAGTTTAACGGTGAGCAGAGTACTATTTATCTTGTAAATGTTGTATTTTAATGACGCCTATATATTGTTGCGGGTTGGCTATGCATTATGTTAGAGACATGAGTCGAGCTGAATTGGTTGGGCTTATGTCCACCTTTACGAATAAATTGTATACTTAATCCCCCAGAATTACCTGTGGTTGGTCCATTGCAATTCAGTATAGCTCATTCACACTATAATAGTCACCTGACCACGCCAATACATGCACTGCACATATTATATTACAAACTGAACGACGGACGATTTGTTTTTTTTCTTCTTTTTGTAAAATTAATGTTGTATTATGGTAACATGTATCGCGAGTTATATATAACTAATAATAGTAGTTTCAGTCGCTATGTCGCATATCCGGACGTTGTCATTTTTATTGGGACAAAAACACATATGGTTAGTTGCATTGGGAAATCGCCCATCTGCACACACAAAATACTGGCTATTGGTAAGTAACTGACCAACTAGCCCAGATACATGACTTACATTAACCGCCTTTCTGTCATTTGCTTCGATCACAAATTTGCATTCTGTGAAATTCCAACCAACTTATGTATCGCTCATCAGCTAATGACGACCTTATGCGCTGTACATGTGGCATTGTAATCAGCAGTGTGCCCCATATATAGAGTTGACATAGAGGAAAGGTAACTACAAATTCGTCCGATTTACAACATTTCTGAAAACAACTAAATTTAGCCGACATACATGTATAAGCAATTATAACGATGTCGACATGGATGGATCGGAAAAGAATTCCTCTTTAGAATAAATACCGCCCACATCCGACCCACGCTCTAAATTTCAAAGCAGACACCGATTAACTAACATATCAAACTCGATACCTGATTTAATGTTAGATACCGTCATATCGGCACTCCAGATATGACCTTTCTCATTTGCCATTTGCATTCGCGATATCGTGTGCATGTCCAGTATGTACATGTACTAGTATTGTGTACTTATTGTGAAGTCTATTCGAATGAAAGTATATTCCACCAGCTCTAAAATCCAATGGGTAAAATGTAACCGAATATTACTAAATCATACCGCGATCACGATTATACTTACCACATAGCAGTGTGTGATCCCCGCTCGGACCGGTATAACCTGAACCTGTCGGTCCCGATAAACGTGAGAATAGGCCTGAAGTTTGCCACGAACACGTATCTACTTCAAAATCACAGGCCGCCACTTCAGAATCACAGTACCCCCCTGAAAGTAATGAAAATGATCACTAAACAAAGTCATTTCAAAACCCCGGTGAGTATCCATGGATAAGTGTTGCTGTTGTTTTGCTATGGATGTTGGTGGATCTTGCTTAATTATCGTAAATTATGGTGTTGGTGGGGTAAAGTGATGCTGATAATGATCAAAGTTCAATGACACTGTAGCGCAACGTGGTCAGGGGATAATATCATACATTGCAGTCAATGGAACGGTAAGGAGCGCTGAAAATGTAAATGTTATGTGACCAGAAGTCAACCTGAAGAGCCATATGAAGTTCGGGATCAATTGGATATCTCCTGCTGGCAGTCGGGTATGCCAATGTATTGAGTGATGCTAAATTGCTAATAGTAAAATCCAAGATGGCTGCCGGCGTGCAATCTTGTTTATGATAGAATATCATTCATATTTGATAACTAAGCCACTGACTTTGGAAATTATATCCAATACGAGCATTGGTTGCCATGTTTTTTGGAAGAATATGGTAACTTTGACATTGTGTAGATTTGTCAGGATCGACTCACCCAACAGACAATGAATGACGTCACGAAAACTTTCTAAATAGTTGCCAAATAACCCAAACACTAACCCTATCCACCACCCTATCCACCATATCCACCACCCTATCCACCACCATATCCACCACCCTATCCACCCTATCCAACACCCTATGCATGTTCACAATCCTGGTATTATCCATGACCATAACCATAGAACTATCCCAAACCCTGACCGAAGCCCTCACCCTAATCATAACCGTACTCCTATCTCAACCATGTATATAATCCAGTTAAATGCAACCATTGTGTGATACATAATGATATAGCCGTGCATTGTACAAGAAATCCTGACCGCCTATCGTAACATCTTTTCATCTTTAAGGGGGTGGGGGCAGTAAGACAGTCTAGCCTTACTATGCTACCCCCTCGAGTATACAATATAACTATGCATGACTAACAGTATGTATTCAACGGGAATGTGACAATGTAATTTGCTGGACATTTTGTGTGAATAATTACAATACTCAATCAGAAGAGATATTATCAAGAATTAGTGACTGAGTTGAAAGCAGGACGACTTCTCTAAAACAAAGATTCAAATACTGGTCTGTTGAAAGATATAATTCCAGTGGGTGGTATATGTCAGTTTAACATGATTATTTTTCCGATTTCCTCTGTTCTGGCCAGGAGTTAAATCGCAGTTAATTCTGCGGAGATTATCACATAATTTAAATATGCATTCATGGCTCAATACCATCAGTTACAACACCATAAGTCAACATGTATATCAAATTAAACATTCAACGCTAAGTAAGGTCATGGCAATTTACAATGCCTGCAGTGTGTGGCTGTGGCCAGACTGGTTCCGGAAGAGATACAAGATTGTATGGACTCATTCAGACTGGTTCCGGGTGAGATACATGATTGTATGGACTCATTCAGACTGGTTCCGGAAGAGATATATGATTGTATGGACTCATTCAGACTGGTTCCGGAAGAGATACATGATTGTATGGACTCATTCAGACTGGTTCCGGAAGAGATACATGATTGTATGGACTCATGCAGACTGGTTCCGGAAGAGATACATGATTGTATGGACTCATTCAGACTGGTTCCGGAGGAGATACATGATTGTATGGACTCATTCAGACTGGTTCCGGAAGAGATGCATGATTGTATGGACTCATTCAGACTGGTTCCGGAAGAGATACATGATTGTATGGACTCATTCAGACTGGTTCCGGAGGAGATACATGATTGTATGGACTCATTCAGACTGGTTCCGGAAGAGATGCATGATTGTATGGACTCATTCAGACTGGTTCCGGAGGAGATACATGATTGTATGGACTCATTCAGACTGGTTCCGGAAGAGATACATGATTGTATGGACTCATTCAGACTGGTTCCGGAAGAGATACATGATTGTATGGACTCATTCAGACTGGTTCCGGAGGAGATACATGATTGTATGGACTCATTCAGACTGGTTCCGGAGGAGATACATGATTGTATGGACTCATGCAGACTGGTTCCGGAGGAGATACATGATTGTATGGACTCATTCAGACTGGTTCCGGGAGAGATACATGATTGTATGGACTCATTCAGACTGGTTCCGGAGGAGATACATGATTGTATGGACTCATGCAGACTGGTTCCGGAGGAGATACATGATTGTATGGACTCATGCAGACTGGTTCCGGAGGAGATACATGATTGTATGGACTCATGCAGACTGGTTCCGGAGGAGATACATGATTGTATGGACTCATTCAGACTGGTTCCGGGAGAGATACATGATTGTATGGACTCATTCAGACTGGTTCCGGAGGAGATACATGATTGTATGGACTCATGCAGACTGGTTCCGGAGGAGATACATGATTGTATGGACTCATTCAGACTGGTTCCGGGAGAGATACATGATTGTATGGACTCATTCAGACTGGTTCCGGAGGAGATACATGATTGTATGGACTCATTCAGACTGGTTCCGGAGGAGATACATGATTGTATGGACTCATGCAGACTGGTTCCGGAGGAGATACATGATTGTATGGACTCATTCAGACTGGTTCCGGGAGAGATACATGATTGTATGGACTCATTCAGACTGGTTCCGGAGGAGATACATGATTGTATGGACTCATTCAGACTGGTTCCGGAAGAGATACATGATTGTATGGACTCATTCAGACTGGTTCCGGAAGAGATACATGATTGTATGGACTCATTCAGACTGGTTCCGGAGGAGATACATGATTGTATGGACTCATTCAGACTGGTTCCGGAAGAGATACATGATTGTATGGACTCATTCAGACTGGTTCCGGAAGAGATATATGATTGTATGGACTCATTCAGACTGGTTCCGGAAGAGATACATGAGTGTATGGACTCATTCAGACTGGTTCCGGAAGAGATATATGATTGTATGGACTCATTCAGACTGGTTCCGGAGGAGATACATGGTTGTATGGACTCATTTAGACTGGTTCCGGGAGAGATACATGATTGTATGGACTCATTCAGACTGGTTCCGGAGGAGATACATGATTGTATGGACTCATTCAGACTGGTTCCGGGAGAGATACATGATTGTATGGACTCATTCAGACTGGTTCCGGGAGAGATACATGATTGTATGGACTCATTCAGACTGGTTCCGGAAGAGATACATGATTGTATGGACTCATTCAGACTGGTTCCGGAAGAGATACATGATTGTATGGACTCATTCAGACTGGTTCCGGAAGAGATACATGATTGTATGGACTCATTCAGACTGGTTCCGGAGGAGATACATGATTGTATGGACTCATTCAGACTGGTTCCGGGAGAGATACATGATTGTATGGACTCATTCAGACTGGTTCCGGGAGAGATACATGATTGTATGGACTCATTCAGACTGGTTCCGGAAGAGATACATGATTGTATGGACTCATTCAGACTGGTTCCGGAAGAGATACATGATTGTATGGACTCATTCAGACTGGTTCCGGAAGAGATACATGATTGTATGGACTCATTCAGACTGGTTCCGGGAGAGATACATGATTGTATGGACTCATTCAGACTGGTTCCGGAAGAGATACATGATTGTATGGACTCATTCAGACTGGTTCCGGAAGAGATACATGATTGTATGGACTCATTCAGACTGGTTCCGGAAGAGATACATGATTGTATGGACTCATTCAGACTGGTTCCGGGAGAGATACATGATTGTATGGACTCATTCAGACTGGTTCCGGAGGAGATACATGATTGTATGGACTCATTTAGACTGGTTCCGGAAGAGATACATGATTGTATGGACTCATTCAGACTGGTTCCGGAAGAGATACATGATTGTATGGACTCATTCAGACTGGTTCCGGGAGAGATACATGATTGTATGGACTCATTCAGACTGGTTCCGGAGGAGATACATGATTGTATGGACTCATTTAGACTGGTTCCGGAAGAGATACATGATTGTATGGACTCATTCAGACTGGTTCCGGAAGAGATACATGATTGTATGGACTCATTCAGACTGGTTCCGGGAGAGATACATGATTGTATGGACTCATTCAGACTGGTTCCGGAGGAGATACATGATTGTATGGACTCATTCAGACTGGTTCCGGAGGAGATACATGATTGTATGGACTCATTCAGACTGGTTCCGGAGGAGATACATGATTGTATGGACTCATTCAGACTGGTTCCGGAGGAGATACATGATTGTATGGACTCATTCAGACTGGTTCCGGAGGAGATACATGATTGTATGGACTCATTCAGACTGGTTCCGGGAGAGATACATGATTGTATGGACTCATTCAGACTGGTTCCGGAGGAGATACATGATTGTATGGACTCATTCAGACTGGTTCCGGGAGAGATACATGATTGTATGGACTCATTCAGACTGGTTCCGGAGGAGATACATGATTGTATGGACTCATTCAGACTGGTTCCGGAAGAGATACATGAGTGTATGGACTCATTCAGACTGGTTCCGGAAGAGATATATGATTGTATGGACTCATTCAGACTGGTTCCGGAGGAGATACATGATTGTATGGACTCATTTAGACTGGTTCCGGGAGAGATACATGATTGTATGGACTCATTCAGACTGGTTCCGGAGGAGATACATGATTGTATGGACTCATTCAGACTGGTTCCGGGAGAGATACATGATTGTATGGACTCATTCAGACTGGTTCCGGGAGAGATACATGATTGTATGGACTCATTCAGACTGGTTCCGGAAGAGATACATGATTGTATGGACTCATTCAGACTGGTTCCGGAAGAGATACATGATTGTATGGACTCATTCAGACTGGTTCCGGAAGAGATACATGATTGTATGGACTCATTCAGACTGGTTCCGGAGGAGATACATGATTGTATGGACTCATTCAGACTGGTTCCGGGAGAGATACATGATTGTATGGACTCATTCAGACTGGTTCCGGAGGAGATACATGATTGTATGGACTCATTCAGACTGGTTCCGGGAGAGATACATGATTGTATGGACTCATTCAGACTGGTTCCGGAAGAGATACATGATTGTATGGACTCATTCAGACTGGTTCCGGGAGAGATACATGATTGTATGGACTCATTCAGACTGGTTCCGGAAGAGATACATGATTGTATGGACTCATTCAGACTGGTTCCGGAGGAGATACATGATTGTATGGACTCATTCAGACTGGTTCCGGAACAGATACATGATTGTATGGACTCATTCAGACTGGTTCCGGAAGAGATACATGATTGTATGGACTCATTCAGACTGGTTCCGGAAGAGATACATGATTGTATGGACTCATTCAGACTGGTTCCGGAAGAGATACATGATTGTATGGACTCATTCAGACTGGTTCCGGAAGAGATACATGATTGTATGGACTCATTCAGACTGGTTCTGGAAGAGATACATGATTGTATGGACTCATTCAGACTGGTTCCGGAAGAGATGCATGATTGTATGGACTCATTCAGACTGGTTCCGGAGGAGATACATGATTGTATGGACTCATTCAGACTGGTTCCGGAAGAGATACATGATTGTATGGACTCATTCAGACTGGTTCCGGAAGAGATACATGATTGTATGGACTCATTCAGACTGGTTCCGGAAGAGATACATGATTGTATGGACTCATTCAGACTGGTTCCGGAAGAGATACATGATTGTATGGACTCATTCAGACTGGTTCCGGAAGAGATACATGATTGTATGGACTCATTCAGACTGGTTCCGGAAGAGATACATGATTGTATGGACTCATTCAGACTGGTTCCGGAAGAGATACATGATTGTATGGACTCATTCAGACTGGTTCCGGAAGAGATACATGATTGTATGGACTCATTCAGACTGGTTCCGAACAGATACATGATTGTATGGACTCATTCAGACTGGTTCCGGAAGAGATACATGATTGTATGGACTCATTCAGACTGGTTCCGGAGGAGATACATGATTGTATGGACTCATTCAGACTGGTTCCGGAAGAGATACATGATTGTATGGACTCATTCAGACTGGTTCCGGAAGAGATGCATGATTGTATGGACTCATTCAGACTGGTTCCGGAACAGATACATGATTGTATGGACTCATTCAGACTGGTTCCGGAAGAGATACATGATTGTATGGACTCATTCAGACTGGTTCCGGAAGAGATGCATGATTGTATGGACTCATTCAGACTGGTTCCGGAAGAGATGCATGATTGTATGGACTCAGTCAGACTGGTTCCGGAGGAGATACATGATTGTATGGACTCATTCAGACTGGTTCCGGAAGAGATACATGATTGTATGGACTCATTCAGACTGGTTCCGGAAGAGATGCATGATTGTATGGACTCATTCAGACTGGTTCCGGAAGAGATGCATGATTGTATGGACTCATTCAGACTGGTTCCGGAAGAGATACATGATTGTATGGACTCATTCAGACTGGTTCCGGAAGAGATACATGATTGTATGGACTCATTCAGACTGGTTCCGGAAGAGATGCATGATTGTATGGACTCATTCAGACTGGTTCCGGAAGAGATACATGATTGTATGGACTCTTTCAGACTGGTTCCGGAAGAGATACATGATTGTATGGACTCATTCAGACTGGTTCCGGAAGAGATGCATGATTGTATGGACTCATTCAGACTGGTTCCGGAAGAGATGCATGATTGTATGGACTCATTCAGACTGGTTCCGGAAGAGATACATGATTGTATGGACTCATTCAGACTGGTTCCGGAAGAGATACATGATTGTATGGACTCATTCAGACTGGTTCCGGAGGAGATACATGATTGTATGGACTCATTCAGACTGGTTCCGGAAGAGATACATGATTGTATGGACTCATTCAGACTGGTTCCGGAAGAGATGCATGATTGTATGGACTCATTCAGACTGGTTCCGGAAGAGATACATGATTGTATGGACTCATTCAGACTGGTTCCGGAAGAGATACATGATTGTATGGACTCATTCAGACTGGTTCCGGAGGAGATACATGATTGTATGGACTCATTCAGACTGGTTCCGGAAGAGATACATGATTGTATGGACTCATTCAGACTGGTTCCGGAAGAGATACATGATTGTATGGACTCATTCAGACTGGTTCCGGAAGAGATACATGATTGTATGGACTCATTCAGACTGGTTCCGGAAGAGATACATGATTGTATGGACTCATTCAGACTGGTTCCGGAGGAGATACATGATTGTATGGACTCATTCAGACTGGTTCCGGAAGAGATACATGATTGTATGGACTCATTCAGACTGGTTCCGGAAGAGATGCATGATTGTATGGACTCATTCAGACTGGTTCCGGAACAGATACATGATTGTATGGACTCATTCAGACTGGTTCCGGAAGAGATGCATGATTGTATGGACTCATTCAGACTGGTTCCGGAACAGATACATGATTGTATGGACTCATTCAGACTGGTTCCGGAAGAGATACATGATTGTATGGACTCATTCAGACTGGTTCCGGAAGAGATGCATGATTGTATGGACTCATTCAGACTGGTTCCGGAAGAGATGCATGATTGTATGGACTCATTCAGACTGGTTCCGGAGGAGATACATGATTGTATGGACTCATTCAGACTGGTTCCGGAAGAGATACATGATTGTATGGACTCATTCAGACTGGTTCCGGAAGAGATGCATGATTGTATGGACTCATTCAGACTGGTTCCGGAAGAGATGCATGATTGTATGGACTCATTCAGACTGGTTCCGGAAGAGATGCATGATTGTATGGACTCATTCAGACTGGTTCCGGAAGAGATACATGATTGTATGGACTCTTTCAGACTGGTTCCGGAAGAGATACATGATTGTATGGACTCATTCAGACTGGTTCCGGAAGAGATGCATGATTGTATGGACTCATTCAGACTGGTTCCGGAAGAGATGCATGATTGTATGGACTCATTCAGACTGGTTCCGGAAGAGATACATGATTGTATGGACTCATTCAGACTGGTTCCGGAAGAGATGCATGATTGTATGGACTCATTCAGACTGGTTCCGGAAGAGATGCATGATTGTATGGACTCATTCAGACTGGTTCCGGAAGAGATACATGATTGTATGGACTCATTCAGACTGGTTCCGGAGGAGATACATGATTGTATGGACTCATTCAGACTGGTTCCGGAAGAGATACATGAGTGTATGGACTCATTCAGACTGGTTCCGGAAGAGATATATGATTGTATGGACTCATTCAGACTGGTTCCGGAGGAGATACATGATTGTATGGACTCATTTAGACTGGTTCCGGGAGAGATACATGATTGTATGGACTCATTCAGACTGGTTCCGGAGGAGATACATGATTGTATGGACTCATTCAGACTGGTTCCGGGAGAGATACATGATTGTATGGACTCATTCAGACTGGTTCCGGGAGAGATACATGATTGTATGGACTCATTCAGACTGGTTCCGGGAGAGATACATGATTGTATGGACTCATTCAGACTGGTTCCGGAAGAGATACATGATTGTATGGACTCATTCAGACTGGTTCCGGAAGAGATACATGATTGTATGGACTCATTCAGACTGGTTCCGGAAGAGATACATGATTGTATGGACTCATTCAGACTGGTTCCGGAAGAGATACATGATTGTATGGACTCATTCAGACTGGTTCCGGAAGAGATATATGATTGTATGGACTCATTCAGACTGGTTCCGGAGGAGATACATGATTGTATGGACTCATTTAGACTGGTTCCGGGAGAGATACATGATTGTATGGACTCATTCAGACTGGTTCCGGAGGAGATACATGATTGTATGGACTCATTCAGACTGGTTCCGGGAGAGATACATGATTGTATGGACTCATTCAGACTGGTTCCGGGAGAGATACATGATTGTATGGACTCATTCAGACTGGTTCCGGAAGAGATACATGATTGTATGGACTCATTCAGACTGGTTCCGGAAGAGATACATGATTGTATGGACTCATTCAGACTGGTTCCGGAAGAGATACATGATTGTATGGACTCATTCAGACTGGTTCCGGAGGAGATACATGATTGTATGGACTCATTCAGACTGGTTCCGGGAGAGATACATGATTGTATGGACTCATTCAGACTGGTTCCGGAGGAGATACATGATTGTATGGACTCATTCAGACTGGTTCCGGGAGAGATACATGATTGTATGGACTCATTCAGACTGGTTCCGGAAGAGATACATGATTGTATGGACTCATTCAGACTGGTTCCGGGAGAGATACATGATTGTATGGACTCATTCAGACTGGTTCCGGAAGAGATACATGATTGTATGGACTCATTCAGACTGGTTCCGGAGGAGATACATGATTGTATGGACTCATTCAGACTGGTTCCGGAACAGATACATGATTGTATGGACTCATTCAGACTGATTCCGGAAGAGATACATGATTGTATGGACTCATTCAGACTGGTTCCGGAAGAGATACATGATTGTATGGACTCATTCAGACTGGTTCCGGAAGAGATACATGATTGTATGGACTCATTCAGACTGGTTCCGGAGGAGATACATGATTGTATGGACTCATTCAGACTGGTTCCGGAAGAGATACATGATTGTATGGACTCATTCAGACTGGTTCCGGAGGAGATACATGATTGTATGGACTCATTCAGACTGGTTCCGGAAGAGATACATGATTGTATGGACTCATTCAGACTGGTTCCGGAAGAGATACATGATTGTATGGACTCATTCAGACTGGTTCCGGAAGAGATACATGATTGTATGGACTCATTCAGACTGGTTCCGGAAGAGATACATGATTGTATGGACTCATTCAGACTGGTTCCGGAAGAGATACATGATTGTATGGACTCATTCAGACTGGTTCCGGAAGAGATACATGATTGTATGGACTCATTCAGACTGGTTCCGGAAGAGATACATGATTGTATGGACTCATTCAGACTGGTTCCGGAGGAGATACATGATTGTATGGACTCATTCAGACTGGTTCCGGATGAGATACATGATTGTATGGACTCATTCAGACTGGTTCCGGAAGAGATACATGATTGTATGGACTCATTCAGACTGGTTCCGGAAGAGATACATGATTGTATGGACTCATTCAGACTGGTTCCGGAAGAGATACATGATTGTATGGACTCATTCAGACTGGTTCCGAACAGATACATGATTGTATGGACTCATTCAGACTGGTTCCGGAAGAGATACATGATTGTATGGACTCATTCAGACTGGTTCCGGAGGAGATACATGATTGTATGGACTCATTCAGACTGGTTCCGGAAGAGATACATGATTGTATGGACTCATTCAGACTGGTTCCGGAAGAGATGCATGATTGTATGGACTCATTCAGACTGGTTCCGGAACAGATACATGATTGTATGGACTCATTCAGACTGGTTCCGGAAGAGATACATGATTGTATGGACTCATTCAGACTGGTTCCGGAAGAGATGCATGATTGTATGGACTCATTCAGACTGGTTCCGGAAGAGATGCATGATTGTATGGACTCATTCAGACTGGTTCCGGAGGAGATACATGATTGTATGGACTCATTCAGACTGGTTCCGGAAGAGATACATGATTGTATGGACTCATTCAGACTGGTTCCGGAAGAGATGCATGATTGTATGGACTCATTCAGACTGGTTCCGGAAGAGATGCATGATTGTATGGACTCATTCAGACTGGTTCCGGAAGAGATACATGATTGTATGGACTCATTCAGACTGGTTCCGGAAGAGATACATGATTGTATGGACTCATTCAGACTGGTTCCGGAAGAGATACATGATTGTATGGACTCATTCAGACTGGTTCCGGAAGAGATACATGATTGTATGGACTCATTCAGACTGGTTCCGGAGGAGATACATGATTGTATGGACTCATTCAGACTGGTTCCGGAAGAGATACATGATTGTATGGACTCATTCAGACTGGTTCCGGAAGAGATACATGATTGTATGGACTCATTCAGACTGGTTCCGGAAGAGATGCATGATTGTATGGACTCATTCAGACTGGTTCCGGAGGAGATACATGATTGTATGGACTCATTCAGACTGGTTCCGGAAGAGATACATGATTGTATGGACTCATTCAGACTGGTTCCGGAAGAGATACATGATTGTATGGACTCATTCAGACTGGTTCCGGAAGAGATACATGATTGTATGGACTCATTCAGACTGGTTCCGGAGGAGATACATGATTGTATGGACTCATTCAGACTGGTTCCGGAGGAGATACATGATTGTATGGACTCATTCAGACTGGTTCCGGAAGAGATGCATGATTGTATGGACTCATTCAGACTGGTTCCGGGGGAGATACATGATTGTATGGACTCATTCAGACTGGTTCCGGAAGAGATACATGATTGTATGGACTCATTCAGACTGGTTCCGGAAGAGATACATGATTGTATGGACTCATTCAGACTGGTTCCGGAAGAGATGCATGATTGTATGGACTCATTCAGACTGGTTCCGGAAGAGATACATGATTGTATGGACTCATTCAGACTGGTTCCGGATGAGATACATGATTGTATGGACTCATTCAGACTGGTTCCGGAGGAGATACATGATTGTATGGACTCATTCAGACTGGTTCCGGAAGAGATACATGATTGTATGGACTCATTCAGACTGGTTCCGGAAGAGATACATGATTGTATGGACTCATTCAGACTGGTTCCGGAAGAGATACATGATTGTATGGACTCATTCAGACTGGTTCCGGAAGAGATACATGATTGTATGGACTCATTCAGACTGGTTCCGGATGAGATACATGATTGTATGGACTCATTCAGACTGGTTCCGGAAGAGATACATGATTGTATGGACTCATTCAGACTGGTTCCGGAGGAGATACATGATTGTATGGACTCATTCAGACTGGTTCCGGAAGAGATACATGATTGTATGGACTCATTCAGACTGGTTCCGGAAGAGATACATGATTGTGTGGACTCATTCAGACTGGTTCCGGAAGAGATACATGATTGTATGGACTCATTCAGACTGGTTCCGGAAGAGATACATGATTGTATGGACTCATTCAGACTGATTCCGGAAGAGATACATGATTGTATGGACTCATTCAGACTGGTTCCGGAAGAGATACATGATTGTATGGACTCATTCAGACTGATTCCGGAAGAGATATATGATTGTATGGACTCATTCAGACTGGTTCCGGAAGAGATACATGATTGTATGGACTCATTCAGACTGGTTCCGGAGGAGATACATGATTGTATGGACTCATTCAGACTGGTTCCGGAGGAGATACATGATTGTATGGACTCATTCAGACTGGTTCCGGAGGAGATACATGATTGTATGGATTCATTCAGACTGGTTCCGGAAGAGATACATGATTGTATGGACTCATTCAGACTGGTTCCGGAAGAGATACATGATTGTATGGACTCATTCAGACTGGTTCCGGAAGAGATACATGATTGTATGGACTCATTCAGACTGGTTCCGGAAGAGATACATGATTGTATGGACTCATTCAGACTGGTTCCGGAAGAGGTACATGATTGTATGGACTCATTCAGACTGGTTCCGGAAGAGATACATGATTGTATGGACTCATTCAGACTGGTTCCGGAGGAGATACATGATTGTATGGACTCATTCAGACTGGTTCCGGAAGAGATACATGATTGTATGGACTCATTCAGACTGGTTCCGGAAGAGATACATGATTGTATGGACTCATTCAGACTGGTTCCTGAAGAGATACATGATTGTATGGACTCATTCAGACTGGTTCCGGAAGAGATACATGATTGTATGGACTCATTCAGACTGGTTCCGGAAGAGATACATGATTGTATGGACTCATTCAGACTGGTTCCGGAAGAGATACATGATTGTATGGACTCATTCAGACTGGTTCCGGAGGAGATACATGATTGTATGGACTCATTCAGACTGGTTCCGGAAGAGATACATGATTGTATGGACTCATTCAGACTGGTTCCGGAGGAGATACATGATTGTATGGACTCATTCAGACTGGTTCCGGAAGAGATACATGATTGTATGGACTCATTCAGACTGGTTCCGGAAGAGATACATGATTGTATGGACTCATTCAGACTGGTTCCGGATGAGATACATGATTGTATGGACTCATTCAGACTGGTTCCGGAAGAGATACATGATTGTATGGACTCATTCAGACTGGTTCTGGAGGAGACACATGATTGTATGGACTCATTCAGACTGGTTCCGGAGGAGATACATGATTGTATGGACTCATTCAGACTGGTTCCGGAAGAGATACATGATTGTGTGGACTCATTCAGACTGGTTCCGGAAGAGATACATGATTGTGTGGACTCATTCAGACTGGTTCCGGAAGAGATACATGATTGTATGGACTCATTCAGACTGGTTCCGGAAGAGATACATGATTGTATGGACTCATTCAGACTGGTTCCGGAAGAGATACATGATTGTATGGACTCATTCAGACTGGTTCCGGAAGAGATACATGATTGTATGGACTCATTCAGACTGGTTCCGGAAGAGATGCATGATTGTATGGACTCATTCAGACTGGTTCCGGAGGAGATACATGATTGTATGGACTCATTCAGACTGGTTCCGGAGGAGATACATGATTGTATGGACTCATTCAGACTGGTTCCGGAAGAGATACATGATTGTATGGACTCATTCAGACTGGTTCCGGAAGAGATACATGATTGTATGGACTCATTCAGACTGGTTCCGGAGGAGATACATGATTGTATGGACTCATTCAGACTGGTTCCGGAGGAGATACATGATTGTATGGACTCATTCAGACTGGTTCCGGAAGAGATACATGATTGTATGGACTCATTCAGACTGGTTCCGGAAGAGATACATGATTGTATGGACTCATTCAGACTGGTTCCGGAGGAGATACATGATTGTATGGACTCATTCAGACTGGTTCCGGAAGAGATACATGATTGTATGGACTCATTCAGACTGGTTCCGGGGGAGATACATGATTGTATGGACTCATTCAGACTGGTTCCGGGGGAGATACATGATTGTATGGATTCATTCAGACTGGTTCCGGAGGAGATACATGATTGTATGGACTCATTCAGACTGGTTCCGGAGGAGATACATGATTGTATGGACTCATTCAGACTGGTTCAGGATGAGATACATGATTGTGTGTACTCATTCAGACTGGTTCCGGAGGAGATACATGATTGTATGGATTCATTCAGACTGGTTCCGGGAGAGATACATGATTGTATGGACTCATTCAGACTGGTTCCGGAAGAGATACATGATTGTATGGACTCAGTCAGACTGGTTCCGGAGGAGATACATGATTGTATGGACTCATTCAGACTGGTTCCGGGAGAGATACATGATTGTATGGACTCATTCAGACTGGTTCCGGAGGAGATACATGATTGTATGGACTCATTCAGACTGGTTCCGGATGAGATACATGATTGTATGGACTCATTCAGACTGGTTCCGGAAGAGATACATGATTGTATGGACTCATTCAGACTGGTTCCGGAAGAGATACATGATTGTATGGACTCATTCAGACTGGTTCCGGAAGAGATACATGATTGTATGGACTCATTCAGACTGGTTCCGGAAGAGATACATGATTGTATGGACTCATTCAGACTGGTTCCGGGAGAGATACATGATTGTATGGACTCATTCAGACTGGTTCCGGAGGAGATACATGATTGTATGGACTCATTCAGACTGGTTCCGGAGGAGATACATGATTGTATGGACTCATTCAGACTGGTTCCGGATGAGATACATGATTGTATGGACTCATTCAGACTGGTTCCGGAAGAGATACATGATTGTATGGACTCATTCAGACTGGTTCCGGAGGAGATACATGATTGTATGGACTCATTCAGACTGGTTCCGGATGAGATACATGATTGTATGGACTCATTCAGACTGGTTCCGGAAGAGATACATGATTGTATGGACTCATTCAGACTGGTTCCGGAGGAGATACATGATTGTATGGACTCATTCAGACTGGTTCCGGATGAGATACATGATTGTATGGACTCATTCAGACTGGTTCCGGAAGAGATACATGATTGTATGGACTCATTCAGACTGGTTCCGGAAGAGATACATGATTGTATGGACTCATTCAGACTGGTTCCGGAAGAGATACATGATTGTATGGACTCATTCAGACTGGTTCCGGAAGAGATACATGATTGTATGGACTCATTCAGACTGGTTCCGGGAGAGATACATGATTGTATGGACTCATTCAGACTGGTTCCGGAAGAGATACATGATTGTATGGACTCATTCAGACTGGTTCCGGAAGAGATACATGATTGTATGGACTCATTCAGACTGGTTCCGGAAGAGATACATGATTGTATGGACTCATTCAGACTGGTTCCGGAAGAGATACATGATTGTATGGACTCATTCAGACTGGTTCCGGGAGAGATACATGATTGTATGGACTCATTCAGACTGGTTCCGGATGAGATACATGATTGTATGGACTCATTCAGACTGGTTCCGGAAGAGATACATGATTGTATGGACTCATTCAGACTGGTTCCGGAAGAGATACATGATTGTATGGACTCATTCAGACTGGTCCCGGAAGAGATACATGATTGTATGGACTCATGCAGACTGGTTCCGGAAGAGATACATGATTGTATGGACTCATTCAGACTGGTTCCGGAAGAGATACATGATTGTATGGACTCATTCAGACTGGTTCCGGAAGAGATACATGATTGTATGGACTCATGCAGACTGGTTCCGGAAGAGATACATGATTGTATGGACTCATTCAGACTGGTTCCGGAAGAGATACATGATTGTATGGACTCATTCAGACTGGTTCCGGGGGAGATACATGATTGTATGGACTCATGCAGACTGGTTCCGGAAGAGATACATGATTGTATGGACTCATTCAGACTGGTTCCGGAAGAGATACATGATTGTATGGACTCATTCAGACTGGTTCCGGAAGAGATACATGATTGTATGGACTCATTCAGACTGGTTCCGGAAGAGATACATGATTGTATGGACTCATGCAGACTGGTTCCGGAAGAGATACATGATTGTATGGACTCATTCAGACTGGTTCCGGAAGAGAGGCATGATTGTATGGACTCATTCAGACTGGTTCCGGAAGAGATACATGATTGTATGGACTCATGCAGACTGGTTCCGGAAGAGATACATGATTGTATGGACTCATTCAGACTGGTTCCGGAAGAGATACATGATTGTATGGACTCATTCAGACTGGTTCCGGAAGAGATACATGATTGTATGGACTCATGCAGACTGGTTCCGGAAGAGATACATGATTGTATGGACTCATTCAGACTGGTTCCGGAAGAGATACATGATTGTATGGACTCATTCAGACTGGTTCCGGGGGAGATACATGATTGTATGGACTCATGCAGACTGGTTCCGGAAGAGATACATGATTGTATGGACTCATTCAGACTGGTTCCGGAAGAGATACATGATTGTATGGACTCATTCAGACTGGTTCCGGAAGAGATACATGATTGTATGGACTCATTCAGACTGGTTCCGGAAGAGATACATGATTGTATGGACTCATGCAGACTGGTTCCGGAAGAGATACATGATTGTATGGACTCATTCAGACTGGTTCCGGAAGAGAGGCATGATTGTATGGACTCATTCAGACTGGTTCCGGAAGAGATACATGATTGTATGGACTCATTCAGACTGGTTCCGGAAGAGATACATGATTGTATGGACTCATTCAGACTGGTTCCGGAGGAGATACATGATTGTATGGACTCATTTAGACTGGTTCCGGAAGAGATACATGATTGTATGGACTCATTCAGACTGGTTCCGGGGGAGATACATGATTGTATGGACTCATTCAGACTGGTTCCGGAAGAGATACATGATTGTATGGACTCATTCAGACTGGTTCCGGGGGAGATACATGATTGTATGGACTCATTCAGACTGGTTCCGGAGGAGATACATGATTGTATGGACTCATTCAGACTGGTTCCGGGGGAGATACATGATTGTATGGACTCATTCAGACTGGTTCCGGAAGAGATACATGATTGTATGGACTCATTCAGACTGGTTCCGGAAGAGATACATGATTGTATGGACTCATTCAGACTGGTTCCGGGGGAGATACATGATTGTATGGACTCATTCAGACTGGTTCCGGGGGAGATACATGATTGTATGGACTCATTCAGACTGGTTCCGGAGGAGACACATGATTGTATGGACTCATTCAGACTGGTTCCGGAAGAGATATATGATTGTATGGACTCATTCAGACTGGTTCCGGAGGAGATACATGATTGTATGGACTCATTCAGACTGGTTCCGGAGGAGATACATGATTGTATGGACTCATTCAGACTGGTTCCGGAGGAGACACATGATTGTATGGACTCATTCAGACTGGTTCCGGAAGAGATATATGATTGTATGGACTCATTCAGACTGGTTCCGGAAGAGATATATGATTGTATGGACTCATTCAGACTGGTTCCGGAGGAGATACATGATTGTATGGACTCATTCAGACTGGTTCCGGAAGAGATACATGATTGTATGGACTCAGTCAGACTGGTTCCGGAAGAGATACATGATTGTATGGACTCATTCAGACTGGTTCCGGAAGAGATACATGATTGTATGGACTCATTCAGACTGGTTCCGGGAGAGATACATGATTGTATGGACTCATTCAGACTGGTTCCGGAAGAGATACATGATTGTATGGACTCAGTCAGACTGGTTCCGGAAGAGATACATGATTGTATGGACTCATTCAGACTGGTTCCGGAGGAGATACATGATTGTATGGACTCATTCAGACTGGTTCCGGAGGAGATACATGATTGTATGGACTCATTCAGACTGGTTCCGGAAGAGATACATGATTGTATGGACTCAGTCAGACTGGTTCCGGAGGAGATACATGATTGTATGGACTCATTCAGACTGGTTCCGGAAGAGATACATGATTGTATGGACTCAGTCAGACTGGTTCCGGAGGAGATACATGATTGTATGGACTCATTCAGACTGGTTCCGGAAGAGATACATGATTGTATGGACTCATTCAGACTGGTTCCGGAAGAGATACATGATTGTATGGACTCATTCAGACTGGTTCCGGGGGAGATACATGATTGTATGGACTCATTCTGACTGGTTCCGGAAGAGATACATGATTGTATGGACTCATTCAGACTTTGTGTTAATAGTTCCTAAACTGACATAAATTACATAGTTAGAGTGACTAACTTGTGTTAGTCAAACTCGTATCCTCCAATTAACTGACTTATATTTGTCAAACTTACTATGTTTCGGCTCAGTCAATTTGGTGATTCCTATCAAGTAGGACATGTCCTGGTCAATGGTATACGTGGCTTGACATTAGTTGAACACGCTGCGCTGAGACCACGGTGTGCTTATATGAGCGAATTGGAAGTTTTATGACTGTAATGTAATTAAGATATCTCTCAACTTTTATCGGCGACATAACGCTAAGAATAATGTATGTAACATCGTGCAATGGACACGATGGAGATGATATGCCAACTTGACAAGATGGGTCATGGATTGTGCAATCTTGTCTGGATTCTGGCCCACAAATCCAAAATCACGTTTTCATTTTCGTTTGCATTAAGTTGTGAAGTAGTTACTTTCATTTTCATCGCAATGCTTCATTCCCAATTCCGCATTTTTTTGCAATCTCCACAATGTTGCTAACCGGAAGTCACGTGACAATTTCTCCAAAATCCATACAGCGATCTTTGAAAAATCACTGACGGATATAGAAAAAAAATATATGACATCATTCACCTGCGCCTAATGTATAAACAACCTCCTGGTGGTGCTTTTATATCCCAAACTTGGCACTAGGCGGAGATACAATGGTAAGGTACAATTGTAAACTTTAGTGTAAACATATTTGTATTTCCAATTCCAAACATATAAATTAATATAACATTTACATATACATTCAACTAGAATTGATGGCGTATGGCGATTGGGGTCAGACAAGCCCGTTTGCTTATACGAAGTATTCTCCACTTTGGCTATATGCCCCGTCCCCAATAAGAGAGGGGGGGGGTAATTAAGACGAGAATGATTGGAAACAATGGTTTCTGAGAATTGATAATTATACCATAATATGAGTAAGGCATGGCAGAATATAGTGTTGGGGATAGCAGGAGACAGAGGATTAGAGTGGTGTGGGATTTTTCAATAAGACTGAGTTGTTGCGTGAGTAATAATACTAATGTAGATCATATATAGTAGTCGTCATGCGCCAGACGCCATTGGAGGGAGTGGATAACAATAATATTGACATAAGCCGGTCATGAACGTCAAAAAGTAAGTAAAACACATATAGCTAGGCATCTTCATAATCAAAATATATAAACAACTTAACTGAAAATATATACCTTCCCCGAAGAAGTGAACATAATAACATGAGAAGATGCATATAGGGATTATTCTGATAAAATAATTGTATATAGTACATTATGCTGTCGCATAGTATAACCGGAACCGAGGGCAATTCGTGACCATGGATAAGTGACGTAGTATATGAACATCTGATACGGCAGTGAATAGGCTGGCACGGCGACCTGATTGTCGACACTGAATAACTGGGTATCGTGGTAACTGAGATATCTGATAGAGCAGAGGATAGGGCGGCACAGCGACCGGATCGTCGACACAGCATGATTGGGTAGCATGGTGACTGAGATATCTGATAGCCAGTGGATAGGACGGCACAGTGGCCGAATCGTCAACACTGTATTACTGAATGGCCTGCTGACATCTGAGACTTCTGATACAGTGGAATGGGTGGAACAGCGGCCGGATCGTGAACAGTGTATTACTGAATGGCCTGACATCTGAGACTTCTGATATAGTGTATAGGGCGGCACAGCGGCTGGATCGTCGACACTGTAAAGCTGGATGACATCAGGACATATATTGTACCCTCTGTAATCAGACCTATGGTGGTTCTTTGCGAGGGGAACAGATATCGACTATGCCGATAACTATGCAAGTTGGCATGACACGACTTACTATACTACTCATGATTGGGAACGTCAATGTGTATTCAATGGTCCAATATGTCTGCTAAGTAAAAGGTTATGACTCTTAGACTGTGTAATAAACACAACACCCAATTCACTCTGAGTTGACCAGCTTAACTAGAGCCGAGACCGATATAGAACACAAGATGCATGGATATATTCACAATTAGTCAACAAGAATATACAAGTATACAAACAAACTTGTAACGAAAGCTATGACTACTTTAATTGGATCCTTAAGTGTACAACTTGCGGAAAAGTAACAGATGAAATAAACTCCGCTATGAGTTGACTAACCGGCATATGCGTTAAATATAGGTATACATAGCTAGAACTGGTTAACACATTATCGATACGACCCAACGTATTCAATAAAAACACACGCTATAACAACTACGTGACCTGAGATACACAGCAGACATACTGTACTGTGTGCACTAATGTATTAGCATGAACTGAGCTCAAGACATTAACCTAACCGATATGTGATTGAAAGAGAATCGACAATCTTGAATGTCTCCAAATAACCTGGACAAATTACAGAAGGTCCAGGATTCAATGCTATTCTGCATAACTAATCGACTATATATAGCTACCTGTGATGAGTATAATAGGAGCATGGTAACCTTACATGATCGGTTGACCCTGTATAGCACCGGGCGACCTCTTAGGACCTGATAATGGACTGATTTGAGGGATACATCTGGGATGAGCACAATACCTGACATCGGCACGGCAATTGATCAAATCATGAGTAACCATCAGGCAGCATTAGGATTCGCATAGCATAAAGCTGCAATTAGCAAGGGACTAGCTTCTGACCACATCGTCACCATGTGCTATACCAGTAGCAGCAACTTCAGTGCAATATTAAATACACCAGGCTGACCAGTTACATCACATGCCATGGTGGTAACACTTCAATCTGAGCCCTCGATTTGGTCAACATCAACATTCTGGGGAGTTTAGCTGCATTTCCTCTCAACAGTATGGCTAGGTATAGTTAGGCTCCTTGCTGGATGGTCCGGAATAGCTGAAATACCATAATTCCTCAGAGGTAACTACACAGGTAAACATTTCACCAAATAGACTAAGTACAAACAGTCCCTAAATTAGGTTAAAACTGCATAAAAATACGCTAAATATTCCATCAAAGTACGAAAAGCGTAATCGGAATAGATAATCACCGTAATGAATCAGTTTCCTGAAGGAAACACCCCGTAATACTAGAAATAGTATTAAAACTCCACCGACCAAATGCTACGAATTACTATCAAAATACTACTACAGCTGATAAGTGTTTACGTTGTGTCAGTTGGGGTGTGACGTAAGCACGTGAACGGGAGTGACAACAGGGCGGCTACGGCTCCAACGGTTTGCTCGTATATATAGCCGGGGTGGTGGCGCCACCAATCGTTAGGGTAGCTGCACCAATGGTAACTCGCGCGTGGGATTTCCCGCGGTACACAAGGATTTGTTTACAAACAATGTGCTACGAATGAAGTTGCGTATCATTATAAAATGCGTAATAATACGAATCTCAATGATACGAAGTGATAATTAGTGGATTACCCCTTATGATTAGGTATTTATGAATAACTGATAAATAATGACTTTGAGATGAATTACGGACTGTTATGATAGGAATATTTAGTACAGCGAAAATATGAAATAACGATGATGACCGGCAATCGCTACAGCCCCAATGAATTAAACATTCCGAAGCTGTACAAAAAGAATAACAGTTCTGGTATTTGCAACGTTTTATAACGAAATGAATGGCTAAACTTACAACACTTTTTTATTTTCCTTTCATTTATTTAAATTTTCCCACAGATAGGCATTTTGTAAGACCATAGGAGCATGGAACTTGATCAATAACTGCCTTAATTAGCAACTTTTTTGTTATAATGACCGGCCTAAAAATTGCTAATTAACTTGAAGGCAACTGTTAATCAAGTTCCAAACGCCCGTGGTAAGACCGTCAAAAGTTCATGCATGGTACTGATTTTATATATAGACGATGATGAAATTTTTAATTATAGTTTACAAACATTCCCAAACATTGTACCATGTCCCCGTGAGAAAACCGCAGCATAGGTTTCCCTTTGTCTCCGTGTAGCGATATGTTACATACCCGTACGTGATTTCTGAGATTCTAGAGACTGCCCCTACAGGCTACACCACAGAGAACCTTACAAACTTACCAAGTCCATGTAAAAAATTCAGCATCTTCTTCACCCCATTTCAGTGTTGCGATATGTTGCAAAGTGTTACGAAGTGTTACCGGGCGGTACGTGTTACAAATCATATGAAGTCCACAAATAAGAAAACTGCAGCATATTTTTAAAACTCATCTCAATGCAGCGATATGTTACAAAGTGTTACGAAGTGTTACCTACATGATATCTGAGCTGCACAGAGACCGCTCGCAGACAGGTGTTACAAATGATATAATGTCCCTGTGAGAAAACCGCAGTATATTTTTTCAACTCGTCTGAGTGTAGCGATAAGTTATGTTATAAAGTGTTGCGAAGCGTTACGTGATTCCTGATATCCACAGAGACTGCTCGTTGATGGTGTGCACAAATGATTTAAAGTCCCGAGGATATTACTTCAACTCGTCTCAGTGTAGCGAAAAAGTGTTACGAAGGTTTACGTGATTTCTGAGTAGTAAACCGTGTGCTAAAAGATTCGAGTTATGTGGGATCTTCGACGAGTCCACTAATGTTAGTGATCCCCTTCGGCTGAAAATGAACCGATCTAAAGCGATAACTCCAATTATTGATTCTTCCCTCGGTTGTGTGTGCTTTCGCATTAGTGGTTATAAGCAACTAGATACTTGAAATTATGCCCCTTGTATAATGTCTTCGGTTGTTTAATGTGAAAGAAAAAAGAAATTCATAAGCTATGTTAATTCCTCGGCCATTTGTGTGGGATTGTTCGTCAAGCGGCTACATTGGTCGCCAAATTTGGTAGGAGGTGGGGGTATTTTTCTGTATTGAAATTTTGTACACAAAAGGGGGTAGTTGTGGAATTGTCAATTTATTTCCAGGAATAAGTATGGTGAGGCACCATTTCTTTTTTGACAACTTATGTCCGACGTGGAGTTCTACACGCAGAAATATTTAAAGTTTGGCTCAGTAGGGCAATGAATCGTGGGGATGGCTTAACCCTAACACTGTCGCCTATGGGAAATATTTAGTTGATTGTAACCTATAGGCAACAATCTTGTTTTGTGGTATCATCGGATTGCAGGGCAACGAAGTACAGATTTTGGCCACCGTTCAAATCAAATTCAAGAGTGAACAAAAGTAGGGACCCAAAGCGTGTCGCAGCGCCCCATAATCTGGCAAATTAACCCTTTGCAAAATTCAGATTTAATGAAAAAAATGGGTGTTTTGTTAAAATGAATTATTTGGAACCGATAGTGCACATTTAATGTCGAAAAGTGGACAAACGAACCCAGCAGCCCCTCGTCGTATTTAGTGATCCGACTATTCTCGATCTGTTATTGGGAGTGGACCGGGAGATTCTAAGGGACACAGCGAACCCCAGTTTCGAGTCCGAAAAATCGAGGGGGGTGGGGCAATTCAAGTTACAAATTTGTCATTTCCTTCCATGTAATGAAATGCGACTTTTTTGCGTCTTGAAGACTGTTATTACTGGCATCCAGTTACATTGTCAAATCGGCGTTATTATATGTCCCTGTGTGTTTCTCGCGACCAAAACAAACGATTTTCGACTCGTAAATCGAGCTTTTTGGGTATTTATGTTGTTTAAAAAAATATTTATGTCAAGTACACTTCACAGCCACACGACTTCTATTAAAAAATAGAACGTTGTCATGTAAGACATAAAACAGAAAAAAAGTGGCTAGAGTCCCAATGGTGTGGTGTCTGCTGGGGGTTAAAGTGGAACATACGTGCTCCGACGAAGTTTTATTTTGCGCCCAATGTCTGGAACAGTGGGGTTAAATACAACCCAATACAGGGAGAAGTCGTGTAGTTCTTGTCTGGAAAGCACGTTTTATATTAATATTATATTTTTCTGTGACAATTTTATATATGTTCAAGCAAAAATCCACACAATTTTGGTTGCGTATAGGTTATAAGCAACTAAATACTTGAAATTATGCCCCCTGGCATTTGTGTAGGGAAACTCGAGTCAGCATAAAAAAAATACCGGCCGCTGAATGGTGCATAATATCGTCGGTTGTTTAATGTGAAAGGAAAAAAGAAATTCATAAGCTATGTTAATTCCTCGGCCATTTGTATGGGATTGTTCGTCAAGCGGCTACAATGGTCGCCAAATTTGGTAGGGGGTGGGGGTGTTTTTCTATATTGAAATTTTTTGCACAAAAGGGGGTAGTTGTGGAAATGCCAATTTATTTCCAGGAATAAGTATGGTGAGGCACCATTTCTTTTTTGACAACTTATGTCAGACATGGAGTTCTACACGCAGAAATATTTGAAGTTTGGCTCAGTAGGGCAATGAATCGTGGGGATGGCTTAACCCTAACACTGTCGCCTATGGCAAATAGTTAGTTGATTGTAACCTAGTGAATCGATGGCTGTAAAATCAGTCGTACATAAGGCAGTGCTTTTACCGCGTTGTTTCACGCTACAAGGGATCACGAAATTTCAGTCAATGAGCCGGGCCTTAAACACCCCTTCACTGCTATAACTGCGGGTCCAGATTAATTCACAACGCGACTGTTATGATTAACCCACCGCCGGCTGTTATATATTGGTGTTTTAGTGAATGACAACCTGTCTATGAAGCATTGAAGAAAGTATTCTGATTCCACGGAGGAATACCTGACATAAGTGCGTTTGATGCGAGCTGGTCGCGGAATGTGTTGCGAGAAAAATTTATAATGTTTTAATCGGTATATATTAAAAATTAAAATAAGTATATATATAGATATATAGATACGTAGATATATAGGTATCGAGTATACGTGTTGTAATTACTTATAATTCGGGTATTTTTACCTTCGACGAGTCCACTAATTTTAGTGACCCTCTTCGTCTGAAATTGAACCGATCTAAAGCGATAATAATGAAGTATTGATTCTTCCCTTGGTTTGATTGTACTTTGCATTACTGAATCGATGGGTGTCGGTGTGTTAGCAAAATGATTCATGCATAAGTCAATGCTTTTATCGCGCTGATTCATATATTATGGTGACAGTCGTTCGTGGAATCACAGTTAATGAGCCGGGCTTTACGCACCCTTTCACTGCTATAGCTGCGGGTCCTAGTTCTTGCGGGAAGACGAACTTCGTAACCAGATTTCATTCCGAACGCCACTGTTATGGTTAACCCACAGCCGGCTGTTATCTGTTGGGATTTTACTAAATGGGAACCTGCCTGTGAAGCTTATATATGCGCCTGTGTATGTGCTTAAATAGACATTTGTGAGCGATAAAATTGCAATCATGTCAACACTTCTGAAGAGGAATATGGGCAATTTAACTTGGTTAGGGCGTCTCCCAACTCGTAAAGCTAACCTAGCTGTGCACAACGCCGGCACTGATTTAATAGATTGTGTATCGCCGGCTGCTGCTTGAATATACTGGATGGAACGTACCGATCTCGACTGGGCAAAAGAATAAACTTGTTAAATATAAGAATCAAATCCGTAATTTAGCCAAACCGAGGTATTGTATAATCTAAAGAAGAGAAAACGCCTGTTGCAATTAGGTGGATTTCTTGGAACTTTATTGAAAACTATAGTCCCAAATTTGAGCAGTCTTCTGTGTGATCTCATACAATAAATAGAACACACAAAGAAAATGATTTTAACTGACTCTAAGTTCTTGAAGAACGGATCTAATATTGGAGAAGGTAATGAACCTAGTTCTAGAAAACTAGATTTAACAGAAGCACAAGCAGTTCGAACTACTTTAGACGATTTAGATACGAAGATGGATTGTGGCTAGTAGCGTGGTGCCTTCACAAGAATATAAAATTTTACATTATAACCAACTACTAGAGAGATTACTATGATACAGAGCAAAAATTCAACAATCGAGATAAAGCCGCGAAACCCTCGGAACTATCCGACCACCACTGCCGGACACCCGATAATAATGAGCGAATAAGAGGACGAAGTCGATGGTGACAAGTCGTTGTATGAGCGAAATGTGTATTTTGAACTATCCTGATGAAGTTGGGGGCTAACGCGAAGGTTCTACTTAATGCGATGCGGCAATTAACATCCGAAATTACAGTTCAGTAAGGATGGTTTTGTTATGTATAAAGATCGGAAGATGGGAGCGCTCGATTTACAAGTTGACGTTACAAGGGAAAGGAAATCGTTAAAACCTGCGGGTCGTCACGATTTTTCAGAAGTGATTCGTAACTCAGCCATCTCATTGAATTTGATCGGCAATAAATGTTATGAACTATCTCACATGAGGTCAAATGCGATCCCGTTTACCACAACAATAGGGCGTTCACTGTAAAGCTATCCATGAGCTGGCGTGCACATACAGTGGATCAGTCAGTATGATGCGAGTTTATTTCGATCCGACAAACACAAGTATACGTAGTTTCGGTAGTATCTCCAGCTTGAAAAGAGTTACTGGAACACAGACTAGATTAGAGCTTTTTATGTGTACAAGTAGGGTATGCTCTACACAGACCAGCGAGGAAGAAATTCTTGAGGAGGCAAACTAAACTGCAGCAGTTTCAGATCGACTTGTTTGATGTCAAGTCGCCGAAGAGGAGAACGATAATTTTAAATACATATTCATCTTTATTGATGTGTTTGCAAAAATAACTTGGGCTGTCCCGATGTTAACCAAATTCGGTTCAGACTCGATCAAGGCTTTCCATATTATACTTAATAGAAATTTGATATTCCGAGATCTGTTCTGGAAGACAAAGGGAAAATAAAAAAAAGAAGAAGAAAAGAATAAGAATATTCAGTTATTTACTTCCCGAAATGATGACGTAAAATTTGCGACCATTGAACGATTTGATCGGACTCTAAAGAGTCGTATGTAGACATATTTTACAAAGAATAACACTTTTCATTATATCGAGATGCCTCAAGATCTATTCGACAGCTACAATTCTTCTTATTATAGAAGTATCGGTATGCCCCCAAGAGATGTTACACATGATAAAGTCGGGGATGTGTGGTGGAATCTATATGGTAAACACACGACTCCACGATCGCTCGCGGCTGAAAGAAAACTACCCTTTTCTGTCGGTGATTTAGCGAGAATCTCACACATGAAACGAGTATTTAAAAAAAAGGATACGAAGCTAACTGGTTCTCGTGAATTGTATAGAATTACTGAGGTTCTGAAGAGCGCACCAACGACCTTCCATTTTGGTGACTATTTGGGCGAAATCTAGATGGTACTTTCTACCTGGAAGAGATTCAGAAAGTTAGTGAACCAAAGTTTCCAAGATTGAAAAGGTTTTAAAAGAGAGAAAAATAAATTCATTGTTAAATTTCTTGGATATCCATTTAAGTTCAACGCCTGACTACATAAAAGAGAGTTAAATACCAATTGATGGAACAGAATAGTGACAATGCGAGTCGTAGTTCGTGGTGTTGGATCGACTTCAGTAATTGACCAAGTTACTTAATTTATTGTTCTCTACTTGATAATAGCGGCTGCTGTGTTAATTATACCACTCAACAACAGAGATCATCAACTGTGGACAGCTCTTCTCACTTCGGCAGGCGGTATATTGCTCACGAATCCTCAAGCTAAGAAACTAACTTTTTTTTACTTCGTTTGCATTACTCTCCAGATTATTCTATGGTATATTATCCGAACAACACGGTTGCCAAATTCACGACTAAACTACCCACTTCGATCAACCTTGACGGAGAATGGGAGGCAGGGCTCGCTGAGATGCAATTTCCATCTTCGTGGTTTAACATTTATGGTGATGAACTTTGTTTCAGGATAATCAAAATGCTACGTGAGGTGGAATTACCACGTGACTGGCGGACAAACCCTTATGTAGCATTCACCTACAACGAAGCTACACAACTTTTAGAAATGTCTGTCAGGGAAAGAACGATGGTTAAAGTCAGTGAATTATTCGCGCATACCATGGGCCTAGACTACCGCGAAATGAAGACAGGATATCACGAATCGGCACGACCCGTCAATATCACTAGGAATAAATTATTTTCTGTGTAATTGTATTCAGACGTTGTGAAAGAACAAATCATTGGAGACACATATGCTCCGCTGCTTCGAACGGCCCCGATCACCGAAAACTACGGAGAGCAATGCAGTCAAATTTTCAATTGAATGTATTACTTACATATCAATAAGAAGTTCATCTATTCCATTTGAGATCAATAATATTACATCAATGGGTCGTTCAATCCAATTCTTAGCCGGTAAATCTGTGGTGCCGTTACTTTTTCGCAAATTATGAAGAATGCTTACTGTTGTGACGATGGAGTGTCTTATGTTTACTATATGAAACACGTTGGCAGGTCTTCCATCTTCTTTTTTTCAGAGAGCTTGAAATCAGAGGGGATACGGTAATATTTTCGTAGGTATTCGCAATGCTTTACTACCATTGATGAAAACAGCTGGCACACATCTGCTTTCTGGTGGGATAGGCTTGGCCAGTGATTTGATTGAAAGCAACAACTCCAAGGAATCGTTAGTGAAAAGATGGAAACAAGCCAGCAGGAGAGTATTGGATGACCACGCTGGGGTCAACCCCACACAATGCAAGAAGATCAGAATGAAAGTTGTTTCCTAGAATATTAAGGACACATTTGGTTGACATAATGTCTCTCATAAATCCAAAATGACCGATAGTGTTAACGGTGAAATGAATCTCTTTACCCTACCGGCGAACCAGACCTTGGTTCTTAACTCTTTAGTTCCCACACTAGCTGTATAAACCACCCCGCCATCTCCCTGCAGCTATAACATGATACCGACGGTGTGTTCCCGGGTATATATCAAGTACCAGACGCTATTTCCCCATAAGTATTTGGCTTGTCGGAAAGTATCCCGTTGCTCAATAAATGGTGGTAAACCTGTTACTGTGTTGACGCAGTGAGGGTAATCTATTGGAGTGACAGCTCCAACTGGGGATAATGAGCGTAAGCCGGGACGTGTGTCGTAATATGAGAAAAGTCGACACCTGAGTATAAGAGCCCTGGGCAAGCTAGTATCTTTGACTTTTTCATTGGGATTAGTTCAATAATAGTATATTAAAGTATATGTATTGCGCGTTTCGTCAGCTCTGAAATGTATGCACACGAATGTCACATTGTGACAATAAAATATGATCCTTGCTCCGGATTTAGACCAGTCTTATTTGGAAAAAGTCACCAACTCCCAAAAGTATTTTGTAAACAATTCAAAGCAAATGTGTTCTGTTTTCTTCTTATCTAGAAGACAATTAAAGAGAGGATATCTATAATATTTTAAGTGGATACCAGAAATATCTCATGATATGGCCCAAGGACTAAATTTCCTGACCAACTTATCGTGACCGAAAGTACATTGTTTCTGGAGATAATGAGTTTCTGTTGCTACTTCCAGAAATAATGTATTTCCGCTGGCGAAAAGTGCAGCTAGTCGCTCGCGAAAATAAATAAATATATTTGTCCGGTATCAATTCAGAACGCTATATATCCTCTATTTCGTTCAGCCAAAATAACGCGATGTCACGCTACGAAATTCAAGTAAGGTTTTAAATATATATTTTCAGAACAGTGATGTTTGCGATTGTTTATTACTATAAACTAACATGCAAATGTAACATTTATCAACATTTTCGACTTCAAAAACACCTATTATATAACACGTCGTGCTAAGTGTGGAAGTTCATCTTCGTGCAAACACTGTATGGCATCACCATTTAAAATTTAGCATTATAGAATATAAGAGAAATTTGAAACAATCCATATACCGGTATATATGTGTGCGAATACATACTATTTTATCGCATACGTCAGAAACACCAGAAACATATACCAACATTATCAGAAAAAGGACCGCACAATGTACAAATTGTGTTGATATAGATCTTTCCTTTTACTCAAGAAACCAAACATGTTTGAGAAAATAGTTTGTGAAATCTTCGATCAAGCAATTTGTAACATAAGTACGTCCGACTGAAACATGCATGTAACACCAGCCATTTGATGTTCATCGGTTTGAAACAATAATACATCATTGTAGCTGAGCTGTCGTGTGTCCACCACTGGTCAAGTGGTCATGCTAATATGCTATGATGCCGGTGGTCATGTTGAATTGCTATGATGCGGGTAGGGCAAACTGATTCCGTTACCAAAAGTACCGTTATTTTTCTAAAGTTGTAATTTTCACGGTGATTGTATAACTAGAGCGATTTGATAAAAAAAACATTCAAGAACATATATATTTTTGAAAAATATAATAATAACTGCGCTGGTGTTTCTAAAACGACGCAAATAGCCATCTTGATTATAGTCGATTTTCAACTAATGCAACCATTATTAAAGTCACGGGCGGCATTTGTTGCAGAAATATTTATATTTGTTCAAATCGCCATCAACAGAATGAACGCCAACATATATACAGTTCCACACATATGCCAAACATAATCAGCGCATAAATAGTATATTGTCGTCAAGACGTACAAATGTGTACGTAAACAAGAGACTGCTCGTGTTACATAAGTTGTGATTCTGTTTACATAACAGGCCGAAATTATATTGGATAATCATACAAAAATGATATAAACGCTCTCTATTATTTCCATATTAGGAAAACAGTAACAAATAACGCTCTTTATGTTTACCATACCCGGATCTAAACAAAAGCCAGAAAACGTAACGTTTTTTTGCTTTTGTTTACATAACAAAGGGGAACAAATTGACTATAACACTGTTTATGCCATATATATGATTGGCATAAGAACAAGGTCTGTCTTTTTCTTACTATTCCTTCTGTTTATGGTGGTTTTTGACATAGATGAATATTTGAACACCATACCCACCGCGAACGCCGGCCGTATCTTTAAAAATATTTCGCAATAAATTTGTTTTTGAATGTTATAATTTGATACACATAATGGATTTTCATATTATCGGAACACCGCGATTGAGACAAATTAAAAATAAAATAACGGTAATTTTTGTTAACAGCAACAGTTTGCCCTAACAGCATCATATCAATTCAGCAGGGCCCAACCGTATTAGCATGACCATTTGATCAGGTGTTGTCGACAATTCTTTGGTTTGAAATTATAAATGAGTCAAGTCGTGCAATTCACCAAATTTGAAATTATATCATGAAATGTGTTGCGTGAACAATTAATATAGTTGGATAGTTTGAATGTTAACTGAGTATATCAATATACAGTCGATATACATTGGGTTCTCTATGATTTCCATGCACTATATATATTCTTCAATTTTCCACTTGGCATAGTTGTTAGTATGCCTGGCTATTTCGGCATACTTCGATGGCGAGAACATCAAATTGAAATAGTCCAAAGCTGTTGCTGTATCAGTGTCGAATTCATCTGGTATAACTGGCCCTGTCATTTGGGTAAATGGCGGAAGTGATACCTTTCGAAGTTTATATGACCAGCCGATCGGGTTAGTATTCAAGCTACAATCGGCGATGGAGGTCAGATTGTCGCTGGTAGCGGGTGGAGAGTAATCGTCATCTGAATCCTCTGATGACGAGAAACTGCAATCTCCGCTAAAATTGCTATCATCTCCCATTAACATGTCGATCACTTGCTGTTTCGAAAATTTTGCAGCCATATTGTTCGTAAATACTTAGAATGGTACCACTGATGTCTGTCCCCAATATAAACCCCAAGTAACACAGCATCTGTCGCGCGCGATGCCCACGGTGCCACGTTTATTGTTATTAGATAGGCAAATAACGAGTTGACATAACCGGGCGGTCTCTATTAGAAACTAGCGGGGAGCATAGGGGCGAAGCCATTAGTACAGTCTGGGCCTAGTGTGGCGCTCTAAAGCGCTTGTGGGGAAGTCTGGTAAAGCGCTCTTATGCGCTTCTAGGGATATGCTGCGAGGCGTCCACAGGCGCTTATGGGGAAAATAGTGCAAAGCGTCCAGGGACGCTTATGGGAAGTAAAGAGTTAAAGCATCCTGGATAGAATGCAGACATGTATATCACAGTAGTCCTATATAATTTTTCGTTGAAGGAATCGGAGCTGACTCCTTTGATCTATACAATTATCATATTCCTGTTAAGTTTAATGTAATGAGAAATGACGGGAGAGATCTTGCGATTTGGGCTAATGTCACCCCTGTTAACAATTTTCTCCATTGTATGTTTCCTCAAATAGACATATCACTAAAAGATAAATTGATCACCAATCTACGACCACTTACCCGTATGTCACATATCTACAGACCTTGCTCAGTTTCGCCCCGGCAGTAAAAGATTCGCAGCTGAGTAACATTTGTTGAATCAAGGACACTATCACTAAAATAGAAACTACCGGGAAATGAAAACGCCGGATACAAGCTCAGGAAAGAAATGTCGGCGAACAGTAAGGACTTGGACATGATTGGAAAATTAGACCTCAGAGTTTTAAATTAAAACTGATATTTGACCGAAGGTACCTAAAATGTGAACGTTAAAGAAGTTTCTCTATTTGTCCATTCAACCGGCTGTCAATTTAGCGATAATAAATACTATGAAAAGCGGAAATCTCATGTATCCTATACAGTGAGTGGTTTGCAATACTTTATCAGTTACTGACGGCAGTTTGTCGCTAACCAAATATATATCTTGGGAGTATACCTAGACAATTTTCTTACATCAAGTTTTCTGATATTTGAAAAATGTATTTCTTATATAAATATAAATTCTTAATATGAGAATACTTTTCCTAATGTTTTCTAATAACTGTTTAAATATTTGTTCTTATATTTGCTAACAGTAAAGATTTCTTAAATCATAGAATGTCTTTTTCTCAGTATCTAGAAAAGGTGAGAAATATCCTGTAACACCCTAGAGTCTTTTTTTAAATTTCTAGGAAATTGTAAGAAATATATTTTTTAATCGTCAAGAAAACGTTTTCTTATCTAGAAAATTTGGGAGTTTACTCGAGAAAATTTCTAAGTATACTCTCTCACTGAGTAAAAGACATCCTAGGATTTAAGAAATCTTACTGTTAGCAAATCTATGAACAAATATTTAAACAGTTCTTAGAAAACATTAGGAAAAATATTCTCATATTAAGAATTTATATTTATATAAGAAATACATTTTTTTCAAATATCAGAAAACTTGATATAAGAAAATTGTCTAGGTATACTCCCAAGATAATATCTTCCCCAAGAAAATCTCTTCATTTTCAAAAGCAGGCTTCAGCTGCTTGCTGGGAATATAATCTCCATCCAGAACAAGTCCTTACTGTTCGCCGACATTTCATTCCTGAGCTTGTATCCCGGCATTTTCATTTTCTGGTAGTCTCCATTTTAGTGGTAGTGTCCTTGATCCAACAAAAGTTACTCAGCTGCGAATCTTTTACTGCTGGGGCGAAACTGGGTAAGGTCTGTAGATAGGTGCCATACAGGTAAGTGTTCGTAGATTGGGTGATCAAATTATTTTTTAGTGATACGTCTACTTGAGGAAACATACTATGGAGAACATTGTTAACATGGGTGACATTAGCCCAAATCACAAGATCTTCCCCCGTCATTTCTCATTATATTAAACTTAGGAATATGATAATTATATAGATCAAAGAAGTCAGCTCCAATTCCTTCAACGTAAAATTATATAGGAATACTGTGATATACATGTCTGCATTCTATCCAGGATGCTTTAAGAACCTAGATCTGGTTCGCTGGTAGGGTAAAGAGATTAATTTCACCGTTAACACTCGCTGTCGTCTTTGGATTTATGAGAGACATTATGTCAACCAAATATTTCCTTAATATTCTATGAAAAGACTTTCATTCTAATCTTCTTGCGTTGTGTAGGGTTGACCCCAGCGTGGTCATCCAATACTCTCCTGCTGGCTTGTTTCCATCTTTTCACTGACGATTCCTTGGAGTTGTTGCCTTCAATCAAATCACTGGCCAAGCCTATCCCATTAGAAAGCAGATGTTTGCCAGTTGTTTTCATCAATGGTAGTAAAGCATTGCGAATACCTACGAAAATATTACCGTATCCCCTCTGATTTCTAGCTGCTCTGAAAAAAAAGATGGAAGCCTTGCCAATTTGTTCCCTATAGTAACCCTCACACAGTCTACCGTCACAACAGTAAGCATTCTTCATAAGTTGCAAAAATGTAACGGCACCACTGATTTACCGGCTAAGAATGGGATTGAACGACCCGTTGATGTCATTTTATTGATCTCAATGGAACGACCGTTGAGGTCATTTTATTGATCTCAATGGAATAGATGAACTTCTTATTGATATGTAGTCAATAAATTCGGTTGAAAATTTGACTGCATTGCTCTCCGTAGTTTTCGGTGATCGGGACCGTTCGAAGCTGCGGAGCATATGTGTTCTTTCGCCACGTCTGAATAAAATTACACAGAAAATAATTTATTCCTAGTGATATTGACGGGTCGTGCCGATTCGTGATATAATGTCTTCATTTCGCGGTCGTCTAGACCCATGGTATACGCGAATAATTCACTGACTTTAAACATTGTTCTTTCCCTGACAGACATTTCTAAAAGTTGTGTAGCTTCGTTGTAGGTGAATGCGACATAAGGGTTTGTCCGCCAGTCACGTGGTAATTCCACCTCACGTAGCATTTTGATTATCCTGAACCAAAGTTCATCACCAGAAATGTTAAACCACGGATATGGAAAATGCATCTCAGTGAGCCCTACCTCCCATTCTCCTTCAATGTTGATCGAAGTGGTTAGTTTAGTCGTGAATTTGGCTACCGTATTATTCGGATAATACACCATAGAATAATCTGGAGAGTAATGCAAACGAAGTAAAAAAAAGTTAGTTTGTTAGCTTGAGGATTCGTGAGCAATATACCGCCTGACGAAGTGAGAAGAGCTGTCCACAGTTGATGATCTCTGTTGTTGAGTGATATAATTAACACAGCAGCCGCTATTATAAAGTAGAGAACAATAAATTAAGTAACTTGGTCCTTACTGAAGCCGATCCAACGCCACGAACTACGACTCGCATTGTCACTATTGTGTTCCTTCAATTGTTAATTAACTCGCTGTTATGTAGTCAGGCGTTGAACTTAAATGGATATCCAAGAAATTTAACAAAGAATTTTATTTTCTCTCTTTTTAAAATCTTTTCAATCTTGAAAACGTCGGTTAACTACCTTTCTGAATATCTTCCAGGTAGAAAGTACCATCTAGATCTTCGCCCAAATAGTTCCCCAAACGGAAGGTCGTTGGTGCGCTCTTCAGAACCTCAGTAATTCTGAACAATTCACGAGAACCAGTTAGCTTCGTATCCTTTTTTTAAATACTCTTATCATGTGTGAGATTCTCGCTAAATCACCGACAGAAAAGGGTAGTTTTCTGTCAGCCGCGAGCGATCGTGGAGTCCATATAGATTCTCCCACACATCCCTGACTTTATCATCTCTTGTGGTCATACCGATACTTCTATAATAAGAAGAATTGTAACTATCGAATAGATCTTGAGGCATCTCGATATGATGAAAAGTGTTATTCTTTGTAAAATATCTCCACATACGACTCTTTAGAGTCCGATGAAATCATTCAATGTCGCAAATTTGACATCATCATTTCGGGAATTAAAGAACTGAATATTCTTTTTTACTTCTTTTTTTTTAATTTTCCCATTGTCTGCCTGAACAGATCTCGGAATATCAGATATCCATTAAGTATAATATGTAAAGCTTGATCGAGTCTGAACCGAATTTGGTTAACATCGGGACAGCCCAAGCTATTTTTGCAAACACATCGATAAAGATGCATATATATTTAAAATTATCGTTCTCCTCTTCGGCGACTTGACATCAAACAAGTCTATCTGAAACTGCTGCAGTGGATGACTAACGATAGTTTGCCTCCTCAAGAATTTCTTCCTCGCTGGTCTGTGTAGAGTGTACCCTACTTGTGCACATAACAAGCTCTAACCTAGTCTGTCTTTTAGTAACTACTTGTGTTTGTCAGATCGAAATAAACTCGCATCATACTGACTGATCCACTGTATGTGCACGCCAGCTCATGGAGAGCTTAACAGTGAACGCCCTATTGTTGTGGTAAACGGGATCGCATTTGACCTCCTGCGAGATAGTTCGTAAAATTTATTGCCGATCAAATTCAAAGGGATGGCTGAGTAACGAATCACTTCTGAAAAATCGTGACGACCCGCAGGTTTTAACGTTTTTCCTTTCACTTATAACGTCAACTTGTAAATCGAGCGCTCCCATCTTCCGATCTTTATACATAACAAAACCATCATCACTGAACTGTAATTTCGGATGTTGTCGCATCGCATTAAGTAGAACCTTCGCTTTAGACCCAACTTCTTCAGGATAGTTAAAAATACACATTTCGCTCATACAACGACTTGTCATCGTCCTCTTATTCGCTCATCATTATCGGGGTGTCCGGCGGTGGTGGTGGGGATAGTTCCGATGGTTTCGCAGCTCTATCTTGATTGTTGAATTTTTGCTCTGTAATCTCTCTAGTAGTTGGTTATAATGTAAAATTTTATATTCTTGTGAAGGCACCACACTACTTGCCACAATCCGTCTTCGTATCTAAATCGGCTAAAGTAGTTCGAACTGCTTGTGCTTCTGTTAAAACTAGTTTTCTAGAACTAGGTTCATTACATTCTCCAATAATAGATCCGTTCTTCAAGAACTTAGGGACAGTTAAAATCATTTTCTTTGTGTGTTCCATTTATTGAATGAGACCACACAGAAGACTGCTTAACATTGGTACTATAGTTTTCAATAAAGTTCCTAGAAATCCACCTAATTGCAACAGGCGTTTTCTCTTCTTTAGACTATACAAGACCTCGGTTTGGCTAAATTACGGATTTGATTCTTATATTTAAAAAATTTATTCTTTTGTCCGGTCGAGATCCGTAAGTTCCATCCAGTATATTCAAGCAGCAGTCGACGTCACGGTCTAGCAGGAATCACTTAATATAACTTCGTTTTAAAATATACCAATATATATGTTTCCATGACGTCTAATTATTTGTGCAAAGAAAACTAGCCCTGAATGTTTTATTCTAGACTTGTAGTCAAGGAAAATATGGAGAATTTATGACCCCTATATTTTTCGCTAGCATAACGCTTATCTTTCGGAATTCGTATTTTTGATTTGTCAGATTGGCGTGGTTTTGTTGCTGGACCAGATGAAAAAAACGGTGATTTTTTATATAAAGCCGACATATTGACAACATATATTCGCACCTTTCGATAAGAGATATTCGTCCAAGTCCAGTGGGCTGATGACCAGAGTAAAGTCGACATGTCACCATTGGATCTCGTAATAACAATCATGACGTCACATGACGTCAAATAATGTTTAGTGTGAGACAACTCACGCAACACTTTGTCTTTCGTTTCTTTTAAAACACAAATGAAGAAGGTTATATCAAATTATATTACAATATAGGAAACTACTGCCATTTATCTACGTTTTAGTTTATTATTTGTCGCTGTTGGTCGTATTATTTCTTATTAAATGCAGAAAAATCAACATTCCCACAAAAGCTAAGAGGCGCCGGGCTGTAGCATAAGGCACATATAACGCACGTTTACGTGCCAAATTGCGAAATTATCGCAACGGCGTTGGTGGACTGCTAAGACAATTGTTTAGTACATAGATTTAGATCTATAGACTCGAACATTTAAGTAAAAAATATCACATAATGAACCGCCTGACTTGAATTTTTAATTATATATATATTTTTTCCACCAACAAATATTCTAAAGCACAGTTTGTCATCTTCCCGGAAGGAAGAACAGAAATGAATGTGGTCAGGGTGGAGGTAACTTATGTATACGGCAATATCATTCCGTTTTGGTTTAAAACATGGCCTATTAAACCCCAACATTGCTGCCAATATAGTGGACGTTATATGGGTGGAAATTGTGAAATCTGCAAGATTATTTGCCAAATGACTTAACTGACAAAACGGCCGTTGATAAACTACTACACTTTTATGTAGTATATGAATGCGGATCCACCGATTAGAACATTAAAGTGAAAATACTGCAAAATCCACCTCCTGTCCCCATTGATTTGTTTTTATAAAGAAAATAAAATTCTCCACAAGTAATCAGAAGCAAATTTTTGTCATCTTCTCGAAACGCATAATAAGAAAATAACGTAGCATGAGTGGCGATAATTGGTATGTATGGTAATTGCATACTGATTGTGCCAATGTAACTGGCATAAACAACATACCGGCATCAGAACAATTAATATTGAATTTTAAAGATTTTACTATGTTTAACAAACTATTGGAAGCAATATTTCATATGCATCGATAACCTAAACCAAAATGATATGACGTTTGTTCTAAATTGAGCGCAGACATCTGCATGGACCTTTATTGTGAAGACCACGAAAGGGCTCGATCAGATCACATTTGTTTTGCAAAACCCTGCACTTGCTCTCCAATCCAAATGTTCTATAATTATAATTATTGCACAAACACTGTTTACTTATTCAGACAAATATCTTTGGACTAAAATTAATGAGACAAAAATCAAATTCCAGTGTATACAGGATTTCTGCTAGGCTATCCGTAAAATGGACCCAGGTTTTATTTGCAAAATAAAATAAAGAGGGCATAAATCAATATAACAAAGAGTTGTTTTGTTAAGCTTTGTTTGTATTTGATTACAATGTGCTGCAGCTAAACAAAGGGAAGCGACCGTGTGTGTTTTACCGTTGACTATTTTAATTACGTCCGAAACAAACGCAAATAGTCATTTTCTAAAATAATGGAATCGATACATGCATATGTATCAGGGCTCCGGTACAACGGCAAATATAGGTTGACTTAAATTATGTGTTTGCAATAAAAACCATGCGGCCGACAGGTGGTGGGAAAAACAATGACATTTGCGCATACATTGTTGAACTTGAACTTTATATATCAATCAATCATTTGTTAACACATCCATATAGTTTTCTTTTTATCATATTGTTGAAAAGTTTGAACTAAGCACTACATGTATGTTAGTCAAACAAATTACCAAAAGTATACAAATATTTGAAACTACTCTAACTAGTGGTTGTGAAGTCAAACTGTCAGAACAATTTCAACTTATAGTAGTAGTCTGAAATGTCAGACTGATGTTGTGTGAGGCACGAAATTTATGCTGGATTTACAAAAGTTATGAACGAGAGTCCCCTTCCATTGGCCACACGTCATGTGTTTAAGTTTGCAAATAACCAGGCACTAAGCATAACTTCGTTCTTAACAGATGTTTCTATAATATTTGTCCAAAGAAACGTAACCTGCATGTTATTTTAGATTAAAGTGTATATGTCAAATACGACCCATCAGATATGGCTTCGATTATAAACGCACAATACTAACTTGTTTCACAACCCGTTTCTGGTAAAATCCAACCTGGAATGCAGCTGCAATTCCCTGTGATAGCATCACACAAGCCATTGTTACCGCAATCAACTCCATCACATACATCTGTAATAATCAATATAATCCTTGGTATAACCAAAGTAGTTGTTTTAATACTCAGAATGAATTTTCAATACGATCAAACCAATAATGACATAGTGCAAGAACCTTTCACATATGATACTTGGCGAAGTGTATAACCTCATGTGTGGTCTTAAATGTCGAACTGATGCTGTTTGAGGCATGAAATTAATAACTTTTTAAACATTTTGAAAGTTTTGTGAATAACATCCCATACGTACCCTCGACGCCACGGTCTAACATTTTGAAAGTTTTGTGAATAACATCCCATACACACCCTCGACGCCACGGTCTAGCATTAGTGGCAGGGATAACTTAATATAACTTCGTGTTAAATATACCAATACATATGTTTCCATGACGTATAATTATTTGTGCAAAGAAAACTAGCCCTGAATGTTTTATTCTAGACTTATTAAAGTCAAGGAAAATATGGACATAGGTGTCGCATCGAGAGAGAGATAATTTATTATACCTATATTTTTCGCTAGCATAACACTTAACTTTCGAAATCCGTATATTGGATTTGTCAGATTGGCGTGGTTTTGTTGAGGCACCAGATGACAAAAAGGTAATATTTTATATAATGCTGACATATTTGAAAATAAATATTCACACCGCTTTCGAGAAAAGATATTCGTCCAATTCCAATGGGGTGATGACCAGAGTAAGGTCAGCATGTCACCATTGGATCTCGTAATAACAATCATGACGTCATGTGATGTCAAATAACGTTTAGGGTGAGACCATTCACGCAAAACGTTGTCTTTCTTTTCTTATAAATCCCAAATGAAGGATGTTATGCCCAGTAATTTTACAACATAGGAAACTGCTGCCATTTAGCTACGTTTTAGTTTATTATTTGTCGCTGTTGGTCGTATTTGTTATCAAAGGAAGAAAAATCAACCTTCACACAAAAGCTAATAGGCGCCGGGCTGTAGTATAAGTCCCATATAACGCACGTTTACGTGCTAAATTGTGAAATTATCGCGACGACCGTTGATGGACTGCTACGGCATTGTTTATTACATAGATTTAGATCTACAGACTCGAATATTTAAGTACAAAATATTTATATTGAACCATGTTATTTTAGATTAAAGTGTATATATGTCAAAAATGATCCGTCAGATATGGCTTCGTTTATCAAATGCACAATACTAACTTGTGTCACAACCAGTTTCTGGTGAACTCCATCCAGGAAAACAGCGGCAATTCCCTGTGACAGCACCACACCAGCCGTGACCGCAATCAACTCCATCACATACATCTGTATTAATCAATATCAGCCTTGGTCTAACCAAAGTAGTTATTTTAATACTCAGAATGAATTTTCAATACGATCAAACCAATAATGACATAGTGCAAGAACCTTTCACATATGATACTTGGCGAAGTGTTTAACCTTAATTGTGGGCTGAAATGTCGAACCTATGCTGTTGAGGCATGAAATTAATAACTTTTTAAACCTATTGAAAGTTTTGTGAATAACATCCCATACGTACCCTCGACGTCACGGTCTAGCATTAGTGGCAGGGATAACTTAATATAACTTCGTTTTAAATATACCAATACATGTTTCCGTGACGTCTAATTATTTGTGCAAAGAAAACTAGCCCTGAATGTTTTATTCTAGACTTATAGTCAAGTAAAATATGGACATAGGTGTCGCATCGAGAGAGAATTTATTATACCTATATTTTTCGCTATTTTTAGTCGCCTCCTTTTCGTGATCAACCATACTAGAGGACCGCGAGCGAGAAGGTTTAGTGGTGAAAGCAGTCAGGTACTACAGTACCACCAAGACAAAGCAGCCTCATCGCAGCGATCGGTCCCATCAAAATTGCCGCGACTCGCCGCACGCCGACATCTAAACGCGGCGATGTCGCGGCGATGTTGAGTAGAAACGATTAGTATCCAATGACCATCACTACTGTCGTCGCAGCGGATCGCCCGGATTTCGTCGCGAATGCTACTAACGCGTCACACGGACTCGGGATACCCCTGCAGATGTTATAACACCGTTTTCCTGTTTATTTTGATTGAGAACAATGTTTTAGTAAAGTTGTTGCTACATTGAGCTAGATTTCAATATAAAGGACAACAATAGAACTTAAATTTACGTTTTTTAAATATTATTGTTTAAAGGGGTACTGTACACTAAATCCGGTCATTTTTTTAACCATCTCCTTTTATACTCAACAGAATATATGCAACAAATGAATGAATTTGAGCCATGGATAAGTGCAAACTACACTCTTATACCGTATGATCGATACAAGCAACATGTTAATTATAATGAAAATGAAATTATAGTATGTTGTTTGCATCATTCGTGGAGCACATGGGTGTATCATTGCACTAATCTATGGCTCAAATTCATTCATTTGTTGCATATATTCTGTTGAGTATAAAAGGAGATGGTTCAAAAAATGACCGGATTTAGTGTACAGTCCCCCTTTAAATCAAAATTGTAAAAAGAACAAATTATATAAAGCAAACATAATCGCTTTTTGTCATTTGCAAAATCACTGTCGGATACCCGTTTAGGTTCGGACATTCCAAGATGGCGGCGCCAACTAAATCAGATAAACAGTAAGTGTATATATTGTCTCCCAGCAGCAATCAACGACATCTTTCGGTGTTACACCTTGAAACAGTTATGTAGGAATTTGTATGCCCAACACATACATAATACGCCTTTTGCATAACAGGCATGTGAATTGTTGTATTTGGCGTGTCAAGTCGTAATAATTTTTCGAAATTTTATCGAGGCGGCGAAATGTTCGCTTTTTCGTATTTTTCTGGCCCTGGGCTCATGCATCCGCAAAATTATGTATTGTTGTGGATAGATTAGGTCACCACACATCTTCGGAATGCAAAACCGGCGATATTTTTATTGTCTAACTCCGAAAAACGACCTTTGAAAATTTCAAAATGTTCAGGTTCGGATTCGCAACATTCGCGATGATTTTGTTCAGGTTCAGACACAATTTTCGTTCAGGTTTGGACAAATATGGTTCAGGTTCGGACAATTTTAGTTCAGGTTCGGACGCATCAAAACCTGACCTATAAATGACATGCCGAGGTGCAGTCTCGATCTTGTTGTGCGTGTTATTAACGAACATGCACTGTTAATTTGTTATTTCTAAATATGGCAGCTGAAGGTGGTAAATTCTCAGAATTAATGGGATAAAAGCCACAGTTGATTATTCTCGAGCAATGTCTACTATAAACCAGCTAGTGGGAATTATTACATTTTACATATGAGCAGCAGTGGTATTATACTTATCTTCTGAAATATCGGGGATAAATGGATATTTAATACCTGGTTCTCGATTTTGAACCCCGAATCGGAGCCAAGAGGTTTCAAAAAGAGACATCCGGGTATTAAATCTCCTAGTATCCCACGATGTTGGCGGAGCTAACGATTTTGTCCCACATCAATAGCTACCATGTGGTGTGCTTTTTATAGGTTTTTATAGATAAATTCACACCAATCAGCACCAATAAGAATCATTCAGTAGCAGACCTATCGATCCTGTTTTAGGTGACGTCAATTAAGCTCAGCGCGCTAGAACAATGTCACGATTGGTGAAACTGCTAGTTCAAGGGTAATTCATAACCACGATGTTTCACGTACTTTTATACGCCCACTGTCAAGAGTTATACGGGACATGGTGCATGACTTAAACGTGACGTTGTTGTCAGTCAGATTGTTAGTTACAACCGGGTGTGGGGACAAGCGCTGTTTGTAAAATGTTTCCCTATGAAATAGCTGTAATTTTAAATGACATACGATGCGCTCTCTTTCGTTAGGACCTTGGCATGGATATTAATTTTCAAACGTTATCTCACTGTAGATACTTCTGTCTAAAAAAGGGTACACAATTATTGACGCGTGTATTATCAATGAAACTACGCGAAATTCCGCGGAAGACTGAAAATAGTTTATTACTGCGATAAGTTCTAAAGAAAAACAAATGATCCCGTTTTATTACGTATTCATATTTGTTAATTGGGTTTATGTGTGTAATATTTAACCATTGGGTAGGCACTATTCTCTTAAGCACATGAAGGAAATTTTCCACCAAAATTTAGAGATGCTTAATTTGCCAACGGAACAGCTGATGTTGCTTGCATAAGTTTCGCTACGTCGCCGTCTAAATTCTTGTTTCGATAAATAAATACTTGTAGTTTTGCAGAATTGCTTACCATAAGCATAACATAAAGAGAACACATATGGTTTATCGAATAATATATTCCTGAAATATCGCCGCTCATGAAGATTCGCATATTGCAGGTATTATTCGGCAAACCATATATAGGTATTCTCTATGTTCGCATAGTGCTGAATAGAACGCAACATGTTCGGGCTCTAATTAATAGTCCGGCATAATAGTCGTGTGACAAATGGTTAACTTGTAACTGGATTCAACATTTAGAAATGAGGCAAAACACATAAGGCTTATATTGAAAAGAATATGTTTCGTGTGAATACCCAAATATATCATCCAATTATTGATACAAAATATATATTGTCTGTCTATCAGCAAGTATTTATGGGCAAATTGTGGGAACAGCTATATAATCACATTCATCGTATAAGCAGTCTAACAAAATATAATTACTGTTCGTGGCTCGTTTCTGCGCTTTATGTCTGGGACTATATTGTCAATAGAGACTGGGGGATCGCCTCGGGGGATACGAGCCTCTACCGGAGCATACCACACAGTATCCCCCTCAAAAAGCCGTGTAACTTATGGTATGGACAGCTATCTGCTCATCGGCGACCGTCGTGGCATCGTATGTGGATGTGGAGGGGAATCACGTGATCGCATAGATCTCACGCGCATAAAATAAGAAAGTCCGCCCAAATTATTCACGAGTGGGCTAAAACCATGCCTCGTGTTCCCCATTTATCGTTTCGTTTACGAATGGAAGAAAATCAAGTGCACAAAAACGCAATAAGAACGCGACTGCACCTCGGTGTGTCATTTTTATGCGAAGTTTTTGATGCGTCCGAACCTGAACCAAATTTGTCCGAACCTGAACGAAAATTGTGTCTGAACCTGAACAAAATCATCGCGAATGTTGCGAATCCGAACCTGAACATTTTGAAATTTTCAAAGGTCGTTTTTCGGAGTTAGACAATAAACATATCGGCGGTTTTGCATTTAGAGGATGTGTGGTGACCTAATCTACCCACAACAATACATAAATTTGCGGATGCATGAGCCCAAGGCCAGAAAAATACGAAAAAGCGAAGATTTCGCCGCCTCGATAAAATTTCGAAAAATTATGACGAATTGACACGCCAAATACAACAATTCACATGCCTGTTATGCAAAATGCGTGTTACGTATGTGTTGGGCATACAAATTCCTACATAACTGTTTCAAGGTGTATCACCGAAAGATGTCGTTGATTGCTGCTTGGAGACAATATATACACTTACCGTTTATCTGATTTAGTTGGCGCCGCCATCTTGGAATGTCCGAACCTAAACGGGTATCCGACAGTGAAAATGTTATGTATGAATCTGTGAATCCGTGAATGGGGCATAGGTTCGATCTCATTTTCTGCATACATTTTCATATACTAATACATCTTGCAGTCATCAGAAATAGTCATTTTCTACAATAATGGAATCGATACATGCATATATATCAGGGCTCGGGCACAACGGCAAATACAAGGTTAACTTAAAGTATGTGTTTGCAATAAAGACCATGCGGTCGACAGGTGGCGAGGAAAACAATGGCATTGGGCGGACATTGTTGAACTTAAATTTTAGACAATTTAGAGATACCACGTGCTACGTACTGTGCAATCAATCAATCATTCGTTAACCCATCCATGTAGTTTACTTTTTGATCATATTGTTGACAATAATTATTTTGAACTAAGCACTACAGAATCATTGTGTCAGTCCAAACAAACTACCGAAAGTATAAACATATTTGAAACTATACTCTAACTACTGGTTGTGAAGTCAAACTGTCAGAAAAAATTTCAACTTAGTAGTCTGAAATGTCCGACTGATGTGTGAGGCACGACATTTATGTTGAACATATTTACCAAAGTTTTGAATGAGAGTCCCCTTCCATTGGCAACACATCACGTGTTTAAGTTTGCAAATGATCAGGCACTATGTATAACTTCGTTCTAAACAGATGTTTCTATAATATTTGTCCGAAGAAAAGTAACCTGCTTGTTATTTTAGATTAAAGTGTATATGTCAAATATGATCCATCAGATATGGCTTCGTTTATAAAACGCACAACACTAACTTGTGTTACAACCCGTTTCTGGTGAACTCCATCCCGGAAAACAATTACACTCCTTGATCCTAGTATCGCACCAGCCATTTCCACATTCGATATCGTCACAGTTTGTAATTAACGATATCACATTATATAAACAGGGTAGATTTTAATACCGATAATGAGTTTTCAATAACGCCAAACCAAAAATGACAGTGTAAGAAACTGTCGCACGTGAATACCGGGCGCAATGTATAACCTTATTTGTTGTTTGGAATCTCCAACTGATGCTGTTTGATGCATGAAATTAAAAACGTTTTGACATTTTGAAAGTTTTGTGAATAACATCCCGCATGCACCCTCGACGTCATGGTCTAGCATAGTGGCAGAGATACATATGTTTCCACTGTTAGAAATTACAGTCGGTTCGACGGTTTCGGGCCGTCATAATCGACGGTACCATACCGTTTCATCAGTTTGACGGTCCCATACCGTTATTTTATGTGCCCATGAAAATTGTCTAAATTAGATATTTTCGTGATTCAAAGTCATGCCGTCAAAACTAAATAGTATATTTATCGGCGACCATATTATATCCCATATACAAATCCACCATGGTGCCACCATGGTAATACCATGGTAACACCATGGTTGTAGCATATTTGCCATGGCACGAACATGGCACGAACATAGAAATTTCACCATGGTATTTCACCATGATAGTTTGAAAACTACCATGGTGTTACAGTGATAGACCATTTCACCATGTTAACTTACCATGGTTGAACCATGGTAACACCATACTGGTACCATATTTACCATGGTACGAGTATGGTGATAGAAATTTCAACATGGTATTTCACCATGATAGTTTGACAATCATCATGTTGTTACTTTGGTAGTGCGCAATATTTTTTTCCTTTTCAAATTAACAATTTTGACCATTGGCCAAGTAGTTCGCCAGATATCAGGTATCGTTACCTAATGCTGAAGATAGTATGTACAGCTACGAATTCAACTATATAGTTTACCATTGTAGAATAGAACAGAATATAATTTTATTAAATCTACGACTTTACATAGAATTGGAAAGATCAAACATAAAATAAACTTAATGCCTTAATTCTTAATCACATAGTTCCGAGACCAGTGGTCGCGTACCGGGAATAGCATGCTGAAAGAACCGGACGAAAACAAATGTACATACCACATTTAACCCATCCCCTCCCCCGTATGAATGGTGTATGCTCTCAGAACGCTCTGTGTCATATTAATGTCTATGATCATCAATGCTACATGTCTTTGTGTTTATTTTATTCATATATACAGACGGCTTCAAAATTTAAAACAATATGTAACATCAACTTGTATTATACATGTACCAACCTATTATATATGTACACCAGCCTTTGTTTAGAATGTGTCGACAACTGTTACGTTTGGTCCAGGATGAGTTATAGACGTCGCGAATCCAATAATGTCAACCATTAAGATCGTATCAATGAACTGCCGAGGGTTGAATCAGAGACAGAAAAGACGGGATGTGTTCGATCACCTCAAGTCTATCAATGGTTCTATATACTGTCTTCAAGACACACACTTTACGAAAGACCAAGAGAACATTATAAGATCCGAATGGGGGTATGAGTGCAAATTTTCTTCTTATAAATCGCAATCCAGAGGCGTGGCCATACTGTTTAGAAATACGTTTCAATTTGAATTACACGATTCCATACAAGACAAAAATGGTAACTATATTATTTTAGATGTCTCGTTAGAGGAAATTCGCATTACCCTTACAGTTATTTACGGACCAAACGATGACGATCCAAAATTCTATAAAACGATTAACGATAAAATTGCCTCCATTGGGAACACTCAGGTGATAATATGCGGGGACTGGAATCTAGTCCAGGACCAAAACCTTGACACATACAATTATCTACATACTAATAATACTCAAGCAAAAACCGAAGTAGAGGCCATGTCACATGCTCATGGTTTAATCGACCCATGGCGTCTTATAAACCCAACAATGAAGCGTTTTACATGGCGCAGAACGTCCCCATTAAAAATGGCGAGACTTGACTTTTTTCTTATGTCATCAGACCTCCTTACTCTCGTTACTGATACATTAGATATACTTCCGGGCTATCGAACCGATCATTCGATAACTACTCTAGAACTTAGAATAAATAATATCAAACAAGGACGCGGATTCTGGAAGTTCAACAACTCCTTGCTTTTTAGAGAAGAATATAAAAATATCGTCAGAGACACCATAAATGATAATATTCAAAGTTATAAAAAAACAAACTCCAGTAGCGGTCTGGCACCGAATAATTTTTCCATATCAGATTCATTATTCCTGGACGCACTTTTACTTGACATCAGAGGGAAAACAATTCAATATTCTTCTCGCTTGAAAAGACAGAAAGCTAATGACGAAGATAAATTAATACAACGAAAGGGTAAAATAGAACAAGGGCTCGCGACCTCGAGTGCTCAATCCACAAACATAATGCTAGACGATTTGAAAGACATTGAAATTAAACTACAGGCCATAAGAAAGGATAAAATAGAAGGTATCATGACACGAACGAAAGCTAAGTATATTGATGAAGGCGAAAAACCTACAAAGTATTTTCTAAATCTCGAAAAACGTCAATACTTATCCAAATCTATAAATGAAATTAGAGACAGTAACAATAGAAAAATCACAGAATCAGTCGATATTATAGAAGAAACCAAAGCATTCTACGAAAGGCTTTACACACAAACAACGAACATTAACCCCACTTCGAAATTATCTGATATCAGTGCCCCTTCACTTACTCCGACCCAATCACACTCCATTGAAGGCGAAATCACTTTACCCGAACTGACTGAAGCATTGCGAAAAATGAAGAACGGAAAATCACCTGGTCTTGACGGGTACACAGTTGAGTTCTACAAAATTTTCTGGAACGATCTAAATATCTTTGTTCTTAACGCACTTAATCATGCCTTCACAAAGGGAGAACTATCTACCACACAAAAACAGGGTATTATAACTTTAATCCCAAAAGGTGACAAACCAAGGATGTATCTTAAAAACTGGCGTCCAATATCTCTGCTAAATATATCGTATAAACTGGCATCTTCATGTATCGCTAACCGGATAAAATCAGTTCTACCTACCATAATTAACGAAGATCAAACCGGTTTTCTTTCGGGGAGATTCATAGGAGACAACACGCGTTTAATATACGACATACTACACGAGACTGACATACACAACATACCAGGCATGTTACTATTGATAGACTTTGAGAAGGCGTTCGACACTGTTTCATGGTCATTTATCGATGAGTGCTTATTGAAATTTAACTTCGGAGAATCGATTAGAAGGTGGATAAAAACGTTTTATACAGACATTAGATCGGCAGTCCTCGTTAACGGCACAATATCTCCCTTTTTCCAGCCATCGAGAGGCTGTAGACAAGGAGACCCGGTATCTCCGTACATTTTTCTCCTATGTGCAGAAATACTTGCAATTATGGTGAGGGAAAATAAAAAGATAAAAGGCATCACCCTCGGCAGTACAGAATATAAAATTAATCAGTATGCCGACGACACTACACTCATCCTGGACGGAAACGAAGAATCCCTTAAAGAAAGCTTGAATGTTCTCGACACATTCGCAAACATGTCAGGATTGAAAGCCAACCTGGAAAAATGTCAGATAGTTTGGTTAGGCGCAAAAAAGGACACCACTGGTGCACCCATCGAAAATTGCGACATTTCTGTAAGAAAACAATTCAAATTGCTGGGAATAACATACAGTACAGATTTATCGCAATTGCATACCCTCAATTTTGGAAACAAACTTATCGAAATGAAAGCCGGAATTGAAAAATGGAAGCATAGAGCCTTAACTCCACTGGGTCGTATTGTAATAATCAAATCTACCATAATTCCAAAATTAGTCCATCTATTCAAATCTCTTCCAAATCCCACCCAAACTTTTATTGACGAAATTGATACCATGTTATTCAGGTTTATCTGGAACGGGAAACGAGACCGAATTAAACGTTCACAAATGTGCAAAAGTTATCAACAAGGCGGCCTAAAAATGACAAAAATTAAAGAATTTATCGAAGCTCTAAAAATAACCTGGCTCAGACGATTCACCACAAAACACGCAAAATGGATAAGTATCGCCCCTGAAATATTATCTGATCCACTATTTCTCACATACGGTGCAAAATACCTGGAATCGATCAAGGATACAATAATAAACCCATTTTGGTGTGACGTCTTGGAAAAACTTACTCAAGAAGCTATCCAGTAAACATTCACATCTAATGTCAAATACTTTATGGAACAACGATAATATTAACATAAACCAATACTCGATTGATATACAGGAATGGAAGCGAAAAGGCGTGATATTTGTGAATGACCTTATTTCCGACAACAATGAACTCCCAACTGTAGCTAGGATGAAAGAAATGTATGATATATCGACAAACTTTATTACAATCCATAGCATCAATAAACAGTTGATCAAGCTGTCGCGTTTGCTTGATCAAAGACTATCAAAACAACAAAATCCCCTCATTCCCGGGCAGTTATCATTACTTCTAAAAAGTATACGGGGTTGCAAAGATTTTTATGACATTCTCATATCGGATAAAATGGCAAAACCTTCCTCAATACAGAAATGGGCATTAGAACTTGGACATAACAATTATCAAGTACCATGGACATATACATTCGCACTGCCGTTTAAATCACTCTCTGACACCAGGTTGCGATGGTTCCAGTTCCGCATAAATACTAGAATTCTGGCGACCAAACAATTATTACAAAAGATGAAAATTACTAGCGATAGTAACTGTAACCGATGTCATATGATAGAATCAATTTCCCACATATTTTTTGACTGTCCTATAGTATCATGTTTCTTAAGAACAGTACAATGCTGGATAAACACCAACATACTAGATATCCAACTTACAAAATGTAACATATTATTTGGGGTCTCGCCGGAAAAGGGTGCCAATATAAGAAACATTATTTTAATTATTTTAAAATACTATATCTATAAAACGAAATTCGATCCCATTGAATTAACGTTAAAAGCTTTTTTGAATGAATTAGTTAACCGAACTCGTATGGAAAAGATCATTGCTTTGAGAGGTGATAGACTGTTGAATTTTCAGGAGGAATGGGGTGCTTTGACAAAAGCGTTAAACAATAGCTCATAAGCAATAAAAAAGCTATTTTGACAAATAACCAGATACAATCAATACAAAGACTGACACCAGGTACCAATTCAACTTCTGTTTGTTTTATTGATATAGGTGTACACGAAAACACAAATAAATACCAACATATATCGTGTTTTTGAAGGTATTATTGTTTGCTTTTTGTTTTGTCTATCATATATAAACACTTATTGATATGCACGTACTGTATGGTGTGCAAGGGGAGTGCATGGTTAGTGTGCAAGGACCCCACCCGCCCCACATGTGATGTCATTTTAATTATTAACATGATTGTTTTTGTAATACTTACATATATATTATATTTGTATGACATCACTGTATATAATGTACAAAAATCATATGAATAAAAAATATACAAAAAAAAAATAAAAAAAATCTACAACCCCTCACGGAATATCAGATTACAAACATAAACATGCATACTGGTATATATATATAAACACATAGCATAACAGTTAATACTGTTAAATCGGTATCATCATATAGTAAACAATAGTATGATGCACGTCATAGAAAATGGCATCATGATAGCTCAGACCTCATTTGGCCACAAGATACCACAACACTTGGAATAAATACTCGTGTCTGATAAATGCTCACTCCCACTTTAACCGTTGAACCACCAATACCGCAGATCGTCCACATATTGTACTTATCGGCAGTACACGTTACTGAAAACATAAAAGTATAAAATCTCTGGTCTCTTCATTGTTGCCGAACATGGCCATCTTCACACTTACCACTGGACAACAGAACAACTGGTGCCGTGAGCTTACACATAACATATGTTTCGTTCATGACGTGAGTACTTACGCTATCAGCCTGTACCTTTATTTTTATTTGATAACTTAAATTAAATAAACACAATACCCGCATTATGTTAGAGCAATTATATAATGTCACCATTATAATTTGCCAACACAACCCAAATTATTAATGTATCATATACCTGCTGTTTTGACTTCCCTCATTCCCAGTCTCTTTGGAAATAATTAAAATAAATAAGGATTAACTGTCATGTGGACTGTTTTTATGGAGATGTAACCGTGAGGTAAGTGGCCATAACTTGTATGTAAAACCCTTCGGGTTTTACACAACCTATGACCACTTACCTCACGGTTACATCTCCATAAAAACAGTCCACATGACAGTTAATCCTTATATTTATATAAATTTATCGAAAAAGCAACTTTTGTAAATGAATTTAAATCGAAAAGTGTATCGTGACAAACCAGCCCAAAATATCCAATAGTACCCTTGGCAAAAGTTAACAGCAACAATTTCTTTATATTGAAACCTGATGATTTAATTTAAGTCAATCCTGCGCGAGTCCAAATGCGCCCAAAACATTACGCGTTTTTCTTTCCGGTATCGATGACGTATTGATGTAATTATGGGGTTGCAGTTATGAGCTGTTGCACGTTCACCGAGAAATAACTGCAACAAGTCACGTGGGCGCCGACCAATCGGAATGCTGGATTTAGTGATAATCACACTTAGTATGTAAATATACATGAATATAACACATGTCACCCTACCCGTCCTTCCAGATGATGCTAATTACAGTAGTGCGCAAATCGATGATCGTAGGCACCAGGCCGCCATTGACGAAGATATAGAGCGAATTTGTGTACAGTGCGCTTGCTTGATCTCTTCTACGTGAGTAAAGTAGGAATTAAAAATTATAAATTAGATATGGCAATGTAAAAGATAAAAGGGCTGCGCTCATGGTTTTCCAAGCATCAAAACAAAAACAGAAGAATCGGTACAATCATTGTTGGATAGATTAAGAACATTGGCGATCGATGTTTAAGGTCAAACTAATATTCGCGATGAACCACATATGAGTGAACAATTCATCACAGGATTAACAAGTACGTCATCACGAGATACACTTTCGCGGGAAGACCCACCAACCTTAAATGACGCAACTGATCTCCCTTTAAGAGAACATACTATTCAACAACGATTACAGTATCATAATCGTCATGGTGATAGGAAATAATAATCGCACATATCGATCATCTCGAAATAATAATTATTCTAGTACGGAAAAAGATCATTTTCGATATGACAGCTTGAGGCTAGATTTAATGTGCCCACAACAACAGAAAGACAGTGGCAAGGATATTCACAAGGTAGAAATTCATTTAGCTCATTTTGTCCAACTAATGATACGACCGCCCCCACGAAATGGATCACATTATACTAACAATAGATATGATAACACATATGTTCAACAAATTCGAAATTCACAAAATTCAATCCACAAGCCCCACCTTGAAATGTATATGCCGATATTGTTTGATTCCTGGACATAACATCAGATGGTGTCGAAGACGTTTTGGTGAAATGAATAAACATTACTGTAACTAAAAAAATCCACTCAGAGAGGACCATCTGAATGGAATAGTGTGAAAAGAAATAGTAATAAGCACAATAACGCTCCATCATAAAATATATCTACGCACAGAGTAAAAATTGGAACGGATATGTTAGAATAAAACAAATAGATATGGCACAACTACTGTTCAAACACCGATTTGTCATATGTTACTGTATAAAGCTCAAAATAGATTCGACAGATCGGTAAAAACAACAGCTATATTAGATACGCATTAACCTTACAATCAGAAACAAACGCAAAAGATAATACAGCACCGGGACAAGAATAAGTCAAAGTTGTCAATTCCTGAATATGAAAATAACATGAAACTTATGAAAGGCATAAATACACAAGTGTCATCGTCCATATTAATTACAATAGGCACAAAATATCGTACCATACTGGACAGTGATGCAGACATTAGTTTGTTTTATGTTAAATATCGTGCCATACTGATCAGTGATGCAGATATTAGTTTGTTTTATGTTAAATATCGTGCCATACTGGACAGTGATGCAGACATTAGTTTGTTTTATGTTAAATATCGTGCCATACTGGACAGTGATGCAGACATTAGTTTGTTTTATGTTAAATATCGTGCCATACTGGACAGTGATGCAGACATTAGTTTGTTTTATGTTAAATATCGTGCCATACTGATCAGTGATGCAGACATTAGTTTGTTTTATGTTAAATATCGTGCCATACTGGACAGTGATGCAGATATTAGTTTGTTTTATGTTAAATATCGTGCCATACTGATCAGTGATGCAGACATTAGTTTGTTTTATGTTAAATATCGTGCCATGCTGGACAGTTATGCAGACATTAGTTTGTTTTATGTTAAATATCGTGCCATACTGGACAGTGATGCAGACATTAGTTTGTTTTATGTTAAATATCGTGCCATACTGGACAGTGATGCAGATATTAGTTTGTTTTATGTTAAATATCGTGCCATACTGGACAGTGATGCAGACATTAGTTTGTTTTATGTTAAATATCGTGCCATACTGGACAGTGATGCAGACATTAGTTTGTTTTATGTTAAATATCGTGCCATACTGATCAGTGATGCAGACATTAGTTTGTTTTATGTTAAATATCGTGCCATACTGGACAGTGATGCAGATATTAGTTTGTTTTATGTTAAATATCGTGCCATACTGATCAGTGATGCAGACATTAGTTTGTTTTATGTTAAATATCGTGCCATACTGGACAGTTATGCAGACATTAGTTTGTTTTATGTTAAATATCGTGCCATACTGGACAGTGATGCAGACATTAGTTTGTTTTATGTTAAATATCGTGCCATACTGGACAGTGATGCAGACATTAGTTTGTTTTATGTTAAATATCGTGCCATACTGGACAGTGATGCAGACATTAGTTTGTTTTATGTTAAATATCGTGCCATACTGATCAGTGATGCAGACATTAGTTTGTTATATGTTAAATATCGTGCCATACTGGACAGTGATGCAGATATTAGTTTGTTTTATGTTAAATATCGTGCCATACTGATCAGTGATGCAGACATTAGTTTGTTTTATGTTAAATATCGTGCCATACTGGACAGTGATGCAGACATTAGTTTGTTTTATGTTAAATATCGTGCCATACTGATCAGTGATGCAGACATTAGTTTGTTATATGTTAAATATCGTGCCATACTGGACAGTGATGCAGACATTAGTTTGTTTTATGTTAAATATCGTGCCATACTGATCAGTGATGCAGACATTAGTTTGTTATATGTTAAATATCGTGCCATACTGGACAGTGATGCAGATATTAGTTTGTTTTATGTTAAATATCGTGCCATACTGATCAGTGATGCAGACATTAGTTTGTTTTATGTTAAATATCGTGCCATACTGGACAGTGATGCAGACATTAGTTTGTTTTATGTTAAATATCGTGCCATACTGATCAGTGATGCAGACATTAGTTTGTTATATGTTAAATATCGTGCCATACTGGACAGTGATGCAGATATTAGTTTGTTTTATGTTAAATATCGTGCCATACTGATCAGTGATGCAGACATTAGTTTGTTTTATGTTAAATATCGTGCCATACTGGACAGTTATGCAGACATTAGTTTGTTTTATGTTAAATATCGTGCCATACTGGACAGTGATGCAGACATTAGTTTGTTTTATGTTAAATATCGTGCCATACTGGACAGTGATGCAGACATTAGTTTGTTTTATGTTAAATATCGTGCCATACTGGACAGTGATGCAGACATTAGTTTGTTTTATGTTAAATATCGTGCCATACTGGACAGTGATGCAGATATTAGTTTGTTTTATGTTAAATATCGTGCCATACTGATCAGTGATGCAGACATTAGTTTGTTTTATGTTAAATATCGTGCCATACTGGACAGTTATGCAGACATTAGTTTGTTTTATGTTAAATATCGTGCCATACTGGACAGTGATGCAGACATTAGTTTGTTTTATGTTAAATATCGTGCCATACTGGACAGTGATGCAGAGTGACATTAGTTTGTGTTATGTTAAATATCGTGCGATACTGGAGAGTGATGCAGACATTAGTTTGTTTTATGTTAAAATTGTATAACAATTTAAAATACAAACCACAATGCATCGACCTGTATTAATTGGAAGAGATTTTCTCAGTGCCAATGGCGCCAGATTGTATTTTGATCGTCAACTAATGCAAATTAATGGTAATACAGTGACATGTGTTCCGGATATCGACATATCGACATAGCAAGTTGGAAATAAATTCTTTGCCACGCATTCTATACATGTTCAGCCAATAGACACAGGTTTTATTGGTAACGAACCAGGTTTAACAGCTGAATATTCAACTGTTAGTACACAGAGTGAAATAATTCTAGTGCTTGTTAACAATTGTAAAGATTACCATTTTAATTTACGACGTGAGTGCATCGTGACAAAAGTAGACGCACTGCAATGTGTGGATACACCTGATCATAATAAAACATGTATAACCAGAAGAGATTAATCTAGAAGAACTACAAGTATACCAGATACATTTAGGACTGATTTAATTCCATTAATACGAAATATTAATTTCGCCGGCGCCAAGCAATGAATGGGCTTTTCCTTGGAAGATTTTGCATAAATCGATTTATAGCAGAATAAGCAGATATACGTCGGTTGAATGCTATTATCAAACCAACATTTTTTCCACTCGACCAACTAGAAGATATTTTGGCAGAAATATCTAACAGATATCGATTGTTTTCCACATACAATAATGTATTCCTATTCACCACGCAGATAGAAGTAAAGCCACTATTACTTGTTTCAGATGACAGTTTTCGTTTAATAGAGCATGTTTTGGAGCTATTGGGAGTTCCAGTGCATTTCTTCAACTCATGAATCACGTGTTAGAGGGAGTAAACGGATGTCGAGCTTATGTTAATGATTTTATTTTATATTCAGTCGGCAGGCTTTCTCACTTACGGCTTATTCAAGAGGTATTTGATAGACATAGGAAGTTTAATATAATTATAAAGTTAAAGAAAATGTTGTTTCTTTAAGATGGATGTTCATATTTGGGCCATATCGTTGATCAACATGGGGTTAGACCAGATGCAAATAAATTGAAAGCAATTCAAAATTTAAAGCCGCCAACTAATCTGAATCCAGAAATGTCATAGAATTATTCTTATGGTTCAGGAAATTAATTCCTAAATTCAGCGAAATATGTGAACCGTTAGTAGAATTAACAAAGGAAAACACATAATATGTATGGACGGATCAGTGTGCTAAGGCATTTAAGAAATAAAAAACATCCTTTAACGGAAGCGAAATATCTTGAATATCCAGATAAAAACAAACCCTTTATAATGTATACTGACGCTAGAGCTATTGCGGCATTAATTTCACAGTCACCTGACCCAGGTGACCCATGTATATTAAGATATACTATGTAAAATCCAATACATTTTATTTCAGCATGGCTGAATAAAACTCAAATTAATTCATGGAGTACATTGGAGAACGAAAGTTTTGCCATTTATTGGGCAATAAATAATTGCAATTTTACATTATTGGATCCCGACTACTGGAAAAAACTTATCGTAAATGCCAGATTTGTCATATCAGGTTTAAACCTGGTCTATGTAAACCTCTAGGTCTAAACCGCCATCTGACAGCTAACTCTGTTTTAAACCCGATACCACAGGTATAAGTGACTATTCGGCATCTCTGGTTTAAACCTGGTCCAGCTAGACCAATGGTTTGGCAGTAGTGTCTCTGTATCGTCGAGATAATTAATTGTTCTCTACTAATGCGGACCGTCGCGTTCTATTGATTGCGAAAATCAATAATTACCACAGTGAGCATAGATTTTTGGAAATATATATGCAAGAAGTACTCACACCTATAAAGTGTGTGGGGATAAGTTTTTGTCAATTTCGATATATTTTTTTGCGTTTTATAAGCTTAAACCGGCAACTAAACCATATAATTCGACTGTCCAGCTAAACAAGTCTTACCGAGGCTAAACCTTAGATGACGAATCCGTATTTTATCGATCACGGTTTAGAATTGTCAAACAATCAGATAAAAGGGGTGGAGCTGTAAATAATCTTGAGTGAGGGCGTGTCTAAGTGCCGACTGCCGACTGGTGTTATCATGTCACAGTTGATTCATTCGCACGCGAGCTTTGCTCAGATATGGACATGCTCCTTCAATATGAGTTTTACAACTATATTGCGCCTTTTTATTTGGCTTCTGGCAATCACAAATACTGGTGTTTTCTACCAATTCTGTTCAAGGGTTCAACGTTTTAATTCTGATACCGAAACGATGCTACTGCATGACCAGATATGCTATACACATAGTTTGCGATCCAAAAATTATATTGCTATATGGATCAAATTATCACTTATTTTGATACAGATCATACCACACAGCTCAACTCTGGCTACGCCCATAAATTCCCTTAATATTCCACTTTGTGAATTTATGTATGACGGAAAATTTATGACGTTGAAAAAAGCAACGCATGTAATATATTTCTTTATTAAGAGCTGTCCCTGATGGTTGACCACTTCAAGCAGTTTAGATGTCACTTCTGGTGACATTATACAGTTATCGCCCGCGCGTGAGTGAGACACGGGGATTTGTCGCCCGCTCGAGACCGGAGGGTGACATTCCGGTCGAGAGCGGGTGACAAATCCCCGTGTCTCACGAAGGCAAGGGTGATAACTGTTTTGTTATACGACCCTACCCATATGTTACTGCAAATCATAACTCGAGTTGGGATACAGGTAGAAACTTGTTAAACACATAATTGTATAGTAACTGCTTCGTTGGCTATTCAGAAAACATGTGTACACTATATATATGTTTGTCAACATTGAATAAATAATGAGCAATGAAATAATGTTCATTTGTGATTGTATACGTTTATCGTTACATTGCATCCACTCGCAAAATTGAATCCGTTTGCAGAGTCGCTCTTTGTAGCAGAACTTGCTATATTCAGATTTTATCTGCTTGTCAGTTGGAGATACACCGGTAGCTGGTATGGGTTCATGTGTAACTGTATCCGTATCGTTACCATCGCTTCCGTATATATTCAATGCTTGACTAACAGTTTCTGATATATTTCTTTTCTTTTTGTCATTTACATGGCTTGAGTAGTGCCTGAGACTGCTTTCACTCTTATGCCTAGAAACACACATTATATGCCTGCTATCGACACCAGCTTGATCCAAAATTGTTATACTTGTAGAACGCACCGAATGGTTTGTGTATATTTGTGATAATCTCGCCATTTTGGAGATGCTAGCCATCATACCACCGATAGTGTTCTTCCCAATAGGCGAACAACAGTACCACTTGGAATCATCCGTAAAGGAATTTCTCGGTTTTTGCCACAGACATTCTATTTCGGAGTTCTGTCTTGAAATATATTTCTCGAAGGAAAGCACTGGACAGTTCTTGTTACCTGAAAGGGAATATATATTGAATTTAATTATTTTGGCATTATTAAATTTGCAAGAAGGGTTTGAACCTTGTGGCTGTTGAGGGAGGGAAATATAAGTATATGTACATGAATAGGAAATGTAACATGAACAAATGCATGGGCCTTCTCTGTGATTTATTTCGGCATACACTGTACTGTACTATCGGTGGCATACTCTGATAGAAAGTGGACTATATATGTTAGTTTCTTCGATAGCTAGCAGGTGCAGCCTATGACGTCACGCTCCGGGGACTGCAATTGACAAGATATGTAAGTTTCATTGGATTTCTTCGATCGATATAGTATAGGGCTAACATGCGTCGAGAAATAGCCAAAACAAAAACATTTCGCAGTGCTGGCAGATACTCGGTACAATTCCGTTTCATTGCATTTGGAAACGGCGTGTCTATTATAATAATGCAGTGGTCGTGTTCTCATTGTTTAATATACAGCGTAAATGTATATAATCACTGAACTCACCTCTTTGTTCATACATCCTGCCTTCCGTTGCCTTGTCATCAGAAATATCTCCTCTGTGATTTTTGTCAAGTTCATCAACATGTTGGTATACATATCTGCGTCCCGTATCATCCGCTGCTATCCGAAACGTCGACTTCGTCATTTCGCGAAGATTTTCTCGTCCTCTGCGGCACAGAAATATCATCAATTCAAACCAAACCTTTTTCTGAAGTCCCGTGGGTGTCTCGCCGCTGTACAATTGGCGGAGGTCTCCATCAGAGATCGGCGGATGGTAGTCCGTGGTGCCTAGTCCCTTCCGTTTGAGGTCTTTCACTACAGCTTGGTAAACAGAGTTACTGGTGTTGAATTCAGGGTCTGCAATTATGTCTATATCCTTATGGTCCGTTAAAAAACGTTTTAGTCCAAACCGGAGTGCCACAATTCCAGATTTCTTAAAATAAGTCCCATCTTGTTTCCTGACGCCGGCATAAAAGTCCCTGAGAGAAACATTCAGCTCTCTCACATCAAAGTTTTCAAAATCTGCACTTTTACCACATTCCATGAGGAATTGTCGGAAACATTTCACAGCTACACCTGTCGCTCTCTTGGTATTGATAGAATCCTTGGCATCTAAAAGCTCCTTAATATAATCTTCAGTTGGATTCATAAAGCGAGTCATTTTGTCGAATCAGTTGTCGTCGTCTGCTTTTCGCGAAGAGAAATAATGTCGATCGGTGTAAGGAACGTAACTCAAAACAACAAAGGATGGTTAACATTCGGAATACGTTGGGCCAACGCTAATTTGCCAACACCACGGGATGCGTTTTTTGTGTTTTCGTGTGTCTTATAAACACTGTGAATTATGCGTTCGGTAAGATTCGGGCATTTCCGGAGATCTCTCTGGAGCGGTCAATAACTGAATCAATATTACCCTCGAGTGCCTAATAAGCTAGTGACAGGGCTGCACTTGGAATCTGTCGTATATCAGGTGGTGTCATTCCTACCAATCAGGGAACGGCAATTAGGGGAGGAGAAGACGGAAGTATAACAATATACAGTTGTTTCCCGATGTCGAGGGAGACATTGAGATTTGTCACCCGCTCGAGAACGGAATGTCTCCCGAGGAGCACAGCTCATAGGGAGACATTCCGTTCTCGAGCGGGTGACAAATCTCGATGTCTCCCGAGAAGAAGGGCAACAACTGTTTTGTTATCCGATTATACCACAGAAACAAATCCTTGCCATCCACACGCACGATGTCGCACTGAGTCACGAGTGCTTTCTTTCCCGATGATGTATATTTTCAGTAACTAGTTATCGCTCTGTTCCATAAACGATAGTCGAGCCGTTAAGCGTTTGATAATCAGCGTTTATTTACGATCAATATTAGTGTTCACTAAATATATGCAAATTAGCAAACACCACAACTGGTGCGATTTGCGAATCCGTGGGGTATATAAGATCTATGATTTTAGTATATTATAGTGATGTGAAATAGATGAGTTACTGCAATGTGTGTTTGGAGATATTCTTGCATTATAACATCAGGCGGGCGACAAATACAATTTCTCCCGGCTTAGCGGGCGACAGTATACAGTTGTCGCCCGCGATTGAGTGAGACACGGGGATTTGTCGCCCGCTCGAGACCTGGAATGTCACCCGATGGCGGCCCGAGGGTGACATTCCAGGTCGAGAGCGGCGACAAATCCCGTGTCTCACGAAAACAAGGGTGACAACTGGTTTGTTATCTGACAAAGGAGTACACACGAACCTCCTTAATAGCAGACATAAATGCGCGCATATACTCTTTAATCCAGTTCGGAAAGTTAATTTTATGTTGGAATCCTCGCTATTTAGAAAATACAACATTCATAATCTGGATCAATAAACAGACCCATCATTTGTGCAGCTATTCTCCGGTCAGTTTGCTGGCCGCATGGTGGGAATCGGTTCACGGAAAGAGGAGTAAAGCAATTTCGAAGTTGAGTAGCCATGCAGCGAAATGTTCGGTTTCGTTTCAAAAATGAGCGTAAAGACGCAGGCAGACGTGTTAATTTCCTGATCGCTAAATTGTGAAACTAACACGATGTAGTTGTGCAAAAAGAAATTGACATATGTTACAGATTGTTACGCAACATAAGGGTATTCTTCTGAAATCTGAGGAATGTATTTCCGAAAAGAAATAGTCAATTGATAAACAGTAAAGAGTGGCTATTTGATCTTTAGAGCTTATACATAAACGTATTTGTAACGTATGCACATCGTATGTGTAATTGTCTGCAGCATACCAACTGCATAATAAGGTTTATCTATTTGTCCCACGGTATTTATTATTGATATAAAAAGGTCAAATAGGAACATTACATATTATAACGGATTTGTGTACATGATAACACCATTTATACATAGCGTGCTTTAATTGCAAATAAAAAACACACAATAATGCAAATTAGCAAACACCACAGTTCGCGGTTGTTATGAAACAGTGGGGTTTATAAAAACAGTGTTTTCTGAAATTATTAGAGAGCAGTGAGAGAATCTCTGCACGTTGAGTTCTTCATAGTTCTATGTTTACTGGTAACAGCTGAGCGGTCAATAACTGAGAAAATGTTACCCTCGAGGGCAATAAGTGATTTGCGGCCCGCCATTGTGACGCACACTCAACCAATCAGAAGAGAGGGAAATTGGATGAAGGATAACAATGTGATTTGTCACGTGGCAGGAAATGGGCCAATCAGAAGTGTGGGAAATAGGGAGGAGTGTAACAAACCTCTTGGTCCAGGATTGACTCGATTATGGATCCTTTATTCAGCGTCAGGGTATTGCGGCCCATCTGTGCGATAGGAACACGTGACACCTTTGCACACATTTTGATCATTTGAACTTTTTAATTTGAAAATGGTTTTAATTAAATTTAAAACGCACACAAATTTATTTAAATTTAAAATGTGATATCTTACTCAATTTAACAGCACATTTTTTTAATTTTGTTTTAATTTCTCATATTTTCAAATAAACATTTTTAAAAACCGAACGCCGTTATACCATCCGTCAGGTTGTCCCGAGTCACCAACCTAATTTGGTTGAGATCAGTCAAGGGGTATGGGGGAAAAGTTGCGAACAGACAAACTTACACCCAGATAGACAGCTCCTATACCCTTTAATATATACATATATATAATACTAACCTCGATTTATCAGCGACTAACCACCGGGGCCTATTAACCCCGATTTATCACTGACTAAAGCACCGGAGCCTACTAACCCAGATTTATCACCGACTAACCACCGGGGCCTACTAACCCCGATTTATCACATACTAAACCACCGGGGCCTACTAACCCCGATGTATCACCGACTAACCACCGGGCCTACTAACCCCGATTTATCACCGACTAACCACCGGGGCCTGCTAACCCCGATTTATCACCGACTAACCACCGAGCTTACTAACCCCGATTTATCACCGACTAACCACCGATATACATGTATAAGTACACCAACTTTCGAGTTTGCGGGTAAAGCAACTTGCAGAAAATCTATCACAAAGTGATGACCAGCACGTGGAAATCGTGATGAGAGACATGCCCTGTGTCAGATAGAATTAAACCCAGAATGAGATCGGATTAATGGTCCATGAGTAATTCTTGTTTTTCAATGAGTAAATCCAATGAGCGTGCACGCATTCGCGATAATTTATTACATTTCAATAACCATTATATCGGTCTGTCTTTTTGTTCGATTGGTGAGAGGGTAGATTGACTGCATGCTCACCGAATCGATTTGTCAATTAGCTGGCAACTGAACGACAAAAACTCCCCCCTTAGACCCGGTTTGGCTGGACCACCAATGTAGATTTAAACCAGGTTTAAACTCGGAGGTTTAAACCGGAGATGACGAATCCGGCCAAAGTGTTAACAAACATGTTATCTGTTCCTATGGATAATAAAAAACGTCACGCGGTGGGCTGTATGTATATATACATATAAACACAGATGATTCACTTACCCGGCAAAGATAATATATTTGCAGATTATATATCAAGACCTGCTGGTGGTGAAAATACTGGTATGTCGGAAGTACCAGAGCAATCAAATGTGACAGGACCTGAACATGACGTACCAATGGATGTTGACATAATTTAATTGATACATCAAAATTAATAACAAAACAATATGCAAATTGTCGTATAGACAAAATTCTACATCAATAACAGGAATCCATTCAATTGGAGAGTTTTGACATCAAAGCAGAGCAAGCAAATTACATGGTAGCTATTTAATTTCACAAACGCCGAAACAAAGAGCCCACAAATATATTGTAACAAATGATGTTCTTTATTTCATCCGTAATCACGATGAAGATCCAGATATACGTCTATTTATTCCCGCAAATATTCGACTCAAACAACACCACGACCTAGCCGGCCATTTTTCAGCAGTTAAAACTTTTGCAACTGCAAAAATTAAATATTATTGACCAAATATATATACATAATTATTGTGAAGCTTGTACGATTTATAAGATGGGAAATTTATCACAGAAAAAAGCTCCAATACAGGATATGGATAGACCACCATTTCCTTTTGCGACCATAAGTGCCGATATACAAGGACTTTTTGAACAGATACATAGAATAAAGCATTAAAATTATGTATTACACTCCTTTGCGCGATTTCCATTGAAAACGCCGTTAATTAAAAATGGTAATGTCACCAGTGAATTATACCATTTCTCGTTACATCATTGACGTTACGTTGCTTACTGATCATGACTGAAATTTCGTATGTTAATATTTCTCCACATCGGGACTTTCATCAATTAATTATGTGTGTCTTAATCATATTTGGCGAACCAAATTGATGCAGAAGTGTAATAAATAGAGTAACCAATTAGTTCCGAGAATTACTTTAAATAATTCACGAGAGGCGAGAGACGTTTAGGTAATAACACTTATGCGCTAACGCGCACTTGTTTCTTACCGACGTCTCTCGCCTCTCGTGAATTATTTAACGTAATTCTCGGAACCAATTGATTACTCTCTATATTTACCATTCTGTTCATGTTTTGATCCCAATAAAACATTTTGAAAAAACAAACAAACATCAATTCCAAACCAAGTCGATTCTACAATTTAAAAATGATAACGTCTGAAGTCCGCACAGTTGTAAATAAATACTTCCTTATTGGTGGTACGAATTAATCGCAATAAAAGCAAATAACAATAACACCGACAAGGTGAGCCACTTCTTATACTACATGCATAAGAATGACTGTTGTGATGTCATTTGGAAATACAATTTATGAGAATATGTGTACAATTTTTAGTAAGACTATTCTATATTCCCACAAAATGTCCACATCAGAGGGTTTCGCATCACTTTAACATGGGCAACGACGTGTGATCCTGCTAAAATCATATATAAAACTGGTATAGGCATAAAATTTGGTAAAACTGGTATAAGCATACAAAAGCCCATTATAATCATACCTAGACCCGGATGTATATATCCTACATACACCCAGTATTATAATATATAAATCCAGTATAATCATATGCAAACCATGTATACTCATATATCAACCTAGTATGGTCCTATCTCACCCGGCATTAGCTATATAAGCCCGATATAATACTATTTATAAACCTGGTATAATAATATATAAAACCGGTATAGTCACGGGGGGAGAACTGCGACGTGAGGATCGGTGGCATTCCGATAAAGAGACGGTGGAAATCCGATAAACGAGACGGTTCGCTTTCGGCGACAAACGAGATTTTCTTCGTATTTGGGCATTCAAACGGAATTGCCGTGACAAATCAGGTTTCATGTCATCATATAGTTATTTTAGTTACTAATCAAAATCTAGGCGCTACAGTGAGTAAAACCAATAGAATCGCCATCTAAAAGTCACGCGACGGTTCGTTTTCCGATAAAAAACGAACCGTCGCGTGTCTTTTATCGGAAAACGAACCGTCGCGTGACTTTTAAATGGCTATTCTCTTGGTTTTAGTCACTGTAGCGTCTAGATTTTAATGGATATTAGTAACTTAAATAACGATATGATGATATGAAACCTGATTTGTCACGGCAATTCCGTTTGAATGCCCAAACACGAAGAAAATCTCGTTTGTCGCCGAAAGCGAACCGTCTCGTTTATCGGATTTCCACCGTCTCTTTATCGGAATTCCACCGTCTCTTTATCGGAATGCCACCGATCCTCACGTCGCAGTTCTCCCCCCGTGATAGTCATATAAAACACAGTGTGATCCTATATAAACCAGGTATAATCCAATATAAACCATGTTGGTGAATACGAGTCGGAAGTGAGTCAGTCTAGATAACACTACTTATCAATAGTGGATTGGCATCACATTAGTGTTAATATAGTAGTATTACTCACCTACACACTTGTTGTGGGTAAAGATTCCCTGCAATGAAAGACAATTACAATGTTATATGCCACCTATCCAGTGGAAATATGTTGATAGTTATTCTGTGCCGTGGCTAACAATATTTTATTTGTTTAGCTCGAAATCCGCTGCCCTTGGTTTAACAGCGCTAACATTGTTAACAAATAAATAACAATAATTCTAAATAACTGAGACAGTTATTTAATTGCAGGTCACATCCATTTACAAAGTAACGGTCATGTCTACAGATGGACACCACGAGGAAACACATTTATGGAACAATATGAAATTAAACCTAGCCGGGTGAGTCGGTGGAAGTGTCTATGAGAAACTTCAGTTCTACGGAATAACGTGCATGTCTGCTCAACATACGGAAATACGCACATAATTGACCTATAATGTGAAATAGTATTAATGTGATTATTTATTTCTGAAATAAACAGATACATGAAATGAACTCTTACCCGTCATTTTGTTTTATGATGCCACAATGAAGACACATGTTAAAGAGTGTACGCCTGACCAGTCGTGAGTTGGCTTATTTGTTTCAAAGTCCGCACATAATCTGCTTAGAGTCGTCTCATTGTGGGTCGATAACTAACAAATTTTCATATCCAGCACATTATCGACTCAAAATAACACGTTTTATTATAAGCAGATAATGTGCTGCATTTTGGGAGAACATGCAGGTCTGTTGATAAATAAATTTCTAGGTCAATACAATATTGAAAATAAAGCATTGGTTTTGTGAGCCCCTATTTATTAAATAACAATGTTAGCGCAGATAAAGCAAGAAGAGAGAATGTCAGGCTACAAACCTTGTTAACGTTGCCACGTTCTAACGTTTAACGGGCATCCCCTGGTAACGTATATCATTGTTAGGTTAGGGAGTAAATACAACGATACGTTTGGGAACAGAGAGGCTTCACAAACTCGCAGTTGCGATTATATTTAGTTCACTACGTCACCACGGTATGTGCGTAGTCTATGTGTAACAACAAGTATCATGAATTGAACGACTCAATACAGATTATTAAAAACGAGGTGTATAATAAAATGATCATGCAAAGCGAAAATCTCACTGGGAACTATTAGCCATGCGCTGTCGAGTCTCAGGAAACCGATCATAGTTCCGCCTCAAGAAAATTGTGGTCTCATAATTCGGTGGGGGGGGGTCACCGGCTCCTGTGGTGCCAAAACTATTATCAGATCGTACATTACCTTTGCCATAATGGCATAAAACACACAACACACATTTGATTGGTTGGAATTCTAGTGAAATTCTTAGGGATATTTTTGTCGTTCATATTAGCACATTGGACAGTGGAGCTAATAGTGAGTTTCGTCTACGCAAGTAGGGATACTACTACATCGGCCGGTTTCGATATGCAATAATATAAAGTTATTATACAATGTTGTGTACAATATGTGTTTTTCTTGTACTCGTCCAGTGTCGAGTCCAATATGACTTTTCACCACAACCTGGATGAGTACAAGAAAAACGCATACTGTACACAACATTGTATAATGACATTTTTATTATCCATATATGTTTATCCAAATTTTGGGAATACAACTTTTGTGGTTATTTTTCGTATTTGTCGGCACTTAATCCTTGGCTTCGGTGGTAACAAATATTTGATTCGAGTCGAGGAAACCACTCATCAAAGCTCAGAGTGATCAGATATCGATGTTTGGAATCTATTATTTTTAATTTTTTCAGTGACCCAGTAAACAGTCGACGAGAAGAGTTTCTCTGACCAAATTGCGGATGAAGATGGATAACTCTAAAATCAAGTGGTATTTTTGTCAGATATTTGACAAGCCGGCAAAATTTCGTTCAACAAAATGTTGATAAATATCAGGTTTTGAGCAATTTTATACTATAGTTGACTGTGGTTAGCATATTTTTTGAGCAATTAATCGATTCTGATAACTGAAGCGGCATTTAAAAACAGTTGTATATATACGAGATATAGCACAGTAGCTATGCTATATGTATTGCCTCCAAAACACGCCGAGCCGAGCTGGCCCTTAGAACGTGCTTGGGACTATACAACACACCAGGTGCCTATTTTTAGAAGCAAATTTGATATTTGAGACAGTGCAAATTTTATTTTTTTTGGATTGGGTGGGATTCGAACCCCAGCTCGGCATGTTTCGGAGGCAATAAATATAACATAGCTACTGTGCTATATCTCCTATATATATATATATATATATATATATACTATAGAGACCTTAAAATGTGCATATAGTGTCCTAAGTGCGACGTCAGAATACAGCGGCCATTTGAGCTTCCTTTTGTGGGGTTGTTTCGGTGGCCGTGTGCTATTGACGTCGGACTTTGAGTCGCAAGGCGCGCTCGCCGTCATGGGCCGGGGTTCGAATCCCACCCAATAAAAAAACAGAAAACAAAAAACAATTTGCACTGTCTCAAAAATCAAATTTGCTTCTAAAAATAGGCACCTGGTGTGTTGTATAGTCCCAAGCATGTTCTAAGGCCCAGCTCGGCTCGGCATGTTTCGGAGGCAATAAATATAACATAGCTACTGTGCTATATCTCCTATATATACTATAGCGACCTTAAAATGTGCACATAGTGTCCTAAGTGCGACATCAGAATACAGCGTCCATTTGAGCTTCCTTTTTTGGGGTTGCTTCGGTTGCCGTGTGGCATTGACGTCGGACTTTGAGTCGCAAGGCGCGCTCGCCGTCATGGGCCGGGGTTCGAATCCCAACCAATAAAAAAAACGAAAACAAAAAAACAATTTCCACTGTCTCAAAAATCAAATTTACTTCTAAAAAAATTGTTGTTGTTGGAATCTGATTATATGGGGAACATCGAATCGGATTGAGTACCTTTAAGTCTGTTCTTGTTTACTGTTGACAGAAAGGGGTCATTCATTAAGTTAATAAGTCGACTTGTGTGTGAGCATGAAAAATATAACACTGCGTGTTGAGTAAAGAGCATCAGGCGCAAGACATTCGGGTATATATATCCTTGAAAGATCGACTGCGACGCTGGTAGATCGTGTATATCTTGGTAGCAGGCGATATGGCTAGCCATGGGATGGTAATTATGACGACCAATTGCCACACGACCAATTACCACCAAACTACACCATAATAAATTGTCGCACCTACTATGCTATCACTACTGTGGTACGTGTGTCAGCAGTCAGTGTCTCATACTGCCTCAGTCATTCGTCTAGTTTATATCCAACTCCTGAGAGCTACACGCATTACATGTAAATCATTTGAAAATAAATGAAAAATGGGACATCTGCATGTCAACAATATAGTATGGACCCACCAGAATGACACCCAAATATATGGCGCGGATCGCACCGGACAAGCCATTAACAATGTGAAGGTGAATATAATATATAATAGATGACATCCCTATGCATAATTTATGGAAATTTCACAATAATTCCTCCATGGCGCCCAGACAGAGAGACGGTGTACTGATAGTTGTCGACTGCTTGGTATGTATGCCGCTTCATATTAAGTGTTAATTTAGATAACACTCACTATGAAGCGTCAAACAGACCCAAGCAGGCGACGATTAGTTCCCTTCAGACCTGAATAATATGGTGCCCGACATTTGCAGAATGACTCAAAGAGGTCCTCAGAGGGTAAATTTACACAACGGGCTAGCGTCAAAATTCATCATCTGGGGACCTGAATCTTCATGTCCTCATCTGCTATGCCATGGGAAACCTAAACACATATTTAAGTTACCACGTGGTGAAAATGGTGTTGTGTACCGTGTGCGAACCTCGAATATGCACTGTGTCATATGACAAAACGGAAACTAAACTAAAAACGAAACTAAAGCTTTATCAAGAAGTTTCTAAGGAAATTAAAAAGATGATAACACAGATACTTTCAAGAGGAGATGAGTCATAAGCAGATTTAGGTCCCCAGAGGGTGAACTAAATTTTACTTATGCCAGCCCGCTTACGATCACATATAATTATTACAATGTCACGTTAGCAATACGGTTGGAGGCAGCCACCACTGGGAATAAATATCTACCATTTATACTGTTGCCTGTGATCTAATAACCATTCCACTGTTTGGGTTAGTATTAAACTATTAGAAAATGCTAAACAGTACTACAAACATCATAGATGAGTCGTTATCCCATAGGAAATGTTCAGTTAAGAAGTTAAACAAACGGCCGTTTATCACCAAAACCATTATCACCTTATCGTCCATCCAAATGAACAATAGACCATCCAGTTTTACAACGTTAAAACTAAATGGGAGAATCCAAGAGAAATTGTTAAAAGAACAGGCTATACAGTTGTGTATCGTGTTATTTGGATTTACTTACTAATTTGAATCCTAAAATTTACCTAGGAAAAAACATTTTGTATGATGGGGCAGTAGGTAATCAAGGAGTGTAAAAATATTTTTTTCTGCCATGTGTCTGTGGAGACGGCAATCGGAATTTAGTTTAACTCAGGGTATGTTGTAAAGTGTGGTTGACAGCTCGAAGTATGAATTTAGTTTAACTCAGGGTATGTTGTAAAGTGTGGTTGACAGCTCGAGTCTGAATTTAGTTTAACTCAGGGTATGTTGTAAAGTGTGGTTGACAGCTCGAATCTGAATTTAGTTTAACTCAGGGTATGTTGTAAAGTGTGGTTGACAGCTCGAATCTGAATTTAGTTTAACTCAGGGTATGTTGTAAAGTGTGGTTGACAGCTCGAATCTGAATTTAGTTTAACTCAGGGTATGTTGTAAAGTGTGGTTGACAGCTCGAATCTGAATTTAGTTTAACTCAGGGTATGTTGTAAAGTGTGGTTGACAGATCGAATCTAAATTTAGTTTAATTCAGGGTATGTTGTAAAGTGTGGTTGACAGCTCGAATCTGAATTTAGTTTAACTCAGGGTATGTTGCAAAGTGTGGTTGACAGCTCGAAGTCTGCAATCGTTATAGTGAATGGCTTTCTCGGTTTTGAGTATTTAAAATTAGAATTAGACAATTCAACTGGCTGGCTAACAAAGCATATATATGGAAAAAAGATATACTCACCCATAGGTAACATAGGATTGGCGTCCGTTTAAACCATCCGACCTGTTGAATTTAGATACATATATTTAGTCTCAAATAGTAACAAATTTGTGTCACGATCGAGTTCAGGTGAGCCAAACATCAAATATTTGATAGTTGCAATGCTGATATTGGCTCTATGATATGTTAAATAGTCCATATGAGAGTATGTCACCCCTCTTTTTTTGTAAGTGGAGCCAGGCTATGTTCATGAGGTACGCGGGATTCACATTCCCATCTGTTAACTGTTACTCTGGATTCATATACTAAATTTAACCGGTTTTCAAGATTGAACACAAAGGCTGGTACCCAGCGTTTAAAGCAGAACATTTACATATCTTGATTATTATCTTGCCGAAATAACATTATTATTGTGATGTATTTAAGAAATAAATAGAAATCAAGTACCGTATAGTAGAACTTGACCACAAATAAACTAATTGTAGGACAACGCGAAGCGGAGTCCTACAATCAGTTTCTGATGTCAAATTCTACTATACACGCCGATGCGCAGTGTATCTATTTCTTTTGTAATTCGACTGTATGTTTTGGTCGAAATTGTAGTGACATACGTTCAACCTGCTATATAATAGCCCAGTTTCTAGCTCTGCGTGGTATTATTTTCCACCAAACAATTCTTCTCTTGAAACTGTAACGTCAAGCATGGCGTCACTGTCGAACGGCACACCTTTTCGTTGCCTTTTTGGCAAAATAAATTCAGTTAAGATATATATATATATATTGTCTACACACACTTTACATATACAATAAATTTCACCAATGGTTATACATGTATAAATTAGATGTGTATATAATATCTGAATTAGCAATTGCAGAGAGTATATAATTGTTGGATTCATTCACACGTTCCCAGAAACCAAAGAAAAACTTTCTCCTTAGCATATCAAGTGTCATCACACAGTCAAAAACAAACATTCCACTCGCACTACATCTTCTATCATAACCCATACACAGTCTATACGCGTCATTGTAGCATACTTTCAGTTTAGTTAAAGTTTTTCTTTTGAATAACACCCACAGATGAGAGCAATGTAGTGGGGTGATGTATCGTTGAAAGAGGAACGATTTCACCTGCTGTGAGCATTTAGAAAACCTCCTCATTAAAGTGTTCACTCTCAAACAAACTGCCCGATATTGACGTTCAATATCACCATCGTCAGATAAATCACGAGAGGTACTACGGTCTGCAACCGTATCATCACGTTGAGTGACAACGCTAAAATAACAAATTTAGCTCTTCCATGACTGGAGCTTCCTGAAATTTTGCGAAAACACTGCCAATTCTTCTCTTATATACCCCCTGGGAAGCCTCTCATATATAAGATAATGCATTGGCCTATAACAATATTTACCTTGATCTTGAAATCCAATGGATTATCTTATATATGCTAGGCTCTCTAGGGGAGACTCACATATATAAGAGAATGCATTGGCAGTGTTTTCGCAAAATTGAATATTCGCATATATTATAGATTGCAACAGTGCACATGGACTTTAGTGCTGCACCAGCGCAGCTCCTGTCATGAATGGATTAAACGATAATTACCTGATATTTAACAGACATACGTGGGTCGTATTGCTAAGACATTTTCAGCAAGATACTGAAAACGAATATTGTGAATTATGTGGTAGCATATTCCAAAAAAGCGCCGACTGAAGTGAGTAATTTTAACAAAAGTGTCTACTAAAAATCCGGTCCTTTACCCAACAGAACGGCCCTGTGCCAATGCATTCTCTCATATATGCGAGTCGACCATAGGTCGCCTCGCATATATAAGAGAATGCATTGGCTTAACACATTAAAAATAATAAAATTGTTAAAGAATGTAAGAAAAAATGGTAAAAAGTGTTAAAAAAAGATTTTGTTTAGGCCAATGCATTATCTTATATATGCGAGGCGACCTATGGTCGACTCGCATATATAAGAGAATGCATTGGCACAGGGCATAACTGTAACCATCACAATGTGGTCAATGAGCCGGTTCCAATGATATCCATATTTGTATGGTTCTATTGAGACAGACCGAAGATATTTTAGGCTGTTGAAGCTTTATTTGGCCGGTTTTGGCCGGTTTGTTGGGTAAAGGGGTGCATGAAATTGAATTCCGCATAACATGCATGGTGTTCCGTCTCTTTGATCTGGTGAGATGGGGTGAAAAGCTATTGAAGATATGAATGTTTTATTATAGTATAATAAGCATTGCGAAATAAGTGTATGCAATATTATATATATATATATACCGCATGCACTTCAATTTCATGGTTACGTTCAATAATTAATAATGATGAATGAAACTACCCCATACTATGTGGCGAAACATTACTGCATATGTTGCATGCCCCCAAAATATATCTGTTTTGGCACGAATGTATTCTAAGCAGATAAAAACGAACATTAAAGACGTAAATCATTGGGCTTAACATTGCAGTGACCGATAAATCATTGGGCTTTACATTGCAGTGACCGATACATCATTGGGCTTTACAATGCAGTGACCGATAAATCATTGGGCTTTACATTGCAGTGACCGATAAATCATTCAGATTGATATGTCGTAGTGATCTGTGTACCTTTAAAGATATTTAAAATCAGACTTGGATTGGATACCAAAGTAGATTTTAGCGCATTTTGGATGTTTTTCTGTATATTTTTGCATGATGTTATCCCAAAATCGCCTTATTACAAATTTGTTCTAGGTTCACCCCAAATTTTTACTTCAACGACCATACTACGAGCTCAATGAATTACTATATGTACTCACAGTTCTAACACTACGCTCAGTTCCAACACTACGCTCAGTTCCAACACTACGCTCGGATGTTTCTTCAGCTAGCACAATCTGGCAAAGTACGACAGCGACCAAAGCAGCAGCAAAAAGTTTCAGCATCTTGTCAGCACGTTATTCTCGAATCTTGTCAGCACGTTATTCTCGAATCTTGTCAGCACGTTATTCTCGAATCTTGTCAGCACGTTATTCTCGAATCTGCAAAATGACGATGTATGACACGTGCAGACAGTCAGTCCACATAAAATGATCCGATATATATATATGATTTTCATATATATACAAACATATTTACTTAACCCATTATACCATTGTCACTATGTTGCTAAGAGTATTTCTCAAATGCATAGTAATTCCTAAAGCATTCCTAAAACAGTTGTAAACTGCTTCAAATGCAGTATTATTCCAGTTTTATGGTAATGGAATGGTCAATCTGGGCGTGCATCAAAAGCATTAAATCATTACCACAAAGAGCTAGTCAGAACAGTCACTGGGGTTACTTGATTCAATGCACATTGGACATGAATTCCACGTTCGAAATTTATGTTTACTTGAAAAGCCCATCTACCCATAGTGTAATCATCTTACATATTTTCACATTTATTCACAACTTTAGCATAGCTGCATTAACAGTTCTAAATAAGGACAAATGTAAAATTACACCACGATTATTTGAAGGTTTACGATGCAAAATTTACCAAGCTTGTATTGTCAACAAATCACCACATGTATTTGGCAAACTAAGATATTTACCCAGTGATATTCGACACATATGCTTGTGTTTAATTCACAACATTTTATATTGAGTGTCCCTAAAGTAAAAGCAACGGGTCAATGTGCCAGTCCAATCGATAGAAGGCCAGTTTGATAATAAATGAGAACATAACCATGTTTAAAGGTAAATCCGATCCGATGTTCCCCATATCATCAGATTCCTAAAACAACACCATTTCTTAAATGCTGCTTCAGTTATCAGAATCGATTATTTGCCGAAAAATAGTGCTAACCACAGTCAATTATAGTATAAAATTGTCCAAAACCTGTTATTTATCAACATTTTGTTCAACGAAATTTTGCCTGTTTGTCAAATGTCTGACACAAAAAAGCCACTTGATTTTAAAGTTATCCATCTTCATCCGCAATTTGTTCAGAGAAATTCTTCTTGCCGACTGTTTACTGTGCCACTTAAAATTAAAATAATAGATTTCAAACATCGATATCTGATCACTCTGAGCTTTAATGGGTGGGTTCCTCGACTCGAATCAAATATTGTTTACCCCCGAAGCCAAGGAAATAGATATTTGCGAGCGTTAATTCGGATTGAGTACCTTTATTTTCATTTTATTAGGTTTCCCCATGTTAGGCCTAATAAAATAATAAAGTGAACGCTTAACTCCCATGTCAGACATACACATATCGTATAACAGGTTGTGAGTGTACTTTGCTACGAGTTACACTTACATATCTCAATATCAGCACCTCCTCAAAAATGTAAACGCTCTTCATTTTAAAAAGCGTGTTTGTGTCATTATTTCATAACAGTTTTCATTTCAAGATGAAGAAATGAAGAATGTTATAAGTGAAGTAATGACCCAAACACACTTTATAAAATGAAGAGCGCTTACCTTTTTGAGGGGGATTCTGATATGGGGATCTGTAAGTATAACTCGTAGCAAAGTACACTCACAACCTGTTATACGATATGATTATGTCTGACATGGGAGTTAAGCGTGTTATACGATATGTGTATGTCTGACATGGGAGTTAAGCGTGTTATACGATATGTGTATGTCTGACATGGGAGTTACAACCTGTTATACAATATGTGTATGCCTGACATGGGGGTTAAGCGTGTTATACGATATGATTATGTCTGACATGGGAGTTACAACCTGTTATACGATATGATTATGTCTGACATGGGAGTTAAGCGTGTTATACGATATGTGTATGTCTGACATGGGAGTTAAGCGTGTTATACGATATGATTATGTCTGACATGGGAGTTACAACCTGTTATACGATATGATTATGTCTGACATGGGAGTTAAGCGTGTTATACGATATGTGTATGTCTGACATGGGGGTTAAGCGTGTTATACGATATGTGTATGTCTGACATGGGAGTTAAGCGTGTTATACGATATGTGTATGTCTGACATGGGAGTTACAACCTGTTATACAATATGTGTATGCCTGACATGGGGGTTAAGCGTGTTATACGATATGATTATGTCTGACATGGGAGTTACAACCTGTTATACGATATGATTATGTCCGACATGGGAGTTAAGCGTGTTATACGATATGATTATGTCTGACATGGGAGTTACAACCTGTTATACGATATGATTATGTCTGACATGGGAGTTAAGCGTGTTATACGATATGATTATGTCTGACATGGGAGTTAAGCGTGTTATACGATATGTGTATGTCTGACATGGGAGTTACAACCTGTTATACGATATGATTATGTCTGACATGGGAGTTAAGCGTGTTATACGATTTGATTATGTCTGACATGGGAGTTAAGCGTGTTATACGATATGTGTATGTCTGACATGGGAGTTACAACCTGTTATACAATATGTGTATGCCTGACATGGGGGTTAAGCGTTCACTTTATTATTTGATTTGGTATAATTTGAGGAACCGAAATAAAAATGAAAACACTGAGTTTGATATGTATTGATGATCAAACATGGTCATATTCTCATTTCTGATCGAACTGGCCATCTATCGATCGGACTGGCACATTGACACGTTGCCTATACATAAATGTATTCAGTATAACATGCTATGAATTAAACACAAGCAGATGTGTTGAATATCATTGTGTGACAATGTCTTAGTTTGCCAAACACATTTGGTGATTCCCCCATAGAAAAGCTTGGTAAATTTTGCATAGTATACCTTCAAATTATAATGGTTTAATATTGCATATACGTCCATAGATACAACTGTTTTTGAAACTATGCTAAAGTTGTTAAGAAACATGAACATATATGAGACGATTACAATGTGGGTACATGAGATTGTGCCAACGCCCTTTGCTATTGCTAAACTATTGGTTAATGTTAACATGTGCGATGCATAGCTGGTTGAAATATTGAAGGACAGCATGAGTGGATGCCTGAGTCTTTTAGCCAGTGTGTAACAATCTCCCAGTGTGTCTATTGCATTGGTTTTTAAACACGTGACGACGAGTACGGGAATTGATTGAGTTATAAGAAGTCCCCAGAATTTAAAATGAAGAGTGTTGATCTTTTTGAGGGTGATCGATGGGGGGCGATGATATGGATAATGTTTGTAATATACATCGTAGCAAAGTACTTTCACAACATTTAATACTATAGTATTATACCAGACATGAGCGACCCTTTGTTTTCTCAGTATGCGCCTCGTATATAATATATGGCTATGTCAGTGTTGTCGGCACCCCTATCACTCTCTGTCTCTCTCTTCTTGTTATTATCTGTATGTGTGCTTGACGTTTGTTAGAGTATGAGCATTGTTCGGTTACATTATCCATACTGTCATGAAAGAAATATGTACTAGTTGATCAAATAATGATACAATAGGGCCGATGATTCAACAAGTTACATGTACAAATAGTGGTGATTTTACTCCGATAAAATACATCAAAATTAATAAACATAAGGTTTGGATCCATCTGGCGATGTATAACACATTAAGGGTGACGCGTTTGAACTTGAAGCATGTTCACTTTATTAATGGAAATATATGCTGATATAGTTATGTGGATAACTTTAATATGTTATTTTTGGGCCCAGTTTGGTGAACCATATATGTATTGAATATGTGGAATAGCGAGGAAAGTAAGTTATAGCATTACAATGGTATACAACATTAGTTTTCTGTATTTTTTTGAAAGGTTGTGCTACGAATAGATTTGTTTGTGGTTAAAATATTGAAAGACAGTAGGAGTGGATGACTGACGTTTTTTTAGCCATTGTGTAACAATCTCTTGGTTTGTCTTATTGTTTGGGCTTTTAAACATTTAAACATGTGACGATGCATACGGAAATTAATCACGAAGTCCCCAGAATATTCAAGAATGAGTAGTGACAGGTGATAGCCTGGTATGCTAAATTAACTCTGTGCCATAAGTTTACAGCGAAGAAGATGATATATACATGATGGTTAAGACGGAAATGAGCACATAAATGGATTGCATCATAAGAAGATGGCGGCGCCCACTAAAGCAGATAAACGGTGAGTGTATATATTGTCTCCAAGCAGCAATCAACGACATCTTTCGGTGATACACCTTGAAACAGTTATGTAGTAATTGGTATGCCCAACACACATGTAACACACCTATCGCATGACAGGCATGTGAATTGTTGTATTTGGCGTGTCAAGTCGTCATAATATTTAGAAATTTTATCGAGGCGGCGAAATGTTCGATTTTTCGTATTTTTCTGGCCCTGGGCTCATGCATCCGCAAGTTTATGTATTGTTGGGGGTAGATTATGTCACCACACATCTTCGGAATGCAAAACTGGCGATATTTTTATTGTCTAACTCCGAAAAACGACCTTTGAAAAATTCAAAATGTTCAGGTTCGGATTCGCAACATTCGCGATGGTTTTGTTCAGGTTCAGACACAATTTTCGTTCAGGTTTGGACAAATTTGGTTCAGGTTCGGACGCATCAAAAACTTCGCATAAAAATGACACGCCGAGGTACAGTCGCGTTCTTATTGCGTTTTTGTGCATTTGGTTATCTTCCATTCGTAAAAGAAACGATAAATGGGGAACACGAGGCATGGTTTTAGCCCACTCGTGAAATAATTTGGGCGGACTTTCTTATTTTATGCGTGTGAGATGTATGCGATCACGTGATTCCCCTCCATGCACGTCCACATAAGATGCCACGAATGTCGCCGCAGGTAGATGAGCAGATAACTGTCCATAATATAATTTACACGGCTTTTTGAGGGGGATACTGTGTGGTATGCCCCGGTAGAGGCTCGTATCCCCCGAGGCGATCCCCTGCAACAAGCCGTGTAATGATGTATTTACCCCCAGTCTCTATTCCCAGACATAAAGCGCAGAAACGAGCCACGAACAGTAACTCTATTGTGTTAGACTGCTTATACGATGAATGTGCATATTATATAGCTGTTCCCACAATTTGCCCATAAATACTTGCTGATAGATAAACAATATATGCCATGGTTTGTATCAATAATTGGATGATATATTTGGGTATTCACACGAAACATATTCTTTTCAATATAAGCCTTATGTGTTTTGCCTCATTTCTAAATGTTGAATCCAGTTACAAGTTAACCATTAATTTTGTCACACGACTATTATGCAGGACTATTAATTAGAGCCCGAACATGTTGCGTTCTATTCAGCACTATGCGAACACAGAGAATACCTATGGTTTGCCGAATAATACCTGCAATATGCGAATCTTCACGAGCGGCGATGTTTTAGGAATATATTATTCGAGAAACCATATGTGTTCTCTTTATGTTATACTTATGGTAAGCAATTCTGCAAAACTACAAGTATTTGTTTATCGAAACAAGAATTTAGACGCCGAAGTAGCTATACTTATGCAAACATTATCAGTTGTTCCGTTGGCAAATTAAGCATCTCTAAATTGTGGTGGAAAATTTCCTTCATGCGCTTAAGAGAATAGTGCCTACCCAATGCACGGGGGGGGGACTGCGACGTGAGGATCGGTGGCATTCCGATAAAGAGACGGTGGAAATCCGATAAACGAGACGGTTCGCTTTCGGCGACAAAGTTAACGAGATTTTCTTCGTGTTTGGGCATTCAAACGGAATTGCCGTGACAAATCAGGTTTCATATCATCATATCGTTATTTAAGTTACTAATATCAATCAAAATCTAGACGCTACAGTGACTAAAACAATAGATTCTCCATTTAAAAGTCACGCGACGGTTCGTTTTCCGATAAAAACGAACCGTCGCGTGTCTTTTATCTGAAAACGAACCGTGGCGTGACTTTTAAATGGCTATTCTCTTGGTTTTAGTCACTAGTAGTATATACACGACAGTTAGCAATTTAGTTAGGGTTAACCGTGCCGCGTCTTTAAAAAAAAAAGAAAAGTTATTGTGTGACACGGCACGGTTAACCCCTTACAAGTTGCTAACTTGCACCTACTATAAATAGAATTAGAACTATAGTACGAGTGTAAATATAGCAATTTGTTTAGGGTTAACCGTGCCGCGTCATTAGTTATTGTGTGACACGGTTAACCCCTTACAAATTGCTAACTTGCACCTAATAGAATTAGAACTATAGTACGAGTGTAAATATGACCTCATTGACCTGATGTTGAGAGTATTTAAAAAAGCGCGCCCCCCACCCCCTCCCCTTTTTTTAAAGGGGATGGGGTTTAAAATGGGGGAATGGGGGAAAAAAACACAAAAGTTTTTTAAATGTTTTATCCTGAATGAATATGAGGATAGCGGATAAGTTTGTTTCTGATATCCATAAGAATAATTCCAAGAAGATTGTCACCGATCCATTTCTCTTGATCATATGCACGTGGATCTGAAGAAGAGAATCCGATTCCCCAATTAAGATCCGTAGGTGATGCTTCAGCGAGAATCTTCGGATAGGTCGCAACAAGACATTCTCCGAATTCTTTGATTTGTGTGAATTTTGCTTCCACACCGATTTTCATTACGGTGTAAGAAACGTCTGACCAAACATCGGTATCGAAGTTTCTCACTGTTCTTCCGAATCGTTTAACTTGTCCCGGATTGTATATCGAGATGATTTTCTCAGCTGTCTTATCATCGTGAAAGTAGAGAGCTTTTTGGTACTGGTAGTATTGCTCGACACAGTTGTAAGTTTTTTTATGAACAGTGAATATTCCAGGGTAGAAATTTGAGAACACGTTGTATTTCCCGTAGAATGGTAGTATGTCAGCCATCTCCCACGAAGGTCGGGGTACGAATGACAAACAAGGTGTTCATGCAATGCGATTTTATATACAGAAATTATGGTTCCAATATAATATGAGTGAACAACAATACAAGTATATCATTGAATCTGCCTCGATTTTCAAAATATATGAGTGGATTATCAACATTATGTGCAATAGAATACATGTAGAACAAACAATATAATCCGCAATTAAAAGAGATAATAGATTGAATTTTTTTGGTCGAGTAATGCAGTTCAATGCCTGGAAATTGCTCAAAGAAATTGAAAAATTGAGGTGGGGGTCTATCGCCAACGGGATCAAAATAAATTAATTTTTCATTTGATGGTCTATAGATAACGATCCAATGTTGACCGGGTTTATGTGATGGATCAGTATTGGCAATAATTCCGTAACCAGCTGGTAAATGTGTTGGCAATAGATCGCAAGATGTAACTCCAAATAGAATATCCCAAACTTTTCTATCTCTTTGGGCAAGATGTTCTATGTCTTTAGTGGTAAGCATCATACATAATCTTTGTACACGCCTCTATTGCTGTCTATTTCGATAGTATTGTCATACTCTGCATATACGATAACGTTGATGGTGTCCGGTAACGCCTGTTTAAATTGAACGAATAGTTTTCCACTTCCTCTTTTCTTCGGTCTAAATGCACCAGAATCAGCTTGTTGGTCTGCAGTTCTATCGAAACCGAACGTGCTGTAACCGTTGCTAAAATCGTCATACGATATTTTTGCATCATCTGTAGAGTAATCTTTATTGATCGAGTTCAGGAAACTATAGTAGGATGTGGTGTAGCGTTTATCGCCGAAGTTTTGTTTGTAAGGAATTCCAATTACACTTTTTCCGTTGATCGTGAGATCTACTTCTTCACAATCGTAATGTTTAAAATTGAATGGTGAGCTGTCGAGTGATCCGTTATATGAGCTGTTTTTAACAAAAGCTATAATGACACGTTTTGGAAGTTGAGCATCACCTAGAAACATGTTATCATTAGTAAAACTTTGTTTTCCCTGCGCAATAGTAAATGAAGTAAGAGAAACTCTGTTAATCGGATACAATGCTCTAGATCCTGCAATCAGTTTCGACATTATAGAATTTGATTCAGTGTCACTAAGTTCAACGGTTCTAACGAAAAAAATTGCCGAGTCTATACTAATTTTGAACGGTCCACCCTTTCCTTGCAATGCAAATTCTGGTTTGGTCCTGTACATTTTGACTCTGATTTGAACTCCCGGAAGGATGAGTCTTTCTTGAAAAAAAGTATCGCAATGGAGTCTTCCAGTTAGTTGAAACATTTTAGGTGTCGTTTTATTTGCCTTCAGTATAATGTTCGTAATTTTCCTCTGTCGCGTTTCATCATCGTACGGCGTATCCAGCGTCCCAGCTTTTTGTTTGATGAACATGTCTGTGTTGGCTAAGGAATTTTCAGTGCACGACGACAGTAAATTTTCAATGTAACTCCTGTAATGATATCCTCTGCCTTCACTGACTTCTTCTGCGTTGAATAACACATCAACTCTTTCGAACATCGAGTGTAGGAAATTGTTAGTTGGGACTGCTTTGTTATCATTATCAAAATCAGTGCCATCTGTTTTTGAAATTGTGACATCTAGCTGAATGAACGATTTCGTCAGATCGAGCCAATGGCCTGTAGGTCCTTCGAATGCAAATTCGAGTAAACAATCATATTGGTATCCTGTGGTTGCGGGTTGTTTCTCGATGTATACGCCATCTTCTATAGTAACGATTGTCGGTGGCATAGAAAACAAATCAGTTTCTGATTTCCCGCAGCACTCTGATTGTCGATGCATGATTATGAGAAGATATCCCTCGATTTCTTCTTCTTCTTTTTTCGTTGCGCAACCTTCGATTGTTTAGATTGTTTTGATTGTTGAATACTGTTGTTCTGGCTTTTACACTTTCTGCTAAGATTTTCCGTGGCACCAGATAAGAGATCTCGAGCTGCCTGTTTACTTCTGTCAGAAAGTGCACTTTTTAAATCTTCGCCAGTTAAAAGATCGTGTCCTACATTCGCCACTGTTTCAAGTCCTTTGGACAGAATGGATTTACCAACTTTTTTAGCGAGTGGCGATACGATTCTTGCCATTTTCCTGAAGAAATTTCCAACGCCATATCCTCGTTGATTCCGTTGACCGACGTAAATAGGAATTGACCGCCCTACATGCATCGTGCTTTAATGAACTTAAACTAGTTCGGTATTATTTATATAAATTTTCTTCTACAGTGAAGAGTGAGTATCGTTCTACCTTGGGATTTGAATTGAATTGGAGCTCCAGTATCATCTGTGATTTTAACGTTAACAAATGACGTTTTGGCATCGAGAATAGGAAAGTATTCAATATTTCGGAATTCGTGCATGAAAACTCCCTCATCGCGTTTTCTCGTTACAACGGCTAAGAGTTTTGCGTAAGTGTCGCCCACTATACGATTCTGTATCAAGTCACAGTAAATAAAGAATATTTTGGAATTTGATGTCTTTTCGAATTTCAGGAAAAACGAATCTGTTATTTTTCCGCCTTGCTTTTTAAAATCTAATTGATAATCGTTTTTCAAATTGAAAAAGCGACCTAAATTGGAATCTCGTTTCATACTGAACGAAAGCATAAGACCAAATTTTCTCAATGACTGAGCCTGGCTGAGTTTAGAGAATGTGATGCAATAAATATCACCGGAACAGATGATTTTGGTAAATAGTATATTACTGTCCACGAGATTGTCGATAAAATCAGGATACCGATCTTGATGGTTGGAAAATTCTTGTTCTCCTACATGTTCGATCATACTTTCTGAAAGTTTATTAGTGTTCATAGCCTTCTTGGTTTTTTTCGAATAGACTTGAATCATTTTCCGTTGAACCGTAGATATGAAATTTGGCAAATCTTCTAGCTTTTCCATATTCAGCGGGAAATGAAGAGCATACTCCAGAGTGAGATAATCTTTGGATTCCTGGTTAGATGGTTTGTTCTCTTGAATGCTATTGGCAATCAGTGTTGCAACCACAGTTCTGTTAACTGTAATAATCGGTTTTATGGGTTGTTTTCCGATTAACATTGAAGCCAAATGAACAGTTATGATGCAGGCTGGAGATCGGTCATCAGTAATGGTCAAGTCTGATAAACCCTGAACCGGTTCGTTCCAATCAGCCGGTAGAACCACTCGATTGAGCCCGACTTCATATTGGTCATGCGGTAGATCCATTATTTGTGGCAACTGGACAGTGTACTCGCTCAGAGTGTTGCCAGTAAAGGTATCCATACTGGCATTGGATGGTAATGTCAAGGTGAATTGTTCAGAGTTTGCTGTGGCTGCCATTTCTTGATTTTCGGTGATGGCAACAAATATCCAATACAGCTAGATAATAAGGTTATCCACAGTGGACTGTTGGCACCGTTCACGCTCAAATTAACAATCGATACGATGCTTATAATGTAGATCAGGAGGACTTGTGAAGCGAATATAATTTCTCCTGATGGTGCGCGTTTTCCAAATCCAATGTTCCAGTCAGGCATTCCATCAATCACTGCTTTCTTCACTTTATCGCCTCCACGTTTTGTTTCGATATCCATGAATTGAAATTGGGAGGATACCCTAACCACTTGACGAGTACTTTGTCACCTTTCCTTCTGATAATTTTTTCAACTTCCCACAATTTATTAGGTTCGACAGTTACGGGGATTAATTCTTCATTGTAAAATGTACCTTTAATTTCTTCGTCATTATAATCTTTCAACTTGTACACATTTGGAGTTCTATTTGGCACCATACTTTTTACCGTAAAGATTTCGTAAGTGTAATTGGGTTCATAACCTTTGGCAAATTTCCCTTTAAACTTGTTGATTCTCACAGTTTGACCAGGTTTGAATTTTATTTTTTTCGGTAAATTTCTCTGCAATTTTTGGGCAACCAAAACTTCGTCGGCAATCTCAACCACATCCTTAGGTGCTTTTCCGATAGATCGATGAACTCTAGAGTTGTAACCATTGACAATGTCAGACAAAACGTCTATGTAACGCCTCGTTTTGAATTTGAAGAAATATTTTTCCAATTTCTGTTTTAGAGTGCGTTGAAACCGTTCTACAATGGCGGCCTTAGTTATTCTATTTTCAGTCGAATAGAGATGGATATTATTACTTTTCAGTAAATATTTGAATTCGCGGTTGTAAAATTCCGTTCCGAGATCAACTTGTAAGAGTTTACATTTTCGTTCAGTTAAAAGTTTTTTAAATGCTTCTACCAAACTATAGCCGTGTTTAGTTTAAGAGGAATTACCCATGTGTATCTAGAAAACACATCGATTACACATAACAGATAACGAAAACCGCTATTGTCCTTGCTGTATTTTGAATAGTCAGTCAAATCAGCTTGCCAAATATGATCCTTTCCGGGAGAAATAGTCCGAGATCTTTGAAACTTTTTACGAGCTGGTGCATGAATCGTGTAAACATCTTGCGCCGATAACCAATCAGAAACATATTTCTTGCTGATGAGATGTTTCTTAGCAGCTTTAACTAAATCCTGTTTGCTTCCGAAAGCGATAGGGCTTTTAGGATCGATATACATATCCTCAAGAATCATATCCCCATCTCTCCCAGTCTGTGACTTCCTCTCTACCATATTTCTCTCCTTTTTCACTATGTGACCGTTTGTGACCTTTTTCACTGTGTAACCGTTTGTGACCACTTATCGGAACATGTTTCTCTTTCAACTCTCTCGCACGATGAACATTTCCTATGTACGAAACTGGAACATCAGATTTTATCAATGACTGTTTCAGTTCTTCCCAATTTGGAAGTTCTTTTTTCGATTTTTGTCCAACTCGTTTTGGAACGAGATCATCCAAAACGGTTGACAGTTCTCCAACAGGTTTCTCGGATATCGACAACTGTCCAGAAGAATCCCAACGAACTTCGGGGTTGTACTTTTACAGATGATCCAACAGTTTCTGAGCTTTCTGTCTCGAATAAAGCGGTAGTGTCGATATAGCATTCTGTTCCGTCTGGTTTATATCTCCGACTTTCGGTTCTTGTTTGTTCACAATTTCAACTGGAATAGGTTTTCGTGACTCTAAATCACTGTGTCTTTTAGCCGTTTCAAAACTCTCTTGAAGTTCGTCCAATTTTCTGTGTTTCACAGATGGAGGTATATTGTTATTTTCACTGACGTCAACAATATTGTCCTTTATTTCTGACATCTTTTCGCGTTCTATAGATGTATTATCCTTTGAATTGGTTTTCATCTCCAGAAACGTTCTATAGGGAATAAGAACCATTTTATTCACTGTTTCCATGCTTTTTTTTTTAGAAGATTTTCTCAATCACGTCTCCAATCACTGGTGCCAGAGCTCCCAATAAACCGAATAAAAGTGGATTCCCGCCTTTCTGAATGACACGTTTCCTGGTACCTAATTTTAACTTCTTGTCAGCAATTTTTCGAATATCTGTTTTGAATTTCCCCAAATGTTTCTTCTTCACTGGAGATATCTTGATATTTCCACGCAGTAACTGGTAACAACACTCTCCTAATGCATTTATACTGTTTTTGTTTAAGAACTTCTCGGAACCATTCTTCCACTCAGAATACATCTTTCGGATATTGTTTCAAAGCTTCTTGCTCGGTTTTCTGCTTTTTTTCTTCGCCATGTTCACACTATTGAAAACTCTCTCATCCAATTTTCGTCAGGATTCTCGGCGCTGTTCTGTTCAAGAAGTTCATCTGGTAATAATTCCGAAAAATTGTCCAATATATAGTTTGGATCTGACGATTCTGGAGATTTGGATGGTGCAGGAAAAATATCCGGAACAGACGTTCTACTAGGTTTCGGATTAATCCGAACTTTTCTCTTCTTCGTGGGAACTCTGTCAGCAATAGTATCTCTGTGTAATTTCGAGTTGATTCTGTCTTTCCATTTGAGCACCATTTTCACTAATATTCCTGCTACTGTTCCAGTTCCGCCTCTCGATAACAAAAAATTCAGCTTTTCTTTATTGCTAGCACGTGGATCAGCCAATTTCCTTAATTTCTCTTTGTTCCGTTTGACCCAATATCGCTGTTGCTGCATCATCGGTATTCGCAATTTCAGAATCATCCCAGATATGAATCCGAAATATTTCAAGAGTTGTTCGTTCTCTTTCCCTAGAAGTATCTTCTGTCGTTTCGGATCTTTTTCCAAAGAAAGTGTTTCAGCCAAAAGTTTGTTATCTCTCATTTTGGGTAGTACACGATCGGTGACGTAGAAAGAACTTCGGACATCAGTCTCATCGAATCTGGTGTTTGGGACGAAACATCCACCATTAAATATCCGTATGGACGAGAAATTGCATCAGCGTATGCTTCTTCTACACTTTTCATCATCCCGAGTTGGCGTCCGAGTGTACTAACTTGATCCCTGTTTCTTGGTGATTTGAACAGAATAAAATATTGAGTGTTGAGTGAAATAGTTCTGATATCCTTGAGAAACAGATTCTGTACAACGAAAATGACGCTAGTGTTCTCGTGATGAGCTCTCCGTGTGAACCATTCCGTTATTGATTTCTAGTCACCATCCATACTGTCATCAAATATCAACAAGTTCGGTTGAGAAGTATCAAAACTGTTGTCAAATTTTTTCTGGAACCTGACACCTTTCATTCGTGGCAGCTTTCTCGGCACATCATCGTGAGGACAAACATATACAATCTCTTTCGTTGATGGCGTGATAACATCAATTTTCCGAATAACCAATTCTTCGATAAAAGTGGATTTTCCACTCATGGATGGTCCTCCAATTAACATGGTGAACGGATGTTTGAACGAGGGTTTAAAGTCTGTAATTTTCTCCATCTTTCTCAAAAATAATCTTGTAACTGAGAAAAGTCTAAGCCTGCAGAGGTCAGAGAAGAATATAGAACATCGAAGGTCGGCGGTTGGTCTTTTATTGAATCCCGGTACCCGAATGGCACAGTGCTAAAATCACTGTTCACGATCCTTTTGTCCATGGTCAGTTGTAATTTTTTCTGAAACTTGCCAGAGTAGATTTGAAAATCTCTGCTTCTCTGAAAGACCATTCCCTGGTCGACAGTTATGCTCGGAATGGATTCCCAAATCAAATCCTTTATCGAATCTATATTGATATCCTTTTGCTTCTTCAAAACGAACCCTTTCACTTTAATAACCTTTCGACCTGTTTCGTTGACCTCATAAGCATAACTTTTAGCTCCTGTGCAATAGAACCCTTTTATGGTTTTTTCCCCCTTTTTCAAATCATTACACATTTGTCCCATCATTCTTCCTGTTTTAGGATTGGTCAAACCCTCAATGTGTCTGTATATGAGAGAATCTCACTGCATGAAAAGCGAGATTTATAAAATATAAATGTCGCATAAATTTAGGACCCTAAATTTATGCATGCATTTATGCATATTAAATTCGTCTTTATACAAAAATATAAATCTCGCATTTATATTTTTAAATCTCGCATAAATGTCGCATTATTTTCGCTCATTACTGTAACCAACAGCGGTTTTAAGTCTTGGCCCATAATTTAATTACTACCATGTGGATATGTGAGACATATCGTATAACAGAAGCTAACTGCCGATACCGATTTCTTTGTCTGCCAACACAACTTCTGCGAAGACGTGCGTGAATTAGGTGGGTACTCTTAATTATAAGGCGAGTTTATATACAAATACGTTTGTTTTCTGGTTTCGCATTTTCTGTCTAAACTAGAAGGCATATTTGCAATGGTAGATTAACGCTGTGGACTGTAATGTAGCCATGCACACAGTAGGGACCAAGGTGGTAGGATGGGATGTTCGTGTGTGGGTGGGTGGGAGGGGTATTGGTGGTGGTATATTTGCTTGGGTTAGAACATGATCGCCACATCATTTCATTTTTAAATTCCCTTTCAATTCGCAGCGTGATCGACACATGTCAAAATTAATATTTGATTATACAGAGACGTCGGAATAAGGTTATTCTATCTCGTGAAAATGTGGTTTTGTGAGAGTGATTCCACCCTTAGCCAGATCACAAATAAAAAATGCCGTACATTACAATTCTTATTTTAGTTTTAATATGTTATCGTTTATACTTATTTCCCATGCGATCATTTAATTTTTATTCTTTATTGCAGAGACTACGAAAATTGATGACGGCAAGTGCCATGTCGAAGTAGTTCATATTATATTTGTGACTGGTATAACCAACAATAGGGCAGCATTTTGTTGGCAAATTACTACATGCACATGGAGATACCAGAATCAGGGCGACACATGTGTATATGTATAGTTAGATATGCACATCCGTGTCGCCTTATATGCTGGTTACAAGCCAAATGTCACCATAAAGTAGATTTCACAAATATATATGGATATATATGTTCAAATCCAAATAATTTATACGGGGTATAAATGTGCATAAACTGGAGTTTATAACCAGAATAAATGTAGCTATATGTATATTTATGCAGCTTTATTCAGTGAATAAATTTGCATTTATGCATAAACAGGTCGATAATAAATGTGCATAAACGTACGAATAAATGCCGAGTTTATTCTGTTGAATAAACGTGGGTTTATTCAGTGAATAAATTGTGTATAAATGTCGGCCTTTATTCATGAATAAATTGTGAATAAATGTGCATAAATTTCCGGATTTATGCACATTTATTCAGTGAATAAATTTCTGATTTATCCAGATTTATGCACATTTATCCGGAATTTATGCAATGAATAAATTCCAGTTTTCATGCAGTGTCTGTATCACAGTAAATTGCTCTGTTCTCAACACACTCCAAGAATTGTAATAGATGAAGTCTCGCCTGTGCAGTAACAAAAGCAGCAACTATAACATTTGTTCTGTTACTAAATTGTTCGTATCCTTCTCTGTTTCTGTATGACACATACAGACAATTCTCACTATTCAGCAGAGTCACATTTGTTATCTTGGTTTTTTTATCATGCCACAATTCATAATATTTCTCGGGTGTGGACACGATCTTCGTCTTCGTTCTATCATCGTTCTCCGAGAGTTTTCCCCATAAACTGTTAAGGCAGAGCTTTCCCAGCGTACGTAGATTAGGGTTTGGCGTCTCTAGTGCCAAAGGATCGAGTGAAAATCCCTCCGTTTCTTGAAATTCTCTCAAGAACTCCATCCGATCTTCGGAAGTTTTCACATCGTCTGGCCAACCCGATGCCTCCATCTTCGTCTTGAAAAATGTGTTCATATATTCCGCAAACAAACCCGCTTCTCCGGTCGATATGTCAAATTGCGTTGTTTCTTCATAATGCCACACCTCATAGAGGGTTAATACAGTATATCCTCTCTCGACAGCCTTCTGTAACTCGAGACTCACCCACGTTCCAATAAGTGCTCTTTCGTCATCAGAATGGTTACACGTCTGCACGTTTTTATCTTCTGCACATGTTCTGCACAAGGTAAATATGTTCTTCCCAGCTATCCTCGAAGGCAAAATAGGCATCCAAAGGTCAGTCGGTGGTATAATTTTACAACTGATCAATCCTGTATATCTAGTAATGTCATTGTCCTCAAATTGTTTTATAACAATAGGATGCCCGACAGGGTAGAGTCCTCGTTTACATAAATTAGGATAGAGCGAATTCACATCAACTATTCTGAGTTCTTCCCCTGTAATCGGTTCAGCAAAGTGATGGAAGCATTCTGTTCTTCCACCGTACAATCCGTCTCTAGGTTCCATTGGTTGTTTGATATCAATAGCATCAACGATAATCTTTGCAGTTATATCTTGCTGGATAAGTGTTTTGAAACTGCATTCCCATATTGATTCAACTTCAGCATACTGTGTCAAGTACATTTCCCTTTTCATCGTATCCTCATAAATTTCTTCATAACTTTTATTCTTCTGAGGATGTATAGCGGACCTCTCCGGACAACAAGATGGACAACCGTGCCACCGCACCCATAAAATTCGTACACCTTGTTATTATGTTCATCATAACCGTCCACATCCTTCCCACCGATGTTCACTTCACGTTCCGAATTGAAGATATGGCTGATATGGATACCTCGGGATCTTTCCAGATACATTAACCACTTTCCCGCTACTATAGATTGGGGTTGTTGTAAAACCGAATTCAGTCCAATTTGTTGCTCTTTCAAGAAATTCTTTCTGAATATCCTCAAACATGTAGATGGTAGTGTATATGTGTCACTAAGTGGACACACCCCTGTTTTCTCGATAAATATTTCACTGAATTTCCCGCAACATATTCTCAGTACTTTAACATCCATTTTACAGTACTTGATCATCTCATGGCGCAAGTTGAACTTTTCAGCATAGTTCAACGTATACCATGACAGGAATACCTTTCTGTCATCTTCCTCCATTTTCTGGTATTCGTAATAGTCAGGGTTTGGATATTGACCGTCATAAGAAAATCTTTCTTCTGTCACGAAAGAGTGGGGAAAAAAGCCTTTTGCAATACCGTCCACACCGAAAGTTTTAGGCATCTTTGAAAGCGACATTCCTATAAAGTTTAACGAGTCAACGAACCTCAGTTTGGACTGTCTCATCAAAATTATTCTAGTACCTCGCTGAACAATGTCCGGAGCACAGAATTTTCCTCCCAATCTCACTAGATATTCCACGAGAAACTGAAAGTCGAATCCACCGCCATTGTGAGCGATAACTGTAATTGTTCTCTTGTTCTTGAATTTATCGAGTTTGGTCTTCAACCAGGCCACGAATTTACGAACACAGTCTATAATCTGGAAACATGTAAACTCATCACTACCGCATGATTCACATTTTTCAACAGCACAAATCTCACATTTCTGAGTATCATAGCATTCGTAACACGGTTCACTATCTACAGTTATACATTTTTCACAACATAAACTGGCGCAGACTAACACTGGTATATGCATACCTTCTTTCAGGACAGTCTCAATATCGAAAAATATGAAGAGACGCGCTGTTTCCAGCGTTGTATCATCATCGGTTATTGTTTTTATATAACAACAATGTTCATCATCATCATCAGGTGTTTTCTTGTATCGGGTCTTACATTTGGAACAATAACGAATATTACACTCGTGTTTACACATCTTCTTGAAGTATGGCATTTCACAGTCTTGACAAACCTCGAATTCTTTACAATGTCCATTCGAGATATGATTTTTGTAACATATCTCGTTCATATACATCCTCTGACATCTCGAACATCGCCAACTGCTGGTGTAGTCCCTCTCACATTTTCCTGCAGAATTGCATATTCGAAATTTAGATGGACATCTATGGGAATATGGTGAGTAGTCTTTATTGCATTGATAACAGTGTTTTCTCTTGTCAGAAAGAGCAGCCACATTTTTCACAAAGTCATAGTGTTTGTCATTATAGGAGAGTGCTACATCCGGAGTGTTTTCTGCAGCACCTTTCAATCGACCGTTGAATATCAATTCCTTATTATCTTGGAAGACGGAAATACGAACTCTATCCTTCAAATATGTCTGGAATCGTTCCACGTCGCTCAAGTCCATAGGACGGTTCGCATCGATACCAGTGTGTAAACACAACTTATAAGCTTCAACGCTTCTATCTGGAAGTGTTTTTTTATCACACAGTTTTTTCCAATCCTTGTTCCAGCTTACCAATTCGTCTTTATTGACAGGTTTTGTTGTAGAGTAGAATTCGCCCAACAAAATCGCCAATGGTAGACATAAGTGATGACCCGCATCCTTTTCATGTACATGGATAACTGCTTTAGATTTGATGTTGTATTCGTTAGGTCCGATGATCTTCCCAGAACCTGATGGTATCTCAGATACAATTACATCGAGAATCATATTTCTATCCAATACAAAATCTCGTCTGCTTTGTTGAATTTTCTCTGCTTCTCTCACGATATCACCACCCGTGATTGTGTCCTTGAACTCGAGGTACAACTCATGATCTAAGGCCGGATGCTGAATTGCAACTCGCATTTGTGATCGACCCCATCTGGTATCCATTTCTGACCTAACTTCAGCCAGAATATTATCGAATAACTCCTCAGCAACATTTCCGAATACAACGTCTTGACCAATGTCGTTGTATTCAACTGTAAAAACAGCATTCTGTGTTTTGAATTTCTTCGACTTTATATGTTTCAGTTTCTTAACAGTGTACCGCTTCTGTGGAGAAGAGGGTATATAAGAAGACGGACAAGCCTCAGCATCATCGTCATCATCAGAAATATCTTCATATCGACTGAAATAGATAAAGAAGGACATTATGGATCACGCATTATGGACATACCGTTACATTATAGTGAAAGAAAACAAGCTGGTGACCCCCGACACTGTTCGAAAGATAGATGAATCAGATTTCTACGCAGAATATTTGGATTTCTTCAACAAGAAACCTAAAGGTTCTTTCAAGGCCATTAGAGATGACTCTGTGAGACGAATTACAGATTTTTATGAGAATATATTTATACAACAGACGACAGCGAAATTTATCGACGATAATATATTGGGAGATGAATGCAAAAACTGGTATGAGATCATATTTGCCATACACGGAGCATTCTACATGAAGCATCATATTGGACAGACACATGTATGGTTATACGTTAACCATAATGATAGACAAGATTACAAACCATTGTACAGCGATGCGTTCGAAAAATTAACGGGCATAAGGCTACAAAATCCTGCAATTCTAGAATGTTTCGCGACTTTGGATTATCATTATTCACGGAAGAATCTTGCTACTATTCTACGCTGCACTAACGAAATTGAATTCGACTATCAACTAGAACCGGAATTGAGGTCTTGTTTTTGCAAAAGACCCTATACTGCTACTGGTGAACAGGTAAATCTGGAACATTATACGGGGACAACATCTGTTGAAAATGGCTTGGAAATAGCCCGGGATTCAACTGCTTCATTGATAAAACTACAGAATTTGTATTCAGAGATTCCATCAGCGTACCGAAAGAAAGGAATGATCGATATTGTCGTCATCAAGAAACATTTCTATTGGTCACCCACGGAGCGTGAATTATAAGTGTTTACCCACATTGCGAAAGAATTCTGGATCAAGGTTCTTCAGGATAGATGTGAAGGGTGCAGGGAAAATTCCGGTGGACAATTATCTCATTCCTGCTTATTTGATGATGACATCGATGCCACATTTATTGAGGAAGTACTTTCCAGATTTGAAAAGAAAGGCCAGACATCATATGGTGCAACTTTCAAACAACTGTTCGGTTACTGCGATCCAAATTCGCATGATATCGAATCAGAATGGGTTAACTTACCATGGGATCTACTCAAGAAAGAACTACGTGTTCGTCTCGATGATGAATACCAGAAGCTACACAATGTAAACAATAGATTGTGCGAGATTATACAAAAAAGAATCCATGGTGTTTACAATGTTTTATTTACATCGCACAAGGATCTGACATATATTGAACTGTGTAACACGCAACAAGAACGAAGATGGAAATGGATTTCTGACTCGGAGATATCTCTCAATGATATTGTTTTGAACTGGAAAGATCTCCAGAAACTATTCATCGTGTTTGACAAACGCCACAAGTTTGATCAATTTGGAGATTTCAAAGGCGTGAATAAAAATAGTGAATGGAATGGTGTGGTACGTCAGAAAATACACGGGACAGACTTTTTCTCAACTGACGATTTGAAAAGTTTGATTCTACCACCCCTTCTAATTGAACAAGCTACAATACAGTTTCTTGAACTTTCCACCATTTTCACGCACGATAAATGTGTAAGACTACAAGAGTGTTTGCATTGAACTAGTGATACCAACCGTGTCTATAAATAAAGCGATGACCGGTTGTATACATCATTCTGATACTATCCTACAATCAGTGAACATGTCTCCAAAGAAAGTTGCCAAGGTCCAGGCGGTCAAGGAAGAAGTGAAGGAAGGGGTTAAAGAGCTCGAAGAATACAGAAACAAGTTACAAATTCTATTGAACGAAATACAAGGGCTTGCTAGGGCCTCGGCGAGCGCGATGTATCGTCTCGCTAGTCAGGCTAAGGAACAGAGTGAAGACCCATTCAACACACCTTTACCGGTAAGAACATCGTACAAGAATTTCCATGGTAACAGTATCCATGGATCTTCCTACGGAAATATTCAGTGCTGGACGTGTCAAAAGTACGGACATTTTTCAACCCACTGCCCTTCTCGTTTACTAAAAAGAAAGGCCGAAGATAATGGAGAAGACGAATCGGATGCAGTTACATCAGTTACAATTTAATTATATGGACTGATGTTGGACATTATAAAGGACATTATAACCCTCGTTTCACATATTGGACAATTATAACGGACCTGCTGTATATTCGCATTTGTTTCGGTGAACGATTCAAAAACTGTACATACACCATATATGGAACCACGTGATGAACACTCGGAAGACTCAAACTTTATAAAGGATTAATAACCAGTGACAATTGTGAGAGACCCGTGTGGGTGATTGTAACATAGATAAAAATAAATATATTACTTAAACAATTTGTTATTATATTGTCATCCAAGAAAAAATGGTAAACTTACCGTTTAGTTCCGTGTAAATCCACCTGTTTAGCAGCCATAATCGTGTACAAATTATTTCCAGTCTTTGTTTGTGGGTACAAATATGTCAGTTGAGACCGGTATTTATACCCCCTATAACTGCCAAATTTGCAGAAAATATATGGTCGCGACCTAATTATTATTATTTCTGCTAAATGTGCTTACTACAGTGACAGTCAGCATTTTTACCAGACATGATTTTCTGATTCTAACGACCCAATTGATCAGGGTAAACATATCTGTTGGTAAATGTGCTTACTACAGTGACTGTCAGCATTTTGTTTTTCCAGTATTACATAGGTAACCTAGTTCCCGCCACTAACAGTAATGCATACCATCTGGCACTGTTACCGTCACTGCATAGTCTGCAGTCTGCTAACCTAGTTCCCACCATTGTCCCCTAACCATTTGACATTGAAATTTTGTTACCGTCACTGCATAGTCTGCAGTCTGCTAACCTAGTTCCCAACCATTATCCCCTAACCACTTGACATGGAAAAGTTACCGTCATAGTCTGTAGTCTGCTAACCTAGTTGCCCCCATTGTCTGCTTGGTGTAACGAGAACCATATGCCCTTTGAATGTGACTACGTATGCTGCATAACTATACCTGACCTAGTTCCCACCATCGCATGTAATGCATACCATATGACGATTGAATGTCACGGTGACTATACGATTGCTGCATAACTATACCTAACCTAGTTCCCACCATGGGCTGCTTTGTACATCCCTTGTCTAGACTTTTTTGTCTAGACAGTGACCACATCCCCTGACTTGCAATATGCAGATCATATGTGTCCTAGATAAGGATACAGTGACCACATGTGTTGATCAATTGCCCCAGAAAATAATTGCAAACCTTTACCATTTTTGCACTGTCCTATATATTCGAAAATTGTGGTGACTGTCAGAAAATTTTCTGTCTACTAAGACCACGTCAACAGATTTTTCCTCTATAAAATATCTCGAGGTAGGTACCCAAAACTTCATTCAGCTTCGTTCACTAAACTGATCAGTAACTCTCTCACGATGTTCAGACAAATGGAAATTTTCAAGGAGATACAGAAACTCAGCCGGGAATCTAGGACCCACATGGCGAAAGCAGAAGGTAAGCTAATTTCGTTATTATATTCGACAAACTCTTATAATTCATATATAACTACACTATAACAGAGTTCTCTCTCTCTCTCTCTCTCTCTAATAATTCAAGTTTCGTGTCGAAACCACACTAAGTTATACAATGTACTTCTCGAATTATTCAATAACACACCATTATCTGCAATACCTTACAACGCTCAGTGGACAAGCACTAAAATGATATAACGCCAGTTCTCGCAGGTAATTAGATTTCTTCACACAATTTTCTCTATAGTGCATGTCCTCAGTTCACAGCCAACACGAACGATACAGCTGTATACCATATCGCGGCTCTGTAGCGATAATACTCGCTGCCTATAATTTAACATGTGATCGTGTTTGTGTGTGCGTCTTATTGCTATACCGACAAAATTTTGTATTTCTAATCATATGACAATATTATAATTGTTTAATCGCACACACACATCGAGGTATTAGCATTGTACAGTTTATGATACATGCGAACCACAGTACCAATAGAATTCATTTCTTCTATTTCACAGAACCTTCACCATTAGCAAGGGAGTTGTGCTATGAGTTCGACCAAGATCTACAGATATACCAACAATCGGGCGGCAGTAAACAAGAACTGCTAAATAAAATCAATTCGGCAGTCTATTTCTTAGAATATTACGAACGTGATTTTTCGAGAGCAACATAAAACTCTACAATACGTTGAGAAGCCTCCATCTCACAAATGTTCAACGAATGAAAAAAGACTTGAAAAGGTTGGGGAATCCTAAAGTCCGAACACTTCAACAGAAACTTTCATACATTCAAGGAACAGCTGAAGTGTTTGGATGCGCACAAGGCTTAGAGTGTTTACGGGCGAGTTACCGTGTGGAACACGAGAACAATAAAGGAATTCAGTTCGATACAATCAACTTAATCGATGATGGTGGTGATGATGATGATGATGATGATGATGATGATGATGATGATACCACGGAATATGATCGATGGGTAGGGATAGACCCTGCCCGTAATTCCGAATATTACGATTCGGACAAGGAGAACATTCCGGAAGAGGAAATACGACCAGTCTTACGATCAACAGAGAAAGTGAAATATACATCAGCAGAAGACTGGGAATTGGAATGCAAAAAGAACAAGTGAGATAACCTAGAACAACCGTTGAACGAAGACGATCATGAAGATAGCCAAGAAATGTTAAACGAACAATCTTCTGTTAAACAGGACTTAAAACCGTTCTATGATGACGAAGTTTGTATACAAGATGAACTTGCGTGGGGAGAAGATGACATTGCATACGTTAAAGAGGTTATAATCATATCCGATGATGAGGACTAACTTTGTTGTGTTTGTGTTTTCCTATAATATTGGACTATATATATATATATAAATATTTTCTATATCATGTAAGTAAACATCTTATACATCCCCATTTTTATCCCCATTTTTTTTTTTAAAAGAGGAGGGGGCCCGCCGCCCGCCCGCCCGGGGAGATCACTCGTACTATAGTACAATATTCTATTAGGTTAGCAACTAGGGTGCAGGTTAGCAATTTGTAAGGGGTTAACGGTGCCGTGTCACACAATAACTAATGACGCGGCACGGTTAACCATAAACCAAATAAGGGTGCAGGTTAGCAATTTAGTTAGGGTTAACCGTGCCGCGTCACACAATAATTTTTTTAAATGACGCGGACCGTTAACCCTAACTAAATTGCTAACTGTCGTGTATATACTACTGTCACTGTAGCGTCTAGATTTTGATGGATATTAGTAACTTAAATAACGATATGATGATATGAAACCTGATTTGTCACGGCAATTCCGTTTGAATGCCCAAACACGAAGAAAATCTCGCTTGTCGCCGAAAGCGAACCGTCTCGTTTATCGGATTTCCACCGTCTCTTTATCGGAATTCCACCGTCTCTTTATCGGAATGCCACCGATCCCCACGTCGCAGTTCTCCCCCCGTGCAATGGTTAAATATTACACACAGAAACCCAATTAACAAATAACTGAATACGTAATAAAACGGGATCATTTGTTTTTCTTTAGAACTTATCGCAGTAGTAAACTATTTTCCGTCTTCCGCGGAATTTCGCGTAGTTCCATTGTAATACACGCGTCAATAATTGTGTACCCTTTTTAAACAGAAGTATCTACAGTGAGATAACGTTTGAAAATTATTATCCATGCCAAGGTCCTGAAGAAAGAGAGCGCATCGTATGTCATTTAAAATTACAGCTATTTCATAGGGAAACATATAACAAACAACGCTTGTCCCCACACCCGGTTGTAACTAACAATCTGATTGACAACAACGTCACGTTTAAATCATGCACCATATGTCCCCGTAACTCTTGACAGTGTGCGTATAAAAGCACGTGAAACATCGTGGTTATGAATTACCCTTGAACTAGCAGTTTCACCAATCGTGACATTGTTCGAGCGCGCTGAGCTTAATTGACGTCACCTAAAACAGGATCGATAGGTCTGCTACTGAATTATTCTTATTGGTGCTGATTGTTGTGAATTTATCTATAAAAACCTATAAAAAGCACACCACATGGTAGCTATTGATGTGGGACAAAATCGTTAGCTCCGCCAACATCGTGGGATACTAGGAGATTTAATACCCGGATGTCTCTTTTTGAAACCCCTTGGCTCCGCCTCGGTGTTCAAAATCGAGAACCAGATATTAAATATCCATGTATCCCCGATATTTCAGAAGATAAGTAATAAACCACTGTTGCTCATATGTAAAATGTAATAATTCCCACCAGCTGGTTTATAGTAGACATTGCTCGAGAATATTCAACTGTGGCTTTTATCCCATTAATTCGGAGAATTTACCACCTATATATGGAAATTTCAGCTGACATATTTAGATATAACAAATTAACAATGCATGTTCGTTAATAACACGCACAATAAGATCGCGACTGCACCTCGGCATGTCATTTATAGGTAAGGTTTTGATGCGTCCGAACCTGAACTAAAATTGTCCGAACCTGAACCAAATTTGTCCGAACCTGAACGAAAATTGTGTCTTAACCTGAACAAAATCATCGCGAATGTTGCGAATCCGAACCTGAACATTTTGAAATTTTCAAAGGTCGTTTTTCGGAGTTAGACAATAAAAATATCGCCGGTTTTGCATTCCGAAGATGTGTGGTGACATAATCTACCCACAACAATACATAAATTTGCGGATGCATGAGCCCAGGGCCAGAAAAATACGAAAAAGCGAACATTTCGCCGCCTCGATAAAATTTCAAAAAATTATGACGACTTGACACGCCAAATACAACAATTCACATGCCTGTCATGCGAAAGGCGTGTTACGTATGTGTTGGGCATACCAATTCCTACATAACTGTTTCAAGGTGTAACACCGAAAGATGTCGTTGATTGCTGCTTGGAGACAATATATACACTTACCGTGTATCTTCTTTAGTGGGCGCCGCCATCTTGGAATGTCCGAACCTAAACGGGTATCCGACAGTGATATTCCAGAAGGCAGATTATGCTTGGTTTAATATCTGGTGTATGTCAATGGATGAGTATGCTAAACTATAACTCTGTGTCATACGTTTACAGCGAAGAAGACGATATATGCATGCTGGTTAAAACAGGACTCATTTTGGGAATGCATTGCATCATACGGAATGATCAGAACATTCCTGAAGGCAGGTGATACTTGGTTTAATAATTTGTGTATATTGATGGCTGGTTATGCGAAATTTTACCGTGAGGAAGACGAGATATTCATGTCGGTTAAGGCAGAACCCACACGACGTGTACGGAAACGAATTGCATCATGGGAAATGACCATATTCACCAGAACATTACAGAATGCAGATGAAACTTGGTTTAATAATGTGTGTATATTGATGACTATGTATGGGCAAAGACAAGTAATTGAGACGATATATGCATGTCAGTTAAGGCAGGTAAGAGACAGTTTATTACACCCTCTATGGGTGTTTTCTGTTATCGTGTTTTCATTTGTCAATGGGGGTATGGGCGACTGTGTGAAATGTGAATAAGTTACTTGGACATTTTAGTACCAGAACGATATGATAGAAAGGTACTTGAGTATGTTGTACTTCGTACTCGAACCATATGTTCTAATAGAGGTAGCATCTCGTCGCGATGTATATTCGCGTATCGCTTAATACCTTTTGCGTTTAGATCGGCGTGTATGTCGACATTATTTATTGAACCATTGCTTGTTAGCCACGATGAGAAGTGGGCGCCGACTTGGAACGGGAATTCCCGCGCTAACCCTTGGCGCTCTGCACGCTGAGTGTTTCAATTGTTGTTCAACCTGCTTTGTTATTTTCACATGACATAAATCGGAATGCAATTTAATATTCTATTGCATGGATATTTGAGTTTAATTCACACATGAACCCTTGGAGCAGTTTGTTTATATTATTGTTCAGCATGGTATTTAACATCGTGTAGTGAACTTTCTCATTTATTTATGGTTGAAACATATTTATTTACCAAAATATTATGGTGACGGGATTAGAGGACAAGTGCTAACCACTTAGATAGACCTCCCCTCCCGAAAACGACAACACTAAAAACAACATTACAATAACAGCATGGGAAGAGTGCATATATAGAGGATCCACAACGAGTTCCCAGTTTATAGCGGAATTTACAAAAATATTTCAGTAAAATATGTCAGGACCGAGCCTTTGGCGAGGTCCAGACCTAATTTACTGGACGAGTTTTGTAAATTCGGATATAAACTGGGGACGAGTTGTAGATTATATTTATTACATGATCCAAAACCTCAACAAAACATACTTAAATCAACAAATTGTACGCGAAACTAAAATCGGCTTCTATAAGGCATGCGATGACGTTTCACATAACTATGCGTTGTTTGCCCGCGTAAAGAAATAGTCCCAGATAAATATTTAATGGCATATATTTAATGACATAACTTTTCAAACTCTGCATTAATTATAGTTTGTTGGAAAAATATTGTAAGCCATAGTATTTTGAGACGTAGCTTACGGAATGTAAACAGACGACAAACCGGAAGACAAACCTGGCACTATTTCCTGTTATAAACGAAGGTTTAATGTCACAATTTATATAATGGGTTTATTGATTGGAATAAGGGTACGATCATATAATAGATACATATATAAGAAAGCATACAACTAAAGTTTTGTGTTAGTGCTAGTCCCCCGTTTAACCCAAGTCTATGTTATCAGTTTTTATTTTCTCATATGAATCTCTTCTTGCTATCTCTCTCCGAGCTTGTTTCAATGATTGCCATGCAGGGTTTTGGAATCGAAATCCTTCAGACATATCTCTTTCCAATCTCATGTATGTTGAATGGTTGTTGTGTCTGTGGAAGTGGTGCCTCTTAAAAAGTCTTGCACAGCTTTGAGAATGAACTCGTTTTCGTTATTCTCTAGGTCAGGGTCTCCAAATAGCTAAATATTCACCGAGTAAATATTGAAGGACAAGACTTTATTGTATAGACTTATTCTGGCATAAGAATGAACAGGACATTCAAAAAAAATAATGAAATGCATTCTCTTCCTGATACCTGCATATACTTGCTTTAGTATCAGCGATATAATTTAGCTGTTTATAAGCTTGTAAGTTGCTACATTCATTTATCAGTCTGCAATGGGAACTATTTAGTAAACGTTTACCAATATTGAAGTATTTTGACGGTTTGAATGGTTTCCGTTTGATTGATTCCATAAAGATGTCTTTTCCAAGAGCGTTCCATTGACTAATGCAAGTCAGTTCTCTTACTTCCGGTTGTTGGTGGGACAAGGTCGGATGCGTTACGTAGGTCTTTGTTACACCTTTCACGGAACGTAGGTGGGAGGAGTTCAACAAGATAATTAGGGGCCTTTCTTCGACGATGTTATGGAATTCGTCATTCATCTGGTGTATCGCTGATTTTCTAGATTCTCCCATCCAAGTTCGACAAGAAGCCTATCATTCGGAACAGATCGAGTACACCATGTAACTAATATGGCTGCCTCGAATTGAATATCATCCATTTTTTTAGCAGGTGTCCTGAACCAGACAGTACTACCATACTCCACTAGAGAGCGTGCATATGATAACTATAGTGTTTCAAGTGTTTCACAGTTGAGTGTATGTTTGAGTTTTCGAATCAGAGATAATCTGGCATAAGCCTTCTAACATAGATTGTCTATATGTGTGTTCCAAGTGAGATCGTCATCAATTTCCAGACCTATGTGATAATGTGATTTAGTCGCACATCATAACACAATTATTATTGGTTTATTTATTTTGTATTTGGATGTGTATAACATTACGTCAGTTTTGGAACTATTGAATTTTGCATTCCATGTGTCTGCCCAACATTTCATTTCCCGCATATCTTCGTTTACGATGCGTTCGAGTTTTGTAATGTCGGAACCGCTATTAGAAAGGCACGTATCGTCGGCATACTGTCTCGTTTGTGATTTCATACGGTCTGCTATGACGTTATGTAAATGAGAAACATCAGAGGACCCAGCATTAATTCTGGTATAATTTGAGAGACAAAAATTGACCAGAACTCTTTGTTGCCTATTCATCAGGTAGTTTTGAAACCATTCTAGGAGTTTGCCATTGATACCACGTCGTTCTAATTTTGATAACAGTCTGCGGTGCCAAACTTTATCGATTGCTTTAGATATGTCGAAAAAGACTGCACAAGTAGTTACCCCAGCATCAAGGGCGTTACATAAATTGTTAGTTATCTCGATAAGCTGCATTTCAGTACTATGATTAGAAACGAAACCTGGTTGATTTTTAGATAATAAATTGTTTAAGGACAGGTGCTCAGAAACCGTATTGAAAATTATTCTTTGAAGAATGCCAACACAGTTGATTAAAAATATCGGACGGCAATTTGTTGGATCTTGTCTGTCTCATTTCTTGAAGAGGGGATAACATTAGCCATTTTCCATGCCGTTGGGAAACGACACACCTTAATGGATTTATCAAATATAGATGTGCGTTTCCTTCCGCATTACATTACTTATACGCCATAGGACCGTAGTTAATCAACACTGATGACAACCATATTTTTATTTTAATTAACCCTCGTAATGGGACCATAATTTAACTTCAATTAACCCCATGTTACTATATTTTAAGTGACATTCATTGGACCATATTTCAATTACCCCCCCCCCCCCCCCCCATGGGTCCATATTTTATTAACTCTCATGGGACCATTTCTAATTAACCCTGATCAGTTATGGGACCACATTTTAATTAACAATCATGGTACCTTTTTAAATAACCAGCATGTTTAACACATAACATGTTTTATTTAACACTCATGTAACCATATTTTAATTTACCCTCATGTGACCATATTTTAATTAGCCGTCTCTGGGTGGCCATAGTTAAAATAACCCTCATGGAACCATACATGTATTTTAATTCATCCTCATGAGACCATATCTTCAGTCAGCCGTCTCTCTGGGTGTGATCATAGTTCAATTAACCCCATGGAACCATACATATATATTTAATTAACCCTCATGGAACCATACATGTATTTTAATTCATCCTCATGGAACCATACATGTATTTTAATTCATCCTCATGAGACCATATCTTCAGTTGATATTAGGAGTTCATTACCTGATGCCATTCTTAGATAATCATTACGCCCTCTTATGGTATATATTGACAAGTATATCGGGCCCTGTCCTAGGAGGTGATGGACTTGAATGCACTAAATGTGATTAGAAACGTACTCGGTATTTCCGTACTTGAATGATGTAAGGAAGATCGATAGCTCTTTGGACTGATTATTATTCTGCATGATATTTTATGCACTATTCGTGCCTCTATTTCAATGGAAATTAGAACAAATAACAAAGAAAAGTTGCATGCCAGTCGAAAAAAATTCAAATGTCGTTAAGGAGAACCGTGAAACTAAGAGTTTAGTGTGTTTTACGTTAATCACTTCTTTGGCAATGGGTGTGTGGTTATTGGTTTAGCAATGCAATGGCCGTTGCATGTTTGGCGATGAACATTTCAGAACGTATATATATCTATATGCGCCCTTTTTAACACATATCATATGGTGTGTGAATATTTCAAAATAAACTTTTGTTGGCAGGTCCTATTTAAAAAATATTTTCACATCCTTTCTCACCAAGTGTACAGTTTACACACATACACAAAATATCACATATAATCAACTGCATTGGCGTTACATATATAACGTTTTTCACAATAACTACATTAAAGTTCGAATATATTTTATATTTGCCTAATAATATCTTGAGGGCGATAACATTTGTGAGTATGGTGTTCTTGTATAGCTTTGTTTGTCCAGACCCAGATTCCTCTATATGAGCGCATTTCGCAGTGTAATAGTTTCAAGGAGGAATTCCAGTAAGGCTTGGGTTGTGATTTGAACGATGTTTTGGGAACATATACTTCCGAAGCTGACTGTATGGTGGACACCGTTCTATTGTAACACGTGTTAAGGTCGTGTGATTCCGATACAATAAGTTCAGGCAGTGCCAATTCGATTAATGATCGATAGTTGACACCATCATTTCATTTTATATGAATTTTCTCCAATCCCATGATTGTGGCATGTTCGCCTTGTTATCATTAATAATGTCAGTGTATCTGCTATTATTTTATTAGCATGAAATTCCCAATTGGTTCAGGAATGGAAATATTTAATCGGGACACTACCCAAGCCTGCAAATAGCGTGCCTGTCATTTGCAGAATGAGGCCCCCAGAGGGTGAATTTAGTGATGATATCCCGCACAGCGGGCTAGCATCACCATATTCAACATCTGGAGACCTCATTCTGCTTAAGCTTCATCTTCTGTGAAGTATCTACATTATCAAATTAACACTGTTTTTAGTTTTCCCTTCTGGGAAGTTTCTATATCCCCTAATTTGCAGCAGATAAAATGCATAATCGAGGTGCCCAATGTGTGAACATCACCAACTTCAACTGGGGAACTTCAATCAGATCCTAGGTCTACCATAGTAGTTGAGGGCCTAAGCAGAATGAGGTTCCCAGAGGGTGAATTTAGTTATGCTAGCCCGCTATGCGGGATAGCGTCACTAAATTCACCATCTGGGGACCTCATTATGCAAATGACAGACACGCTATTTGCAGGCTTGAAACTACCATGAACTAATCTGGCTATGTAATAATAAGGTCACTAAACATTTTATTGGTCCGTATTTGTGGACTCGCTTTCATTGGACAAGACGTTGTGACGTTGAACGTCGCTGTGAAAACCTAACCTATTTTCAGGTCTGATAATTAGTTATGTTAACACCTGAAGTATATGACGTCACTCAGAACTGTTATTAACATGTTGTGTCATTAATGAGGTGATCATCATTAGATATTTCAACTTTTTTGTTAGGTTTTAACATAGGACTTGGGGAAAGAAACTTATGATCATATAATAAAACATTGTATTGGTCCGTATTTGTGGACTCGACTGCAGAATGTACAAAGTCAATATCGGACCTCGTATTCGACTCGGTCCGATTTTGACTGTGTGCCCACCCCTGTTCAAATGGTCCTGCTAATATGATATGATGCTGGTGGTCCTGCTGAAATGCGACGATGCGGGTAGGGCAGACTGATGCTGTTAACAACTTGTACCTTCATATTTGTTTAATTTGTCTTTTTCTGAAATATATATGCCGTTACGAAAAAGATTCGTAATTTTTTTCTAAAAGTTTACGCGGTGTTTAGCTCATCCGAACGGCTTGAGAAAAAACGAGTGTTGTGTATGAAACATTCAGGAACATATATAGAGGATATGAAATGAGTGTTTCTCTCATATGATGTTTATGAAACCAGTCTAAGAATTTTCAGTTTTCTCGAGCCTTCGGCGAGAGAAAACTGAAAATTCGTGACGAGTTTCATAAATATCATATGAGAGAAACACGAATTACATATTCTTTTTATCATATGACACCTATAAATTGATTATGATGTCCAAAACGCACACAAATCACTAAATAGCTATATGACATCGACAGCAAAAGGTTAATGTGACGTCACTTCATTGCACCGGAAGCCCAATTACACCTGGTGAACTAGCAGAAATAATATGCACGCGAAGATATAGTGCGCTATTCTGTTCTCAGTTTGTGACATTATATCGTATATTTATTAGATAAATACGAATTACATATTCTATTTATCGTATAACAATGTCCAAAACTATATATTTCAAGATTATAATTGCGAGAATTTCGGCATCGCGTTGATTCGTGTATTTGACGCGCACGAATTTGACCTGCATTTAGTCAGAGATGCGGCTCGGCCCCGGCTGCCATTCAGCCAATCAGAACACAATTTTTGTCAACAAACCAATCAAATTATCGGAAGGTGATATGGACTGCTAGTCCATATGAAATTGATTTATGACATAGTTTCCAACGTAAATAATGATTGAGTCATATGATAAATATTTTTATAAAATATAATAATGCTTGCGCTGGTGTTTCTAAAACGACGTGAATAACCACCTTGATTATTGTTGAGTTTCAACATCTAATACAACCAGTATTAAAACTATTTCGCAATAAATATGTTTTTGAATGTTTGATAAGCAAAATAGCTTTTCCTGTATATGTTCAGGTTATCGGAACACCGCGAAAAAGACAAATTAAAAAAAAATAACGGTACACATGTTGTTATCAGTATCAGTATCAGTTTGCCCTAACATCATCAGAGCAGTTAAGGACAATAACACGATTTTTGGCTTTTTCATGGCACAACCATGCGGAAATTTTTTAATTATTTATCTCAGACCTGTTGGCTATAATAACAGCTGTGGATTCAAATAAAAGTTTCGAAAACACCACGAATGTTCCAGAGACTGTCTCGGACTTACTCGAGCAGAAAGCTTCTGTTTGTGTTGATGATTCCTGAGATAAATCTAATGAGTGTATGTACATATCCTGGTTAGAACTTTCTAATATGCTTTAACCCTTTACCCAACAAAACGGCCAAAAGCGTCCAAATAAAGCTTCAACAGCCTAACATATCTTCGGTCTGTCTCAATAGAACCATACAAATATGGATATCATTGGAACCGGTTCATTGACCACATTGTGATGGTTACAGTTATGCCCTGTGCCAATGCATTCTCTTATATATGCGAGTCGACCATAGGTCGCCTCGCATATATAAGAGAATGCATTGGCCTAAAATAATTCTTTTTTTTAACACTTTTTACCATTTTTTCTTACATTTTTTAACAATTTTTATAATATTTTTCTACATTCTTTGACAATTTTATCATTTTTAATATGTGTTAAGCCAATGCATTCTCTTATATATGCGAGGCGACCTATGGTCGATTCGCATATATAAGAGAATGCATTGGCACAGGGCCGTTATGTTGGGTAAAGGGTTAATGTTGTATAAATATAAAAATATATGAAATGATTGTCTAATACTTTACCACGTGCTTTGACCAAACCATCGTCAAAATAAGAAAATGTTAGGGGCACTGAGCATTAAAGAACATCCCAAACTTGATTTATATTTATCCGAGATTAATTTTAACCTGGCTATCTATCGACTGAGACTCCGTTCTAGTAATTACCGCCTCCCAGTAGAAACAGGGAGGTGGAAGCGGGAGGGGGTGAAGAACAGAACATGTAACCTCTGTGAAGACGCTATTGGTGATGAATTCCACTTAGTGATTGAATGTAAGAAACTTATTGATCTTAGAACTAAATATATACCGGAATATTATTGGAACCCACCGATAATAGAACAGTTTTACAAGCTTATGACTGTCCAAACTATACATGTTTTAACACGAATATGTGTGTTTATAAAGCTTGGATTCAAAAGATTGGAAACCTAATAAGTAAATTTAAAATAGAAAACTTATTTTAATCATGACTATGGACAAATGCTTAAACTTTGTTGCCTGGGGAACATTTGGGCAATTTGTAAATACGTGTAAATACTTCTTTATATTAATGCATATCTTCACACTATCGGGGCTCACCGAAGGTTGTGTGTGCATATTTTTTCTATTTGTGTACGTACATTTGTGTAGTATGTTGTCATGTTGCATGTATGTTCTTTATCATGTGTCATGTTTCATATTAATTTATGGTTGATTTGTTAATAAATGCTTAAATGGCTCCCGGACTATAGGGTCGGTTTGCAACAACCATTTCCGAATTTGGCCGATTCGCAGAGAGGTGTATATTACGAAAGCCTGAGTGTGTTTTATTGGGATTCAAAGAGAATGCTATGTAATTACGAATGTTCCAGAATATCGTTTATGTGGACAGTTAATGAGTTTGTCTTTGTGAGAGACGCACGGCCGATACATACCAAAAAATTATTCTAGACTTCGATTCTGGAAGATTCTTTGAACGGAAAATGCATAGCGAATTAATTTTCTTAGACAATTGACAACATGACAATAAGATTTGTTTTCAATTATGTCGCAACGTTGTGTTAATTTAATTGCGGTAATTATAGCCAAGTTATAACCAGCGTGCCTTACTGAACTATAATAAGTTTTACTGTTCAGAGCCGATTCACCGAAGCCAGTTTGTGTATTAAAACATGTGCCGACGTCCAGAAGATTCTAGCTTTATATACGAGGAACAATTTTTCTGATACCTGTGTTATTGGGTTATTTCACAGAGAAGCCGGCGATCCTTCAAGAGCATCCCATGCCTGGCGTCAGTGACTTAAATGTGTGTTCTATGGAGTGCTATTGCAGTTTCATTGATTGTGAGCATTCGATCACGGGTATTAGTTCAAATGTACAAATTTTTAAAGGGGCAGCTCTTAATGTATGGTGTAAGAATCATGCGCGGTGTAACAATGATAATGTTCGAGAAATCACCACGTAATGTACATAGAAGCACACGTGATGCGCAAAAACTTCGAGGACTTATAAGAAGAAAAAAAACAGCACAGAAAAGGAGGAGTTTTAAGTGATATGACAACACTATTGGGAAGGGGCGTGATATAATCACTGAGGAGTCATCACCATATGGTCATAAGGAAACCCACATGGTAGGGGCATGATACCGCATGCCTCCATTGTACCATGCATGTTGCTTGTGTCAACTAATCATTTTAAAGTTATACTGGCGATCTGTTAATTCAATCATTGCATCATGCAACCTGAGCAATTAGCTTTGTTATATGCAAAACAATTAAGTGACTCCTATCGGCTGGCAACTCGTTGGCTATAACATGACAGTAAAAATAAATAAAAACGTTAATTTCAAATTTATAAATTATACTGATATATATGCACAGCAGTGATCATCGCATTTTTAATTAGTCTATATGTTTATATGTCTTGTTTTGTCTCCCTTTTCACTTCATGCATATCTCTGCGTTATATGATTTATATCATTTGTCTCTCACCTCCCGATCTCTAGTTCCATCTTTACATTACGCAAATACTGTTGTGTTCCGATGAGATAGCTTTCTATAAGGGTCTGACGTTGATGTCAAAACATCTTCTCTATCAGACATACCATAATTAAGTACATGCAAATTATTGTGTAAATATGATATACAAATTTTTTTTTGTACACCAACGGTTGCTGCAATGGTAGCCCCATAAAGGGTTAATATGGGGCTGATTGTGTACTAGAGTCTAGATTGTCGTGTCAGGTTTCAAATGCAACTTAGATTGTAAACAGTAACACAAAATCAATGTTCATTTAAGGATATATATACTTCCCAAAATATGAGACCTAATGCAGGATGAGTTCCAAAGAGGGTGAATTTAGTGACGATAGCCCGCTGTGCGGTGTATCGTCACTAAATTCACCTTCTGAGGACATCATTCTGCAAATGACAAACACATTATTTCAAGGCTTGGCCACCAGTACCGCTCGAACCTCTGAATCGTGTGTGAGAATCAATATCGTTTCTAGTATAACTCACCTGCCATACTGCGTACAGATCGTCTCTAGTATAACTCACCTGTCATGCGTCCAGACCAAGATGGTTCTTCGTTCTGAAAAGCCAGACATTTATACCATACATCGCGATACTGCTGACAAACAACTATATCCTTAATTTAAATAAATCAATGCTTGTTCTGAACACGCTCGAAATTTGAAGAGCAAACCAAACAATATGTTCAAGTGTTTACGCCGTCAAGATTTCTAGTAATGCACCATCATCAGTATCTCAAAACAAACCTACGCAAAAGATGTCCCAACAAATTCCTCGATATACTGCTGAAAACACATGTTAAAGTGATGTGAAACACTCGGGTAGGTGATCACATAGAAATGGAGAATAATCTTGCTCAAATCAGTTACTTTTAAGAATATTAATCCAAATTTACAGCACACACCGTCATTCTTACATATTAATTAAATGCAATGACTCTCCATAGCGAAATCATTTGCGTTTGTTTATCGCCGATAGTTGCGTCCCGAGTCGAGATGTAAATATTTACAATTAAGCATTGTTCAGACGATGAATTATATGGAGTGGTATGGTCGATTTCTTTGAGATTTTCGATGACGTTGGTAGAATAATACATTCCCAAGGTTGGCATAGCACCTGAGTACTAACTTATCAGTTTCACGCACCGAACAAGTCCGTAATATTGCTTTTAAGTTTCCTAATGTTTTAGACAAATTTGAGATTTTTTCGTTTGTGTCGAATGTGGATGTGTGAATCGGAGGGGTGTCCCCATATAGGTGGGTCTCCGGTGGGATTGTGAAAATTACAATGCGCTGAGAGCAGATCTGATGCCTTTTTGTGTATTAATTTTACATTTCCCAGGAATTTATTTTGCTCCATAATTCACAAATAATTCATGAATTTCAATTCAATAAGGACTTTTAATACCATCTAAACCCTAAAGTTTGGGATGCTGAACATATCAAATAGAATATATGTCTAACTTTGTGTGGAATTTGTAGTAAGAAGACATACCAATGATCATTCAAATATGACCTAAGTTAACTGAGACACGGGCCCATTTTATACTTCACGACTAATACGAGTCGTGCAAAACCAATTGGTATTAAAATGACAATGTATACATGACAGATTGACTGGATCACGACGTGTAAACTAACTGGCTCGTCAAAATGTATCTGACAGGACTGTTGTAGATTGGCATCTAGGGTGTAAGAGGTACCAACAGTTTTTAGTAAAAAAATATATTTTGTAGGAATACAGTTCAGTTCAAAATGGGTGGCAACAATTTTCTATTTCGTTCCGTCCGTGACCTGCGGTCCCGGGTGCTGGTTCCGCCAATAAAAGAGTGTTTTTGACCAAATTCCAGGCTCCTGTGATCAACCCAACCGATATCCCTAGCTGTTGTGTACCAAGAAGACTTTATCTATTGATTACCTACATGTATATTCATTATTCATTACAGTTATTAGTGAGCAAACATCGGTATGTATACACATTTTATTCAATATAGTACATGTAAATTAAAATATTTAATCTGAATAATTGAATCTTATCCAGCTCCATGAATTCCGTTCCCAGTTCCCAGTTCCCTATTCTCCTAAAATTGGACTTTTCGTTACTAAATGCGCCGCGTAGCCAGAGTCATGGTGGCCAGCCGGGAATCCTTGCATTTTCGTGCGGTGCCACCCAGCGGGCACCTATAGGAAAGTCACGCGACCATGCAGCCCCTTCCAAATTTTCGAAAATTGGGCTGAAGTCGTGCATGGGGTGTCAAAATAACAATTTTCGTTACTAAATCGGCTACGTAGCCAGAGTCATGGAGGCCAGCCGGGAATCCTTGTATTTTCGTGCGGTGCCACCCAGCGGGCACCTATAGGAAAGTCACGCGACCATGCAGCCCCTTCCAAATTTTCGAAAATTGGGCTGAAGTCGTGCATGGGGTGTCACAATAGCACCGACTGGCCATCATGACTCTGGCTGGGCAGCCGATTTAGTAACGAAAAGTGCAATTATAGGTGCCCGCTGGGTGGCGCCGCACGAAAATACAAGGATTCCCGGCTGGCCGCCATGACTCTGGCTACGCAGCCCATTTAGTAACGAAAAGTGCAATTTTAGGAGAATAGGGAACTGGGAACGGAATTCATGGAGCTATCTTATCCAATGTTTACAGCTATGTTTTGATTAAACACGCATTCGTGTCTTAGTATACATTTACAGGTAATTACATACACAATGTCATTATTGGAGTCATTAATAACATAAATAAGAACAATCTATTGTCAATATATTTTTTCATGCACATGGTATTTGTTGATGATTGATACATGTAGACTACATGATGTAGTATACATGTACCTTATTTTACAAACTTTTATGTTATTTTGCATGAACACACTTTGAAGAACTCTAAAGCTGCTCATGCACTTTATGCATCAATTTAAAACAAGTACATGTACATGGAATGCTGCACTTTTAACCGCATTTCTATCACAAAAATTCAGGAAATACCAGTGAGTACTAGCGCTATACTAACACGTAGACTCTACATGTATGTACTGTGAAAAGACTTAATAAAGTCTTGTAAATTTAACAGTTGCAGTAGAAGATAGACAAAAGCTCTTTAAGTTCCATAATAGCAATGTTCTACACTGAGCACGAAGAGCATCTCATTTTATACTCAGCAGAATATATGCAAACAAAACTCTTCTATAACGGACTTTATGCCCAGAATCGTGGGCTGAAGTTATCTTGCTTGTACCAGTATGTCTTCAGATCAGGTCAAATCGGTGCTTTGTTTATAAGAACATAGAGGGCAGCATTTCCCAAAGCATGATGATTTCAAACCTGCATATATGAGAGGTCCGTTGGCGAAGCAACGAGATTTATTTGTAAACAAAGCCTTGCTTTCCAGACAATTTTGATTTGTCACGCTATCAGAAAATGTATGTGAACAATAAATTAAACGATCGTATCGTCACTTCACCTTTTTCTTTCACAGTAAATGATATATCATTTTGAGTGCGGATTGATCGCGGACATGATAGATGATAAATCACATTCAGGGGTTCATGTGAATTCACGGAGTCCATGTACATCTTTTCAATGAAAGCCTGTTATAGAAGAGTAGCCGGACAGGACTCGGTCCAAAACAGTATCAACCGTCCGATACCCCAAGCTGTTGCATACCGAAAGAACTTGGTCTAGTACCGGAACAGTAAACACACAATCCGCATGATTCGTGAAACTGCTACTGAAACCATGCTGTATATACACATAACGACACAAGTGTGTTTATGGGCTGATTGATACGACACGAGTGCTAGCGTGCAAGGATAGAACGAGTAGCACTGCCTCGAGTTATATACTTCCTCGATAGCACAAGTGCGGTATCACCAAATCCATTAATATACACGTGTCGTGCTGTGTTTATTACACATCACCCGTCCTAGAATCAGTGCATTAAAAATACAGACTTACAATGTTTATTTAGGCACATACATGGCATGTTGTGCCATATGTGATGATGCTTTTATTTTTTAGTTCTAGTGTCATGGTTATTTATGTGAATGCGTATTTTCTTCGTTGACAAAATTAGCCAATACATTTTTTTCCTATCGTTTGAACTGGATACTCGAATAACGTAAATTGTTATTTTTGTTTACAACCGATAGATTTGAGATAAATCTTTCCATAAGTATGTTGAAAATAATGTGTCAGGGCGTAATTATAAGCAATCAACGTATTTTTTTTGCGTATATAGGTTTATAAAATTTTAAGTGGCAGAACAACATACAGGTACTTGGTATAGTTTGACTTCGCGAATTTACACAGTATCTTAATTGTTCGGCCACTTGAAATTTTAGAAACCATAAATGCAACACGAAATATGATGATTGTATATTTAAGCCCCCCTTATTGTCTCTATTATACATTTAACAATGATATTTTACAAAGAAGTTTTTATATTGTTCAGAACAAATGTCAATTGTATATCTTAAAACACAATTGAAATTCTATATTAATTTAAAATTAAATGTTTTTCTTAGCTGTTTTCCCTAGAAAATTGGAGTTTCTAGATTTTTCTCGAAGCAAGAAATATTTAACTTATGTAAGGAAATAAATTTTCAAGAAAAACATTCTAGAGTAAGATTTATTTCAATTAAATTATCTTAAAGAAAACAATATGCACCTAGATTTTATTTCTTCCTCAAGAAAAATTAACATTCATGGATTTCTGAATCTAATAATTTTTTTCTTAGATATATTGCGGCTAGAAAAATATTTTTAAATATAATGTTTGGTAGTGTACTTACAATAGAGCCCCCGCCTAAATAAATATCTATTTTTAAATAAAATGGTTTAGAGCACAATCCCATTGTTACAATCGTTCCCTGATTTCTGGTAAAGCACACCAATTCCCAAGGCTGGCGAAGGAATAGTTCAGTGATTATCCCATTGTTAGGCACACGCAACTCATACCAGACAAATCGCACGGGCGCTTCAAAGTGGGTCCAGTTCGTGTTGTTTCGGACATTTCTATTCACATTTAACGGCGATCAGTTCAGGTTAATCACGTTGTTGGGCGTGTCTAACCGGGAGTGTTTTGGACGGGTCAAATCGTGACCACGACCTGACCTTCACCTTCAAAATAGTCAATTCAAGGTCAAATCGCGCCTTTCAATGGATTTCGACGAAATGTGATGCCTATGGTTTCTTTTGTCCGGGACAAACAAAAGTGTTTCGGACGGGTCAAATCGTGACCCCGACCTGACCTTTACCTTCAAAATGGTCAATTCAAGGTCAAATCGCCCCTTTCGACGGATTTCGACGAAATTTGATACCTATGGGTACTTTTGTCCGGGGAGTGTTTTGGACGAGACAAATCGTGACCCCGACATGACCTTGATCTTCAAAATGGTCAATTCAAGGTCAAATTTCTATTACATCTGGGCGCGTCACTCTGTATAGAGCCTATATTCCACGGGGGGGGTCCGAATGGGGTGCAGGAAATGTGTGGTCGGACCCACTCGTCATATGACTTATAGCCATCGGGGAGGGACGGATTTCGAATAGGATTCTGAACAGTAATCCAGAATCCAATTATCGAATTGTCTGTCATTGTGTTGACCGAGAGGTGCCCGATGTTTTTGCTATTCCTATATAACATATTGAGGGACCGACCAGGGGGTGCAGGAAATTGGAAGTCTGGTGCGGGGAAGCTAAGTGTTAAACTGGGTGTGGTCTTCAAACCACATATATCTGATTGGGACGAATATCGGATTTCCTTTAGATCTATAGACACCAAAATGAGTCATCTGCGTACTATATTTTTCACAAAACGCATTCGATCAAATTAAATCGCGTGGTTTAGTCTATAACCTACACGTATGATTGGCTACACAGTCTGCTATGTGTCCCTATCATATATATATTATATATATATATATATATAGCTAGCTATATATATATATATATATATATATATATATATACTATGCCAACTATCTAACTAAACAAATATACGGCGGGTTCGTTAACTTTAACGTGCACATAATCACCCGTGTACACGAGTCAGACATTCATGTCGGCTCCCGATCCAGCGTACCGCACTCACTACAACATACCTGGACATGCAGAGACGTGGCGAGAGGGGATTGTCTCACCCCCCCCCCCCAAACTTTGGTCAAATTTTTCAACAGTTGGAAATTTCGTACCTGCCAAAACATTAGTTGGAAATTCCACACCAATAATAGGTTGAAAATGTTCTTGTAGTTTGAGTTTCAAACAATTTATTGGGGGGAATTAATTGTTTTTGGACCAATATTTGTATCATTTCCTATTTTTGGTCAAAATTTTGGAATGAAATTGTCCGTGTAAATTTTCCAACCTTAGGGGGGTGACAGGTTGGAAATTTCCAACACTTGGAAAGATTGTGTCCTGGTCCCTCCCCGTGGCAAGCCAAAAACTGCTAGTTAATTTAAGAAAACAATATTGTCATACATTTGGTCAACATGGTCATTGGAATTGTCATCAGTTTGAAATTTTCCAACCTAAGTGGGGGTGTCAGGTTTGAAATTTCCAACACTAGGAAGGCTTGAGACTAGTCTAGATGCTAGGTTTTGCGATTTTCTTGTTCAGATTAAAAAATTCCCCTGTCCCTCCCCCGTGACCAATACAAAACTGCTAATTAGTTAATATTAGCTAATATTTTACTACATTTGGTCAAACTTGTGGACTGAAATGGTCATCAGTTGGAGAATTTTTCAACCTGAGGGGGGTATGAGGTTTGAAATTTCCAACACTAGGAAAGCTTCAGTTGAGGTTAGTCTAGATGCCAGGATTTGCATTTTTCTTGTATAGTTTACAACCATGGTCCGCCCGGTGTGTCCTGGTCTCTTGCCCGTATCCGTGTGCATTTGTCAGGAGTTAGACCACTAGATGATAAGATTTATGCAATTTTTCACGTTAAAATATCTTAATGTTCTCATACTGGGAATATTGGATTGTGAATATATAGGATATTAGGCCCGAGCACTGAAGTGCGAGGGGGGGGGGGGTGCAAATGGAATTATGCAAAACTTGTGTTTGGTCTGATTGTGATTCAAGGGGGGTGCAGTTGGAATTTTCCAAGGTTGACACACCCACCCCATCGGAAACCCTCTAGCCACGTCCCTGTGGACATGATGTCGCCGTGAGGGGAAGTCAGTCTTGTATTCGGATATATAGTGTGTGATCACGAATGAGACTTTTCAGTCATACAAAGTGGTAATCTGACCATGTTTGGATTTTTGTCAGAATAGCCGACCGGGAATCGATTCCCGGACCTTTAGCACCATATTTGATACCTAGGGATACTTCTGTCCGGGAAGTGTTGTGGACGGGTCAAAACGTGATTCCGACCTGACCTTGACCTTCAAAATGGTCAACTCAAGGTCAAATCGCGCCTTTCAACGGATTTCGACGAAATTTGATACATATGCGTACTTTTGTCCGGGGAGTGTTTTGGACGGGTCAAATCGTGACCCCGACCTGACCTTGACCTTCAAAATGGTCAATTCAAGGTCAAATCGCGCCTTTCAATGGATTTCGACGAAATTTGATACCTATGGTTTCTTTTGTCCGGGACAAACAAAAGTGTTTCGGACGGGTCAAATCGTGACCCCGACCTGACCTTTACCTTCAAAATGGTCAATTCAAGGTCAAATCGCCCCTTTCGACGGATTTCGACGAAATTTGATACCTATGGGTACTTTTGTTCGGGGAGTGTTTTGGACGGGACAAATCGTGACCCCGACATGACCTTGATCTTCAAAATGGTCAATTCAAGGTCAAATTTCTATTACATCTGGGCGCGTCACTCTGTATAGAGCCTATATTCCACGGGGGGGGGGTCCGAATGGGGTGCAGGAAATGTGTGGTCGGACCCACTCGTCATATGACTTATAGCCATCGGGGAGGGACGGATTTCGAATAGGATTCTGAACAGTAATCCAGAATCCAATTATCGAATTGTCTGTCATTGTGTTGACCGAGAGGTGCCCGATGTTTTTGCTATTCCTATATAACATATTGAGGGACCGACCAGGGGGTGCAGGAAATTGGACGTCTGGTGCGGGGAAGCTAAGTGTTAAACTGGGTGTGGTCTTCAAACCACATATATCTGATTGGGACGAATATCGGTTTCCTTTAGATCTATAGACACCAAAATGAGTCATCTGCGTACTATATTCTTCACAAAACACATTCGATCAAATTAAATCGCGTGGTTTAGTCTATAACCTACACGTATGATTGGCTACACAGTCTGCTATGTGTCCATATCATATATATATATATATACTATGACAACTATCTAACTAAACAAATATACAGCCGGGTTCGTTAACAGATATCGACGTAATTCCACAGATAAGGACTGGTACTTAGCTGATCAATGATAAGTTTTCAAATGTGAAAATAATATGTGTCGTATTGACGCGCATAACTATTAAATTTGATGAAGTGCACATCATTTGATTTTAGTTGGCCTTCCGTCACCAACAGGTGTCGCTACCGGATGTTTAAAAACGAAGACGAAGCAGACAAAGAAGTGCGGGAAAACATCAGCCATTGTTGATTGTAGCCGTTGGAGTTGAAGTTGCATTTTATTGACAGAACAACATGATCTTGCTTCATGTACGGTATCACATTAATACATTATTATATGACGCTATATCAGTTTTATATTAGTTCTGTTAATGTGCAACTAACAGTGACGGTTATTGTATTTATTGTCATTTTGTTGCTTTTTCGTTTTTGACTTTCCTTAGTTCGTTGTAAATATTGATATTTAAACAAATAAATTGTATTACTTAAACAAGTTATTGAATAGGTTGGGCATTATCGCAGGCTGCATTCAACTCCAACGGCTACAATCAACACTGGCTGATGTTTTCGGTTAGAAGGAACTAAATAAGTAGAAGTACGTCCCTTTCGTTTTTACAGGGTATCTCGAATACGAGTTAAAAAAATTCTGGCGCGCGATTGGCGTATAATATGTCAAATAGTTTTACAAATTCCAAGAAATATAATACCAATAGCATGTAAAAACGTGGGCGTTTCCTAGTCTGAAATACGTTCGTGTCCAAACAATGGCGGGAGATTGAGGCTGTGTATTGGCTTTCGTCAGACTGTCAAATTCTGTGCAAAAAGTGGGGTAGCGTGGAAAACGTATTCTGGTTTTTGAAAAAGGCGTGGCTCGAAAGGTACTATAACATGATTAGGGTTTATAAGTGATGTTATCTAATGACATTACCTATTATAGAAGTCTTGAGCGCGGAGCGAAGTTGTCGGTTTGAAAGCTGTCTTAGAAGTGAAGAGAATTCCCGGATGACGTCACCTTCGGGAAGAGTCGGGTCACGTGAGTCGTCCCGAGTGGTGTCCGTGGGTTTCCGGATGATCTCGGTGGAACAAGAGGCCAAAACCGCTACATTCCCCCTCACTTTGAAGAATTGGCTCCATATCCGGTGGAATGAGATAACCCAGACATTTAGTAGGAGACGTGAGTTTATCGGGAGGCTCCGTTGAAGAAATGAAAGACCCCGGATGCTCCATAGAAGAAATGAATTTCCTGGAACGCTCAGCGGAAGAAATGAGTTTATTTGGAGGCTCCATGGAGGAATGAGTCGATTCAGATGCTCTGTAGAAGAATTGGATTCCTCGGAACGCTTCGTGGACGAAATGAGTTTATTCGGATGCTCCGTGGAACAGGAAATAATGCAGAATATACAGATGTACAACATGATGCTCCCTTGAGGGTTCTACTCCGCTTAAATCTTCGGGTAAACGCCGACCGTCGTCATCAGGGCCTTGATCCTTCCAACTAGACTAGTGCCTTTGCTATTCGTTGTGATTTGCGAATTACGGTGGCATAGACGATACCGGGAATCAATACATCAGACCCAAGAGTCTTCATCGGGATTCCTTTCCTGTGTTAGTCATGGTTCGGACGGATTGAGGCGGCAAAGACGATATAGAGAACCACTACATCAGACTAGGAAGTCTTCATTTGGGGTTCTTTTCTCGTATCGCTCTTGGTTCGGACGGATTATGGTGACAAAGATGATATCTGGAACCAGTACATCAGACTAGGGAGTCTTCATGGGGGTTCCTTCCTCATGTCAGTCTGGGTCGGGTGACCTCGTTACCCAAGATTGTTGTGGAGCGGTTTCCTCTCTTGAGTGCATGTGCAAAGAATATATGGAACGATGTGCTCGCTTCCAGGCCGGCATCTGGTTGGGCAAGGCTGTCCGACAAGGAGAATGAAGACTTCTTCTCAGCGAAAAGGACAAGCTCAATACCAAGGAGGACCAGCAGAACGAGAAACTCGCATCTACCATAGTTCCTCGGGCCGGATCAGACAAATTCATAACATATTTACAAAATCTTAGCGACCCAGTATGACAAAACATAACTGATCGCTGACCGAGGTTAAATAGAGAATTCAATGTCCTATTACTTTATTGACCATATTATATACAGAGAGTAGATTCCTTTTATTACTTTAGAACAGAACTGACCACGAACAAGAACACGTATTTGGCTGACATCTTGTGTTATCATGCATTGTGACATCTTGCTATTATAATAAACCATGTTATAGACAATGTATAGTCCTGTTTGGTTTCATTGGCTGACATCTTGCTTTACCATGTATAATGACATCTAATATAGAATAAACCATGCTAAATAGACAATACAATGTCCTGTTTTGGCTTCATGGGCGAAGTTGTAGTGTCGAACCACACGGGGAGACGGAAAGGTGTGTTTTGTTGATGAAACTTTCGTAAAAATGACTTGTAAAATCCGACCATTTTCGTCACATTTGCCGACGCTGAAGATTGTACATTCAGTGTTCGGTTATATTTCAACTGTAATAATGCTGCTAAATATATATATTTCATATTCTGATTGATGAAAACTAACGACAACATGTTGAAATGTCTAAATTCGACATTCAAAATCAACCACACGTAAAATACAGTTTCCGGACATCAATTCAACGGTCCCTGGTGATTACAATCAACCGCATGATGGAGCACAAAGACAGTGGTGTGATTAAGAAAAGATGTCCAGTGGGCCTGGCCGAAATATGGATGTAGAAAGGACTCCCTGTATCTTCAAAGACAGAGGAAACAGAACTGGACACTGAATAAGAAAGACGCACTCTTTCTGACACCATGGCTGACAGGTGGAAATTACCATTTATTATGCGTACTTATGAATTAATGTGATTAATAACCTCTGTGTTAAATAGAATAGGGGCTCTGTTTAGTTTCAACTTGACAAACTTAATGTGATATCTAATACTTTATAATAAACCATGTTAACTTATGAATATAGAATCCCATTATTACTTCCTGACTAAATAGACAATACAGATACTCGTGATTGCTTCCATACACCCAACAATACTATCCAATTTGATTCAGTCACCTCAGACTTGTTTAGTGAACCTACGGGGAAATACATGGAAGAATACTCAAACATTTGACAAATTAATTGGTTTCCAACGTTATCGAAAACAGGAATCATGATGGGTCCGTCTAGTCCAAGAGAAGTTCCAGAATATATACAGGAATTCTACTAAAGGGGAAGATGATAATTCTACCATGAAAAATAGGAATGATGATTACATCATCGGTCCGGCTAGTTGAAACATTACAATATAATACACAAAGAAATGCCTATGTGGCGGTTGGTCCCGACTGAGGGAGAGAATATTAAAGGAAGTTCCCCGGAACAGGTGTTCCGTAAAACCGGCTAGTATTCAGAATCGTTGCTTGTAAGATGTCCTGAAGACTTTCGTTTCGGATGTCGGATACGACTCGCGCAACATTTCCAATATAGGCGGGGCTACTGATTTCGGCTCCCCAAGGTTGACCAAAGTAGGGAGAGTCTGTTTCCAACAAAAGACGGGAAGAAGGTATGGCTTGCAACGCCCTTTTCTGAGATACGTTGAAGAATGTCACAGCAGCCGTAAAACCAAAGTAGCAATGGGGAAAAGAGTTGCTCCACTGTTGGAACTCCTCCACGCCAGCATTGAAGCAGTGAAGATGAATTAGTTGGTTAGGAGGACAGACGTCGGAGACAATCTTGTGTCCTCGGGCATAGACATCAGCAGGGAAATTCGCAAGACCTCGTAAATGAAGAACTATGGGCTTCTGATATAGTACTGCAGACTTGACGATATCCCTAAAGACAGAATCTTGTTGCTCCCAGTAGCTAGGTGCCATTGTCCGGTCCAGTCCAATTTCGCCAATTGCGACCGTACCGGGATGTGCAAACAATTCATCGAGACGTTTATGGTAAGATGAATAAAGACCGGCTTTCTTTGGATGGAGACCAACGGCCGTTTTAAACGGGGTATCAACACGGATGTCAACCGGGTAAGTGGAGGGATCACAGAAGATCATCACTCCACCTATAAGGTTGATAGGAGTCGTCGGGAATGGCGAAGGTCGATATTGGAGCATGTCGTCTATGTCAAATTTCGGATAGCCTCTAAGACAATCATGCAAGCGATCTAAATGGAAGTGTGAATCTACAGCCATTCTAGCTAGCCCAAAATCCCGAGGTGGGGGAAGAATAGGAAGAGTGATTCGGCTGATCCTATTCTGCGGAACACTGAGGGGAGGCCACTGGCCTGCTGAGCTCCCAAGAATACTATCCGCGTTGGCAGAGTCGCTGACCTCCGGTGTAAGGGGAGGGTCACTTCCCAGAACCAGGGTCGTGTCCATTGACCCAGTGGGAGATTCCGAGAGAATCGGAACTGTCCGTACAGCATCCACAGTAAGTACACCTGGATCCAGAACTGTAGAAACAGCATCTGGAGTGTAGATTGGTGGTTGCGGGACAGGTGGAACAGTATTGTCAGAACCTGTTGAGTGGCTGATCTTAACCTCAGAAGGTGGGGGGAGCGTTGAAATCGCAGGATCTGCAGTTGGAGGGGAACAGCTGACAGTTCGGGGAGGTCCGCATCTTATCTGGAGTTTATGAGGCGGTGGAAAAGACTCGCCTGATATCTGGATGTGGAGATTCGGATAAACCGATTTCTTCTTCGTGGATATGGGTACTCCATCGGACTTCTTTACATTAGTCAGGTTTAATTCAGCGGTCAGATGCTGCTGGTTCAGTCGAGCTTTCCCAGATCTGGTTACAAAATTGCAAAGGCGACCTGGGCAAAGATTACGAAAACTCATCTGTCCCTCCAGGGGAATTTGGAGTAGCAAATTGCAAAGAGGTCTCCAGTGCAGAAGCACGGCCACAGAGTTAATGGGATGGAGATATAACTTGTCCACCACTGGCCAATCATACTGTGTGTGAAGAAAAGACTGAAATTCTGCCATCATGGTCCAGCAATCGGGTGTGATGCTCGAAGACGGCATCCTTACGGAGCTGTTATTACACTTTCCAATCAACTCCGCGAGACTACAGTTAAGACGTTTAGCAAGGAAGAGCAAAAGAAATTCCCAATCTTCCGGTTGGGGTTGATCTGCTGTCCTAAATTCCCAGACTGTTTGAGGGAGATGATGGACCATGCAATGCCGTTTCATCTTCTTAGACGGTTTACCGCACAGAGGACACTGGGTGTCGTTACGAGGTGGAACTTTCTTGCTAACCTGCTTCTCTCCTGGCTCAACAAGAGAGGTCTCCAAAGGAGGAAGAGAATTGACTTCCTCAGTCAGTAACTCCATGGGAAGAATTACCCGAGAATCTGTAGAATTAACAGGGGTATTGATCTCTGTCGTAGCTCCCCCAGTCAATGGCATGACGTTAAAACTGGGAACCTCAGAATCTCGGGGTTCGAGACGGGGTAGGTTCCCCAGAACAGAAGAATATGAGGATGGGCCCTCAGAATCTCGAGAATCGAGATTGGGCGAATTCCTCATAATAGAATTATTTAATGGTGCAACCTCAGAGCCTCGAGATTCGAGACGGGGAGGATTCTTCAGAATAGAAGAATATAATGGTGAAGCCTCAGAGCCTCGAGATTCGAGACGGGGAGGATTCGGCAAGATGAAAGGTGGTGGATGGACCCCACTATCCTGGGAGTCAAGACGGGACGGGTCTATCCGGGAAGACTGAAACGGAGGAATCCCAATGTCTCGGGAGTCGAGACGAGACTGATTCTTCTGGGAAGAAGACTGAGATGAAGGAATCCCAATGTCTCGGGAGTCGAGACGAGACTGATTCTTCTGGGAAGAAGACCGAGATGAAGGAATCCCAATATCTCGGGAGTCGAGACTGGACGGATTCCTACGAGAATACTGAGCTGAAGGAATCCCAATATCTCGCGAGTCGAGACTGGACGGATTCCTACGAGAAGGAGAAGACCTTGATCTCCGCAATGACATGTTACCCTGATGTGATCGAAAGGGTGCGACCGAACATTGACGTTCTCGAAGGGGCTGTTCATAAGGCTGTGCCATCCCTGACCCCTGAGATCTCGGATATGGTGAGTGGCGCATTGAATATTTCCTTAATGGAGAATGGCGATAGGGAATGGTTGCCCTAGAGTCCCGCCGCCCATGGTCTCTGGAAATGCGTGGTGAATGGCGTCTATCTGCACGAGATGCACCCTGCGATTGTCGAGATTCTCTATGAGAGGAATGACTTTGTCTTTGATGTGAGCGAGGCCGGTTCCTTTCGGCTTCGGAGTGTGGTCGCAGCGGTTGATCTAACGAGGAAGAAGACATCGACGCAGAAGGAATGGCAGGTCTCTGCCCGGAAGGTCTGGAAGAAGAAAGCTGCTCCTGGTTAAGCAGTACGGATGACTGTGAAGATGATGCTGCGGAAGGCGGTGGCTTTACGGAGGAAGACGTGGAAGAATATGAAGGATTTCTCACCTCGGTGTCGTTTCTTCGAGAGGAAGAGAGTTCATAAAGGACGGTGGTGTGATCTCTTGTATCTATGGTTTCTGTTTCAGTAGGGCGTCTTGTAGCCGGGCGCTGGCGAGAAATTTTCTGTTTTCCGTCGAGACTTGGAAGCTTGTTATCTATCCAGGTATCATCCAAAAATAGTCTAGCATCTTGTCTGCATCGCGTGATCCATCGAGCGTTTTTCTGGTACACCGCGAGCCGATATTGCATCAGGGTCAGATCCTCAATCTGAGGGGCGTGCAGGTTATCATCAAACCCAATCTCATTGAACAAGGTGGTGACATCCATCAACGAGTGGTTGCGACATGCCTTCTGGACCCTCTCCGTGATAGACAATTTTGGGCGCCAATCCCTTCTAGGGCTGATATTTTCCTTATCCACGTCCATATTTTATAGAGGAAACCCTTTACAAAGGATTAGGGAGATGGAGATCAAGGTAATCAAAACAATCTTGGAAATACAGTGCCAACAAGAGATTGAATTACGACGGCAACATTTTTAACCGTGTAAACAGAAGAACAATACCAATAGTCTAACCGAAAAGACCTATTACGATGAGATATTAAAATTACCTCCTTATGACAACTTAATATAGAATATTTCTCTACCAATTTTCAATAATTCAATACAATCTGCAAACTCATTATCCTCCAAAACTACAGACAGGAACACAATTGACATACAACCAACATGGGAGCTTTCTGCCCAGATTTCAGTAACCTGCCGTCTGTTGAAACCGCTGCAGATTTGGATACTGATGAACCACGGGAAAGTGTAACTCTGATCTGCGGTCAGCTTGAGCTTTGAGATGGACAACGCCTCAGCTATGAGTGACTATTCTGACACCGATACTGATCTTTTCTCGAGATGCTGATCCCGGTAACAATATGAATTTCAATAAGTTTTTACCGGAAGGTGGACGATCTTCTTTAGAGACATGGTCCAGATTAAATGTCACTTTAAACAGTTTAAACAGAAAATTAGCTGATCTTCTTTCAAGACACCGATGTATTCTACTTAACGGGAACTGGAGGGTCTTCTTTGAAGATACTGATGCTGATGCAGATTTCTTAACACGATGTTGGATTATCTTCTTTGAAGATACTGATGCTGATGCAGATTTCTTAACACGATGTTGGATGATCTTCTTTGAAGATACTGATGCTGATGCAGATTACTTAACACGATGTTGGATGATCTTCTTTGAAGATACTGATGATTGACGTTTTCAAGAAGGCTGATCTTTTTCGAAGATACTGAAGCTGGAAGGTTTCAAGAAGGTTGATTTTCTTCGAAGATACTGACGCTTGAAGATTTCAAGAAGGTTGATTTTCTTCGAAGATAATGACGCTTGAAGGTTTCAAGAAGGTTGATTTTCTTCGAAGATACGGACGCTTGAAGATTTCAAGAAGGTTGGTTTTCTTCGAAGATACTGACGGTTGAACATTTCAAGAAGGTTGGGTCGTTACGTTACGTGCTCCGAACATATATTTTTGAAGCCAACATATATTATGTGCTGTGAGCAGTTGAAAGACGTTTGACAACCGAAGACGTTGACAGCAGAAGATTGGAAGACGGAAGGCTTGTGGCCGCAGAAGATTGCAGACTTGTGACAGCGGAAGACTGGAAAACTGTAGACTTGCGAAGATGGACGACGCGTGGCTACGGAAGACTGGAAGACGGACGACTGGAAGACGGACGACTGGAAGACGGAAGACTGGAAGATGGATGGAATCCTCGTGTGTTCGATCCTGAAAAGCAAAGGCATCTTTAAGGGCCCATTCCACCTCTATTCCTTGATACTGTATCAAATAAGATTGTAATTGTGACGTATTAATGATTGTTAGGCGTTACCGGTCCCCGGTTAATTTCCGTATATCCCTTTAAATGATAGCAAACCTGATCATCAGGCATTACCTGTTACATTTTCATCTAGCCTATCTTAACCAATAAACTCGTACGGATCTAATTTGGTTACAAGCTTTACCAGTCTGATAGGCATTCACGGGGATAACATGTCCGGAGATTTAGTGAACCGCGCTCAACCCTACGTTTTTCCGCTTTGATTTAGGCAGTTCCGACAACTGTAAATATCCAGATGTCTCGCGTCTTCTTCGGAGATACGCACGCAAGGCCCATGAAACCATTCTTCGCAGGTGTTACACTGAATCATAAATGTTCCTTTGTCCGGTTTTCTACAGAAACAATATTCGGAGCGCGTCTTGGTTCCCAAAATGGGTAGTTCCTTGCGGATGGCTTTTATCCATGTCGGCATCTTACCTTTGTGTTTTCTTAGTCGGTCAGGCAGAAGACGACTAACGATGGTTTGGTCTTTTGCCTCGTACAGAAAAGGTGATAATTTCTGAGTGATAATCTTCGGCCCCTGCCAGTCCGGACTCACCTTTTTCCCTTTACCCTTTAGGACTGATGAATAACTATCCACAACCTCCCCCAAGCTGAACCCATTATCCACAAAGGTCTTCAGCCAAGGTGGGATTTCCCGGTTCCGGCATAGCTTCATCTTGTCGTGATTAGTGACGAATTGGGCCTTTTGCAACTTCACTTTATACAAGAAGGGTGTTATCTGGTCAACCACAATTCCCGGACCTTTCCATACCGGCTGAAGCTTCTTGGGTTTTCCCTTTATGACGGCTGTGTCCAAAATATACACTAATTCCCCAGGATGGTATACCTTCTGTAATATTTTGGTGTCATAATCTCGCTTCATTTTCTTCTGCGTGGTTACCAGAGTTTTTCTTGCTATATCGTGAGCCTCACGGATATTCTTACTCAAGACCTTTAGATACTCGTGGACTTCTTCTTCTCCCGGGCTGGGATCTCCGAACATCAATGCAGCTGGATGGTTCACTTCCCTCCCCAACATTAATTTGTTCGGCGTGAATCCTGTGGATCGATTCACAGATGACCGTAGTGCCCCAGCTATCTGAGAAACGTACTTGTCCCATTGATTTGGGCATTTCTCCACAAAGCATCTAACAGCTGCCATCAAGGTCTTGTTGTGATTCTCACATTGCCCATTCGCCGATGGTCTATAGGCTGTAGTTTTGGTCTTATGTATCTTCATCAGGTCACATAGTGCCGTAAACAATTTACTTTGGAAATTGGCACCCTGGTCAGTAAATATTTGGAACGGGTACCCGAACCTAGTAAAAAACTCGTTCACGGCTGCCTGGGCAGTCGTTTCCGCAGTCTGGTTAGGTAACGGTACGCATTCCACCCATTTAGTGAATTGATCGACCATCACCAGGATATGCTCATTGCCACGATCCGTAGCTGGGAGCGGTCCCAGAAAGTCTAGATGAACTCTCTCCATGGGGTAACCTGAATGAAACATAATCATGGGGTTCTTTGCTTTTCGGTTCAACTTCTTACTTGCATTGCACTGTTGACACCCCGAAACATATTGGCGGACGCTTTCTGACATGTGGTACCACGTGAAATTCTGTTTAGCTCTTTCCAACGTTCTTTCCATCCCTTGGTGCCCTGATGCTGGTAAATCGTGGCACACTCTTATCGCTTCACCTTGTAAATTCCAAGGAAGAACTCTGACTGTCTGCTCTTGTCTGTTTATCATCCAGAGTACTCCCTCTCTCATCTTCAAGCGATCTTTATTAATCCACAGATATTTCACCCAAGGACTGCATCTAAATAATTCTCCCTCTTCAGGATCCTTCTTCTGTTGTACCCACTCTATAATTTTGTGTAAATCCACGTCCTCGCCTTGTGCTTCTTTCAGGTCGTCAGCCGTATACAGTTGAAGCGGGCATGCGTCTGCCACGACCTGACTCACCGTAATAATTTCCATATGGGGTATGTCAATGGAACCGATAAAATGGACTTTTCCGAAGTCGGTCGCACTTACCTTTATTAACCCGCATTCGGGGTTCCCTTGAACTTCCCCTATTGTCGCTTTCGCAACACCTACCCCAACTTGGTGGGAGATTTCCTCCCCATTTGTCACTTTCGCAACACAGGTCACGGTAGGGTGGGATCCTAGTTCCGAACCCCAGTCGGGAATTAAGGTAAGTTCCCTTATTTCCGTCCGGTGTTCTTTCATTCTTGACCCCCCTGGATCCCATGGCCACAGCATGGGACACGTCACGTCCATAACTTGGTGCTCCAAGTTTATGGACTGTGCCCTGACTTGAGCCAAGGGGATCACGTCATCCACCGAATCAATGAACGCTCCCCATTTCTCTTCTGCCCTTTGGCAGTATTTGCACCCACCACAGGGCAAATCTTCTAATATCACCCCTGTCTTGAAACAATGACAAGGATCTTCATCCACTAGGCGTGATATTGCGTCTGCGTTTTGATGACGCGCTCCTGGGCGATGCTTAATTGTCATTTGATCTTTTGGCTCAGTTCTTCCAGCCATCGTGCAATCTGGCCTTGGGGGTGCTTGAAGCGTAGGAGCCATGTCAGGCTGGCGTGGTCAGTTCGCACCACAAAAGGTCGCCCCAGCAAATAGTGCCGGAACGTCCTGGCGAAAAATACCACGGCCAGTAATTCTTTACGAGTCGTGCAATATTTCTTTTGCTCACGACTCAAAGATATGCTTCCATACGCAATGACTTTCTCCACCCCTTCCTGGACTTGGATTAGCTCTGCGCCTATCGCCCCGTCCGAGGCATCCGTATCCAGTATGAATGGGTCCTCTATTGTCGGTAGAGCAAGAACCGGGGGTGTCATAAGGGCTTCTCTTAAGGCAAGGAAAGCCTCTTCTTGCTCGTACCCCCATTCAAATTTTGGATTCTTCCCCGTGAGCTGGTGTAGGGGGGCGGCGAGCTTCGAGAAGTTCTTTACGAACATTCTGTGGTATCCTGCCAATCCCAAAAATCTTTCTACGTCCTTGCTATTTCGAGGGGTCGGCCACTCCTCGATGACCTTGCAGGAGGCATCTGTCATCGTCATGCCCTGGCCGTCTATCGTTCGCCCCAAGAATTCTGTTTGTCTTTGAAACAAGCCACACTTTTTGGGTTTTAGGCGGAGTTGGTATTTCCGGAATCTTTCCAGGACCCTCTTAAGGTTGACGACGTGGCTAGAAAAATCCGACGCCATCACCAGAACGTCGTCTAAGAATGCCAATGCTATATTCCAGTTTAACCCCTGCAGCACTAGGCTCATGGCCCTGGAATAGCAACTTGGCGCGTTACAAAGACCGAAAGCGAGTTGGACGTGATGGAAGGTCCCGTGTTTTGTTAGGAAAGCAGTCTTGTGGCGGTCTTCTTCTCGAATGGGAATCTGCCAATACGCAGAATTTCCATCCAGATGGCTAAAATACTGTTTCTGGCTTAACAAATCCACACATTCTGAGAACAGGGGAATGGGCCAGACATCTTTTTTAGTCACCGAGTTCAGACCGCGGTAGTCGAGGCACCAGCGAATACTGCCGTCCCGTTTCCGGATCAGTACTGGTGCAGCTGCCCATTCTGAAGTGCTGGGTTCAATCACGCCGGCTCTCAGCATTTTGTCCAACAGCTGTTTTTTTTCATTGACAAAAGCCACTGGGGTTCGGCGGAGGTTCATTTTAATGGGCAGAGCATCTCCGGTATCAATAGTGTGTTCCATTGCCGTGAAGTTCCCCAGATCATATTCGTCTATTGCGAAAACATCAGCGTACTCACTTATGAGTTGAGCCAGAGCGTCCTGCTGGCTTGCCTCTAAATTTTCCGCTGAACGATTGTATAAATCCATCAGATGTTCTGGGATTTTGTACGGTTCTGTTCCGACTCGCACTGCTGATACACTGGCGCCGCCGTCACAGCGCAATACTTCCACCTCAGATGCTGCGGCGATAACTTGCCCTCGCTTGAATTTAATATATCTCTCTGAAGTGTTGACGAGACAGATCACTGGGGTTTTCCCGGCACTGTGAACAGTTCTCGGAATGATGATACTAGGATGCTCCGTTCCTTCCAGGATGTATGGTTTGAGATTTTCGGCCATGACACCCTGGCACAAGCACACCTGACCTGGAGGTACCACGGTCGCCTTGGAAACTCGTACTTGGATTTGTCCATCATGGGCAGCATCCCCTAAGCGTTCCATTTTGATAGTGATTCCTCCCAATTCGATAATATCCCGGTCTAGGTTTATATGGGCAGAATGTTTCTGCATGAAATCTAACCCCAACAGCATATCATCGCCCACGGGAGCAACATATAAGGGGTGGCTGTATATTTTTCCCCCTATGTGCAAGTTGGTCGGCTGGGTGATCCACGCATTCATGCATAAATTCCTGCCGGCCGTATGCATCTTCGCCCTTTTCTGGATGTCAGGTGGTTTCTCCAGCCTCTTGAAAGCCTTATCCGATACGATGGTTACTTCTGCACCACTATCAACAACGGCATTCAATCTGCTCCCATTGATTTCTACTGGGATGTAAAGCATGGTTCCCCTAACTTGTTGGATCGTCAATTCAACGGGTTCTTCTTCGTTGTTTAGCTTACCCGGAGATGGTTCGCTAGGCTGAGCTATTTCCAATTCTGGGGAAACTACCAGATCCGTTTCATCGTGATCCTCTGAGTTCCCCATCTCTTTGATCTCAGCCTTTCTTTGACTAGGGGGTCCACTCATGCTGTTAGCTGGCATGATCCATTCTGTTTTCTCTTCCGATAGGATTTCGTCGTCACCCTTCCACGAATTTTCTTCGACTTGCTCTACCTCTCTACCAGTCGTGGGTATTTCGTCCCTCGCGTCGCCTATCGGTTCCTTCCTGGGTTCTGGTCTACTCCACTTATTTCTTTCGTTGGCAGATATCAAGATAGGCCCACTCATGTCCCTATCCACCTGGTAAGCCGGCTGAGCATCGGATAACGATGCATCGTCCAGCTTCACCATTGGGCTAGGGCGTTTTGATGTACCTACCTCGTTCCCGGGCTTGCGCACAACTTCTTTGAACTCACTACCTGTTTGGTCAGAGTCAACATTGAACATCGATGCATTGAACTCTTCGTCCTCCAGGCTATAAGTTCTACAACTTGGTTGTGCCTTACCCTCTCTACTTATAATGGAGCTTCCACGTTCTGAAGGCTTTTTCTCTTTGCCTGGGCCTTCTTTGATTCGGGTCGTTTCTAGGCCTCGATGGACGACCCGCTCTCGTTTAACTCCTCGTTCTTATTGAATGATACTTTCTTCGAGAATTTGTCCTGTTGTTCATTCTGGGGACAGTTACTGCGAAAGTGGCCTGGTTTTTGACATTTGAAGCAAATCAATTCCCCATTTCGCCTAGGTGAAGGGCTTCTCGATCTGTCCCCATAGTTGGAATAATTCCGGTATCTTGACTTCTCCTCTACTAGGCCCATCAGCTTCTTAATGTCCGCTGCCATCTCACCCATTCCTCCCTCGAGTGAGCTCACCCTTGAGTTGACATCCGAGGATTGGTTTGCGGACGTCCTGTTTTTGACAGTGTCTCCATCTCTCGTTGTTTCACTCTTGCCCCATGGAGTGGAATCATTTGTCGGCTTCGTATTTTCTGTGTTTCGAGACCGGTTATATCGGGAATTTTGGTCATACCCCGAGTTCTTTGGACTTTCCGACCTCCAATTCCGGTCATAGCCGGAGTTCTTTGTACTCTCTGACCTCCAATTCCGGTCATACCCGGAGTTCTTCGGACTCTCCGACCTCCGATTCCAGTCATACCTGGAATTGTTGGAACCCTCAGATCTCTCTGACCTCCAATTCCGGTCGTACCTGGAATTGTTCCTTCTTCCATCCCCTAAGTCGGAAGCCCTTCTTCCATCCCCTCGTCCCCTATTGTCCCGATCCCTATACACTTGGCTGATTTGGGCCCCATCCGAATCTGAATCCGAATCTACCCATGTGGCCTTTACCTCTTTCTTCAGTCTCTTCCCGTATATCGCCTGCGTGGTCTGCTGGAAGAGCTGCGCCTTTTCTACTGCCATTTTAATGGTTGGCTGGGCGGAAGTGGCAACATGTTGCCCTGTTTCCTTGTCCAGTATTCCTTGGCAGAACTTTAATACTGCCTGTCTCTGCTGGACTGCCCCCGGCGCATCACTGAAGGCCTGTATTGACAGCTTCTGGACTCGGTCTGCCCAGTCCTCTAGAGGTTCATCTGTATTTTGCTTGGCCACTGCTAGATCCGTCTGTGCCTTCTCAGGACGATCATGTTCCTCATATCTGCTTCGGAGTTCCCTCAGAAGTTGTTGATAGGACATTTCATCCTTTCGGTCGACCATCGCACAGAATTCGGCCGCCTTCTTCTCCAAGCACCAGACCAGTTTCTCTTTCTTTTCTTCCTCATCCCAGTTCTGGCGCTGGGCGAATCTCTTCTCAAACACCAACCACATGGAGGTTCCATCGAACTTTAGTCGAGATGGTATTTTCTCAACACCTATCCTGTCCCTTCTATCATATCTTCCCCGGTCATTACGTTCCTCTCTATAATGCTCCCGGTCCTCACCCCATCTCCTTGGTTCCTCATTCTCCCTTCTGTCGTTTCGTTCCGGCTCCCTCTCCCGTCTCCCTAGATCGACCACTGCCTGCACCGCTGGTGTCACTGGAGGTATTGTGGCTGGTGGCATCTGTATAGCTGGGGTCGCCACATGGTTAGACGGGTATGTGTACTGCTGATTGCCTCCATGCATGAATGGTGGTTGTTGCCAGATTGGTGGAGGAAAATGGGTGGGGTGTCTTGGTGCTTCGGGCACCATCTTAGCTTGTTCATAGCTTTGTTTATCCTTCCGGTGCCCCTCTCTCTCGTCCCTCAACTTGTCTTCATAACTTTGAGCATGTGCCCTCTTTTCTTCTTTCAAGCAAGTTCCTTCTTCTTTCAGGGACTCACATTCTTGTGTTTTCTCCTTAATTGCTTTCTTCATTAACTCATTTTCTTTATTCAGGAAATCATTTTCTCTTTCCTCCCCATCCAACCGTTTGTGTATTTCCTCCCACCCTTTTCCGGTTCTTTCTTTTTGCCTTTTAAGATCTTTATTCTCTTCTTCCACATTCCCCAAACTTCTTCTTAACAGTCGATTCTCACTGTTAGCTTGTTGAAGTTGGTCTTCTTTTTGGCGTATTTCTTGGTCGAAATCCCTTTGCATTCTATCAAATTCTTTCTGCATACCAGCCATTTTCCCTTGCCACTTGTGTCTTTCCTCTTCTACGCGGTCATACCTGTCCCCCTGCTGTTCTTCATACGATTTCCACCCTCTCGACAATTCATTTCCTCGACTATCCTGTTGGCCACTCGGTTGGATATCTCCTTGCTCCTTGCTGATTGTCCCACGTCGCAGGTCTTTTTCTTCCTGTTCTCGATCTTCCCTTCGTGGATCTTTGTACTCTTCGCATTCCTGTTGCCTCTTTTCATTTTTCGTCATCTCTCTCTGTGCTTCTCTTTTTACAGAGGCCATATGTTCTGTTTCTCTTTTGTAAGAGGCCACATGTTCTTCCCTTTCTCTTTCTCGTCTACTTCTCGTAGTGATTGGAGAGCTGGAATACTTGGGTTCTTGCAAGTCCTCATCAGAAAGAGATAACTCTTGGTACTCCCTGCTGTCGCTCTGCTCCTTCTGGGTTGCCAATTGTTCCTAGCTTATTGCATAGCCAATTGGCCCCTTAATTCTGGCACATAGGTGGGGGTGAGTATCTCTTTCAATTCTTTGATATCTCTGATATCACCTTTTCGTGCCCTATGGAGTACTATCCTCGTTGCCGAATCCTCAGAAATGCCTACTATTTTACACAACTCCTCGGTCGAGCAAAGATTTATTTCCACTCCGTTGGTTGCCATTATGTATACTCACCTTTGTTGTGCTTTGGTAAAAATAAACGGATTTTCCGCCTTACCTTTAATAGTCGCCTTCGATAGTTTTGGTCTTATTAGCCTTTCTCAACCTATCAAACGGATTGTCCGCGTTTATCTGACGGTCGAGACTAAATCACACTGGTATTACTTTAGCAAAATAAACGGAACGTCCGCTTTAATTATTGACTGCGAGTAACACCTGTGAAGACTTCATTAACTGGAATACTGATGTTATGCTATTCCCTTTTAAATTAATACATTCCTCATAATAATCTTATCTTATAAAAATTAATCTACGAGCAGCAAAAATAAATTAATACAAAAATATCTTATTACCAAAACAATTATCACACATAAATTATAAGCTGCTCATTTACTCAGACAATTGAATAATTTACTACACAAAAACAAATTAATCTATGAATGTATATCACACAACAATTACAATACAAAATTTAAGTGATATACATTAATCTGTTTAGAAACAGATTAACTGATTCTGATTTAAGTGTGTTACACTTATGATGCTCGGCTTCCTAAGTAACTGTAACTTATTGGAACAGCAGAGTTATTGAAAAAAAGTATTAAATTAATCTGCATTAATCTAAAGGGAATAGATCAGGTTCATCAAGACCAGCGTCTCTTGCTTGAGAAGAATTGAAGAGAACGGCATGATTCGAGAAGTGGGTACCTTTTTTTTTACATGTGCCAGTGGTTGCACATCAACACAAGTAGGGTTCAATGGGTAATACAATATAAATATAGGTTGCTGCAATCTGTTCAGTTCACAATGCTTTATATTATCAATTATTCTTTATCACAATCACAAAATTAACTAGAATGAAACTGTAATTGCACAGCAATTTCGATACTTCAATGTTTACCAAGGGGAAGATCTATCGCAACCATTTGTATGCGTGTAGCACATGAGAAGACGAACATAATAGGGCAAGTCCGAACTCGTAATATCGCGCCGTTCCGGAGGAGATGAGCACACAACAGTAATCAACATGAAGAGCGTTTTGTGCCAAGGTCAAGGTCGGACGAACTCCGTAACCCAGTCCACTCAATAGCCAAGGACGGGAGCTATGTACGTACACAAAATCAAGGCAGTCGGTAAAGTCGTTTTGGATATATTCGCCTTTTTCAAAGAAATCAGGGCAAGGCTCCCACCTTGCAGGATACCCAAAAGTCAAAATTTGAATCGGGTGCTGTGACGTCTGTTTTTGGTCGATTGCGCTAATTTTAAGGCGTTGTCTTCAGTTTGGACTAGCGATGCCGCCCTATGAATTTGGTCAGATTCAGGAGAAAAACGTTTTTCAAAGAGCGTTAACCGATTCTTCGACCAATACCGAACCTTCGAACCGGAAGTGCTATCCATACCATTTTTCGCGTGTTTGTAGCACATGATGAGAGGAAACTAATAATGGAAGTCCGAACTCGATATCTCAAGCCGTTCCGGAGGAGATACGTTTACAAAAATAAAACAGATAAAGAACGTTGTTTCCAAAGGTCAAGGTCAGACGAAATTCCCTATTAGTGCATCGACTGCATATGTTCAATGCCCATGGAGGTACGGAATTTCAAATCAATTGGCCAAGCCGTTTCGACGACAAAGGTAATCAAACATCGATTTTGAAATTTTTCAAGGCATTTTAGGGGCACGAAAACCCCATAAAAACCAGGTTTTTAAACAGCCATAACTCTCGAAGTTTAGGTTCGATTTTTAAAATTCGAGATGCATAGTAATCAGTGGCAACTACTGATGACGTCCACCAAATTTCATCAAAATCTGCGCCAAAATAGTTTTGAGATACATACCCACACGCCCGTTCTCCCAAACCGGAAGTGCAATCCATTAACTATATATATCGTTATAGAGCGCAGAGTTTGCTGCACATGATACAAAAAGTCCCAACTCAATAGCTCGAGCCATTCTGGATTCCTTATAAAGAACGTTCTTTTAACCTTCGACCCATAGCGAACTTTTAAACCGGAAGTGCGAACCCTATCATTTTTCGGCGGTTCATAACATACATACATGCGCAAATCATGAAAAAAGTCCGAACTCGATATCTCAAGCCGTTTCGGAGGAGATGTGTGCACAACAATAAAACAGATAAAGAGCGTTGTTTCCAAAGGTCAAGGTCAGACGAAATTCCCTATTTGTAAATCGACTTCGTATACTTAATGGCTATACAGGTACCAAATTTTAAATCAATCGGTCAAGCCTTTTCGACGATATAAGAATTCAAACCTCGATTTCGCAAGTTACTTTTGTGTCGCGAAAAACCCCCAAAAATCAACAAAATGGCGATAACTCCGAAGGTCAAGGTCGGACGAATTTCTGAATAGGCCATTTTACTAGAACTTCCAAAGTTATATACTGAAACCGAAAAAATTGGGTGAATCGGTTCAGCCGTTCCAGAGATTAAGGCATGTTATTGGAATAATAATAATAAAAAAAATTAGAATGAAACTGTAATTGCACAGCAATTTCGATACTTCCATGTTCACCAATGACGGAAATTGTGTCACCTGATAAAGCGTCAGTTTTCAGGAGACACATATCAGTATGGTGATACTGTAGCTGATAGTAATACTCGGCAACCACAGATTCTATCCACCAAATTCCATCAAAATCTGCACCAAAAACAATTTGAGATACATACCAACACGCCCGTTCTCGCAAACCGGAAGTGAAATCCGTTAACTATATATATCATTAGAGAGCGCAGAGTTTGCTGCACATCATGCAAAAAGTCCCAACTCGATATCTCAAGCCCTTCTGAATTGCATATAAAGAGCGTTGTTTTATCCTTGGACCTGTAGCGAACTTTTAAACCGGAAGTGCGAACCCTATCATTTTTCGGTGGTACATAACACACATAAATGTGCAAATAATGAAAAAAGTCCGAACTCGATATCTCACGCCGTTTCGGAGGAGATACTGGAACAACAATAAAACAGATAAAGAGCGTTGTTTCCAAAGTTCAAGGTCACACGAAATTCCCTATTTGTGCATCGACTGTGTATACGCAATGACCATACAGGAGTGCAATTTCAAATCAATTGGCTGAGCCGTTTCTACGACAAGAGAAATCAAACATCGATTTTGCAATTTTGCAAGGCATTTTAAGGGCGCAAAAAAACCCATAAAATCTGGTTTTCAAGCAGCCATAACTCTAGAAGTGTAAGTCCGATTTAAAAATCAAAATCTGCGCCAAAATAGGTTTTGAGATACATACCCACACGCCCGTTCTCCCAAACCGGAAATGAAATCCATCAACTATATATATCATTAGAGAGCGCAGAATTTGCTGCACATCATGCAAAAGGTCCCAACTCGATATCTCAAGCCCTTCTGGATTTCATATGAAGAGCGTCGTTTTATCCTTCGACCAGTAGCGAACTTTTAAACCGGAAGTGCGAACCCTATCATTTTCGGCGGTTCATAACCCACAAACATGCGCAAATAATGAAAAAAGTCCGAACCCGATATCTCAAGCCGTTTAGGAGGAGATCTCTTCAAAACAATAAAACCGATAAAGAGCGTTGTACCCAAAGGTCAAGGTCAGACGAAGTTCCCTATTAGTTCATCGACTGCCAATGCGCAATGGCTAAGAAGGTCCCGAATTTCAAATCAATCGGCCAAACCGTTTCGGCGATATAAGAAATAAAACCTCGATTTTGCAAGTCATTTTAGTGGCGCGAAGACCCCCCAAAAATCAACAAAATGTCGATAACTCTGAAGGTCAAGGTCGGAAATAAACCAGGTTTTTAAACAGCCATAACTATCGAAGTTTATGTCCGATTTTTTAAATTCGAGTTGCACAGCAATCAGTGGCATCTACTGATGACGTCTACCAAATGTCATCAAAATATGCGCTAAAATAGTTTTGAGATACATACCGACACGCCCGCTCTCCCGAACCGGAAGTGATATCCGTTAACTATATATATCGTTCGATAGCGCAGAGTTTGCTGCACATAATGCAAAAAGTCCCAACTCAATATCTCAAGCCGTTCTAGATTCCCTATAAAGAGCGTTGTTTTATCCTTCGACCAGTAGCGAACTTTAAAACCGGAAGTGCGAACCCTTTAATTTTTCGGCGGTTCATAACACACATACATGCGCAAATAACGAAAAAAGTCCGAAATCGATATCTCAAGCCGTTTCGGAGGAGATATGTGCACAACAATAAAACGGATAGAGAGCGTTGTTTCCAAAGTTCAAGGTCACACGAAATTCCCTATTCGTATATCGACTTCATATACTCAATGGCTATGCATGTACCAAATTTCAAATCAATCGGCCAAGCCGTTTCGGCGATATAAGAAATCAAACCTCGATTTTGTAAGACATTTTGGTGGCGCAAAAAAACCCCAAAAATCAACAAAATGGCGATAACTCCGAAGGTCAAGGTCGGACAAAATTCTCCATAGGCTATTTTAACAGATATTCCAAAGTTATATACCAAACCCGAAAACAGCAGGTAAATCGGTCCAGCCGTTCCGGAGATTAAGGCATGTTATCGGAATAATAAGAATAAAAACTAGAATGAAACTGTAATTGCACAGCAATTTCGATACTTCCATGTTCACCAATGACGGAAATTGTGTCACCTGATAAAGCGTCAGTTTTCAGGAGACACATATCAGTATGGTGATACTGTAGCTGATAGTAATACTCGGCAACCACAGATTCTATCCACCAAATTCCATCAAAATCTGCACCAAAAACAATTTGAGATACATACCAACACGCCCTTTCTCGCAAACCGGAAGTGAAATCCGTTAACTATATATATCATTAGAGAGCGCAGAGTTTGCTGCACATCATGCAAAAAGTCCCAACTCGATATATCAAGCCCTTCTGAATTGCATATAAAGAGCGTTGTTTTATCCTTGGACCTGTAGCGAACTTTTAAACTGGAAGTACGAACCCCATCATTTTTCGGTGGTACATAACACACATAAATGAGCAAATAATGAAAAAAGTCCGAACTCGATATCTCACGCCGTTTCGGAGGAGATACTGGAACAACAATAAAACAGATAAAGAGCGTTGTTTCCAAAGGTCAAGGTCACACGAAATTCCCTATTTGTGCATCGACTGTGTATACACAATGACTATACAGGAGTGCAATTTCAAATCAATTGGCTGAGCCGTTTCTACGACAAGAGAAATCAAACATCGATTTTGAAATTTTGCAAGGCATTTTAGGGGCGCAAAACAAACATAAAATCTGGTTTTCAAGCAGCCATAACTCTAGAAGTGTAAGTCCGATTTAAAAAATTCAAGTGGCATAGTTCTCAGCGGCAGCTAGTGATGATGTCCACCAAATTTCATCAAAATCTGCACCAAAATAGTTTTTGAGATACATACCCACACGCCCGTTCTCCCAAACCGGAAGTGAAATCCATCAACTATATATATCATTAGAGAGCGCATAATTTGCTGCACATCATGCAAAAGGTCCCAACTCGATATCTCAAGCCCTTCTGGATTTCATATGAAGAGCGTCATTTTATCCTTCGACCAGTAGCGAACTTTTAAACCGGAAGTGCGAACCCTATCATTTTTCGGCGGTTCATAACACACAAACATGCGCAAATAATGAAAACAGTCCGAACCCGATATCTCAAGCCGTTTAGGAGGAGATCTCTTCAAAACAATAAAACCGATAAAGGGCGTTGTACCCAAAGGTCAAGGTCAGACGAAGTTCCCTATTAGTTCATCGACTGCCAATGCGCAATGGCTAAGAAGGTCCCGAATTTCAAATCAATCGACCAAGCCGTTTCGGCGATATAAGAAATCAAACCTCGATTTTGCAAGTCATTTTAGTGGCGCGAAGACCCCCCAAAAATCAACAAAATGTCGATAACTCTGAAGGTCAAGGTCGGAAATAAACCAGGTTTTTAAACAGCCATAACTATCGAAGTTTATGTCCGATTTTTAAAATTTCGAGTTGCATAGCAATCAGTGGCATCTACTGATCACGTCTACCAAATTTCATCAAAATATGCGCTAAAATAGTTTTGAGATACATACCCACACGCCCGCTCTCCCGAACCGGAAGTGATATCCGTTAACTATATATATCGTTCGATAGCGCAGAGTTTGCTGCACATAATGCAAAAAGTCCCAACTCAATATCTCAAGCCGTTCTAGATTCCCTATAAAGAGCGTTGTTTTAACCTTCGACCAGTAGCGAACTTTTAAACCGGAAGTGCGAACCCTATAATTTTTCGGCGGTTCATAACACACATACATGCGCAAATAACGAAAAAAGTCCGAAATCGATATCTCAAGCCGTTTCGGAGGAGATATGTGCACAACAATAAAACAGATAGAGAGCGTTATTTCCAAAGTTCAAGGTCACATGAAATTCCCTATTTGTGCCTCGACTTCGTATACTCAATGGCTATGCAGGTACCAAATTTTAAATCAATCGGTCAAGCCGTTTCGACGATATAAGAATTCAAACCTCGATTTCGCAAGTGACTTTTGTGTCGCGAAAAACCGCGAAAAATCAACAAAATGGCGATAACTCCGAAGGTCAAGGTCGGACGAAATTCTCAATAGGCTATTTTAACAGATATTCCAAAGTTATATACTAAAGCCGAAAACAGCAGGTAAATCGGTACAGCCGTTCCGGAGATTAAGGCATGTTATCGGAATAATAAGAATAAAAAAAATAATAATAAAAGCCAGAAGAATTACAATATACTTCCATGTTAAAACATGGAAGTATAATAATAAAAGCCAGAAGAATTACAATATACTTCCATTTAAAATGGAAGTATAACTAGAATGAAACTGTAATTGCACAGCAATTTCGACACTTCCATGTTCGCCAATGGCGGAAATTGTGTCACCTGATAAAGCGTCAGTTTTCAGGAGACACATATCAGTATGGTGATACTGTAGCTCATAGTAATACTCGGCAACCACAGATTCTATCCACCAAATTCCATCAAAATCTGCACCAAAAACAATTTGAGATACATACCAACACGCCCGTTCTCCCAAACCGGAAGTGGAATCCGTTAACTATATATATATATCATTAGAGAGCGCAGAATTTGCTGCACATCATGCAAAAGTCCCAACTCGATATCTCAATCCCTTCTGAATTTCATATAAAGAGCGTGGTTTTATCCTTGGTCCAGTAGCGAACTTTTAAACTGGAAGTACGAACCCCATCATTTTTCGGTGGTACATAACACACATAAATGAGCAAATAATGAAAAAAGTCCGAACTCGATATCTCACGCCGTTTCGGAGGAGATACTGGAACAACAATAAAACAGATAAAGAGCGTTGTTTCCAAAGGTCAAGGTCACACGAAATTCCCTATTTGTGCATCGACTGTGTATACACAATGACTATACAGGAGTGCAATTTCAAATCAATTGGCTGAGCCGTTTCTACGACAAGAGAAATCAAACATCGATTTTGAAATTTTGCAAGGCATTTTAGGGGCGCAAAACAAACATAAAATCTGGTTTTCAAGCAGCCATAACTCTAGAAGTGTAAGTCCGATTTAAAAAATTCAAGTGGCATAGTTCTCAGCGGCAGCTAGTGATGATGTCCACCAAATTTCATCAAAATCTGCACCAAAATAGTTTTTGAGATACATACCCACACGCCCGTTCTCCCAAACCGGAAGTGAAATCCATCAACTATATATATCATTAGAGAGCGCATAATTTGCTGCACATCATGCAAAAGGTCCCAACTCGATATCTCAAGCCCTTCTGGATTTCATATGAAGAGCGTCATTTTATCCTTCGACCAGTAGCGAACTTTTAAACCGGAAGTGCGAACCCTATCATTTTTCGGCGGTTCATAACACACAAACATGCGCAAATAATGAAAACAGTCCGAACCCGATATCTCAAGCCGTTTAGGAGGAGATCTCTTCAAAACAATAAAACCGATAAAGGGCGTTGTACCCAAAGGTCAAGGTCAGACGAAGTTCCCTATTAGTTCATCGACTGCCAATGCGCAATGGCTAAGAAGGTCCCGAATTTCAAATCAATCGACCAAGCCGTTTCGGCGATATAAGAAATCAAACCTCGATTTTGCAAGTCATTTTAGTGGCGCGAAGACCCCCCAAAAATCAACAAAATGTCGATAACTCTGAAGGTCAAGGTCGGAAATAAACCAGGTTTTTAAACAGCCATAACTATCGAAGTTTATGTCCGATTTTTAAAATTTCGAGTTGCATAGCAATCAGTGGCATCTACTGATCACGTCTACCAAATTTCATCAAAATATGCGCTAAAATAGTTTTGAGATACATACCCACACGCCCGCTCTCCCGAACCGGAAGTGATATCCGTTAACTATATATATCGTTCGATAGCGCAGAGTTTGCTGCACATAATGCAAAAAGTCCCAACTCAATATCTCAAGCCGTTCTAGATTCCCTATAAAGAGCGTTGTTTTAACCTTCGACCAGTAGCGAACTTTTAAACCGGAAGTGCGAACCCTATAATTTTTCGGCGGTTCATAACACACATACATGCGCAAATAACGAAAAAAGTCCGAAATCGATATCTCAAGCCGTTTCGGAGGAGATATGTGCACAACAATAAAACAGATAGAGAGCGTTATTTCCAAAGTTCAAGGTCACATGAAATTCCCTATTTGTGCCTCGACTTCGTATACTCAATGGCTATGCAGGTACCAAATTTTAAATCAATCGGTCAAGCCGTTTCGACGATATAAGAATTCAAACCTCGATTTCGCAAGTGACTTTTGTGTCGCGAAAAACCGCGAAAAATCAACAAAATGGCGATAACTCCGAAGGTCAAGGTCGGACGAAATTCTCAATAGGCTATTTTAACAGATATTCCAAAGTTATATACTAAAGCCGAAAACAGCAGGTAAATCGGTACAGCCGTTCCGGAGATTAAGGCATGTTATCGGAATAATAAGAATAAAAAAAATAATAATAAAAGCCAGAAGAATTACAATATACTTCCATGTTAAAACATGGAAGTATAATAATAAAAGCCAGAAGAATTACAATATACTTCCATTTAAAATGGAAGTATAACTAGAATGAAACTGTAATTGCACAGCAATTTCGACACTTCCATGTTCGCCAATGGCGGAAATTGTGTCACCTGATAAAGCGTCAGTTTTCAGGAGACACATATCAGTATGGTGATACTGTAGCTCATAGTAATACTCGGCAACCACAGATTCTATCCACCAAATTCCATCAAAATCTGCACCAAAAACAATTTGAGATACATACCAACACGCCCGTTCTCCCAAACCGGAAGTGGAATCCGTTAACTATATATATATATCATTAGAGAGCGCAGAATTTGCTGCACATCATGCAAAAGTCCCAACTCGATATCTCAATCCCTTCTGAATTTCATATAAAGAGCGTGGTTTTATCCTTGGTCCAGTAGCGAACTTTTAAACCGGAAGTGCGAACCCTATCATTTTCCGGTGGTACATAACACACATAAATGCGCAAATAATGAAAAGAGTCCGAACCAGATATCTCAAGCTGTTTAGGAGGAAATACGTTAACAACAATAACACAGATAAAATGCGTTATTTCCCAAGGTCAAGGTCAGACGAAATTCCTTATTTGTGCATCGACTGCAAGTGCTCAATGCCTCTTTGACTGCGAAATTAGTGCGAATGCTCAATGGCTATGCATGTACAAAATTTCAAATCAATTGGCGGGCCGTTTCAACGATATAAGAAATCAAACATCGATTTTGAAGTTTTGCAAGTATTCGTAGGGGTCCAAAAACCCATAAAAATAAGGGATTTAAGCAGCCATAGCTCGAGAAGTTTAAGTCCGATTAAAAAAATTTGAACGGAGTAGTGGTCAGTGACAATTAAAGATCATGTCCACCAAATTTCATCAAAATCTGCGCCAAAATAGTTTTGAGATACATACCCACACGCCCGTTCTCCCGAACCGGAAGTGAAATCCGTCAACTATATATATCTTTCGAGAGCACAGAGTTTGCTGCACATCATGCAAAAAGTCCCAACTCGATATCTCGAGCCGTTCTGGATTTCCTATAAAGAGCGTTGTTTTATCCTTCGACCAGTTAGCGAACTTTTAAACCGGAAGTGCGAACCCTATCATTTTTCGGCGGTTCATAACACACATACATGCGCAAATCATGAAAGAAGTCCGAACTCGATATCTCAAGCCGTTTGGGAGGAGATACGATAACAACAATAAAACCGATTAAGAGCGCTGTTTCCAAAGGTCAAGGTCAGACGAAATTCCTTATTTATGCATCGACAACAAATGCTCACCGGCTATGCAGATACAAAATTTCAAATCAATTGGCCAAGCCGTTTCGACGGTATAAGAAATCAAATATCGATTTTGCAATTCATTATAGGGGTCCGAAAACCCATAAAAATCAGGTTTTTAAGCAGCCATAACTCAAGAAGTTTTAGCCCGATTTTAAAAATTCAAGTGGGATAGTGGTCAGTGACAATTAAAGATCATGTCCACCAAATTTCATCAAAATCTGCGCCAAAATAGTTTTGAGATACATACCCACACGCCCGTTCTCCCGATCCGGAAGTGAAATCCGTCAACTATATATATCTTTCGAGAGCACAGAGTTTGCTGCACATCATGCAAAAATTCCCAACTCAATATCTCGATCCGTTCTGGATTTCCTATAAATAGCGTTGTTTTATCCTTCGACCAGTAGCGAACTTTTAAACCGGAAGTGCGAACGCTATAATTTTTCAGTATTTTAGAACACACATACAGGCGCAAATAATGAAAAAAGTCCGAAATCGATATCTCAAGCCGTTTCGGAGGAGATATGTGCACAACAATAAAACAGATAGAGAGCGTTGTTTCCAAAGTTCAAGGTCACACGAAATTCCCTAGTTGTACATCGACTTCGTATACTCAATGTCTATGCAGGTACGAAATTTCAAATCAATCGGTCAAGCCGTTTCGACGATATAAGAATTCAAACCTCGATTTCGCAAGTTACTTTTGTGTCGCGAAAAACCCCCAAAAATCAACAAAATGGCGACAACTCCGAAGGTCAAGGTCGGACGAAATTCTCAATAGGCCATTTTCAGAGAACTTCCAAAGTTATATACTAAAGCCGAAAACAGCAGGTAAATCGGTCCAGCCGTTCCGGAGATTAAGGAATGTTATTGGAATAAGAAGAATAAGAAGAAGAAGAAAAACAATAATAAAAGCCAGAAGAATTACAATATACTTCCATGTTAAAACATGGAAGTATAATAATAATAATAAAAGCCAGAAGAATTACAATATACTTCCATGTTAAAACATGGAAGTATAATAACCAAATTATTTATCACAAGATAATTTCAAGAAATGTAAATCACAAAAAGTTCAAACAATTTGATAGTAGTTATTTGTGTGAACTGGACAGCTACTAGTAATACATTACATACAACAACAATATTCAGCTGAAAATTATTAATTTAACTGGCACAGTTATACCGCGCACAAAAAACACAGATTACGCGCATGTGGTCATGTCATCCATGAACACTGAATACAAAATGTGCCAGATAAGTCTACGAATTCAAATTAATTATGACCTAGTTTATGGACGAAAAAATGGGTACCAGGTTTATTGCAAAAATTTAAATCCCTATTCCGCGCTGTCTAATTTACCAATTGATCTCTTCTATGAAATTTAACAAGTTTATTGGAAGTTCTATTTCTGCGAAGCGCGATCGCCACAACAGAGATAGCCTCCTCGTTATATTATGTTAATTAATTATGTCATGGAAATAAAAGTACTGTTTAGACTTATTTATTACATCAAGTAGCTGCTTTCGGACAGTTATTCCACCACGCAAAAAACAGCTCTCAATGAATTATCGTACTTATTGCAAAAAATAAGTTTTATTATGAGTATTTCTGTATGTCGAATATTCGCACTATATCATAAGTGACATAAAACCTGTCACACAGCATTTCCAACAGCAATTTATGTGATTTAGCGGCAAGGCTCCAGAGTGCGACACCCGTAGAATTTACCTTTTATTACAAAAATTTGTAATAACCATTTAAATTACAAGCAAATTTGCTATGTTCAACGTTGCGAATATTCGAGATACCCAACGAAACATCATTTAGTGGGTGCTAATGTTATTCCGGTTTCTGCCGAGAGAATAACATAAAAAAACAAATCGTTTATTGAATCATAAGAGTACGAAATACATTGACAAGAAGATTAAACAGTGTTGTGCAAGTTCCAAAGTTGGCCTATTTCGATGAAATAAATAAAAACATGGCAAAACACTGCAGAAAGAATTTGAACAATGAATTGTGCGCTCATATGCACGACTCAAATTCAGGGAAACAGTGTAAAATTAATCTTTGGCATTGGGCCTACCTGAAAGAAAAAATGTCCATTAAATACGAGATTACCAAGTGCATTATTGTAAATTTAGGATAGATATTAGAATGTTAGTTTACTTTATGGTTTATTTTGCTTTAAGCGTGTTCTTGGAAAATTTCCATCATTTCCGGAAATTGCCGAGAATTCGGGCAAGAAGGCAAGATGGCGACGCTTGGCGCGCCAAAATTTTCCAAGAGAAAAATTCAGAAATTCATTTATAATTTAATTACACTCTACTTTACATTTTATTTCACGCACGTTAAATTCGAAACACCTCGTCGCCAATATAACATGATTAGGGTTTATAAGTGATGTTATCTAATGAAATTACCTATTATAGAAGTCTTGAGCGCGGAGCGAAGTTGTCGGTTTGAAAGCTGTCGTAGAAGTGAAGAGAATTCCCGGATGACGTCACCTTCGGGAAGAGTCGAGTCACGTGAGTCGTCCCGAGTGGTGTCCGTGGGTTTCCGGATGATCTCGGTGGAACAAGAGGCCAAAACCGCTACAGTACTCCTATGTGCGAACAGATGCCGAAAGGGTTGGTCTTTACGAAAGCATGCATCGTGCACTTCGGAACTCGACAATTTAGCGTGGGCGTGGTCAAACGTTAACACTGTGCCTATGGAAAACATTTAGTTCCTTCTAACCTAAAGCAGAAACATCGAATTTTTCGTATTTCGGCCTATGGTGGAGAAACGTGGTGAAAAATCACATAATTGTGATCTGATTTGCGAAGTATACATAGTTAGACTTTACATTACACCAAAATTTGGATTTTATTGCCATTTTTCAGGAAGTGCGGAATATTTGCACCTAATAACCTTAGTGAAATTTTCACTTATTTATCGTTATTCTGTATCTGGTGTGCCACTTTAAGAGAGAAATCACCTCACATCGATATATTTATCTAGTTGTGGACATCTGACCATCAGCATAAACTTTATGTCTCGAGTATTTTTAACCATACAGCTGCCAATTTGTTGTCGACTGTGTGGAAATTCCTATCTTTCTGGTGCAAGGGGGGGGGTGTAAAATCTAACTATTTATTCAGAAACCCGGACAATTTTGGTCAACTGAGCATAGCATCTGAAACATGATTTGCACGTGTTGTCTGTGCCGCTATATACATGCGCGTCATGCCCATTAAAGGCATCTTCTGTTCGTTTAATTAACAAATTTTACCAAAATTTCCACATATTTTGAGAATTTTCCCAAATATGGCAAATCTCGGCTTGAGATGACATCGAGAACACCCATAATTTTTTATGTTGAACTGCAGACGGTACTGATCAATTCCCAACTATTAGTTCTTTTATTTAGGAAGGGACGTTCCCATCATTGGCAACGACATGGACAAATGTCCACCAAAATTTCCCCAGTAGATGAACCATCTTCAGATACAGTGGGGTTAAAATAACCATGATTGCTGGGGAACGAGAACAAAGAGATGTGTAAAATCAGTTTTATTTAGCATAGATATGACACAGCTCCACGCAGAGGTAGTAGGGATTACATAGGGTCATTTTTGCAAACCTCTTAAAGGGGTACTGTACACAGAGATAGGCAATTTGTTTTTACTCCCATTGAAATAACTTTCAAGTTAGATTGTGTTGGTGTTATATGAGTTTCGTATAAACCTAATTTAGCGAAGAAAATATTGATCTTGGAAAGAAAAATATTACGATTCAAACTAATCGCCATGTTTTTGACCTTCACCGGAGAAGACGCAGGTCTCAGGAAGAACAGGAAGTTCATTGCTCACAGCTTCGATTGATGCATTCAATCTCTTCCTATACTAGCCTATATATTAGGCGATTTAAATATTGACCTTTTAAAGTACCATATGCATACTAAAACTGAAACATTTCTTGATAACATGTCCACCCAAGGTTTCCTGCCTGCTATTACAATCGCAACTCGGATAACTGACTTCTCGGCTACGTTGATCGATCATATCCTTGTGAATAGCATGACAAAATATTTATCGGGAGTAATTGTCACCGATGTGAGTGATCATTTTGGTGTCTTCTATTGTGAATATAGCCATCAAAAGTGTAAATCTAAAACCGGATCAGATCTCATAATACGGCGAAATTTTAACGAAAATAACACCGAGCGATTCAAATATTTACTCTCATCCTGCAGTTTTTCATCAGTAACCGAATCTACCTGCTCAGATGATGCTTACAACAAATTTGAGAATATTTTTTAATCTGCATTTGAAAAATCATTTCCGCCGCGACGCGAGAAAGTTAGAAATAAATTCATTAAAATAAATCCGTGGATGACCAAAGGACTTGTAACATCCTCTATCAATAAACATAAATTACTGCATAAAAAAATTAAACATCCATCCCCACAAAACAAGGAAAAATACAAAACATTTAGCAAAATCTATAATAAAGCCATTCGAACTAGTAAAAAACTGTACTATGACCAAGCTTTTTCAGAAAGTAAAAATGATTTGAAACGGACATGGGAAATCATGAATACTGCAATTTTCAGGAGAAAAATAAAAGATGGCATGCCTCCAGTAATTTTAATTGACGGAATTGAATGTAGGGACCCAGAAAAAATTGCTAATAAGCTGAACACCTACTTTCCAGACGTGCCATCAATAACTCTCAACAAACTAACTAATATAAAAGCAAGACAGAAATTCAATGAATACCTTACAAATCCAGTCTCAAGTAGTATGTTCTTATTCCCCACAAATCCAATTGAACTTATTGCAATATCTCATGGATTCAAAAATAAAACTAGTTTGGACCACGAAGGGTATTCTTTGAAATTTCTTAAAATAATATGCCCTCTTATATCTGAACCAATGTCACATATTATAAATTTGTCATTTAGTAAAGGCAAAGCGCCCGACTTGATGAAAATTGCAAGAATATTTCCTATTCATAAATCAGGAGACAAAAAAAATGTGGAAAATTACAGACCAATCTCCCTTCTACCCGTGTTTTCTAAACTCCTTGAAAAAGTCACATGTAGAAGATTATCTGATTACTTAGATAAAAAGGAGATACTAAACAGACATCAGTTTGGCTTTAGAAAAAATCATTCTACGTCCCACCCTGTGTTAAAACTCCTTAATTATATTGGGGAAATGAACGACAAAAAAACAAAAGACACAACACTGGCTATATTTATAGATTTATCCAAAGCCTTTGACACTCTAGATCATGACATACTTCTGAAAAAATTAAACCACTATGGAATTAGAGGCCTGGCCAATGATTTTTCTTCAAAAGCTACTTAACAAATCGGAAACAGTTTGTTGAACACTCTGGTGTTAGATCAGATTTCGCAAATGTAAAAACCGGTGTCCCCCAAGGATATATACTCGGCCCTGTCCTTTTTTTATTATATGTAAATGACATTCCGAAATCAACAAACTTTAATTTACTATCATTTGCTGATGACACAACGTTATACTCCTCTAACAATAAGGTAGATAAACTGATTGATGATGCAAATATTAAGCTTGATAAAGTCTTTAACTGGTGCACGGCAAATAAACTCGTTATTAATACCTCTAAAACTAAATATATGCTTTTTAATGCCACTAACAGACACGCTTTCGGTAATAAACGATTATCCATCAACAATGAAATTATTTTTCCAACACCATCACTAAATAACGAACCAGCCATTAATTTTTTAGGAATATATGTAGATGAAAATTTAAACTTTAATTATCACATTAATTACATTTGTAAAAAAGTTAACAAAGTTATACATGCCTTATGTAGAGCCAAAAAGTTCCTACCAATCCAAATATTAAAAACACTATATTACGCCCTGATTCACAGTCACATTTCTTATGGAATAGAAATATGGGGCAACTCGTCCCACATAGGAAAGATCTTTAAACTACAAAAGAAAGCTATCCGCATGATTTGTAATGCCAAGTATAACTCACATACTGACCCCCTTTTTAAACGAAAACCTAGACGGAAAAAACATGCCCTAACGAGACAAACTCGTGATATTGAACATCATACTCCTAGAACAAACTTCAGTGCCAAGTTACCACTTCACCAATTTCCTACACTATGGAATAAACTATCTACACCTATTAAGGCTTGCACTCCGAGGTTAACATTTAAGAAGCTCATAAAGTATACCCTATTAGATGAATATGCTGCATCTGTTCGCTGTTGCAACCTGTATTGTCCAGACTGTAAACGATCTTAGTCTTTATTAACATGCAACGAACATTATTAATATATTGTTTAATTACACATTGACCGATGGTAATTTTAATTATTAATGTAAGAATTAATCTCATATATGTGTGACTGTTTGTATATGTATATGCATGTGTGTGCGCGTGTGTATGTATATGTATATGTATGTATATATATATATGTATATATATGTATATATGTATATGTGTATGTATATATATGTGTGTATGTATATGTGTATGTATATATATGTGTGTATGTATATGTGTATGCATGACACTCAGGTGAACTCCTGGAGGTTCATGTCGCGATGTTTCCCTGGGACGGCCGCTCTGGGTTACATGCGTGCCAGGAGCTTCCGGGGTCTAAACCATGGGCTTTGTTCAGTTAAGAATTATTCAGTTAAGAATTGTTTTACCATGTCGACCCCTCAACTCAATCAAACAATCGTATATAACTATATACTAGTATTCTGTAGTAAATAATTATCTTAAATCACCCACACATGTTAAGAGAAGTGAAGATGCATCGTTAAGCCCGTTAGGAGTCGCAGTGTAGTCAACTTGCCTTACTATTGATGCCTGGGCGTCGACGGGAAGACGGCCAGTTAGGTCACGTCATCGCCCGGATTTTGTATGTACATCGCACTATATTTTTTATGTTTGTCCAGTCTATATACATTATCCAATAAACATTCATTCACTCATTCATTCTTCCATCGAACAATCTCACTCCCTATAAAAGTACTTGACGCTTTATGACTCTTGTTTCTTTCTCCTTTTTTCCGAATAGGTTATAACGGGCCTTCCTTTTGCAGGTAACATGTTTTGTTTGCAACTCAATAATGTTCGCGAACGGTCGTCAATAAAAGACACACAGCAGATGCGATTTCAAGAACGGTAACTCGTAATGGAATAATTCGCCATTTTATGACTCCAGCCATAAATGAATTCCAGCCATAAATGAATTTATATATTAAATAATTCAATTTTACTTTTACGATAGCCTGCTAACCGGAACGTTTTGAGTAGACATCGTCGACTCAAATTAGTTATTTTATAATATAATATTCATATTAGATCGCTATTGTCACCGGGAATGTATTGAAATTGGTGTACAGTACCCCTTTAAGGTTAAAAGGAACTAAATAAGTAGAATTACGTCCCTTTCGTTTTTACAGGATATCTCGAATACGAGTTAAAAAAATTCTGGCGCGCGATTGGCGTATAATATGTCAAATAATATACAAATTCAAGAAATATAATACCCATAGCATGTAAAAACGTGGGCGTTTCTGTGCAAAAAGTGGGGTAGTGTGGAAAACATATTCTGGTTTTTGAAAAAGGCGTGGCTCGAAAGGTACTCCTATGTGCGAACAGGTGCCGAAAGGGTTGGTCTTTACGAACGCATGCATCGTGCACTTCGGAACTCGACAATTTAGCGTGGGCGTGGTCAAACGTTAACACCGTGGCCTATGGAAAACATTTAGTTCCTTCTAACCTAAATTTCCCGCCCTTCTTTGACTGCCTCGTCTTCGTTTTCAAACATCCGGTAGCGACACCTGTTGGCGACGGAAGGCCAACTAAAATCAAATGATGTGCACATCAAATTTAAAAGTCGTATACGCGTCAATACGACACATATTATTTTCACATTTGAAAACTTATCATTGATCAGCTAAGTACCAGTCCTTATCTGTGGAATTACGTCGATATATGGTGCTAAAGGTCCGGGAATCCATTCCCGGTCGGGTATTCTGACAAAAATCCAAACTTGGTCAGATTACCACTTTGTATGACTGAAAAGCCTCATTCGTGATCACACACTATATATCCGAATACAAAACTGACTTCCCCTCACGGCGACAGCATGTCCACAGGGACGTTGCTAGAGGGTTTCCGATGGTGGTGTGTCAGCCTTGTAAAATTCCAACTGCACCCCCCCCCCCCCCCTTGAATTAGTATCGGACCAAACACAAGTTTTGCATAATTCCATTTGCACCCCCCCCCCCCCCTCGCACTTCAGTGCTCGGGTCTAATATCCTATATATTCACAATCCAATATTCCCAGTATGAGAACATTAAGATATTTTAACGTGAAAAATTGCATAAATCCTATCATCTAGTGGTCTAACTCCTGACAAATGCACACGGATACGGGCAAGAGACCAGGACACACTCGGCTGACCATGGTTGTAAACTATACAAGAAAATTGCAAATCCTAGCATCTAGACTAACCTCAACTGAAGCTTTCCTAGTGTTGGAAATTTCAACCTCATACCCCCCTCAGGTTGGAAAATTCTTCAACTGATGACCATTTTAGTCCACAAGTTTGACCAAATGTAGTAAAATATTAGCTAATATTAACTAATTAGCTGTTTTGTGTTGGCCACGGGGGAGGGACAATGGAATTTTTAAATCTGAACAAGAAAATCGCAAAATCCTAGCATCTAGACTAGTCTCAAGCCTTCCTAGTGTTGGAAATTTCAAACCTGACACCCCCACTTAGGTTGGAAAATTTCCAACTGATGACAATTCCAATGACCATGTTGACCAAATGTATGACAATATTGTTTTCTTAAATTAACTAACGAATTTCCAACTAATGTTTTGGCAGGTACGAAATTTCCAACTGTTGAAAATTTTGACCAAAGTTTGGGGGGGGTGTTGTAGTGAGTGCGGTACGCTGGACCGGGAGCCGACATAAATGGCTGACCCGTGTACATGGGTGACTATGTGCACGTTAAAGTTAAAGAACCCGGCTGTATATTTGTTTAGTTAGATAGTTGGCATATATATATATATATATATATATATATATATATAGCTATATATATATATTTATATATATATATATATATATATATGTATGTATGTGAACATACATGTACATGATCACGTACATTGAATTCCCTTGAATGAGCAACAAATGTACCGTACACGTGCAGAGTACGTGTGGCTGCACGGCACCGGCTAACAACCCTCCATTGGTTGCGTTGCACATCATCATAAGTTAGTATGTATAATAATAACTTATAATCAGACAACGACAAAGGCAAAACAGCAGGCACCACAGCTAAAAGCAGGGTAACTAACATGGTTTGTAATTTCCGAAAAGTTTTTCCTAATGCGACACTTCATTTTCAGGAAATAAATATCTCATTTAGTTTAGATTCTAGGGACCAGGATGTTCTGCGTGCCATTAACAGCCAAGCTCGTCAGACACAGAACCTCAAGGTCATACAGGCAATACCCCCCCCCCCGCGACTTTCACGTGGAGAATGACAACATCCACTGGACATCACAGACGGCGGCGAAAATCTACCAAGGCTGGACCAACATCTTTAAAGGTCATTTAAACTAATTCCTCAGAAGGGCATCAGCCATGCGGAAAGAGTCGGTCTCGGCACCGAGATAGTCAATCTTGTACCCGATCTTTCCCTGAGCGCTGGTGAGAAATCAATACTTAGGTATGGTCTAACCTTTGTTCCTACCCCACCCGATCTCAAAGAAACACCACATGTTGTTGAGACGGAGGATGGAACATTGGTTTTACCAGACTCTATGTATGCCATGGAAATGAACGGCGGTCCAGCAAGCATGCAATTTAGGGAAGTAACAGCTATGGCTGATTTCTTTCGCAATTCGACAGGTTTAAAAGATCAATTTAAAGAACCTTCGATGTGGACGCCCTCTGATCGCCAGATTGACAACTCCATTCCCGAGGTCGCTGGCTTAGTCAAAACCGACATCACAAATTTACCAAAATTTCACAACGAGGATAACCTCACTAAAGTTGAAAGAACTGCACTAAAAACTCTTCGCAGCAATAAAAACATTGTGATCAAACCTTGTGACAAAGGCAGCTCGCTCGTCATCATGTCTAAAGAAAATTACATTCTAGAAGCGACACGCCAATTAAGCAACACTAAATATTACAAACCATTGGATGAGCCAATTTGGAAATCCAATGTTTTAAAATTCAATCTCATTCTCAAAAGCTTGCTGGACCAGGACGTTTTAAAGAAAAAACATGTTCAGTATCTAATTGCAAAACCTGAATCCAATAATAGGACATTTTATTTGCTACCTAAAATACACAAACCTTTGAGCTGTTGGACTAATCCATGCACACCACCCGGTCGCCCCATCATCAGCGACGTGGGCTCGGAGTCGTACCACATTTCGGAGTTTATTGATTTCTATTTGAAACCAATTGCTACCCGCCATCCGAGCTATCTAAAAGACACGGAGGACTTCCTCATTAAATTGTCGAAAATTGAACTCCCATCTTCTGCTTACCTAATTAGTCTCGACGTGGAATCTATGTATACAAATATTGGAATCGATGCCGGATTAAAGTCAATTAAGAATGCATTTGATTTCCACCATGATCCTCATAGACCTGGAGATGAACTACTTCAATTATTAGAACTTTCTCTTAAAGGGAATGACTTTGAATTTAATGGACGATATTATTTACAGGTCTCCGGCTGCAGTATGGGCAAGAAGTTTAGTCCTAATTTTGCCTCAATTTTTGTTGCAGAGTGGGAGAAAGGCGCCCTGGCCAAATCTGATAAACAACCATTAGCCTATTATAGATTCTTGGACGACATATTTATCATTTGGACTCATGGTCTGGATGAGTTTAGGGTGTTCTTGGACATCTTGAACAGTCATGACGAATCAATCAAACTCAAAGAATCAATATCGCAAACCAGCATTGATTTCCTTGATTTAACAATATTTAAGGGCGCACAATTTACATCATGCAACATTTTAGATACAAAACTTTTTACGAAACCAACGGATTCTCACCAGCTACTTCATCGTAAATCTTCCATCCGCCAAAACTTTTCAATTGATTGATTAAATCTCAAATCATTCGATATCACCGGAACTGCACGAACAGAAGCGACCTAAATCAAGCTTGTTCAGTGCTTTTCCAGGCTTTACGACCGCGCGGCTACTCTAGTAGATTACTGCGCCAAGTAAAGTCCGAAACTCTCAGAGAATTGGACTCGTCACGCCATGACCCAACATCGACTGAACCAACAAGGATACGGCACAACCGGCCGGTGTTGGGTAATGGTTCAGCCTCATTTTGTCACAAAAAACGATGTTACATCAATACAATAGGATATATCAATACTAGTAACACTTTCACCAGCGAACAAACACGCATATCGTATCAAATGCATAGCGAACTTAATTGTGATTCTAAAAATGTAATTTACTTAATCACATGCAAAAGATGCCGTATACAATATGTTGGACAAACAAAAACCTCTCTCAAAGTTAGAATGTCTAATCATCTTTCCAGTGTTCGCAAAAAACTCGACATGCAAATTTCCGATCATTTCAAGTCATCTAATCATGACATTAAATCCCATTTCAGCTTTCAGCCAATAGAACAGACACCAATTCTAGCCGACGAAGACCAAACCGATTCAATACGCCTAGAACGCGAAAATCATTGGATGGGCGTACTTAAAACATATCTTCCGTTCGGACTTAACATTGACTACAAAGGTGTTTCTCGAAATTTCTTGTGCTTTCCTCTGATCTACAATCGTAGAAATGTTGAAATCGCAAACATTTTCAGAAAAAACTTTGCATTATTAAACACTAAATTGACCGAGCCTCTCGACAAACGGGTTATTATTGCCTACAAGAAAAATCCCAGTTTGAGAGATATGCTCGTTCGATCTAGACTCAGACCTTGATTAACACGCAGTTCAATTAGCTTTTTAGCAATTTCAACATCATTATCCTTTGTTTGTGCTCAACACAATATTTTATGTCAATTTCCGACACAACCTAACAAAATTTAGCTAGTTCAATAGAAATAATTACATAGTAAGAAATCGGATAACCGACCTGTGCCAGCTTTCTCCACACTTTCCAAATATATATATATATATATATATATTTATATATATATATATATATATATATATATATGTATGTATGTGAACATACATGTACATGATCACGTACATTGAATTCCCTTGAATGCGCAACAAATGTACCGTACACGTGCAGAGTACGTGTGGTTGCATGACACCGGCTAACAACCCTCCATTGGTTGCGTTGCACATCATCATAAGTTAGTATGTATAATAATAACTTATAATCAAGGTGCGTGACCATCGACGAACAGCTAATTATAGCCAATCAAACTGACACACTGACCCATTTACACATGCGTAAAGCGGACTGGTCTACCAGTGCTTACAAAATAATATTGCCCGAGTTAATTGTTGAAAGGCAATCATCCATGACGGCATGACACCAGATACAGAGCGAATTACAATCTATACGACAACAAGTTGCTTGTATTGAATAATTTAACCCAGAAGATGAAAACCGGATAGCTGCTTCACCGGATAACTGTAATTCTTACTCGGCGAAGTATAAACACTCTATTGTTATTGCTAACCGATTATATCGGATAGGATCTTAGCCGGCTAATTTATAAACACCACTAAGGTATGTGTCGCCAATTTTCTTCGCCAATCAACCCCGTCCTCGTGATGACCAATTTCACATGGCCAACGTATCGCCTAGCTGTAACAGTCCGGCATGTCGCGAACGATTTGAAAGAAGAATGCCTAACAGGGATGTAGCTATGGGGTGGAAATAGTGAGATTTTCAACTGCACCAGGGCCCCTTGAACCAATCCGAAATGTTCAAGTCAAAGGGATTCCACGTGCACCCCACCCAATAATTTATTGGTTGGACCATTCCAACTGGTACCGGAAACATTCCAAATGTTGGGAGTTCTAATCTAACACTCCCTATGTATGGTTTGAAAACAAAATGACCAAAAGTAGGAACATATTCTGCTTTCGGTGTAAAACTACTTTCAGATACATTTTTTGTCGGGCTAAAATGGCATTTACGTAGTTGGAAAATTTCCAGCCGGGCATGCTAGGCTGAAGAAGCTTAAATCCATTGATGTGGCGATAGGGGTGGAGCTATGCCCATATTTCACCCCACCGTTAGCCAAACTTTTCAATATAGTTGAAAATTCCATACCTACCATAACATTAATTGCAAATTTTAGACTAAAATAAATTGAAAATATTCTCAGTTTGTTTTTCAGCAACCAGTATTTTGGGTGATTTTTTTTTAAACTGCATGTAATCCCACATAATTGGTTTCAATATATTTGGATTCAAATTGCAATCAGTTGGAACAACCCTAACCATAGGAGGCGACATGTTTGAAATGTCCAATATATTGGGAAGTTTGATGTACCGGTTTGTGACATTCCAAATGTGAGGGCGTTGAAAATGAATTTTCATGGACTTGGGAATTTGGTTCTGGTCCAATGGGCGCAGTAAACTTTTGGAACTTCCAAGATGAACCCTCTCCCCTCAACGGAGACCTCTAGCTACGCCCATGCTTGAAGTACCTTATGAAAAATACAACTTATAGGGTAGGGTGCAAACATAATCCACCACACTTAGAAAATTATGTATGATTCAGAGGAGTGCTGCATTTGGAAATCTCTTAGACTAGGGAATTCTGGTCTGCTTCGGTGGGGAGGGGGTCAAATGGAAATTCCAAAATTAGCCATAGCCAAGGGGGGGGGTCATCCACTTTTTTCCATACAGTAGGCCGGGTGGTGGGTGCTTCAGCTGCGAAAAAGGTCACTTTTTTCCTGAGTGGTCACAATTTTTTCCTCTTACAACACATCTGCAATATAATTGCCTCAAAGTGTTCAGCATCACTGTTAAGGTGTGTATGACACTTAGTGCTTAGGGGGTAGTTAGTGTGGATATATGCATGATGCTTATCAGAAATCCAGATTACGAACCAACTCTCATGAATTCACCTTTTACAACCGATCAAATTGCCATGAACCAATGCTAGTTGTTCCAGATGAATATGGACAGTTATGTAGCACATGAATAAACTTTAATGTAAATAAAATGAAAAAAGCTATTTATTTATAGAATTCATATTTACTCATTTAACCAGATCAAACTGACATAATTAGAGGCAAAAACATGGAAATCTCATCATGCTAGAAATTATTGAATCCTATTTAAAGCAACATCCAGTGTTAATTTGTGTTTGTTTTATTTAGTTGTAATTATTGTTTGTTTATGGACACACAATTAAATTTCACATCAAAGTCATGTGGATGCTGATAAATCTGTTAAAAGCCATTGTGTGAGATGGTATAAGATCTTGTGGATCCAGTATTATTTAGCATAAATGTTTTGCCAAAATTGATATTTTATTATTTTGATACAGTTTTCAGGTGATTACTGAAAATCAGTGGAAATTTGGTAAAATGTTCATATAAGGCCAAAGAAAAAAGAATCTATGTTTACGAACATCAACCGACCCTAAAAAATAACCGCCGACCCTAATCATTTTATTGATATTTTGAGAAAAAGACGAAAATAAAAAATAAAATAAATAAAAACCACCAATGCACATACATAATGATGTTCATTGGTTGCAAAGCACATGGTTTCTAACATATCCCTGCGTAAAGTGACCATAAAGTGACAGCTGGATCTCAACAGTTAAAACCCTGGGTGCTATTCACCAAGCGAGACTATTTTATAAACCAGGTAGTTTATATGGTAGCGGCTGAACGCAAAGGTATTTTAGCGCAAACGACACACGCTGTCGATGGTGTGATTGATCCAATCTATCAGATTTGTCACATGTCAATTGACGCCGTCTTACGACTAATTCATGAACACTCACCGGCCACAATCGGCATGTATAGCGGTATAATTTTTGGGTATAATTGTGTGGAGACTCATGCTTGCGTTTATATATCTGCAGAATGAGTTTCAATGATATTAATGAGGTTTTTTAATTAGCACAGTGTGAAAATGAAGAGCCAAGAAGATAACGTCTCAGAAGAATTTTTTGTGTGTTTTGGTTCTGTTTGGATATTTCCCTGCTATTTCCAAAGAAATTTCTTTCCATGCATCATTTTTCCGGCGCTGGTGAATGGTGCCGGTTTCTTTGTTCTTTAATATTTTGATTCTTCTCTCCACAATGCCCAAAAAAAGTGTTACGCTCGTCGGCAGTGGGGGGAGGGGGTCTGGAAAACAATTGCACATATAGGGCCCAAAAAGTTTTTTTCAGACCCCGAGGGACCCACCACCCCATTTATGCAAATTTGTTCCTCCAAATGTTAGGGACCCACCCCCTTTCTCATGTTTTTATAAAAATTTCAGAGTTTTTTTTAGCCGTTCTTCAATAACTGTGTTAACTGCCTTTCAATCCCATTCCACTCTCCTTTTTTGGTGCAAAGTGTGTAAAATTAAGACTCAAGCAATAACATCCTTAATCGGTAAAGCACAGGTCAGAAAAACGAAAAATAAACTGTATTTCCAGGTGTTTCCTGGTGTTTCCAGTATCTAACAATAATAATAAAGCATTGTGTAGGAACACTGTATGTCACAAATTGCCCTAGACCGCATTATAGCCTTAATATATAGAGCGTGTTTAGTCTGACAGAGAACACTGGCCAGTGTAAATAGTGGTAAACAGGTCAGGGGTTCTACAATTATTTGTGCATGATCAAAGAACTCTTTAGTCTTATCCACCGGGGTGGGTGAGGAGGGGAATTGTTTTGGTTATGTATACACATAGATATATGGTTATTATACCCCCGATATTAGTCGGCGGGTATATAGTTGACGTCTCGAGCCGTCCGTGTGTCCGTCCGTACAAACATTTTGCATCATAACTCAAGAGTCGATCGGTTGTCATATTTAGATGTTCTATGACATGTGACGGACCAGAAATGGGGAACGAATATGCATAATATCACGGATTGTGAGTACCAATGCCTACCAGAGTTATCCATGGGCCCTGTTTATGAAATTCAATCCGTACAAATTTTTTGCCATATAAGTTGAAGTGTCGGTTGTCGAATTTTGAAGTGGTTTGGTATGGTGATAGACCTGAATGATACGGGAAGGATGTATGCAGATATTACTGCATATCACAGGTTTTGCCTGTCGATGCATACCAGAGCTACCAACTTGGTTCCATCCGTAAACACATTTTGCATTATTATAACTCAACCATTTGTATGTATATTTGTGCACTAGAGTCTGCAGTATAGTCTCAGTCAGATTTTATTCTTGATTTTAGTTTGAACTTTGAAGACATTGAGGAATGTCATTTCTCAAAGTATCTGAATGCATCACATTATTTCAGTTCATCTATTTGTAAGCGATAACAGTATACAATTAGTATTGTAGTTTAGTCTTGTTGAGCAGTATTTAATTATATAAGCTTCAAGATGAAGTTCGTAAATTCAAGGAGAATAGCGTCACCTTCAGTTGGGATTGTCTGAACAATAAACAGTAACGGCCATTCATCATAACCAATTCAGTTTTATTTGGATAAGTGCTGCAAATTAACATTACTTGCAATCATTAAAAAGATGAGAAATAACCAGAAGGAATGAATTTGATTGCATGCCAGAACTAGACAGTATTTCAGACATTAGAAATTTATGAGATACCCTTTTCAATTTCATGTTATGCAACAATCGGGTCAATGATATCTAGTCATCATTGAGTATTCACCATGTAGTATTTGTGATACAGTTTTTTTTATTTTATAACTATTATTCGGCTAATACAACTGGGTAATACATTATTTTTTTTTACTAAATTACGGTTTTCCACTGAGAAGTGGGACGGGACCCTGTGAAATCCAGAATGTTGCTAAATCTGAGGCTAAATAGTCACTATAGCTGTCTATATAGCCATATGCCAACACACATGATACTAACATGCTTACAGACAACATTACATGTTCAGTACTTGTAAATTGTTTGAAAAAAAAACCATTTTGGAACAAAAATTACAAGCACGATTGTTTCGGCCTCTGGACCACCCACCCACCCCGGCCCTATAATATACGGATTGTTTTGTAGACCCCCTCATGTCGTCGGTGGTATATTTTGCCCCACGTCCTTTTCCTCGGTTGCTCATTGTTGAAATGTGTACAAACGCGTACTGTTACACGCAGCATATTTATGTGACCGGTGGTCAATATATGATTGACGCCAATCACCTTGATTGGATAATCCTGTACCGCGCGGCGATGTCTTCCCATCGATATGTCCACCGATAGCTTCGCATTGAGCGTCGCCTCGTAAAACTACCTGGACTATATTATAAACCCAGCCGGTGAATAGCACCCCAGGTGTGGATTCATGGATTCATGGGCATGATTGTGCGATTTTAGTTTACTGAGAGTGGATATCAGGCCTGTTTTAAGTCTTGTTTGGGAACTATCAACAGACATGGTGGGTGTGTATATGTGTAAATATAGAGGTTATCACCACATATGGAAGGGGTATATCTACATATACTGTTTCCAAAAACCAAACGTGCTACTAGTAGGTTGGATGTTCATGTACTGGCTACCCACAGAGAATGGGACGTTGTCATCACAATACAAGTACCAGTGTAATGGTGGTATTATTATGTATTATGGGTAATATTCTCATAAAACATTAGTGACATCAATTCATACCAAGTAATATAGCCAAAATTATGAAAATGTGGTATGTGAATAACAAATCACACACTTAAGTATAAACCAAGTTTGATCTTTCATTCAATCTTAATGAATATTTCCACTGTGTTGTTCAAGCGATACTTTCCCCACAACATGAGTTGGTATTTTATGTCACTTCGGTCGAGGTAGTTCAATATTTCTGCAGCTGGATAAAAAAAAAAATCCGTACCTACATGACACCTACCCTAATTTTGTTCACACCATCAGCGGAAACATACTATCTTCTTTTTTGTTTGGCCTAACTTGTTTACAAGTCAATACTGTCATGCATCAATTAGTTTGCAACAACACTGGGTGCAGCTTTATACGATTCTTATCTGTTCTCAGACTGAAATTTATGTTTCATTCATTTTTTCATGCGGTTCTTCTCGATGTTGAAATGACTTAGAAGAACCAGAAACAGAAATAGGGTAACTGTAATACTGACCATCAAGCTTAAATGGTGGCGACTACAGATTTGGAGGTAAAAAAGGGGGTGGGTACCCCGCATGGAATTGGAAAAAACATTGTTTCCTTCAAATAAGGGGGTGGTGGGTACCAAGAGCCGGAAACAAGTTTTTTCAGCCTACTGTCATGTCAACTTTTTTCCTACCCCCCCCCCCCCTGTATCGCCTGGAATTTTTGCCTACTGACAATGTGGATCACCATGCAGTGATATTTATCACGGTTATAACACAGGGCGCAGCGAGACATATCTGCATGTTTCATGGCGGGGTCAAAGTTTATCGAGTCGTTGTTGAGTTTTGTCTTTTTATACACTGCCTTATTAATGCTGATAAGATTTTCCCCTTTTATAGCCCCTTTTCCCCTTTTATAGCCCCTTTTCCATTCACATGGCAACTCTGTACATGGAGTTGATTTCTTCCCCACACAATCACACAGTCGTAATAATATCGCAGCAACATGACTGCACATAGATAGGGCCGATGCATTACAATGAAGCTAGCATTTTTCACAACCCCACTGATTGACGATAGGGATACTGTCACCGAATGTTTATGGCTCCACATTGAAACATCGACTGTTCCTTTGAAATGAACAGCATTTTTTAACCTCAATTATTTTCTAAAAAAAAAAAACAGATGTTAAATATATATTCTCTTCCTCTCGTCAACAGTTTTCTGCTTCTCCATTATTCATCAATATCGACCCATGATCATACAGATTTGGCGTCGACTCAACAAGCCAGATATACACATGGCAATAATTGAATAATACTGTTGACACGGCATTATTATAATTACTCATCTCCTTGATCATATTCTTATACCAGTGCATATATCAGCCAAGACAAAAACTGGTGCAGCTCAAACCGAAAACACTCATATTTGTCCTAGATGAATAGATTGTCTAGACTAGAAGTTATATATAGTCAATATAAAACATTAAACTGTGCATAATGTATACACAGCTGCGTTGGTACAGGTACAATGCACCATCATCAGTATCTCAAAAAAACCTACGCAAAAGATGTCCGAACGAATTCCTCGACATACTGCTGAAAACACATGTTAAAGTGATGTGAAACACTCGGGTCAGGGTGGTCAAATAGAAATGGAGAATAATCTTGCTCAAATTAGTTATTTGTATGTATAAAATGTTACGACAGCGACCCCATTACTCCATTAGCGTCACTCTCACCTAAAAATGTGCTTAACCCTTTGAACCCGAGAGACCGGAATATAATAATATTAATCCAAATTTACAGCACACACCGTCATTCTTATATATTAATTAAATGCAATGACTCTCCATAGCGAAATCATTTGCGTTTGTGTATCGCCGATAGTTGCGTCCCGAATTGAGATGTACATATTTACAACTAGCAGGGTTACCCGGCGTTCCCCATGTTAAAGTGACGTGAAACCCTCTGTGGATATTTGGTGGGAATAGAGAATACTCTTGCTCTCAACGTGTTACACGTATTCTCATAAATTGTAGATCCAAATGGCATCACAAGGCATGATTCTTACGCATGGAATATAAGTAGTGGCTCACCTTGTCAGGTCGAGCGATTATCATTTTGTTTATCGCGTTTAATCCGTCCCGCCAACAAAGAAGTATTTATTTATTTACAACTGCGTATACTTCAGACGTTATAGCATGACACATGAACATCATAAACATATTAGTTCGAAAAAATAAAAGACGACAATTGTGTTTTACATAGTGATGTATCAATCAATCAATCTAGTTTATCATATCTTCATGAAGATACAGATGTTTTAAAGATATGTCCAGGTGCTCATCTGTTCTTGTGCTATACTGGCGAATCATTTTCAGTTTAAAAGAATTGATGTTATGCACGTATAGCAGCTACATGTGCCCGACACAGCGAGATTTTGAGTTGTTTGTGTTAGGCGATGAGTCTGTTGTAAAAATGAAAGAAATCCTCTGTATCGGGCAGATATACCCTTGTCAGATGTCAATATTGGAGGATCCTGAAAAGTCATGTGCTACGGACTGCGTTTTCCTTTATCTCAGAAGTAACCATATTTGACTGCACACTGTGACCACTATTTTTGAATAGGCCTGCTCTACATTTCCATATCTCTTGGCAATTGTAACTTTTTTTGTGGAAAATATATTGAATGGGACAGACTCAATCGTGTTATAAAATATACATGAGCCATTATAATATGCAATCCTCTGACGATTCAAGGTTCCTCAGTTTGAATGTATATATGTATCTCTTAAATAGATTGATATAAATATACTTTTAATGCTTTCTTCTACATGTATGTATCTGTGTTGCTAGATCATTATAGGAATGCCCTGATTTCCATCCCCATATAAATATGACAGTTGAGAACTTGAGAAGATATAATTGTTCAAGTGTCTTAATTCGGTCACCATTTTTCGAGATTGTGAAATTGGAATTCCAAAAACTCTTTATAACGACATGGAGATGGCCTGGGAGATGACTATATATAACTGTGTTGGATATCAGCGAATTGAACAATCTTATCAATGCTAGTGAATCTCCTCTCGCCATCCATGACCCAAACGAACCCAAATGTGATTTAATTCGGATTTTTGTCGACTCGAATCTAATACCAGACCCACAATTGTATAAAATGCGTCAATAATGCGACGTTTTGAAACAATTAGATCCGTGTTAGACGCATCACAGACGAATCGCCGTCCAATTCAGACGAATCTTCGTCGGTGATGCGTCTGAAATCCGTCTTGGTTCCAAACGACGGATTTTTGACGACTCGAATCTAATACATGTGACGAGAAGAGCCGAAAGTTGCAGAAGGAACGAATGCAAATGATATGATAATGATATGATAATGGAATATAATAATGAGGGGGTTCCCCTTATCTGCGGAAAAACCCACATGACGTCATTTGTCGCACGCTCTCTTTGTTATACAGAAAGATATATCTATAAGCATTGCTTAGGTAACATTGTGCAAATTGTAATTACATGACATGTCACGGACCCACATCTTATAAATTTTGTATTATATAATGGATATAGTATCAATGAATTATAATAATTCATATAAACCGGTATAAGGGGTAGGGGTTGTAGCAACTGATTTACAATAATTTATATAGACCGATATTCCTTATTGTAAGGAATAGGGGTGGTAGTCTCTGATGTATAATAATTAATATATACCGGTATTACTTATTATAAGGGGTAGGGGTGGTACCACTGATTTATAATAATTCACATATACCGGCATTACTTATTATGAAGGGTATAAGGGTGGTAATCTCTTATTTATAATAATTCATATATTCCGGTATTACTTATTATACGGGGCAGAGTGGTAGCCTATGATTTATAATAATTTATATATACCGGTATCCCTTATTATAAGGGGTAGGGCTGGTAGCATCAGATTTATAATAATTCATATAAGCCGGTATTACTTATTATGAGGGGTAGGGATGGTAGCCTATGATTTATAATAATATATAGATACCGGTATTCCTTATTATAAGGGATATAGGTGGTAGCCTATGATTTATAATAATTAATATATTCCGGTATTCCTTATTATAAGGGGTAGTCTCTGATTTATAATAATTCTTGTATACCTGTATTTACATGCATGGTATACACATATATGGCAATTGCACGATATAACATTTATTTGTAGCGCATATTATAGTATATTATACAACTATATGTACTATATACATCCCCATATACATGTGCACATATATTCGTGCTGCAACATCATTTATACTGTATTTTATTATATATATATATGTATAACATACCGGTGTAACAGTTTATCTCCCCCTGGGTACATCCCCCGCCCTGGGTATCTCCCCCCCCCCCCCCCACTCATATATTTTTTTTCCCTCACTTATTTTATATTATTATGGTAAGAAATGCCGAGAAAACTATTTTTAAAAAAATATATATATATTTTGAAGTTTAACTTAACCCCTCACACAACCCAATAGCATAAATATGTCAAAATATTACATTACGATTTTATCGTTTATTTTGCTTTATATTGTCATGAAATGGCGAGAAACTAACTTTATATGAGAACAATTTAATAAAGATAAACTTATATATATATATTTTTTAATTCTGCTGCTGGGTGAGGGGGGGGGTACTCAGGCCTCTCCCCCACACCAAATTCCTACTCTATCAACTTTTTGTCATAAAAAGTTAATTTTGACTATTTCGACAATCCAACCAAACCAGCAAAATAACAATGCAATTGTAGAAGTGTTTCTTCATCAGAAAGGCAAATCGAAACAAAGAGGATTAGCTATGTGTAAACACCACAACCAGACATACTAGCAAACCCTCCACCCGTCGATACTATGATATCAGATTGATAGAGGTGTTAACGTTTCATAACTTTATGCATGTGCAAATCACCTCTAGTACCATTAATAACGAAAGAGTTTCCAGAAATGAATGGCATTGATTGACAAATATTAATAAACTTTCTGAAGAATCAAAAGTGACTTGCCAAACTTTTTGCCAAATGAAAATATTTTTTGCCAAATGTGAATTATTTTTGCCATTGGCAAATTTGGCAAGTGGCAGCGCGAACCCAAGGGGAGACAAGGGGAGTGGTGCAGTTGGAAATTACAATGTGGACCCCTAACGTGGGCACGTCCCTGTTCGACATAGACTAAATAGTTATGTCCGCTGATGGTGCATTATTTTTTTTTGGTCTGGATTAAAGTGACACGAACGCGAAGTGAATGTCCATTACCCGAGTACGGACGAGCGCGCACACACTACCCGAGTACGGACGAGCGCGCACACACTACCAGTAATCATATTGTGATCACAGTAATCCGTGACACAGGGCTTCAAGCAGTTCTGCACCCTAATGCATGGCCAGAAAAAACCTACGTCACTAAATATAATAGCTAAGCCGATGCTTCAGCCATCAGGATAGCTGCTATTACCTGGATTAATGCAGCGGAAGACCAATACCACGTTGTGATGATTTGTCCAAAATACCTGGATCTAAGAATAAAATAATTTTATATTCCGGCTAACTTTTGGCAAGAGCCATCTAGAGCACGATTTTATATTTTACTCGGTAGCCAAAACCCAGCAAATCAGAAAGTTTACGATATTTTTTAAGGCGTGTATGAAGATTCACGAAAAAAAAGAGATGACTCAACATTATTCGATTAACCACATGTACACATGCTGGCATTACACATGTGTAATGTCAGCATGTGTACCTAATCTACAAAATTAGAAAACAAATTACGACGATATTGATGAGGGCGGGACGTCATAGGCGTTGCCAGGACGATAATCACTACGATAACAAGATGAAGATGATTAGGTCGACGGCGCTAATAGCGACGATAATGATGATGACTGAATTGTATAATTGAGATGATGACGATAATGACGACGATGACGATGGTGACGATACGGAAGATGACGATGAAGATGAAGATGACGATTGTATTGATGATGACGATGATGATGAAGATGGTGAGGATGGTGATGAAGATGGTGTTGATGATGATGGTGTTGATGGTGACGATGCTAATGATGCTGATGACGATGATGATGCTGATGAATAATGATGATGATGATGATAATGATGATGATGATGTCGACGACGATGATGATGTTGATGGTGAGGATGATGACGATGACGATGTAATTGACTCCATTGTATATATGTATATATCCATGTTCTGCATTAATTTGCAGCGTTTACAATTAAAGCATTCTACATGAGCTACATATATTTGTTGCAGGAGATAGTGTACGCAAGAGTGAATGGGATTATGTTCATTTTATGAACATCTACTAAATTATTTTATTTGTTTTTTATTTTAAAAATTTGGATAAAATCGATACCTCGGTAATATGTTAATGATTTTTTAAAGCCGTGTGGTGGTTTGTGCTATTCGCTTTTTGAATTTTCCCATATCGAAATTGGTCGAGATATATATGAACTACCTTTCTGTGAGAATCATATTTTCACAGAAAGACGCATTAAAGTCATAAAAAATACTGCTTCAAACACGGTGATTGGGTCCCAATAAAATATTACGACATTTGTATCCTTTGCATTTCTGGAATCGGAAACGGAATTGCGCGCCACTTCTGGAAAAGGTATATTACGTACCGTTATCTTAAATGATACAATTAAAAAACTTCACGCACCAGGGGGGGGTCGGAAAACTGCTTTCTTTTTGCTTTAGTCGTCAATATTATACAGTAATACGTCTCAGAGTGATTAAAGGTACTCAACCCGTAAAGAGGGTCCCCATCTCAACAGATTCCAACAACAACAATCCGATCAGCGGGTCCTATATTACTATTTCTTTGGCTTTGGGGGTAAAAAATATTTGATTCGAGTCGAGGAACCCATCAAACAAAGCTCAGAGTTATTAGATATTGATTTTTCAAATTTGTTATGTTCTCGAGATGAGTACCAATAACTGCCGTAATCTGCTCTGGATGTGTACTCAAGTGGTAATTTTAACGCAATTTTGACTGAGTTCTGGGCCAGATAGTATTCCCGATAATGAAAAATAATAGATTTCTAAAATCGATATCTAACAAATCTGAGCTTTGATGGGTGACTTCCTCGACTCGAATCAAATATTTTTGACCCCCGAAGCCATTGAAATAGTAATTGAGAGCAGTTTTATCGGGTTGAGTACCTTTAAACAATTCGGACAGACATAAAAACGATCTCAAATCTATCGAAAAATAAAAGAAACAAAACGCGTATTTTGAGGGCTATATATGGGTCGATAAATTTGTTCGGAAATATTCCTCGTATGTATGTTTTGAGATACTCCTACCAAATTATGTATAACTAATTTTGGGGTTCGAACGAGCCATGTCCGCTTAATGCGCATTGTGATTTTCGACAGCTGATTTACTATAACATAAACAGGTGCGCGGGAAGTGTTCCCATGTAATAGCGATGACAAGTTATATTTTGAAGTTTTGGCAGGGAATTTATAAAGTGGAAAAGATAATGCATATCTTAGTTATTATCTGTTACTTAATAATGTAATTCACTGTAGGTGATGGTCCTAACTCGAAATTTTACGATTTCAGTGATTTTGTGAGCGATTTTGCTTTGCGTCGCTTACAATTATATAATTTCTCCTGGGTAATTAAATTCAATGTTTATTGCGATATCGGCTCACAAAAGTCACATAAAAACATGCAATTTATAGTTGGGACCTTCACATGCAGCGAAGTACATTATTAGGAACATATACTAATTAAGAAACATATTCCCCGCGGTATTTTTTCAATTTTATAAGGTTCCCTGTCAAAACTTAAAAAAGTTCCCAGGTTTTGTACAGGTGGAATATGATTTCTACGGGCGATAGCCAGAGTAGAGATTCATGGCATGATCTAACAAGGTCCCATGGCGGGAGCTGCACTGGCGCAGCATTAAATACCCTGTGCCAATGCATTCTCTTATATATGCGAGTCGACCAGAGGTCGCCTCGCATATATAAGAGCATGCATTGGCCTAAAAAAAAATTATCAATTTTTCTTACATTCTTTAACAATTTTTATCTTTTTTTTAAATAATTTTGTTCAGATATTCTATAACAAAGTTTATAATTTGTCTGAAAGACATAACTGAAATTCTCAAAGAAATTGATATGTACCACTACCTAACATCTTTCGTAGAAACAGGTGTTTTTCCGTCGCAGGCGGTTTGGAAGGGGATGATTAGAGATCGCCTTGCTGCACATTATGCCCGTAGGGTGCATCTCAGTGTACAGCAAGACGAAACCCTAAGATTCCTATTCAACGTGAAGCCAGATGTTCACTCATCGTGGAGACTCTGGGAATTGTGCCGCAATGAACCCGATTACTATCCTATGTGCATAAAAATGGCGAACATTTTGGCTAAAACTACGTACAATAACGATGCTACTTGTATTCATTGTCATAATTCATTCGATAATCTTCTTACCCATATGTATCACGATTGCATGTCAGACTGTGCACAGGTGACGATGAATGCATTCTGGTATTCAGTAATAGACAGCCATGGAATAGAAACATTCGCGCTCCTAGATAACCTCAGCAAAAACACATTTCTAGCATACTGCTTTGGTGGGTGTATCCCACTACAGATTCATCTTCTCTGCAACGAGACTCTCCTATTAAAGCGATGCGTTCGCTTCATCTGTTTCCTCTGCTCGCAATAGAAGGTACACTCACAACGTATATATGAACACCTCTTAATGGCGATCATTTCCATGGATACGATTTTATTGTGGCTAAACATATCCTAGCCATTTTGTATGTTGGCGTTGAATACCAAATGCGTCCATTCACTAAAATTGCACTGAAATTGAGCACATTTGTTTACATGCCTAACTTCTGAGCTTTAACAAATCTTATGTAACATTATTTTGTTGTATATATCTGTATTATACGCAATCTCCGTTGATATGGAGGAATAAAGTATCTCTCTCTCCGGGCAGAGTTTTGGTTTGACGCTCCTTGTGTATATTAAATACAACCCTCTATCGTCCGTGAGTAGCTCGATATCACCTTATCGTAGAGAAAGTGTTTCTTTTCCAGTCCTCATCCCAACATGTGTTGTACACATGAACCACATGGAGTTTATCAGAACGCCTGCAGCTAATGCCTGCGGCTAATGTTATGTTTCCCTTGCCATTCATTTTAAATGTTTCTGCTTGTTTTTGGGTGTATGTCTGCATTTTTAAAACTTGTGTTCATTAACAATTGAAACAGGATATTGTCACGTAAAGTACCTGCCAATGGATGAACAGTATGCTCTGATTATTGTGGGTTCATATTCAGAGCCGTCTTTTTTTTCTGACCGAGAGCATGAAAGTATTGGCAAAGCATATCTGGGGGAATAAACTCTGCCGTAGCTGCTCATTCTTGCTGAGTAGAAATGTCTGAAACAACTTCCTGTCGGCCGTGATTTTACTTATTATATTGTTGTTAATTTGTTGCTGGTTAATGTTATGTACATTAATGTAAGATAACTGCTGACATCGATAACTTAACTGATCAGGAGCACGGTTAGCAGAGGCAGCAGTTACTGGTGCTGGTAGGTCAGTTTCAGCCTGGTGATACACATTAGTCATCCTGGAAGTTAGAAGAATCTGACTGAAAACTGTCGTATAATCGCTGAAAGTTATGGTATTGTGATCATCCCTCCATCCTTCTAAATGTATCGCAGTAGACTTCTCCCTCAATTTCAAAGTCGATGAAATCTGTGTCCATTTTAAGATCATGTGCCATTAAACAAAATCCTGAAGCAGACGTTGTAAACAGGATCCGACGATCACGGTCGAAGGGCAGTAACTCAATTTAAACTCATCGCGATCTGAAATAGTCGATGGCTTCATTGCGTATTCTTTTGGTCAAAGCGCGCGACGCGACCGCGATCTTACCAGCCTCATTTTAAATTTGTCAAAATAGCGAATACAGTATTATGTAATGTATTATTATGATGGTTCAGTAAGGCTATTATATCTGCAGGATCTGAACAGTTTGTAGTGAAGTATTGCCGAATCTAAATTGAGCTGCAAATTATGCAGTATAGTCGCGCATTACCCCATTTATAATATGAATACCTTACTCGTATTTAAATTCGCGCAGTAATTTTTTTCGCTCAGTTTTGAATTCACGCACTTTTATTTCGCGCACCTAGCTGCGCTAATTCCAAACTGACAAACTATTTTCGTAAAATGCTTGGATTTGATGAGTTGCAGATCTTAATCGTTCATAAAGATACGTATGCATATTAAGCACCACCAGGGTGGCTTTTTATATCGTGTATAATTTAACATAACTGCATCATGTTATGCAGACGGGTGTTTCTACGCTCCAATTAATTATTCTGATATTGATATAGTTAGAAACATACCTTACTCGTATTTAAATTCGCGCAGTACTATTTTTCGCGCACCCATCTGTGTGCGAATTTAAAACTGAGCGAAAAATAGTACGACTCCCAAGTTTAATCTAAACCACAGTCCATAGGAAATACAAGAGGGCTATGTTGCTGAGTTTACATATATTATGAACGGTTGAATAGACAATTACACCTATACATATTCATATACGCATATATTTACATTCGGCCAACCGCTATCAAGACCATTGCTCACAATGCCAAGCGTCAAATCATGGTAACATAGACATTGTTGAAATACTTGTATAAGAAATACTAGTATTCCAGGTCGCCACAAAATTATGATGTATATGTAGTTACTAGTTTATTGCTTACATTATGTAGATCCGCATCAGTTTTGTTTAATATACACATATACTATCCCCTGCAATGACTAAGAACCGAAACTGTTATCAGCTCTAAAATATACGAAAATATCACGAAAATACAGTTGTCAGTTTTGAATTCGCGCAGCTATAGGTGCGCGAATTTAAAGTGCGCGAATTCGAAACTGAGCGAAAAATGGTACTGCGCGAATTTAAATACGAGTAAGGTAATTGAAATGAAATGAACTCGAAAAGATAAAAACCACAACCGCGTATAGAAAATTTACATCCGAAAAAAAAACTGGGTTGTGGTGATATAAGTTATGACCAAACAGTCTGAGTTAGTTATGTCACATAACTAACTCAGACTGTTTGGTCATGGTTTTACCACAGCGTTGTGAATAGGAGTAGTCCAGGAGATATTGGTAGACCTCTGCACCCCCCCCCCCCCCCAGGACTCAACTTCACCCCACTAATTTTCTTCCTTAAGGTCTCCTCTAATTTTTTTCACTTGTTAACAAGAAAAAAAAGTGGCCGCAGAGACTCCAGACAAGATGGCGTCCATCATGGCGGCCATTTTATTTATATGCACCAGGTCTCTTTGATCGCCGTTATAGTAAAGATGATGTCACATACGGTCTTGTTTTCCGTTCGATTCGTTATGGTAATATACAACCCTTACAAATTAGCCAAACATCCGACACAAAAATTCAATATGGCGGTCAAGATGGCCGCCGAAATGTGAAAATTTGCTATTTTTCGGACATTTCACCACCTTTCGTTTGTCTCTGTGGGAAAATGTTGGCACCTTGGCGCGATTTTATACACGTATCGTCTAGAAGAGTCATTGGCGAACACACGGAAACCATACTATACATTCCTTGATGGATATTTTTGTCCGAAATCACGTTTTCCCCAAATGCCGGTATAATCCGTTCAAAGCCAAAACGACTCTAATAACGCAATGTCTGTTTCGAATCATTGAGTGTTATTGCTTTTATTACTCCAGCCATGATTATATATGTGCAGGAGATACTCGGGCTAGGATTCCTCTTATACCTGAGTTGAGGGATATTCACCCATATCCAAGATGGCGGCCAAAATGGCCACCAGAAATAGAAAAATCGCCGAAAATCGCTGATTTTAACATCAGTGAGAGTTATTGTCACGACAACTCCACACCTGCTTACTATTGTGAGTTGGGAATACTTAGTCGAATAACTGTCCTTATATTGCATCCAAATAAAAGTCCCCCAAATCCAACATGGCGCCCACAATGGCGGACAAATTTTGAAAAATCACCAAAATTCCCTCACGTTCACATCATTGGGCATTATTGCCGAGAAAACTCCACACATTCTGACAGTTAAGTTGTAAATACTGAGGTGAAGTAATTACCTTGCATCTGATGAAGGAAATTGTTTTCCAAATCAAAGATGGCGGCCAAAATGGCGTCCGAACTTTGAAAACAAGCTTGCATTCCTTTACTTTCTTACTATGGGCGTTATTGTTACGCGAATTCTACCCATATGGAACATTGATATGAAGTATTCATATGGAACATTGATATGAAGTATTCATTTGAGTTTGGCCAACTCTCACAGTCAAGATGACTGCAAAACTGGCGGCCAGAAATTGAAAAGAAATCGAAATTGCCACATACCAATTTCAACTTTTTGTCATGATATCAATATGTATGGATTGGAAGAAACGGTACATAAGCTATCTATTAGTTCCAACATAGGTTGTCGCCTTCTGGAAGGATGAAAACCCACAATAATCGCAATGTGGCATTTCGAAATCCATTCTCCACTAAGCGCCCATAATGGCCGTAACCGTATTATGACTTCCAAGAATCAAAACAACAGTGCCTGAGCTTATTCTGATTTGCCACATTCAGCATTATCTGGACCAGCATCCGTCTCGTCACATTAATCTATCTCACACCAACACAGTTTTCTACACTTCTTGGTAGAAGGGTCCCACTAATCGGAATGTTTCAAACAACACATATGCCGGTGTCAAGCTCACGTGTTTGTCTCGAAAGCTGGGAATTCTTATCCTTATTCTTGGCGAGCTTCATTCGTGGTAGCTTATGGTATAATTCAGATGCTACATATGGGATCTGAGAGTCATCTTGCGTAATAAACTACAAAGGTATGCGTCGATGCGTATACTAGCTTTCAGAAGGACCTATCTGTCTGCGTATTTTTCAGATTTGGTTATCTACTGTGGATGACAAACTGTACATCTGTTGATCTTCCCATCCAGCCACTTCTCAATATATGGTTCATCAATTCACATATTCACGTACTGACGTAGCCGGACAACTTCTGTATATGGCTTCGAATGTTGAAAGCCTAACATTTGACGGATGCATTTCTGCTAAGGCGTAGAAGACCATAATGCATAATATACCCACACTTCTTGACCATGATCATAAGAACAGTCCTGGTGGTGTCCATCAATCGTCTCACCGTACAGATCCAAGCAGATAATAACAATACATGCGGTGCTAGTTTGTGGGCATGTGTCATGATAGTGGAAATAAAATTGGACCATGACTGCACCGCCCCTTCTTTGGGTATGTTTTAGATTCAGACATGATCTCATGTGGCTTTGCTTTTCTTGTATGCTAAGATTGTATCTTTCAATCCGCTTGGAAGCCGCTCTTAATCAACGAACCAGACGTGTACCATTGGCTACTACTATACAAGCCCCACCAGACTGTGATGTAGTCTTCAGGACGATGCATTTGATTGTTACCGATAATATGTCATACTCACGCTGGGTGGTCGGTATGGTTCAAGAAAGTACAGTGCCATCAACACAAGGGTGAAATGTTCAACGCGAAGAACATCTAGAGGAATGTTACTTTGATGAGATCTTGCATTCAGTTTAACCTACGTTGGGTACACCAAGTGATTTCTTGGTAACATCACCATTCAAAACGATTGTCCTGCATGAGTCATCTTAACTACTATATTCTAAAGTTATGTACTAGTAATATAAAGCTATATGACCATAAAGGTCACGTTCACCAACGTCCATATCCATTGCCACCGAGACTATAAATTGTTCTTTAAACACACAGTGAAATAAATGCACCACAGTTCCGGACATTTTCTTGAATAAAACCGCCCACATACTGACACTAACCCTGAGAGATCATAACAGCAATGCATACCTTCATTCCATAAAGACATTATCCTTTAACCCAACCGACTGGCTAGGATAGTATTATCCAGACAAAATTATACGTCTGGTCATGTTGATTCAGAACGGCCTTGAAACGGATGTGGAAATACAATCTTACCACACCAAAAAGACCAACACGCATGACATTCTATATTGAAACATGGACCTGGTGTAGGGTTGTATACCGTGGCCCATTTCATTCCCACTGTTATGGCGCATGTCCACAAACTAGCACCGCGAGTATTGTTCTTCTCTGCTGGGAGCTATTCGACGAGATGACTGCGGGACGTCACACAGTTTGCTTAGGATCATGGTCAAGAAGTGTGGGTAGTCGGTACATTATGGTCTTCTCCTTAGCAGATAGGCATCTGTCCAAGGGAATGAGACAGCTAGCTACCTCCGATACACTGCCGAAGTTGTCCACGTATGCCAATACGTTCGCTAAGTTTGTGAGTTGAACCATCTATTGAGAAGTGACTAGTTAACTGGGAAGTCGCCAGGTATACATGTCGTTATCCCCACGGGGTATGAGAAAGACATACATAGAGATGACCTTCTGCAAGCTTGTAAACTTATCGACAATATGCCTTTCTAGTTCAAGATGACGAACAAATCCCATATTTAGCAAGCATCCAAAATCTTAAGCCAGACACCGGGATATTAATTGTTTGAAACGTTATGATTAAAGGGACCCTTCTCCCAGGAAGTGTTGAATACTTTGTCGGTGTGAGCGACCTAGATTTATCAGGCAAAGAAATGGAAACTGGTCCAGATCATTAAGGACGTTGCAAATCAGAATATTTTACCAGGTAATTGTTCTAATATGGCTATTCGGCGCACCTACGGTTATGGCCATTATCGGCGCGAAGTGTCGAATGGATTTCGAAATGACACATCGCTATATTAAGTGTGGGTTTTCGTACTTCCAGAAGGACACGATCAATGTTATGCGTTTTGATACGTTTTAAGTTGAACTAATATATGGTTTGTGTATAGTTTCGTCCATACATATTGAAATTTGTATGTGAATATATCGATTTCTTTTCAATTTCTGGCCTCCAGTTTAGCTGCCATCCCGACATTGAGTATCAATTACCAAACTCAAATGAATACTTCACACCAATATTCCATATCATCATGTAATGGTGGGTAGAATTCGCGAAACAATAACGCCCATCGTAAGAAAGTAAAGAAATGTAGGCGTGTTTTCAAATATCGGTCGCCATTTTGGCCGCCATCTTAGATTTGGAAAACCATTTCTTGCATGGGATGAAAGGTAATTACTTCACCTCAGTATTTACAACTCAACTGTCAGAATGTGTGGAGTTTTCTCGACAATAATGCCCAATGATATGAACATGAGGGAATTTCGGTGATTTTTCAAAATTTGTCCGCCATTGTGGGCGCCATTTTGGATTTGGGGAACTTTTATTTGGATGCAATATAAGGACAGTTATTCGACTAAGTGTTCCCAACTCACAATAGTAAGCAGGTGTGGAGTTGTGACAATAACTCTCACTGATGTTAAAATCACCGATTTTTCTATTTCTGGTGGCCATTTTGGCCGCCATCTTGGATATGGGTGAATATCCCTCAACTCAGGTATAAGAGAAATCCTAGCCCGAGTATCTCCTGCACATATATAATCATGGCTGGAGTAATAATAGCAATAACACTCATTGATTCGAAACAGACATTGCGTTATTAGAGTCGTTTTGGCTTTGACCGGATTATACCGGCATTTGGGAAAACGTGATATCGGACAAAAATATCCGTCTAGGAATGTATATTATGGTCCCCGTGTGTTCACCAATGACTCTTCTAGACGATACGTGTATAAAATCGCTTCAAGGTGCCAATATTTTCCCACAGAGACAAACGAAAGGTGGTGAAATGTCCGAAAAATAGCAAATTTTCACATTTCGGCGGCCATCTTGGCCGCCATATTGGATTTTTGTGTCGGATTTTTGGCTAATTTGTAAGGGTTGTATATTACCATAACGAATCGAACGGAAAACAAGACCGTATGTGACATCATCTTTACTATAACGGCGATCAAAGAGACCTGGTGCATATAAATAAAATGGCCGCCATGATGGACGCCATCTTGCCTGGAGTCTCTGCGGCCACTTTTTTTTCTTGTTAACAAGTGAAAAAAATTAGAGGAGACCTTAAGGAAGAAAATTAGTTGGGTGAAGTTGAGTCCTGATGGGGGGGGGGGTGCAGAGGTCTACCAATATCTCCTGGACTAGAGGGCGCGCTTTCTTGAATCTGAATTCTACAATATGTGTATGTCTTACAAGTAATTCAACATCAATGATGTTGCCCTGATGTGTTGCTATATAATAATGTCATACATATCGGTAATGGTTTTGCTGTTGGTTGCCCGCATGTAAATTATAGACCTACAAGGCTAATTTTCGGTAACGTATATCAACATAATTATAGCCTTCTTGTATGAACTCAGGAGTCGTAGTCCGCAGTTTATAGCGGAATTTAGAAAACCTTTGGCGAGGTCCAGACCTAACTTACTGGACGAGTTTTGTAAATTCCGCTATAAACTGGGGACGAGTTGCAGATTCTATTTATTACATGATCCAAAACATCGACAAAATATATATACTTAAATCAACAAATGGGACGCGAAACTAACTTCGGATTCTATAAAGCATGTGATGATGTTTCACGTAAATATGTGTTGTTTGCCCGCGTAAAGAAATAATCCCAGATAAATAAAGACTCTTTGGCGTATTTAATGGCGTATATTTAATGACACCACTTTTCAAACTCTTCATTCATTACAGTTTGTTGGAAAACTATTGGAAGCCATAGTATTTTGAGACGTAGCGTACGGAATGTAAACAGACGACAAGCTGCAAGTCAAAGGTCATCTGGCACTATTTCCTGTTATTAAACGAACGTTTAATATCACAATTTATAGAATGGATTTATTGAATGGAATAAGGGTAGGATCGTGTAATAAAATAGAAATATTTTATGAGACAGATCGGCATGTATGATAAGTTTTACCAACCAACCCATACCCCCGCAGACATATTATAGAAACACTTATGGATCTATTTCTAAATTAAAACTTGTGGGTCTGTATTCTGAATGGGGCAAGCCCGACCATAACTATGAGGCGAGTCAGATGACGGACAATACGGTACTTTTTCCTGATTAACCCCTTACCCAACAGAAGGGCCCTGTGCCAATGCATTCTCTTATATATGCGAGTCGACCATAGGTCGCCTCGCATATATAAGAGAATGCATTGGCTTAACACATTAAAAATTATAAAATTGTTAAAGAATGTAAGAAAAAATGGTAAAAAGTGTTAAAAAAAGTTTTTTTTTAGGCCAATGCATTCTCTTATATATGCGAGGCGACCTATGGTCGACTCGCATATATAAGAGAATGCATTGGCACAGGGCATAACTGTAACTATCACAATGTGGTCAAGGAGCCGGTTCCAATGATATCCATATTTGTATGGTTCTATTGAGACAGACCGAAGATATTTTAGGCTGTTGAAGCTTTATTTGGACGGTTTTGGCCGGTTTGTTGGGTAAAGGGTTAATGATGACTTGAAATCAGCCCCTGCTCAAATGTAACGACGAAAGGTTACGACAGGTCAGCGCTGTATAGGCTAAACCAATGGATAGTAGGTTTTAATGGCGTTTCGCAAAGCGGCACATTGGCCAACGTGGGCAGTTAGTTTATACATTGACAAATATTCGAAAGACAACTAGGTGTCCGAATACAAACAACGAAGCCACTCATATAAGATGTGCAAATGGGTGTGTGGGTTTTAAGTCAGTGTTTGAGACACTCCACTCTGTCACAATCCTTTACTGACAATTCTTCCAAATCGAATATCATAATTGTATTCAATTAACATAGTAATAAAGTTCCCGCACTGACATCGACAGCATTGCGCCAAGCCCCTACGTCACTGCGCGTGGCGATATTACACTTGTGTCTTACTAAGAAATATGAGGCCGGTTTTAGGGGCTAATTGTGTGATGAATAAATAAATATATATATTCAGTTAAGATATTGATATTTGGGGACCCGAACCTTAAAAATTGGGAACATGAAGATATCTTTAAAGCTGTACAAAAGTAATTACTTCTAATGACTTTGTTTTGCTCTGCATTTGAGGGGTCGGAATCATTTATAATATAGTTCTTTGTCGAGAACGATACAGTTCCTTCAAATCATCTGGTTCCAAATATACAAATATTTTATTATAAATTTATACTATTGTCATGCACATGCCACATTTTGTCATTCAAAATGGGTTTCTGTTTTATACATGTGACCATGTATAGGACAGTTGGTACTTGCTTATTGACTAGCAGACACATTGAGAAAGAATAAGAACTTGATGGCCACTGCCTGAAGTACATAGTATTGAGAGTGGAATATAGGTTCAATAATAATATCTTTTAATACATGTGCCTTTGAAATGAAATGATATGAATTGTTGCTTGGAGTATTTAAAAAACCTGACAACTCAATAACTACACAGGTGGGAAATCAGTACATGCATGTACCAGTATAATATAATCATGAGTGTCCAACCTGGCGATGCATACAGAGGTATCCGGTCACAAATATGGGCATATCATACTCAGAAATGATGCAACAGATAAACACAGTACACAACTAAGTGATATAACTCCAACATCTTAATGTTTCCTAATTCATTTTTGATAAGTATGTTGATTAGTAAAACAATCACACAAATCACACATTTATTCCTACTTCGAACCACCCACCCACGCCCTCCCTGTATATGGACTTATTCTGCATACCCCCACCCCCGTACGAGTTGGACATTCTCAAATGAAATTCCCGTACTTGGAAATGTCGCTAATGTTCAAGTGGGGATTCAGTTGGAAATGTCATACCGAACACCCCACCAACGGATACCCTTCACACGGTGTGGAATCACATGCTTTCGAGTTGATGAGTATGACGCATTCGAAATGGCCGAGGCGATAAAAAACGTGACCAGAAACGAGGAAATGGTTATAAACTAAGATATGGCATATTACATATTATTTTGTCAACTATACTAGCAGATGCTATACTATTTTTCAAACAAGCTGATATTGCATTCGTGTCCTCGCGGATAAATTGCTCCTCGTTCTAATAACATGAATTTTTAGGTGACAGCTGGTTCCTGTTGCGGTTTAATTAAATTTTGAAAATAGTTTTAGAACGTACCCCACAAAAACAAGATTTTGTTTTATGCCAAAGGTAGAATTTAGACATTTCTGGAAAATACCCCCAATGAGTTGAAAGGTGCCAAAATGTTTGGATAAGATCAACATCAGTTGCAGATTGCTGACTATGTGCCATGCTAAACGCATGTCACATTGTGTTTCGACTTCTTCTGTCACGTCCATGCGCTGCCATCCCTCGCCTCATTTCTCGCATAATAAAACCCTCGCTACTTCGGCGCACCCGACGTCCATGAATCTGTACTCGCCGGCCCCTCCGGAATAATAAGCGGCAATGCAGTCCTGTAACGGGGTGTTGTCTGGTTCCCCTGGTCCCCAACCTAGGAATGACATGGGGCGTCCATCCCACTTATACCACGTGTCATTCTCGAACATATCTCTTCCGTCCACCCATACTTGAGCTGCAAACAAACAATATGTTGATTAACCCTTTCATGAAGGGCGCTGCGCTGGTGAAGCATGACGGGCACTGCGCTGGTGGTATGACGGGCGCTGCGCTGGTGAAGCATAACAGATAATGTGTCAGTACATTCTCTTATATATTCGAGTCTCCCATATAGAGGAGCGGTCTTGACAAGAATTTTTTTTTTTTTTTTTTTTTTTACACACGGAAAAATTTAATATCATATGAAAGTAGAAGATGTTAGCTTCGTGTTAGTAAATATTGTTAGGCCAATGTATTCTCTTATATATGCGATGCTCCCATGATAGACTCGCATATATAAGAGAATGCATTGGCATAGTGTTTTATCAATTTTCAGGAAGCTCCAGTCATGGAAGGGTAAAGCCATTTGAATTGAAGCGACACGTAATCCTACAAATTGGCACTTGTATAACATAATAGGACATATTTTTTGTTTAAGTGGCCGATTTTGGTTTTAAAAAATAAAAAAGACTTGAGTACAATTTTGCCGGTTTTACATTGGTGGTGGTATGAGATAGACGAGACAAAAAGTCAGGTGCCACCTTGATCTCACCGAGAAGTCCCTTCATCAGACCCAGTGCTCGTGCCCCATATCTACATGTATATTATTGCCCAGTCTCTTTGAAAAGCCAACGAAACTCCTATCGGATGTACGTCTCTAGATGTCTATATTAAATTTAGTTTCTGTGTTGAAAGGATTCCCCCAATTTCACTGGAGAGTGGCACAGAATATGAGCGATTGATTGTTTATGGCATAACAGATCACTTTACAGATCAGAGGTCAATGACCTGTTGACAATTTTCCCACGCATTCTCAAACTTAGCTATTTTTAGAAAACTGAATACAGGCGATATATCCATAATTCAGTTTATTCATCGCAATATAGGACATATCATATGTTTTTATCAGTCAACGATTATCATGATTATTCTTTCGCATCTTTTTGTATTTATAACTATTACAAAATAATAACGATTCTCACAAACATTTACTACGCCAGGAATTCGCTCCATATTTGGAAACAGTTCATTACGTCATATTGGGAATGCCGCGTCGTTGTAGAAATGACATATAATGGACACATCTAGAGACGTACATCCGATAGATGTCTCGTCGGCTTTACAAAGATACGGAGTATTGCCCACACTGTTGCCGATAAAGGGGCACTGTACACTAAATCCAGCCATTTATGGGACAATCAACTTTTAAACTCAACAGAATATAAGCAACAAATGAATGGATTTGAGCCATGAATGAGTGCAAAAATACCCCCATTTACTTATGAACGATGTAAAACAAGATGGTAATTATAACGAAAACGAATTTAAGGCTGGAGTCATAAATTCATTTTCATTATAATTACCATGTTGTTTACATCGTTCATAGAGCACATGAGCATATTTTGCACTAATCCATGGCTCAAATTCATTCATTTGTTGGATATATTCTATTGAATATAAAAGGAGATGGTCCCATAAATGGCCCGATTTAGTATACAGTACCCCTTTAATTGTTTGTCGGTATAATTAGGTTTGTGTGGCATTCAGATAAAACTTATATTTGTATATTGTATCACAGGAGCCTGTAATTTGGTCAAAAACCCTCTTTTATTGGCGGAACCAGCACCCGGGACCGCAGGTCACGGAAGGAACGAAACGGAAAATTGTTGCCACCCATTTGAACTCAACTGTATTCCTGCAAAAAATATTTTTTTACTAAAAAATGTTGGTACCTCTTACACCCTAGATGCCAAGCTACAACATTCCATAGGCATATATTTCCAGTTCTTCGAAAATCTCACTGTATTTCGGTAATTTATTTTAAATTCACCAACGAAGACAAATGTGCCGAATCTCCATCACCCGATGACGAATCGGAAATGACAACCGGCGCAAAACCATTTTTCCGGAATAACAAAGTCGGAACGAAATAAAATCGAAATCTAAACTTAAAGCCCGCGAAAAAATAAAATATTTGAAAGCGCGTTCGGTTTTCGAACTTAGGCGCCAGAAAACTTAAATCGGTTTATGTTTCCGTCATATTATGCGCGTTTTTGAAGATATTATCCTGATGTTCTGTGTATTTTCATGAAAGTTTTTGTATTTCCTGATATTCTGTGTCTGCTGTTATCATCTGATGAAAATGACGAATGCCCAAGAATATATTCTTCATTTGACTGAATGGTAATTAGTACAAATATTTTAAATATAATTTATTTCTATTTATGGCACGACCACGCGGTATTGGTTTTTTTTTCTTCTTATGTTATGTTCGTTATGTACCGGTAGGCTTATGTACTACTTGACTTTGTAATACTACTGGTTGCAATGATTTGCCACAAAATGATAATAACTCTCTAGCTCTCTCTCATAGGAGCCTGTGTCGCGCTCCGTTGTATAGGCCTAAAATATCCATCATATAATAGTAATCAACCCACTGATTACTGGTCGAATATCACAAAGTAGAAGAAAAAGAAGATATATAGAGTCACGGGAGGCCTGGTATATATGCCTATGCATGAAGCGATTCCTTTGTGTGTTTTGGTGCAGATTCGTTGCCAGAATATCTGAATTATTTCCACATAAAATGCTGTTTTTTACTAGTTCTGACGAACAAATATATGTCTTAGTTGATGAGAGTAGAACTTTTCTTGAGTTAGGCAACGATATTGGCCATGCATATATAGAACGAGTGTTTAGTTTCGCGAAATTCAAAATGCAAAGTTGTCAATGTAGGGTACAAAAACTCGCCATTAATATGCCAAATATAGTAACAAAATGTAATACGATTCTTTAATTTAAGAACACAAAAATATCCTGCGTATTCTTTACGGTATACGTTTTATTTGTGCATTTGCAAGTTGTAATGCAAACTGGTTTACCGAATAACTAGTTTATAAATTTGAGTTAGCGATAAACTCACCAACATAAATTTTAGTTAATAAGCAACTATAAGTATTGTCAATTGTACCGGTACCAGAATCTATAAATAGTATACGTCACTCGTGACTCGTATGTCGTAACGAATCAGCACCAAAACTCTCAAAGAATGGCTTTATGCATATGATTATATAGCCTGTGCTCATGAATTGGAAATTCAATTTTTAAATTCAGGACAGCTAGCCACCATCGGCATTGTTTTTCTCAAAGTCAAAAATACCAAAAAAATATTAAAAACATTACTTAATGTAACTTTCATGGTCGATGAAACGAGTGGCTGAAATCCGACGGCGGCCATGTTTCTATGACTAATTTCACGATGATCGCACCAATGCTACAGTCTCTAGCAATGATTCGTTCTCATTTTGATACCAATGTTATGACCCAAGAAAAATTTCACGATGATCGGTGCATCGACATAGGCTCTAGGCAGTGTTATTGATTTATATATGGAGTGTTATCACTGAAATCCAAGATGGCCGACGGCGGCCATGTTTTTTGGAGAATTCACACCAAAATGACCCGTTCCCATCTACATGTCAATGTCAACCTCCATGACAAATTTAATTATGATCGGACCACCACTGCGACCTCTTGCCCGTGCTAAAGGATGCAATTTTGAAATATAAGATGGCTGCTGGCGGCCATGTTTTGTATGCAAATGAGCCCAAAATGACTCGGTGTCGTCTAGATATCAATGTCATGATCGATGAAAAATTTCATGATGATCGGTGCATCGACACAGGCTCTAGGCTGTGTTATTTATTCAGATTTATCTAGTATTATCACTGAAATCCAAGATGGCCGATGGCGGCCATGTTTCTTGGAGGATTGTGTTATGTCAACACGACGTATGATTGACGCAGAATTACATATATTAAATTGTAGTTGATACAATTTATCAGTTTCGGTCATGTAATAAACATGTAATCAGCAGCTATCTTCGAAATTAGAAACGGTACTTTCATGCTATCCGTCTCCGGATCATAGTTTTAAAGTTTGCGCATATTTCCGTACTATTTCCGCTACTTTCGATTCATCATCGGATGATGGAGATGCGGCACATTTGTCTTCGTTGGTGAATTTAAAATAAATTACCGAAATACAGTGAGATTTTCGAAGAACTGGAAAAATATACCTATGGAATGTTGTAGATTGGCATCTAGGGTGTAAGAGGTACCAACAGTTTTTAGTGGAATTGTTTTTTGTAGGAATACAGTTGAGTTCAATTGGGTGGCAACAATTTTCTGTTTCGTCCTTTCCGTGACCTGCGGTCCCGGGTGCTGGTTCCGCCAATAAAAGAGGGTTTTGAACCAAATTCCAGGCTCCTGTGATACAATATACAAATATTAGTTTTATCTGAATGCCACACAAACCTAATTATACCGACAAACAATTAAAGGGGTACTGTATACTAAATCCGGCCATTTGTGGGACTATTTCCTTTTATATTCAATAGAATATATCCAACAAATGAATGAATTTGAGCCATGGATTAGTGCAAAATATGCTCATGTGCTCTATGAACGATGTAAACAACATGGTAATTATAATGAAAATGAATTTATGACTCCAACCATAAATTTCATTTTCGTTATAATTACCATCTTGTTTTACATCGTTCAAAAGTAAATGTAGGTATTTTGCACTGATCCGTGGCTCAAATCCATTCATTTGTTGCTTATAATCTGTTGAGTTTAAAAGGCGATGGTCCCACAAATGGCTGGATTTAGTGTACAGTACCCCTTTATCGTCAATAGTGTTGGCAATACTCAGTATCTTTTAAAAGTCGGGGAGAGATTTCCGATGAATGGCAACAAGCCATATTTCCGACTAAATCCTGAAAAGTTACCCATAATTCTGCTGTGGTTAAGAAGTCGATTACGTAGGGCATTACTATACGCTTGTATGAGCTATGTAATGTTGCAGATTTGCATCTAGGGTGTAAGAGGTACCAACAGTTTTTAGTGGAAACATATTATTTGTAGGAATACAGTTGAGTTGAAAATGGGTGGCAACACTTTTCTGTTTCGTTCCTTCCGTGATCTGCGGTCCCGGGTGCTGGTTCCGCCAATAAAAGAGGGTTTTTGACCAAATTCCAGGCTCCTGTGATTGTATGTACTGTATTGGCATTCAACCGAAATGGTGAATTCCAAACTCTAGGGGTCGGGTTTTTTACACCTAGAACATATGTATTTCTGTTGTATCAATTAATGATGTGAGTTCTCCACAATCCTATCAAAAACCGGTGAATCGAATTTAAAATATTGTTGAAATGACAGGAAAAGTGAGTGATAACAGATGGAAGAATTGCGTAACAGATGATGCAATTGAAGTAACACAGAAATTAAAATGTATTCCGCAAATATGTGCGAAAACAATAATATCACGTTCAATACACACATAAAGTGGAGCTCTACCACAACGAAGGAAATAGTGATAATGTTAACATCGACAACGAAATTAACGAAAAATACGATGATTCGGATGCTATATCAAGTCGTCGGAGGACTAGATGATCGACGTGTATTTAAATTTCTTCAATTTGATATTAGACACGGGCTATTCCTCAGAAGACTGGGCTATAGGAAGCATACATCCGATTTACAAGAAAAAAGGCGAGAGGCTTGATCCGGAATCATACAGAGGTACTACTCTTTTTAGTTGCAAAACTATTCACTTCAATACTGAACAATAGACCGATCATATTCTCTGAACAAATGTGTGAAAATCACATTTAAAAGAACTTTCGAGTATGAGTGCGAAATCTGCTGTAATAATATATGGGTACTACACTGATAATAAAAAAACATTACTTAAAGACATATTATGTACTTGTTCGGGTGCGTGAAACTGATAAGTCAGTATTCAGGCGCTATGCCAACTGGGAGAATGCAGCATTCTACTAACATCGCCGAACTGAAGCAAATCGACCATACCACTCCATAGAAAACAACGTCTGAACTACGCTCAATTGTAAATATTTACTTCTCGATTCGGGACGCAACTATCCGAGATAAACTAACAAAGACGAGACGATTTCCCCATCGACTGTCACTGCATTTAATTAATATATTAGGATGACTATGTGTGTTGTCAAATTGGATACACTATTGTAAAAATAACTACTTTGAGCAAGATTGTGATCCATTTATACCTTAGTGTTTCACATCCTTTAAGAAATGTTTTTGCAGCATTTTCAAATAAGAATGGGTCTTTTGACAGAAACCCCCATAACGTAAACATTCACTTTTTGTTCGAACTTTCGCGTATGTCCGCGAAATTTACTATGGTCATTCCTTGATGTATGCTAAACATAGAAACCCAACTTAAGAAGAGGATTTATGAAGCATTGTCAGATAAGAAGGGGTACTTTGACCCCTCCCCTAAAACTTCGGAAATTAGCTATTTGTCGAGAAGCTGATAGCCTAGTGTGCCCCTGCACCCCACGACATAAATTTACCTGACTAATTTTCTTCGTTGTTATTTCCCTCAACTTGTAAGCAATTTTAACATAACAAGGGAGCGCGTAGACATCATACAAGATGGCGTCAACTATGGCCGCCGTTTTTACAGACGAGGCACTAAGTCAGTTTGATCCAAATTATAGTGAGTAAGTCTTGTTAAAAGTATGCAAATATTTGCATATTTGTGACGCCAAGACATAGTGTCACCGCTCTAGGGATAAATTGGAACTTTTCGTCCAAGATGGCCGCCAATAAGGCCACCGGAACTGGAAAATTAGAATTTTCACTGATATTTTCTTATCAATTTCTGCTGTAAGTCGCCAGTGGCGATTTATGGCTTTCTATTGTATGTTTCACACAAAGTAATATATCACCAGAGCAACGATTTATCATTCTTTGGGTCGCACCCATTTCCGATGCACAAATTGGCCTATTTTACTGAACGCAATATTTCTATTTCACCAAAAATCGCCATTGGGATTCCAGTCAAAGTTCAATACTGGGCAATGTAAGTTATACATGCCATTACCTATGAACATTTCACTCAATAGAACCAAACTGTTCACTTTAGCTTAAAATGGCCATCAACATGGCGACCAAAATATTTTAAATGGTAGATATTGCTCCAGTGATTGCCTGCATTCGCTTCCATGTTGTGGTTGATGAATAATATTGGTTAATCTGCGCTGTATTCATGCGTTGAATCCAAACATATCTGATGTACCATGGTCAATTGTAACTATCATAATCGCATACATTACGAATATTATCAATTATCTCTCTCTCTCTAAACTTGACATTAAAATCGGCTAAAATTCATAGTTCGCAAGCTTGGACCATGTTTTCAAGTACTTGTAACTGCGTTTAGTATCAGGGGTGTTTGTTGTTTCGGAACCGTCTTAACGGTGGTTTTCAAAAATGCAATCAAATATTGTTTAAAAAGTTAAATTTTCACATATGCCGAACACTGTTCTCTAACGTTTCTCAAAGGTCGCGAACTGTGACTTACTTTGTTATTAGACATGCTATTTAATCTCCTGGAAGCTACATAATAATGCCATTATGGTTGTCCCAGTACTTTACTGAGGTGACACATTCATTTTAAAGGATGAAGGATGGAATTTTGCTGAAAATGTCCTTTAGGATTCTGCCCACTTTTTAAAGGGGACGAACATAACTTTTGCTCAATTTACCCTGGTGGCATTTGCAAGGTGTTGTACATTACTTTGTTTTGACTAACACGTCCCGTTACTATTATAAGACAAATGAAATGAAGAGGGTTTTGGATAATATAATAATTACTCGCACCACCAAATAATGGGGTTTCAAGTCTAGTCTTTACATGCACATGTTAGTCTATTGAATATAGTATGTATATCACTATGCATGGCATATTCTCTTTCTCGATTGTCTATTATAGTAACATAATTATGGGTTGTAGTTGCAGATCGGCATGAACATCCAGTTGACTCGACGTGAAAACAGTGAGCTTGTTTGTGGTACCACGTGTAGTTAGCTGAATCCGACATAGTCATGCCCAAGCGTGGTTCCTTTGATTCAAAGTTTTGTTATTTTTTGGGTCAGCATATGTATATTCACTTATAACATTTCCTCCATGCGCCAATCTAAATTGCAATTCAAGGAAGGAATATATGTATCTGTTCATCTTACTATGTCATCTTACTATGACTGTGGTTGGTGCCTGATTCCAAGTAACGCAATAAATAAGTCATATGAAGTCAACCCTTTTCTAGAACATCAAATTCCATAATAATATGGCGAAGGTGAGAAATTTCCTTCCAATAATCATTAAATCATTGGAATAAATGTTCATGGCATGTTCGTATTGGTAGCCAGAAATGTTGTGGCCAATATATATTTGCTATTACTTAAAACATAAGTCCATTAATAGGCGATATACTATTTATTTGCACATTTGATACCGTTAAGCTGGCGATTTAAGTGGTATATATGTCAGCCATTTTCCATCATGATAGCACTATGCATGTATGGACATGCATCTTCCCGGTGTTGTATTTCAGAACTCCAATAACTGGTGCCGTCGAAGTTTAATGGCGTTTCGTCTTTAAGAAAAACAAAATAGCAGTAGAGCAGATTTCGATACTATAACTTAACGCAAATGAAGTTTATGCATCACGATGGACACCGACTATAGCTCAATGCCAGCAATATGTCAAATTAACTAGGATAGTGTGGGAGGATACATAATGAAAGTTCCTTGGACAGTAACATGTGGTATTATTAATCAATGATAAATATTGTAAATAAGGGTTGGGTATAGTTTCATATCTGACAGCCGTAAAACAGATCTTCCAATCTGAAAAAAGATTCATGTTGTTAAGTGTCTCCAGGATATTGATTATTTATTTGTTAGAAGTTCCTGCATCCCAGATATATATAATCCATAACTTCTAAACTTTTATTTTATATACAAGTTTTAAAATACTATGGATAATGCCAGCATTATACAAATGAGATAACCTTACTGACAATTTGTGATATAATTTTGAAACAAAAGAAGAAAACTGCTTGGATGTTTGAGACCGGGAAATTATTAACTTCACCCACTGTCCCGAAATTGGCATACATGGGGTAAATCAGGAAATGTCTACTCTGCTTTGACTATTCTGAGATTGAGACGTTTTATACTACTATATGGAGTAGTCTGTGTTTATGTAACCAGCTGTGTGTGTCCTATCATGATGAAGTTACTGCTTTTGACTTTTCCCAATGTGATACCTTGATTTGCTTCAAACGTTTCTGGAATTTTAGAAATTGATTCAGAGTCATTTACAATATTGCTTTTCAATAGCATTCACCGACAAGCCACTATATCATTATACTTTGATTAAGTATTAAATCGTGAACCAACACATGCATCGTAAACTGCGTTCATATTGAAGTACACATTGATGTTGTTTCATTTCTATAAAAACCGCTGACCGTCAGCGGTCATAAATCTGCCAACAGTTCATTGGCAACTAACTAGATATTTAATTGGTCTAACGTATATAAGGTGCGAATTAGTCGAATTCACCGATACATCGTAAGTGCTTTCGTTGTAAATGGAGCAACATATCAATGAAATTGCTTTCAGTGTGGATGTCGTCTGAGACTATGTTACTCAATTCTGATGCAATTGGGCCAGGGTATCCATAGTTCATGGTCCTCCCTACTTTCTACCAGTGTTTTGCCAAATTCCATCAAATTACATGGCTAGACTCCCAAAATCAATATTCGGCAAAATTTCATACCGCTGTTTTTTTTAAATATATTGTTCATGGCTCATACGACACTCTGACTGTCGGAATAGAATATTTAGTTGCCAGTTGAGTAGCTAACATTCTGAAAGGCATTTCGGGCAATATGGTAAATAATTTAGCTGTGCAAGACAGCCAAGAGAGTTCAAGACAAGAAACACATTTACCAAAGATATTTCTGTTTTTCTTGAAAATATGGTCTGGACATGAAAAATAAATTTTGTCGGGCTTGTGATAAAAAATCCAATATTTCTGGTAACGTAGATGATTACAATAGCCACAATTAACGCATTTATCAGCAATATTGGTAGAAAATATTTAGAGGGTAGATTAGCCATTATTAGACATTGACTCTGTGGAATGTTCTACCGTTGATCATTCGCAACTGTCCTGGATATGATGAATTCAAAGGTCTTTTGAAAACTCATTTATTCACGGAATATTATTCTGAATATCTGGATGTGGAACTAATTAACCAGCCTCCAATGCGGGCTACATAAATATCGCACGTTTAACTGTAATTTTGTGAATTATATTGTAATGTTGTCAAGCCCCATGAAACATCAGTGATATGTGTGATACAAGAAATGTGTGATATGATATTATATCAACCACAATTGGTAAGCCCCACTGGGTCAATATTTTGGCCACCATTTTTGGTGCCTATTTTGATCTAACAGTGATAATGTTGTTTATATTGAGATGGGATATTTATAGGTAATGGTATGCATCAGTTACATCTACAAGTTCTGTACATTTCTTGTTGATATACGACAAGAGTCCCATGGCGATTGTCGGTGAAATTTTATACCGGTTCTGTAAAATCGACTTTTTGAGAGGTCCGAAGAAACTAGGACTTAATAATGTCATAAATCGTTGCACCAATGATCAGTTAACATGAAACATAAACAATAAATCCACTATTCTCCACCAGTTCCAAACAGCAGAAACTGGTCTAGAAACTATTAGTGAAAAATAGTTAAATGTTCCAGTTCGGGTGGCCTGTTTGGTGGCCATCTTGAGTGGGAAGTTCAAATTTCCCCCAAAGTGGTGTCACTATGTCTTGGTTTCACAAATATATATATTTGTATACTTTTGATAAGATTGTCTCGCTATAATTCTTATCAAAATGACTTAGTGCCTCTTCTGAAATACGGCTGCCAATTGACGCATCTTGTCTGGTGTCTAATCGGACTCTTGTTTATGTTAAAATTGCAAAAAAAAGGTGAGCAACATAATACAAAAGAAAATTACCGGGGTGATGTTAAGTCCTACGGTGCAGGGGTACAATGGGATATCAGCTCCCGGACAAATAGCGAATTTTTTAAGTTTAGGGGAGGGGTCAAACTACCCCTTCTTATCTAAAAAATTCTATAGAGATCCGCTTCTTAAGTTGGGGTTTCTATGTTTTGTATATATCTAAGAATGACCATAGTAAATTTCAAGGACGTACGCGAAAGTTCGAATAAAAGTGATTATTACCGTCAGCCAGGTCCTCCCGACAATTCAGGCGCATCAAACCTTTCGTACTCAATAGTTCGAATAAAAGTTTCTGGGATCCCTAACTATATTTCGATCGAGTGGTCCATGACACTTCACCATGCGAGTTCTGTGTCGGCGGTAAATATGGCTAAGTCCATACAATTGAACACACATTTTGTTTGAGAATATTTGTGTCTGCTTAATCATAATCACAAAGTAGTAATGTGTTGTGTATAATCTAGTGAGGAAACTACTAAACACTGAAAAGGCACTTCATTTGTATTTTTAAAATACGTCACCATAAAACATGCAATTTGGCTCATTCTGAGAAATTGAGGCTCCGAAATCAGATAAACATAACGAATCTGGGAATTGTTTTCTGTTCTGGAATCAGGACAGTAAGATCCCCAAAATTGACATGAAATTGGAATTAGGAATTGCGAATTTAAATTTTGTATATACATATGTGAAAACACGCACTAGCCACACATCGCGGTTTGGTTGCCAGAATCTGCCGAGTTTGGCCTCTAACATCCTCATGTTGTGACCGATGACACACATACGTTGCAATCGTCACGGCTTTCTTTTTCACCTAATGCGCATAAGATTGTCCACTTATAAATGGACAATCGGTACCTAAAATGGTCGTTAATAAATGGACAATCCGACCACGCGTGGCACGCGTGATTGGGATTGTCCACTAAATCACGACATATATAGATAATCGTGCATGTTAGCTTCATATTAAATCTGAAGGGTAATAACTCTATAAAGAATGTACCTTTACTAAATGACGGAGATTTGTGTGAGAAATTTTCAACACCACAACAGATAAACTTTTGTGAAATATAAGTCAAATTCTTCCCTTGGGTGGGTGGGGTTGGTGGAGAATTGGGGTAAGCTCTTTAAAAACACTTCTTCGAATATTTCCGTTATTTCGTCAACAACTCTTCTTCAAATATCTCCGTTATTTCGTCAAAACACTTCTCATACAAATCACCGTTATTTAGCAAATTAATATTATTTATAGAGTTATTGCCCTTCATATTAAATATGAAGCTAACATGCAGGATTACCAAAACATGTCTTCATTTAGTGGACAATCCCAAGCTCGCATGCCACGCATGGTTGGATTGTCCATTTATTAATGACCATTTTAGGTACCGATTGTCGATTTATAAGTGGACAATCCTTGAATAATTTCCTGTTCTTTTTACAAACATAATACATCGTTGTCTGGCGACGGGGATTGTCCCCTAATGTACAACTAACACACTGTACAGCAACTACTATTTTCATTGTATGTTAGTACACACTACGGGACGCACGAACTACTGATTTTATTTATCGCATTTGATTGAAAATTGAAATTGCTGTTAATATTCGCCTTATAATGTTTCCTTGTTGAATAAGTTGCAAGTTTTATCATTACATTTCAATAATCTAACAGTAACACAGTGCTTGGCAATGAACAAATTATACACGACATTACATCTATACTTAATGGCCATTGAATGATAGCCGTCAGCTTTTGATTGCAAATCGTATGTTGACTTTTCGTACAAAGAACTTTGTAACACTATCCAATAACAGCTTGTCAGCCGTGAGTATGTTAAATATAATATATCTGGTAATTCCATGAACCATTATGTCTCCTTGTTAAAGAGTCCAAAAAGGAGATTGTATTTCAGTTGTAAATTGATTGTTCAGCTATGACTCTATGACTGTGTAGCACGTGTATGATACAATTATTCCTACAAGGGGAAATTGTAATCATTAAGCTTATTAGAAGCCTCTGTCTCAGCGTGAGTCATACTGGGTCATCGCATCTCTGGGCGCCGGTCCATTGTCTTGTGGCTTGACCAATCGGTATGACTGAACTTTGATGCAAAGAGATCCCCACACATATATTGATACTCTTCCACGCAGACTTCCAGAGAAGTTGTAATGCATACAGCTCCGTGACTGCTCGTGTACATGTTTACTTGTATTGAATAAATAGCATCATATCTAAGAGTTCTTACTTAGTGAAAAGGAAAACTTGGAGTGCTACACCTTTCTTACACAGACGTTTCATACCAAAATGTTTGAACTGTTCGTATCATGTGAGAAATGTCGTACAATAATTATATCTCACAATTTATTAAAATATAACGTAAAATAATTCAGTTTTATATGCGTACAAACCACGAATTAAACACGTTGGGTGTTTAGATACACAAACCAGCTACAATAAGAAGATACAGTGACCTTTGAAGTATATGTCGTAACTCTACGATACATTACTTTCAGCAGTATATCTAATTTCATCTCCGTCTCTACAATACTAACCTCTGTCATGTCCAAGTGAAGTCAGTAGTATTGCCACATCATCCAGCATCGCCTGACTCGTAATGATGATGAGATGAGCTCCTTCGTACTCGCAACACATTCGAGCCACGTCCCCAACCACGGGATTATCCCCGAACCTTAGAAGGTGAGCCGTGCCATCGAGTGTCCACAGCTCGTACCCAGCAGGGCTGGCGCAGATCGCTAGATAATGAGTTAAAATGATATGTCAATGTTCCGGTGTTGTTTGCTTGAATGATGCGGTGCAATTGAAAGCGAATCGTCGACGGAGAACTATATGCACTCTGGCCCACCCCCTGTGAGATATCACCACAATATACTCCTCCCCCGAATATACTATGAATCAGCTCTAAGTACTTTGATCTTAGATAACCCCTGTCGGCGGCCACCAAAGACCAGTTTATTAATGCACGCGGAATCATTGTGTATTGATATGTGTTCATATGTGACCCGCCATATCAAATCCAGTCGGAAGTCGGGATTTTTTTACCCTGTGCCAATGCATTCTCTTATATATGCGAGTTGACCATAGGTCGCCTCGCATATATAAGAGAATGCATTGGCCTAACAATTTTTTACAATTTTAATGATTTTTTCTTGTATTCTTTAACAATTTTATAATTTCACCCATACAGAGCCCCAGACAAACATGATCAGACGACACTCTTCTATGTGCTTCTATATATGTGTGGGGCTCCCTGCAGGGTAATGGATGTTTTTTTATTTTATGTCCTAAAAATTGTAAGAAACATTTATTTAAAAAACATGATAAAAAATTGTTAAGCCAATGCATTCTCTTATATATGCGAGGCGACCTATGGTCGACTCGCATATATAAGAGAATGCATTGGCACAGGGTAAAAAAAATCCCGACTTCCGACTGGATTTGATATGGCGGGTTCTATACTTATCCCTATTATCGCATTCGAATTCCGAACGCCGGTGGGATCCGACGTCTTAGCGCAAGCGCTCCAGGACTTCGCCCGATCGGCGAGCGGAATATTAGTTTCAGCGCAATAACGGATTCCTCTATAATCCCCACTGAAGTCAGGCTCGTGCCCAGTTCACTCAACGTGGATCCCTGCCTATCCTGGACTTTACACAAGTCAGGCAGCCACGTTGAACTATATTTGAAATTCCGGGTTACGCCATCACGGTCCTTGTCGGGACCCTCTGTTTGTCGTAACCCGAGGATGGTCGAGTCAACCAGCAACCCACCACCAACAGAAAGAACCGGGAGAAAAACAGGAACCTGTCTCTTCGTCGGAGGTACGCCGATAGGAGGGTCAATTGGAAACAGGGGAGAGCTTAGAGACTGCCAGGCCCCTCCCACTTGACCTCCAATCAGGACCATCAGCCCACCATCCGTACGGCACCTACTACAAACAGCGGATCAAGGGACACTGACGACACTCCGGCCATCCCTGCAGTCTTCGAGGTGGAGATGGATACACTACCACCAAGGACATCGGAATACCACAACAACCCGGTGTCCCCCATCACCACGAACACAAACAACAACATCAGCAGCGGCTCCGCCGTCTCAGATGCGGAGGTGACAGAAGCACTAAGAGCAGCACAGAGGGATTGGCCGAGGGACACAAACCTATGTCAGAAGCAAAAGAAGAAAGTGAAAGACTTCGTCAAGAACAGTCGAAGCCATATCCCAAACAGGCACAACATCGACGACAACGGAAAGAAAAAGAAGAAGACTGTTAATAAAAAAAAAAACAAGTTGACCAATATATTTTATTCATGTCTCTTTAATGTTAAACAATTACAAGGCCCTATAAATTAACCAGATTGGGTTGTGGGAAAGGGCCTTCGGCCTTTGCAGATTTTCCCATGTCATACCCCAGATCCCTAATAAAGCATTTTCGCATATAGTAATGTTAGTAAGCATTCATCGGCGTTCTGACCTTGGATGACCCACGCGCGGTTTGCAATAACTGTAAACCCGGATACGTTTCCATGCTCATGCAGGACCTCAATCAAGATGTCCTGACCCCATGGTTCGCGTTAATTTTGATACGTACTTAAGTCCGACCAAATGTTCTCACATTATGCAGTACAATCACATTCATTTAGAGATATTCACCTTAACATACAAAGCGTCGGGTTAGAGATATTCACTTTAACATACAAAGCGTCGGGTTAGAGATATTCACCTTAACATACAAAGCGTTTGGTTAGAGAAATTCACCTTAACATACAAAGCGTCGGGATAATCAGGTACATGGGACGGAGTCAGAAAGAATCATATAGTCAGAATGATCCGGAGATATCGAAAGAAAGAAAGAGAGTTAGCGAGAGAGATAGACAGAGAGGAGAGAGAGAGAGAGAGAGAGGGAGTAACGATATCACCCCACGATATCTGTATGGATACTAAATATATTGACCCCAGTTGACCGCAGTCCCTGATTGTATTCGAGAATAAACCGGATTCGGTTCCCGGAACTAAAACAATGTGATTTGGACACCCTTTCCATATCCTGAACGATCAGGGGCTAACGGAAGAACGAGGGAGCGCGAATAGAATAACCAGACCTCCCCAAATATACCATAATGCTCTAATTAATCGACTTCTTAACCACAAAATAATTATGGGTAACTTTTCAGGATTTAGTCGGAAATATAGCTTGTTGCCATTCATCGGAAAGCTCTCGCCAAGAGCTTTCCGATGAATGGCAACACGCCATATTTTCGACTAAATCCTGAAAAGTTACCCATAATTCTTCTATGATTAAGGAGTCGATTAATTAGAGCATCACTGTACCATGCATCAAAGTTAAGTGCCTTGAAGATGATGATTCGAGTCCACCATTATTATCAATCGCGAAAAATACGGATTCGTGTCCCGGATCTGAATCGTGCAAGATGTCGTTTACATACGCTCCGCATTCGTTTCTTTAGGGCAAACCAATGAATGGGACGGAGAGAGAACGAATGTGATATTCAAGAAGGTATATGAAGAGAGTGACGGTAGCGAGACCACCACAATTCACGGTGAATTAACACTAAGTGCCGGAATCCTGGACCCCAGTCGCCGGTCATCAATCGAGACAAACCCGTATTCGTTTCCGGAAACTCAAGCTATAGAGGTTTTGTACATATGTTGCACGTTCATCTTGATATTCCCATGTGTAGTATATAAGTAGCTACTTCTGCCGATGGGGTCATTGTCACAAAGCATCGATCACATTCGTAGCCAGCTTTCTAAATCGATCACAAATGTAGCCAGCTTTTCATGCGAGCCTCAATGAACACGATTAGGTTAATCTCATTTTTCTGAGTTGATGGATGAAAAAACAACTTGAATGTTAATTTGATAATAATTCATCTAGTAACCTGAGGTTTCAAATCAATGTCGTTAGAATGCTCGACTTATATCCAACATAAGTTGATAAACGAAATCAGTTTTGGAGCATGACGTCGACATTTTAGTCACGAACGCGATGACGTCATATTTCGCGCCACATTTCACATTGAATTAGAAATGCTGGCTACGAGTGTGATCGCTAGTGATATATATAGCCGTAAATTAATGCGAAAATCCCATATAATAGTCAACTACTGCAATTATATAAAGTTGTCGGATCCGGATCTGGAAAAAAAGAGGATCAAGAACATTTTCGGACAAATCCGGATCCAGATCCAGAATCCGGGTTAAATATAGTCCCTTCATGTAATAAGGCTGTGCACTGGGGTGTGCGATTATATAGTTTCCAGGAAAACAGGGAAGTAGTTGATTTAGCACTGTCAAATTTATTTATTATAATGAAATATTTACACTCACACATGCCTTCGCGCTGTGGAACATGAATTCAGGACGTTGGTTGATCGAAATTACGTCACGTGACGTCGCTACTTGCTTTCATATTGTGTGGACGCAACTTGCAACGAGCTACGAAATAACGTTGAAAATGGGCGCTAAATGTTCTTTTAATCTATCAGTTGACTCGGTTGAGTGTAAACAAACTGTCAGACCAACGTGAATACATACTCTATATATGGAACAGAAGCAAATCAACATCCATTTGCTAAAGATAACTGGAAGACATGTAGTTGAATTTAGGATTTGCCAGACCTCATTAATACGTTAGTTCGTCTTTTAAAGAAATGTGCATTGATTCTTCAGGCCCGAGAACCTACGTCATAATTTAATCGAAAATGGCGACATCGAACTGAGTATTCATCGCTTTCTTTAACACAACCAAAGAAGATAGCGACTGACATAAGTATCAACTTGCTAGCTCATGATGAATCCCCTCCCCATATATAAATATGACCACTGAGCAGGCATAAGAGTGCAAGTGACGTGTTTTTACAGGAGTAGAGATTAGAGAATTATCGGGTAGCTCATTAATGAAATATATGGAAAATAATGAAACAAACGAATTTTCTGTTCTTACCAGCCGTAGTTATCGGTAGCGTAGTCGTTGACGTCATCGCGGTGGTGTTTTCGCTTGTCTGAGTACCCGTTGTTTCTTCGCTTGTATGGGTACCCGTTGTTTCTTCGCTTGTATGGGTACCCGTTGTTTCTTCGCTTGTCTGAGTACCCGTTGTTTCTTCGCTTGTCTGAGTACCCGTTGTTTCTTCGCTTGTATGGGTACCCGTTGTTTCTTCGCTTGTCTGAGTACCCGTTGTTTCTTCGCTTGTCTGAGTACCCGTTGTTTCTTCGCTTGTATGGGTACCCGTTGTTTCTTCGCTTGTATGGGTACCCGTTGTTTCTTCGCTTGTATGAGTACCCGTTGTTTCTTCGCTTGTATGGGTACCCGTTGTTTCTTCGCTTGTATGGGTACCCGTTGTTTCTTCGCTTGTATGAGTACCCGTTGTTTCTTCGCTTGTCTGAGTACCCGTTGTTTCTTCGCTTGTATGGGTACCCGTTGTTTCTTCGCTTGTATGGGTACCCGTTGTTTCTTCGCTTGTATGAGTACCCGTTGTTTCTTCGCTTGTCTGAGTACCCGCTGTTTCAGACACTGTGGTCGTTACAGATACTGCTGTGGTGCTGTCGCTTGTCTGAGTACCCGTTGTTTCTTCGCTTGTCTGAGTACCCGTTGTTTCTTCGCTTGTGTGGGTACCCGTTGTTTCTTCGCTTGTATGGGTACCCGTTGTTTCTTCGATTGTATGAGTACCCGTTGTTTCTTCGCTTGTATGGGTACCCGTTGTTTCTTCGCTTGTATGGGTACCCGTTGTTTCTTCGCTTGTCTGAGTACCCGTTGTTTCTTCGCTTGTCTGAGTACCCGTTGTTTCTTCGCTTGTATGGGTACCCGTTGTTTCTTCGCTTGTCTGAGTACCCGTTGTTTCTTCGCTTGTATGGGTACCCGTTGTTTCTTCGCTTGTATGGGTACCCGCTGTTTCTTCGCTTGTATGAGTACCCGTTGATTCTCCGCTTGTCTGAGTACCCGTTGTTTCTTCGCTTGTATGGGTACCCGTTGTTTCTTCGCTTGTATGGGTACCCGTTGTTTCTTCGCTTGTATGAGTACCCGTTGTTTCTTCGCTTGTCTGAGTACCCGCTGTTTCAGACACTGTGGTCGTTACAGATACTGCTGTGGTGCTGTCGCTTGTCTGAGTACCCGTTGTTTCTTCGCTTGTCTGAGTACCCGTTGTTTCTTCGCTTGTCTGAGTACCCGTTGTTTCTTCGCTTGTATGGGTACCCGTTGTTTCTTCGCTTGTATGGGTACCCGTTGTTTCTTCGCTTGTATGAGTACCCGTTGTTTCTTCGCTTGTCTGAGTACCCGCTGTTTCAGACACTGTGGTCGTTACAGATACTGCTGTGGTGCTGTCGCTTGTCTGAGTACCCGTTGTTTCTTCGCTTGTCTGAGTACCCGCTGTTTCAGACACTGTGGTCGTTACATATACTGCTGTGGTGCTGTCGCTTGTCTGAGTACCCGTTGTTTCTTCGCTTGTCTGAGTACCCGTTGTTTCTTCGCTTGTCTGAGTACCCGTTGTTTCTTCGCTTGTCTGAGTACCCGTTGTTTCTTCGCTTGTCTGAGTACCCGTTGTTTCTTCGCTTGTCTGAGTACCCGTTGTTTCTTCGCTTATCTGAGTACCCGCTGTTTCTTCGCTTGTCTGAGTACCCGCTGTTTCAGACACTGTGGTCGTTACAGATACTGCTGTGGTGCTGTCGCTTGTCTGAGTACCCGCTGATATCGTGGTCGTTACAGATACTGCTGTGGTGCTGTCGCTTGTCTGAGTACCCGCTGTTTCTTCGCTTGTCTGAGTACCCGCTGTTTCTTCGCTCACCACACAGCTACTCCTTATATACCTATACATCTCACCATGGACACCCCCTCCTTGACCATATAGTAACACGTTGTATAACTATTCAAATCATTCATGAATACAATAACTCCATGTATACCTACTCACCTCGCCTATGACCACACAGTCAACAGACATACACACTGTATTAAGTTGATCATTGTTGATGCTAATGGGACAGAAAAGCCACATAATATAATCCCTCTCAGTTCTGTTTCAACATTCTGCCCGTTTCCGTTCAAAAACAAGGAAGATTTTGGCAAAATCCATATTGCGTTCCTGAAAATGAACTTGTCATGTCTCGTGTGCTACCGGGACAACCAGAATAGAACATTTAGTTTATTAAGTAGCATATGAGTCACAATTGATTATGTATACATATACACCACGTATATACACATATGTATATAATAATGTTTAGCAAATTTGGTTGCCAATTTGTAAGCCATCTTGAGTAATTTTGTCTAAAACAACTCAGTGTGACACATGTAACACAGATCAAAACAATAAACATCTTGATACCAAACATAGTTCCATTTTACTTCTAAAAAATGGCTCAAACATGAAAAGCGACTTTTTACCGATTTTGATATCAGGTTTGTGACAGAAAATTTCGAATAATTCTGGTAATTTCAGTGGTTAAAATAGTAACAAATACCCAAGGCGCATCACAAATGTTAGTAGTCAAGCTACATAAGACAGAATAGTCAATTATGTGCATCACCACAACTTGTAAGCGGTTGCATGACACGCTGGGATAATAATTACCATTTTAAATATTTTGGCCGACCATTTTGACAGCCATTTTGAGCCAAAGTGACAATTTTGGTACCATTGAGTTCGAATATCAATAAGATATAGAATGCATCACTTACATTGCACAGTTCTTCCCACTGCTCGATGAAATATGGGAATCTTTTGTGAAATGTTATACCGTGTTTTGTAAAATCAATTTTTTGAGTGATCGGAAGGGGTGTGGACTCCATGAACAGCATATTTCATTGCTCCAATGGTCAGTTAACATGCTAAAAAGAAAATAAAGTCACAATTCTCAAACAATTCCAAACCACAGAAACTTATCTTAAAGATATTAGTAAAAAAAAACGTTAAAAATCCACTTCCGGTTGCCATTTTGGCGGCCATCTTGGACGGGGAGTTCCAATTTTGGCACATACAGTTGGCGTTATGTCTTAGCTTCACAAAAATGTATACATGTGTATACATATGACAAGATGTTCTCACTATAATAGCATCAAGCTGACTTATAGGAAAATGGCAGCCATCTTGGACGCCATCTTGAATTACAAAAAATGACCAAAGCGGATTTTAGCGGATTTTGGATATGTTATAGAGAATATATTCCTCTTCAAAATGCTATACAAACCAACTTAGTCCAAATTTTTTCTAGGTCAAACCTTTTATCGACCAGACTACCAGGCCACATGGCAGCTGCTCCGTATTCCAGTATAACATATATATTTTTAGTCCATCTTCCAAATGGTATATAACATGAAATATGTTTTATATTGTGATCTGGGGATTCGAAAATTAAAATGTGCCTTTAAAATCTACTGGTGTATGATTACAATGAATGACTTGCAGTTCAATTGGGGTTATTGATTTTGATCGGCAGAGTAATTAAACAAAGTCCGTATGACTCCCTTCGGGATTCACACGTTTTATTTATTTACTCCGTCGGTCAAAATCCAATGACCTCAATCAATCTGAAAGTCATTTCTTAACCCTTTACCCAACAGAAGGGCCCTGTGCCAATGCATTCTCTTATATATGCGAGTCGACCATAGGTCGCCTCGCATATATAAGAGAATGCATTGGCTTAACACATTAAAAATTATAAAATTGTTAAAGAATATAAGAAAAAATGGTAAAAAGTGTTAAAAAAAGATTTTTTTTTAGGCCAATGCATTCTCTTATATATGCGAGGCGACCTATGGTCGACTCGCATATATAAGAGAATGCATTGGCATAGGGCATAACTGTAACTATCACAATGTGGTCAAGGAGCCGGTTCTAATGATATCCATATTTGTATGGTTCTATTGAGACAGACCGAAGATATTTTAGGCTGTTGAAGCTTTATTTGGCCGGTTTTGGCCGGTTTGTTGGGTAAAGGGTTAAATAACGCATGTAAGTCGAGATTTCGTGTATCTATAAACCTATATCTTATCCCCCCCCCCCTTACAAATAACTTATGAGACATAATTGATCATAATTCGTGGGCTCAACTGATTAACTATTCCATTTAAAAGAATGTAAGAAATTATTATGTAAACTACATTATCATTGGCTGTGTCACCGCGTCCCTTATAGGTTACACACAACTAATTATTTTCCATAGGCGACAGTGTTAACTAAAAGTCCCGCCGGCCATGGGTTTGACCTATTTGAACTTCAAGTGGTCAATTTTCCCTTAGAACGTCATCCTCTGCACCAGCATGTGACAACAAACGCGCCCTTTTCGGTATTTTTTTCAAACGATAATCTTGCATTTCCACAACTACCCCATTTACTGCACAAAAATCAGCAGCATAAAAATACCACGACCCCTTCGGTAACTTCTGGACACCACCAGACTCTTCCTGGACATCTAAACATACACGATCGCCATATTTACGTAGGTTATAATTTTCTGTTCCCGATTAGGGATATTTCCCTCAATGATAATCAACCAATCAGCAGCCAGAATTTTTTTTTATGCTGACTCGAGTTTCCCTACACAAATTCAAGAAGCGTAACTCTATATAATTAGTTGTTTGTAACCTATAATTGAAAAGAAAATTGAAGTTTGATCGTGTAAACCGCGCCAATTTTACAAAAAAAGCTTTACCGTGACACAATAGATCTATAGGAGTCATTGGACATCATATTATCTCCCAGCGGTCATTTAACCCACATACCCCGTTTTAAAATTAACAATTTTTTTGGGGTAAGACATAACACCAGTTATAGAATCCTGATAAATCTGGAAGCGCAGTTTAGTAGAAAAGATACTAATGTCTCATGTTAAGCGTGTCATAGACATATATACTGCACAGTGTCGCATGTCCCATGTCCATCCACTCACTAATGGGGATATTATGACCACAAATGTGACCACACCCCAAATTCAGGGTTTTTCATCATAATTTAATTTGTAAAAACCGACTCGCGTGCATAACGCACACGATAGAAAGTAATATGTATAAGTTTTGAAAACTAGTCACGTATAGCTACCATACGTTTTAAGGAATTTATCTAATTTTGAACAATACAATGTTTAATCGGATTTGAAATAGACCCCCCCCCCCCCTCAAAATTTCACCATCCGATGATGGTTTGGTTCAATGATAGCGGATGTCCCTTTAAATTTCAGTACTTTTTAGGAGTTTGAGTCGAATTCCTATAAGAGAAACTTTCATCACCTCGATCGTGTTATTTTGAACATTAAAGGTCCACCTATATGCACAAATTTGATGATTTTCAGAAAATTTCGCCTCCGGAAACAGTTTAAGTTCCGGCGACAGAGGGTTAATAAATGTCTCGCATAATCTGAAAATGGGTCTGCAGGGAGTGAAAATATAATAACTCAACAAAACGAGTCGGTCTTTGTTTATCAGTGTTCCTAAATTCGCTGCCCTGAACGATATTTGAAAAATGTGATTTTTTTGCCTATAATTGAAAAGAAAATTGAAGTTTGATCGTGTAAACCGCGCCAATTTTACAAAAAAAGCTTTACCGTGACACAATATAAATATAGGAGTCATTGAACATCCTATTATCTCCCAGCGGTCATTTAACCCACATACTCCGTTTAAAAATAAAAAAAAAATTTGGGGTAAGACATAACACCAGTTATAGAATCCTGATAACTCTGGAAGCGCAGTTTAGTAGAAAAGATACTAATGTCTCATGTTAAGCTTGTCATAGACATATATACTGCACAGTGTCGCATGTCGCATGTCCATCCACTCACTAATGGGGATATTATGACCACAAATGTGACCACACCCCAAATTCAGGGTTTTTCATCATAATTTAATTTGTAAAAACCGACTCGCGTGCATAACGCACACGATAGAAAGTAATATGTATAAGTTTTGAAAACTAGTCACGTATAGCTACCATACGTTTAAGGAATTTATCTAATTTTGAACAATACAATGTTTAATCGGGGATTTGAAATAGACCCCCCCCCCCCCTCAAAATTTCACCATCCGATGATGGTTTGGTTCAATGATAGCGGATGTCCCTTTAAATTTCAGTACTTTTTAGGAGTTTGAGTCGAATTCCTATAAGAGAAACTTTCATCACCTCGATCGTGTTATTTTGAACATTAAAGGTCCACCTATATGCACAAATTTGATGATTTTCAGAAAATTTCGCCTCCGTAAAAAGTTTAAGTTCCGGCGACAGAGGGTTAATAAATGTCTCGCATAATCTTAAAATGGGTCTGTAGGGAGTGAAAATATAATAACTCAACAAAACGAGTCAGTCTTTGTTTATCAGTGTTCCTAAATTCGCTGCCCTGAACGATATTTGAAAAATGTGATTTTTTTGCCTACAGGTTACACACAACTAATTATTTTCCATAGGCGACAGTGTTAACTAAAAGTCCCGCCGGCCATGGGTTTGACCTATTTGAACTTCAAGTGGTCAATTTTCCCTTAGAACGTCATCCTCTGCACCAGTATGTGACAACAAACGCGCCCTTTTCGGTATTTTTTTCAAACGATAATCTTACATTTCCACAACTACCCCATTTACTGCACAAAAATCAGCAGCATAAAAATACCACGACCCCTTCCGTAACTTCTGGACACCACCAGACTCTTCCTGGACATCTAAACATACACGATCGCCATATTTACGTAGGTTATCATTTTCTGTTCCCGATTAGGGATATTTCCCTCAATGATAATCAACCAATCAGCAGCCAGAATAATTTTTTTTATGCTGACTCGAGTTTCCCTACACAAATTCAAGAAGCGTAACTTTATATAATTAGTTGTTTGTAACCTATAATTGAAAAGAAAATTGAAGTTTGATCGTGTAAACCGCGCCAATTTTACAGAAAAAGCTTTACCGTGACACAATAGAAATATAGGAGTCATTGGACATTCTATTATCTCCCAGCGGTCATTTAACCCACATACCCCGTTTTAAAATTAACAATTTTTTTGGGACATAACACCAGTTATAGAATCCTGATAACTCTGGAAGCGCAGTTTAGTAGAAAAGATATCAATGTCTCATGTTAAGCTTGTCATAGATATATATACTGCACAGTGTCGCATGTCCCATGTCCATCCACTCACTAATGGGGATATTATGACCACAAATGTGACCACACCCCAAATTCAGGGTTTTTCATCATAATTTAATTTGTAAAAACCGACTCGCGTGCATAACGCACACGATAGAAAGTAATATGTATAAGTTTTGAAAACTAGTCACGTATAACTACCATACGTTTAAGGAATTTATCTAATTTTGAACAATACAATGTTTAATCGGATTTGAAATAGACCCCCCCCCCTCAAAATTTCACCATCCGATGATGGTTTGGTTCAATGATAGCGGATGTCCCTTTAAATTTCAGTACTTTTTAGGAGTTTGATTCGAATTCCTATAAGAGAAACTTTCATCACCTCGATCGTGTTATTTTGAACATTAAAGGTCCACCTATATGCACACATTTGATGATTTTCAGAAAATTTCGCCTCCGTAAAAAGTTTAAGTTCCGGCGACAGAGGGTTAATAAATGTCTCGCATAATCTGAAAATGGGTCTGTAGGGAGTGAAAATATAATAACTCAACAAAACGAGTCAGTCTTTGTTTATCAGTGTTCCTAAATTCGCTGCCCTGAACGATATTTGAAAAATGTGATTTTTTTGCCTATAGGTTACACACAACTAATTATTTTCCATAGGCGACAGTGTTAACTAAAAGTCCCGCCGGCCATGGGTTTGACCTATTTGAACTTCAAGTGGTCAATTTTCCATTAGAACGTCATCCTCTGCACCAGTATGTGACAACAAACGCGCCCTTTTCGGTATTTTTTTCAAACGATAATCTTACATTTCCACAACTACCCCATTTACTGCACAAAAATCAGCAGCATAAAAATACCACGACCCCTTCCGTAACTTCTGGACACCACCAGACTCTTCCTGGACATCTAAACATACACGATCGCCATATTTACGTAGGTTATAATTTTCTGTTCCCGATTAGGGATATTTCCCTCAATGATAATCAACCAATCAGCAGCCAGAATTTTTTTGTATGCTGACTCGAGTTTACACAAATTCAAGAAGCGTAACTCTATATAATTAGTTGTTTGTAACCTATAACTTATATAGCATTGACCTTAAATCCACATTTACTGTTGACATTGCACGAATATTCATAGTAAATGACACGTCTATCCAAACCATACGTGAACATGTCGAGTCAGATAAAGCGACTGGTGTTGAGTTACCGAGAGAGAATGCAGTCACGGTGCGTTAACTGTGCATCACATGCTGCAACATGCAAATAGTGCAGGAGAATGCACTGTGAATCACATGCTGCAATATGCACGTACTCTAATCCTTGCTTTGATTAAGTTTGTGTGTATTCTTTAAGCAGGTCAGATATATATTTATTTATTTATTTATGTATTGCCTCCTGTATGGAGAGGTAGTACAAACAATAGAAAGGAAGAATATACACGTGCAAACATAAATAATACATATTTGCACGAGAGTGATACATGCACAATCACAAGTTTGATACTGTCCGGTTTTTTTTATAACTGATCATCTGGTGCATACAGGAACGTGACGACATGGGGTTGAGTGTCTCCCCCCCCCCCCCCAACAATAATTGTAGTTTGATTTTACAACATTTTATTAGGGGAATTTGTTGTTTTAGACCAACATTAGCATATTTACCTACTTTTGGTAAAAACAAATTTGACTGAAATTGCCATCAGTTGGAAATTTTGCAACCTTAGGGGTGTGTCAGGTTGGAAATTTCCAACACTTGGTAAGCTTGTTTACTGGTCGCTCCCCCATGGCCAGTCAAAAACTGCTAGTTAATTTAAGAAAACATTATTTTCTTACATTTGGTCAAAATTGTGGACTGAAATGATCATTAGTTGGACATTTTCCAACCTAAGTGGAGGGTGTCAGGTTTGAAATTTCCAACACTACGAAAGCTTGAGGCCAGTCTAGATAGATCGTGGTCGGCCCGGTGTGTCCTTGTCTCTCGCCCGTGACCCTGCGAATTTGTCTGGAGCTAGACCACTAGACTTTAGGATTTATGCAATTTTTCAGGTTCAGATCTCTAAATGTTCTCATACCGGGTATATAACCATGGTTCTGTTTCTCCATCTGGCTATAGTGACCACAAGAATAGGCTATCGGGTCTGTAAGGGGGCAGTTGGTGCGCGAGGGGCGTGCAAATGAATTCGGCAAACTTGTGTTTGGTCGGATTCAAGTGGGGTGCAATTGGAATTCCTAAGGTGGGCACCCCCTCCCCCACGGAGACCCTCTAGCCACGACCATGGGTACATATTCGATATATTAAATATCACTTTACCCGAGACAGATGTTGGAAATATGTGATACTTTATTCCCAACTGAAATCTGACTTTGAGCGCACGTTCAGGGTTTTAGTTGTAGTTATAAAAGTAAGTAGTTATAACTGATGCAGATGTTTTCCATTTTGTTGAGAAATCCATACACAACACAAAACAGAACTTTACTTTCTTCTCATCTTTTTGGCGTGCGTGAAGTTAGCTAGACGTTCGGTTCGACGATCGGTATTAATTTGATATTCGAGTTTAAGGTACTCAATCAGATTCGATCGTCCCCATATAATCAGATTCCAACAACAACAACATTTTTAGAAATGCCGCTTCAGTTATCAGAATCGATTATTTGCCCAAAAATAATGCTAACCACTGTCAGCTATACTGCAAGAAATAGAGGATGAAAGCCACTTTCTTTTGCGCTGCCCGCTGTACACACATTTAAGGTCCCGGCTCCTGGGTTCTATTCCCGTTGATATTACTATTACTAATGAAAATAACAACGCATTGACTGAATTAATTTCATATCCACGTCAGTTAGCAAAATTCATTTTTGATGCCTTTATGAAAAGAAAAAATTGTCTCTATAAATAACTATTGGAATGGTAAACTCCATATTATATATAATTGTTAAAGATCACTCTCATGAAATATATTACTTTTCCGACATATAGATACGGATGAACAATAATCCCAAGAATTTTCAATGCAATGCCTCTGAACATTACATCACACGCATGCAATTACATACTATAAGCGTGACTTATAGGCCCCATGTGGCCGGGTGCAATATCATTATTTGTTTATGTAATATATTTATGTATTGTAGATGCACATGTCACGTTAATAAAAGATTATCTCTCTCTCTATAGTATAAAATAATGCTAACCATTGTCAACTATAGTATAAAATTAATGCTAACCACTGTCGACTATAGTATAAAATAATGCTAACCACTGTCGACTATAGTATAAAATAATGCTAACCACTGTCGACTATAGTATAAAATAATGCTAACCACTGTCGACTATAGTATAAAATAATGCTAACCACTGTCGACTATAGTATAAAATAATGCTAACCACTGTCGAATATATTATAAAATAATGCTAACCACTGTCGACTATAGTATAAAATAATGCTAACCACTGTCGACTATAGTATAAAATAATGCTAACCACTGTCGACTATAGTATAAAATAATGCTAACCACTGTCAACTATAGTATAAAATAATGCTAACCACTGTCAACTATAGTATAAAATAATGCTAACCACTGTCAACTATAGTATAAAATAATGCTAACCACTGTCAACTATAGTATAAAATAATGTTAACCACTGTCAACAATAGTATAAAATAATGCTAACCACTGTCAACTATAGTATAAAATAATGCTAACCACTGTCAACTATAGTATAAAATAATGCTAACCACTGTCAACAATAGTATACAATAATGCTAACCACTGTCAACTATAGTATAAAATAATGCTAACCACTGTCAACTATAGTATAAAATAATGCTAACCACTGTCAGCTATAGTATAAAATAATGCTAACCACTGTCGACTATAGTATAAAATAATGCTAACCACTGTCAGCTATAGTATAAAATAATGCTAACCACTGTCGACTATAGTATAAAATAATGCTAACCACTGTCAACTATAGTATAAAATAATGCTAACCACTGTCAACTATAGTATAAAATAATGCTAACCACTGTCAACTCTAGTAGAAAATAATGCTAACAACTGTCAACTATCGTATAAAATAATGCTAACCAGTCAACTATAGTATAAAATAATGCTAACCACTGTCAACTATAGTATAAAATAATGCTAACCACTGTCAACTATAGTATAAAATAATGCTAACCAGTCAACTATAGTATAAAATAATGCTAACCACTGTCAACTATAGTATAAAATAATGCTAACCAGTCAACTATAGTATAAAATAATGCTAACCACTGTCAACTATAGTATAAAATAATGCTAACCACTGTCAACTATAGTATAAAATAATGCTAACCACTGTCAACTATAGTATAAAATAATGCTAACCACTGTCAACTCTAGTATAAAATAATGCTAACCACTGTCAACTATAGTATAAAATAATGATAACCAGTCAACTATAGTATAAAATAATGATAACCAGTCAACTATAGTATAAAATAATGCTAACCACTGTCAACTATAGTATAAAATAATGCTAACCACTGTCAACTATAGTATAAAATAATGCTAACCACTGTCAACTATAGTATAAAATAATGCTAATCACTGTTAACTATAGTATAAAATAATGCTAACCACTGTCAACTATAGTATAAAATAATGCTAACCACTGTCAACTCTAGTATAAAATAATGCTAACCACTGTCAGCTATAGTATAAAATAATGCTAACCACTGTCAACTATAGTATAAAATAACGCTAACACTGTCAACTATAGTATAAAATAATGCTAACCACTGTCGACTATAGTATAAAATAATGCTAACCACTGTCAACTATAGTATAAAATAATGCTAACCACTGTCAACTATAGTATAAAATAATGCTAATCACTGTTAACTATAGTATAAAATAATGCTAACCACTGTCAACTATAGTATAAAATAATGCTAACCACTGTCAACTCTAGTATAAAATAATGTTAACCACTGTCAACTATAGTATAAAATAATGCTAACCACTGTCAGCTATAGTATAAAATAATGCTAACCACTGTCAACTATAGTATAAAATAACGCTAACACTGTCAACTATAGTATAAAATAATGCTAACCACTGTCGACTATAGTATAAAATAATGCTAACCACTGTCAACTATAGTATAAAATAATGCTAACCACTGTCAACTCTAGTATAAAATAATGCTAACCACTGTCAACTATAGTATAAAATAATGCTAACCACTGTCAACTATAGTATGAAATAATGCTAACCAGTCAACTATAGTATAAAATAATGCTAACCACTGTCAACTATAGTATAAAATAATGCTAACCAGTCAACTATAGTATAAAATAATACTAACCACTGTCAACTATAGTATAAAATAATGCTAACCACTGTCAACTATAGTATAAAATAATGCTAACCACTGTCAACTATAGTATAAAATAATGCTAACCACTGTCAACTCTAGTATAAAATAATGCTAACCACTGTCAACTATAGTATAAAATAATGATAACCAGTCAACTATAGTATAAAATAATTATAACCAGTCAACTATAGTATAAAATAATGCTAACCAGTGTCAACTATAGTATAAAATAATGCTAACCACTGTCAACTATAGTATAAAATAATGCTAACCACTGTCAACTATAGTATAAAATAATGGTAACCACTGTCAACTATAGTATAAAATAATGCTAACCACTGTCAACTCTAGTATAAAATAATGCTAACCACTGTCAACTATAGTATAAAATAATGCTAACCAGTCAACTATAGTATAAAATAATGCTAACCACTGTCAACTATAGTATAAAATAATGCTAACCACTGTCAACTATAGTATAAAATAATGCTAACCACTGTCAACTATATTATAAAATAATGCTAACTGCTGTCAACTATAGTATAAAATAATGCTAACCACTGTCAACTATAGTATAAAATTAATGCTAACCACTGTCAACTATAGTATAAATTAATGCTAACCGCTGTCAACTATAGTATAAAATAATGCTAACCACTTTCAACTATAGTATAAAATAATGCTAACCACTGTCAACTATAGTATAAAATAACGCTAACCACTGTCAACTATAGAATAAAATAATGCTAACCACTGTCAACTATAGTATAAAATAATGCTAACCACTGTCAACTATAGTATAACATTTCCTGAAACGTCTTATTTATCAAAATGTTGTTCGACGAAATTTGGAATTATTATTAACAGAAAGCCTCTTGATTTTAGAGTTATCCATCTTCATCCGCAATTTGCTCCGAGACCGTGGGCTCATCGTCTGTTTACTGGGCCACTTATAATTATCGATGGTGAAATATAATATATTTTTTTAAATGGATATCGAATAACTCGGAGCTTTGTTAGGTGGGTTCCTCGACTCGAATCAAATATATTTTACCCCCGAATCAAAATAAATAGTAATTGAGGGGCGCTAAATCGGATTATGCATCTTCAAGTTGGTTTCACGTTGGTCGCTTTTTAATAGAGAAAAAAATGGCACAAACTTGACATGAGAAGCCAAAAACAACTATACGTATATTATATATAGTAGAACACACTTAACGTGTGACGGAAATTGGAAATATTTGATACTTTCTTCCGACTTTGTGCACAGTTAAGGGTCTGTTGTTGAGAAATTTCCACAAACAAAACTGAATCCTTGTTGGTGAGTTCTCTGTCAAGAACGCTTTGTTGAGAAATCCATATATTACAGCACAAAACATGATTTAATTCTCATGTTTTTGAAGCAAGTGATCAAATTTTGAAATGACACAACCAGATATCACACAGCAGTATTTGGCAATGACTGTATAGACTTGCTGGTGGGAATTCATTGAGTAATCTCTTGATTAATCCTGATTGGGATTTTGACCAGGCTGGCCATGTTAAAATATAAGCTGGCTTGCGCTGGGTTTGCTGAGGGAATCTGAACTTGCACAATTACAGTCATAGTCAAATCAAGCTGTTTGCTTTCTGGTGAAGTTGAGCCACAACACATACCCTGGCTTTGGAACATTTCTTGTGGAGTTCTCCTGAATCATGTTGTCTGTACGTGCGCACCAAGTCAAGAGAGTGGTTGGTAAATATGTGCTATATATTTTTTAATCTGCTACCAGTATAGTGTTGGTAACTACATATGATACATTGATAGTTGTTTTCTTTGAATTTTGTGACGTTTTTGATACTTTCCTACCAGTTTTAAAATTTGAAAAACATATTGGACTGGTTTGGTTAAGCCTTAACCGCTAAATGACATTGTTGCAATTGATATTGTTCTGAAGCGATGGGGGTGTGCAAGAAAAACATCTAACTAATTTATATATTGAAACTTGCGGGCGAAGCGTTTCCACAAGAACATTTCGATAAATGGAGAATAATCCGGTGTTCCAAGAATGTTCATTTAATAATACTAAAATGATCAGACTTTGGACTACGAAAATAGCTATAGAGAATAAATTGTATCTTTCCATTACTAGCTCAGTAGTCAGTACTGCACTTAAAGGGGTACTGGACACTAAATCCGGTCATTTATCATTTTATGAGACCATCTCCTTTTATACTCAACAAATGAGTGAATTTGAGCCATGGATTCGTGCAAAATACACCCATGTGCTATATGAAAAATGCAGACAACATGTTAATTATAATGACAATGAGTTTATTACTTAGTTTACGTCACCACACGCTTGTCATGCCGAAAGAATGCCACCCCCCCCCCCCCCAGTTAAACTTTAGCAAAACATACCTAATTTCTTAATGTAGTCACTTAGGTCTAAGACACACTCGGAAATTATACTTTGCAACGATACCTCATCAAGTTGGCTGAAGAAACGTTGGAAATATGGATTTACGAATATAATGAGTCAGGAATAATGAGTCGCATATAATCTTGAATCATAATTATAGTCATGAATCGTCTAAATTGGATAGATCTCACTCGTGCCTTCGGAATTAAGAAGGGTGAAGTTAGTCTTGATTGGTAGTTATGAACTCTACACTCACTCGCGCTTCTCGCTCGGGAACAGAGTTAATCACTTCCAGTCAAGGCAAATGCCATCCTTCTTAATTCTGAAGACACTCGTTGCGATGATCTATCCAATACTAATCGTATAGACGTGACAACAGGAACGTCGTTCATCCGAGCGAGTGGGAGTGGGGTTAAGTACGCCGGTTGGCGATCAAACGCATGGAACGATTATGTGTGATTGTTGCTTATTTGAGAAAGTAAGCCGGTTGGCATGAACACGCATGGAACGATCCATTGTTACTAAAAAATAAACCTTTTCGTTACAGAATGGGGCTTCGAATGGTGGCTAATATGCTGCTCGTGTGTGTGGCACACTGCTCAATTCTCATCAACCGATTCCTCGCGTACTTACCGTTTTATACAAGATTCGTCGAATATATAGTTACATGGGTAGGAAAGAAACGCGGCTTTTCAAACAAGAAAACTGCTGCACAGCTATCTGTAATTAAAACCTCACGAGAAGGCGATTCCAGAAAACAAGTTGCACAAATGTTGAAACGCTTGCGACAAATCTACGAAACAGAAGCGCAAGAGGGAAAGAAGGCATTAAATTCCGTCCTGTTTTCTTTAGACGGCGTTACACATATTAATCTGTTTGATCTAGTCAAGCATGGGCGACCTATGGTGGTCAATTTTGGCAGTTGCAGCTGACCACCGTTCATGGCGGATCTGCAGAATTTCGCTGAGCTCACGCGCGAGTTCGCGAAGTACGTAGATTTCGTTTTCATCTACATATCGGAGGCACACCCAGTCGAAGGTTGGAATTTTGAAAAAAATGAATATAAAATCAAAGACCATCGCAATCTCCAGGATCGAATCGAGGCCGCCAAGATGTTGAAAGCTCGAGTTGGTGATATCTGTCCGATTTTGGTGGATAATTTTGATAATACAACCAGCCGATGGTACGGAGCTTTACCGGAACGTCTATACGTCATTCAAGATAGTGTCGTTGTTCTACAGGGAGGGGTTGGTCCATTCCAGTACAGCGTCGATGTTGTTGGGGATTGGCTAAATAAAACATTCACGAAGCAATAAGGGAACCATATTAGAGAGAGTTCGCATACAACGGCACAGTGAGGTATTGCTCTAGCATGACATTGTAACAACAATAACAATCATAACAGAAATTTAGTCAAAGAGCGCTGTAAGCAAACACAAGAACCACATAACCAGAAGCGAAACTTAGACGATGAAACAATGAGATATATATAATTATCTTCCGATTCCGTATCCTGGATGGAAACATAATAGAGATTAATATGATCCACACATTAACGCTTTGTCTGATTAAGAAATAAATACACTGCGCAACGGCGTGCATGTATAGTAGAATTTGGCCATAGACATAGAAGCTGATTGTAGGACGAGCCGAGGCAGAGTTTTACAATCAGTTTATGTGGGCGGAGTTATACAATCAGATTATGTGGGCGGAGTTTTACATTCAGTTTATGTGGGCGGAATTTTACTATCAGTTAATGTGGGAAGAGTTTCACAATCAGTTTATGTGGGCGGAGTTTTGCAACCAGTTTAATGTGGGCGCAGTTTTTCAATCAGTTTATGTGGGCAGAGTTATACAATCAGATTATGTGGGCGGAGCTTTACAATCAGTTTTGTGGGCGGAGTTTTACAATCTTATGTGGGCTTAATTTTACAATCAGTTTATGTGGTCAAAATTCGGCTATACACGCCGATACGCATTGAATGTATTTGTTTTGTAATTCGAATGTATGTTTTCGTCGAAAATTTAGTATTACAATTGTACATGTAACTATTTTACCGCCAATATATCCAGAGGAGAAAAATGTATATTATATATCAGAATTATATCACAAATCTGTCACACCTTTCGGTTTAAAAATATGTTCTATATTATTTCAGAAATCGACATACTGGCCAGAGTGGAAACAAATGATGACTGAAGCTATAAAAGGTTTAAACCCCAGCTCAGTCGGATGTCGATTTCGCACTCTTACCATAATGTTGAACTCTTAATGTTGAAAGTCTGTCACTGTACAACTGTATATTGCATCTACCTGAAAATTTTGGAGGCCTCTATACAACATTTCACCATATGCAAATATATACCTGAAGTTTCAAAACAGTTATATGGCTTTAACATATTTGTGTTATATATGTTCTTGCATGACTGTGTTATTGGTGTATATCGCAAAGCTGCCACACTTCTCGGGTTTTCAAAGATGTATATAAAGTATAGTATTCCAGAAATCGACATACTGGCCAGAGTGGAAACAAATGAATGGTAACTGTACTCTCCCCGGTTGCAGGAGAAATGCTGCAGAGATCAAATGTTCCTTTAGTTGCACTTAATCGCTTGATGAATCTTATGCGCTCACTATGGCGAATGGCCACTATTTATCAGTTCATTCTTGCCTCACCTCTCGCTATTTCATAGATATACATGTAATAGTATACAGTATTTCATAGATTGACATACTGGCCAGAGTGGAAACAAATGATGACTGAAGCTATAAAAGGATTACACCTCAGCTCAGTCGGATGCTAGATTTGCACTCTTGCCAGAATGTATCGAGGAAGTGGTGACAAGGGGTATGCCTCCCACAGTTGGTCAACATATTCAATATTTTGGAACTGTCATGCCGTTAGTTATGGTTTGTTCGATTTTAAATGCAATGACCGTCAATTTGATATATGTAACTAACCAGATATCATTAGTACACATGCACCTTATTTTTTCGGCTATATTTATCTCCATGTGTATGTTTTATACATGTATACATCATGTACTTGATATAGTGTAAATGTCTGACACGCCTCGTGAAGCCTATGGTGAATATTAATAAATTAATCTGAATCTAAATCTGAGCATGAATTTGCGAACAGTAGACCATAACAGCGTGATCTGCACGACCGGGGCCACTCGACACATGGACAACCCTACCCGAGACAATTAATGGCTAAGACACTGCGCTTGTGTTGTCTTATGAAGCCAATCAACGAACCAACATTCGAGCATTTAACAACAGACAATTGGGTGCGAGTTGTGCAAAATTCAAATTCAAATTAGTTTATTCTCATTCATCATCATGATATGATATATAGAGATGACAAATATACATGTAATACATTATACATAAAATAGGTATGGCGTTAATACTAACAATTAAGTACATATTTTCTAACGTTTACATATCATGAATATGGTCATATAGGGAAGGTTCGTGCTGTCTAAGTTGCTAAAAAGGGGGTTGGAATGGGTTGTGCTGTGTTGGGAGCGGTGAACTCGTCAAGTAGACGTTCGTCTTATATAATCGCATAATTTATGTAGGACGCGCAAGAGAGTAGACGGGCGCGAAGCGCCCGGGATGGTCGAAAAGATCGAGTGATCTTCTCCTTCACCCCACGGTTTGTTGTTGTTGGAGATATTGTACACAGAAAATTGTCATGTCTGAACCCGGCAAAGGTTGAGTTGAATTGAATTGAATGTTGTGTGAGGGAGGGCCCACGAGCTTTAATATGGGGTATGATGGTGGAGTCCCGAGTTGTCCCTTTAATGATTTTGTTGTTGCTGAGCGAGTCATTTGGTGCGCTGGAATGAAGAACGGGGCCCGTGTTGTAATGATAAAGTTTGTTAGTTGTTTAAAAGTATGCATATGTATAAACTCAAGCAAACGCAAGCAGGAAGACCAGGGACCAGACGGATGCGGTACGCGCAGAGCGAGAGCGAGACATAGGGAGAATTGCATGTAGATAGGGCCCGCAATTGCACTTAGAGTTTTGCGTAGTTGTCGTATGTTGTTGTATTTACCTCCCCCATATTGTACGGGCGTACGTGAATGCGTATTTTGACAATTTCATATAGTGTTAATTAAGATTTTTATTTATTCACTGAAATAAATTTGAATGACAATGAACAAGGCATGATATACTCTCTATATATATGTATGACTATTGTATTGCACTGAAAGAGATTTTAATTCCAATAGCATGTTTGAACACTGTTGTATTGAATGGCATGTGATGTTGAGCAGAAGAGAAGAAGGGCGCGAACACCCGAGATGATCGATGTGATATAGAGAGAGAGAGAGGTGAGGAGATTGGAGTTTGGCGAGTTACCCAGAGGTGTTGATGCATTTTTCTATCCCACCCTTCTTCCCCATGTCGTGCACGGGCGTAGGTGAAATCATATTTTTAACAATCATATACAGTGTTAATTCAGATTTATATTCGCTGAAGTAATTTTGAACGATAATGAACAGGACATGATATACATCTATATATATATAAGTATTGTACAGTGAACATATTTTTTTGGTTTATATGATTTTTTTGGTTATTTTATTTTGGTAAAATGATGTATGTACAAATTGATAATTACAATGTGTTCTTGATGGGCCGTTCCTGGCCTCCCGAAGAAAGTCGCAGAGCAGCAAGCGGCCGAACATATGAGGGTATATGTCCGGCCTTAACTCGATGAGAGCTTAGATGACCACTTATGGGTCTGAAGTTTCCTTGCACCCCACCCCAAGCTTAGTGCTGGGTCGGTTTTTATGCCGGGTCCCGCTCGATAGGTGTTGTCGGATGAGTGGAATGTGTTAGACACGAGCGCTAGTTTCTGTAAATGTTACAAGATATGCAGTTAGTTAGTTTGGTTTGGAGGAGATAATTATTCGATGGCTTATACTACGGTCACCAACGGGGTATCTACACCGCCCGAGGACATTCATCAGCGCCCAAGGAACCATCTAGGGCCGGAGCCCGCTAACCTATGTTTTAATTTTGGTGTTAGTCAATTTGTAATAATGGCTATGTTTGTCAGCATTATGGTGAGATAGGCAAAGTTTGTTAGTTTTTTTTATAGGAGATAATTAATCAATGGCTTATACTACGGCCACGACATGCGTATCTATGCCGCCCGAGGACATTCATCAGCGCCCAAGGAACCATCTAGGGCGTGAGCCCGCTAACCTAGGTTTTATGATTGGTGTTAGTAGTAAAATGTAGGACAGTCACATTGTTGGAGTTTAATAGGAGAACAAAACTGTATGTACTAGGATTCTCAGTCAATGAAACTGGTATATTTCGTCTGCGTAAGGAACTCCAGTAATTACATTCCATTAAGTGATGATATTCGTCACCTAATGAATTAGTCCTACATAAGTTACAATATCTTTTATTCTTGTCAATGTTAAGCCACGATCCTCTTTCTATTGGCAGGCGATGGTTTCTACAGCGATATCTCATTAAAGTAATCACATCGTTTCTTGTTAACTTACATAAGTAAGGTTCAGTACCAAAATTTATTTTGTAAATTCTATAGGTCGAACATTTACCAATTGAGTTCACTTTTAATTTCCAATCATAGATAAATTTTTTAGTTAAAGTTTGTTTGACTGATTCTTTAACATGTGCTGGTTCGAACTCTTCGGTGCCCTGTATAATCCAATAATAAGATAAACCCGTGATATTCATAATACCTTATATATGACTTATCCAGGGGTGACTCCATTCTTTTGAATAATTACTAAGTAAATAGTAGTATAGTGTTTGCGTTATCTTAGGTTTGTTCGAATTAATTAATTTTGCCCAGTAGTAACCCATTATTGTGTCTATTTCAATCTCCAAAGGAGTAACACCTGTTTCACCGTATACCATGACGTCTAGAGTACTATATTTAAGGTTAAAGATATACTTCAAATACGTTAATTGCACTTTTTCAAGTTCAAGCTTTTCATGATATCCCCAAATTTCGCAAGCGTACAAAAGAATTGGTTTAACAGTCTTTTCAAAGAGGTCTATTTGTAAATTGACAGGTATGTTCATTCCTTTTTACTTATATATAAGTGCATACATAGCTCGTCTGGCCTTAGCTATTAACTCCTGCAGAGACTCGAATTATTGTCGGACGAAGCGGTTTCCACAAGAACATTTCGATAAATGGAGAATAATCCGGTGTTTCAATAATTTTCATTTAATAATACTAAAATGTTCAGACTTTGGACTACATAAATAGCTATAGAGAATAAATTGTATCTTCCCATTACTAGCTCAGTGGTCAGTGCTGCACTTAAAGGGGTACTGTACACTAACTCTGGTCATGTATGGAACCTTCTCCTTTTATACTCAACAACTGAATGAATTTGAGACATGGGTTATTGCAGAATACACTCATGTGCTATATGAAAAATGCAAACAACATGTTAATTATAATGACAATGAGTTTATTACTTTCATTTAGGTCACCACATTTCTTGGCATGACGAAACAGTGTCCCCCAAGTTAAACTTTAGCAAAACATACCTAATTTCTTGATGTAGTCACTTAGGTCTAAGACATACTCGGAAATTAAACTTTCCAACGATACCTCATCAAGTTGGCTGAAGAAATATTGGAAATATGGCTTTGCGAATATAGTGAGTCAGAAATACCGAACCGCATATAATCGTGAATCATAATTATAGTCACTAATCGTCTAAATAGGATAGCTCATCTTATTCGTGCCTTCAGAATTAAGAAGGGTGACGTTAGTCTTTATTTGTAGTTATTAACTCTACTAACTCGCGCTTCTCGCTCGGGAATAGAGTTAATAACTTCCAGTCAAGGCAAACGACATCCTTCTTAATTCTGAAGACACTCGTTGCGATGATCTATCCAATACTAATCGTATAGACGTGACAACAGGAACGTCGTTCAGCCCAGCGAGTGGGAGTGGGGGTAAGTAAGCCGGTTGACGTGAACACGCATGGAACGATTAGGTGTGATAGTTGTGGGTAGAGAAAGTAAGCCGGTTGGCGTTAACACGCATGGAACGATTAGGTGTGATAGTTGTGGGTAGGAGAAAGTAAGTCGGTTGGCGTTAACACGCATGGAACGATTAGGTGTGATAGTTGCGGGTGTGAGAAAGTAAGTCGGTTGACGTGAACACGCATGGAACGATTAGGTGTGATAGTTGCGGGTGGTAGTAAGTAAGCCGGTTGGCGTGAACACGTATGAACGATTATGTGTGATGGTTGCGGGTGGTAGTAAGTAAGCCGGTTGGCGTGAACACGTATGAACGATTATGTGTGATAGTTTCGGGTGGTAGTAAGTAAGCCGGTTGACGTGAACACGCATGGAACCATTATGTGTGATAGTTGCGGGTGGTAGTAAGTAAGCCGGTTGGCGTTAACACCCATTGAACGATTCTGTATGATAGTTGCGATGGATGTATGCGAATGTGCTCGTGGACGAACTGGTATGCTGTGTCAGATTGTATGTATGTGCGTTTGTGGTATGTTGGCGTGGCTGTATATGTGGATGTGAAGTTTTTGATATTCTTCTAATTTAAACACATCGCAAACGTGTCCCTGAAGGCTACATGAACTGGATTGGTTGCACCTTGAATTTTCGTACAATCGTATTGATGCATCGGTGCTCACACATCGCAGAAAACAAGCCATCCATTGTTACTAAAAATAAACCTTTTCGTTACAGAATGGGGCTTCCAATGGTGGCTAATATGCTGCTCGTGTGTGTGGTACACTTCTTTACTCTCATCAACCGATTCCTCACGTACTTACCGTTTTATACAAGATTCGTCGAATATATAGTTCCATGGGTAGGGAAGAAACGCGGCTTTTCAAACAAGAAAACTGCTACACAGCTCTCTCTAATTAAAAGCACAAGAGAAAGCGATTCCAAAAAACAAGTTGCACTAATGTTGAAACGCTTGCGACAAATCTACGAAACAGAAGCACAAGATGGAAAGAAGGCATTAAATTCCGTCCTGTTTTCTTTAGACGGAGTTACACAGATTAATTTGTTGGATCTTGTCAAGCATGGGCGACCTCTGGTGGTCAATTTTGGAAGTTGCAGCTGACCACCGTTCATGACGGATCTGCAGAATTTCGCTGAGCTCACGCACGAGTTCGCGAAGTACGTAGATTTCGTTTTCATCTACATATCGGAGGCACACCCAGTCGAAGGTTGGAATTTTGAAAACAATGAATATAAAATCAAAGACCATCGCAATCTCCAGGATCGAATCGAGGCCGCCAAGATGTTGAGTGCTCGAGTTGGTGATATATGTCCGATTTTCGTGGATAATTTTGATAATACAACCAGCCGATGGTACGGAGCTTTCCCGGAACGTCTATACGTCATTCAAGATAGTGTCGTTGTTCTACAGGGAGGGATTGGTCCATTCCTGTACAGCGTCGATGTTGTTGGGGATTGGCTAAATAAAACATTCACGAAGCAATAAGGGAACCATATTAGAGAGAGTTCGCATACAACGGCACAATGGGGTATTGCTCTAGCATGACATTGTAACAACAATAACAGTCATAACAGAAATTCAGTCAAAGAGTGCTGTAAGCAAACACAAGAACCACATAACCACATAACTTAGACGATGAAACAATGAGATATATATAATTATCTTCCGATTCCGTATCCTGGATGGAAACATAATAGAGATTAAAGATGGATTATCTCTTTAAATAACAAATTTTAAATAGTTGCGTGGGTATAAAATAATAGATATGAACTGAAGACCTATGTCCGGAAAAGCTTCTATCAATTAATATTGATTTTATTTCGAATATTAAATCGGGCCCATTTATGTTACTATTTTTAGAACCGACCATTCGGATGAGACCGTATTGCGATATAGAGCACTGGGCTGTTCCTACGCTACGCATCGAATGTCAAATGTCACAGATTGGTTGTTTGTATTGTTTTGTTTCACAGATATAAGCGATAATGAGTATAATTAACGTTTATTTGTGACAAAATAGCGCAATATAATTTCTGGTCTCTGTTAATAGTAACCACTATTGTTCGTTAGCTGAACAAACACACCTTTTTAGACCAGAAAATATTCGAAATAAAATTAATATTAATCGATAGAAGCATTTCCGGACAGGAGTCTTCGATTCAAATCTAATATTTTATACCCCGGTAACGATATAATACATGTTTACAAAGAGATAATCCACCTTTAATATGTTCCTATATGATCCACACATTAACGCTTTGTCTGATTAAGAAATAAATACACTGCGCAACGGCGTGCGTGTATAGTAGAATTTGGCCCGATAGACATAGACGCTGATTGTAGCACGAGTCGAGGCAGAGTTTTACAATCAGTTTATGTGGGCGGAGTTATACAATCAGATTATGTGGGCGGAGTTTTACATTCAGTTTATGTGGGCGGAATTTTACTATCAGTTAATGTGGGAAGAGTTTCACAATCAGTTTATGTGGGCGGAGTTTTGCAACCAGTTTAATGTGGGCGCAGTTTTTCAATCAGTTTATGTGGGCAGAGTTATACAATGAGATTATGTGGGCGGAGCTTTACAATCAGTTTATGTCGGCGGAGTTTTACAATCTTATGTGGGCTGAATTTTACAATCAGTTTATGTGGTCAAAATTCGGCTATACACGCCGATACGCATTGAATGTATTTGTTTTGTAATTCGAATGTATGTTTTCGTCGAAATTTTAGTATTACAATTGTACATGTAACTATTCTACCGCCAATATATCCAGAGGAGACAAATGTATATTATATATCACAATTATATCACAAATCTGTCACACCTTTCGGTTTTAAAATATGTTCTATATTATTTCAGAAATCAACATACTGGCCAGAATGGAAACAAATGATGACTGAAGCTATAAAAGGTTTAAACCCCAGCTCAGTCGGATGTCGATTTCGCACTCTTACCAGAATGTTGAACTCTTAATGTTGAAAGTCTGTCACTGTACATTGCATCTACCTGAACATTTTGGAGGTCTCTATACAACATTTCACCATATGCTATACAGTCTTTTCTGCAAATATTTACCTGAAGTTGCAAAAAATATATATGGCTTTAACATAGATTGTATTATATAATTATTTTCTTGCGTGACTGTGTTATTGGTGTATATCGCAAAGCTGCCACACTTCTCTGGTGTTCAAAGGTGTATATAAAATATAGTATTCCAGAAATCGACACACTAGCCAGAGTGGAAACAAATGATGACTTAACCCTTTACCCAACAGAACGACCCTGTGCCAATGCATTCTCTTATATATGCGAGTCGACCATAGGTCGCCTCGCATATATAAGAGAATGCATTGGCTTAACACATTAAAAATTATAAAATTGTTAAAGAATGTAAGAATAAATCGTAAAAAGTGTTAAAAAAAGATTTTTTTTAGGCCAATGCATTCTCTTATATATGCGAGGCGACCTATGGTCGACTCGCATATATAAGAGAATGCATTGGCACAGGGCATAACTGTAACTATCACAATGTGGTCAAGGAGCCGGTTCCAATGATATCCATATGTGTATGGTTCTATTGAGACAGACCGAAGATATTTTAGGCTGTTGAAGCTTTATTTGGCCGGTTTTGGCCGGTTTGTTGGGTAAAGGGTTAAGCCATAAAAGGTTTAAACTTCAGCTGAGTCGGATATCAGATTTGCACTCTTGCCAGAATGTCGAAATCGAGGAAGTGGTGAGAGGGGGAATGCCTCCCAAAGTTGGTCAAAATATTCAATATTTGGAACTGTCATGCCGTTAGTTATAGATTGTGTGATTTTAAATGCAATGGCCGTCAATTTGATACATGTAACTAACCAGATATCATTCATGCACATCTACCTTATTCTTCTGCTATATTTATCTGCATGTGTATGTTTTATACTTGTATACACATCATGAAATTAATATAATGTAAATGTCTGACATGCCTCGTGAAGCCTGTTGTGAATATTAATAAAATAATCTGAATCTACATCTGATCATGAAGTCGCGAACGACAGACCACAAAGGCGTGATCTGCACGGGCCACCCGGCCCAGGGACAAACCGAACCGGGGACAAATCGTCCCAGTGACAACCCAACCCGAGACAACCCGACCCGGACGAATTTTATTAAATTAAACTGAACCAGTGTCAATCCGACCCAGTTTCAATCCGACCCCGGGACAACCAAACCAGAGACAACCTGACCGGGACACCCCGACCCGGGACAAACCGACAGGTACAACCCGATCCGAAACAACCGACCCAGGGACAACGCGACACATGCAAATAAAGAATAAAATGTAATTTTCTCAACTTTATTTAAAACAAGAATAAAAGGTGGGGGGAAACATGAGGATATATACCTCTACAATGGAATGTATTATGTTTTAGTGACGTTGCAGACGACATTGTAACACAATGCATAATCGAGGTGCCCATTGGATTCACATCACCATATTCGCCTTACCATATTCGCCTTCTTGGTACTTAGATTTGAGTTTAGTTCTTCCATAGCAGATGAGGCCATGCACAATGAGGTGCACAGAGGATGAATTTGCACAGCGGGCTAGTGTCAATAAATGACCTTCTGGGAACCTCATTCTGCTAATATCCGTCACCATGATGATGTTCAGGGCATGACGTTACTGTTTTCGTGGACAGGTCTGAAAATAAGTTACCGGACATTGAAATTATTTTTGCAGAAGGAGGTCCCCAAAAGGTGAATTTATTGACGCTACCCCACATACACAATGGGCTAGCATAATTAAATTAACCTTATGTGGGCCTAATTCTGCTTAGGCCTCATCTTCTCTGGAGAGTATCTTTATTGTCAAATTAAAAAAAGAATTATGTTCCGTTTACTTCTGTAGAAAGTTTCGTTTTAGTTTAATTTCCCTATATGCCCAAATTGGTAGACGACACAATGCATAATCAAGGTGCCCAATGGATTCATTTTGGAACTTAAATTTGATTCTAGGTCCCTCTTAGCAGATGAGGGCATGCAAAATGTGGTCCCCAGAGGATGATTTTGTCAATAAATTACCCTCTGGTAACCTCATTATGCAAATGTCCGGCACCATATTTTTAGGAAATGACGTCACTGTTTTCGTGGACCCGTTCTCAGTGTTCGAATCCGCGTTATGTTGTGTTCACGAACAGCCGACCAATAACACGTGAACCGGTTGTCAGAATTCGAACACCCGAGAACAGTTATTATAGTCCACGTTTCCTTCGACGTAAAACAGCTTGTGAAATCGTTTGGGATTCATATCATTCACCATGACCTGGGGTGTGGGATGGAAAAATCTCACCCGATGGTCCAGGTATTGGACCGGACACTAGATAGTTATTTCGTGGCCACGAATTAGTATTTATATCCTATTTTTATAGCAAAACACCCCATGTCATAAACCAGCTATATACCGTAAAATACACTGGACAAATCAGGGGGGGGGGGTCGGAAAAAAATTCCAGGCACGTATGGCATTTTTTCCCTTTCGATCATTTTTTTACCCACCCACCCCCACCGCCAAATTTTTTTCCGTTTTCGGCAGTTTTTTCCGACCCTTTTTTGACACCCACCCCACCTTTTAACACTAAAACAGAGATTTGCGGGGGGAAATTCACTGTAAACAGCTGTATATGAATTTCTGTGCATACTATTTATCATGGATGTTAACATGGACATGTAAATAGGAATGAGTCATTTTGAGGTCATTCGGCCAAAAAAACATGGCTGCCAGCGGCCATCTTGGATTTCAAAATTTGCAACAAAATACAACACGATAACTGCCTGCAGTCAGTTTACAGTTAGAATTACATTATTTCTCTCATTCAACTGAGGTGGGTTTGAAGCCCAACTCATTGCCAAAACCCTAAAAAACAAGCAGGAATTTTTTTTTTAGTTGCGGAAAAAATTGCTTGTTGGTGGCTTTGACCACCCACCCACCCCGGCATACGTGCCGGAATTTTTTTTTTCACCCCCCCCCCCCCCCCCCCCCCCTGGACAAATGAAGAATTTATTCGAAAAGTTCAATATTTACAATAGTTGATTTGCTTTGGGATCCCAATCTAAAAATGATAAAAACATGATTGACAGTGCATTCAATTGTTTTATACGATGCAATCTTCATGTTTCGAGCATTAGCTGGGTTATATTATTAAATTAATTTAATAGCAGCCAACAATTGTTATCCGTACCGGTACACGTTTTGTAATCGCAATCTGATTCAAGGGTAGAATTCATCACATCGACTGGTATTAGAGCGATGCCGCTTCTAATGTTTGTACGGAGTGTATGGATTGTGAGTGTGTATCCCTGGTAACTGCGTACTACGTATATATTCGTGTGTGTCATGTAGTGAGGCTAGATGTGATTATTGTTTCTTGTAAATGTGTACTACATGTAGACGATTAAACATATATAATTATTACAACTTAAAAGGGTGTTTTCTAGGCCATTAATACAGTTTTTCAGGCCGTTCCAAATAGCGTATTGTTACCAAAATATTCGGGCGGCAACTGACCGGAAGTTAGATCTCGTTTATTATCACGCGAGTTACGTCCCTTTGACATACGTGATTATTTCAAGAAAATAATCGAAAGATGAACAATATTTTCCAGACAGTGTTATGGTTTTATGTTTTTGGAAATCACGCTATATGGTTGAATCATTGTCCCAAGGGTAAATGTGCATTAATAACTTTAGCTGTCAAAATCTCACCGTTTGTCACTCGTCTTCAATGCTGGTTTTTCTCTCTCCTATTTTCGAGACTCCTTGTCACCTGACAAGTCTTAATGAACATCCACTTGCACCAAGTGTAATGCCTGGGGCCACATTTCACCATAGCACAATTCACAAGCACTACACATGATTGTTAACTTATGTGTACTCTTAAAGTTTAATTGAGTTAGTGTTCATATTATATTAAATTAATATGTTCTTGGAAATATATCTCTCTCTCTTCATCTACCTCATTATTCCACTGGCATTGGGTCGATTGTCCACATCTGTGGTAATAATATTAATAACATGATCATATCGGGCAGTATGGTTTATTAACGGCAGTCTGGAATGATTAACAGACATCGGGCCTATTAGCGGCCCTCGACTTCGTCTAGGGCCGCTAATAGGCCCTTGGGCTGTTAATCAATCCAACCGGGCCGTTAATAAACCATAACGCCCTCAAAAATCATGTTATTGTTAGATTGTTTACATAGATATACAAATGTTGATTGTCGTTACTTGCAACTTTTAATCGTGATTGTCCACGTTATATGAGTCGATATGAGTATTATTTTATTTTAGTGATTAACTTACAAGCTTTTTGTCAATAAGACCAACAAACTCTTCAATTCTAAACAAAATTGTCATGTCTCGAGACAACAACGCTGTTGAAAAACTGTTGAACAAATTGCTGTACAATGTAAGTTAAGTTTTTATATAATAATTTGTTATAATCAATGTATCATAAATTCCACCGAACAGTTATAAGCGTTGTATATACATATATGTGGTTTATATTAAGCGGACGTGGTACCGGGTGGACGGTGCTTTATAACGGGTATATAAGCGTTGTATACATATATGTGGTTTATATTAAGCGGACGTGGTACCGGGTGGACGGTGATTTATAACGGGTATATAACCTCGCAACAACCACATGTCCTAGTAAAATAATCACATTATTGGTCAATGTCATGCCTTAAACATGATTATTGGTCAATATCAGACTGTAACAGAGGCTGACATAGTTCTGATAGTTCAATTTTATAGTTAAAATTTGGGGTAAACTATGTGGATTCCAAGAGTAAAATATTTACCTACATATTCAACCAATTTGCTTATGGAAATCACCGATGTTGGCGGATTGAAACGCTAGAAGCGGAATATCTCTAACGAATGCATGGTGAGCCAACTGCAACAAAATGTATATATCGTCGGTGGGCTTATAAATGTATATATCTTCGGTGGGCTTATAACTGTATATATCTTCGGTTGGCTTATAAATGTATATATCGTCGGTGGGCTTATAAATGTATATATCTTCGGTGGGCTTATAAATGTATATATCTTCGGTGGGCTTATAAATGTATATATCGTCGGTGGGCTGATAAATGTATCTATCTTCGGTGGGCTTATAAATGTATATATCGTCGGTGGGCTTATAAATGTATATATATTCGGTGGGCTTATAAATGTATATATCGTCGGTGGGCTTATAAATGTATATATCGTCGGTGGGCTTATAAATGTATATATCGTCGGTGGGCTTATAAATGTATATATCGTCGGTGGGCTTATAAATGTATCTATCTTCGGTGGGCTTATAAATGTATATGTCGTCGGTGGGCTTATAAATGTATATGTCTTCGGTGGGCTTATAATGTATATATCTTCGGTGGGCTTATAAATGTATATATCGTCGGTGGGCTTATAAATGTATTTATCGTCGGTGGGCTTATAAATGTATATATCTTCGGTGGGCTTATAAATGTATTTATCGTCGGTGGGCTTATAAATGTATATATCGTCGGTGGGCTTATAAATGTATCTATCGTCGGTGGGCTTATAAATGTATCTATCGTCGGTGGGCTTATAAATGTATATATCGTCGGTGGGCTTATAAATGTATATATCGTCGGTGGGCTTATAAATGTATATATCGTCGGTGGGCTTATAAATGTATATATCGTCGGTGGGCTTATAAATGTATATATCGTCGGTGGGCTTATAATTGTATATATCTTCGGTGGGCTTATAAATGTATATATCGTCGGTGGGCTTATAAATGTATATATCGTCGGTGGGCTTATAAATGTATATATCGTCGATGGGCTTATAAATGTATATATCTTCGCTGGGCTTATAAATGTATATATCGTCGATGGGCTTATAAATGTATATATCGTCGGTGGGCTTATAAATGTATATATCGTCGGTGGGCTTATAAATGTATCTATCGTCGGTGGGCTTATAAATGTATATATCGTCGGGGGGCTTATAAATGTATATATCGTCGGTGGGCTTATAAATGTATATATCGTCGGTGGGCTTATAAATGTATATATCGTCGGTGGGCTTATAAAACGGCATACCTGCCAATTTGGCGCGAAACTTTTTATTGCATTTTCGGAATCTACGGATTTAATTACATTGATTCGTCAGATAACTTGTCAATATTTCAAATATAGATACCATATATGTGACCCGCCATATCAAATCCAGTCGTAAGTCGGGATTTTTTTACCCTGTGCCAATGCATTCTCTTATGCATTGGCCTAACAATTTTTTATCATTTTTTTTTAAATAAATGTTTCTTGCAATTTTTAGGACATAAAATAAAAAAAACATCCATTACCCTACAGGGAGCCCCACACATATATAGAAGCATATAGAAGAGTGTCGTCTGCTCACGTTTGTCTGGGGCTCTGTATGGGTGAAATTATAAAATTGTTAAAGAATACAAGAAAAACATATTATAATTGTAAAAAATTGTTAGGAAATTCGTGGCCTAAAATATCGTATATGAGTTGAAATTGGGTTCTCCGCAAAAATGTTCGTTAATTCTAAAATGTATAATTTGTTCTCGAAACCGTTCCTGGTAGAATAATTCTGATTGGATTCTTTTGAAGAGTAATAGCCGGAAGGCGTATCCTCTTTATCCTGAGTGACAGGGACTAACGTCAAAACAAAGACAAAAGGTCGTATGAGCAAGATTTCTAGTAATTTTCTCCAAAAAAGTCGCATAGCACCATAAAATCACTTTTTCTCATCAACTAGAAGATAATTGAATATGAAAGTGAAAAATATTATAACAACTGTGATATGAGGTGTTATTTGCAGATATCGATTATAGTTCCAGAGATAAATAGTTTTGTGTGTCTCCTGAACAATTTGATTTTCCTGAGGTACGACCTTTTAGAAGCCCACGACGATATGCTATATAGAGAAATTGTTATTGGCATCCGCTGTATTGGCCGACATTACTGTTACTTACCGTTACGAAGACGATGTACCTGGATAATCAGTTGCATTCATCGGGACCGAGGCGACAGTGAATGGGAAGGTGTTGGCGTTTTTCTTTAACTCATTGTGGTAAATTTTCAAATGGATTTCACAAATGCATTTCATCACCCCCGTGTACGTGGTATTGCCAAACCCGAGGGTATCACCAAACCAGAGAATTGCGGTTTTGATAAATGAAAATATCTTCCCTCAGATGAAGCTATATATATCCCAGTTAAATGGTGATATCCACTATTCAAAACATAATTTCGCAAAGCAGAATGTTCCCTCAATGGGATAGCGACTATAGCTTGCTCTCACCGCAATAAATTTAATAGAAATTCAGACTCATTTCCGATTTTATCATAAATAGTAGACATTTTTTTACGTTAGGTAGTTCGTTTGAAACATAATTATCAGTCATAGATGGCGGATAATGCGTGTATCAATAGAAAAATATATGTTTAGTTAACCATAGAATTGTCTAGCCTGCAGAGCGGTTCGCAAAAATACTATATGCGACCAAGTGTGGGTACCCACCATAATTTCAGGTATCAACGCCGCAGATCGATCCTGCGATGAGATGTACCCAAACCAGAGCTGGGGTGTCACGACGTTATTGCTCTTATATGCATTGCGGCAGTTGTATTAAAATATTTATTGCGTCGTAGTTCGGATTTGGCGAAGTCTTATAAATTGAATGATTGATTGGTGCGAGTAGATTCGAGAAATTTTAGCAGTATGTAAATGTAATGCCTGGAATTAGAAGTTAGACACCCCATCGCGAGTGAAGAGGCTCTGTGTATATTCCTTCTACTAGACTGCCAGTGCATGGTCAGTCAGCGCGCCATTGTACTTGAAATTCATTGTATATGAGATTTATGGAGGCATGGACTCGGTGTGATGGTTAATTTTTTTTCAAATGTACTTGCTTCAGTAAACAAATTCTCATTTGTTATCGAAATGGTCATGTATTGATCGGAATGGCACACTGAGATGTTCAACTCAGATCAAGCTAGATCAAGCGATTTTTCGTCCATGTCGGGGTTATAGCACCCATGCCAACCTCGTCTAGTATATATTTACAGGCATATATTATGTTGTCATACTTGTACATGCAAGTCATATAAAATAAATCGTTCACAATGAAATAACCATTAAGTGCGATGTTGAGCATCCGTTATTAAAAAAATGTACGATCCATTATCTTAACATGTCTTAACAGGACGCGGTGAAAAAGGCGTGAGTCGTGGTCATGTGTTAATTCCACAATATGGTAATGCCTATATATGTAAGGGTCGAGACTGCTTCTAGCACAATCTACTCACTCTTTTTACCATAATCTTTCATTATTGGAAAGACCGCAGTTGTTAGTGAAACGATTGGCTTTCCGTAGTTAGCTCAGTGCTAGAAGCCGCATTGAGAGTTTGAACACAAAGCGTGACTTAAATGCAACTTTATCAGTACGATTTGCGGATGGTATCTTGCAATAAAATGTTAATACATAGCTGACTGCTATTTCTTAGAATTCGTGTACTTTTGGGTGAGAAAACCTTAGTGAAATGTTACCGGTCAATAGGACACATTCACCCGCTCCAAATCCCTATCGCTCGTATGTGCTGTATTGAAAGTACGCAAGTGGCCTTGACAAAGTTTCACCGATTTACCCATTCCCGTTCCCGTCGGATGGCTATCGAAAACTCGCTATTATATTTAAGAGACCAACTGAATTATGTCGATGATAATTGCACGATCATGCACAGTCATAACCCAGAAGCCAATGTTGACATTATGCAAATACGTGCACAATATCAATATCCACCAACGGTGTCTCTTACCGATAACACGACGTGAGAGAAGTTACCACGCTATGAGCAACGACTCGACACTATGTGAAACGTCTATTCTTATTATGTGATGTACATTCATATTAAATGGCTGGTGGAGTTTACAGATACAGTAGCTGTCATGTAATCCACTTTTCCATGCACATGCTGTGATTACATGTTTGGACGAAGTGTGTGTTATTTATAAGCAGGTGAGAGATCAAAGCCCTGTACTGTAAAACTTCTGCACGTGTATACATCTTCCGGGGGCGCGGGGCGGCTATTTATGGGCTTGTGAGTCTACACGAGTCCTGTGCGCGTTTTTGTACCCACACAAGGAGCCATACATACATCGTACGCGTGTAAACCCTCACCAATGTCCAATCGTACTGCGTTAGACTCCACAGTGTGTAAGCCTGTACGTAAGGATTTGCCTTTCTTCGGAGAAATGCTACTACTTTCTTCGGATTTGCATCACTTTTGACCAAAAAACTTATCACATATCTACAAAAACTGTTAATAAAGGGGTTAAATGTCGGCAGATGAATAAGTCAACTTAACCACGGGACTAACCAATTATCTAAATGTGTTATTCAGACCAAAACACCTATTTTGCATATTTATACAAATAAACGACCTATTTCTCAGATTTTGTGATAATTTTTCGTTCCGTATAGGCGATAAAATGTATACTCATACTCAAAGTACCTCAACTATATCCAGAAACAATGACTTCTCAGCACAACACTATATACCCCCTCTATTGTATACAAGAAAACCAATGTCAGAAATGGTAACGCGCTCAAGATCATATATTATATACCCATCATTGTAATTATAGAATATAAAATATATTTGTTTTGCGAATGACCAACTCAGAATTCCGTTAAAATAACAATAACAACCAGCACCTAATTAACGAACCGACGGCCGACTTACAAATTATCTTTTTCATTTCTTTTATTTGTAATTGGCATAGATTATCACAAACCAAAAATCAACAGTATTGACATAATGTTAACGACAATAAACGAAATTGAAATTCCCAACTACACCTTTTACTGGACTCGGCCTCCGGTCGCAGTTCGACTTTTAATCCTCCCAAAAAAATTCCCATTCTATAAATAAAATGCGCCCAGGCGAAACAAGAATCTCTACATTAGTATACACGCGGAGCGTGCGTAATAAAGCTTGGTTGGGGTTTACGCATCCGGGTTGGTCTACTATAGTAGCTATCCTGTCTGTACTACTTCAGTCGCTGAGTGTACTTCTGTTTGCAGACAAGCCAAATGACACTGTAGTCGGATTCCTTATGTCATTCTTGGTTTGTTAAAAGCAATATGAAAACGGATTATGTATGCCTAGTTGGTGTGTTTTCAGGATTGACTTGTTTCCATTCTTGAATTTTGGCGGGTCGGCCTAAATCGGGGTCAACATAATTTAGAGAGCGTTTCGTATTTACAGAAAACGATAGATGGTGCCGTCTGGCGTATGGTGATCGGTGCGATTTGAAAGTTCTCAAAACTACTAGCTATGACCCTTACATGTATTTTTGGATAAATGGTGCCATTTTGCGTATGATGATATGCGCGTACTGATATTCCTAAAAAATACTAAGTATGAAACACAGACGTGATCAGATGATTCTTGCTGTTACAGTTGCGATCAAAATTTAACACAGAACCCTATGGAGAATTTCGTGTTATGCTCAAACGTTGATTGTAATATCACTTATTGGCGATCGTGTGCAACTATATATGAAGATTAACACTCGCGTTTGACCAACTGTAACCATCCGTTACATTTAATAGATGCAATGTATGATATAGTTATGCCTCAAGATACAGTAATTGGCAAAAGTAAGTGTCGAATGTTTTTGTAATTTCGATAATATGCAGTTTGTTGAGTCAAACGAAACTATTCCTAACAAGACTGAAGTTTTACGATGTGATGACATATTAAATTATTGTTCAGTTGATACTTGTCCGTCTCGTTGTCCACTGACTAGTATTTGAAGCCACATTGTTGATCATAACGGGATGTAGTTTCACAATTACACAGGTATAGATGTTAGTTGTTCATAGTCATTAACTCCATCGTTGTCATCGGAGTCTATCCCACATACACTGGGAGATTCTGTGTTTTCGCAGGATTTGTGCTACTGACAAATGGCCATTTCGGTGCAGCTGAGATCTTTACTATAGCAGTATAGGCTTTGCTTTCACACTTCCCACACGGTTACATTTGGCGAACTTTAGTACATCGACTGAAACCCAACATTCACCATCAATATTCTAACCACAATTAATCTTTACGCTTCATGTATAGCTGTGACAATCAAGTAAATTTCCACTAAAGTAGAGCTTAATGAGTAAAATAGATATCAACTATAATTGCATTTTCCTGCAAATTCTGAGTAGGTGCTTACAAACCGTTACTAAGGAGCTATCGGGTGGCAAACTCTCCCGATCTTATAATGATCAGTGGTCTATGCAGAACATGCCTGCACAGTTTTAGACATACATGTGCCCAACTTGGAACAAAACCAGCACCATGTGATTAGACACTGACTAAATTAAGGCAAAAATGCCAATGAATGTTTAGTACACCATTGTGATATTTGATTAGCAACCGTTTTCTAACCTTAAATAAGATATTTGGTTCACTCTGATGGTCAGGTATATCTCAAATTTCACATTTTGGTATTAACTGCATCGGAAATGCAAACACTGGCATTGAATTACGACGCTATAAGCTATAATTGTAATTTCCAGTCAATTCCCGGCAGTTGCCAAGGCTAAGTTTCTCGATCTTATGGGGCAAAAACCTGTACAGTTTCATATCTGTGTCACCATTTGAACATAACCAATATCACCCGACCATAGACACTATCTAATTTACGGGAAAATACCACGACCCAGTGTGTTGATCGCATGTTGTACATATCTGTTGTATATACACTCATATATCTCAATATCATGTAACACTTGATAAGAGAATAAAGCATATAATGACGCCACGGTTCAAAGCCCAAGTATAGAACGATCCATTAAGCTAAGTCGATGTTTTGTTCACAACAGATGGAGTCATGATACATTATGAAGGATGATGGAAGGGTCCCCTCAACTATGTTCTTCAACTTTGCTAGAATCAATAACTGGTATTCACGAAACCACCATGCACGACTTCCTGTCTCTTCGCGATCTTGTCGCACCATTATCATGTCAGCCTAAGATATATTGAACCCTCTCCTCAAAATATAAACAATGCTGTACAATCCACAATATCGACAATTGTCCGTCCAGTAAAGGCACGTATACCTGTCGCAGAATGAGAGCGTTATTGTAAACGTTATCACCATATAATAATACAACAACGTCATTGTTTTTTTTAGGACCCACAGTTCTCACACATGCACATAAATGTAGAATTTATTACTTTTAATTTTGTAGTAGACATGGTGAAATTGACAACACGTGTCATTATTATTCTATCCCATTAATCGTCATCCACAAGCAAGTCTTTCTAAGCTTTGTCCACGCACTGTGTCACTTGCATATTAATGTGTTTTACTAAAAGACCAAGCACATAATGCACATATTTGTCTTCTTATAAATAAATTATCTCTTAGAAAGTGTCCAGAGATATCTTGCCTATTTATACTAACAATTTTTTTTTCTTGTGGCAAAGGATTTGAGGGAGTAATTTGTTATGTTGACTAAGATGTTAATTTAGTATGTGAAACATATATCCCGGGGGATGTATTGAGTGGACAGATAAAGTGTCTTCTTTATCATCAGATCAACATAATTTCAACTCCCAATTTGGATAAACCCGACCAGGATTTATAGAACAACAACTAACCTATACCGAGCAATGTTTAGCAATACAAATGGACATGATAACATTGTTTAAAAATTTGAAACAATACCACCATTATTCACATGTATGGCTAAACATATCATTGACATAGATGAGTTGTTGTAGTTGTTACATTGATGTTGGTCGGGTTTCTCCAAATTTAATACTAAAACAGAATTATCCATAAGCACCAGAGCTTGGCATGAAAATATAAAAAAAATACTACATGACCGAACTAATTTTAACAAACAGTTAATGGCAATTAACATTAATTTTGTCAATTGATGAAAAAACACCATCAATCAATTTAAAACGACATCCTGAAACTTTAGTCTTGATAAACATTACATTTGTAGAATAGTGGAAATTATCACTGAAGCACGTGATTGTGATGTATATAATTGATGTGAACCACATTTGTTATCAATTACTTATCTGGTGGCCTGACTATATTGCAAGTTAATTTTGTAAAATCACATATAGTTACAGTAGATTACATGTAAGAGAAATGCATATATGATAGCCATTAAGTTCCATCACTGTGAACATTTGAGTAAATTGTCAACTGTCTATAGGGTTCAACATTAAATTTTGATCGCAACTGTAGTACTGTACCCGCGGAGACTTATCTGACGACACCAATATTCTCAAAAATATATTTCAGAGTCAAACCGCCATATTTGATAATTTTGTTAATTTAAACTAGCACAGTCCACCAGAAGGTTAGTTATGAGGATTAATATTTGCACAATAAGTAAACGCTCTTTAAATCCTTAAAACAGTCAAAAAAAACTTTTTCCAATAAAATTTCAACTGGACACAGGTAGGCTCTGAAAGTAGATACGCTATTGATAAATAAACAGTTCACATGTCGTGTTTGACATTCCGAAATTGCGCGACCGTTTTTTTTTTCGACCAAAGGAATATGACTTGTCGTGCAATCAGCGAGGGTGGGGGTAGGGTTAGCTTTTCTGGGATATCTTTACCAAAAATCTATGTATCGGAGTTTTTTGTTTGTGACATATTATCAATATATCCTTGTAGATTGTTCATGTTCGTCTACCTGTGATATAGCTGATTTTAAGAATATACATACCTTAATATTTGGGAAAGAAAATTGAAAATGCAGTCATAAATACAATTCATCTGATGATCTTATGATAAAATTCCACATTAAGATATGTAATTATGCAATTTGTGGCAAGATCTCTCCCTGTTTTTCGATTTCCAGGAACAAAGAAAGCCACTTACCGAACTTGCTATGCGTAACAGCATGTTTTTTTATTACCAGGTGGAGGTGAAAAAATAGAGGGGTACACAAACAAAAGCCTCACACAAACCTGTTTCCTCTAAAATATCAAGCTGGAAACAGGTAGATTCTGAAAATAGACACACTGGTGGTATAGAAACCGTTCTCATATCGTTTTTAACATTCCGAAAATCCACGACCATTTTTTTCGACATAAGGAGTCCGACTACTGTACTACTTTAGTCTATATGTTATTTTCAAATTGGGTTATGCGAAAGCCACAGTGGTCTACTTTTCCAAGGGTTTGTACTAATATACACTATATCCATATGGGTTCACCGCCTCGATTGTAACTCGTCTTTTTCGTTGTCTTTTCTGGCATCATATATATATATATTTAGCTTAATTGTTTGTCGATATACGACATTGTTTCCAGCACGCGAGCACAACTATGGCCATATATGTTGATTTTGTTATTCTTTCGAGTTATGATTTGATAAAATAGCAATAAAAATGGTAGAGTATCCCATAGCTGCAAATTACATACAAGTACAACTGCCCAGAGCTTTATAGTATAGGGCCATGGAGTGGCTAAATCAACCGTACATATGCCAGAAAAAGCAAATAAACTTTACCTGCAACAGATAGTGAAAATATCTAATTCATAATTCTTCCCAAATGAAATCTGACTTTGTGTGCACATACCGGGTTTCAATATTAAGAAATTGTTACAACTAAACGTAATTCTTGGTTTGGGAGTTCTCTATCAAGAATGTTTTGCAGAGAAATCCATATACATTACAAACAGAACAAGAATTTATTTCCATGTTTAGGAGTGAGTATTTGAAATGACACAACAACAAATATCACAAATGACAAATAGACAAAATAGAAAACGTACAACGCTCAGCCAGATATCTAGCAAACATAATTCAATAACAGTATAGTTCAGTTACTGAGATGCATGACAACCTATACGATGACAAAGACTACAAGAGAGACGCCTTGAATCCAGGCTCCCTGGTCGGATTCGTCAGCTCCAGTTTAAACTTCCGAGGTTAAACCTGGTTTAAATCTACACTGGGGCCGGATTCGTTATCTCTGGTTTAAACAGGGTCTATATATGTAAACATCTATAGGCTAAAACCGCCATTTGACAGATGAATACATGGTTAAAACCCGATTTTGATTGGACATTTATAAGCGAGTAATCGCCCACACCTGTAAAGTGTGTGGGGATAAGTTTGTTGGCAATCGCGATAAATTTGTGCATGTTAACATTAAACCGACAATTAAACCATTCTATTCGACGATCCAGCAAACCGGGGATTAGTTGGGCGATACCCAAATATGTCTTTTTTACATGTGTGGGGTTATATATATATACACACAATCGCTATTGACGGTGTGTCTGTATGTGTATCGCTATTGACGGTGTGTATGTGTGTGTATCGCTATTGACGGTGTGTCTGTATGTGTATCGCTATTGACGGTGTGTCTGTATGTGTATCGCTATTGACGGTGTGTCTGTATGTGTATCGCTATTGACGGTGTGTCTGTATGTGTATCGCTATTGACGGTGTGTCTGTATGTGTATCGCTATTGACGGTGTGTCTGTATGTGTATCGCTATTGACGGTGTGTCTGTATGTATATCGCTATTGACGGTGTGTCTGTATGTGTATCGCTATTGACGGTGTGTCTGTATGTGTATCGCTATTGACGGTGTGTCTGTATGTGTATCGCTATTGACGGTGTGTCTGTATGTTGAAAGTGGTGGCTTGATATTATTATGTCACAATTGATTCATTCTGACACGAGGGCTGTTAAAAGCCTGCGCCTGTTCGAATTAATTGAGGGCGTACCAATAATAATTATATTGGCATGTTGTGGTCCGCCTGGTAACTGGGTGTCGCAGGCCGCAGGCCCCTCTGACGCTGAATAAAGGCCCACGAAAGGTGCCCGTTTCAGCTAGTATGATATATCTTAGTTGTTTTCTGTCAAAGTTGTGACGATTTTGATACTCTCCTCCCAATTTAAACATATCGCAAAAATGCCACATTCGACTGATCTGGTTATAAACATGCCACATTCGACTGATCTGGTTATAAACATGCCACATTCGACTGATCTGGTTATAAACATGCCACATTCGACTGATCTGGTTATAAACATGCCACATTCGACTGATCTGGTTATAAACATGCCACATTCGACTGATCTGGTTATAAACATGCCACATTCGACTGATCTGGTTATAAACATGCCACATTCGACTGATCTGGTTATAAACATGCCACATTCGACTGATCTGGTTATAAACATGCCACATTCGACTGATCTGGTTATAAACATGCCACATTCGACTGATCTGGTTATAAACATGCCACATTCGACTGATCTGGTTATAAACATGCCACATTCGACTGATCTGGTTATAAACATGCCACATTCGACTGATCTGGTTATAAACATGCCACATTCGACTGATCTGGTTATAAACATGCCACATTCGACTGATCTGGTTATAAACATGCCACATTCGACTGATCTGGTTATAAACATGCCATATTCGACTGATCTGGTTATAAACATGCCACATTCGACTGATCTGGTTATAAACATGCCACATTCGACTGATCTGGCTATAAACATGCCACATTCGACTGATCTGGTTATAAACATGCCACATTCGACTGATCTGGTTATATACACCTTAATTTCCGTACAATCGTATTGATGCATCTTCATCCGCAATTTTGTCCGAGACCTTCCGATCGACCACGTGTTTCTGGGCCACGTATTATTACACAACTCGAGAAATAACAAACTTCAAAAATCGATATCTGATCACTCTGAGCTTTGATGGGTTGGTTCCCCGACTCGAACCAAATATGTTTTAACCCCGACGCCAAAGAAATAGTCATTTAGGAGCGTCTGATCGGATTGAGTACATTTAATCATATAGTAATCGTTTATATGCATGGGCGTTCTCACGTCGCAGCAAACAAGACATCCATTCTTACTAAAATAAACCGTATTCGTTACAGAATGGGGCTTCTAAAAGACATCCATTCTTACTATAATAACACGTTTTCATTACAGAATGGGGCTTCGAATGGCGGCTGATATGCTGCTCATGTGTGCCGTGTTCTTCGTCATGCTCGTCAACCGATTCCTCTCGTTGTATCTACCGTTTTACATAAGATTCATCGAATATTCAGTGCTATGGGTAGGGAAAAAACGCAGCTTGCCAAACACGACAACTGCTGCAAACATATCTGCAATAAAAAGCTTAGGAGAAAACGATGCCAAACAACTAGTTGCTGAACTATGGAAATTCTTACAAAACATCTACGCAACAGAAGCAAAGGAGAAAAATAAAGCATTAAATTCCGTCCTGTATTCTTTAGACGGAGTTACACAGATTAATTTGTTGGATCTTGTTAAGCATAAGCGACCTCTGGTGGTGAATTTCGGTAGTTGTAGCTGACTGCCGTTCATGGAGGAACTTGAGAAGTTCGCTGAGCTCACGCGAGAGTTCGCGAGGTTCGCAGATTTCGTTTTCATCTACATAACGGAGGCGCATGCAGTCGATGGTTGGAAAATTGCACATAATGAATATAACATCAAAGAACACCGCAATCTCCAGGATCGACTCGAGGCCGCTAAGATGTTGAGTGATCGAGTTGGTGATATTTGTCCAATTTTCTTAGATAATTTTGACAATACAACCGGTCGCATGTACGGAGCTTTCCCGGAACGTCTATATGTCATTCAGGATGGTGTTCTTGTTCTACAAGGAGGGTTGGGTCCATTCATGTATAGTGTTGACACTGTAAGGACTTGGCTAAACAAAACATTCACGAAACATCGACGGAACGGAACGCTACACTCTTAAAAGTATTGTTAAAGGTACTCAATCCGAATTGACGGCCCCCATATCATTAGATTCCAACAACAACATTTTTTTAAATGCTGCTTCAGTTATCAAAATCGATTAATTGCCCAAAAATAATGCTAACCACAGTCAACTATAGTATAAAATTGCCCAAAACCCTGTTATTTGTCAACTTTTTGTTCAACGAAATTTTGTCGGTTGTCAAATATCTGACACAAAAAAGCCTCTGGATTTCAGAGTTATCGATCTTCATCCGCTATCTTGTCAGATAAGTTCTTCTCGTCGACAGTTTACTGGGCCACGTAAAATTAAAATAATAGATTCAAACATCGATATCTGATCACTCCTAGCTTTGATGGGTGGGTTCCTCGACTCGAATCAAATATTTTTTACCCCCGAAGCCAAGGAAATAGTAATTTGCGAGCGTCTGATCCGATTGAGTACCTTTAATCTACGACAGCAGAGAGAATCATTTAGCGGACCATGTAGGTCAGTGTTATGAGTCTACATACATTCCAAGCTATATTTCCCAGACCATCGTTCCGTTTTTTAACATATGCTATATTTACGTATACAATAGTTCCGTGAATGTCAACACGTGACTTGGCCACGTGGTTTGATCACTATATGCGGCTACGCATAATTGTCGCGAGTGAAATCAGTCGCCAATTTTCTTCAATTCACTTTTCGAGAATGTCATGCAGGTATGGTAAATAAATGATATGTTGTTGTATGTACAGTACGTAAAGAATGTGAGATAAGTAAAACACTCAACCCTGACGATATTTTTTTGTTCACGGTGACCCACTCTACACTAAAATCTTCAGTGGCGAGGATAAGTGAGCGATATGGTGTAATCGACGCGATTGTGGCACACAATTGTACCACTCTGTCCACGAGAGTACATATGGGCGGGAAAATCAGGCTCCTTCGAATTAGGATGATGAGGATTTTAATTTCTGACATACGACATTTAAAAATATGGATATATAATAGTCACACAATCATCGCATCCCACCAGCATGTTGGTTTAGCTGGTCGGGAGCGGAATATCGTCCGTCCTCTCTCAACGCTACGTTATCACGATCTCCCCCGATGGTTCTCATATCATTTTCATCGTCCGATCCCCAGCTGGCGTTTATTGACCGCCAGATGAACCATCATCGATGTGTCCTGTCCTGATGTGATCCTGATTGCACAGGGCCACATCTCAAGAGTGTTGATCCCCAAATGGCGTTTATTGACCGCCAGATGAGTCATCGTCGATGTGTCCTGTGCTGAGATGATCCTGAGTGCACTGCAGGGCCACATATCAAGAGTGTTACACAATGCATCATCAATATCACCGCCAAACTTCTATATATAGAGGATCTCCAACGAGTTTCATACAATCTTATATCCTAACATAACGAGTTGAAGATCTTGTATATCACACGAAAAAAGCTAGAGCTTTATGCCTTTTTAACAAATCAAAACCCATAACAGAAGCTTAAAAACGCACACATTTACCTGTTGGCTGAGACGCTTCACAACTGTAAACGACAGTACTGTGCGCTCGAGCTGCCGACGGAAAATATAGTCCCCCAATGTGGCTCTTTGTTTTTTGTGTCTATTTTTGTTATTGCAACGAAGTTGGACAATAATTTAACTTTAATGAACAAAGCAATCATTTTTAATTGTCTTGTGTTGTTGTAATGTGCGGCTTTACGAAATAGTATTAATCCGCCTGATTCAACGTAAAGTAATTTTGTTGGCGCGATGCCAAGTTGGCGGTAAGCACGCGACTATTCGTCACTAGTGAGAGATAATGATATAATATGGGTTTCATTGAAATAAAGATGTATGCAACAGGAATCGTATTGCATTGTCGTTTAAATCTTGAACAAGTCATGACAATACAATAATTAATGTTTAGTTAATAATTCAGTATCAACCAAATATTGATAATTGTTTTAGATTTAATATAATAAATCTAAATGGCGTAGAAATACTATAAGTACATGTAGTTGTCTGGTTTTTTTTGCGGTGATTCTCAGTGGTTCGCGGTTATTCCTGGTTAGCCCAAGTCAGTCTCCGTGTAGCATGTCGGTTTAATTAATATTAATCCGCACCACTCAAGTTCACGATGGACCGCGAGAAACATCACCATGAACCCCGGGGATCGACAGTGTGAGGTGTGTGGTATCCACGGTGTTTAGTGTTTTGCTTATTGTACACGCTTTACATACTGTAATTTATGGAACTATTAACGCTGTTGTCCATGTTCTGTGGAGCCATTTGTTCAGCAAAATATTATCTTTAACGTGATGTTTTCTTCGACATATTATGAATTTTAAACAGTCTGTGGCTGTACTGTATTATGTACTTCAAAGCATCAAATTCAATTTAGCCATACAAGAGAGTTGCATAATTGTGCTGAACAAATAACCCACGTAAATCATACAACGGGGCTAACACGGTGGCTAGTTTATTTCCAACAACATATAATTGATTTATCATACTTACATGTACTTTCTAAAATTACGGCAATTACAACCATCATATATATATGGACATTAGTACAGGTCCCTATAACAAAATTGACCCCACCCCCCACAGTACTTAATGCTGTAGAAAGATATTCAACTTGGCCGTGCCTAATTTTTTATCATTTTTTTCAAAATCCACAAACAGGTTCAAAATACACAAAAACAATATTTGTTACATAAATGCCTCATATATAGGTAGACAGATATTTTATTACTCTTCAATTTAATGTATCCCGTGTAAAACTTGGTTCTGAAAAACTCCGGTTGTGAGCACAGGTCTGACGCAAACCGGCTGTAAAAGTTCACTCGTTCGATATGGAGTCCGCTAAACTGGGTCAAAGAGACGGATTTTTACACCTACTTGCGCTTCAAAAACACACTCAATGGTAAGTAGAATATATATATATTATACATCATTAGAAGCGGAATTGTTTACTGACCCACCCAAACCAAGCCACATCACGGCATCGTATCTCTCGTATTTGTTGAAAAAATCTGTTTCATACACCCGGAAGCAAATTTAATTTTCCAAAACCTTTGTGTATTTTGAAAAACCTTTGTGTATTTTGAAAAACATTAGGCCCGGCCAAGTTGTATACCTTTCTATAGGATTCAGTACTATTGCGGGTGGGGTAAATTTTTGTTCTGCGTGAGGACCTGTGCTAATGTCCATATTTTGTATAGTTGATAGGATTCAGTACTATTGGGGTGGGTGTGTGGTCAGTACTATTGTACGGGGTGGGATACCTTTCTATAGGATTCAGTACTATTGTGGGTGGGGTTCATTTTTTGTTCTGGGGACCTGTGGACATTAGTCCTATCACAGATCACTGTTCATTAAAATCAGGAACCAAAGTCCTGTAAAGTTACGGTACTTACAACTGTCATTTATATTAACAATAGGCACCTTTCTCATACCATTTATCTGTAACATGATTAACCAAAATTATGTAAATATACATTCAGTTAGTTGTATACAATCATGTAAATATACAGTCAGTTAGTTGTATACAGTAAACCACGTGTCCGTAATGTTACGGAACAATGAGATGGCAGATATTTATCCAGTCATTTCTTCCGTAAAATTTACAGCAACCCTATTAACATTGTACTAAACTGCATAGGGCACAAAGACGTATTGCTCTAACGTGTGTTACAAGATTAACAGTTTCTATACTAAATACTCATTATCGAGCAGTTATCCTTTAATATTTTTTTGTATACCAGAAAATAAAAAATAAAATCAATATTAATTTATAGAATCGTTTCCGGCCAGTGATCTTTGATTCATATTTATTATTGTGTAACCACCAAACTATATAAAACTTGTTATAGGAAGAGATAGACCATATTTATACCCAGGAAACCATATAAAACTTGTTCTAGGGAGAGATATACTATATTTATACCCAGGAAACTATATAAAACTTATTATAGGAAGAGATAGACTAGCTTTATACCCAGGAAACTATATAAAAACTTGTTATAGGATTGTAACAATTCTACCGCCAATATATCCAGAGCAAAAATATATATCACAAAGCTGCCACACTTCTCCGGTATTCACATATAGATATGCACTATAGTATTTCAGAAATCAACATACTGGCCAGAGTGGAAACAAATGATGACTGAAGTTATAAAAGGTTAAAACCTCAGCTCAGTCGGATATCGATTTTGCACTCTTACCAGAATGTTAAACTCTGAATGTTGAAAGTCTGTCACTGTATATTGCATCTAGTTATACAAATTTGAGGCATTTGATAGACTATTTTACAGTACGATATGTAGGTTTTTATTTGCAAAAATAAACATAACTTGCTGTCGAAAAATATATGTTTAATATAATTATATGTTCTTGAATTTGCTATTGATGTTTTTATTCCCCAGAACATAGTTCGTCGGCCAATTCTCAGAAGACATAGGTTTCGATTTCGCTGCACCCCGTCCTCGCATGTTTTCATTTCTATACATCAATATAAAGAGCGTCTTCTGTGGAACGCCGTATATCGTTTGCCAATGTATATCGTTTGTCAATATATGTATATCAAATGTTTTTTTTCAATTTGGTTCAGTTTATACATTCTCGAATTATGAACCTTTTCAGCTCAACTTCACAGTCAAGTTTGAGCTATTGTCATGGGTTGTCGTCCGTGCGTCCGTCAATCGGAACGTCCGTCAATACATATAAATTCCTTTAGCACACCATTACATGCCATATCCCTCATCCAATCGTCACTAAAACGCATACGGTGTTCATGGTAACCTCCAGATGACGGCTATTGATATTTCCGATATTATTTTTTAAAACATGACCGCCATTTTGATGTTCAAATTGGAATGGATTAGCATACCCTGTAGTCCGAATTTATTGGAGAAATGTTTTCAAAATTAACAGGCAAGTTTAGGATCATCTCTAGATGGGAGCTACCGAATTTGAACGATTTTCGACGAAAAACATGGATTTTACTTTACTTTGCATGACTAGGTCCTTTGGCACAACCTACATGCCACATTCATCATGCGATCGTCACCAAACTTCCTTTGGTTCTTCGGTGTGATCTCTAGATGGGAGCCAATAAATTGTTTTCTCCAAAATTCATTAAAAAAACATTGCCGTCAGCAGCCATCTTGGATTTCAAATTTGAATCCATTGGCACACCCTGCAGCCCGCATTTATTTGCAGAATTGTTTTGAAAAAGTACAGTCACGATAAGGATCACCTCTAGATGGGAGATATCCAATTTGAACAATTTTCGATCAAAAACATGGCGGATAGCAGCCATCAAATGGATGTTATTGTTTGCATCACTAAATATATATTTCGGCATGCCCTACAACCAACAGTTGTTATCCAATTGAGCCCAAACTTTTAATGGCTAATATGGCTGACCTCTGGAGTTACTTAGACATATAAACTTTCCGCATTCCTTATCACTCCATTAACTGTAATATTTGAAATTATTCTGCATAATCCTAACATTTCCAGTTATTGGCCAATTCTAACATGACATGCGCCATCCTCCGTGGTTGGCAAATTACCATCAGTCCCATCAAGTATGCATGACCCCCCCCCCCCCCCCCCCCCCCCCCCCGCCCACCACGTTGACCTTACATATATTTTTAAGTATCACCATCAAAAGTTAACAAATGGTCAGTGCACAAATGTATAACCTGTGTTATATTTCTTTGAAACAGCATACAATCGCGTGAATAGTGCCTATATTATATCGTTCAATATACAGTTGATTAGTCATCATCGACGTGGCTAGAGGGCTCCGTGGAGTTTCCAGCTGCCTCCCGCCCCTTTTAACCAGGCCGAACTCGCATGCAATGTCGCGTAATTTCATTTGCTTCCCACACAGTGGCTTGGAATTACTTAACTGTGCTTATTGTGGGGAGGAATCACGAAACAATTTGAAATATGAGCATGAACACTGCAAAATCCTAGTATCTATAAAAGTCTAATTCCATGAAAATCCAGGCCTCGATTTGTCTTGTTTTTTTCTAGAATATATATAAACATGTATAGGTCTAACTACAGACAAATTCAGGCCTCGATTTCGTTTTGTCTCTTTGTTTTATTTTTAATTTGTAATTGATTAGCACTTTAGCAGGTTTTGACTGGCCAATGACTGACCTCAAGAATTCCAAGTTTTGTACATTTCCAAACTGACACTGAGATTGGAAAATTCCCGTCGAAAGTTTTGACCGAATGTAGGAAAGTTGTCTAAACACCAACAAATTCCCCGCTAATTACTAATTACCCCCACCCCAATATGAACGCCCGAGTCCCTGTTACAACAGTCGTTTTATGCATAGTTTTATTCTATTTTCTCGACTCGCAGGTAGTATAGCATCAAATAATTCCTTGCGTATTCTTAAAGGAATCAGGGAGCTAAATGTGTTCTAGAGTCGGGGGAGCGAGTACACCGTGGTGTGAAGGTGAAGGTAATTATATAATTATATACCTCACTATACTTAACTGTAACTATATACGTGACACGTGATATCCAGGTTATAATATGTCTCCAATTCTCACACGAATTATATTATATTGAAAACGCACTTGCTTTATAAAACCATTCAAGTATACAAATAAATCGTGTAAGTTGCGTGTACACGTGTGCCTGTGCGTGTTGGTGCGTGCGTCCCATTCGGTTGGGATCAGTTGGCCAGTAGGATGACAATCCAATGCTTCAGTATATCCTGCGCGTCCGGGTGCACGTGTGTGCGTTTGGCATACACCAATGTATGCCGTTGTGGCTCACCCCTATGTGTGCGTACCATATGGCAACGAAATGGCAGTTCGGATGCATTACTACCGCGTGTAGTCATGCCGAACAGTACGTGACGGTACGTGTACGTAGGCGCGCAGACCCAACTCCATGCATAATGATATATATATATATATATATATATATATTTGTATATACTTTTGATTGTTCATATGCTTATGTATAAGCGTTTGTATCATGTTCTTTATTTGCCATTTGTCATATATAATCTTCAGTAATGGAGGATAATTAAAGATATATATATATATGCGAGTCGACCATAGGTCGCCTCGCATATATAAGAGCATGCATTGGCCTAATAATTTTTTAAATAAAAGTTTCTTACAATTTTTAGGACATAAAATAAAAAAACATCCATGACCCTGCAGGGAGCCCCACACATATACAGAAGCATATAGAAGAGTGTCGTCTGCTCATGTTTGTCTGGGGCTCTGTATGGGTGAAATTATAAAATTGTTAAAGAATACAAGAAAAAATTATTAAAATTGTAAAAAATTGTTAGGCCAATGCATTCTCTTATATATGCGAGGCGACCTATGGTCGACTCGCATATATAAGAGAATGCATTGGCACACGGTAAAAAAATCCCGACTTACGACTGGATTTGATATGGCGGGTCACATATTGTTCTTGCATTTTCGTGATCAACTAGACAAAGTGCCAATCTAGCTGGGTAAACATCACCGGTATGGCCTCCAGGCTTCAATTCAGTGAATTTGGCCGAAACGTTAACTCTGTCGCCTATGGGAAACCATTTAGTTCAGTTATTCCTATAGAATGCCCACATGTATTCTTAAAAGAATGGCCGTTAAAATAACACCCATATGATCAAAAAGCTTGAACATTCTACCAGATAAGAGACTTATCAGGACAAAGGGATAAAACGCCGATGGATTTTAAATGTTATATACCTGTAGTTCCCTGTCAGAACGGGTCATACCGTCAGAACATCAACAAGTTCACAATAACAAATAAATAATAAATAATAAATGGTGGAGTATGATCTATACGAGCGTATTAGTCCCAGATAATAGTAGAGATTCGTGGCATAATCAAATAAACTACGTGATCATGGCGCCTAGAAAAATGTATCTGTAATACCTCCTGTATGGAGAGTCAGATTATATACACTATACATGTATAGAAAATACAATATATATACACTCTACATTGAAGACTAATTTGAAGTGTGTCTCTCTTTTGGCTGTGACATGTGCACCGACATCGCGACCATTGTAACTTGTACGATAGCGACGTTAAGACATCAGCGACACCATGCAGTGATACAGCAAAGCCGTCCAATGATAGATACATACCGTTCTATAGGTTACAGTGAAGTAATTCGATTGGTAGCGCCCTCCAACGGATTTTGAACCAAGATGCAGGAGAGAATTAAACAAATTCTGGGCTCTGGTTGGTTAATAGTAGTTTTGATATTTAAACATATAAAATACATGCAATCACTCCTCTTGAAATTTCAGACTCCAAACAAAACATTGGCACATTGTAAAGCACGTGGTTCCTAGATTTAATTTTTTTGGTGTGAGGTAAAAAATGTCAATATTTTGTTCATGCAATTCTGACTCTCGATTATAAATCCCAAATTTAAAGGTGCATTCCATGCTCGACGATATGATTTTTTCATGCAGAAACTTTGCGCAGATGCCAATCCTGGTGACCATGTACTCATTTATCACAATTCGTGGATAGTCAGGGCTGCAGGCCATTATATGTTAACACTGAGGCCTATGGGAAATAATTACTTCACTGTAACCTAAAGCACAAAAATTATAATTTTTCTCATTTGGGCCCAGTGGTGGGTTTCCTATCAATATTGACCAACAAACAATCAGGGAACTTGTAGCACGTGGCATATTATATTATTTGAGTTGGTGGTAATCAATGAGAAGCCAATATTAACCCATCTTGGACAATTTTTGCCTCAATTTTCACCTCGAAAATCTCCCCTTTTTGTCCGTTATGAGCCCATATGTGTACCTTTAATGAATGTCATGGTAACAAATCGCGCACTGAACATCGAGGGTCAGTACACAACTTAAATAAAGGCTTTTCGACTAGGCATGAGAGCAAACTACATACCTATCTGTGGCAGGTCTCTAAATTTGATGTAAAACATGACCAGTTCAGGGTTAAATGGCAGCCAATTAGTCTGCTTGAGGTGGCTTGTCGACAAAAAGTGTTACACGGTGGTGTGTTTGAGTGATGTGGCTGTTTCCATGCACATACATGTAGGCACAGAATAATTCTGCTGCACTCAAAACTTCAGTTTTATGCCAAAATTTCGTTTACCAGGACCCAGAATTTGTCAAGTGCGCCCAATTCAAGCTCCAGCGTGTCCATGTTTATCCGGCGAACCATCGTTCATATTTTCTCAGAGAGAAATCGGTCAGCTATAACACCAATGATGTGTATATATGCTACCATCATTTACGTTATCGACATGGACCTCACATGGTGACTTTTCGTATTCATTTTAAGATATATTGTGTTGCAATTGTAAACAGGGGTGGTGTCAGGAAAGGGTTAATAAGACGAAAACAAAGTCATTGATAGAGATTTTGTATTTTATTTTCAAATGTGAAGAGTCCAGGGACCGATTTGTGTCATTTTCAGATGGCATGTTATTGACGCTGTTGTCACTTTAGGTTACAGTGAAGTAATTCGATTGGTAGCGCCCTCCAACGGATTTTGGACCAAGATGCAGGAGAGAATTAAACAAATTCTGGGCTCTGGTTGGTTAATAGTAGTTTTTATATTTAAACATATAAAATACATGCAATCACTCCTCTTGAAATTTCAGACTCCAAACAAAACATTGGCACATTGTAAAGCACGTGGTTCCTAGATTTAATTTTTTTGGTGTGAGGTAAAAATGTCAATATTTTTTTCATGCAATTCTGACTCTCGATTATAAATCCCAAATTTAAAGGTACATTCCATGCTCGACGATATGATTTTTTCATGCAGAAACTTTGCGCAGATGCCAATCCTGGTGACCATGTACTCATTTATCACAATTCGCGGATAGTCAGGGCTGCAGGCCATTATCACGCTGGTCATCCGTGTAACGAGGACCCGGAGTAGTAACGACGGACGGGATTTCCGTGTGAAGAAATTGTCTCGGGATGGTCAAGAAAAACGTTCAGTAAAGGTCTTTAAAATTAATCTACCTATGTTTTAGTGTACGTAGTGTTTTGGCACAATATTAGTCTAAATCTGTGGGTGCTAAATTGATGTCAACGTGTCCACAATTAATGTATAAAGAGGAAGTTGTTGCAAAACCCTAAAATTGCACGCAAATTGACGCACAAAAATAATTATATCACGTGCAAATCTGAACAATTCATGACGTTGAGGTCCCGCCGGGATCCCTGTCATTGAAATATAAGCAACACAACCACCGCCCAGTAACCAGTTTCCAGCAATTCGAATAGTTAGCATTATCAACGAGTAATGAGGACCCGTTGTCATGTAACGTTGGACGCGCTTCAGAAATCACATTGATTAACCGCGGACGCGAATATTCCGACAAACAATTTATTTAGAAACATGAATGTTTTGAATGTATAAGGAATCACATGCATGTTTATGTGTTTTACCAGTATTTGTCGCACTGTTAACCATCTGTTTCACAGCAAATTTTAAACAGACGAAACGTTGTCAGGAGACTTAGGTGCTTCCTCTCGCCATTACTCTGTTTCTCTTTGCACAACTAAGAGTGTATATGAATGTTTGCTATCGATAGGCACGTGGTTGGGTGGATTTAGGACCCTAGCCATCGGCGAGATAATATCACTCAAGCTAATATGGGACCCTGATGCAAATTACACGTGTGTGGAGATCACTAACCCATGCCAGCAGGCATGTTGTGATACTGAAACAGTAAATTTGTTGTTGAACATTTCAGGCCTTATAAAATGTGTGTCGACATGAACTAATGCAAGTAATTTGCAGGATACCGACATATTTTTTCGCTACTAAACACAGGGTCGTGAATAAAAAAAAATTGTATTGACTATCAAGTCCAGAAAACAGAATGACAGAGTATAAAGATTTCCCTCCACCGAACATAGACCCAACTGTTCAATGCCATGACACCCCGGATAGCAATATAGTTCATCCGGAGGAGGACCTGATAAATAAACGCTACAATCCAGAGAAGTCGGGAATGGGCAGTAATAGTTCACAATCCGACGACAGGTATACACACCTCTCCCGGGGCAATTTTTGTTTATCAAAACTGGAAGTCAGTAGCGATGAGGAAAAATCGGAGGCCCCTATATCACATGGTGACATCCAGTCAGCCATCCCCGGTAAAAATGTATCGGCTATCCCCTCAACTAGGATAAATTACTTGTCCATATATGCTCAGGAAAGAGTAAAATTGATTGCTGAAGTGCGAAAGACCAGGGGTGATGAGAGGGTGTACGACCAAAAGATCCTTATATAAAACCCCGGAATGACTCGCTGGATATGCACAGGGCCCCGCGGCCATACCTCAGACCGGTTGTGAGTAATGATTATCATTACTCGGGACAGGCCTTTGCTAATTATGACCACGGCCAATACGCATCGGAAACCCAAACGACAAAATATGACTACAGCCACTCAAATAATAATCACAGGGCCAGTGACGATGACCGTCGCACGTCAAATAAAATGAATAATAAAGTGGCAGAGCTGGAACAACGATTTGGGTTGTTGGAGAGTTTAAGCAGATTAAACAAACCAAGGGCTAATGCGGGTGACCATTATAGGGAAGGGTTCCCAGAGGGGGGCCAAAGCCCACGAGAATATGAGCCGCCAAACAGTAATTACCACGGTAGTGATGATAACCACCAATGGACAGGAGGACCATGCAGTCGGCTTATCATGTGATGATAGTAACTACCATCACACCACGGCTAATCTGGAGAGTCAATTGGCTGACATCGAACAGCGATTTGGGTAGTTTAAAGATTTAATGCAATTAAACAAACCAAGATCGAGCGATGGTGGCTATCATAGGACCATTACTCACGAACTGATGCCAGGCCAAGATAATTATAATGCCAGGGACGATAACAGTCGCTTGACATGGGGGCAAGGAGGTCCACCAAGTGACGATGACCGCCACTTGACGGGAAATTCAAACTGTGAGACCGACCGAACCGGTGGGACAGGACAACACATTAAGCCTATCACAAATGACGGTACTACAAGGGAGCTGGGGATACACAGAGGGGCAGCACATGCCACTCGCGTTGTCCAACAGCCAGTAACAGTACCGGTTGTGACACCTCCCCACTACAGGCCACCCGAACATGTCACTGGCCAATCAGTAACACAGGTTCAGTCCAAGGGAATACACATGGACACTCATGAGTACAGGCCACCTGAACCCGTCACTGGCCAGTCAGTGGCACAAGTTCAGTCCCAGGGAATACACATGGACATGAACTGATGCTTCGTGCTTGCGGAGTCCACTCGAATCCACGAATGATATGTTGCATGTAGTACATGCGTGTGTGACCTCGATGCAAACCTTGCTGTGTCGATTTCTGACGTCCTTTGAACTAAAGGTTTTGTTGCACCCTCTGCAAACACGTGGATAGCTTTGTGTATGTCGGTTCACGTGTGACTGGAAGAGATTTGGTTTGATAAATGTCTTTCCACATCCTTCAAACGGGAAACATTGTTTTAATGCTTCGTTGTGTATTTTGTAATGTTGTCTGAACACGGATAGACTGAATAACATCACACCACACTTCTCGCAGAGAACATTATGGTGGTGGCCATATCTGTGAGCCCTGAATTCATCACTCGACGACATGGGTTTGTCTTTTATATGAGAAAGTGAATGTTGCCGTAATGATTGCAGGTTTATATATTTCTTTCCAAATTCGTGGCACTGCTTGTTACCAGCACCACGCAGAAGGCGGGATCACTGGGGAAGCTAGGCTGTCGTCGACTTCCAGGAATTCGCCTTCAATAGGCACCAATATTTCTCCGTCTGAAAATGAAAAATAGAAATTTATAAATAACAAGACTGGCTATTGTTTATATATGGGGGGGTGCAAATGTAATTTTGAGAACTGTTAGGAGTGTTTAGTTTGGTTCAAGGGGATACAGTTGAAAAAATCCTGGTCGACATGCATCACCCGCCCCCAACGGAGACGACATGGACACGCCCCGGTGTGTTAGAGTATATCTCCCATTATGTTGTGCAAAAAAAAAATCTGATTATTAATTGGACATATCCTAAATATTTTACCTTTATTGTTTTTCAAACATGACCATATATACCTATGACATATCATGTGAAGGTAAATATTTCTGAGAGAAAAAACGCGTCCGTCGTTACAAATTTTCGCATCCAGTTACTTTCCCAGATAAAATTCAACGGGTCCTCGTTACTACCAAAGTTGCTGGAAACGCGAATAAAAGTCCATTTTACTTGCATCTATAGCAATCCTGAAATTTCTACGGTATGTTATATATGTGAACGGTACACACATCATCCGACACGACAACATGTATCAGGGAGGAGGTTTCGTATTTCTGAATTTTCATTAGTTATTTGAACATATATTCTTTGATAAATCGAAACCTCATAGTTTATTGTCACAAATGATGCTAAAATATATAATCCAGTATGACATAACAAGTTGTAATTGGAGAACCAACTATTGTTAACGATAACAATACAACAAAATCGTCTGCTTAAACCGACAAGGTATTATAATAACGATATGTGTGTACCTACCTGAACTCATCGCTCATGGAAAGGATGATGGATTAGTCGCGTCCGTCGTTACTTATCCGGGTCCTCGTTACACGGATGGCCAGCGTGATTATATGTTAACACTGTGGCATATGGGAAATAATTACTTCACTGTAACCTATAGTCGCTAAGACCACAGCGATATGCATACAGTGAAACACAAAGCCCGCCCAATGATAGATACATGCCGTTCTATAGACGCTAAGACCACATCGATATGCATACAGTGAAATACAAATGCCGCCCAATGAAATATATATATTATATATCTACCATTCTATCGTAATACATAACCCGCAGACCATTGATGTATTGAACGAGAACAGAGAATGTTGTGATTGCATGTTTGGACGAAGTGTGCCTATTCTTTAAGCAGGTTAGTATATATATGTAGTGACTAAATCAACATACGTACCAATATCAATGACTCACTGAGAATGTCATATACATACATTAGATATAGTACATAACAGTTTAAAGATGGTCTGTCTCTTTGTAAACTTGTGTTATATAGTTATCTATATAGATTATATATTCTCTGATAGCACTACAATTCTTTCACAAACACAGTTAATATTGAGAGCATATAGCTCTGGTGTATAAAATATTAGATATGAATTGAAGACCCCTAACATTTAACTGGCGGCTGGGCTTGGGTAAATAGCCTTTTTTTATAAATTTATTTTTGAGAATTTGTTTCTGGAATTACAACACTTGACCTAGTTTTTTAAAATCTATAAAAAAAATTCTAAAATAAATACATCAACTTTCTAATAGAACAAATTCCAAGCCGATCCGCCGAATAAATGTGTATTGTTCCCAATACCACACAAAGTCACACCCAGAAATATTTGCAACTCTGTCACTTTTGCTGCGGAGATTTGCATGGAAATTCCAATTCAAAATTGGTCACCTGACCTCCTCCTTAACTGCGATAGATAATGGACAATGTGATACTTTCATCCAAAGTGAAATCTGACGTTGAGCTCATGTACCACGGGCTTCAGTTGTTGTAGTTAAGAAATTCCCATAAATTAAAGTAAGCCCTAATTTGGGAGTGCTCTGTCAAGAATGTTTTGCGGATAAATCCATATACATTACACAACAGATTGAATTTATTCTCGTTTCTCGAAGTGAGTGTTTGAGTTTTGAAAAGATACAACATATATCGCATATCTTGTTTTATATCAAGCCTATAGGTGGCAGTGTGCATCCAAAAGTGTTGTAAACTGAGCTCGAGGTATCATTCGGGATCGACGGTCATGAATAGTCCTAACGGTGTGGGCCTTTAAAATATATTGGTATATGATTATAATAGTCCAGTGCATTTATGAGAAAAAAGTGCCAAACCTCAAACTAATTGCAACACAATGTTTCTTAGCAGGATTATGTCTATTAACCAATTATAAACAGCATACTGAAAATAAAAAAGGATCAAGAAAGGCGAAATTGTAAATTTTGTGAAATAAATTAGTTAAATTTTGGTCATTTTTAAGACTCAATTTATAGCTTTTCAAGGATGTTTATAAAAACTTCATTTCGTATGTCCTTCCATTTATATACTCCATTTTGTTAAGTACACAATCATGATTACAGAACAGAAAACATTTTCCAGATACGTTGAGTATGTTTCGAGTTATGTGCCTCCAAATTTGGGAGTTTGTCTAATTTCAGAGCCTCAATTTCCAAGAATTAGCTAAAATCCATATTTTATTGTCTAGTATCTTAAAAACTAGAGAAAAATGAAGGGGATATCTTGCTGTTCTATTAGTTTCCTCACTATATTGTGCACAACAAATTATTAGTTCATGCATCTATGATCGAGAAGACAAACATATTCTTAAACAAAATGTGTGTCCCATTGTATGGACTTTGCCAAATTTGCCCTGTGACACAGAACTGGTGTGATGAAATACCATATTTGAGGTCATACAACTCAATAAATTGATATCCATATGCCCTGTATTTCTCATATCCACTTAAGTGTACTAGGTTAAATACACTGTGCTGGAGTTGTTAAACACATGTGTGCCAAGATCATCTTATGGCCCTATGAATTTATGCATCAAGGTCCATGTTTTCTGAGATTTTGTCAATATGGTTCCCCCTACCCCATTTTTCAGATATTCAAATTTAGCGTCAGTTTCCAGAAAAATGAGTGAAATGCAGTGACATTCATTAACATATCCAATATAAGGCTATTATTTCAACACTAAGGTGTTTTAGGGGGAAAGTTCAAATGATTTTACACATTAAACGCACATTGTTTTTTCTATTTATACAAAAAAACGTTTAAAAATGGACAAAAACGCCAAAAATGGCATTTTTTATAAAAGTCAATTCTAAGGATTCATAGGGTCATAATTTGGTTTCTACATCATGATTTTGGAAATTCCTTCACAGTGTGTTTAACCATGTATACTTAAGTGATTATGAGACATACAGGGGAAATGAATATCTATTTATTGAGTTGTATGATCTCGAATATGCTATTTAATCACGCCCGTTCTGGACCACAGGCAAATTTGGCTAATGGTGGAACACACATTTTGTTTAAGAATATTTTTGTCCTCTCAATCATAGATGCAAAAAGAATTCATGTTGTGCACAACCTAGAGAGGAAATGACCAAAATAACAAGAAATCCCTTTATTTTTCTTTAGTTTTTAAAATGCAAAACCATAAAAAATGGATTTAACTGATTTTGAGAAATTGGGGCTCTGAAATTAGATAAACTCCAAATTTTGGAGGCGCATAACTCAAAAAATACTCAACGTATCTGGGAAAGGTTTTCTGTTCTGTAATAAGGTTTGTGTACTCTACAAAAGGATATATAAATCGAAGGCCTTGTGAAATAAAAACATTTATAAACATTTTTGAAAAGCCATAAATTGAATATTTTACCAAATATTGACAAATTTATTTCACAAAATTCATCAATTTCGCCTTTCTTGATTCTTTTGGATTTTTAGTGTGTTGTTTGTGATGGGTTCAAGTACTTATTCCCACTGAGAAACTTTGTGTTACAATTAGTTTGAGGTGAAACAATAAATGCACTGGACTATAAGGAATGACTTGCAGATCGATTTGGGGTCATTGGTTTTGACCGACAGAGTAATTAAACAAAGTCCGTATTAATCCCTTCGGGATTCACACGTTTTATTTATTTACTCTGTCGGTCAAAACCAATGACCCCAATCGATCAGCAATTAAATAATCGTTCTCGTGATCAGCTTCAGGTTCTCGTGGTTTGCAAGTTCAACACCGAAGTTTTCCAAATGGGTTTTTACTTCCGAGAAGAATCGCATATAATCTTGAATCATAATGATAGTCATGAATAGTCTAAATTGGATAGATTATCTTATTCGTGCCTTCAGAATTAAGAAGGGTGACGTTAGTCCTGATTGGTAGTTATGAACTCTACTCACTCGCGCTTCTCGCTCGGGAATGGAGTTAATAACTTCCAGTCAAGGCAAACGCCATCCTCCTTAATTATGAAGACACTCGTTCGGATGATCTATCCAATACTAATCGTATAGACGTGACAACAGGAACGTCGTTCATCCGAGCGAGTGCATGGGAGTGGGGGTAAGTAAGCCGGTAGGCGTGAACACGAATGGAACGATTATGTGTGATAGTTGCGGGTAGAGAAAGTAAGCCGGTTGGCGTTAACACGCATGGAACGATTAGGTGTGATAGTTGCGGGTGGGAGAAAGTAAGTCGGTTGGCGTTAACACGCATGGAACGATTAGGTGTGATAGCTGCGGGTGGTAGAAAGTAAGTCGGTTGGCGTTAACACGCATGGAACGATTAGGTGTGATAGTTGCGGGTGGGAGAAAGTAAGTCGGTTGACGTGAACACGCATGGAACGATTAGGTGTGATAGTTGCGGGTGGGAGAAAGTAAGTCGGTTGACGTGAACACGCATGGAACGATTAGGTGTGATAGTTGCGGGTGGGAGAAAGTAAGTCGGTTGGCATTAACACGCATGGAACGATTAGGTGTGATAGTTGTGGATGGGAGTAAGTAAGCCGGTTGGCGTGAACACGTATGAACGATTATGTGTGATGGTTGTGGATGGGAGAAAGTAAGCCGGTTGGCGTTAACACGCATGGAACGATTAGGTGTGATAGTTGCGGGTGTGAGAAAGTAAGTCGGTTGACGTGAACACGCATGGAACGATTAGGTGTGATAGTTGTGGATGGGAGTAAGTAAGCCGGTTGGCGTGAACACGTATGAACGATTATGTGTGATGGTTGCGGGTGGGAGTAAGTAAGCCGGTTGGCGTGAACACGTATGAACGATTATGTGTGATGGTTGCGGGTGGGAGTAAGTAAGCCGGTTGGCGTGAACACGTATGAACGATTATGTGTGATGGTTGCGGGTGGGAGTAAGTAAGCCGGTTGGCGTGAACACGTATGAACGATTATGTGTGATGGTTGCGGGTGGGAGTAAGTAAGCCGGTTGGCGTGAACACGTATGAACGATTAGGTGTGATAGCTGCGGGTGGTAGAAAGTAAGTCGGTTGGCGTTAACACGCATGGAACGATTAGGTGTGATAGTTGCGGGTGGGAGAAAGTAAGTCGGTTGACGTGAACACGCATGGAACGATTAGGTGTGATAGTTGCGGGTGGGAGAAAGTAAGTCGGTTGGCATTAACACGCATGGAACGATTAGGTGTGATAGTTGCGGGTGGGAGAAAGTAAGTCGGTTGGCGTTAACACGCATGGAACGATTAGGTGTGATAGTTGCGGGTGTGAGAAAGTAAGTCGGTTGACGTGAACACGCATGGAACGATTAGGTGTGATAGTTGTGGATGGGAGTAAGTAAGCCGGTTGGCGTGAACACGTATGAACGATTATGTGTGATGGTTGCGGATGGGAGTAAGTAAGCCGGTTGGCGTGAACACGTATGAACGATTATGTGTGATGGTTGCGGGTGGGAGTAAGTAAGCCGGTTGGCGTGAACACGTATGAACGATTATGTGTGATGGTTGCGGGTGGGAGTAAGTAAGCCGATTGGCGTGAACACGTATGAACGATTATGTGTGATGGTTGCGGGTGGGAGTAAGTAAGCCGGTTGGCGTGAACACGCATGGAACGATTATGTACGAGAGTTGCTGGTGGATGTGTGCGAATGTGCTTGTGGATGAACTGGTATGCTGTGTCAGACTGTATGTATGTGCGTTTGTGGTATGGTGGTTGGCTGTACTTGTGGACGTGAAGTTTATTATATTCTTCTTCCAATTTAAACACATCGCAAACGTGTCGTTGAAGGCCACATGGACTGGATTCCTTGAATGTCCGTACAATCGTATTGATGCATCGGTGCTCACACATCGCAGAATACAAGCCATCCATTGTTTCTAAAAATAAACCTTTTCGTTACAGAATGGGGCTTCAAATGGTGGCTAATATGCTGATCGTATGTGTGGGAGACTTCTTAATTCACATCAGCCGATTCCTCACGTACCTACCGTTTTATACAAGATTCATCGAATATATAGTTCCATGGTTAGGGGAGAAACGCGGCCTTTCCGACAAGAAAACTGCTGCACAGGTATCTATAATTAAAATCGCAAGAGAAGGCGGTTCCTTACAACAAGTTGGATCAATGCTGACACGCTTGCGAAACATCTACGAAACAGAAGCGCAAGAGAGAAAGAAGGCAATCAGTTCCGTCCTGTTTTCTTTAGACGGAATTACACAGATTAATTTGTTGGATCTTGTCAAGCATGGGCGACCTCTGGTGGTCAATTTTGGTAGTTGCAGCTGACCACCGTTCATGGCGGATCTGCAGAATTTCGCTGAGCTCACGCGAGAGTTCGCGAAGTACGCAGATTTCGTTTTCATCTACATATCGGAGGCGCACGCAGTCGAAGGTTGGAATTTTGAAAACAATGAATATAAGATCAAAGAACATCGCAATCTCCAGGATCGACTCGAGGCCGCCAAGATGTTGAAAGCTCGAGTTGGTGATAGCTGTCCGATTTTCGTGGATAATTTTGACAATACAACCAGCCGATGGTACGGAGCTTTCCCGGAACGTATATACGTCATCCAAGATGGCGTCGTTGTTCTACAGGGAGGGATTGGTCCATTCCTGTACAGCGTCGATGTTGTTGGGGATTGGCTAAATAAAACATTCACGAAGCAATAATGGAACCATATTAGAGAGAGTTCGCATACAACGACATGAGGTATTGCTCTAGCATGACATTGTAACAACAATAAATAACAGTCATAACAGAAATTCAGTCAAAGGGCGCTGTAAGCAAACACAATTCGAATGTATGTTTTCGTCGAAATGTTAGTATTACAATTGTAATTATTTTAACTCCAATATATCCAGAGAAAAATGTATATTATATATATCACAAATCTGTCACACCTTTCGGTTTTAAAATATGTACTATATTATTTCAGAAATGGACATACTGACCAGAGTGGAAACAAATGATGACTGAAGCTATACAAGGTTTGAACCTCAGCTCAGTCGGATGTCAAACTTGCACTCTTACCAGAATGTTGAACTCTTAATCTTGAAAGTATAATATGATATAGTATTTCAGAAAATTGTGTTTTCAACATATATATATATTTCAGATATTGACATACTGGCCAGAGTGGAAACAAATGATGGCTGAAACTATAAAAGTTTTAACCTGAGCTCAGTCGGATGTCGATTTTGCACTCTTGCTACAACATGATTCGTGGCAAGCAAGAAACAACATATTCTTCTTGTTTATAATCACAAACAAAAGTAGAATTAATTATATGGCTGTCATTTGGCCGGCTTGTCTCACTGAGGGCGTGTCATTGTTAACAAACAGGACAGATAATAACGAAATCGTATTTCACTGTAGATTCTAAGAGATACATACGATGATCCACGTTTCGGTAATTTTCCGTTATTTTACAGGCAAACATATAATAAATAGTATCTCAGAAATCGACATACTGGCCAGAGTGAAAACAAATGATGACTGAAGCTATAAAGGTTTACACCTCAGCTCAGTCGGATGTTAGATTTGCACTCTTGCCAGAATGTCGAAATCGAGGAAGTGGTGACAAAATTGGTCAAAATATTCAACATTTGGAACTGGCATGCCGTTAGTTATGGTTTGTTTGATTTTAAATGCAATGGCCGTCAATTTGATACATGTAACTAACCAGATATCATTCATGCACGTGTACCTTATTTTTTCTGCTATATTTATCTCCACGTGTATGTGTTATACTTGTATACATCATTAACTTAATATAATGTAAATGTCTGACATGCCTCGTGGTATGAATATCAATAAAATAATCTAATTCTAAATCTGAGCATGAATTTGCGAACGGTAGACCACCGACCCATGGACAACCCGACCCGAGACAATCCGACCCGATCGACCCGGAACATCTTGACCTGGAACAACCCGACCTATGGACAATCCGACCCGATGGACCCGGGACAACCCGACACGATCGATTCGGAACAACCCGACCGATGGAACCGGGACACCGGACACGGGACAAACCGACGAGGGACAACAGACACAATCGACCCCGAACAATCCGACCTATGGACCCGGGACACCCGACCGACCGAAGAACAACCCGACCAGATCGACAACGAGACAGGGACAATCCGATCAGATCGACCCGGGGCAACTCGACGGGGATAATCCGACCGAGGTACAACCAGACCCAGGTACAACCCGACCAGTGACACCCTGACCCGGGACAACCCGACCCAGGGACCACCCGACCCAGGGACAAAACGACCCAATGACAACACGACACAATGACAACCCAACCGACCAGAGACAACCCGACCGGGATATCTTAGTAAACATTTTCCAAAATGGGTTAATTATTTTTCCTCCAAAACCATCAGGATATACCGATAGTCAAACACTTCATAACAATAAACATATACATAAACATACCAACAGAAAAGGTGTGTCAGTTATAATAAGGTTTATAAAATCAAAATATATTATATCTGACAGCGATATAACTGTTGTACTAAATTTGCCAGTAGTGAGTACTATTTACATTACATATTTATATTGTCCCACGAATCAGTGTCGCTTTAACCCTTTTCCCAACAAACCGGTCAAAAACGGCCAAATAAAGCTGCAACAGCCTAAATTATCTTAGGTCGCCTCGCATATATAAGAGAATGCATTGGCCTAAAAAAAAAAACATTTTAACACTTTTTACCATTTTTTCTTACATTCTTTAACAATTTTATAATTTTTAATGTGTTAAGCCAATGCATTCTCTTATATATGCGAGGCGACCTATAGTCGACTCGCATATATAAGAGAATGCATTGGCACAGGGCCGTTCTGTTGGGTAAAGGGTTAACAACGGAACCTCTGAAATCGCACAAACAATACAACCTTTTTGTGATAGTGTGTGGAATTCAATAGCTGTTATGAATGGAACCTTTTTGTTGCGGTGGTTGGGGGCCTGGCGTGGTGGGTCTCTTGTTTGGATAGCAGAAGCAAATACTTCGCAATGAACTGGGGACCTCGTGGTGGTAAATGTATAAGTAATGACCCGGGGACCGCGTGGTTGGTGAGTGTGCCGTTGGTGACCTGGGAACCTCGTGTTGGTAAATGTGCAGTAATGGCCCGGGTACCTCGTGTGTAGTAAATGTACAATAATACCTTGGGCACCTCATATAGGTTGTGGATGTTCATTAATGACCCGGGGACCTCGTGGGTTGTGGATTTGCAGTAATGACCCGGGGACCTCGTGGGTGGTGGATTTGCAGTAATGACCCGGGGACCTCGTGGAAGTGAATGTAGTTGGTGACCGGGGAACCTCGTGGGTAGTAAATGTGTAGTAACGACCCGGGGATCTCGTGGTAAGTACATGTAAGTTATGACATAGGGACTTCGTGGGTAGTAATGTATAGTAATGACCGGGGAAACTCGTGGTTAATAAATATACAGTAACGACATGGAGACCTCATGAGTACTAAATTTACAGAAATGACCAGGGACCTCGTTTTTTCATTATTTCTTTTTCAAATAACGTTGAGCATACAATGATTAAATTAAATCTTATTATGAAATATAAATCATAACACGAAATGTGTTCTATGGGTTTCTGCTATCTTTTATTTTCCTACTCTTTATGACTATATCAGAAACTGCCTATACAGCAGAGTGCTCTACCTATCATTAGCTTATGTCAGCTTCCGGTGGGTAAGACATGGTACCTCTAATTGTGGACTCTTCTGCTATAGGGCATCCCCCCTCTACTCACATAATGTGGGTCACACAAAGCTACGATATATGGAACCCATAGCGATATGTTCTGCGATAGAGGGTTCTTTTGGCCCTATAGACTGTTTGACCTATTTATTTTACATCCTAATTTTGATATTTTCACCATTATCACCTTATTTGACAAGCTCTTAAACTTTTGTTTAACTTTTTATTTCTCAAAAATACCCAGCACAGAACTCGGAAACATTATGTGATAACCCAACCTAAAAATTGTTAACTTATAATTCAGTGGGAGTGTCGTGCGCCTTACTGGGTGGGTCATCGGGACGGAAACTTAAACATTGCCAAATGAATGAATATATAGTTGTGATGCATAACATAAAATATTTCTAACTCTATTCTAATCGCACAAGGAACCCGCCAGGGGGCCGTAAGCTCCCCGTTCTTCTACCTGGTCTACATGAATGAACTGCTTCAACAACTCGCCAACTCACCAGAAGGTCTCACTATTCACAATATAACATGTGCTGCCCCAACAACAGCAGACGACATCGCTATAATCTCACTCACTAAAGCTGGTCTTGACAAATGCTCTCCGAATGTCACGAATATAGTACGAAGTGGAGCTTCAATTTTTCTAACACAAAGAGTAAAGTCGTTATATTTAACGAAACTGAAAGACAACACGATATTTCAAGAACCTGGAGAACACACAACTGGATGCCCATACCTAGGCATACTTCAAGGAAAATTCGATATCACCTCGATCCGCTCAAAGCAAATGTCGCATAAAATGAGGAGCACATACTTCTGACTAGCTGGCAAACGTATGCTGCATTCATGTTCTCCGTCTGTGCTATCTAAACTTTTAAAAAACGTAGTTATTCCTCGAGCAATGTATGGATCTGAGTTGTTTCCCATGGACAAAGCATCCGCACTACTCACACTGGAGAGATCGTATCGGACATGTGTCAAGCACAGCCAATCACTGCCTACCAGATCCCCAACTAATCTCGCTTTGGGACTCCTCGTGTTAATGCCGATAGAAAGAGAAATTCATATTAGAAAACTCTCCTTTCTTGGGAAGCTAATCCACCTGCCGATTGGACATCAAATTCCACTCAGGTTGCTTCTATTCAAAACATACCAGTGTACTTTATTCGGTAGGATATTTTCCGGGATTGTCGCTGACATCTTTCGAATCTTGGACAGATACAACCTCAGACATTTCCTCACCGATTTCCTTGATAACGGAATATTCCCTTCTGATGATATCTGGAAAAAACACAGTCGCCAGGCCGTTGAACAAAACTATTGTGCATAATGGTTCAACTCTACATGTACCACGACTAGCTTGGCTATGTTGGTACAGTGTCACCCGCATCCACTGGACAGCTGGAACATATGGGAATTAATGCGTAGAAATCGTCCGCACACCGTGGCACTAAAACACCTGGCCTTACTCCTCAATAAAACTACATATGACAATAATGTTCTGTGTCTTAAGTGTGGTTCGAGATACAACAATGAATTGATACACTTAATTTGGACATGTTGCTCGGATGCGATTATCCAGATGCGATATAATTATTGGAACCTTATTATTGACAAATATGGTATTCCAATGTATATGTTCCTGGACAGCATGTCGCTTCAACAATTGATGGCGATTATCCTCGGTGGCTCCTGTGTGCATATTCCAGTGGATTTGGCACCAGCAATTGACAATGTAGTCATTGAAACAGCATATTTTTTGTTATTTTCTAGCAGAATCGTGAAGACATTGAACAGCACCTAATTGACTAATATAATATGTGTATCGATTTACTAACACCAGATGTCTACCACTGTCATGAGATTGATCTATTCGTACACTAAGACCACCACACCTGTTAATCGATAACTAAATGAATATTTCGCAATTATGTGACCACCGAAATACATAATGTAGATAATGGTTATGTTCTTAAATGTCACCATTGTGAGCGTTCATAGTCAGATCAATTCGTGAAATTGCTCATTGCTTAACTAGCTTATTTTGGGTAACCCCAACACAAATCTCACGCATATTAAATTACTATGTGATGGACGTGAGGTCGTACTTTGATCTCGATTATTAATAAGTTCTGGTAATCGATCTGGGTAGTATAGCTTATACATATGACATTGTCCGCATGTCATATCTAACAATTAACGTCGCTATTATACAGGATCTCATCTCAGCCCATGGCATGACACCTTTATCGAAGTTGGACTATTCCTGACCATACCTCACCTAGATCATGAATCCCGCCGAACGCATGTGCTTATCCCACGCACAATATTTCTGCCGAATTGCCGGCACGACCATACAAATAATTGTATATGCACCTGTAAATATCAAACACACTGTCTTGCTCTACATGTACACTCTCTCGCACGAGGAGGCAATACAGAATATATATATACTAGAATGTGACCCGACTTCGTCCGGGCTTTGACCTTGAATTGTCCATTTTGAAGGTCAAGTGGGGTCACGATTTGACCAGTCCAAAACACTGCCCGGACAAAAGTACTCGACAAACGTGCCCGTAGAAATCCATCCGGTTTTACCCGATTTGACCTTGAATTGATCATTTTGAAGGTTACGGTCAGGTCTGGGTCACGATTTGACCCGTCCAAAACAATCAGTGGACAAAAGTAACCCCACGTATCAAATTTCATCGAAATCAAAATTCGCGATTTGACCTTGAAATGACCCGATTTCAAGGTCAAGGTCACGCCGCACGGGCAGATGCATAGGTTTATGAGACTCCCCATACGAAATCCCGTCACGCCGCACGGGCAAATTAATAGGCCTGTGCCACTCCTCGGCCGAAAGTAACCCCACATACCAAGTTTCATCGAAATCCCGTGATATTCGGGCGTTTGACCTTGAAATAACCCGATTTCAAGGTCAAGGTCACGTCACACGAACAAATTAATATGCCTATGCCACTTCCCAGCCGAAAATACTCCCACATACCAAGTTTCATCGAAATCGGGTCGGCCGTTTTCGAGTTCATCGCGATCACACAGACAGACAGACACACACACACAGATCTTCCAAAATATTTAATAGACTAGCCGGTGAGCCCGACGTAGTCCGGGCTATTCAAAAACCAAATTTCAAGTCGATAGCTCTACCCGTTTCCGAGATCTCGTCTGCGCATGCGCGAAGCTGGCGTCGCACGGGCTCGGCGACCCGATAAAATTAGTATTCGGGGCAAGATACATTCACATAGCAAATTTCAAGTCGATAGCTCCACCCGTTTCCGAGATCTGGTCTGCGCATGCCCGAAGCTGGCGTCGCACGGGCTCGGTGACCCGATAAAATTCGTATCCGGGGCAAGATACATTCACATAGCAAATTTCAAGTCGATAGCTCCACCCGTTTCCGAGATCTCGTCTGCGCATGCGCGAAGTGGGCGCCGCACGGGATCGCCAATACGACAACGTCCACCGCCTGGTCAAACTACACACACGTACCAAGTTTCGTCCCGATCGGTCGAGAATCGTAGATTTGTATAAATGACAGACAAACAGACAGAGGTCTTCAAAATATATAATAGACTAGCCGATGAGCCCGACGTTGTCCGGGCTATTCAAAAACCAAATTTCAAGTCGATAGCTCTTCCCAGCCCGAAATTTCAAGTCGATAGCTCTACCCGTTTCCGAGATCTGGTCTGCGCATGCGCGAAGCTGGCGTCGCACGGACTCGGCGACCCGATAAAATTCGTATCCGGGGCAAGATACATTCACATACCAAATTTCAAGTCGATAGCTCTACCCGTTTCCGAGATCTGGTCTGCGCATGCGCGAAGCTGGCGTCGCACGGGCTCGGCGACCCGATAAAATTCGTATCCGGGGCAAGATACATTCACATAGCAAATTTCAAGTCGATAGCTCCACCCGTTTCCGAGATCTCGTCTGCGCATGCGCGAAGCTGGCGTCGCACGGGCTCGGCGACCCGATAAAATTCGTATCCGGGGCAAGACACATTCACATAGCAAATTTCAAGTCGATAGCTCCACCCGTTTCCGAGATCTCGTCTGCGCATGCGCGAAGCGGGCGCCGCACTGGCTCGCCAATACGACAACGTTCACCGCCTGGTCAAACTACACGCACGTACCAAGTTTCGTCCCGATCGGTCGAGAATCTTAGATTTGTATAAATGACAGACAGACAGACAAACAAACAAACAAACAAACAGAGGTCTTCAAAATATATAATAGACTAGCCGATGAGCCCGACGTTGTCCGGGCTATTCAAAAATTTCAAGTCGATAGCTCCACCCGTTTCCGAGATCCGGTCTGCGCATGCGCGAAGCTGGCGTCGCACGGGCTCGGCGACCCGATAAAATTCGTGTCCGGGGCAAGACACATTCACATACCAAATTTCAAGTCGATAGCTCCACCCGTTGCCGAGATCTCGTCTGCGCATGCGCGAAGCTGGCGTCGCACGGGCTCGGCGACCCGATAAAATTCGCACCCGGGGCAAGATACATTCACATACCAAATATCAAGTCGATAGCTCCACCCGTTTCCGAGATCTCGTCTGCGCATGCGCGAAGCGGGCGCCGCACGGGCTCGCCAATACGACAACGTTCACCGCCTGGTCAAACTACACACACGTACCAAGTTTCGTCCCGATCGGTCGAGAATCGTAGATTTGTATAAATGACAGACAAACAAACAAACAAACATACATACAGACAGAGGTCTTCAAAATATATATGAGACTAGCCGATGAGCCCGACGTTGTCCGGGCTATTCAAAAACCAAATTTCAAGTTGATAGCTCCACCCGTTTCCTAGATCTCGTCTGCGCATGCGCGAAGCTGGCGTCGCACGGGCTCGGCGACCCGATAAAATTCGTATCCGGGGCAAGATACATTCACATACCAAATTTCAAGTCGATAGCTCCACCCGTTTCCGAGATCTCGTCTGCGCATGCGCGAAGCTGGCGTCGCACGAGCTCGGCGACCCGATACAATTCGTATCCGGGGCAAGATACATTCACATACCAAATTTCAAGTCGATAGATCCACCCGTTTCCGAGATCTCGTCTGCGCATACGCGAAGCGGGCGCCGCACGGGCTCGCCAATACGACAACGTCCACCGACTGGTCAAACTACACACACGTACCAAGTTTGGTCCCGATCCGTCGAGAATCGTAGATTTTTATATAAATGACAAACATACAGAAAGACATACAGACAAACAGACAGAGGTCTTCAAAATATATATGAGACTAGCCGATGAGCCCGACGTTCTCCGGGCTATTCAAAAACCAAATTTCAAGTCGTTAGCTCTACCCAGCCCGACGTTGTCCGGGCTATTCAAAAACCAAATTTCAAGTCGATAGCTCTACCCGTTTCCGAGATCTGGTCTGCGCATGCGTGAAGCTGGCGTCGCACGGGCTCGGCGACCCGATAAAATTCGTAACCGGGGCAAGATACATTCACATAGCAAATTTCAAGTCGATAGCTCCACCCGTTTCCGAGATCTGGTCTGCGCCTGCGCGAAGCTGGCGTCGCACGGGCTCGGCTACCCGATAAAATTCGTATCCGGGGCAAGATACATTCACATAGTAAATTTCAAGTCGATAGCTCCACCCGTTTCCGAGATCTGGTCTGCGCATGCACAGTCATGCGCACGGGCGTCGCACGGGCTCGCCAATACAAGGACGACCGCCTGGTCAAACTACACACACGTACCAAGTTTCGTCCCGATCGGTCGAGAATCGTAGATTTGTATAAATGACAGACAGACATACAGACAAACATACAGAGGTCTTCAAAATATATATGAGTCTAGCTGATGAGCCCGACGTTGTCCGGGCTATTCAAAATCCAAATTTCAAGGCGATAGCTCTACCCAGCCCGACGTTGTCCGGGCTATTCAAAAACCAAATTTCAAGTCGATAGCTCCAGCCGTTTCCGAGATCTCGTCTGCGCATGCGCGAAGCTGGCGTCGCACGGGCTCGGCGACCCGATAAAATTCGTATCCGGGGCAAGATACATTCACATAGCAAATTTCAGGTCGATAGCTCCACCCGTTTCCGAGATCTCGTCTGCGCATGCGCGAAGCTGGTGTCGCACGGGCTCGGCGACCAGATAAAATTAGTATCCGGGGCAAGATACATTCACATAGCAGATTATTTCAAGTCGATAGCTCCACCCGTTTCCGAGATCTCGTCTGCGCATGCGCGAAGCGGGCGCCACACGGGCTCGCCAATACGACGTTGACGACCGCCTGGTCAAACTACACACACGTACCAAGTTTCGTCCCGATCGGTCGAGAATCGTAGATTTGTATCAATGACATACAGACAAACATACAGACAAACATACCGACAGACATAGGTCTTCAAATATATATGAGACTAGCCGATGAGCCCGACGTTGTCCGGGCTATTCAAAAACCAAATTTCAAGTCGATAGCTCCACCCGTTTCCGAGATCTGGTCTGCGCATGCGCGAAACTGGTGTCAAACGGGCTCGGCGACCCGATAAGATTCGTATCCGGGGCAAGATACATTCACATACCAAATTTCAAGTCGATAGCTCCACCCGTTTCCGAGATCTCGTCTGCGCATGCGCGAAGCTGGTGTCGCACGGGCTCGGCGACCCGATAAAATTCGCATCCGGGGCAAGATACATTCACATAGCAAATTTCAAGTCGATAGCTCCACCCGTTTCCGAGATCTCGTCTGCGCATGCGCGAAGCGGGCGCCGCACGGGCTCGCCAATACGACAACGACGACCGCCTGGTCAAACTACACTCACGTACCAAGTTTCGTCCCGATCGGTCAAGAATCGTAGATTTGTATTAATGACAGACAGACAGACAGACAGACAAACAAACAAACAGAGGTCTTCAAAATATATATGAGACTAGCCGATGAGCCCGACGTTGTCCGGGCTATTCAAAAACAAAATTTCAAGTCGATAGCTCTACCCGTTTCCGAGATCTGGTCTGCGCATGCGCGAAGCTGGCGTCGCACGGACTCGGCGACCCGATAAAATTCGTATCCGGGGCAAGATACATTCACATAGCAAATTTCAAGTCGATAGCTCCACCCGTTTCCGAGATCTCGTCTGCGCATGCGCGAAGCGGGCGCCGCACGGGCTCGTTAATACGACAACGTTCACCGCCTGGTCAAACTACACACACGTACCAAGTTTCGTCCCGATCGGTCGAGAATCGTAGATTTGTATTAATGACAGACAGACAAACAAACATACAGACAGAGGTCTTCAAAATATATATGAGATATCGGGACGGAAACTTAAATATTGCCAAATGAATGAATATATAGTTGTGATGCATAACATTTACACAAATTGGAGTATTCACGATATTATTTATAAACACAACTCCCCCCTTATGATCGCCCTACCACCACGTTAATGCGCCTCGTTGTTATAATAATTAATTATACGGTCGACACAGCCATTTTGGTACCCATTTACGATATATTATACAAATGTACGGTATAACACTCCTTAATGGTGTGGTGCCAATCACACACATGCTCAAGTAACAACGCTCTTCAAAAGAGCTCACAATCTCTTAAGGGAATGGCCAAAACTCGGAATCATTTACCAAAATTAATCTTGGAATTATTATATAATATCCACATCCCAACAGTACAGTTGATCATAACCTTAAGTACAGTCGTTATGCATAACATGTACACAAAATGGTGTCTTCACGATATTATTTATAAACACAACTTCCCCCTTATGATTTCCATACCATCATGTGAACGCGCCTCGTTGGTATAATCATTAATTTCGCGGTGGACATAGCCATTTTGGTACCCAATTACGATATATTAAAAAAATTATGAACACTCCTTAATGGTGTCAATCATGCACATGCTCAAGTAACAACGCTCTTTAAAAGAGCTAAATACTATCTTGAGGGAATGGCCGCAACTCGGAATCATAATTCATCAAAATTAATCTTGGAATTATTATATAATATCTACATCCCAACAGTACAGTTGATTATATAATAAGAATCTGATCTCTGAAATGACAACTTAGTTTTTTAATAAAGCGCATCTGATATATATATATTATATTTCTTTAATGATTTTCTACACGCACCTATGTTGTGACGTCACTTGTAAGTATGTCATACCGGAGCGCGCGGTTGTGACGTGTTTCTGTAACGTCTGGTACTTCAGACCAGCGACAGCCATCTTGTAGTAGGCTGTACTTTTGTATTCAGTGTCATAACATATAAGTGTGTTCAAAAATCAGACATATATGCCACACAGACAACCATACATTATGGAAGAGACGACATATACGGACCCTGGCCTATATTATCATAAAAAGGTAACATCGATTTTCAATTATAGCATACAATATCGCATGAAATTAATTTTTTATAAAATATAAACACAACTCCCCCATCGTATGATTTCCCTACCACCACGTGAACGCGCCTCGTTCATCGCAAGAATCTCGTGTTAATATGTCGTGTAAATCTAAACAACGGACTCGTGATTACCGGTAAGAGAGACTCTCGTTCGCGCGGGTTTTTTATCTAGTTTGACGTCATGTATTTTGATGGAGAAGGAAATTTGGCCACTTTTTTCCAGCTGGAGGTATAGAACCGGTAATTTGGTCTATACGGCCCACTCTCTGGTGACCAATTAGGTCGAGCGTTAAGGGCCGAAACCTATCAAACAAACAGGCTGTATTTGATGTCTGTTATGCCAGAGTTACGCTCTTGATAACTCCTTGCTGGTATAGTTTTTTCGATCCCAACTTTATAAATGCTATCTTTTGGACATGGTCTTAGTAAACATTTTCCAAAATGGGTTAATTATTTTTCCTCCAAAACCATCAGGATATACCGATAGTCAAACACTGCATAACAATAAACATATACATAAACATACCAACAGAAAGGGTGTGTCAGTTATTAATAAAGTTTATAAAAATCTAAATATATGACATATTTATATTGTCCCACGAATCAGTCTCGCTTTAACAACGGAACCTCTGAAATCGCACAAACAATAAAACCTTTTTGTGATAGTGTGTGGAATTCAATAGCTGTTATGAATGGAACACGTCCGAATCTCGCACAAACAATAAAACCTCTTTGTTGCGGTGGTTGGGGGCCTGGCGTGGTGGGTCTCTTGTTTGGATAGCAGAAGCAAATACTTCCCAATGAACTGGGGACCTCGTGGGTGGTACCTGTATAAGTAGTGACCCAGGGACCTCATGGTTGGTGGGTGTGCCGTTGGTGACCTGGGAACCTCGTGTTGGTAAATGTGCAGTAATGGCCCGGGTACCTCGTGTGTAGTAAATGTACAATAATACCTTGGGCACCTCGTAGGTGGTGGATGTTCATTAATGACCCGGGACCTCGTGAGTTGTGGATTTGCAGTAATGACCCGGGGACCTCGTGGGTGGTGGATTTGCAGTAATGACCCGGGGACCTCGTGGAGGTGAATGTAGTTGGTGACCGGGGAACCTCGTGGGTAGTACATGTAAGTTATGACATAGGGACTTCGTGGGTAGTAATGTATATTAATGACCTGGGAAACTCGTGGTTAATAAGTGTACAGTAACGACATTGAAACCTCATGAGTACTAAATTTACAGAAATGACCAGGGGACCTCGTTTTTTCATTATTTCTTTTTCAAATAACGTTGATCATACAATGATTAAATTAAATCTTATTATGAAATATAAATCATAACACGAAATTTGTATGTGTTCTCTGGGTTTCTGCTATCTTTTATTTTCCTACTCTTTATGACTATATCAGAAACTGCCTTTTTTTTTTTTTTTTAAACATATTTTATTGTAATATAATATTACACAAGGGATCGGGGCACAAGTTTTAACAACTTAAGTCCGCCCCTCTCCCATATACATTTTAACAAATACAAAGTAGATGACGAACATAACATATATACAGGGTGATGTATGGTGTTGTTGTGATTGCTGTCAGTCCTATCCTGCTTTTGAAATTTCATCTGAGGTAGTCAACATTTGTAACGCAAAGGAGGATCTCGCCTATATTTGTTAGCGGAGGGGGCCTAATTAAAACGTTTCGTTGATGAAATGTATGAATAAACAAAATGGAAAAGAATTTCATTGCGTCGATTCGATTCTGATGATATCCCTGTGAGTAAGGAGGAAATGTTAGATATTATAAATTGGTGGGCTGCAATCTTATTGAAGAGTTCGCATCTTTCGGTAGCATACAGGGGGCACTCAAAGAAATAATGAAAGGCATCTTCGACTTCGTATCCACATGTGCATTTAGAGGTATCAGAGATAAAATTGTTGCACATATCTGATTTTAATTCACTACAATAGTTGCGAATTCTGCAGTGTAAAATGCTTAGTTTTCTTGGGCCATTAATAAAGAATTGGGGCGGTTTCGTGGGCGGGTCAATTAATTAATTTCAAATTCATCTTAAATTCAGGAAGAGTACTTACATTTGTAATAGGCTTTGGTAGTTTATTCCAGGATAACGTACTTTTAGGTAAATAAGAGTTTCTGAAATGTTCTGTATGCGAACGGTATGAATAGAATTTGTCAGGTTCGCGCATATCATATCGATTACTGGCAACTTGTCTTGATCGGGGTGGCAACATGAGGGTGAGGTAATTGGGGACTTGGTTGTTTATTATTTTAAACATGGTGTGCAACTCGTGGAGTTCTCGTCGAATTTCAAGCCTTGACCATCCTACTTCGTCAAACAAGCGATTTATATCTACGGAACGCGTTAATCCTGTTACTATTCTTGCAGCATCCTTGTGTATGTCATCGAACTTTTTTAATAAGTAATCTGTTGCTGTGCCCCACACTACATCGGCATAGTCTATAATTGGTAATATATATGCTGTGTATATTTTTTCAAGCGACTTTCGGTCTAGGTCGTACTTCAGTCTTCTTAATTGTGAGAGACGAGATGTTGCTTTGTTTGCTATTGTATTTATATGAGTGTTCCAGTTTAGATTCGATTGTATTTCAAGTCCAAGATGTTTGTGTGAGTTTGTAAATAATACATTTTCTTGTTCGAATTTTAAATTCGGGGTCACGTTGTTATTTGTAAGGGAAAAGGAAATTGCCCTAGTTTTCGTTGGGTTAAATTTAACTAGCCATTTATTTGCCCAGTCTGCGACTCTTTCAAGGTCATCGTTCATGTTCTTGGTTAGGATATCGATGTCATAATGGGTAGTCATAAGGCAAGTATCGTCCGCGTACATTCTTGTGGTTGCATTAATGTGATCAGGGAGGTCGTTTATGTAAACTAAAAATAGGAAAGGGCCAATAATTGAGCCTTGAGGGACACCCGCTGGGATAACTTCAAAATTTGAGAAGGAGTTGTTCACTAAGACCCTTTGTTTGCGATTGAACAGATAATCTTTTAGCCATTCTAAGAGATTTCCAGAGACTCCATATTGTTCCAATTTATATAGTAGCCCCCTGTGCCATACTCTCTCGAATGCCTTTGATATATCAAAAAATACTGCACTTGTATAGAGGCTGTTGTCGAGACTATGGCACAGGTTGTGATATAGTTCTATTAACTGGTATGTTGTACTATGGCCAGGGAGGAAGCCAGACTGGTGATTATATAACAAATTATTTTCCGTGAAGTATGTCATAATATGTTGTATGACCACTTTTTCGAAGATTTTGCCTAATGTCGGAAGGAGAGATATTGGACGGTAATTTGCGGAATCGGCTGGGTCGCCTTTTTTGAAGATAGGGATGACGTTTGCCTTTTTCCAGGTCATTGGAAACTTACCAAGATCCAATGATTTTTTATAAATTATTAATAGGGGGATTGCGATATTTTCGGCAGTACTATGCAACATTTTTGGGCTGATGCTATCGTGACCATACGCCTTATTTAAATTTAATGATTTTATAGCGCACACGATACTTTGATATGTGATTGGGATTTCGGATAGTATGTTATTGGATCTACGAGGGAAATAAGGGAGATTTTTGGCATCGTCTTGTATAGTGGCATTAGAAATGAATCTTGCGTTGAGACACCTAGCTTTTTCATAATCATCGGTTGCATATGATTTCCCTTCCATTGATACGTTGCCATTGGGGCTATACAGAGGTGGGGTATTCGTAGATTTCTTTTTGTTAAGTAGATAATTCATAATATGCCAGAAATCGCGGGGAGTGGGGGTTTCATTTATTTTCTCCTCAAGTTTAGTTTCGAATTGCGATTTTGCATACTTTTTCATGTTGTTAACTTTATTTCTAATATCCTTGTATTTTCTCCAAGTGTGCTCTGAATTTCGTTTGAGTGCTATTGATCTGAGTCTATCGCGACGTCGTATTTCTCTCCGTATGTCGGAATTAAACCAGAATTTGTCCTTTGTCCTTATCGTCACTGTCATTTTGGGGATTGATTGTTCCATTATTTTAATAAATCTCTCGGTAAATAAGCTTACTGCATCGTTTATGTCATTTACTGGTTGCAGCAATTCATGCCATTTGCTCTCATTTATTAAGATATTCGCTTTTTGAAAATCTGCATTTTTATAGTTCCAGATAGTTCTTGTGAAAGAGGTCGCATGCAATTGATCAAATGAAATTGTCGCGTAAACAGCGTAATGATCAGACAATTCAAGATTTAGAACGTCAGCGTCCCGGACACTCAAGTTATTACTCACGATTATAGGATCGAGTAGGGTGCTGGTTCTAGTGGTAACTCTAGTTGGGGTTTTTATTACGTCCTTAAGTGTATAGAAATCAATAATATTTTTGAGTTTGGAAGTGGGGCATAGTAGATTGGAGTTAAAATCTCCAAGTAGAATTATATTTTGGGAGACATCTAGTGCCTTAGATATGGACAAATCTAGCAGATCCCAATAGTTCGATCGGCAATATTGATCTGATCGATACGATAAGCATAGCAAAATATGTTGTGATTTTGAGACAATGTCAAACCATAGCATTGAAGAAGTATCGGTTTCTAAATCGTTTCTCCTTTTGAAGACCAGATGAGAGGAGACGTATACGCATAGTCCACCGCCGTAGGAATCTCGATCAAGTCGGATAGGGGGACTGAAATTATCAATCTCTAGTCTATCGGAGGGGTAAGAGGGGTCAAGGTGAGTTTCGGTGAAACATAGGATATCGAAGTCATTTATCATATCGGCTATCTTTTCCAGTTTATGTCTTATGCTCCGTACATTATAATGGAATACTGTTAATGTGTTGCCTTCGTGTACAGTTTTATGGCTTGGGCTGGGCCCTGGGTTGCTGTGTACCGATCCGGAGCATAACAAAAGCATTGATATGACCAGAAGAATTAGAGGGAGATTTATTCTTAAACCTTGAGGTATCTTATAAATTCTATGGGTTTTCGTACTTAATGGTGAGTGGCGAGTAGAAAGCCTCCCTGAATTGAATACGCCAGTCGCGATGCGGTGCTGCAGTGGCGATATTCCCATTTAGGTTGGAAAAAGGAACAGTTTCGGCGGCACCGGAGCGAGACTGGCGTACATTGGATACAAATATTTAAATATGTCGTGTTGGAGCGGATGGGAGGATGACAGCGCAAAGTGGAAAATGTGATTGTCGGATATCAGTATCGGCCTATTGTTGATAGAAAACATGATGAATACATGAACAAACATGAGAGAAACATGAGAATAATAACTGTACATAATAATGGTGTGAATTATGAGGTGAAGATGTATCAATAACATGTGAAGTATGCATAGACCGGGTCGAGTATTTCGTTTTGGAACGGGAAGGAGAAAGTTATTGTGTCGCTTTGGGTCTCGTATTTTGAAAGATCGAGGCCTATAATTGAGCTTCATATGCTGAGCCATTGATATATAAAATGCGATGTACAGAGGCGGCCGAGTATGGCAGAATACATTAATATGCATAGGCCTACCCGGACTTGTCCGCAAAGCATACGTTGGTTCAGACCGCGAAGATAATTTTTCATGAGCATTCCATTTTGACGAGGCTAGTGTTTGTTTGTGCTTCTGGGCTCCCGTAGTTTTGTCTACTCGGCTGTTAAATTGGCTGAAAGAGTGATCATGCCACACCACTGTGCCAACGACCTTGGCCTTGGTATAGAGTGCCGAATTACACTCACATATTAGATTTAATGTTTTGCAAAAAGTATTACTAGGTATTTCAGCATATGCCATGCTTCAAACGCATAGACAAACGTTGAAGACAAACTTGTCGATCAGTACTAATTGATGTGCTGATCTTTCGATCCAAGCTCACGTGGCGAGGGGACTGAACTATGTTTGCAGCTTGCTTTCGATCACTATACCGTACCAAGGGGAAAAACTCTATCTTACATGTCTGAAAGTTGGTAGTGTGGCAAGATCCTACTGTCAGCGTTAATTTGTTGTGACTTTTACCACGTGATTTCAAAGTTCACGAGTGCTGGACCATTGTTGGATTTCTTTGAAATGTTAAAAAAGTTCAGGTCGAGTAAGTAATTCAGGCCTGGATATTAAGTAATGTTTATTGCTGACCTCACACGTATTACATGTGACGCAAGTGTGTGCCTCTGTAGCAAGTATATGTTAGAGAGCCCAAAGCGACTTAAAATTTGTAGGTTTCTGTGCGATAGAAAATGGATGAATACAGTATGCAGTGGAAATTGTTGGCGTGGTGACTTTGTCGCGGGGGTGTTGTGACTTGTAGTCAGCTGCAGGTCAATCAATCTTTGCCAAGCAGCTGATGTCAGTATTGATTTTGTGATTGATTGAGGAGTGAGAGATAGGATTGAATGAATGAGGCAAGATTAAAATTTAATAGTGGGGGAAGGGTCAGGAGACCTCAAAGTTTTCTTGAAAGTACTGAAATATTATTATTATTATACTTCCATGTTTTACATGGAAGTATATTGTTTTTGTGATTTTTATTTTTCTCTATTATTATTATTCTTTATTCTTCTTAGCAATTTTATAATGAGCATAGCTCAGTCAATACAAGAGTTAGAAAGCTAAAACTTTGTATGTATATATATGTATACAAACTGTAGTGCTTAGGCCTATTGAGAATCATGTCCTCACTTGATTTGCAGAGTTATCTCCCTTTATGTGAACAATTGGTGTTTTCAGAACTCCGAAAATATAAGGAGTACAGCACTGAAATTTGGTCGATACATACATCTTGATATCCACTGAATCATGAGCACATCAAAAACTCTGTCCGTCTTTCCTCTCCAGAGTTATCTCCCATATATATGTCAACCTCGAAATGTTCTGATCGCCTGTTCTCACATAGCAAGAAAGATAGCTGGATTTAGTTTCTATGGTAGTGCTGGCCGTTGTCAATATACTTCACAAAAATAATTTGGACAGGGTCGGACTTACATTTTTTGGTTAGGGTGGGGGCGAAATTTTCGCAATTTTATTTTTGCGATGATTTCAACCATTTTTACTACCATGTATCTTTAGGACGTACTAATGATCCTCCTGAAAGAATTTTGTAAATCGGTTGAGAAATGTCCAAGTTACAGACCATCGAATATTATATTCATACATTGGCTGAGGAGAAAGTGGTTGTGACCACAACTCCTCCTAAACGACGCAAATGAGCAGGATTTGGTTTATGTGAGCGTGTTACTCATAGAGAGAAGACGAACTGGTGCAATTTTTACCAAGATCCAAAAATATTTGTCCCTATTAGGGAGGGGGCAAAAATTGTAATTTTTTTGTCGTCTTCGATTCGAACCAAAATTGTTGTGAAGTATCTATAGGACGTTCTGGGAGTACTCCAGACAGAATTTTGTAAATCGGTTGAAAAATGTAGAAATTGTGGCCCATTAATTCTTATCAAGTTTACACAAGATACACTATGGATTTAAATTCCTACAACCAATCGTCACTTTTTTGGTGTCATTCGATGGAGAATTTCTAGTACTTCTAAATAATTACCTACTTACCGTATTATATTGATGGAAGCCAGAGATAATCGAAATGTATACACTGAACAGCATATATATAGGCCTACATAGTAGAATATTGCCACAATATCTTACTAAAACCCTACTATATAATAAAGGGGCATCAATTGCGAACACAATGCCGCAAAAATTAGCTCGATATCTCGAAAATTGGCCGAGATATGGTGACTTTTCTACCCGCGTCACCTAATTCCGAGGTATGGGTGGGGGTCACACCAGAAGTTTCCAACTGAACACAGAAATGTCAAGAAACCGTACTATGGACATAACAATCAATTCCGCGCGATTCCCTAATTATACTTCCATGTTTTACATGGAAGTATATTGTTTTTGTGATTTTTATTTTTCTCTATTATTATTATTCTTTATTCTTCTTAGCAATTTTATAATGAGCATAGCTCAGTCAATACAAGAGTTAGAAAGCTAAAACTTTGTATGTATATATATGTATACAAACTGTAGTGCTTAGGCCTATTGAGAATCATGTCCTCACTTGATTTGCAGAGTTATCTCCCTTTATGTGAACAATTGGTGTTTTCAGAACTCCGAAAATATAAGGAGTACAGCACTGAAATTTGGTCGATACATACATCTTGATATCCACTGAATCATGAGCACATCAAAAACTCTGTCCGTCTTTCCTCTCCAGAGTTATCTCCCATATATATGTCAACCTCGAAATGTTCTGATCGCCTGTTCTCACATAGCAAGAAAGATAGCTGGATTTAGTTTCTATGGTAGTGCTGGCCGTTGTCAATATACTTCACAAAAATAATTTGGACAGGGTCGGACTTACATTTTTTGGTTAGGGTGGGGGCGAAATTTTCGCAATTTTATTTTTGCGATGATTTCAACCATTTTTACTACCATGTATCTTTAGGACGTACTAATGATCCTCCTGAAAGAATTTTGTAAATCGGTTGAGAAATGTCCAAGTTACAGACCATCGAATATTATATTCATACATTGGCTGAGGAGAAAGTGGTTGTGACCACAACTCCTCCTAAACGACGCAAATGAGCAGGATTTGGTTTATGTGAGCGTGTTACTCATAGAGAGAAGACGAACTGGTGCAATTTTTACCAAGATCCAAAAATATTTGTCCCTATTAGGGAGGGGGCAAAAATTGTAATTTTTTTGTCGTCTTCGATTCGAACCAAAATTGTTGTGAAGTATCTATAGGACGTTCTGGGAGTACTCCAGACAGAATTTTGTAAATCGGTTGAAAAATGTAGAAATTGTGGCCCATTAATTCTTATCAAGTTTACACAAGATACACTATGGATTTAAATTCCTACAACCAATCGTCACTTTTTTGGTGTCATTCGATGGAGAATTTCTAGTACTTCTAAATAATTACCTACTTACCGTATTATATTGATGGAAGCCAGAGATAATCGAAATGTATACACTGAACAGCATATATATAGGCCTACATAGTAGAATATTGCCACAATATCTTACTAAAACCCTACTATATAATAAAGGGGCATCAATTGCGAACACAATGCCGCAAAAATTAGCTCGATATCTCGAAAATTGGCCGAGATATGGTGACTTTTCTACCCGCGTCACCTAATTCCGAGGTATGGGTGGGGGTCACACCAGAAGTTTCCAACTGAACACAGAAATGTCAAGAAACCGTACTATGGACATAACAATCAATTCCGCGCGATTCCCTAATTATACTTCCATGTTTTACATGGAAGTATATTGTTTTTGTGATTTTTATTTTTCTCTATTATTATTATTCTTTATTCTTCTTAGCAATTTTATAATGAGCATAGCTCAGTCAATACAAGAGTTAGAAAGCTAAAACTTTGTATGTATATATATGTATACAAACTGTAGTGCTTAGGCCTATTGAGAATCATGTCCTCACTTGATTTGCAGAGTTATCTCCCTTTATGTGAACAATTGGTGTTTTCAGAACTCCGAAAATATAAGGAGTACAGCACTGAAATTTGGTCGATACATACATCTTGATATCCACTGAATCATGAGCACATCAAAAACTCTGTCCGTCTTTCCTCTCCAGAGTTATCTCCCATATATATGTCAACCTCGAAATGTTCTGATCGCCTGTTCTCACATAGCAAGAAAGATAGCTGGATTTAGTTTCTATGGTAGTGCTGGCCGTTGTCAATATACTTCACAAAAATAATTTGGACAGGGTCGGACTTACATTTTTTGGTTAGGGTGGGGGCGAAATTTTCGCAATTTTATTTTTGCGATGATTTCAACCATTTTTACTACCATGTATCTTTAGGACGTACTAATGATCCTCCTGAAAGAATTTTGTAAATCGGTTGAGAAATGTCCAAGTTACAGACCATCGAATATTATATTCATACATTGGCTGAGGAGAAAGTGGTTGTGACCACAACTCCTCCTAAACGACGCAAATGAGCAGGATTTGGTTTATGTGAGCGTGTTACTCATAGAGAGAAGACGAACTGGTGCAATTTTTACCAAGATCCAAAAATATTTGTCCCTATTAGGGAGGGGGCAAAAATTGTAATTTTTTTGTCGTCTTCGATTCGAACCAAAATTGTTGTGAAGTATCTATAGGACGTTCTGGGAGTACTCCAGACAGAATTTTGTAAATCGGTTGAAAAATGTAGAAATTGTGGCCCATTAATTCTTATCAAGTTTACACAAGATACACTATGGATTTAAATTCCTACAACCAATCGTCACTTTTTTGGTGTCATTCGATGGAGAATTTCTAGTACTTCTAAATAATTACCTACTTACCGTATTATATTGATGGAAGCCAGAGATAATCGAAATGTATACACTGAACAGCATATATATAGGCCTACATAGTAGAATATTGCCACAATATCTTACTAAAACCCTACTATATAATAAAGGGGCATCAATTGCGAACACAATGCCGCAAAAATTAGCTCGATATCTCGAAAATTGGCCGAGATATGGTGACTTTTCTACCCGCGTCACCTAATTCCGAGGTATGGGTGGGGGTCACACCAGAAGTTTCCAACTGAACACAGAAATGTCAAGAAACCGTACTATGGACATAACAATCAATTCCGCGCGATTCCCTAATTATACTTCCATGTTTTACATGGAAGTATATTGTTTTTGTGATTTTTATTTTTCTCTATTATTATTATTCTTTATTCTTCTTAGCAATTTTATAATGAGCATAGCTCAGTCAATACAAGAGTTAGAAAGCTAAAACTTTGTATGTATATATATGTATACAAACTGTAGTGCTTAGGCCTATTGAGAATCATGTCCTCACTTGATTTGCAGAGTTATCTCCCTTTATGTGAACAATTGGTGTTTTCAGAACTCCGAAAATATAAGGAGTACAGCACTGAAATTTGGTCGATACATACATCTTGATATCCACTGAATCATGAGCACATCAAAAACTCTGTCCGTCTTTCCTCTCCAGAGTTATCTCCCATATATATGTCAACCTCGAAATGTTCTGATCGCCTGTTCTCACATAGCAAGAAAGATAGCTGGATTTAGTTTCTATGGTAGTGCTGGCCGTTGTCAATATACTTCACAAAAATAATTTGGACAGGGTCGGACTTACATTTTTTGGTTAGGGTGGGGGCGAAATTTTCGCAATTTTATTTTTGCGATGATTTCAACCATTTTTACTACCATGTATCTTTAGGACGTACTAATGATCCTCCTGAAAGAATTTTGTAAATCGGTTGAGAAATGTCCAAGTTACAGACCATCGAATATTATATTCATACATTGGCTGAGGAGAAAGTGGTTGTGACCACAACTCCTCCTAAACGACGCAAATGAGCAGGATTTGGTTTATGTGAGCGTGTTACTCATAGAGAGAAGACGAACTGGTGCAATTTTTACCAAGATCCAAAAATATTTGTCCCTATTAGGGAGGGGGCAAAAATTGTAATTTTTTTGTCGTCTTCGATTCGAACCAAAATTGTTGTGAAGTATCTATAGGACGTTCTGGGAGTACTCCAGACAGAATTTTGTAAATCGGTTGAAAAATGTAGAAATTGTGGCCCATTAATTCTTATCAAGTTTACACAAGATACACTATGGATTTAAATTCCTACAACCAATCGTCACTTTTTTGGTGTCATTCGATGGAGAATTTCTAGTACTTCTAAATAATTACCTACTTACCGTATTATATTGATGGAAGCCAGAGATAATCGAAATGTATACACTGAACAGCATATATATAGGCCTACATAGTAGAATATTGCCACAATATCTTACTAAAACCCTACTATATAATAAAGGGGCATCAATTGCGAACACAATGCCGCAAAAATTAGCTCGATATCTCGAAAATTGGCCGAGATATGGTGACTTTTCTACCCGCGTCACCTAATTCCGAGGTATGGGTGGGGGTCACACCAGAAGTTTCCAACTGAACACAGAAATGTCAAGAAACCGTACTATGGACATAACAATCAATTCCGCGCGATTCCCTAATTATACTTCCATGTTTTACATGGAAGTATATTGTTTTTGTGATTTTTATTTTTCTCTATTATTATTATTCTTTATTCTTCTTAGCAATTTTATAATGAGCATAGCTCAGTCAATACAAGAGTTAGAAAGCTAAAACTTTGTATGTATATATATGTATACAAACTGTAGTGCTTAGGCCTATTGAGAATCATGTCCTCACTTGATTTGCAGAGTTATCTCCCTTTATGTGAACAATTGGTGTTTTCAGAACTCCGAAAATATAAGGAGTACAGCACTGAAATTTGGTCGATACATACATCTTGATATCCACTGAATCATGAGCACATCAAAAACTCTGTCCGTCTTTCCTCTCCAGAGTTATCTCCCATATATATGTCAACCTCGAAATGTTCTGATCGCCTGTTCTCACATAGCAAGAAAGATAGCTGGATTTAGTTTCTATGGTAGTGCTGGCCGTTGTCAATATACTTCACAAAAATAATTTGGACAGGGTCGGACTTACATTTTTTGGTTAGGGTGGGGGCGAAATTTTCGCAATTTTATTTTTGCGATGATTTCAACCATTTTTACTACCATGTATCTTTAGGACGTACTAATGATCCTCCTGAAAGAATTTTGTAAATCGGTTAAGAAATGTCCAAGTTACAGACCATCGAATATTATATTCATACATTGGCTGAGGAGAAAGTGGTTGTGACCACAACTCCTCCTAAACGACGCAAATGAGCAGGATTTGGTTTATGTGAGCGTGTTACTCATAGAGAGAAGACGAACTGGTGCAATTTTTACCAAGATCCAAAAATATTTGTCCCTATTAGGGAGGGGGCAAAAATTGTAATTTTTTTGTCGTCTTCGATTCGAACCAAAATTGTTGTGAAGTATCTATAGGACGTTCTGGGAGTACTCCAGACAGAATTTTGTAAATCGGTTGAAAAATGTAGAAATTGTGGCCCATTAATTCTTATCAAGTTTACACAAGATACACTATGGATTTAAATTCCTACAACCAATCGTCACTTTTTTGGTGTCATTCGATGGAGAATTTCTAGTACTTCTAAATAATTACCTACTTACCGTATTATATTGATGGAAGCCAGAGATAATCGAAATGTATACACTGAACAGCATATATATAGGCCTACATAGTAGAATATTGCCACAATATCTTACTAAAACCCTACTATATAATAAAGGGGCATCAATTGCGAACACAATGCCGCAAAAATTAGCTCGATATCTCGAAAATTGGCCGAGATATGGTGACTTTTCTACCCGCGTCACCTAATTCCGAGGTATGGGTGGGGGTCACACCAGAAGTTTCCAACTGAACACAGAAATGTCAAGAAACCGTACTATGGACATAACAATCAATTCCGCGCGATTCCCTAATTATACTTCCATGTTTTACATGGAAGTATATTGTTTTTGTGATTTTTATTATACTTCCATGTTTTACATGGAAGTATATTGTTTTTGTGATTTTTATTTTTCTCTATTATTATTATTATTATTATTCTTCTTAGCAATTTTATAATGAGCATAGCTCAGTCAATACAAGAGTTAGAAAGCTAAAACTTTGAATGTATATATATGTATACAAACTCTAGTGCTTAGGCCTATTGAGAATCATGTCCTCACTTGATTTGCAGAGTTATCTCCCTCTATGTGAAAAATTGGTGTTTTCAGAACTCCGAAAATATAAGGAGTACAGCACTGAAATTTGGTCGATAGATACATCTTGATATCGACTGAATCGTGAGCACATCAAAAACTTTGTCCGTCTTTCCTCTCCAGAGTTATCTCCCATATATATGTCAACCTCGAAATGTTCTGATCGCCTGTTCTCACATAGCAAGAAAGATAGCTGGATTTAGTTTCTATGCTAGTGCTGGCCGTTGTCAATATACTTCACAAAAATAATTTGGACAGGGTCGGACTTACATTTTTTGGTTAGGGTGGGGGCGAAATTTTCGCAATTTTATTTTTGCGATGATTTCAACCATTTTTACTACCATGTATCTTTAGGACGTACTAATGATCCTCCTGAAAGAATTTTGTAAATCGGTTGAGAAATGTCCAAGTTACAGACCATCGAATATTGTATTCATACATTGGCTGAGGAGAAAGTGGTTGTGACCACAACTCCTCATAGACGACGCACATGAGCAGGATTTGGTTTATGTGAGCGTGTTATTCATAGAGAGAAGACGAACTGGTGCAATTTTTACCAAGATCCAAAAATATTTGTCCCTATTAGGGAGGGGGGCAAAAATTGTCATTTTTTTATCGTCTCAGATTCGAACCAAAATTGTTGTGAAGTATCTATAGGACGTTCTGAGAGTACTCAAGAAAGAATTTTGTAAATCGGTTGAAAAATGTAGAAATTTTGGCCCATTAATTCTTATCAAGTTTACAGAAGATGCACTATGGATTTAAATTCCTACAACCAATCGTCACTTTTTTGGTGTCATTCGATGGGGAATTTCTAGTACTTCTAAACGATTACCTACTTGCCGTATTATGTCGATGGAAGCCAGAGATAATCGAAATGTATATACTGAACAGCATACATATAGGCCTACATAGTAGAATATCGCCACAATATCTTACTAAAACCCTACTATATAATAAAGGGGCATCAATTGCGAACACAATCACGCAAAAATTAGCTCGATATCTCGAAAATTGGCCGAGATATGGTGACTTTTCTACCCGCGTCACCCAATTCCGAGGTATGGGTGGGGGTCACACCAGAACGTTCCAACTGAACACAGAAATGTCAAGAAACCATAATATCGACATACCAATCAATTCCGCGCGATTTCATTATTATACTTCCATGTTTTACATGGAAGTATATTGTTTTTGTGATTTTTATTTTTCTCTATTATTATTATTATTATTATTCTTCTTAGCAATTTTATAATGAGCATAGCTCAGTCAATACAAGAGTTAGAAAGCTAAAACTTTGAATGTATATATATGTATACAAACTCTAGTGCTTAGGCCTATTGAGAATCATGTCCTCACTTGATTTGCAGAGTTATCTCCCTCTATGTGAAAAATTGGTGTTTTCAGAACTCCGAAAATATAAGGAGTACAGCACTGAAATTTGGTCGATAGATACATCTTGATATCGACTGAATCGTGAGCACATCAAAAACTTTGTCCGTCTTTCCTCTCCAGAGTTATCTCCCATATATATGTCAACCTCGAAATGTTCTGATCGCCTGTTCTCACATAGCAAGAAAGATAGCTGGATTTAGTTTCTATGCTAGTGCTGGCCGTTGTCAATATACTTCACAAAAATAATTTGGACAGGGTCGGACTTACATTTTTTGGTTAGGGTGGGGGCGAAATTTTCGCAATTTTATTTTTGCGATGATTTCAACCATTTTTACTACCATGTATCTTTAGGACGTACTAATGATCCTCCTGAAAGAATTTTGTAAATCGGTTGAGAAATGTCCAAGTTACAGACCATCGAATATTATATTCATACATTGGCTGAGGAGAAAGTGGTTGTGACCACAACTCCTCCTAAACGACGCAAATGAGCAGGATTTGGTTTATGTGAGCGTGTTACTCATAGAGAGAAGACGAACTGGTGCAATTTTTACCAAGATCCAAAAATATTTGTCCCTATTAGGGAGGGGGCAAAAATTGTAATTTTTTTGTCGTCTTCGATTCGAACCAAAATTGTTGTGAAGTATCTATAGGACGTTCTGGGAGTACTCCAGACAGAATTTTGTAAATCGGTTGAAAAATGTAGAAATTGTGGCCCATTAATTCTTATCAAGTTTACACAAGATACACTATGGATTTAAATTCCTACAACCAATCGTCACTTTTTTGGTGTCATTCGATGGAGAATTTCTAGTACTTCTAAATAATTACCTACTTACCGTATTATATTGATGGAAGCCAGAGATAATCGAAATGTATACACTGAACAGCATATATATAGGCCTACATAGTAGAATATTGCCACAATATCTTACTAAAACCCTACTATATAATAAAGGGGCATCAATTGCGAACACAATGCCGCAAAAATTAGCTCGATATCTCGAAAATTGGCCGAGATATGGTGACTTTTCTACCCGCGTCACCTAATTCCGAGGTATGGGTGGGGGTCACACCAGAAGTTTCCAACTGAACACAGAAATGTCAAGAAACCGTACTATGGACATAACAATCAATTCCGCGCGATTCCCTAATTATACTTCCATGTTTTACATGGAAGTATATTGTTTTTGTGATTTTTATTTTTCTCTATTATTATTATTCTTTATTCTTCTTAGCAATTTTATAATGAGCATAGCTCAGTCAATACAAGAGTTAGAAAGCTAAAACTTTGTATGTATATATATGTATACAAACTGTAGTGCTTAGGCCTATTGAGAATCATGTCCTCACTTGATTTGCAGAGTTATCTCCCTTTATGTGAACAATTGGTGTTTTCAGAACTCCGAAAATATAAGGAGTACAGCACTGAAATTTGGTCGATACATACATCTTGATATCCACTGAATCATGAGCACATCAAAAACTCTGTCCGTCTTTCCTCTCCAGAGTTATCTCCCATATATATGTCAACCTCGAAATGTTCTGATCGCCTGTTCTCACATAGCAAGAAAGATAGCTGGATTTAGTTTCTATGGTAGTGCTGGCCGTTGTCAATATACTTCACAAAAATAATTTGGACAGGGTCGGACTTACATTTTTTGGTTAGGGTGGGGGCGAAATTTTCGCAATTTTATTTTTGCGATGATTTCAACCATTTTTACTACCATGTATCTTTAGGACGTACTAATGATCCTCCTGAAAGAATTTTGTAAATCGGTTGAGAAATGTCCAAGTTACAGACCATCGAATATTATATTCATACATTGGCTGAGGAGAAAGTGGTTGTGACCACAACTCCTCCTAAACGACGCAAATGAGCAGGATTTGGTTTATGTGAGCGTGTTACTCATAGAGAGAAGACGAACTGGTGCAATTTTTACCAAGATCCAAAAATATTTGTCCCTATTAGGGAGGGGGCAAAAATTGTAATTTTTTTGTCGTCTTCGATTCGAACCAAAATTGTTGTGAAGTATCTATAGGACGTTCTGGGAGTACTCCAGACAGAATTTTGTAAATCGGTTGAAAAATGTAGAAATTGTGGCCCATTAATTCTTATCAAGTTTACACAAGATACACTATGGATTTAAATTCCTACAACCAATCGTCACTTTTTTGGTGTCATTCGATGGAGAATTTCTAGTACTTCTAAATAATTACCTACTTACCGTATTATATTGATGGAAGCCAGAGATAATCGAAATGTATACACTGAACAGCATATATATAGGCCTACATAGTAGAATATTGCCACAATATCTTACTAAAACCCTACTATATAATAAAGGGGCATCAATTGCGAACACAATGCCGCAAAAATTAGCTCGATATCTCGAAAATTGGCCGAGATATGGTGACTTTTCTACCCGCGTCACCTAATTCCGAGGTATGGGTGGGGGTCACACCAGAAGTTTCCAACTGAACACAGAAATGTCAAGAAACCGTACTATGGACATAACAATCAATTCCGCGCGATTCCCTAATTATACTTCCATGTTTTACATGGAAGTATATTGTTTTTGTGATTTTTATTATACTTCCATGTTTTACATGGAAGTATATTGTTTTTGTGATTTTTATTTTTCTCTATTATTATTATTATTATTATTCTTCTTAGCAATTTTATAATGAGCATAGCTCAGTCAATACAAGAGTTAGAAAGCTAAAACTTTGAATGTATATATATGTATACAAACTCTAGTGCTTAGGCCTATTGAGAATCATGTCCTCACTTGATTTGCAGAGTTATCTCCCTCTATGTGAAAAATTGGTGTTTTCAGAACTCCGAAAATATAAGGAGTACAGCACTGAAATTTGGTCGATAGATACATCTTGATATCGACTGAATCGTGAGCACATCAAAAACTTTGTCCGTCTTTCCTCTCCAGAGTTATCTCCCATATATATGTCAACCTCGAAATGTTCTGATCGCCTGTTCTCACATAGCAAGAAAGATAGCTGGATTTAGTTTCTATGCTAGTGCTGGCCGTTGTCAATATACTTCACAAAAATAATTTGGACAGGGTCGGACTTACATTTTTTGGTTAGGGTGGGGGCGAAATTTTCGCAATTTTATTTTTGCGATGATTTCAACCATTTTTACTACCATGTATCTTTAGGACGTACTAATGATCCTCCTGAAAGAATTTTGTAAATCGGTTGAGAAATGTCCAAGTTACAGACCATCGAATATTGTATTCATACATTGGCTGAGGAGAAAGTGGTTGTGACCACAACTCCTCATAGACGACGCACATGAGCAGGATTTGGTTTATGTGAGCGTGTTATTCATAGAGAGAAGACGAACTGGTGCAATTTTTACCAAGATCCAAAAATATTTGTCCCTATTAGGGAGGGGGGCAAAAATTGTCATTTTTTTATCGTCTCAGATTCGAACCAAAATTGTTGTGAAGTATCTATAGGACGTTCTGAGAGTACTCAAGAAAGAATTTTGTAAATCGGTTGAAAAATGTAGAAATTTTGGCCCATTAATTCTTATCAAGTTTACAGAAGATGCACTATGGATTTAAATTCCTACAACCAATCGTCACTTTTTTGGTGTCATTCGATGGGGAATTTCTAGTACTTCTAAACGATTACCTACTTGCCGTATTATGTCGATGGAAGCCAGAGATAATCGAAATGTATATACTGAACAGCATACATATAGGCCTACATAGTAGAATATCGCCACAATATCTTACTAAAACCCTACTATATAATAAAGGGGCATCAATTGCGAACACAATCACGCAAAAATTAGCTCGATATCTCGAAAATTGGCCGAGATATGGTGACTTTTCTACCCGCGTCACCCAATTCCGAGGTATGGGTGGGGGTCACACCAGAACGTTCCAACTGAACACAGAAATGTCAAGAAACCATAATATCGACATACCAATCAATTCCGCGCGATTTCATTATTATACTTCCATGTTTTACATGGAAGTATATTGTTTTTGTGATTTTTATTTTTCTCTATTATTATTATACTTCCATGGTGTAACCAAGGAAGTATATTGTTTTTCTACTGCGGCCGTTTTCTGTTTAATTGGAAATACTCAGAAACTAATGGGAGGAGGACCGCGAAATCTCTAGCGAATGAAGGCATCTAAGGTCTACTAAAAATAATGGTATCCGGATGTTGGTCCAATATCTTTTAACAGAGTTATGGCCCTTTTTCGATTATTTTTCATTATTATTATTATTATTATACTACAGTATTTTTCAACGCCCAAATCTCGGAATGTATTAGTACTAGAAAACTCAAGTTTGGTAAGTATGTTGGGGTAAATGAGTTCTATGCCTTTGGCTCATAACGGATATTGTCCGCATTTACCCCGTAGAGTTATCTCCCTTTATATGAAAAAATGTCATTTTATTATCTCGGAAATTATAAGGAGCAGAGCATCGAAAATTGGACTGTATACACATCTCGATATGCCCTACTGCCCACGGGCATCAGAACTTGTGTCCGCGCTTTCCCTGAGGAGTTACCGCCCATAGTTGGCAAACCTCTATTTGATTGTACTCTGTTGTCCTCTTGTATCATTCCAGATAACTGCATGTGGTTTTCATAGTCGTGTTGACCGTTGTCAGTTTAGTCAGAGAAGGAAATTTTGACAGGGTCAGACATATATTTTGACACTGGGGTGGGGGGCAAATTGTTTGCAAAATAAAATTTTGATTGACATTCATATATTTAAGTTTATGTATTTCCCGAACGAAAACAAACTCATACCGGAAAGGATTTTTGAAATCCGAGAAGAAATGCAAGAGTTACGGGCCCTCAAAGTTTGCAATTTGGGCCCATGTGCTTGTCCTCACATCTCCTCCGAAGATATCGAACATAGGATATCATCTGATACGCCAACGTGTGCGGACGGAAGAGAGCACGCGGTGGGCCAAATTTTGCCAGTGTCTGTTCATTATTGTGGGTCTGGGGAGGGGTGGTCCGTGGTACCAATTTTTAATTCTTCTCGGAATCAGATGAAACTTGGAATATAACATCTGCAACATCAGCCGATCTAGAAACTGGAAGAATTTCGAAAATCCATCGAAAACTAAAAGAATCGCGAGCCCTCAAACTTTGCAATTTTGGGCCCATGTGCTTGATAACACATCTCCTCCGAAGATATCGAACATAGGATGTCATCTGATACGAAAATGCGTACGGACTGGAGACGGCACGCGGTGGGCCAAATTTTGCCAGTGTCGGTTCATTATTGTGGGTCTGGGGAGGGGTGGTCCGTGGTGCCGAATTTTAATTCTTCTCGGAATCAGATGAAACTTGGAATATAATATCTGCAACATCAGCCGATCTCGAAGCTGAAGACAGATCGTAAATACGTTGGAAAATGGCGGAGATTTTGGCCGTACAAGTTTGAATTTGGGCCCATATGCTTTCCAATAATCAAAGTGTTATCCGTCTCCAAATCAGATGAAATTTATACTATGCAATCTATGTCAGCCGCAAATCACAAAACTGGAAACAACTTTAAAATCCGTTGGAAACTGACGAAGTTACGGGGCCTCAAACTTAGCAGTTTGTGCCAGGGGTTGATGTTTTCCCAATCCGGTCACCCAATTTCGAGGCAGGGGTGGGGTCACGTCCAAACACTTGAGATCAACCTACACATATTAGGACAACATATAATCACCATACTTCATATTTTCCGTCCATAAACTGCGATTCTTTCCACTCATGATTGATCCTATTATTATACTTCCATGGTGTAACCAAGGAAGTATATTGTTTTTCTACTGCGGCCGTTTTCTGTTTAATTGGAAATACTCAGAAACTAATGGGAGGAGGACCGCGAAATCTCTAGCGAATGAAGGCATCTAAGGTCTACTAAAAATAATGGTATCCGGATGTTGGTCCAATATCTTTTAACAGAGTTATGGCCCTTTTTCGATTATTTTTCATTATTATACTTCCATGGTGTAACCAAGGAAGTATATTGTTTTTCTATTGGGGTAGTTTTCCGTTTATTTGAAAATACTCAGAAACTAATTGCAGCAGGACCGCGAAATCTTTAACGAATATAGGCATCTGAGGTCTACTAAAGATAATGATATCCGGATTTCGGCCCATTGTTTCAAGACAGAGTTATAGCCCTTATTCGATTATTTTTCATTATTATTATTATACTACAGTATTTTTCAACGCCCAAATCTCTGAATGTATTAGTACTAGAAAACTCAAGTTTGGTACGTATGTTGGGGTAAATGAGTTCTATGCCTTTGGCTCATAACGGATATTGTCCGCATTTAACCCGTGGAGTTATCTCCCTTTATATGAAAAAATGTCATTTTTATTATCTCGGAAATTATAAGGAGCAGAGCATCGAAAATTGGACCGTATGTACAGCTCGGTATGCCCTACTGCCCACGGGCATCAAAACTTGTGTCCGCGCTTTCCCTGAAGAGTTACCGCCCATAAACAGGGGAACCTCTATTGTATTGTACTCTGTTGTTCTCCCGTATCATTCCAGATAACTGCATTTGGTGTTCATAGACGTGATGACTGTTCTCAGTTTAGTCCGAAAAAGAAATTTTAACAGGGTCGGTCTTATATTTTTACACTGATGTGGGGGCAAAATTTTCACAAAAATATTTTTGTTATCGATATTCATCTATTTAGGTATATGCATTCCCTGAACGAAAACAAACCCAAACCAAGAAGGATTTTTGAAATCCGATAAGAATTGCAAGAGTTACAGGCCCTCAAAGTTTTGCAGTTTGGGACATGTGCTTGTGACCACATCTCCTCCGAAGATGTCGAAGTTTGGATGTCAACTGATACGCCAACGTGTGCGGACGTAAGAGTGCACGCGGTGGGCCAAATTTTGCCAGTGTCTGTTCATTATTGTGGGTATGGGGAGGGGTGGTCCGTGGTACCAATTTTTAATTCTTATCGGAATAAGATGAAACTTGGAATTTAACATCTACAACACCACCCGATCTAGAAACTGAAAGAATATCGAAATTCCATTGAAAACTGACAAAGTTAGGGGCCCTCAAATTTTGCAATTTTGGGCCCATGTGCTTGATAACACATCTCCTCCGAAGATGTCGAACTTTGAATGTCATCTGATACGCCAATGTGTGTAGGCTGAAGAGAGCACGCGGTGTGCCAAATTTTGCCAGTGTCGGTTAAGTGTTGTGGGTCAGGGGAGGGGTGGTCCGAGGTACCAACATTTATTTCGTCTCCGAATTATATGAAACTTGGAATATAACATCTACCATACACGCTAATAACAAATCTGAAAACAGATCGTAAATCCGTTAAAAACTGGCGGAGATTTTGGAACTCAAAGTTTGAATATGGGCCCATATTCTTTCCAATAACCAAAATGTTCTTCTTTTCCGAATCAGATGAAATTTATAATATGCAATCTCAGTAAGTAGCATATAACAAAACTTAAAACAATTTTGAAATCCATTGGAAAATCACGGAGTTATGGTCCTTCAAAAATTGCATTTTGGGCCTGGTGTGACAATTTCCCAATCCCGTCACCCAATTTCGAGGCAGGAGTGGGGTCAATTATAAACACTTGAGATCAACACACAAATGTTAAGGACAGTACACAATCATCTTACTTCATATTTTCCATCCCTAAACTGCGAATTGTTCAGTTCATGATTCCGTTTATTTGAAAATACTCAGAAACTAATTGCAGCAGGACCGCGAAATCTTTAACGAATATAGGCATCTGTCTACTAAAGATAATGATATCCGGATTTCGGCCCATTGTTTCAAGACAGAGTTATAGCCCTTATTCGATTATTTTTCATTATTATTATTATACTACAGTATTTTTCAACGCCCAAATCTCTGAATGTATTAGTACTAGAAAACTCAAGTTTGGTAAGTATGTTGGGGTAAATGAGTTCTATGCCTTTGGCTCATAACGGATATTGTCTGCATTTAACCCGTGGAGTTATCTCCCTTTATATGAAAAAATGTCATTTTTATTATCTCGGAAATTATAAGGAGCAGAGCATCGAAAATTGGACCGTATGTACACCTCGGTATGCCCTACTGCCCACGGGCATCAAAACTTGTGTCCGCGCTTTCCTTGAAGAGTTACCGCCCATAAACAGGGGAACCTCTATTGTATTGTACTCTGTTGTTCTCCCGTATCATTCCAGATAACTGCATTTGGTTTTCATAGCCGTGATGACCGTTCTCAGTTTAGTCCGAAAAAGAAATTTTAACAGGGTCGGACATATATTTTTACACTGATGTGGGGGCAAAATTTTCTCAAAAATATTTTTTTTATCGATATTCATCTATTTAAGTAGATGCATTCCCTGAACGAAAATAAACCCAAACCAAGAAGGATTTTTGAAATCCGATAAGAATTGCAAGAGTTACAGGCCCTCAAAGTTTTTGCAGTTTGGGACATGTGCTTGTGACCACATCTCCTCCGAAGATGTCGAAGTTTGGATGTCAACTGATACGCCAACGTGTGCGGACGAAAGAGTGCACGCGGTGGGCCAAATTTTGCCAGTGTCTGTTCATTATTGTGGGTATGGGGAGGGGTGGTCCGTGGTACCAATTTTTAATTCTTATCGGAATAAGATGAAACTTGGAATTTAACATCTACAACACCACCCGATCTAGAAACTGAAAGAATTTCGAAATTCCATTGAAAACTGACAAAGTTAGGGGACCTCAAATTTTGCAATTTTGGGCCCATGTGCTTGATAACACATCTCCTCCGAAGATGTCGAACTTTGAATGTCATCTGATACGCCAATGTGTGTAGGCTGAAGAGAGCACGCGGTGTGCCAAATTTTGCCAGTGTCGGTTCAGTGTTGTGGGTCAGGGGAGTGGTGGTCCGAGGTACCAACATTTATTTCGTCTCCGAATTATATGAAACTTGGAATAAAACATCTACCATACACGCTAATAACAAATCTGAAAACAGATCGTAAATCCGTTAAAAACTGGCGGAGATTTTGGAACTCAAAGTTTGAATTTGGGCCCATATTCTTTCCAATAACCAAAATGTTCTTCTTTTCCGAATCAGATGAAATTTATAATATGCAATCTCAGTAAGTAGCATATAACAAAACTGAATTTTTAAATCCATTGGAAAATCACGGAGTTATGGTCCTTCAAAAATTGCATTTTTGGCCTGGTGTGACAATTTCCCAATCCCGTCACCCAATTTCGAGGCAGGAGTGGGGTCAATTATAAACACTTGAGATCAACACACAAATGTTAAGGACAGTACACAATCATCTTACTTCATATTTTCCATCCCTAAACTGCGAATTGTTCAGTTCATGATTCGCCCTATTATTATACTTCCATGGTGTAACCAAGGAAGTATATTGTTTTTGTACGGGTGCCGTTTTCCGTTTATTTGGAAATACTCAGAAACTAAGGGCAGTAGGAACGCGAAATCTCTAGCGATTGTAGGCATCCACGGTCTACTAAGTACAATGGTATCGGAAACTCGGCCGAATGGATTTTGACGGAGTTATGGCCCTTTTTCGATTATTTTTCATTATTATTATTATTATACTCGACACTTTTACAACTCCCTAATATCTCAAAGTATAAGGAGTATGAATCTCAAATTTTGTACGTATGTTGGGGTCAAAGAGTTCTAACCTATCGATGTATAATGAATATTGTCCGCGTTTGCCCTGTGGAGTTATCTCCCTTTATTTGAAAAAATGTCATTTTATTATCTCGGAAATTATAAGGAGCAGAGCATCGAAAATTGGACCGTATGTACACCTCGGTATGCCCTACTGCCCACCGGCATCAAAACTTGTGTCCGCGCTTTCCCTGAAGAGTTACCGCCCATAAACAGGGACACACTATACACCGGGATGAATAAACCGAGTTTTTTGTTTTTTTTTGTTTGTTTTTTTTTGTTTTTATAAGTACAGAGCTCTAAAAATTTTATTGCATATTCCGAATTGGACGAAAGATTCGGACTCGAAGATACCGCTTAAAAATGTTTTTACCCCGGACTTTCCGCGTTACGGGGTATGGAAATATTGCAACTATTTTTCCCGCCAAATCCAAATCGGCTGATTAAAGAGCAAGATAATGTCCTAGCAAGAACGGTGACATACTTTATGTACGTGCCTGAAGTTTGACGGCTATACTGTAAATGTAACATGCCCAACGGAGAATGCGTGTCAGGGTGGGTTGAGACTTTAGGAAAATTCCACGAAAATTGCAAAGGGGGGAAAATTCAAACATCTAGATAATTGTTTTTGACGAGTCCATCTGATGGCTAGTGTTCACGCGCATCTAGAGCGCAATTTTCCAATTTTCAGATGGAACGGTTTACTCGTGACAACGCTATATATCATAAATATGTATACTTATGTAGTCTATCACTAGTCGATTTTTAGCCCCAAATCCAAACGGGCTAACGTAGGAGCGAGTTCCACGCAGGAGCATGTAAGCCGGTATACTGTAGGTACGCCAACAAAATTTAACCGCTCTACTATAAACGCAACCTGCTCAAGGGAGTCTTAGTGTCGGGTGGGGTCAGATTTGGCAAATTCCCCCGAAGATCGAATGGGGAAAATTACTCCGAAAATCAGATATTGAGATAAAAACTTTCCGACGAGTGAATGTCATAAGTAGTATCTAAACGCAAGATTAGTACGCTTTTTAAAGATTTAGATTGGACGGTTTAACGCTGGTAGTGTATAACGTTGTAACGGGTGATATATATTATTCTAAATAAAACCCTCTCTTCATGACGCAAATTCAAACGGACTTGTCAAGAAGCAAGGCAAATGTTTGAACATCCTCACCGATATACTATATAGGTATGCCCGCTCTACGATAAAAGTAACGTATTGTCACGATTTGACCTGTCCAAAACACTCCCCGGACAAAGGTTTCCCTAGGTATAAAATTTCGTCGAAATCCGTTCGTTTTACCCGATTTGACCTTGAACTGACCATTTCGAAGGTCAATATCAGGTCGGGGTCACGATTTGACCCACCCAAAAGATTCCCCGGACAAAAGTACTCACTGGTGTCAAATTTTGTTGAAATCCGTCTGTTTACCAGATTTGACCTTGGTTTGACCTTTTTGAAGGTCAACGCCAGGTCGGGTCACGATTTGACCCGTCCAAAACACTCCCTGGACAAAAGTACCCATATTTATCAAATTTTGCCAAAATTCGTCCAGCAGTTTTCCCGGTCAGACAAACAAACAGACAGACGTCCCAAAATATGTATTAAATTTAGAAATGTTAATGCAAGTGCACCATCAGATCATATGTCACCATTGTGTTGTCGCACGAAGAGGAACACACATATACGCATAGCACTCACATGGGATGGGATGGGATACCATGGAAGTATATCTGATTCCATGGAATCTGACCTCTAGTTATTATTATTATTCTTCTTAGCAATTTTATAATGAGCATAGCTCAGTCAATACAAGAGTTAGAAAGCTAAAACTTTGAATGTATATATATGTATACAAACTCTAGTGCTTAGGCCTATTGAGAATCATGTCCTCACTTGATTTGCAGAGTTATCTCCCTCTATGTGAAAAATTGGTGTTTTCAGAACTCCGAAAATATAAGGAGTACAGCACTGAAATTTGGTCGATAGATACATCTTGATATCGACTGAATCGTGAGCACATCAAAAACTTTGTCCGTCTTTCCTCTCCAGAGTTATCTCCCATATATATGTCAACCTCGAAATGTTCTGATCGCCTGTTCTCACATAGCAAGAAAGATAGCTGGATTTAGTTTCTATGCTAGTGCTGGCCGTTGTCAATATACTTCACAAAAATAATTTGGACAGGGTCGGACTTACATTTTTTGGTTAGGGTGGGGGCGAAATTTTCGCAATTTTATTTTTGCGATGATTTCAACCATTTTTACTACCATGTATCTTTAGGACGTACTAATGATCCTCCTGAAAGAATTTTGTAAATCGGTTGAGAAATGTCCAAGTTACAGACCATCGAATATTATATTCATACATTGGCTGAGGAGAAAGTGGTTGTGACCACAACTCCTCCTAAACGACGCAAATGAGCAGGATTTGGTTTATGTGAGCGTGTTACTCATAGAGAGAAGACGAACTGGTGCAATTTTTACCAAGATCCAAAAATATTTGTCCCTATTAGGGAGGGGGCAAAAATTGTAATTTTTTTGTCGTCTTCGATTCGAACCAAAATTGTTGTGAAGTATCTATAGGACGTTCTGGGAGTACTCCAGACAGAATTTTGTAAATCGGTTGAAAAATGTAGAAATTGTGGCCCATTAATTCTTATCAAGTTTACACAAGATACACTATGGATTTAAATTCCTACAACCAATCGTCACTTTTTTGGTGTCATTCGATGGAGAATTTCTAGTACTTCTAAATAATTACCTACTTACCGTATTATATTGATGGAAGCCAGAGATAATCGAAATGTATACACTGAACAGCATATATATAGGCCTACATAGTAGAATATTGCCACAATATCTTACTAAAACCCTACTATATAATAAAGGGGCATCAATTGCGAACACAATGCCGCAAAAATTAGCTCGATATCTCGAAAATTGGCCGAGATATGGTGACTTTTCTACCCGCGTCACCTAATTCCGAGGTATGGGTGGGGGTCACACCAGAAGTTTCCAACTGAACACAGAAATGTCAAGAAACCGTACTATGGACATAACAATCAATTCCGCGCGATTCCCTAATTATACTTCCATGTTTTACATGGAAGTATATTGTTTTTGTGATTTTTATTTTTCTCTATTATTATTATTCTTTATTCTTCTTAGCAATTTTATAATGAGCATAGCTCAGTCAATACAAGAGTTAGAAAGCTAAAACTTTGTATGTATATATATGTATACAAACTGTAGTGCTTAGGCCTATTGAGAATCATGTCCTCACTTGATTTGCAGAGTTATCTCCCTTTATGTGAACAATTGGTGTTTTCAGAACTCCGAAAATATAAGGAGTACAGCACTGAAATTTGGTCGATACATACATCTTGATATCCACTGAATCATGAGCACATCAAAAACTCTGTCCGTCTTTCCTCTCCAGAGTTATCTCCCATATATATGTCAACCTCGAAATGTTCTGATCGCCTGTTCTCACATAGCAAGAAAGATAGCTGGATTTAGTTTCTATGGTAGTGCTGGCCGTTGTCAATATACTTCACAAAAATAATTTGGACAGGGTCGGACTTACATTTTTTGGTTAGGGTGGGGGCGAAATTTTCGCAATTTTATTTTTGCGATGATTTCAACCATTTTTACTACCATGTATCTTTAGGACGTACTAATGATCCTCCTGAAAGAATTTTGTAAATCGGTTGAGAAATGTCCAAGTTACAGACCATCGAATATTATATTCATACATTGGCTGAGGAGAAAGTGGTTGTGACCACAACTCCTCCTAAACGACGCAAATGAGCAGGATTTGGTTTATGTGAGCGTGTTACTCATAGAGAGAAGACGAACTGGTGCAATTTTTACCAAGATCCAAAAATATTTGTCCCTATTAGGGAGGGGGCAAAAATTGTAATTTTTTTGTCGTCTTCGATTCGAACCAAAATTGTTGTGAAGTATCTATAGGACGTTCTGGGAGTACTCCAGACAGAATTTTGTAAATCGGTTGAAAAATGTAGAAATTGTGGCCCATTAATTCTTATCAAGTTTACACAAGATACACTATGGATTTAAATTCCTACAACCAATCGTCACTTTTTTGGTGTCATTCGATGGAGAATTTCTAGTACTTCTAAATAATTACCTACTTACCGTATTATGTTGATGGAAGCCAGAGATAATCGAAATGTATACACTGAACAGCATATATATAGGCCTACATAGTAGAATATTGCCACAATATCTTACTAAAACCCTACTATATAATAAAGGGGCATCAATTGCGAACACAATGCCGCAAAAATTAGCTCGATATCTCGAAAATTGGCCGAGATATGGTGACTTTTCTACCCGCGTCACCTAATTCCGAGGTATGGGTGGGGGTCACACCAGAAGTTTCCAACTGAACACAGAAATGTCAAGAAACCGTACTATGGACATAACAATCAATTCCGCGCGATTCCCTAATTATACTTCCATGTTTTACATGGAAGTATATTGTTTTTGTGATTTTTATTATACTTCCATGTTTTACATGGAAGTATATTGTTTTTGTGATTTTTATTTTTCTCTATTATTATTATTATTATTATTCTTCTTAGCAATTTTATAATGAGCATAGCTCAGTCAATACAAGAGTTAGAAAGCTAAAACTTTGAATGTATATATATGTATACAAACTCTAGTGCTTAGGCCTATTGAGAATCATGTCCTCACTTGATTTGCAGAGTTATCTCCCTCTATGTGAAAAATTGGTGTTTTCAGAACTCCGAAAATATAAGGAGTACAGCACTGAAATTTGGTCGATAGATACATCTTGATATCGACTGAATCGTGAGCACATCAAAAACTTTGTCCGTCTTTCCTCTCCAGAGTTATCTCCCATATATATGTCAACCTCGAAATGTTCTGATCGCCTGTTCTCACATAGCAAGAAAGATAGCTGGATTTAGTTTCTATGCTAGTGCTGGCCGTTGTCAATATACTTCACAAAAATAATTTGGACAGGGTCGGACTTACATTTTTTGGTTAGGGTGGGGGCGAAATTTTCGCAATTTTATTTTTGCGATGATTTCAACCATTTTTACTACCATGTATCTTTAGGACGTACTAATGATCCTCCTGAAAGAATTTTGTAAATCGGTTGAGAAATGTCCAAGTTACAGACCATCGAATATTGTATTCATACATTGGCTGAGGAGAAAGTGGTTGTGACCACAACTCCTCATAGACGACGCACATGAGCAGGATTTGGTTTATGTGAGCGTGTTATTCATAGAGAGAAGACGAACTGGTGCAATTTTTACCAAGATCCAAAAATATTTGTCCCTATTAGGGAGGGGGGCAAAAATTGTCATTTTTTTATCGTCTCAGATTCGAACCAAAATTGTTGTGAAGTATCTATAGGACGTTCTGAGAGTACTCAAGAAAGAATTTTGTAAATCGGTTGAAAAATGTAGAAATTTTGGCCCATTAATTCTTATCAAGTTTACAGAAGATGCACTATGGATTTAAATTCCTACAACCAATCGTCACTTTTTTGGTGTCATTCGATGGGGAATTTCTAGTACTTCTAAACGATTACCTACTTGCCGTATTATGTCGATGGAAGCCAGAGATAATCGAAATGTATATACTGAACAGCATACATATAGGCCTACATAGTAGAATATCGCCACAATATCTTACTAAAACCCTACTATATAATAAAGGGGCATCAATTGCGAACACAATCACGCAAAAATTAGCTCGATATCTCGAAAATTGGCCGAGATATGGTGACTTTTCTACCCGCGTCACCCAATTCCGAGGTATGGGTGGGGGTCACACCAGAACGTTCCAACTGAACACAGAAATGTCAAGAAACCATAATATCGACATACCAATCAATTCCGCGCGATTTCATTATTATACTTCCATGTTTTACATGGAAGTATATTGTTTTTGTGATTTTTATTTTTCTCTATTATTATTATTATTATTATTCTTCTTAGCAATTTTATAATGAGCATAGCTCAGTCAATACAAGAGTTAGAAAGCTAAAACTTTGAATGTATATATATGTATACAAACTCTAGTGCTTAGGCCTATTGAGAATCATGTCCTCACTTGATTTGCAGAGTTATCTCCCTCTATGTGAAAAATTGGTGTTTTCAGAACTCCGAAAATATAAGGAGTACAGCACTGAAATTTGGTCGATAGATACATCTTGATATCGACTGAATCGTGAGCACATCAAAAACTTTGTCCGTCTTTCCTCTCCAGAGTTATCTCCCATATATATGTCAACCTCGAAATGTTCTGATCGCCTGTTCTCACATAGCAAGAAAGATAGCTGGATTTAGTTTCTATGCTAGTGCTGGCCGTTGTCAATATACTTCACAAAAATAATTTGGACAGGGTCGGACTTACATTTTTTGGTTAGGGTGGGGGCGAAATTTTCGCAATTTTATTTTTGCGATGATTTCAACCATTTTTACTACCATGTATCTTTAGGACGTACTAATGATCCTCCTGAAAGAATTTTGTAAATCGGTTGAGAAATGTCCAAGTTACAGACCATCGAATATTATATTCATACATTGGCTGAGGAGAAAGTGGTTGTGACCACAACTCCTCCTAAACGACGCAAATGAGCAGGATTTGGTTTATGTGAGCGTGTTACTCATAGAGAGAAGACGAACTGGTGCAATTTTTACCAAGATCCAAAAATATTTGTCCCTATTAGGGAGGGGGCAAAAATTGTAATTTTTTTGTCGTCTTCGATTCGAACCAAAATTGTTGTGAAGTATCTATAGGACGTTCTGGGAGTACTCCAGACAGAATTTTGTAAATCGGTTGAAAAATGTAGAAATTGTGGCCCATTAATTCTTATCAAGTTTACACAAGATACACTATGGATTTAAATTCCTACAACCAATCGTCACTTTTTTGGTGTCATTCGATGGAGAATTTCTAGTACTTCTAAATAATTACCTACTTACCGTATTATATTGATGGAAGCCAGAGATAATCGAAATGTATACACTGAACAGCATATATATAGGCCTACATAGTAGAATATTGCCACAATATCTTACTAAAACCCTACTATATAATAAAGGGGCATCAATTGCGAACACAATGCCGCAAAAATTAGCTCGATATCTCGAAAATTGGCCGAGATATGGTGACTTTTCTACCCGCGTCACCTAATTCCGAGGTATGGGTGGGGGTCACACCAGAAGTTTCCAACTGAACACAGAAATGTCAAGAAACCGTACTATGGACATAACAATCAATTCCGCGCGATTCCCTAATTATACTTCCATGTTTTACATGGAAGTATATTGTTTTTGTGATTTTTATTATACTTCCATGTTTTACATGGAAGTATATTGTTTTTGTGATTTTTATTTTTCTCTATTATTATTATTATTATTATTCTTCTTAGCAATTTTATAATGAGCATAGCTCAGTCAATACAAGAGTTAGAAAGCTAAAACTTTGAATGTATATATATGTATACAAACTCTAGTGCTTAGGCCTATTGAGAATCATGTCCTCACTTGATTTGCAGAGTTATCTCCCTCTATGTGAAAAATTGGTGTTTTCAGAACTCCGAAAATATAAGGAGTACAGCACTGAAATTTGGTCGATAGATACATCTTGATATCGACTGAATCGTGAGCACATCAAAAACTTTGTCCGTCTTTCCTCTCCAGAGTTATCTCCCATATATATGTCAACCTCGAAATGTTCTGATCGCCTGTTCTCACATAGCAAGAAAGATAGCTGGATTTAGTTTCTATGCTAGTGCTGGCCGTTGTCAATATACTTCACAAAAATAATTTGGACAGGGTCGGACTTACATTTTTTGGTTAGGGTGGGGGCGAAATTTTCGCAATTTTATTTTTGCGATGATTTCAACCATTTTTACTACCATGTATCTTTAGGACGTACTAATGATCCTCCTGAAAGAATTTTGTAAATCGGTTGAGAAATGTCCAAGTTACAGACCATCGAATATTGTATTCATACATTGGCTGAGGAGAAAGTGGTTGTGACCACAACTCCTCATAGACGACGCACATGAGCAGGATTTGGTTTATGTGAGCGTGTTATTCATAGAGAGAAGACGAACTGGTGCAATTTTTACCAAGATCCAAAAATATTTGTCCCTATTAGGGAGGGGGGCAAAAATTGTCATTTTTTTATCGTCTCAGATTCGAACCAAAATTGTTGTGAAGTATCTATAGGACGTTCTGAGAGTACTCAAGAAAGAATTTTGTAAATCGGTTGAAAAATGTAGAAATTTTGGCCCATTAATTCTTATCAAGTTTACAGAAGATGCACTATGGATTTAAATTCCTACAACCAATCGTCACTTTTTTGGTGTCATTCGATGGGGAATTTCTAGTACTTCTAAACGATTACCTACTTGCCGTATTATGTCGATGGAAGCCAGAGATAATCGAAATGTATATACTGAACAGCATACATATAGGCCTACATAGTAGAATATCGCCACAATATCTTACTAAAACCCTACTATATAATAAAGGGGCATCAATTGCGAACACAATCACGCAAAAATTAGCTCGATATCTCGAAAATTGGCCGAGATATGGTGACTTTTCTACCCGCGTCACCCAATTCCGAGGTATGGGTGGGGGTCACACCAGAACGTTCCAACTGAACACAGAAATGTCAAGAAACCATAATATCGACATACCAATCAATTCCGCGCGATTTCATTATTATACTTCCATGTTTTACATGGAAGTATATTGTTTTTGTGATTTTTATTTTTCTCTATTATTATTATTATTATTATTCTTCTTAGCAATTTTATAATGAGCATAGCTCAGTCAATACAAGAGTTAGAAAGCTAAAACTTTGAATGTATATATATGTATACAAACTCTAGTGCTTAGGCCTATTGAGAATCATGTCCTCACTTGATTTGCAGAGTTATCTCCCTCTATGTGAAAAATTGGTGTTTTCAGAACTCCGAAAATATAAGGAGTACAGCACTGAAATTTGGTCGATAGATACATCTTGATATCGACTGAATCGTGAGCACATCAAAAACTTTGTCCGTCTTTCCTCTCCAGAGTTATCTCCCATATATATGTCAACCTCGAAATGTTCTGATCGCCTGTTCTCACATAGCAAGAAAGATAGCTGGATTTAGTTTCTATGCTAGTGCTGGCCGTTGTCAATATACTTCACAAAAATAATTTGGACAGGGTCGGACTTACATTTTTTGGTTAGGGTGGGGGCGAAATTTTCGCAATTTTATTTTTGCGATGATTTCAACCATTTTTACTACCATGTATCTTTAGGACGTACTAATGATCCTCCTGAAAGAATTTTGTAAATCGGTTGAGAAATGTCCAAGTTACAGACCATCGAATATTATATTCATACATTGGCTGAGGAGAAAGTGGTTGTGACCACAACTCCTCCTAAACGACGCAAATGAGCAGGATTTGGTTTATGTGAGCGTGTTACTCATAGAGAGAAGACGAACTGGTGCAATTTTTACCAAGATCCAAAAATATTTGTCCCTATTAGGGAGGGGGCAAAAATTGTAATTTTTTTGTCGTCTTCGATTCGAACCAAAATTGTTGTGAAGTATCTATAGGACGTTCTGGGAGTACTCCAGACAGAATTTTGTAAATCGGTTGAAAAATGTAGAAATTGTGGCCCATTAATTCTTATCAAGTTTACACAAGATACACTATGGATTTAAATTCCTACAACCAATCGTCACTTTTTTGGTGTCATTCGATGGAGAATTTCTAGTACTTCTAAATAATTACCTACTTACCGTATTATATTGATGGAAGCCAGAGATAATCGAAATGTATACACTGAACAGCATATATATAGGCCTACATAGTAGAATATTGCCACAATATCTTACTAAAACCCTACTATATAATAAAGGGGCATCAATTGCGAACACAATGCCGCAAAAATTAGCTCGATATCTCGAAAATTGGCCGAGATATGGTGACTTTTCTACCCGCGTCACCTAATTCCGAGGTATGGGTGGGGGTCACACCAGAAGTTTCCAACTGAACACAGAAATGTCAAGAAACCGTACTATGGACATAACAATCAATTCCGCGCGATTCCCTAATTATACTTCCATGTTTTACATGGAAGTATATTGTTTTTGTGATTTTTATTATACTTCCATGTTTTACATGGAAGTATATTGTTTTTGTGATTTTTATTTTTCTCTATTATTATTATTATTATTATTCTTCTTAGCAATTTTATAATGAGCATAGCTCAGTCAATACAAGAGTTAGAAAGCTAAAACTTTGAATGTATATATATGTATACAAACTCTAGTGCTTAGGCCTATTGAGAATCATGTCCTCACTTGATTTGCAGAGTTATCTCCCTCTATGTGAAAAATTGGTGTTTTCAGAACTCCGAAAATATAAGGAGTACAGCACTGAAATTTGGTCGATAGATACATCTTGATATCGACTGAATCGTGAGCACATCAAAAACTTTGTCCGTCTTTCCTCTCCAGAGTTATCTCCCATATATATGTCAACCTCGAAATGTTCTGATCGCCTGTTCTCACATAGCAAGAAAGATAGCTGGATTTAGTTTCTATGCTAGTGCTGGCCGTTGTCAATATACTTCACAAAAATAATTTGGACAGGGTCGGACTTACATTTTTTGGTTAGGGTGGGGGCGAAATTTTCGCAATTTTATTTTTGCGATGATTTCAACCATTTTTACTACCATGTATCTTTAGGACGTACTAATGATCCTCCTGAAAGAATTTTGTAAATCGGTTGAGAAATGTCCAAGTTACAGACCATCGAATATTGTATTCATACATTGGCTGAGGAGAAAGTGGTTGTGACCACAACTCCTCATAGACGACGCACATGAGCAGGATTTGGTTTATGTGAGCGTGTTATTCATAGAGAGAAGACGAACTGGTGCAATTTTTACCAAGATCCAAAAATATTTGTCCCTATTAGGGAGGGGGGCAAAAATTGTCATTTTTTTATCGTCTCAGATTCGAACCAAAATTGTTGTGAAGTATCTATAGGACGTTCTGAGAGTACTCAAGAAAGAATTTTGTAAATCGGTTGAAAAATGTAGAAATTTTGGCCCATTAATTCTTATCAAGTTTACAGAAGATGCACTATGGATTTAAATTCCTACAACCAATCGTCACTTTTTTGGTGTCATTCGATGGGGAATTTCTAGTACTTCTAAACGATTACCTACTTGCCGTATTATGTCGATGGAAGCCAGAGATAATCGAAATGTATATACTGAACAGCATACATATAGGCCTACATAGTAGAATATCGCCACAATATCTTACTAAAACCCTACTATATAATAAAGGGGCATCAATTGCGAACACAATCACGCAAAAATTAGCTCGATATCTCGAAAATTGGCCGAGATATGGTGACTTTTCTACCCGCGTCACCCAATTCCGAGGTATGGGTGGGGGTCACACCAGAACGTTCCAACTGAACACAGAAATGTCAAGAAACCATAATATCGACATACCAATCAATTCCGCGCGATTTCATTATTATACTTCCATGTTTTACATGGAAGTATATTGTTTTTGTGATTTTTATTTTTCTCTATTATTATTATTATTATTATTCTTCTTAGCAATTTTATAATGAGCATAGCTCAGTCAATACAAGAGTTAGAAAGCTAAAACTTTGAATGTATATATATGTATACAAACTCTAGTGCTTAGGCCTATTGAGAATCATGTCCTCACTTGATTTGCAGAGTTATCTCCCTCTATGTGAAAAATTGGTGTTTTCAGAACTCCGAAAATATAAGGAGTACAGCACTGAAATTTGGTCGATAGATACATCTTGATATCGACTGAATCGTGAGCACATCAAAAACTTTGTCCGTCTTTCCTCTCCAGAGTTATCTCCCATATATATGTCAACCTCGAAATGTTCTGATCGCCTGTTCTCACATAGCAAGAAAGATAGCTGGATTTAGTTTCTATGCTAGTGCTGGCCGTTGTCAATATACTTCACAAAAATAATTTGGACAGGGTCGGACTTACATTTTTTGGTTAGGGTGGGGGCGAAATTTTCGCAATTTTATTTTTGCGATGATTTCAACCATTTTTACTACCATGTATCTTTAGGACGTACTAATGATCCTCCTGAAAGAATTTTGTAAATCGGTTGAGAAATGTCCAAGTTACAGACCATCGAATATTGTATTCATACATTGGCTGAGGAGAAAGTGGTTGTGACCACAACTCCTCATAGACGACGCACATGAGCAGGATTTGGTTTATGTGAGCGTGTTATTCATAGAGAGAAGACGAACTGGTGCAATTTTTACCAAGATCCAAAAATATTTGTCCCTATTAGGGAGGGGGGCAAAAATTGTCATTTTTTTATCGTCTCAGATTCGAACCAAAATTGTTGTGAAGTATCTATAGGACGTTCTGAGAGTACTCAAGAAAGAATTTTGTAAATCGGTTGAAAAATGTAGAAATTTTGGCCCATTAATTCTTATCAAGTTTACAGAAGATGCACTATGGATTTAAATTCCTACAACCAATCGTCACTTTTTTGGTGTCATTCGATGGGGAATTTCTAGTACTTCTAAACGATTACCTACTTGCCGTATTATGTCGATGGAAGCCAGAGATAATCGAAATGTATATACTGAACAGCATACATATAGGCCTACATAGTAGAATATCGCCACAATATCTTACTAAAACCCTACTATATAATAAAGGGGCATCAATTGCGAACACAATCACGCAAAAATTAGCTCGATATCTCGAAAATTGGCCGAGATATGGTGACTTTTCTACCCGCGTCACCCAATTCCGAGGTATGGGTGGGGGTCACACCAGAACGTTCCAACTGAACACAGAAATGTCAAGAAACCATAATATCGACATACCAATCAATTCCGCGCGATTTCATTATTATACTTCCATGTTTTACATGGAAGTATATTGTTTTTGTGATTTTTATTTTTCTCTATTATTATTATTATTATTATTCTTCTTAGCAATTTTATAATGAGCATAGCTCAGTCAATACAAGAGTTAGAAAGCTAAAACTTTGAATGTATATATATGTATACAAACTCTAGTGCTTAGGCCTATTGAGAATCATGTCCTCACTTGATTTGCAGAGTTATCTCCCTCTATGTGAAAAATTGGTGTTTTCAGAACTCCGAAAATATAAGGAGTACAGCACTGAAATTTGGTCGATAGATACATCTTGATATCGACTGAATCGTGAGCACATCAAAAACTTTGTCCGTCTTTCCTCTCCAGAGTTATCTCCCATATATATGTCAACCTCGAAATGTTCTGATCGCCTGTTCTCACATAGCAAGAAAGATAGCTGGATTTAGTTTCTATGCTAGTGCTGGCCGTTGTCAATATACTTCACAAAAATAATTTGGACAGGGTCGGACTTACATTTTTTGGTTAGGGTGGGGGCGAAATTTTCGCAATTTTATTTTTGCGATGATTTCAACCATTTTTACTACCATGTATCTTTAGGACGTACTAATGATCTTCCTGAAAGAATTTTGTAAATCGGTTGAGAAATGTCCAAGTTACAGACCATCGAATATTGTATTCATACATTGGCTGAGGAGAAAGTGGTTGTGACCACAACTCCTCATAGACGACGCACATGAGCAGGATTTGGTTTATGTGAGCGTGTTATTCATAGAGAGAAGACGAACTGGTGCAATTTTTACCAAGATCCAAAAATATTTGTCCCTATTAGGGAGGGGGGCAAAAATTGTCATTTTTTTATCGTCTCAGATTCGAACCAAAATTGTTGTGAAGTATCTATAGGACGTTCTGAGAGTACTCAAGAAAGAATTTTGTAAATCGGTTGAAAAATGTAGAAATTTTGGCCCATTAATTCTTATCAAGTTTACAGAAGATGCACTATGGATTTAAATTCCTACAACCAATCGTCACTTTTTTGGTGTCATTCGATGGGGAATTTCTAGTACTTCTAAACGATTACCTACTTGCCGTTTATGTCGATGGAAGCCAGAGATAATCGAAATGTATATACTGAACAGCATACATATAGGCCTACATAGTAGAATATCGCCACAATATCTTACTAAAACCCTACTATATAATAAAGGGGCATCAATTGCGAACACAATCACGCAAAAATTAGCTCGATATCTCGAAAATTGGCCGAGATATGGTGACTTTTCTACCCGCGTCACCCAATTCCGAGGTATGGGTGGGGGTCACACCAGAACGTTCCAACTGAACACAGAAATGTCAAGAAACCATAATATCGACATACCAATCAATTCCGCGCGATTTCATTATTATACTTCCATGTTTTACATGGAAGTATATTGTTTTTGTGATTTTTATTTTTCTCTATTATTATTATACTTCCATGTTTTAACATGGAAGTATATTGTAATTCTTCTGGCTTTTATTTTTCTTCTTCTTCTTATTCTTATTATTCCAATAACACCCTTATATCTCGAGAACGGCTGAACCGATTCACCTGCGGTTTTTTTTCTTTAGAATAAAACCTTGGAAGATCTCGCTAAATAGCCTATTGAGAATTTCGTACGACCTTGACCTTCGGAGTTATCGCCATTTTGTTGATATTTGGGGGGTTTTCGCGACACAAAGGTAATTTGCAAAATCGATGTTTGAATTCTTATATCGTCGAAATGGCTTGACCGATTGATTTGATATGTGGTACCTGCATAGCCATTGAGTATACGAAGTCGATGTACAAATAGGGAATTTCATGTGACCTTGAACTTTGGAAACAACGCTCTCTATCTGTTTTATTGTTGTGCACATATCTCCTCCGAAACGGCTTGAGATATCGATTTCGGACTTTTTTCATTATTTGCGCCTGTATGTGTGTTCTAAAATACTGAAAAATTATAGGGTTCGCACTTCCGGTTTAAAAGTTCGCTACTGGTCGAAGGTTAAAAGAACTCTCTTTATAGGGAATCCAGAACGGCTTGAGATATTGAGTTGGGACTTTTTGCATTATGTGCAGCAAACTCTGCGCTATCGAACGATATATATAGTTAACGGATATCACTTCCGGTTCGGGAGAGCGGGCGTGTGGGTATATATCTCAAAACTATTTTAGCGAATATTTTGATGATATTTGGTAGACGTCATCAGTAGATGCCACTGATTGCTATGCAACTCGAATTTTTAAAATCGGACATAAACTTCGTTAGTTATGGCTGTTTAAAAACCTGATTTATTTCCGACCTTGACCTTCAGAGTTATCGACATTTTGTTGATTTTTGGGGGTCTTCGCGCCACTAAAATGACTTGCAAAATCGAGGTTTGATTTCTTATACCGCCGAAACGGCTTGGCCGATTGATTTGAAATTCGGAATCTTCTTAGCCATTGCGCATTGGCAGTCGATGAACTAATAGGGAACTTCGTCTGACCTTGACCTTTGGGCACAACGCTCTTTATCGGTTTTATTGTTGTGAAGAGATCTCCTCCTAAACGGCTTGAGATATGGGGTTCGGAATTTTTCATTATTTACACGTGTATGTGTGTCATGAACCGCCGAAAAATGATATGGTTCGCACTTCCGGTTTAAAAGTTCGCTACTTGTCGAAGGATAAAATAACGCTCTTTATAGGGAATCCAGAACGGCTTGAGATATTGAGTTGGGACTTTTTGCATGATGTGCAGCAAACTCTGCGCTCTCAAACGATATATGTAGTTAACGGATTTCACTTCCGGTTCGGGAGAACGGGCGTGTGGGTATGTATCTCAAAACTATTTTGGCGCAGATTTGGATGAAATTTGGTGGACATAATCTTTAGTTGTTGCTGACCACTACTCCGCTCCGATTTTAAAAATCGGACTTAAACTTCTCGAGTTATTGCTGCTTAGAAACCTGATTTTTATGGGGTTTTCGGACCCCTAGAATGACTTGCAAAATTGCAAAATTGATGTTTGATTTCTTATACCGTCGAAAGGGCTTGGCCAATTGATTTGAAATTTTGTGCCTGAATAGCCATTGGGCATACGCAGTCGATGCATTAATAAGGAATTTCGTCTGACCTTGACCTTTGGAAGAACGCTCTTTATATGTTTTATTGTTGTTAACGTATCTCCTCCTAAACGGCTTGAGATATCTGGTTGGGACTTTTTTCATTATTTGCGCATGCACACGTGTTACACACCACCGAAAAATAATAGGGGTCGCCCTTCCGGTTTAAAAGTTGACCCTGGGTCGAATAATAAAAGAACTCTCTTTATACGAAATCCAGAACGGCTTGAGATATTGAGTTGGGACTTTTTGCGTTATGTGCATCCAACTGTGCGATGTATAAAGATATATATAGTTAACGGATTTCACTTCCGGTTCTGGAGAACGGGCGTGTGTGTATGTACCTCAAAACTGTTTTGGCGCAGATTATAATGAAATTTAGTGGATATAATCTCTAGTTGCCGATGATCACTATCCCACTCGAATTTTTTTAATTGGGCTAAAACTTCTGGAGTTATGGCTGCTTAAATTCCTGGTTTTTGGGAAGGTTTCGTGCCACCATAATAACTTGCAAATCGAGTTACATTTCTCATATCGTCAAAACGGCTCAGCCAATTGATTTGAAATTTTGTACCTGGATAGCCATTGAGCATTCGCAGTTTTTGTGCATCAGACTCTGCGCTGTATGTTGATATATATAGGGTACTAATTTGACTTCCGGTTTGGGAGAACTGGCGAGTGGGTGCAGAATTTGATGAAATTTGGTGGATAAAATACTATGGTTGGTGACTAGTAGTATGGTATATAGTATCACAATACTCGCATGTGTCTGCTGACAACTAACTCGTTAATGGACGACACAAGTTCCCGTCATTGGCAACATGGAAGTATCGAAATTGCTGTGCAATTACAGTTTCATTCTAGTTATTATTATTATTCTTCTTAGCAATTTTATAATGAGCATAGCTCAGTCAATACAAGAGTTAGAAAGCTAAAACTTTGAATGTATATATATGTATACAAACTCTAGTGCTTAGGCCTATTGAGAATCATGTCCTCACTTGATTTGCAGAGTTATCTCCCTCTATGTGAAAAATTGGTGTTTTCAGAACTCCGAAAATATAAGGAGTACAGCACTGAAATTTGGTCGATAGATACATCTTGATATCGACTGAATCGTGAGCACATCAAAAACTTTGTCCGTCTTTCCTCTCCAGAGTTATCTCCCATATATATGTCAACCTCGAAATGTTCTGATCGCCTGTTCTCACATAGCAAGAAAGATAGCTGGATTTAGTTTCTATGCTAGTGCTGGCCGTTGTCAATATACTTCACAAAAATAATTTGGACAGGGTCGGACTTACATTTTTTGGTTAGGGTGGGGGCGAAATTTTCGCAATTTTATTTTTGCGATGATTTCAACCATTTTTACTACCATGTATCTTTAGGACGTACTAATGATCCTCCTGAAAGAATTTTGTAAATCGGTTGAGAAATGTCCAAGTTACAGACCATCGAATATTGTATTCATACATTGGCTGAGGAGAAAGTGGTTGTGACCACAACTCCTCATAGACGACGCACATGAGCAGGATTTGGTTTATGTGAGCGTGTTATTCATAGAGAGAAGACGAACTGGTGCAATTTTTACCAAGATCCAAAAATATTTGTCCCTATTAGGGAGGGGGGCAAAAATTGTCATTTTTTTATCGTCTCAGATTCGAACCAAAATTGTTGTGAAGTATCTATAGGACGTTCTGAGAGTACTCAAGAAAGAATTTTGTAAATCGGTTGAAAAATGTAGAAATTTTGGCCCATTAATTCTTATCAAGTTTACAGAAGATGCACTATGGATTTAAATTCCTACAACCAATCGTCACTTTTTTGGTGTCATTCGATGGGGAATTTCTAGTACTTCTAAACGATTACCTACTTGCCGTATTATGTCGATGGAAGCCAGAGATAATCGAAATGTATATACTGAACAGCATACATATAGGCCTACATAGTAGAATATCGCCACAATATCTTACTAAAACCCTACTATATAATAAAGGGGCATCAATTGCGAACACAATCACGCAAAAATTAGCTCGATATCTCGAAAATTGGCCGAGATATGGTGACTTTTCTACCCGCGTCACCCAATTCCGAGGTATGGGTGGGGGTCACACCAGAACGTTCCAACTGAACACAGAAATGTCAAGAAACCATAATATCGACATACCAATCAATTCCGCGCGATTTCATTATTATACTTCCATGTTTTACATGGAAGTATATTGTTTTTGTGATTTTTATTTTTCTCTATTATTATTATTATTATTATTCTTCTTAGCAATTTTATAATGAGCATAGCTCAGTCAATACAAGAGTTAGAAAGCTAAAACTTTGAATGTATATATATGTATACAAACTCTAGTGCTTAGGCCTATTGAGAATCATGTCCTCACTTGATTTGCAGAGTTATCTCCCTCTATGTGAAAAATTGGTGTTTTCAGAACTCCGAAAATATAAGGAGTACAGCACTGAAATTTGGTCGATAGATACATCTTGATATCGACTGAATCGTGAGCACATCAAAAACTTTGTCCGTCTTTCCTCTCCAGAGTTATCTCCCATATATATGTCAACCTCGAAATGTTCTGATCGCCTGTTCTCACATAGCAAGAAAGATAGCTGGATTTAGTTTCTATGCTAGTGCTGGCCGTTGTCAATATACTTCACAAAAATAATTTGGACAGGGTCGGACTTACATTTTTTGGTTAGGGTGGGGGCGAAATTTTCGCAATTTTATTTTTGCGATGATTTCAACCATTTTTACTACCATGTATCTTTAGGACGTACTAATGATCCTCCTGAAAGAATTTTGTAAATCGGTTGAGAAATGTCCAAGTTACAGACCATCGAATATTGTATTCATACATTGGCTGAGGAGAAAGTGGTTGTGACCACAACTCCTCATAGACGACGCACATGAGCAGGATTTGGTTTATGTGAGCGTGTTATTCATAGAGAGAAGACGAACTGGTGCAATTTTTACCAAGATCCAAAAATATTTGTCCCTATTAGGGAGGGGGGCAAAAATTGTCATTTTTTTATCGTCTCAGATTCGAACCAAAATTGTTGTGAAGTATCTATAGGACGTTCTGAGAGTACTCAAGAAAGAATTTTGTAAATCGGTTGAAAAATGTAGAAATTTTGGCCCATTAATTCTTATCAAGTTTACAGAAGATGCACTATGGATTTAAATTCCTACAACCAATCGTCACTTTTTTGGTGTCATTCGATGGGGAATTTCTAGTACTTCTAAACGATTACCTACTTGCCGTATTATGTCGATGGAAGCCAGAGATAATCGAAATGTATATACTGAACAGCATACATATAGGCCTACATAGTAGAATATCGCCACAATATCTTACTAAAACCCTACTATATAATAAAGGGGCATCAATTGCGAACACAATCACGCAAAAATTAGCTCGATATCTCGAAAATTGGCCGAGATATGGTGACTTTTCTACCCGCGTCACCCAATTCCGAGGTATGGGTGGGGGTCACACCAGAACGTTCCAACTGAACACAGAAATGTCAAGAAACCATAATATCGACATACCAATCAATTCCGCGCGATTTCATTATTATACTTCCATGTTTTACATGGAAGTATATTGTTTTTGTGATTTTTATTTTTCTCTATTATTATTATTATTATTATTCTTCTTAGCAATTTTATAATGAGCATAGCTCAGTCAATACAAGAGTTAGAAAGCTAAAACTTTGAATGTATATATATGTATACAAACTCTAGTGCTTAGGCCTATTGAGAATCATGTCCTCACTTGATTTGCAGAGTTATCTCCCTCTATGTGAAAAATTGGTGTTTTCAGAACTCCGAAAATATAAGGAGTACAGCACTGAAATTTGGTCGATAGATACATCTTGATATCGACTGAATCGTGAGCACATCAAAAACTTTGTCCGTCTTTCCTCTCCAGAGTTATCTCCCATATATATGTCAACCTCGAAATGTTCTGATCGCCTGTTCTCACATAGCAAGAAAGATAGCTGGATTTAGTTTCTATGCTAGTGCTGGCCGTTGTCAATATACTTCACAAAAATAATTTGGACAGGGTCGGACTTACATTTTTTGGTTAGGGTGGGGGCGAAATTTTCGCAATTTTATTTTTGCGATGATTTCAACCATTTTTACTACCATGTATCTTTAGGACGTACTAATGATCCTCCTGAAAGAATTTTGTAAATCGGTTGAGAAATGTCCAAGTTACAGACCATCGAATATTATATAATTTGGCTAATGAAGGAGCATGGGAGAGGGTGAGACCATAACGGAAAGGCGACGAGACCATGCCGGGTGGTGATACCATGTCGGGGTGGTGAGACCAGGCCGAGGGTGGTGAGACCAGGCTGACCGGTGGCGGATGTAAACGTCAGATTTAGCAAAAAAAAAAAAAAAAAAAAAAAAAAAAAAAACAAGTCCAGCGGAATAATATTTTTATTGCGTGCTCCAGATGGGAAGAGTGATTCGGACCGGAATATACCATTCATCAGTTTTTTGTCTCAACCGTTACCGATCTACAGCATGGACAAGAAAATGACATATTTTTGGCGCCAATTTCAATGGGCTAATTGATGAGCAAGGTTAATGCAGGAGCGGGTATACTGGTATCTCACAGGTAGGCCCCCGAAGTTTGATAGCTCTACTGTAACAGCAACCTGCCCAACAGCGAGCGAGGTTCGGTGGGTTCAGACTTTTGGCAAATTCCAACAAAAATCAAAGGGGGGAAATTGTCTAAAAAATGAATCATCGAACTAAAAAATTTCTGAGTAGTGCATATGATAGATAGTATCCAAGCGCAACTTATTGATGTCTGCTTAATTGGCGCTAAGGTCGAAGGTTTTCTCGTAGCGAGGCTTTATAATGTAAATAAGTTTTGTTAAGTGCTGTATCACTAACCTATTTTTCTCGCCAAATCCGACCGGGTTAATGAAGGAGCGAGCTAATGCAGGAGCAGGTACGTCGATATACTTCTGATAATATCCGAAAGTTTGACCGCTCTACTATCAAAGCAACCTGACCAACGGAGAGCTCGTGTTCAGGTGGGTTCAAATTGGCAAATTCCAACAAAAACCAAAAGTTGATAAATACTTCAAAATATCAAATACGGAGTTACAATTTTGCCGATGAGCGGGTGTGATAGGGGGTATCAACGCCCAACTCTGGTGCAATTTCTTAAGTTTCAGAGCAAAGGGTTTACTAGTGGCGACGCGATATAGCGTAATACGCACTACATGCTGATGAACACAGCCTGCCATAGATATATGGCAAAACTCGAAATTATCCAATATTCCCGTCAAATTCAAACAGGCTAATGAAGGAGCGAGTGAAATGCGCTAGCAGGTACATCGGTATACAATAGATACATCCTGGAAGTTTGACTGTCGTTGTTTAAAAGCAATCCGTTTAACAGAGAGCTTGCATCGGTGTGGGTCGAGGCTTTCGGCAAATTCCGTGACATGTTCTAACTTTTAAAATAAATGCGCAATGAGTTAATCAGGATTAAGTGCCCGATATTACATGCATTCACATGTTAATAGGAAAATACCACCGGATGACTGTATACACTAGGACATTTATTAATATTAATATAATGCAGGGACAGGTACGTCGGTATACTGTCAGATTGCCCGCAAATTTTGACGGCTCTGCTATAAAAGCAACCTGCCCAACGGAGAGCTCGGTTAGGGATAGTTCACACGTTTTGAAAAATTCCACCAAAACTCAATGGGAGGGCGGGGTGGAACCCGAATCCAGATAATGCAAAATTGACGAGTGGATGTGATGGGTAGTATCTATGTGCAACTTTAGTGCGATTTTCTAAGTTTTTGAGCGAACGACTATAGAATGTTGCACGGCCGTAGCATTATATCTCATATATATTTTGATGACCTCTGTCTGTCTGTATGTCTGTATGTCTGTATGTCATTAATACAAATCTACGATTCTCGACCGATCGGGACAAAACTTGGTACGTGTGTGTAGTTTGACCAAGCGGTGGTCGTTGTCGTATCGGCGAGCCCGTGCAACGCCCGTGCAGCGCATGCGCAGACGAGATCTCGGAAACGGGTGGAGCTATCGACTTGAAATTTGCTATGTGAATGTATCTTGCCCCGGATGCGAATTTTATCGGGTCAACGAGCCCGTGCGGCGCCAGCTTCGCGCATGCGCAGACGAGATCTCGGAAACGGATGGAGCTATCGACTTGAAATTTGCTATGTGAATGTATCTTACCCCGGATACGAATTTTATCGGGTCGCAGAGTCCGTGCGACGCCAGCTTCGCGCATGCGCATACCAGATCTCGGAAACGGGTGGAGCTATCGACTTGAAATTTGGTTTTTGAATAGCCCGGACAACGTGGGGCTCATCGGCTAGTCTATTATATATTTTGAAAGATCTGTGTGTGTGTGTGTGTGTGTGTGTATCTGTGTGTGGGTGTGTGTGTGTGTGTAATCGATGGACTCAAAAATGGCTGAACCAATTTCGATGAAATTTGGTATGTGGGGGTATTTTCGGGTCAGGAGTAACATAGGCCTATTGATTTTCAGATCCGAGGTCAACTTTTCACGTGCCGATGTCAAATCTGTTTTACGCCGTTTTGCGCTAATATTTTTCAGTTCGGTGCTCACAAATCGATTCGATATAGCGCGAATAATAAATTGCCAGTCATATAATTTGCACGGTTAGAATCTGTGTGGCTTCATCTTTCCAACGATGTATAATCTGTATGTATCCGTTTTAGTTATCTGCCTCAATTATTAAGAAGAAGTGGTACGATCTTCTATCAGGGTAAAAACAATGCGTAACTTCTATGACGTCGTTAGAGTTCATAACGTTAGATCACGTTAACGCTCAATCGGCCGATGCATTTGACTGTTTCAGACGTCTTGGCGATATCTCGGGCACCGATGGTAATTTATCTTTACGTGTGTAAATGTGGCGCGTTTATATACTTGAGTGGAAATAAAATAGGGTTAAAAGGTCAAATCGGGTAAAACCGGATGGATTTCGACGGGTACTTTTGTCGGGTACTTTTGTTCGGGCAGTGTTTTGGACGAGTCAAATCGTGACCCCACTTGACCTTGGCCTTCAAAATAGACAATTCAAGGTCAAACCCCGGACGAAGTCGGGTCACCTTCTAGTCTATTATATATTTTGAAAGATGTGTGTGTGTGTGTGTGTGTGTGTGTGTGTGTGTGTGTGTGTGTGTGTTTGTTTGTGTGTAATCGATGGACTCAAAAACGACTCAGCCAATTTCGATGAAACTTGGTACGTGGGGGTATTTTCGGGCCACGAGTAACATAGGCCTATTAATTTGTTCGTGCGTGGTCAACTTTTCACGTGCCGAGGTCAAATCTGTTTTTACGCCGTTTTGCGCTAATATATTTCAGTTCGGTGCTCACAAATCGATTCGATATAGCTCGAATAATAAATTGCCAGTCATATAATTTGCACGTTTAGAATCTGTGGCGTTTCACCTTTCCAATGATGTATCACACGCCTGTGTACGTTTAAAGTTTCTACCTTAATTATCGGGAAGAACACAGGATCATGCTTCGCTCATCGAAAATCATTGCGTAAAAAAATATATTACGCCATCAACATATCGTGACGTGATCGCGTTAACTCTTAACAGGCCGATGTCGCGTTAACTCATCACCGGCCGAGGTATCCGCAAATGACATTGGGCTATATATCTCGAAAACGGGTGTAGCTATCGACTTGAAATTTGGTATGTGAATGTCGGGTCGTCGAGCCCGTGCGACACCAGCTGCGCGCATGCGCAGACCATATCTAGGAAACGGGTGGAGCAATCGACTTAAAATTTGGTTTTTGAATAGCCCGGACGAAGTCGAGTCACCTTCTAGTTAATGATATATATCTTAAGACTTTCATGGCCTACAATGGTATGTAGTATTTCGCTTATGTGGTGTGAGAGTGTTTGTTATAAATTAGCCGCTAGGGTTGTGGCGTATTGCATACTATTAGTATCATTATAACAATCGTAATAAGAGACTAAGGGCAGTAATCGCCACGACAGTTTTAACAATTAAATCCGCATATATCATTAATAATTACCAACAGGTCGAAATTCTGAACTTACAATCCATGGCTATGATCTTTTTCTCATTAATTTCTTTTAATTATTTAATATATAGTTTCCATATAATATAAAGATTGTGTTCGTTAAAAATTAAATATTCCATGGAAGTATAAAATTTCTGGCATTTCAGAAATTTAAATCCTAGTTTTTCTCTATTATTATTATTCTTTATTCTTCTTAGCAATTTTATAATGAGCATAGCTCAGTCAATACAAGAGTTAGAAAGCTAAAACTTTGTATGTATATATATGTATACAAACTGTAGTGCTTAGGCCTATTGAGAATCATGTCCTCACTTGATTTGCAGAGTTATCTCCCTTTATGTGAACAATTGGTGTTTTCAGAACTCCGAAAATATAAGGAGTACAGCACTGAAATTTGGTCGATACATACATCTTGATATCCACTGAATCATGAGCACATCAAAAACTCTGTCCGTCTTTCCTCTCCAGAGTTATCTCCCATATATATGTCAACCTCGAAATGTTCTGATCGCCTGTTCTCACATAGCAAGAAAGATAGCTGGATTTAGTTTCTATGGTAGTGCTGGCCGTTGTCAATATACTTCACAAAAATAATTTGGACAGGGTCGGACTTACATTTTTTGGTTAGGGTGGGGGCGAAATTTTCGCAATTTTATTTTTGCGATGATTTCAACCATTTTTACTACCATGTATCTTTAGGACGTACTAATGATCCTCCTGAAAGAATTTTGTAAATCGGTTGAGAAATGTCCAAGTTACAGACCATCGAATATTATATTCATACATTGGCTGAGGAGAAAGTGGTTGTGACCACAACTCCTCCTAAACGACGCAAATGAGCAGGATTTGGTTTATGTGAGCGTGTTACTCATAGAGAGAAGACGAACTGGTGCAATTTTTACCAAGATCCAAAAATATTTGTCCCTATTAGGGAGGGGGCAAAAATTGTAATTTTTTTGTCGTCTTCGATTCGAACCAAAATTGTTGTGAAGTATCTATAGGACGTTCTGGGAGTACTCCAGACAGAATTTTGTAAATCGGTTGAAAAATGTAGAAATTGTGGCCCATTAATTCTTATCAAGTTTACACAAGATACACTATGGATTTAAATTCCTACAACCAATCGTCACTTTTTTGGTGTCATTCGATGGAGAATTTCTAGTACTTCTAAATAATTACCTACTTACCGTATTATATTGATGGAAGCCAGAGATAATCGAAATGTATACACTGAACAGCATATATATAGGCCTACATAGTAGAATATTGCCACAATATCTTACTAAAACCCTACTATATAATAAAGGGGCATCAATTGCGAACACAATGCCGCAAAAATTAGCTCGATATCTCGAAAATTGGCCGAGATATGGTGACTTTTCTACCCGCGTCACCTAATTCCGAGGTATGGGTGGGGGTCACACCAGAAGTTTCCAACTGAACACAGAAATGTCAAGAAACCGTACTATGGACATAACAATCAATTCCGCGCGATTCCCTAATTATACTTCCATGTTTTACATGGAAGTATATTGTTTTTGTGATTTTTATTTTTCTCTATTATTATTATTCTTTATTCTTCTTAGCAATTTTATAATGAGCATAGCTCAGTCAATACAAGAGTTAGAAAGCTAAAACTTTGTATGTATATATATGTATACAAACTGTAGTGCTTAGGCCTATTGAGAATCATGTCCTCACTTGATTTGCAGAGTTATCTCCCTTTATGTGAACAATTGGTGTTTTCAGAACTCCGAAAATATAAGGAGTACAGCACTGAAATTTGGTCGATACATACATCTTGATATCCACTGAATCATGAGCACATCAAAAACTCTGTCCGTCTTTCCTCTCCAGAGTTATCTCCCATATATATGTCAACCTCGAAATGTTCTGATCGCCTGTTCTCACATAGCAAGAAAGATAGCTGGATTTAGTTTCTATGGTAGTGCTGGCCGTTGTCAATATACTTCACAAAAATAATTTGGACAGGGTCGGACTTACATTTTTTGGTTAGGGTGGGGGCGAAATTTTCGCAATTTTATTTTTGCGATGATTTCAACCATTTTTACTACCATGTATCTTTAGGACGTACTAATGATCCTCCTGAAAGAATTTTGTAAATCGGTTGAGAAATGTCCAAGTTACAGACCATCGAATATTATATTCATACATTGGCTGAGGAGAAAGTGGTTGTGACCACAACTCCTCCTAAACGACGCAAATGAGCAGGATTTGGTTTATGTGAGCGTGTTACTCATAGAGAGAAGACGAACTGGTGCAATTTTTACCAAGATCCAAAAATATTTGTCCCTATTAGGGAGGGGGCAAAAATTGAAATTTTTTTGTCGTCTTCGATTCGAACCAAAATTGTTGTGAAGTATCTATAGGACGTTCTGGGAGTACTCCAGACAGAATTTTGTAAATCGGTTGAAAAATGTAGAAATTGTGGCCCATTAATTCTTATCAAGTTTACACAAGATACACTATGGATTTAAATTCCTACAACCAATCGTCACTTTTTTGGTGTCATTCGATGGAGAATTTCTAGTACTTCTAAATAATTACCTACTTACCGTATTATATTGATGGAAGCCAGAGATAATCGAAATGTATACACTGAACAGCATATATATAGGCCTACATAGTAGAATATTGCCACAATATCTTACTAAAACCCTACTATATAATAAAGGGGCATCAATTGCGAACACAATGCCGCAAAAATTAGCTCGATATCTCGAAAATTGGCCGAGATATGGTGACTTTTCTACCCGCGTCACCTAATTCCGAGGTATGGGTGGGGGTCACACCAGAAGTTTCCAACTGAACACAGAAATGTCAAGAAACCGTACTATGGACATAACAATCAATTCCGCGCGATTCCCTAATTATACTTCCATGTTTTACATGGAAGTATATTGTTTTTGTGATTTTTATTTTTCTCTATTATTATTATTCTTTATTCTTCTTAGCAATTTTATAATGAGCATAGCTCAGTCAATACAAGAGTTAGAAAGCTAAAACTTTGTATGTATATATATGTATACAAACTGTAGTGCTTAGGCCTATTGAGAATCATGTCCTCACTTGATTTGCAGAGTTATCTCCCTTTATGTGAACAATTGGTGTTTTCAGAACTCCGAAAATATAAGGAGTACAGCACTGAAATTTGGTCGATACATACATCTTGATATCCACTGAATCATGAGCACATCAAAAACTCTGTCCGTCTTTCCTCTCCAGAGTTATCTCCCATATATATGTCAACCTCGAAATGTTCTGATCGCCTGTTCTCACATAGCAAGAAAGATAGCTGGATTTAGTTTCTATGGTAGTGCTGGCCGTTGTCAATATACTTCACAAAAATAATTTGGACAGGGTCGGACTTACATTTTTTGGTTAGGGTGGGGGCGAAATTTTCGCAATTTTATTTTTGCGATGATTTCAACCATTTTTACTACCATGTATCTTTAGGACGTACTAATGATCCTCCTGAAAGAATTTTGTAAATCGGTTGAGAAATGTCCAAGTTACAGACCATCGAATATTATATTCATACATTGGCTGAGGAGAAAGTGGTTGTGACCACAACTCCTCCTAAACGACGCAAATGAGCAGGATTTGGTTTATGTGAGCGTGTTACTCATAGAGAGAAGACGAACTGGTGCAATTTTTACCAAGATCCAAAAATATTTGTCCCTATTAGGGAGGGGGCAAAAATTGTAATTTTTTTGTCGTCTTCGATTCGAACCAAAATTGTTGTGAAGTATCTATAGGACGTTCTGGGAGTACTCCAGACAGAATTTTGTAAATCGGTTGAAAAATGTAGAAATTGTGGCCCATTAATTCTTATCAAGTTTACACAAGATACACTATGGATTTAAATTCCTACAACCAATCGTCACTTTTTTGGTGTCATTCGATGGAGAATTTCTAGTACTTCTAAATAATTACCTACTTACCGTATTATATTGATGGAAGCCAGAGATAATCGAAATGTATACACTGAACAGCATATATATAGGCCTACATAGTAGAATATTGCCACAATATCTTACTAAAACCCTACTATATAATAAAGGGGCATCAATTGCGAACACAATGCCGCAAAAATTAGCTCGATATCTCGAAAATTGGCCGAGATATGGTGACTTTTCTACCCGCGTCACCTAATTCCGAGGTATGGGTGGGGGTCACACCAGAAGTTTCCAACTGAACACAGAAATGTCAAGAAACCGTACTATGGACATAACAATCAATTCCGCGCGATTCCCTAATTATACTTCCATGTTTTACATGGAAGTATATTGTTTTTGTGATTTTTATTTTTCTCTATTATTATTATTCTTTATTCTTCTTAGCAATTTTATAATGAGCATAGCTCAGTCAATACAAGAGTTAGAAAGCTAAAACTTTGTATGTATATATATGTATACAAACTGTAGTGCTTAGGCCTATTGAGAATCATGTCCTCACTTGATTTGCAGAGTTATCTCCCTTTATGTGAACAATTGGTGTTTTCAGAACTCCGAAAATATAAGGAGTACAGCACTGAAATTTGGTCGATACATACATCTTGATATCCACTGAATCATGAGCACATCAAAAACTCTGTCCGTCTTTCCTCTCCAGAGTTATCTCCCATATATATGTCAACCTCGAAATGTTCTGATCGCCTGTTCTCACATAGCAAGAAAGATAGCTGGATTTAGTTTCTATGGTAGTGCTGGCCGTTGTCAATATACTTCACAAAAATAATTTGGACAGGGTCGGCTTACATTTTTTGGTTAGGGTGGGGGCGAAATTTTCGCAATTTTATTTTTGCGATGATTTTAACCATTTTTACTACCATGTATCTTTAGGACGTACTAATGATCCTCCTGAAAGAATTTTGTAAATCGGTTGAGAAATGTCCAAGTTACAGACCATCGAATATTATATTCATACATTGGCTGAGGAGAAAGTGGTTGTGACCACAACTCCTCCTAAACGACGCAAATGAGCAGGATTTGGTTTATGTGAGCGTGTTACTCATAGAGAGAAGACGAACTGGTGCAATTTTTACCAAGATCCAAAAATATTTGTCCCTATTAGGGAGGGGGCAAAAATTGTAATTTTTTTGTCGTCTTCGATTCGAACCAAAATTGTTGTGAAGTATCTATAGGACGTTCTGGGAGTACTCCAGACAGAATTTTGTAAATCGGTTGAAAAATGTAGAAATTGTGGCCCATTAATTCTTATCAAGTTTACACAAGATACACTATGGATTTAAATTCCTACAACCAATCGTCACTTTTTTGGTGTCATTCGATGGAGAATTTCTAGTACTTCTAAATAATTACCTACTTACCGTATTATATTGATGGAAGCCAGAGATAATCGAAATGTATACACTGAACAGCATATATATAGGCCTACATAGTAGAATATTGCCACAATATCTTACTAAAACCCTACTATATAATAAAGGGGCATCAATTGCGAACACAATGCCGCAAAAATTAGCTCGATATCTCGAAAATTGGCCGAGATATGGTGACTTTTCTACCCGCGTCACCTAATTCCGAGGTATGGGTGGGGGTCACACCAGAAGTTTCCAACTGAACACAGAAATGTCAAGAAACCGTACTATGGACATAACAATCAATTCCGCGCGATTCCCTAATTATACTTCCATGTTTTACATGGAAGTATATTGTTTTTGTGATTTTTATTTTTCTCTATTATTATTATACTTCCATGGTGTAACCAAGGAAGTATATTGTTTTTCTACTGCGGCCGTTTTCTGTTTAATTGGAAATACTCAGAAACTAATGGGAGGAGGACCGCGAAATCTCTAGCGAATGTAGGCATCTAAGGTCTACTAAAAATAATGCTATCCGGATGTTGGTCCAATATATTTTGACAGAGTTATGGCCCTTATTCGATTATTTTTCATTATTATTATTATACTTCCATGGTGTAACCAAGGAAGTATATTGTTTTTCTACTGAGGTCGTTTTCCGTTTATTTCGAAATACTCAGAAACTGATTGCAGTAGGAACGCGAAATCTCTAGTGAATGTAGGCATCGAAGGTTTACTAGATATAATGGTATCCGGATTTCCGCTCAATGTTTCTTGGCGGAGTTATGGCCCTTTTGCGATTATTTTTCATTGTTATTATTATTATTATACTTGACACTTTTGTAATCACTATTACTCGAAAAATATAAGAAGTAGGACACTAAAACTTGGTAAGTAGGTTGGGGTACATGAGTTCTATGCCTATGGCCCATAACGATTTTGTCCGCGCTTTCATCGATGAGTTATCTCCCTTTATTTGAAAAAATGTCATTTTATTATCTCGGAAATTATAAGAAGCAGAACATCGACAATTAGACCGTATGCACATCTCGATATGCACTACTGCCCACGGGCATAAAAACTTGTGTCCGCGCTTTCCCTGAAGAGTTACCGCCCATAGTTGGCAAACCTCTATTTTATTGTACTCTGTTGTCCTCCCGTATCATTCCAGATAACTGTATTTGGTTTTTGTAGTCGTGTTGACCGTTGTCAGCTTAGTCCGAAGATGAAAATTTGACAGGGTTAGACATATATTTTTACACTGGGGTGGGGGCAAAATTTTAGCAATTTTTTTTATTATTAGACATTCATCTATTTAAGTATGTAGATTCCCTGAACGAAAACAAACCCATACCGGAAAGGATTTTTGTAATCCGAGAAGAAATGCAAGAGTTACGGGCCCTCAAAGTTTGCAATTTGGTCCCATGTGCTTGTGCGCACATCTCCTCCGAAGATGTAGAACTTTGGATGTCATCTGATACGCCAATGCGTGCGGTCTGAAGAGAGCACGCGATGGGCCAACTTTTGCCAGTGTCGGTTCAGTGTTGTGGGTCAGGGGAGGGGTGGTCCGGGGTACCAATTTTTTATTCTTCTCCGAATCGGATGAAACTTGGAATATAACATCCATACCGCCAACCGATCTAGAAACTGAAAGAATTTCGAAAATCCATTGAAAAATGACAGAGTTGTGGGCCTTCAAACAATGCAAATTTGGCCCCATATGCTTGTGATCACATCTCCTCCGAAGATGTCAAACTTTGGATGTCATCTGATACGCCAATGCGTGCGGTCTGAAGAGAGCACGCGATGAGCCAAATTTTGCCAGTGTCGGTTCAGTGTTGTGGGTCAGGGGAGGGGTGGTCCGGGGTACCAAAATTTATTTCGTCTCCGAATCATATGAAACTTGATATATAACATCTACCATACACGTTGATCATAAAACTGAAAACAGATTGTAAATCCGTTAAAAAATGGCGGAGATTTGGGCCCTCAAACTTTGAATGTGGGCCCATATTCATTCCAATAAACAAAATGTTATTCGTCTCTGAATCAGACAAAATTTATAACAAATAATCAATGTAACTAGCTGATCACAATACTCAAAACAATTTCAAAATCAATTGGAAAATAACGGAGTTACGGGCTCTCAAAAATCGCATTTTGGGTCGGGTTTGACTATTTCCCAATCTCGTCACCCAATTTCGAGGCAGGGGTGGGGTCACTTCCAAACACTTTAGATCAACCCACACATGTTAAGGGAAAGATATAATCATCCTACTTTATATTTTCCGTCCCTTAAATGCGATTTATTGAGCTCATGATTTGCCCTATTATTATACTTCCATGGTGTAACCAAGGAAGTATATTGTTTTTCTACTGAGGTCGTTTTCCGTTTATTTCGAAATACTCAGAAACTGATTGCAGTAGGAACGCGAAATCTCTAGTGAATGTAGGCATCGAAGGTTTACTAGATATAATGGTATCCGGATTTCCGCTCAATGTTTCTTGGCGGAGTTATGGCCCTTTTGCGATTATTTTTCATTGTTATTATTATTATTATACTTGACACTTTTGTAATCACTATTACTCGAAAAATATAAGAAGTAGGACACTAAAACTTGGTAAGTAGGTTGGGGTACATGAGTTCTATGCCTATGGCCCATAACGATTTTGTCCGCGCTTTCATCGATGAGTTATCTCCCTTTATTTGAAAAAATGTCATTTTATTATCTCGGAAATTATAAGAAGCAGAACATCGAAAATTAGACCGTATGCACATCTCGATATGCACTACTGCCCACGGGCATAAAAACTTGTGTCCGCGCTTTCCCTGAAGAGTTACCGCCCATAGTTGGCAAACCTCTATTTTATTGTACTCTGTTGTCCTCCCGTATCATTCCAGATAACTGTATTTGGTTTTTGTAGTCGTGTTGACCGTTGTCAGCTTAGTCCGAAGATGAAAATTTGACAGGGTTAGACATATATTTTTACACTGGGGTGGGGGCAAAATTTTAGCAATTTTTTTTATTATTAGACATTCATCTATTTAAGTATGTAGATTCCCTGAACGAAAACAAACCCATACCGGAAAGGATTTTTGTAATCCGAGAAGAAATGCAAGAGTTACGGGCCCTCAAAGTTTGCAATTTGGTCCCATGTGCTTGTGCGCACATCTCCTCCGAAGATGTAGAACTTTGGATGTCATCTGATACGCCAATGCGTGCGGTCTGAAGAGAGCACGCGATGGGCCAACTTTTGCCAGTGTCGGTTCAGTGTTGTGGGTCAGGGGAGGGGTGGTCCGGGGTACCAATTTTTTATTCTTCTCCGAATCGGATGAAACTTGGAATATAACATCCATACCGCCAACCGATCTAGAAACTGAAAGAATTTCGAAAATCCATTGAAAAATGACAGAGTTGTGGGCCTTCAAACAATGCAAATTTGGCCCCATATGCTTGTGATCACATCTCCTCCGAAGATGTCAAACTTTGGATGTCATCTGATACGCCAATGCGTGCGGTCTGAAGAGAGCACGCGATGAGCCAAATTTTGCCAGTGTCGGTTCAGTGTTGTGGGTCAGGGGAGGGGTGGTCCGGGGTACCAAAATTTATTTCGTCTCCGAATCATATGAAACTTGATATATAACATCTACCATACACGTTGATCATAAAACTGAAAACAGATTGTAAATCCGTTAAAAAATGGCGGAGATTTGGGCCCTCAAACTTTGAATGTGGGCCCATATTCATTCCAATAAACAAAATGTTATTCGTCTCTGAATCAGACAAAATTTATAACAAATAATCAATGTAACTAGCTGATCACAATACTCAAAACAATTTCAAAATCAATTGGAAAATAACGGAGTTACGGGCTCTCAAAAATCGCATTTTGGGTCGGGTTTGACTATTTCCCAATCTCGTCACCCAATTTCGAGGCAGGGGTGGGGTCACTTCCAAACACTTTAGATCAACCCACACATGTTAAGGGAAAGATATAATCATCCTACTTTATATTTTCCGTCCCTTAAATGCGATTTATTGAGCTCATGATTTGCCCTATTATTATACTTCCATGGTGTAACCAAGGAAGTATATTGTTTTTCTACTGAGGTCGTTTTCCGTTTATTTCGAAATACTCAGAAACTGATTGCAGTAGGAACGCGAAATCTCTAGTGAATGTAGGCATCGAAGGTTTACTAGATATAATGGTATCCGGATTTCCGCTCAATGTTTCTTGGCGGAGTTATGGCCCTTTTGCGATTATTTTTCATTGTTATTATTATTATTATACTTGACACTTTTGTAATCACTATTACTCGAAAAATATAAGAAGTAGGACACTAAAACTTGGTAAGTAGGTTGGGGTACATGAGTTCTATGCCTATGGCCCATAACGATTTTGTCCGCGCTTTCATCGATGAGTTATCTCCCTTTATTTGAAAAAATGTCATTTTATTATCTCGGAAATTATAAGAAGCAGAACATCGAAAATTAGACCGTATGCACATCTCGATATGCACTACTGCCCACGGGCATAAAAACTTGTGTCCGCGCTTTCCCTGAAGAGTTACCGCCCATAGTTGGCAAACCTCTATTTTATTGTACTCTGTTGTCCTCCCGTATCATTCCAGATAACTGTATTTGGTTTTTGTAGTCGTGTTGACCGTTGTCAGCTTAGTCCGAAGATGAAAATTTGACAGGGTTAGACATATATTTTTACACTGGGGTGGGGGCAAAATTTTAGCAATTTTTTTTATTATTAGACATTCATCTATTTAAGTATGTAGATTCCCTGAACGAAAACAAACCCATACCGGAAAGGATTTTTGTAATCCGAGAAGAAATGCAAGAGTTACGGGCCCTCAAAGTTTGCAATTTGGTCCCATGTGCTTGTGCGCACATCTCCTCCGAAGATGTAGAACTTTGGATGTCATCTGATACGCCAATGCGTGCGGTCTGAAGAGAGCACGCGATGGGCCAACTTTTGCCAGTGTCGGTTCAGTGTTGTGGGTCAGGGGAGGGGTGGTCCGGGGTACCAATTTTTTATTCTTCTCCGAATCGGATGAAACTTGGAATATAACATCCATACCGCCAACCGATCTAGAAACTGAAAGAATTTCGAAAATCCATTGAAAAATGACAGAGTTGTGGGCCTTCAAACAATGCAAATTTGGCCCCATATGCTTGTGATCACATCTCCTCCGAAGATGTCAAACTTTGGATGTCATCTGATACGCCAATGCGTGCGGTCTGAAGAGAGCACGCGATGAGCCAAATTTTGCCAGTGTCGGTTCAGTGTTGTGGGTCAGGGGAGGGGTGGTCCGGGGTACCAAAATTTATTTCGTCTCCGAATCATATGAAACTTGATATATAACATCTACCATACACGTTGATCATAAAACTGAAAACAGATTGTAAATCCGTTAAAAAATGGCGGAGATTTGGGCCCTCAAACTTTGAATGTGGGCCCATATTCATTCCAATAAACAAAATGTTATTCGTCTCTGAATCAGACAAAATTTATAACAAATAATCAATGTAACTAGCTGATCACAATACTCAAAACAATTTCAAAATCAATTGGAAAATAACGGAGTTACGGGCTCTCAAAAATCGCATTTTGGGTCGGGTTTGACTATTTCCCAATCTCGTCACCCAATTTCGAGGCAGGGGTGGGGTCACTTCCAAACACTTTAGATCAACCCACACATGTTAAGGGAAAGATATAATCATCCTACTTTATATTTTCCGTCCCTTAAATGCGATTTATTGAGCTCATGATTTGCCCTATTATTATACTTCCATGGTGTAACCAAGGAAGTATATTGTTTTTCTACTGAGGTCGTTTTCCGTTTATTTCGAAATACTCAGAAACTGATTGCAGTAGGAACGCGAAATCTCTAGTGAATGTAGGCATCGAAGGTTTACTAGATATAATGGTATCCGGATTTCCGCTCAATGTTTCTTGGCGGAGTTATGGCCCTTTTGCGATTATTTTTCATTGTTATTATTATTATTATTATACTTGACACTTTTGTAATCACTATTACTCGAAAAATATAAGAAGTAGGACACTAAAACTTGGTAAGTAGGTTGGGGTACATGAGTTCTATGCCTATGGCCCATAACGATTTTGTCCGCGCTTTCATCGATGAGTTATCTCCCTTTATTTGAAAAAATGTCATTTTATTATCTCGGAAATTATAAGAAGCAGAACATCGAAAATTAGACCGTATGCACATCTCGATATGCACTACTGCCCACGGGCATAAAAACTTGTGTCCGCGCTTTCCCTGAAGAGTTACCGCCCATAGTTGGCAAACCTCTATTTTATTGTACTCTGTTGTCCTCCCGTATCATTCCAGATAACTGTATTTGGTTTTTGTAGTCGTGTTGACCGTTGTCAGCTTAGTCCGAAGATGAAAATTTGACAGGGTTAGACATATATTTTTACACTGGGGTGGGGGCAAAATTTTAGCAATTTTTTTTATTATTAGACATTCATCTATTTAAGTATGTAGATTCCCTGAACGAAAACAAACCCATACCGGAAAGGATTTTTGTAATCCGAGAAGAAATGCAAGAGTTACGGGCCCTCAAAGTTTGCAATTTGGTCCCATGTGCTTGTGCGCACATCTCCTCCGAAGATGTAGAACTTTGGATGTCATCTGATACGCCAATGCGTGCGGTCTGAAGAGAGCACGCGATGGGCCAACTTTTGCCAGTGTCGGTTCAGTGTTGTGGGTCAGGGGAGGGGTGGTCCGGGGTACCAATTTTTTATTCTTCTCCGAATCGGATGAAACTTGGAATATAACATCCATACCGCCAACCGATCTAGAAACTGAAAGAATTTCGAAAATCCATTGAAAAATGACAGAGTTGTGGGCCTTCAAACAATGCAAATTTGGCCCCATATGCTTGTGATCACATCTCCTCCGAAGATGTCAAACTTTGGATGTCATCTGATACGCCAATGCGTGCGGTCTGAAGAGAGCACGCGATGAGCCAAATTTTGCCAGTGTCGGTTCAGTGTTGTGGGTCAGGGGAGGGGTGGTCCGGGGTACCAAAATTTATTTCGTCTCCGAATCATATGAAACTTGATATATAACATCTACCATACACGTTGATCATAAAACTGAAAACAGATTGTAAATCCGTTAAAAAATGGCGGAGATTTGGGCCCTCAAACTTTGAATGTGGGCCCATATTCATTCCAATAAACAAAATGTTATTCGTCTCTGAATCAGACAAAATTTATAACAAATAATCAATGTAACTAGCTGATCACAATACTCAAAACAATTTCAAAATCAATTGGAAAATAACGGAGTTACGGGCTCTCAAAAATCGCATTTTGGGTCGGGTTTGACTATTTCCCAATCTCGTCACCCAATTTCGAGGCAGGGGTGGGGTCACTTCCAAACACTTTAGATCAACCCACACATGTTAAGGGAAAGATATAATCATCCTACTTTATATTTTCCGTCCCTTAAATGCGATTTATTGAGCTCATGATTTGCCCTATTATTATACTTCCATGGTGTAACCAAGGAAGTATATTGTTTTTCTACTGAGGTCGTTTTCCGTTTATTTCGAAATACTCAGAAACTGATTGCAGTAGGAACGCGAAATCTCTAGTGAATGTAGGCATCGAAGGTTTACTAGATATAATGGTATCCGGATTTCCGCTCAATGTTTCTTGGCGGAGTTATGGCCCTTTTGCGATTATTTTTCATTGTTATTATTATTATTATACTTGACACTTTTGTAATCACTATTACTCGAAAAATATAAGAAGTAGGACACTAAAACTTGGTAAGTAGGTTGGGGTACATGAGTTCTATGCCTATGGCCCATAACGATTTTGTCCGCGCTTTCATCGATGAGTTATCTCCCTTTATTTGAAAAAATGTCATTTTATTATCTCGGAAATTATAAGAAGCAGAACATCGAAAATTAGACCGTATGCACATCTCGATATGCACTACTGCCCACGGGCATAAAAACTTGTGTCCGCGCTTTCCCTGAAGAGTTACCGCCCATAGTTGGCAAACCTCTATTTTATTGTACTCTGTTGTCCTCCCGTATCATTCCAGATAACTGTATTTGGTTTTTGTAGTCGTGTTGACCGTTGTCAGCTTAGTCCGAAGATGAAAATTTGACAGGGTTAGACATATATTTTTACACTGGGGTGGGGGCAAAATTTTAGCAATTTTTTTTATTATTAGACATTCATCTATTTAAGTATGTAGATTCCCTGAACGAAAACAAACCCATACCGGAAAGGATTTTTGTAATCCGAGAAGAAATGCAAGAGTTACGGGCCCTCAAAGTTTGCAATTTGGTCCCATGTGCTTGTGCGCACATCTCCTCCGAAGATGTAGAACTTTGGATGTCATCTGATACGCCAATGCGTGCGGTCTGAAGAGAGCACGCGATGGGCCAACTTTTGCCAGTGTCGGTTCAGTGTTGTGGGTCAGGGGAGGGGTGGTCCGGGGTACCAATTTTTTATTCTTCTCCGAATCGGATGAAACTTGGAATATAACATCCATACCGCCAACCGATCTAGAAACTGAAAGAATTTCGAAAATCCATTGAAAAATGACAGAGTTGTGGGCCTTCAAACAATGCAAATTTGGCCCCATATGCTTGTGATCACATCTCCTCCGAAGATGTCAAACTTTGGATGTCATCTGATACGCCAATGCGTGCGGTCTGAAGAGAGCACGCGATGAGCCAAATTTTGCCAGTGTCGGTTCAGTGTTGTGGGTCAGGGGAGGGGTGGTCCGGGGTACCAAAATTTATTTCGTCTCCGAATCATATGAAACTTGATATATAACATCTACCATACACGTTGATCATAAAACTGAAAACAGATTGTAAATCCGTTAAAAAATGGCGGAGATTTGGGCCCTCAAACTTTGAATGTGGGCCCATATTCATTCCAATAAACAAAATGTTATTCGTCTCTGAATCAGACAAAATTTATAACAAATAATCAATGTAACTAGCTGATCACAATACTCAAAACAATTTCAAAATCAATTGGAAAATAACGGAGTTACGGGCTCTCAAAAATCGCATTTTGGGTCGGGTTTGACTATTTCCCAATCTCGTCACCCAATTTCGAGGCAGGGGTGGGGTCACTTCCAAACACTTTAGATCAACCCACACATGTTAAGGGAAAGATATAATCATCCTACTTTATATTTTCCGTCCCTTAAATGCGATTTATTGAGCTCATGATTTGCCCTATTATTATACTTCCATGGTGTAACCAAGGAAGTATATTGTTTTTCTACTGAGGTCGTTTTCCGTTTATTTCGAAATACTCAGAAACTGATTGCAGTAGGAACGCGAAATCTCTAGTGAATGTAGGCATCGAAGGTTTACTAGATATAATGGTATCCGGATTTCCGCTCAATGTTTCTTGGCGGAGTTATGGCCCTTTTGCGATTATTTTTCATTGTTATTATTATTATTATACTTGACACTTTTGTAATCACTATTACTCGAAAAATATAAGAAGTAGGACACTAAAACTTGGTAAGTAGGTTGGGGTACATGAGTTCTATGCCTATGGCCCATAACGATTTTGTCCGCGCTTTCATCGATGAGTTATCTCCCTTTATTTGAAAAAATGTCATTTTATTATCTCGGAAATTATAAGAAGCAGAACATCGAAAATTAGACCGTATGCACATCTCGATATGCACTACTGCCCACGGGCATAAAAACTTGTGTCCGCGCTTTCCCTGAAGAGTTACCGCCCATAAATAGGCGCACACTATACACCAGTATGAATAAACCGAGGTTTTTTTTTTTTTTTTTTTTTTTTTTTTATAAGTACAGAGCTCTAAAAATTTTATTGCATATTCCGAATTGGACTAGAGATTAGGACACGAATATACCGCTTAAAAATGTTTTTAACCAGGACTTTCCGCGTTACGGTGTACGGAAATATTGCAACTATTTTCCCGCCAAATCCAAACCGGCTGATTAAAGAGCAAGATAATGTCGTAGCAAGTACGTTGACATACTTTATGTACGTGCCAGAAGTTTGACGGCTATACTATAAATGTAACATGTCCAATGGAGAATGCGTGTCAGGGTGGTTTGAGACTTTAGGAAAATTCCACGAAAATTGCAAAGGGGGGAAAATTCAAACATCGATATAATTTTTTTTGACGAGTACATCTGATGGCTAGTGTTCACGCGCATCTAGAGCACAATTTTCTAATTTTCAGATGGAACGGTTTACTCGTGACAACGCTATATATCATAAATATGTATACGTATGTAGTCTATCACTAGCCAATTTTTAGCCCCAAATCCAAACGGGCTAATGTAGGAGCGACTTTCACGCAGGAGCATGTAAGCCGGTATAATGTAGGCACGCCTACAAAATTTGACCGCTCTACTATAAACGCAACCTGCTCAAGGGAGTGTTTTTGTCGGTTGGGTTCAGATTTGGCAAATTCCACCGAAGATCAAATGGGGAAAATTACTCCGAAAATCAGATATTGAGATAAAAACTTTTCGACGAGTGGATGTGATAAGTAGTATCTAAACGCAAGATTAGTACGATTTTTAAAGATTTAGATTTGACGGTTTAACGCTGGTAGTGTATAACGTTGTAACGGGTGATATATATTACTGAAAATCAAACCCTCTCTTCATGACGCAAATTCAAACGGACTTGTCAAGAAGCAAGGCAAATGCATGAACATGCTCACCGATATACTATATAGGTATGCCAGCTCTACTATAAAAGTAACCTATTGTCACGATTTGACCTGTCCAAAACACTCCCCGGACAAAAGTTTCCCTAGGTATCAAATTTCGTCGAAATCCGTTCGCTTTACTCGATTTGACCTTGAACTGACCATTTCGAAGGCCAATGTCAGGTCGGGGTCACGATTTGACCCACCCAAAAGACTCCCCGGACAAAAGTACTCCTAGGCACCAAATTTGGTTGAAATCCGTCTGTTTTACCAGATTTGACCTTGGATTGACATTTTTGAAGGTCAACGTCATGTCGCGGTCACGATTTGACCCGTCCAAAACACTCCCTGGACAAAAGTACCCATATTTATCAAATTTTGTCAAAATCCGTCCAGCAGTTTTCCCGGTCATAGCTAACAGACAACCAAACAGACAGAAGTCCCAAAATATATATAAAATTTAGAAATGTTAATGCAAGTGCACCATCAGATCATAAGACACCAATACGTTGTCGCATGAAGAGGAACACACATATACGCATAGCACTCACATGGGATGGGATGGTATACCATGGAAGTATATCTGATTCCATGGAATCTGACCTCTAGTTATTCTTTATTCTTCTTAGCAATTTTATAATGAGCATAGCTCAGTCAATACAAGAGTTAGAAAGCTAAAACTTTGTATGTATATATATGTATACAAACTGTAGTGCTTAGGCCTATTGAGAATCATGTCCTCACTTGATTTGCAGAGTTATCTCCCTTTATGTGAACAATTGGTGTTTTCAGAACTCCGAAAATATAAGGAGTACAGCACTGAAATTTGGTCGATACATACATCTTGATATCCACTGAATCATGAGCACATCAAAAACTCTGTCCGTCTTTCCTCTCCAGAGTTATCTCCCATATATATGTCAACCTCGAAATGTTCTGATCGCCTGTTCTCACATAGCAAGAAAGATAGCTGGATTTAGTTTCTATGGTAGTGCTGGCCGTTGTCAATATACTTCACAAAAATAATTTGGACAGGGTCGGACTTACATTTTTTGGTTAGGGTGGGGGCGAAATTTTCGCAATTTTATTTTTGCGATGATTTCAACCATTTTTACTACCATGTATCTTTAGGACGTACTAATGATCCTCCTGAAAGAATTTTGTAAATCGGTTGAGAAATGTCCAAGTTACAGACCATCGAATATTATATTCATACATTGGCTGAGGAGAAAGTGGTTGTGACCACAACTCCTCCTAAACGACGCAAATGAGCAGGATTTGGTTTATGTGAGCGTGTTACTCATAGAGAGAAGACGAACTGGTGCAATTTTTACCAAGATCCAAAAATATTTGTCCCTATTAGGGAGGGGGCAAAAATTGTAATTTTTTTGTCGTCTTCGATTCGAACCAAAATTGTTGTGAAGTATCTATAGGACGTTCTGGGAGTACTCCAGACAGAATTTTGTAAATCGGTTGAAAAATGTAGAAATTGTGGCCCATTAATTCTTATCAAGTTTACACAAGATACACTATGGATTTAAATTCCTACAACCAATCGTCACTTTTTTGGTGTCATTCGATGGAGAATTTCTAGTACTTCTAAATAATTACCTACTTACCGTATTATATTGATGGAAGCCAGAGATAATCGAAATGTATACACTGAACAGCATATATATAGGCCTACATAGTAGAATATTGCCACAATATCTTACTAAAACCCTACTATATAATAAAGGGGCATCAATTGCGAACACAATGCCGCAAAAATTAGCTCGATATCTCGAAAATTGGCCGAGATATGGTGACTTTTCTACCCGCGTCACCTAATTCCGAGGTATGGGTGGGGGTCACACCAGAAGTTTCCAACTGAACACAGAAATGTCAAGAAACCGTACTATGGACATAACAATCAATTCCGCGCGATTCCCTAATTATACTTCCATGTTTTACATGGAAGTATATTGTTTTTGTGATTTTTATTTTTCTCTATTATTATTATTCTTTATTCTTCTTAGCAATTTTATAATGAGCATAGCTCAGTCAATACAAGAGTTAGAAAGCTAAAACTTTGTATGTATATATATGTATACAAACTGTAGTGCTTAGGCCTATTGAGAATCATGTCCTCACTTGATTTGCAGAGTTATCTCCCTTTATGTGAACAATTGGTGTTTTCAGAACTCCGAAAATATAAGGAGTACAGCACTGAAATTTGGTCGATACATACATCTTGATATCCACTGAATCATGAGCACATCAAAAACTCTGTCCGTCTTTCCTCTCCAGAGTTATCTCCCATATATATGTCAACCTCGAAATGTTCTGATCGCCTGTTCTCACATAGCAAGAAAGATAGCTGGATTTAGTTTCTATGGTAGTGCTGGCCGTTGTCAATATACTTCACAAAAATAATTTGGACAGGGTCGGACTTACATTTTTTGGTTAGGGTGGGGGCGAAATTTTCGCAATTTTATTTTTGCGATGATTTCAACCATTTTTACTACCATGTATCTTTAGGACGTACTAATGATCCTCCTGAAAGAATTTTGTAAATCGGTTGAGAAATGTCCAAGTTACAGACCATCGAATATTATATTCATACATTGGCTGAGGAGAAAGTGGTTGTGACCACAACTCCTCCTAAACGACGCAAATGAGCAGGATTTGGTTTATGTGAGCGTGTTACTCATAGAGAGAAGACGAACTGGTGCAATTTTTACCAAGATCCAAAAATATTTGTCCCTATTAGGGAGGGGGCAAAAATTGTAATTTTTTTGTCGTCTTCGATTCGAACCAAAATTGTTGTGAAGTATCTATAGGACGTTCTGGGAGTACTCCAGACAGAATTTTGTAAATCGGTTGAAAAATGTAGAAATTGTGGCCCATTAATTCTTATCAAGTTTACACAAGATACACTATGGATTTAAATTCCTACAACCAATCGTCACTTTTTTGGTGTCATTCGATGGAGAATTTCTAGTACTTCTAAATAATTACCTACTTACCGTATTATATTGATGGAAGCCAGAGATAATCGAAATGTATACACTGAACAGCATATATATAGGCCTACATAGTAGAATATTGCCACAATATCTTACTAAAACCCTACTATATAATAAAGGGGCATCAATTGCGAACACAATGCCGCAAAAATTAGCTCGATATCTCGAAAATTGGCCGAGATATGGTGACTTTTCTACCCGCGTCACCTAATTCCGAGGTATGGGTGGGGGTCACACCAGAAGTTTCCAACTGAACACAGAAATGTCAAGAAACCGTACTATGGACATAACAATCAATTCCGCGCGATTCCCTAATTATACTTCCATGTTTTACATGGAAGTATATTGTTTTTGTGATTTTTATTTTTCTCTATTATTATTATTCTTTATTCTTCTTAGCAATTTTATAATGAGCATAGCTCAGTCAATACAAGAGTTAGAAAGCTAAAACTTTGTATGTATATATATGTATACAAACTGTAGTGCTTAGGCCTATTGAGAATCATGTCCTCACTTGATTTGCAGAGTTATCTCCCTTTATGTGAACAATTGGTGTTTTCAGAACTCCGAAAATATAAGGAGTACAGCACTGAAATTTGGTCGATACATACATCTTGATATCCACTGAATCATGAGCACATCAAAAACTCTGTCCGTCTTTCCTCTCCAGAGTTATCTCCCATATATATGTCAACCTCGAAATGTTCTGATCGCCTGTTCTCACATAGCAAGAAAGATAGCTGGATTTAGTTTCTATGGTAGTGCTGGCCGTTGTCAATATACTTCACAAAAATAATTTGGACAGGGTCGGACTTACATTTTTTGGTTAGGGTGGGGGCGAAATTTTCGCAATTTTATTTTTGCGATGATTTCAACCATTTTTACTACCATGTATCTTTAGGACGTACTAATGATCCTCCTGAAAGAATTTTGTAAATCGGTTGAGAAATGTCCAAGTTACAGACCATCGAATATTATATTCATACATTGGCTGAGGAGAAAGTGGTTGTGACCACAACTCCTCCTAAACGACGCAAATGAGCAGGATTTGGTTTATGTGAGCGTGTTACTCATAGAGAGAAGACGAACTGGTGCAATTTTTACCAAGATCCAAAAATATTTGTCCCTATTAGGGAGGGGGCAAAAATTGTAATTTTTTTGTCGTCTTCGATTCGAACCAAAATTGTTGTGAAGTATCTATAGGACGTTCTGGGAGTACTCCAGACAGAATTTTGTAAATCGGTTGAAAAATGTAGAAATTGTGGCCCATTAATTCTTATCAAGTTTACACAAGATACACTATGGATTTAAATTCCTACAACCAATCGTCACTTTTTTGGTGTCATTCGATGGAGAATTTCTAGTACTTCTAAATAATTACCTACTTACCGTATTATATTGATGGAAGCCAGAGATAATCGAAATGTATACACTGAACAGCATATATATAGGCCTACATAGTAGAATATTGCCACAATATCTTACTAAAACCCTACTATATAATAAAGGGGCATCAATTGCGAACACAATGCCGCAAAAATTAGCTCGATATCTCGAAAATTGGCCGAGATATGGTGACTTTTCTACCCGCGTCACCTAATTCCGAGGTATGGGTGGGGGTCACACCAGAAGTTTCCAACTGAACACAGAAATGTCAAGAAACCGTACTATGGACATAACAATCAATTCCGCGCGATTCCCTAATTATACTTCCATGTTTTACATGGAAGTATATTGTTTTTGTGATTTTTATTTTTCTCTATTATTATTATTCTTTATTCTTCTTAGCAATTTTATAATGAGCATAGCTCAGTCAATACAAGAGTTAGAAAGCTAAAACTTTGTATGTATATATATGTATACAAACTGTAGTGCTTAGGCCTATTGAGAATCATGTCCTCACTTGATTTGCAGAGTTATCTCCCTTTATGTGAACAATTGGTGTTTTCAGAACTCCGAAAATATAAGGAGTACAGCACTGAAATTTGGTCGATACATACATCTTGATATCCACTGAATCATGAGCACATCAAAAACTCTGTCCGTCTTTCCTCTCCAGAGTTATCTCCCATATATATGTCAACCTCGAAATGTTCTGATCGCCTGTTCTCACATAGCAAGAAAGATAGCTGGATTTAGTTTCTATGGTAGTGCTGGCCGTTGTCAATATACTTCACAAAAATAATTTGGACAGGGTCGGACTTACATTTTTTGGTTAGGGTGGGGGCGAAATTTTCGCAATTTTATTTTTGCGATGATTTCAACCATTTTTACTACCATGTATCTTTAGGACGTACTAATGATCCTCCTGAAAGAATTTTGTAAATCGGTTGAGAAATGTCCAAGTTACAGACCATCGAATATTATATAATTTGGCTAATGAAGGAGCATGGGAGAGGGTGAGACCATATCGGGGAGGCGACGAGACCATGCCTGGTGGTGATACCATGTCGGGGTGGTGAGACCAGGCCGAGGGTGGTGAGACCAGGCTGACCGGTGGCGGATGTAAACGTCAGATTTAGCAACAAAAAAAACAACAAAAAAAAAAAAAAAAACAAGTCCAGCGGAATAATATTTTTATTGCGTGCTCCAGATGGGAAGAGTGATTCGGACCGGAATATACCATTATAAGTTTTTTGTCCCAACCGTTACCGATCTACAGCATGGACAAGAAAATGACATATTTTTGGCGCCAATTCCAATGGGCTAATTGATGAGCAAGGTTAATGCAGGAGCGGGTATACTGGTATCTCACAGGTAGGCCCCCGAAGTTTGATAGCTCTACTATAACAGAAACCTGCCCAACAGCGAGCGAGGTTCGGTGGGTTCAGACTTTTTGCAAATTCCAACAAAAATCAAAGGGGGGAAATTGTCTAAAAAATGAAACATCGAGCTAAAAATTTTCTGAGTAGTGCATATGATAGATAGTATCCAAGCGCAACTTATTGATGTCTGCTTAATTGGCGCTAAGGTCGAAGGTTTACTCGTAGCGAGGCTTTATAATGTAAATAAGTTTTGTTAAGTGCTGTATCACTAACCTATTTTTCTCGCCAAATCCGACCGGGTTAATGAAGGAGCGAGCTAATGCAGGAGCAGGTACGTCGATATACTTCTGATAATATCCGAAAGTTTGACCGCTCTACTATCAAAGCAACCTGACCAACGGAGAACTCGTGTTCAGGTGGGTTCAAATTGGCAAATTCCAACAAAAAACAAAAGTTGAAAAATACTTCAAAATATCAAATACGGAGTTACAATTTTGCTGATGAGCGGGTGTGATAGGGGGTATCAACGCCCAACTCTGGTGCAATTTCTTAAGTTTCAGAGCAAAGGGTTTACTAGTGGCGACGCGATATAGCGTAATACGCACTACATGCAGATGAACACAGCCTGCCATAGATATATGGCAAAACTCGAAATTATCCAATATTCCCGTCAAATTCAAACAGGCTAATGAAGGAGCGAGTGAAATGCGCTAGCAGGTACATCGGTATACAATAGATACATCCTGGAAGTTTGACTGTCGTTGTTTAAAAGCAATCCGTTTAACAGAGAGCTTGCATCGGTGTGGGTCGAGGCTTTCGGCAAATTCCGTGACATGTACTAACTTTTAAAATAAATGCGCAATGAGTTAATCAGGATTAAGTGCCCGATATTACATGCATTCACATGTTAATAGAAAAATACCACCGGATGACTGTATACACTAGGACATTTATTAATATTAATATAATGCAGGGACAGGTACGTCGGTATACTGTCAGATTGCCCGCAAATTTTGACCGCTCTGCTATAAAAGCAACCTGCCCAACGGAGAGCTCGGTTAGGAATGGTTCACACGTTTTGAAAAATTCCAACAAAACTCAATGGAAGGGGGGGTGGAATCTCGAATCCAGATAATGCAAAATTGACGAGTGGATATGATGGGTAGTATCTATGTGCAACTTTAGTGCGATTTTCTAAGTTTTTGAGCGAACGACTATAGAATGTTGCACGGCCGTAGCATTATATTAATGATATATATCTTAAGACTTTCATGGCTTACAGTGGTATGTAGTATTTCGCTTATGTAGTGTGAGAGTGTTTGTTATAAATTAGCAGCCAGGGTTGTGGCGTATTGCATAATATTAGTATCATTATAACAATCGTAACAAGAGACTAAGGGCAGTAATCGCCACGACAGTTTTAACAAATAAATCCGCATATATCATTAATAATTACCAACAGGTCGAAATTCTGAACTTACAATCCATGTCTATGATCTTTTTCTCATTCATTTCTTTTAATTATTTAATATATAATTTCCATATAATATAAAGATTGTGTTCATTAAAAATTAAATATTCCATGGAAGTATAAAATTTCTGGCATTTCAGAAATTTAAATCCTAGTTATTATTATTATTATTTTTATTTATTTTTTTTTATTATTTTTTTTTTTTTTAATGAATTTGGTCGTTATTATATAAACCACATATATGTGACTGAATTGTCTGAAATAACCAGCATAGAAATGGTATTTTCATATAGAATATGTGTTTGGACTGTTAATATTATGTTTTTCAGAAAACTTTCAGGTCTCGGGATCCATTTACCACTATAATTATATTAATATATACAATAATACATTTACGATGATCGATGAAGTGAAGTTAGTCACTGGTAAGTTCGTCGGTCACTCAGGGCCACATTTGTGCTCTTATAGATGGTAAAGATGTATTCAGAATTCCAAGTGATCAACTTGCCATATTATATTCAGTAATAGGTCTGAATTATTATTTTAGTATCCTAGAACATGGGTCAAAATGAAATCTCAAGGGATATGTGAAAGAGTAAATAATGTAATTGACATTTGATGGAGTTGTGTCATATGTATGTGACTGGTAAGGTACTGCATAGTAGTCAAGTAAATGATAAGTCAGAGCCTGTTGTATTTAGAATATTTCATTTGGTAAGTTAATATTCAAGCTTATGACTATTTCTGACACTCAAACAATAGACCTTATATGTGGGAATGAATAGAGCGTCGCCCCTTCTGTGTAGCAGTCTAAGGCAATTTAGAGTTAATTTGGATCCCTGAGTACATCTTTAACTATACTACTAGTAGCCTGTGAGTAATGGATAAATTATATTTACTATTAAATTCTCAATAAAAACTAAAGTGGTATCCATCTAATATCCCATTGAATGCAAGATGAAGGTAATATAATAAACATCTCTCAGGATGCGAACCAAATCCTCCATTTAGCAATCAGCTATTTGAGTATTTTGTGGAATTCATATTGTCTGTGTGACATGAAAACCATGAACATGTAGTCCAAGTAGTGCAAGTCCAAGTATGCAAAAGCATGAATATACCTTCACCTATGTCCAGATGCAAGGATGAATCTACTTCCTAAAATTAGTCTGGGGTGTCTCGAGATAGGTGGCAGATGGGGATAGTGGTGCTCCTCCTGCCCAATCAGATTTGAAATTAGTGATGTACTCTAAGCAAAATTGAGGAAAACAGGAGATAAACCGTCACCAGTCAACAGCCAGAAAATAGATATGTTTTTATTATTCTTGTTATTTATACATTTGTTTTGTTATTTAGTTAATTTTCATATTTAATTTTAAATTTATTTATTTATTATTATTATTGTTATTTTTTTTTTTTTTTTTTTTATTTTTTTTTTATTTTTTTTTTTTTTTTTTTAATTGATAATTTTCAGCATTTGGGCTGTCTTCTGGCTGAATAAATTTCAATTGAAAGTCCCCTGGTATCGGTTTTCTCCTGATATATAATAAAAAGATACTTAAATTATGCTGTCAGGAACTCCAAATGCAAGACATGAACACCTACCAAAGTCGGATCACACCTGATGGTTAACTTTATTTATTTAGTATAATGTGTAATTATCTGATCTCCACCTTTCATTTACCTTGGAATATACGATTGTCAATAGATACACCGACAAGACTGATCCGGCTTTGGCAGTTATCCATGCGTATATATGAGTAATATATAATATCTCTTTGGCAGTTGTGTGTATCTACCAACTGGACATATGAAATAAAATATAAATTCAATTGTAAGAGACTAATAATCAGTGTGTGTGAAGTTAATATAAATAATACATACTATGCCATTGGTAATTGCGTATACCTACATGTACCAGCAAAAACAGATTATATAAGTTATAAATTCAGATATAATAGTTTGATGTTCAGTAGATTTGAGGTTGACTCATTTCTTCAGACCTCAGACACACTAAACTTTGCTGAGACTTTCTTCCGAGGCGGGACAAATTCTAATGTTTCTAAAACTTAATTGCTTTTTTCATTATATGAAAAATAAAAAGAAGCATGCAGTTTAATCAGAGTGGACATATGTCTATTCCGGGAGTACTTGTAATTTCAAATTTGCATTTTAGTGTAAGTATATTTAGCGCTCTTTATCATATAGTACACCTACAAATAGTTATTGCAAAATGCACATTGCAAGGGCACATAGGTTTTCTTGTACACAAGCATATTATCATATTAAAAAGTATATGTAGGAATAAATATTTCAACATTCCTTAAAATGTACAAATTTCATTACTTTTAAGCCGCGCATGGTTTTCACCAAAGTGTGTTAAATTTAGGGTCGGAATATATGATTGAAGTTTTAGTTCATAGGTCTTTCCACTTTTAGTTTGATTCATGCCAGATGGCAGACAGACATCGGGCACACCAAACTTTGAGTCTTTCTTCCAAAATGGGACAAATTCTAATGGTTTCTAAAATTTAGTTGCCTTTTCATTATATGAGACATGAAAAGAAGCTTGCAGTTTAATAAGAATAGACATATGTCTATTTGGATCCCAGGGGTACCTGCAAGTGCATATTTACATATTTTTAGTATAAGTATATTTAGTGCTCTTGAGCATATAGCATACCTACAAATAGTTACTGTACAACGCACATTGCAAGGTCACATAGGTTTTCTTATAGACAGGCATATTGTCATAAGTAGATGCAGGAATATACATTTCAACATGCAGGAATATTCATTTCGACATTCCTTAAGATGTACAAATTTCATTAGTTTTAAGCACACCTACAAATAGTTATTGCACAACGCACATTGCAAGGACACATAGGTTTTCTTATAGACGGCATATTGTCATAAGTAAATGTAGGAATATACATTTCAACATGCAGGAATATACATTTCAACAATCCCTAAAATGTACAAATGTCATTAGTTTTAAGCCACACATGGTTTTCACCAAAGTGTGTTAAATATAGGGTCGGGATGTATGCCACATGGTTTTCACCAAAGTGTGTTAAATATAGGGTCGGGATGTATGCCAGAAGTTTTAATTCATTGTTCTTTCCACTTGTAATCAATGCCAGATGGCAGACAGACTTCAGGCACTCCAAACTTTGCGGAGTCTTTCTTCCAAAATGGGACAGATTCTAATGGTGTCTAAAAATTAATTACTTTTTTCATTATATGAAAAAAGAAAAGAAGCTTGCAGTTTAACAAGAGTAATTCCATCCTCTATTTGGATTCCAGGGGTACTTGTAAGTACAGATTTGCATTATAATATAAGTATATTTAGTGCCCTGAAGCATGGTACACCTACAAATAGTTATTGCACAATGCACATTTCAAGACACATGGGTTTTCTTGTGCACAAGCATATTATCATAAATATGCATAGGAAAATATATATCAACGTTCTTTGAAATGTACAAATATCATTACTGTTAAGCCACACATGGTTTACACCAAGGAGTGTTAAATTTAGGGTCGGAATATATGCTTGAAGTTTTATTTCATTATTATTACCATTTTGATATTCTATCTTTGTATAATATAATATGGTTATCGAGAAATGTCGATTTCATGACAGTAGGTGTTGGACATTGATTTTTATCTATAATTGTAGATGTATAATGCAGACATTTAGCACCTGTGGACCTGGTTGAATTTTTCTGTGGTTCGATGGATCACATCCATCCTCGAGCAAATTATGTCATTTACTGGCATTTGTTTATAATGTGTAGGGGTAGATTGCTTGAGACCCCACCACAGATTAATTCACACCAGGTTCCCAGCTTAAGATTATGTTGGCCATGTAATTTTACGATTAAACCTTAAATTCACATTACGATGATGTTGTAATTTTACGATGGTTTTTCTGTCATAATATTACGATCATTTTGTAAATATACGATCAAATTTGTAAATGTCAGATTACGTTGATATTTTACGATGGTTTTTCTGTCATAATATTACGATCATTTTGTTAATATACGATCAAATTTGTAAATGTCAGATCACGTTGATATCGCAATTTTACAACAGTTACTGATGGTCCAATTGCTGCCAACAGTTTCTGTCGTAATACTACGATGAAATTTAAAAAAAAAAAAAAAATTTAGTGTAGGTAACATACATGTACTCATTAAGACACATTCTTATAAATATGCATATAAATATGTACTCATTAAGACACATTCTTATAAATATGCATATATGTACACACACACATACATATGTATGTACCTATATACATGCATATGGACATATACACATAAAAATATCCTTTATCTTTGGCACCGAGCTTGAGAATTGTTTTGTGAAACACATGTGAGGCTCTGGTAATTTTAAATGACATTGAATACTCATGGAAGAGAAAGGTTTATTCACATTTCAATAGATGTTTTTAGTTTGTGAATGTAGTTGTCAATAGACATTACTGTGAACTATTGTATTTGACCAGGTATTACCATTGTTCACTTACATTCATCTATATATTAAAGGGATAAACATATATCCATATTGAGGAATCAGCACTTATATAGAAAAGAACAGTAATGAGATTCAGAGAATATCATTATAACAGTGACATGAGGTGTTTAGCATTGTTTTGTTGACCAGGATTGATCAATGATCAGGTAATGTAAATTAAATTGTTTAAGAAAATAATTAGGGGGCTCAACATAATGAACAGTTGAGTTTGGGAAGTATGTTGTCTTGCAAAATCCAAAGATGGTGAAGCTGAGTTGAATTTACATGATGATATTCAGCTTCAAGGAGAAATGGTATCTTAAGTGGATTAGTTAAGGCGCTCTGCCTCCTCGAGGGTATTCAATGTCAGTTTGGCCCCATCCTCTGATTTCTTGTAAAAGATTCGTCCGTCAAATGTCCAGTAGGAATTGATTTTTTTGTCCTTTTTTAGACTGGACAGTTCCTGGACAATTGACTGACGCATCTTCGTCAAGTCTTCAGTGATGAAAACTGGGCCTTTACCTTTCAAGTTCTTTTTATTCATGAACACATTAAATTTTGTTATCCACAGTTTAAATCTGGCTATGATCTGGACTGTTCTGATTGTTACTGGTTGACTTGCAGGGTTTTTTTTGAATTGTATGACTTTGATTCCTCCTAAAGGGTGTGCTCTGCTTATATCTGATGAGTGCAGCTTTAGTCCAACATCTGTATTTATCAGATTGTTAACCAAACCTATCCAGTCAAATTTCTTGAATCCATTAACATTGAGGTTGTCTGGAATGGGGACATTGTGGAAACGTAGGCAGTCCCTCCTACTATATTGCTCGGTTCCTTCGATTTTAGTGTCGGTGTAGTCCTTGGCTTCCTTGAACTTTGAATCTATTAGGTCAAGAATATTATCAGGTATAATGTTAATTTTTTGTGTACTTTGTTTTACCTGCTTCTTCAGATCATTATTCTCATCTGTTAGCTTCTTCATTTCTGCCTTTAATGTGATGAATTCAGATCTGACATCTTTTATTTCCGCCTTTACCTCTTGGACCTCCTTTTTTGTTTCAGCTATGCTTTTATTCACAGCTTTATCCACGGCATCCTCAACAGTGACATTTAAGCTGCTAAACATGGTTGTTAGTTGGTTTGTCAGCTGATCTTTGATCAAGCCAAGCTCTTCTTTTATTGAATTATTTATTAGTTCTTCGGTACTTTCATCAACACCGGTTTTCCTCCTAGTTGTTCGAGTGGGAGACTGGTCATCAATATTTCTTTTCTTTGGGTTGCTTTTCCTCAGGGTTTGAAGTCTGAGTGATGTGGTATTGAAATCTTGAAGGAAATTAGCTTGGGAATTTGTTGGAGAATTTAGTGGCGAGTCTTGACTTGAAGGGGTGTACTGTTCATTTGCTACTAGGTTTATTGTTTCTAATACTGTATCTGGTGTTAAAATTGAATTTTCCCCACTCTGTGCCTCAAATTCCATAGTTTGCAGTGTCGGTTCTGGGGTTACCTTTATTCGAGGTAAGTCATCTTTGTTAACTTTAGTCGGTGTAATATCACCATTTGGGCTTGAATGGGTATTAATGCCATTGATTTGAGAATCCGGCTGTTGACCTGTCTTGGTCGAATTTTGAAAAGTTTGAATTTCAGTGGCGTCCGCCATCTTGTCGGTATTCAGTTTTTGGTCGAGAAAATCGCAGAAAAAGCTTACTTTATTTGAGTGTTGATCGCCAACAAGTTCCTAATATTGTGCTTTGTAGTTTATTGCATCTGGTTAACAAGTAGTTGAGTTTCAGAAACCATTGAAATTCGTCCCGTTTTGTAAGAAAGACTCAGCGAAGTTTAGTGTGTCTGAGGTCTGTCCGCCATCTTATCAGAAACTGCCTATACAGCAGAGTGCTCTACCTATCGTATGTCAGCTTCTGGTGGGTAAGACATGGTACCTCTAATTGTGGACTCTTCTGCTATATATGGATATTATAATATAGATAGTATTTAGTCACATAAATTGATGATCATATGGTGTCTTGTGACCGTTCGTCCGACCGTGGGTGTGGGGGGGGGGGGGGGTCCTGTATGTGGTTATTGATGATTTTTCAGGTGATAGTTATTCTTCATGACATCATGCTCCTTGAATCTTAGTTGAAAAGGCTGAAATTCACATTGCAATGGTAAATACAAGATTGGATTTTCAGTATATGCCATTTGAAAGTGTGAAATTTAATAATTTATGGTTCCCTGGCCATATTTCACTTGACAACCTATTGTTCGTGTGATGTCACGACATTGTATAGCTTTCTCTTAATGCTAAATAAGACTTGAATTTTTCAACCCATTGTTTAATAATTTCATTATTAAAGGTACTCAATCCGATTATATGGTCCCCATATTATCAGATTCCAACAACAACAACAACATATGTTTAAATGCCGCTTCAGTTATCAGAATCGAGAAATTGCCCAAAATATAATGCTAACCACAGTCAACTATAGTATAAAATTTGTCAAAATATGTTATTTATCAATATTTTGTCCAACGAAATGTTGCCGGTTTGTCAAATATCTGACACAAAAAAGCCACTTGATTATCCATCTTCGTCCGCAATTTGGCCCGTGGTCGTCTTCTCGTCAACTGTTTACTGGGCCACATAACATTATTGGTGGTGAAAAATAATAGATTTCAAACATCGATATTTGATCACTCTGAGCTTTGATGGGTGGGTTCCTCGACTCGAATAATTTTTTTCCCCAAGCCCAGTAAATAGTAATTTGCGAGCGTTAATTCGGATTATGCATCTTTAAAATGTTCCCAAATGTAAATACTGATCTCTTATATATCAAATAGATTAAATATCGAACTCTCTATTAACGTCTATATTGTTATTAAATGGATGAGTACCAGTAAATGTTCTTATAGCAGCCGAATAAAATGTATCAGTTGTAATTATATCTCTCTTACAATCAATTAGATATATATATGTATAAATTATTCGTCTATGTTGTTATTAAAGAGATGAGTACCGGTAAATGTTTTTATCGGCGAATTTTACGTGAACAAATTTTCATTTCTTATCGAGATGGACACATATATACATAGATCGGAATGCACATGACACTTTGAGATATCTGTCAATATTGTGAAGTTTTTTATACTCTCCATCCAACTTAATCATATCGCAAACGTGTCCCTGGAGGCCACATTGGACTGGTTTAATAGCACCTTGAATTTTCGTACAATCGTATTGATGCATCGGTGCTCACACATCGCAGAAAACAAGCCATCCATTCTTACTAAAAATAAACCTTTTCGTTACAGAATGGGGCTTCGAAAAGCGGCTGATTTGCTGTTCATGTTTATCCTATTCGTCTTCATGCTCGTCAACCGATTCCTCGTGTTGTATCTACCGTTTTACACAAGATTCCTCGAATATATAGTGCAGTGGGTAGTGGAGAAATGCGGTTTGCCAAACACGCCAACTAGTGGACCATTATCTGTTTTAAAAAGCTCCAGAGAAATTGATACTAAACAACTAGTTGGCGTACTATGGAAATAATTGCAAACCATATACGGAACAGAAGCTAAAGAGAGACATAAAGCATTAAATTCCGTCCTGTATTCTTTAGACGGAGTTACACAGATTAATTTGTTGGATCTTGTCAAGCATGGGCGACCTCTGGTGGTGAATTTCGGTAGTTGCAGCTGACCGCCGTTCATGGCGGATCTACAGAATTTCGCTGAGCTCACGCGAGAGTTCGCGAGGTTCACAGATTTCGTTTTCATCTACATAACGGAGGCGCACGCAGACGATGGTTGGAAAATTCCACACAATGAATATAAGATCAAAGAACACCGCAATCTTCAGGATCGACTCGAGGCCGCCAAGATGTTGACTGCTCGAGTTGGTGATATTTGTCCCCTTTTCGTGGATAATTTTGATAATACAACCGGAAGAATGTACGGAGCTTTCCCCGAACGGCTATACGTCATTCAGGATGGTGTTGTTGTTCTACAAGGAGGGATTGGTCCATTCAATTATAGTGTCGATGGTGTACGCGATTGGCTACATAAAATATTCACGAAACAATAAGGGAACGCTATATGTTATACAGAGAGTTTGCGTCGACACAGACGATTGCAATGTTCTAACGCGATCCACACGGTTTAATAAACACGTCAGTGCATCATTGCAAGGACGGAACTCTGTTAGCAAATACAAGCGGTGCACCAAGTTGCAAGATATATAGAGTTCAGTCCCCTCGCTACGCTCGTCTGACACTGCTATCACATGTACATAATGTATTAAATCTAACATTTTTAATTTAAGACTTTTTTCAGTTCAATTAATTCTAATTCAATCTATCAATTTTGCAAACGAACATCGGCAGTTAAGTTTCTGAGTATAACGTTAATCATATAAAAACGACATCGTTAACAAAATCAATAATATTGCTGGTATTGTCATTAATTTTGAGCCGTAATTACAAAATATAACAAACCTATAGAGGTCAGAAATTCTACCTATTCTAGACTCGATTGAAATATTCAGGCCTGCCTTAAATTCCGTCCTGTATTCTTTAGACGGAGTTACACAGATTAATTTGTTGGATCTTGTTAAATCTGGGCGACCTCTGGTGGTGAATTTCGGTAGTTGTAGCTGACCGCCGTTCATGGCTGATCTGCGGAAGTTCGCTGAGCTCACGCGAGAGTTCGCGAGGTTCTTAGATTTCGTTTTCATCTACATAATGGAGGCGCGCGCAGAAGATGATTGGAAAATTTCACATAATGAATATACGATCAAAGAGCATCTCAATCTCCAGGATCGAGTCGAGGCCGCCAAGATGTTGAAAGCTCGAGTTGGTGATCTCTGTCCGATTTTCGTGGATAATTTTGACAATACAACCAGGCGATTCTACGGAGCTTTACCGGAACGTCTATACGTGATCCAAGATGGCGTCGTTGTTCTACAGGGAGGGAAGGGACCACACAAGTATAGCATCAAGGTTATACGGGATTGGCTAAATAAAACATTCAAGAAAACATAAGGGGACTTTATATATAAAACAGAGTTTACATACATTGATACAGTGAGGTAGTGTTCTAACGCGCGTCACGCGATTTAATAAACACTTCAGGGCCACAACCAAGGAGCATTTAACGCAAACACAAGATACAGAGTTCAGTCCCCTTGCTACGCTGGTCTTCATGACAACTGCCATTACGTATCTAGAATGTATTACATCTAACATGTTTCATTAAGACTTTTGTCGGTTTTCAACTCATTCTGATTTAATCTATATATAGCCAATTTCCACATGACTATTAACACAAGATGCGCACCAAACTGCAAGATAGAGTTCAGTCCCCTCGCTAAGCTTGTCTTGCCACTGCTATCACGTGTACATAATGTATTAAATCTAACATTTTTCGTTAAGACTTATGTCGGTAATACAACTCATTCTGATTTAATCTAGCCAATTTCCACATGAATATTAACAGTTCAGTTTCTCGGAATAATGCATAATGAACATTTGAAACAGACAAAAGTCTCGTTATCTTACCTGATGTGTACGTGGTGGCAGTTGTCAGACCAGCGTAATGATTGGACTCAACTCTGCCTTGTAGTTTGTTATCAGACCAGCGTAGCGAGGGGACTGAACTCTGCCTTGTAATTTGTGATCAGACCAGCGTATCTAGGGGACTGAACTCTGTCTTGTAGTTTGTGATCAGACCAGCGTAGCGCGGGGACTGAACTCTGCCTTGTAGTTTGTGATCAGACCAGAGTAGCGCGGGGACTGAACTCTGCCTTGTAGTTTGTGATCAGACCAGCGAGGGGACAGAACTCTGCCTTGTAGTTTGTGACCAGACCAGCGTAACGAGGGGACTGAACTCTGTCTTGTAGTTTGTGATCAGACCAGCGTAACGAGGGGACTGAACTCTAAAGGGCGTTGATATACCCGGTCGCCCTAATCCGATAATATTGATTAATCGCCTTTATGGTCAGAATCACTGTACGTTTTTCACATAGTTTGTCAACTGGACCGGTTTGTAAACCGGTAACTGACCACGCAGATGATTCCTATCATAGAATGAGCCAGCGGAAGATCCTCGTATGTGCCCATGTACCCCGGGGTCCAGAATGCTCACGGACGACACAGGGAGGGTTTGTGGTAAGTAATTTCCTGACACAATCACCATTGTTGAGTCAAGTCTATATGGGTCTTGGCTTTCCATCTGTTGGAACATTTCCAAATGATTGCCATTCCAGACCATGGTAGAAATTATGCCACTGTTGATTTTAAAGCACATTCCGCACTAATCACTGGTTAGAAAATCAACTAATGAGAACAATTTCAATTTATACGTGGTGTGACAAATTTCAACTAATGTTGTTTCAGGCATGAAATGGCAGACCAAACTGTCATGTTCGCGAAATTCGATTTGCATCCCCACCCCACCCCATTTGGTTGGAACTTACTAACCGGTACCTTAAACTGTCCATCTGTTCGAAAACCCAACCTGACGCCCATGAGGTTGGAAAATTTGCAACTGGTTAATATTTCAGACAAAAGGATAAAAAATATGCTATACTGTCAAAAAAATAAAATTCCCAACTAATTAATGGTTGGAATATCAAACAATGAGAACACTTTCAATGTATATGTGGTATCAAATTTCCAAATAATGTGTCAGGTATGACATTTCCAACTGTTGCAAACTTTGACCAAAGTGTTTTGGTGGATCTAACCCCCCAAATTACCCGTTGCTATGTCTCTGTGATCTGCATTGTGTATTCGCTCCTTTAAATCTATAGTTTCTTGTACAAGGATGTTCACAATTATGTTTAACCGGGGACATTTGGGATTCATTGAAATTATTTTACATTTCACCCAGACACCATCATTTTAAACACACACACACCATTTGATTAATTTTGCCCGCTATTTTCAGAACTGGTCAGCCATTACGGCGAGTTGGCTTCACGATAACAACAACTACATGTGCGTTATTCGAATTATGTTATTGTTCTCCGAATGTCGAGTTATTGTTCAATAATGCAGTTATTGTTCTCCGAAAGTCGACTCGTCTCTATCGCTTGTCGGTTCTGAAATATATCGCACACAAATTAACAAAGGGCCGGTGGTTTAAAGATACGGGCGGCGTTGGCGGCGGGTATGCTGTTAAAATATTAAGCTCCATCAAAAACGGCCATAAACAGAAAGAATAGTAAAATATAGACAGACTTTGTTCTTATACCAATCAGAAATATGGCATAAACAGTATGTTATTGTCAAATGTATTTCCTTTGTTATGTAAACAAAAGCGAAAAACGTTACAAAACCTGGCCTTTGTTTATATCCGGATATGGTAAACATAAAGAGCATTATTTGTTACTGTTTTCCTGATATGGAAATAATAAAGAGCGTTTATATCATTTGTGTGCGATTAACAAATATAATTGTTATGTGGTTTAACTCAGTCTAAACAGAAAATATTATCGGTTGAGCGATATAGCGTTGTTGTAGCTTCAAATTAAAAATTGTAGTTCGTCGCTCAGGGGAAGGTGAGAAAAGCAATCAAATTCCAGGCTTCATATTAACCTGGAAACTAATTACTCCATCTAAATTCACACCCTGTAATCAATTTAATGAGGTTCGGTTCCACATCCCATTCTCGGTTATACGTCACGTTCTCGGTGTGCAGTTTTTCTACGCTGCCGAATATCAAAACAAAATGGAACGAATTTTAAAGTAGTCTCCACGTTATCAAGCAGTTCAGATATTCAGAAATAATGTTATCGATAGAAATGATGCTTATATATAGGTCTCGTGTTGTTATGAAGTGGACAAAACCGCAGCTGTACGAAATTTATATTCGAACGCTGGAAAAGATGTCATTATTTTCTATTAGCGGCGTCACCGCAAGAGTTTTCGCTTTTATTTTGTATTGTTGTAACGTGTTAGTCTGACCCACATGGTTCAACACTAAACATGTAAAAGTGTTATTTGAAGAAAAATTGAGCATTTATTTCATACTAAAATTACAACTCTGGGGGTATGGAATGTTAACAACGCTAGTGATTACGAGAACAACTGCACGCTTAATTCTATAATTGTTTAATGTCACCCAACAATAACAGAAGTGACTGCATTTTTGTTTTGAAATTCGTCAGTGTATAAAAATGTACATCGAGAACTAGAAGGGACAGAACTCTTCGTTGAAGTTTGTCTCCATATTTCGCTTTGTCATTATAGCCTTTATAAATAATCATGAACAACGTTAAAACCACCGCGATATGCATGGTGTGATCGACATACAAATATATTTACATACACCTGATATCTCTTCCGATTTCCCCATAGCGTTACGGTAGACACGCCCCCTTATTCAATGCGTTCATAAACATATGAACGTAACGTGACGTCACTTCCAATGTCGTTCATAGGTTTATGAACACATTGGTCCCGGAAATGACCGGGGATTGTCGGACATTGCCGACTGCTTGAGTATCTATATAGTACGTCCGAATTTGGCAATAAATTTATTTTGGTCTATAATCAGTGTTGTTGCCCGGTGTTACTGAACGTTGATGTTCAAAAATCCCGTTACTTATCATTTTCCTTACCGCTACAAATATTCCCCCAACCTCACAAATATATCATTATGGTAGAACGGCGGGTTGTCGATTTCTTATACACAGCCGAAACTTAATTGTTAGTTTCAGTTATCATTCTTGAAATCAACACGTCTACATTAGTTACTAGCTAAACAAGACAGTTTGTCATATGTGTATACTAAACTGTGAAATTGCGTTTTTGTTCCGTTCTTCCAGAACGGATTCTCAAAATGTTTGGTTTTCCAAAAAACGAGGATTCGCACTTTCTGAACTGAACTCCATGCGTTCATTTAAATAGATGAATAAATAGTGGGAAAGACAGACAATCGGGGTTCATGCAGTTTGCTGATTTTTTCTCGCGGTCAAAATCCCATGACCACATTGAAACCGCCGTTTATTTCTTATGTAATGTAATGCCTTATTACTCAGACACAATATACGTAATTACATGATGATGCCGCACAGTAATATATACATTTCGTTTCAATGTTGACATTAATAGCACGAATCACGATGCGTGAAACGTATATTCGCACGCGATGTGATGTCGAGTCGTACTAAGTTGCTGGTAAAGTTTACCGGAGAGAGAATATATGATGCATTAGCTGCATTCCACATGATGTGATTACTTGTTTCTGAAGAAGTTTGTGAATCTATAAACAGGTTAGATAAATGTGCTCGTATACCAAGGCTTCTCGGTCCACATCAGCTTGGGATATCGGTTGAGTTAATGCTGTTTGGACCGAGTCCCGCCCGTTTCTAATCTATAACGGACTTTACGCCAGAATCGCGGGCTGGACTTATCTTGCTTGTATGTCTTCGGATTAGGTCAAATGGAAGCTTTGCGTGTGCAAAGCCTTGTTTTTCCAGAGAATTTAGATTTGTCGCGCTATCAGAAAATGCATGTAAACAATATATTAAACGATCGAATCATCACTATAACCTTTTCTACCACGGTAAATGAGATATCATTTGAAGACAGATTAATCGCGGACATGTCAGATGATTAATCACATTCGTGGGTTTACCTGAATGCCCGGGCTCCATGCGTACATGTATTACGTCTTTTGAATGAAAATCCGTCATAGAAGAGCAACGGGCGGGACTCGGTCCAAAATGTCATCATCCCAACCGATACCACAAGTCAGCCCAACCGATATCCCAAGTCAGCCCAACCGATATCCCAAGCTGTTGTGGACAGAGAAGACTTGGACCGATTTCAACCAAATTTGCTGTGGTGACTCGGGGGTACCCTGGCGGATTTTATAACGTTGTTAGATTTTCAAAATTTGTATTTTAAAACAAATTAATGATTTGTTTTGTTAAATACTGTTTTATTCAATTGAGCAAGGAGTTCAATCTAAAATAAAAATTCAAACAATAAATTTTAAAAACAATATTTTAGGGATTGTTTTTTTATTAGTATTATATCAAAATGTTTAAATAATTAAATTGTGCGTCTAAGGCTCTGTCTAAGATAAAAATGTGCGCAAAGGCGCACAAAAATGTGCGCAACGGCGCACAAAGGGATCACATGCCCCTTGGTGTAGGGGCCGCAGCTTTCAGCTAGTAGACAAATAATTTTGATTTTCCACGAGTGCATAACGTTGTTGTTGAAATTTATTACAATTAAATAAATAATGCTTAGATATTATCATGCAAATGGCTACCAAAAAATATGGAATAAAAATTGTTTGATTGAATTTCTCGCAGACAGTCATGGATATATTGAAAGCATTGTATCACTAACAGATTTGTGTCCCCGGACCAGTTTGACGGAAAAAATGTAGGAAGAAAAGCTTGGACAAGAAAATGTTCTAAGTCAAAAAAGTGGGATAACTCCTCACAAAAAAAGTCGGACAGATCTAAAGTTTGTGAAATGCATGTTCAACTATAATGATGAATGATAGTGAATTATAGCACAATAGTGAATTAGACTAAAATGGAACAAAATATATACAAATAAAAACACCCAAATTAGAGCGTGAATGCTCGATTGGGGCCAGAACAATTAAGACACTGACAATTGTGCAAACACATATAAAAGGGAATATCAAAACCGAATACTGCTTTGAAAACAGCAAATATAAAACCTACATGAAATGTTTTCATCAAATATAAATAATTTATTAAGACATCTGCATATCGAAATATTTAGAATAGCTGACAACGTCGCTTTTTGGATGATTGGTAAGATATTTATATCTGTTTAATCTGCCGTGGGTCTTAATCAATTCATCAAGTTGACAATCGGGTGGTTGACTCAGTGGGTAATCCCTCACCCAAATGCCAGCATCCCTCATACACTTATATTATAGTCTTTGCACCATATACAAAGTTTGCCCTTTATCTCGAAGCATCTTATCTAAATTTAACAATTCAATGCTCAAGGACTTCACAGATCTTGGAGAATTTTATTTTTTTTGGAACAATGGGATCAACTTCCTCAGTTGGTTTTTGGAGCAAACGTAAAAACTACAGTAGCTGTATCCATTGCCTGTGAGACAGGTTCTGGAACAGAGGAAATATCATTCTCTTGAACTTGTGTTGCTAGTGAGATACTGACGAGTTTTGTTTGACTCTCTGTCTGAGTGCTGGCATCAACATATGGTCTGGCACCAACTAATTTCTTAGCATCCATGTACGATAAATGTTTCTCAGCCTTACATCTTTGTATCTTGAATTCATAGTCCCATATGGGACATGAACGATCCATTGCTGCATGTGAAACTTGACAGTTCGAATTTTTTTTTAGGATTTATACAATCCTTATGATCATGAACAGAAACAGAACAGCGTGCACACATGGTTTCTTTACTTTTACAATGTTCATGGCCATAGCCCTGGCATTTAAAACATCGTAATGGATTTGGAACATAGGTACTTATATCTACCTTCATGTACACAACCTTCAATGTCGGTGAATGTTCGCACCGATTGAAGGTCAGAAGATAACTATTCAGAGGAACTCTTAGTCCATCAACAGTCTTTGTAAATCTACGGACTTCTATAACTCCCTGTGATGCCAACTCCGCCAATATTTCTGATTCCGAAGAATCAGCAACACAGCTCTGCTACTATTCAATGTCTTGTGAGGAGTAACCAACACTGGTGTCTGTGCAATAGTTGTTAACTGCAGCAGAGCAACAGTTTGAACTGTCTTTGAACATTCAATCAAGAGAGAGCCACTTATTACCCCAGTCCTGATTATTTTAACAGATTTCAATTGTCCAGAAATGCTTTGCAGCGTTTTATTAATGACAAAGATAGAAGATCTTTTCACATTTGGGTCAAAACCTAGAACCAAGTACTGAGGGAATACCACAGCATCATTGGAACTTGGCGAGTCATCATTCTTACGAGCAATACCTTGTTTTTTGGTTTGAGTTGCCATTCGAAAAGCAAACAAATCGACAACTAGCACAGCAGCCTCTGTGGAATACCCTTCGAAGTCTGGACGGGCCAAAGACTTGTACATAGCTGAAGCAGTGACCCGTTAGGCACTGCATATAGCAGCCTCCCGGTACCTCTCCACGGTGAGACAGGCGTGAACAATAGAGGAGTCAACACTCAAAAATCATCAGGACGAACACAACGGAGACAGGAGAGAACAGAAACATCATACGTGAAAAACAGAAGACAATACTTCAAACATCAGACGAGCAATACAATATATAACAAAAATTTAATCTGAAACACTGGAGAGGCGTGACTAGCCAATTGATTGAGCCGGTCAACCCAACCACCCGTCTTGTAGAAATGTGTGACCAAAGAGGGCCATGAGCTAAGCCGTATCCGCAGGTCGATACCTCACGAGATACCACCACCGTAGTACCTCCAGGACTCCTACACCACAACTCACGGGATGCACCCCACGGCAAACACGGTTACACATTAGGGGATTATTACCCCTCGCAGTGGGGTGGTAGGTATATTCTACCCCGGGCCCACACGGGGGTTATGTCCTAGAAGTAAATATTTTGTTTGCGTTAAGTAACCTAAACATAGCTGCCATCTATACCTATATTTGCGAATGTCTGTCTATCTGTCTGTCTGTGTTCTATAGTAATTCACGGGGGACCACATAGAAGGCACAAAAGGGGTCTAACAGATGCAACTTTGTACGAGGAAGATAATGGTGCGGGTTCGAATTTTCTAAAGTGACGCTGTTGTTGTCAGGGGCAGAAAAGGGAAAGGGCAGCAAATAATTTGTCGCCGATTTCCACCAAACTTATACATAATCATATCCGTGATATGAGGACTCTAACAGTGGTGTTTAAAGATGTAAAAAGTGGCTCCGTTCAAGTGAGGTGTTCGCGGAAGAGGAGAATGGCACAAAATTGATACAAATATTTTTAGCGCCGATTTCCATTAAATTGATACACATTCTTCTCCAGTATACAATAATTCTAATCGTGTGATTTAAAGATGCCAAATTTGTGCTGTATGGATTAGAGATGGGGTGGGATGGGGGCACTAAATTGTATAAGAATTTGTTTAGTCTTCGATAACCACCAGACATATATAATCATATCCATTATGTCAGGAGTCTAATGGTGAGTAAAGCTGTCAAAAGTGGCGTCATTCGAGTCCGGGAAACATTGAAGGGGACAGGGGCACCAAAATTTTGTTTAATATTTTTAGCGCCAATTTCTACCAAAGTGATACATAATATTCTCACTGATATGAGGAATATAAGTTTGTGATTTAAAGACGCCAAGTTCGGTGAGAGATGGGGGATGGGTGTGACACTAAATTTGATAAGAATTTGTTTAGTCGCTGATTACCACCAAACTTATACATAATCATATCCATGATATCAAGAGTCTAATTGTGTGGTTTAAAGATGTTAAAAGTCAAAGTGGGGCCATTCGAGTCAGGGGTGCATGGAGGGGGAGAAGAACACCAATATTGTTAAAACATATGTTTTTCGACGATTTACACCAAAATGATACATATTCTTCTCCGTTATACAAGGAATCTAATCGTGTGGTTTAAATATGCAACATTGGTGCCGTTTGGGTGAGAGATGGGCACTAAATATTGATACGAATTTGTTTAGTCGCCGAATTCCACCAAGTGCATATAGTCATCTTCATAATAAGTCTAATTGTTGTTTAAAGATATCAAAACCGGCGCCGATTGATTCAGAGATAGGGAGGGGAGGGTCACCAAAACTGATACAAAATACGTTTAATGCCAATTTCCACCAAATTCATACACGTTATTCTCCAATGATAAGAGGAATCAAATCGTGTGGGTTAGAGATGTCACATTGGTGCCTATATTTGCGAATGTCTGTCTGTGTTCTATATAACTTCACGTGGACCCTCTAGATGACACTAAAGGAATCTAACAGGGGTAACTTTTTATGAGCAAGCGAATGATGAGGGCTAAACTTTTCTAAAGTGATGCTGTCGGTGTCAGGGTAGAAAAGGGGAGGAACAATGTTGTCGCCGACTTCCACTTATATACATAAGCATCTCCATGATATGGCGCCATTCGAATCAGGGGTGCACAAAGTGAAGAGGGACACCACAATTGATTTTAAAAAGCTATTTAAGCGCCGATTTCAACGATATAAGAAATCTAATCGTGTGATTTAAAGACGCCAAATTGGTGCCGTTTGGTGAGCGATGGGGAGCACTAAATTTGATAAGAATTTGTTCAGTTGCCAATTACCACCAAACATATACATAATCATCTCCATGATATCACAAGGATAATGGATCGTGTATTATAACACAATTGAGTTTGTTCCACAAAAAGAGATACAAATTGTCAAGAGATGGAAAGGCCTGTTCAAAAATAGTGGTCATGTGTGCAGTCAAATATAGTTTCTTCTGAGATAATAGAAAACACAGTCAGTGGCACATGACTTTTCAGGATCCTCCAATACTGGCAACTGACAAGGGTACATCTGTCCGATACAGAGAATTTCTTTCATTTGTTAGAACAGACTCATAGCCTAATATTAACAATTTAAAATCTCGCTCTGTGTCTGGCACATGTAGCTTATGTATTGCAACATTTCTTTTAAACTGAGAATAATTATACAGTATAGCACCATGAACAGATAACCACCTGGACATTGCTTTATAACATATGTATCTTCATGGAGATATGATAAACAGGTGTCCTCAAAATCTTAGTCTAACCCACTAGATTGATTTATACATATCTGCATATGTACAACCCAAATGTCGTCTTTTATTTGTGCGAACTAATGTGTTTATGATGTTCATGTTTTGATTCCATTAAAAATATATTAAAAAACAAAAACAAACGTCAATTCCAACCACGTCGACAGTACGATTTAAACAATGATAACAATTGAAGAACGCGCAGGTGTAAATAAATAAATACTGCCCTATTGGTATTATTTATCGATAAACAAAATAGCAATCACTCCGACAAGGTGAACCACTACTTTTAATCCATCTATAAGAATGACTGTTTGTGATGCCATTTGGATATACAATTTATGAGAATACGTATAACACTTTGAGCAAGAGTATTCTCACCAAATGCCTGGATAACCCTGCTAGTTTTAAATAAAGCAGCCAATTTTCAACACTGTATTGCTTTACCAAGCTCAAATTAAAGGCTAACAATCATTTTCAGTTCTGAAGTAATATAAGATCTCTTATTTGAGTTTTACATTGATAAAATTAATGTTTGTGCCCAAATTATATTTTTGACTCTGCTTAAAATGGCGACCGTCTTGAAAATGGTGGCCATCTTTATTTTTGTTTGGTTTGTCAAAAAATATTGCTAAGTCGCCCATACTGATCACCCATACCAAATTTCATGATTGTATCACCAAAGTGAACGATTTTACACTAAGGGCGCCTAACTACTTTATTCGCTGACGACTGAATATCTCATGTCATTCTTTCTTGGACGCGTCACAAGCGCAATATATCACGGTTGTGTATGCAATATGGAAATATACATTACTTGATAATCGCGATATATAGAGGTTGTTACTTGGTTAGTTGGATATCGGCCGAAAGTCGAAGGCTGATATGCAGTTACCTAGGGCTGATATGTCTCGGCCTATATCAAAGCAATATTTATTAATTAGATTAGCGTTATTAATTAGATCAACAGTATTATGGTATTCCAATTTCAGTTCATCGATGTAAACATAAAATTGAATGGACAACACATATAATACAAACTAAATAACTAAATTTACATCTTAATTACGATGTTGAAGAGTTGTAAATTTGTGTATGATCACGCACGTTATATGTCCGAGTAGCAATATTCACGATCTCCATTTAAATTACGGAGTAAATACCAGTTCGAAATGACATGAAACACACAACGAAACGCCAATATATCAAATCCATTATGAAATTGTCGTTATATCGGCCTAGAACTGTGATTGCATCTCCGAATGGCTGTTGGATGTAAACACTACGGTTAGCTCGGTGGGGCCACAACTAATATCAGTCGAGTTTAGCGGGTTATCCCCGAAGTTTAATGAGTTATCAGCCAAGTTCGGAGTGATATCATGCAGCCGAGGTCGATAATATGTCGCTCAAGGCAAAACTGTAATACGTAATTAATAATGCTAGTTATCTGCTAGTTATCTGCTTTGTTTACTAAAACTTGTCACTATTGAAATTGATGAAAGACTGTGCATTCGCTTCAATATAATGCATAATCGAGACGGACAATGTCCACATTGCCTGGCCACAAAAGTGTGACCAACATGTTTGATAGACTGTGGAATATAGTTAGGGCTAACCTAGAATGGGGGGGGTGTGGAACCCGCCAGACGAGGAAACCGCCGAAAGCGACAAAATGTCCAGACGCGCACACACATGCCACGCGAGCGACCGGCCGAAAGCGACAAAATGTCCAGACGCGCCCACATATTGCCCCACGAGCGACCGGCCGAAAGCGACAAAATATCCAGACGCGCCCACATATTGCCAGGCGAGCGACCGCCGAAAGCCACAAAATGTCCAGACGCACCCACATATTGCCAGGCGAGCGACCGCCGAAAGCCACAAAATGTCCAGACGCGCCCATATATTGCCAGGCGAGCGACCGCCGAAAGCCACAAAATGTCCAGACGCGCCCACATATTGCCAGGCGAGCGACCGCCGAAAGCCACAAAATGTCCAGACGCGCCCATATATTGCCACGCGATGGAAACCCCGAAAGCGCCGAAATGAAACGAAATTTCGTTATCTCACTTTTGGCGGTTCTGTCGTTTGATTTCTTCTCCCCGTGGAAAGTGAAATAATCAAATGAAATTTCGTTTCGTTGATTATTTCACTTCCCGCGGTTCCTTCGCCACGAAATATCGTTTGATTATTTCGCTCCAGACCCGCCGAAAGCGAAATAATGAAACCAGGTTTTGTTTGATTTTGTCGCTTTCGGTTGTTCCCTCATGTGGTGATCTGTGTGCGCAACAGATTTTTTGTCGCTTTCGGCAGTTTCCTCGTTTGGCGGGTTCCATATTCCCCGCCCCATTCCAGGTTGGCCCTAACAGTAATCCAGACGTTTTTGTTCATTGTATGTTTTTATTATGAGTGTGAATGGTACTGCACATTGCAGTCCTACCATCCTGCCTGGCCTTCTACCGGAAACAACCCAACTACAGTGTTTGTATTGTATGTCATTTTTTTGGGGAAGCAATAAAACTATTGATTGATTGAGAGATGCAGAGAAGTCATCGGCCTTCTTTCCACGGGGACCGCTACAATAATAACATAGATAAGTACGAAAACTGGCCAATTCAGTGCTAATCGGAGTCCGGTCACCACAACTCGTCTCAAATCCTATTTGAGTATTAAAATGTACGAATTATAAACTTTTATCTCTCACAATCAATTAGATGAGATAGCACTTTTTATTATATGCTAATCTATAAACTAGTAGCATTTAAGCATCCGATAAAAACCGTTATCCGTCTAGTGAGATATCGATATATCACTCATCTGCGCTTAAATTAAAAGTGATTCGGTTCTTGCTGGAAGACTGTGCTAAATGTCCCGTGAGTATTCAGGTTGAAAAAATTGTAATATGTTATCAATAGATTTTTGCTGTTAAACAGGCTATCTGATATTAGCCCCTTTATCTCTCAACCAATCTGTCTGAAAAATGGAATTATTTTTATATGCACAAGCTCATTACCATGGCTGTGCTTGGGTATACAAATTCGCACTTTTACTGTTCTTTCGTGTTGAGCCAGGTGCCAACTGAGCGGAGCATATAATAAACAGAACATCTACACTTTTTTGTTGTATATGGTAATTATCTCAATCGTGATGACAAAACAATGGCAGAGCCACTCCCGGAAATTTATTGTTTTATAATCACTCATGAGGTAATTCCCATATCCAACCAACAAGTGTGCATATCGTCTATACATTGGCCTATAGTTAATTGTTAGTAAAGTGATGGGGGTATCGGCAGATTTTAACAAGAATATCCAACAACAGTGCTGCTGTGCGCATAAACTCATAATTTGGCTGGTAAGTAGTTGCCACACATGTTTATATATACTCTCCGTCCAATTAAAGAAAAATCGCAAACATGTCCCTTGAGGCCATATTGAACTACTTTGGTTTCCGGCCGGACAACCGTAGGTGCATCGGTGTTCCCATGTTGCAAAAAGCAAGTCACAATTTCTTACTAAAATAAGATTAATTCATTGCAGGATGGAGCTTCGAAAGGTAGCTAATATGCTAATTTTGTGTGCCGCATTCTCCTTGTATTTCGTCAACCGATTCCTCACATTGTACCTGCCGTTTTATACACGATTCATCGAATATCTCGTGCGGTGGGTAGGGCAGAAACGCGGCTTGCCGAATACGAGAACTGTTGGAAAATTATCCACGATAAGAAACTTAGGAAAAAGCGACGTCAACCATCTAACTACCGAACTCTGGATACTCTTGCAACAAGTTTACACAACGGAAGCCAAGGAGGGAGAGACAGCATTAAATTCCATCCTATATTCTTTAGACGGAGTTACACAGATTAATTTGTTGGATCTTGTTAAGCATGGGCGACCTCTGGTTGTGAATTTCGGTAGTTGTAGCTGACCACCGTTCATGGCGGATCTACAGAATTTCGCTGAGCTCACGCGAAAGTTCGCGAGGTTCGCAGATTTCGTTTTCATCTACATAACGGAGGCGCACGCAGACGATGGTTGGAAGTTTGAAGAAAACGAATATCAGATCAGAGAACATCGCAATCTCCAGGATCGAGTTGAGGCCGCCGAGATGTTGAGTGCACCGTCTATACGTTATTCAGGATGGTGTTGTTGTTCTACAAGGAGGGATTGGTCCATTTAAATATAGCGTCGATGTTATACGGAATTGGCTAAATAAAACATTTACGAAACATTAAGGGAACGCTATATTTTAATCAGAGAGTATGCATGCATGCATCGACACATATAGGATTTCTAATGAGTCGCATTGCTATACGAAATTTATTAACAGAGTGCACTAAATTCAATTCGGGTCGAGCTTTAGCGAGCCTCAAATCAAAGTTAGTGCACGAGGTTAATACATTTCGTATAGAATTTTGGACGAAATTGAGACCCATGTCATCACATAATCACAGTTGAGCAAGAAAACGATCTCGAAACGGCTGGGGTTAAACAAATTAATATTGATTTCCAAAACCAACGAGGAAGTAAAGAAACATTCAAGAAAAATTAAAAAAGTACCATTTTAAATATGTATTTTCATTTTGACTAAATTGTTCAAGTACCCTTAACACCCATGTTTATTTCACAGTCAACACTAAATAATTCAGCACAAATTGGATGTCATAATTTTATTCTAATTAACATAATACTAAAGTGCCGGCATTGCCATCGATATATCATTGCGATAAGCTCTTATGTCACTGCGCGTGCCGATAATACACGTGTGTCTTACTAAAAATTATGAGGCCAGATTTAGGGGCTAATTATGTGATACATTGATATATTATTAACTTTGAGTACGAATGAGAACCAGAAAAAGGTTGATATCCGCCCAATCTGGTGTCGACTCTGGAATAAGTTTGGACCACTCGAACTTGTCGAATAACATTTGACAAGATATTGCAAGTCCTCCGGAACTTATCTCTGATTCATAATGGACAGTTCCTATGACTCAACGCTGTATATGGTCCTCATCCATTAACGGTATGCATAAAGGTGCATAATCGGAATTGACGCTCGCAAATTACTATTTCATTGGCTTCGGGGATAAAATATGTGTAGTTCGAGTCGAGGAACCCACCCATCAAAGCTCAGAGTGATCAGATATCGATTTTTGAAATCTATTATTTTTCACCACCATTAATTTTTAGTGTCCCAGTAAAAGTCGATGAGAAGTTGCGGATGAAGATGAATAACTCTAAAATCAAATGGCTTTTTTGTGTCAGATATTTGACAAACCGGCAAACTTTCGTTGAACAAAATATTGATAAATAACAGGTTTTCGGCAATTTTATACTATAGTTGACTGTGGTTATAGCATCCGATACACTTCTCGGGTGTTTATATATAGTATTTTCATAAATCGACATACTGGCCAGAGTGGAAACAAATGATGACTGAAGCTATAAAGGTTTAAACCTCAGCTCAGTCGGATGTCAACTTTGCACTCTTACCTGAATGTTGAACTCTGAATGTTGAAAGTCTGTCATAAAATTGATATATTAATATTAACATTGCGTACATAGTAGTAGAGGCTCTTATGTACTCCCGTGTTCATTTTGTAAAGAAATATGGCGACTATGCTGATGATTTTGCTTGATATCTCGGCCATCAGAAAATAAGTGTTAGACACTGGGATCGCGACTGGGTGATTTTATAATGTCATCATGATGGCCGCCATGCAAAATGTCAGAGTAGGTACTGATTCAGTTGATTAACAGCTAGTAGTGAATTTGAGATGTAGAATTGAATATCTCTCTGTTGTTTTGATACTAATACACCTTACTGTGGCGAATGGCCACTATTCATCAATTCATTCTTGCCTCACCTCTCCCGATTTCAAAGATATACATGTATACTAGTATACAGTATTTCAGAAATCGACATACTGACCAGAGTGGAAACAAATGATGACTGAAGTTATAAAAGGTTTAAACCTCAGCTCAGTCGGATGTTAGATTTGCACTCTTACCAAAATGTTTAACTCTGAATGTTGAAAGTTTGCCATTAAATTGATATATTAATATTAACATTGCGTAGCTAGTAGTAGAGGCTCCTATGTACTCCCGTGTGCATTTGTGAAGAAATATGGCGACTATGCTGATGATTTTGCTTGATATCTCGGGCATCATAAAATAAGGTTAGACACTGGGATCGCGACTGGGTGATTTTATGATGTCATCATGATGGCCGCCATGCAAAATTTCAGAGTAGGTACTGATTCAGTTTGATTAATAGCTAGTAGTGAATTTCAGATGTAGAATTGAATATCTCTCTGTTGTTTTAATACTAATACACCTTACTTTGGCAAATGGCCATTAATGATCAATTCATACTTGCCTCACCTCTCCCGATTTCATAGATATACATTTACTAGTATATATTATTTCAGAAACGGACATACTGACCAGAGTGGAAACAAATGATGACTGAAGCTATAAAGGTTCAAACCTCAGCTCAGTCGGATGTATAATTTGCACTCTTGTCAGAATGTTGAACTATGATTCTTGAAAGTCTGCCACTGTATATTGCATACACATGAACATTTTTGAGGTATCTGATACACTATTTTACAGTACGACAGGCTTTTTGCTAAAAAATATATAGCTGTTAAAATATTTGTGGCTTTAGCATAGTGTTCAATATATATGTTCTTGCTTGAGTTATTGATGTTTTTATTCCCCCAATGATAGTCCGTCAGCCAGTTCTCAGAATATACAGTTTCGATTTCGTTGCATCCCCTCCCCTCGTATTTATGGAGTTGCAACCCCCCGCCCCTCGTATTTATGTATTATATATATAACGAGCGTATTCCACTGACACAGTGGTAATAATACCAATGTCAGAATGCTGAAAGTCTATTGTATCTACCTGAACATTTGGAGGCATCTTATAGATTATTTTACCGTACCATACAGGCTTATTGCAAATATATATACATATATATATATATACATAGCTGTCAAAACATGTATGGATTTAACATAGTTTCTAATATATATGTTGGCATATATGCTATTGGTGTTTTATTCCACAAAAGTTAATCCGTCAGCCATTACTCAGAAGACAGTTTTCGATTCAGTTGCACCCATACACCTCTCACATTTTTTTTCATTTCGGTATTTCAAAATGACGAGCGGCTTCCAATGACACAGTGATACTAATATGCTGTTCTAAAAGGTCTCCATATATTAAGACAATTAGGAGAGACCACTCCGAATCTCTGTCGTGTTTTGATCCATTTCAGGGTAACAAGGGCGACCACTCCGAATCTTTGTCGTGTTTTGATCAATTTCATGGTAACTAGGGGCGACCACTCCGAATCTCTGTCGTGTTTTGGTCCATTTCAGGATAACTAGGGGAGACCACTCTGAATCCAACACAGCATTAGTTATCGGCCTCCCTCACGCGGGTCCAACACAGCATGAGTTATCGGTCTCCCTCGCGCGGTCCAACACAGCATGAGTTATCGGTCTCCCTCGGGCGGTCCAACACAGCATGAGTTATCGGTATCCCGTGTGCGGTCCAACACAGCATGGGTTATCGGTCTCCATCGCGCGGGTCCAACACAGCATGAGTTATCGGTCTCCTTCGCGCGGTCCAACACAGCATGAGTTATCGGCCTTCCTCGCGCGGTCCAACACAGCATGAGTTATCGGTCTCCCTCGCGCGGTCCAACACAGCATGAGTTATCGGCCTCCCTCGCGCGGTCCAACACAGCATGAGTTATCGGCCTCCCTCGCGCGGTCCAACACAGCATGAGTTATCGGCCTCCCTCGCGCGGTCCAACACAGCATGAATTATCGGCCTCCCTCGTGCGGTCCAACACAGCATGAGTTATCGGCCTCCCCCGCGCGGTCCAAAACAACATGAGTTATCGGTTGAGTTGGCTCCCTCGCGCGGTCCATCATAGCATGAGTTATCGGCCTCCCTCGCGCGGTCCAACACAGCATGAGTTATCTGCCTCCCTCGCGCGGTCAGCACAGCATAAATTATCGGCCTCCCTCGCGCGGTCCAACACAGCATGCATTATCGGCCTCCCTCGCGCGGTCCAACACAGTATGAGTTATCGGCCTCCCTCGCGTGGTCCAACACAGCATGAGTTATCAGTTGAGCTGGCTCCCTCGCGCGGTCCAACACAGCATGAATTATCGGTCTCCCTCGCGCGGTCCAACACAGCATCAGTTATCGGTTGAGCTGGCCTCCCTCGCGCGGTCCAACACATCATGAGTTATCGTTTGAGCTGACCTCCCTCGCGCGGTCCAGCACATCATGAGTTATCGGTTGAGCTGGCCTCCCTCGCGCGGTCCAACACATCATGAGTTATCGGTTGAGCTGGCCTTCCTCGTGCGGTCCAACACAGCACGAGTTATCGGTTGAGCTGGCCTCCCTCGCGCGGTCCAACACAGCACGAGTTATCAGTTGAGTTGGCCTCCCTCGCGCGGTCCAACACAGCGTGAGTTATCGGCTGAGCTGGCCTACCTCGCGCGGTCCAACACATCATGAGTTATCGTTTGAGCTGACCTCCCTCGCGCGGTCCAGCACATCATGAGTTATCGGTTGAGCTGGCCTCCCTCGCGCGGTCCAACACATCATGAGTTATCGGTTGAGCTGGCCTTCCTCGCGCGGTCCAACACATCATGAGTTATCGGTTGAGCTAGCCTCCCTCGCGCGGTCCAACACAGCACGAGTTATCGGTTGAGCTGGCCTCCCTCGTGCGGTCCAACACAGCACGAGTTATCGGTTGAGCTGGCCTCCCTCGCGCGGTCCAACACAGCACGAGTTATCAGTTGAGTTGGCCTCCCTCGCGCGGTCCAACACAGCGTGAGTTATCGGCTGAGCTGGCCTACCTCGCGCGGTCCAACAGAGCATGAGTTATCGGTTGAGCTGGCGTTGTTCTGGCCTCAAATTAAAAAATGTAGTTCCTCGATTTTGCCACTGGGGAATGCGAGGAAAGCAAACAAATGCCAGGATTCAAATTAACATGGACACTATATTAGTCTCTACAGTCAGTTGTAATTAACATGGACACTATATTAGTCTATATAGTCAGGTGTAATTAACATGGACACTATATTAGTCTCTAAAGTCACAACATGTAATTATTTTAATGCCGTTCTGTGCAACACCCCACAGTTATACGTCCCATTTTCCCATAGTATAGAGTTCCTCGATTTTGACACAGGGGAATGTGAGAAAAGCAAACAAATACCAGGATTCAAATTAACATGGACACTATATTAGTCTCTATAGTCACGTGACTCAAATCAAATTAACATTGACACTATATTAGTCTCTAATGTCAGGTGTAATTATTTGAATGCGGTTCTGTGCAACACCCCATAGATATACGTCCCGTTCTCGGAGAGCTTTTTTTTCTACGCTCCCGAATTTCAAAACAAAATGGTGCGTATTTGAAAGTAATTATATCATTTCTCCAACGTATTGTACGCTGTGCTCTTCATCAAGCGTTGGCGATGAACTCCACTACTCGTTTAAGTATGAAAAGTTTAAAGGTACTCAATCCGGTCAGACGCTCCTAAATTACTATTTCTTTGGCTTAAAAAATATTTGATTCGATTTGAAGAACCCACCCATCAAAGCTCTGAGTGATCAGATATTGATTTTTGAAGTTTGTTATTTTACGAGAAGTATAATAATATGTGGCCCAGAAACACGTGGTCAAAAGAAGGGTCTCGGACAAAATTGCGGATGAAGATGGATAACACTAAAATCAAGTGGTAATACAGTCAAATTTCATGATACCTTAGTGATAATACGGCCATATTTTATTGAACAAAATGTTGATAAATAACAAGTTTTGGGAAATTTGATACCATAGTTGACAGTGGTTAGCATTATTTTATTTATTTAGAAACCGTCTACTGCCTAAAGAATTCACAGAAAGGCCAAATGTTATGGTCATGAGCGAATTGCTAAATACAAAATACAAACATTTATATCGCAGGATGTGTATATTAATACGACATATTATAAAGGATTTTAATTGGATTAGGAAGGCATATTATCCTTTGGTTCAATGATATCATAAATTTGTATGTTATAGCGATGTTATATCTGAGCCTATGTATTTCATATATCACTTTTATGTTCTAGATGAGCCATTTGACTACATGTATACATTTATTATACACATATCATTATCTCCATACCTTTATTAAGGGAGTGAGAAATAAATGAATTGAATCGATAGAAATGGAGCTCGGGTCCCGTACGTGTTATTATGAGAATTGTGTAGCACAAACCAACGTTTATTACGCCATATTATGGGTGTTTATTGCTTCGCTGATCTGGCCATGCCAATGGAGCGATGGGGATATCTGGCAGGACAACACATTTCGGGTTTCACGCGATGTGAGTTATTTTAGGAAATTGTGACAAATGATGACTAAAGTTATAAAAGGTTCAAACCTCAGCTCAGTCGGATGTCGATTTCGCACTCTTACCAGAATGTTGAACTCTGAATGTTGAAAGTCTGCCATTAAATTGATATATTAATATTAACATTGCGTAGCTAGTAGTAGAGGCTCCTATGTACTCCCGTGTGCATTTGTGAAGAAATATGGCGACTATGCTGATGATTTTGCATGATATCTCGGGCATCATAAAATAAGGTTAGACACTGGGATCGCGACTGGGTGATTTTATGATGTCATCATGATGGCCGCCATGCAAAATTTCAGAGTAGGTACTGATTCAGTTTGATTAATAGCTAGTAGTGAATTTGAGATGTAGAATTGAATATCTCTCTGTTGTTTTAATACTAATACACCTTACTGTGGCGAATTGCCATTAATGATCAATTCATACTTGCCTCACCTCTCCCGATTTCATAGATATACATGTACTAGTATATATTATTTCAGAAACGGACATACTGACCAGAGTGGAAACAAATGATGACTGAAGCTATAAAGGTTCAAACCTCAGCTCAGTCGGATGTATAATTTGCACTCTTGTCAGAATGTTGAACTATGATTCTTGAAAGTCTGCCACTGTATATTGCATACACATGAACATTTTTGAGGTATCTGATACACTATTTTACAGTACGACAGGCTTTTTGCTAAAAAATATATAGCTGTTAAAATATTTATGGCTTTAGCATAGTGTTCAATATATATGTTCTTGCTTGAGTTATTGATGTTTTTATTCCCCCAATGATAGTCCGTCAGCCAGTTCTCAGAATATACAGTTTCGATTTCGTTGCATCCCCTCCCCTCGTATTTATGTGGTTGCAACCCCCGCCCCTCGTATTTATGTATTATATATATAACGAGCGTCTTCCACTGACACAGTGGTAATAATACCAATGTCAGAATGCTGAAAGTCTATTGTATATACCTGAACATTTGGAGGCATCTTATAGATTATTTTACCGTACCATACAGGCTTATTGCAAATATATATATACATATATATATATATATATATATATATATATATATATATATATGTGTATATATAGCTATATATGTGTGTATATATATCTATATGTGTGTATATATATATATATATATATATATATATATATATATACATAGCTGTCAAAACATGTATGGATTTAACATAGTTTCTAATATATATGTTGGCATATATGCTATTGGTGTTTTATTCCACAAAAGTTAATCCGTCAGCCATTACTCAGAAGACAGTTGCACCCATACACCTCTCACATTTTTTTTCATTTCGGTATTTCAAAATGACGAGCGGCTTCCAATGACACAGTGATACTAATATGCTGTTCTAAAAGGTCTCCATATATTAAGACAATTAGGAGAGACCACTCCGAATCTATGTCGTGTTTTTATCCATTTCAGGGTAACTAGGGGCGACCATTCCGAATCTTTGTCGTGTTTTGATCAATTTCATGGTAACTAGGGGCGACCACTCCGAATCTCTGTCGTGTTTTGATCCATTTCAGGATAACTAGGGGAGACCACTCTGAATCTCTGTCATGTTTTATCCATTTCTGGGCAACGTGAATTATATACTGTTACTTATTCCTTATTCGGCAAATTGAATTTGATAGATATGTAAGTTATTGCGCTTAAGAAATCGCTTAAGCTATAGTGAAATTATATTACGCTTAAGTCCAATTATTAATAACCGTGAAAACGGCCTCCCTCGGTCCAACACAGCATGAGTTATCGGTCTCCCTCGCGCGGTCCAACACAGCATGAGTTATCGGTCTCCTCGAGCGGTCTAACACAGCATGAGTTATCGGTCTCCCTCGCACGGTCCAACACAGCATGAGTTATCGGCCTCCCTCGCGCGGTCCAACACAGCATGAGTTATCGGTCTCCCTCGCGCGGGTCCAACACAGCATGAGTTATCGGTCTCCCTCGCGCGGTCCAACACAGCATGAGTTATCGGTCTCCATCGGGCGGTCCAACACAGCATGAGTTATCGGTGTCCCTTGCGCGGTCCAACACAGCATGAATTATCGGCCTTCCTCGCGCGGTCCAAGACAGCATGAGTTATCAGCCTTCCTCGCGCGGTCCAACACAGCATGAGTTATCGGCCTTCCTCGCGCGGTCCAACACAGCATGAGTTATCGGCCTTCCTCGCGCGGTCCAACACAGCATGAGTTATCGGTCTCCTTCGCGCGGTCCAACACAGCATGAGTTATCGGCCTTCCTCGCGCGGTCCAACACAGCATGAGTTATCGGTCTCCCTCGCGCGGTCCAACAAAGTATGAGTTATCGGCCTTCCTCGCGCGGCCCAACACAGCATGAGTTATCGGCCTTCCTCGCGCGGTCCAACACAGCATGAGTTATCGGTGTAATTAACATGGACACTATATTAGTCTCTGTATTCAGGTGTAATTAACATGGACACTATATTAGTCTCTATAGTCAGGTGTAATTAACATGGACACTATATTAGTCTCTATAGTCAGGTGTAATTAACATGGACACTATATTAGTCTCTATAGTCAGGTGTACTTGACGAACCTCAGATTATTGACAGACAGTGGTAACTAACCAATCGCGTTGCAGCGAACGAAGTTCAAGGACGTCCCCTTACCAAACAAAAGAATTTCTCGGTGATGCATTTTCACTCGTTATAAAACGCTGTTTAACACGATAATATAACTTCTTTCCGAGATTTTAAAGATGCCAACGTGTGCGTATGCATCTTGTAACAGTGACTGTGGTTATATAAAAAAAAATTGGGGTCGGATTCTAACGATAAATCAACGGTGATATTTGGCCCTTTTCCGAAGCCGAAAACTAACAATGAACGATGTTTACGTTGGATCAGACCGTGCAACAAAAGTCACGGAAACTCCAATATCGACAGGATTACAAGGAATACATGTTTGTTCAAACAAAGGTAGGTTAATACAGCTTATATATATTTCGGAAGCTAAAATAACTTTCGTATCCAAGAGGGACAAGAAAACAGAACAATGACGCAAACAAATCACCACCGTTCTTTTTCGGTAGACAACGTCTCAAAGAAATCCTACCTTCTACAATATTATACCGGATTCAGTAATTATCGTTTCGATGCGGTATACAAGTTTCTTGTTTCAAATGATTCTACTCATCCTTTACCATAATTATGTACAAGGTGTCAAGAATTCAGACATTGTGAAATTAGATTTGAAGGAGCAGTTCTGTCTGACATGTGTATTATAGGTTCTAACGATATTCGACTACATAAACCGGCATCGTTAAATGTACAAAGTCGAACGTAATAGTGACTTAAAATACATAATTGAAATTAGAGCAAAATATATTGCTATTAGTCGATGCATGGATCCATGCAGATAGTTGGTTGGAAGTACTAACAGTTTAAACAATATATATTTCTTCCCAAATGCATATAAGTTTATCACTTCCGTGCTATTAAAGCTCTTTTTGTTATATTATGCAACAACTAAACTCTATTATTTCTCTAGTATCGATTACCAATGCCTTCGCGGATCAAACGTGTGAAAAAATCAAATGAAATGCAGCCTCATTTCCTGTGTGTTAATCCGACACATCCATTATAGGTTGTGACATCCATTAGTTTATGACTTCTTTAAGACCTTCCTTTGTGTGACGTCACATCGGTACATCAAAGTAAAGAGCCGACGCTTAACTCAATTGAATGGTTGTCACTTTATGGCAAAATCTTATTAGCACCTGCACTGCTTTCGGACGTCATTTATATTATGATTGCTTTTGAGAAACTGACATGTCTGGCTGGTATTTCGCATAATTTTTGTCTGGCACATTATTAATTTTAATTGTGTGCAGACGTGTCTCCACAGAGGAGGTATTAAAGATATATCACTTTATATATCGTTTGTTATTTTATACCCAAACAATTCTGGCAATTAGCACCATGCACTCGCTGTAGCTCACAGCCTCATAAATCGCCCAGACGCAAGCGTTTGTAAGGCTTAGCGACAGTATCTAGGAAGTAATTACGGAGGCGTGGTTAAATCGTAAACGAGGTTCCCCAATTAACATGGACACTGTAATAGTCCCTATGGTCACGTGTAATTATTTTAATGCCGTTCTGAGCAACACCCCGTAGATATAGGTTCCGTCCTCTTCGCCCAATCTAGAAACACTTAAATTCTTTAAAACAAGAAACAAACAATGTATATTTTTAGGCGACTTCAACGCCAAACATCAAATTTGTAATAGCAAAGCAACAAACAAACATGGAGACATCCTATTTGATATTAAAGAAGAATTAGAGCTTATTCACTTAAACGATGCTGGTGAGCCAACCCATTGTTCAACTCTAACAAGGGTATGGGATGTAATAGATCACGCGTTCGCTACGGAGGAAGCTGCCAAACTCTGCATCGAAACCACCATAGGTGCTGATGTTGGAAGCGACCACCTCCCGCTCGAACTAAAAATAACAAAATTCAAAAGCAGCAAAGCAAAAGTCAACCTAAGAAGAAACATAGGCAAAGCCGACTGGCAACAATTCAAGCAAGAAATCATTTCAAACCTGTCAAACTCTGACTTAAATTCACCCAGAGCTCTAGAATTAGCTGCAATAAATATATCGGAAACACTTAACAACGCACTGAACTTAGCATGCCCCAAAAAAGAGGTAAAAGCTCATACGTGGAGGGTGTCCAGAGATACACTGAATCTTATAAGGTTCAAAAGGAAAATACGGAGACTCTCAGCGAAGAACCCCCATGACAATGAATATAAAACACTGTATAATAATCTCAATAGACAAGTTAAACAAAAAATCAAAGAAGAAAAAAATGAATCCTGGAAAAAAATAACATCCAGTCTTAACGACCAAAACATGGATAGAAAATTCTGGCAAACATTCAAAACGCTTACGGGCCAAGGGAACAATGCAGCATCAGATAATTCTAAATCACTAACTGACCAAAATGGAAAAAAATCTAACAATGACCAAGAAAAAGCCCAAATCTTCGCGGAGAGTCTACGCAAAATCCACACCACCCATGAAGGCGATATATTTAACAAACGTTTTAAACGTTTCGTCAACGATTATATCGATGACAACTCAGAAATCTTCGCACCACTGCTAAAAGATAAAGTCGAACCAGGCGACGACGATCTCCTAATGACCGAAATCGATTTGGAAGAAGTGAGAAGGAATCTGAACCGGGGAAAACCCAACAAAGCACCCGGTGACGATGATATCACGTACGGCGTAATTAGACAGGCGCCGAACGAGCTATTTATTCGTCTTACTAACCTATATAACAAATGCCTGAGACTGGGTTACTTCCCCAAAACATGGAAAACTGCAATCGGAACAATGATTCCTAAACCCGACAAGGACCATACTATCCCAACCAACTATAGGCCCATCAGCTTATTAAAATGCACAGGCAAACTTTTTGAAAGGATTATTAGCACACGTATAAAGACTCATTTAGAGAGCATTAATTTTTTCAACAAACATCAACGGGCTTATAGGAGCGGGAAAGAGGGCATAGAACATGTATATCGATTAACGGAAGATATTAGAACGGCAATAAGCAGACGCTGGGAAACTGGGGCCATATTTCTCGACGTTGAAAAAGCTTTTGATTCTGTATGGCACAATGGGCTCAGATACAAACTCAGAACGCGCACAGAACTACCACAAAAAATAGTTAGACTTCTATCATCGTTCTTAACACACAGAAATATAGCGGTTAAAATAAATGATGAAATTTCCGAAACAGTCAACCTTAAAGCCGGTACCCCCCAGGGGTCAGTCTTAAGTCCTCTCCTTTTTTTAATGTACGTAAACGATATACCTTTAGAGTCTACACATAATGTACATGCTTCACAATTTGCAGACGACATGGGCATATGGACACTAGCAAAAGGAAATAAATTAATTGAACTTAGTCTGCAAAAACAACTCACAGAACTTGAAAAATGGTGTTCCAAATGGAGAATAAAACTAAATGCAAATAAAACACAGTTGGTAGTATTTGGGAACCTAACTCATAGATCAGAGCCAAAACTCACGCTATTTAACGAACCAATAAAACAAAATAAAGAAGCAACTCTATTAGGATTCACTCTAGATGAGAACTTCAGACTTAAAAAGCATATTAAGAATATTTCAACTAAAGCTTTACAGAGAACCGCACTCCTAACGAGACTTCGGGGCACGGGGTGGGGGGTAAACCCAAGCACCCTAATCAAATTATATAAACAATTCATTCGCCCAGTCATGGAATACGGGGCAATAGTTACTTCAAAATGCAGTCAAACAAACATATGCATATTGCAGCGGGCCCAAAATGAAGCACTTAGAAGAGCCCTTTTCGAAATAAGGTCAACACCTATTTCTGCCCTTCATTTGACTGCAGACGTCTCATACATAAAACAAAGGCTTCAAGAACTGGCGGACCGAACTTTAACCCGTATCAGTAACTCCAGTCTCATAACCGAACTAAATCTAAGAAAGTTACTCCTCAACAAGGACTAACCACCTAACACCTATTATTACTGAACTTGTATTTATTGAATATATGCATATTATTACATTGACTAACACCAAAATCAAAACATAGGTTAGCGGGCGCAAGCCCTAGATGACTCCTTGGGCGCTGATGAATGTCCTCGGGCGGTGTAGATACGCTTGTCGTGGCCGTAGTATAAGTCATCGAATAATTATCTCCTACAAACATAACTAACACTCATTGTATACCGGCATTCGCCAAAAAAAAAAAAAAAAAAAAAAACATTGACTAACACCAAAATCAAAACATAGGACATCGGGCTCACGCCCTAGATGGCTCCTTGGGCGCTGATGAATGTCCTCGGGCGGCAATATACGCTTGTCGTGCCGTAGTATAAGCCGTCGAACAATTATCTCCTCCAAAATCAACTAACACTACTAAATTGACAACACTTCCTTTACAGAAATTGTGTATATATATTCAATATTTTTACAAAATATATTAAAAACAACCCAAAAAAATCACAAAAACCAAAAAAATATTCACTGTATATATATATATACATCCACATATACCATTGTCTACCATCGTACATATTTTTTCAACCAATAAACTACAACAAGAACATGAAGATGATTTCACTTACGCCCGCGCCCTGGGAACCCATTCAAACTGGGGGAAGACGCAACCATTTCTATAACAGGGCACTGCCCGCCACCAATATAATTACAAATTCACTTTCAGAAGCTAGCGCTCATGTCATACACATTCCACTCACCTAACAACACCAACCAAGCGGGATCCGGCTTGAAAACCGACCCAGCACTAGCTTGGGGTGGGGTGCAGGATCTACAGACCCATAAGTGGTCATAGCTCTCAACGAGTTAGGAACGACATATACCAAAATATGATCGTCCCCCTTGCCGCTCTGATGTTTTCTTCGGGAGTAGGACGGTTCACGGCTCAAGAATAGAACACACTGTAATGTACAAAATGTATACAAATTTTAACAAAATAAAGAAATTACCAAAAAAATATAAAACCAAAAAAATCTATTGAATGTAACCATGAAATCATATATATCTCTGTACAAAACCATTCACATCGTCAACAATTAAAGTCTATCTTGTACATAATCTTCAGATTTACTTCACTTATCGGAACCCAAACAACTCTGCACATAAAATTGTCAGAGTCTTCACCTACGCCCGTGCTATGGAATGCAGGGCGGCCCATCCAGAAACAACGAAATAAATAAAACATACTGTCTCTGCGCATTTGGCTATAGCAGAATAGCGGTATGATGGCGCATTGAATCACATTGAATCACACGCTCTGCCTTGCGGTTGTTTTTTTTTTTAAACAACTAACAAACTAACACTATTTTAAAAATTATAACACGGGCCCCGCTCCTTTTTCAGCGCACTAGATGACACGCTCAGCTCAACCATATATTAAAGGGACCCACCGGGTCACCCCTCACACCCCATATTAAAGCTCGTGGGCTCTTCCCCAAATAATCCATCCAATCAATTCAATCAAAGAAATAACATTAATTCATTATGTCCGCTTTTGCCGTGTTCGGACATGACTATTTTTCTGTGTGCTATATCTCCAACAACAACAAACCGTGGGGTGAAGGAGAAGATCACTCGATCTTTTCGACCACCCCGGGCGCTTCGCGCCCATCTACTCACTTTATGCTTTTTTTTCTACCCTCCCGAATTTCAAAACAAAATGGTGCGTAATTCAAAGTAATTATATAATTTCTCCAACGTATTGTACGCTATGCTCTTCGTCAAGCGTTGGCGATGAATTCCACTACTCGTTTAAGTATGAAAAGTTTAAAGGTACTCAATCCGGTCAGACGCTCCTAAATTACTATTTCGTTGGCTTCGGGGGTAAAACATATTTGATTCGATCGAAGAACCCACACATCAAAGCTCTGAGTGATCAGATATTGATTTTTGGAGTTTGTTATTTTACGAGAAGTATAATAATATGTGGCCCAGAAACACGTGGTCAAAATAAGGGTCTCGGACAAAATTGCGGATGAAGATGGATAACTCTAAAATCAAGTGGTATTACGGTCAAATTTCGTGATACGGCCATATTTTATTGAACAAAATGTTAATAAATAACAAGTTTTGGGAAATTTGATACCATAGTTGACAGTGGTTAGCATTATTTTATTTATTTAGAAACCGTCTACTGCCTAAAGAATTCACAGAAAGGCCAAATGATATAGTCATGAGCGAATTGCTAACTACAAAATACATACATTTATATCGCGGGCTGTGTATATTAATACGACATATTACAAAGGATTTTAATTATATTAGGAAGGTATATTATCCTTTGGTTCAATGATATCATAAATTTGTATGTTATATCTGAGCCAATGTATTTCATATATTATACACATCATTATCTCCATACCTTTATTAAGGGAGTGAGAAATAATTGAATTGAATCGATAGAAATGGAGCTCATGTCCCGTACGTGCTATTATGAGAATAGTGTAGCACAAACAACGTTTATTACGCCCATATTATGGGTGTTTATTGCTTCGCTGTTCTGGCCGTGCCAATGGAGCGATGGGGATATCTGGCAGGACAACACATTTTATTTCGGGTTTCACGCGATGTGAGTTATTTTAGGAAAATGTAGTAAGGCTGATCTGGCCGTGTCAATGGAGCTATGGAGCGATTGGGATATATCGCAGGACCACACATTTCTGGTTTTCGCGGATGTATCTTCGCGGATGTCTCATTGTTGCAGTGTGTAACTTTTATGAGCGTTAATTGCTTTCGATATTTAGGTATGAACAATGGCTGGGCCACTCTTGAAGGTTTTATGACGGGAACACAATGCATAATATAACAGCTAACTTTGCTGATGAAGTATGTCTCAGTTTGAATGTAGAATAAAGGTCGTATTGCGAAGTATCGGGCGTGTATTTAATCCGATTAGTAGATTATTGGTCCGCCTTAGTTGTTGTAATTATTTGAAGGTGGACCATTCATGAAAGTTGAAATCAATATATTTTATATTATAATTTATATATATGCCTATAATATGATCTTGAGGGCGTTACCATATATGACTATGGTTTTCTTATTTTGTATTGTTGTAACGTGTTACTCTTACCCACACGAATGACACGATTGAACACCAAACATATAAAAGTATTATTTGAAGAATTGAGCATAATTTATTTCAAATATTACAACTCCGGGTACGGAATGTTAACAACGGTAGTGATTTCGAGCGAACACATACACGCTTATTTCTACTTTCATGTGTTTTATGTTTAATTGTGTATGTATGCATGCATGTTTAACGTCGCACAGCAAAGTCAACAATAACAGAAGCGAGAACTCTTGCGCTCCATTTGTTTTGAAATTCGGCAGTCACGAAAAATTCACAGAGAACTAGAAGGGAGATACCTCTCCATTGAAGTTTGTCTCTATTTCGCTGTGTCATCGCGGCCGTTGCAAGTTGTTTACCAATCGTCACCCTCGTCGAATCGGCTTACTAATACCTAATCGACGGAAAGTACCGAGGATTCCGATTGGTTGTATACAATATCGACCACAGCGAAATCCCCGCCGTGCATGATCGACAAAGAAATGCCTTACATTCATATCTACCTATCGTTCCAATGTTGACATTGTACGAGAACAAGATTAGTGAAACGTCAATTCGAGAGAGAATTCACAATGAGTTCACTAATATATGATGCATTCACATGCTGTGATTACTTCGTTTCTTAAGAGGTTTGTGAATCTATAAACATGTTAGAAATATATGGTGTCGGATTCACCAACTCGGATTATACATCTATACGACACACACTGCCGCGTGCATATTATTGGCACAATTTATCGTATTTGCCATTTGACACCGCCCTCAAGGACGTCGCGACAGGGCCGGCCCTCTTATGACTAATGTGTAGGTTTTCTACACAAAATGTGTAGCCCTGCTACACAATCATTATTCAATTTTGATCTTAAACATATTTGTGTAGTATATGTGTAGTTTCATATTCGTACACAAATTGTGTAACAAATTTTACACATAAATGGGTAATTTTTTACACATTTATACACAACTGTGTGTATAAAATCAACACATATCCCTTACACATTTTGTGTAGGTTATTACACACACAGTTCGTAGACAAGAAATGCCAGTTCAGTTGTCCGACCTGTGGGTATAGTATTAAAGATATATGCAGATTTATATGTTAAAACTTTCATGGCGCATAGTGGTATGTAGTATTTTGTTCTGTACTGTGAGTTTTTGCTTTAAATGAACAAACCAGGGTCGATGCGTGATTGCATAATATTAGTATTATTACAACAATCATAACAAGAGTCTAAGGGCAGTAATCGCCATGAAAGTTTTAACAAATAAATCCTCATATAATATTAATACTAAACCCACAAATTGGAATTCTGAACTTACATCCTTGTCTACGATCGCTGTAGATTGTATTCCAAAAAATATACTCAAACAATATGGCCGTCACGTAGCAGACTATGAAACTGAAGGCACCGCAATGCGCATGCTCTACGTTCTTACACAATTGTGTGTAACAAAATATACACATTATGTGTAGAACGGCACTTGGTCAATGTATTTGTATGTAACACTACACATTGCTATGTGTATTAACCGGGTTTACACATTTGATGTGTAATCGTTTCTACACATTAGTTATAAGAGTGGTATAGATCTCATACATTTAAACAGTTCAAAAGTTCATACCTGACACATTAGTTGGAAATTTCACACCAACAATAGGTTGAAAATGTTCTCGTATAGTTTGATTTTCCAACAATTTATTAGTCGGGAAATACTTGTTTTTCGACCAAACTTTTGCACATTTCCCTGCATTTGGTGAACATTTGGACTGAAATGGCCATCAGTTGGAAATTGTCCAACCTTAGAGGGGTGCCATGCAGGTTGGAAATTTCCAACACTTGGAAAATTTAGGGTCAGTGTAGATCACAGCGGTGAATCACGTGGTGAATCAAGATGATAAGTATCACGCATTTAACATGGCCGAGGCCATCGCAAATGCGACCAGAAATGAGGAAAAAGGTAATAAACGAGGATAATGATATATTACATATTATTTTGGCAGCTACGAGCATATATATATATATGTTATACTATTTTTCAAACAAGCTGATACCTCATTTGATTCCAAACTCAGTTGTTTAACTTGTTTACTCTAACATTCTGACCAAAGTTGCCAGTCGAAAGATTCTCCTAGATGTACGGGCTGGTGTATTCCACGAACCTCCGGCTGACAACTTTATCAAAATGTTATAGAAAACAAATGAGTATTTCTGAACAAATAAGGTGTCAAGTTGTTCTAAAAAATAAACTAACATGTGCTCGTAACAGTCAAACAGCTATGATTAGTGTCACATCCTCATATAGTACGTTGTTGTGAGTTTGCACTCCCCTCGGCCATTTTGAATGCGGGGCACTCACCAGCCTCGAAACCATGCGATTCCTCACCGTGCTGGATGCTAGGATTTTGCCATATTCATGTTCAGATTTCAAAATGTTCTCACACCGGTCCGAACGATGGATGGCACCCAACCTCTCATTCACCGGCATTAACCTCTCACTCACCGTCGTTAACCTCTCATTCACCGTCATTAACCTCTCACTCACCGTCGTTAACCTCTCATTCACCGTCGTTAACCTCTCATTCACCGTCGTTAACCTCTCGGTTAGTGACACTGACCCGCTGTACAAATAACAGAATTTACAAGATGTTTGTAAATTGGAGAAATTGTGTGTTCCATAATAATTTTGTCACCGACAACACAAACAAATACCAGATTCGTGTTAAAACCTGTCCATAAATAATGAGTTTCCCAAATAATTTTCAGATTTGCGTGGAACTATTTTGTCTACGTATACCGTATCTATATCTATATTTTCGAATGTCTGTCTGTCTGTCTGTCTGTCTGTCTGTCTGTCTGTGTTCTATAGAAATTCACAGGGGACCATCTAGATGATGCCAAAGGGGTCTACTAGGAGTAGCTTTTTACGAGAAAGATAATGGTCGGAGTTAGAATTTTCTAAAGTGACGCCGTTGTTGTCAGGGGCAGAAAAGGGGAGGGGCAGAAAAATAAATTGTCGCCGATTGCCACCAAACTTATATATAATAATCCCCATAATATGAGGAATATAATGGTGTGGTTTAAATATGGCTAAAGTGGCGCCGTTCGCGTCAGTGGTGCCCGGAAGGGGGGGGGCAGATTTTTTTCTGTCGCCGATTTCCACCAAACTTATATATAATCATCCCCATGATATGTAAACACCAACGTGTGGTTTAAAAGTGGCGTCGTTCGAGTCAGGGATGCACGGAAGGGGAGAGGGGCACCAAAATTGAAAAACTAATTTTAGCGCCGATCTCCACCAAATTGATATAAATTCTTCTTCATTATACAAGGAATCAAATTGTGCGCTTTAACAACGCCAAATTGTTGTCTTTTGGTTGAGAGATTGGGAGGGGGTGGGCACTAAATTTGATAATAATTGGTTTAGTCGCCGATTGCCACCAAACGAATACATAATCACCTTCGCAATATGGCGTTGTTCGAGTCAACGTTGCATCAACAATTGATTTAATAAACTATTTTAGACCAGATTTCCACCAAATTGATATATTATTCTTCTCTATGATACGAGGAATATCATCGTGTGATTTAAAGACGTCAAATTGCTGTCGGTTGGGTGAGAGATATGGGTCATAACTATTCTCAGAATTTGTTAGTTGCTAATTTCCACCAAACATATATGTAATCATCGTCAGTATATCATGCATCCATGAGTCTAATGAGAGTGGTTTAAATATGTCAATTTCCACCGAATTCATACACGTTTTTCTCTAATGATATACCATGAATTAAATCACATTTGGTGTCGTTTGCGTCGCGGATGGCGAGCGGATATGCACTATCATTGATAAGATTGTTAGTCGCCTTTATCCACATATAAGTTATATACAGTCACCCAGGCCATCTCCATATCATTAAGTAGTTTTGGACGTTCACATTTAACAATCCCGACATATGGTGACCCACTTAAGTCACTTGAACAATTATATCTTCTTAACTGGGAATAGCAATCAGGGCATTCACAAAATGAGCTAACAAAAAGAGATACATAGAAGAAGCATTAAACGTATATTTATCATTCTATTGAAGAGATACATATATTCCTGCAAACTGTGAGACCCCGAACCGTCAGAGGATTGCATATATATTATAACAAAATTCAGTCTGTTCCATTCAATACAGTTTCCACAAAAAAGTTACAATTTGTCAAGCGATATGGAAGGCCTGTTCAAAAATAGTGGTCACAGTGTGCAGTCAAATATCGTATCTTCTGATATACAAGAAAATGCCGTTAGTAGCATAAGACTTTTCAGGATCCTCCCAATACTGCATATCTGACAAGGGTTTTATAACAGACTCCTCGACTGACATAAACAACTCAAAATCTCGCTCTGTGCCTGGCACATGTAGCTAATATTTATGCGCATCAACATTTTGTTTAAACTGAGAATATTTTGCCAATATATAGCACCATGAACAGAGGAGCATCTGGAAATTTGAAACATATGTATCTTCATGGAGATAGCCAGGTGTCCTCGAGAACTTAGTCGAACCGACCAAATTGATTGATACATCTCAATATTTAAAACCCAATTATCATCTTTTATCGAACTAATGTGTTTATGATGTTCATGTATCTATTATAATGTCTAACGTATACGCAGTTGTAAATAAATACATACTTCATTATTGTTGGAACGGATTAATCGCGACAAACAGAATGACAATTGACAAGGTGAGCCACTACTTATATCCCATGAATGTAATAATCATGTTTTATGATGCTATTTGAATATACAATTTATGAGAAAACGTATAACACTTTTAAGCAAGAGCATTCTCTATCCCCAACAAATATCCACAGCATACAGAGGGTTTCTCATCGCATTAACCTGGGCAACGCCGGGTAACCCTGTATAGTATGATAAACCCTATTGAATTGGCATGTGAATTTCACGTTATACAGAGACAACTAGTGCAGATTTCATGGTTCGCGCATTAACTCCGAGCTAGCATTAGATTCATTTCATAGCAGACGAACATTTACTTGGTAATTTGACAGAGGGTGTTTTCGGTAAGACATACACAACTAGTACAGATTGCCATTCCACATGGCCATTCAGAAACTGCCAATTATTTTTAATTTAAGAAAAACAAATCGGTGTGAATTTGCCTGGAATTAGACCACTAGATGTTAAGATTTTCAGGTTCATATATCAAAATGTCTCACACTGATGGATTATGCCCCCCCCCCCAATTGGCTAGTGGTCACACTCACACAAGACTAATCATCCATTCATAATAGGCCATCATATATAGGCCTGTGGGGGAACAGTTGTGACAAATCAAATGTGAGTCTGGGCTGGTTTAAGGGGGGGTGCAATTGGAAATGCCAATGTGAACACCCCCCACACACACACCACCACCACCACCACCACCTCCACCAAAACCACCAACACCACCACCAACACCACCACCGCCAACACCACCACCGCCACCAATAACACCACCAACACCACCACCACCAATACCACCAACACCAACACCACCAACAACAACAGCACCACCAACACCACCAATAACACCACCACCAACAACAACAGCACCACCAACACCACCAATAACACCACCACCACCACCACCAACAACAACACCACCACCACCACCAACAACACCACCACCACCACCAACAACAACACCACCAACACCACCAATAACACCAACACCACCACCACCAACAACAACACCACCACCACCAACACCACCACCACCAATACCACCAACACCAACACCACCACCACCAACACCAACAGCACCACCAACACCACCAATAACACCACCACCACCAATAACACCACCACCACCAACAACAACAACACCACCAACACCACCAATAACACCACCACCACCAATAACACCACCACCACCAACAACAACACCACCACCAACACCACCAATAACACCACCACCACCACCACCACCACCAACAACAACAACACCACCACCACCACCACCAATAACACCACCACCACCAACAACAACACCACCACCACCACCACCAATAACACCACCACCAACAACAACAACACCACCAATAACACCACCACCACCAACAACAACACCACCACCACCACCACCAATAACACCACCACCACCAACAACAACACCACCAATAACACCACCACCACCACCAACAACAACACCACCACCACCACCACCACCAATAACACCACCACCAACACCACCACCACCAGCACCACCACCATCACCAACACCAACACCACCAACACCACCACCATCACCACCAACAACAACACCACCACCAACACCACCAACACCACCACCATCACCACCAACAACAACACCACCACCAACACCACCAACACCAACACCACCACCACCAATACCACCAACACCACCACCACCACCAACACCACCAACACCAACACCACCACCACCAATACCACCACCAACACCAACACCACCAACTGTGTGACCAACACCACAACCAACACCACCACCACCAATACCACCAACACCACCACCATCAACACCACCAACACCACCACCACCACCAACACCACCAACACCATCTCCACCACCAGCACCACCACCACCACCATGCATCAATGGAGAACCTTTAGCCATGTGCTGAACACATCACGACTAACTCTAGTCCAAGTCTTCTCGTACTAAAACCAGATAAGATATTGGGATAGCATTTAAATGCCAGCATCTAGCTATCCCAATATCTTAGCTGGTTTTAGTACGAGAAGACTTGGACTAGACTAACTCACGAAAATAATGATAGAAACTTGACAGACCTCGTGTTCTAAGTTGCATTTTGTATCACTCCAGTGCGACTTTCTGTGACATATAATGCTCGTAGTAAGGTAATTCAAGTATTTATCGTCGACCTATTTCGATACATATAACGCTCGTATAGAAAGGTAATTCAAGTATTTATCGACCTATTTCGATACATATAACGCTCGTAGAATGGTAATTCAAGTATTTATCGACCTATTTCGATACCGGGGAAAGTTCAAAAACGAATATTATTAGGTATATTTTTGTAGCTCACTCGGTGAATTAAATGTGAGATTTTTATTTGGTTCTGTTGAGCTAATCTTATTCACACTAAATATATTTTACAACTCGGCGAAATGGCTTCACATTAAAGGATCTTCCCGTAGCCGATGTGCATGATGGTTGGGTCATGGATAAGATCCTCATGCACAGTCTGGTCAAGACGAGGTTGGCGCGGGTTCGAACCAATTTTCAAGCTTGATCTGAGATGACGGACATCTCAACGTGTCATTCTGACATGGCCATGCTTCAGACAGATTATATATAAATCCAATGGCGTGACAGTTCTGACGTGGCCAGGCTACAGACAGATTATATATAAATCCAATGGCGTGACAGTTCTGACGTGGCCATACTTCAGACAGATTATATATAATTCCAATGGCGTGACAGTTCTGACGTGGCCATGCTTCAGATAGATTATATATAACGCCAATGGCGTGACAGTTCTGACGTGGCCATACTTCAGACAGATTATATATAAATCCAATGGCGTGACAGTTCTGACGTGGCCATGCTCCAGACAGATTATATATAAATCCAATGGCGTGACAGTTCTGACGTGGCCATACTTCAGACAGATTATATATAACTCCAATGGCGTGACAGTTCTGACGTGGCCATGCTTCAGACAGATTATATATAACTCCAATGGCGTGACAGTTCTGACGTGGCCATGCTTCAGACAGATTATATATAACTCCAATGGCGTGACAGTTCTGACGTGGCCATGCTTCAGACAGATTATATATAACTCCAATGGCGTGACAGTTCTGACGTGGCCATGCTTCAGACAGATTATATATAAATCCAATGGCGTGACAGTTCTGACGTGGCCAGGCTACAGACAGATTATATGTAAATCCAATGGCGTGACAGTTCTGACGTGGCCATACTTCAGACAGATTATATATAACTCCAATGGCGTGACAGTTCTGACGTGGCCATGCTTCAGATAGATTATATATAACGCCAATGGCGTGACAGTTCTGACGTGGCCATACTTCAGACAGATTATATATAAATCCAATGGCGTGACAGTTCTGACGTGGCCATGCTCCAGACAGATTATATATAAATCCAATGGCGTGACAGTTCTGGCGTGGCCATACTTCAGACAGATTATATATAACTCCAATGGCGTGACAGTTCTGACGTGGCCATGCTTCAGACAGATTATATATAACTCCAATGGCGTGACAGTTCTGACGTGGCCATGCTTCAGACAGATTATATATAACTCCAATGGCGTGACAGTTCTGACGTGGCCATGCTTCAGACAGATTATATATAACTCCAATGGCGTGACAGTTCTGACGTGGCCATGCTTCAGACAGATTATATATAAATCCAATGGCGTGACAGTTCTGACGTGGCCAGGCTACAGACAGATTATATATAAATCCAATGGCGTGACAGTTCTGACGTGGCCATACTTCAGACAGATTATATATAACTCCAATGGCGTGACAGTTCTGACGTGGCCATGCTTCAGATAGATTATATATAACGCCAATGGCGTGACAGTTCTGACGTGGCCATACTTCAGACAGATTATATATAAATCCAATGGCGTGACAGTTCTGACGTGGCCATGCTCCAGACAGATTATATATAAATCCAATGGCGTGACAGTTCTGACGTGGCCATACTTCAGACAGATTATATATAACTCCAATGGCGTGACAGTTCTGACGTGGCCATGCTTCAGACAGATTATATATAACTCCAATGGCGTGACAGTTCTGACGTGGCCATGCTTCAGACAGATTATATATAACTCCAATGGCGTGACAGTTCTGACGTGGCCATGCTTCAGATAGATTATATATAAATACAATGGCGTGTCAGTTCTGACGTGGCCATGCTTCAGACAGATTATATATAAATCCAATGGCGTGACAGTTCTGACGTGGCCATGCTTCAGACAGATTATATATAACGCCAATGGCGTGACAGTTCTGACGTGGCCATGCTTCAGACAGATTATATATAAATCCAATGGCGTGACAGTTCTGACGTGGCCATGCTCCAGACAGATTATATATAAATCCAATGGCGTGACAGTTCTGACGTGGCCATACTTCAGACAGATTATATATAACTCCAATGGCGTGACAGTTCTGACGTGGCCATGCTTCAGACAGATTATATATAAATCCAATGGCGTGACAGATCGAATACATGGGTATAATTAAATGGTCGAAAATAACATATCATTACTGTACGCGATTCGTGTATAACGTCGCGATAGGTGACTGTCGTCGTATACGACTATGCGTACAGTGACTGACGAATGGGGTGTCCAAATGTTTAAATGGGTCGAAAGGAACATATCATTACTGTACGCATGTATAACGTCGTGACAGGAGACTGTCGTATACGACTAGGCGTACAGTGACTGACGAATGGGGTGTCCAAATGTTTAAATGGGTCGAAAGGAACATATCATTACTGTACGCGTGTATGACATCGTGACAGAGAAGACTGTCGTATACGACTAGGCGTACAGTGACTGACGAATGGGCGTCCAAATGTTTAAATGGGTCGAAATGAACATATATATAATTACTGTACGCGTGTATAACGTCGTGACAGGTGACATGTCGTCGTATACGACTAGGCGTTCAGTGACTGGCGAATGGGCGTCCAAATGTTTAAATGGGTCGAAAAGAACATATCATTACTGTACGCGTGTATAACGTCGTGACAGGAGACTGTCGTATACGACTATGCGTATAGTGACTGACGAATGGGGTGTCCAAATGTTTAAATGGGTCGAAAAGAACATATCATTACTGTACGCGCGTATAACGTCGTGACAAGAGACTGTTGTATACGACTATTATTATTATTATTATTATTTAATACATTTATAACGCGCAAATTCCATATACATGTTCACATGCGCAACAAAGTTATCGTTTACACGAGTCTGAAAAAAGTTGTCGAGAAATACAAATTACGATACGAGTAGCTGCATGTTAGTCAGTTTCAAAAGCTAATTTAAAGAAATGAGTCTTTAACAGATGACGAAACTCCATTAAGTCCCAACAGCCTCGAATTTCACCAGGCAGAGAGTGCCACAATGATGGAGCGAAAAAAACTGAAATCACGATCTCCGGAGTGACTAACTTCTGCGCTCTTCTAATAAGTTCATCCCATTCGAGCGCAGTTCCCTACCATCAGTTGTTTTCTCTATAACAAGTTCCTGCAGGTATACGGGGGCAAAATTGTATTTCGCCTTGAAAGTCAACACCAAGATTTTGAATTTAATTCGATATTTCACAGGCAGCCAATGCATATTTTTCAAGATAGGTGTAATATGATCATGCTTGGATGTACGAGTAACAATTCTGGCCGCTGTGTTTTTGGATTCTCTGCAATTTGTACATGAGTGAATCAGCAATGTCGAATAAACATGCGTTCATAAAGTCCAGCTTAGAACTTACAAGGGCCTGAACTAATGTCCCAGTAGCTGAGATGGTCAGGTACTTACGAATCCTTCCGATATTTCTCAGGTGAAAGTTTCACGCCCGGCACACATTATTCACATGCACGTCCATGTTCATGCTTGAAACAAAAACAGCACCCAAATCTCTGACAACATCACTTGAAGTGATAGAACAGGAATCAATTTGTTTTAAACCAATGGAGATTTCATGAGATTGAGCTGCTGTCGAGTTCCAATCACAATCATTTCTGTCTTACCCTCATTCAATTTGAGTTTGTTGGAAAACATCCATTTTCGAATGTCAGCTATGGATGACTCCAAAACATTAGTTGTATCGTCCACGCTGGCTGTATCAGATGACGAGAAAGTTGCATAAATATGGCAATCATCTGCATATAGGTGAAATATAAGTCCATGTCTCCGTAGTATGTCGCCAAGCGGAAGAACATAGCAAAGGAACAACACCGGTCCGAGAATATATCCGTGTGGGACTCCACAGTCAAGGTGAACTTTCTCTGACTCTACCTCCCCGATTTTAACAGATTGTGTCCTACTACTGATGAAAGACTGCAACCACCGCAACGCAGGTCCCGATAGTCATATTCGTGTTTCAAGGCGATGTAAAAAAAAATTGTGATTGACGGTATCAAATGCCGCAGACAAATCCAGTAGAGTTAGCATCACACATTGTTTAGAGTCCATGGCACATAGGATATCGTTCTGGACCCGTGTAATTGCCGTTTCAGCACTGTTAAACGAGGTGTATGCTGATTGATATATTTTTCGCAAAAGGTTATTGTCTAGATGGGCATTTAGACGCCTGACAACAATACGCTCAAGGAGTTTCGACAGGTAAGACAGGTTAGAAACCGGTCGATAGTTTTTCAACAAATCCTGGTCGAGTGATGGTTTCTTTAGAATTGGCGTCACTATAGCGTGTTTCAGACTGTCAGGAAAGACACCCTCCGACATAGAGGCGTTTATTATTTCTGTGAGCATCGGGGCTATGGTGTCAATACAACCCTTAAGCAGACTGGACGGTACCGGATCTTGTGAACACGATTTAGGAGGTAGTTTCTTCACCAGTTTTGTCACTTCCTCTATAGTTGTCGGTTCAAAGGAATTTAGAATGCACATGTCTTTCGCTGCATGTAGTCTCGTTCACATTACACGCAGTATCTGATATCCGAAATGAAGACTGTATTTCGTCAATTTTGTTTTTGAAGAATTTAACGAAGTCATTTGACAATGCTTCATCCGACGCAGATGTTGGTAGAACCTTTGACTTGTGTGTATTTAAAAGTATGGAAATAATTTGAAACACAGCTTTTTGGTCCTTAGCACGCTCAGTAATTTTATTGGAGAAATAATCTTTTCTGGCAATTTCTGAAAGTCGATTCACAACATTCCTCTGATCGCAGTACATCTCGCGATGAACAGTGAGTTTACTGGATCTCCATAAACGTTCATACTTCCGCCTACGTATAGCTTCATGAATTTCAGATGTCATCAAAGGAGACGATTTCACGGTCACCACGGATTTGTTACACAGCGGAGCATGACGATCAATCAATGCAGATAGAGTTTCGTTGTAAAGTTTTACCATCTGCGAAACACACACATCTCGGTCACGGAATATTATCGACATCATAAGATCATGATGAAAATCGATGACATTTATGTCTTTATATTTCCGGAATACTAAGTCTCGAGACTTTCCCTCATTTTCCGTAGCCGGCACACAAAAAGAAATTCCTCGGTGGTCAGAGATACCACCATCATATACATTGACTCCGGTAACTGAATCATCAGCAACCCTGGTAATAACAAAATCCAGCGTATGGCCTCCGCGATGAGTAGCACCTACCACATGTTGTTTCATGTTGGTACGAAATAACAATTTGGAAAACGTGTTAGCATCTGTATTGCTATCAATATTGTCCATGTGGAAATTGAAGTCACCGATAATTATTAACTGATCAGGCGATGTAATCAAATAATCAATTAGATCCTCAAAATCTTCAAAGAATCCCGCTACTGTGAGTTTATTTGTAGTTTTTGGAGGAGGTCGATATATGACAATTAGAGATACAGGTTTGTTTGGTCCAGGGAAGGTAACTTTCATATATTCAAGGTTCGTAAATTTGGCAACAGTACACTTCCGTAGCTTTAAGTTTGACTTCGATATCACCGCAACTCCGCCCCCGGTGGAGATTCTGGATTCACAAGAGGATCGCTATCCTTCCGACAAGTTGTTTGTACAGTTTATACACTGTGATAACACTGTACTTCTATGAGCAAGCCAGGGTTGGGGCGATTACATGCCAATGTAATCGATTACGATTACAATTACTTTTGATTTACATGATTACGATTATATGGAATCCTATTACGGCCACTTGCTAATGGCGCTTTCGGCGCTTTCGGCGCGATGCGCCGAAAGCGCCGAAAGCGACAAAAAGTGCGCCATTAGTAACGCGCCGAAAGCGCCGAAAGCGCCGAAAGCGACAAAAAGTGCGCCGTAGCGGCGCACTATTTGTCGCTTTCGGCGCTTTCGGCGCTTTCGGCGCGGTGCGCCGAAAGCGACAAAATGTGCGCCATTAGCGTTATTTCGGCGCGCGCCGAAAGCGCCGAAAGCGCCGAAAGCGACAAAATATGCGCCGTTACGGCGCACATTTTGTCGCTTTCGGCGCTTTCGGCGCTTTCGGCGCTTTCGGCGCTTTCGGCGCGCGCCGAAACAACGCTAATGGCGCACTTTTTGTCGCTTTCGGCGCGCGCCGAAACAACGCTAATGGCGCACTTTTTGTCGCTTTCGGCGCGCGCGCCGAAAGCGCCGAAAGCGACAAAAAGTGCGCCGAAAGCGCCATTAGCAAGTGGCCGTAATAGGATTCCATACAAAACACACAAACACACAAACACACAAACACATACAAAAGAATAAGTATCGAGCCTGCAGTTGGCATTGTGTTTCTTGTTCAAAAGCATTGAACATTGAGCTCGATGTATGGTTCTGTACCGACCGCCCTATTAGGTGCTTTATTGATCTTTATAACAGTGTAAATTATCACCCAAATGGTTTTCTACATGTCCATATACTCCTTTCGGTGATGTATGGGTAATTCGCGATCAGTAATATACAGACTCTGTGTGATAGTTCTTGTGATAAAAGGTGAGTTTTTAGACTGGAAATGACTGTTCTTCCTGCCTAAATGACTCTTGCAAGTAGCTTATTTAGGTCGCCATTTTGTCTATTGAGTTTCTGCATTACAATGCGCCACATATACTGCTACAATCCATTAATAAAAGTGTGTAGATCTTTGGAAAATAACTATCAAGCCGAGGAAATTGAGGAAAAAGGACTGTGCGTTCGCCTCAATATAATGAATAATCGAGACTTTGGCCACAGGCGTGTGACAAATATGTTTGAGAGGTGCGTAATATTTATATTATATTGACCATCAACGATCGAGACACACAATTTATTAGTGGGGATTTTTTAGTTTTTATACCAACATTTGCATTTTATCTTATGCTTGGCAAAAAATGAGAATGGAATGGCCATTAGTTGGAAATTGTACAACCTTGGGGGGGGGTATAGGTAGGAAATTTCCCACAATTGGAAATCTTGAGGCCTGTCTAGATGATAGGATTTGTATGCTTTTGTCTTGTATTAATTTTTTGGCGAAGGCAATAAAACTATTGGTCATCGGCCTTCTTTCCACCGCGACCGCTACAATAATAATATAAAGCAGAACGGAAACTGGCCAATTCAGAGTTAATCGGATTCCGGTTACCACCACTCGTCTCAAATCCTAATTGAGTATTAAAATGTATCAATTGTAAAAATTTCTCTCTTACAATCAATTAGATGAGATAACACTGTATAGCCGTATATATATAGTGTTATACTAAGTATCGGTGGATTTTTTATAAGAATTTCCAACAAATGAAGTGCATGCAAAGTGAGAATTTGGTTGGAAAGTGTTTGCCATAGATTTTCTACTCTCCGTCCAATTTAAACTTATATCGCAAACATGTCCCTGGAGGCCATATTGGACTACTTTGGTTGCACCTTGGAGTTAGGTACAATCATATATGGATGCATCACTCCAATGTTGCAGAAAGAAAGCCACAGTTCCTTTCTAAAATAACCCCTTTTAATTACAGAATGTGGCTTCAAATGGTGGCTGATATGCTGCTGAATTGTGTCGTATTCTCCTTCCTGCTCATCAACCGATTCCTCACGTTGTATCTTCCGTTTTATACAAGATCCATCGAATATATAGTGCTGTGGGTAGGGCAGAAACGCGGCTTGCCGACGACGACAACTGCTGCACAGCTATCTGCAATAAGAGGCATAGGAGGGAGCGAAGCCAAACAACTAGTTATTCAACTGTGGCAACATTTGGGGGACACCTACGCAACAAAAGCGAAAGAGGGACATAAAGCCTTAAATTCCATCCTATATTCTTTAGACGGAGTTACACAGATTAATTTGTTGGATCTTGTTAAGCATGAGCGACCTCTGGTGGTGAATTTCGGTAGTTGCAGCTGACCGCCGTTCATAGCGGATCTGCAGAAGTTCGCTGAGCTCACGCGAGAGTTCGCGAGATTCGCAGATTTCGTTTTCATCTACATAACGGAGGCACATGCAGAAGATGGTTGGAAGACTGAAGACAACGAGTATAAGATCAAAGAGCATCGTAATGTCGAGGATCGAATCGAGGCCGCCAAGATGTTGAGTGCTCGAGTTGGTGATATCTGTCCGATTTTCGTGGATAATTTTGACAATACAGCCAGGCGATGGTACGGAGCTTTACCGGAACGTCTATACATCATTCAAGATGACGTCGTTGTTCTACAAGGAGGGATGGGTCCGTTCAAGTATAGCGTCGACGCTGTAGGGGCGTGGCTAAATAAAACATTCACCACACAATAGGGGAACTCTAGATGTATTAAACAGAATCGGCACAATGAGGTATTGTTCTATATAACGTGTGCAACACGATTTAATAAACACATGCAACAACCAAGGAGCGTTAAAGCAAACACAAGAGGCGCACCAAACTGCACGATAGAGTTCAGTCCCTTGTTACGTTGGTCTGACAACACTGCCATCACGTATAGAGAATGTATTAGTCCATGCGATATCTGCACCCCAGGGCTTAACTTCACCCCATTAATTTTCTTAATGTCTCCTCTAATATTTTTCGGTTAACAAGAAAAAAAGTGGCCGCAGAGACTCTAGACAAGATGGCGTCCGTCATGGCGGCCATTTCTTTTATATGCACCAGGTCTCTTTGATCGCCGTTATAATAATGATTATATCACATGCGGTCGTCTTTTCCGCTCGATTCGTTTCGAAATGTCAAAAAATGCATGTTTTTTTTTACACTTCGCCACATTTCGTTTTTCTCTGTGGGAAAACGTTGACATCTTGGCGTGTTGTTATACATTCATCGTATAGAAGAGTCATTTCCGAACACAATGGGATCGTAATATACATTCATTGCTGGATGTTTTTGTCCGATATCATGTTTTCCCAAATGCCGGTATAATCTGGTCAAAGCCGAAACATCGCTAATAACGCAATGTCTGTTTCGAATCAATGAGTGTTATTGCTATCATAACGCCACCCATGAATATATATGTGCAGGAGATACCCGCGCTAGGATTTCTCATTTACCTGTTGGGGAATATTTATCCAAATCCAAGATGGCGGCCAAAATGGCCACCAGAAATTGAAAAATCGTCGAAAATCGCAGATTTTAACATCAGTGGGCGTTATTGCCACGACAACTCCACGTCCACTTACTATTGTTGGGAACACTGAGTCGAAGAACTGTCCTTATATCACATCCAAATAAAAGTCCCCAATTTCAAAATGGCGCCCACAATGGCGGATATATTTTGAAAATCCCTGATATTCACATTATTGTCGAGACAATTCCACCCATGCTTACAGTTGAGTTGGAAATACTGAGGTGATGTAATTAACTTATATCTCATACAAGAAATGGTTTTCCAAATCGAAGATGGCGGCCAAATGGCGACCGAAATTTGAAAACACGCCTACATTCCTTCACGTCCTGACGATGGTCGTTATTGTTTCGCGAATTCTACCCACTATTACATGCTGATATGGAATATTAATATGAAGTATTCATTTGAGTTTGGCAATTGATACTCACAGTCAAGATGGCGGCTAGACTGGCGGCCAGAAATTGAAAATAAATCGATATTTTCACATACTAATTTCAACTTTTTTTCATAATATCGATATTGTATGGACGAAACTGTACATAAACCATCTATTATTTCAACTTAAAACAGTCTCAAAACGCATAACATAGCTCGTATCCTTCTGGAAGGACGAAAACCCACAATTAATAATCGCGATGTGGCAATTCGAAATCCATTCTGCACTTAGCGCCGATAATGGCCGTAACCATAGGTGCGCCGAATAGTCATATCCGAAAAATTACCTGATAACAGATTCTGATTTGCCACGTCCATAATTATCTGGACCAGCTTCCATTTCTTTTTCTGATAAATATAGGTCGCTCACACCGACAAAGTTTTCAACACTTCCTGGTATAAACTGGTCCCTCTAATCATAACGTTTCAAACAATTCATTTCCGGTGTCTAGCTTACGATTTTAAATATTTGCTAAATATGGGATTTGTGCTTCATCTTGAACTAAAAAGGCATATGTTGATGAGTGTACAAACTTACAGAAGGTCATTTATATGTATGTCTTTCTCATGCCCATGGGGCTAACCACGTGTACACATGGCGAACTTCCCAGTTAGCTAGTCACTTCTCAAAATATGGTTCGTCAACTCACAAACTTAGCGAACGCATTGGCATAAGTGGACAACTTCGGCAGTGTATCGAATGTTGCTAGCTGTCTCATTCCCTTGGACAGATGCTTATCTGTTAAGAAGAAGACCATAATGTACCGACTACCAACACTTCTCGACGATGATCCTAGGAAATATGTGTGACGTCCCGCCGTCGTCTTGTTGAAGAGCTCCCGACAGAGAAGAACAATACTCGCGGTGCTAGTTTCTGTGCATGTGCCATGATGGGAATGAAATCGGCCACGGTTTACACCACCCCTACACCAGGGGCATGTTACAGATATAGAATGGATTGCGTGTCGGTGTTTTTGGTGTGGTAAAATTGTATTTCCACATCCGTTTCGAAGCCGTTCTGAATCAATTTTATCAGACGTATATATAATGTTGTCTGGATAATATTATGCTAGCCTCCCCCAGAACAGTCGGATAGGCTAAAGAATAATGTCTTTATAGAATGAAGGTATGCGTTGTTGTTATCCTCCCTATGGGTTGGAGTAAGTATGTGGGCGGTATAATTCAAGAAAATGTTCGGAACTGTGGTGCATTTATTTCACTGTATGTGTTTAAAGAACAGTTTATAGTCTCGACGGCAATGGCTGTGAACGTTGGGGAATCATTAAAAGGTCGAACGTGACCATTATGATAATGTAGCTTTATAAATGTTTCCTGTCTCATGCAGGAAAATGGTCGGAATGGCGATGTTACCAAGAAATCACTTGGTGCACCCAACGTATGTTGAACTGAATGCAAGATCTCGTCAACGTAACATTCCTCTGGATGTTCTTCGCGTTGAACATTTCACCCTTGTGTTTGTGGCATTTGTACTTTCTTGAACCATACGGACCACCACCCAGCGCGAGTATGACATATAAACCAACTATCAAAGGCATCGTCTTTAAGACTACACCCCAGTATGGGTGGGGCTTATATAGTAGTAGCCAATGGTACACGCATGGTCCAGTTGATTAAGAACGGCTTCCAAACGGATGAGAAGATACAGTCTTAGCATACGAGGAAAGCAAAGGCACGCATGATATCCTGTCTGAAGCTAAAACATACCCAAAGAAGGGGCGGTGCAGTCATGGTCCCATTTCATTTCCTCTATCGTGACACGTGCCCACAAACTGGCACTGTGTGTATACGGGTGTGACTTGCGACTAGGATCCGAAGAAGACGAAGGCCAGGCGTGATTTGCGACGGGGTTTCGAAGACGAAGTCCAGGCGTGATTTGCGATGAGGTTCCGAAGAAGACGAAGTCCTGGCGTGGCTTGCGACGAGGCTAAGAAGAGGAAGTCAGAAGACAGGCTGAACATGAGTCTGAAAATTGAGGAAACTTGTAAATTGTATGATTGAATAAACATTATACATGTAGATTATAATCCACACTTTGTTCTCCCGTGCCTTAACTTAATACGTGAGATCACTAACTCGCGGTGAATCCGCCATTTGGTCTCCGGAGGTCAAAGTTAAGAAGTAGCATCTATTTTTAGCATATGGCTCCAGTCTGGGAATTCACAAAATAAAATGGCAACAGTTCGTTACCGAATCGCAGATGCGACAACTTCATAAAATTAATTAAACAATCACCCTGGATACATGCAATACGTAGGTTTCACGCAGTAGATGGATTGAGTGTATCACGTATATGTTATTGCCTTTTTTTTATCGCAAATACTCGCTATTTATCAGTAAATTATGGGAAGTTCGTTGACAAAAGAGGGCGTCCATCGCTTAAACGTCTGAATGTCCGCATCGTCACCAGATCCTAACTCTGTAGAATGTAGATGACATGGCCACAAAACAATTCTTAAACCCGTAGCTGCACTCAGAATAACTGAAATTAAGCCATAAAATGCTGATAAAAAAATGCTCGCACTCAGCTGTCGAATGTTTACAAATGGATGCTACTTCTTAACTTAGACCTTTTACCGGTGGGTTGGGTAAAATGCTAGGAATCGGACCACATGGAACCATCGGCCATCTTGAAAATCGCGAACCAGTGACAAGGCTTATTGGAAGCACCGCGTTTTGATTACTGTGGTATCACCCACTCGGTGTCCGCTACCATTGAGCACGTAGGGATTACTGTGGTATCACCCACTCGGTGTCCGCTACCATTGAGCACGTAGGGATTACTGTGGTATGACCCACTCGGTGTCCGCTACCATTGAGCACGTACGGATTACTGTGGTATGACCCACTCGGTGTCCGCTACCATTGAGCACGTAGGGATTACTGTGGTATCACCCACTCGGTGTCCGCTACCATTGAGCATCTAGATTACCACCACCCCCTGCGTGTTACAGTAGCGTGCACATATACCACATGTACATGTATATTATAGCGTTCACATACCACATGTACCCTATATTAGCAACCACAAGCGCGCGATTTTGGTGCTTATACATGTACCTTAGGCACAGGTGAATGATGACGTCATATAATTTGTTCTATATTTTCTATAGCGATGAGCCAATTTCTGGTGGCCTGCAGGCCTACGTTTGTTGTGAAATTGACACGTGACTTCCGGTTAGTAACTGTCTGGAGATTGTCAAATTTCGGAATCGGAAGTGGACCAACGAGACCAGCGAAACGAAATTAAATTATCAACTTCATATTATATAGTGTACACATACCATGTGTATCGTTCTTGATCATGCAAATTATTTATTGCTGACTATCGCAACATTTTGCACGGACCGAGACTCCAGATGTGTACATATTTTCCGGAGTGTGTCAATGTCACTATATAGTACGTATACAGTGACATGCAAAAGCCTCATATTTATTAGCACGCCAGCGTGTATACTGTGCTTGAAAATATAAAATCCACTGGTGTTATGGGGGATTATGGGGGATTAGATCGATGTAAAAGTAAAAATGGGTCGCTTTAAAAGCTGTAGTCTTACCCCGAATGCTCAATAAAATAGTCCGACACAGATTAGCACATGTGCTGATATTGATAATAACCACACCGTTTGGAAAGCATGCGATCGTGTGGTAATCAAAGATGAATTTCGACGACATTTGATACTTACGGGTACTTTTGTCCGGCGAGTGTTTTGGACGGGTCAAATCGTGACCCCGACATGACCTTGACCTTTAAAACAGTCAATTGAAGGTCAAATCGGGTAAAACGGACGGATTCGACGAAATTTGATACCTAGGGATAGTTTTGTCCAGGGAGTGTTTTGGGCGGGTCAAATCGTGACCCCGACCTGACCTTGACCTTCAAAATTGTCAATTCAAGGTCAAATCGGATAAAACGGACGGATTTCGACAAAATTTTATACCTAGGGTTACCTTTGTCCGGGGAGTGTTTTCGGCGGGTCAAATCGTGACCCCACCTGACCTTGACCTTCAAAATGGTCAATTCAAGGTCAAATAGGGTAAAAATGACGGATTTCGACTAAATTTGATACCTAGGGATAGTTTTGTCCAGGGAGTGTTTTGGACGGGTCAAATCGTGACCCCGACCTGACCTTGACCTTCAAAATTGTCAATTCAAGGTCAAATCTGGTAAAACGGACGGATTTCGACGAAATTTGATACCTATGGGTACTTTTCTCCGGGGAGTGTTTTGGACGGGTCAAATCATGACCCCGACCTGACCTTGACTTTCAAAATAGTCAACTCAAGGTCAAATCGCGCCTTTCGGCGGAAAGGAGATGGTAAACAGCCTGGACGAAGTCGGGCCCACCAGCTAGTGTAATAAAAAGCGAGACAGCTTAATTGAAGAATGTAATGTATAACACGAGAAACGGGAAAACTTGATATATGGAAGTATCCAAATTTCCCACATGGAAGCTAGTTTATATTATAATTATATTATTATTTATATTTATGGCTAATAATATGATCTTGGTGGCGTTACCATTTCTGACTATGGTTTTCTTGTATATACTTGTCGCTCATTAGCAATACAATGGACCAATCCGTAGGTACCGCCCCAATTTCAATTATAGCCAATAGGCCGATAGCTTAATCGCCGAAGCGACATGTGCCTGCCTAGTGATATGAAAGACACCACAAGCGGCTCCTTAACAACCATTGTAAGCCATAGGAAATTTACGAACACGAGAGCAAAATATGTGTTAAAAAGCTACAATGGTGTTGAAATGTACATGGGGAACATGTCCGGTTGACGAACGATATTTATACACATGTTTTAGTTCGGTTTCCTAAATTAAAAAGTAACTAGTAACTAATACATCTGTTTACGCTGGATTAAACACTGCCAATGACCACACTCGGATCCTAATGTTATTTAAATTCCAATATTAATATAACAGATTTCAAACTAAAACGTGGAAATAGTAGTCCCGATCGATGATGCGTTATGAATATTAATTGTGCCTCGAGTATTTGTTTTATGTGAAGTGTTTTTCGTTATAAATGTATGCATGTGTTGCTGTTATAACACCGTGGTAATATTGAGTTCAAATGTCTGCTATTCACACTAACCTGTGGGATCTCCTGCGAACTTTTAACTGAATCCATTTGAGAATCTAAAGCTTCCTCCGTATTAATGCGACTATGTACGTGTAAATGAGAATCAACATATGTTTTCCAAGAGAATTACACGAAATTTCACACATTGCACGTGCTTCGCGGTGTATACACGCAACCTTCACCGAACGAGTTCACTTTGTGCCATTGTTGCCACATGGCAACATGTAACTGCTTCCATGATAGTCGGCGTTTTCTTTAATATACTTTAGTGACGGCAAAATAGGATGTGGAATTTTTTGACCATTATGCTGCATTATGTGGAATTATAAGACCATTATTTGATAATCATTTGCATCCGGTCTGTTGTCACCGGGTCTCACGCAGGACGCTCGATGTATATATGGGAAACTGATATCGTTATATTTATTTCGACAAAAGAGGGATTATAGATTAATTACCAGATGCACACCTCCGTTTGGTTTATTTCATCAAGGTATGAACTATTAGCATATATATCTTTGATATTAAATTTGCTATTTGATAGTGAAGTTATATAATGGCTTCATTTACACAGTTTGATTCAACGTAAACATCGATCTTTGTTGGTTATCGGAAATGGCCTAACAATCACACCTGGTTTTTTGTTTAAATCTGGTTCTATTTTTGTTTATATTTAACGACAGTCACTTTTACACGATGCATATGTAGGTATCTTAAAAATCGTGAAACTCAGAAAGAAGCTATATTATCGTGTTACATGGCGTTTAACAACACAGTCCGTTCTCATCGGAAGCCATTTTAGTGATGAATATTTAGCGAGATTGAGATGGCTTGTGGTGCTTAGTAACAGTAACCATGCAGCCTATTGGTGGGCGGTACGTACGGATAGGTCCATTGGCCCTGTCGTATACGCTATATTAGAGACCTTTCGCAAAACTCACGTTTACGATTACGGATACGGATATGGTACTACGTCACCAACCTTTGTGTACTTTCTAATCGTTCTCGTATTTTACTATCCGTAATGACGGTTACGATTTCATGGTTTCTAATAAGCTCAAATAACACCTGAAAATTATTTTCTGCAATATATTACTTTACTCCGTTCGAGACTGTATGTGTATATCATGCAAACCATCCAGTTGTATTGAGCTACGACCTCGATATGCTGTTTAGATTGTCAATCACTGTACTCGTCGTCGTGAATCACGAGCTTCCCGCGAAATAAGATCGCTATTCACAACGGATAGCCATCGCTGGCTGTGACAGAAAACTTTACAGTAAGAGGAGTGCACTATGAAACCAGTCGCTAAAAATACAGTATATAGTGTGCGATGCATGGGGAGTTTTGAGTGATTATTATGTGCAAGATAGTACACAATATATAGTGAAATTCAACAATTATTTAATTCAACAACCCATGGTGGTGTCCTAACGTATGCAGTTATAGAATGCCTCAGGAAAGCCAAAATAATGGCATAACCCTATTAATGAATAGTGAAAGATTTTGTGTTCTATTCCCCTTTCCCGAATTGAATAGTTCATTCAATTTAATAATATTCGGTTTTCGGTAGAAGTTGGGTTTTATATCTCTCTCTCGTAGAGTCTGTAATGCAGGGCATTTTAAAATTACATGGAATTCATAACCGATTTTAAAATTACATGGAATTCATAACCGAGTTCTAAGTTACATAAAGTACTCTGTCTGAGTAATCTGAACCTACCCTGGATCCCGATTCAACTGGTAAGTATAGCGACTTCTGCTCCTGAACCGTAACTAAAAGAATATTTGGCACACCCACCGACATCACCAGAGCTCAGCGGTCTCTGTCATGTTTGTTCTTTGCATTTATTTTTAATTTAAAAAACACGCACAAATGCGGCATTTAAAGGTACTCAATTCGATTAGATGTCCCATTTCATCAGATTCCAATTTTTTTTTTAAAATACCGCTTCTGTTATCAGAATCGAGTAATTGCTCAAAATTAATGCTAACCACAGTCAACTATATTATAAAATTTCCCAAAACCTGTTATTTATCAACATTTTGTTCAACGAAATTTTGCCCGTTTGTCAAATATCTGACAAAAAAGCAAAACTTGATGCACATCGCTTCTACCGTGTCGACTTTGTTTCGAATTGGTAGTAACAAATCAGAAGCGATGCACATCAGCGAGCTCACCAACCTTATGTCGGATTTCCTAAACCCAAAGAGGTGAAGCCGAAATCGCATTGAAATCAACTCGCGGACTTGAAGGGGCTTGAGCGATGGCGTCGTGGTTGATGTAAGGTCCAAATTCAGGAACCCCTCTTCCCCATCAACATAACGTCTATCTGGTCATCCATGCTAACAACGAACTGAATTTCCACCACATATGACCTGGCATTTATACCTGTATTGCCACAATATAATCACGAAAATCCTGGGTCGTACGTTGTGACTGGTCGAATTATTGACAATATTAACAGGTCATGATTATCGCATTGTTGCAAATGAGACGATAAGTGAAGTATTAAGGGAATGTATACCAAACACACGCTTTGAGTTGTAAAAGTTTTACGAAATAATGATCATCCGTGTTCGTCAAAACTCTTACGCGTAATCGTTTTGCGAAAGGACTTTTTGGCCATACGGATAGACTTACGTCTACGAATAGCTATCCGTATTCGTAATCGTAAACGTGAGGATGCGAAAGGTCTCTATTTTATGCGCCAAGGCGACGACAATTATGCTTATTTCGTATCTCGTTAGCCAAAGTTGACATACCAGGACCACGAGGACGAAACACGATATCTAATAATTTAAACGTTTATTTGTGCACGATGCGAATATGTCGAGTCATATATTAAGCGGCCAGCAGGGTTTCCACAGCCTGCGAGAAAATTCATCATGCGTTAACTGCACACAACAGCACGCTGTGATTACATGTCTGGACGAAGTGCATGTGTGTATTCTTCAAGCAGGTTAGATGTATGTTGTGGCTAAATCAAATACACATATATAGACTCACATAGCATAGATATTGGAAAATGTGGTGCTATCTTCCCAAATGGTATCTGACTTTGAGCGCACGTATACCACAGGCCTAATCAGTTGTTGTCCATAAATAAAAGTAAACCCTAATTTGGGAGTTCTCTGTCAAGAATATTTTGTGGATAAATCAATTTATTATTTGACCATATATGGCAGATTTTGGCGCAGAAAAAATACGACGTATTTGTAACATGTTACTGGGTTACAAATATACGTCGTGGTTTTTTCCACATATCGACTCAACATTTACTGTGATTACAAAGTTTTCTCAACAGTCATTATTTACCACTATTGTTTGGTGATGGTTTATTTACCACTATTGTTTGGTGATGGTTTATTTACCACTATTGTTTGGTGATGGTTTTCCGATCATGAGAGTATCGTGCTCCGATTCCATGCCATACTCCTCTGGATCAAATCGAGGCTCCGGAACTATTTCGACTGACATTGACATTTCTTCTTAAAATTGTTGAGATTCGTTCATTAAATTTGAAATTCAACTGATCACGTTCTGTGAGTCTACAAAATCCGATGTAACAAAAACCAAAAAACAAACGTTATATACTGTACATAGACAGAATCTCCATCATAATTAAATTCTTATCTTATCTTGTTTGGTCCAATTTTGTATACATTGGAATTTTTAAAGTGGGACTATTCCCTAAATCCGGCCACTGATGGGGCCGTCTCCTTTTAGACTCAACAGAATATATGCAACAACTGAATGAATTTGGGCCATGGATTAGTGCAAAATACACTCACGTGCTCTATGGTCGATGCAAACAACATGGTAATGACAATGAAAATTAATTTATGACTCCAGTTGTAAACTCATTTTCATTATAATTACCATGTTGTTTGCATCATTCATAGAACACGAGTGTATTTTGCACTAATCTATATTTTGACTGTCGCATACAAATAAGACTGAGATGCTGGGTAACTTTTGACATATCCTGTGTGTCTTTTTGCACTTTTTGTGAGACCCTTGCTGTCTTTTTGCACGAAACCACGAGACAATGACCACGTGAGCTATAGTGTTAGTTGATTGATTGATTTGGGGTTGAATAACGCTTTCAGCAACTAAGGCCATATCACTACATTACCAGTTTTAGTGATGGAGGAGGAAATCCGAACACTTACGACGAATCTAACAGTGATTTCATTGGCTGATAAACTCGTCGACCATGTGCGGCAAACAACGGACCCTCGGCGAGTAACTGGCAACTCCACCAGATAACGATTTAGAGTTACAAAGTCGATGATGGAAATATGTGGATTTGAACCCTCATCGGCAGCACTGGAGGCCGAGACGGCTCTGTGTTTTACTCATAACCGACTGAGCCATCGAGCCCCACTCTATATAGTGTTAGATATTAACCTTTTACCCAACAAACCGGCCAAATAAAGCTTCAACAGCCTAAAATATCTTCGGTCTGTCTCAATAGAACCATACAAATATGGATATCATTGGAACCGGCTCCTTGATCACATTGTGATAGTTACAGTTATGCCCTGTGCCAATGCATTCTCTTATATATGCGAGTCGACCATAGGTCGCCTCGCATATATAAGAGAATGCATTGGCCTAAAACTTTTTTTCTTACATTCTTTAACAATTTTATAATTTTTAATGTGTTAGGCCAATGCATTCTCTTATATATGCGAGGCGACCTATGGTCGACTCGCATATATAAGAGAATGCATTGGCACAGGGCCCTTATGTTGGGTAAAGCGTTAAGGCATCATCTCTTACTAACGTAATTCCTTTTCGATTCAGAATGGAGCTTAGCAGACTGGGTACTGCGCTGCTGGCGTGTTGTCTCTTGTGTTTCGTTATCGTCAACAGATTCCTCATGCTGTACCTTCCATTTTACAAGAGCTTTATCGAATATCTAGTCATATGGAAAGCTGGAAAACTCGGTTCGCCCAACGAGACGATTGCCAATATTGGACAGCTAAAGGCAATAAGAAGCTTAACAGAAAACGATTTCAAACAACTAGTTCCCAGACTGTGGACAAGGGTGAAGGAGATATACGCAACAGAAGCGAAAGAGGGAAGTAAGGCCTTCAATTCCGTTCTGTTTTCTTTAGACGGAGTAACACAGATTAATTTGTTGGATCTTGTTAAATCTGAGCGACCTCTGGTGGTGAATTTCGGTAGTTGTAGCTGACCGCCGTTCATGGCGAATCTGCAGAAATTTGCTGAGCTCACGAAAGAGTTCGCGAAGTGCGCAGATTTCGTGTTCATCTACATAACGGAGGCACACGCAGACGACGTTTGGAAGTTTGAAGATAATGCTTATCAAATCAAAGACCATCGCAATATTCAGGATCGAATCGATGCCGCCAAGATGTTGAGTTCACGTGTTGGTGATCTATGTCCGATTTTCGTGGATAATTTTGACAATACAACCAGACGGTGGTACGGAGCTTTACCGGAACGTCTATACGTTATTCAGGGTGGCGTCGTCGTGCTACAAGGAGGGATGGGTCCGTTCAATTATAGCGTCGATGATGTACGGGATTGGCTAAATAAAACATTCACCAAAGAATAAGGGAACGGCTTTAAAGAGTCGGCTTTATCCGACTATAAATATTCTGAAAATCTTAAAGGTACTCAATCCGATAAAACTCCTCTCAATTACTATTTCAATGGCTTCGGGGGTCAAAAATATTTGATTCGAGTCGAGGAAGTCACCCTTCAAAGCTCAGATTTGTTAGATATCGATTTTAGAAATCTATTATTTTTCATTATCGGGAATTCTTTCTGGCCCAGAAGACAGTCAAAATTTCGTTATTATTACCACTTGATTATAGAGTGATCCATCCTTGTCTGTTTGAATAGAGTTTAGGCGTAAAATCTCGAGCAGGTTACCAAATTGACGGCAGTTATTAGTACTCATCTCGAGCAATTAACAAATTTCAAAAATCAATATCTAATAACTCAGAGCTTTGTTTGATGGGTTCCTCGACTCGAATAAAATATTTTTTACCCCCAAAGCCAAAGAAATAGTAATATAGGACCCTCTTATCGGATTGTTGTTGTTGGAATCTGTTGAGATGGGGACCCTCTTTACGGATTGAGTACCTTTAATCAGACTAAAGTATTTGGAATTACTACGCTATTATAGCGATGTTTGTTGAAAACAGTTTTGTTTATAATAACATTGATTTCAACACACAAATTTTTTTTATTGGAGAACTGTCAATAATGAATATAAGAACAAAGTTGATCTGTTTCTCCATGTTCTTCTTAGTGATGCTGTTACATACTTATATATTTTTTGCACATTAACCTTCCACTGCTAGTACATTGGTTCCATGCATAACACATAGTAATGCAGTACACTTGGGTATCGGCGAGATGTACGAAACTTGTGTATTAATACTATTATATGCCAATGCATGTATCCACCGCATAGCATATACTCAAGCAGTCTCTTCAGTTAAATCTAGACCAAGTTTTCATATGAGCGGTACAGTATATCACCTGGCGCACATGTGGTGATCAAGGTCTGATTCTATAACAAACGTGTACATAAAACATGTGAATGGTTTCAAGTGCATGAGGTCTCTGGGACATATATAGCTGAACTATTCCATTGCATTGGTAATTGACGAATCTGACTGGAATTAACGACGCCTCCCCAGTTACTCCCTAGTTATTGTTGCTAGCTCTTACTCGGGTAACTGTACTCTCCCCGATTGCAGGAGAGAGATGCTGCAAAGATAAAATGTTCCTTTAGTTGTACATGTACTTAATCGCTTGATGAATCTTATGCACGAACTGTGGCGAATGGCCACTATTGATCAATTCATTCTTGCCTCATCTCTCCCTATGTCATAGATATACGTGTACTATTATGCAGCATTTCAGAAATCGACATACTGGCCAGAGTGGGAACAAATGATGACTGAAGCTATAAAAGGTTTAAACCTCAGCTCAGTTGGATGTATAATTTGCACTCTTACCAGAATGTTGAAGGTCTGTCGCTGTACATCGCATCTACCTGAACATTTGGAGGCATCTGATGCACAATATTACCATAGGACATACAGGCCCATTTGCAAAAAATATATACAGCCGTCAAAGATTTATGGCTTTAACATAGTGTTTAATATATATGTTCTTTCTTGAGTTGTATTGATGTTTTTATTCCCCAAATGATAGTCCGCCAGCCAGTTCTCATAACAGTTTTCGATTTTGTTGCACCTCACCCTTTATGCATGTGGGGGTGGGGGGTTTGGTGCCCCCCCTTCCAACTTTGATCAAAATATTCTTAAGCTGGAAATTTCATACAGATAATCAAGTAAAATATGTTTTAAAACATATATACAGTACATAAATAGTGTGAGATAAACAAAATACGCAACACCATGGAATTTTTTTTAATTTTGCAGCAAATAATTTAAAGTTGCCTATTCTCATGGTAAACATGTGCCGGAGTGGTTCTGGTCAGATCAAGTGAGATCCTTGATCCTTAAACCATCTTGACACTGAATAGTCAGTTGGAAAATGAATATTGACGAAAACACAGGTGAATTTGATATTCATTTTTATTTCTGATTTTTATGATGATTGAAGTGGGTACAATTCCCAAAGAATGATGTGTCCATAACAGAACTCAAAGTCACAGTACATGCATGTTCCAAATAAAGTGCATGCATCAGGGTCCATACACCCAAGTCTGAATATAGTGTGTGACATTTATCAGGGTCCATACACCCAAGTCTGAAAATAGTGTGTGACATTTGCAGAATGAGGTCCCCAGAGTGTGAATTTGGTGATGCTAACCAGTGCCTCTAGTAATAGAAGGGACAATGGTCACATTCTGTGAATTTGAGACAAGAATATATCATTGTTTTAGAAAGAACAGAATATTCTGTTAAATATAGCTTTAGAGGGACATTTTGGGTAAAATTGACTTTTTATTTACAATAATAAAAACCACAAGTGTTACACTGAACTATTTATTCAGTTGTACAAAGTCAACTAATGCTAATTTAAAATAATCACATTGAAGTAGTTTTTGAGGACCGGGTGAGGCATTTTTAATGACTATATTAATATTCAATAAATATACTGTTCAAACTATTCTAAACATTTGCCTCAAAAACTGCTCTTTATTCCCTTCTAATATATACCATACACATTTATTTATCTTTTCATTGTATTCATAGTTTGATGACTTTTTATGGAAGTGCGAAAACACAAATTGTTATTTATAGTAAGCTTTTCAACAGCAACTTTGTTGGCTGAATAACATTGCGGTTACGATATTTTGCTTCAATTTTCAAATAAACTGACTCATATAAACCTTTTTTGGTGGGATTTAAGGATCTTTCAAAGATAAAGGTTGATTTTAAAGTACTTTTCAAGGACTAGCATGAATTTAAATACTTTTAAAGGAGTGGATAGAAACTTTTCATTTAGCTACAAACCCTGCTCGAGAAATGTCAGAAGTATTTTGAAAGAAAATCACAAAACTGATATCTTACACATCAGGCTTTTTGGACATTTCTGAATTCAGATTTGACTGGTAACTGGTTTACATTCGATTAAATGATACCAGTGCAAAATAACTTGCGGTATAACCCAATTTAAAAGTCAAATATACCCTGCTAGACAAAACAAGTGTCCACTTAACCGCGGTGCGGTTGCTGAAATGCAACTGCATCGCTTCTCTCCACCGGCTAACTACAGTTGGGCCGCGGTGTACTTGCCGTTCGGCCATGGTGTAGTTGCCGTGGTGTACGTTCATTAAACTGAATAAAGACAATACAAACCAGAAATCTAACCACGGTGTACACGACATTCAGCCGCGGTGTAGTTGCCTTTCGGCCGCGGTGTACTTGCTGTTCGACTGCGGTGCTCAACTGCAGTTACAAACTCGGACACCGCGTCCGAACGGCAAATACACCGCGGTGCCAATGGACACTTGTTTTGTCCAGTGGGGTATATCAAACTAACTTACACCATGAGAACGTCTATGTTACCTTCACCGGTGATAAGTTTCTTTACTTGCAGTGGTGGATAAACTTAAGTTAAAAGTCCTTAATATTGTGGACAGGCACCACCATTCTACAATCTCTGCCATCGTTTGATTTGGGCTTCGAAGGATTAAATACTCATGGAGGTATTCGGGATAACACAATTAACCAGTTACCGATTTATCATAAAATGCTGGTCAATTTTGGAGAGTTCATCTCTTATTAATTTTTTGACATCACCTAAGCGAATCAGCCTTTGGTAATGTAACAGAATATCATGAATGCATCACTTCAATTTCATCAGCACCATTTGCAAAATTGGCAACAAATGTGGGGAAAATATTCAAAAATAATCGAATTGGGAGTCCAGACAGATTCACAGGGCCCCAGATGCAATACTAGAGAAATCACTTTAAATTTCAACCCTGTGCCACTTCTACACTGTCGGATACCCATTTAGGTTTGTACGTTTCAAGATGGCGGCGCCCAGTGTTCAGGATAAATGGCAGTATATATATTGTCTTCAAGCATCAATCAACGACATCTTTCGGAGATGCACCTCAGAACAGTTGTGCAGAAATGGGTATACATAACATATATTTGAGGCGAACAGTTTACTAGTGGACAGGGTGTTATGTACCGGTTCATTGACCACATTGTGATGGTTACAGTTATGCCCTGTGCCAATGCATTCTCTTATATATGCGAGTCGACCATAGGTCGCCTCGCATATATAAGAAAATGCATTGGCCTAGTGGGATAATGGTTTTAGTGACTTCATGGGATTGCACATTTATTTGGAACACCTTTCGTAAATGGAATTACTTTCATTTGGATTCAACAGAACATTAATTAAAATGTGGTGATCATGACAATATACACCTAAAATCAATCAAAAACAATCCTTTATACAATTTAATTATTACAGGCAATATATACAGAAATGCAGTCCGAGTATTACATACACCTACCAGGCCTGAGAATAAGGTGCCTGTCATTTGCAAAATGAGGTCCCCAGAGGGTGAATTTAGTGATGCTATCCCGCATAGCGGCCATCACTAGATGCATCCTCTGGGGACCCCATACTTCTTAGGCCTCATCTTCTCTGGAAATATTCTTTATTATCAAATTTCTATAGAAACTTAGATTCTATTTCAGTTTTAGTTACTACGCATAATCGAGGTGCCCAATGGGTGTAAATCACCATCTTTGAACTTAAATCTGGGTCTCTGGTCTCCCATAGGATATTAGGCCATGCAGAATGAGGTCCCCATTGGATGAAATTGATGATGCTGGCCCACCTTGTGGGATAGCGCCAATAAATTCACCCTCTGGGAACCTCATTTTGGAAATGTTCAGGACCATACCTTGAGGCCTGACAGACATAACACAATTGAGAAACTTTTAAAAATTAGTTGTGAAAAACCTAAGGATATAGTTCCATTCTCAACAACTCGGCTATTTCAACTTCGCTGGGTAAATAACCTCTTCTATAAATAGAAACCATATTTGCGCAATGCTACAATATACAGCCCTGGTAATAAGGTGATGACTTGACTTCATGCATAGATGTGAATGGAGAATTTATTCACTCTACACCAGTACCTGACTTAATCATGCATTAAATAGTGATAAATAATAATAAATATAAATAATTCGTTCAAGTTTAAAGTGATGTGAAACACTCCGGTCGGGTGATCAAACAGAATTGGAGAATAATCTTGCTGAAAGTAGTTATTTTTTACAAATATTATATCTAAATTGACAACAAGCACCGCCATTCGTATATATTAATTAAATGCAGAGACTGCCGATGGCGAAATCGTTTTCGTTAGTTTATCGCCGATAGAAGCGTCCCGATTCGAGTAGTAAATATTTACAATTTAGCGCAATTCAGACAATGTTTTCTATGGAGTGGTACAGTCGATTTGCTTGAGATTTTCGGTGAGGTCAGTAGAATGCTACATTCCTCCAGTTGGCATAGCACCTGAATACTAACTTATCAGTTTCACACACCTGAGCAAGTACATAATATGTCTTTAATAGACAGGTCTCTCAGCCAATGGATGCGCTTACCGGTAGTATGCAAAATGGTCAATTATGTGATTTAAATAGATCGGCAGATATGGTTTCTATTTATGGAGGACACCTGAACTTCAGTAAGTCATTTAGGATTTCGAAACAGAATGGTTAGCATAAAACATAAAATAACAGATGAATGTACTAGAACACAATCGCCTCAACCATGAAACCAAACTATAAATTAAAAGTTTCATCGCAAATGACAAAACAAGCCCTGTATGGGCCCCGATTTAAACCTTGTTTATAAATCTATTTTTTAATTTGCAGATTCTAGGTTGGGTGGCTTGTAATAATCACAGAACGACATGTGTGTTAATGGGTTTGTCATTATGGGACTCGAGGCTGTGCCTCTCGTTATATCCTTCAGAATTGGAACTTGTGCCATATCAACAAACCCATTAAGACACTTGTATCGTTCTGCGTATTTCTGCCACACAATTGAAGACTCTTGATTAAGCCTTGAAATATTGTCTGTCATTTGCAGAATGAGGTCCCCAAAGGGTGAATTTGGCGACGCTACCACACAGTGGGCTATTTAAATCACTAAATTCACCTCTGTGGACCTCAATCTGCTTAGGCCTCATCTTCTGCAGACTTCTGGGAAGTATCCATAGTCTCAAATTAACATTGTTTTTAGTTACTTTTTCCCTTCTGTTCAGTTTCAATATTCCATAAATTGCAGAAGATAAATTGCTTAATCGAGGTGACTTATGGGTGAACATCACAACTTCAATCTGATCCTAGGTCTCCCATATCAGTTGAGAACTAAGCAGAATGAGGTTCCCAGAGGGTGAAATTAGTGATGCTAGCCAGCTGTGCGAGGTAGCATAAGCAAATTCACCTTCTGCAGACCTCATACCGCAAATGTCCAGCACCATATTCTCAGGCCTGATGACAATAGTAACATTTTAATAAACTCCACTCATACAACTAATGGCATGTTTCTCCATTAACCCTTTACCCAACAAACCGGCCAAATAAAGCTTCAACAGCCTAAAATATCTTCGGTCCGTCTCAATAGAACCATACAAATATGGATATCATTGGAACCGGCTCCTTGACCACATTGTGATAGTTACAGTTATGCCCTGTGCCAATGCATTCTCTTATATATGCGAGGCGACCATAAAAAAAATCTTTTTTTTAACACTTTTTACCATTTTTTCTTACATTCTTTAACAATTTTATAATTTTTAATGTGTCAAGCCAATGTATTCTCTTATATATGCGAGGCGACCTATGGTCAACTCGCATATATAAGAGAATGCATTGGCACAGGGCCCTTCTGTTGGGTAAAGAGTTAATACTTAGACAAAAAAAAAAAGACAAGAAAACATCCAACAACTTGAGCTTACAAGTCTTCAAAAATGTCTAAAATCAAGAGAAAATAGCTATCTTAATTTTTTTTAGCATTTTTATAGGCTGTTCTCGACTCAGATGTACTATTTTAACCCTTTGATGAAGGAAGCTGTGCTGGTGCAACATTAAAGATCATGTGCCTGTGTGTTCTCTTATATATGCGAGTATCCCATAGGGAGACTTGCATATATAAGAGAATGTACTGGCTTACATGGTCAAGGTAAATATTGTTTGGCCAATGTATTCTCATATATATTCGAGGCTCCCTATGGGAACCTCGCATATATAAGAGAATGCATTGGCACAGAGTTTTCTCAGAATTTCAGGAAGCTCCAGTCATGAAAGGGTTAACCAAAAGAATCTAGAGAGGAAACGGTGATAAATTATAATTCTTTGTAAATTTATTTGCAGGATTATTTTCAGTTTGAACGATTTAACACATGATTACAAATTACAGTAATGAATATGAACTTTAAATCTGGAAATGGGTCTCAGTTCCACGCTGTTTGTATAAAAACATACTGCAGTTATTTCGTTTCTTACTATTTTCTTAACATTATCGCTTTGGTCTACCAACATCATAGCAATTCAGCAGGTTCCACCACCGTCATATCAAATTAGCAAGTACCACTTAAAGGGGTACTGTATATATATCGTGCCATTTATGGGACCATCTCCTTTTATACTCAGCATAATATATGTAACAAATGATGAATTTGAGCTTATTATAGTTAATAATGACACAAGGATGCCATTCTAAATGACATTAACGGGATCATTGACACTGTTTTTAATACTTTAAAAAAAATATTATGTTGGATTATGCCACTTGTATCAAATTCACAATACTACGATATTCATATTTACCTATTATAGTTGAATATAACCATAATACAGTAATGCCATAAATAATCGACTCCTTAATCACAGCAGAATTATGGGCTGAAAAGTTACCCATAATTCTGCTGTGGTTAAGGAGTTGATTATTTAGGGCATTACTGTAGTTGAATTGATGATGTGCCTGACCTGTTCATAACAATATTTAGATCAATTGAATGTTAACCCTTTGAGTGCCACGGGCCGATCTCATCGGCCCTAATTTACGTTCTGTAAAATCGGCCCTAAAAAAAAAAAAAAAAAAAAAAAAAAAAAAAATTAAATTGTTTTTAGATTTTTTTTGTTTTGGGTTGAAATTTTTTTGGGTATGCTTAAGCATGCTATAGCGAATTTAAAAACAAACTGGATAAAACCTTAGGGGCATGTTATAACTCAAAACTATCACCAAGTATTCATAGTAATAATTTTGATGCCCATGAAAAACGTGAGATTCCCTGGCACTAAACCTACAAAATAAGTCTGTTAAAGAATATAAGAAAAAATTATTAGGCCAATGCATTCTCTTATATATGCGAGGCGACCTATGGTCGACTCGCATATATAAGAGAATGCATTGGCACAGGGTATATGGGTTGATACAAAAATCGGACCTGGCACTCAAATGGTTAATGACCCTCTAATGTCCCGCCATGATTAACCCTTTATTTACTAAATGCTTTCTCCCATTCAGTTACACAAAGATACACTGGAATTTTCGCGATGAAACTTTTTTGCCAACTGACGGCTGTGAAAACTAGATGAACCACTTAATCATTTTTAGTACGTTTATTCTCATCAGTCTTCACCTCAGCATATTCATTGAAGTAAATAACAAGACTGAACTAAAATGACCAAAATGGATGGCCGGGTATTACAAGTAGACCATATTAGCTAATACAGTCCCCAGATCAGCCCAGATGTGATGTTTTGAGCGGAAAAGTTTGTATCTCTGACTATTGATAACTCTGCACACATGAATTGTTTTTTCATCGCATCACAATCTTTAAAACGTAATGCATCAGAATCGCGACGAATCATGGCAGCCCTAGAATGGTTATTTATTCATTTGGAGGGGTTTTCAGGATAAATAAGTAGATGACAGTCAAATGAAAATATGACACAAGTGCAGAAGAACTCATATTCATTTAACCCTTTACCCAACAAACCGGCCAAATAAAGCTTCAACAGCCTAAAATATCTTCGGTCTGTCTCAATAGAACCATACAAATATGGATATCATTGGAACCGGCTCCTTGACCACATTGTGATAGTTACAGTTATGCCCTGTGCCAATGCATTCTCTTATATATGCGAGTCGACCATAGGTCACCTCGCATATATAAGAGAATGCATTGCCCTAAAAAAAATCTTTTTTTTAACACTTTTTCCAGCTGTTTTTTCTTACAATCTTTAACAATTTTATAATTTTTAATGTGTTAAGCCAATGCATTCTCTTATATATGCGAGGCGACCTATGGTCGACTCGCATATATAAGAGAATGCATTGGCACAGGGCCCTTCTGTTGGGTAAAGGGTTAATAGTGGGAAATGTTCAGATATTAAGTTGAATAAGTTCAACAAATGGCCTACTTATTATTTGAACATTTCCTTTTTAGAATAGAAAGGGTTAATCAATCGCATGGATTGTGATGTTATTTCATCACAAAAATAAACATGGTACAAGCCTTGAAATAGTGTGTCTGTCATTTGCAGAATGAGGTCCCCAGAGGGTGAATTTGGTGATGCTAGCCCGCTATGCGGGGTAGCATCACTAAATTCACCCTCTGGGGACCTCATTCTGCAAATGACAGGCACACTATTTCAAGGCTTGCATGGTACAACGGAATTAGGGAAACACTGATTTTGAATCATTTTTGTGATAAATTTTGGATTATCCCTCTTTTAACTGTACAAAACGGTAAAACCCAGACTGAGCTATATTAGTTAACCCTTTACCCAACAAACCGGCCAAATAAAGCTTCTACAGCCTAAAATATCTTCGGTCTGTCTCAATAGAACCATACAAATATGGATATCATTGGAACCGGCTCATTGACCACATTGTGATGGTTACAGTTATGCCCTGTGCCAATGCATTCTCTTATATATGCGAGTCGACCATAGGTCGCCTTGCATATATAAGAGAATGCATTGGCCTAAATAAAATCTTTTTTTAACACTTTTTACCATTTTTTCTTACATTCTTTAACAATTTTATAATTTTTAATGTGTTAAGTCAATGCATTCTCTTATATATGCGAGGCGACCTATGGTCGACTCGCATATATAAGAGAATGCATTGGCACAGGGCCCTTCTGTTGGGTAAAGGGTTAAATATAACTCTAATAGTTGGAATGCAACATGTGCCTGATCTGGTTCATTATGGCTGCATCTTCTCAAGCCTGAGTTTAGTGTGCCTGTCATTTGCAGAATGAGGTCCCCAGAGGGTGAATTTAGTGATGCTATCCTGCATAGTGGGCTAGCATCACCAAATTCACCCTTTGGGGACCTCATTCTGCATGGCCTTATCTGCTGTGGGAGACATAAACTCAGATTGTTTTCAAATGGTGAATACTGTGATGTACACCCATTTGAAACCTTGATTATGCAATGTGTCATCTGCCAATTTGGGGATATAGAGAAACTAAACTATAAAGAAATAGTATCTATGTGAATAAGTTTCTATAGAAATTTGATAATAAAGAAACTTTCCATAGAAGATAAGGCCTAAACAGAATGAGATCCCCAGAGAGTGAATTTAGTGATGCTATGGGCGGTAATCGGTATTTACCGTGCGGTATCGGTATCAGCGTAATACCGATTTACCGTACCGAATCAAAACTAAAAATACCGACTTTTCGGTACTGAAATTATTCATGTGTTGCCAACTTGTGTGTCTTCGTATTGAGTAAAGTTTCTCAGTAAACAGTTTTGATTCGGTACTTTAATTAAAATTAATCTCAGAATTATACAAATCCATCAGACCATCACAAAGACCGTGACCTTTTATCAGTTTGACAGGCCTTGAGCGAGCAAAAGGAATAAACACTCACAGATGGCTGACCTAGTTACGGGCCTAACAATCAATGCAGTTGTTAGAATAGATACACACTACACAGTGTATCAAAGAAGCAGTGCTGTAACTTATTGCTACATTGTAACGTCGTCAATGCCACACTGACTCAGGTGGTGGCAGTCCGTATAACACGTGGCTTTGGCGACTTCAAAGACATCGACAATGCAAGCGGCATAAACAGAAATAAGGTCCGATTTCATTTATACAGTGAATCAAAATCTACGTTCACTTTCTAAAAATAGAACAGATCCATCAATTGATTAAATTCTAAGATTTATTTTGGCGTTGTGGCTATTGATTAGGATTTGTGAATTGTGATCACCGATTACTACTCACAATTCTATTCACTCGCGAAAATGTGACGAAATTGACACGTATAGATATTGTAGCCATGCAATCTCTTATTCTTTTCAAAAGCGGTGCGACAGCCTGCGTGTAAATGATCAAAGAGATGTCTGAATATCACCTAATTGAATAATTGTGTAGGTCATTGTGTTGCCTCATTTAGCTGTTGTCGCGAATGTAGTAAATTAGTGGGCATATTTTCATGTACATTGTTCAGTTAAAAACTTGAGTTACCGCAATTTACCCAGATTTACCTGGAATTTTCTGCTCTGGTTTTGTAATTTAATAGCAATACCGATTACCGTACCGATACCGCGGTAAATCGACGGAAATTTACCGATACCGAGCTTAAAATTGCAATACCGCCCATCTCTAATGCTAGCCCGCTATGCAGGATAGCATCACTAAATTCACCCTCTGAAGAGCTCATTCTGCAAATGACAGACACAAAACTCAGACTCGCATCTTATTCAAACTTCAATAATAATATGTACAGTTTCTGAATGAAAGGTGAGAGCACTGAGCAATAAAAACTGAAGACATGTGACTAGCTGTCGCTTTCATCACGTCGACACCTCGCCGGCTTCAACAGGAGCCGAACTCTCTTCAACCGGTTTCGTATTATCAGTGTCATTTGTAATTTCACCTTCCTCCTTCACGTCATCTGACGGGGCAGCAGGCGGTGGAGTGGGTGGAGCAATGACTGGTGCAGCAGGTGGCTCGACTATTTGCTTGACGTTCACCTCATTAATACTCTCCGTATTAATACTCTCCGGGACATTGTCATTTGAACTAGTGACCTCGTTTCCATTAGGGACAGCCGCAGCGGTATCAGCAATATCAGCGATATCACTCCATCGATTCTTCTTTCGAGCTTTTGGCTCTTGATTCTCATTAGATCCATCGTTTTCTTTATCTCGAGACCGGCTTCTTTGATCGTCTCGATTACGCCTATCGCCATCCCGTTGTCTATCTCGGTCGCCATCTCTATGCCTACCCCTGTCGCCATCATTATCACCTCTATCGCCACGATCGCCTCTGTCACGGTTATCCCTATTGTCTCTATCTCCTCGAGATCTATCCCCATCTCCTCGCGATCTATCCCCACGGTTCTCACCACGGTTATCCCCACGGTTCTCCCCACGGTTCTCCCCACGGTTCTCTCCACGGTTCTCACCACCACCACGGTTCTCACCACCACCACGGTTCTCGCGATCTCTGGGATGCCTATCTCTATCATCACCACGTTCTCGAAATCGCTCACGATCATCTCCTCTATCAAATCGATCTCTGCCTCGGTCCCGGAAAGAACGATCTTGGTCACCATCACGATCTCTTCCTCCAAATCGTCCTCTATCATTCCGTCGATCTCTTCCACCGAATCTGTCTTCCCTCTCATCACCAGTGAATCTATCGGGACCCCCGCGATCTCGCGATTCACCATCTTGGTTTTCGCCGTCTTCTCCAAAATTTTTTACATCATTTTCATCAATATTTTTGGGAGGTTCTACAAGGCTGTCCATTAATCCTGGAACCCGTCGAGGTCCAGGTCCGCCTGGAGGACCACCTCCACCACCGGATGGACCGTCTTCCTGTTCGCCAAAACCGGGTCTGATCATTCTCCCCGGTGAATCCGGGAATCTGGGTCGAGGACCTCCTTGAAAGTTAGGTGGAAATCGAGGCCGACCATTTGGGTCAAACATCATTCGAGGTGGGAATCGCTGCATACCTGGACTTCCTGGTCCAGGAAAACCTCTGGGGTCCATACCTGGGAATCCCGGTCCAGGCCTCTGCATCGGACCACCCATCATCATCGGTCGATTAGGACCATCAAAGTTTGGCCGCATCGATCCATCTGGATTCATCATTGGCCTTGGGGAATTCATCGGGGGTGTTGGCATGAGACCTGGCCGCATATTCATTTGCATTGGTCGATTTCCAGCAGGGCCTCCTGGGAATGGCGCACCAAATGGTTCACCCCTCCCCATTGGCATTTGACCTGGATTATGAATGGTCTGCTCCTTAGCTAGCTTATCTTCAATGTCTTCCTCGATATCTTCGTCACTTTCATCCTCTTTATTCTCGTGCGGTGGTTTGTTGAATCCTCCAGCAGAATCTCCATGAGCGTCACCTGCAGGTCCTGCACCGGGTAATCCAGGTCTTATCGGGGGTCGGGGCGAGTTGAACATTGGAGGTGGCATCCTGAATTGAGGCATGTTTGGATTGAAGTTCTGGAAGGGAGGCTGTGGAAATCCGGGCCGTGCCATCATATGTCCTGGGTGTGGCCCGACCTGAGATGTCATTGGTTGACCTTGACCTGTTTGACTAGTTGGCATGGGTGGCTGACCAGGATACAATGGCTGTCCAGGCTGAAAATAGAAAATAGATTCATTCAGAAGCAGCAATTAACCCTTTCTATACTAAATGGAGTCTCCCAGTCAGTTAACAAGAGCATCGCTAGGGCGTGGAAAAATACGCCCTTTAGCCATTTCGAATTGTACTATCGCAAAATAAGATAATACTTTGAGCTTACATTTGAAGAAAATCTGATATACCCCTAATTTCAATGCCAAAATGTGGTCAAATTCTAAGTCGAAAAAATGGCCATAACTCATGTAAAAATAATTAGACAGAACCTATATTCAAACTTGGTCTGTAGTTTTAGCTGGGAAATACACATACCAGCTTTGGTTCAGCTCAAATAATCAAAACTGGAGTTATCGGTCGGAAACCAAAATGTTATGAAATTGGTCAAATTCTAAGTTGAAAAAGGGCCGTAACTCATGTAAAAATAACTGGACGGAACCCATATTCGAACTTGGCCTGTATCTTTAGCTGGGAAATACACATACCAACTTTGGTTCAGATCAAATAATCCAAACTGGAGTTATCGGTCGGAAACCAAAAATGTTAAATGACGGTCAAATTCTAAGTCGAAAAAGGGCCGTAACTCATGTAAAAATATTTGGACGGAACCTATATTCGAACTTGGCCTGTATCTTTAGCTGGGAAATACACATACCAACTTTGGTTCAGATCAAATAATCCAAACTGGAGTTATCGATCGGAAACCAAAAATGTTAACGGATGGACGGACAGACAGACGGACAGACAGACGGACTGACGGACAGACTGATAACATAATACGACCTTTTTTCAAAAAGGGTGTATAAAAAGTGTATTACGGAATGGAATATTATTCATTTGGAGGGATGTTAAGGTGATAAAGCAGACAACAGATAAATAAAAGTGCAGAAAAAGCCCTGAGGGAATTGTTAAGATAATAAGTTAATCATAAAAGTATACATTGGAAGGGTCTATTATTTAATTGGAGGGATGTTCAGGAATAATAAGAAGACAGCAGATGATAGAAAGCAAAGAAGACATATTCATTGGTGGGAAATGATCAGATAATAAGTCGGGTTATGGGCATTTTCAAAATAGGCTAAAAAATAATTGAAATCAGTTAATATTTGTTTGAGATTGGTTAATATTAGTTTTAGTTTGGGCTAATAATTCAAATTTCAACGCCACAAAATTACAATCAAAGGGCAGTAACTCTGGAAAAATTGTATATGGCCAATATAGATATTCTCCTAGTGAACTCATAAACTGAAAATCTTTGAAGTCCGTTCATAACTTTTTGGGCTAGACAGACAGAACCCATTTCTATAGCCCCCACTGAAATTGTTTCTGGCCGGGGATAAAAAAAAAATGGATGAACATATTATCTGAACATTTCCTAAGGGAAATGCTTGTCAATGAGATTTAGTCAAGGAAGTTTAAGTTATGGAAAATTATTATGGAGGACTGAAGAAAATAGCTGTACATGCAAAATTTATAAAGATTAAAATATATTTTGGCAAAAGGACACATCTCATTATATTATAATCGTTGGATCAACAAGAAAGTCAAACATCAAGAAAATCAAAGTAAAACGTCAAGAAAGTCAAGCATCAAGAAAATCAAAGTAAAACGTCAAGAAAGTCAAACATCAAGAAAATCAAAGTAAAACGTCAAGAAAGTCAAACATCAAGAAAATCAAAGTAAAACGTCAAGAAAGTCAAACATCAAGAAAATCAAAGTAAAACGTCAAGAAAGTCAAACATCAAGAAAATCAAAGTAAAACGTCAAGAAAGTCAAACATCAAGAAAATCAAAGTAAAACGTCAAGAAAGTCAAACATCAAGAAAATCAAAGTAAAACGTCAAGAAAGTCAAACATCAAGAAAGTCAAAGTAAAACGTAAAGAAGGTCAAAGTAAACCATCAAGAAAGTAAAACATCCAGAAGATCAAAGTAAAACGTCAAGAAAGTCAAAGTAAAACGTAAAGAAGGTCAAAGTAAAACGTCAAGAAAGTCAAAGCAAAACGTCAAGAAGGTCAAAGTAAAACATCAAGAAAGTCAAACATCAAGAAAGTCAAACATCAAGAAAGTCAAAGTAAAACGTCAAGAAAGTCAAACATCAAGAAAGTCAAACATCAAGAAGATCAAAGTAAAACGTCAAGAAGGTCACAGTAAAACATCAAGGTCAAAGTAAAACATCAAGGTCAAAGTAAAACATCAAGAAAGTCAAAGTAAAACGTAAAGAAGGTAAAAGTAAAACGTCAAGAAAGTCAAAGTAAAAGTTCAAGGTCATAGTAAAACGTCAAGAAAGTCAAAGTAAAACGTAAAGAAGGTCAAAGTAAAACGTCAAATTAAAACGTAAAGAAGGTCAAAGTAAAACGTCAAGAAAGTCAAAGTAAAACATCAAGGTCAAAGTAAAACGTCAAGAAAGTCAAAGTAAAACATCAAGGTCAAAGTAAAACGTCAAGAAAGTCAAAGTAAAACGTTAAGAAAGTCAAAGTAAAACGTCAAGAAGGTCAAGAAAGTCAAACGTCAAGAAGGTCAAAGTAAAACGTCAAGAAGGTCAAAGAAAACGTCAAGAAGGTCAAAGTAAAATGTCAAGAAAGTCAAAGTAAAATGTCAAGAAAGTCAAAGTAAAACGTCAAGAAAGTCAAAGTAAAATGTCAAGAAAGTCAAAGTAAAACGTTAAGAAGGTCAAAGTAAAACGTCAAGAAAGTCAAAGTAAAACGTCAAGAAAGTCAAAGTAAAACGTTAAGAAGGTCAAAGTAAAACGTCAAGAAGGTCAAAGTAAAACGTCAAGAAAGTCAAAGTAAAATGTCAAGAAAGTCAAAGTAAAATGTCAAGAAAGTCAAAACATCAAGAAAGTCAAGAAAGTCAAAGTAAAACGTCAAGAAAGTCAAAGTAAAACGTCAAGAAAGTCAAAGTAAAACGTCAAGAAGGTCAAAGTAAAATGTCAAGAAAGTCAAAGTAAAATGTCTTAACAGGGATAAAACAGTATGGTATTGTCAAATGTTTTTCCTTTGTTATGTAAACAAACGCAAAAAAACGTTACAGAACCTGGCTTTTGTTTAGATCCGGATATGGTAAACATAAAGAACGTTATTTGTTACTGTATTCCTGATATGGAAATAAAAAAGAGCATTTATATCATTTGTGTGTGATTAACCAATAGAATTGCGCTGTGTTAAACAGAAGCAAAACTTCTGTAACACGAGCGTTCACCACCGTATGATAAAAATAACACGATTCTGATTGAGCTATATATCGAGGTGCGACATTTTGACACAAACTAGAGTCATGACGGGAAAGTGTTTGAGTGTCAAGTGACTATCTTAACATTTATATACACTACGAGACAGCGAGAAAGGTAATAATGAGTCACGCGAGTATGGTCACATTTATATGCACTAAAGAGACATAGGGCCAGGAGGCGGGTGATCTTTATAAAACGTTTGTTATATTTACTTTTATATTTTATGTTAGCACATGACACAAATAAACGATCAAATAGAAACAGTACCTGCATCGGTCCATCAGAGTTCATAGGACCGCCCATCTGTGGCACAGCCATCGGGGACACACCCATCGGATTAGACTGGCCAGATTGTGGGAGGGTCATCATCATCGGCTGCATCATCGGCATTGGCATCATCCCTGTCGAGAAGAGATTAATGTTATTCACCATAAGACGTCTGACATGTTCGTACCCTCTGGATATAATGTCCAGGGCTGGCGATCTAGAAAATCCAGGAGGGCTATTAATAGCCCTCCTAGATATGCCCAGGAGGGCTATAGCCCTCCTCAACTTTTAAAGTTATGATTTATTTTATCTGAGTTACTATTGCCGTTAGTTTGTCTATTTTTGACGTTGTACATGTATAACTCCATCAGAATTAATTTTCTTCATGTGGAAACAAAGTGTCTACAGAGTTGTGAATCACCTACAAATCACCTACAGTAATTATGGTATGGTGAATATTTAACTATGTTTTATATGTTATGATAATTTATATTGAACCAGAAACAAAATGTAAGTGTGTTTGTACTCAACAATTTGTCAGTCGGTGTCCAACCCATGCAACGGAATTGGGTGAGTTTGTCCACATTAAAAGCATTCTCCATGAAAGTGTAATTTAACATAAAACACACAATCAAGAACAATATTAAATCCAGTATATTTGTACTTGAATATTGACTGCTTTTTCTCTCAAAGTAATCCATATTCCATTGCCGATCTCAGACTGCTGCTTGCAGCGGTCAAGTCGCTATCTATAGATTTACTGGGTGTTTGCAATTGGGGACATAGATAATAGTTTCTGAACTTTAATAATTGAATAACAGTGTAAACTAGAATACATGGATACATTTAGCTAATTATATTAAAATATTGTCAATCGAAGCGATAAAAGACGGCTGCAAGCTAAATACAATTTTCACTGATAGGAACCGGAAACGGAACGAAAGGTTGAACTTAATTGGGACAGTGACATTTGGTTCTCACTATCCACAAACATGTGTCATTTTATCCAGTGAAATATATTGTAAGCTCAATCTTATGACGAGAAATAATTTATTTTGGTCATAATATGTGTGAGAATCGATCAAAAGATCAGATTTACGAAACAGTTCGTTCCGGAATTTACTGATTCCTTTATAATTCCCATTTGACATTACCGTCAGGTCACGCATGCGCACAGTCCCCACACTGTACAATATAATTACGATTTTGATGCAGTATTTTACTCATTAAACACAATAAAATAACTAAATAATAAATGTCCTATCGTAGACGAGGCGGGCTATAAAAAGCCCGCCTTGGAAAATTCTAGGCGGGCTGTAGGCGGGCAGCCCGCCAGCCCGCCTTGAGATTTCCAGGCCTGAATGTCCTTAGTAGGAACCAGAGCTGTTAAGTTTCACGGATTGTCCGTGAGACTCTCGGTTGCCACGGCAATTCCGCAAACATGGATAACCCCAATTTATCCCGGATTCAGCAAACCCAGCATTTGAATTCCAAAATATTTTATTTTTTTTATTTTTGGATTTCTGAATTTACTGGGATTCCCCAAATGACAGGGAATTCCTTATTTCCGGTACCGTAAATACCTACACATTAACATTCACAGAATGTACCATCGTAACTTTTGATGTTCCCTCTGATTAAACATGGATCAGTGGTGAACTGTGACTGATATTAATTGAATTTCACACTCTGGTGAAGCCACACGTATAAAGGGTGTTGTTATAGTATACAATACAAATAATCACAAGTGTGCAGCTGTATTGTTAAGCCCTATTGATGAACATTTCTTAGTAACAGATTAGTGGTATGCATCGTGAATGGAATGTGTCCATTTTCTTTGCGGGTAAAACTGCAAGACGGGTAATTTTGTACTTTCGGTTTCACGCATACATGTCCGATTGTAACATGTGTAACTCGGAATCGTTTTCACTTATTTTAAACGAAGTTTCTGCTTCTAAAAATTTGTTAAGAAATGGTGGAATGTGTGCATTTCTTTTGGGGGTTAAACAGTAAGACGAGTCCATTTTGTAGTTTATTCCGATTTTGTACTTTCGGTTTCGCGCATATCCGGCTGTATCCGGTGGAATTCTGAGTATTTATACGAAGTGTCTGCTTCTTTCTCTTCAATAAATGGTGATAGATCCCACTCACAGCAGCTCTGTTACAATTACCAACAGGACATTCATTACCATTTTATTTAGGTATATATATTTATAAAATGAACACAAATAGAAACTCATAAAAACTATGTAATCTTCATCATAAAAAAACATTTTTGGAACATGAATGTATTTGGGCATACCTCCCGCAAAAATCTCCCGGATTGACATTTTCAAAACTTAACAGGTCTGGTAGGAACATCCAGTTATATTCTGTGTTTCACCGGTGTCAAGTATTGGTCTCGATATTGCGCTTTAGACTGGCCATTTTTTTTAAAGTAACAAATGTGACTCGTCAATGGCAATATCTGTACAGTAATAGATCAGGATGTGTGCTAGCCTCTCGACCAATCAGGATGTGTGCTAGCCTCTCGACCAATCAGGATGGGTGCTAGCCTCTCGACCAATGAAATGAAAATGAAAGTAGTTGGATCATATTAGTGATCAATTTTTTTATTTTGAAAATAAGCAACACTAAAGAAGCCAGTGGATATCTAATTCTCATGATGTTAAAGACCAACCCAAACAACAGCTAGCTACGTTACCTGGCTTTGCGCCGGGAACAGCTGGTAGAATTATATTAGGATGACCTTGACCCCCCATCCCTGGTGGCATATTAAACTGTTAATGATCTTACCTGGCATTGAGCCAGGGACAGCTGGTCGCATTTGATTCTGACCTTGACTTTGACCCATGCCTGGCGGCATATTAAACTGTTGTGCTCCAGGACCTCCCATATTTTGCTGCATCTGTTCATTATTTAACTTTTCCATTTCCTGCTTGCCAAATTGCATACCTGAAATTATACATGACAGTTAACTTAAAGGCCGACTTAACCCTTTCAGTGCCAGGGGCCGATCTCATCGGCCCTAATTTACGGTCTGTAAAATCGGCCCTAAAAAAATAAAAAATAAATGTTTTTTGGGTTGATACAAAAATCGGACCTGGCACTGAAAGGGTTAAAGGCCCACTTAATTTACGAGTCACCGATTATTTTTATTATAGTGCCTTGATATATGGTTTTAATAACAATCTATGCCATAAAATATGATTAAAATACTATAATTCATCACAATTTGGAATGTCTGTGTCTCAGAAGATACCCATATAGAAAATAGCTGAAATCATAAAATCATTTCCCCCGTTATGGCTGCCTGAATGCAACAGAATTCAAACTGTAATTTATTTTCAATGGAAGGGAAATAACTCTATATCTAAATATATAGTTATTCCCATTTCATTGAAATTAATTTTGTTCAGAAACTTTAGCACAGAACAGATGTCTCAACAAAAACAACATGTTTAGTTTATTACATCGAATACATGTAAGTTGAAAATACAATGTTTTGGAGCTTCCTCTTTCAAATGGTATATAAAAAGGCATATTTTATATAATGCGATCTGGGGGTTCGAAATTAAGCGGGCCTTAAACTTAAGTTGGCTCTAATATGTAGAGAATAATCACTGGTGAAGTGAAATAATTCATGAGGCAGCGAGGTTGTACAAACAAGAGAGCTCATTGCGCGCACTAGTGTCTTACTAATTAGTCCCTGCCTCGAATGAATTATTTCACTTCACAAGTTCAATCAAGTAATTATTTTGTTTATTATATTCCACTATTAAAGGTACTCAACCCGTAAAGAGGGTCCCCATCTCAACAGATTCCAACAACAACAATCCGATCGGAGGGTCCTATATTACTATTTCTTTGGCTTTGGGGGTAAAAAATATTTGATTCGAGTCGAGGAACCCATCAAACAAAGCTCAGAGTTATTAGATATTGATTTTTCAAATTTGTTAAATAACTCGAGATGAGTACTGCTAACTGCCGTAATCTGCTCTGGATGTGTTCTCCAAATCTATTCAAACAGACAAGGATGAATAACTCTAAAATCAAGTGGTAATTTTAACGCAATTTTGTCTGAGTTCTGGGCCAGATAGTATTCCCGATAATGAAAAATAATAGATTTCTAAAATCGATATCTAACAAATCTGAGCTTTGATGGGTGACTTCCTCGACTCGAATCAAATATTTTTGACCCCCGAAGCCATTGAAATAGTAATTGAGAGGAGTTTTATCGGGTTGAGTACCTTTAACATCTGATTTACCAGAAATCCAAACAATAATGCCATTATATCCATGACACATAAATTTCGATAGTGCGTATGAATAGATGAGGTGCTAGTTAAAGTGACTCAAATTCACTAATAAAATTATCTTTTCTAATTTACTCAAGAAATGAAGGTAAATCACGCATAGGAATCTAATATAATCACGTGGTTTCGAGTTCATGAGTAGCATGCATTCAAAATGGCCGAGGCGATTGGAAACGCGACCAGAAACGAGAAAAAAGGTAGTAAACTATTCTGATATATTACACAGTATTTTGGCAGCTATGAGCATATGCTACACTATTTTTCAAAAAATTTGATACTTCATGTGTGTCCAAATTCACATCTGCTTGCTCTAACATTCTGACCAAAGTTGTCAGTCGAAGGATTCTCCTAGATGTATGGACTTGTGTATTCCACGCACCTCCAACTGGCAACTTTGGTCAGAATGTTATAGAAAACCACCGAGTATTTCTGAACAAATAAGGTATCAACTTGTTTTTCAAAAATAAACCAGCATATGCTCGTAACAAAACTGCTGTTTTGTGTCAGTTCCTCGTATATTATGATTTTGTGCGTTTGCACATTTTGAATGTGTGGTACTCACCAACCTCGAAACCACATGATTCCCCACCATGATAATGAAATCCGAGGACAACAACCAGAGAGTTTAATTTAACTTAAGCATATTCCTCATGAATAAAGATGGAACTGTATTTAGTGCTAACCAGAGCTGTTAAGTTTCACGGATTGTCCGTGAGACTCACGGATTGCTATGGACAAAACCTCCAAAACACGGAAGACCACCGAATTCCCCCGCACTGTGCAGATGTACTGTTGCCGTCGGTAACATCAAGAGTAATTTCATATTCATCATTATTCAGTACTAATCAGCAGTACTAATTGAGACTAATTAATGTTCACACCCCTTCATAGCCGTGCGAGCTGTCGTAAAAGTATAAACAATAGATTTAATAATGCGACTTAAATAACTACTAAGTCACAAACCATGCGAACGGATGTGTTCAATTCGTTTGCGAGTAAAACTGTATAGACGAGTCCATTTTGTACTTTCGGTTTAACTCATGTCCGATTGTATATCCGGCCGTATCTGGTGGAACGCATACATGTCTGGTTGTGACCTTTGTAACTTGGGTTCGTTTTTACTTATTTTAAACGAAGTTTCTGCTTCTTAATTTTGTTAATAAATGGTGGAAAGTGTGCATTTCTTTTGGGGATTGAACAGTAAGATGAGTCAATTTATTCCGATTTTGTACTTTCGTTTTCACGCATATCCGGTGGAATTCTGAGTATTTTCACTTAGTTTATACGAAGTGTCTGCTGCTTTCTCTTCATAAATGGTGGTACCTCCCACTCACATCAGCTTTATTACAATTACCAATAGGACATTCATTACCATTTTATTTAGGTATATATATTTATAAAATAAACAGAAATAGAAACTCATAAAAACTATGTAATCTTCATCATAAAAATGATTTTTGGAACATGAACAAAATTGGGCATACCTACCGCAAAAATCTCCCAGATTGACATTTTCAAAACTTAACAGGTCTGGTGCTAACCAACCGAGATTCAAGTAACAGATTCAAGTGATTGGTGGAATAAACTTTTGTAGTTGCCTGGTCATAACATAGAAGGCATTAAAGGGGTACCGTACACTAAATCGTGCCATTTGTGGGACCATCTCCTTTTATACTCCACCAGCCATTTATTCATTTTCATTATAATTACCATGTTGTTTGCATCATTCATAGAGCGCATGAGTGTATTTTGCACTAATCCATTCATTTGTTGGATATATTCTGTTAAGTATAAAAGGAGATGGTCCCATAAATGGCCAGATTTAGTGTACAGTACCCCTTTAAGTCAGTATATAGCTTTGATTAAAATAATCAAGTCCAATAATTGTTAATTTAAATGGACATAACTCATTCGAACCTCCAAATTTTTTTCTAAGTAATTTGGGGTGACGGAATTGATAGGTCGATATATAAACAAACGATTGATATACTGGATTCATATGCTCTGAAAAACACTTGCCATTTTTCAGCCGTTTTCAAATTTTGTCAGAAGTCAGGCAAACACTCTTTATTGCTACCATATCAAGAATAGACTACCACAGAACGCTCTTCTCTGTTCCATGTTGAGCAAATGGCTGTTTTGTGTTTGGTACCAAAACACCATATTAAAAGTTGTATTTTTCATTACTTCAATGCGTCTTTTTGGGTTACATAATGCTCATAGAAAGGTAGTTCAGATATTTATCGACCTATTTCGATACTGAGAAATATTCAAAAGCGAATAATATTATGTGTATTTTGGAGCGCAAACTGGCATGTGGCTTTAAAAATTGACTTTCCATCTCGTGTAATAGCTATTAATTAGTTTTGTCATCAACTATACCCCTGAAAGAATAAGTAACTGAATGGAAGTCATACTAACCTTTTAGGTGTTCGGGTAGAGATTCACCGTCTACCATACCACCATCCAGTATGCAGTTTAAATCTGGTGGTATTTTGTCGTATGGAATGTATGATACTCCTAACTCAACGTCCCAAAACCCTTTATACTGCGCATCCTTCAATCCCAGCATCGGAGCCCATGCTACCTAAATTCAACAAATGCAACTGTCAATGAAACTGTAGCTCAACTTGGAGAGGGGGTAATTTCATGTGTTACATTCAAAGGAGCGATTAGGAATGTGGAAAATTAAATGTCCAAGTAATACTAGATGTGAACATGAAGAGATATATCTAAATTAAAATTCAAGATGGCCACGGGCGGCCATGTTTTTCAACAAAATTCGGAAAAATTTGATGGCTCAAATCATGGTCATGTCGAAGTTCCATATGAAGTCTGGATTTTTTTACCCTGTGCCAATGCATTCTCTTATATATGCGAGTCGACCATAGGTCTCCTCGCATATATAACAGAATGCATTGGCCTAACAATTTTTTATCATTTTTAAAAAATAAATGTTTCTGACAATTTTTAGGACATAAAATAAAAAACATCCATTACCCTGCAGGGAGCCCCACACATATATAGAAGCATATAAAAGAGTGTCGTCTGCTCATGTTTGTCTGGGGCTCTGTATGGGTGAAATTATAAAATTGTTAAAGAATACAAGAAAAAAATTATTAAAATTGTAAAAAATTGTTAGGCCAATGCATTCTCTTATATATGCGAGGCGACCTATGGTCGACTCGCATATATAAGAGAATGCATTGGCACAGGGTAAAAAAATCCCGACTTACGACTGGATTTGATGTGCCAAAGGATTTAGTCATGCAAAGAGAAAAATCCAAGATGGCCAGATATTGTCAAGTTGTGCTAAAAACTCATAATATTGATAAAAGGGTATGGCAGCCCTGGGAATTTGCCTAGGTAAAAGTAGAGGCAAAATCAGTTTGCCCAGATACAGTAATGCTCTAATTAATCGACTCCTTAACCACAGCAGAATTATGGGTAACTTTTCAGGATTTAGTCGGAAATATGGCTTGTTGCCATCCATCGGAAAGTTCTCACCGAGAGCTTTCCGATGAATGGCAACAAGCCATATTTCCGACTAAATCCTGAAAAGTTGCCCATAATTCTGCTGTGGTTAAGGAGTCGATTAATTAGAGCATTACTGTAATTGTTTTCTGCCTAAGTAAAATAAGTTCATTGAGTTACTAAGTTTTCATTGTGTCAATCAGAAATACAATCCCTTTGTCTTGCTTAAATGATATTTACACAAAACATTCCGAAAATTTCAAATTTATAATAACAATTAATTTCTTCAGATGAAGTCAACATTATGAAGTCAACATTTTTTTATTTTTAAATAAAAGTTATAAATTGAATAAATACAATGTCAGATAATCAATCTAAACTATACTTGTGCTGTATTTTATTCTTGCTAAACATGTTTTATGTACTTCCAAATTTTTTATTCATGTTATAAATAAAGCGATATTTGAAAATTAGTAAAGTGTTTTTCTTAAAGTGATGTGAAACACTCTGGTGGAGTGATAAAATATAAATGGAGAATAATCTTGCTCAAAGTAGTAATTTTTACAAATATTATATCCACATTGACAACAAACACCGCCATTCTTATATATTAATTAAACGCAGTGACTCTCGATGGCGAAATCATTTTCATTAGCTTATTGTAGATAGTTGTGTCCCGATTCGAGAAGTAAATATTTACGATTGTGCGTAGTTCAGATGATGTTTTCTATGGAGTGGTAAGGTCGATTTGTTTGTAATTTTTGGCGATGTTACTAGAATGCTATATTCTTCCATTGACATAGCGCCTGCATACAAACGTATTAGTTTCATAGAGCTGAATTAGTACATAATATGTCTAAGTCTCCCCCACTTCTCCCTATTTTGGGCTGAAGTCTCCCTAAAATATCCAGAGGGAGAAGTGGCTTCTCCCCATTTTCAACCCCAAGCTTGGGCCCTGGTGATATAGTAATTGTTAGTTAAATACCTTGAGAGCATATCCATTTATTTTTGCTCCTTTTAATCTATCTACTGCCTTCGATGCTTCCTTTCGGTTGACCATACACACGTAAGCACATCCTCGAGGAGGAATTACCTGAAATTAAATGGTCACATGTATAAAAAAAAAAAAAAAAAAAAAAAAAAACAGAAATGAAAGAACACTTGTAAACTTTGAAGAATCACATTGAAAACTAAATCATTTATGTTAGGCCAAACAAAAAAAGATATTTGATTCTCAAGTAAATTGTTTTGAAAACCATTGAGGTAGCGATGGTTTTGTTTTTAATTTTTTTCTGTCCACAGTAAGCATGGGTTATTATATTTTCCCAGGTGCAGAAAATATAGGGAGAAATTTGTAATGGATATAAACTCATGTAAAGAGTGACAAATTATGACATTCTTCTATCCATATATCATAATAGGGATTACCTTCAATGATATAGATATTGATATGATTTTAATATCGGCACTATAACTACATGCAAAACTACATAACAGATAAAAAAATAAAATACGGAACATAAATAAAGTAGAAACGAAAGATAAAGTGATCTTCAAAACTATCATAGAAAGTCTTGATTCACTTATTCCATCATAAACATGGCCAATATTCACCGCTTGTCAAACTGTATTGCACTTCGGTTTGCGTACCTTCAATCACAATAGCGGAAGGGAGAAAACTCTTATCTTGCAGGGTGACTTACTTACTGTGGAAAGGTCAGGTTGGTGGACGACTCATTCAATATCTAACTTCCCGCTTTTATCAAAATATTTCAACACATTTTACCAGTAAACTGGGGGTTTGGACAGCCTATGGTGACAATATATCGGATAGTTATCGTTGCCTATGGTCTTTTGTTTTTATACCCACACATACACTGTTGTATTTAGCTCCTATTTGATATTTGAAACATAACTAATTTCCAAGTGAGTTTCCTATTTTCGTGTTGCTGGTTGACATCTATGGTGAAATCCAATATCGCAATAAAATGGTCCAACGCAGGCCATTTTTTCGATGATGCGATGCCTGAGAATCAAAACCCTTTTTTATTTGGCCTTAAAACTTATTATTTTAATTATTTGTCATAACAATTTTGATTTTAGATTTTCTATTGTCAGCATAACATACCAGGTAGACCATCAATGATACTACCAGTAAGACAGGGTTTCCGCTATACCGGCACAGGGTCCCCTTGACGGCCCCGTTCCCCTCGCCAAGTTCCCCCCCCCTGCCATACCCCAGGACATACTGCATGTCTATAAAGGTATAAAGATGTTTAAAACTTCTGAATTTTGTTGGAATAGTACTAAGGAATTTTAAAAGGTGAATTTATTTTATATCTTGTGAGTGTACACTCTAAACGCGTTGTTAAATTGAAACAGGAAGTGATCAGAACTGACATCGCTAGGAGCTATGCCTTTGAGGTCGGTTAGTTACGTTGCGGTTGTATGTAATCAGCCTTAATATATTCCGATTACGTTATGCATCCGAAACATCTGCTGTGTCTTCCACAGTGAGTCTTTTAACATTAACGAGCACGTTTAACTCGGGATTAAAATTACTGGTTTTCTGTACATGTACTTCGTAAATTAATATATATCTAATAAATTTACTAGTTTTAAAGTTACAGGTACATGTATAAGGTTTGATAGCTTGACACTTGGGCAGAAATGGAACAAAACAATCTGCCGTTTCTACTCTCACACGATTCTATTGGCCGATATAACGAAAGTAGTTCAACCAGTGCTAAAAGTAAAACAGGCTACTTTTACCTGGATTTTTCCCCTTGACGGCTACCGGCCCCATTCCCCTACCCCTAGCGGAACCCTGAGTAAGCCCATCCTCGAAGATAAGCCCAGTGTGGGTTTTTTACCCTAAACAAAACATGGGGTGGTCCTCGTAGATAAGCCCACCTCCATTTCTGAGCATTTGGAAGGTAAATACAATCATGTCTCTATCCTGTCGAATAGGAGAAGATACTCAAGCACATCTTTTATTATTTTTTCCAGTTGTTTTTCTTAAATAATAAAGATGTTTAATAGTGTTAATATTGTTGTGAATGATACACATCTTATTCTATTCTTAGTTGTTGGATCAATCAAAGAGGTATCAATTCAATCAAATCAAAGGTGTCACTTATTGTTGACACCACTATCAGAGTAAATCCAATGGAATGTGGAGTAATGGCTTAGTGTTTTTGTAGGATCCTTTGATAATGCAGAAATATGGTATGGGTATAAAACTGAACCTGAAGGCTAACATAATTTTTGCACAGGGGGGTCCTCATGAGTAAGCCCAGTACCCACTTTTTGAGCAAAAACGTGCACGAGCCCCCCGGGTTTACTGACGGGTGTATACAGTAAATGCATATGGTATGTACACATGTACCGTAGGACAACCCAGGGAAAGGAATAGACCAAATACTTTATATGTAATATGGACACCCACAATAGCTTAGATCATTGTGAGCATATACAGGAATGTGATCAATGATTAACCCTTTACCCAACAATCCGGCCAAAACCGGCCAAATAAAGCTTCAACAGCCTAAAATATCTTCGGTCTGTCTCAATAGAACCATACAAATATGGATATCATTGGAACCGGCTCCTTGACCACATTGTGATAGTTACAGTTATGCCCTGTGCCAATGCATTCTCTTATATATGCGAGTCGACCATAGGTCGCCTCGCATATATAAGAGAATGCATTGGCCTATTTTAACACTTTTTACCATTTTTTCTTACATTCTTTAACAATTTTATAATTTTGAATGTGTTAAGCCAATGCATTCTCTTATATATGCGAGGCGACCTATGGTCGACTCGCATATATAAGAGAATGCATTGGCACAGGGCCATTATTATCCTCGAAGATAAGCCCAGTCTGGGTTTTTTACCCTAAACAAAACATGGGGTGGTCCTCGTAGATAAGCCCACCTCCATTTCTGAGCATTTGGAAGGTAAATACAATCATGTCTCTATCCTGTCGAATAGGAGAAGATACTCAAGCACATCTTTTATTATTTTTTCCAGTTGTTTTTCTTAAATAATAAAGATGTTTAATAGTGTTAATATTGTTGTGAATGATACACATCTTATTCTATTCTTAGTTGTTGGATCAATCAAAGAGGTATCAATTCAATCAAATCAAAGGTGTCACTTATTGTTGACACCACTATCAGAGTAAATCCAATGGGATGTGGAGTAATGGCTTAGTGTTTTTGTAGGATCCTTTGATAATGCAGAAATATGGTATGGGTATAAAACTGAACCTGAAGGCTAACATAATTTTTGCACAGGGGGGGTCCTCATGAGTAAGCCCAGTACCCACTTTTTGAGCAAAAACGTGCACGAGCCCCCCGGGCTTACTGACGGGTGTATACAGTAAATGCATATGGTATGTACACATGTACCGTAGGACAACCCAGGGAAAGGAATAGACCAAATACTTTATATGTAATATGGACACCCACAATAGCTTAGATCATTGTGAGCATATACAGGAATGTGATCAATGATTAACCCTTTACCCAACAAACCGGCCAAATAAAGCTTCAACAGCCTAAAATATCTTCGGTCTGTCTCAATAGAACCATACAAATATGGATATCATTGGAACCGGCTCCTTGACCACATTGTGATAGTTACAGTTATGCCCTGTGCCAATGCATTCTCTTATATATGCGAGTCGACCATATGTCGCCTCGCATATATAAGAGAATGCATTGGCCTAAAAAAAATCTTTTTTTAACACTTTTTACCATTTTTTCTTACATTCTTTAACAATTTTATAATTTTTAATGTGTTAAGCCAATGCATTCTCTTATATATGCGAGGCGACCTATGGTCGACTCGCATATATAAGAGAATGCATTGGCACAGGGCCATTATGTTGGTTAAAGGGTTAACAATTATGTGTTTATGAAGATAAGCCCAGTCTGGGTTTTTTACCCTAAACAAAACATGGGGTGGTCCTCGTAGATAAGCCCACCTCCATTTCTGAGCATTTGGAAGGTAAATACAATCATGTCTCTATCCTGTCGAATAGGAGAAGATACTCAAGCACATCTTTTATTATTTTTTCCAGTTGTTTTTCTTAAATAATAAAGATGTTTAATAGTGTTAATATTGTTGTGAATGATACACATCTTATTCTATTCTTAGTTGTTGGATCAATCAAAGAGGTATCAATTCAATCAAATCAAAGGTGTCACTTATTGTTGACACCACTATCAGAGTAAATCCAATGGGATGTGGAGTAATGGCTTAGTGTTTTTGTAGGATCCTTTGATAATGCAGAAATATGGTATGGGTATAAAACTGAACCTGAAGGCTAACATAATTTTTGCACAGGGGGGTCCCCATGAGTAAGCCCAGTACCCACTTATTGAGCAAAAACGTGCATGAGCCCCCCGGGCTTACTGACGGGTGTATACAGTAAATGCATATGGTATGTACACATGTACCGTAGGACAACCCAGGGAAAGGAATAGACCAAATACTTTATATGGAATATGGACACCCACAAATTGCCACAATAGCTTAGATCATTGTGAGCATATACAGGAATGTGATCAATGATTAACAATTATGTGTTTATGAACATAGATTTAAAGAAGATCCAACGAAGACAAGCACACTTGTTTTCAATATATAAATGATTGAATGTTTAGTGCCAATTTGGAACCAATTGGGTATTATAATACCGTACCTTGAGGGGCCACAACCCCAATATTATTCACTTAATATGGGCACATGTTAATAGGGTCACATTCATGACGGGTGCTGCGCTATTATGATGACTCACATTTATTGATTCACATTCTCCGTAGTTACTAATCTCTTCTCTCAATTCTTCTTCTGTGGTCATTTTTGATAAATGGCCAAACCAAACAGTCCTTGTGCAAACTGGAGAAGAAAGATTAAATATAACATATAGAAGAACACCACAAATGTGTGAACCAAGCAGAATATAACGTGTCATTTTCAGAATGAGGTCTCCAGAGGGTTAATTTAGTGACGCTATGCCACACAGCGGGCTAGCATCAAATAATTAACCTTCTGGGACCTCATTCTGCTTAGGCCTCAACTGCTATGGGAGACCTAGGATCAAATTGAAGTTCCCCAGTTGAAGTTAGGGACATTCACCCATTAGTTACCTCGATTATGCATTTTATCTTCTTCTTCAAATTAGGAGATATAGAAACTTCCCAAAGGGGAAACAGTAACTAAAAACGAGAGGCCGATCACGATTGGCAGATGTTTAACCCATCCCTTGGCGATAATAAATTGTTATGATCAGAATCATTATTATGTTAATGTTGAATTATAGAGTATACTGTTATGATCTAAAGTAGTATATGACAAATGTACATAATAACCAGTAATAACACAAATTATTGGAATGTATGAGTCAATATAGAAGGGTAATATAACATCTAAACTCTAGAGCCTGTCACCACTATCATAGTGTAAGCAGTTCTATTCATGTTGTTGCAAATTGCCATGTGAGATATCAAAATAATATAATTATTTATTTAATGGAAAAGGTTAAAAGACATGGAATGGGTAAAAGGGGTTAAATCACCTATCTCTGCCCTGTTTGATCCAATGTAGTCCCATCATCCAAGGACTTAGAGAGCTCCATTGGTCTAGTTAAATAAATTCACATGGCTAAGTTGTGGTTAAAAAGATAGCTAAATCAATTTATCCAATAAATCACTTATCTGTGTCTTATACAGAGCTAACATATGAGGGCTATAAATAACTCTCAAAGCAATAAACTATATTGTCTTTTATCTTGCTCACAGAGAAGCAGGTATTCATTAATTGTAAGTTACTTGGGTTATAATCTGGATAATTCTTAGTTTAAAAAGGGCCATATCTTTGGTATAACAAATTGGATCTAACCCATATTCAAACTCGTTCTGTATTTTGAGTTGAGAAACTCACATACCAAATTTGGATCCTATCAGATGAAAAATGGTTGATTTATCGAAGTACATGTATGTGTGAATTATATGTCAAAGGACCATAACTCCATTAAAAATCCGATCAAACCCATATTCGAACTCAATCTGTATTTTGGGCCGAGAAACTCACATATCAAATTTGGTTCCGATCAGATAAAAAATGTTTGAGTTATGGCAGAATTCATGAATTCTAAGTCGAAAAAGGGCCATAACTCCGTAAAAAAAAGTCGGATCAAACCCATATTCGAACTCGATCTGTATTTTGGGCTGAAAACCCCATATACAAATTTTGGTTTTGATCAGGTAAAAAATGTTTGAGTTATCGCATTACACGTAAAGTGTCTACGGACGGACAGACGGACGGACGAACGACGAGTGGTCAATCCGGACGTTGACACTATGTGTACCATACTATGGTATGGGTACACATAACAATGTTAATTTGAGACAACAGATACTTTCCAGAAGATGAAGCCCAGCAGAATGAGGTCCACCAAGCCTGCAAATAGTGTGTCATTTTCAGAATGAGGTCCCCAGAGTGATGCTATCCCACACAGTGGGCTAGCATTACCAAATTCACCCTCTGGGGACCTCATTCTGCTTAGGACTCATCTTCTGGGAAGTGTCTATAGTCTCAAATTTACATTGTTTTTATTGACTTTTTCCTTTCTGGGAAGTTTCTACATCCCATAATTTGCAGAAGATAAAATCACAAACTTCACCAGAGGAACTTCAATCTGATCCTAGGTCTCCCATAGCAATTGAGGTTTAAGCAGAATGAGGTCCTCAGAGGGCGAATTTGGTGATGCTAGCCTATTTGCAGGCTTGGTCCCCACTGCGGGGTAGCATCACTAAATTCACCCTCTGGGGACCTCATTCTCATTTTCAGACTTGATAAGGTACTTACCGCTGACACAGTTGTCTTTAATAGGCGGTAATCCTTTACGCCGCCTATCTCGCTCTTTTTCTCTCTGTTTTTCCTTTTCCTTCTCTTTTTCTCTATTTTCTCGGTCTTTAGACCTATTCAAGAAGCAAAAATTCTACTCAGTAATCAGGTCGGAGGTCAGGCACATCCTGAAGTTAACTATTATAATCGAGTTTTACAGTGCTAAATCCACAATTTCCCTGTACTCATGGAAACTTTGGGTTCACGCATCCTAGTGCAATCCAAATTGCACTCATGGCAGCATTACAGCGAACTTTCAGTCTGCCGATAAAATTTGTTTTTAACCTTTTTCACCAGTTTATATTAGTTAATATGATAATATGCAAGACATATATAGAACGACCCCGGCATAATAGTAACAAGACGGACAATGTGAAGGATCGTGCAAATAGTCGTGGAACTATATGCATATATATTAGGCCTATACCCATGTGAGCGACGCGAATGCTTGATTAATAATGTAGATCATTTTGGATGCCAGTGGACTTCGATAATTATATATGCCTTAACCCTTTACCCAACAAACCGGCCAAAACCGGCCAAATAAAGCTTCAACAGCCTAATATATCTTCGGTCTGTCTCAATAGAACCATACAAATATGGATATCATTGGAACCGGCTCCTTGACCACATTGTGATAGTTACAGTTATGCCCTGTGCCAATGCATTCTCTTATATATGCGAGTCGACCATAGGTCGCCTCGCATATATAAGAGAATGCATTGGCCTAAAAAAAATCATTTTTTAACACTTTTTACCATTTTTTCTTACATTCTTTAACAATTTTATAATTTTTAATGTGTTAAGCCAATGCATTCTCTTATATATGCGAGGCGACCTATGGTCGACTCGCATATATAAGAGAATGCATTGGCACAGGGCCCTTCTGTTGGGTAAAGGGTTAATATAGCCTATCGGCCTTTGATAATAAAAGCCTCTATATTGCGATTAAGCGAAGACGACATGACACATTCAGTCATGTCTGGATTCTGGCCCGCAGAGACAAATAACGTTTTGACGTCATGACGCCGTAACTGCCTTCAGTTAGCTAACAAATGAAACTGATCTAATATGAACCTTTGCAGGACATTATTCATAACAACTTACTCTTTATAATTAAATAAATACTTCAGTTGTCCATTGCCACATATCGGAAGTTGCGAATTAGCAAATTTGTTCCATTGCTGATTCCGCAATTTTGTGAAACCACTGCCGGAAGTCACGCGATTATTTCACGAAAAAGTTGGTTCAGTAAAAATTTCACCTACACGGTATACTGTAAATTATGTGCGACGTCACAAGTACGTACGCCCACCCGCCTGTTACCTATACACGACCCCATGCTCGGCGCTGGCGTGCCAAGCGGGGTCGTTAATATATGAAACAAAGATGCCTTTCTAAATGACATTAACATGATCACTCAATCGCTCCTTCATAACAATATTTAGACCAAATGAATGTTAGTTGACTTCTTTATCATGTGTCATCATGACTCATCTTTCGTCGGATCGAGACGAGTTAATTTGTCACAAAAACATTGTACCGATTTAGACTGATTTTGAATCATTTTTTTGTGAAATATGATGCTTGGTTATGCCTCTTGTATCGAATTCACAAAACAACGATATTCATATTTAACTATAATAGATGCATTCAGGATGTGCCTGACCTGGTAACATCATCGTTACATTAGAGAAGAATACTGAACAATCATTTAAAATCTTAATATTTATTATGGTACAAAGGAAGAAAATAAGAAATTATGATCGTTCAGTCGTTTTCTATACCAATTCAAGGTTTCCTCTGCTTTTAGACACCATGTTTTAGAGCCAAATAATATAGTTATAATGCTATAAACATGGGGGTATTTCATGATTGAACTGTTTATCCTGAGGGAATTTCATGAATGTTAAGCGACACGGAGCGAAATCGCCTAAATCATACAATATCGAGCTGGGACCTTCACACACTGTGACATACATTATTAAGGAAAAGGTATTAAACTAATGTGAAACACTCTGGTAGGGTGATCAAATAGAAATGGAGAATAATCTTGCTCAATATAGTTATTTTTACAAATATTATATCCAAATTAGCCAAAAATATTGTACAAAACAATATATCTGGTTTCATCAGTATCCTCACCTTGACTTTCTTCGTCTGCTGTCTCTATCTCGAGATCTCGATCTACGTCTTCTTTCTCGGGATCTTGACCTGGACCGACGCCGCCTTTTAGGAGATCTGCAATTCAAAACAAACCGTTACACAAAGTTCTCGCACTACATAGGTTAGAACAGAACATATCGTATAAAGTTCTCACATTCCATAGGTTAGAATAGAATATTTTGAAAGCTTTTAACCCATTCATGACGGGAGCTACGCTGGTGCAGCATTAAAGATCATGTACCATTCTCATATATATGCAAGTCTTCCATAGGGAGCCTTACATATGTATTACATATATTAATAGAATGCACTGGCCAACAAGGTCAAAGTAAATATTGTTAAATAATGTATTCTCTTATATTTGCAATGATCACAATGGGAGACTCGCATATATGGAGAATGCATTGGCACAGGGTTCTCGCAAAATTTCAGGAAGCTCCAGTCATCAGAGGGTTAATGATTGAACATTCATCTAATTGTACTAATGTAGCTCAACTTGGGGAGGCGATAATTTTATGCTGACCAGAATGATAAGTAAGGAAAGTCAAAAAGATTTTTTTTAGTGAAGGGATTCAAACTAACTTTGGTTAATTACTCTGCCTGCCAAACCAATGACCCCAATTGATCTGCAAGTCATCATTTATAATCATATACCAGTACTTACATTTTAATAGAATGTTACTAATTTGAACAACTTTTTAAAACTACCACAACAATTGTAAGTAATATTTATTGTTCAAATTCCAAAACAGTCTCCCGATAACACGAAGCAAGTATGTGCAAACAATCAGCTTGAACTGACATATGTGGTTCATCACTTTGTGTGCAGTAGACACCACGCAGTGACCGATTGCACACAATCGTCTTGAAGTGACCACTTCAGTTATTGGTCAGTGAACATCGGAAACGTTCATGTAAACTGTATGGTGAAATATACTGATTCCTAAGGGTGGTAGGTTGACGATAGTCACTGGGATAAATGTCCTCTGGCAGTATTGACATGTAGCTTAAGCAAAGTAACAACAGACAATCGCGGAGTTTGAACATTCCAAAATTATTACTATGAATACTTATGAGTTTACGATAGTTTTGAGTTATAAGGTTTTACCCAGTTTGTTTTAAAATTTAATATAGCATGCTTAAGCTTACCCAAACAAAATTCACTGTTCACTGTGACAGAAATGAAATACATGTACCATATAAATTGTGACTGCTTCCAGAATAATGCATGCATTAATTTAATTAAATCACGTTTAAACTTAAACCTAAGACACATTAGGCCATTATAATTAGGATATTTGTTTTCCCATTCCCTACCAAAAGTTTAAACAAGGGTCCACAGCAAAGATAGATAAAGTATTTTTGCACGTAAGAATGAATCTGTTTGACTGAGAATCACCAAAAATGAACCAACTTAAGAACCATGTCTCAGAACTAAGGGCAATAACTCAGGTAAAACAAAATCAAACAAACCTGGTTTTTTACACAATCAAGATATTGTTGTGAAAGATCCCTATAACCAATATCAAAGGAATCGGTTGACATTTTAAAAAGTTTTCTCCCTATTAAACGGTCATAAAATTGCTAACAATAGACAATTCGAACACGATCATTATGTTGTTGTGAAAGGTCCACATATCAAATATGAATGCAGTCGGTAGACTTTTGTTCAGGTTTTTGCACGAACATCATGAAATTGCTAAAAATATGAATTAAGGGCTCTAACTCGGGTATAAAGGATCAGACAAATCTAGTTTTCGAACTCATTAAAGATATTGCAGTGAAAGATCCATGTAACAAATATGAATGAAATTTGGTTGACGTTTGTTCAAGTTGTTGCAATAATAGACCTAAAATTTCCAAAAAATTGCTAAAAATAGATGAACTCAGGGCTGTAAAAGCTGTTGCACAGGACAATTAACTCTCATAACAAAAATTGTCAGAATCCCTCAATAAACGGCTATATTATATTGGTTTGTTGCAGCCCTCCTGGATGCCCGCCAACCATCCCTCGTGTGTGTTCAATGGGTAGGCAGGTTGTCTAATATTTCTTTTACTTTCTTCATTATTTGATTATCGAACAGATTTTTGTCATAAAATATTGATATATCTGGATTCCCATGTGTTTTGTTCAATACATATTGTTTTTTTACAATCCATTTTAGAATCGGATCGATCACTAGGTTTTGAGAAAAAGTTTGTTAACTCTTTCGCTGTCAATCTCGCATAAATGCGAGTTACTCAGCCGCTGCCAATAGCGCATTTATGCAAATTCGGGGTGCATCTGGTATACGGGATGATATCTATTGTTTTGTTGCATTACGAAGGGGATTCGGCTATTTTCTATATAGTGCTGGTTTGCGCCGACAATTTAGAAGAAAGGTCAGTCAAGGTCATGCTACTCCTGAAGTTCTATGAGTACAGTCCAAGCCAGAATATACCGTTGGCGAATTCACTTTTGGTGGGATGAGATCGATATATGGTATATATATATTTACTAATGTATAATACTGTAGTATATTTCTTAAGGGTTATTAAATTTGGAACCGAAAGGCGACGTCATCTAATTCAATTTTTTTAGTATCACGGTGGGGAATCACCTTAGCAAATCCAAGGTGGCCGCAAAGGTCACGTGGCACCTATGATGACCCTATGACCTTGAATGGGTTTCCACGGCGGTAGGTGAATGATCATTGCCATATATACACCATGTGAAGTTTCAACTAAATACATCAATAATTACCCGATAGTCATTGCATTACCCATATATAAATAAAATACATGTATTTACAGCCATAATGCTTGGCACTGGGGGCTATGTCCGTGTGGCAGCAAAAGAGTTAAAAGAATTTGGCTTTACAAACTGAACGAGTCGAACGACAGGTGGCTGCTGACTTATTATGGCTATTACCGCTCGTGGAATTGTTGAATTAGTTCTAAAATTACCAACCAATATTACTGTACTTACAACAATCATTAACCCTTTGATGACTGGAGCTTCCTGAATTTTTGCGAAAACCCTGTGCCAATGCATTCTCTTACATATGCGAGTCGCCCATAGGGCGCCTCGCATATGTAAGAGAATGCAATGGCCTAACAATATTTACCTTGATCCTGTAAGCCAGTGCATTCTCTTATATATGCGAGGCTCCCAATGGGAGACGGCCATATATAAGAGAATGCACTGGCACAGGGTCTTTAATGCTGCACCAGCACAGCTCCCATCATGAAAGAGTTAAAATATGTTGAATCGTCAGTAATAAGAAATGGTAGTTCAGCAATCGATACAATATTCGCCTAAAAACAATGTGCTGATGTTGCATTCTTTTTCTGTGGGCACATACATTATTTGTTAACCCTTTGAGTGCCAGGGGCCGATCTCATCGGCCCTAAACCTACAAAATAAGTCTGTTAAAGAATATAAGAATAAATTATTAAAATTGTAAAAAAATAAAAAAAATAAAAAAATGTTAGGCCAATGCATTCTCTTATATATGCGAGGCGACCTATGGTCGACTCGCATATATAAGAGAATGCATTGGCACAGGGTATATGGGTTGATACAAAAATCGGACCTGGCACTCAAAGGGTTAATTGTCTGGGTATTCAATAATCTCTACCAGGAAGTTTGAGAACAGTCTACTTTCGGTTTCCATGTATACCATATCAATTTGCGATATTTTGGCAATAAAATCTTACATGCCATTTCAATTATAACATTGTGTGATCAATCTAGCGATAAAATATCATCTGGCCTAAATCGACTGGGTGGAAGGTGGTCAATATCCAGAGAGTCAAGTTTGTTTGGCGACAAACTTGGGAAGCCCAAATTCGTTACACGGGTCCGAAATTGGGCTAGATCAGACCTGGAACTTAGCGATTATAAACAGGGTGCTGGACGGAAAATTGTTTTTGGCCTTTTTTCAGAAACATTGGCCAAATTGAAAACTAAATAAGGCTGCTAGACCACAGTGCTCCAGGCCACCCCAAAACGGTGGCTTCATTTGAAGAGGGGGCTTTGTATAAGTAAATTATATGGATAAAACACTAGTGCATTGTCTCATACCTGAGCTGCAAACAAAAAATCAAATCTGAAAAAACTCTTAACCCTTTACCCAACAGAAGGGCCCTGTGCCAATGCATTCTCTTATATATGCGAGTCGACCATAGGTCGCCTCGCATATATAAGAGAATGCATTGGCTTAACACATTAAAAATTATAAAATTGTTAAAGAATGTAAGAAAAAATGGTAAAAAGTGTTAAAAAAAGTTTTTGTTTAGGCCAATGCATTCTCTTATATATGCGAGGCGACCTATGGTCGACTCGCATATATAAGAGAATGCATTGGCACAGGGCATAACTGTAACTATCACAATGTGGTCAAGGAGCCGGTTCCAATGATATCCATATTTGTATGGTTCTATTGAGACAGACCGAAGATATTTTAGGCTGTTGAAGATTTATTTGGCCGGTTTTGGCCGGTTTGTTGGGTAAAGGGTTAAGTCAAAATCTTTTTTTATATAACCTCAAATTGGCACAAAATCATCAAAATTCTAAGTTGAAAAATTGCAAGACGACAAGAACCATAACCGCGGTGAAAATGGGCAGACCGAACCGAAATTCATACTTGATATGTATTTTCATATGACATAACACCGCTAAAAATAGGCGGACAAACCCAAATTCAAACCTGACTTGTATTTTCATATCAGTAATCCATATACCAAACTTGAAAACAAACATAACCATAGCAAAAAGCTATCATACGGAAACCAAAATAATCGGCAAATTTTAGTCAACAAACAAAGACTATAACTCCAGTAAAAATAAGCGGACAAAACCCAAATTCGAACTTGACCTGTATTTTCATATGAGTAATCCATATACCCAATATTAAAACAATCAGATAACTAGAACTATAGTTATCACCCGAAACTTCGGCAAATTCTAAGTCGAAAAGAACCATAACTCCACAAAAATGGGCAGACCAAATCCAAATTTGGACTTGACCTGTATTTGTGATAATAGAAAGTAGATAATTTGCCACAACTGCATTGCAGCTATCATTGCATAATTATCTTTCAAAATAAAAGTTGATACTTTGGCACGAAGATCGGCCTGGTGAAATTAATAAAATCAGAATATTTTCTTTCATTAGAGTTACCTGAATATATACTTGTGCTCGGCAAATTATGCTAGGTGTATTTATCCAGTTCGTTTGAGTAACCTCACATGTGATTATTTGCTAAAAATGATGCTTCAGTTGTGTCCAGAAGTAGACAGTTGATGGCTGGCGATATTGCCATTTTTAGCTCAATTTGAGATATTGTCATGGGTTGGGGGCTTTGCATCTGTCAAAATTTTTCTTTGGCACACCCTACAGGCTACATTTACATTCTTCATCCGATAATCATCAAACTTCCTTTGGATTTTTCGGGTGATATCTGGATTGGAGCGATCAAACAGTCATTTTTAATGTCACATTTGAATCCATCAGCACTCTGCAGCCCACGTATCAAAGAAATATTTTTAAAATTCACAGGCATGTTTAAGATCACCTCTAGATGGTAGCTAAAACAATTTGAAGGATTTTCGATCAAAAACATGACCACCAGCAGCCATCTTGGTTTTTACTATTTGCATGACTAAATAATTTGAAACGCCCTGCAACCAAACTTATCCATCTGATTGATGTCACACTTCATACAGATCTTCAGGGTGACCGTTTATAATAGATGAGAGCTATCAAATTTGATAAATTTTCAATATTACTCTTTACATAACTAAATATTTTGGCATTCCCTTCAGCCAACATTTTTCATTCTATTGATCCGAAACCTCTATGGTACTCCAGCTTGACCTCTAGTGTTATTTAAACATTTCAACTTTCCGCATTCCATTGACTCTATTATGTATGACATTGTTGAGCTACAATGTCATTGACACTTTCAATTTATTATAAATTGATCAACTTCTGGATTTGAAGTTAATATTTTCTCAAACTGGTTTCCCCCTTATATTATAGGGATTTTATGTTTTGAAGAATAATTTCTGAGGGAGGGGTAGCGCTGTCAACAAAATTTGTATTTTGAAAAAAAAGAAGTGTTTTTGAAGCCATTTTTACCCGAGTTGGTGCTGATTGACCTGGGACAGGTCAAGCACATCCTGAATTCAACTATTATAGATATATTATAACTATTATAGTTAAATTTGACAATGTTGAATCCACCATTTCCCTCTTTTGGGATCAATGGGATCGAGCATGCCAGTGTTCAGCCAAATTGCATTCGTAGCAGCATTACAGCAAATTTTCAGTCACCCGATAAAATTCATTTTGCAACCGTTTGCGCCAGCTTATTTTAGTTAATAATGACACAAGGATGCCTTTCTAAATGACATTAACAGGATCACTCAATCATAAAAAAATTTAGGCCGCAAAAGAGTGTTTCAAATTAAGTTAAATGTTCCCGCTCGTGTGGCACATTAGAACCACTTCAGTACACAGAATTCCCCCCTAATAAGTATGTCGTTTGAATCAAGTGATAAGACCCTGTGGGTTATGCATCTTTGAACAAAATCAAATGTGGAAATAAATTGGAAACGGCAATTGATGTGGGAAGGTATTCATCAAATTTAAACTTATATTGGCCATGTTTATGATGGTTATTTGAAGTGTTATTGTCCATCATCCATTGCGGTACATATAGTCTCCAATTAGTGAGCGGAATAAGTTAATCATGTCTGATAGTTTGGAAGATCACTTGATCATTTTCGTTTCATCTGTATTTACGTTCCGTATTTTTATATGAATCGGATATGTAGTTCTGAGCGTTGTTTAAAAAGATATTGCCGATGTTAAATCCATGTCAATAAATATATCATTCTAGGTAATCCCTATATGATGCATGGGTAGTACAATGTCACAATTTATCATTCGTTAGATCAGATTAAATTAGTTTATATCCATTACAAAGTTCTCCCTACATTTTTCTAGACCTGGAAGGTATAATAACCCATGCTTACTATGCCAGTCTGTAGTCAGTTAAAAATAAAAAATAAAAATAAAACCCTCGTTCCTTCATAGATTTTCCAAAAAAATTGCCTGAGAATAAAATATCTTTTTTTGTTTGGCCTTGCCGGAAGCGATATATGGGGTAAAAATATCCTAGTTTCAATTCTCTACATTCGAAACTGTGGATGAGTTGATTACACATTGTAATTCAATTGAGTATTTGTCACTAAAAACAAGCATTCTGATTGGCCGAGAGCGGATAACTTTCGTTTTCGATTCACCGACATCGGCCGATTCAGCGTGCATCAAATCTGAATGTAGCACGGTCAAATTTCATCGGCGCAGAACGAGTAGCGAAACGAGCACACCCGCGCGTTGTTTTCTATAGATACCGTTCATCGGCCGCTTCAGCGTGCATCAAATCTGAATGTGGCACGGTACAATTTCATCGGCGCAGAACGGAGTAGCGAAACAAGCCAACCCGCCCCACAGGAAATGGTTACAGAGCAGTGTTCCGAGTAACGCAATGAACAAATCCAATGATTCCAATGATTTGTGCACGGTGACAACGGCGAAATGAAAGTCTCGGTTATGTCATGAAAATGACTAAATGATACTTTTTATACAGTTTTTTTGCAAATTCCTTGCTAGATTGAATTACAATGGAGATAAACGTACCCTGTTTCGTTGTACATTCTGGGATTCGAGCATGAAAACAGTTTGTGAACTCACCGGCAAGCCGGCTCGTTCACAAACTGTTTTCGTGCTCGAATCCCAGAATGTACAACTCAACAGGGTATGTTTATCTCCTAAATGAAGGTACCATAAATGTGGGAAGGACATATGAATGCCCTGACAGACAGTCGGAGGTCGTTTCTTTAGTCCCTCAAAAATAAATATTTCAGCGGACAAAAAACTACCAAGGCTTCGTTATCCCCCGAGTAATGTGTTCATTGTGCCCTGTTATATCATCTATGGTGTCAGAGGCAAATATTCAGAATGAATTTATTCCATATACTGGAATGGATGCTTTCAACAAAAGCCCATGTGATGGTCCAAAGACAGAGCTCAAAATCAAATCCAACCTTAATTTTTTGACAGTATAAACCCACAGGCAATTCAATACGGAAATGAAAATTCAGTGCAAATTCCAACAATTGGAACCCAACCTGTATTTTGTGCTAGTATAACTAAAGTTATCATCCGGAAACGAAAATTTTGTGCAAATTCCAATAAAAAGGACACTGACTGGTGAAAATTGGTGGGCGAAATCTGAATTCGAACTTTACATGTATTTTGTGCTAGTAAACCCACATAACAAATTTCATTTCATTCAGTTCAGACTTTATCATCCGGAAATGAAAATTGAGAGTAAATTCAAATGAAAGTGTCAATGACACTGTAGCTCAACTTAGGTAGGGGAATAATTTAATGGTTGACAGTAAATGGAGGAATAGGAAAGGTGCTAATTGAAATGTCTAACCTGCACCAAAGGATTCAGTGATGCAAAGAGTAAAATACAAGATGGCTGCTGGTGGCCATTTTTTAACATGGCTGGTGGCCATCAAATTTCATAAAGATCAGACCAAAGGTACGACCTGTAGCCCGCGCCAAAGGATTTAGTCATGCAAATAGTAAAATCCAAGATGGCTGCTGGCGGCCATGTTTTTCGGCCGAACGACCCCAAAATCACTCGTTCCCATCTACATGTCATTGTTAACATCCATGACAAATTTCATGATGTTCCGATCAAAGCTACGACCTGTAGCCCGCACCAAAGGATTTAGTCATGCAAAGAGTAAAATCCAAGATGGCTGCTGGCGCCCATGTTTATTGGCCGAACGACCCCAAAATGACTCGTTCCCATCTACATGTCAATATTAACATCCATGACAAATTTCATGATGATCAGATGAACAGTACAACCTGTAGCCCGCGCCAATGGATTGAATCTTGAAATCCAAGATGGCTGTCAGCGGCCATGTTTTTTGGCCGAATGACCCCACAATGATTCGTTCCCATCTACATGTCAATGTCAACATTCATGACAAATTTCATAAAGATTAGACCAAAGGTACAACCTGTAGCCCGCGCCAAAGGATTTAGTCATGCAAAGAGTAAAATCCAAGATGGCTGCTGGCAGCCATGTTTTTTGGCCTAACGACCCCACAATCACTCGTTCCTATCTACATGTTATTAGTAACATCAATGACAAATTTCATGATGATCAGATGAACAGTACGATCTGTAGCCCGCGCCAATGGATTGAATCTTGAAATCCAAGATGGCTGCCAGTGGCCATGTTTTTTTGGCCGAATGACCCCAAAATGACTTGTTCCCATCTACATGTCAATGTCAACATTCATGACAAATTTTATGAAGATCAGACCAAAGGTACAACCTGTAACCCGCGCCAAAGGAAATTGTTGACGGACACACGGACGACGGACGCCAAACCATGGCAATAGCTCAAACTTACAAAAGTAAGTTGAGCTAACAAAAAGGACCACAACTCTGGTGAAAATTGGCAGGCGGAACCAGATTTCGAACTTGACTAGTATTTTTTGCTAGTGAACCCATATACCAAATTTCATTCCATTAAGTTCAGACAATGCATTCCAAACGTACTCAATCTGATTAGACGCTCCAAAATTATTATTTCTTTGGCTTTGGGGGAAAATATTTGATTCGAGTCGAGGAACCCACCCATCAAAGCTCAGAGTGATTAGATATCGATTTTTGAAATCTATTAATTTTCGGAGATGTGGGCCACAAGTTGGCAGAACCACATGCTCAAAACGAACAAATTGCGGGTGTAAGACGAATCACTCTAAAATAAAGTGGTTATTATTGTTAACAGTAACTACTTGATTTTAGAGTTATCCATCTTACACCCGCAATTTGTCCGTTTTGAGTATGTGGTTCTGCCAACTTGTGGCCCACATCTCCAAAAATTAATAGATTTCAAAAATCTGTATCTCTGAGCTTTGATGGGTGGGTTCCTCGACTCGAATCAAATATTTTCTACCACCAAAGCCAAAGAAATAGTGATTTAGGAGCGTCTAATCGGATTGAGTACCTTTAAAACGGGCTTATAAAAAAAACAATTGAATTTATTAAATTGCACCCATCTATTTGTCACTGAAAAGTAGTCATTTCTTGCACCTGAGATACTCTCAAAGCAATCCAAGCTACGTATATTATGCAAGTTGGTCATTTCCGTGGGTGCATTAATTTTGTTGATGGTACCCAGAGCACTGATCATGAAATTACGCACGTGAGACCGCAATCTGATTGAAGACTAAATAAATGAACAAGCTACCGAGTTACATTGTTTAGAAATTTATAACATTCCGACAGTTATAATTATACAGGCTAAAAAGCCTCTATGCATTGACCAATAATACCTAGCAAGAAGAATTGAATTAAGCATTTCCAAAAATTTCAACAGGTAGCTTCCGTGAAAATGAAACCGAAAGGATAAATTCTGTAAATCATAAAACTATTTGTGCGCTGTGACGTCATACAACAGAAGATATTTATAACGGCGTAATGTGAATGATAGCGAAATCGTTCAAATCTGAATGTGTAGCTTGTTCAGTAGTCTGCATTAGTCCAACATCTATAGTTAGGACCACTACTATGAACAGTTTTAGATCCCAAACCCCCCTCGAGCCCCCCCGTTATGAAATATGAAAGTGTCAATGACACTGTAGCTCAAGGTAATTTTTTGTGATGAGCAATGAATAGAGAGATTAAAAAGGAGTGCAAAAAATGGGCAGTAAAGGATTTAGTCATACACAGAGTAAAATCCAAGATGGCTGCTGGCAGCCATGTTTTTTGGCCGAATGACCCCAAAATGACTCGTTCCCATCTACATGTCATTATTCAAGTCCATGACAAATATTATGATGATCAAACTAAAGGTACGACATGTAGCCCATGCTCAAGGATTTAGTCATACACAAAGAGTAAAATCCAAGATGGCTGCTGGCGGCCATGTTTTTAGTCCAAATGACCCCAAAATTACTTTTCCCCCCCATCTACATTCCAATTTCAACAGCCATGACAAATATCATGATGATCAGACCAAAGGTACGACCTGTAGCCCATGCTAATGGATTGAATTTTGAAATCCAAGATGGCCGCTGGCAGCCTTGTTTTTGTCAGAATGACCCCAAATGACTTGTTCCCCATCTACATTCAAATTTCAACAGCCATGACAATATCATGATGATCAGACTAAAGGTACGACCTGTAGCCCGTGCTAAAGGATTTAGTCATACAAAGAGTAAAATCGAAGATGGCTGCTGGCGGCCATATTTTATGGCCGAATGACCCCAAAATGACTCGTTTCCCATCTATATGTCATTGTTCATCCATGACACCTTTTATGATGATCCGACCAAAGGTACGACCTGTAGGCCGTGCCAAAGAATTTAGTCATGCATTTATGATAGATTGCTATTAAATTTAGGATAACACATGTATGTATCAAACAGATCATCAGCGAGGGGAATGAGGCCGTTCCACGGATGCCGAGCCATATTAACCCTTTACCCAACAGAAGGGCCCTGTGCCAATGCATTCTCTTATATATGCGAGTCGACCATAGGTCGCCTCGCATATATAAGAGAATGCATTGGCTTAACACATTAATAATTATAAAATTGTTAAAGAATGTAATAAAAAATGGTAAAAAAAAAGATTTTTTTTTAGGCCAATGCATTCTCTTATATATGCGAGGCGACCTATGGTCGACTCGCATATATAAGAGAATGCATTGGCACAGGGCATAACTGTAACTATCACAATGTGGTCAAGGAGCCGGACCGAAGATATTTTAGGCTGTTGAAGCTTTATTTGGCCGGTTTTGGCCGGTTTGTTGGGTAAAGGGTTAACAGAAACCCTGGTATACATAATTTAGTAAGCGGTATCTTTCCTTTTTTTTTTTATATTTTTCGACAAGTTTGAGATCATTTTGTTTGTGCTGGTTAAATTTTTTAGTCAGCGGTCGCATAAAAACTATCGGAAGAAATTCTAGAGCTGTTGTCTCTATGAAACGTTTATGGTACTTATAATTTTAAAGATTAAAATGAAGCGAATACAGCAAATGGAATATTTTTTTCAATAGTTCCATGTTAAGATAACGCAATTTACCATTTGCCGACATTCGGTTTCCGATTCCACAATATTCATGAATTCAAATGGTACAATTTTTGTACAGGGCCCATACATTTTGTACGAAACAGTATTTTTTTATAACTTCAATGCGTCATTCTGGGACATATAACGCTCACAGAAAGGTAGTTCAGGTATTTATGGACCTATTTCGATATGAGGACAAATTAAAAAGGGAATATTTTTTAGGTTTATTTTGGAGCGCAAAGTGCCATGTGGCTTTACAAGACAAATTTCCCTACTACCCCACCATATCAAGAGAAAGCTAGAGTTCTGTTTTGGTAGGAAGACCTGCATCCTGCATTTGGAGTTTTAAACTTGACTGAGGCAGACCTATTCAAGAAGCACATAACAAAAATAGGCAATATGCTTTTTGCAAACACAACCCACAAAAAAAAATGACTTTGGGGGGGGGGGGGGGGGGGGGGGGGGGGGTAGGCAAGCCTTAAAATCCATAACAGTTAGCGAGAATCAAATAATAGCATATCTACAGCGAATCACGAGAATCAAACTGCCAATCGAGATTCTGATTCTTGTCAGATTTAATCTCTTGTATGGTTTTACTTCTTGGCAACCCGACAAAACTTAATCAAACATACAAACTAGAACATTCCATATGGAAAAAAAAAACAAACTTAAGGTCTAAATAGAACGATATTTCTACCGAAATGTGACCTATATTTTCTTCTAACAAAACCATATACAAAAGCTAAATCCAATTAAAGAATCAAAACTTAAGTCATAAACTGGACACAAAAATGTGTATTCCCCAAGTCAAAAAACAACCTGAAAATTTGAGGAAAGCGACCATTCAATTGTCAGGTGAACTCAAATGAAAATGCCGTAAATGAAATACAGTTTGCCTAGATGTTTCATGAAGGACTCGCTATCAACTGATTATAATTAGCCTAATCAAGGGCACCAAAACATAATATTCAAAGATTCACCAATGCTCATTATTAGTGAATAATAGCAGTGGAAGACTGGTATGATTTAAACATGCTCTGATGCAACAAGTTGCTGAAGAAATTTAAGAAAATTAGGAGCTTGAATAATTCTCAATTTTGAAAAAGTTGTAGGTTAACCCTTTACCCAACAGAAGGGCCCTGTGCCAATGCATTCTCTTATATATGCGAGTCGACCATAGGTCGCCTCGCATATATAAGAGAATGCATTGGCTTAACACATTAAAAATTATAAAATTGTTAAAGAATGTAAGAAAAAATGGTAAAAAGTGTTAAAAAAAGATTTTGTTTTAGGCCAATGCATTCTCTTATATATGCGAGGCGACCTATGGTCGACTCGCATATATAAGAGAATGCATTGGCACAGGGCATAACTGTAACCATCACAATGTGTTCAATGAGCCGGTTCCAATGATATCCATATTTGTATGGTTCTATTGAGACAAACCGAAGATATTTTAGGCTGTTGAAGCTTTATTTGGCCGGTTTTGGCCGGTTTGTTGGGTAAAGGGTTAAATAAAAGTTATCAAGTGGTGTAAGTTAAGACAAAGTGTGTCTGTCATTTGCAGAATGAGGTACCCAGAGGGTGAATTTAGTGACGCTATCCACATGGTGGGCTAGCATCACCAAATTCACCTTCTGGGAATCTCATTCTGCTTAGTTCTCAACTTCTATGGGAGACCTAGGATCAGAGTGAAGTTCTCCAGTTGAAGTTAGTGCTGTCACTCATTAGTCACCTCAATGTATATGCAATTTATCTTCTGCAAATTAGGGGATAGAAAAACTGAACAGAAGGGAAAAAGTAACTAAAAACAATGTTAATTTGAGACCATAGATACTTCCTAGAAGATGAAGTCTAAGCAGAATTAGGTCCCCAGATGGTGAATTTAGTGATGCTAGCCCACTGTGTTGGGTCGAGTCAATAAATTCACCCTCAGGGGACCTCAGAAGACATTCTGTAATTGACACACATTTCAAGGCTTGCATACAGACAAATGTGCTTATTTAATTTCTCCAGGAATAATGTTAACGAAATAGACAGGGCTGAATAAACTAATCCTTTTTATACTGAACAGATTCTCCCACCCAGCGTTAAAAGTACATATTGGAATGGCCTGTTGTTCATTTGGAGGGTTGCTCGGGTTATAAACAGTCAACATTATGACAAAAAGATAATACAAGTGCAGAAGGATTCATGTTCATTGATGGGGGGAAATGTTCAGATAATAAGTTGAAGTTAATATGCAAACATTTCATGAGGGAACTACTCATCAATGAGTATTTAGTATAGAAATGGTTAAAACTGTGCCATGCACAAATTTTTTCTTGAAATGGAGGCACTTTCAAACTATATATCAATGGTTAACTTTGTTCAGATCAGCTTTTATTCTGTTGAAAGTTATTATAATTATGGCACCAAACCATGGGTTTCAGTATTATGGCCCAGCAAATCGATTCGATGCGATTCTGAATCTTTCGCGAATCACTGGCACCAATTGTATTCTCATTACGGCAACGGACAACATTGCTATTTCGCGAAGATAGCTTTTGATACCAACGAAAGACCCATTACAAACACTGTTGTAGACTGAGCTACACTGTATGAACCACCGAAACATTGCATGACTCATGAAACTGATCTAGCAAAATTTCATATATATGTAGAACTTCAGCCACGTGAATGCCTACTGACATCATTATTGCTTATGATACCATTTTGATATTATATAGCAGAGATAGCTAGCCACAAAGAATGAGCAATTAAATGGTTAAATGCGAATTTGATCCATTTATGGATAATATTTACATTATATACCGACGACTACTTATAATCATCATACGAAGTTAGTAAATTGATAACGGTAGGGCCACTCAGTCAAGTGATATCTACATCTTCACTATTGATACGTCTGATGTAATGATTTGATTTGAGATTCGATGCGATTCGGAATCATTTGGCTGACTCGAATCGAGATTCAGATTAAAAATGAAAATGCCTGATTCGCAAGGCCCTATTCAGTATCCAATTGTAAAAGTCAAATGCTTTTCCTATGAAAGTAACATTCAGGACACTGAAAATTGATCACAAATAAGCTATCAGGCATATTCTAAAGCCTCCAAACAATGAAAAATGGTAAATTTTACAACACCCCATTGGAAAAATTATTAATGGCCAGATGCCAGTAGTATGCAGCGTATTATACACATGGTTATATGCAAGATATACACCAACCAAAACATGCTCAATATTTTGTATCGACAAACCATGACCTGTGTATTCTGATGTCATGTATTTAAATTGTTGGTCATCCGTATTAGTTTGACAACAAAATTATTGCCTTATAGGGCTGAGTGACATTACATAAAACAATTCGTCTGTTGTGTGTGTGTGTGTAACTCAATGTGCGTGTCACGATTTTCGGACGTTTTCCAGGCCTGCAGGTTTCAAAATTATGTGTTACCTATTTTTCGTTCGCCTGGTTTGTGCTTAGTTAACCAATACAATAGGTTAGCAGGAGAGTTACACGAACTGTTATAATCACTACAATTGGTATTATTAACTACAGATGGGCAACTCATTGAACTACCAAAATAAATTTGAATGTCTCATTTTGGGACTTGATTGAGCAAAAATTAAGGTGAGAATTAGTTATCGCGAGACCTGCATTTATAAAACATTGTCTTTACCATTTTTCGTTTGCAGCATTTTCATTTTAGATAACCTCCAGGCGAACAATGGTAGTTCGCCTCAACTTTGCAGGGCTGGTTGACCCATACACCCGATTTAGCCCAATTTTGGATAACATCCTGTGATGTATCTTAGAAGGCCAAGTCTGATTATAGTGTGCATGTCATTTGCAGAATGAGGTCTCCAGAGGGTGAATTTAGTGATCCTATCCCGCACAGTTGGGTAGCATCACCAAATTCACCCTCTGGCATGGTTCCTGCACCTATTTTGTAATCAAATTCAAGGTTATTCCAGGAGTTTCCAAGGCAGGATTCAAGGGTTTTTCATGGGTGCGCAAGCTAAAAATTCAAAGGTATCCAAAGAGAAGGCTGATAAATAAACTAATGAAATTAGAAAGTGCATACATGTTATGTACTAGTATTACATGAGACTGATGAGTATAAAGTACTTCACTCAGCTGGTGTAATATGGTATAAAGTATTTGGAAGATAAAATTGTTGTAACTAAATATATTGAGAAAACTATTTTTTAGAATGGGAAACTAAGAAATATTATGCCATATTGGCACCATCTATTGGTTTTATGCCAAGTTGACCTTGGGGCTGGTTCACAGTTCCATGGACTCGGTCCACTGGAAATTCGATCCCATGAATTTTGGAAACAAACATCATTTTCCACCCAGCACTTTCATTTTAATACCAGGCCAACTAAAACAATTCAATTTTCGTGTGTGTATGCAATTGTAACTAACTAAAATTAAATACATCGAAACAGATGTGTTTACCTAATGACAGAGCCGCAAACAAACAGTAATGAAATAAATTGAGGAAGACGGAAATAGCGTACCAGGTTTTTTCAGGAATCTAAAATTTTTACTGCACATAATTATTTTGCTGATCACTTTGTGCAATCATTCCAAATCCCGCTTTGTTATGGAATGCCAACTATTCAAGGGGGGGGGGGGGGGTCCAACATTTCAAGGATTCATACATGGATATTATTCAAGGGTTTTCAAGGAGTTTGGTGAAATTGAAGAGTATTCAAGGGCCTGGATAATGGATTTACATATTCAAGGGTGTTCAAGGAACCACGGGAACCATGCTCTAGGGACCTCATTCTGCTTAGTCCTCATCTTCTGGGGAGTATCTATTGTCTCAAATTAAAATTGTCTTAGTTACTTTTCCCCTTCTGTTCTGTTTCTATTTCCCCTAATTTGCGGATGATAGGATGCATAATCGAGGTGACTTCACCAACTTCAACTGGGGAACTCCACATCATAGGGTGAATGTGGTGATGCTAGCCCACCATGCGGGATAATCACTAAATTTACCCTCTGGGGACATCATTCTGCAAATGTCAGACACCATACTTCCAGGCTTGCCTGAGACTGGCATTCATGTTATGGAATCTCAGTAATAACACGTGACAGCAGATTAACCCTTTACCCAACAAACCGGCCAAATAAAGCTTCAACAGCCTAAAATATCTTGGGTCTGTCTCAATAAAACCATACAAATATGGATATCATTGGAACCGGCTCATTGACCACATTGTGATGGTTATAGTTATACCCTGTGCCAATGCATTCTCTTATATATGCGAGTCGACCATAGGTCGCCTCGCATATATAAGAGAATGCATTGGCCTAAAAAAAATCTTTTTTAACACTTTTTACCATTTTTTCTTACATTCTTTAACAATTTTATAATTTTTAATGTGTTAAGCCAATGCATTCTCTTATATATGCGAGGCGACCTATGGTCGACTCGCATATATAAGAGAATGCATTGGCACAGGGCCATTCTGTTGGGTAAAGGGTTAATCTTGCTCCATAATTGGTGTCATAAAATGATGTCTGACATCAGCGACCTATGCAACATTTTGCCGAGAAAAACAATGTGAATACAAACCTATAGAACAAGTGCAATGCCAAGCGTTGGTAAATGCCCCCAACGCTCAGTTTAGAGAGTGGGCGATACTAAATGTTTGTATGGATAGAAATGTTTTTTGTTATTTTCTAAATCCAAGAAGTGGGCATTATTTCCTCCTAAACTGGGCTCTCAACACACAAAAGCACAACCAAATCCAATGATCCATGCCCTAGTTACAAGCCAAAATTTTCATATAGACACAAATTTAAGGAAATGTTCTGACAGAGCACTCTGCTATATGTCCCGACCCTCCTACAGGGGCATAATAACTGGGCTACCAGCATCGACATTTATTTCCTCAATTATCAGAGAAAATCTTGAAAATCCCAGATGACTAATCAGAGAATCTCCCTAAATTTTGTGCATTATATAAGCAATCGGCCAGATCATGGACATGTTGACAGGCTTTGGGAAGGGGGGGGGGGGGGTGTCTCAACAACCCCCCTCCCCACCTCCAACTTTAATAACAATTTTCAACAGTTGGAAACTTCACTAGTGAGGAATTTGTGTTTTCAGACCAACATTGCATATTTTTATACTTTTGGTTAAATTTTAGACTGAAAAGGCCATCAGTTGAAAATTTTCCAACACTTGGAAAGCTGGAGGCCAATCTAGGTGCTAGGATTTTGGAATTGGCATGTTCAGATTAAATAATTTTCCAAAACTGCACTGATGTGCCCTGATCAGTCCCCCATGGCCAGTCAAAAACTGCTAGTCAATTTAAGAAAAACAAATTGGGGCGTGAATTTTGCCTGGAGATAGACCACAAGATGTCAGGAATTGGCAATTTTCAGGTCCAGTTCCCAAAATTTTCTCACACATGAGTTGGATAAAATTGAGGGGGGGTGGACAAGGGCACAAATAGAATTAACACACCTTTAAGTTTTGGTCTGGTTCAAGGGGAGTGGGGGGGGGCAGTTGGAAGTTCCAAGGTGGGCACCACCCACCCGTAATGGAGACCCTCTAGCCATGTCACTGGTTCAAATTGTGACAGCCCGTTCATTATATAAATATGGGTAATCACAAAATATAACCATACAAAAAACAGGGGTGCGTGTGTCCGCATGTATTTAGCCATTTTGTGTGTACGGCGAGTGGCCATAACCTGCTGTAAGGCATTGCGAGGGTAATCATGTTGTACTGGAAATTTTATATTGTTAATGTGGTTAGCGGCTTTGTGTCTTTTACGAGTCAATGTTACTATTGTCTGAAATAGACACACTTTTTAGACTAGAATTTGCTTTCAGCATTTTTTTTATTGGAGAATAAACTGTTCACTTCACCGCTATATGGACCCTACATTAAAATAAAATCTCCGGTGCCGAACACGAGGTAAGATCGTGCAGCCCTATAAGGCAATAATTGTGCTGTCATCCAAAAAAGTGACATATCAGAATAAATAGCGCATGGTTTGTCGATACAAAATATGGAGCGTGTTTTACTTGGTGTATATCTTGCATATAACCATCTATAAAATACACAGGCTACCGGCATCTGCCAAATATCTTTATAACATGACAGATTTTGGATTAGAACCAGTTTCCTTGATTTAAATTGTAAACTTAAAGAGCCTGAATATCAATATTAATTTGTTTAATTTTGATGTTGGTCCAGTCACATTTTTGGGTCAATTTGTTCTCAGAACAAACTTATTTGTGATCTTAAAATGAAAATATGTGATGAGCCTGAAATAAATACAAGAATTATAGAAATCAATAGAAATCAATATGGTATTGATGCAAATTTTACAGTTCAGATCAGCAACTTTAAATACACGACACTTGAGAGATACTAATAAACCAAATGCCAAGCCCTTTAACCAAACCCAAAATAGATGTCATGCACTACTAGAACGTTACATTAGCTTACTCAAAGACATATTATGGACTTATTCAGGTGTGTGAAACTGGTTAATACCCACACGCTATGCCAACTGTGGAAATTAAGCATTCTACTAACATAGACGAAAATCGCAAAGAAATCGACCATACCACCCCATAGAAATCATCATCTGAACTATGCTTAATTATAAATATTTACATCTCGATTCGGGACGCCCAGTTGGCGATAAATTAACGCAAATCATTTCGCCATTGAGGGTCTCTGCATTTAATTAATATATAAGAATGACTGAGTTTGCTGTAAATTTGGATTAATATTCGTAAAAATAACTACTTTGAGCAAGATTATTCTCCATTCCTATTTGATCACCCAACTGGAGTGTTTCACATCACCTTAATGTTTTATATATTAAATGGATTCTCCCAGTCAGATAAAAAGTGTACATCGTTATGGTCTAATATTCAATTGGAGGAATGTTATGCTGATAAAAGCAGACAACAGATAATAAAAAAAAGTGCAGAGGGAGCCGTATTTATTGCTGGAAATGTTTCGATAATAAATTCAACAAAAGACATATAGAGTTTGGTGAAGTTATTATCTGAACATTTCCTATGGGATAGCTACTCATCAATGATACTTCAGTTTACACTCTGTTCATTTTGAACTAAGGGTTTTCAGACATAGTATTAGTATAAATGGTTTAAGGCATACTATGTGCTTATTTCACTACTTCAAACTTAAAATTATCAAATTAACAATGGATGTACCATTCCGTAAAACACGACATCCGAATTACACAGAAATGTAAACAATCAGTCCGTCATTCGTCCCAAACAAATCGTTGATAAACAAACGAGAATGACATTGCCAATGAGTCACTGTTATTGATTTATATGATAGAACGACGTTGTGTGGTGTCAATTTTGATACAAAATTATTTTAAATACCTGCTTTGAGCAAGTTTATCTGCTGTGCACCCCAGCGGAGTGTTTCAAATCACTTTAATAAACAACTTATTCATCGGTAAAAACTGGCTATGCACCATCGATACATTTTTAATTAATAGCCAAATAAATTTTCGTACCAGTAAATAATATTAGTTCCAAATAATATCAATCGACCTGTAAAAAAGTTTGCATCAATATCAAATATATTCACGGTGGGGAATCACGTGGTTTCGAATTGATGAGTACAACGTAATCAAAATGGCCGAGTCGATCGCAAACGTGACCAGAAACGAGGAAAAATGTAATAACTAGGATATGATATATTACATCGTATTTTGGCAGCTACTAGCATATGCTATACTATTTTTCAAACAAGCTGATAACTCATTTGTGTCCAAACTGACAGTTGTTTGCTCGAACATTATGATCAAAGTTGTCAGTCGAAGGATTCTCCTGGACGTATTGGCTGATGTATTCCATGAATCGCCGACTGGCAACTTTGGTCAGAATGTTATAGAAAACTACCGAGTAATTACAAACAAATAAGGTATCAACTTGTCTGAAAAATAAACTAGCATATGCTTTAACAGTCAAAATGCTACGTTTTGTGTCAGTTCCTCATATATTATGTTTGTGCTCGCCATTTTGAATGCATGGTACTCACCAACATCGAAACCACGTGATACCCCACCGTGATACCAAAAAACCTGAAAAGTGCAATCAGTATGACGGTACGTAACTTTCTGTAGAAGCTGAGCAAATATTTCTCCACCGGTCCTATCGCCTCCAGCCTGCCGCAGTCCAGGGGCCAAGGAACGATTTGTTCCTTATAGGGGAAGGAACTATTTGTTCCTTATAGGGGAAGGAACGATTTGTTCCTTATTGGGGAAGGAACTCTTTGTTCCTTATACAAAGGACTAGGAACTATTTGTTCCACATACATAAAAGATGGCAATTATTTTTAAGAGTAAAAGGACAATCTGCTAGACGCAGTTACCATATAAGGGAGACAATGGGCGTCGGCATGCAGTTTTCTGTGAAAGTTCTCCTCCTTGCTAGTTGAATCTTCCTGATCCATTTCCATGGTGCATTGTTTTACAACAGATGGACAGTAACTGAGTGGGACATGCTTCATCAATAGGAAAGAAATTTAAAGGGTCACTAATCTATATAATATCTTTGCTTCATCTGGTCAAAACTATTATAGTTTACAATACATAAACTTTAGCATCAAGTTTTCGAGGCAAGAGTAGGGTAATATCAGAGGCGCTAAAACAAGAATGGCTTGTAGGTTGTTTGCTCTTGTACTAGAGTCGTGAAAATTAAAAGCCATTAAGTAACGTGAGAGCTGAAGTCAAGCTGATCGGAAGGCCAGGGAGTTCATTAATGGGGTGGAATGGGATCCTCACAGCTCTCAATGACTACAGCAGTATTAAGGGGCGTCATATTAACGGGAGTATATATCGCGTTATTATTAACCTCAGCCTGCTCAGTGCTCACAGCTTGAGAAAGGTACATACATCACATGACCACTATCTCTGAGATTTTCATCTGAAATTGAAGATAAAGTTAGGAGTTACTACTGTGTCGATTGCATGTGCGGCCATTTCAATAAGAATAAACATTTATAATTATTAGTGTGTTGAGTTCACCTATAGACATTTCAATACCGACTAAAAGTCATCGGTAAGATGCAAGATCCAATTCATCTTTTTAACATGTTCACTGCCAATGCCCATTCAATTACATGCAAAAAGTACGAGATAACTCGTAGTCGGCAGTGAACATGTTAAAACACTTCCCTCAAAACACCTTTCAATTGATTTCCTGACTATTAACCCTTTCAATACTAAATACTAATTGACGAGTAGTTCCCTTATTAACCCCTTTCTATACTAAAGCATCATTGATGAGTAGTTCCCTTATTAACCCCTTTCTATACTAAAGCATCATCGACGAGTAGTTCCCTTATTAACCCCTTTCTATACTAAAGCATCATTGACGAGTAGTTCCCTTAGAAAATGTTCAGATAATAAGTTCAACAAATGAAGGTGGTTTGTTGAACTATATATCTAAAATATCTAAATATTTCCCACCAATAAATAAGAATTCTTCTGCACTTGTTTTATCTTTCTGCCTGTCTGTCATCTGCTTATATTACCTGAACATCCCTCCAAATGAATAATAGACAATTCCAGTGTATACTTTTATAACTGAATGGGAGAATCCATTCAGAATAGAATAGGTTAACGTATCCCCCTTTTACATAATTAAATTGGATGCTCTGAGTCGTGCACATAGCACACCTAAATTTTCTTATTTAACCAACATTGAGCGCATTTCTCTGGCTCTGAGCCTCTCCTATTATAAGTGATCACAGAGGCACAGATCTTACATGCAGAAAAATTACTGCACATGCAACCCTCTTAATTCGAATTGTTTGGCTTTGGCAATTCGCTATGGCCCAGTTTGCGTCAGCAAATGGCTTTGGCATTGCTGATTGCCATAGTCAATTATGAATCACAAGTGCACTTTTGATGACCATATAATGGTAGACAAAACTAAATCGATAAAGAGTTTGGTCAGAAAAAATTGAACACAAACATTATTTCCCATAAGAATGAAACAAATTTGGCAACTGAAAACTGGGTTCTGATAAAATTCTTTGATAGATTTGATGTCAAAAATCCATTATAGAATAAACTTGTAACAAGAAACGCCTAAAACCAGAATGAATTCTAAGAGAACGAGATGTTGCACAACTAATTCAAGAGAGCCATACAAAGAATGAGAACGTAAGCGAAGATACCTCAATCCAAGAAGGAGATAGACAACTAAACTCAAACTGGCAATATATACATATTATCACTACAGTGAATTGATCTGGTCACAGTATCACGTCGAGTTGAAGAGGTCAGATCGCTGTATCAAAATGAGACGCCACAGAGTTTGATCCAGCGATTTGACCTTTACAACAAGACCTGGATGCGACGACCAGATAAATTCACTGCAGTGATAATAGGTTTATTATCTGACATATATGAAACCAAAATAACATTTGAATGACAAAACCCCATGTAAGAAGGCGATAGATTCAAAGAAACGTAAATGAAGCAATAACTGGAAACAACTGTTTTAAGCGCAGATGCAATTCCTAAGATAGAGGATGGTTGTACGACATCGAATCAAACTGAGAGCTGATCGGATTGTCAGAAAAAGATTGAAACTATAGTGGTATTTGGGGCAGTGTTTGGGGGAAGAAAAACGAGTCATTTTATAAAGCATGTTGAGAAAAGGCAATATTCCATCGGAATACTGTACCTTGACCGTGATCTGTGACCAGATCTATGCGATCTGTGTCTGCTTCCTCCTCGTTCTTCATTAATTTCCGGTGTCCGATCGCGTCGCTCTTGGTTACGAAAGTCTTCATCTAGTTCGTTTTCAAACTGATTCTCAGGGGGATAACTCTGGTACATCTGATCAGGCGGAGGCATTGGCGGGAGTGGTTGTGGCGGCATCTGTTGCATCATGGGAGGAGGCTGATGCATCGGTGGCATCTGAGGAGGTGGAGGCTGTAAATATAGTAAAAAAATTTTATATTTAACCCTTTCAGTTCCAAGTCCGATTTTTTATCAACCCATATTTCCTTGATCAATTTTTCAAATTTATTGATTATAATAATGTGATACATTGATGGAAAGAGCTCTAAATTTAAACAAGCAGTCGCAGACGGCGGTATCCCCCGCCGAAATGTGCAGTTGGGGAAGTGCATTGTCAATAATGTTTGCGTTCTCTGCCGAAATGTGCAGTTGGGGAGGTGCATTCTCAACAAGAGGTGGGATTTTGTCAAAAAGCCTGGCTTGCGAACTCATTTTAGGACTGACATTTGTGGAAATTAGCCATATGACGTCGTCCAAAAGTCCAATAGCTCTGCTGAACTCGTTCTAGATACTAGTCAAATGAACTCATATACCAAATATATTTGAAATCCGTTGACATTTGTGGAAATGAGCCCTGTGAAGTCATCCATTTGCACACAAAAAAACAAACAAAGTCCAATAACTCTGCTGAAAATATCCGTCCGGACCTGGTTTGCGAACTCGTTCTAGATACTAGTCATGTGAACTCATATCCCAAAAATCTTTGAAATCCGTTGACATTTGTGGAAATGAGCCCATTTGCACGCAAAAAAATAAACAAAGTCCAATAACTCTGCTGAAAATATCTGGCCGGACCTGGTTTGCGAACGCGTTCTAGATACTGGTCAAGTGAACTCATATTCCAAAAATCTTTGATATCTGTTAACATTTGTGGAAATGAGCCCTGTGACGTCGTCTATTTGCTATTTGGTAAATTCGACAATAATAATAAACAAAGTTCAATAACTCCGGTAAAAATATCCGACCAGACCTGGCTTGCGAACTCATTCTAGGTAATGGTCAGGTGAACTCATATACCAAATATCTTTTAAATCTGTTGAGATTTGTGGAAATGAGCCCTGTGACGTCGTCTATTTGCTAAATTCGACAAAAATAATAAACAAAGTCCAATAACTCCGGTAAAAATATCTGGCCAGACCTGGCTTGCGAACTCATTCTAGTTAATGGTCAGGTGAACTCATAATGTTGAAACGATTAGTGAATTTCAGAATCGACTAGTCGAGGCCCAAAAGTCGCATTGCGTCGACTAGTCGGTACCCGATATCAAAACTTTCAAACATAACATTGTACGGAAAATTCATCGTACATGGCGTACACTGATGACTGATGCAATGACGGTCTATTGCGCTGCGCATTTCCCTGCATACATACCAATTTATTTGGGAAATAATACTGTAATCATCTTGATATTTATCCAACACACTGAATGTAATTATATAATTAGACATGTGGTGGATAATGATTAGAAACACGATCATTTATACAGGTTTTAAATTTAATATCAGCATTCGAGATTATTTCGTTTAGTCACGTGATCACCAATAAACAGGTGCCGAGCGGTGTCACTATAAAATGTTAATGTTCTGACTAAATACGCCCTATAGTATAGGCTACGTTGTAGAATATGATAGCCAGTTCTTAATGTCAGTATCATTTATATACGGTAGCACCAATGACGTCACCTTAAGCGACCTTCACCCAGCGTCGCATCATAACCTGACGGTGCAAGATCAATTGAAATATACAGTGTATATAAAAGCGGTCTCGGACAAACAACAAAGCTGCGTCAATCATTGCCATCATGTCTTTGACCTCAAACGACGAGTGAGACATTGTGTTGTCAATTTCATTCGTTCAATTAATAGTCGAGGTCACCGGTCCGTGTGTGTCTATACTAGTAACACTGTCAATTCCGGGTGCCACCAAACGTTATACTTTCCATAACTTACGCGCAGTTAACACCGTATATGCCGGAATTGATCTTGAAAACGTTATACATGCAACTAATACACTATATTCCGACTAGTCAACGGCAAAATTCAGAGTCGACGTTCTGACATTTCAGCGTCGTCTACGACTAGTCGATTAATCGTTTCAACCCTATGAACTCATATACCACAAATATTTGAAAACCATTTACATTTGTTCAAGTTATGACGCTTACAAATTCGGGACAGACGGACGGACAGACGGACAGACTATATCCCCCGCAAATTTTTAATTTGGCGGGGGATAAAAATGATCAAGGAAATATGGGTCGATACAAAAATCGGACTTGGCACTGAAAGGGTTAAAAACGATCAATTAAACGGACATAGCTCCCTCAGACCCCAAAATTATAATACATTATTTGGCATCGTTTCCCTCATTTTAGAGTATGTATGACTCTTTGAATTTGTTCTAAATTTAAATAGCCAACCCACTTTCCTATGGTCTGTTGCAGTTTGGTGACCGGTTATCGGAAATCAAATACAAATCTGGACATGTACAAAACAACTCTTTCTATATTGATTTACGTTCCATTTTATGGACCTCCCACCGACACAGCGGAAACGCTTCAATGACTAGAGCTTCCTGAAATTTGCGAAAACCCTGTGACAATGAATTCTCTAATATATGTGATAGGGCACCTCACATATATAAGAGAATGCATTGTCCTAACAATATTGACCTTGACCTTGGAAGCCAGTGCATGCTCATGTATGCGAGACTTGCATATATATATAAGAGAATGCACTGGCACAGGAAATTTAATGCTGCATCAGTGCTGCTCCAATCATGAAAGGGTTAAAAAACAAAAACATTACTTTCACTTTGCATAAATTGGCAGGCAAATACCATAATGAGTAAAAAATTTCTCCCGTCATGAAAGGTTATAAAGACATATTATGGATTTGTTCGGGTGCATGACCCCAATATTCATGCCAACTGGAGGAATGTAGCATTCTACTAGCATCGCCGAAAATCTCAAGCAAATCGACCATATTACTCCATACAAAACATCGTCTGAACTACGCTCAATTGTATATATTTACTTCCTACATTCAGAATGCAACTATCAGCAATAAATGAACGAAATTGATTTTATCATCTATAGTCACTGCATTTTATTAATATATAAGAATGATGGTGTGTGCAGTCCATTTGGATATAATATTTGTAAGAAATAACTACTTTGAGCAAGATTATTCTCCATTTCTATTTGATCAACCTACCAGAGTGTTTCACATCACATTAACATCCATTACTTAAATGAAATGATTAAATGAAAGGGTTAAATGTGAGATATTGATTGCAAACCTGATTGATTTCTCTATTGATTTCTCTATCAAACTCTTCCTGCTGTTGGAGTAGGTCTGTTCTCATCTGATCTTGGTTGTTCAATCCTCCTGCGGATTCCCGATTACTTATACTCTGTGAAACCTGCTGGATTCTTTGCATGAGTGTTGAGTCGGCCAGTATATTCTGCACTTGTCTAAAATTTATCAATTTGTAAAGTGATTTAACCCTTTCTTTAACCCTTTGCCCAACAGAACGGCCCTGTGCCAATGCATTCTCTTATATATGCGAGTCGACCATAGGTCGCCTCGCATATGTAAGAGAATGCATTGGCTTAACACATTACAAATTATAAAATTGTTAAAGAATGTAAGAAAAAATGGTAAAAAAAGATTTTTTTTAGGCCAATGCATTCTCTTATATATGCGAGGCAACCTATGGTCGACTCGCATATATAAGAGAATGCATTGGCACAGGGCATAACTGTAACTATCACAATGTGGTCAAGGAGCCGGTTCCAATGATATCCATATTTGTATGGTTCTATTGAGACAGACCGAAGATATTTTAGGCTGTTGAAGCTTTATTTGGCCGGTTTTGGCCGGTTTGTTGGGTAAAGGGTTAACCCTTTCTTTAATAAATACTCTTTCAAGCGTTGTTCATTCAGGAAATGTTCTGATAATCAAGTCTGCAAATAGCATGTCTGTCATTTGCAGAATGAGGTCTCCAGCAGGCTAGCATCACCAAATTCACCTTCTGGAGACCTCATTCTGCTTAGGCTTCATCTTCTGGGAAGTATCTATAGCAACAAATTAAGATTGTTTTTAGTTACATTTCCCTTCTAGGAAGTTTCTATATCCCCCAATTTGCAGAATATAAAATTCATAATTGAGGTGCCCAATGGGTGAACATCACTAACTTCAACTGGGGAACTTCAATCTAATCCTAGGTCTGCCATATCAGTTGAAGGCCTAAGCAGAATGAGGTCCCCAGAGGGTGAATTTAGTGATGCTAGCCCGCTATGCGGGTTAGCGTCACTAAATTCACCCTCTGGGGACCTCATTCTGCATATGAGCTCAACAAACAGCAGGTCGTTGAACTTATTATCTGAATATTTCCTACAAAAGAATATGAACCAGTCTGCTCATCTGTGTCATAAGCTAATATTTTCCTAAGCACCTGTTCAGATGAATAATAGAGCATTCCAATATACAGTTTTATAAATGATGGCTGAATCCATTTAGTGTAAAGAATGGATTAACAGCCATATAAATAAGAGAAAAAATATCACAATTTTCTCAAATCTTTCACAATTAAACACTGTAGTTCCAAACTAATACATAATCGCTAACGGTAGGACCAAATTAAATGAATATTCCTAGATCTGGAATTCAATCATTATTTTCATCTGCCAAATAATCATGAATAATTAACATCAAGACAATAGCCATAAACCAGGAACAGTAGATGGTAAGCACTAAGCAGCAATTTAAATTGCAAGTGCAAATTAAGTAAGAAAATATATCTATTATATATAAATATGATCCCATGAAATGAATGCTAAGAATGATGAAATATAGAATACACCCATAGTAGCCGAGAATACCACGAGTGGTGAAAATTTTATACTCTCGGCTACTATGCATGTATTTTATTCATGCCATAATTATTATTTTTGATTTGTTCATCCAATTCAACACACCGAGAGACACAAACACAACGCTAAAAGGAATGTACGTCACGCGTAGTGATGCATACATTTACGTCACATGTGACGTCAGCCTGTTTCTGAGCAATCAGTCACTTGGAATTACCATTCATATGTTTCCTAGTTCATATAACACTAGCAATTAGCTACAATGCTACATTTAATTGAAATGCAGGTAATTATTCTCATATTTTCCTAGTTTATATCATGACAACTTCCAATTTTAAATGAATAGGAACTATTTTGCTAACTACGATATAGTTCTATTATGGGTATAAAGTTTAACACATGAAATTACCTTTGAACATTTACACCCACAGTAGAAATTTTATACCCACAGTAGGGTGTAAAGATGAAGTTTACAAAATAGGTGTTATACACACAATATAATAGGCAATTATGGTATAAAAACATATCCCTTAAGTTGAATGCTCCTAAACCAAAAACTTCAATAAATAATTATGGGAAGTATTAGGCCCAGAGGAACAATATAATAGTTTTGAGAACAATTTGATGCACCATTAACATTAACTAGAGAACATACAGATTGGTCCAAGGCTCAAAATCATTTTTTTTCTACTGACTGTCAAAATGACAGGCACCAAATGGATGGTGTTGGTCATTTCAAAATTGTGCCTGTCAAATTTTGAGATGTACTGAATGAGACCGTATTTAAATTTCCAATCAACTTATTTTTCGTCAATGAGTGAGCATCCAATCGCCACCCAGGAAAAACCCAAGTTATTTTTGTTTTCAAAAGTTCAAAAACGTTCCCGTCAATTATTACATACAAATGCACTTCACAAACAAGATAATTGCATTAACTCGGAATTAATCTGAAATTAAAAAAGAACTATTTTTTACTTTCAATGTCTGATTTGGCCAGTAATGGCTACTTGGATCTACCCGAACAGATTTGCATTGGGCAAAATGTCCGACAGATACAGAAGTGCATTGGACATAAGCTATTTTTCTTCGGACAATGACCATGACCGGCCACTTATTTTGAGCCTTGGATTGGTCACTTACATCTATTGGAATACTAACCCTTGGAAATTACCATTATCTGCACGTGCCATTTTTTGCATCTGTGAAGAAGCATTCCCATCTTCATCATCACTTTCACCATAATCAAAAGCCAGGAGATCCTAAAGCAAAAATAGACTTACTTGCAGACGGACGGACAAACTTACTGTAATAGTCTTACTTATGGCATATCTCTTCACTAAACTTACTATAATATAGATTCAGGAGTTTATAGCAATTTATCATGTTTTCATAAACTTTTTACGATAGTCAAAATATAAATCATATTCCCACTCCCAATTTATAATTATTGGATAGCATTTTCCAATATCGACGCTTTATCATACACAACATAACAAATATTCCCTGCGAACCACCAACCTCATCAAAAGTTATTGTGCTATCGCGATCAAAATTCACAAAAAGAACTGATAAAGGTAGACGACCGCCTACATGTGAACTGACCTTTTTAAAAATGAAAGTGTCAATGACACTGTAGCTCAACTTGGAAAGGGAATAATTTAATGTATTCCAGTCAATGGAGCGATTAGGAATGTGGTAAGTTGAATCTCTAATACTAGTTTATAGACATTGAAGAGAAAAGTAAAATCCAAGATGGCTGCTGGCGGCCATGTCTTCGGCCGAATGACCCCAAAATGATTATATCCCATCCACATGTCATCGTTAACATCCATGACAAATTTTATGACGATCAGACTAAAGGTACGACCTGTAGCCCATGCTAATGGATTGAATTTAGTCATACAAAGAGTAAAATCCAAGATGGCTGCTGGCGGCCATGTTTTTTGGACAAATGACCCCAAAATGACTCGTTCCCATCTACATGTCATTGTTAACATCCAGGACAAATTTTATGATGATCAGACTAAAAGTACGACCTGTAGCCCGTGCTAAATGATTTAGTCATACAAAGAGTAAAATCCAAGATGGCTGCTGGCGGCCATGTTTTTTGGCCGAATGACCTCAAAATGACTCGTTCCAATCTACATGTCATTGCTAACATCCATGACAAATTTTATGATGATCAGACTAAAGGTACAACCTGTAGCCTGTGCTAATGGATTGAATTTTGAAATCAAAGATGGCCACTGGCGGCCATGTTTTTTGGACGAATGACCCCAAAATGACTCGTTCCCATCTACATGTCATTGTTAACATCCAGGACAAATTTTATGATGATCAGACTAAAGGTACGACCTGTAGCCCGTGCTAAAGGATTTAGTCATACAAAGAGTAAAATCCAAGATGGCTGCTGGTGGCCATGTTTTTTGTCCGAATGACCCCAAAATTAATCGTTCCCATCTACATGTCAATATTAACATCCATGATAAATTTTATGATGATCAGACGAACAGTACGACCTGTAGCCTGTGCTAATGAATTGAATTTTGAAATCAAAGATGGCCGCTGGTGGCCATGTTTTTCATCCAAATGACCCCAAAATGACTCGTTCCCATCTACATTCCAATTTCAACAGCCACGAAAAATTTCATGACGATCAGACTCAAGGTACAACCTGTAGTCCGTGCTAAAGGATTTAGTCATACAAAGAGTAAAATCCAAGATGGCTGCTGGCGGCCATGTTTTTTGGCCGAATGACCTCAAAATGACTTGTTCCCATCTACATGTCATTGTTAACATCCATGACAAATTTTATGATGATCAGACCAAAGGTACGACCTGTAGCCTGTGCTAAAGGATCTAGTCATACAAAGAGTAAAATCCAAGATGGCTGCTGGCGGCCATGTTTTTTGGCCGAATGACCTCAAAATGACTCGTTCCCATCTACATGTCATTGTTAACATCCATGACAAATTTCATGATGATCAGACTGAAGGTACGACCTGTAGCCTGTGCTAATGGATTGAATTTTGAAATCAAAGATGGCCACTGGCGGCCATGTTTTTCATCCGAATGACCCCAAAATGACTCGTTCCCATCTACATTATAATTTCAACAGCCATAAAAAATTTCATGATGATCAGACTCAAGGTACGACCTGTAATCCGTGCTAAAGGATTTAGTCATACAAAGAGTAAAATCCAAGATGGCTGCTGGCGGCCATGTTTTTTGGCCGAATGACCCCAAAATTACTCGTTCCCATCAACATGTCAATATTAACATCCATGACAAATTTCATGATGATCAGACGAACAGTACGACCTGTGGCCTGTGCTAATGGATTAAATTTTGAAATCAGAGATGGATGCTGGCGGCCATGTTTTTTGTCCGAATGACCCCAAAACGACTCGTTCCCATCTACATTCTAATTTCAACAGCCATCAAAAAATTTATGATGATCAGACTAAAAGTACGACCTGTAGCCCGTGCTAAATGATTTAGTCATACAAAGAGTAAAATCCAAGATGGCTTCTGGTGGCCATGTTTTTTGGCCGAATGACCCCAAAATGACTCGTTCCCATCCACATGTCATTTATATTAACATTCATGACAAATTTTATGATGATCAGACTAAAAGTAGGACCTGTAACCCGTGCTAAATGATTTAGTCATACAAAGAGTAAAATCCAAGATGGCTGCTGGCGGCCATGTTTTTTGGCCGAATGACCTCAAAATGACTTGTTCCCATCTACATGTCATTGTTAACATCCATGACAAATTTTATGATGATCAGACCAAAGGTACGACCTGTAGCCTGTGCTAAAGGATCTAGTCATACAAAGAGTAAAATCCAAGATGGCTGCTGGCGGCCATGTTTTTTGGCCGAATGACCTCAAAATGACTCGTTCCCATCTACATGTCATTGTTAACATCCATGACAAATTTCATGATGATCAGACGAACAGTACGACCTTTAACCCGTGCTAATGGATTGAATTTTGAAATCAAAGATGGCCACTAGTGGCCATGTTTTTTATCCGAATGACCCCAAAATGACTCGTTCCCATCTACATTACAATTTCAACAGCCATAAAAAAAATTATGATGATCAGACTAAAGGTACGACATGTAGCCTGTGCTAAAGAATTTAGTCATACAAAGAGTAAAATCCAAGATGGCTGCTGGCGGCCATGTTTTTTGGCCGAATGACCCCAAAATTACTCGTTCCCATCTACATGTCAATATTAACATCCATGACAAATTTCATGATGATCAGACGAACAGTACGACCTGTGGCCTGTGCTAATGGATTAAATTTTGAAATCAGAGATGGATGCTGGTGGCCATGTTTTTTGTCCGAATGACCCCAAAACGACTCGTTCCCATCTACATTCTAATTTCAACAGCCATTACAAATTTAATGATGATCAGACTAAAGGTACGACCTGTAGCCCGTGCTAAAGGATTTAGTCATACAAAGAGTAAAATCCAAGATGGCTGCTGGCGGCCATGTTTTTTGCCCGAATGACCCAAAAAAGACTCGTTCCCATCTACATGTCATTGTTAACATCCATGACAAATTTTATGATGATCTGACCAAAGGTACGACCTGTAGCCCGTGTCAAAGGATTTAGTCATGCAAAGAGTAAAATCTAAGATGGCTGCCGGCGGCCATGTTTTTTGGCCAAATGACCCAAAAATTACTCGTTCCCATCTACATGTCAATATTAACATCCATGACAAATTTCATGACAATAAGACAAACGGTACGGCCTGTAGCCCGTGCTAATGGATTGAATTTTGAAATCCAAGATGGCCACTGGCGGCCATGTTTTTTTTCCGAATGACCCCAAAATGACTCGTTCCCATCTACATGTCAATGTCAATATCCATGACAAATTTCATAATAATCGGACCAAAGGTACGAACTGTAGCCCGTGCTAAAGGAAATTGTTGACGCATCACGCACACACACACTCACACACGCACACACGGACGACGGATACCAAGCCATGGCAATAGCTCAAACTTTACAAAGTAAAGTTGAGCTAATAACTCAACCAATAAAACTGCCAATGATTGAGTTGCTCTTCAATTATCCAATTTGAATAGCATTTTGCTGTGCGAAACAAAAGTTATTCCAAAAGGACAAAATTTTAATTTGGTTTCTTTGCCCTGAACTTACCAACATTAAAAACACTCTCCCTACTCAAAAAATTGTATTGGCTTCTCGGAGAATTTTTTTTAATTCCAATGTGGATGATAAACACATGAATAGAATAATTGAAATGTATCAAATATTTTTTATTTAAAGATGGATTATCTCTTCGTATAACAATTTTGAAATAGTTTTGTGGGTATAAAATAATAAATATGAATTGAAGATCCCTGTCCGGAAACACTTCCATCAATTAATATTGATTTAAAAATATTTTATTATACAGACCCTCTCAAAATAAGTGTCCCTTTTAACGTGGTCCTCAACGTGGTCGTAACGTCAACGCAATGCGGTCGTTGCGTTGATAACGCGTTGGTGATACGTTACGACCGCGTTGAAAATCAATGGACAGCGTTGAAGTTTAACGCAGACCGCGTTTACGTTAAACACGTTGCGTTAAGGATCAACGCACACACGTTGAAGATTACAATCACCGCGCCGAAAACTAAACAGACGATGAGTCGCGTTATTTGGCTTTACACCATTCAATTTTTGTTTTATTTACGATCACCTATGACTAATTTAGTGTCATTTCCCCACTATCCGAAAATCACATATCTACGCATTCGTTCCAAAAAGGCAATTTATTTGCAGTTTTTGACTCATGTTAGACTTTTTTGTGATATATACAGGTACAATGTGCATGTATCAGTGTATCGCACGGAGTGGTCGTGTGGTTGTGTTTCCCAATGTATGGAGTAAAACACTACGCACAAATATATTGCCATATTAAATGTCCGCTACAGAACTGCTGGAGAGTGAATATATGTACATGTCATTGCAACGAAGAATACATCTAATAGGCTTAGTAGCAGTAAATAAACCACAATTAACTAACATTCTGGTTTCGTAGTTGACGAAACCAGAATAACTTCGTCAACTATATTAGATTTAAAATGCGCAGTATAAACATGATGCCTGTCGTTTTTCTGCAGCAGTATGTCAGTCTCCGTTCAGGATGTGAATCTGACCAATTAGAAGATCAATTTTCAAATATGGGTGGAGTTATCTGGTGGTGGTGTGTGTTTTTTTAGCGGGACATTGAATTACCGTACATATTTTGTCCGGCATCGGCGTTTGAAATCAAATGGGTACGCCATTATGTGTAGACTTGTTTGATTTGAATTGTTGCTATTTTACGATGTACTTGTCAGCAGAAATGATAACGAATTTCTGAGAATACTGTAAATAAATGTGCTAAAGGTAAAATGCACAGGGCTCTGGGAACTTTTTATTTTATTATATTATTTTTTAAATTAATATCATAAAATGATAAAAAAAAATGTTCCCAGACACCTGTGTGTAAAATATATCATTGCACGTTTAACTTGATGTGGTTATTATGCACAACGTGTGCCGTTTAATTCCTACTATCATACCATGAACTAAAGGTTTCTATAATTGACATATATGAGGTTTTGATGGGCAGATATCGGCTTGAAAGAGAATAAATTTAACTCATTTGTTGTCAGTTTTGCAAAAATTCCAATTATCGCCTCTAATAAAGAGCGTCCATACTTCCATCGAAACGTAGTAGGTAATAAAGAGAATTTAAATTATGATAGTTTGTACTCGTTTTCAATGTAAAACCATCAACGTATGTAAATATAGATCGATGGTAAAATGGGTGGACACTTTTGTGTGTTTTCGCAATGTCTGACATAATAATTGATGGTGACTATTTTAAAGTTTTCTTTTAACCCGGAATGTTAGAAAATTACAGTTTTGTCTATTTCGTATCAACTGCGTGGAACCGCGCTTGGATCTTCAAATTTATATTTTGTTTTTAAATATTTGAGGAGGACAAATAAATAATTGAATTGCAGTGATTTAATTCTGGTAAGAAAAACAGAATTTAACTGAATTATTAAACTTATATATACTACGGTAAAAAGTAAGTTAATATTTATCATAGGCTTGTCTATACAATAGCGGACAATTACTGAAACTTATCTCTTCTAAGCCAAGTTGAGTAAGATTATTTCATCATCATGAAAGTAACACGACCTCATCGAGTGATCATTGCGGTGTACTCTGTCCACCAGCCAATCAAAACCGATACTAGCCAATCAAAACCGACGAAGTTATGACGCACGTATTCAATCGAGAATTCTGTGTTTGAATCACAGCATATCAATTTCAACTTTGGGCCCCAGGTTAATTCCTTTTTGTAAACACTGACACGTGCGTTCTTTTATTAAGTAGAGTAAACATTTAATTAATTTAGAGTTAACTTAGTACTTTGAGTATAAATAAGGCGCATATAATAACAAAGAATTGTTGCAACAAACATATTAGCATCACCGCCCTATTAATTAAATGTCTGGCCACTATCAAAGGAAGACACACCTGTGCATTGTTAGGGAAAAAATTCGGAACGTCAATCTACTTAAAGACGCCCACGTGTGCGCGACAGATATTGAATATCCTAATTTGCCGTACTGTCAATCAATACAGAAGACAAGCTGGTAGGAGGAGTCATCTTCACCAAATTGTTACACGGTAATAAAATATCTTGCCCCAGAAAGATGTGGATGCAGAAAGGCTTTTGACCTAAATTACAATATACAATACAATAATTAATTTGTATAGCGCTCAATATTATGAGTACATATTCAACGGCGCTTTACATTACATCGAGCTCATTGCCTAATCAGCATAATACATGTACATGCACATATATCTAGGAATTAAATGCTACATCAAAGAGATATGTTTTGAGGCCGGTCTTAAACTTATTTAAATCAGTGAATATTTTCAAGTGAGGTGGAATGCTATTCCATAGATGTGGACCTGCAAATGAAAATGCCCTATCGCCAAACGTTTTCTGTTTGTTGAAAGGAATGTACAAAAGCATACTGCTATCAGATCGTAATCCATATGTACACACATTTCTGTTTTTGATCATATCCTGTATATACAATGGTGACATGTTATTACGAGATTTGAATAAAAGCAAAATAATTTTGAACATGATTCGATACTCCACTGGCAGCCAGTTTAATTACTTGAGAACTGGAGTTATATGTTCATGCCGAGGAGTGTATGATACAACTTGCGCCGCAGCATTTAGCACTTTTTGCAGGCGATCACACTGGTAATTCGGTAGTCCATACAGTAAAGAATTACAGTAATCTAAGTGTGACGTGACAAAAGCATGGACCAATGTCTTAGTTGAGTCTACATCAAGGTATTGTCTAATTTGTCGGATTTTGTATAAACCTCTGAACGCCTTCTTACACATATTAGAGATATGGTTATCCATTGTCATGTTTGTGTCAAAATACGATCCCAGGTTGCGAACAGTGTCCTTGGTTGGTATGTCGGCGTCTCCCACATGAATTGAATTTAATAATAATTTCAAAAGACGAGACAATGTCACGCGAGCACATGGTCAAATCGAGGTTCACGATGGGGAAGTTATGGTTTGGCACCAATCTCTAAATAATATTTTATGAACTGCTGACGAAAGGCTAATTAAAGTCCGAATAATCAAGTCCTGGTATTCTTAAAGGGGTACTGTACGCCATTTTCAATAAATTCCCGGTGATAACAACGATCTATTATCGATACTATATAGAAATATAAGAAATTTGAGTCGAAGATGTATTCTGTAAACGCTCAGGTTAATAGGCTATCTTAAAATTTAATAATTTAAAAGTTAATAATTTAATATAAATGGCTATGGCTCCAGCCATAAAATGGCGTCTCTTAAAATTGGAATTTCTGTGTACAAAACGTAATCAAATTATAATTGAGGGATACTGGATTAATAAAACAATTGCACACACGATCGTTTGAAACATTATGCTTATACGGGGAGAAAACCCAAGCCACTCATTGACTAGTGACCATACACTAACTTAAATGAGTATATGGGACTACTAAGCATATAATATAATGTTTATTTGATTCATTTGGTTGAAAACTGTACAAAAATTACTCGACAACGACAATTTGTATTTTTGCATTCCGGTAAATTTGCCATCCGTAACAATACTTCGTACTCAACAGACTTTCAAAAAATGGAAAAGTTGTTACCTTATTCTCCGACTCGGGGATTATAGAAACCAACAACAACATCTTGGGTACAGTACCCCTTTAAGCATAAATCACAAATCGTGTTTATTTTATAATGATTATTTGTTTATTTAATATATGCTATGGTGGTAAGAATAACGAGCGTGTGTGAAAATTTTAAAACGACTGGAAAATTTCTGGGTTTTTTTCATGGCGTTTGTTCGTGGTGTAAAGTATATGAATGCTCTTTATTGTTACATGCTATAGAATACAGTTTCGGCCGACATCGGAACTGACACAATAAAAGGAGACAATTACTCAATTTGTACCTAGATGGATGAACATGCAAAACTGAAAAGAAACTTATATGCATGTGCGGTCCGTACATTTATATGTTTCAAACGGCGAAAACACTAAACTGAGACACCTGGAGTTCTGTTAATAGGTTTGCGTATTCTACCCCAATCACCCCCAGAATGTTAGTTAATAAACGAAGACGAAAGTAGCCTGATGTGTACTATTTTAATTGACGTGTATTTTTGCGTGGGTGAAAACTATTGACAATCATCGGTTTCTACATATAATCTTCCTTTCCGCATAATGAATTCGTGCTTGTCGCTTGAACATATAAAAGGACCGGGGCTCTCGATGTGATGTTTCTTGAAACGCGTACAATACAGAATAACAACGTTGTCAGGATATACGTAGGAAACATTATGTTATATATGTTACATATACACGCACTAGTTTAATCACAGATAATATAAAATAAGATAAGGCAAACTAAATAACATGCGTTTCCGATTTGTTGACCTAAAAACTCCAGGTAGATAAGCACATGTGTTCATGTACACATATTCGGCTACATGCCATCATCTCAGCCTTTCCATCATTGTTGAATTAATTCTTTCATGTTAAACATTCATTGCGTTTTATTGTCTATCATCCATTGTGGTACATATACAGTCTCTAATTAGTCTGTGGAATAAGTGAATTAAGACTTTCTATGATAGTTTGGAAGATCACTTTATCTTTTCATTTTGACTGTATTTACGTTCTGTATTTTTATATGATTCGGATATGTAGTTCTGCATGCCGATATTGAAATCATATCAATATATATATATATATATATCATGTACGGGTAGTACAATGTCATAATTTGTCATTATTTATATAGGTTTAATTAAGTTTATATCCATTACAAAGTTTTCCCTACATTTTCTAGATCTGGGAAAGTATATTAACCCATGATTACTATGGGCAGAAAAATATAATATTTATAAATAATATTACTTTTTCCTTAAGGGAAGCCCGAAACTGAACTATATGGATTACGTCTCCGGCCTTGTGTCAATCAGGAGGGTTAAAATTTTATTGCTGTGCCGACCCCACTCACATCCGTGTCCAGATTAGTCTCGCATGAATACACCCGCATTCTATCTATTGTCTAGTCAGTTTTTTATTTCCGACTTAATCATGAGATTTGCGAGTCGCGGGGTTGGGAATGGCACCACCATGGGAGGGATCTATGATAGTTCAGTTTCGGGCTTCCCTTAAGGAAAAAGTAATATTATTTATAAATATTATATTTTTCCGCCAAGGAGAAGCCCTCAACTGAACTATATGGATTAGAATGCAAGCCCAGGAGGAGGCACGAGCAATAAAGTTAATTAATATCCAAATTCGATGGGAATGTACTCTTCCGAAACATGATTCATGTAAATGTGATTTAGTCATGAATCAGATATGATTATGTTACGTGAAAGAGCTCCCAATTCAGATTACGACATTGCTCAAATGTGTACCGCCCGCCCCCCTTGTTATTGGAATAAACATCCCAGGTAGTGCCATATAATTCATGCTAGCGAGACAACCGAGCAAGTACAACTTTGCTGCATCCTATTCTCTTTGTCATCTTCTTCGCTCTCTCGACAGTTCACATTATGAACTGATGTCACATGCAGCCATTGTGTAGGCCATAAGATATCAGAATGCTTATGATACACCAGGGAGCAAATTAACTGGAATCGCATCGCGATTTGCCACTGAAATGTGGATACCGGTAATAGCGAGGAATTTCTTTATACATGTATGATGTTATAAAAATGCTATCTAATCATGTCAATGTGAGATTATTTGCTAATCAGATATCGAAAGTAAATTGCTCCCTGTGATACACAAACCAGATATAAAAATGATATGCTGCAGATATCATAGCGAGGTATGAGGTTTCATTATATCATGCCACACATCTGTACTCCAGCCTCGTATAATGTAGAGAGCAGGGAACGCCATCATGATCCAAGGTATCATTGCATACCAGTATATATGGGATTAGAGAACACCACAGCGGACTTGATGAACAAGCATAGAAGCATCAGTGATCTATGATGGCGCACATAACGAGTGTCGGGTACATTTCGAAATGATCAAATGTAGCAGAATGATCAAAATTGCAAAATGACCGGTGAAGGAGTGGCCTGGAGGTATCCCGAAGGTATTACGATTCCAGGAGATTGGACCCCATCGTGTGGAGATGTGGGCCACTGCACCGTGGGGAAGAGATAGAAGGCTGGTTGGTGCAGCTCTTGGAGGCACGCAACAAGACTTCCCCACCCAGATCATTCAGCCTTTCTTTCCTACCGGTGAAGGAGTGGCCTGGAGGTATCCCTAAGGTATTACGATTCCAGGGGATTGGACCCCATCTTGTGGAGATGTGGGCCCCTGCACCATGGGGAAGAGTTAGAAGGTTGGTTGGTGCAGCACTTGGAGGCACGCAACAACAAGTCTTCCCCACCCAGATCATTCAGCCTTTCTTTCCTACCGGTGAAGGAGTGGCCTGGATGTATCCCGAAGGTATTACGATTCCAGGGGATAGACTGGACCCCATCTTGTAATGATGTGGGCCACTGCACCATGGGGAAGAGTCAGAAGGCCATTTGGCTGGTGCGCTATGTCTAGACTATGAGAGCAAGAGCGTCACGTGACAACGAGTCTACCCCACCCAGAACATCCTCCAAAGGCTATTTTTTCTCTTTCTTCTTTTTATTTCTTCTTTCTTTTTCTGTTCTTCTTTTTTCTTTTATAAAAGAATCCTCGTCCGACAGTGTGCCTGACGACCCACTGTCGACCCGCGATTCTTGCTCATCGTCGTCAAACCTGCCGACGCCATGCGATGCAGAGAAGCATGTCAAGATCGACGCCAACAGAATTGGCTGCATCAGGTTGGGATACCAGACTGTGGAAGAGGCCTACTCTGAAATGGTTCGACGCAAGACAAATGCTCTTGCATTTGGGATAAGTAGCTATGGCCTGTCCAAGGTCACCCCCTCAAATTCTGGGGCATCATCAAGCTGCGCCCCCAAGGCCAGAGGGAATAAGTTCTGATGAGCCATTTGATCAGAGGAAGCCCCTTCCATGGAATCCCCCAAATGCAGGTGGTCCTGACCAAACTGGAATAAATGTCGATGACATACCACTATGATCGCATGACGGCGGAGGAGCAGGCCCGGATGTATCCCGAAGGTATTACGATTCCAGGGGATCGACTGGACCCCATCTTGTAATGATGTGGGCCACTGCACCATGGGGAAGAGTCAGAAGGCCATTTGGCTGGTGCGCTATGTCTATGAGAGCATATGCGTCACGTGACAACGAGTCTTCCCCACCCAGAACAGCCGCCAAAGGCTACTCCCAGGTGCCCAATAAACAGATCTTCGTGGCAGGAATCCAGGCCGAAATCAAAATACTGATGGAAATTTCACTCTATGTGGAATAATAGTATATCGATGTGAATTTTTTCGAAATTTAATAATCGTATTGCCACTACCATTAGGCACCTGAGAGAAAGGTGCCGGAGCAATCGCCCGTGAAGATTGGTTTCCCGAATCAACCGCATGCAGCACCCGCCTACCATTGGTTCAACTGCCGTAGCAGGACCTGGGGGGCCAGAACTGGTCCTGCCCGAGGTAAAGACTGGTACGGTTGCTCAAAGTAGGTAATCATTGACTAATATGCCCTTACCCAACGATAACAAGTAATACACCCGTGAATGAGCAACCTGCACGGTGTGTGGCCATCAAATTCGAATCATGTTCGACTGCAAGACATGCTGTTAGTTATAACAAAGCAAGGTTAATATACATAACACAATACAACCTAGGTTATTGAATATAAAGTAAGGTTAATATAAAATCACGTTATACCCCTGGCCACGTGATCTTACCTGCTATGACAGGTAAGATACTGTCTTTTCTCGTATATGAGGACGATGAGTTCCGAATGCACATAGGCAAGAACTAGGCGGTTTCCGTTAGGAAAGTGCGCTTACAGCGGACGTGAAGATACGAATGCCTGTATTTTCGTCATGATTGTATCGAATCGTTTTGTCACATAATCAGTGGATATGTCGATGATATACCACTATGATCACATGACTGCGGAGGAGCAGGCCCGGATGTATCCCGAAGGTATTACTATTCCAGGGGATCGACTGGACCCCATCTTGTAATGATGTGGGCCACTGCACCATGGGGAAGAGTCAGAAGGCCATTTGGCTGGTGCGCTATGTCTATGAGAGCAAGAGCGTCACGTGACAACGAGTCTTCCCCACCCAGAACAGCCGCCATAGACGAAGAGCCATGTCATGGCCGGTTTCGGAAATATATTGGCAGTAGATGTGCGCAATATAAACGCTGCGCATGTAAGCTCGCATTAGACATGTAACAATACAAATGCAGTCCTTTCTGCGCAATATAAATGTGTTGCATGTAACTGCGCATCATACACGAGTGAAAGCTATGTGGCAGAATATCGTTTTGATATATGTGGAAATAGAAGTTAGTGAGCCAAGTGATGGTCTCTACTGGAAAGACTATTGGCAGTGAATCTGGAGCACGTGACAATATGTATTCTTTCTATTTCGCTGTTTGCCGTTATCATTCACTGATGAAACTGCAAAGTATGTCAGTATTGGGATGAAAACTGTTCACCATATGTAAGCATACTAGTAGTCAGTTCTGACAGCATACATGAGGCCCTGATACGATATGATTGTCATGTACAATGTATGGAACTATTACGGCGTGCAATACATCATTGCAAGCTCGGCCACGCCGAGGCATATTAGAGCCTACGGTAAGATGGCTTAGTGTCAGGCCACAAAGTTTTCACTTCATTGCAGTTGGTGAACAATAGTTCGTAGGAACCCAAACTGTACATACATGGATGTAAAGAATGCAACACAATATTTAGAACGTCAGACAACACATCAATTCGAAGTGTGGTTATATATGTGATAACGAATACCATCCCCCTGTTACGGAGTGTTAGTAACTATTGTACTGATGATACAATGAGTTATATGATATTTAATCGTGATAGACAAGGTAGAATTTTCGAAATACCTTGAAGTCGATGTAATGTGTTATTACATTTGTCATGTGTCTAACAAGACCACGCGCTCATACATACTGGCGGGCGTAGATTCGCAGGTATTGATCGTTAAAACAATATTACAGATCGCTCAGTCGAAAGAAATGTGAATTGTCATCTGATAGTGATAACAAGTACTATCTTTCGTATTTATTCATGTAAATTATTACAAAGGAGGATATGGCTGTCCTGTGCAACTTTCTGCGAATTAACAGAGCAGTGCCATGTATGATTTGGCAGTATACATTAGGATACAAAGCAACGGAACTTACGAAATAACCGAAGCGAGTCGACGGAAACTTATGTAAAGTGAAACACGTGTAGCACGAAATTAGGAGACATCGCATACCGTACTACATTGCGTCCTCAATTGTAAGTCATGATAGTCATCACGCCGTATGTGTGGCACAATATGCACTATGTGGTTTTGCCACAAGTAAGCTATGTGCTTCTTTAGTCATTGTCAAGATGGCCATCTTAATTCCAATTGTTGGAAGATAAAGCCGTCTTGAGGAAAACACGGAAACAAATTACGGATACAGTGAAACGAAAAAGGTTCCCGTTTCGGATGTGAGAAATATTAATTAACTATCGGGTACAATAAATTGCAAGTTTGTAATATCAACAATAAATATTGAGTCGATAAACTCGCAACACAGAAAGATACAACCTTGAGAAAATAGAAACGATCCTGTCCTGGCGAGGAGGAATAAAAACTGACTAGACAATAGATAGAATGCGGGTGTATTCATGCGAGACTAATCTGGACACGGATGTGAGTGGGGTCGGCACAGCAATAAAATTTTAACCCTCCTGATTGACACAAGGCCGGAGACGTAATCCATATAGTTCAGTTGAGGGCTTCTCCTTGGCGGAAAAACAAAATTGAAATAAAACCTGTGCGCCCGCATTGATTTAAAAAAAAAACGTCTGAGAATCAAATATTCCTTTTTTGTTTGGCCCAACCTACCTACTGATTCTTGAAACTTTTATAGGGTCAGGGGGGAAACAATAATAGTTTTAAATGTGGTCCTACTTAGGGCTGGACGATATTAACGAAAATAAAAACCGCGATTTTTGGAAATTAAAACCGTGGTTAACAATATAATCGCGTTTTTTTTTAAACAGATACAAGAAACTGAAAACAACTTCTCACTGTTCGCTAGAATCACATCATTGTCATTAGTTTTGACAAGTTGGCATCGGGAATAACATACCCGGTATAATTATGCAACCACTCAACCAGTGACAACCTCATGCTCGATCGATATTGGCGGAATGAAAAGTAAATTCACTGGTTAAATTCCGCTATTCGGACAATTTCGTTCCGGTGACTTGACAAATTCTGGTATATACCGGTAATTAATAAAACCATTATCTCGTATATGCCAAAACTAAAAGTGTTCTATACTATAGTATCCTTTTCTAACTCGATATGTTCAACTATGTTGAGTAAATATATATGCTATTCCCGATGACACTTGCGTCGCTTGACAACTGGAAATGTGGTTTACCGTCAAGACAAATTTGACAATGATGTTCAGTCTTTTCGCGAAGTCCAAATACACGTAGTACATAACTTTTGGAATTCAGCCAAGCAAGGACATCATGTATTGTTGGGCGGGTTTGAAGCTCTAATTCTATACAATTGGTTTTAACCAATCGCAGTGAGTGGTTTCTTCTAGACGAGAAGAGGGCGGTATCTTCGCCCATTTATTATTTTGATTGACGGTGCATGTGCATCGTTGTACTGAAGGAAGAGGCGTGGCACGACTGACATTCATATCGATCTATCACCTGATCAGTCGTCGATTCATTTGGTGAATTCTCTTGTAATAAATATTTCGCAGGAAAGACGGAGAGCGAAAGAGGGACGTATTCTGGGTTTTCATATTCCCCCAATTTCGTTAGTCGTTCTAAACGTTGTTTACTATGATGATTGAATATTGAAAAAATAGGACACGGGATTTAGTTGGAATTTAAAACTTAAATAACTCGATTTAGGCTTGAGTTAAACTATTTATTTGTATATATGCTTATGATTGGATGGCACCCACTGATTGCCGACGATATTACGATTATTTTAGATTAGACGATATTACTGACGATATTGAAATTTTAACCGGGTATTGTCGATTAATCGGGAAACCGCCCAGCACTAGTCCTACTCCGTGTCATACCTTGTTGAATCCCGGTTCTGGTGGTTTCCCTCCGCCCTCCGTGGGAACAGTCTTACTAAGCAGCTGATTGGTGAGTGTTTGTATCTGGGATAGTAGATTGTTGTCAAACAGTGGCGTCTGCTGCTGTTGAGGCATTTGCATTAGTTCCGTCTGCAGCTTGAGTTGTTGCTGAAGCAGCTGTAGCTGTTCTAAATGAGCCTGCTGTTCTGTAAGACTGATAGCGCCTCCCTGTAAATATATTAAAAATTATTAAAATTGTAAAAAATTGTAAAAAATAATAACAAATGATGAAAAATTGTTAGGCCAATGCATTCTCTTATATATGCGAGGCGACCTATGGTCGACTCGCATATATAAGAGAATGCATTGGCACAGGGTATATGGGTTGATACAAAAATCGGACCGGGCAATGAAAGGGTTAAGTAATTGACCCAGTAACTGGGGTTATTATGTATTTATAACCGCAGTAAAACCATAACTGCATCAATGTTAACGGTTTTGTGATGGCTATGGCACACTGATTAAATACGGAAAGAAACCCTGATAATATTCCTTGACTGCCTGTACACTGTACAAAGCTAATGAACTGCTGACTGTGACATATAAATTTGTTGGAGCCGCAATTGTACTGGAAGTTACCATTTCATACCAGCTGATGATTTCATGGGTTCTAACCACACAATCCTGATTGTCTTGTGGTTTGTAACCACGTTTAAGTCTAACTGGAGTAGCCCCTAAACCCGGCCTCATATTTTTAGTCAAGACACACATGTTATGTAAGAGCTTAGCACAATGATATCAATGTCAATGGTGGAGTTAACTTTAGTTAATTAGAATATAACTAGCTGATGTGCCCAACTTCGTCTGGGCTATTTAGGGATTTCTTTGTGATCGCCTCCGTCTGTGCAGAATAGACACGTTGAAAAGTATTAGGAGAAAGAAAAACTATTGTTCGATCAGTCCAGAAACATGCCTACAGACCTTCTCAAAAGTAATGGCCCTCCCGACCGCGTTACGACCGCGTTGGAGTAACGTTACGACCGCGTTGGTCCAACGCGGTCGTAACGTTACTCCAACGCGGTCGGGGAAACCGCCAACGCAACATAACGCGGTCGGCACGAGCACCAACGCAACAAACGCGGTCGAGATAACCGTCAACGCAACAAACGAGATCGGGAGAATAGCTTATCAACTGTAATAATAATTATTGAATAACATTGTAAACATGAACTTTGAGACATGAACTCATTTTATTAAAAAAACATTAAATTGAAAAGAGAAAATTCTGGAAAAAAATAATAAATAAATGCAGATCACATCGATCGCGCTGCACGAATTAATAGAGATGCAATTGAGATTTCTAACAAACAAAAAACTTTGAGTTCACGTCGCAATGTACATGTACGTGTATTCTTTGAATATTTAATATTCAGCGTCACCTCCTAATAAAGGTCAATAACCTGTACGCCAAGGGTCCGATGTCATTTGAAATCTTCGTGAGGGTACGATAAAACACACATCTACATTTACACGCACGTTGGTAATTGACACATGGATATACATGTACAGTGATGCAAATAATTTAGAATATTAATTATCCATGTGTTGTGAAATACATGTAAAACAAACAGCGCTCAGATTTGGTTACCAGTGATTTGTCACTTTAACCAACAGACCCCGGATCAAAAGCATGACACGAATGATTGACAGCGGTGTCAATAGACGCAAATACAATACGGGGCGTGTCTTCGGTAAAGTGGAGAGTGATACCATGCGACTCAAACGGAATTCTCGATTGAAAACGTGCTGTCATAACTTCGTCGGTTTTGATTGGCTAGTGACCACTCGATGAAGTCTTGTTCAGGTGTTACTTTATTCATTGATGATGAAATAACGAAATCAGTCGTATTCAATGGTGCTTCGAAGAGACCAACAATGTTTAATCCGCTATTGTGGAGGCAAGCATATGTCTTATGATAAATATTAACTTTCTTTTTACCGTAGGATATATAAGTTGAATAATATTGTTAACTTCAGTTTTTTTTTCACCGGAATTAAATCACTGCAATTCAATTATTTATTTGTCTTCATCAAATATTTGAAAACAATGTACATTTGAAGATCCAAGCGCCGTCCGACGCAGTAGATACCAAATTAGACAAAATTGTTTGTTTTTTTCTAGATTTCCGGGTTATAAAAGAAAACTTTAATATAGTCACCATCAATTATTATGTCACAGAAATCGCAAAAAAAACACACAAATGTCCACCGTTTTATTATCGATCTATATCTACATACGTTTGTGGTTTTACATTGAAAACGAGTACAAACTATCATAATTTAAACGCTCTTTATTACATACCACATTTCGGTGTAAACATGGACGCTCTTTATTAGAAGCGATAATTTGAATTTTTGAGTGAGTTAAATGTATTCTCTTGAAAGCCGATATCTAGTCATCAAAACCTCATATAATAAAAAGTTCTTTTGTACATATATTTACAGTATGCTCCGAAATTCGTTATCATGTCTACTGACAAGTACATCGTACACCGGACAAAATGTATACGGTAATTTAATGTCCCGCAATAAAAAAAAAACACCACCACCAGATAATTTTCTGTAACTCCACCCATATTTGAAAATTGATTGATATGTGTACATGCAGTATGTAAAAATCGGCATGACCGCCAACGCAACAAACGCGGTCAAGTTGACCGTCAACGCAACAAACGCAGTCGAGATAACCATCAACGAAATGGAACGTTTCCAAAATAATACAATGTTGTTGACGTGATGGGAGTAATGCATGATAGATTTGTGTTAAAATGTTTTACATATTGGCCCACATTTAGATTTTTTCCGGGAAAAAATAATATATTAATGTAAATCACGTTGATCGCGCTGCACGAATTAATGGAAACGTAATCGAGACTGCTAACAAACAAAACATATTGATGTCACGTCGCTATGTACATGTACATGTATGTGTGTTATTTGAATATTTAATATTCAGCGTCATATCCGTTTAAATGTCGATTACCTGTACGCTCATGTATAGACCAAGGGTATTGTGTCAGTTCCGATGTCGGCCGAAACTGTATGAAACAATAAAGCGCGTTTATATATGCCATAAACACACGCCATGAAAAATTCCAGAAATGTTCACGACGCTCGTTATGTATACCACTATACACGTGCATGTACATGTAGCATTAAATAAACCAATAATCATTATAAAATAAACACGATTTGTGATTTATGTCGAAGAATACCATGACTTGATTATTCGGACTTTCATTAGCCTCTCGTCGGTAGTTCGTAAAATATTATCCAGATATCAGTGCCCCTTTAATACAAGGAAAACATAACTTCCCCATCGCGAACCTCTATTGGACCACGCACGCTGCTGAATGGTGACATTGTCTCGTTCTTTGAAGTTATTATTAAATTTAGATCAAAGGAATTTCTGCAAGATATTTTTATACCATGTAGCAACTTTGTGAAGTTGACTCCTCCTTCTAGCTTGTATTCTGTATTGATTGACTGTGATTCAAACACAGAATTCTCGACTGGACACGTGCAAGCATAACTTTGTCTGTTTTGATTGGCTAGCGGACATCGTGTGCCACAATGATCACGCAATGAGGCCGTGTCACTTTCACGATGATGAAATAAACTTACTCAACGTGGCTTCGAAGAGACGTTACATGTTTCAGTAATTGTCCGCTATTGTATTGGCAAGCATACATGTATTGTAAATAACTAAATATTAACTTTTACTTTTTACCGTACTAGTAGTATATATAACTTTAATAATTCAGTTAAATTCTGTTTTTCTCACCAGAATTAAATCACTGCAATTCAGTTTCTTTATGTGTCCTCATCAAATATTTAAAAACAAAACATATACATTTGAAAACGTGTGTGCGACGGTGCGTTGATCATTAGCGCAACGTGTTTAACGTAAACGCGGTCTGCGTTAAACTTCAACGCAGTCTGCGTTAAACTTCAACGCGGTCCGTTGATGTTCAACGCGGTCGTAACGTATCAACAACGCGTTATCAACGCAAAAACCGCGTTACGTTGGCGTTACGACTGCGTTACGACCACGTTGAGGACCGCGTTAAAAGGGCCACTTATTTTGGGAAGAAAGAAAAAACTATTGTTCGATCGGTCCAGAAACATGCCTATTATAGTATATGAGCATATATGAGGGAGATCAATGTCAAGAACAGTCGCACGTGAATTGGACACGCCCATATTCTTCCCGGGATCAAAGTAGGCCTACATACCAAATTTGAGTCAGATCGGTCGAGCAGTTTTCGACTCTCTAACACACATACATACAGACAGAAGATCCAAAATATATATTAATAGACTAGCTGATGTGCCTGACTTCGTCCGGGCTATTTATGGATTTGTTTTGAAAAATATTAGGAGAAAGAAAAAAATATATTATTCGGTCGGTCCAGAAACATGCCTATATGAGCGTATATGAGCAAGGTCAAGGACACGGTCGCACGTGAAAGTGGACCCGCCCATATTGTTCCCGGGATCAAAGTTGGCCTACATTCCAAATTTGAGTCAGATCGGTCGAGCAGTTTTCGAGTCTTATAACACATATACATACAGACAGAAGTTACAAAATATATAATAGATTATGATATTCAATTGGAGTTGGATTATTTAGTGTTGACTGAGATAAACATGGGTGATTGAACAATTCTGTCAACATGAAAAGACATTTAAAATGTAACATTATTTTTTCTTGAAGGTGTCTTTACTTCCTCTTTGGTTGTGATAAGGAAATCAGTATTAACTTTAGTAAATACCATAATTAATTTTTATAATTTGAGTAAAACTTATCGTATTCAAAAATCTTGTGAAATTCATGTACATTTCTGCTATTTTTTTCCAACCTAAATGTTTGTAAACCAGGCAGTGTTCGCGCTGTCGGTAGCCAAATTAGCCAATGGCTAATCTTTTTCGAATTTGGCTAATAAAAATTTCATTCGGCTAAACTTTTTTTGAACCCAAATGGAGACTGAAAGCATGGAGCCAGAAAGCTAATTAATAAAAGCGCTCAATAGATCGACATTCAAGACGAAGTTAGGTGACGAAAGTATTTCATTATTTTCGTACTTATGAAATATCGTACAAAGGGAAAACCGATCGACAACTCTATCAACCAAGCGATCACAAAGTGATATGCAATCATCTTTAGTTTTCACAAGACGGACATTCAAAGACGCATGGACATTAAACCGACCGTGGTTGAATTATAACAATGTGAAGAAACCAATGTTTTGTAAAGTGCATTGACGCCGGTATATAAGCAATTTGTTCGTAACATGTGCAGGCTGTTTTAATCTGGAGAAGATTACGTCACTCTGCACGAAGCAGCAAAAGGTCATTATTAATTTTTACATTTAATCCCCTGATCCCCCATTCAGCCCATTGTCTGTTTGGTCACTCACGGCGCGCCTGCACAATGCATGTTTATGATGACATTGTATTTATGACGGTCGAGGTTTATGAGCACCAAGTGTAAGACAATAGCTTAATCAGCCAAATGTGAATCACGACATTGTGGCTATTTGTCGTCAATACCGATACAGTCAAAATAATATGCATGCTTTTATGACAGATTGTAATTTGATAATGGCGTAACAATATTAAGTTATTAGTTTCCAGATGTCACTTAGATATTTTTGCAAGGATAAATATTTAATGATTTAAAAATAGATATTGATATAAAACAAAAAAATAATGACATTAAGAAGGACAATCCCGGGTCTCCCCCCTCCCCCCCCCATATCACTCTTTCACATAAAGATTAATAAATTTTTATTAAATGATATATGTAAAAATACTTCTAGTTCATCAAAATTATTTAAATTATTGTGTATTTTACCTTTGTCTGTTAGATTTTACGTTTTAGTCATTAATTGTGAACCGACCAGAAAACGATGATTTAATTTGGCCAAAGTTTTTTTTAATTTGGCCAAAAAACATTTGGCTAAAGTTTTGTTCGGTCCAGCGCGAACACTGAAACCAGGCTGTAATATGGTTGTGGCCTTACCTGCTGGGTCTGACGAAGTAACCTAGTAACGGTATTCAGCATATCTGTCTGCGTGGCTAGAATGTTCTCTGCAGTCGGTTCTTCAGCGAGTTCCGATTCATCGATCTTATCCAGGTCATCAGGATCATTGTCAATAAACTGCTCAATGTTCGCCTTTTTGTTTTCTTCAGCACTGTGATGGGCATGCTTCGTGTGAGCAGCAACCACAGCATCAACTGCTTGCTGGGCTGCAAATAAAGTAGCATATATCAAATTAAGGTAATGTACAAAATTTGATGACAAACCGAAAGTACATGTCATGTGACACGCTGATGGCTGCACTATTTGTTCTATTAAATTGAACATAATATAACATGTGTATTAGTTGTCAGGATGCAGGACTAAAAACTGTACTATCATTAATAGTCAGATTCATGTAATAAAAAAAAATATTATTTACTTTCTGCAATTAATCTTTTACATTGATATAATACCATATGACAACCATGAACATTTGTGTTTACTCAACATAATATGAATCGTACGTGACACGTAGTGGAGCAACCACACATGATGTGCCTCAAATTTGCCTTTTGTTCGGCGACATTACGCTAAGAATAATTTATGTAACACCATGCAGTTACATAATTGACAAGACGTGTCGTGGATTGTAAAATCTTGTCTGGATTATCGTCATGACTTCTTCATTTTTCGTTTTCATTAAGCTGACCAACGAAATTGGTCTAATTGAAATTAATATACTTAAATCATATGTGAATTGTTTGTAAATCGTGAAGTAGTTACTTTCATTTTTATCGCGATGCTTCATTTCCAATTCCGCGTTTTTTGCAATCTCCACTGTTGCTAACCGGAAGTCACGTGACAATTTCTCCAAAATCTATACCCGCGATCTTGAAAAATCACTGATGGATATAGAAAAAATTATATGACATCATTCACCTGCCTTATGTACAAGCACCCTTGGTGGTTGCTATTATAAGGCATCTAAGAAAGGTAACTCTAGATGGAAGAGTCAAGGGAAATATAACAATGGCTGCCGAGTGCCGACAGACCCCTAACTACAGGACATGTTCCTGTATTCCTTCACAAGTCCACCCATACCTACCTTTATACTTACCAAACATATACTTATGTATACTGGTGTATTACTGCTGTTGGTGCTTACAAATCTAAGTATTATATAATACATAAAACATATTCTGGTATAATTATTACAATAATCAGAATCACCATCGGAATCGGCCGATTGTGATCTCAAATAATCGGCAATCGGCGCAAGGCTCTTAATCGGCTCATCACTAATTGCGTGCAACCTATTGCAAATACCTAGTTAAATCAGCCCATTATCTGAGCCCAGATTCTGAACGTATATGGCATATAATGGAAAAAGTCAACAAATGCTAGTTGCATGTTTTTATTTTTAACAAAATGGTAGGTTTTATGTGTTATATTGGAGTTTCAATATTCGGCTATCACAATTGTTAAATATAATTTGCATATACACTTTTTGCAACCTTTGTGCTAAAAACGTGAGCCTCACTTGCTTCAAGCAGACATTTTCAGGACAGGTTAAAATACTTTCTGAAGGATTCATCTTTCAATCAATACCACAAGCTCCCCTCAGAACCATTTATATCCATAGCATTTTATAATTTTTTTACCACCGAATATTGTCTCCGGAGAGCGTAAATTTTCGGATTGATCCGACTCAGAGAACAATGGACGATATGTTCCTCTAAATTCACCCCCATGCAGCTTACTATAATTAAAAATCGGTCAAACGATCAACTAAGCATCTAGCGCTCAGTGATTTCGTGTCGGCTAATAATTTATTTACTCATACAAATCAACACATCGTCTGCCATAGTAGAAACAGCCAATCAGCGCTCAGTATTAAAATCGAGGTCAGGTCATAATGAATATTAAAATGAGGAGCTGCGTGAATGGCAAAAAAAAAATGAAAAAAAAATCAGAATTATCGACAGATTGTATATATAAGAGAATGCATTGGCACATGGTTTTCGCAAAATTTCCGGAAGCTCCAGTCATGGAAGGGTCAATGAAAAATAAAATCTTGCAGATGGATGGTGTAACAATGTACATGTAAGGTACATATATTGCTTACCACGAGCGAGTGTATCTGGATTTATATCGGCAGCCATGTCCAACAATGGCTGGATGACAGCTGTTGGAAACACACCATTCATCTGCCACAAATTCAACACTCGAACAATCTTATTCTGGAATATAAAGTCAAATAAGGAGCTCGGACAAGAACAAATATATATGAGAATAGTGCTGGATGGTATTTGCGTATAAAAAATACTGCAGTAATTATAAAATAACACCTTGGTATACTGTATTACCAATTATTCCGTATACATTCTATATTTCAGTAACTGAAGGAACAAGATCAAATCTCACACCAACAAGATAAGCCTAATTGTGATATTGACAGGTCTTATAAAACACCATAATTCTTATTAACATCGGTATTAATCCCATTTCGGAGCATATTCACACCTGAGCGTTGATTGCACAGCTGTGAATCAATCGTAAGGTGTCTACAGTGACTAGCGATTTTGAGATTATCACACCTGAAGACTACAACTCATACACCTTACCAACTGGCAGTTCATCACCCCTTTGTTAAATTTCATAAAGGCCAGAACAATTTTGAAAACAAATTCATTTGTGTAACATATTAATACCTGTATCCAGCTTAGGCACTTTTAATGAGTGAGAATATTCAAGATTTCGTTTCGTTAAAATTCATTTTTTTTGTATTCATTAGCAATTTTAATTCATTTTTTTTTTCATATTCAGAAGTGGTAAAAATGCCATGCTCCCAAAATTATTATCTAAAATGCTACCATTCTCTCACAATACTGTTTGGACATTATTCATAGTTATTAGAGTGATGATAAAAGATTCCATATTTGAACTACTGTTTCATCTTTTTAATTTATATAGGCGACTTCTGTACTGGTCGATTTTGATTTTGTAAAGCCCATTTCGCCCTAGAGAACGCCCACTTCGCCTTATTTTTGTGACAGGGAGAAGTCACTTCTCCCTGAAAATCAGATCTAAGCTGGTCCTTAATGCATACGGTCATTATAATCTGGGATTTATTAAGCATGAAGGAAGGTTTAGTACACGAATTGCCGATCATACCCACTGGCAATATCAATTTGACTGGCAAATCAATGTTATAAACAAGGGACATCATACATAGACAGAACAACACAGTGTGTGAATGTTGTGAACATTATTGTTACTTAACTGGTTCAGTGCTGAAAGCCCATATTTGGACCCTATGTAAGAGTGCTGGAAGCCCAGATCTGGGCTTTGGCGATGACACTATATTGCTTGTTTAGTTTAATAATTTAAATAGAGACAACCAATCTCATAACCATAGCCTAATGAGACATCCAGACTCATAACCATAGCCTAATGAGACATCCAGACTCATAACCATAGCCTAATGAGACATCCAGACTCATAACCATAGCCTAATGAGACATCCAGGCCCATAACCATAGCCTAATGAGACATCCAGACTCATAACCATAGCCTAATGAGACATCCAGACTCATAACCATAGCCTAATGAGACATCCAGACTCATAACCATAGCCTAATGAGACATCCAGACTCATAACCATAGCCTAATGAGACATCCAGGCCCATAACCATAGCCTAATGAGACATCCAGACTCATAACCATAGCCTAATGAGACATCCAGACTCATAACCATAGCCTAATGAGACATCCAGACTCATAACCATAGCCTAATGAGACATCCAGGCCCATAACCATAGCCTAATGAGACATCCAGACTCATAACCATAGCCTAATGAGACATCCAGGCCCATAACCATAGCCTAATGAGACATCCAGGCCCATAACCATAGCCTAATGAGACATCCAGGCCCATAACCATAGCCTAATGAGACATCCAGACTCATAACCACAGTCTAATGAGACAGGCTCGTGACCATAGCCTAATGAGACACCCAGACTCATAACCATAGCCTAATGAGACATCCAGACTCATAACCACAGTCTAATGAGACAGGCTCATGACCATAGCCTAAATTACATCCAGTCTCATAACCTAATCACAAATGAAAATGTGGGGGTCAATTTGAGAAAAGAGTGAAAATGTAGTAGATTACCTACTCCGAGCATAAAATTCAACGATTTTATGTTTATTGAAATATATATATATACGCATTTCATTATGTGTATGTAGGATATTTAGCAGCGAACCAGTTAATCATACAAATTTGTTGTGGTGCACTGTTACAATGAGAGCCGTAAGAGCTAAACATTTAAAAATTGACTCTACACAGAACAAAACAATCAATGTTAATGTCCACATTTGATTCATATTTGAATCCGAATTTACCCTAAGGCGACACCAATATATAAGTCTGGTTTACGAACATCGCCGACAACTTTTGTTCCATTCCATCAAAAAAAAAAAAAAAAAAAAAAAAAAAAAAATTATTTAAAATTTTTTATTTTTTTATTTTTTATTATTTATAAATTAATATTTATTAGTGTACTAGTATTAAGCATGGGGAATAATAGTTCAACGTTACTCAGCTAAAAGGTAGGGCTTTTAAATTATATTTGCATATGCCTGGCTAGACAATTTGTGGATTGGAGCAGTATGCACTAATTTCCTATTAATACATGTCTCTATTTTTATTTATTTTATGACAAGAAATGTTTGTTTATATTAAATTTGAATATTAAAAACACATTTCAAATTCATATTTTATATATAATTATTGTGAAATTCAGGAAGAACTCCACAATTTAACCAATAAACTGTTCTGAGAGTTTTTGTTTTGTTTTTTTTTCCCTCCTGCATCTACTTTTTTTTTCCCCACATGTTCGTAAACCAGACTTAAAAATTGGTGTCACCTAATTATGCTTTGTAAATTGAGTTGACATACACAGGGCATAACTGTGGTTAGTTTTTAATTTCAATAGCTGTCTCCTTAAAACAATGCAATTGTAATATTTAACAACATCATCGCCAGGGTGTGGAAAAATATGCCCATGGTAATTCCAACAAAGGGCCAATACTCCTGTGAAAATTGGCAGGCAGTATCCCAATTCAAACTTGACATGTATTTTGTGTTAGTAAACTCACATACCAAATTTCAGTCCATTCAGTTCTGACTATCTAAAGTTAACACCCAGAAATTAAAAGCGAGCGAACGGAATAGACCAACAACGATAGGGGGGGGGGGGGGGGGGGGGGGGGGGGGGGCTATATGGTCTACGAGCTTGTGTTTGGCCATACTAATAGGCTTTCAAAAATTCCAACAACAAAAGAGGGTAAAGAGCTAGTTTGAATATTCATATTAGCATACCACATACAAACAACATATCTTTTTAAAAACGGGGTACAAAAACATACCTTTTCATCTGAAGGACACTTGAACAAATTCTGGAAAGTTGCGATGACATTCTTCGTAAACCTTGGTGCAAAGACATCCTTTTCTTGGCCAAACTGGTGTCTCGACTGTCGTACAATAGAGTCTACCACATACAGCCCAGGAACTTTATATTCAGGTTTACACTGCAGAAATATGAATATTAAATTGCAAATAAATGTGTAATGGTTTTAATTGACTTATATCAGAATCCATGCAAACTGCTATATTTAGAACATATCATAAAATGTGATTTCCATGCCTTATTTGTCAGTGGTCTATTTTTTTTATAATTTAATAGTCAAATAAGCCTGAATGGAGACAGACTGAGAGAGAAAAAAAAAGGCAGTCAGAAATTAGTATTTAATTTTCTAAACATCCATTTACTGATCCATATCTGAAATATATTAATTCTGAATATATGCCGCTGGAAGCAGAAATTGCTAAAAGACAATGGACGTGACGTGACGATTGGGGAAATTTCGAACAAATATGACAGCAATTATTATCAGTCAATCTGAATTTAGTTAAAAATCATCGCCATTCTATACATTGTCGCAACTTGCATCCATTCAATCACAATTCAAGACTTTTACACCACACGTACATGCTGCACACGTGATCATAACATTACTCGGTAGTCACATTATGAGTCGCTACCTGTGATCTCAAAACAACTATAAAAGGCAGCGCACAGCAGATGTCAACGGAAGCCATTTCTCGATAGTGTATATCTTTCCTTGATGTATTTGGCTTTAAAAGTGTATTGCGATAGGGAGTTCGATGAGCATATATGGGAACAAACGCCCAATATACATAAACATCGGAATCGGAAAGGCCAATTATGCCTCCAGATAATCGAAAATGAGCCTTTTCAGGAGTCGATTTAATTTTTTTAATTTGTATAACATTTTGTAGCACTGGGTAAATTTTGTATATAGCATTCCTTACCAATACATATTTTTTCATTATAAATTGGTTAGCACAAATATTGGAAATTACAGCACAAATTGCAATGTGAACACAGTTAAATCGAGCCCTGCTTTTCATTATCGGAACATCATATTATAAATTGGCCATTTGTTGAACTTTAAATTAATTTAATATTTCCCACCATTTAATAGAGGGCTTCTGCCCTTGAATTATTTGTCATCTGCTTATATTTCCTGAACATCCCTCTCGATGAATAATAGACCATTCAAATGTATTATTTTATAACTGAATGGGAGAATCCATTTAGTAAATAGAGGGTTAAAATTAGAATATTGACATATGATACAAAATGATTTAGTTAATGATGAATTTCTCAATTCTCTGAACCACATGCTTATAGAATTTGTTTATATGCTAAATGATTTACCTTCATGATGAATTTCTCGACACTCTGAACCACATGCTTGTAGAACTTAATAGCTTTGATAGCCAGCTTAGTGATATTAGCCATCTTGGCCCTCGACACAGGTGGCCGTCCCTCGTATAATGAGGAGAGCTGAAAATAATAACAATGAGACTGAGGTTCAAACACAGGGATCTGACAGGGATTATCCCAAATATAAACGAGAGGCCGATCACTAGTGTTGAAACGATTAATGGACTAGTCGAAATCGATGCGATTATTAAATTAGTCGATCCCGAAATCTGCTAGTCGACTAGTCGGGGAAAAAGCAGTACCTATGTGCTATCATGACAGCAGTGCCATTGCACGGCCATATTATCATGTAATCTGTAACAGTTAACACATATTAACTTCTTAAAGCCTTATTGCATTGTTCCTTTAACGATGCCAACTTAGTAACTGAATAAACTCTAGATCATTCTTATACCCATACATCCCCCCCATCTCCGCCAACAATTTACAAGTACTGACCATGTAATGTTGTTTGTAAGCATGTTAGTACCATGCTTGTTGGTATAGGGCTATATAGGCAGCTAAAGTGACTCTTTAGCCTCAGATTTAGCAACATTCTGGATTTCACAGTATCCCGGACCACTTCACAGTGGACCACCGTATTAACGTTCAGGAAACTTATGATCAACGGAAGAAATATTTAGTAACAAAATTAATATATTACCCAGTTGTATTATCTAAATAAAAGTAATAAAACAAAAAAACTCAATTACAAATTGGATACTACATGGTGAATACTAGTAGATATCATTAACCTGATTGTTGCATAACATGAAATTGAAAAGGGTATCTCATAAATTTCTAATGTCTGAAATACTGTCTTGTTTTGGCATGTAGTCAAATTCATTCCTTCTGGTTATTTCTCATCTTGAATGATTGCAAGTAATGTTAATTTGCAACAATTATCCAAATAAAACTGAATTGGTTATGATGAATGACATTACTGTTTACTGCTCACACAATCCCAAATGAAGGTGACGCTATTCTCATTGAATTTCCGAACTTAATACATCTGGGAGCTTTATTGCTCAACAAGACGAAACTAAAATACTAATTGTATACTGTTATCACTTACAAATAGATGAACTGAAATAATGTGATGCATTCAGATGCATTGAGAAATGACATTCAATTCTTCATTCTGGTCTTATCACCATACCAAACCACATCAAAATTTGACAACCGACTCTTAACTTATATTGCAAAAACTTTGTATGGACTGAATTTCATAAAGTCGAGCAGGGCCCATAACTCTGGTAGGCATTGGTGGTCACAACCCGCGATATTATGCATATTCGCCCCCCCCATTTCTGGTCCGTCACCATGCCATAGGGCATCAAATATGACAACTGACTCTTGAGTTAAAATTCAAAATGTTTGTACGGACAGACGGCTCGAGACGTCAACTACATGTATATACCCGTCGACTAATATCGGGCAGTATAATAACCATATATCTATGTGTATACATAACCAAAAAACAATTCCCCTCCCCACCCCATCCCGTTGGATAAGACTAAAGAGTTCTTTGATCATGCACATATAATTGTGGAACCCCTGACCTGTTTACCACTATTTACACTGGCCAGTGTTCTCTGTCACACACAACACACTCGATATATTAAGGCTATAATGGGGTCTAGGGAAATTTGTGACATATAGTGTACCTACACAATGCTTAATTAATATTGTTGTTAGATACTGAAAACACCAGGAAACACATGGAAATACAGTATATTTTTCGTTTTTCTGATCTGTGTTTACCAATTAGTAAGGCAGTTAACACAGTTATTGAAGAACGGCTAAAAAAAACCTCTGAAATTTTGATAAAAACATGAGAAACGGGGGGTGGGTCCCCAAAATTTTGGAGGATTTTTTTTTTTTTGTGTGCAAAAATGGGGTGGTGGGTCCCTCAAGGTCTGAAAAAAACTTTTTGGGCCCTATATGGGCAATTTTTTTCCAGACCCCACCCCCCCCCCCTTGCACAAAGAACGCTTTTTATGTTTACCATCATAATATAAACAAACACCAGAAAAGTAACTTTTTATGCTTTTGTTTACATAACAATGGTCAAAGATATGACATGACAATAACATACTGTGTATGCGATATTTCTTATTTGTATACGGACAAAGTCTGTCTACATTTTGTTGTTCTTTCTGTTTGTGGCGGTTTTTGACGGGTTGAAATATTTTCACAGGATACCCACCGCCAAGGCCAACCGTACCTTTAATCATTTAAGTAATTAAAACCAATTCCATGTTGCTGGAAGGATGAGACTTTAATATCGATTACATTTTTTTCAGCGGCATATTTTCATTTTCATTTTCCGATAGTCAAAGTTGACCAAAGGAGCAATTATAAGAAATAATTAATATTATTTGTGTAAATATTGATAGCAGCCAATATGCAACAATAAATATCAATAATTAATCAATAACGATCATTTTATGTAATAATAAACTCTTCAAACGGTGTTTGTGTCAACAAATGCGTTTTGTTTTGTGTTACGTCATTCGTCGTATTTGACCCGGAACTCGGCTGAAGGTTAGGCTATTCAGCATATTGCGTCGAATTACACAATCGCGTTTTGAATGTCTCTCTATGCCCGCACGATAAAAAGAGGTCTTCGCACGAACCAATAATGATAAAACTTCCCAATTATAAGTAAAAATACCCAAATGAAGGAGTCTATGTAGGTCCCGAAGGAGTCTATAGACTCTTTGATGTAGAGTTCTGATGGAGAAAATGTAGGTCGATCTATTTTTGTCATAACTCTGACGTATTTTGACCTGGGAAAAAAAATTGAAATCGGGGCTCACTACGAGCATGTCAGTTTTAAATATAGAAACAGGGAATCCCGACAAATGGCGATATCGGCGACAAACAAATAATCGAGAACAACACATAAAATAAACATAGCAAAAACGTGGCACGGTAAAAATGTCAGAACGCCACGAGGTTTTACGTTGTTTTTGGTGACGTCATGGAGTGAAACGGAGTAGGGTGACACCAACCTACAAATCTGTCTGATCGCCATACTGTTGCGCGAGCGCACGTAATGACCTCAGACCATCTGTAGAGTGATATACTCAGCTGTGCATAGTCCAAGTCTTCTCGTACTAAAACCAGCTAAGATATTGGGTTGGCTAGATGCTGGATTTTAGTCCGAGATCGCGCCGTATGCCTTCTTATGACACGAGTTAAGCGTTAATGACCCGCTCAAATAAAACCACAATTATATGAAATAAAATATCACAATTGCGACAAACGGATATTTTCCGCAGAAGATATGCTATTTGATCTGAAACCCACATCAGTTGTGAATTGAAAGCGGTAATTTAATGTGAAAAGAGACAATTACCGCACTGTTTACAAATTTTTTAAAGTATGCGAACTCAGTTGACCTCGTGAACTGTGTTCGGCATTTTCCGTTGTAAATATTCCGTAGATTTTCGACTAACCACGCAAATTACGATGAATTCTCCATTGTAATCGTAATTATGTGTGTCAATAAATAAAAAATAAATCGATTAAGTAAACATTGAAGATTACGGGAATTACAACCCTCTCAAAGTTTAAAACAGTGTAAACACAACGAGCATTAGAATAAATATGGCCTACATTTCACCCACATTTGGTGGACTTTCGCGAAATTAAGATATATACTAAGCGAACAGAGCAATATACTGCTCTTGTTAGGCACACACAAAATCAAACAAAATTTGTATAAATTTTGAACCTTACATTTGAAAAGTCCCACTAAAACGGAAGAACTATATTTCGAAACTGTGTGATTCGGTTCTCCGATTATTTTATCAACACAAAAGTCAAAATACACATGGACGAAAATCACACACATGGCAAGTCAGACACAAGAGTTCTAATTTGCTCCAATTTTGACAAGTTGCTTGCGAATATTGTCAACAAAACTACCGTTCTGTCATTAAGTTTTTAGTGAGGGAATTGTTCTCAAAGCACATAGGAAACTGGACTTTGGGGCGATCAGTTTTCGCCATTTTGTTCGGAAAACCCCACGCTATATATAGAAACGGAAACTAGTATACCCAAAACAAACTCCGGATTATGCCGAAGTTATTCGGACCATTTCGGCTTTCAGTTAAAAGTTAAAACGTAAACAAACAGAGAAAAAAAGCGATGTTTTAGGCAATCAACCAGAATATTCTCTGTGTAATTTAACATTAAAGTTAGATTATTATACACCATTATGACCATAAGATGTCACTCTTTCCAATGTATATAGCATCACGTATTGATTTGCTAGATAAATCGAGTAAAATACACAACAAATACCCGCCACAAACCTTGGGCGTAAGTCGTGTCATAAGAGACCATACGGGACGATCTCGGACTAAAATCCAGCATCTAGCCAACCCAATATAATAATATCTTAGCTGGTTTTAGTATGAGAAGACTTGGACTAAGCTGTGCAATGCAGCACAGATGTTCTAGTCTACTGTTAATATCATGTGATGTGTATTGTTGAAACTTTTTTTTAAATTAGATACCATAGCTTTCTTTATCTGCACATTGGCGATATATCCAAACCTCTATAGTATAATCTACCAGACCAGATACGGCATCCTCCTAACTAATATTTTGAGACATCAGAAAATAATATAGCCTTATCAATAGCTAAGTAGTCCAAAGGCATGGCATGGAATTGATGAATTTGGTTTAATGTCGCTCCAAACAAAATTATCAGTACATAACACAAGATTTTGGACCAATTTAAACCAAATTTGGTGTGGTGATTCAGGGTACCCTTGGCAGAGTTATAATGGTGTTAGTTTTTCAAATTTTGCTAACTTTAAAAAAAAAAATTGTTTTTATTTATTTTATATTTTTATATTTTTATTTTTTTGTTAAATTGAGCAAGGAATTCAATCTAAAAATATTTGTATTTTTTTTTTAAGAGTGACAATTTTTTTGAAAAAGGGCAATAACTCGGCTTAGTCGGATCAAACCCATATTCAAACTCGATCTGTCTTTTGTGCTGAGAAATTCATGTACAAAATTTGGTTCCGATCAGATAGAAAATATTTGAGTTATCGCACCATGCGTAAAGTGTCTACGGACAGACAGACATGACGTCATGTGAAAATGTCAAACCATTTCATACCCCTCATGAAAATTCACACTCCTCTGATTCTATCACAATGCAACCACTCTGGGGAGGACTCGCGTGAGATTCGTTAAATCTCAAAAAGAACTTTCACATTGTAAATATATGACTGATATAGATTAGTGATGAGCCGATTGTCAAATTGAGCCTTGCGCCGATTATTTGAGATTACAATCGGCTGATTCCGATGCCAATTCTGATTATTGCAATAATTATACCAGAATATGTTATACATGTACATGTATGTGTTATACATGTATATTTACATACTAAGTGTGATTATCTGATTGGTCCGGGCCCACGTGGCTAGTTGCAATTATTTCTCGGTGAACGTGCAACAGCTCATAACTGCAGCCTCATAATTACATCGACGCGTCATAGGTTTTGGAAAGACGAACACGTAATGCTTTGGGCGCATTTGGACTCGCGCAGGATTGACTTAATAAATCATCGGGTTTCAATATAAAGAGAAATTGTTCCTGTTAACTTTTGCCAAGGGTGCTATGGGATATTTTGGGCTGGTTTTGTCACGATACACTTTTCGATTTAAATACTTTTACAAAAGTGGCTTTTTCGCTAAATGTATATAAATATGAAAGTGTCAATGACACTGTAGCTCAACTTGGAAAGGGAATAATTTAATATATTACAGTCAATGGAGCGATTAGGAATGTGGAAAGTTGAATGTCTAATACTAGTTTATAGACATGAAGAGAAAAGTAAAATCCAAGATGGCTGCTGGCGGCCATGTTTTCAGCCGATTGACCCCCAAATGAGTCGTTCCCATCTACATGTCATCGTTAACATCAATGACAAATTTTATGACGATCAGACTAAAGGTACGACCTGTGGCCCGTGCTAATGGATTAAATTTTGAAATCCAAGATTGCCACTGGCGGCCATGTTTTTTGTCCGAATGACCCCGAAATCAGACTAAAGGTACGACCTGTAGCCCGTGGTAAAGGATTTAGTCATACAAAGAGTAAAATCCAAGTTGGCTGCTGGCGGCCATGTTTTTTGGCCAAATGACCCCAAAATGACTCGTTCCCATCTACATGCCATTATTAACATTCATGACAAATTTTATGATGATCAGACTAAAGGTACAACCTGTAGCCCGTGCTAAAGGATTTAGTCTAACAAAGAGTAATATCCAAGATGGCTGCTGGCGACCATGTTTTTTGGCCGATTGACCCCAAAATTACTCGTTCCCATCTACATGTCATTGTTAAGAACCATGACAAATTTTATGATGATCAGACTAAAGGTAGGACCTGTAGCCCGTGCTAAAGAATTTAGTCATACAAAGAGTAAAATCCAAGATGGCTGCTGGCGGCCATGTTTTTCGGCCGAATGACCCCAAAATGACTCGTTCCCATCTACATGTCATTATTAACATTCATGACAAATTTTATGATGATCAGACTAAAGATACAACCTGTAGCCCGTGCTAAAGGATTTAGTCATACAAAGAGTGAAATCCAAGATGGCTGCAGGCGGCCATGTTTTTCGACCGAATGACCCCAAAATTACTCGTTCCCATCTACATGTCAATATTATCATCCATGACAAATTTCATGATGATCAGACTAAAGGTACGACCTGTAGCCCGTGCTAAAGGATTTAGTCATACAAAGAGTAAAATCCAAGATGGCTGCAGGCGGCCATGTTTTTTGGCCGAATGACCCCAAAATGACTCGTTCCCATCTACATGTGATTATTAACATTATTGACAAATTTTATGATGATCAGACTAAAAGTAGGACCTGTAGCCCGTGCTAAAGGATTTAGTCATGCAAAGAGTAAAATCCAAGACGGCTGCTGGCGGCCATGTTTTTTTGCCGAATGACCCCAAAATGACTCGTTCCAATCTACATGTCATTGTTAACGTCCATGACAAATTTTATGATGATCAGACTAAAGGTACGACCTGTAGCCCGTGCTAAAGAATTTAGTCATACAAAGAGTAAAATCCAAGATGGCTGTTGGCGGCCATGTTTTTGGCCAAATGACCCCAAAATTACTCGTTCCCATCTACATGTCAATATTAACATCCATGACAAATTTCATGATGATCAGACGAACAGTACGACCTGTGGCCCGTGCTAATGGATTAAATTTTGAAATCCAAGATGGCTGCTAGCGGCCATGTTTTTTGTCCGAATGATCCCAAAATGACTCGTTCCCATTTACATTCCAATTTCAACAGCCATGAAAATTTTTATGATGATCAGACTAAAGGTACGACCTGTAGCCCGTGCTAAAGGATTTAGTCATACAAAGAGTAAAATCCAAGATGGCTGCTGGCGGCCATGTTTTTCGGCCGAATGACCCCAAAATGACTCGTTCCCATCTACATGTCATTATTAACATTCATGACAAATTTTATGATGATCAGACTAAAGATACAACCTGTAGCCCGTGCTAAAGGATTTAGTCATACAAAGAGTGAAATCCAAGATGGCTGCAGGCGGCCATGTTTTTCGGCCAAATGACCCCAAAAGTACTCGTTCCCATCTACATGTCAATATTAACATCCATGACAAATTTTATGATGATCAGACTAAATGTACGACCTGTAGCTTGTGCTAAAGGATTTAGTCATACAAAGAGTAAAATCCAAGATGGCTGCTGGCGACCATGTTTTTTGGCCGAATGACCCCAAAATTACTCGTTCCCATCTACATGTCAATATTATCATCCATGACAAATTTCATGATGATCAGACAAACAGTACGACCTGTGGCCCGTGCTAATGGATTAAATTTTTAAATCCAAGATGGCCACTGGCAGCCATGTTTTTTGTCCGAATGACCCCAAAATGACTCGTTCCCATCTACATTCCAATATCAACAGCCATGACAAATTTTATGATGATCAGACTAAAGGTACGACCTGTAGCCCGTGCTAAAGGATTTAGTCATACAAAGAGTAAAATCCAAGATGGCTGCTGGCGGCCATGTTTTTTGGCCGAATGACCCCAAAATGACTCGTTCCCATCTACATGTGATTATTAACATTATTGACAAATTTTATGATGATCAGACTAAAAGTAGGACCTGTAGCCCGTGCTAAAGGATTTAGTCATACAAAGAGTAAAATCCAAGACGGCTGCTGGCGGCCATGTTTTTGGGCCGAATGACCCCAAAATAACTCGTTCCCATCTACATGTCAATATTAACATCCATGACAAATTTCATGATGATCAGACGAACAGTGCGACCTGTGGCCCGTGCTAATGGATTGAATTTTGAAAACAAAGATGGCCACTGGCGGCCATGTTTTTTGTCCGAATGACCCCAAAATGACTCGTTCCCATCTACATTCCAATTTCAACAGCCATGACAAATTTCAGATTATCAGACTAAAGGTACGACCTGTAGCCCGTGCTAAAGGATTTAGTCATACAAAGAGTAAAATCCAAGATGGCTGCTGGCGGCCATGTTTTTTGCCAGAATAACCCCAAAATGACTCATTCCCATCTACATGTCAATATTAACATCCATGACAAATTTCAAGACGATCAGACGAACAGTACGGCCTGTAGCCCGTGCTAATGGATTGAATTTTGAAATCTAAGATGGCCGCTGGCGGCCATGTTTTTTTCCCGAATGACCCCAAAATGAATCATTCCGGTACAAATGTTGATGTCAACAGCTATGACAAATTTCATAATGATCCGATCAAAGGTACGACCTGTAGCCTCTATTGTTGACGCCTTACGTACACACGCGCACACGCACACACGGACGACGGACGACAAAGCCATGGCAATAGCTCAAACTTTACAAAGTAAAGTTGAGCTAATAAGGATTAACTGTCATGTGGACTGTTTTTATGGAGATGTAACCGTGAGGTAAGTGGTCATAACTTGTATGTAAAACCTTCGGGTTTTACACAAGTTATGACCACTTACCTCACGGTTACATCTCCATAAAAACAGTCCACATGACAGTTAATCCTTATATAATACTTAGAATTGGAAGCAACAACAGTAGTAATATGCCAGTAGGCAGTATACATAAGTTTATGTTTGGGTAAGTACATATAGGTAGTTATGGGCGGACTTGTGAACGAATACAGGCACATGTCCTGCAGAGGCTGTAGTGCGGGGCATCGGTGTATTTATTGTAATGTATTATATCGACGATGGAATGCATTAACTTACCCATGTGTTCTAGGCTATTCCACAACAAATTGTTTTAAAGTTTGATGTAGCCACATACATGACGACATGTCCACGGCCCCGCCTTTGATAACAATTCATCAAACGGCATTTTTCTTTTATCCCAATTCAAAGACATCACATTAGTGAGGTTAGGGAATTTACGTTTCGGTGAAAAACTCTGTATGCAATCACTTAACATATAGCATTAGTCCCACATAACTGCACAAAACAGACACAACCAGTTACAGAATGGTTAGAGCAAGTTGGGGAGCAGCTTGTTGTGTGCTAACTCATGAACTATAGCGAGATAAAAGTCATATACCGGTAGAACTAAGTTTAGACACAACAAAAATAGTTGTGTTTCTGATTACCCGACCGACAATATTTCTTGACACTGACCCTAAACTTTATTCCAACTATACACAAATATTTTCCCCATACCAAATTAAAAACATAAAAGTGAAACTCAAATACAGCGACGTTTCATACATTCATGATGAAGTCCCGTGCGACTTATAGTGATACCGCTATCATTTACAATCAATACTGCATTATGACTTTGAATAGTTAAAGATAAAGCCACAGTAATAAATCAGTTACGTAGTATGCTGACGTAATTACGCGTTTGATGTTCCCGCACAGTTTGTGGGTGAGATAAACCGATACACGCAAAAATGACTGCCGCTATCAATAAGACGCAAAATAACTGCACGTACACAGCGATTGTCTGGCTCAAATTCGTAATATTTCGTTGAAAGTTATAGATAAAAGTTCAATTTTATTGACCATTTAGTTGGGAGAATGAAGTTTCCCCCCGTGTTTTTAAAATACCAAGATGGCCACTGGCGGCCATGTTTTTTGTCCGAATGACCCCGAAATCAGACTAAAGGTACGACCTGTAGCCCGTGCTAAAGGATTTAGTCATACAAAGAGTAAAATCCAAGTTGGCTGCTGGCGACCATGTTTTTTGGCCGATTGACCCCAAAATTACTCGTTCCCATCTACATGTCATTGTTAACATTCATGACAAATTTTATGATGATGAGACTAAAGGTACAACCTGTAGCCCGTGCTAAAGGATTTAGTCATACAAAGAGTAATATCCAAGATGGCTGCTGGCGACCATGTTTTTTGGCCGATTGACCCCAAAATTACTCGTTCCCATCTACATGTCATTGTTAAGAACCATGACAAATTTTATGATGATCAGACTAAAGGTAGGACCTGTAGCCCGTGCTAAAGAATTTAGTCATACAAAGAGTAAAATCCAAGATGGCTGCTGGCGGCCATGTTTTTGGCCAAATGACCCCAAAATTACTCGTTCCCATCTACATGTCAATATTAACATCCATGACAAATTTCATGATGATCAGACGAACAGAACGACCTGTGGCCCGTGCTAATGGATTAAATTTTGAAATCCAAGATGGCTGCTAGCGGCCATTTTTTTTGTCCGAATGACCCCAAAATGACTCGTTCCCATCTACATGTCATTATTAACATTCATGACAAATTTTATGATGATCAGACTAAAGATACAACCTGTAGCCCGTGCTAAAGGATTTAGTCATACAAAGAGTGAAATCCAAGATGGCTGCAGGCGGCCATGTTTTTCGGCCAAATGACCCCAAAAGTACTCGTTCCCATCTACATGTCAATATTAACATCCATGACAAATTTTATGATGATCAGACTAAATGTACGACCTGTAGCCTGTGCTAAAGGATTTAGTCATATAAAGAGTAAAATCCAAGATGGCTGCTGGCGACCATGTTTTTTGGCCGAATGACCCCAAAATTACTCGTTCCCATCTACATGTCAATATTATCATCCATGACAAATTTCATGATGATCAGACAAACAGTACGACCTTTGGCCCGTGCTAATGGATTAAATTTTGAAATCCAAGATGGCCACTGGCGGCCATGTTTTTTGTCCGAATTACCCCAAAATGACTCGTTCCCATCTACATTCCAATATCAACAGCCATGACAAATTTTATGATGATCAGACTAAAGGTACGACCTGTAGCCCGTGCTAAAGGATTTAGTCATACAAAGAGTAAAATCCAAGATGGCTGCTGGCGGCCATGTTTTTTGGCCGAATGACCCCAAAATGACTCGTTCCCATCTACATGTGATTATTAACATTATTGACAAATTTTATGATGATCAGACTAAAAGTAGGACCTGTAGCCCGTGCTAAAGGATTTAGTCATGCAAAGAGTAAAATCCAAGACGGCTGCTGGCGGCCATGTTTTTTGGCCGAATGACCCCAAAATGACTCGTTCCAATCTACATGTCATTGTTAACATCCATGACAAATTTTATGATGATCAGACTAAAGGTACGACCTGTAGCCCGTGCTAAAGAATTTAGTCATACAAAGAGTAAAATCCAAGATGGCTGCTGGCGGCCATGTTTTTGGGCCGAATGACCCCAAAATAACTCGTTCCCATCTACATGTCAATATTAACATCCATGACAAATTTCATGATGATCAGACGAACAGTGCGACCTGTGGCCCGTGCTAATGGATTGAATTTTGAAAACAAAGATGGCCACTGGCGGCCATGTTTTTTGTCCGAATGACCCCAAAATGACTCGTTCCCATCTACATTCCAATTTCAACAGCCATGACAAATTTCATGATTATCAGACTAAAGGTACGACCTGTAGCCCGTGCTAAAGGATTTAGTCATACAAAGAGTAAAATCCAAGATGGCTGCTGGTGGCCATGTTTTTTGCCCGAATAACCCCAAAATGACTCATTCCCATCTACATGTCAATATTAACATCCATGACAAATTTCATGACGATCAGACGAACAGTACGGCCTGTAGCCCGTGCTAATGGATTGAATTTTGAAATCTAAGATGGCCGCTGGCGGCCATGTTTTTTTCCCGAATGACCCCAAAATGAATCATTCCGGTACAAATGTTGATGTCAACAGCTATGACAAATTTCATAATGATCCGATCAAAGGTACGACCTGTAGCCTCTATTGTTGACGCCTTACGTACACACGCGCACACGCACACACGGACGACGGACGACAAAGCCATGGCAATAGCTCAAACTTTACAAAGTAAAGTTGAGCTAATAAGGATTAACTGTCATGTGGACTGTTTTTATGGAGATGTAACCGTGAGGTAAGTGGTCATAACTTGTATGTAAAACCTTCGGGTTTTACACAAGTTATGACCACTTACCTCACGGTTACATCTCCATAAAAACAGTCCACATGACAGTTAATCCTTATATAATACTTAGAATTGGAAGCAACAACAGTAGTAATATGCCAGTAGGCAGTATACATAAGTTTATGTTTGGGTAAGTACATATAGGTAGTTATGGGCGGACTTGTGAACGAATACAGGCACATGTCCTGCAGAGGCTGTAGTGCGGGGCATCGGTGTATTTATTGTAATGTATTATATCGACGATGGAATGCATTAACTTACCCATGTGTTCTAGGCTATTCCACAACAAATTGTTTTAAAGTTTGATGTAGCCACATACATGACGACATGTCCACGGCCCCGCCTTTGATAACAATTCATCAAATGGCATTTTTCTTTTATCCCAATTCAAAGACATCACATTAGTGAGGTTAGGGAATTTACGTTTCGGTGAAAAACTCTGTATGCAATCACTTAACATATAGCATTAGTCCCACATAACTGCACAAAACAGACACAACCAGTTACAGATGGTTAGAGCAAGTTGGGGAGCAGCTTGTTGTGTGCTAACTCATGAACTATAGCGAGATAAAAGTCATATACCGGTAGAACTAAGTTTAGACACAACAAAAATAGTTGTGTTTCTCTGATTACCCGACCGACCATATTTCTTGACACTGACCCTAAACTTTATTCCAACTATACACAAATATTTTCCCCATACCAAATTAAAAACATAAAAGTGAAACTCAAATACAGCGAAGTTTCATACATTCATGATGAAGTCCCGTGCGACTTATAGTGATACCGCTATCATTTACAATCAATACTGCATTATGACTTTGAATAGTTAAAGATAAAGCCACAGTAATAAATCAGTTACGTAGTATGCTGACGTAATTACGCGTTTGATGTTCCCGCACAGTTTGTGGGTGAGATAAACCGATACACGCAAAAATGACTGCCGCTATCAATAAGACGCAAAATAACTGCACGTACACGGCGATTGTCTGGCTCAAATTCGTAATATTTCGTTGAAAGTTATAGATAAAAGTTCAATTTTATTGACCATTTAGTCGAGAGAATGAAGTTTCCCCCCCGTGTTTCACATGTCAGTAAATATTTAGTTAAATAATAAAATAACAGTTCCCATTGTAGGTGCACAACCCTAACACTAATCTTAAACCTATTGACCGAAAAATGTAGGAATAAAAGTTCGAAGTCGAAAAAGGGGAATAACTCCACATAAAAAAGTAGGACAGACATCATAATCGCAGGTTCACAGGTTCCCTTGGTACTAAATATCTGTGCCAAGATTAAAAAACATTGTCCTAAAAATGTAGGAATAAAAGCTCGAACAAAATTATGCAATTGTCCTAAAAATGTAGGAATAAAAGCTCGGACAAAATTATGCATGTTGCAAAAAAAATTCTAAGTTGAAAAAGGGGGGATAACTGCACCAAAAAAAGTCCGACAGACGTCATAATCGCAGGTGCACAGGTTCCCATAGTGGTTGATGTCTGTGCCGTGTTTCACGGAAATTGATCAAAAAACGACTGAGAACAAGACAGTCAAAGACTGTGGGGTCGCTCACCAGACTGCAAAGACTGGGACTCTTGAGACCATAGCAGTCAGAACTTTTCATAATCACTTTAAAAGAAGTGGATCTAAACAGGATATGTGGCTAGAGAGGCTTCATGTCGATCAGTGAATATCTACCTTTAAATTACCAATGGAACACTACAGATCTCAGTCACTAAAGGATCCTCCATACTATATGTAAGCTAAATAGTCCAACCTCTCTTGAGAAGACATTTTTAAGTATTACTCTAGAGACATACAGTTATGTCCCTGGTCCCACTCTATTTAATCTGGTGACCCCATCTGAATAAATTTGAATCCCAGACACCAAAGAACCCTTCATACTAAATATCAGTAAAATAGACCTGATGGTCTGTGTGAAGGAAGCATATTAAGAGGAAAACTGTCCTTTGCTTGACCCCTAGTTGACCAGGTGACCCCATTTAAAACCAATGACCACATTTGAAAAAAAATCTGAACTCCGGGTCACCCAAGGACTGTTCATACCAGATATGAACCCATTCAACCTGATGGTACAGCAGAAGAAGTAGTTTTTAAGAATTACTATGGAGGGCAAGAGTTATGGCCCTGCCTTCATAACCATTTGATAGAGTGACCTCATTTAAACAAATCTGAATGTAAGTCACCTAGGGAACATCCACACCAAATATGAACCCATTCAGTCTAGAGAAGATGCGAGCTCAAAAATTACATTTCATTGAACAAATCTGTAAATCACCCCCCCCCCCCAAACAGTGGCGACATCCCTGCAATAATATGACATGCATGATTTATTTGAATGCCTATTGGCTCAACAAAATTACCATGACCTTGAAAGCCAGTGCATTCTCTTTTATATGGGAGGCTTCCCATGGGAGCATATATAAGAGAATGCACAAGCACAGGGTCTTCATTGCACTCACCAGCACAACTCTGGTCATGAAATGGTTAATATTAATAGTAAAAATAAACTTTATCTGTCAAACAGGTAATTTGTATCTGAGAAAAACATGGGATAAAATTCCATTCATAAAGCCACTATCAGCTACCAGAATGTCTGGGAGACCTGTTGACATGGAGATAATTAATGATGGCACAAACATTTTGCCCAGCAATACCAATGTATTGTGTTACTCCTACAGCTGTGATCAAAACAAGGATTTACATCCACACCTAAATATATAAACCCATTTGGTCTTTAATATGTATCTGGAGAAGAAAACAATTGATGGACGGATAGAGACATAATGACAGATGGATGGATGGGATAACAGTCTGACATCGAGACTGACAAATTCAATCCAATATACCCCCCAAGTTTTCTTTGCAAAATCAGGGTATAATGAGTTCAACTGGATACTGGTGGTTAAGAACATAATATTCGAAAAGCCAAGCCTGAACATAGTGTCTGACATTTGCAGAATGAGGTCCCCAAAGGGTGAATTTAATGACACAATCCTGCAATGTGGGCTAGCATCACCAAATTCAGCCTCTGGGGACCTCATTCTGTGTAGGCCTCAACTGCTATGGGAGACATAGCATTAGATTGAAGTTCTCCAGTTAAAGTTGGTGATGTGCACCCATTGGGCACCTCAATTATGCATTTTATATTCACAAATTAGGGGATATAGAAACTAAACAGAAGGGAAAAAGTAAGTAAAAATGTCAATTTAAGTGCCTATATACTTCCCAGAAGATGAGGCCTAAGCAGAATGAGGACCCTGGCTAGTGTATTTGGTGATGCTAGACTGCTTTGCAGGGTAGCATAACTAAATTCACCCTCTGGGAACCTCATTCTGCAAATGCCAGACACACTAAATTCAGGTTAGAGAACAATAATTTGTGTTTATTTTATTTTAATAATACACATTGGCATGAGTGCTAGCTAAGCATTAGTTCACACAGGATCTGTCAGCCTGATAAACATCTCAATTGATGACTGTGTGTGTATTTATATTAACTCTCTCTCTGTCTGTAGCTAATACAATTGACTTAATCTGCTGGTGAGAGAGATCCTGTGAGTTAGGAGATGAGATAGGGTGGAATGCTGTTGGTTGGGGGCAGGGTGGGGTTCTGGGTCATGTGGGGGAGGGTGATATTTTTTTTTTGTATGTTAAATTGATCAAGGAGTTCCTGAATTTTTTTTTTTTTTTTTTTAATTATGGCCCTGGCTCCACCACTATTTGACCCAGTGACCCCATTTGAACAAATCTGAACCCCAGTCATTCAATGACCCCCCATACCAAATATAAACTAAATCGGCATAATGGTTCAAGACAAGAAGTCGTTATAAGAATTACCAAGGAGGAATATAGTTATGGCCCTGGTTTCGCAACTATTTGACACAGTGACCTCATTTGAACAAATCTGAATAAAAGTCACCTAGGGAACATCCACACCAAATATGATCATGCAAAAAATGTATTTTTTTTGTTTTTAGAGTTATGTCCCTGGCTCTGCCCCTATTTGACCCAGTGACCCAATTTAAACAAATCTGATTCCCAGTCACCCAAGGTCCCTCAGTACCAAATATAAGCTAAATCGGCCCAATATTTTTTTAGAAGAAGTCATTGTAAGAATTACTATGAGTTATGGCCCTGGTTTCTCAACTAATTGACCGGGTGACCTCATTTGAACAAATCTGAACACCAGTCACCCAAGGACCCTCCATACCAATTATTAGCTAAATCGGCACAATGGTTATGGACAAGAAGTTGTTGTAAGAATTACTATGGAGGAATCGAGTTATGGCCCTGGTTTCGCAACTATTTGACCCAGTGACCTCATTTGAACAAATCTGAATGAGAGTCACCAAGGGAACATCCACACCAAATATGAACCAATTATGTATGATGGTTTCAGAGGAGAAGATGTTTTTAAAAAAAGTTGACGGACGGACAGACGGACGGATGGACAGACGGACGGACGAACAAATGGGTAGATATGTGGCTCCGACATATGTGGCTAGAAATGGTAATGTGGCTTTAGTTTTTATGTGGCTTCTCAAGTAGCCATAAAATTTTATGTGGCTATCAAGTAGTAGATAGTGATAAAACTCCAGATTATGGATTCATAACCTGTTGGAATTATAGCAGAAGAAGCTGATTAAAACTCAAAAACTTGCACACAGCAACTGGGACAGTGGAATAGGAGAAACTGACAGGTCAGTGATTGGGTGGCTAGCCACATAAATGTCAGTCAGTGTCCGACATCTCCTATTGACAGGTCATGGATGTCTAAATCAATGGACTTTTTGTTTCCAAATTTTGAGTGACTACAAAATTAAATAAGCTGATTAAGCTAAATAGATCATTTTTAAACATCCAACTGAAAGCTGTTACGTGGCTAGCCACGCAATGGAAGTTATGCACATAAATATCCATTTTACACAATCTTAGCCACATAAGTAGTCATTAGTAAACACGGACAGATGGACGGACGCACGGACGGACGACAGACGAGGAGTGATGACTATAGCTCCACCGGAGACTTCGTCTCAGGTGAGCTAAAAACACCGAACAAATTTGTGTCCATGGACGGACGGCCGGCTCGACGACGGACGGACAAGCTGATTCCAGTATACCCCCCCCCCAACTTTGTTATGGGGGGTATAACTACCGTCTTTATTTCCGCATGGAACAAAATGTTTCGTCATTGCACTCTATATTAAGTCAATATCAATTCAAATAAAATGCACTTATTCTAAGATAGTTGACAATAAAGGTGACAAGAGTCAACGGCCTACTGCTTGTACATGTAGTTCGTTTTGACTGTGTAGCCACTCATCGATCCGTAGGTTCTGGTACAAAAAATTTCAGGATCATTTCTCCATGGTATAACATTTCTTTTCGGTTCGCATTCCCATTTTTGCAATGACATGCTTCCTCATTTGAGTTTAATTTGGCAACGCAAACACATTCACTGTAAAATTCTCGACTAATTCTCAACTAATTCCTTCAGATGCAAAATACGGATTGGGGAACGGACTTTACCGAGCACCGAGAATGCATTTTTTGGAATTTTGATCGGTGCGGTTTCTCAGTGTTCTCTCAACACCGAAACCTCGGTGTTAAAACAGACACCGCTACAACTCTACATCACATCAAAGGAAATAAACAAGCCTTGAAATAGTGTCTCTCATTTGCAGAATGAGGTCCCCAGAGGGTGAATTTAGTGATGCTACCCCGCATAGCGGGCTAACACCACCAATGAGGTCCCCAGAGGGTGAAATTTGGTGATACATCACTAAATTCACCCTCTGGGGACCTCATTCTGCAAATGACAGACACACTATTTCAAGGCTTGGAAATAAGCTGACTGAACTTGTTGAAGTTACAAAAATAATCATTGGTGGTGAGTCAGTCAAATCAGTAGAGCTATAAACTTAAAATGTTTGAAAAGATTAATTAGGCCAAAAAAAAAAACATGTCTGTTTCCGATTTCATGAGCAAAACAATCCAGGTAGGTAGGTCGGGAATTTTTTTTTTTTTGGGGGATTTTTTTTTTTTCAATAATATCGATATAAATAAAGTTTTGTTGCATCTATAATGTACCATATTCTAAAAGCAAGATTAAAGTTGGTATTCTCAATACCTTTGTATCCAGTTGCTGAAGTCTCTGACAGAAAACTTGCTTTATATCCGACAATATACCCAATTCTATCTAGATATAAATAATAATACCCGTGCCATCATCTTCACATCGCATTTTCACCTGAGGCGTTATTTCGCTAAAATGATAGTAAAATCCGATTTGGATTCTGGATTCAGATTACAGATTTGTCCCCGTACGACTTGGTTCGGCAAAAGAACAGACCACAAATTTCCAGAATCAGTAAACGAACAGATCGTAATCCTAATTTCGTGGGAATCCGATAGGGATTCGGATTCCGATTACGGACTCAAATGTTCGTAATGTAAACAAACCGAGATTTCGCCACCTCAGAGTTTAAAAACACAATAAAACATAAGAATCCGTCTCTTGTGTACAAATTATTGCAGAATATAAACGATCTATATCAAAGAATTTTAAATGCGGAGACAAATTTGTTTTATTGAATGTAAACTGGGAGAATATTACTGAAATTAGCCAAATAATAACGCTATTGATAGTAACGCTGGGGGAGCACTTCGGTTGATGGCGAAGAAATTGCAATTCATTGTTGATTGTCACTTTCATATGTCCATTTCATAATTCCATCCTTAAAATACCGCCCGAACGCATGTCGATTTCGAATTCGGCGGATACGTCACCATTGACCGAGTTCATATGCACCTGCATGGATATGTCTTCTGCTGTGTTCGTTATTATAATGTTTCTTCTTATTCAAGAAATAGTAGGATTATATGGGATCGATGGATTATCAGATACACATATGTACTATCATCTAGTCTTAATGTTATAGCAATTTCATGTTTAACATGTTTTGTTTCGTTAAATGCAGTCGTTTTGCACAATAGTCTCTGTATAGACAACAGACACATGTTCTAGGGACGTGGCTAGAAGTTTCCTCAAATTTACGGCCAACTGCACCCCCCCCCCCCCTTGAACCAAACATCAATCTCACAGGTTCGCAGAATTCAATTTGCTCCCCTTGGAAATATCCAATCTGACAAACACTAAGATTGGAAAATTACCAACTTTTACTGGTTGAAAAAAATCAAACAATGAGAACAATGCCAACCTATATATGGTGTCAAATTAATGTCCAACTAATGTTGTGTCATGCATGAAATTTCCGACTGCTGGAATGTACCAAAGTTTAGTTTAGATATATTTATTTCAAATATATGTCAAATTTAGATAACACATGATATATAACACATACATTTGTTTATACATACAAAGGAATTGGGGGACAAGTACTGACTCACTTAAGGGTACCCCCCTCTCCCAAATGTTATTACACTGAAAAAATAAATAATTAGTAATGGCAAAGCAACGTACATGACTACCAAAACAAGTTGAACATATATACAGATCACTGGATACCCCCTCTGCCGAGTTAGTCATAAGTTTGTATATGTATTTATTTAAAATCGGGTTTGTTTGTTTGTTGCGTTTGTTGGCTTGTACGTATCATTATTTGAAACAGTTAGTCAAAATAATCCTGATTTTCCTCACGTATGAATGACTGCACAGCTTAGCAAATTGTACCAAAAATCGGGGTGGGGGTCGAGACACACAAGCAACCCCTGTCGTCACGTCCCTGTTCAACTGACAAGTTTCGTGTGTTCTTCACAACATCTTTGGAATTTGATTCAGGAGGCCTAGAGCTGTCATGTTTAGATATGCTTGCCAACATCAATAAACACACTTTAACTTGATAAAAAAGATGCGATTAAGTCGGATTGGCAGCAAATTATGTGCCGTGTATATACACATAGACGAAAAGCATGATTTCACAACAAACATGCACTTTATAAATATAAGATACAAATGATACTTTTGTCAAATACATGAGCCATGTTTGACGCTGGGAGAGATTTTCGGAGACCACGTGGATTTCAAAATCTGACCTAGAATCCGAAATTAGCTCCGCCCCCCGTAATCGGCTTTGGATTCTCAATCCGGATTTTAGCGAAATTACGGCTCTGGCCGTGTGACTCTCAGAATAAACGGAAAGCTACAGCTCAACAATCTTAAAGTTTTATTGGCCCGTGGTCGCCACGATTAATTGAATTAAACTGAGCATTCTGCCGCCAAATCTAAAACACGAGTAGCCGTAGGCCTACAACGCTAATGTACATGTAATTACGTTTCTCTGTTGAATATCTATTTTTGTAGTACACCGACATGTAATATTAAGGCTTTTTGTTGGTAATAGAATGTGCATGTATGATTTATAAAATGGCACAAGGTTTGTAAAGACTCCTCCCTATTCAGAGACCTAATTTAACCGCCGAATCGATTCCAAAGCATAGGCCTCTGGCCCCATATACAGGAGTTTTATAACGGGGCCTGCAGAATCCGTGGAAGGAAATAGTTGGTCGATAATTATGCTTTTTAACTGCATTTATTCCTGTATAACTGCTGTACATGTACCTGTCCAAAAAGGTGAAACATGCATACAAATTATGCATCAAGTTTTGATTAAATAATTGAGGCGCGTGCCAATTAAGATTGTTACAGGGTCAATGTAATACATGGTTTTACACCCTACGGGGCCTGCAGAATCCGTGGAAGGAAATAGTTGGTCGATAATTATGCTTTTTAACTGCATTTATTCCTGTATAACTGCTGTACATGTACCTGTCCAAAAGGGTGAAACATGCATACAAATTATGCATCAAGTTTTGATTAAATAATTGAGGCGCGTGCCAATTAAGATTGTTACAGGGTCAATGTAATACATGGTTTTACACCCTGATTTGAAAGTTAAAACCCCGCAGCGCATGTGTCGGTTTGCAAGCATCGCACTACTGTTAAACTGATCAAAGGGTGCCGCCGAGTGAAATCATGCGACGTAATTGTTGCGTCTGTGACCAGGGTAGCCACCAGACCTGTTAAGTTTTTTAAATGTCAATCCGGGAGATTTTTTGCGGGAGGTATGCCCAAATATGCTCATGTTCCAAAAATAATTTTTATGATGAATATTATATATATTTTTTGAGTTTCTATTTGTGTTTATTTTATAGATAGATAGACCTAAATAAAATGGTAATGATTGTCCTGTTGGTAGTTGTAATAGAGCTGATGTGAGTGGGCGATACCACCATTATTGAAGAGAAAGAAGCAGACACTTCGTATAAACTAAGCAAAAATTCTCAGAATTCCACCTGATACAGCCGGATAAGCGCGAAACCGAAAGTATAATTCGGAATAAACTATAAAGTGGACTCGTCTAACGGTTTAACCCCCCAAAAGAAATGCACACATTCCACCATTTATTAACTAATTTTAAGAAGCAGAAACTTTGTTTAAAATACATGTAAGTTAAAACGAATACGAGTTACACAGGTTTCAACCGGACATGTATGCGTGAAATCGATTGTTAAAAAGGACCCGTCTTATTACAGTTACTAAGAAATTTGCATCAATGGGGGCCTTACAATACAGCTGCAAACTTGTGATTATACGTATTGTATACTATAACAACACACCTTTATAGGTGTGGCTTCACCAGGGTGTGAAAATCAATTAATATAATTCTTGAATCAGGGAACATCAAAGTTACCGATGGTATATTATGTGAAAGTCATCAATGTGTGGGTATTTACGGTACCGGAAGTTACTGTCATTTGGGGAATTCCCGGGTATGCACGAATTTAAAAAATAAAAAAAACTTCGTTTGGGATTTTCAATGTGGGCTTTTGATGATTCCGGGAGAAATTGGGTGTTATCCGTGTTTGCGGAATTGCCGTGGCAATCCGGGATTCTCACTGGTGAATAATTAGAGAGGTGTCTGTTCAACTGACTCGCCATTGTTGCTAATTTAGTCGAGTTGTCGGGTTTCTTCATCAATACAGTGCAATATTTTAGTTAAATTTTTTGTCAAACGATCAGAAATTTTCAGGTCGCACAAATATTTTCAGGTAGGTCGGGAAACCGGAAACAGACATGTTTTTTTTTTTGGCCTTACAGATAGTAAAATTAGTAAATAAATTTCTTTAATTCTTTTTAATATCCGACTATTAATGCTTGTCCAGTTTTTATTCCTGCGTCCTGACAACTAGTACACATGTCATATCATGCTCAATTTAATAGAACAAATAGTGTAGTCAGCTGCGCAATTAAGTGTCACGTGACATGTACATTTGTACTTTCGGCTTCTACAGTTTCTACATGTGTTACGCTGTACATGTACATGTATTTATTTATAAAGTATTTACTGGAATCCCATATTAACCCTTTACCCAACAGAACGGCCCTGTGCCAATGCATTCTCTTATATACGCGAGTCGACCATAGGTCGCCTCGCATATATAAGAGAATGCATTGGCTTAACACATTAAATATTATAAAATTGTTAAAGAATGTAAGAAAAAATGGTAAAAAGTGTTAAAAACAGATTTTTTTTAGGCCAATGCATTCTCTTATATATGCGAGGCGACCTATGGTCGACTCGCATATATAAGAGAATGCATTGGCACATGGCATAACTGTAACTATCACAATGTGGTCAAGGAGCCAGTTCCAATGATATCCATATTTGTATGGTTCTATTGAGACAGACCGAAGATATTTTAGGCTGTTGAAGCTTTATTTGGCCGGTTTTGGCTGGTTTGTTGGGTAAAGGGTTAAGCAGTAATACTGAATATTAGAGCTGAAACGGTTAGACGGTTAACCGGTTAGCATCCGGTTAGCGACGTAACCGGTTAGAAAAAAATGAACCGGACGTAACCGCATCCCGTTGTCAGTTGAATGTGAACGTGAATAATCCTCAAAATATTAGGTTAAATGATGCAAAACTAATACTAAATCCTGTGTCACCGATAGTAGAGTGCAATGCAAGCATTAATTGGTACACGCGGTAGTATCAGATACTTAGTAGCAATTCTCGAACTGTCTGGAAGTGTCGGCGACCTTCAATCAATTCCGACCCTTTGAAGTTTTCTTCCGACAAAAGCACGTGTGCAGTCACTGTGTATCAAGCCTGAATGCACACAAGGAAGTGACAACGTAAAAGTGGCGTTGTGTGGCATACTGCACGAAAGCAACATGGATTCAAATTGGAACCACACCACGACATACTATATATAAAACTGTTTTACAGTGGGGTTTATAAAAACTATGTAAGTCGACAAAGTTTGAAGATTGAGATCAGCTGCACAATGTCTTCACTCTTCCCGTTCTTCCTCCCTGTTGTGATTTAATATGATCAATTCAATTGAGTGACCAAACAGACATCGTAGTTGAAGCAACCCAACACTTCTTCAATAATCTTCCCTTTTATCAAGGAAATTGATGCTCCGTGCTACTCTGTAACTGGTTGTGCCTGTGGGACTAATTAACACTCAATTTGGCAGTAATTGCTATATGTTAAGTGATTGCATACTAAAACCGAAACCGAAACCGAAACGTAAATTATATAACCTCCCAACACTAGTGTCCGCTATCATGATACCGACGAATAGCTCGAATACGGAATAGGACTGCGAGTCTGACATAACTGCATGACCTTCCTTTTTGTTCTCTAGTTATTACTTTCTTGTCTGTATATATAATGCATTGGAGGATATACCAATGATGATAGTGATATATTACAGATCTTTAATATATAGTTTTGTTACTCGTTTTACCAATACCCATACTATTTTACTCGTTTTACAAATGCCCAAACATATGCTGATCACGGCAAATAAGCGATCTCCCCTGCCATTCACAAATTTCACTTGCTCATTCCCCATCACGAGAGCCAGCAAAAGAACAATGAATGCGTGTTTTTGAATATCGTTAAATGCCGTGAATAAGGTCTTTATTTCAGCTACTACTTCACACCTAGGTTTGTCCGTGGAGCATGGCATAATGTCGACATAATTAGTGTGAGAGAAGTCCGCTAGAAATTTAGCGGTTAACCGGTTGAAATCCGGTTAACCCCGATGGTTAACCGGTTAGAAGAATGGGTCAACCGTTTCAGCTCTACTGAATATGGGCAATATACTGAAGCAGGGAAGCTGACCATCATATATCCCCTGAGCCTTAAAGGATTTATCCGGTCTAGAAACTACAAAATGCAATCGGAAAGCCCTCCCTGTTGTGATTAAAATGATCCAAGTCCCATTCCGATGGCATAATAAATAACCTGTAAAATAAATAAATAATACCGCCACTGGTATTCGGAGATTTCTGTGACTAAACTACGAGTGACGTAGTTGTGGGAGAACAAATTAAAAACACAGATTCGGAGCCGGAGTGTATTATGCGGACTACGATGACGTAATCGTAAGTCAGCCGATACTAAAATGCGCAGTCGTATGTGCGCGTTTGGTGTATAGATTACGTCGCTATTCAATGTGTTATCTAATTAATACAGATAGTGTGGGCGCTTTGGTCGTTTACATGTATCTGGAATAGAAGACAATAACTATGTGAACAAAGTATCGCCTAGAATGGTTGCTTTTTGTAGCCATTAATAACATGCCAGTGAATAGATGGCAGTAGTAGTATTCACTCGGTGATTTGAAATAACTCAGTGACTAATCATCAGTGTCAGTCGCGAACTTGTTTTGCACTGTAAAATACCCCAAAGTGAATAGAAAGGGCAGAGGATCCCATTCACCTGGAATAAGAAGCCCCCAAATGTTATACAAACACTGGACTGAATAATGTTAACTCTATTTCGGAGTTTTTGTTTTTTTGTTTGTTTTACTTTCGATATAAATATCCCGAGTATCTGTCATCTCCACATATGCCAAGATGCCAAGTAGATGTAGTATGTTCCGTTGTGGGCGGGCTAGCTATCCATTATTAATTACCTCCAAAAAGACAACACAGCGCGTAATTTAGAACGCTTTTTATTGTTGTCTATCGCTTTTGGGAGAAGGAAGCATGGACGCTCTTTATATCTAAATGTCACAATACCACATACAAAATCACCCATGACATATCGAAATAGAGCACGTTCATAATTGAAAACGCTCTTTATTGTTTATGCCGTGACGAAAACATGGACGCTCTTTATTAGAGGCAATCATTGGATTTTTTCTAGGCTTTCTAAAATAATCCTCTCTAGAAAAAGACGATATCTGCCATCAAAACGTAAAATAAAACGACCAAAAAAAAACTAATATTAAACAACAAGCACAAACTTAAAAACAATGCCAGGCTAGGCTTCAATTTAAAAAAAAATGTCGTTATGCCAAACTGCAGCCTAATTAATAATTATTGTAGTTTCGACAGTCAGTGGCGAATTCGAGTGAATTATTTTGTTTACGCACTTCTCGATCTTGATTGGAAGGATTTTAGCAAGGATGTTCACAGTCGTGCACTTTTCCACACAAAATGTTTTGTGTGAAGAAACAGACAGGAACATTATTATGATGAATATAAGCCATATAAGCCATCACCACTCTTTTAGTCACACCCCATTTATACATTTGTATATAGCGCACAACGGAATGACACTAGTGCGTAAACTAGCTTCCGAAATGTGTACCATATGTACAACGAAGAAGAAGTTATATGGCCTAACTTGTATTCTTTCAGAAACAATTAAATTAGTTTCGCACGAAATTCCGCCCGCTAATTGCATTTCTGCATAAATGAATCTCATTTCACACAACTTTTATTGCCTCAAAGTGCATTTTAGCCATCATTATTCGTTATATAATTCAACATTCTAGCGAATGATTCAACATTATAGCGAATAATTCGGCACATTCAAACAGTTTTATTCCGTGATCGTAAATGCCTTGGTAATTAAACGGCCAAATATTTTATACGTAATTTATCAACTCGTTTCGTGATTGGCGGAATTATTTCAAGCTCCACCCACTTCTGTCACCGGTATGCGTCTATGCATATGATCGTCATGTGACCGCGGTGTGGTCATGTGATCGCACTTCGGATATTTCCGCAAATTTTTTAATATCATAATAATAACAAGAGGTGGCATCAGAGATGCTGTGTCTCGTTTTCGGTGGCTTACCGCCGGTGGCTACCGCCAATTGGTGTGCATCAGTATCGGTAGACTAATTAATAGGTAAAATCGAAAAATGACTAATTAAGGGCCATAACTCCATCAAATTTTATCGGGCCAGGCTGGTTTTCGAACTCGTCCGAAATATTCTTGGCAAGTATGTCTATTCCAAATTTTAAACAAATCGGAGGACGTTTGTTGAAGTTATCGTGCTAACGAGCTAAAAATTCACGAAAAATGACTAATTAAGGGCCATAACTCTATCAAATTTTATTGGGCCAGGCTGGTTTTCGAACTCGTCCAGGATATTATTGGAAGACACGTATATACCAAATTTTAGTTGAATCGGACGACGTTTGTTGAAGTTATCGCGCTAATGAGCTCAAAATTCGTACAAAATGACTACTTAAGGACCATAACTCTATCAAATTTTATCGGACCGGGCCGGTTTTCTAACTCTTGGGAGACACCTATATATCAAAATTTCAATCAAATAGGATGTTTGTTAAATTATCGCGCTAACGAGCTGAAAATTTGTGAATAAATGACTAATTAAGGGCCATAACTCTATCAAATTTTATCGGACCTGGCCGGTTTTCGAACTCGACCCAGATATTCTTGGGAGACACCTATATACCAAATTTCAATCAAATCGGATAACGTTTGTTGAAGTTATCGCGCTAACGAGCTGAAAATTCGTGAAAAATGACTAATTAAGGGCCATAACTCTATCAAATTTTATCGGACGAGGCCGGTTTTCGAACTCATCCGAGATATTCTTGGGAGACACCTATATACCAAATTTCAATCAAATCGGATAACGTTTGTTGAAGTTATCGCGCTAACAAGCTGAAAATTCAAAGGGCCATAACTCTGTAATAAATGTGCGGACGAACCCGATTTTTTGTCTGCAGCTTACGTGCATGGATATGTACTCACACACCAAATATAAGCAAAACACGCCGGAATAGTGCTGTCAGCTCCACAAACCAGAGTGCCATTACATACGGTACAATAGCCACACATTGCCGACCCACACTGTCAATGCTATCCTTTTGGAAGCCGACTTTGTTTTCACCTAACCAGTCAATGAATGAACTGCACAATTCGTCACGTTTGTTTTTCACATTTGTCTTAGGGTTGGGCGGTATTGACGTTTTTAAAAACCGCGATTTTTCCAAAATAACACCGCGATATACGGTTTTATTGAGTATTATTTTACTATTGAAAAATATCACGTAAAATCAAATTTTAAACGAGAGATATAACACTCCGGGTTTTCGTTATAAGGGATTAAAATTCTACACACTATCGCCAGGCAGTAAATGATAAACTATTCTCAGAATGGCAGGTGTCCATTATACATGTATAAAGTTCCTGCATTCTGGAATACGCAACAACATTGAGTGAATTACAGGCTCACGTTATCCTGATCACTCCATTGTTTACATATCAGCACGCGATTCACATTCCCGTTACGTCATAGCTAAGCATGTGCTCATAGGTTGATAGAGGACCTGGTAGAATTGGGCCAAGATGGTTCATTCTGGGCTGTCTAGTCACACACAATGAATTACGGAACATTTTTAATTTTACTTTTGAACACGGGATTTAGTTAAGGGTGGAGAACTTTATTCAGCTATTATCATAATAATGAAATAATAATAGCAAGGTGAAACAGAATGGGGAGACAATGCAGCTGAACTATATTTAAAATTGTTGATGGTAGCGGGGTTACGTCCCAAGTGATATACTTTGACCAACACATGCGGGTCATATTCTGCGGGCTAGTTGAATGAATGGCACGGATTTGTCAGTCAACCTGAGTCAAATTTTAAGATATAATTGAACGACAAATACCGCTGAGTCATGAGTCGGACAGTTTGGACGAAGTATCGCTCGTGACGTTACACCGCTATCAGGTTGGGATTCTGAAGAAGATACCCCATCGCTCTACTTCAGCTCAAAATACAACCATTGTGTCATTGTTTACAATAAAAGACAACCAAGACATGGGAGCGACCGATAAATGCTGCTTTCAATCAGCGGTTCGCTAAAGTATTCAACTCAGTATTGGATTGTAATTTGAAACCGTCTTTTGAGGTGATAAAATTGCAGTTACGATATATTGAATTTTTATTTTACACACGGTTTCAATACGGTTTTTATTTTCCAAACCGACTATAGTCAATATATTGAAATACCGCCCAGCCCTAATTTGTCTTACTGGGCAACACCACCTCCTTGCAACTTGTCATCAGCACCGAGAATACATCAACTACTTCTCCCGATTTCTTCTCTGGTACATCTTCTTTGGTCAATCGAATAATATCTTCCGAAAAATTGCGTGACTTCAGAAAACATGATCATGATGTCTCCTGCAACTGTGTCAAAGTCCCCTGTTATCGTTTTTGAAACAACCAGATCAAAATCATCGTCAATGTCTTTCGTGGACATGAAATCATCAGCCATTTGAGGAACAGGTTTTGATCTGTTGACTGATATAATTGTCCATTTGCCTTCCGACGCATTCTGCACGATACAAATGTTCACCAAAGTCGCCATTTTGTTATTATTTTAAACAGGAAGTTCGTCGAATTATCCGCCCGTGTTTGTGAATATAAAGTCCGGATAGATTTACAGTCAGGATAGATTTGCAGTTTGCGTAAAGTTTCAAGACGAAGTTATCGGTCTGGGGTGGTTTGGGATATGTGGTATTTATATATTTATTATTTATCCGAAATTTCTGCCGAGTCTTGAATAGTGGTCGACTGGTCGTTTAACTTCAACGGGCGTGTTTCCGTATAGAGCAATTAATTTTTATCCAGCCCTTTTAATTCAGATTGTTTGGCTTCGGCAATCTGCTACGGCAACCCTTTACCGTGGCCCAGTTTACTTCAGCAAATGGCTTCGGCATTGCCAATTGCCGTAGCCAATTATGAGGGCTGTTTATCTAATATATTTTCTGTTTTAAAGTTATTGCGGTTGATAGCATAGTAACTTAGGTAGAAAATGGATGCAAAACGATCACCAAATCTACCCTCTGTTTCTTCTATTGGCCGATACAACAAAAGTAGGTCCATTTGTGTTTCCACGACATTGACTGCATTTCCCCTCGGCGGATACAGGACCCGTTCCCCCAAACCTAGCGGAAACCCTGGTTATATGTAAACCCGACATGTTTATGTAGTTTGCCCATATGTACACCGATTGCATTAGGCCAAAACAAAAATGATGCGTGTTTCCCGTAACCTGACCGACCGTCTTCAAAACCCCCCCCCCCCCCCCCCAAAATTTAATACGATCTTATGCAATACCGGAAGATCACAAGTTATCGTTCCTCTTCGCTGACCGGAAGCACGTGTTTTTGTTGATATTTACATTAAACATCGATTTTTCCGCGGTTGATTCGAATCGAACCGAGTCGACTCGAACAAGTTCATCTCAACGATGGCGGTCGCACATTGGTCGATTCGAAGTCTCTGGGTGAAATGGAGACGTGTTCTCTTTAATATTTACAAGCTGTATAACTACAGACTACAATCGATGCAATCAGGTTCCTCGTTCGGTGTCCGGTTCGGAGTTATATCGTCCGGTTTGATAGCACAAAATACACTGTTTTCGAATGTCGTTCTCTTTCTCAAGAATTGGCAAGTTACTGAATCCGATTTTTGGCGCATCAATTAGAATGGTTTTTCGTCACAAGAACACAACAATGATCGGATTGCCAGATCACAATTTTACTGGGTGCATACAAAATTCAGGATGTGTTGATAAAAATCTTATAAATGTTGTCTCACATTCAATTATGTGATTTAATCGCTCGTTTCATATATATAAAACCCAGAAATATCATTTACATCTAAATATTAACTCAAATAATAGTTATCTTCCCCATAAACATGCAAGATTTGCGATCGAAAACTCGGAAATTTTGTGCTGATTGTTAGCAAGTGCAGGGCTTTGTATTTTTTTTTCGCATGCATGTTAATCGCAATTTACAACAGATATAAAACACAAAATGAAGCCCATGGAATGACTTTGCATGAACAGGATGTTGTATTGTGGTATGGTAAGATATATTACATATAGAATACCTTTACTTTGTCCATAGTATGCACAAATTGAATTCCACATTCCATGCATGATTAACTAACTGATAAGCTACATACTATGATATAGATCCCAACACTAACTAGTAATCAACAGAAAACGACTTGCCACTTCAAATTTTCTGGTTACAAAACGTCCAACAGGACATCGAAAGTGGGCCTGTGATAACACAAAATTTCCATTCATGGGGTGTAAAGTCCACTCATGTGGTGTTAGGTCCATTCATGTGGTGTAAGGTCCACTCATGGGGTGTTAGGTCCACTCATGGGGTGTTAGGTCCATTCATGGGGTGTAAGGTCCACTCATGGGGTGTTAGGTCCACTCATGGGGTGTTAGGTCCATTCATGGGGTGTTAGGTCCACTCTTGAATATTCCCAGCTCAAAATTTTGCTTGGTTCAGGGGGTGTGAACTTCAGTTTGAAATAGGGGGTCCTGACATTTCCCAACAAAGACCATGAAGCCAACTAATAAATTACTCATCTCTCCACCCCGCCCCCTAAAATGTTAACTGTCAACTCATAAATTACTCATCTCTCCCCGTGCCCCCTACAACAACTCATCTCTCCCCCGCATCCCCTACAATGTTAACTGTCAAATAACAGATTACTTATCTCTCCCCCATGCCCCCTACAACTCATCTCTCCACCACTCCCCTACAACGTTGACTGTTCCCCGCATCCACTACATTGACTACAACATTAACTGTCCACTAACAAATTACTCATCTCTCCCACGTGCCCCCTACAACGTTAACTGTCAATTAATAAATTACTCATCTCTCCCCCGTGCCCCCTACTAGTACAACTTTAATTCACCTCTACAATAACTCATCTCCCCCCCCCCCCCGCGCCCCTACAACATTAATTCATCTCTCCCCCCGTGCCATGCGGACATGCAAACTGTCTACTGTTATCTGTTTTATATGTTTCCCCTCAATATATCAGTTTTATCACCAATTTGTCGGTTGCTCTGGGTCATTGTATGGTGTTTGATGGTGGTTAGGCATGGCCCACACGAGACCATAACAAAATTAAATGAAAAAATTAAATAAAATGAAAAGCCTACCGCCCGCCCCTATTTTTTTTGGGCTCGTTACGGGAAACACGCATTCATTTTGTTTTGGCCTTATTATTAATTTATATTCATTACTTAGGCCTAAAAAAATTATACGTTTGTTTCCGCTAACCCGACCGACCCTATTTTAAACCGCCGACTCTAAACTTTTTATTTTGAGATTTTTTTTTTAAATATCTAAATCTCTATTATATTGGGAAGAAAACCAACATTGATATTTTTGTTGTTGGTAATTAAAACAAATTAGGCATAATTCCATTGTAATTTGTAATTATTATTAATTAATTTGTTGGAATTACCGGCAGACGAGTGTGCAAGACATACTTCCGGTATCGTTTCGCTATGAAATTGTCAAAGCGTATGAAATAACTGCGGTACGTTTTTTCATTCAAAATTTATTTGAACTTTGACAAAACATATCTATATCCGAGAATGGGTTAATCCATTAGTTATTGATGACTTCACCACTAGAATATTAATACATTAACTATTTAACCACAGCTTAACATTTATTTCTACAAACATTTCATATTGGTACGTTGAATAGTGTCCAATAATGTCATTATAATAAACAAGTTTCCCATTTTCGTGGTACATATACATCGTTTTTATCATAGTCATAATGGGCTTGATTCAGTGCAGCTTTAAACCTTCAGGTCTAACAAATATAGGGTTTCCACTTATCTAATTGAATTCAATTCAATTTTATTGAATTTAGAACAAATATTTTTTTTAAAGCAAACTTTTTTTCAAAGTTATTAATTTTTTTTTAGAAATTAGAAGCTCGGTGACTCACACCAATACACGTCCTCCAAAAGCCTCAGTAATTCATCTTAGAAGATTCCTCCTAGCTACTTAACTCAGCTTGGGCTATTGAGTTTTTGACAAATGTTCACAAACAGTCAGTTTCATATTTTTACCACGAAATTTTCCTAAAAATTCCACCACATACTATTATTCCGCAGTCCGCACGTATGTTTATTGGGCACTCATGAGTGGTGTCGTATGCGCCGCATGCACCAGAATACGTCTGCAACCGCACCCCCCCCCCCCACAATAATAATATACAGTATATATAAGCCCACCCACCACCCATAGTGTCTTATGCGCCAGTGGCTCTGGGAATATGCGCCGCAACCGCCCACAATAATCTCCTATATATTTTGAGAACTACGTAAATATATGTGTATATTTGTCCTCTATAGACTCGAAAACGGCTGCACCGATTGGGCTCAAACTTCCCATCTAAGGATAAAAACCCACGGGAATGGTCGTCGCGGCGTTTTGGAGAAGCTCAGAGCACCCATTCTCCACTCTGTTACAAAAAATGGCACTGTGGGGTTAACGCTCCTTATATCTTCCATATTTGGGTTCGTTAACCGGTTAACGCTCTTTATTCCCTTCGGCTTTCGCATACGGCTTTTGTTTACGTTATCGCTCTAAATGGAACTCGCTTCTGTGTGATTCTTACATACTTAGGGCTTCCTAGGAACGGGGGACATTTTCATCGGGTCAGTTTTTCCGCCCGAGGTGATCTTCACCTTGAAACGGGTACCCACAAATGATATATATGTGTGTGTCCTTTATAGACTCGAACCGATTGAGCTCAAACTTGCTACCTACAGGAAGTGTCATGGACGGGTTAAATTGTGACCCCGACTTGACCTTGAAAATGATCAATTCAGGGTCAAATTGAAAAACAAAATTTAAAAAGCCAGTAAATTAAAAAGGCACAATTAACTAATTAAATTAAAAAATTAATTACAAAAATAAATTAAAAAAATAAAAATTGTCATGTTTCTGACGATTGCCGCCAGTGGCGGGCTAACCTGCTAGTAATATATAATGTATCTTATGCGCCATAGAGTGTCTGCAACGGCCCACAATAATAATATATATAAGCGCCCGCCGACCATCCCATCCACCACACATAGTGTCTTATGCAGAATGCTAGTGACTTCGTCCCAAAATGGCGACCTCGTTCCGATTTTATGGGTGATCTCGTCCCAGTCGTCGGTGATGTCATCCCAGTGTTGATAACAAAGTAAACATACGTGTCACGTGAACTCTGGTCAACGTTTATACCCAAAACAGTGTAGTAAACAAGTCATGATATTAAATAATATATTTTATTTATGAAGTATCAGTTTATACGATCTTAAATTAAAAACAACCACCGGGACGACATCACCGGGACGAGATCACCGACAAACGGCGACAAGTGGGACGAGGTCACCTCTTCGGGACAAAAATTGGTGGGATGAGATCGCAGTGGGACGAAGTCACTGGTCACCCTTATGCATCTGCGGCCCCAGGAATATGCACCGCAACTGCCAACAATAATGTGGGGAGTTTGATGCAGAAGTGAAACCTGCGTTGCGGATATGTTATAAAACAGTATATATCTGACGATAAAACGTTATTGTCCCATTTTAGCTTTGTTATATCTCCTGCCAACAATAATGTGGGGAGTTTGACGCAGAAGTTAAACCTGCATTACGGAAATGTTATAAAACAGTTACCCCGATCTGTGCCAAATGCACTGCTTCCGGTTTGACCCCAGTTGTCGAAAGACCCTACGGGAAGTGAACGTTACAATAATTACAGTGTATATATATATCTGACTATAAAATGAAAGTTATTGTTCCATTTTAGCCTTGTTATATCTCCCTGAGATTGTGTTTTTGTTATATCTTTATGGGATAAGCAAATTAGCAATAATATGGCCTGTAATGTCTAAAATTTCCTTAAATATGACACAGTGAATTGCATCCTGAAAAAATAAAAAGATAAAAGAAAAAAAAAAGATTTGCCTACCTACCTACCCAATTTTTTTTCAGTCCGTTAGCGGAAACAAACGTATAATTTTTTTAGGCCTTATACATAATTATGTGCAGCTTATTCAAGCATTCATTCAATACAGAAGTTATGCATAATCATTTACCCACCGTGTGACGGCTTGTTTCAGACGTGTTCTCTCTCCGCGGTGGAGGGCCATTAGTGGTAAATTGAATGCGGTCACGAAAAAAATAACGCGGTCTACGGCGGTAACGAACACCAATAACGTGGTGACATGCGGTAACCAACTGTAAAAATACCGCCCAGTACCGCGGGTCAACCGCCATCCACCGTGGTACAAAATGATAACCGCGGTATTTTGGTGGTATCACCGCGGTAAGTACCGGCCCATAACCTCGTTAAACAGGTCGCTTAATGAGAGCATAGCTGTACATGTACACTTGTCTTCTGAATTGCGAGAGCAAAGTGTTTCCGCTGTGTTTTCCTCGTGGGAAGGATTGCTGACTAATACATTTCCACAATCTCAGTGAATCTGGTGTCACTGTCAGCCTTTTGTGTTTATGCCATTTGGGGATTTCCCCCAACCTGATCACTGTCTGTCAGTGATCTACAATGTATATGATGAAACCTACCGGCATTATCGGTAGGAGATTGGAATAAATTGATAAATTCAGCTACGATGGCTAAATAAAACATTCTAGCATCGTTTTCACATCAATGATCAAACAAAATGACGTGTTTGACAATTTGATGGAGAAAAAAAATACTAATTAGATATGCAGCTACCCAACATGCAACAATGGGGACAGGCAGTTTACTAAAGTGTCGCTGAGTAAACCTACCTCATTATTAAATTGTCTAACTGCCTCCATGGCAGCGACCACTATTTGAAACCTTAGAATCCGAGAAAAGTCGTAATTTATGTTAAAATTCTCCGCAGAAAAAGCATGCGTTGCAAAAGATGGCGGCGTTGCTGCTTTCTTTACCAAAAGCTGTTGTTTGGCAAACTCTCATTGGTCAGAATAGCAAAAAATAAACCAATAGATTTCTTTGTAGTATTTTACGCTCAAGGTCGTTCGATCGGGATATCTCGGTATTTTTCGCCCATTTCGGTATGACTCGCGAACGGTAACGTCTGAGATCTATCTCGCCAACTTTACTCGAACTCCGTCACGCGTAGCAGCGGATTTGATGATGTGTGCTTAATAAATCAATTGTTTCAACACCAATCATGCATTTACTGCCACATCTTGTACAATCGCACAACGTGCAAATGAGATCGGCGGAAATTGACGATGATTCCGGCATATTTCGGACATTACAACGGAAGATCCCGAAATTTTCCGAATAAGGTGCGTCCTCTTGTATCACGTGATCAAGGACAAGTCACGGGAGCATTCTGGACTCCTCGACCTATGACCTCTTAGTCTGAAACGGTACGCAATCTGCCGATGTTTGCCGAATGGTCACGAGTTCTGCGGAAAACGTTTCACAAATTAACCCTTTATAAAAATAAGTGAATGAAAACTGCCAGTATAGGATCGGAAATAGGCTGTGACAAACGTATCTTAATATATATTTGGAAAACAGATTATTCCTTATATAATTATAGAGGTCAAGTTCTCAACAGAATTGTCGCGGTCATCATGACAAAAATCCTACGCTCAATGAACTGCCACATCGATGAGACCCGACCATAAACTTTTGAAGATTGCTCAATTCACCATCATAAATAACAAACTCTTTGCCGAAACTTTCGGCCGTCATGGTCTTTATCAACGGTATAACAGTTGTGGTCTACATAATTAGAGGCTCGATCAAGCTGGTGGGGACCAGTAGTTTTCTTGGCGTTTTTTTGTAGATCATGCCATGCAACTATATACTCTGACTAACGCCCATAGAGGACTTAGAGATCATATATTCAACCATTACAAAACCTGGGAACTTTTTGAAGTGTTGATAGGGAACCTTATAAAGTCGAAAAAATAACGCGGGGAATATATTTCTTAGACTAGTTAGTTATTACCTGTTCCTGAATAATGTACTTCACTATATATAGGTTAAGGTCCCGACTTAACACTACGTGACGTTGCGTAGCTTACAATTATGGAATTTCTCCTGGGGAATTAATTAAATGTTTATTGCTATGTCGGCTCACAAAAGTCACAGGAATGCATACATACGGTCTCGAGCTGAGCTCAACCCCTATATATAATGTGAAGTAGATTATCGAGAAATATATAGATCCCCCACCCCTTCAAGGGCTTGTTTGTTCAATTTTAAGTTCCCGGTCATATAACGTGTCAGAACAACAAAAAGTTCCCAGGGTAAATTTGTACTGGTGGAGTATGATCTCTAAGGGCGTTAGCCAGAGTATAGAGATTCGTGATGTAAGATGGGTGTCGGCTTTCGTCTTGATCTTTTTCCAAACCGCCCGGGAGATTCAAGGTGGGTGGGCGTCGTGTTTTGGTTGTAAAATGATCTCCTTCGTCTGGGCGGGACGTCAAGACGAAGGGAGAGTCATTTTTTGTATATATTGTTGATAAATTTATCATGTTTTTCATTTTTTTTGCACTTTTTCAAATTGTTTGGTTATTTAAATTGTGTTATAACTTTCAGTTTTCATATTTTTTTTCTTAATTTCTCTTGTATGTGTGTCCATAGTAAGTATTCTGAATATCTCTATATGCTCATCAATTGATCAATTGCATATTTCGTTACACATAACGTTCCTTGAACTTTGTATGTCTTATTATAGGAGACTCGGGTATAAATATTCTAATTCTATATCTCTTTCGTAAATATTATCAAATATCTTTCATAGTTGTACGCATCTTGTCTACATTGTTTGCTGTTATATATAAATGTATATATACGCATAACATTCAATTGAAACATGTTTCTATAATATTTCGGATTTAGATGTCTGATTCCCGAGCAATACGCAAAGGGTCATACATTTACATATTCAAAAAATATTGTGAATTAATTGTTTGATTCCTGAGCACTATATACGCGAAGGGTCAATCGTGTAATTTACAATTTATGTATTTAAATGTCTGGTTCCTGAGCAATACGCAACGGGTCTACATTTGCCTATTGGAAATTTATTGTGAATTATTGACGTGATTCCTGGGCGAACGTAAAGGGTCAATCATATTTAACATACAATTTACTTCAATTTATGTAATTGAACGTTTGATTCCTGTGCAAACGCGAAGGATCACTCGTTCATACATGTATATACAAGACAATTTGCCAATTTATTGTATGATACCTGCGCAAAGGCTCAAACATACTAATTTGTGTAGACATTTTAATAGTTATGTTTATTATTGTAATGAATGTGAATATCTCTCACGTCCCCAATTACCACAGTCAGAGGCGGACTGGGACAAAAATCCGGCCCGGGAAATAAATATAATACCGGCCCATCTGTTCGGGGTGTGTCCACAGTCCACCTTGGAAATTCCAACTGCACCCCCCCCCCCCCCACCCTTGAATCAGAATCAGACCAAATACATGTTTTGCGTAATTTCATTTGCACCCCTCACCCCCCCCCCCCCCGCCCTTGAATCAGATGTCCAGACCAAATACATGTTTTTGCATAATTCCGTTTCCACAGCGAGTGTGTTCCCTATGTGAGCAAGGTATTGGTGATGAATACCTATGTGAGCAAGGTATTGGTGATGAATACCATTTTGTTCTCACATGCGAAATTCTTAAAGAACTAAGAGAAAAATATATTGATAGATATTTCTCTAACGACCCTACCATATCAAAGTTGATTAAGTTATTCAATACACACGACGAAGAAACGGTCAATAATCTCGCGACATTTATTAAGAAAGGGACGGCGAAATTGTAACCACCTCAAACATTGATAATCTTCTATATCTATATTTGCGAATGTCTGTCTGTCTGTCTGTCTGTCTGTCTGTGTTCTATAGACATTCACAGGGGACCATCCAGATGATGCCAATGGGGTCTACTAAGAGTAGCTTTTTACGAGAAAGATAATGGTCGGGGTTAGAATTTTCTAAAGTGACGCCGTTGTTGTCAGGGGCAGAAAATGGGGAGGGGCAGAAAAAAAAATTGTCGCCGATTGCCACCAAACTTATATATAATAATCCCCATGATATGAGGAATCTAATGGTGTGGTTTAAATATGGCAAAAGTCGCGCGGTTCGCGTCAGGGGTGCCCAGAAGGGGGAGGGGCAGATTTTTTTTCTGTCGCCGATTTCCACCAAACTTATATATAATCATCCCCATGATATGAAAAAACCAACGGTGTGGTTTAAAAGTGGCATCGTTCGAGTCAGGGATGCACGGAAGGGGAGAAGGGGCACCAAAATTGAAAAACTAATTTTAGCGCCGATCTCCACCAAATTGATATATATTGTTCTTCATGATATAAGGAATCTAATTGTGCGATTTAACAACGCCAAACCCATGATATGAAAAAAACAATGGCGTGGTTTAAAAGTGGCGTCGTTCGAGTCAGGGATGCACGGAAGGGAGAGGGGCACCAAAATTGAAAAACTAATTTTAGCGCCGATCTCCACCAAATTGATATATATTCTTCTTCATTATACAAGGAATCAAATTGTGCGCTTTAACAATGCCAAATTGTTGTCTTTTGGTTGAGAGATTGGGAGGGGGTGGGCACTAAATTTGATAATAATTGGTTTAGTCGCCGATTGCCACCACACTTATACAAAATCATCCCCATGGTATGAGGTGTCTAATGGTGTTGCTTATATCTGTCAAATGTGGCCTCATTCGAGTCAGGGTTGCATTGAAAGGGACAGGGGCACCAAAATTGATGCACATTTTTTTTGCCCCAATTTCCACCAAATTGATACACGTTCTTGAGAGATGGGGGTGTGGATTGGCACCAAATTTGATAAAAAAAAGAAAGAAGTTTTAGTCGCCGATTATCACCAAACAATCATCTCCATGATATCAGGAGTATAATCGTGCGGTTTAAGGTTGTCATAAGTTGGGCCATTCGAGTCAGTGGTGTATGGAGATGAGAGGGACACAACAAATTATATCTATATGTTTACTGCCGATTTCCACCAGATTGATACATATTTTTCTCGTTGATACGAGGAATCTTATCGTGTCGTTTAGATACACCAAATTGGTGCCCTATGGGTGAGAGATATGGGGACCTTAAATTTGATACGAATTTGTATACTCGCCAATTTTCATCAATTTCATATATATGCATCTCTAATCTCTAATCTCTAAGTCTTGGTGTGTGCAGCTTGAGACTGAAATAGGGACGGGAGGGTCACTAAGACTGATACAAAATATTTTTAGTACTAATTACCATCAAATTCAGACACGTTCTTCTCAAATGATACAAGAAATCAAATCGTGCTCTCTGTCTGTCTGTCTGTCTTTCTGTCTGTCTGTGTGCGTTCTATATATAACTTCACGCGGTACAATCGAGATGGTACCAAGGCGTTCTAAGGGGGGTAACTGTTTACAAGGAAGATAACGGTGCGGGTAAAACATTTCTAAAATGACGCTGTTGGTGTCAGGGGAAGAAAATGGGGAGGTCGGCAAAATTTAAAATATATCGTGAAATAGTTTTGTCGCCGATTTCCACCAAACGAATACATAATCATCTTCGCAATATGGCGTTGTTCGAGTCAATGTTGCATCAACAATTGATTTAATAAACTATTTTTAGCCCAGATTTCCACCAAATTGATATATTATTCTTCTCTATGATACGAGGAATTTCATCGTGTGATTTAAAGACGTCAAATTGCTGTCGGTTGGGTGAGAGATATGGGTCATAACTATTCTCAGAATTTGTTTAGTTGCTGATTACCACCAAACATATATATAATCATCGCCAGTATATCATGCATCTATGAGTCTAATGGGAGTGGTTTAAATATGTCAAAAGAGGCAAACGCTGGTACAAATTTATTTGGCACCAATTTCCACCGAATTCATACACATTTTTCTCTAATGATATACCATGAATTAAATAACATTTGATGTCGTTTTCGTCGCGGATCGCGAGCGGATATGCACTATCATTGATAAGATTGATATTCGCCTTTATCCACATATAAGTTATATACAGTCACCCAGGCCATCTCCATATCATTTTAAGTAGTTTTGGACGTTCACATTTCACAATCCCGACATATGGTGACCCACTTAAATCACTTGAACAATTCTATCTTCTTAACTGTCATATTTATATGGGAATAGCAATCAGGGCATTCACAAAAATGTGCAAACTGAGAGACCCCGAACCGTCAGAGGATTGCATATATATTATAACAAAATTGAGTCTGTTCCATTCAATACAGTTTCCACAAAAAAGTAACAATTTGTCAAGAGATATGGAATGCCTGTTCAAAAATAGTGGTCACAATGTGTAGTCAAATATAGTTTCTTCTGATATACAAGAAAATGCGGTTAGTAACATAAGACTTTTCAGGATCCTCCCAATACTGCACATCTGACAAGGGTTTTATAACAGACTCTTCGACTGACATAAACAACTCAAAATCTCGCTCTGTGCCTGGTACATGTAGCTAACATTTAAGCGCATCAACATTTCGTTTAAACTGAGAATATTTAGCCAATATATAGCACCATGAACAGAGGAGCACCTGGAAATTTCTTTGAAACATATGTATCTTCACGGAGATAGCCAGGTGTCCTCGATAACTTAGTCCAACCCACTAAATTGATTGATACATCTCAATATTCAAAACCCAATTATCATCTTTTATCAAACTAATGTGTTTATGATGTTCATGTATCATATTATAACGTCTAATGTATACGCAGTTGTAAATAAATACATACTTCATTATTGTTGGAACGGATTAATCGCGACAAACATAATGCCAATTGACAAGGTGAGCCACAACTTATATCCCATGACTGTAATAATCATGTTTTATGAAGCTATTTGAATATACAATTTATGAGAAACCGTATAACACTTTTAAGCAAGAGCATTCTCTATCCCCAACAAATATCCACAGCATAGAGGTTTTCTCATCGCATTAACCTGGGCAACGCCGGGTAACATTGATAATCTATAAATATATGCAATGACCGGGAGTGCATCAGTGGGTGGTCATAGTAAGCTGAATATATACATGTATATATGATGTTACATTCAATTACGTATTATTGCATTTATGTATTGTTACTTTCATTATACATGTGTGTCAATATATATATTTTTTTTTTATGCCACTCACTTGAGTATGTATGTCATGTATACTCTCTTATCACAAATGTGAAGAGAGAGATATAGTTAATGATGATTAAACTATATATATTCATAAACCATGGTTCTATATATTCCCGGTATGAGACCATTCAGATATTTTTACCTGAACAATTGCATAAATTCGAACATCTAGCAGTCTAACTCCAGACAAATGCAAACGGCTATACGGGCAAGAGAACATGACACACCGGGCTGTTAATGGTTGAGAAATTTTGAAAACTATATATACAAAAACATCAGTAGTAATGGTGGGCACTATGGCCCAGTACCCCCCCCCCCAGACATGGGCACTATGGCCCAGTACCCCCCCAGACATGGGCACTATGGCCCAGTACCCCCCCAGACATGGGCACTATGGCCCATGGGCCATAGTGCCCATGTCTGGGGGGTACTGGGCCATAGTGCCCATGTCTGGGGGGGTACTGGGCCATAGTGCCCATGTCTGGGGGGTACTGGGCCATAGTGCCCATGTCTGGGGGGTACTGGGGCCATAGTTCCCACCATGAGGATAGATGTTCCTGTCATTGATGTGACATTTCTGATCGAAAAAATGAAAATGGACTTATAATTATTTTTTTTCAAAAGGAAAATCTCACTTTGGAAAATATCAATTAGCAATCAAGAGTTTTTCTTTTCGAATATTTGGTGGCCCTGAAAAGGGCCGTTTTATTTTTGTTATAGTTTAGAATCCGCCACATTGAACTTCTTTGTTCGCCAAAACTTCAATTGATTTGTCTCCTCGCCTCATCCATATTTCGCATTCACAATAATGCTCGTGGCAAACGTGTGGGATCCACACTAGAGTTATTGATGACTTGAATCTTGGTGTTGATTTGTAGCCGCCTTTGGTAGCATCAAACATGACGATAGGTCACTGTATAACAGTCGCCGCTAATTCAACCATCAATCTTAATTCAGCCAGAAGTGGTGTGCGCCGTAAATCTTGTGCCGACGCACCAAGTTCGTCACTCTCTGCGTAGTACAGGTCAACTGCCGCATCTCTCAGAATCATCCATCCATCGGTCGTCCCGTAAACCCCGAGGCTGAGTGCCCTCCAAAACAGCGATATTTCTTCACCGTACACTGCTTTACAGTATACCCCACCGGCCATTATCTCGTCAAGATCTGTTATGTTTACAGCAGTCATCTTTGAATGTAGAATAAGTCTGAAGATCCGTCTTGAACATATATCACGATTGCGCGGGCGGTAGAGAAAGCACATAATACTTTGACGTTAAAATGACAAATGCTCCCTGACGTTGTGTTTCTTTTCAGTGCATTATCTGTTAGTTTCACCATTTCGATATGATATAGATTAAATTCATGATAGTATATGCAATTAATTAAGATATTTTAACATATGAATTCATCTTCGTTCATAAACGATGACCAAGTAAAGTTATCAATTGTAATGATGAAGAAAAATGTTCAGTATGTTTTCTTGTGTTCAGTTTTATGTATAAAATATGTACATTTCCAAAACCAAAAACTAGAAAAACATTCCATATTTGCCTAACGAGGTAACAAATATATCAATCATGTGTACCAAATAATAGATAATGATCTAACGAAATTAAAAACATTTGTTTGATCGCTATGCAATAATGATCAAGAAAAATATGCATGCTGATCCGTCTCTGAAAAAACACAACGCCAGGAAACATTTGTCAATTTTAACGTCAATGCGACATGTGATTTCATTGACGCCCGTGTCAAATGTATAAAAATATTTTCGAATTTGATCAACGTTACATTGCATTGCTATCAAAGATGGATCCGTTAACAGAATTTCTTCAGAGTGAGATATACAGTAATCCTGTTGTACAGAATACATATGCGGCACCACAGTCAACAGGCCAAGCTAATACGACAATGACTATAGGTGGAGATACACTCATTTTAAAAGCGATTTTAGATGAACTGAGATGTCTTCGCAGGGATATTGACGTGAAAACACAAGTAACGCATCAAGAAGTAAAAGTGAATCTTCGTTTCGTTGCAGAAGAGATAGATATACCAATCAGGGTTCATGATGTTCAGAGATCGAAAGAACAGAAACAGATCAAAAAAGAAAAAATATTATCGGCGAAAGAAAAAGAACCTAAAAGTATCATGAAGCCTTCTACTGAGACAAAAGTCAGATTTCGTCTTCCTTGTAAAGAATCTAAAGATACAGAGAAAAGTGATGAATTCGCAAAAGCTATTGGTTCTCATGGGAAAGATATGTCAAGATATAAGAAAAACACAAAACGATGTTAAAGTCAGATGATAATTTTAAAACGGCCCTTTTCAGGGCCACACACATTTCCCAAAAGGTTACTCTTTCATTGCTGAAAAAATCAAAAACACGATTGTTCAATTTATATTTTATTCAACAACAAATATTTGCAAGTATATTTTGTTTTAAATTATTCGTGGCGTGATTTTTTCAAAACAAAACATAGGGTACAAAGAACATTATTAGTTATTAAGCAATGCTAAAAGTTTTTCTTTTTGAAAAAATTGGTTGGTCCTGAAAAGGACCGTTTTTGTTTTTGGCCCTGAAAAGGGCCGTTTTGTATGGCATCAAAGTTCACGCCACGATTTTCTTTTGCTTTTGTTCCAACGCTGTTGTTTTTTGCATATTTGCATAACCAGTTTTGCACTGGCGGTTACTTCTTTTGCGTGTCCGGCCCGCATTATCTGGGGTGTTAGCCCTATCGTTCCTCTTAGTATAGACATCAACGGTTCGGGGATTTCGGACATCTTTGAATGCAGAATAAAAATTGTTCACGGCCGTGTTTGAACATATATCACGATTGCGCGGGCGGTAGAGAAATCACATGTCACGTTGGCATTAAAAATGACAAATGTTTCCGGGCGTTGTGTTTCTTTACAGTGCATTATCTGTTAGTTTTACTATTTCGATATGTTATAGATTAAATTCATGATAGTATATGCAATTAATTAAGATGTTTTAACATATGAATTCATCTTCGTTCATAAACGATGACCAAGTAAAGTTATCAATTGTAATGATGAAGAAAAATGTTCAGTATGTTTCTTGTGTTCAGTTTTTATGTATAAAATATGTACAATTCCAAAACCAAAAACTAGAAAAACATTCCATATTTGCCTAACGAGGTAATAAATATATCAATCATGTGTACCAAATAATAGATAATGATCTAACGAAATTAAAAACATTTGTTTGATCGCTATGCAATAATGATCAAGAAAAATATGCATGTTGATCCGGTTCTGAAAAAACACAACGTCAGGAAATATTTGTCAATTTTAACGCCAAAGTATTATGTGATTTCATTGACGCCCGTGTAACAATCTTGTGTTCAGTTTTATGTATAAAATATGTACAATTCCAAAAACAAAAACTAGAAAAACATTCCATATTTGCCTAACGAGGTAATAAATATATCAATCATGTGTACCAAATAATAGATAATGATCTAACGAAATTAAAAACATTTGTTTGATCGCTATGCAATAATGATCAAGAAAAATATGCATGTTGATCCGGTTCTGAAAAAACACAACGTCAGGAAATATTTGTCAATTTTAACGCCAACGCGACATGTGATTTCATTGACGCCCGTGTCAAATGTATAAAAATATTTTCACTTTTTCAGTGAACTTCATTCATTATGCCGTCGTTAAAGAAATTTATCAAGAAGTTATGGAGGAAGAGAGATTCAGAGGAGACGAAAATAAGAACATATAGGAAATGGCAGGATTCTCCTGAACAAAAGGTGGTACAGAAACAGATGCTAAGAGATTTTCTGGCTCGGCGACGACCATCGCCTGAAGTATGCGATCAAGCAATCAAGAATCAAGAATCAAGCAATCTTGATCTCGTGGAGATCTTGTCACAGATCTCGAAGAAAGATCTGTGCAATGCAGCAATTGACAGCTTCGCTCAGGCTGCTGCGGCGCACAGATCAAATCCTACTTGGTCTGTGACAATTAATCCCAACGGGATATATCCTGATTTGGCAGAATTTTTATGAATTCTGTAAAAGAAAAAACGGCCCTTTTCAGGGCCACCCACATTCCCCAAAAGGTTACTCTTTCATAGCTGAAAAAAACAAAACACGATTGTTCAATTCATAATTTATTCACACAACATAATTTTCAAATGTTTGTATCGATTCGTTTATCTGTTTTTGGAATGTAGAATGGTCTCAGCTTCTTTTTCTTGGAAGTTTTCTTGGAATTTTCAAAATCTGGATTTTTATCTTCAGATTTGTTCTGTGAATCATTCGTAGGATCAACAGGTCGGGGTTGTTTGAAAACATCTGATGTTGTAGACATCTCTTCAGTTTTGATATCTGCATTTTGTTCTTGTATTGTTACTGCTTGTAGACATTTTTGTATAGTTTTCACATTTTTTTTGTCGCCGAAATCTGTTTTACAATGGAAGGACCAATGGGATTCTTGTCCGCATTTGTAACAGTAACCATATGGCGGTTTCCAATTTTTATCAGCTTTGTTTTTCTCTTGTTTCTCTTGCCATTGCATTTTGTTACAAAGTTTAAACAAATTGGCAGAGATCTGTCTCATTTCGACAAGATTATCTTGAATTTTTCTAGTCTGTGGCTGTGTAGATTTTTTTGAATCTTCTTTATGTAGCTCAATATAGCTCTCTTCAATAACTGCAGGCCTTGGTCTTTTTCTAACAATATCTTCTTCGCTGGCGGCGTCGTCTGAAACAGGTCTTTTAATTCTCTTAAACATTTTTGTCTTGAGTTTTGTCAGCAAAAAATATTGCGACTGGCTTCTTCGGAGTTGAAGTGTAAAGTGTAGAATTACATCTGCTTTTATAGCATTTTCATCGCGAATGCTATAAAAGCTATAAAAGCAGGTGTAATTCTACATTTTACACTTCAACTCCGAAGAAGCCAGTCGCAATATTTTTTGCTGACAAAACTCAAGACAAAAATGTTTAAGAGAATTAAAAGACCTGTTTCAGACGACGCCGCCAGCGAAGAAGATATTGTTAGAAAAAGACCAAGGCCTGCAGTTATTGAAGAGAGCGATATGGAAACTGATAAGGTAGAAAGTGAAGAGAGCTATATGGAAACTGATGAGGCAGAAAGTGAAGAGAGCTATATGGAAACTGATAGGGCAGAAAGTGAAGAGAGCGATATGGAAACTGATGAGGCAGAAAGTGAAGAGAGCGATATGGAAACTGATAGGGCAGAAAGTGAAGAAAGTTCTAGTGATGGGCAGATTGGACGCGGTCGAAGACAGAATAGAGAAATTGGTGGGAAGAGAAAGAGAAGTCTGGCTAGAGAGCGTGTTGTGTTCAATCCAACAAAATATTTCAAAATGGAGCTGAACTCGGAGAAATTTTCCAGAAAATTTAAATCAGCATCACGACAATTTGGTGTGAAATTCGAGAAATTTACAGATCCAATCGAAAACATTCCAGAGATATTTGAGAAGTTGACAGAAGAATTGAAACAGAAATGTTCAGCAAATGAGAAGACAAGAATCAGAGTTACGATAAATCATCCAGGACTTGATATGAGCATTTTCATTCCATTCACAAAAGCCAGTGAATTGAATGGTGGGACACTCATGGATAATATTCAAAATGTGGTTCAATCAAATGCAGCCTTTACAATTCATGACGGTGCACTCAATTTCGAAATCTTCGTTACAGATATTCCGGAAGGTGGTACACGACACTCACTACATTATGGACCATTTGCAGACAAGAACAAGTTGACAAAAGTAAAAAGAAGTATTGTCCGGATTGAAAATGCTGATGATGTTATGTGTATGGCAAGATCTATTGTCGTCGGAATGTGTAAGGCAGATAGTGATGGATCTGCGTGTTGGTCAAAGATATGGAAAAGAATAAGACAATCAATATACACAGCACAAACAGATGCAGCAAAAAATCTACTCAACCGTGCTGGCATTCCACACGATACAGTTTGCAGTATCAATGAGTTCCACAAGATTCAAGAAATATTGTATCCAGAATATGTTGTGAAAATTCACAATGAATTTGCTGGCGCTGGATTTCTATTTGAACCTGCAGAAATGTGTTCGGATAGCAAATGTGTACACATCTACTACAACAACAATCACTTCGACACCATAACATCAATCAAAGGATTTCTAGGCACCAGCTACTACTGCGAATTCTGCGACATTGGATTCCATATGCGTGGCGATCATCGATGCAGATTTGTTTGTGCATGCTGGTCATTGACACAGTGTAATTTCACAAATTGGGTGAAGTGTAGAACGTGTCAACGATCATTCAGAAGTAAATCATGTTTCGACAACCATTTGAAGACGGAAGGAAAACAGAAAAGAAAAATATGTGATTTGGTTCAACTATGCAACAATTGTGATGAAGAAATTCTCATCAATAAATCAAGCAGACATATATGTGCGGGGTTGAAGAAATGCAAACATTGCAAAGAAATCGTTGAAGCAGATCACAGGTGCTACATTCCAAAATATGAATCACCGGAAAAGAAACCTGCAAAGATTCCATATGTATTCTTTGACTTTGAATGCAGACAAGACACAGGTGTTCATATTCCAAACTTCTGTGTTGCACATACCGCTTGTGGAGATTGCATGTGCAAACCAATCGAAGAAAAATGTGAAACATGCGGACCGGATTCCAGAGAATTTGTATTCAAGGGTGACAACGTTTTAACAGACTTCACAAACTGGTTATTCCACCAAGATCACAAAGGATGTGTTGCAATAGCACATAATGCTCAGGGATACGATGCACAGTTTCTACTTCAAGCACTCATACAAAGTGGAATTCATAAACCAGAACTGATCATGAATGGAAACAAGATTCTCAGTTTAAAATGCAACAGCGTGAAAGTTATTGATTCTCTGAGTTTTCTGATGATGCCGCTTTCAAAGTTTCCACAAACTTTTCAGCTGAATGAGATGGCGAAAGGACACTTTCCACATTGGGCGAATTCACCAAAGTTTCAAAATTACATTGGACATTACTTGGCTTCTGATTACTACAAACCAGACATGATGAGCGTGGAAAATCGAGAGAAATTCTTTGAATGGTACAATGAGAAAATAGAAAATTACGTGATATTCAACTTCCAAGAAGAGATGGAGAAGTACTGCAAATCAGACGTGGATATTCTTCGCCGTGGATGTGGAAAATTCAGGAAATACATATTGGAAACAGAACAGATTGACCCGTTCATTGAGTCTATAACATTGGCGCAAGTTTGCAATTTGGCATGGAGGAAGAATTCAATGCCAGAGAAAACAATTGGAATCATTCCAGATGGTGGATACCCATGTGCTAAAAACTATTCCATGAAAGCGATACGTTGGCTTCAACATATATCATTGTCACGTATGATAACAATCAAACATGCTTTGAATGGAGGAGAAATCAAGATTGGTGGACACTACGTCGATGGATATGAGGAAGCCACAAGAACAGTTTTTGAGATGAATGGATGTCTGTTTCATGGATGTCCAAAATGTTACAACAACAGACAATACAAGAATCCCTATACGATGCTCACCATGGAAGAATTATATACAAGAACTCAACAGAAGAAAGATGAACTGGAAAGTCTTGGTTACAGAGTTGAATCAATTTGGGAGCATCAGATCGACGAAAGAATGAAATCGGATGTGAAATTCAAACAACAAATGGAATCTTTCTACAAACATCGAGACCCCATTTTGCCAAGAGAAGCATTGTTTGGTGGACGTACAAATGCCATCAAATTGTACGAGGAAATTGATCAAGATTCCACAAAAGAAATCAAGTTCATCGATGTGTGTTCGTTGTATCCATTTGCAACAAATATAAATTCTACCCTGTTGGACATCCAGAAATTTTGAGCCAAGAGCAGATCGATCAAGAACACATTAGAGACTATGCGGGGCTTGTTAAATGTACAATTTTACCACCATCGAAATTGTATATTCCAGTTCTACCGATTCATTGTAACAAGAAAATGGTTTTTACTCTGTGCAACACTTGTGCCATCAATGAGAACGAGGCATGTAACCATTCAGAAGAAGATCGAGCTATAACCGGAGTGTGGACCACGCCAGAATTATTCAAAGCAATGGATGTTGGCTACAAAATACTTGATGTGTACCAAATTTGGCATTGGACAGATTGGACAGATGAAATATACAAATCCTATATCGACAAACATCTAAAGATCAAACAGGAATGTAGTGGTTATCCATTTGGTGTTGAGACAGAAGAACAGAAGCAAAAGTTTGTACAGGATTATTATGCAGCTGAGGGTATAAAATTGGAGAACATCGAGAAGAATCCAGGAAAACGCCAAATATCTAAAATTATGATTAATTGTATATGGGGTAAGAATGCACAAAGAAATCTTATGTCAAAAACAGAGTATGTGGATAAACCATCACGTTATTTTGAATTGCTTACTAGTAACAATATAATTGTTCAAAATGTTACACTTCTTGATGGTGACAAATTCATTCTGGTAAATTATGTTGATATTTTAGATAATATTGAACCTCATCATTCAGCAAATGTTGTTGTTGCTTCTTTTGTTACAGCGTATGCAAGATTACAATTGTATAAAGTTTAAAAAAAACTTGGAGATAGAGTGCTGTATTTTGATACAGACAGCTGTATGTATGTCAGTGATCCATCAAAGAAGAACATCAAAACTATCGAAGGAAGATTGGGGAAATGGAGCGACGAACATCCAGATGCAAAGATTGTCAAATTTGTTGGACTTGGGCCAAAGAACTACGGATATGAATACATCAAAGATGGGAGAAGATACACCAAATGTAAGGTAAAAGGTATCACTCTTGATTACAGCACAAGTCAAAAAGTTAATTTTGAAACAATGGTACAATGTGTTAATGATCGTGAAAATTTCAAAACTGTTGTTGAGTATCCTTCCAGAATTAAAAGACAAAAGTACCATCAACTGATTAGTGAGTGTCAAACCAAAACTTTCAGATCGGTGTACACAAAACGAAAACTCGTCAATGGTATTCATACATATCCATACGGATGGAGATGTTGAGTCATTTCATGTCAAGATGTTGGCAGGAGTAGTACCTCCAGAAATTGCTGAGAAGATTTATGGATATTTGGTGGCACAGTCAACGCTTATTCCAGAGATAAAGAAGGAATTACAAGAAGTCTGGTTTGAAAGAGAAAAGAAAGCAATACTACGATGCTGTGATGTCGGCGAATGTTTACAGAGATTGGCCTATCTTGAGTCAAGTATATCTTCTCATTTCTCTCAAAAATATATTGAATCATTTATTAAATTCAAAACATTTTTTCTCATTGAAAAAATATCTGATTTTTGGATATTTGGTGGTGATCAACCCCATTTAGATTTAGATTTAGGAACTTTTGATGAACATGACTATATTCATTATACAAAGTATGAAGATCATTTTCCTCTTGCTGGGGGAACTTTTGAATCAGCTCCTAGGATCTATGGGTATTTGTTAACAAAAAAAATGTCAACACATGCAAAAATTCAAAACATTTTGGGGGATGATTTTTATATTTACAGAACAAAGTACAGAAGAATAGAAGACTATAATAATTGGATTATTGAAATGTATGGAAATATTTACAGCTTTGGAGATTTCTCTTTAAGAACTAAATTCACACGTCGTTAAGTTCACTCTCTGATTAGACATCAAAGTGACAACATGGAAGAATCTTTACTTTTCCAACATCCGTGTAATTTCTTTATCAGCGGACCTAGTGGATCAGGTAAAACAGAATTTGTTAAAAAAGTTATTGAATTTAAACACGATTTATTCCAAACACCACCAAAGAAAATAGTTTGGTGTTACAAAGAATGGCAAGACACATACAATCGTATAAAAGAAATTGATAACGTTGAGTTTATCGATGGTATTCCAGACGATGATGAGGAAATTGTATCAGATAAATCATTTCCTCATCTTGTTGTTTTCGATGACATGATGGGGGAACAAGATGAAGACAAAATAATGCTTTGGTTTACTAGAAAAGGTCATCATCGAAATGCTTCAATAATTTACATTACTCAAAACATGTTCCAAAAATCAAAAAGTAGCAGAACTATAAGTTTGAATGCACACTACATGGTTTTATTTCAAAGCGTTCGAGATAAAAATCAAATAAAAGTTTTGGCTCATCAAATGCAAACCAATCATTTGAAACAAGCATACGAAGATGCAACTTCAATAAATCATGGATATATTTTAGTAGATTTTCATCCTAGAACAGAAAATTATTTGCGAATTAGAACTGATATTTTCCATAAATGGTTGACAGCTAATGACCGAGGTCCTGTCATTTATTCAAAAGTATAAATTCAGTTGTTGTTACTTTTTTCATTTTAGAACCATGTCGTCTACCGAGATGTTTAGTCATGATGAACTGTCACAAATTATAAATTTCTTCACTTTTGCAGCTGAATTATTTCTTGAACATGATTGGAAATTACCATCACAGACAAAAAAGTTTTTTCAGAGAAATAAAAATGTTCTTAAAAAAATCTCTGATCCATCAACTGATATGGAAACAAAACGCAAATTAATTTTACAACGAGGTGGTAGTGGGTTCCTTGGGGGAGTTTTAATTAGAAGTCTTTTGAAAAATTCATTTGAACAAACTGGTAGACAATCTAAAAGTAAATCAAAGGTTTCTCCAAAACGTTCAAAGATTACACTGATGCAAACACAACAAAGGGGTAATCAAAAAGAATCTAAACGTAAAACAAAGCTTTCTCTAAATCATTCAAAGTTTACACCGATGCAAACTCAACAAAATCAACATTCTAAATTTACACCTATACCTTCTCAGCAGAACCCTCAACATCAACCGTTACAAAAAAAACCAGTTATTGATCTTGAATTTTCTAAATTTATGCCGTTGTCTGATCCATCGAAATCGGCATTCGAAGCTTTAGAATGGTTCAATCAGAAAAGATAAAAGATGAAACATATAATTTTTCTGCTCATTTTGAGACAACTACTTAGACTGTGAAGATGCCTTCAAAAACTAAGAGCCGGAAAGTACCGCTGATAAAAAAATATGGGGAGTTGATTGTTGCAATGAGTAAAGTTCCATCTGCATATAAAAAGAAAATGATCAACGATGCTCCGAAACAAGTGATGGATTGCATTTCAGAATGTTGTCAAAATCTTTTAAAAGGTAATGTAAAACTGAATGAAGCTCAGAACCGCAAGTTACATTCGAAGCGTAAACATATCAGATATCTTGCAGACAAGAACAAACCTTTGCAACAAAAGAAGAAAATTTTGAATCAAAAAGGTGGCTTTTTACCATTATTATTTCTTGCTCCATTGATTAGCAAAACATTAGGTGCAGTTGTTAAAAATATTTTGTAAAAACTAAATCTCAAATAAATATGAAGAAAATGGTTATTGTACCATTCAGAATGTTGGAAGATTTCAAACAATGGAAAATGTCAGAAATGAATAAACCTCAATTACCTCCTGATCCTGCAATTTCAAATGTTTCAGATTCTTACAAAGAATTGAAATCAGTTTATGATAAAAATATTTCTGAATCAGAAAAGTCAGTTATTTGGAGAAAATTTGTACAAATTGAAAACTTCACAAAAATCTTTAAATTCAAAATTCAGTTTACCTGAACAAAAGTTATCTGAAAACTTTGGGAACATGAGTGAACATATATTGGAAAGTGTTCCATCTAAACTTCGTGGTAAAGCACAACAAATTTTAACATTGTTGTCAACTAATCCTAAACTTAGATGGGATGATCGTGGACAATTAATTTATGGAACAGAAACAGTTACTGGATCAAATATAATTGATTTGATAAACGATGTTGTTCGTCACCGAAAAGGTTTTGACCCAGTTGGTTATGAAACATTCCTACGTGGATTGGGGGAACTTAATGTACCACAAGATTATGTAGGTAACAGGAATCGATGGTTGTGGATACAAAGACATTTAAAAGGTCACACTGGTGATGAGTTTCATACACCTCATGCAACTCCTAGCAGTGGCAAGTCAAGAAAACGTTCAGTTGATATTTTCACACCTCAAAGTTTTCCTAAAACCAGAAAATCTATTTTGAAAGAATGGTCCCCACTTACATAAAATTTGACAAACTTCTAACTGAAATTTACTACAATCCAAAAGAAGTTGGTGGTTTCAGTGGAGCAAATCAACTTTTTAAAAATGCAAAAGAAACAAATAACAAAATTAAACTTTCAGATGTTAAAAAATGGTTACAATGGCAAAAAACATATACTTTGCACAAACCAATTGTTCGGAAATTTCGCAGACGTAAAACTATTGTTGCAGGAATTGATATTCAGTGGCAAGCTGATCTGGCAGATTTGCAAACTTTGCAAAAGCACAATGACAAATACAGATATTTACTTTGTGTTATTGATGTGTTCTCAAAATTTGCATGGGTTGAAAAAATTAAAGATAAAACTGGTAAAACTTTAGTTAAAACATTTCAGAAAATTCTCAAATCATCAAAACGAAAACCAGCTTCATTTCAATCTGACAAAGGTTCCGAATTCAAAAATAAATTATTTTTACAATTTTTGAAATCTAAGAAAATTCATTTTTTCACAACAGAGAATCCAGAGACAAAAGCAAGTATAGTTGAACGTTTTCAACGGACATTGAAAACAAAGATGTGGAAATATTTTACACATAATCAAACTTTGAAATACGTTGATGTTTTGCACGATTTTGTGAATTCTTACAACAAAAGTTTTCATAGAAGTATTAAGATGGCACCAGTTTTAGTAACTCGAGAAAATGAAATTGAAGTTTCCAGAAATCTTTATGGAAAGTTAAAAACGAAAAAAGATAAGATGTTGAAAGTTGGAGATTTTGTTAGAATAAATAAAACAAAGAGAACTTTTGATAAAGGATATCTTCCAAATTGGACAAAAGAAATTTTCAAAATTAGTAGAGTTTGTAAAAGTACACCATTAACTTACAAATTAGTAGATTTAGATGGTGAAAACATCGCAGGATCATTTTATGGTAAAGAAATTCAACATATAAAAGATAATAAAGTTTACGAAATTGAATCAGTTGTTGGTAAACGTTCAAGAAAAGTTGCTGGTAAATCAGTTAGAGAAATTAAAGTTCATTGGGGTGGTTATCCTAAAAAATTTGACAGTTGGATTCCTGCCACAAATTTGGTATAAAACTTTTAACATGTCTCAAAATGGTTCAGTTGGTCTCGATGTTCCATCACAATTTCAAATCTGTGGAGAAAAAATTGCAAAAAATCAAGTAACATATTTTACACAAATTATTATAATTGTTGGTATAATCGCTACAGCAATTGTTCATTTAAGTTTACAAAGTGAAAATAACGAACTGTGGTTAATTTTACTCAGTAGTTCTTTGGGGTACATTTTACCAACACCGCGTTTGAAATATTTGAAAAATCAGTCGACAGAAATTTTGAAAGTATGAATTCTTTCTACATTACAATTCCGAGCGACAGTTCAATGGTAATGTATCCAAACAATACTCAATGTTGTTTTACTGTACAATTACCAAAACCAATTCAAATTGATAAAGAAAAATGGGAAGTTGCATTAGTCGAACTGATAACACCTTCAGAAACATACAATGTTACAGGGGATTCGTGTAAATTCAATTTGATTACAACTGATGCAATAATACTGTCTGTTCTTCAAAATCGTTTTGAAGAAAAGATATTTACGAGACCTGATGGCGTTCGTGCGATTGAAATACAGATACGCGAAGGTTCGTATACCTCTGCGACAGATTTACTTGATACAATGCAAGATGTAATTGATGAAACACTTGGAGAAGCAATGCAAAACGAATACGGATTTCACATCAAGTACTCAAAAGTTACAAAACGTGTGAAAATTATTCGCAAGAGTTTAAGTATCCCAAAACTAGGAATTGAATTACCACAATGTCTTTTGCACAAGTTGGGTTACAAAACTGAAAACGCTTCTGAAGATTTTTATTCAAATAGTAGATTTCCGTTTTGTGTAGATTTGTTTGTTGGTCATAATCAAATGTTTGTTTATTCTGATATTGCCGATTTCACAATTGTTGGAAATGTTGAAGTACAAATTTTACGAGTTGTTTCTTTCAGAATTAAAAGAGATATCGACGGATTACATGTAAAACATGAATTTTTAAATTTACATTATGTTCCAGTTTCAAAGTCATACTTTGACAAAATTAGTGTAAATATAAGTGGCGACACAGGAGAATCAATTCAGTTTATTGGTGGTAAGTCTTTGGCGAAGCTGCATTTCAGAAAACGAGAGGAGTTCTAAAAACAATGTTTCCCGTGTATAGAGGTGTACCACGGCAATATGGTAACGGTATTGGTTCAATTTTCAAATCACTTATGAGATCTGCTGTACCATTTCTAAAACCGATTGGTCGGACAGCTTTACAACTTGCGAAAAAACACACTTTTGGTGTTGCAGATGAAATTATTAATCAAGGTAAAAGTCCGAAAGAAGCGTTGATGTCTGAAGGTAAAAAAGCTTTAAAATCTTTTGGCACACAAGCTAAAAATCAAATTTTGAACTCGAGACAAAAACCTAGAAAAAGAGTAGCGAATTCAAAAATGAATCATTCAGCTGTCAAACGCCGAAAAAGTCAGTCGAAAAAACATCCTAGCAGTCGAGCTCTTGATATTTTTGATTAATCATGGCACAAATGGAAATGGATCATGCGAATGCAATAAATCGGAACTTGATATAACACATGTTCCACCAACGGTGGCTACAATGTCAGAATCGCAGTGGATCGAAAATCATCCGATTGCACCGCTGAATAATTCTGCTCCGATAGAGTTTGTCATACCATCTCAAACCGAAAAGTGGACAGATATTAACCAATCTTATCTTTATGTGAAATTCAAAATTACAAAAAAAGATGGAACTAATTTGCTAGCTGGTACGGAATTAGCACCTGTTAACAATTTCTTTCATAGCATGTTCAGCAGTATCGATGTTTACTTGAACAACAAATTGATAACTTCGAATTCTGACACTTACCCATACCGAGCATATTTCGAAAATCTGTTGGGATACTCTCCAGAATATAAAGATAATCAATTAGCAAATTTAGAAATGTGGTATGGCGATACAGCAGAACAATTTGAAGAGAATACCAAAGGTGGTGGCAATGCTGGATTAACTTCTAGAGAAAGTTTGATCGGTGGTAGTAAAATTGTTGAACTATGTGGACGCTTACACACTGATCTGTTTCTTCAAGAAAAATATTTACCAAATGGAATTGAAATTCGTATCAGATTAAACAGATCACCATCAAAATTTTGCCTCATTGGCGGCGAGGATGGACAAATTGTTTTCGAATCAGCAGTGTTCCATGTCAGAACAGTTAGTCTCTTTCCAGCGGTCTCAAATAAATTAAATCAAGAAATTGTCCAGTCAAAAATGAAAATACCTATCAGACGAGTAGAAATAAAAACTTTCACAATTAGTACTGGACTTAGATCAAAAATTGAAGACCACTTATTTCAAGGACAATTACCAAAGAGAATTTTTATTGCGTTGGTCGAAAATAAAGATATGAATGGAGATTTAGGTACCAATCCATTCCACTTCAAACATTTCAGTTTGAATAAATTGGAAGTTAGTCAAGACGGTCATACAATACATAACCGTCCATTTGAACCAAACTTCGCAACAAAACAATGTCTCAGATCATATTTATCTTTGTATCAATCTTTAGGAATGTTTGGTGTCAACAAATCAATTGGCATTAATTTAAAAGAATATATGAATGGTTATTGTTTGTGGGGTTTCGACTTGACACCGGACCAAGGAAGCGACGAGGGACATCTACATCCTATAAAGACAGGGAACCTGCGTTTGGAGCTTCAGTTCTTGACAGCTCTCACTACAGCCGTCAACGTTTTGGTGTATGCTGAATTCGACAGTGAAATAGAGATCACAGCTTTGAGAGAAGTGCTTACTGACTATTAGGATGGAGTTCACAACACAGCTATGGAACTACTATGAAGAATACCGACGTTCACAACACGTTGCTCCGAGATTAAAACTGATCTTGGACACACTCAACAATGCTACGATTGAAGAACTACAAGAAATTATTCGCAAGGAAGTGTCAGCAAACTGTGAAGGATGTAAAATAGAACATCCTAGTCAACGTGAACATGTTCTGTGTTTGTTCTCTACAACTGATGATTGGACAAACCAGTTTATCGACTTAGCACTGATTAAACTTGACATATACAATGTTATGGAAAGATGGTTCCCGAAGCTGATGGAGTTAAACCCACACTGCAAGGAGAAGTTCGAAGCATACCTTATGTGGGATCATCTGAGAAACAGTTTGGAGCTCAACCGCAAAAAATTCGATGCAGAGTGGACTCTGATGTGGTCACAGCGAGTCAAAGAGAATTACAACGATGCAGACAGCTGAACTTCAATATATTCTGGACAATTCCTGGTTGCGTATACTTAACACATATGTTTGTGCTAGAGATCTGTTACCAGAGAAGAAACCACAACATATTCAAGCATATATTGTGAACACGCACTCATCGGATCAGCCAGGAGAACACTGGACCTTGATGTTATTCAAGGGAAGATCAGCTGTATACTTCGACTCATTTGGACTACCACCACCGAGACGATATATGTTACCATTCATAAAAAGGAACTCATCAGCATGGACTATGAATACAACACGATATCAACATCGTGCGACAAATGTGTGTGGATTATATTGTATATTCGCACTCCACCACATGATGAAAGGAAAGAGGATGAAAAGATTATTCAATTCTCGGGATTTCTTCAAGAATGACAGAACAATAGTTCGATGGTTTGGAAAGCACTATGGTCGATTATACAGAAAAGCAAATTTGCTGTTGAATTAAACTTCACCAGGACATCGACGGCTGATATACATACAACGCAAAGAAGACGACGACCAGATAACAACGAATGTGTCAACAACTCCACAAAAATAGACTCTTTTGTTATTGATTCAGCGTAGGATGTTGTAGGATGTTGTAGGATGTTCAATTAAGTTTCTTCAAATCTGAGACCTTGTTTTGTACATAAATTATTGTTCTTTGTTAATATTATTGATGTATAATAATATATTATTGTTCATTGTTCTTGTTCTTGTTTTTGAAAAATAAAATGATAAATTTCAACAAAATCGTTTTCACTGTAGGATCCCCACCAATTGATTCTGTTCGTGTCGATGTGTCATCTCTGGTCAGAATTATACAAACTTTAAATTAGTAATGAAAAAAATGTCTAAGTCCATTTTCATTTTTTCGATCAGAAATGTCACATCAATGACAGGAACATCTATCCTCAGGCTGGGAACTATGGCCCAGTACCCCCCAGACATGGGCACTATGGCCCAGTACCCCCCAGACATGGGCACTATGGCCCAGTACCCCCCCAGACATGGGCACTATGGCCCATGGGCCATAGTGCCCATGTCTGGGGGGGTACTGGGCCATAGTGCCCATGTCTGGGGGGGTACTGGGCCATAGTGCCCATGTCTGGGGGGTACTGGGCCATAGTGCCCACCATTACTACTAACATCGCGAATCCTAGCATCTAGACTGGCATCAACTGAAGCGTTCCTATTTTGTTGTAAATTTCAATTGGGGGAGAGTCCGGGAGGGGTGGGTGAGATTTTTTTCGGATTTACAGCTGGGAGTTACCGTTAAAATCTCGAGATTAGCGGGGTCTTTATGTGGTGTTATATGATGCTGACAAGTTCATTTAATGACAAATTTACGATTAGCCAGTTCGGCTCGTTAAACAAAACATGTGGCGGCCCACGTCCGGAATTTTCCCGGTCTCCCGATCGGTCAGTCCGCCTCTGCCCCCCCCCCCCCCCGAATGTCACATTATACTCACATGGGGAACCTGAAAAACTTAATTTCTGTCTTTCCTCGCCGGTTTTCCGCTTCTCGGGTGATATATATTTATATATATATATTGGCAGTACACATTATCCGAAGTAAAACATTTTACATGTGGAATAATTTCCGAATCAATATATTCTTGTTTAGTGACGGTTCCAAATATGGTTACAATCTGGAAATCTCAGACGCCGTTATAAAATGGAATTCACTTCTTGAATTTATGTGAGAAGAGTGCTGGTTACACAACACATGTGGCGGCCCATGCACGTCGGCTTCATTCGCGGCCCAAGTTGTGGTTGGGCGGCCCAACCATATATACCCCCCCCCCCCCGTAAAAAAAAAAACCCATCGAATTCTCGCTTGATAGAAAATCACGTGGAATCAGAATTTTTCCGGCCTCCGGCCCATCGGGAAATTTCCCGGTCTCCCGATCGGCCAGTCCGCCTCTGACCACAGTTCAGCTATATAGTTGGTACCATTTCCAGGGGTGCTTGGTTCTATAGTGAATATATAAGCGCAGAACTCATGAGTATTTCGGAACCCAGTACTCCAAAACTTACCAATGACAGTGCCACTGAATGTTAATCAACGTGGGCTGCAGCAACTACATGTACAAGTCAACCCACCTTACCAGTATGGAACGGGGTTGACCCCCTACCAGGCTCTATACCGCATTCGGGAGTCAACTTTCGGGTTATGTGTTGGGCGCTATATATCAGTCAATTGTATTCAACGGGCTTATCCGACACGTTCGGGATTTTTATAAATCAAAGTCGGGTCAATGCAGGGCAGGGTCAACCAACATGGAACAGTCTTCCCGGGAACCCGCCCCATGCAACATATACTCATTTGGGCACTAACTATAGGGCCAACAAGCCTTGGCAGGACGGAAAGGTGTGTTCAACCAATATCAAGGCAGGCCCAACCAGCATGGACGGGTCAGCGCGGGGAATTTTTCAAAGTCAACCATGCATGCTTATACCAGTATAGGGTGGCGCACTTGACAATAATCAAGGGCAGACTCAACCAATATGGAACAGTCATCCCGAGGTCCACAATAGTTCAAAGTCAACCGACACTGACTATCTCCATGTGCAAAACAATAATTTGACCAGCATGCGAGGGTCCGTACGGGGGGGGGGTGACACTCGAATATAATCAAGGGCATGCTCAACCATTAATGAAGTCAGCTCGGGGCCACAAGTAGTTGGAGTTAACGGTCAACAGGTGCTCATGCTCACAGTACCTCCAGTATTGACCAATGACTGGTTCAGACCAAGCCTTGAAATAGTGTGCCTGTCATTTGCAGAATGAGGTCCCCAGAGGGTGAATTTAGTGATGCTACCCCGCATAGCGGGCTAGCATCACCAAATTCACCCTCTGGGAACCTCATTCTGCTTACATCTCAGCAGAATGAGGTCCCCAGAGGGTGAATTTAGTGATGCTAGCCCGCTATGCGGGGTAGCATTACTAAATCCACCCTCTGGGGACCTCGTTCTGCAAATGACAGGCACACTATTTCAAGGCTTGGTTCAGACCCAACCAGCATGTGATGGTCCACACCTAGTCGCACCAAATGTGGGATATATGAATCCACAAGGGTTTTTTAATCAACCCGTTTAGGCAGGTCTCGAACAATACCCAAATCATTTTATGGGGGGGGGGCAACAAACTGTCCAACCAGTATGCGCTGGTGGATATGGATAGTGGGCGCTGGCCAACTTCATACACCCCAGTTAATCAAGGGCAGGCCATCGTATATATGTAACATTTGAGGCTAAATAAGCTTGCACAGTGAAGCGTCTATAAGGTAAGTTCTGAAGGTCTGCTCGAATTTTCAACTGGTAACGGGGGGGGGGTCTTCTTCACAGGCCTATATATATGGGAGTTCTGCTAAAACGTTCCTCTGCACCACCACCAGCAAAGAGGAAGAAGGGAAAGAAAAAGAAGACCGATGAGGCTTGCCATCAGCCTCTCACTGTTGGAATTTCTAAATATGTATTAATTCATGTTGACTTTTTTTTTCCTTCTTTTTTTGATATTGAATTTACAAATTAAAGGCACAAATATGAGGGGTGAAGGAAAGGGCCTATCGGCCCTTTCGACCATCCCGGGGATAGCCACAGGGGCCTGTAACGCGCTCCGCTGTCCGCCCCCCCCTTTTCACTGCCCATATACGCCGCTCTCTATACGCGCCTTCTTCGCGTTAATGGAATATAATGTTCCATTAACGCGAAGAAGGCGCGTATAGAGGGCGGCGTATATGGGCAGTGCAAAAGGGGGGCGGACAGCGGAGCGCGTTACAGGCCCCTGTGGGATAGCCCCCCAAAATAACCCATGCAAAAAAAAAACGTTCAATTTGTCCGGGGGTGGGGTTCTACACAGGCCTATATGGGGAGTTCTGCTCAAATTTTCAATTGGTATATAGGGGGCATGCTTCACTGGCGATCGCCTACAGGGGAAGTTCTGTTCAATGTTTCAATTTGTGAGGGGGGGTCATTCTTCACAGGCATATAGGGGAGGTTCTATACAAATTATCAATCGGTATAGTGGGGTGGACATGCTTCACCGGCAGCATCTATACATGTATGGGCAGTTCTGCGAGAGGGGATGGTGAGGTCATTCTTCACAGGCCAGTGCATATAGGGTAAGTTCTGCTAAAACACCAGAGGAAAGAGAAGATTTCGGTACCGGTATTATGATTTTCACCAGTCTGGGTGAACGTCGACTCTATATTTGAAATCTTGAAATGTTGTAATGAATATTTAGGTATGAGTTTACTCAGACTGGATTTTCACCTGACATTCTGTGTTAGACTACTGCAGACACAAGGACTAAATTGCACTCAATATAAAGACTTGTTCATTACATCAATGATTTTTATGTGATCAGAGCAAGTGACCGCAGCGGAATTTCATCAGCGTCACTACTTGTGAAAATATAGGCGGTGCAAGAAGTCAATCGAGTAACACCATAGACTAAAAATAGAACCTCTTTTTTAATGTAACCCATCATCTTGGAGTGCTCCTCACACACAGTGGGGATCTCCACATACCAACTAAACAGAACTTATGTCATATACTTCATGAACTTATGTCACGATATGTCATGAACTTATGTGATATTTATGGAAAACCCACTGAGAATAGTAAGGTAAAATTCATATCCAAATTAAAAACGGCCGATACATACGAGCTATCAAATTACCTCAGAAATTTACCGCGATGTGGCCGTAAAGTGATTTCTAAATTAGTGACCAGCTGTCATAATCTAGAAATTGAACGCGGCCGATACACTAAGCCTATTACCCTCCGGCCGGACCGTGTATGTAAACAGTGTCACACAGGCGTCATTGAGGACGAGGAACATTTTATAATACGCTGTCCTCGATATAATATCCAACGGATATTATGGATATTATACTATACTAGCAGGGTTACCCGGCGTCACCCCCCCCCCCCGTACGGACCCTCGCATGCTGGTCAAATTATTTTTTTGCACATGGAGATAGTCAGTGTCGGTTGACTTTGAACTATTGTGGACCTCGGGATGACTGTTCCATATTGGTTGAGTCTGCCCTTGATTATTGTCAAGTGCGCCACCCTATACTGGTATAAGCATGCATGGTTGACTTTGAAAAATTCCCCGCGCTGACCCGTCCATGCTGGTTGGGCCTGCCTTGATATTGGTTGAACACACCTTTCCGTCCTGCCAAGGCTTGTTGGCCCTATAGTTAGTGCCCAAATGAGTATATGTTGCATGGGGCGGGTTCCCGGGAAGACTGTTCCATGTTGGTTGACCCTGCCCTGCATTGACCCGACTTTGATTTATAAAAATCCCGAACGTGTCGGATAAGCCCGTTGAATACAATTGACTGATATATAGCGCCCAACACATAACCCGAAAGTTGACTCCTGAATGCGGTATAGAGCCTGGTAGGGGGTCAACCCCGTTCCATACTGGTAAGGTGGGTTGACGTTACATGATACATGAACATCATAAACACATTAGTTTGATAAAAGATGATAATTGGGTTTTGAATATTGAGATGTATCAATCAATTTAGTGGGTTGGACTAAGTTATCGAGGACACCTGGCTATCTCCGTGAAGATACATATGTTTCAAAGAAATTTCCAGGTGCTCCTCTGTTCATGGTGCTATATATTGGCTAAATATTCTCAGTTTAAACGAAATGTTGATGCGCTTAAATGTTAGCTACATGTACCAGGCACAGAGCGAGATTTTGAGTTGTTTATGTCAGTCGAAGAGTCTGTTATAAAACCCTTGTCAGATGTGCAGTATTGGGAGGATCCTGAAAAGTCTTATGTTACTAACCGCATTTTCTTGTATATCAGAAGAAACTATATTTGACTACACATTGTGACCACTATTTTTGAACAGGCATTCCATATCTCTTGACAAATTGTTACTTTTTTGTGGAAACTGTATTGAATGGAACAGACTCAATTTTGTTATAATATATATGCAATCCTCTGACGGTTCGGGGTCTCTCAGTTTGCACATTTTTGTGAATGCCCTGATTGCTATTCCCATATAAATATGACAGTTAAGAAGATAGAATTGTTCAAGTGATTTAAGTGGGTCACCATATGTCGGGATTGTGAAATGTGAACGTCCAAAACTACTTAAAATGATATGGAGATGGCCTGGGTGACTGTATATAACTTATATGTGGATAAAGGCGAATATCAATCTTATCAATGATAGTGCATATCCGCTCGCGATCCGCGACGAAAACGACATCAAATGTTATTTAATTCATGGTATATCATTAGAGAAAAATGTGTATGAATTCGGTGGAAATTGGTGCCAAATAAATTTGTACCAGCGTTTGCCTCTTTTGACATATTTAAACCACTCCCATTAGACTCATAGATGCATGATATACTGGCGATGATTATATATATGTTTGGTGGTAATCAGCAACTAAACAAATTCTGAGAATAGTTATGACCCATATCTCTCACCCAACCGACAGCAATTTGACGTCTTTAAATCACACGATGAAATTCCTCGTATCATAGAGAAGAATAATATATCAATTTGGTGGAAATCTGGGCTAAAAATAGTTTATTAAATCAATTGTTGATGCAACATTGACTCGAACAACGCCATATTGCGAAGATGATTATGTATTCGTTTGGTGGAAATCGGCGACAAAACTATTTCACGATATATTTTAAATTTTGCCGACCTCCCCATTTTCTTCCCCTGACACCAACAGCGTCATTTTAGAAATGTTTTACCCGCACCGTTATCTTCCTTGTAAACAGTTACCCCCCTTAGAACGCCTTGGTACCATCTCGATTGTACCGCGTGAAGTTATATATAGAACGCACACAGACAGACAGAAAGACAGACAGACAGACAGAGAGCACGATTTGATTTCTTGTATCATTTGAGAAGAACGTGTCTGAATTTGATGGTAATTAGTACTAAAAATATTTTGTATCAGTCTTAGTGACCCTCCCGTCCCTATTTCAGTCTCAAGCTGCACACACTAAGACTTAGAGATTAGAGATTAGAGATGCATATATATGAAATTGATGAAAATTGGCGAGTATACAAATTCGTATCAAATTTAAGGTCCCCATATCTCTCACCCATAGGGCACCAATTTGGTGTATCTAAACGACACGATAAGATTCCTCGTATCAACGAGAAAAATATGTATCAATCTGGTGGAAATCGGCAGTAAACATATAGATATAATTTGTTGTGTCCCTCTCATCTCCATACACCACTGACTCGAATGGCCCAACTTATGACAACCTTAAACCGCACGATTATACTCCTGATATCATGGAGATGATTGTTTGGTGATAATCGGCGACTAAAACTTCTTTCTTTTTTTATCAAATTTGGTGCCAATCCACACCCCCATCTCTCAAGAACGTGTATCAATTTGGTGGAAATTGGGGCAAAAAAATGTGCATCAATTTTGGTGCCCCTGTCCCTTTCAATGCAACCCTGACTCGAATGAGGCCACATTTGACAGATATAAGCAACACCATTAGACACCTCATACCATGGGGATGATTTTGTATAAGTGTGGTGGCAATCGGCGACTAAACCAATTATTATCAAATTTAGTGCCCACCCCCTCCCAATCTCTCAACCAAAAGACAACAATTTGGCATTGTTAAAGCGCACAATTTGATTCCTTGTATAATGAAGAAGAATATATATCAATTTGGTGGAGATCGGCGCTAAAATTAGTTTTTCAATTTTGGTGCCCCTCTCCCTTCCGTGCATCCCTGACTCGAACGACGCCACTTTTAAACCACGCCATTGTTTTTTTCATATCATGGGTTTGGCGTTGTTAAATCGCACAATTAGATTCCTTATATCATGAAGAACAATATATATCAATTTGGTGGAGATCGTCGCTAAAATTAGTTTTTCAATTTTGGTGCCCCTTCTCCCCTTCCGTGCATCCCTGACTCGAACGATGCCACTTTTAAACCACACCGTTGGTTTTTTCATATCATGGGGATGATTATATATAAGTTTGGTGGAAATCGGCGACAGAAAAAAAATCTGCCCCTCCCCCTTCCGGGCACCCCTGACGCGAACCGCGCGACTTTTGCCATATTTAAACCACACCATTAGATTCCTCATATCATGGGGATTATTATATATAAGTTTGGTGGCAATCGGCGACAATTTTTTTTCTGCCCCTCCCCATTTTCTGCCCCTGACAACAACGGCGTCACTTTAGAAAATTCTAACCCCGACCATTATCTTTCTCGTAAAAAGCTACTCTTAGTAGACCCCATTGGCATCATCTGGATGGTCCCCTGTGAATGTCTATAGAACACAGACAGACAGACAGACAGACAGACAGACAGACAGACAGACATTCGCAAATATAGATATAGATAGATGAAACAATGGAACAAATTACAACAAATTTCATGGAACTTGACGCTAACGCCAAACTACCAATTCTTTTTTCTGTCGATAATCGACTTTGTAATAGGGCCCTCAGTAATTTTATTCAGACAGCTTCATATACATGTATAAGACGCGAGTAATCTGACAATAACGGGCCAATGCTGGACGCGAACGTTATATTTCCCAATTTATGCATTGTATATTACCCATTGAATTCCATACCATGTTATATGTCTGTTTTCTTTATTTTCTGTATTTGTACATGTACATGTATATTGCCATACCCGAATGTATTTGTTTGTGATCGTGCAATAAAGATCTATCTATCTATCTATACTTCAAATGTGGAATGTTAAACATGCCGGTTTATTGCAGACTCGCAATTCCCAGGTGAAGATTAGTTTATTCTTATTACCACTAAACAAAATGGTAAAAGATACAATCAAGAAATATCTACCAGGTGCCATAAGCAGAGGTCACTGATTTAAAATTAATATAATGGTATCGGAGTTGAGTTGTTCGCAATTGTATCACTGACTTCATATGCCAGATGGTTTGGCAAGAATAAAATGTAACAGTAAGTACTGGAGTTCAAGTTAAAAGTTTCCAAGTTAGTTCAAGTCAAGAACGATTGGTAACTATATATATGTATATTTTCTATAAGTTACTATCTGCATGCCAACTGGAAGAAACGACTTGATCATCCGATGGGCAATGGTTCTATATATAGGACAGGACAGATAATGCTGCTGATTGGTATTTTCTTTTTCTAAATTCGACGAGTAGGGTGAACAGGAGTTCCCCAAAAGCAACTTTTGCATTGCAATCGGTTGTTATTGGTCGCACCTATAAGTACCGGTACTCCGTTAAAATTTGGTAACGTATATTCTGTCGTGACAGTCGTAGGGTAATGTGGGGCATAATGCAACGCGGGGCATAATGCGACAGACGTACGGTCGTTATCAGGCCATATGATTTTTCCATGACTGAAGTTGAATCGCACATTTATTATTTTAGTAAGACCAATCATAGAAGTGGACATCCCAATTGGACCGACATCATTATGACTGTTTAATCTCACATGCGAAACGCCGGAGTGGTGACCCCCTTTTTGAATGGTTTATAACTTCCGGTATACGGTCTTGTATATACGTTAAAACGAGAACATCTTACCACTATCACCAAAGCTACATGCGTATTTTGGTAAAGTAAGACGAGTTATATAGTAAGTTGATCAGTTCTATGTACATCGGTTATTCACATTCACTCATATTTGAGGGAGAGACAGGTTGTCTGGTTGTGGGGCATAATGCGTCACTCGGGTACAACCATGCAGTACGAGAAAAAAATATGATTATAGGCATATCGCAAATCAAACCTGGAAAAATAAATCTTATCGTAACCTTAGTTCAAAAGAAAAGAAATAAAAAAACATATTCGATCATTCCCAAACATTAAAACATGATATAGATAAATAATTATTGTTAACCCTACCCCGGCCATTTTCCTGGAATCAAAACTTTATGGTGGTATTTTACCCGCCATATAAATCAATAAAATGTCTCATTGGTCTGCTGCTATATGACTTAAAATAACGCTTATACATTCTTTCAATCCACAAAAGAAAATAAGCTGCAGACCGTCTTGCATTTATTAGGTTCGGTATATGCTGATGTTGTAATGTCAAATGTGTCGCATTGTACACCGTGTATGGGGCATAATGCGACGGATTGGGTACGTCGACGGGGAGTACTTCTGTTCAGAAATTGGTGCCTCCCAGGCAAGTGCGAGTATTAATATATATAGTGGAAAATATTTATCTAACTTTTAGTTTAATAATGTGTGTCCTTCCATCGTTTTAGTGGCATAGTGGGGTCTAATGTGCTTATGTGTCGCATTATGCCCCACATTACCCTATGTATATTTGCGACAGGTATAATTGACCGCAAACCAGGATATAGTTCGCCGCGATAACGCCAAACTGCTCTGAAATATCGCCGGTCATTCCTAGTTTGTTGGGAATTAAGAACTTGAGTTTGATTTGCCTATTTCTGTGAGTGGCGTCACGGACAAATTTTTCACACTAGCATTGTGACAGAGGTTTTATAGGGTGGATTGTGGGTTGGAGGCACTCAAACCAAAATATAGTCGCAGTTCTCCCTGGAAATTTGTACTTATTTTTTAGAGTAGGGGTAGAATAATTAGACAAACAACCCAAACTACAGGCAAATACTAATTATCTTCCTAATAATCGCGAAAGACACATAAAATTGATATTGGTCCCATTTATCTGCTCAAGAATGGGCTGAGTGTACTTTTTTCATTGAGAGAGCTATCTAATGATCTAGCAAGAGTATCTTGATTGCTCAGAATGTGTCAAGTTCCATTTTAGTTTGGGAACTGACTTCAACTGAGATCTTTTATCTCATTGGTGGGATAAGTTCCATTCCGTGCAGTGTTTTGGACGCCCACTCCAGGACCGGAATATCCATTTCGTTTCCGGTTCTATATTTTTTAATTACCGGATTATTATAAAATTTGGAACAGATGGGAAAGCGTTGTTGTTTGTTCTCATAGTTCCCAGAGATATTTTATTTGCAGCGTCTTTTCTCCGCCTAGGCGCAGATTATTTGATGTATAAACATTTATCATTCATAATCACCGACCACTTGAAATTTTATTTTAAAATGTGAATGATTAGTGCTCCATTCACCGTCATTGAACTTTGAATTGACGTCAACATCAAGATAAGACTCGTTTGGAAAATGTCAAAAAATCTAATTTAAAATTCAGATAATTTTTTCCAACTGTCTAAAGCACTGTGGAGGATATGCTCCTCGAAATCAAATTCTGCCCAAGCAAAATTCCGATTCCGAGCGGAAGAAGATCCGATTCCGCGAACGTTTTGCTCGATTTTCCATGACCATGTAAAAAAAACTAACATGTTTACTAACTGGTGACGGTGTATATCGAGGGAGCAACTCATCATCTCATGTGATGACACACTCAAATGATAGGATTTGTTTCTAAGGTTTTTTGCTCTTCAATTATTCTTTAGTCCCATATACAGCACGCTGAACTAAATTACAAGGGTTGCTCACTCAAATCCACACACACAGAAGAAAAGTATGGTGTACAAATGTGAATTTCGAAGCGAATAAGATAATGTTTTGTAGAACAAATTGCATACGTGTATCCGCAAACAACCCATCGTTACTTTAAAAATACAGTTGATCAAAATACGTAATTTCAGCTTGACAAAATGCCTTAAAAGTAACACTACCATACATTCCGATTCTGTTTTCGGAGTGTTCCGATTCACGACACGCACATTTTCAGCGTTCCGATTCCTGACATGGAATGATGGATAAATGTTTACTGTAATCCAATTAATTGCTTCATTTTGCTGGCTCCACGGCCATTCTACAAGACGGTAAATTGTTCTATAATGAATAACTAAGTACATGTACAACTAATTAGTATCCTATACTACAACAGATCTACAACATTAGTACTGGTGTTGATTTTGATGCGATGTTTTTTTTATTTTCCTATAATATCTTGAGGTACCAAACATACATGTACATGTATATGGGAAGCCAAATTGACATTTAATAAATAATTGAGCTTAAAGGTACTCAATCCGATTCGATCGTCCCCATGTCATCAGATTCCAACAACAACAATGTTTTTTAAAATGCTGCACCAGTTATCAGAATCGATAAATTGTCCAAAAATAATGCTAAACAGTCAACTATAGTACAAAATTGCCCATAACCTGTTATTTATCAACATTTTGTTCAACAAAATTTTGCCGGTTTGTCAATTATTTGACACAAAAAGCCACTTGATTTTAGAGTTATCCATCCTCATCCGCAATTTGGTCCGAGACCACTAAAAATTATCGGTGGTGAAAAATGATAGATTTCAAAAATCGATATTTGATCACTCTGAACTTTGATGGGTGGGTTCTTCGACTCGAATCAAATATTTTTGACACCGAAGCCTAGGAAATAGTAATTGTACAAGCATTAATTCGGACTATGCATCTTTGAGCAATAAGGAATCTCCAATTGCGCTTAATGCAATAAGGGAAGATCTAATTGCACTTAAGCGAATATTGTATTGCGTTTAAGCACAATAAGGCATATCTTATTGATGTTAAGCACAAAAAGGAATCTCTAATTGCACTTTAAAAGCACAATATTAAAGGAATATTATTATTGCGCTTAAGTGCAATAAGAGCTAATTGGGCTTAAGTGGAAATAAAAATCTTCCTTACTACGCGTAAATTACGGTAATTCAAATGGTGTAGTCCATAGTGGAATGGGTGGAGTATATTTGTGACCTGGTGACTGTCCATGCGTAGGCCTATATATTCGGATTCTACTCGCACAGAGGGGTGATCTCATGATGGAGATATTAATTGCGCTTAAGCGCAATAAGAATGAGGAGCCAGAGATGTACTCTTGGGCTCCAAATAAACATGCATGCACGTTTATTATTTTCTTGGGAAATTTCCCCCCTGCACGGTGCTTATTTGGGTCTGCACGTTTATTAATTTTGAGGCTATGAAAAAAGAAATCATCACAAACTCAAGATTTCTACATGATTCTGATATCAAAATGATGAGCTTATAACTTTATGCATGTACATATTCAAGTATATGGCATACCGGTATATGTGAACATTTAAATATTGAACAAAACACCACATGCCACATACTATAATGTTGATTCCTATAACTGACCTACTATAAAAATAATTGTTTACCACAGTTATGTTGATGTTTTGCTCAGAGTTCCCCCGTACTATTATTTGGGTCTGCACTTTTATTAACTTTAAATGGAATTTCCTCCCTGCACTATTATTTGGGCCTGCACTTTTATTTGGAGCCCGAGAGTAATTGCGCTTAGGTGCAATAAGAAATGTCTTATTTCGCTTAAGGCAATAAGGAGTCCCTAATTGCGCTTAAGCGCAATGAGGAAAATTCTAATTGAGCTTAATCACAATAAGAGAAGATCTTATTACGCTTATAAGATCAATAAGGAATATAAGCGTTTAAGCATAAAGAGTCTGAATGCATGCCCCTTTAAAACTATCATCACCATTTTGAAGACAAAAGCTAAGGACCGTCATATGGAGATGTTTATCGCTAGAAAACTAGACGTTTCTAGTCGAAATCTAAAGAGCATTGCTCGGGTGAAAATTGAACTTACTCAGGCGACAACGGAACATACAGGGCGGGAATCAGAGCGAAAACATAAATCACCGATTACATCATTTTCCTGGCTTTTTAGGCAACCAAATTATAGGGGAACATGTCCCGGTTGAAGCTAGATGTAAACATTAACATAATATGTTATTAAACTTGCATTATATCTGTGTTTTTAAGTTTTTCGGTTGGTAAATTTGAAATTTGCTCGGTCGACAAGCGGAATAACTCACAATGAAATCGGCACCTGCTCGGGTGGAATGAGATTTCGAGGAGCTGATCCTCCACAGTGGTCTAAAGTAGAGTTTAAGGTCGTTAGTTAGAGCACCTTATATGGTGCTTCAACTCATTCACTGCCAACTTTCTGGGGATTTTTCAATAAATGTGTCTACCGAATAAGTAGTTGGTGGACCCAACTATTCAAACAGAGCTGATATTTAGAGGATATTACTTGGTTGGTTTGATATTAGGCCTGATTAGGCCTGATATTAGTCCAAGATAACTTCATATCAGCCTGAGATGGAAGTGTAAGATCGACAACTCTTTCAAACTAGAATGCACTCAGAGAGATGCCATCGTGCGCAAAAATGTAATAAACAATAATTTAAAAAATAATTTCTCTGTATTTTACTTAATTTATTTAATTTAATTTAATGTTAGCAAAAAAAGACAATTACCATTTCTCATTTCATCACAGATAAAAGGCAAATTACTATATTAATCATTTAAGTAATTAAAACCAATTCCATGTTGCCGAAAGGATGAGACTTTAATATCGATTAAATTTTTTTCAGCGGCATATTTTCATTTTCATTTTCCGATAGTCAAAGTTGACCAAAGGAGCAATTATAAGAAATAATTAATACCATTTGTGTAAATATTGATAGCAGCCAATATTCAACAATAAATATCAATAATTAATCAATAATTAATCAATAACGATCATTTTATGTAATAATAAACTCTTCAAACGGTGTTTGTGTCAACAAATGCGTTTTGTTTTGTGTTACGTCATTCGTCGTATTTGACCCGGAACTCGGCTGAAGGTTAGGCTATTCAGCCTATTGCGTCGAATTACGAAATCGCGTTTTGAATGTCTCTCTTTTCCCGCACGATAAAAAGAGGTCTTCGCACGAACCAAAAAATGATAAAACTTCCCAATTATAAGTAAAAATACCCAAATGAAGGAGTCTATGTCATATGTAGGTCTATGTAGGTCCCGAAGGAGTCTATAGACTCTTTGGTGTAGAGTTCTGATGGAGAAAATGTAGGTCGATCTATTTTTGTCATAACTCTGACGTATTTTGACCTGGGAGAAAAAATTGAAATCGAGCCTCACTACGAGCATGCCAGTTTTAAATATAGAAACAGGGAATCCGGACAAATGGCGATATCGGCGACAAACAAATAATCGAAAACAACACATAAGATAAACATAGCAAAAACGCGGCACAGTAAAAATGTCAGAACGCCACGAGGTTTTACGTCGTTTTTGGTGACGTCATGGAGTGAAACGGAGTAGGGTGACACCAAGCTACGTGCGTGTGAATGTTTTTACAAAAAAATCGAGACCCCACATGCAAAATCTCAGTTTCCATTCATAGTGCTACTGGGTATTAAATCTAATGTCTTGTTTTTTATATGAATCATGATGTATATTATTTTATTTAATGAAAATAATTTGTTTTTTGCTTTATGATGTTAGATAGATATTTAAAATAAGGCACAAAGATCATCTTATATATTGTAATACATAATTTTATGAAACAATGGGGCAGGTAGTATTAATGAGTTTACAATGGAAATTAGTTGGAGTAATGCTATTTTTGTGCATGAATATTTGTCATCTTCATTGAGAGTTAACCTGACATCAATGTATACTCACCCTCTAAGGTCTAAAAATGGGGGTGGGCTTATCTTCGAGGACCTACACATGTATGATGTTTTGGATCAAATTGGATGCAATAACATAGACTGGACTTATCCCCAAGGATGGGCTTACCGACGGGTGTATACAGTACATGTTATTGTCCCCCGATGTTCTGAAAGAAAAGGGGGACTATAGAAACGGGCTCTGTCCCTTCGTCCGTCCGTTTGTCCGTCCGTCCATTCGTCGTCCGTCCGTCCATCACACTTTTGAGTACCTTCATGGTGTAATCATCTCCTGTAACAGATTTCATCCCAGAGATTTGAAACTTCAGAATATTGTTGCCCATATATTGAAGATGTGCAACATGTATATAGATGACGGAAAAAATATTTTTTGACAGATTTATCAGGGGGGGGGGGGGGGGAGGGTCTGCAAAAAAATTCCGTATATAGGGCCGGGGTGGGTGGGGGTTCCAGAGGCGGAAAAAATTGTGCTTGTAATTTTTTTCCGAAATGTGTTTTTGTCAAACAATTTACAAATACTGACCATGTAATGTTGTTTGTAAGCATGTTAGTACCATGTTTGTTGGTATAGGGCTATATAGGCAGCTATAGTGACACTTTAGCCCAGATTTAGCAGCATTCTGGATTTCACAGGATGGCGGCCCACTACACTTCACAGTGGACCACCATAATAGCGTTCAGGAAACTTATGATCAACGGAAGAAATATTTAGTAACAAAATTAATTTATTACCCAGTTGTATAACCTGAATAAAAGTAATAAAACCAAAAAACTGTATCACAAATTGGATACTACATGGTGAATACTCAATGATGACTAGATATCATTAAGTTGATTAACCTTACTGTTGCATAACATGAAATTGAAAGCAGTCATGTTGTGAGCCACAATGAATTATGGATTCACTAGATATATGTAATATTATTAAAATTGGCATTATGGTTATAAAGTCATCTAAATGATCTGTACAAGTTACACTACAACTAGGTATACTGACCCAATGTATTACTGAATTATGATAAGGCTGGTGCATTCAATGCAACAGATAAAATTATATCTAATTTTGTGGAAAACCAAACAATTAAGCCAGGCCTACAAAGTAGATAATCTTGATCATGAGTTGCTATAGTGGAGATTCAGTCTTTAAGAATGTTTGTACCGACGGACACACGGACGGCTCGAGACGTCAACTATATACCCACCGACTGATATTGGGGGGGGGGGGGGGGGGTATAATAACCATATATCTATTTGTATACCTAACCAAAAACAATTCCCCACCCCGGTGGATAATAAGACTAAAGAGTTCTTTGGTCATACACAAATAATTGTGGAACCCCTGACCTATTTACCACCATTTACACTGGCAAGTGTTCTCTGTCAGACACAACACACTCGATATATTAAGGCTATAATTGGGTTTAGGGCGATTTTTGACATATAGTGTACCTACACAATGCTTTATTATTGTTGTTAGATACTGAAAACACCAGTTAACACCTGGAAATAGTTTATTTTTCATTTTTCTTATCTGTGTTCACCAATTAAGTATGCTACTGCTTGAATCTTAATGATACACAACAGGAGTTTGCACCAAAAAAGGATTTATAGGAAGTTAACACAGTTATTGAAGAACGGCAAAAAAAACTCTGAAATTTTGATAAAAACATGAGAAAGGGGGGGGTGGGTCCCCAAAATTTTGGAGGAATTTTTGTTTTTTTGTTGCACAAATGGGGTGGTGGGTCCCTCGGGGTCGGAAAAAAACTTTTTGGGCCCTATATGTGCAATTTTTTTCCAGACCCCCCCCCCCCCTGGATTTATTAACCCTTTTCGACTTAAATTTCAACTTTTTAAAATAATTTTCTGTTGAGGGTACCTTCATGGTGTAATCAACTCCTCCTACATATTGGAGATGTGCAACATGTATATAGATGACGGAAAAAATATTTTTTTACAGAGTTATTAACCCTTTTCGACTTTTTTAATTTCTTTAACAAAGTGGCATCAACTTGCCACGTTGTCGGGGGACACTGTGGTCGGCTGATCTTTTATTTAGCTAACTTTGTCCTAACTTTCTTTCTATTTCAGACAAATATAATCATGGGTTTTTTCGTGAAGATCTTGAGACACATTCTGTCATTCTTCAGCTTATTGGTAAATCCTGCACTTGAGTTTATGTTCCATCTGATATATGATAGAGATGCAACTATTGTACCTCGAGTGGATAACCCCATACTGCTGCAGAGTGCATGCTCCCTAGCCAAGAAAATCAGAGAACGCAAAGTAAGTTTAATTTCTAAAATTTTCTAAATTTTATTTGAAGTGTTGGAGCTTGTTAGGCCATATCAACAAAAGTGTTTGTTTTTTGTTTTGTTTTTGTTTTGTTAAGTTTTTTTGTCATAACATCAAGTATCGAAATAGAAATGCCTAATGTGGCCTTTTTATTTCAATGCAGCAGGGCCTGAGTACCAAAATCCTTTTTTTTTTGCCTTATAATTCCGTCTCTATTTTACATTGTACTTCTACATAAGACTACATAAGAAATGTTTTGGAAGCAAAAATTGACGAAAGGTAATTGAATGAAAAAGGTCTGAAATTGCCTCAGTATGCACTAAGAGTTTTTACTCCCCGAAAAATTTATTTTTGGGGGACTACCGGTATAGAAATGACTTCCATCCATCCATCTGTCCATCTGTTCCACATTATGAGTACCTGTATTGTGTAATAAACTCCTCCTACTATTTTGAATGTAGAGAACGAAAACTTTAGGATATTGTTACCCATATATTGCTGATGTGCTGCATGTGCAACATGTATATATGGATGACAGAATATTTTTCCCCACGGAGTATTCCCCTTTCTAATTTTCAATTTCAAGAAAACCATATTTTTTTGGGGGATGTGTAGTTGGCGACCTTCTAGTAAAATGTATGAATAACATATGTAGCACTTGTCCATCATCGACAGACCACCACAGATCATTTTGAAGCAATATCTTGTGATCACTCAATCAGTATCTTTCAGCCATATCATACAGCCTTAGCATGATTGCAAACTTATGTCGATTTGCATATTAAATATGAATTCATAGCTGAATTGTCGCACATAATGCCAAATAAAATAGTGATGTTTCTTGTAATCCGCCTGGCCCTAGTTCAGCACTCCACCCATATTAATTTTATTGATTCCGTAAAAAAAAAATGCTCAAAAACCAAAACCAAAAAAAAATCACATTTATAGTAAAACTGTGCTGATCAATCGTCAATCTATATGGCAAAATCTGACAACACAAGAGGGACCACTATTTTATATCTATAAAAATAAATCACCATCTAGCAACTCATGTATCTATATATATGTATATAAGAGTAGAATCTGTCTGTCCATCTGTCTGTCCGGATTTTTCTCCCAGACTTCTGGTCCGATTTCAACCAAATGTGGTTTGGTGACTCGGGGGTACCCTGGCGGAGGTCAACAGCATTAGTTTTTCAAAATTTTGATTTAAAAAAAATAAATTTAATAAATTACAAAAAAAACAAATACGCTCATTATGGGCCTATTTCATAACCAGATGTACTCTCTTCATAAATGTGTTTTCACTGTGGCCCGCGTCATCCAACAGAATAATGGGTATAAGTCCACTATGGGCTTAAACAAGTCCAATATGAACCAATGTCAATATTTAGGTCCAATATGAAACTATTTTGCCGAGGATATATTGCAGTATCATAATAATATGATCAATATATATAAAAGAGTTGGATCTGTCTGTCATGTGCGCAAAGCACATGCAGGGGCCTTTACACAGGGGCCAAAGGCCCCTAATGCATGAAGGTGCAGGGCCGCAGGCTCCTCCCAATTTGAATAAAGGCTCCCGATGGGAGTGTTTCAGCTAGTATTTCATATAATCACCAACTGTGTTGAATCATGTTTGATGCTGGTGTTCATATAGAGACTGTGGTCACGTTATAGATGACCGTTCCATGCCTTAATTAGTGCTGGTATCGCATCCTCACATCGTATTATATCTGTGGGTTTGAAATTAAGGGTAAATGTCTTGGATATCAGTCCTGATTCAGTATATTGAAAAAGTACATGGCATAATTTTTTGTCATACCGGTATAACATGATATCTCCCCCTGGACATTCCCCCCCCCCCCCCCCACCACCTGTATGACTAAAAAAAATTGTACTCATTTTATATTGTTTTGTGCTGTTTTTCCAAGTGACAAATTTTTTTTCTTCACACATTTCATAGTTTCATCCTGAAATGTGGTTTATTTTTTTTTTATTGAAATTTATTTTTAAGTGTCCAGGCCTGTCTAGGCTTGGACATTTTTTTCTGCCCATTTCAGGGTCAAATGATGTCAAATGTGTGAAATTGTTTTTTGGTCACACATGGGGGGAGGGGGGCGGGAGAAGATATCCAGTGGGGGGGGGGGGGGGGGGGGTGAGGGTGGGAGATGATGTGTTACACCGGTATACTATCCATAGAAATGGAAGGTATTTTCTTCGCAACATCATCAAAGTCAGGCACACTTTTGAAAATGACAGACTTCTGTTATTACCTGACAACTTGACATAAGACGATGCCTGAAATATTTTATCAAAGCTTGCTGAATATGTGATATATTGTAGCTAAAGGCAGTTGAGGTGATGGAGGTGTTCATTGCGAGAGTGAAGGAAGTTAATCCCATTGTGAATGCTGTTGTTAAAACACGATTCAAGGAAGCACTAGATGAAGCTGGAAAGGTGGATGATCGACTTGACGCTGGCGGCATCGATGTAAAATATATTGCTGAACATGAACCTTTTCTAGGAGTTCCGATGTCTGTTAAAGAAGCCTTTCAAGTTAAAGGTATGATGAATTTGTTTTATTTTGTTTTAACCCTTTACCCAACAGAAGGGCCCTGTGCCAATGCATTCTCTTATATATGCGAGTCGACCATAGGTCGCCTCGCATATATAAGAGAATGCATTGGCTTAACACATTAAAAATTATAAAATTGTTAAAGAATGTAAGAAAAAATGGTAAAAAGTGTTAAAAAAAGTTTTTTTTTAGGCCAATGCATTCTCTTATATATGCGAGGCAACCTATGGTCGACTCGCATATATAAGAGAATGCATTGGCACAGGGCATAACTGTAACTATCACAATGTCGTCAAGGAGCCGGTTCCAATGATATCCATATTTGTATGGTTCTATTGAGACAGACCGAAGATATTTCAGGCCGTTGAAGCTTTATTTGGCCGGTTTTGGCCGGTTTGTTGGGTAAAGGGTTAAAGAAGCCTTTCAGGTTAAAGGTATGATGAATTTGTTTTATTTTGTTTTAATTGAATAAAACCTTGCTTTCATCATCATCATTGGTTCAAAGGGACAGGCGGCCTTCGTTGTAGGTTATAATTTAGAAATAACATTTAGCAAACTGTTATTGACTATAAAATTGCTGTCTTATGTTGTAAGAAATTTGACTGTCTCTCGCCTCTCCCTGTGTATATTGAATCTCTTCTTTCATGCTATGTACCTGGTAAACCAGACTTAAGGTCTGCTGATAAAATATTACTTGCTGTCCCCAAACGTGACCTTGTTAATTATGGTCGTCTATCTTTTGAATTCTACGCCCAAATCTTTGGAATTCACTCCCGCTTATACTTAGGAATTTTGCTACTTTGGAATCTTTCAAAACAGAACTCAAAACGTATCTGTTTAAACTTCACTATGGCAATGACGATGACCAAAGCTAAGTACATATTTCCTGCATTGTTTTATACAATACACCCAGCCTTCATCCTGATTTGTATATGAATTGTTTGATTTATTTCTTTGTAGTTAATGTTTGTGTGTACACGTGCATGTGTTTGAATGTGCTGGAGCTCTGTCATCTGTTGTATCATTGAGCACTTTGGGCCTCATGGGATAAGGCGCTTTAAAAATGCTATACAATATTATTATTATTTATTAAACTGTAAATGGACTTATTGAAGTTTTGAAATATTATAAAAGAATTGAAATTCTAAACATATTCCTTGAACGATAGAAGTCAAAAATATAGGGAATGATGGAAGGTCCTGGAAGCAATTCTTAGCAATTAAAAACGAGTCAACATTTACTTTTGAGTAAACCTATTACTCAAACTTGCTCATAATATGGACATAATAACTTTGATTTCAGAAATAAGTGTTTATAAATATTCCCGCTTCTAAAATACACTGATTATCTAAAAATTACTAGCTGTATACACTGTTATTCTATATATACAAATGACACTCAATCATATATACATGTATGTTAATATGTATCTGAAAATATTTTGAAAACGTTATATACTATTGAAGAAGATTGTTATCACATGATGAAATTAAAAATGATCTGAATAAAAATATTAAATAAAAAAAAAAAAAAAAATCATTTATCAAATTATGATAATTTCCTCAAGAATATACTAATAGTATAGCATAATGATGATATGAATGCGATATTATTCACAAAACACGCTTTGTGTCAGAGTAAATTCAGGTCGAGTGTTGTTAATTTCTCGCAAAAAGCGCAGTGAATAATTTATAGTTTACAAGCAGAGTCACGATATTGCGTCATTTCCTTATTTAGATTTGCGCGCATTATACGTCGGTTGTAAAACCCCTAAATTGGTGCGTCTACATCTTACAACTCTGAATGCTATCATTGTGAATTGCTTATTTTGTATGTATTACCATGTATAGGTTAGGAGAAAATACTAACTGGATTGAAAAATATTCATCTCTTCGTAAAGAACAATTATATTATGTACATTTTTCTGTCTGATCATTTCCCAATCATGAAGTAACATGGATTAGCTGGATTTTGAATTGAAAGCAGGTAGAATGGGTCGAGTAAAATCAAAATTTATGTGATTTGAATGCTATTGTTGATGTCGCCAATAGCGCAGCGGACAATTTTCATTGGAAAATCTGGTAGTTCCGAGTGTTTGTCTATAAACAAATGGTACTGTAACGGTTTGACGCCAATAGCTGAACGGAACATTTTTATTGGACCATCTGGTAGTTCCGAGTGTTTGTCTATAAACAAATGGTACTGTAATGGTTTGACGCCAATAGCGGAACTGAACATTTTTATTGGACCATCTGGTAGTTCCGAGTGTTTGTCTATAAACAAATGGTACTGTAACGGTTTGACGCCAATAGCGGAACGGAACATTTTTATTGGACCATCTGGTAGTTCCGAGTGTTTGTCTATAAACAAATGGTACTGTAATGGTTTGACGGCAATAGCGGAACGGAACATTTTTATTGGACCATCTGGTATTTCCGAGTGTTTGTCTATAAACAAATGGTACTGTAATGGTTTGATGGCAATAGCGGAACGGAACATTTTTATTGGACCATCTGGTATTTCCGAGTGTTTGTCTATAAACAAATGGTACTGTACAGTAATGGTTTGACGGCAATAGCGGAACATGTAATGTAAGTGATATATATGATTGGTATAAGAACAGCATCTGTCTATTTATTATATACTATTCTTTCTGTTTATGGCGGTTTTTGCGGATGTGACTATTTACCTTTTCCCACCACGAAGGCCGCCCGTATCTTTAAACATATTTATTGCCAAAAAGGCCAAATAAAAAATAATATTTGAGTCTCAGACACCACCGTTTTGAAATAAATGGCCCGCATTGGACATTTTATGACCAAACCCTAATTTGTATGTTATTCTGTATTCAAATGTATGTTCTAAGGTCTTCAAATGTTTCATAATGCTTCAAACTTATCTTCTAAATTCCCCAAACATTCTCGCCAATCCATTTTATGCAATTATTTCTTTTTCCGCCAAGGAAAGCCCTTCACTGAACAATATGGATTGCATCTCCTCAGTCAGGAGGGTTAAAATTTATTGCTGTCCCTAGTCTATTCACATCTGTGCTTGGATCAGACACACATAAATAGAACAAACAAATTTTCAAATTGGTATAAAGCCGCTAATATTTAGAAATATTTTTTTTCTGTAAGATTTCACATGTCGTGTTGACTGGTGACACCCATGTCCAATCTATAATATTAAAACTGCAATTTTATATTGGTTTTTCTTTCATATTTAGACTGGAAATTGCTACTTTTTGCATTTAATGATTTATTTTAGTTTCGCAAGTGTTTGCAAACCAAGGAGTAAAAATTTCATGGTCTTATAAAATATCAACTTTTATTTCAATAACATGTCACTGATATTTTGCTATCGGAATATCTTGCACTTCAGTTTGCTTTGCACATTCTACAACTTGGCTGGCTTCCTCACTTATCTCTTTTCTTTGAGTTCAATGTAAGGCTCCTTCTTAGAGAACACAAGTTGGGTCCTTTTCTTCAGTGCTCGGTTCATTTCACTTCTCTCTTTTAATAGCTTGGATCTCAGCTTGGATAAGCTTGGAGGGAGGTCCATGACGATACTGTATCCTTTCCCAGGGGCGAGTTGTTTAGTTGTATCAAGAAGAAAATCTCTGTCATTTAAATCTAGAAGACGAATTATAATGTCTGGAGTTTTGGATTTCCCAAATATGGGCAATCTGTGACAGGCGGCAAAACCGATCTGCTGAATTCTGTCAGACGGGATATCTAGTTTGTCTTCGAAAGACTGTAATGTTTTGTCCATTGTTTGCAGTGTTGTTTCCTTGTTGCTTCCCGGTACACCTTTTATTATTAAATTCCATTTACGACCCCACATAAGTTTTGATGGAATTTATTATTTCCTCCAACGTGGTAAAGTCAGTGTTGTACTGCTCTAACCTTTCTACATGTGCTTCTTCAAATGCTTCAAACTGTGCTTCCAAACCTGACACTCTTTCATCTAAAGCTGGTATTGTCACTTCTTCTATGTGTTTGGCTTTTTCTTTTGTTTCCTTCGACGTCCTTTACTTATCCTGTTAGCTCTTTTAATTTACCCTCCACATTACTTAATTGTCCCGTAATGACTCTTGAAGTTGCTCAAAACACTTCCAGATATCCTCAAAACTTTTGCACTCATAGACCTTCGTTTGTTTTGAGTCTTTATCTTTTGACCTTGTTTCCATGGTCGGCATTTTTTCCTATTTCGTGCTATGTAAAACTATTGAAATATTATGGTTTCACTGCCTCAAAGCCATAATACCATAGGACCTTAATAAGCATACAAAATGGTGAGTATGCAACACGTATTGTAAGCTGTAATAGTTTCATACCAATATTATTCTGGTTGATAGAATGCAATATCATGGCAATAATATGGTATCAGTGCCTCAAGACACAATGCCATAAGAACTGACATGCATAAATATGGTGCTAACTACAAAGTTTTCACATGGATACCACTATACACATATACTTCTGCACTTTTAATCAGTGAATAGAAAAGGCAAAAAGCGAAATAGAAATCATATATATTGTCAGGTGCCCCAGATTTTTTTGCCAATAGTCTTTTCAACAGAGTCCATCACTTGGCTCTTTACCTTCTATTTCCACATATCGAAATGCATTTATATTGCGCACGGCCACTGCCAATATAATTTCCAAAAAGAGTCCAAAACATGGCTCTTTTCCTTCTATTGCCACATATCCAAATGATTATCTGGCAAATATCAGAAAGGACAGCGTTTGTATGGTCGCACGTATAAAGCGCAGTTACATGAAAAGCATTTATATTGCGCGCGACCACTGCCAATATAATTTCCAAAAGAGGCCAAAAACCATGGCTCTTCTCCTTCTATTGCCGCATATCCAAATGATTATCTGGCAAATAGAATACATGCAAGAATAACAGAAAGGAAAGCATTTGTATCGTTGGCAAACTTTCCTAAAGAATCTAAAACATGGCTCCTCGCCTTACGCAATGAAACCACCATGTTCTTGCACATGTGAACTCGGAGCTCTTCGTCCTCATGTCATAAACACGAGAAAAGACAGTATGTTACAGTAATGCCCTAAGTAATTGACTCTTTAACCACAGGAAATATGGCTTGTTGCCATTCATTGGAAAGCTCTCCCTAAGAGCTTTCTGATGAATGGCAACAAGCCATATTTCCGACTAAATCCTGAAAACTTACCCATAATTCTGCTGTGGTTAAGGAGTTGATTACTTAGGGCATTGCTGTACCTTTAAATATAGTTTATAACCCTCTTGGGTATCTGTACAAGAAATACAGACCAAGGCGCTTTAGCTCTGTGGTCCAGTGGTTAGCATGTTGGATTTGTATGCACTGTAAACACAACGATAAGGGATCGCAGTGCGTCGCGGCTCATTGAGTCTTCACACACATTTGAGTGATGTGCAATTGTCGGATTGCTCGCTGTTTCAAAACCCACGCCAAGTTGTGACCCTTGAGCAAGGTTGCTCGTACTATGTCGGTTTCCCATCACTCATGTGTTAAAAGAGTACCAGTCAGCTTGTCATACTGATGAGTATCAGAGCATGTTCTGATCAAACTAGAGCAGCGCCTGCAATGGCTGCAGCTGGTTAATTGGTTGGCTTGTACATTGACTAGGGTAATATTGTACCAAGCGTGTTAGAGCAAGTAATTGGTTAATCGCTATATAAAACTGGTCATTATTATTATTATTATGACATATTTATAAACCGATTCACACCCAGAGGAAAGGGGAATTGGGCCACATTCAATACGATGATTACCTATCAATTACCTTTCAATCAAAAGTTAATTGAATGTTTTGGTGGTCACAGTGGTGTTACATATTCCTGTTGAACAATTAGTCAAATGCTCTTTGACAATCGGATCACTCGCGTCAACATTATTTATCAGCATTGATAAACCATTTTGTCTCCGAATTTGAAAACGTTTTTATACTGATAACGTGTTTCTGGATAAAACAGATTCTTCCTTGTGATAATAAACTGTTTCGGCTCTTAAGGTTATTTTTCGTCTTGTTGTCAGAACAAATGAGGCAATGTTCCGGTAGTGGTCGGACTCCGACATGAAACTATTCCACATTGCATGAAGTTTGTGTGATGAAATATCACCGGCATTCATGACAAAAGGACTTAACCAAAAAACCTGCTTATATTGCCTGTATTTTCAGCATTCATGCATGCATATGTGAGCAGTTTATGGAATGTTCTCAATGGTATCATTCCAAAGATCATTACATGATTATTGTGGATTATACATTTCAAACAGGTTTGGTTTCGTTCAGTTTACTTCCAATCACCAGCCCCTCCCGACAAACCAAAAATTATTCAATCGATAGTGTTGGGGGCCCCACCGATGCAGTCCACCCCTCTATGACCACTACTAATGGTATGATTCATGTTGTAACTTCCCCAGTGACTGGTGCTAGCATTATCATGGCATATTGTTATAATTTCACACCTTCCTCTCCTCTCTCACTTTCAGCTTACTCTCCAATTAATGCCAATTTATTGGTGAATTTTAGCTCAAGTCTATATTTTGGCCCTGGCAAAATACAGATTCATACAAGAAATATTGATCATAGATTGGAGCGTTTGATTGGCCGAGAGGTGTGAACCTGTTTATAATTCAATTTATAGCAGGTAAGATCACGTGGCCAAGAGAATAAAATAATTTTAATGTTAACCTTTCTTTCAATTCAATAACTAACAGACTGTATTGTATATTAACCTTGCTTTATACTAATTAACAGTATGTCTTGTCTTGCTTGCAGTCGAACGAGATTCAACTTTGGTGGCCACACCTTGTGTGGGTTGCGCAAGAAATAACCGCTGTATTGTCATTGTTGGGTGAGGGCATGTTGGTACATGATTAAACAATTTGAGCAAATGTACCAGTCTTCACTTCGCACAGGACCGGTTCGGGCCCCCCGGTCTTGCTTCAGCAGACTATGGACCGGTTCGGGCCCCCCCTGGTCCTGCTTCAGCAGACCATGGCAGGCATGTTGCTGCTATCGTTGATTCGGATAACCAATCTTCAAGAGCGGAAGCCCCAGCACCTGAGCCTTTGTCGGTTGTTCTGGGTGGGGAAGACTCGTTGTCCCGTGCCGCAAATAGCGCATCAGCCAACTGGCCGTCTGACTCTTCCCTACGGTGCCATGGTCCACTACATTACGAGAGTGGGTCTTGTCCCCCTGGAAACGTCATCCCTCGTGATATGTCCAGGCCTGCTGCTCCTCCGCCGTCATGGGATCCTAGTGGTATGTCATCATCATTTATGCCAGCTTGGTCAGGACCATCTTCATTTGGGGGCTTCGGTGGGGGGGAGGGCTTTCTCTGGTCAAGTGGCTCCTCCCAACTTTTACCCTCCGCCCTTCTGGCCTTGGGGCGCCGCTTATTCTCCCTGGGCACCTAATTGTGCACCAGGATTTCTGGGGGGAATTGGGCAGGCAATAGCACCTAACATCCAAATGTTCCTCATTCAAGCCATTCCCAGAGTAGGCATCCTTCTAGTACCATATCTCAACCTGATGTAGAATATTCTGTTGCTGGCATTGATCCTGACCTGCATCCCATTGCACACTGTCGGACGAGGATACTGATGTTCCTACGGAATGTGATTTTGTAAAAAAGACGACACAGGTAACTGAGGTTGATCTGTTTTATAAAATTCTTCCAAAGGAGAAGTATCATATTATTTTGGTTAATTTAATTAAAAACATTTGCGCAAAAGTCAGACAGGAAAGCCCCAGCACCTTAGCCTTGGAGGCTGTTCTGGGTGGGGAAGATTTGTTGTCAATTTCCTCCAAGAACCACACCAGCCAACCAGCCTTCTGACTCTTCCCCACGGTGCATGAGATTGGGTCATACTCCCTAGGGATTCTCTTCAAAAGTTTTACTTGCTCAGTTGTCTCGCTAGCATGAATTGTATGGCACTACCTTGGATGTTTCTTCACAAAAACAAGAGGGGAAGGTCCACGTTTGAGCAATGTCGGAATCTGAATTATGAGCTCTTTTACATAACTGATTCATGACTAAATCACATTTACATGAAATCTGTTTTGGAAGAGTACATTCTCATCAAATTTGGATATTAACTTTATTGCTCGTGCCCTCCTCCTGGGCTTCCATTCTAATCCATATAGTTCAGTGAAGGGCTTTCCTTCGCTGAAAAATAAAATTTTTATAACTATAATTAATTTTTCCTTAAGGGAAGCCCAAAACTGAACTATCATAGATCCCTCCCATGGTGGTGCCATACCCAACCCCACGACTAGCAAATCTCATGATTGAGTCGGAAATTAAAACTGGCTAGATAATGATTAGAATGCGGGATTTACCTGGGCGCATTCATGCGTGACTGATCCGAGCATGGATGTGAATGGAGTATGGACAGCAATAAATGTTAACCCTCCTGATTGACACAAGGCCAGAGATATAATCCATATACACATGTAGTTCAGCTTTGGGCTTCCCTTAAGGAAAAACTAATTATGATTATAAAAGTTATATTTCTCTCCCAGACCTCGGGCAGGTAATTTTTTGCCTGATAGTCATCAGGTATACATGTACCTATTCAAATGTTATATTAATGTAATCATTTCTACTCTATTGGTCTGCCACATAAACCACTTACCTGCATGTGTTACCCGCACTTCCGAGCATCCGTCTCACAACCCCTTGACCCTTCTACACTGACCAATCAAATTGGAGACCCATAACAAACAGTATATAAGGCGAGCAAAATCCTCAAAAAATCACACGCCAAACTCGGTCCTGATGAAGTTAAACAATAACGAAGGCGCTAGACCTATACTGCAGGTTATCTGAGTGTTGAAGCTTTTCTCTGGAGTTTTATCTCGATTTTTTGCCTTCCTCGCCAACTCAGATATGGCCTCAAGTTTTTCACTCTCCGATGTCACCAGTGACACAGCTTAACCACAGTGGATTTTCACTCTATGAACCCTCCAACCACTGGGGATGAACAAGAAGGACTTTTAGTCGATTCTTTTATTATTATTCTTCCACATAAACATTATGCCCCTAAGTTCTTTCTGCCAAGTGGCAATCCATTCTGTAAATAAATCTGCACTGTATAAAAAGTGGTATTTTCATTTTAGTAGGGAATCACTGGCAAAGAGAAGGAAGATTCAAGTCACATCTTGCTTGTTATTTATGACTATTACCAGTGAATATTAAATATATGAACATATCCAAGTCTTCAATCACTGATGATCTACGATACTGTACCTTATTAATTAGATATCACAGTTTTGCCTTGAGGGACCTATTATCGACCTCATAACCCACTAAACCTGGCTCATATCAGTTGTGACATCACGAAGCGAAGCTTAGTGTTTACATCCAACGTTACAGATATTTGGGGGACTCACTCACAGTGATAGGCCGCTATAACGACAATTTCATAATGGTCTTGAAGACATGGCGTATCATGGAGCATGGAGTGATTCATGCCATTTTGAACTGGTATTTACTTCGTAATTTCAATATAAATCTTGAATATCCAGATGGCCATATAATTTGCGTGGTCAAACGCAAAGTTACAACTCGTCAATATCGTATTTAAGATATAAATTTAATTATTGCGTTTATATTCTACCTGTTCATTCAATCTTATGTTTTCACTAATGACATTGGAATTGATTTTGATGGTACAGTAAAACCTCTCCATACCGAACACCCTTCAGACCGACCCTTCTATTGGTTTAGAGAGGTGTTCGGTTTATAGAAAATCGCACTACGATTGTCATCATTACCAAGCATTGTCAAAGCACAACCAACTTATTTTTAGTAAGTCTGAGTTTAACCCTTTGAGTGCCAGGGGCCGATCTCATCGGCCCTAAACCTACAAAATAAGTCTGTTAAAGAATATAAGAATAAATTATTAAAATTGTAAAAAAAAAAAAAAAAAAAAAAAAAAAAAAAAAAAATGTTAGGCCAATGCATTCTCTTATATATGCGAGGCGACCTATGGTCGACTCGCATATATAAGAGAATGCATTGGCACAGGGTATATGGGTTGATACAAAAATCGACCTGGCACTCAAAGGGTTAATGGAATGAACTTTGGTATATGAGTTTACTAGCCCAAAATGCAGGTGAAGTTCGAATTTGGGTTCTGCCTGTCAATTTTCACCTGAGTTATGGCCCATTGTTGAAATTACCATGGGCATATTTAGCCACGTCCTAGCGATGCTCTTGTTTGACCTGCAGTAATGCCCTAAATAATCGACTCCTTAACCACAGCAGAATTATGGGTAATTTTTCAGGATTTAGTCAGAAATATGGCTCGGTGAGAGCTTTCCGATGAATGGTAACAAGCCATATTTCCAACTAAATCCTTAAAAATTACCCTTAATTCTGCTGTGGTTAAGGAGTCCATATTTATGGTATTACGTGTACTGTAACTTTAGGTCTCAAATATTTTTTCAGGAATGCCGAACACTGGTGGTTTGGTTGCGAGGCGGGGATATGTAGCAGATGAGGATGCTCCGACGATTTCATTTATGCGTAGAGCTGGTGCCATACCATTCGTTATTACCAACATCAGTGAACTGTGTATGTGGTATGAGAGCAGTAACTATAACTATGGAAGATCAAAAAACGCATATAACACATCCAGAATAGTGGGAGGAAGCTCAGGTAACTATAACTATGGAAGATCAAAAAACGCATATAACACATCCAGAATAGTGGGAGGAAGCTCAGGTAACTATAACTATGGAAGATAAAAAAAACACATTTATATAACACATCCCGGATAGTGGGAGGAAGCTCAGGTAACAACTATAACTACGGAAGATCTAAAAACGCATATAATACATCCCGGATAGTGGGAGGAAGCTCAGGTAACTATTACTATGGAAGATAAAAAAACACATATAATACATCCCGGATAGTGGGAGGAAGCTCAGGTAACTATGGAAGATAAAAAACGCGATCAAATTACAAATAAATATTGAAGATAAAAAACGCCATCAAACGTTTCCAAATATTTTTTATAACATGTCTGTATTACTTAATACTTCGGCATGCCCTACAGCCAACATTTTTCATTCAATTGAACCCAAACTTCATATGGCTCTTCGGGTTGCCCTTTTAAACTTTGCGCATTCCTTATCTCTCTACACGTGTATAATGTGTGACATAATCCCCTCTCCAAGTTGAGCTACAGTGTCATTGACAACAAGTCTGCAAATAGTGTGTCTGTAATGAGGTCCCCAGAGGGTGAATTTAGTCACGCTATCCTACACAGTGGGCTAGCATCACCAAATTCACCCTCTGGGAACCTCTGCAAAGACTAAAATCCAAGATGGCTGCTGAACGAATATCGTTCAAATTTGATAACTCTGATTTAGAAGTGATCCTGAACATGCCTGTAAATTTAATTTCTCCAACAAATGTCGGCTGCAAGGTGTGCTGATGGATTCAAATGTGAAATCCAAGATGGGGGCTAGCGGAAATGTTTAAAAAAATATTTGGAAACATTTGATGGCTCCCTTCTAGTTATCACCCCTGAAGATCCATATGAAGTTTAGTGATGATCAGATAAGAGATGTGGCCTGTACGGTGTGCCTATTTAGTCATAAAAAGATGGCTGCTGGCAGCCATGTTTTTCATCGAAAATCATTCAATTTTGATAGCTCCTGTCTAGAGATGATCCTAAATATGTATGCAAATTTTGATAGACAATTTGATTAATTTCAGGTGGTGAGGGGTGTCTTCTCAGCACTGGTGGCTCTGTTATAGGTATTGGATCTGATATAGGTGGTAGTATCAGAATGCCTTCATTCTTCAATGGGGTTTATGGACACAAATCCTCCCGAGGTTAGTGTTGACCATATGATATCTGTAGTAGATTTTTAACCTCCTGACGTTAGCATTGACCATACGATATCTATACATGTAGTAGATTTTTATGGTGTCTGAACAAACTTGATATACTTTCCATTATTTTCAGCAATTTAATAGCCTGGTTTACAAAACACACCTCCAACAACTTTTTCATTAAAAGAAAACTTTTTATATGATTAGTTTATGATTTAAAGGGGTACTGTACACCATTTTCAATAAATTCCTGGTAATAACAACAATCTAATATCGATAATATATAGGAAACTAAGTAATTTGAGTCGAAGATGTATTCTGTAAACGCTCAGGTTAATAGGTTATCTTAAAAATAATAGTTAATAATTTGATATAAATTTTATTTATGGCTGGAGCCAGAAATTAAATAACAAATTTCCGTGTACAAGACGTAATCAAAATAATTCACAGATAGTGGATTGAGCAACGCGTGGCACACATGATCGTGTAAAAAATTATGTTGATAAAGGGGCGTAAACTCAAGCCACTCACTGACTAGTGATTATACAATAACTTAAATGAGTATATGAGACTAGTATGCATATAATATAACATTTATTTGATAGATTTGCTTGAAAACTGTTCAAAAATTACTCGACAACAACAATTGGTATTTTAGCATTCCGGCTAATCTGCCATCCGTAACATTACTTCGTACTCAACAGACTTTCAAATAATGGAAATCTGGTTACCTTATTCTATGACTCAGAGACTATAGAAACCAACAACAACATTAGAGTACAGTACCCCTTTTATATATGAAGCATCTCATCACAGTACTGTAGTCAGTAGTGAAGAAAATATCTGACAACAGAGTCTCTTTTTTGCTTTCACCTTCTGTTCCATTATTTATAGAATTTTATGGGAAGAAATAATTCAGTTAAAACCATTATAATGAGTAATTTACACCATCATAATCAGAAAATACACTTTAGATATGAAACATGTCGCCACAGTACGGTCAGTAGTGAAGAAAATACACTTTAGATCTGCTGTTTGGACATCTGCATAGTGATATATGAGAGAGAAGTAAAATCTCCCACGAACAAAAATAGGGAAAAGTGGCAGAATTTAGGGAGAAGATATCTCCCCTGTCGTCCTCTAGGCGGGTCATACATGGGGGGGAGAAGATATCTCCCTGGTCATCCTCTAGGCGGGTCATACATGGGGGGGGAGAAGATATCTCCCTGGTCATCCTCTAGGCGGGTCATACATGGGGGGGGAGAAGATATCTCCCTGGTCATCCTCTAGGCGGGTCATACATGGGGGGGGGGGAGAAAGATATCTCCCTGGTCATCCTCTAGGCGGGTCATACATGGGGGGGAGAAGATATCTCCCTGGTCATCCTCTAGGCGGGTCATACATGGGGGGGGGGAGAAGATATCTCCCTGGTCGTCCTCTAGGCGGGTCATACATGGGGGGGGGGGGGAGAAGATATCTCCCTGGTCATCCTCTAGGCTGGTCATACATGGGGGGGAGAAGATATCTCCCTGGTCATCCTCTAGGCGGGTCATACATGGGGGGGGGAGAAGATATCTCCCTGGTCATCCTCTAGGCGGGTCATACATGGGGGGGGGGAGAAGATATCTCCCTGGTCATCCTCTAGGCGGGTCATACATGGGGGGGGGGAGAAGATATCTCCCTGGTCATCCTCTAGGCGGGTCATACATGGGGGGGAGAAGATATCTCCCAGGTCATCCTCTAGGCGGGTAATACATGGGGGGGGGGAGAAGATATCTCCCTGGTCGTCCTCTAGGCGGGTCATACATGGGGGGGGGGAGAAGATATCTCCCTGGTCATCCTCTAGGCTGGTCATACATGGGGGGGAGAAGATATCTCCCTGGTCATCCTCTAGGCTGGTAATACATGGGGGGGGGGGAGATATCTCCCTGGTCATCCTCTAGGCTGGTCATACATGGGGGGGAGAAGATATCTCCCTGGTCATCCTCTAGGCTGGTCATACATGGGGGGGAGAAGATATCTCCCTGGTCATCCTCTAGGCTGGTCATACATGGGGGGAGAAGATATCTCCCTGGTCGTCCTCTAGGCGGGTCATACATGGGGGGGGGGGAGAAGATATCTCCCTGGTCATCCTCTAGGCTGGTCATACAGGTCATCCTCTAGGCTGGTCATACATGGGGGGGGGGGAGAAGATATCTCCCTGGTCATCCTCTAGGCTGGTCATACATGGGGGGGGAGAAGATATCTCCCTGGTCATCCTCTAGGCTGGTCATACATGGGGGGGGGGGGGGGGGAGAAGATATCTCCCTGGTCGTCCTCTAGGTGGGTCATACATGGGGGGGAGAAGATATCTCCCTGGTCATCCTCTAGGCTGGTCATACATGGGGGGGGGAGAAGATATCTCCCCTGGTCATCCTCTAGGCGGGTCATACATGGGGGGGGGGGGGAGAAGATATCTCCCTGGTCATCCTCTAGGCTGGTCATACATGGGGGGGGGGGGGGAGAAGATATCTCCCTGGTCATCCTCTAGGCTGGTCATACATGGGGGGGGGGGAGAAGATATCTCCCTGGTCGTCCTCTAGGCGGGTCATACATGGGGGGGAGAAGATATCTCCCTGGTCATCCTCTAGGCTGGTCATACATGGGGGGGGGGAGAAGATATCTCCCTGGTCATCCTCTAGGCGGGGTCATACATGGGGGGGGGGGGGGGAAGATATCTCCCTGGTCATCCTCTAGGCTGGTCATACATGGGGGGGGGAGAAGATATCTCCCTGGTCATCCTCTAGGCGGGTCATACATGGGGGGGGGGAGAAGATATCTCCCTGGTCATCCTCTAGGCTGGTCATACATGGGGGGGAGAAGATATCTCCCTGGTCGTCCTCTAGGCGGGTCATACATGGGGGGGGGGAGAAGATATCTCCCTGGTCATCCTCTAGGCTGGTCATACATGGGGGGGGGGGGGGAGAAGATATCTCCCTGGTCATCCTCTAGGCTGGTCATACATGGGGGGGAGAAGATATCTCCCTGGTCATCCTCTAGGCGGGTCATACATGGGGGGGAGAAGATATCTCCCTGGTCATCCTCTAGGCGGGGTCATACATGGGGGGGAGAAGATATATCCCTGGTCATCCTCTAGGCGGGTCATACATGTGGGGGGGAGAAGATATCTCCCTGGTCATCCTCTAGGCTGGTCATACATGGGGGGGGAGAAGATATCTCCCTGGTCGTCCTCTAGGGCGGGTCATACATGGGGGGGGGGGAGAAGATATCTCCCTGGTCATCCTCTAGGCTGGTCATACATGGGGGGGGAGAAGATATCTCCCTGGTCATCCTCTAGGCTGGTCATACATGGGGGGGGGGAGAAGATATCTCCCTGGTCGTCCTCTAGGCGGGTCATACATGGGGGGGAGAAGATATCTCCCTGGTCATCCTCTAGGCGGGTCATACATGGGGGGGGGGGAGAAGATATCTCCCCTGGTCATCCTCTAGGCGGGGTCATACATGGGGGGGGAGAAGATATCTCCCTGGTCATCCTCTAGGTGGGTCATACATGGGGGGGGGGGAGAAGATATCTCCCTGGTCATCCTCTAGGCGGGTCATACATTGGGGGGGAGAAGATATCTCCCTGGTCATCCTCTAGGCGGGTCATACATGGGGGGGGGGGAGAAGATATCTCCCTGGTCGTCCTCTAGGCGGGTCATACATGGGGGGGGGGGGGGAGAAGATATCTCCCTGGTCATCCTCTAGGCTGGTCATACATGGGGGGGGGGAGAAGATATCTCCCTGGTCATCCTCTAGGCTGGTCATACATGGGGGGGGGGAGAAGATATCTCCCTGGTCATCCTCTAGGCTGGTCATACATGGGGGGGGAGAAGATATCTCCCTGGTCATCCTCTAGGCTGGTCATACATGGGGGGGGGGAGAAGATATCTCCCTGGTCATCCTCTAGGCTGGTCATACATGGGGGGAGAAGATATCTCCCTGGTCGTCCTCTAGGCGGGTCATACATGGTGGGGGGGGGAGAAGATATCTCCCTGGTCATCCTCTAGGCTGGTCATACATGGGGGGGGGGGGGGAGAAGATATCTCCCTGGTCATCCTCTAGGCGGGGTCATACATGGGGGGGAGAAGATATCTCCCTGGTCGTCCTCTAGGCTGGTCATACATGGGGGGGGGGAGAAGATATCTCCCTGGTCGTCCTCTAGGCGGGTCATACATGGGGGGGGGGAGAAGATATCTCCCTGGTCATCCTCTAGGCTGGTCATACATGGGGGGGGGAGAAGATATCTCCCTGGTCATCCTCTAGGCTGGTCATACATGGGGGGAGAAGATATCTCCCTGGTCATCCTCTAGGCTGGTCATACATGGGGGGGAGAAGATATCTCCCTGGTCGTCCTCTAGGCGGGGTCATACATGGGGGGGGGGAGAAGATATCTCCCTGGTCATCCTCTAGGCGGGTCATACATGGGGGGAGAAGATATCTCCCTGGTCATCCTCTAGGCTGGTCATACATGGGGGGGGAGAAGATATCTCCCTGGTCGTCCTCTAGGCGGGTCATACATGGGGGGGGGAGAAGATATCTCCCTGGTCATCCTCTAGGGCTGGTCATACATGGGGGGAGAAGATATCTCCCTGGTCGTCCTCTAGGCGGGTCATACATGGGGGGGAGAAGATATCTCCCTGGTCATCCTCTAGGCTGGTCATACATGGGGGGGGGGGAGAAGATATCTCCCTGGTCATCCTCTAGGCGGGTCATACATGGGGGGGAGAAGATATCTCCCTGGTCATCCTCTAGGCTGGTCATACATGGGGGGGAGAAGATATCTCCCTGGTCATCCTCTAGGCTGGTCATACATGGGGGGGGGAGAAGATATCTCCCTGGTCGTCCTCTAGGCGGGTCATACATGGGGGGGGGAGAAGATATCTCCCTGGTCATCCTCTAGGCTGGTCATACATGGGGGGAGAAGATATCTCCCTGGTCGTCCCTCTAGGCGGGTCATACATGGGGGGGGAGAAGATATCTCCCTGGTCATCCTCTAGGCTGGTCATACATGGGGGGGGGGGAGAAGATATCTCCCTGGTCATCCTCTAGGCGGGTCATACATGGGGGGGAGAAGATATCTCCCTGGTCATCCTCTAGGCTGGTCATACATGGGGGGGGAGAAGATATCTCCCTGGTCATCCTCTAGGCTGGTCATACATGGGGGGGGGAGAAGATATCTCCCTGGTCATCCTCTAGGTGGGTCATACATGGGGGGGAGAAGATATCTCCCTGGTCATCCTCTAGGCTGGTCATACATGGGGGGGGGAGAAGATATCTCCCTGGTCATCCTCTAGGCGGGGTCATACATGGGGGGGGGAAGATATCTCCCTGGTCATCCTCTAGGCTGGTCATACATGGGGGGGGAGAAGATATCTCCCTGGTCATCCTCTAGGCGGGTCATACATGGGGGGGGGGAGAAGATATCTCCCTGGTCATCCTCTAGGCTGGTCATACATGGGGGGGGGGGAGAAGATATCTCCCTGGTCGTCCTCTAGGCGGGTCATACATGGGGGGGGGGAGAAGATATCTCCCTGGTCATCCTCTAGGCTGGTCATACATGGGGGGGGGAGAAGATATCTCCCTGGTCATCCTCTAGGCTGGTCATACATGGGGGGGAGAAGATATCTCCCTGGTCATCCTCTAGGCGGGGTCATACATGGGGGGGAGAAGATATCTCCCTGGTCATCCTCTAGGCTGGTCATACATGGGGGGGGGGGGGAGAAGATATCTCCCTGGTCGTCCTCTAGGGCGGGTCATACATGGGGGGGGGGGGAGAAGATATCTCCCTGGTCATCCTCTAGGCTGGTCATACATGGGGGGGGGGGGAGAAGATATCTCCCTGGTCATCCTCTAGGCTGGTCATACATGGGGGGGGGAGAAGATATCTCCCTGGTCGTCCTCTAGGCGGGTCATACATGGGGGGGGAGAAGATATCTCCCTGGTCATCCTCTAGGCTGGTCCCTGCTACTATGTTATTTGGATCCCGAGAGCTCGATCGAGTATCACTCGAATTCAATCGCAGAAAAATATTTCCATACTATCCCTTTTTAGCTCAACTTTACTTTGTAAAGTTTGAGCTATTGCCATTGGCTTTGTCGTCCGTCGTCCGTGTGTACGTGTGTGCGTGGTGCGCGTGTGTGCGTGTGTGCATGTGTACGTAAGGCTGTCAACAATAGAGGCTACAGGTCGTACCTTTGATCGGATCATTATGAAATTTGTCATAGCTGTTGACATCAACATTTGTACCGGAATGATTCATTTTGGGGTCATTCGGAAAAAAAAACATGGCCATCTTAGATTTCAAAATTCAATCCATTAGCACGGGCTACAGGCCGTACTGTTCGTCTGATCATCATGAAATTTGTCATGGATGTTTAATATTGACATGTAGATGGGAACGAGTAATTTTGGGGTCATTCGGCCAAAAAACATGGCCGCCAGCAGCCATCTTCGATTTTACTCTTTGCATGACTAAATCCTTTAGCACGGGCTACAGGTCGTACCTTTAGTCAGATCGTCATAAAATTTGTCATGGATGTTAACAATGACATGTAGATGGGAACGAGTCATTTTTGGGTTATTCGGGCAAAAAACATGGCCGCCAGCAGCCATCTTGGATTTTACTCTTTGTATGACTAAATCCTTTAGCACGGGCTACAGGTCGTACCTTTAGTCTGATAATCATGAAATTTATCATGGCTGTTGAAATTGGAATGTAGATGGGAACGAGTCATTTTGGGGTCATTCGGACAAAAAACATGGCCGCCAGTGGCCATCTTTGTTTTCAAAATTCAATCCATTAGCACGGGCCACAGGTCGCACTGTTCGTCTGATCATCATGAAATTTGTCATGGATGTTAATATTGACATGTAGATGGGAACGAGTAATTTTGGGGTCATTCGGCCCAAAAACATGGCCGCCAGCAGCCATCTTGGATTTTACTCTTTGTATGACTAAATTCTTTAGCATGGGCTACAGGTCGTACCTTTAGTCTGATCATCATAAAATTTGTCATGGATGTTAACAATGACATGTAGATTGGAACGAGTCATTTTGGAGTCAATCGGCCAAAAAACATGGCCGCCAGCAGCCGTCTTGGATTTTACTCTTTGCATGACTAAATCCTTTAGCACGGGCTACAGGTCCTACTTTTAGTCTGATCATCATAAAATTTGTCAAGAATGTTAATAATCACATGTAGATGGGAACGAGTCATTTTGGGGTCATTCGGCCAAAAAACATGGCCGTCAGCAGCCATCTTGGATTTTACTCTTTGTATGACTAAATCCTTTAGCACGGGCTACAGGTCGTACCTTTAGTCTGATCATTATAAAATTTGTCATGGCTGTTGATATTGGAATGTAGATGGGAACGAGTCATTTTGGGGTCATTCGGACAAAAACCATGGCCGCCAGCGGCCATCTTGGATTTCAAAATTTAATCCATTAGCACGGGCTACAGGTCGTACTGATTGTCTGATCATCATGAAATTTGTCATGGATGATAATATTTACATGTAGATGGGAACGAGTAATTTTGGGGTCATTCGGCCAAAAAACATGGCCACCAGCAGCCATCTTAGATTTTACTCTTTGTATGACTAAATTCTTTATCACGGGCTGCAGGTCGTACCTTTAGTCTGATCATCATAAAATTTGTCATGGATGTTAACAATGACATCTAGATGGGAACGAGTAATTTTGGGGTCAATCGGCCAAAAAACATGGTCGCCAGCAGCCATCTTGGATTTTACTCTTTGTATGACTAAATCCTTTAGCACGGGCTACAGGTTGTATCTTTAGTCTGATCATCTTAAAAATTTTCATGAATGTTAATAATGACATGTAGATGGGAACGAGTCATTTTGGGGTCATTCGGCCAAAAAAGATGGCCGCCAGCAGCCATCTTGGATTTTACTCTTTGTATGACTAAATCCTTTAGCACGGGCTACAGGTCGTACCTTTAGTCTGATCATCATAAAAATTTTCATGGCTGTTGAAATTGGAATGTAAATGGGAACAAGTCATTTTGGGGTCATTCGGACAAAAAACATGGCCGCCAGCGGCCATCTTGGATTTCAAAATTTAATCCATTAGCACGGGCTACAGGTCGTACTGATTGTCTGATCATCATGAAATTTGTCATGGATGTTAACAATGACATGTAGATGGGAACGAGTAATTTTGGGGTCAATCGGCCAAAAAACCTGGTCGCCAGCAGCCATCTTGGATTTTACTCTTTGTATGACTAAATCCTTTAGCACGGGCTACAGGTTGTATCTTTAGTCTGATCATCATAAAATTTTTCATGAATGTTAATAATGACATGTAGATGGGAACGAGTCATTTTGGGGTCATTCGGCCAAAAAAGATGGCCGCCAGCAGCCATCTTGGATTTTACTCTTTGTATGACTAAATCCTTTAGCACGGGCTACAGGTCGTACCTTTAGTCTGATCATCATAAAAATTTTCATGGCTGTTGAAATTGGAATGTAAATGGGAACAAGTCATTTTGGGGTCATTCGGACAAAAAACATGGCCGCCAGCGGCCATCTTGGATTTCAAAATTTAATCCATTAGCACGGGCTACAGGTCGTACTGATTGTCTGATCATCATGAAATTTGTCATGGATGATAATATTTACATGTAGATGGGAACGAGTAATTTTGGGGTCATTCGGCCAAAAAACATGGCCACCAGCAGCCATCTTAGATTTTACTCTTTGTATGACTAAATTCTTTATCACGGGCTGCAGGTCGTACCTTTAGTCTGATCATCATAAAATTTGTCATGGATGTTAACAATGACATGTAGATGGGAACGAGTAATTTTGGGGTCAATCGGCCAAAAAACATGGTCGCCAGCAGCCATCTTGGATTTTACTCTTTGTATGACTAAATCCTTTAGCACGGGCTACAGGTTGTATCTTTAGTCTGATCATCATAAAATTTTTCATGAATGTTAATAATGACATGTAGATGGGAACGAGTCATTTTGGGGTCATTCGGCCAAAAAAGATGGCCGCCAGCAGCCATCTTGGATTTTACTCTTTGTATGACTAAATCCTTTAGCACGGACTACAGGTCGTACCTTTAGTCTGATCATCATAAAATTTTTCATGGCTGTTGAAATTGGAATGTAAATGGGAACAAGTCATTTTGGGGTCATTCGGACAAAAAACATGGCCGCCAGCGGCCATCTTGGATTTCAAAATTTAATCCATTAGCACGGGCCACAGGTCGTACTATTCGTCTGATCATCATGAAATTTGTACTGGATGTTAATGTTGATATGTAGATGGGAACGAGTAATTTTGGGGTCATTTGGCGAAAAAACGTGGCTGCCAGCAGCCATCTTGGATTTTACTCTTTGTATGACTAAATTCTTTAGCACGGGCTACAGGTCGTACCTTTAGTCTGATCATCATAAAATTTGTCATGGATGTTAACAATGACATGTAGATTGGAACTAGTCATTTTGGGGTCAATCGGCCAAAAAACATGGCCGCCAGCAGCCATCTTGGATTTTACTCTTTGTATGACTAAATTCTTTAGCATGGGCTACAGGTCGTACCTTTAGTCTGATCGTCATAAAATTTGTCATTGATGTTAACGATGACATGTAGATGGGAACGACTCATTTTGGGGTCATTCGGCCGAAAACATGGCCGCCAGCAGCCATCTTGGATTTTACTTTTCTCTTCATGTCTATAAACTAGTATTAGACATTCAACTTTCCACATTCCTAATCGCTCCATTGACTGTAATATATTAAATTATTCCCTTTCCAAGTTGAGCTACAGTGTCATTGACACTTTCATTTTTATTTTCAGAGCTTGTAACGAATGATGGACAGTTTCCTCTGACACAATCAAAACGGCAGCTTGATTTATTGGCATCTGGTCCTATGTGCAGATATGCAGAAGATTTACTTCCTCTTCTCAAAGTCATGTCGGGACCAAATGTCAGCAGGATAAAGGCAGATGATGAGGTATGTCTGAACACTAGATCCAGGGTCCGCGCTGGACCGAAATTTACTTTTGCCAATTAATTTGCCAAATGAAAATATTTTTGTATTAGCACTTGCCAAGTGCTATCTTTGATAGTATCATCTTCTGCAACATTAATTCTTATGTTTCGACACTCGCGGGTTGAACGACTTTTAATATCGATAGAAAAGCAATTGATAATTAATTATACTAGCATCTCTATTGTGGTTTATCATACAACAATAAGCCAATCACCGGAAAATACTATGGTAGAAGGGTTGCTTCATCAGAATGGCACATCACATGAGGATTAGTAATGCCTCCAACCAGCAGTACTAATGCTATGAGATTAACTGCTTGTTAATAAAGGTGTTAACTTCCCCTAAACCTTCTAAAACACCACTGATATAATTATGTTTTAAGAGTTTCCTGAAATGAGTGGTAATGATTGACCAATATGTTTCAAATTGCTTGAGGAATTAAAAAGTTACTTGCCAAGACTTTTGCCAAATGAAAATATTCTTTGCCAAAAGTTAATTATTTTTGCCATTGGCAAATTTGGCAAGTGGCAGCGCGAACCCTGACTAGATCATACCATGAATCTCTACTCTGTCTAACGCCCGTAGATATCATATTCCACCAGTACAAAACTTAGGAACTGTTTTATGTTTTGAACCGTTCTATAACATTGCACAAACAAGGCAGGGACTAGATTTCTTTGTTCATACTTGTTCCTCGATAACCTACTTCACATAAGTGGGTGCTCCCAGCTCGAGATTGCATGATTTTATGTGACTTTTGTGAGCCGATATCGCAATAAACATTGAGATATTTACGCAGGAGAATTTCCATAATTATATGCGACGCAATGCAAACTCGATCACAAAGTCACTTAAATCGTGAAACTTCATTTTGGGACCTTCACCTACAGTGAATTACATTATAAGGAACACATAATAACTAAGAAATATATTACCCTCATTATTTGTTCGACTTGATAAGGATCCCTGTCAAAACGTAAAAAAGATCCCAGGTTTTGTACTGGTGGAATATGATCTCTACTGGCGTTAGCCAGAGCAGAGATTCATGGCATGATCTGGTCTGAACACTATCGTCTCATTCATCATATCTTGATTTTGACCCTTTCTTTACGGAATAGATTATAAAACAGTTATAAAAAGTATACATTGCAATGGTCTACTGAAATCCTTTTAATTATACCCCCCGCAACGAAGTTAGGGGGGGGGGTATACTGGAGTCAGCTTGTCCATCCGTCCGTCCGTGGACACAAATTTGTCCAGAGTTTTTCTCAGTCGTTTTTTGATCAATTTCCGTGAAACTTGGCACAGACATCAACCACCATGGGAACCTGTGCACCTGCGATTATGACGTCTGTCGGAAGTTTTTGGTGGAGTTATCCCCCATTTTTCGACTTACAAAATGGTCGCAACATGTATAATTTTGTCCGAGCTTTTATTCCTATATTTTTAGGTCAATTTTTTTTAACGTGGCATAATTATTTAGTACCATGGGAACCTGTGCACCTGCGATTATGATGTCTGTCCGATATTTTTTGTGGAGTTATTCCCCTTTTTCGACTTAGAACATTTTCGCAACATGCATAATTTTGTCTGAGCTTTTATTCCTGCATATTTCGGTCAATAGGTTTAAGATTAGGGTTAAGGTTGTGCACCTGCAATGGGAACTGTTATTTTATTATTTTAACTAAATGTTTACTGACATGTGAAACATCTTAGTATTATAACAACACGGGGGGTATCCTTAGTCCCATTGGGACAGTCACACCTCTAGTTAGTGGGGGTCTATTATTGGTTGATTTCGTACTTTGACCAAACCACAAAATCAACATCCAATGAAATATTTGACTCATAGTTGGTAAAGTAAATCTCAATATACGAGATGGAAATGAAGATCGGGCATAAAGTCTGTTTTCGGCATGTTGTAAAATGGGTTGACAAAAAACATGGAAAAAGACTAGATAAAACGTAATTAATTTAATTTGTCAGTGGCTTATTCATAATTGTTTACATACAACATCGTCTGATCCCTATATAATAGTTTGTATGAACAATGCTCAATGAATTGGTTTCTTAACAAAAGGGTTGAAAAGCTAATACCACGCGCAGGTTGCATAAAACAATAAATGACTACCTCGTGTGCTGATTCGTCATTTCCTGTTTAAAGCCACATTGTCAAGCCTTGAAAGAGTGTGTCTGTTATTTGCAGAATAAGGTCCCCAGGGGGTGAATTTAGTTAAGCTGCTCTGCACAGCTAACTAGCAGCACTAAATTCACCATCTGGGGACCTCATTCTGCCTAGACTTCATCTTCTGTAAAGTATCTATGGTCTCAAATTAACATTGTTTTTAGTTACTTTTCCCTTCTGTTAAGTTTCTATATCCCTTATTTGCAGAAGATAAAATGCATAATTGAGGTGACTAATGGGTGAACATCACCAATTTCAATTGGGGAACTTCAATCTCCCATAGCAGTTGAGGCCTCAGCAGAAAGAGGTTCCCAGTGGGTGAATTTGGTGATACTAGCCCGCTGTGATATAGTTTTCAACTAAATTGTGTAGAGAATGTTAATTTTTGTAAAATAATTTGCATTGCACAATTGAAAAAAAAAATGAGGCCATGCAGAATGAGGTCCCCAGAGGTTGAATTTGGTGATGCTAGCCCACTGTGTTGTATAGCGTCACTAAATTCACCCTCTGGGGACCTCATTCTGCAAATGTCCTGCACCATATTTTGAGCCCTGTTCATATTTGTTAAGTTATGGGACTTAGTTTGAAAAGTAAAAATTCATCGCCAACTCTTTTTATCACAGTCATCGTAGATGATGTTTGAATTATATTTAGCATGCTTATGAGGCAGCATGAGGGGAACAATATCCACTTGTAACAGATTTTGTCCATTCATTATACCCCCACTTTTTAGCTCACCTGAGACAAAGTCTCCGGTGGAGCTATAGTCATCACTCCTCGTCCGTCGTCCGTCCGTCCGTCTGTCCGTCTGTCCGTCCGTCCGTCCGTCAACTTTTTTAAAAACATCTTCTCCTCTGAAACCATCATACCGTATTGGTTCATATTTGGTGTGGATGTTCCCTAGGTGACTCTCATTCAGATTTGTTCAAATGAGGTCACTGGGTCAAATAGTTGCGAAGCCAGGGCCATAACTCTATTCCTCCATAGTAATTCTTACAACGACTTCTTGTTCAGAACCATTGGGCCGATTTAGCTAATATTTGGTATGGAGGGTCCTTGGGTCACTGGTGTTCAGATTTGTTCAAATGAGGTCACCCAGTCAATTAGTTGAGAAACCAGGGCCATAACTCATAGTGATTCTTACAATGACTTCTTCTAAAAAAATATTTGGCCGATTTAGCTTATATTTGGTACATAGATACCTTGGGTGACTGGGGTTCAGATTTGTTCAAATGTGGTCACTGGGTCAAATAGGGGCAGAGCCAGGGACATAACTTTAAAAACAAAAAAAATTATTTTTGCATTTTGACCTTTAATTTTTGTTTAGGACACATCACAGCCTCATATTTTTTACCTAGATTTTTCTTAGCATGTTCTTCATCTGTATGGATTTTGGTATTGTTTATTTAACCCCTTCCACTCTTGTTTTGATATAGAATTCATCCAAGACAGGATTACTCAAACATTTTTCATCTGATCAACACCAAATTTGGTATATGAATTTTTGACACTTATATACAGATCAAGTTAAAATATGGGTTTGATCCGATATATTTTAACAGAGTTATGGCCCTTTATAATTCAGACCTCTTTGCTATGCACTATTAATTTTTAAGAGAACACTGAAGCCTGCATTATTGAAAAAGCCAATTTATCATAGTGTGGTCACCCGATATTCTTGCTTCAGACTGCTTGCTTCAGACCAGTTTGCCATCTGTCATTACATGACATGACATTAGCTAAACAACTATTCTACCAGTCTACAATGAATAGTCCATTGTTCATTTCTCCAAGCCTGGACATAGTGTGTCTGACATTTGCAGAATGAAGTCCCCAGATGGTGAATTTAGTGTTGCTACCCCATACAGCAGGCTAGCATCACCAAATACACCCTCAATTACCTTATTCTGCTTAGGCCTCATCTTCTGGGACAATTTTTTTTAAACATTTGAAAAAAAGTGACACCATTATATATAACATCTGCAGAGTTATGAAACTTTACTCTTTAATGAAATTATGGAAACATTCCACCCTCCCCCACCCACCCCCTCCCACATGGCCCAGGCTCAACCCTGCCATCAACCAACAACCCTTCCAAGCCATATCACCTCTCAATTTAATACCTCTTCTCACCACAGAGGCATATATATCTGTAAAGGTACAGGTCATTAATTATATAAACTGGCCAGATGACATGTATTATTCTAATCTAAACATATCTGTAGCAATTTAACAACAAACTGGTGCTTCCATTCAATGTTAGGTGATGACTGACATTCAATGATACTGTGAATGGCTTTGATTTCTTCAAGTCTGGAAATAGTGTGTCTGACATTTACATAGTGAGGTCCCCAGATGGTGAATTTAGTGTTGCTACCCCATACAGCATGCTAGCATCACCAAATACACCCGCCAGGGACCTAATTCTGCTTAGTCCTCATCTTCTTGGAAGTATCCTAAGTATCAAATTGACAGTTTGATTTAGTCACTTTTTCCACCTGTTCAGTTTCAATGTCCCCCTAATTTGCAGAAGATAAAATGCATAATTGAGGTGCTCAATGGGTGTGTATCACCAACTTCAACTGTAGGACTTCATTGATTTAGTCACTTTTTTCCACCTGTTCAGTTTGAATGTCCCCCTAATTTGCAGAAGATAAAATGCATAATTGATGTGCTCAATGGGTGTGTATCACCAACTTCAACTGTAGGACTTCAATCTGTTCCTTGGTTTTATTGGCCATTGAGGCCTAATCAGATTGAGGATGAATTTGGTGATGCTAGCCTGCCTTACAGAATATTGTCATTAAATCCACATTTTTGGGACCTAATTCTGCAAATGTCAGACATACTAAATTTAGGTTTGGCCATTTCATATTATTGTTTTAATCACCACTTATCCAGATGAAATCATACGACTAATATTCAAAGAAAAATGGGGGGGAGGTATATATTGGATTAAATTTGTCTTCCATCTGGCATTTGCAGAATGAGGTCCCCAGAGGGTGAATTTAGTTATGCTACCCTGCACAGCAGTCTAGCATCACCAAATACACTAGCCAGGGTCCTCATTCTGCTTAGGCCTCATCTTCTGGGAAGTATATAGGCACTTAAATTGACATTTTTACTTACTTTAGCCCTTATGTTTAGTTTCTATATCCCCTAATTTGTGAATATAAAATGCATAATTGAGGTGGCCAATGGGTGCACATCACCAACTTTAACTGGAGAACTTCAATCTAATGCTATGTCTCCCATAGCAGTTGAGGCCTACACAGAATGAGGTCCCCAGAGGGTGAATTTGGTGATGCTAGCCCGCATTGCAGGATTGTGTCATTAAATTCACCCTTTGGGGACCTCATTCTGCAAATGTCAGACAATTTGTTCAGGCTTGTCTGTTCGAATATTATGTTCTTAACCACCAGTATCCAGTTGAACTCATTATACCCTGATTTTGCAAAGAAAACTTGGGGGGGGGGGGATATTGGATTGAATTTGTCAGTCTCTATGTCAGACTGTTCTCCCATCCATCCATCTGTCATTATGTCTCTATCCGTCCATCAATTGTTTTCTTCTCCAGATACATATTAAAGACCAAATGGGTTTATATATTTAGGTGTGGATGTCCCCCAGGTGACTCACATTCAGATTTGTTCAAATGAGTTCATCAGGTCAAATAGGTGAGAAGTCAGGGCCATAACTCTTTCCTTCCATAGTAATTCTTAAAACAATTTCTTCTCAAGAACCATCTGGACTATTTAGATTATGTTTGGTATGGATGGTCCTTCGGTGACTGGGGTTTAGATTTTTTTCAGATTTGGTCATTTTAGGAAAATCAGTTCAGTTCAACTCTTAAAATCTAATGTCTGAAATTACCAAATGAATGGATCTCATAGATGGGGATAACGTTTGTTCAAATAGGGGCGGAGATAAGAGATTTAATTACCAACCAGCCACCCTACCCGTGCTCCGGTGGAGCTATAGTCATCACTCCTCGTCCGTCCATCGTCTGTCCGTCCATCCGTCCGACAACAATTATTTGAACATCTACTCTGGAACCATAAGACCAAATGGGTTCATATTTGGTGTGGATATTCCCTAGGTGATTCTCATTCAGATTTGTTCAAATGCGGTCACTGGGTCAAATAGTTGCGAAGCCAGGGCCATAACTCTTTCCCACCATAGTAATTCTTTTAAACATCTTCAGAACAATAAGACCGAATGGTTTCATATTTGGTGTGGATGTTCCCTAGGTGACTCACATTCAGATTTGTTCGAATGAGTTCACTTGAAATAGTTGCGAAGCCAGGGCCATAACTCTTTCCCTCCATAGTATTCTTAAAGTGACTTCTTCTCAAATACCATCAGGCTATATGGGTTCATATTTGGTATGAAGGATCCTTGGGTGACTGGGGTTCAGATTTGTTCAAATCAGGTCACTGGGTCAAATGTGGGCGGGGCCAGGGACATAACTCCAAATTTTTTGTTTTAGATTTAACTCTTTAGATATCTACTTCTTTTAAAGTGATTATGAAAAGTTCTGACTGTTGTGGTCTCCAGAGTCCCAGTCTTATCAGTCTTTGCAGTCTGGTGAGCGACCCCACAGTCATTGACTGTCTTGTTGATGGAAAATAGTGGGTATACTTCGACCTTCTGACTGTCCGTCCAGGCATACATGTATATCCAAGCCTTGAAATAGGGTGTCTGTCATTTGCAGAATGAGGTCCCCAGAGGGTGAATTAAGTGATGCTACCCCGCATAGCGGGCTAGCATCACCAAATTCACCCTATGGGAACCTCATTCTGCAAATGACAGGCACACTATTTCAAGGCTTGCATATATCTCAACCTTGAGTTATTAGATCTGAATGAACTTTGATATGAATGTTTTGCTCAAAAGTGACGCAAATGATGTTTTTCACGTATTCTGTTCTAGAGTTATCCTTCTTTATTTATCTGGAAATCTTGATTTTTTCTTCGTCCAATGAAATTTAGAATGGAGGTTCTCCATCATGAATGCTTTCCAAAGAGAGGTAAATGATGGTTCATTCCAAAGAGAGGTAAATGATGGTTCAAAGAGAGGTAAATGATGGTTCATTCCAAAGAGAGGTAAATGATGGTTCATTCCAAAGAGAGGTAAATGATGGTTCTTTGCAACTTATTTTTTAAAAACAAACGGGGCATACTATATTATTGGTCTGTCCAATCGCTTTTTGTTTCCGGATGATAAATTTAGACACTCTCAACTGAATGGACTGAAATTTTGTTTCAGGGTTTACTAGCACAAAATACAGGTCAAGTTCGGAATTCGAGTTCCTCTTGCCAATTTTCACCAGCGTTATGGCCCTTTGTTGGAATTAACATGGGCGTATTTTACTACAGCCTAGCAATGCTCTTGTTTTTAGTTATGGTACTTAGAGTGTAAAATATGCCCATTCCTGTATCTCCGTCATCTTAGATAGGATATGAATGATCTTAAATTGTGTATTAACAATGTGATGAATGGTAGGATCTTTAATGCTGCACCAGCGCAGCTTCCGTCATGAAAGAGTAAATAAACCTCAGCGGAAATACTCTGTGCAGGGGATACTCTGTGCAGGGGATACTCTGTGCGGTGGATACTCTGTGAGAAGGATAATTTGTGCGGTGGATACTCTGCATGGGATACTTTTTGCGGGGAATACTCTGCGGGGGATACTCTGTGCATAGGATACTTTGTGCGTGGGATACTTTGTGCGGGGGATACTTTGTGCAGGGGATACTTTGTGCGGAGGATAATTTGTGCGGGGGATAATCTGTGTGGAGGATACTTTGTCCACAGGATACTCTGTGTGGAGGATACTTTGTGCGGGGGATACTTTGTGCGGGGGATACTTTGTGCGGAGGATAATTTGTGCGGGGGATAATCTATGTGGAGGATACTTTGTCCACAGCATACTCTGTGTGGAGGATACTTTGTGCGGGGGATACTTGTGCGGAGGATACTTTGTGCGGAGGATACTTTGTGCGGGGGATACTCTGCAGGGAATACTCTGTGCGGTGCTCTTATTGTCACTATAATATTGCTTACTCATTCAGGTTGACATAAAGAAGTTGCGATTCTTCAGTATGGAGGATGACGGAGGAAGCCTAACTTTATCAGATGTTGATCCTCAGCTCAGGGCTGCACATAGAAAGGTTAGTTGGGACAAGCCTTGAAATAGTGTGTCTGTCATTTGCAGGCCTCAACTGTTACGGAAGACCTAGGATCAGATTGAAGTTCCCCAGTTGAAGTTGGTGATATTCACCCATTAGTCACCTCGATTAGGCCAAAAAAAAAAGACCTGTGTTTCCGGTGACCCGCCCGCCCCTATTTCGGAGCTCCCGACGGTTTTCATTTTATTCATTTTGCAAAATTAGTCCGCATCCGGTTTTATTTTTGTGCCACCTGGAAAAATTCCATGCACAAATATGCAAAATCATCTTCCATTTTCTATTAGTTGCAGTCATTAATTTAATTCAATGAGTCATTAGCATAATTAAGTTAATTAACTGTGTAAAGCATGCTCACAAAACACATTAAACATCCAAAAAACGGGAATTTCATCGCAAAATAACGGGACTACTGCCGTAGTACCGGTACCTCGAAAATAGGGAATATGAAGAAAAAAAAACGATGTCTTTTAGGCTTATGGTTCATGATTGAGGCTATATATGTTTAACTCAATTTGATATGTGAAGGGGTATTGGTTAATAGAATTTAATGAGTTTGGACATAGATTTTCTCAACATTCTGAAGTTAAATTCGAGTTTTGTTGTTGTGATAGGCAGGTATTAAAAGGTGTAACACCAGTATGGATGCAAACATTGAACATTAGTGGTACTATTAATAGGGTGGTGATTTTTTAAGCAGGTTGAATATTGTTCACATACAGGGAACTCATGCTTTCACACAGCATGCTATTATGGGATAGCCACTGCAATGGAGTGAATCCTAAATACTCACTTATTATATCTAGATCATACATATATTTAGGACTATAAATTTGAATAATAGTTTTAACTACTAGCTACATGACATAACAGCCTTCCTGGCTAATAATATTTAACACAGTTGTTTTTAAACAGACATGGCTCATTCAAGCTTCCAAATGTAATGTCCGTAGAAATGGAGATAAAGTATTTATCGACCTATTTCGATACCGGGAAAAATTCAAAAGCATATACCGGTACTATTAAGTGTATTTTGGAGCTCAAACTACCATGTGGCTTTAAGATCACCACTACCGTATGCAGTACTTAGATGTATGTCAAGTTCTTTCCTTGCATTCTGAAGCTTATTCATGGCAAATATTATGTCTATTGTAAACATCATGTTTTTCCATGTTTTATTCAATAAAACAATAAATTACACTATATTCTAATAGAATCTACTTAGTTTTATTATTTTATAGTCAATTACAAACAAGGAGAAGTAAGCTTGGGGTCGCATTCATATTTATTTTGAGTAAATTAGAAAATAAAATGAAAAAATAAAATAAAATGAAAAGCCACCCCCCCCCCCCCGCCCCTATTTTTTTCTTGCATGTCACCAGAAACACAGGTATATATTTTTTTGGCCTTATGCATTTTATCTTTTGCAAATTAGGGGATATAGAAACTGAAATTAACCGAAAACAATGTTAATTTGAGACTATAGATACTTCCTAGAAGATGAGACCTAAGTAGATTGAGGTCCCCAGAGGGTGAATTTAGTGATGCTAGCCTGAAAGGGTTAAACTTTAGCCTTTCTATACTAAATACTCATTGATGAGCAGTTATCCCTTATGAATTGTTCAGACAATAAGTTCAACTTATTCTTATTATCTAATCATTTCCCACCAAAGAATATGAATCCTTTTGCACTTGTATAATATTTTTGTCATACTGTCGTCGGCTCACTTTCCTGAACATCCCTCCAAATGAATAATAGACCATTCCAATATTTACTTTATAGCTGAATGGGGAAATCCATTTAGTGTAGAGATGGTTAAGGCCACTTTGAGCATTACATTTTGTGGATGTTATACAGTAATGCCCTACGTAATAGACTCCTTAACCACAGCAGAATTATGAGTAATTTTTCAGGATTTAGTCAGAAATATGGCTTGTTGCCATTCATCAGAAACTTCTCACTGAGAGCTTTCCGATGAATGGCAACAAGCCATATTTCCGACTAAATCCTGAAAAATCACCTATAATTCTGCTGTGGTTAAGGAGTCGATTATTTAGGGCATTACTTTACCATAATTTGGGATATTTGAAAGCTGACTTGAATTGATTGATCAGACCTTACCTCCACGGACGTGGCTAGAGGGTCTCCATTGGGTGTGTGTCCAACTTCCAATTTGGAATTTTCAGCTTTCCGTGACGCAAATAAAAAGGACGCACATGTTTTTTGGGGTCTGAGAAAGGAGCAATTCACTTTGCGGTGCCTTCATTTGAAGATGTTGGGGTTTTTTTTCTGGAAGATTTATATTTTGAAACAATTGAAAAAAAGTTGAAAAATCAACCAGCCTGAGTGTTTGGATTCCAGTCCCTGAGGAAAAAAAAAAAAGAAAAGAAATTTTATTCTCCCACTTAGAATCAAATTTTGATTATTACAATGATTCACAATTATTGGATCACAATGCACTGACATCTGAACAGTGGGGGTATTCATTCCAAAAAATATTGAATACATTAATTGTATATCCCACAATAATTTAATAAAACTATGGGAAATTATTTCTGAGCAATGCAAAATCTCCTGATCTAAATTTGAGTTATTGGACTCACAGGACCACTGTAGAAATAAGTCACTATCTAAAAAGCACCTTTCATGTGCTATCCCCAGGGATGCCGGAGAATTGGTGGGACAGAGCCTGCATAGGGCAGCAGATGCTTGGGTTTGGGGACCATGCAGATGTGCACAGGCCTGACAAACGGGCTTTGTGTGGCCTCAGTTTGAAGATGTTAGTTTTTTTTAAAGTTCATTGGCTATCAGGGACCAGCCTTGAGGTTTCAAATTGGGAGACGTCACTTTTCCCCATTTATGTTATCAAGCCTGAGTTTAGTGAGCCTGACATTTGCAGAATGAGGTCCCCAGAGGGTAAATTTAGTGACGCTATCCCTCATAGCAGGCTAGCATCACCAAATTAACCTTCTGGGGACCTCATTCTGCATGGCCTCATATACTATGGGAGACATAAACTCAGATTGAAGTTCTCAAATGGTGAATATTGTGATGTGCACCCATTATGAACCTTGATTATGCAATGTGTCGTCTGCCAATTTGGGGATATAGAGAAACTAAACTAAAAAAGAAATAGAATCTATGTGAAGAAGTTTCCATAGAAATTTGATAACAAAGAAACTTACCAGAAAATATGAGGCCCTAAGCAAAATTAGGTCCCCAGATGGTGAATTTAGTGATGCTAGCCCGCTATGCAGGATAGCGTCACTAAATTCACCCTCTGGGGACCTCATTCTGCAAATGACAGGCACACTAAACTCAGGCTTGTTGGTTATTAGGGAGAAGTGGATTCTTATCAGAGAAAAGGAACAAGGGCTGAATTTCAATTTATACACCAACATCACAATTATATGATCCAATAACTATTATGCAACACAAGAGCCCATTAATAAAGCCATTATAATGAGTAAGAACACCATGATAATCAATAAATATACTTTAACCCTTTGAGTGCCAGGGGCCGATCTAATCGGCCCTAAACCTACACAATAAGTCTGTTAAAGAATATAATAAAATATATTAAAATTGTTAAAAATTGTAAAAAAAAAAAAAAAAAAAAAAAAAAAAAAAAAAAAAAATGTTAGGCCAATGCATTCTCTTATATATGCGAGGCGACCTATGGTCGACTCGCATATATAAGAGAATGCATTGGCACAGGGTATATGGGTTGATACAAAAATCGGCCTGGCACTCAAAGGGTTATACAAGCTGTTGGGACATATACATGTACATACTGTAATATGAGAGAGAAGTCACTTCTCCCAGGGACAAAAATAGGGAAAAGTGGCACATTTATAGGGAGAAAATGTCTCCCAAGTCGCCCTTTAACCCTTTACCCAACAAACCGGCCAAAACCGGCCAAATAAAGCTTCAACAGCCTAAAATATCTTCGGTCTGTCTCAATAGAACCATACAAATATGGATATCATTGGAACCGGCTCCTTGACCACATTATGATAATTACAGTTATGCCCTGTGCCAATGCATTGTCTTATATATGCGAGTCGACCATATGTCGCCTCGCATATATAAGAGAATGCATTGGCCTAAAACATTCTTTAACAATTTTATAATTTTTATATGTGTTAAGCCAATGCATTCTCTTATATATGCGAGGCGACCTATGGTTGACTCGCATATATAAGAGAATGCATTGGCACAGGGCCCTTCTGTTGGGTAAACGGTTAGGCTGGTCCCTGTCTCCCAAGTCGCCCTTTAGGCTGGTCCCTGTCTCCCAAGTCGCCCTCTAGGCTGGTCCCTGTCTCCCAAGTCGCCCTTTAGGCTGGTCCCTGTCTCCCAAGTCGCCCTCTAGGCTGGTCCCTGTCTCCCAAGTCACCCTCTAGGCTGGTCCCTGTCTCCCAAGTCGCCCTCTAGGCTGGTCCCTGTCTCCCAAGTCGCCCTCTAGGCTGGTCCCTGATGGCTATTGATGTTGATTAGGTCTGCAATGATGCGGAACTTCATGACGCAATGTGCATCGTGATTTTATGTTGCGATGCACATTTCGATACATAATTGCTAGTTGCCACTACGCATTAATTCAGCCTTTTTTGCAGGAATAAATTTGCTCACTGCCCACATGTAACTTCAACCTGATTCCTGTAATTATGAAGGAGAGAGGACTTATAATTACAGTAATGCCCTAATTAATTGACTCCTTAACCACTTCAGAATTATGGGTAACTTTTCAGGATTTAGTCGGAAATATGGCTTGTTGCCATTCATCGGAAAGCTCTCAATAAGAGCTTTCCGATGAATGCCAACAAGCCATATTTCCGACTAAATCCTGAAAAATTATCCATAATTCTGCTGTGGTTAAGGAGTCGATTACTTAGGTCATTACTGCAGGAAGGGTAAATTTATCAACTTTATCTTTCTCATTGATGAAGTTGATATGTCACTCTGGAAATAAATGTTGAGAAACTGAATACTTGGTTGTTGTAAAATAGCATTCGATGAGCTTTGATGGGATGCATAGCAAAAATTACAATGCATTGAAATGGTGATGAATCAGTGCAGCCCTAAATGTTTTTATGCCACGTCTAAATCACCTCAACTTTATAATGTGTTCTATCTTACAGATTGTAATGCATCTTGAGAACAATGTTGGCGTTAACGTGACACGCCTTAACCTCAACTTCCTTTTTTGCCCGTACAATTTTATAATTTTTAATGTGTTAAGCCAATGCATTCTCTTATATATGCGAGGCGACCTATGGTCGACTCGCATATATAAGAGAATGCATTGGCACAGGGCCCTTCTGTTGGGTAAAGGGTTAACCTCAATAAGATGAAGTACAGATGCGATGCACATCAACTTCATAATGTGTTCTATCTTCCAGATTGTAAAGCATCTTGAGAACAATGCTGGCATTGCCGTGACACGCCTTAACCTCAATAAGATGAAGTAACAATATAATGTGTTCTATCTTACAGATTGTAAAGCATCTTGAGAACAATGTTGGCGTTGCCGTGACAACCCTTAACCTCAATAAGATTAAATACAGCCTTGAGATGTGGTCATCAAAAATGTCAAACGGAGACTTTTCATTCTGTCAGCTAATGGCGAACAAAGTCGGAAAAGTCAATGTCTTCAAGGAGCTAATTAAACGCGTGTTCGGAAAGTCCAACCACACCGTTCCAGCACTAGCTTTGGGATGCTTCGAGAAATTGGAGCACTTGCTGAAAAGGCATAATGAAATTTTCGACAGCGTGTTTGTGAAGCACGAAAAAGAAATGCAGCAGTTGCTAGGCGACAATGGGATCCTTTTATATCCATCTCATCCACGTTTAGCTCCATACCATAATGAGCCCCTGTTTAGACCGTTCAATTTTGCCTACACAGCGGCATTTAATATACTTGGCTTTCCTGTAACTCAGTGCCCTTTGGGATTGAGCAACGAAGGTTTGCCTTTAGGTATACAAATTGTTAGTTCCATGAACAATGACAAGTTGACAATCGCAGTAGCACAAGAGCTTGAACAAGCATTTGGCGGCTGGGTTTCACCTAGTTCTCTATGATAACTAGATTTAGTGGTAACACATCGTGAGATTTATTTGCTCAGGCCTGAGAATAAGGTGCCTAACATTTGCAGAATGAGGTCCCCAGAGGGTGAATTTAGTGACGCTACCCCACATAGCAAATTCACCCTCTGGGGACCTCATTCTGCTTAGGCCTCATCTTCTATGGTAAGTATCTTTATTATAAAATTAACATTTGATTTAGTTTCTATACAAACTTCTTCACGAAGATCTTTTTTAGTTTAGTTTCTCTATATCCCCAAATTGGCAGACGACACATTGTATAATCGAGGTTCCCAATGTGCGCTCATCACACTATTCACCATCTGGGAACTTCATTCTGAGTCTAGGTATCCCATAGCAGATGAGGTCATGCACTATGAGGTCCCCCAGAGGGTGAATTTGGTGATGCTAGCCTGCCATTCGGGATAGTGTCACTAAATTCACCCTCTGGGGACCTCATTATGCAAATGTCAGGCACCTTATTCTCTTATTTCCTTCTTCCAAGTCTGGAAATATTGTGTCTGTCTTTTGCAGAATGAGGTCCCCAGAGGGTGAATATAGTGACGCTATCCCGCACGGTGGGCTAACATCATCAAATTCACCCTCTGGGGACCTCATTCTGCTTAATCCTCAACTGCTATATGAGACCTAGGATCAGATTTAAGTTCTCTAGTTTAAGATGGTGATTTTCACCCATTAGTCACCTCAAATTATGCATTTTATCTTCTGCAAATTAAGGGATATAGAAAGTGAACAGAAGGGAAAAGGTAAGTAAAAACCATGTTAATTTGAGACTATATATACTTCCCAGAAGATGATGCCTAAGCAGAATGAGCTCCCCAGAAGGTGAATTTGGTGATGCTACCCTGCTGTGTGGGATAGCGTTACTAAATTCACCCTCTGAGGACCTCATTCTGTAACTTTTAGACACACATTGTGATAATGATTTGCTTCTTCAATGTCTTCATCAACAATTCCCAAGTCTTGGATTGAAGTCCGAACATGCTTTACAGTAATGCTCTAATTAATCGACTCCATAACCACAGCAGAATCGCTTGTTGCCATTCATCGGAAAGCTCTCCCCGAGAGCTTTCCAATGAATGGCAACAAGCCATATTTCCGACTAAATCCTGAAAAGTTACCTGTAATTCTGCTGTGGTTATGGAGTCGATTAATTAGGGCATTACTGTAGCTTGCTGGAATACTCTTCTTTACGAAGGCCAAATAAATTAATTGCAAAGATTGACTATCATGTATACATACAGGGGTCGATTTAATTTTTATACGCCCTTTTTAAAAAAAGGTTGTATTATGTTATCAGTCCGTCCGTCCGTCTCCGTCCGTCTGTCGAGCCGCCCGTTAACATTTTGGTTTCCGAACGATAACTCCAGTTAGGATTATTTGATCTGAACTAAAGTTGGTATGTGTATTTCCCAGCTAAAGATACAGGCCATTGTCGAATATGGGTTCCGTCCAGTTATTTTTACATGAGTTACGTCCCTTTTTCAACTTAGAATTTGACCAATTTTATAACATTTTGGTTTCCGACCGATAACTCCAGTTTTGATTATTTGAGCTGTACCAAAGCTGGTATGTGTATTTCCCAGCTAAAACTACATGCCAAGTTTGAATATAGGTTCTGTCTAATTATTTTTACATGAGTTATGGCCATTTTTCGACCAAGAATTTGACCGCATTTTGGCATTGAAATTAGGGGTATATCAGATTTTCTTCAAATGTAAGCTCAAAGTATTATCTTATTTTGCGATAGTACAATTCGAAATGGCTAAAGGGCATATTTTGCCACGCCCTAGTGATGCTCTTGTTTAATTTGTATAGCATTTTGTAGCCCATGTAGATTTTGTGTAGCATTCCCTACCAATACATGTTTTTTTCATTGTAAATTGATTAGCAGAAATTGGAAATTGCATCGCAAATTGTGATGCGAATCCAGTTAAATCGAGCCCTGACATATAGTGACTTAGAACATTAAGTAGATGACTACATTGAAAAAAATTATTAGCTGGTCGTCATAGGTGTACTAATTGTAACTCCAGAACAATTGAAAGGCATTGGAGGAAATTTAGTATCACATGTTATAATGAAGAGGTGTCAATTAAAAGACAAGGGAAACTATCACAATCTATGCTTACGATGTGCACAAAATTAAAACAAATTAAAATAAAGTCCTCCCTCCCTCATTGATTAAGAAAAAAAATTGTCTGAGACACAAATGTTTTTTTTGGGCCTAACTGCTTCCAATTCCACAGACATTCCGGATTGATCTCTCCCTAAATTGTCTTCCATGCACCAGGGCGGCCATATGAATTTAAGTTATGACATTTTCTTCTGGTCACCTTCATATAACAACCAGTTGTGTTTTCCTAAAAATAAAATATATTTCCAACTCCCCCACCCCATTAAATATGTGTGTTTTTATACTAGGATTTCTGGCTTTATACCTATTACTTCAATAGCGCTGTTCATTTCCTCATTAATCTGGGACCCTTCAATCCATCTAAACTTTTGTAAATACATTTTATGAGCCAATCTTGAAACATATGAGACTTATTGGAATAAACCTTTAATAATATACCAAGTCAGGTGACTCATAGAATTTAGCTTTAATAATATAATTAGTCATGTGAATTATAGAATTTAGCTTTAATAATATACCTTTTCATGTGACTCATAGAATTTAGCTTTAATAATATAATTATACCCCCTTTTAAAAAAAAAGGGGGGTATACTGTTTTGCACCTGTCCATCCGTCCGTGCGTCCGTCCGATGTCTGTTCATGTCATAACTTGAGCAATAGTCCTCGGATCTCAATGAAATTAGGTATGGATATTCATCTTTGTTTATCTGGAAATGTTGGATTTTTGGTCCTTCTGGTGTCTGTTCATGTCGTAACTTCAACAGTTGTGCTGGGATCTCAATGAAATTTGGTATGGATGTTCACTACTATGAGGGTATTCAATAGAGGGTTCCATCGTTTTGTTCGGATTTTCCATTCTAGAGTTATTCATCTTTGTTTATCTGGAAATGTTGGATTTTTGGTCCTTCTGGTGTCTGTTCATGTCGTAACCTCAACAGTTATGCTGGGATCTCAATGAAATTTGGTATGGATGTTCACCACTGTGAGGACATTCAATAGAGGGTTCCATTGTTCTGTTTTGCTTTTCCATTCTAGAGTTATTCAAGTATAATTACAACTACTTTCGCTTTGACTAAAATGCGTGTATTTGATTGGTCAAGGCCCTTAGATACGCTTGGTAGCGACAATATCTATCAGTGGAGGGAAGTGTCGTTTCCCGCATCACTGGGGGTAGTGATACCTTAAAAAGTTTGCAAACCAAGTCGAATATCCATGGGGCGAATTTATCCGGATTTTTATTTTGTCCACCAATCAAATCGCAAGAAATCACTTCCGTTTCTAGTGGTAACGCAAGACGCCAAATATCAGCGAAAAATTATCACCGATTAAACAGCAAAATAGTACATTAATTTATTTGGGGATAAAAGAATGTATTACATAACTATTCCACCATTAGTATTAGCATTTATCCAGCTTCGTGCCAATAATAATATGACATGGCAGTGGTCATGAGAGCATAGAATGCACCTTTGTAGCGACTGATTACTCTTCGAGTCGCCGGAGACCACAAGTTCGGTGGCGAAGTTTGGGAACACCGCTTCGGAATCGCTATCGAATCGGACTGCCTTTATGACAATACATGTTCTAGAATCGTTTTAAATAAGTGAAATTTACACCAGCAAGTACAGTTTAATAGTTTACGGGTGTGGTCTCTTGCTTTTGTGTAGTTGGAATGTCGGAAACAGCGATCGAATTGTGCGTGTTCATCTCTAACTTCCGGTCGGTCGCCCAATTTATTCTCGACCCAATTTCCCATTTCGGTTAAAAGAGCAGCTGAGTCCAGACACAAATATCACTTGGGTATTTTTACTATCTTAGTGTTTTTAATATAGTTTCTTTAAAAAGAACTTGTTTAATCACCAACTAATATGCGGATTGTCGTAATTATAAGCAATCAACGTCGTTTTCGATGCATCTGTCGGCGTATAGAAGTGTCGGATGCCGAACTACATACTTTGTATAATTTCGCTTCGCGAAATTATACAGTATGTAATTCGGCATCCGACACTTCTATACGCCGACAGATGCATCGAAAACGACGTTGATTGCATATTTGTTTATCTGGACATGTCTGTCCGATGTCTGTCCAGGTCATAACGTGAACAGTAATGCTCGGATCTCAATGAAATATTGTATGGATGTTCACCACTATGAGGACATTTAATGGCACATTCAACTGTTTTGTTTTGTTTTTTTGTGCTATAGTTATTCATCTTCGTTTATATGAAAATGCTGATTTTTGGGTCCATCTGTCTGAGTATAGCAGTCATAAGTTATAGATATGCCCACACTAGGCGGTATGCCACTAGGGGGTATGTACCGGACGACAGTCCATCTCTTGTTAGTCATGTGACTCATAGAATTTAGCTTTAATAATATAATTAGTCATTTGACTCATATAATTTAGCTTTAATAATATAATTAGTCATTTGACTCATATAATTTAGCTTTAATAATATAATTAGTCATTTGACTCATATAATTTAGCTTTAATAATATAACTAGTCATGTGACTCATAGAATTTATCTTTAATAATATACCTAGTCACATGAATCATATAATTTAGCTTTTTTTTTTATAATTTATTAAATTTTTTGTTACAATTTGTATGGTTAGATATTTAGCATTCTAACTTGATATGAATATTATCACATTTTCCTAGAAAATCATAGAATAATTTGAATATGTTTATCCTGTTGGATAAGTTTATGAGTTATTACCAAGACTTGGGGATGATGCCAAAATGTGCTGACTGCTGATTTCATTGTCTAAAATATAAACCTGATGTTGTGATGTTATGTCCAAGCCTGCATATAGTGCTTCTGACATTTGCAGAATGAGGTCCACAGAGGGTGAATTTAGTGATGCTACCCCACACAGCGGACTCTGTGGGACCCCATTCTACAATTGTCAAACACACTAGGTTATGTCTGATTGTTGTCACTGATATTTATTTCTAGATGATTTATAATATAATATGATTCTGAGGAGCTTTACATTTTATTATTAATGATTGGTATTTATTCTTAACCCTTTGGAGAGTATCTATAACGTCATATACATGACGTCATGTGTGAGTTTAACGTCAACGTCATATCAATAATTATTAACAAATTTGGGTCAAAAGGTCCCACAATTCGTTTTAATTTATGTGCAATTTCTGTTTATGTGTGCTATCATAATCTATTGCACTAATTCATTGGGACATTATATTAATAAAAATATCTCCTTTACAAATCATTTATAAATCAGATGATCAATTGAAGTTATGTCTACATAAAAATGACACTTCCTGAAACGACATATATGTCGTTCCACTCGCGAAAGGGTTAAGGCCATTTTTAGCTCATAGCTATTGCCATGGGTTGACATCTGTTGTCTGTGCGTGCATCCATCAACAATTTCATTAGCAAACCCTACAAGCCACATCCCTCATCCGATCTTCACCCAACTTCATATGGTACTTCATGGTGACCTCTAGATGGAAGCCATCTATTTTCCACAAAAATCTTTAAAAAACATGGCTACCAGCAGCCATCTTGGATTTCACATTGAATTCATCGACACTCCCTGCAGCCTGCATATATTGGATCACCTCTTGAATTAGGAGCTATTGAATTTGAATGATTTTAGATGTAAAACATGAAACATGGCCATTGGCAGACATGCATCTTGGATTTTACTCTTTACATGACTACATCCTTTGGTAAATCCTACAGACAACATCCGATCGTCACCAAACTTCATATTGATCTTCAGGGTGACCACTAGATGGGAGCCATAAAAATTTTCTGAATTTTTTTTTAAAACATGGCTGCTGGCCGAGCCATAACTCATTTTCATTATAATTATCATGTTTTACATCGTTCATAAAGTAAATGAATGTATTTTGCACTCATTCCTGGCTCAAATTCATTCATTTGTTGCATATATTTTGTTAAATGTAATAGGAGATGGTCCCACAAATGGCTGGATTTGGTGTACAGTCCCCGTTTAATGAAGCCCAATTGCACAGTGGGGGGGGGGGGGGGGGGGGTGGGTTATCCTCACCTCTGGTTTTTCTAATATTAGAATGAGAATCCTGATTGTAAGTTATGATTTTATGATCAGCGTTCACGCTCTCATTGGCCAAAGGCCAGTTTTTTTTTTTAAATGACCAAAACAAATTTTTTTTACTCCAAAATCGGAAATCTATTTCCAAAACCCGATTTGATTTTGTAACAGGAGCGACATGAGAATAAAATTTATAGTATGATCATCTGCTAATTGATTAGGTGATAAAGCTTAATGGGTAACAAAGGCACTATCAATAAAACAGTAATGATGATTAACACTAATGCGGATCAGATTGAAGTTCCTCAGTTTAAGTTTGTGATGTTCACCCATTAGTCACCTCGATTATGAATTTTATCTTCTGCAAATTAGGTGTTATAAAAACTAAGCAGAAGGGAAAAAGTAACTGAAAACAATGTTAATTGGAGACTATAGATACTTCCAGAAGATGAGGCCTAAACACACAGGTCCCAGAGGGTTAATTTATTATGCTAGCCTGCTGTGCTGGGTAGCGTCACTGAATTCACCCTCTGGGGACCTCATTCTGAAAATGACACACACTCTTTCAAGGCTTGGAAATTGCACTGCATAATTCACAGTTGATGCACAAATTAGCATCGCATGCTGCCTGCAAAGACATTTACACCAATTAGCATCGCACACTGCCTGAAAAGACATTCACACCAATTAGCATCGCACACTGCCTGAAAAGACATTTACACCAATTAGCATCGCACACTGCCTGAAAAGACATTTACACCAATTAGCATCGCACACTGCCTGAAAAGACATTTACACCAATTAGCATCGCACACTGCCTGAAAAGACATTTACACCAATTAGCATCGCACACTGCCTGAAAAGACATTTACACCAATTAGCATCGCACACTGCCTGAAAAGACATTTACACCAATTAGCATCGCACACTGCCTGAAAAGACATTTACACCAATTAGCATCGCACACTGCCTGAAAAGACATTTACACATTTGCATCCATAAGTTGTTCATGATCTGTCAGCTTCTTGATGATGGTCCTTCCTTAAAATTGATTATCCTGATGATTTTTCTTTTGAATAATTCTGCTATTTTGATTTTCAAATCAGCTGCCTGATTCAAAATCTATTTTCAAGTCGACAATAATGTGCTAGCTCATAGGTCTCTACCAGTTGACTGGGATTAAAACTTTGTTTAATTTAATAAATCAGTTGGATCAAAACAACAACCACATAATATTATATTTTGATGCTAATATTGTCTGATCATTAAAAAAGCCAAATGAATATACTATGGTTTATTATGTTATGTTCTATGGTCGATTATATTTTGTTATATGGTCGATTATGTTATGTTCTATGGTTAATTACATTATGTTCTTTGGTCAATTATGTTATGTTCTTAAGTCGATTATATTATGTTCTATGGTCGATTATATTATGTTCTATGGTTAATTACATTATGTTCTTTGGTCAATTATGTTATGTTCTTAAGTTGATTACATTCTGTTCTATGGTCGATTATATTATGTTCTTAAGCCGATTATATTATGTTCTATTGTCAATTATGTTATTTTCTATGGTTGATTATGTTATGTTCTATGGTTGATTATATTATGTTCTATGATCAATTATGCTGTTCTATGGTTGATTATGTTATGTTCTATGGTCGATTATATTATGTTCTATGGTTGATTACATTATGTTCTATGGTTGATTATATTATGTTCTATGGTTGATTACATTATGTTCTATTGTCGATTATGCTAATTCAGGTGATTTCATTTTGTTATGTTAGATGATTATTTATTAGATCTGTATATTATTTCATAATTAACAAACTCATTTTAATTACTTCATAATAAACAAACTCATTTTAATTACTTCATGTCAAATATGTGTCATCGAATAAGAAATAACTGGAAGATGGATTAAATGAAGTGGATGTCTTTATCAAGGAAATACAGTAATGCTCTAATTAATCGACTTCTTAACCACAGCAGAATTATGGGTAACTTTTCAGGATTTAGTCGGAAATATGGCTTGTTGCCATTCATCGCGCCGAGAGCTTTCCGATGAATGGCAACAAGCCATATTTCCGACTAAATCCTGAAAAGTTACCCATAATTCTGCTGTGGTTAAGAAGTCGATTAATTAGGGCATTACTGTAAGTCACATAAAACATGCAAGCCTGTCATTTGCATAATGAGGTCCCCAGAGGGTGAATTTAGTGATGATATCCCGCACAGTGGGCTAGCATCACCAACTTCACCCTCTGGGGACCTCATTCTGGATGGCCTCATCTGCTATTGGAGACAAAGACTCTGATTGAAGTTCCCAAATGGTGAATATTGTGGTGTTCACCCATTTGGAATCTCGATTATGCAATATGTCGTTTTTGGGGATATAGCGAAACTAAACTAAAAAAGAAATAGAATCTATGTGAAGAAGTTTCTTTAGAAATTTTATAATAAAGAAACTTTCCAGAGAAGATGAGGCCTAAGCAGAATGAGCTCCCCAGAGGGTGAATTTAGTGATGCTAGCCCACTATGTGGGATAGCGTCACTAAATTCACCCTCTGGGGACCTCATTCTGCAAATGACAGACACACTAAACTCAGGCTTGCAAACATGTCATCCTACGTATCTTTCTTGTAAAACATGTCATCCTTCATATCTTTCATGTAAAACATGTCATCCTACGTATCTTTCATATAAAACATGCCATTGTCATCCTACGTATCTTTCATGTAAAACATGTCATCCTACGTATCTTTCATGTAAAACATGTCATCCTACGTATCTTTCATGTAAAGCATATCATCCTACGTATCTTTCATGTAAACATGTCATCTTTCATGAAACTTCTGTTGGAAGTGTTGTCCAGGCAAGCCTTGAAATAGTGTGTCTGACATTTGCAGAATGAGGTCCCCAGAAGGTGAATTTAGAAGTTTTTTTTTTTTTAGCTCAGTTTCTATATATCCCCAAATTGGTAGATGACACAATGCATAATCGAGGTGCCTATTGGTGCACATGACAATAGCTGTTGAAAGTGACATTAAACCCCAATTAACCAACTTTATGTTCCATTGTTCGATTATGTTGTTTATTACGGTAATTCCATTTTGATATGTTAGATTATTATTTATTGGTACGGATGTATAATGATTCATAATAAACAATTGATTTGCTGTTTTGCATTACTTTATTGTTAGCTAAGGTTATGGGGTTCATGGCGGGAGCTGTGTAGGTGCAGGTGTAGGTGCAGTATTAACCCTTTACCCAACAAACCGCCCAAATAAAACTTCAACAGCCTAAAATATCTTTGTTCTGTCTCAATAGAACCATACAAATATGGGTATCATTGGAACCGGCTCATTGACCACATTGTGATGGTTACAGTTATACCCTGTGCCAATGCATTCTCTTATATATGCGAGTCGACCATAGGTCACCTCGCATATATAAGAGAATGCATTGGCCTAAAAAAAAACTTTTTTTAACACTTTTTACCATTTTTTTTAACATTCTTATAATTTTTAATGTGTTAAGCCAATGCATTCTCTTATATATGCGAGGCGACCTATGGTCGACTCGCAATTATAAGAGAATGCATTGGCACAGGGCCCTTCTGTTGGGTAAAGGGTTAAACATCCTGTGCCAGTGCATTCTCTTACATAATTTACCTTGCATTCAGATGACACCTACAAATTCTTACATTCTCAAAATTTACCAATCAGATTACAAGAGGATTTCGTTAGAGGGAGCAGAATATTTACCAATCAGATTACAAGAGGATTTCGTTAGAGGGAGCAGAATATTTTATGAACTCAATTAACCCTTTACCAAACAGAATGGCCCTGTGCCAATGCATTCTCTTATATATGCGAGTCGACCATAGGTCGCCTCGCATATATAAGAGAATGCATTGGCTTAACACATTAAAAATTATAAAATTGTTAAAGAATGTAAGAAAAAATGGTAAAAAGTGTTAAAAAAAGATTTTTTTTAGGCCAATGCATTCTCTTATATATGCGAGGCAACCTATGGTCGACTCGCATATATAAGAGAATGCATTGGCACAGGGCATAACTGTAACTATCACAATGTGGTCAAGGAGCCGGTTCCAATGATATCCATATTTGTATGGTTTTATTGAGACAGACCGAAGATAATTTAGGCTGTTGAAGCTTTATTTGGCCGGTTTTGGCCGGTTTGTTGGGTAAAGGGTTAAAGTAAAAGTCGCAAAGATCATATTTTACTCATTCCCCCATTTACTAGTCCCACAGATGGAAATGAATCCCCTGAAGTTTCTCCGATATGGATTATTGTACCAGAAAACCCCTATGGCGCGAGCACCACTGTTAACGAAAACATCAAATTGATGCATTTTATTTTTGGCCCGTGAAGTCACACTGTACCTTCCCCACACTGTTGACAATATCAAAATCGGTTTCCTGATTGTTTTGTTGTTTTCACAAACGTCATATACGTTGGAAATCGTGAATTTGGAATGGAATGTTTGAAACTTTGAATCCCCAGATCACATAATACACGAATCCAGTCCAATATAACTTTTATAAATATTATTGGGACTCCGAGTGACATCTTTTGGATAAAAAAAGAGATGGATAATAAAAATGTCATTATACAATGTTGTGACAATATGTGATTTTCTTGTACTCGTCCAGGTTGCTACGGGTCTCATCCAATGACTTTTCACCACAACCTGCACTTGTACAAGAAAAACACATACCGTACACAACTTTGCATAATAACTTTATACCATTTGAAAGAGGAAGCTCCAAAATATTGTATTATCAAATTATCTGGTCGAATGAACTGTGAACATGTTTTTGTCGAGGTAACGAATACATGTTCTGAGTGGTACTGTGCTTAATTTTTATCTGGACTACAATACTGCAAGTCTATTGTTCTTGATGGAAGGGAATAACTTTATCTCCTATAGATTTGAATTTTTATGCATTTTTGGTAAATAAAGGGGGGGAAGTCTTGGGGGTGAATATGAGAATCTCTATCACTTGGTGGACACTCCTAGGCCACAGCTGTTCTGTATCCTGATGGATATATATATTTGTTGTTATTTCATGCCAACTCGGGGACTCAAACGTTAAGTGGGCCTTTAATGACATGCTTGTATTAGTATCCCCAAAATATTTGAGAAACAACTGTTGTCACGTATTCAAATTAGCAGCGAGTGAAAAACATTAATTAGCCCTCTAGGGTGAAACATTGGGCAGGCTTCTTAAAATTCAAACCCAAACCCACTCTCCCAAGTTTATTTTCAATATTGTTCCAGGAATTTGTCTGTTTGTGGTGTGAATCTTTATAAACAAGCTTGTTATTTTGAGTTAATCTGTTATGTATAAAAACATAAAATTAATATTGGGCTTCGAGAGGGCTAATCACATACTATGCCAATTTTGTAAATGTGTTGAACAAGACTTGCCTGTTGATTGGACTCAGTGTTATGTGTTTCATACACAATAAACTTTATATAACCCTTTCTATAGTAAATACTCATGGCAGTTATAATGAAAATTATAATTTACCATGTTGTTTGCATCGTTTATGGACACAAGTTTATTTTGCACTAACCCATGGCTGTTGATATTCTAATGAGTATAAAAGGAGATGGTCCCATAAATGGTCGGATTTAATGTACAGTACCCCTTTAAAGCCACTTGGCAGTTTGCTCATCAAAATGCACCTGATATTATTTGCTTTCAATTTTTCCTGGTAACGAAATAGGTAAATATATAAACTACCTTTCTACGATCATAACATGTCCCAGAAAGACACCAAAGTCATAGAAACCCTATATCACGTGACCATTACATCACCATGAACATTTAATACATCACCAAGTCACCTTATACAGTGGTTTGCGTTCTATGGGAATATGTACAGACTGCCTTGTAACTGCACTATCTCACACATTTCCTGGTGTTATATAGTCATGAACTTATGATTCATGAACATGGATTTAACCCAAGTTTAATTTAATTTAGTTTTTAGCTCACCTGAGACGAAGTCTCCGGTGGAGCTATAGTCATCACTCGTCGTCCGTCCGTCAACAATCATCTTCTTCTCCAGAACCGTAAGACGGAACAGGTTCATATTTGGTGTCGATGTTCCCTAGGTGAATCTCATTCAGATTTGTCCAAATGAGGTCATCAGGTCAATTAGTTGAAAAAGCAGGGCCACAACTCTAATCCTTCATAGTAATTCTTAGAACAAATTCTTTTTCCAGAACTATAAGGCCTAATGGGTTCATATTTGGTGTGGATGTTCCCTAAGTGACTCCCATTCAGATTTGTTCAAATGAGTTCACCAGGTTGATTAGTTGAGAAACCAGGGCCATAACTTATAGTAATTCTTAAAATGACTTCTTCTCAAGGGATATTGTGCTGATTAAGCTTATATTTGGTACGGAGGGACCTTGGTTGACTAGGGTTCAGATTTGTTCAAATGGGGTTACTGGTTCAAATAGGGGCAGAGCCAGGGACATAACTTTAAAAACAAAAAATTAAATTTTTGCATTTTGACCTTTAATTTTTGTTTAGGACACATCACAGCCTCACATTTCTTACCTAGATTTTTCTTAGCATGTTCTTCTTCTGTATGGATTTTGGTATTGTTTATTTAACCCCTTCCACTCTTGTTTTGATATAGAATTCATCCAAGACAGGATTACTCAAACATTTTTCATCTGATCAACACCAAATTTGGTATATTAATTTTTGACACTTATATACAGATCAAGTTAAAATATGGGTTTGATCCGATATATTTTAACAGAGTTATGGCCCTTTATAATTCACACCTCTTTGCTATGCACTATTAATTTTTAAGAGAACACTGAAGCCTGTATTATTGAAAAAGCCAATTTATCATAGTGTGGACACTTGATACTCTTGCTGAAGACTGCTTGCTTCAGACCAGTTTACCATGTCATTACATGACATGACATTTACATGTAGATAAATACCTATTCTACCAGAGTCTACAAGAATAAATAGGAATAGTCCATTGTTCATTTCTCCAAGCCTGGACACAGTGTGTCTGACATTTGCAGAATGAAGTCCCCAGATGGTGAATTTAGTGTTGCTACCCCATACAGCAGGCTAGCATCATCAAATACACCCTCAATTACCTTATTCTGCTTAGGCCTCATCTTCTGGGACAATTTTTTTTAAAACATGTTTTAAATTTGAAAAAAGTTACACCATTATAACATCTGCAGTTATGAAACTTTACTCTTTAATGAAATTATGGAAACATTCCACCCTCCCCCACCCACCCCCTCCCACATGGCCCAGACCCAACCCTGCCATCAACCAACATCCCTTCCAAGCCATATCACCTCTCAATTTAATTAATACCTTTTCTCACCACAGAGGCATATATATCTGTAAAGGTACAGGTCATTAATTATAGAAACTAGCCAGATGACATGTATTATTCTAAAATCTAAACATATCTGTAGCAATTTAAAAACAAACTGGTGCTTCCATGGTTAGGTGATGACTGACATCCAATGATACTGTGAATGGCTTAGATTTCTTCAAGTCTGGAAATAGTGTGTCTGACATTTACAGAGTGAGGTCCCCAGATGGTGAATTTAGTGTTGCTACCCCATACAGCATGCTAGCATCACCAAATACACCCGCCAGGGACCTAATTCTGCTTAGGCCTCATCTTCTGGGAAGTATCTCAAGTATCAAATTGACAGTTTTATTTAGTCACTTTTTTCCACCTGTTCAGTCCCCCTAATTTGCAAAAGATAAAATGCATAATTGAGGTGCTCAATGGGTGTGTATCACCAACTTCAACTGTAGGACTTCAATCTGTTCCTAGGTTTTATTGGCCATTGAGGCCTAATCAGATTGAGGATGAATTTGGTGATGCTAGCCTGCCTTACAGAATATTGTCATTAAATCCACATTTTGGGACCTAATTCTGCAAATGTCAGACATACTTAATTCAGGCTTGGCCATTTCATATTATTTTTTTAATCTGGAACTAATATTCAAAGAAAATGGGGGGGGGGGTATATATTGGATTAAATTTGTCTTCTATCTGTCAGGCTTCCATCCGTCTGCCTGTTGAGATGTCTATCCATCCATCTACCAACAATTGATTTATTCTCCATATTAAAAACGGAATGTGTTTATATAGTTCAGTGTGCATGTTCCCTAGGTGTCTCACAATCAGATTTGTTCAATTAAGTTCATCACATCAAATATATGTAGGTGCGAAGCCAGGGCCATAACTCTTTCCCTCCATAGTAAGTCTTAAAACAGTTTTTTCTCAAGAACCATTAGGCCTATATAGCTTATATTTGGTATGGAGGGGCCTTGGGTGACTGGGGTTCAGATTTGTTCATGGGGTCATTTTTAGGAAATGCGGTCCCCAGAGGGTGAATTCGGTGATGTTAGTCCACCTTGCAGAATATTGTCATTAAATTCACCTGTAAAGGTCAGACACTAAATACAGACTCGACTGTTCCAATATTAGTTTCTTAACCAGCACTTATCCAAGTGAAATCATACCCTGATTTTTCAAAGAAAAATTGGGGGTTATATTGATATTACTAGATGAATGGATCTCATAGATGAGGATTCACATGTTCTAATAGGGGCAGAGATAAGAGATATAACTCTCCTCTATGCTGTTTGGTACTGGTATAATAATATTGATTTCTAGACAGCCTGGGTGGGGGCAATGTTTGAAACAATTGGGAGGGAGTGTAGAGGGGTGGAGATTTGATCCCCCCTATTTTGATCAAAAGTTAAAAATTTCATGCCCGATACTAAATTAGTTGTAGAATAGATGTTCACACCAAAAATAAGTTAGAACTGTTCTCGTAGTTTGGTTTGATTTTCTAACATGTATGTTTTAAAACCATCAGTCCATATGTTTCTACTTCAGGTTAAACTGTTGGACCGAATTGGCCACAAATTTTAACTTTATGGGGGTGTCAGGTTGGTAATTATCAAACGTTTGAGAGCTTGAAGTACTGGTACCAGTCGTAAAATTCAACCTAAGAGGAATGTACAAAATGATTTTTGTGAACTTAGTACTGTGGTATGGTTGTCCTCTTTAAAAGGTAAGAGGTTGGAAATTTGTCAGTGATGTGCAATTAGAAATTTCAAGGTGAAGAGCCCTGCTCATTTGAGAACATCCAGCTATGTCCATGTTTAGAACTTAAGTGATTTTGTCAAGTACTGACTCTTGTAGTCTTCAGAGTCCCTGTCTTCTCAGTCCTTACAGTCCAGTGAGCGACCCACAGTCATTGACTGTCTTGTTATAAATATTTTTACTGCTCAAAAAGATGTCACCTATTACTGACTCATTGACTCCCTTTGAATTTTAAAAGTGCCCAGCAATTCTTAAACCTTTCATGACAGGAGCTGTGGTGGTGTAGTATTAAAGATCCTGTGCCTGTGCATTCTCATATATGCGAGTCTCCCACAGAGAGTGCCTATACATCGCTTCCATGTGAAAACATATGGCCGAGCCATTGTGATTACGTACCTATAGTTAAAAAAGGATGCTTAGTTTACTGTGAATCTAGTTCAATGGCATCAAGTCTTTTGAATTTCTGTTAGAATTGTGTCCATTGTATCATACAGTAATGCCCTAAATAATCGACTCCTTAACCACAGCAGAATTATGGGTAATTTTTCTGGATTTAGTCGGAAATATGGCTTGTTGCCATTCATCGGAAAGCTATCAATGAGAGCTTTCTGATGAATGGTATCAATGAGAGCTTTCTGATGAATAGCAACAAGCCATATTTCTGACTAAATCCGGAAAAATTACCCATAATTCTGCTGTGGTTAAGGAGTCATTTATTTAGGGCATTACTGTACTTTAAGAATATAAAAAGGTTCCTAGTGGGCAAAGAAAAGAAGACATTTTTAAGAATAAATAGATATATTCATCTAATGTTTAAGAATATGTCAGTAGACCAAACATGGCACAAACAAAAAACTGATGAAAGAATTGGCAAATATATTAATTACATGTATATTATAAAAATAAATGCATATATTTATTCAAGGTCATGACTCAGGCTAAATAACGGTTCCTGTTGTGTCATCGCTTCACAACAAACTCAATATTCTGCGACCGGAAAAGACGGGTGTTTGAAGGAATGTTTGAAAGATGTCTCTTATACTTCCTGTTGATTACTGTTAGTTGATGAATGTCCAGTTGCGAGTCAATTAACCAACTTAAAACACAGTTTTTGTAATATACAAAAAGAAATTACATCTATACAAATGAACAATGTGGCCTCGACCATCTAGTTTATGAAGCCCATCCATTAACCCTAACAGAACTATAGTGATTCCCTAAATAATCGACTCCTTAACCACACCAGAATTATGAGTAACTTTTCAGGATTTAGTCAGAAATATGGCTTGTTGCTATTCATCGGAAAGTTCTCAGTGAGAGTTTTCCGATGAACAGCAACAAGCCATATTTCCGACTAAATCCTGAAAAGTTACTCATAATTCTATTGTGGTTAAGGAGTCGATTATGTAGGGCATACTGTATAAACTTATCTTGTACAACCAAAATGTTTTACTAAGTGTTACACATCGATAGCTGAAGCCACAACAGTTGACATTAATCCTTTCTGACAGGAGCTGCACTGGTGCAGCATTAAAGATCCTGTGCCAGTGCATTCTCTTATGTATATGCTCCCATAGAGAGCCTGGCATATAAAAGAGAATGCACTGGCTTATAAGGTCAAGGTAAATATTGTTAGGCCAATGTATTCTCTTGTATATGGGAGGCTTCCTGTTGGAGACTCACATATATAAGAGAATGCATTGGCACCAGGTTTTCGCAAAATTTCAGGAAGCTCCAGTTATGGAAGGGATAAAAATAACACTATTTTTCTATTTAAAAACGGCATTTAACTTAAAAAAATTATCTGAAAAGAGCTCTTTGTTGCTGAAATTAAATGCGAGACATATTCTAGGAACTACAACTCAGTTCCGATTCAGAACAGTTCTCTTTTCCTTTTGTCATGTTGGAGTTATTGCTTAACCTTTTCATGACTGTAGCTTCCTCAAATTTCACGAAAACCCTGTGCCAATGCATTCTCTTATATATGTGAGTCACCCATAAGGAGCCTCGCATATATAAGAGAATGCATTGGCCTAACAATATTTATCTTGACCTTATAAGTCAGTGCATTCTCTTATATATACATGAGGCTCCCTATGGGAAACTAGCATATATAAGAGAATACACTTGTACAGGATCTTTAATGCTGCACCAGCGCGGATTCAGTAATGAAAGGGTTAATGATTGATCAGTCAGTTGTTGCTCGAATAACAATGTTTGCAGTTTTAGGGGTGGTGCCATAAACTCCAGAGGGGTTGTGCAAAGACTCCAGAGGCAAAATTCTGTTCAACGTAAACATCTAGCCACATGACCATGTTACTATATATATATTTAATATGATTAGCATGTAGTATTAAATACTGCAACGTAATATAAATCTTTCTTGTTATAGACACAGTTTTCGTGCTGATGTTAATTTTGTCCAATGAGAAAATAATTCATATGTGGCATATATTCTTAATTTGTTTACACCACTTTCACAAGGCTGCTGCAAAAATAATAAATACGCACTTCATGGGAAAACTTAAAACAAGATGTTGTTGACGATCATCGCTATAGCTATAGCGAAGACATTCGAATGGCAATTTTCATTACACACATTGCTGCAAAAATAATTTAACCAAGTGGAGAGCAATCAACACGGAAGTAAAGAAACATCACGTTTGATTTTTTACCCTGTGCCAATGCATTCTCTTATATATGCAAGTCGACCATAGGTCGCCTCGCATATATAAGAGAATGCATTGGCCTAACAATTTTTTACAATTTTAATAATTTTTTCTTGTATTCTTTAACAATTTTATAATTTCACCCATACAGAGCCCCAGACAAACATGAGCAGACGACACACTTCTATATGCTTCTATATATGTGTGGGTCTCCCTGCAGGGTAATGGATGTTTTTTTATTTTATGTCCTAAAAATTGTAAGAAACATTTATTTTTAAAAAATGATACAAAATTTTTAGGCCAATGCATTCTCTTATATATGCGAGGCGACCTATGGTCGACTCGCATATATAAGAGAATGCATTGGCACAGGGTAAAAAAATAAATGTTTCTTGACAGTGATGATTGTGTAGTCCTTATGCTAGAATTTTCATAAAGAATTAAGCTGTTCTCACATTTGTATTATTATTTTTACAAACTAGTAATTAGGCCAAAAAAAAAAAGTGTTTTGGTTCTCGGGCAATTTTTTCTTTCAAATCAATGAGGGAGGGAGGGTTTTATTTTTATTTTTTATTTTTTTCTGCGCATAGTAAGCATGGACAAAGATACCTTCCTCTGTCTAGTAATAACCAGAAAGGTAGAGGGAACTGTTATGCATATAAACTCATTTAGTCTTATATAAAAATGACATTGTACTACCAGTGTATGACTGGGATTACCTAGCTAACAATATATAATGCCCCTGACATTAACTACTGTTATTGTTGTCTAAAAACTGATAACTCCCCATTCTAATATGTGATCCTGAATTTAGTCCTGTGCCTTTCAATTGTATAAAGTTACAATTAGTGTAAGTTGTTCACAATGGCTAATTGTAAGAAGAGCATGAGGATCAGCTAATCATTTTCTTAATTGTAGTCATCTACTTTATGTTGTAAGCCTGCAAGTCACTTTTTAACACATTACATGTTAGAGCTCAATGCACACTAATATTCAACACATATCTGCTATGGACATGTTGATTAAATCCCCAAAAAAAAAAAAATTTTTTTTTTTTTTTTTCAATTTTTTTTTTTCGTAAGTTTTTTTGTCGTAAAACCGGGCATTGCAATAAAAAGGACTAATGCGGCCCTTTTTATTCAATGCGGCGGTGCCTGAGAACCAAAACCTTTTTTTTTTTTGGCCTTATGGCTAAAATTTAATGTAAGAAATAATTGACTTGAACATGAAAGTTTAGTGCAATTCAAAAATCTCTTGACACGTACCTGTATATGCCACATATTTCTGGTCAAAATTAACCGCCAGTCACATGACCCTGTAACTATTTATATCGGGTTAGTAGTGATGGTTAGTAGTATTAAATACCGCAAATATAGGGAATTCTCCTGATTAATACTATATAATATTGCTTGACATGCTAAGACATGCTTTCTGATAAAGGATTTGCTCATTTTATGAGGCACTGGTCAAAAGTAACTTGGATATATAATAGTGAGATTCTAACAAAATCACAAAACAGATACTGTTGCTGACAGCACAGTAAAATAAGAGGATATTAGGTCTTAAAAAATAAATGCCTAGATTACCATCGCTGCAGCAGGGACCAGCATAGGGGGCGACGTGGGCGAAATAGTCGCCCTGTGTGGCCGCAAGTCTCCCTGAAATGACGTCAGGGAGAAGTGGATGTCTCCCTAAAAAAAAAAAAAAAAAACTTTTTAGTTAAATTTTTAATCTCCCTGAAGAATTGGTGACTGGATGATCTACTGCTCAGCTTAACACTTCCAGTTTATCCTCACCCATGTAGAAAATCTATTGTGGACAATAATAACAGCTAAAACAATCAGTTCTAATGAATAGTTACTAGCGACAAATAGTCGCACTAACGCTCCACTTCTCCCTGGTAAGCCCTCACTTCTCCTTATTTTTCCAAGGTTGACCCTAGGTTGGTCCCTGCGCTGCAGCACAATTGGAGTAGCGCAATAATTAATAAATGAGAATTTGGTCTTCCATAGTGTACAGCGAATTGTCACACAAATCATTAGTTGTGTTAAATAACTGCACTTCAAAACAATTAGTTATCATTAGATGTGATCAACATGAAATATTATTTTACATAGATAGAAATTTGTCATACCCGTAGAAAATTTAAAAAAATCAGTGAATACGTTAGCATCGCCTCAAAATATGGTGCTGGACATTTGCAGAATGAGGTCCCCAGAGGGTGAATTTAGTGAAGCCACACTGCACAGCAGGCTAGCATCAATAAACTCATCATCTGGGGACCTCATTATGCATGGCCTCATCCTAGAAACAGATTTAAGTTCCCAGATGGTGAAGATGGTGATGTGCAACCATTGAGCAACTTGATTATGCATTGAGTCGTCTGCATATTTGGGGATATAGAGAAACTGATCTAAAAGAGAATAAAATCAAAAAAACTTGTTAATTTGATCCACAGAGGTTGAATTAAGTGATGCTAGCCTGTGGGGCACTTCACCCTCTGGGGGCCTCATTCTGCAAATGTCAAGCACCATATTTTGAGGCCTGATCGGGAGTTAGTTAATGTTGGCGGATAAACCCTCCATGTTTGGTGCCGTGGTGTTAGGATGTGCACATGTTTCCTTAGCATGATTGTACTGTGAGAAAATTTAACTTTAAACCAATGAACACCAGTCAAAGTTGGATATAATTTTCATTGCTGTTTAGACAACAGATTTTTGGTTTTTGAAACTTATTAACCCTTCCATGACTGGAGCTTCCTGATATTTTGTGAAAACCGTGTGCAAATGCATTCTCTTATATAGGCGAGTCTCCCATTGGTGGGAGCGTCACATATATAAGATAATGCACTGGCTTACAAAGTCAAGGTAAATATTGTTAGGCCAATGTATTCCTTTATAAAAATGTGAGGCTCCCTATGAGAGACTTGCATATATAAGAGAATGCATTGGCACAGGGTTTTCGCAAATTTCAGGAAGCTCCCGTCATGGAAGAGGGTTAAAGATCACACTGATAATCTGATTAGTCACTTATTTTCTTCCTGATTAAATACTTCAATATCGCAAATACTTAAATATCTTCATTGTACACAATAGAGCCTGTCTTGAAAGACCGATGCCACACAACATGCCACTCACAGGCTCAATGAATTGGTCAAGTTTGCATGTTTTCCATTGACTAGTGTACCCAGGATCCAAAAGCACTGATTTGAGAACCCAAACGTTGATTAGTCATTAGGGTACCATTACCTCCAAAAACCTGCTCAATAGTCTTAGATGCTTTGTCTGCCGATTCATTAACAGATCTATGTTTCTAATCTACCTTCACATAACCATACATAAAAGCACAAATAACCATACATAATATCATAGATAACCATACATAATATTACACATAACGTGGGTAAGATAATATCCGAATTAATCCTTTCATGATGGAGGCTGCACTGGCGCAGCGTTAAAGATCCTGTGCGAGTGAATTTTCTTATACATGCCAGTCTCCCATAGGGAGCCTCGCATCGATAAAAGAATGCACTGGTTTACAAGGTGAAGGTAAATACTGTTAGGCCAATGCATTCTCTTATACATGTGAGGCTCTCTATGTCCGCGATTAATCTGTCTTCTAAATTATATATCATTTACCATGATGGAAGACGGTATAGTGATGATACGATCATTTAAGGTAGCGCGACAAATCTAAATTCTCTGGAAACAAGGCTTTGTTTACTTTTAAATCTTGTTGCTTTGACATTTAATGGACCTGTGATATATACATGTTTGATATCATCATGGTTGGGAAAGTCTGCCCCTTATTTTCATATATGCAAAGCTTCCATTTTAACTAATATGATGACAAACAAGCAAGATAACTCCCACCATGGCATAAAGTCTGTTATAGAAGAGTAACGGGATGGGACTCGGTCCAAAACAGCATCAACACGACCAATATCCCAAGCTGTTACAGCATCAACACAACCAATATCCCAAGCTGTTACAGCATCAACGATTTTATTTGTTATTTTTTATTATATTTTATTTTTAGGTGTCAGTCTTTTAGGTTAACTTGTCTGTTAAGACAGGTTTTGGCTTCACAGAGAGGTATATCTGGATTTGTATCATAGTAAGATTGTCTTTCAAGTCAGGTCTAATAGTAATAAAATGAGCTAATAAAGCTAAGTCCATCACCGGCTTATAATGAGATCATAGAGAGACTCCTGGAAAACGTCCTTCAAACTCAGAATGTGAAGGTCTTCTTCTCTGTAGATTTACCTGAAATAAATGCACTCAATGTTAGTGCTTCATTTACTAAATTTCAAGTAGTTTTCTTCAGAAATGTTCAGATAAGGCCTAAAAATAATAGTGAATTTTCCGTTAATGGAAGGAAAAAAAGTACGGAAAGGCAGAAATTAATAAAATAATTTGTTTAAACATCCATGTATGTAATAAATGTATTTTCATTCTGAATATATGCCCCTGGCACCTCAAATGAGATAACATAACACAATGAGCACATTACTGTGGTATTGGAAGGGAAAATGATGCCTTGGTGGTATTTTTAATCAAATATTATCTCTATATTAACTGCCTGTTGAACTGGCCTGTATACTGGGACAATGTCATCTTAAAACAAAGATGACTGGTGTAAATATTGCAGATCAGCGACTGATCTGTACAGTTTTACTACAATAAACACTATATGTTGGTTTCGATATTTGCATTTATTTATGGTCATACTCCTGCCTTTTTTTCTATCGAAATTGAATTTGAGGCTACGGACAGACTGATAGGATTTCTCAATCTCCATTAACATTGTCATCCTACTGATTATGAAAGCTCCCATTTCATTTATAACTGTTCTATATTAGTCCCAAACAAAATTATTTCAGTCTCAGACAATTTTATTTCTGTATCAATGAGGGCTTTATTTAAAAAAAAAATTTGCACATCGTAAGTATGGATCGTGATAGCTTCCCTTGTCTAGTAATAGTCAGGAACTTTTTTATGCAAATACACTAATTTAATCTGATATAAATATTACATTGTGCTACTAGTATACCTACAGTAATGCCCTAATTAATCGACTCCTTTAAACACAGCAGAATTATGGGTAACTTTTCAGGATTTAGTCGGAAATATGGCTTGTTGCCATTCATCGGAAAGATCTCGCCATATTTCCGACTAAATCCTGAAAAGTTACCCATAATTCTGCTGTGGTTAAAGGAGTCGATTAATTAGGGCATTACTGTATATGACATAGGGATTACCTATAATGTTCTAATGCCCCCGACTATTCAGAATTGTTAATGTTGTCTATAAATTGACACCTCTCTATTATAACATGTGATTCTAAATTTCTTCCAGTGCCTTTCAATTGTTCTGGAGTTACAAAGTACACCAGAATTGAGGATCAGCTAATCATTTTCTTCAATGTAGTCATTTACTTAATGTTCTATTTCACTACATGATAGTCAATATATCAATCACAGATATATGTTAAGAGTTCATGTAGGTTGCAATTAATGCTCAATTCGTATGGACATGTTGGTAAAAACAAATGAAAATAATTTAGAAAAATAAATAAAAATTATTTGATTATACTTTTTTTTGGTAAAAACATCAAAATAAAACATCCAATGTGGGCCAAATATTTCAATGCAGTGGTGTCTGAGATCCCATGCGGACCATTTATTTCAATGTGGCGGTGTCTGTGATCCAATGCGGACCATTTATTTCAATGTGGCGGTGTCTGAGATCCAATGCGGGCCATTTATTTCAATGTGGAGGTGTCGGAGACTCAAATGATATTTTCTATGTGGCCTTAGCTATGGTCTGAAAGGGAGGGCTTCTAAGATGGGGCTAAAAAGGCCAAAATATTATTTGATTCTCAGACACCACCCTATTTTGACATTTTTGTGCCATGTTTGTCAAATGTATTGGGGGATACCTGGAGGCAATTATTAATCAATACGAGTGTAAACAATCATCTACATGTGCCGGCAGCATGTTGCTGTCAGTCCAAATTATTTACAAGAAAAAACAAGAGCACTATTTTGAGTTCTCAAAGAAGCCCTTTCAGACTATTATATCACAGCTGATATAGGAAACACTGGGGCTTATTAAGGCCCATACCAGTAAGAGAACGCAAAGCCGGAGGTAAATATTATAACACTTACTTTTGGATTTCCAGTTTGGATCAAAATGTTTTTCGAGTTTTTGCCAGCATTTATAGTAGTCCTCGTCAACGTTGTTTTCATTGGCGTATTTAGTCACATGAAGACTCAGAGATGTCTCAAACATAAAGGACTGAAATGAGAATGAAAGCATTCTGCATTGTAATCATTAAATAATCATGGATAACATGAGAAGGAAAGCATTCTACATTCTAATCATTAAATAATCATGGTGAAATGAGAAGGAAAGCATTCTGCATTGTAATCATTAAATAATCATGGTGAAATGAGAAGTAAAGCATTCTGCATTGTAATCATTAAATAATCATGGTGAAATTAGAAGGAAAGCATTCTGCATTGTAATCATTAAATAATCATGGTGAAATGAGAAGCAAAGCATTCTGCATTGTAATCATTAAATAATCATGGTGAAATGAGAAGGAAAGCATTCTACATTGTAATCATTAAATAATCATGGTGAAATGAGAAGGAAAGCATTCTACATTGTAATCATTAAATAATCATGGTGAAATGAGAAGTAAAGCATTCTGCATTGTAATCATTAAATAATCATGAAAGCATTCTGCATTGTAATCATTAAATAATCATGGTGAAATGAGAAGGAAAGCATTCTGCATTGTAATCATTAAATAATCATGGTGAAATGAGAAGGAAAGCATTCTACATTCTAATCATTAAATAATCATGGTGAAATGAGAAGGAAAGCATTCTGCATTGTAATCATTAAATAATCATGGTGAAATGAGAAGTAAAGCATTCTGCATTGTAATCATTAAATAATCATGAGAAGGAAAGCATCCTGCATTGTAATCATTAAATAATCATGGTGAAATGAGAAGGAAAGCATTCTGCATTGTAATCATTAAATAATCATGGTGAAATGAGAAGGAAAGCATTCTGCATTGTAATCATTAAATAATCATGGTGAAATGAGAAGTAAAGCATTCTGCATTGTAATCATTAAATAATCATGGTGAAATGAGAAGGAAAGCATTCTACATTGTAATCATTAAATAATCATGGTGAAATGAGAAGGAAAGCATTCTGCATTGTAATAATTAAATAATCATGGTGAAATGAGAAGGAAAGCATTCTGCATTGTAATCATTAAATAATCATGGTGAAATGAGAAGGAAAGCATTCTGCATTGTAATCATTAAATAATCATGAAAGCATTCTGCATTGTAATCATTAAATAATCATGAAAGCATTCTGCATTGTAATCATTAAATAATCATGAAAGCATTCTGCATTGTAATCATTAAATAATCATGAAAGCATTCTGCATTGTAATCATTAAATAATCATGAAAGCATTCTGCATTGTAATCATTAAATAATCATGAAAGCATTCTGCATTGTAATCATTAAATAATCATGGTGAAATGAGAAGGAAAGCATTCTGCATTGTAATCATTAAATAATCATGAAAGCATTCTGCATTGTAATCATTAAATAATCATGAAAGCATTCTGCATTGTAATCATTAAATAATCATGAAAGCATTCTGCATTGTAATCATTAAATAATCATGAAAGCATTCTGCATTGTAATCATTAAATAATCATGAAAGCATTCTGCATTGTAATCATTAAATAATCATGAAAGCATTCTGCATTGTAATCATTAAATAATCATGAAAGCATTCTGCATTGTAATCATTAAATAATCATGAAAGCATTCTGCATTGTAATCATTAAATAATCATGAAAGCATTCTGCATTGTAATCATTAAATAATCATGGTGAAATGAGAAGGAAAGCATTCTGCATTGTAATCATTAAATAATCATGAAAGCATTCTGCATTGTAATCATTAAATAATCATGAAAGCATTCTGCATTGTAATCATTAAATAATCATGGTGAAATGAGAAGGAAAGCATTCTGCATTGTAATCATTAAATAATCATGAAAGCATTCTGCATTGTAATCATTAAATAATCATGAAAGCATTCTGCATTGTAATCATTAAATAATCATGGTGAAATGAGAAGGAAAGCATTCTGCATTGTAATCATGAAAGCATTCTGCATTGTAATCATTAAATAATCATGAAAGCATTCTGCATTGTAATCATTAAATAATCATGGTGAAATGAGAAGGAAAGCATTCTGCATTGTAATCATTAAATAATCATGAAAGCATTCTGCATTGTAATCATTAAATAATCATGAAAGCATTCTGCATTGTAATCATTAAATAATCATGGTGAAATGAGAAGGAAAGCATTCTGCATTGTAATCATTAAATAATCATGGTGAAATGAGAAGGAAAGCATTCTGCATTGTAATCATTAAATAATCATGAAAGCATTCTGCATTGTAATCATTAAATAATCATGGTGAAATGAGAAGGAAAGCATTCTGCATTGTAATCATTAAATAATCATGGTGAAATGAGAAGTAAAGCATTCTGCATTGTAATCATTAAATAATCATGGTGAAATGAGAAGTAAAGCATTCTGCATTGTAATCATTAAATAATCATGGTGAAATGAGAAGGAAAGCATTCTGCATTGTAATCATTAAATAATCATGGATAACATCTTTAACAAATGAGAAGGAAAGCATTCTGCATTGTAATCATTAAATAATCATGGATAATATCTTTAACCATTTCATGAGCTGCGCTCTTGCAGCATGAGAGACCCTGTGAACTAATGAAAACACAGCCATTTTGCATCAATTTTCAAGGATTTAAAGGTCCTCTATTCTAATATTAAAGTAAAATCAAGGTCAATTCTAGGCTATTTTCAAGATATTCAATTATGTATTTAGTGAGCAGTGCATATACTATAAATGAAAGTGTCAATGACTCAACTTGGGGAGGTGTTAATAATTTTATGCTGAGCAGTAAATAGAATTATAAAGAAGGAAAGTCAAAAAGTTTCAGTAAATGGATTGTATTGTGTAAATGATATTAATTTCACTTCAAACATTTCTCAACTACATGTGGGCTGCAGGGTGTACCGATGGATTCAAATGTGAAATCCAAGATGGTTCCAGGCGCCCATGTTTAAAAAAAAATTTCGGAAGAATTGGACAGCTTCTATATAAACACCAAAAAACCATATGAAGTTTGGATGAGGGATGAGGGATGTAGGTCCTAGGATGCGCCACAGGATTTAAAGAGTAAAATCCAAGATCGCCACTGGTGTTTTGTAACGAAATTCGGAAAATATCATTTGCTCCCATCTAGAGGTCATCCTGAAGATCCTTATGAAGTTTGGTGATGATCGGATGAGGGGTATGGCCTGTAGGTTGTGCCGAAGGATTTAGTCATGCAAAGAGTATAATCCAAGATGGTTGCTGGCTGCCTTGTTTTTAATGAATTTCAGAAATAATTAATGGCTCCCATCTAGAAGTCACCCCGAAGATCCATATGAATTTGGTGGCGATTAGATTAGGAATGTGGTCTGCAGGGTGTGCCAAAGGATTTAGTCATGCAAAGAGTAAAATTCAAGATGGCTACCTGTAGCCATGATTTTAATCGAAAATCGCAAAAAATTTATAGCTCCCATCTAGAGGTGATCCTAAACATGCCTGTAAATTTTCAAAACATTTCTCTAACAAATGCGGGCTGCAGGGTGTGCCAATGGATTAAAATTTGAAATCCAAAATGGCTGCTTGCGGCATGTTTTTTAAATAATTTCGGAAAAAAATCAATGGCTCCCATGTAGGGGTCATCCCGAAGATCCCTATGAAGATTGGTGATGATTGGATGAGGGACATGTCCTGTAGGGTGAGTCAAACAAAATTGTTGATGGACGCACGGATGCACGGCCAGAAGCACGACGGACGCCAACCCACGGCAATAGCTCAAATATTAAAAGTAAAGTTGAGCTAAAATTCAAGGTTGTTCAATGCCTCATATTGTAATAAAAGCACTTTCCAGGCCTTTAATGGTCATTGCTTCTTTCATGGCTATTCCAAGGTTCTCAAGGCTTCGCTGAAACCATAAAAAAAATATACCATGATGATGACAGCTGAAATCACCTATTTAGATAGAGACTGCCTCAATGTTGACCAACTACATTGATCTAACAATCGCCACAGAACGTCAAGCCAAGGCTTTACCTACTATGATGATCCCATCTGTAACTCTCTCTCACCAAGCCATTGTCTACCTACCATGGTCCCATCTGTAACTCTCTCTCACCAAGCCATTTTCTACCTACCATGGTCCCATCTGTAACTCTCTCACACCAAGCCATTGTCTACCTATCATGGTCCCATCTGTAACTCTCTCCCACCAAGCCATTGTCTACCTATCATGGTCTCATCTGTAACTCTCTCTCACCAAGCCATTGTCTACCTACCGTGGTCCCATCTGTAACTCTCTCACACCAAGCCATTGTCTAACTACCATGGTCCCATCTGTAACTCTCTCACACCAAGCCATTGTCTACCTACCATGGTCCCATCTGTAACTCTCTCACACCAAGCCATTGTCTAACTACCATGGTCCCATCTGTAACTCTCTCTCACCAAGCCATTGTCTACCTATCATGGTCTCATCTGTAACTCTCTCACACCAAGCCATTGTCTACCGACCATGGTCCCATCTGTAACTCTCTCACACCAAGCCATTGTCTACCTACCATGGTCCCATCTGTAACTCTCTCTCACCAAGCCATTCTCTACCGACCATGGTCCCATCTGTAACTCTCTCACACCAAGCCATTGTCTAACTACCATGGTCCCATCTGTAACTCTCTCTCACCAAGCCATTGTCTACCTATCATGGTCTCATCTGTAACTCTCTCTCACCAAGCCATTGTCTACCTACCGTGGTCCCATCTGTAACTCTCTCTCACCAAGCCATTGTCTAACTACCATGGTCTCATCTGTAACTCTCTCACACCAAGCCATTGTCTACCGACCATGGTCCCATCTGTAACTCTCTCACACCAAGCCATTGTCTACCTACCATGGTCCCATCTGTAACTCTCTCTCACCAAGCCATTCTCTACCGACCATGGTCCCATCTGTAACTCTCTCACACCAAGCCATTGTCTAACTACCATGGTCCCATCTGTAACTCTCTCACACCAAGCCATTGTCTACCTACCATGGTCCCATCTGTAACTCTCTCACACCAAGCCATTGTCTAACTACCATGGTCCCATCTGTAACTCTCTCTCACCAAGCCATTGTCTACCTACCATGGTCCCATCTGTAACTCTCTCACACCAAGCCATTGTCTAACTACCATGGTCCCATCTGTAACTCTCTCTCACACCAAGCCATTGTCTACCTACCGTGGTCCCATCTGTAACTCTCTCTCACCAAGCCATTGTCTACCTACCATGGTCCCATCTGTAACTCTCTCACACCAAGCCATTGTCTACCTACCATGGTCCCATCTGTAACTCTCTCCCACCAAGCCATTGTCTACCTACCATGGTCCCATCTGTAACTCTCTCTCTCACCAAGCCATTGTCTACCTACCATGGTCCCATCTGTAACTCTCTCACACCAAGCCATTGTCTACCTACCATGGTCCCATCTGTAACTCTCTCACACCAAGCCATTGTCTACCTACCATGGTCCCATCTGTAACTCTCTCACACCAAGCCATTGTCTACCTACCATGGTCCCATCTGTAACTCTCTCACACCAAGCCATTGTCTAACTACCATGGTCCCATCTGTAACTCTCTCACACCACGCCATTGTCTACCTACCATGGTCCCATCTGCAACTCTTTCTGGCTTCAGTTCGGCATTTGAAGCCTTTTCGAAACATTCGTGGTCTGGTCCGTGTGGTGTCATCATATTATGCAGACTTCCTCCACCAGGTCTAAATCCACTCCCCTGAAATAACACAACATGGTTTGTAATAAAGCAAGTATAGACTTCCTCCACCAGGTCTAAACCTACTCTCCTGGAAACGTCACTATATTCGCCTAAAAACATTGTGCGAGTACATAAATTATTTGTAAATGGTCCAGGTATTCAAGAATCCGGTTCATTGGGGCTAATTCTGTGTTTTTTAATAACCTCACAAGGCACACATGAAGTCATTGACTGGTCAAAATCATGAATGAACTCACATCAATCGCGTGAGAAAATAAAACAACATTCCAACGTATATTCTTGTGCACTATAAACAAATAATTCTTAGATTTTAACATTATTTGATTACCTCCCATCATGAGTATTATGGTATAACATATCACAAAGTAACTAATACATATTTGTTGAGTATTTATTATATAATTATATAAAAATGCAGGTGTAAGAATTTTGTCCATTGAATTCAATTTCCGTCAGGCATATTCGCGTGCACTTAGTTTAAACATATTTTATTGTATCATTTATGTACAAATGGGATTGGGGCACAAGTTATACAACTTAGATAGCCCCTCTCCCCATATAATTACACACGTTATTATAACAACAATTCGCGTGCACTTGCAGGTTGGGAGTATTTAGCAAAGCGAGATAATCGTGTGACACTATCACATTTGCATGTTGGGAGAACTTACCAAAGAAAGCTAATTGTCGAACACAAATCCAACAATTTTGTCATTTAAAAAATGTAATTTGTATCACACAAATGGTAGATAAACGTGTTATATACAAATAGTGTTTGTAACGATTCGTGTATCGCAACTCAATACAAACACATTGTGTATATAACACTTATAGATCTGCCCCTGGAACTGAATAGTAGAATCCATTCTGGAGCGTGTTGGCACACTCACCTTGGCTTCATATGACCCATGTATCAGTCCCATATATTCACTCATGCAGTTCCCTGAAATAACATAGGTGTCAGTGACACTGTAGTATGACAATAAAAACAAGAGGCTGCACATGTATGGGAGGCCAAGTTCACATTTAATAGCTAATTACACTTACACCTACAGTATGCTCTAATTGACTGCAGTACTGAAACCGCGAAATACCGCAGACTACCACGTGGTCGCGTTGAGTTTTGGGTACTGAGTGACCTGCGGTAGAGCACATCATGACCACGGTGACCTGTGGTAGCGACCGCGGTGACATGTGGTTCTGATAGTGCAACTTCATGACAGAGCTTGTCTTACGTGGTAATGAATTTCAAGACTAATAAGTTCTTGACTGGATGAGCCGGCGATGGAAAACTGCAGTTTTATGAGCACCTAATCGAGATTTAACTATAATAACAGCCCTCAAAATTAGCCAAGGCAATCAGCACTGCCATGATAATTAATGTGGTGATCACATTTTGTTACAATGCCATGGCAGTTACGTGGCCATGAATGGGTGTATTTGTATAAGTAGTACACGTTAGCTAATGGGACGTGGTAATTGCCTTACAAGTTACGCAGCCATCAAATGATGAATTCGTTAGTGATATATATTGCAGAAATACACAGGTAACGTCACCTCGATTATGCATTTTGTCTGCAGCAAATTAGGGTATATAGAAACTGAACAGAAGAAGGGAAAAAGTATTTGAAAACAATTTTAATTTGAGACTATAGATACTTCCCAGAAGATAATGCCTAAGAAGAATGAGGTCCCCAGAGGGTGAATTTAGTGATGCTAGCATTACTAAATTTACCCTCTGGGGACCTCATTCTGCAAATGACAGACACACTACTTAAATAATTCATAATTGCACATGCACAGGTTCCCATAACTACTACTAAATATCTGTGCCAAGTTTAAACAAAATTTACTGAAAAAAGTAGGAATACAAGCTAGAAAAAGTTGTGTCCATGGACAAGCTGATTCTTCATTATGAGGGGAATAATCAGCACTTCACAAAGATTTTAACTAAAAATTGATTACTTGATAGGAGTATAAGATGAAATTCAACATGAAAGTGTCAATGACACTGTAGCTCAACTTGGAAATGGAATAATTTCATGTGTTGCAGTCAATGGAGTGATTAGGAATGTGGAAAGTTGAAACGTCTAGTCATGCAAAGAGTGGCAGCCATGTCTTTTTGCCGAATGACCCCAAAATGACTCGTTCCCATTTATATGTCAATGTTAACATCCATTACAAATTTCATGATGATCTGACTAAAGGTACGACCTGTAGCCCATGCCAAAGGATTTAGTCATGCAAACAGCTGATGCAAAGAGTAAAATGTGTAAAATGTGCAAAGAGTGGCAGCCATGTCTTTTTGCCGAATGACACCAAAATGACTCGTTCCCATTTACATGTCAATATTAACATCCATGACAAATTTCATGATAATCAGACAAATAGTATGGCCTGTAGCCCGTGCTAATGGATTGAATTTTGAAATCCAAGATTGCCACTGGTGGCCATGTTTTTTTGCCGAATTACCTCAAAATGACTCGTTCCCATCTAAATGTCAATGTCAACAGCCGTGACAAATTTCGTAATGATCCGACCAAAGGTACGACATGCAGCCCGTGTCAAAGGATTTAGTCATGCAAAGAGTAAAATCCAAGATGGCTGCTGGTGGCCATGTTTTTTGGCCGAATGACCCCAAAATGACTCATTCCCATCTACATCTCATTGTTAACATCCATGACAAATTTCATGATGATCAGACGAACCGTACGACCTGTAGCCCGTGCTAATTGATTTAATTCAAGATGGCTGCTGGCAGCCATGTTTTTTTACCGAATGACCCCAAAATGACTCGTTCCCATCTAAATGTCAATATCAACAGCTATGACAAATTTCATAATGATCCGACCAAAGGTATGACCTGTAGCCTGTATTGTTGATGCCTCACACAAGGACACACACACGGACGACAAAGTAAAGTTGAGCTAAAAATACTTACGATGATAATACGGAGGTCGGAATGTGTTCTCAGAGACAGACCATCTTGGAGGAAATATAACAAAATCGGCAATGGCAGTCCCAGCTTTAGCAGACTGACATGTCAATACTGTGAATATGGAGGGATCCTGAAGATAAAATTATATTTTAACATGTTGAATGCCGATACCCCTATAGTGTATCATTCCAGGAAGCCAACTTTATTTTATATATTGAATATAGGTAAATTGTACCGTTTTACCAGCCTCAGACCACAAACTGAGCATATTGTGGCTTGGATAACATGAAAACATGTAAAAAATGCAGTACAAGATAACTCGTAGTCAGCACCGAGCAACATTAACTCATGGTATTTTTTACTGGGTGCCGACTACAAATAATCTTGTTCGTCTTTGCAATGTTTTTCTCATGAGTATTTCATCATATGTTCATGTTGGATATTCTAAATCATAAACTCATGCTGATTTGACCTTCTGGAGTACCCTACACTGGTTCTGACTATGAGATAACTCAAAGAGTAAAGGTGTGATTGAGCCTTTTTAAAATGTTAGCTAATATGATGATACTCACTGCATGATCAAAGGCAGCAGTGTCCACAACCATTTATTTGCTAAACACTCATGGATGAGTAATTCCAATAGGAAATATTCAGATAAGAAGTTCAGCAAAACGACCATAATTCATATATTAAACTTATTATCTGAACATTTCCCACCAGTAAATAAAAATCCTATTATCTTTTGTCTGTCTGTAGTCTGCTTCCATTAATAATTGAACATTCTTTCAGATGAAAAATTCAATATTTTTTATAACTGAATGGGAAATCCATTTAGTAAAGAAAGGTTTAAAGGTGTAAAGGTTGTTGATTATAGACCTTTGAGTTATATGGTACTCACCGCGTGATCAAAGGCAACGCTGTTCACAACCATGAAGTTCTTGAGATCATATTTATATGGAGTGTAGTTACCATGCCACGCTACTACATCAAATGGAGAATGTGACTGAAATAACAATTTAAAATGATGTTAGTTACCGAGCCACGCCATCACATCAAATGGAGAATGTGACGGCAATAAGAATTTAAAATGACGTAAAGAGCTAAGCAGGTCGGCATGGATGAGAATTCTTGTAAATTTTCATCCAAATAATTGACACATTCGAATCCATTGTTATGTAAACAAAACTGTTACAATGATATGTCAACAAACATCGCTGATCGTGTAGTAAGTTCAAATATTTTAGGTTTGTCTTGGTTGAAAATGAAGTGACAATTCAAACCAAAGTCTACCCCTGATATGACATAACTGCTATATTTAACCCTTCCATGACTGGAGCTCCCTGAAATTTTCCGAAAACCCTGTGCCAATGCATTATTTACAACTGCGAATCTCCCACAGGGAGCCTCACATACATGTATAATATGACCATATACGCTAGCGTAATCAACGAACCACAGCTAAAACACACGCATAAGCTAGGATATATATCTGTGTCTTTTTAATCCTATAAAATAACTTCACAGATGCATATTCCCATCAAATAATATTAACTAATATTAATCAGATTCACAATGCAAATAGACTATGAGCCCACCGACCAGACCTGTTACTTCTCACGGATTCGCCGTGAGACTCCCGCTTTCACCATGCATCTCACGGTGTCACGGCGACACCTCCTAATCTCACGGTTTCAAACAAAAAAATAATAAAAAGTTACTTTCGTTTTCATTGTATTATAACGCGGTAAGCGAGAATATGCGAGACTACCTGCCCGGGTGTGATTGTTTAGCATCCGGTGCAGACACTGCTGTTACACGATAGCTTGGAGTAGCTGCCATTTGAATGTGCCGCGGGTAATTAGTATGGCAATAAATGGTTTGTCACCCACATGTTTTAACAAACAAAGGATGAATGAACCTCACGTTATAAAACTAATATTAACTATGCCAGACTGTTTTCATATATGGTCATTTATAATTATATATGTCTCAGTAAATTGGCGACAATACATTATATTTTTTAAATGTCTGATTCTGCGGAAAGACAGGCAAAATGCCGACGATATGATTCTTGAAATGGTATGATAAAAATCAAAAGAAACATGCGTTCTAGATTTTAAACTTTACAAGTCCGTTCCTGAATTGTACTTTTTAACATGACAGTTGAAATCTCGTGAGATGTAAATGAAACCGAAAGTAGTTTATCGTTGTTGATACGTCGTGGCCTGCAATGTTTTCTCTATAAATGAGACAAATTCAGACAATAAAATGTATAACTGCACAATAACTGTTTTCCTGAAGAATACTTTGTTAATTGTTATCAAACTTGCATGTTTCTGTGTGATAGATAATAAGAAATTTTGTTGAATTTTTTCTTTATTGAAATTAAATGAAAGTGTCAATGACACTGTAGCTCAACTTAGGTAGGGGAATAATTTAATGGTTGACAGTAAATGGAGGAATAGGAAAGGTGCTAATTGAAATGTCTAACATGCGCCAAAGGATTTAGTGATGCAAAGAGTAAAATACAAGATGGCTGCTGGTGGCCATTTTTTTTGGCCAATTGACCCCAAAAGAACTCGTTCCCATCTACGTATAATTGTTAACATCCATGACAAATTTTATGAAGATCTGACCAAAGCTACGACATACAAATTTCATGATGATCAGACGAACAGTACGACCTGTAGACCGCGCCAATGGATTGAATTTTGAAATCCAAGATGGCCGCTGGCAGCCATGTTTTTTGGCCGAATGACCCCACAATGATTCGTTCCCATCTACATGTCAATGTCAACATTCATGACAAATTTAATAAATATCAGACCAAAGGTATGACCTGTAGCCCACGCCAAAGGATTTAGTCATGCAAAAAGTTAAATGCTGGTGGCAATGTTTTTTGACCGAATGACCCCAAAACGACTCGTTCCCATCTACATGTCATTGTTATAATTAATGACAAATTTCATGACCATTTGACCAAAGCTACGACCTGTAGCCCGCACCAAAGGATTTAGTCATGCAAAGAGTAAAATCCAAGATGGCTGCTGGTGGCCATGTTTTTTGACCAAATGACCCCAAAACGACTCGATCCCATCTACATGTCATTGTTATCATTCATGACAAATTTCATGATGATCAGACGAACAGTACGACCTGTAGCCCGCGCCAATGGATTGAATTTTGAAATCCAAGATGGCCGCCAGCAGCCATGTTTTTTGGCCGAATGACCCGACAATGATTCGTTCCCATCTACATGTCAATGTCAACGTTCATGACAAATTTTATAAAGATTAGACCAAAGGCAACCTATAGCCCGCGCCAAAGGATTTAGTCATGCAAAGAGTAAAATCCAAGATGGCTGCTGGCGGCCATGTTTTTTGGCCGAACGACTCCAAAATCACTCGTTCCCATCTACATGTCAGTGTTAACATCCATGACAAATTTCATAAACTTCCGACCAACACAACGACCTGTAGCCCGCGCCAAAGGATTTAGTCATGCAAAGAGTAAAATCCAAGATGGCTGCTGGCAGCCATGTTTTTCGGCCGAACGACCCCAAAATCACTCGTTCCCATCTACATGTCATTATTAACATCAATGACAAATTTCATGATGATCAGACGAACAGTACGACCTGTAGCCCGCGCCAATGGATTGAATCTTTAAATCCAAGATGGCTGCCAGCGGCCATGTTTTTTGGCCGAATGACCCCAAAATGACTCGTTCCCATCTACATGTCAATGTCAACATTCATGACAAATTTCATAAAGATCAGACCAAAGGTACGACCTGTAGCCCGCGCCAAAGGATTTAGTCATGCAAAGAGTAAAATACAAGATGGCTGCTGGCGGCCATGTTTTTTGGCCGAACGACCCCAAAATCACTCATTCCCATCTACATGTCATTATTAACATCAATGACAAATTTCATGATGATCAGGCGAACAGTACGATCTGTAGCCCGCGCCAATGGATTGAATCTTGAAATCCAAGATGGCTGCCAGCGGCCATGTTTTTAGGCCGAATGACCCCAAAATGACTCGTTCCCATCTACATGTCAATGTCAACATTCATGACAAATTTCATAAAGATCAGACCAAAGGTACGACCTGTAGCCCGGGCCAAAGGATTTAGTCATGCAAAGAGTAAAATCCAAGATGGCTGCTGGCGGCCATGTTTTTCGGCCGAACAACTCCAAAATCACTCGTTCCCATCTACATGTCATTGTTAACATCCATGACAAAATTTCATGATGTTCCGATCAAAGCTACGACCTGTAGCCCGCGCCAAAGGATTTAGTCATGCAAAGAGTAAAATCCAAGATGGCTGCTGGCGGCCATGTTTATTGGCCAAACAACCCCAAAATGACTCGTTCCCATCTACATGTCAATATTAACATCCATGACAAATTTCATGATGATCAGACGAACAGTACGACCTGTAGCCCGCGCCAATGGATTGAATCTTGAAATCCAAGATGGCTGCCAGCGGCCATGTTTTTTGGCAGAATGACCCCAAAATGACTCGTTCCCATCTACATGTCAATGTCAACATTCATGACAAATTTCATAAAGATCAGACCAAAGGTACGACCTGTAGCCCGGGCCAAAGGATTTAGTCATGCAAAGAGTAAAATCCAAGATGGCTGCTGGCGGCCATGTTTTTCGGCCGAACGACCCCAAAATCACTCGTTCCCATCTACATGTCATTGTTAACATCCATGACAAATTTCATGATGTTCCGATCGAAGCTACGACCTGTAGCCCGCGCCAAAGGATTTAGTCATGCAAAGAGTAAAATCCAAGATGGCTGCTGGTGGCCATGTTTATTGGCCGAACAACCCCAAAATGACTCGTTCCCATCTACATGTCAATATTAACATCCATGACAAATTTCATGATGATCAGACGAACAGTACGACCTGTAGCCCGCGCCAATGGATTGAATTTTGAAATCTAAGATGGCCACCAGCGGCCATGTTTTTTGGCCGAATGACCCCACATTGATTCGTTCCCATCTACATGTCAATGTCAACATTCATGACAAATTTCATAAAGATTAGACCAAAGATACAACCTGTAGCCCGCGCCAAAGGATTTAGTCATGCAAAGAGTAGAATCCAAGATGGCTGCTGGCAGCCATGTTTTTTGGCCGAACGACCCCAAAATCACTCGTTCCCATCTACATGTCATTATTAACATCAATGACAAATTTCATGATGATCAGATGAACAGTACGACCTGTAGGCCGCGCCAATGGATTGAATCTTGAAATCCAAGATGGCTGCCAGCGGCCATGTTTTTTGGCCGAATGACCCAAAAATGACTCGTTCCCATCTACATGTCAATGTCAACATTCATGACAAATTTCATGAAGATCAGACCAAAGGTACAACCTGTAGCCCGCGCCAAAGGAAATTGTTGACGGACACACGCACACACGCACACACGAACACACGCACACACGGACACACGGACACACGGACGACGGACGCCAAACCATGGCAATAGCTCAAACTTACAAGTAAGTTGAGCTAAAAATGCAAAAGGAGTCCAATGTAAAAAATCTCCCGGACGGTGACCCCAATCTCACGGAAACGAGTGACCAATCTCCCGGAAAATATTTTTTGAAGGCAACAGGTCTGCCACCGACTCAGACTTAAAACCTAAATAAAAAACTTTTAAAAGCCATTCCTTTTGAACAAATTATTATAGAATATAAACTACCAACATCAAACTGAAAGTATTCAAAAGTCAAGACTGTTGTTGATTAGAGGGGAGTATTTTATTGAAATTAACCATTAAATTATGTTAATTTCATTCATAAAAATGTCATCATGTCAATTTCAATGAAACTCAATGAGCAACATCATCGTGTAGCTTTCGCTATTGACCGAATTTGCGATAACCTGAATGTATCTTCTGCTTTGTTCATAAGTATGTGTTTCTTGTCGATTCATGAAAATAGAAGGATATCTGAGGATTATCAGATTCACGTATATGTACTATGTAATATTAGGACAAATTAAGCGCGATATCGTTTGCTTGCAGCACGAATTTCGATTTCGATTCCAGCATTGTCCCCAGCCCAGCAAGAGTGATTGAGATTTTCCCATTGCATGCGACACTTTTATTTTAGGCCACTCCATTGCAAATATTTGACAGTCCATAATATGTTATAATTATGTTCTCAATAAAATGTAAACCGCGGCTACGAATGAACTTCACTGTGCATGATTCTGATAGTAACTCCCCTCATTTTGGAACGCCGGCCATTGAAAGATGCACACGTTTATTTCAGATTACAACATTAATTCTTTAAGCCCACCGATCTACTGTACGACAAAAGTGCTCACAAAAATTCAAAACAGCAGTGTCGTATTAGATAATAATTGGTGACGTCACAAAATAAGATATAGTCTATATACGACCCAAAGATTCGGGCTTTGGTTCGTTATAAGATAATGCATTAGCGTAACAGTATTTACCGCAACTTTGTCAGCCAGTGCATTCTCTCATATATGTGAGGCTCCCTATGGGAGACTCACATATATAAGAGAATGCACTGGCACAGTATCTTTAATGCTGCACCAGCACAGCTTCCGTCATGAAAGGGATAAAGTGCTATACCTGTCGACAAGAGAACATCGCTCCTTGGAATTTGTTGACGATTGTATAGTCAAGCTCATCTCTGTCTTCATACCAAGCACACGGGGAAAGAAAATCTCGAGGATTCGCCAAACCATTGGCACCTGAAAATATGATATGATATGATATAGTTAAAAATTCCCTGCCCGATTTAACACCCCTAAAATGCTATTATTTCAGCTTTGGGGTGGGGGTAAAAAATAAAATTATTTGAGTTGAGGAACCCATCCATAGAAGCTCAGAGCTATTAAATTTTGATTTTTGAAATCTATTATTTATTTTCTACACCTCTATTCCATATATGGTGATGTACGAACTGGAATTCCTCAGCAAGTGTTATCACAAATGTAACAAACATAATCTTTCACATGTGATCAGCATGGTATTATAACTTAATAATTTCATGCATAATTCATAATTACTAAATTGTCCACGCTTGTCCCAATATATTTCTGGTAGCATTTTTGCTAGGCTGACAAATATTCGAGGTGGAGAAAATAAATAGATTTCAAAAATCAAAATCTTGTACCTCTTGAGCTTCAAATATATTTTAGCCCCGAAGCTGAAGAAACAGTAAATTAGGGGTATCAAATGGTACCCTGGTAACTTTAATGATTACGTTAACATGCAGGGACAAAACAGGAGTTGAATGCATCGGCTGAATTAAGTGGTATTGCCATCCAGACCTTACAATATCTGTCGATCTACATGTACGTGAACAGTATTAGACAAAGTCCGTGCATGATCTAACATAATTTGAGGAAAGTTGTTGGCATAGTTATCAACAAGCCTGGATATAGTGTGTCTGACATTTGCAGAATGAGGTCCCCAGAGGGTGAATTTAGTGATGCTATCCCACACAGTGGGCTAGAATCACCAAATTCACCCTCTGGGAACCTCATTCTGCTTTGGCCTCAACTGCAATGATAGACCTAGGATCAGATTGAAGTTCCCCAGTTGAAGTTGGTGATGTTCTCCCATTAGTCACCTCATTATTTGGTGATGTTAGCCAGCTGTGTGGGGTAGCATCACTAAATTCACCCTCTGGGGACCTCATTCTCCAAGTGTCCGGCACCATATTTTCAGGCACCCAGCTGATCACTGCTTCCTTCTGGAAGGGTAGCATAATATGTTCAGGTCTGAACTACAAATCCATATTGCAAACTATTTTGATTATAAACAGAAACTCATCAATTGGTCGGAGACTGGACATCATGAAGTGTCCATTAAATTATAAACAGAAACTCACCAATTGGTCATAGACTGGACATCATGAAGTGTCCATTAAATTATAAACAGAAACTCACCAATTGGTCGTAGACTGGACATCATGAAGTGTCCATTAAATTATAAACAGAACTCACTGATAGGTCCGAGACCGGACTTGGTGAAGTGTCCATTATATAAACAGAAACTCACCGATTGGTCCGAGACCGGGCAGGACGAAGTGTCCATTAAAGCACTCTAAGACATATCCCCTGGACTGTCCCTCGATATTGACGTTAAATCTCATTCCTTGCTGTGGAGGAAAGAATGATCGATCTTGAATGAAGATTAACATTATACCCGATATAAAACAGCTCTGAACAATTAATTGAAATTTATGACATAATTAGCCCCTAAATCTGGCCTCATATTGTTTAGTAAGACACATGTGTATTATCGGCATGTGCAGTTGCGTAAGAGCTTAGCGCAATGATATCGTTATCAATGCTGGAACTGTATTATTATGTTAATCAGAATATAATTATGATATTCAATTTGTGTTGGGATATATAGGTGATTAAACAATTATGCTAACTCGAAAATGGAATTAGATTTTTTCTTGAACTTTCTTTAATTCCTCTTTCCTTGCTAAAATGTGATTATGTGATAAATAGGATTTCAAAACTCACCCTCTGGGGACCTCATTCTGCAAAATTAAGACACAATTTATCAAGGCTTGAGAACCCTTTCCGAGTACTAACCTGTATTACAAATACAGTAATGCCCTAAGTAATCGACTGTTTAACTACAGCAGAATTATTGGGTAACTTTTCAGGATTTAGTCGGAAATATGGCTTGTTGCCATTCATCGGAAAGCTCTCAGCTTTCCGATGAATGGCAACAAGCCATATTTCCGACTAAATCCTGAAAAGTTACCCAATAATTCTGCTGTGGTTAAACAGTCGATTACTTAGGGCATTACTGTATTTCATTAGGATTGACTCGCATCTTTCCAAGTACTAAACATTTATACTGACCTGTATTACACATATTTCATTAGGATCGACTCGCATCTTTCCGAATAATAAACATTTATACTAACCTGCATTACACATATTTCATTAGGATCGACTCGCATCTTTCCGACTAATAAACATTTATACTAACCTGCATTACACATATTTCATTAGGATTGACTCGCATCTTTCTGAGTACTAAACATTTATACTAACCTGTATTACACATATTTCATTAGGATCGACTCGCATCTTTCCGAACTCTGTTGTTATCAGCAATGCCCCTTGTTGTGGAACTGTAATGAAGAATTTTATGTTATTATTTTCATCAAAGTGGCTTTTAATGAGGTCAATGTCAGGGTTTAATTTTCCAAATGAATCGACTCACTTAAAGATTCACGTGAGTCGTGACAAACACTAGCAAGAATCCAAATTGATTTTTGCAATTGACAACATCTGATTTGTGAATAAAACTCTTTGTTGTGGAAAAATATTAGCAGTAATCCGGCTGAAACAATATAGATGTCAGTTGAAGTGAAGTCCTGTTGTTTGCGAAAAACATTTTTGACTATCGACTTTTCGTTGCCAGAAACGGAAGGGCAGTTTGGAAATCCATGCGTTACCCTCTTCAGTACCGACCCCAGCTTATTTTTGTCAATGCAAGAAAGATATAAATATGACAAGAATTTGGTGGTGGGAGATCACTGTATGACACCAGCTCTGGCTCTTTTTGACACGTCAGCCCCATTTTAACAAATCTGAATCCCTGCTGTCCCCATTTGACCTGGTGAATCCCAGTCACCTTGGGAACATCCATACCAAATACGAACCCATTCACCCTTCTGGATCTGGAGAAGATACAACATTGCCAGAAACGGAAGGGCAGTTTGGAAATCCATGCGTTACCCTCTTCAGTATGGACCCCAGCTTGTGGCTGCAGCCTTCATAATCTGACTTTGGCACATCATGCTGATATTTTGATTTGTAACTATTTTGATTCTCCAAGGTATTTCGAGCCCTGTTCTGTTGTTATTATTTTAACTTTGATGGGAACAATTTAGGCGTAGCTGACAAGGTATTATTTTCAAATATATTGTGTTTATATTTGACATTCTGAAAATAGTTTCTCTTGTAGAGCAGTGAGTGGGGGGGATCTAGAAATCCATTGGTCTAGTTAAATAAATTCAACTGGCTAAGTGGTGGTTAACAAAACACTTTTAGACATTAGAACTGTTTGTTTACTGAAATATGTTAGACAAAATCAAATATCTGACATGATGGAATGTGGTCAGGTAATTAATGCTTATTTTTGTCAATGCAAGAAAGATATAAATATGACAAGAATTTGGTGGTGGGAGATCACTGTATGACACCAGCTCTGGCCCTTTTTGACACGTCAGCCCCATTTGAACAAATCTGAATCCCTGCTGTCCCCATTTGACCTGGTGAATCCCAGTCACCTTGGGAACATCCATACCAAATACGAACCCATTCACCCTTCTGGATCTGGAGAAGATACAACATTGTTGACAGATGTATGGAAGGATGAACGGTGGATGGGGAGTGATGACATAATACGCCGTTTCTGGAGTAGAGTGGGGCAAGGTTTAATTCATTTGTTTGAAACCTTTGACTTAAGACGAAATAATAACAAAAATAAAACACAATAACTTCAAGTGTGGTATTTTTTTATCTGGAAACCGCAAATCAAGTAAAGTCGAAAAAGGGACATAACTCAGTCAAAATCATGCAGACGAAACCCATATTCAAAATTGATCTGTATCTTGGGGTGGTAAATTAACATACCAAATTTGGTTCAGTTCACTCGATTCAATCTAAAGTTATCATCCGGAAACCAAATGCGGACGGACGGACAACCCATTTACATGATACAACCGTTTTTTTCAAACAGGCGTATAAAAAGACAACTGATTAGGCCAGTACGTTGGAATGAAAACACTGATCCGGCATGCATGCGCAGTCGGTTTCCGGAGGTAAAATTGCATGTTTTCGGTTGATTATGCACTCAAAATACCATTCAGTGTTCGTAATGGAGAGGTTTCACATTTTAGTTACACTGCACTTGGTTAAATTCGGTACTGGTTTATAGGGATTCGGCTAATAGAGGGTCCAGTTTGGAGAGGTTTTACTTTGTATTAGAGTAAAAAAAATTCCAAACTATAAAGTAGAGAAGTGTGTTTTTGCAATGAACTTTTTTTCAGCTTAGAAACTGAACAAACCTGACCCGATAACAATAACATAGTAGCAATAATGCCCGGACTAGGACCTCCAAATGCAGAAATCCACATGCGACTATATTGACATCTTTAACCCTTTCAGTGCCAAGTCCGATTTTTGTAACAACCCATATTTCCTTGATCATTTTTCAAATTTATTGATTATAATAATGATATTCATTGATGGAAAGAGCTCTAATGATGCTTTAGTATAGAAAGGGTTAAGCTTACCTATAAGGAAGTCACCATCCGAGTTGTAGAAGCATCTGAAAAATTAAAGACATGTATATAATCCAGCCCTATATAGAAAACTAGCAGGGTTACCCGGCGTTGCCCAGGTTAAAGTGATGTGAAACCCTCTGTGGATATTTGGTGGGAATAGAGAATACTCTTGCTCTCAAAGTGTTACACGTATTCTCATAAATTGTATATCCAAATGGCATCACAAAACATGATTCTTACACATGGAATATAAGTAGTGGCTCACCTTGTCAGGTCGGAGCGATTATCGTTTTGTTTATCGCATTTAATCAGTCCCACCAATAAAGAAGTATTTATTTATTTACAAATGCGTATACTTCAGATGTTATAGCATGAAACATGAACATCATACACACATTAGTTCGAAAAAATAAAAGACGACAACATAGATATGTATTAATCAATCAATCAATCTAGTTTATCATATCTTCATGAAGATATACATATGTTTTAAAGATATGTCCAGGTGCTCCTCTGTTCTGGTGCTATATACTGGCTAATCATTTTCAGTTTGAAAGAAATGATGTTATGCATGTATAGCAGCTACATGTGCCTGACACAGCGATATTTTGAGTTATTTATTTTAGGCAACGAGTCAGTTCTAAAAAATGAAAGAAATCCTCTGTATCGGGCAGATATACCCTTGTCAGATGTCACTATTGGAGGATCCTGAAAAGTTATGTGCTACGGACTGCGTTTTCCTTTATCTCAGAAGTAACCATATTTGACTGCACACTGTGGCCACTATTTTTGAACAGGCCTGCTCTACATTTCCATATCCCTTGGCAATTGTAACTTTTATGTGGAAACTATATTGAATGGGACAGACTCAATCGTGTTATAATATATACATGAGCCATTCTAATATGCAATCCTGACAATTCAAGGTCCCTCAGTTTGAACGAATATATGTATCTCTTAAATAGATTGATATAAATATACTTTTAATGCTTTCTTCTATGTATCTGTGTTGCTAGATCATTATAGGAATGCCCTGATTTCCATCCCCATATAATATGACAGTTGAGAAGATATAATTGTTCAAGTGATTAATTCGGTCACCATTTGTCGAGATTGTGAAATTGGAATGCCAAAAACTCCTTAGAACGACATGGAGATGGCCTGGGAGATGACTATATATAACTTTGTTGGATATCAGCGAATTGAACAATCTTATAAATGCTGGTGAATCTCCTCTCGCCATCCATGACCCAAACGACCCCAAATGTGATTTAATTCATCATATCATTAGAGAAGAATGTGCATGAATTTGGTGGAATTAGTGCTAATTATATTTGTATCAACTTTGGTGCAACTCCCCTCATGCATGACTTGAACCGCGCCACTTTTGTCACATTTAAACCACGTCTATTAGACTCATGCATGCATTATATAATGGAGATGATTATATATAAGTTTGGTGGTAATCGGCAACTAAACAAATTCTTATCATAGTTATTACCCACCTCCATCTCTCACCAAAATGGCACCAATTTCGCGTCTTTAAATCACACGTTTATATTCCTCGTATCACAGAGAAGAATAATATATCAATTTGGTCAAAATCTGCGCTAAAAATAGCCCCTCCCCTGACACCAACAACGTCACTTTAGAAAAATTTAACCCGCGCCATTATCTTACTCGTAAAAAGTTACCCCTGTTAGACCGCCTTGGTAACATATCGATTGTACCCTTAAAGTTATATATAGAACACAGACAGATATTCGCAAATATTTGATTCATTGTATCATTTGAGAAGAACGTGTATGAGTTTGACGGTAATTGGCACTAAACATGTTTAGTTTGGTGACCCTCCCATCCCTATTTCGGATTCAAGCCCGTCCCTACTTCGGATTCAAGCGGCGCCACTTTTTACATCATTAAACCACACACTTAGACTCATTATAGAGATGAAAATATATAAAATTTATGAACATTGGCGAGTATACAAATTCATATCAAATTTAGGGCCACCATTGCATATCTCTCACCCAAAAGGCACCAGTTTGGCGCATTTAAACCACATGATTAGTTTATTCGTATCACGGAGAAGAATATGTATCAATCAGGTGGAAATCGGCGCTAAACATATTGTTTATCAATGTTTGTGTCCCTCTCACCCTCTAGGCACCCCTGACTCGAATGGCCCCACGTTTGACATCTTTAAACCACACAATTAGACTCCTGATATCATGGAGATTATTATTTGTAAGTTTGGTGCTAATCCGTGACTAAACAAATTTTTATCAAAATTAGTGCCACACCCCACCCCATCTCTCATCAAAGCAGCACCAATATGACGTCTTTAAAATCACATGATTAGATTCCTCATATCGTGGATAAGAATGTGTATCAATTTGGTGGAAATAGGCACTAAAATATTGTGTATCAATTTTGGTGCCCCTGTCCCTTTCAGTGCACCCTTGACTCGAATGAAGCCACTGTTGACAGCTTTAAGCCACGCCATTAGACACCTCATAACATGGAGATGAATTTGTATAAGTTTCGTGGCAATTGGCGACTAAACCAATTCTTATCAGATTTAGTACCCACCCACTGTCCCCCAAATCTCTCATCCCAACGATACCAATTTGGCGTCTTTAAATCACACAATAAGATTCCTTGTATCATGGAGAAGATCTCAGAAGAATGTGCATCCCTGACGCAAACGGCGCGAATGTTGACATATTTTAACGACAACATTAGATTCCTCATATTATGGGGATGATTATATATAGGTTTGGTGGCAATCGGCGACAATTTTTTGTTCTGCCCCTCCCCCTTTTCCACCCCTGACAACAACGGCGTCACTTTAGAAAATTCTAACCCTCGCCATTATCTTTCTCGTAAAAAGTTACCCCTAATAGACCCCTTTTGTGCCATCTAGGAGGTCCCCTGTGAATGTCTATAGAACACAGACAGACAGTCGCAAATATATATATATAGATAAACTAAGTAATATCAATCTCAATGTTAAAACAACATTTTCTCTAATATTAGTGTTTCATTGCATTTGAGCACTTAACTCATAGAAGAAAACATGATTAAATTAAATTTAAAAACTAAATCCTTTTCATTTTACAGAAGATCAGTGGATAAAGAAATCACCAGGGTTATATGATCATACAAAGTAATTTGAACTAATTTCATCACCTCCTTTCAACAACATAGTTATAACCAGGCGTTGCACCTCAGGTGCTGGCATACCCCCACAGTGGTAAATTGAAACATGGGCAGGACAGAACCAAATTTAAATAACAAATTATTAAAATCGGTTCACATTTGTTTTAATTAAAGCCAGATGGACAAAAATCACGAAAAATTTACAAACAAAGGTCCATAACTTCTGGTAAAACAAATTGGGATAAACCTGGTTTGCTTTATGTTTTGAGATACTTTTTTGGTAAGCAATGTGTCTTTGTGGGAACATAATGCTCGTAGAAAGGTAGTTCAGGTATTTATCAACCTATTTCAATACTGGCAAAAATTGAAAATTTAATATTACTAGACATATTTTTGAGTGCAAACCACCATGTGGCTTTAAACATTTGAAATTGTTTTTTATTTTTAGTACCACTTACTTATCACCCATGGGAGAGTTACACACATATGTGTAGATTGCGATTCCACTTCTCACTTTGTTGTCACCTGCCCCACAAACTGTCGCTAAACCCTAAAATTAGAATGGTAACACAGAGGGTTAATTTCACTCGAAAATCACTCCACAGCATTAGAAACACACCTCCACTATAATGTGGTACACAACATAACATTTGGGGCGATCATATTTTCCTTTCGCCTCCCATTCACGCAAATCAAAATGTGGGGGGGGTCATATTTTCCATTCACTAATAGTCTGGCTGAATGGAAACTAATCAGAGTTCAGACACATCCATCAAAACAACTGTCCACCATGAGTCAGAAAAAAACTAGATAACGTAAACATCCCGTTTTAAGAGTAGTTCTAGGAAATCAAGCCACAAATGCAGGGAGTGGCCTCCAAGTCTTAAAGACATATTATGGACTTGTTCTGTTGCAAGAAAGTGACAAGTTAGTACTCAGACGCTATGCCATCTTTGGGAATGTAGCATTCTACTAGCATCACCAAAAATCTCAAAGAAATCGACCACACCACTCCATTGATATCATCGTCTGAATGACGTTTAATTGTAAATATTTACATCTCGATTCGGGACACAAAAATCGGCAATAAACTAACGCAAATAATTTTGCCGTTGAGAGTCATTGCATTTAATTAATATATAAGAATGACGGTGTATGTGCTGTAACTTTGTATTAATATTCGTTAGAGCTGGGACGGTTATGCGGTTAACCGGTTAACCACCAACTATGGCCGTGACCGGTCACGGATTTGCCGTGGTCGGTTAACCGTAACATCACTATTATAGTGTATGATCACTGTGATGGTCAGCTATAACTGGCTATAAGAGGGTTAATCTGTCTCCGTCAATTAAAATGAATCCGAGATTGACGGAACAACATCAAACGCGGTGTGTCGGATCTTTGAAGGCTACATTTAACAGCCTGCCGACGTCAAAACGAAACATCAAAGGGTCAGCACACGTGTGATCTTACAACATTGTCACATCGCATGACTCGTATTCAGTGCCACGCCGGCATCGATGGCATGTCGTTTTCACTTTGATATGAAGCCGACGGAGTTGTCTGCTTGGGACTCCCGGCCCTTCAATCCATTCCCCCCCCGGACAACATCACATACCAACGTATATGTAAGTATTTCATTAAGAATAAATAATAATTGTTCGCCCACCCAGCTACCGGAAATTGCGGAATAATCAATAAAATATTCCGTAATGTATATTAAACCTTTCTAGTCGTCACTTCCGTGTCGGTGTGTTCAGCCTCCCGCCCGATCACATATCCCGATGGCGATGGAGTAATTTTACAAGGACAATAAATGAACACAACACAGCCTCACAGGGGAATGACATTGTATATTTATTTTATTCAGTAATAAATTGAAGATGTGTACTTAATTAGATATGTGATTATGTGTGTCATGGGTGACAACTTCTTTGTATAATGGGCAGGACCCGTTCTCAAACTTACCATGTCAGTGAGCATCACAATCATCGCCGTTCTGCATACTGGGATTACCCACCCATAATAGTACCTATAATATGTGGTTAACCGGTTAATCGCGGTTTTTTGCCGTTCATAACCGGTCACGAAAAACCCATAACCGTCCCAGCTCTAATATTCGTAAAAATAGCTACTTTGAGCAAAAATATTCTTCATTTCTATTTGATCACCCAACCGGAGTGTTTCACATCACTTTAATTTCGGAATAAATTTTCACCGCTAAACAGCAATGGTACCAGCAATGGGAATCGCTGCATATACTTAATATATAAGAGTTGCACCCTGCCAATCTGCATAAAAAAATTATGAAAATAATGACTTTATTCAGTATTCCCACGGAATCACCCCAGCGGAGAATACAACGTCACTTTAAATAAGCCACTCAATCACCCCAGCGGAGAATACAACGTCACTTTAAATAAGCATTTCATATTTGGGATAAATTTCCTTCTGCTGCTGTATCAGGCTATCAGCTCACTGACCTGAACAAAATCAACCTGCTTGTCATCCTTCTCTGGAATGTCTGGTGGAAGCCATCTCATCTGGAAAATAATGACAATTTATGACATAAATAGGCAGGACACAACGCGTATCTTAATCGAGAATCTTTTATCGAATGAGTTGCGGATGGTATTAAAAAGGATATTTTGTGAAAGAAATTTAACTAATCGCCATTCGCAATGATTTCAATAAATGATTTGAGATTATGATGCAAGTTGTGTTCTATATTTATTCTGCAATGTTGTGTCAGATAAGTTCAAGACTTTCATTGACACTATATATGACCCGCCATATCAAATCCAGTCGGAAGTCGGGATTTTTTTACCCTGTGCCAATGCATTCTCTTATATATGCGAGTCGACCATATAATTTACACATGTTCACTGATGTGACTGGCTGTGATATACAAAGAAATTAACTTTTATAATTTGTCGCTCTACTTATTTTTCCTGAAAACCCCTCCAAAAAAATAATAGACCATTCCAATGTATACATTTATAACTGAATGGGATAATCCATTTAATATATAAGGATTAAATCACCTGATTTGGGTTTGGATCACAATCATTCCAGTTATTTGACAGCAGCCCACTCTCGATCTTCTTAAACGGAGCGTGTAGAACAGAAGGTCTTATTCTGTATAGCCAGCTAAAACAGATGAATAATCATGATTTATCTTAAACGGAGCGTGTAGAACAGAAGGTCTTATTCTGTATAACCAGCTAAAACCGATGAATAATCATGATTTATTGTCTTAAACCTTTCATGGCGGGAGTTGCGCTGGTGCAGTGTTAAAGATCATGTGTGAGTGCATTATCTTATATATGCGAGTCTCCCATAGATAGAGAGCCTTGCATATATAAGAGAATGCACTGATTACAAAGTCAAGGTAAATATTATTAGACCAATGTGTTATCTTATATATGTGAGGCTCCCTATGGGAGACTCGCATATATAAGAGAATGCATTGGCACAAGATTTTCGCAAAAGTTCAGGCAGCTTTGATTTATATGCAAATAAGACAGATTTTAACAATTGCATTTTCTATCGATATGGGCTATTAATTGTCTTCATCCAATCCAAGTGGCGTAACTCTAAATTTATCGTAGTTCACCATGCTATGATTACAGGTAAAATATCGCTTTTATGACTCTAGCAAGCATGCTTAGCTCAGGCCCTCTTTAACCGATCAGCCTGCAATTTTGGGTGTCGTATTATAAGACGTGCTACAGGACATGGTCAAAATTTGGGCGCAATCGGACATGAGGGTCATATATTTTTAAAGGAGCCAAAATCGTGACAGACACACACAATTTGACATTAACACAACCATGTCTCTTATATAGATAAAAGATCAGAATAGAATTACAAAAGCCAGTCCTTGAATTTGGAATTATTCTTCTCTGTCAATGCAATAGAATTGCATGAAATGCTATATTGCCTTTTTGCCACTGTTTGCCATAGGTAATTTCAAGGGCTGAAAAGCAGTTATTTTTTTCTATATTAGTTGGTATGCAGGGGTGTTGCCAGGATTTCTCCGATATTGTTTCTTTTCAGCCATCCTTTTTTTCCATCCTTTTTTTGAGGATGTTGACTATAGACAGGCCTAAAAAATATGGTGCAGGACATTTGCGGAATGAGGTCCCCAGAATGTGAATTTAGTGATGCTACCGCGCACAGTGGGCTAGCATCACTAAATTTACATTCTGGGGACCTCATTCTGCTTAGCCCTCATCTTCTCAGGAAAGTATCGCCCTCATCTTCTCAGGAAAGTATCTTTATAATCAAATTAACAAGTTTTTTAATTTCTTCAGAAACTTCTTTCGTAATTTTTTTTTTTTTTTTTTTAGTTTCTCTATATACCGACATTGGCAGACGACACAATTGCAATTGAGGTGTGCAATGGGTGCACATTACCATTTTCACCAAGATAAGGCCATGTAGAATGAGGTACCCAGAGGACGAATTTGATGACGCTAGCCCGCTGTGCGAGGTAGCGTCACTGAATTCACCTTCTGGGGACCTCATTCTGCAAATTGCCTGCACTATATGTTCAGGCCTGACTATAGACCAACAGACTGTAAATTTACCTTCTGGCATTATAATCTCTGGTCGCAGTGAATGCTGTACCAGACAGCTGTTCTGTATACAAACCATAGGGACAGACTTGAGGTGAGTTCTGCGGGAAGAAAATCAATGTTCATGTTAGATCAAGCCTTGAAATAGGGTGTCTGTCATTTGCAGAATGAGGTCCCCAGAGGGTGAATTTAGTGATGCTACCCCGCATAGCGGGCTAGCATCACCAAATTCACCCTCTGAGAACCTCATTCTGCTGAGGTGTAAGCAAAATGAGGTCCCCAGAGGGTGAATTTGGTGATGCTAGCCCGCTATGCGGGGTAGCATCACTAAATTCACCCTCTGGGAACCTCATTTTGCAAATGACAGACACACTATTTGCAGGCTTGTGTTAGATCAAGCAGACGTCAGGTAACCAAGCCTTAGATTACAACAGCATCATCAGCCCTCGTAATTGGATATAGCAATCAACAATCAAGGGTTGCCGTTGCAGATTGACGAAGCTAAACTATCTGAATCAAGAGGGCTGCATCATATACATGTATCATTTATCGCAAATATACAACAGAAACCACATGCTGCATAATTAATCAACTGAAAAGCAGGGTTCAATTTTATTTTTTTAATTTGTATAGCATTTTGCAGCACTGGTTCGAATTTGTATAGCATTCCCTACCAATGCAAGTTTTTTCATTGTAAATTGGTTATCAGAAATTGGAAACTGCCTCGCAAATATGATGCGAATCCATTTAAATCGAGCCCTGTTGTGTCATGTTATATCATTTGTGACCAGCCATATCAAATCCAGTCGGAAGTCAGGATTTTTTTACCCTGTGCCAATGCATTCTCTTATATATGCGAGTCGACCATAGGTCGCCTCACATATATAAGAGAATGCATTGGCTTAACAATTTTTTATCATGTTTTTTAAATAAATGTTTCTTACAATTTTTAGGACATAAAATAAAAAAACATCCATTACCCTGCAGGGAGCCCCACACATATATAGAAGCATATAGAAGAGTGTCGTCTGCTCATGTTTGTCTGGGGCTCTGTATCGGTGAAATTATAAAATTGTTAAAGAATACAAGTAAAATTATTAAAATTGTAAAAAATTGTTAGGCCAATGCATTCTCTTATATATGCGAGGCGACCTATGGTCGAATCGGATATATAAGAGAATGCATTGGCACAGGGTAAAAAAATCCCGACTTCCGACTGGATTTGATATGGTGGGTATCATTTGTGGTGACAGGTAGGGCTGCAATGATTCATCGAGAAATCAATGAATCGTCATACACTTTCAAACGATACACGTTTGCATAATTTCATGATTATCGCGATACAGGAAATCAAGTAATGTCTGAAGATAGGCTAGTGTAAAAAAGCAAAACCTCCAATTATCTATCAAGTTTACATGTATACTATGTATATTTGACTCATCTAGCCAGCAATTAAACTCCATTTTAGTAACTTTAAAATGAACTCTACCTCCAGTTATAAACTTATTGTTTCTGATAACGCAGTTTCATTTGGAAACACTAATTTAATGTATCTTGATATGTATCGTATCATTGATCATGTATCGTGATTCGTATTGTATCACGACCAAATGTAACAGGGGTATACATGTATAATCAGAATGAATATATTCCATATATGGATGTTTAAAAAAAAAATTATTTCCACCCACCATACTTCCCCCCCCCCCCCCCTCTGTCACCGGAAACATCACTATTTTTGTTTACGCCTGGAATACACTCATATAGGATAACTATTATTATTATTATAAAGCATGAAATACAGTATATTAAATTTCTAGTAATGATCTTAAAGATGCACATAACCCAATTAAGCGCCCCTCAATTACTATTTATTAAGCGCCCCTCAATTACTATTTATTAAGCGCCCCTCAATTACTATTTATTAAGCGCCCCTCAATTACTATTTATTAAGCGCCCCTCAATTACTATTTATTAAGCGCCCCTCAATTACTATTTATTAAGCGCCCCTCAATTACTATTTATTAAGCGACCCTCAATTACTATTTATTAAGCGCCCCTCAATTACTATTTATTAAGCGCCCCTCAATAACTATTTATTAAGCGCCCCTCAATTACTATTTATTAAGCGCCCCTCAATTACTATTTATTAAGCGCCCCTCAATTACTATTTATTAAGCGCCCCTCAATTACTATTTATTAAGCGTCCCTCAATTACTATTTATTAAGCGCCCCTCAATTACTATTTATTAAGCGCCCCTCAATTACTATTTATTAAGCGCCCCTCAATTACTATTTATTAAGCGCCCCTCAATTACTATTTACTTTGATTCGGGGGTAATAAATATTTGATTTGAGTCAAGGAACCCACCTATCAAAGCTCAGAGTACTTAGGTATCAATTTTTGACATCTATTATTTTTCAACATCGAGACTTATTAGTGGCCCAGTAAAAAGTTGATGAGCCAACGGTCACGGACCAAATTGCAGATGACAATGGATAACTCTAAGATCAAGAGGATTTGTGTTGATAATAAGGCCAAATTTCTTCGACCATGTTGATAAATAACACGTTTCGGGCAATTTTATACTATAGTTGACAGTGGCTAACATTATTTTCGGGAAATTGATCAATTCTGAAGCGGCATTTCAAAAAAATTTGTTGTTGTTGGAATCTGATTATATGGGGACCATCGAATCGAATTGAGTACCTTTAATCCTTTCTTAATTAAATTCTCATTGATGAGTTGTTCCCTCAGCAGTAGGAAATGTTTAGATACATGTAATAAGTTCAATAATATTTAAAGGTACTCAATCCGATAAAACTCCTCTCAATTACTATTTCAATGGCTTCGGGGGTCAAAAATATTTGATTCGAGTCGATGGAAGTCACCCATCAAAGCTCAGATTTGTTAAGATATCGATTTTAGAAATCTATTAATTTTCATTATCGGGAATACTTTCTGGCCCAGAACTCAGTCAAAATTGCGTTATTATTACCACTTGATTTTAGAGTTATCCATCCTTGTCTGTTTGAATAGATTTTGGTGTACACATCCCGAGCAGATTACGGCAGTTGAAGGCAATTATTAGTACTCATCTCGAGTAAATAACAAATTTCAAAAATCAATATCTAATAACTCTGAGCTTTGTTTGATGGGTTCCTCGACTCGAATCAAATATTTTTTACCCCCAAAGCCAAAGAAATAGTAATATAGGACCCTCTGATCGGATTGTTGTTGTTGGAATCTGTTGAGATGGGGACCCACTGTACCTTTAAACATTTGCTACAGTAATGCCCTAAATAATAGACTCCTTTACCACAGCAGAATTAAGGGTAACTTTTCAATATTTAGTCGGAAATATGGTTTGTTGCCATTCATCGGAAAGCTCTCGTCGAGAGCTTTCCGATGAATTGAAACAAGCCATATTTCCGACTAAATCCTGAAAAGTTACCCATAATTCTGCTGTAGTTAAGGAGTCGATTACTTAGGGCATTACTGTACCTATGAATAAGAAACGTTCTACACTTGTATTATTTGTTTGTCTGTCATCTGCTTACAGGCTGAACTTATTATCTGAACATTTCCCACCAATGAATAAAATGCTGTCTGCCCTTGTATTATCTGTCGTCTATTTATATTTCACGAACACCCCTCCAGATGAATAATAAACCATTCCAATGTATACTTTTATAACTGAGTGGGAGATTTCATTAAGAAAATATAGGGTTAAACACTCACCTGTCCTTCTGGAAGCGACCCAGGACAGCGAGGATCCTCTGATGCAAACTCATTCCCAAACCCAGATTGGTACTGTAAAACAAAAAACCCAAATTGGTACTGTAAAACAAAAAACCCAAATTGGTACTGTAAAACAAAAAAACCCAAATTGGTACTGTAAAACAAAAAAACCCAGATTGGTACTGTAAAACAAAAAACCCAAATTGGTACTGTAAAACAAAAAAACCCAGATTGGTACTGTAAAACAAAACAAGGGTTGAGCATCAAAGATGGCTCTGGTCAAGTTTTTTTGACCATAAGAGTGAATCTGTTCGACCGAGAATCACTAAAAATGGACGAACATAAGCACCTATCTCAGAACTAAGAGCCATAACTCAGGTAAAAAAAAAAATTGGACAAACCTGGTTTTTGAACTCAATTAAGATATTGTTGTGAAAGATCCATATACTCAATATGAATGGAATCGGTTGACGTTTTTTCAAGTTTTCTCACTAACGGTCATAAAATTTCGAAAATTAGACAAGCTAAGGGCCATAATGATAACTCAGGTAAAAAAAAAATTAGACACACCTGGTTTTCAATATCGATCGAGCTATTGTTGTGAAAGATTCATATACCCAATATGAATGGAAACGGTTGAAGTTTGATCAAGTTAGTTTTAACGGTCATACAATTACTAAAAAAAAGACGAACTAAGGCCATAACTCAGGTAAAATAAATCGGTTTTCAAACTCAATCTAGATATTGTTGTGAAAGGTCCACATATCAAATATGAATGTAATCGGTTGACATTTGTTAAAGTTTTAGCGCTAACAATAAAATTGCTAAAAATAGACAAATTAAGGGCCGCAATTCAGGTAAAAAGGATCGGACACATTTGGTTTTCAAATTCAAAGATATTATTGTGAAAGATCCATATATGGATGAAATTGGTTGACGTTTGTTTGAGTTATCGCGCTAATGAACATTTATAACATTTCCTAACATTTCTAAAAGTAAACAAACTAAGGGATGTAACTCAGGTAAAAAACGATCAGACAGATCTGCTTTTCGAACTCGTTAGAGATATTGTTGTAAAAGATCCATATACCAAATATGAATGAAATTGGTAGATGTTTGTTCAAGTTATCGCAATAACGAACATAAAATGTCCTAAAACTGCTAAAAATAGAGAAACTAAGGGCCATTACTCAGGTAAAATAATTCGGACAAAACTGTTTTTTCGAACTCGAGATATTGTTGTGAGAGATCCATTATACCAAATATGAATGAAATTGGATGATGTATTTTCAAGTTATCGCACTAACGAACATAAAATTTCTTGTATCGTGATTTGTATCATATCATGACCAAGTGTATCATCGCAGCCCTGGTGACAGGGGCATAAATGTATATTCAGAATGAATACACTGTATATTCCATAATTGGATGTTTAAAAAAAAATTAAAACAAAATAAAGTTAATTTCCACCCACCCTACTTTTTTTCCCCTCTGTCACCGGAAACATCACTATTTTTGTTTACGCCTCGAATACATATAGGATAACTGAGCATGAAATACAGTATATTAAATTTCTAGTAATGATCATAAAGATGCATAACCCATTTAAGCACCCATCAATTACTATTTATTAAGCGCCCCTCAATTACTATTTATTTTGATTCGGGGTAAAAAATATCAGAATGAATATATTCCATATATGGATCTTTCAAAAAAATCTAAACAAAATAAAGTTAATTTTCACCCGCCCTACTCCCCCCACCCCCTCCGGCAAACAGAAACATTACTATTTCTGTTTGAGCCTGGAATACACTCATATAGGATAACTGAGCATGAAATACTAGTATATTCAATTTCTAGTAATGATCTTAAAGGATTGCTATCCTGATGAAACAACAAAACACTATCGGAAAGCCACCCCTATTGTGATCACAATGATCCAAGTCCCATAACAATCGCGTAATAAATAAGCCTAGAAATAAATAAATAATACCCCTACCGGTTGTCGGCTATCTCCGTCGCAAATCCTCATATGACGTCAAATGAGTAAACTAATTAAAAACACGGAATCGGAGTCGGAGTTAATTGTGTCTACCTATATGACGTCATATGAGTGACGATGGAAAATGCGGAATCGGAAATGTTGATATGTATGAATTATTCATTAGGGTTTGGCAAGTGATACTCACAGTCAATATGGCGGCCAAACTGGTGGCCAGAACTTGAAAAGAAGCCGATATTATCACATACTAATTTCAACTTTTTGTCATAATATCGATTTGTATAGACGAAACGGTACATAATATAAGCCATATATTAGTTCCAATGTAAGTCGTAGCCTTTTGGAATGGTGAAACCCACAATCGCGATGTGGCATTTCAAAATCCATTCTCCACTAAGGGCTCATACTGGCCGTAACCGTATATAGGTGTGCCGAATAGTCATATTATGACTTCCAAGAATCAAAACAACAGTACCTGAGCTTATTCTGAATTGTCACATTCAGCATTATCTAGACCCGTTTCCGTCTCTTCGTCAGATTAATATACCTCACTCACAACAACAGTTTACTACACTTCTTTGTAGAAGGGTGCCACTAATCGGAATGTTTCAAACAATACATATGCCGGTGTCCAGCTCACGTGTTTGTTTCGAAAGCTTGGAATTCTTAGCGAGCTTCATTCGTGGTATAGCTTATGGTATAATTCAGATGCTACTATAGGCGTCATCTTGTGCGATACACTAGAAAGGTATTCGGTCTATGCGTATACTAGCTTTCAGAAGGACCTATCTATCTGCGTATTGTCAGCTTTGGTGGCCCAATGGGGATAACAACGTGTACACCTGGTGATCTTCTCAAACAGCCACTTCCCAATATATGGTTCATCAATTCGCATACTAATCTAATGCACTGACGTATCCGGACAACTTCTGAATATGGCTTCGAATGTTGAAAGCCCGACATTTGACGGATGCATTTCTGCTAAGGCGTAGAAGACCATAATGCATAATATAGCCAAACTCCTTGAACATGATCATAAGAACAAGCTTGTTGGCGTCCAGCAATCGTCTCACCGAACATATCCAAGCAGATGCTAACAATACACACGGTGCTAGTTTGTGGGTATGTGTCATGATAGTGGAAATGAAATTGGACCATGACTGCACCGCCCCTTATTTTGTTATGTTTTAGATTCAGACAGGATCTCATGTGTGGCTTTGCTTTCCTTGTATGCTAAGATTGTATGTTTCCATCCGTTTGGAAGCCGTTCTTAAACAGCTGGACCAGGCGTGTGCCATTGGCTACTGCTGTATAAACCCCACCAAGACTGGAGTATAGTCTTAAAGGCGATACCTTTGATAGTTTGATATGTCATACTCACGCTGCGTGGTATGGTTCAAGAAAGTACAAATGCTCTTGCATTCAGTTCAACAAACGTTGGTACACCAATTGATTTATTGGTAACATCACCATTGCGAACATTTTTCTGCATGAGACATTAACTGCTATATTCTAAAGTTATATATAAAGCTATATGACCATAAAGGTCGTGTTTCCCAACGTCCACAGCCATTGCCATCGAGACTGTAAATTGTTCTTTAAATACATAGTGAAATAAATGCACCACAGTTCCTGACATTTTCTTGAATAATACCGCCAACATACTAACACTAACCCTGAGAGAGGATAACAAAAAACGCATACATTCATGCTATAAAGACATTATCCTTCAGTCCATCCGACTGTTTTGAGGGAGGCTAGCATAGTATTATCCAGACAAAAATGTACGTAGTTGAATCAGAAAGGCTTCGAAACGGATGTGAAAATACAATCTTACCACACCAAATAAAACCGACACGCATGACATTCTATATCTTAAACATGCACCAGGTGTAGGGGTGGTGTATACCGTGGGCCATTTCATTCCTACTATCATGGTGCATGTCCATAAACTAGCACCGTGAGCATTGTTCCTCTCTGCTGGGAGATATTCGACGAGACAAATGCGGGGCGTCACACAGGTTGCTTTGGATCATGGTCAAGAAGTGTGGTAGTCTGTACACTATGGTCTTCTCCTTAGCAGATAGACATCTGCCCAAGGGAATGAGAGAGTTAGCAACCTTCGAAACACTGTCGAAGTTGTCCACATATGCCAATACGTTCGCTGAGTTTGTGAGTTGACGAACCATCTATTGAGAAGTGACTAGCTAACTGGTTCGCCAGGTGTACATGTCGTTATCCCCATGGGGTATGAGACACATACATAGAGATGACCTTCTGTAAGCTTGTATAGTCATCGGTCATATGCCTTCATAGTTCAAGATGACGCACAAATATCATATTGAGCAAATATTTAAAATCGTAAGCTAGACACCGGAAAATGAATTGTTTGAACCGTTATGATTAGAGGGACCCTACTCCCAGGAAGTGGTGAATACTTTGTTGGTGTGAGCTACCTAGATTTATCAGACAAAGAAATGGAAGCTGGTCCATATAATTATGGACGTGACGTGGCAAATCAGAATCTGTTATCAGGTAATTGTTCTGATATAACTATTCGGCGCACATACGCTTACGGCCATTATCGGCGCTAAGTGGAGAATGGATTTCCAAATGCCACATCGCGATATTAATTGTGGTTTTCATCTTTCCAGAAGGATACGAGCTATGTTATGCGTTTTGATACCTTCAAGTTGAACTGGTAGATGGTGTATGTACAGTTTCGTCCATACATACCGATATTATGACAACAAGTTGAAATTAAGATGTGAAAATATCGATTTCTTTTCAATTTGTAGCCGCCAATTTAGCAACGATCTTGGCTGTGAGTATCAATTGCCAAACCCTAATGAATACTTCATGTCACTATTCCATATCAACATGTAATGGTGGATAGAAATCGCGAAACAATAACGCCCATCGTAAGAAAGTAAAGGAATGTAGACTTGTTTTCAAATTTCGGTCGCCATTTTGGCCGCCATCTACGATTTGGAAAACAATTTCTTACATGAGATGTAAGATAATAACTTCACCTCAGTATTTCCAACTCAACTGTAAGCATGGGTGGAGTTGTCTCGACAATAATGCCCTTGGAATGATGTGGATATGAGGGAATTTCGGTGATTTTTCAAAATCTGTCCGCCATTTTGGATTTGGGGTACTTTTATTTGGATATGGTACAAGGAAAGTTCTTCGCCTAAGTGTTCCCAACTCACAATAGTAAGCAGGTGTGGAGTTTTCATGACAATAATGCTCACTGATGTTAAAATCGGCGATTTTTTATTTCTGGTGGCCATTTTGGCCGCCATCTTGGATTTGGGTAAATATTCCTCAACTCGGGTATAAGAGGAATCATAGCTCGAGTATCTCCTGCACATATATATGCATGGGTGTTGTTATAATAGCAATAACATTCATTGATTCGAAACATTACATCACGTTATTATCGTAGATTCGGCTTTGACCTATTATACCGGCATTTGGGAAAACGTGATATCGGACACAAATATCCCGCAATGAATGTACATTATGGTCCCCATGTGGTCGAAAATGACTCCTCTATATGATAAATGTATAACATGACGCAAAGATGCCAACATTTTCCCACAGAGACAAACGAAAGGTGGTAACATGTCAGAAAAGTAGCATATTTTCACATTTCGGCGGCCATCTTGGCCGCCATATTGGATTCTGGTGTCGGATTTTTGGCTAATTTGTAAGAGTTGTATATTAGCATAACGAATCGAGCAGAAAACAAGACCGCATGTGATATCATCTTTACTATAACGGCGATCAAAGAGACATGGTGCATTTAAAAAAAATGGCCACATGATGGACGCCATCTTGTCTGGAGTCTCTGCGGCCACTTTTTTTTCTTGTTAACAAGTGAAAAAAATTAGAGGATACCTTAAGGAAGAAAATTAGTGGGGTGAAGTTGAGTCCTGGGGGGGGGGGGGGGGGTGCAGAGGTCGACCAATATCTCCTGGACTATATGGTATCGTTGAATATCTATGCGTTCTCAATGAGTTACCACGTGGTCGATCATGCGACTATGCTTCTGTGTTACACGTGACAATCATGTGATGTGGCCGATGATCACGTGACTCGTCTACAACACAAAATCTTCGGCTAACTTCTGCTAACTTCGGAATTTTTTGTAATCGTTATAAAAATAACGATTAGCTGCCGAATATTAGATTACATGCGCATAATGGACATTTTATGTATATATTATCGGTATATTGAAAGAAAATACTAATTTTGGCTCCCATCTTGACCATCTAGAGGTCACCCTGAAGATATGAAATTTGGTTACGATCAGATGAGGGATGTGGCCTGTGGGGTGTACCAAAGAATTTAGTCATGCAAAGAGTAAAATACAAGATGGTTTAAGTAATCATGCCTGTAAATTTACAAAACATTTCTTCAATCTATGAGGGCTGCAGAGTGTGCCGATGGATTCAAATTTTCAAAAGATGGCTGCTGGCGGCCATGGTTTTCAATGAATTTCGGAAATAATCGATGGCTCCCATCTAGAGATCACTCCGAAAATCCGTATGAAGTTTGGTGACAATCGGATGAGGGATCTGGCATGTACAATGTAGGGTGTGCTGAAGGATTTAGTCATGCAAAGAGTAAACTCCAAGATGGCTGCTGGCAGCAATGTTTTTTAACAAATTTTGGAAATAACCGAAGGCTCCCATTTAGAGGTCACCCCAAAGATACATATGAAGTTTGGTAGTGATCAGTTGAGGGATGTGGTCTGTAAGGTCTGCCAAATGATTTAGTCATACAAAGAGTAAATTTCTAGATGGCTGTCGGCGGTCATGTTTTTCATTGAAAATCGCTAAAATTTGATAGCTCCCATCAAGAGGTGATCGAAAACATGCCTGTAAATTTTCAAAACATTTCTCCAATAAATGCGGGCTGCATGGTGTGGTGTGCCGATGGATTCAAATTTGAAATCATGTTTTTTAACGAATTTCAGAAACAATTGATGGCTCCCATCAACTGTAGAGGTCATCCCGAAGATACATATGAAGTTTGGTGATAATCGGATGAGGGATTGCGTCCAGTAAGGTGAGCCAAAGGAAATTGTTGACGGATGGATGGATGCCAACCCATGACAATAGCACAAGCTTGACTTTGTCAAGTTGAGCTATAAAATCCATTAATCATGATCATCATCATCATCATCATCATTTATCATCATCATCATCATTTATCATCATCATCATCACATGAACACAATCATTGTCATCACCAGCAGGATTATCACCATAATATCCTCATCAGATGCCATTATCATCATCATCATCATTTATCATCATCATCATTTATCATCATCATTTATCATCATCATCAGTTATCATCATCGTCATCATTAATCATCATCAGTTATCATCATCATCATCATCATCATCTGATCATCAGGATTATCAACACTTTGAAAGAATAATCATCATCATCATAATCATCATCATCATCATCGCTGTATCACCACCATCATTAGCATCATTGTCATCATCATCACTGCTAACTATATCACCCGACCAACATCATCATCATCATCATAATCATCATCACCACCATCATCACCACCATCATCATAAGCACCAAAAACATCGTGATCATCATCATCTGATCATCAGAATTAACAACACTTGGAAAGCATAATCATCATCATCATCATCATCATAATCATCATCATAATCATCATCATCATTGCTGTATCACCACCATCGTCAGCTTCATCGTCATCATCATCGCTGCTAACAATATCACCCGACCAACATCATCATCATCATCAACATCGTCATCATCATCACCACCATCACCACCACCATCATCATAAGCACCAAAAACATCATGAACATCATCATCGCCATCAGCATCGTCATCATCATCATCTGATCATCAGAATTATCAACACTTGGAAAGCATAATCATCATCATCATCATCATAATCACCATCATAATCGTAATCATCATAATCATCATCATCGCTGTATCACCACCATCGTCAGCTTCATCGTCATCATCATCGCTGCTAACTATATCACCCGACCAACATCATCAACATCGTCATCATCACCACCATCATCATCATTAGCACCAAAAACATCATGAACATCATCATCGCCATCAGCATCGTCATCATCATCATCATCTGATCATCAGAATTATCAACACTTGGAAAGCATAATCATCATCATCATCATAATCGTAATCATCATCATCATAATCATCATCATCGCTGTATCACCACCATCGTCAGCTTCATTGTCATCATCGCTGCTAACTATATCACCCTACCAACATCATCATCATCATGATCATCAACATCGTCACCACCATCATCATCAGCACCAAAAACATCATGAACATCATCATCGTCATCATCATCACATTCATCATCATCACCATCATAACCACCACCAGCATCATCAACATCATCACCATCATCATTATTATTCATCATCATCGTCATCATCTGATCATCAGGATTATCATCATTATCATCCGCATCAGATGTCATCATCATTTATCACCATCATCAGGCCAAAAAAAAAGAAGATAATATGTTTCCGCTAATGGTGTGAAAAAATTAGGGTAGGTAGGGATTTTTTTTTATTTCATTTTTTTATTTTTTATCCAGCTGCAGAAATATTTAACTACCTCGACCGTAGTGACATAAAATGCCAACTCAGGTTGTGGGGAAAGTATTACTTGAACAACACAGTGGAAATATACATTAAGATTGAATAAAAGATCAAACTTGGTTTATGCTTAAGTGTGTGATTTGTTATTCACATACCGTATTTTCATAATTTTGTCTATATTACTTGACCAGTATGAAATTGATGTCACTAACGTTTTATGAGAATTTTACACATAATACCACCATTACACCGTTACTTGTATTGTGATGACTACATCCCATTGTCTGGATGTAGCCAGTACATGTACATCCAACCTAGCATACCTGGTTTTTGGAAACAGTAGCTATACCCCCTACCATGTGTGGTGATAACCTCTATATATATATAAGCTATACCCCTACCATGTGTGGTGATAACCCCTATATATATACCGATACACACCCACCATGTCTGTTGATGCCAACTTGATGGTTCCCAAACAAGGCTTAAAGCAGGCCTGATATATGGAATCCTATTACGGCCACTTGCTAATGGCGCTTTCGGCGCGATGCGCCGAAAGCGACAAAAAGTGCGCCATTAGTAACGCGCCGAAAGCGACAAAATGTGCGCCATTAGCGTTATTTCGGCGCGCGCTGAAAGCGACAAAATATGCGCCGTTAGTAACGCGCCGAAAAGTGCGCCGATCGGCGCACATTTTGTCGCTTTCGGCGCCGAAAGCGACAAAAAGTGCAGCGTTTCCGGCATGCGTAACGAGGTGTAACTTCTGTATGCCATTAAAATGGAGGCGTTTATTGTTGACAATTTTTTTCTAAATTTTACACACCGTGAAATTATCTATAAGTTTTATCAGAAATATGGAATTACAATTAGGTGAGTGAACTTCAAAAGCCACAGCTCCTGAACCCCCCCCCCATTCGCATGGATGCAGGGATGTGGTAACGGAGAGTCCAACATGTTCTCTGCCTTGTTTGTTCAATGTTATAAAGTTCCATGTTAGAACATAAAAAAAGTTCCCATGTTTTGCACTGATGGAATAATATCTCTACAAGCACTATGCAGAGTAAAGTTTCATGGCACAATCTGGGGGGAGGGGTTCTTCTGACTTCAATTTCAACTACATGTTTGGGGGGGGGGGTGTCCACCTTGGGAAATTCCAACTGCATCCCCCCTTTAGTCAGAATCAGACCAACACAAGTTTTTGAATAATTCCATTTGCACCCCCCCCCCTTGAACCTCAGTCAGGCCTAATTTCTAATATATTCATAAGCCATGGTTTTATATTTCTATATTCCTGGTATGAGAACATTGACAGATATTTTAACCTGAACATTTATTAGTTATTTGAAAATTTCAAACCTCATACTCCCCTCAGGTTGGAAAATTCTTCAAGTGATGACCATTTCTGTCCACAAATTTGACCAAATGTAGTAAAATATTGTTTTGCTAAACTAATTAGCAGTTTTGTATTGGCCATGTGGATGTGGGGCAATGACACACCGGGCCGACCATGGTTCGATCCGGTGTGCGAAAATTTAGAAATCTTAACAAGAAAATTTTGAAATCGTAACATCTACACTAGCCTCAAGCCTTCCTACCGTTGTAAATTTAAACCCTACACCCCCCACTTAGGTTGGAAAATTTTCAACTGATGACAATTCCAATGACAATGTTGACCAAATGTATGACAATATTGTTTTCTTAAATTAACTAGAAGTTTTTGACTGGCCACGGGGGAGGGACCAGGACACAAGCTTTCCAAGTGTTGGAAATTTCCAATCTGTTACCCCCCCTAAGGTTGGAAAATTTCCAACTGATGACCATTTCTGTCCAAAGTTTTTACCAAACATAGGAACATTTCCCCCCCCCCCAATAAATTGTTTTATAATCAAACTACAAGAACATATTTCACCTATTGTTGGTGTGAAATTTCCAACTAATGTTTTGGCAAGTATGAAATTTCCAACTGTTATACTTTTGACCAAAGTTGGGGGGCTAACTACTAGTATACGTGCGAAATAAATCTCTGTAGTTCCACTGCATGGTAACAATGCTACCGGAATTTGCCTGTAAATATCATGCAAATTATCTCACAAGAATAAATCATACAGGTATTTGGAGGTAGCACTGGTAGTACAAGTGGAACTATATAAATGTTACTTCCGATGTCTTTCGCTCTGGTAAAGATGCATGTTAGGTGCATATTTCCGTTCATATTCTGGCACCATGTGGTTTTCTATGACGAAATGCCCACAAAAATGTACCTTGCAAACTTGCCAGCGTATGAACGTACCCTGAATCATGCCAGAAGCTGGGGTTTGTCCCACAAAAATATTCATGATTGCCAATTACTCAATCAATATATTCACTGCAAGTCTATCACAGCTAGTGACAGTCAGTTGTGGTGTTCAATTATTAACAGACTTTTTCATTATATTACATTTAATTACATGCGGCAACACTCACTTAAAAAGTTGCTCAAATGTATGCATACTAATCACTTGACTATATTTAGACTCATTTATAGTGAAAATTCATACATGTGTTAAGTACCATATTAATAAATAATTTTAAATCTGAATAATGACAAATTATAGCATTTAGAGGTGTATCTACAGCAAAATTCAGCCCCTCCCTTTTAAAATTGATACATAGGCCTATACATTGTACACATATGGTCATGTCCGATCTGCACTGAGGTGCCGGGAGCATCCAAGGGCATTGGGGGGGGGGGGAGAGCCTACAAAAATGGCACTTTTCTGCCCAAAAAAGGGAATTTTCTCCGCAAACTCGGAAAAAACAACCATAAATTCATTGTGGCAAAAATCCCTATTTTAAAGGTATTTGTCGGTTTTTATGGCCGTTTTTGACAAAAAATTAATATTCCTTGTGAAATTGGTGGTATTAAACTATTTGGACCCAAAAAGTTACATTTTGCTATAAAAACACGAGATTAAACACAGCATTTTCTGTCTCCAGAAAAAGGGCAAGTCCTGCCCCCTTGGTCAAGGGCAGGGGATCAGCTGCCCCCTCTTCCGGCACCCCTGCTGGGCTGATCACATACTTAATTGTATACATGCGCTAATGGCGCACCGCGCCGAATGCCCTAATGGCGCACTTTCTGTCGCTGTCGGCGCGGTGCGCCGAAAGCGCCAAAAGCGACAAAAAGTGCGCCGATCGGCGCACATTTTGTCGCTTTCGGCGCGCGCCGAAACAACGCTAATGGCGCACTTTTTGTCGCTTTCGGCGCGCGCGCCGAAAGCGACAAAAAGTGCGCCGAAAGCGCCATTAGCAAGTGGCCGTAATAGGATTCCATACTATGGAATCCTATTACGGCCACTTGCTAATGGCGCTTTCGGCGCATCGCGCCGAAAGCGACAAAAAGTGCGCCATTAGTAACGCGCCGAAAGCGACAAAAAGTGCGCCGTAACGGCGCATTATTTGTCGCTTTCGGCGCGGTGCGCCGAAAGCGACAAAATGTGCGCCATTAACGTTATTTCGGCGCGTGCCGAAAGCGCCAAAATACGCGCCGTTACGCGATGCGCCGAAAGCGATGCGCCTATTCAATCCCAGATATACGCGATGCGCCGTTACGCGATGCGCCGAAAGCGACAAAAAGTGCGCCATTAGCACATTCGGCGCGGTGCGCCATTAGGGCATTCGGCGCGGTGCGCCATTAGCGCATTCGGCGCGGTGCGCCATTAGCGTGGTGCGCCGAAAGCGACAAAATATGCGCCATTAGCGCATGTACAATTAAGTATGTGATCACACCAGCAGGGGTGCCGGAAGAGGGGGGCAGAGGGGGCAGCTGATCCCCTGCCCTTGACCAAGGGGGCAGGACTTGCCCTTTTTCTGGAGACAGAAAATGCTGTGTTTAATCTCATGTTTTTATAGCAAAATGTTACTTTTTTGGTCCAAATACCACCAATTTCACAAGGAATATTAATTTTTCTGTCAGTGTCACGGCATTGGTCGTTACATGAATAACTTATAAATTGACTACTTTTAATTAGACTACCCCTGGTATGGAAAACTGTGACTGTTATAGCCCGATGTGTGATTTAGTTTACTGACACCCACATCTGGGATTTACTGCCCACAGGGAGATAAAAGAATGACTAGAGTGATTAACGGGCATGGTATGGGATTTGATACAATGTTTATGTTTTGAAGTGAGAAATAACTCGAAGATGCCCGTTATTTCGTTAAATATTACTTTTACGAAATAACCGGCATTTTAAGATTTACACCACAACTTCGCAAAACGTACAAGAAATGATAAACTGAGGGTGGGTGGGCTTGGGGAAGGAGGATGGCAATGTACAAAAGACAGCACACAAAAAAAAACACTTGTCCTATTCAATCCCAGATATTGCCAATACCTGCATTAGTGAAATATCAACATGTACAAATATTGCAATTAATTTCAAATTTTTTTTTAATAATAAAGGCACTTATATACAGATATATAGTTCCCAATCTTACGATGGTAACTCAGCAACGGTTCCTGTGTTGTTACTAATACAGTCAAGATGCTTTCTTGCTTGTTGTGGAATTCCCTCCTTTAGGTGAGGAGCACCCATTATTGGGTATATAAAATAATGGTAGTAAAAAAGAAAGTCTAGTAAATTCAGGTAAATGCAGGCTGGATCTTTTTGGCGAAACAAGTGAGAACATCAATATCACACTCTCAAATATTAAAAGTACAATTTATCAGTCTCCCAATGAAATGGGGAGAACAATTTGATAAAAGTCCGGAACGGGATATGGATACCTTCTCTGTAAATTTAGAAATCTTAACAAGAAAATTTTGAAATCGTAACATCTACACTAGCCTCAAGCCTTCCTACCGTTGTAAATTTAAACCCTACACCCCCCACTTAGGTTGGAAAATTTTCAACTGATGACAATTCCAATGACAATGTTGACCAAATGTATGACAATATTGTTTTCTTAAATTAACTAGAAGTTTTTGACTGGCCACGGGGGAGGGACCAGGACACAAGCTTTCCAAGTGTTGGAAATTTCCAATCTGTTACCCCCCCTAAGGTTGGAAAATTTCCAACTGATGACCATTTCTGTCCAAAGTTTTTACCAAACATAGGAACATTTCCCCCCCCCCCAATAAATTGTTTTATAATCAAACTACAAGAACATATTTCACCTATTGTTGGTGTGAAATTTCCAACTAATGTTTTGGCAAGTATGAAATTTCCAACTGTTATACTTTTGACCAAAGTTGGGGGGCTAACTACTAGTATACGTGCGAAATAAATCTCTGTAGTTCCACTGCATGGTAACAATGCTACCGGAATTTGCCTGTAAATATCATGCAAATTATCTCACAAGAATAAATCATACAGGTATTTGGAGGTAGCACTGGTAGTACAAGTGGAACTATATAAATGTTACTTCCGATGTCTTTCGCTCTGGTAAAGATGCATGTTAGGTGCATATTTCCGTTCATATTCTGGCACCATGTGGTTTTCTATGACGAAATGCCCACAAAAATGTACCTTGCAAACTTGCCAGCGTATGAACGTACCCTGAATCATGCCAGAAGCTGGGGTTTGTCCCACAAAAATATTCATGATTGCCAATTACTCAATCAATATATTCACTGCAAGTCTATCACAGCTAGTGACAGTCAGTTGTGGTGTTCAATTATTAACAGACTTTTTCATTATATTACATTTAATTACATGCGGCAACACTCACTTAAAAAGTTGCTCAAATGTATGCATACTAATCACTTGACTATATTTAGACTCATTTATAGTGAAAATTCATACATGTGTTAAGTACCATATTAATAAATAATTTTAAATCTGAATAATGACAAATTATAGCATTTAGAGGTGTATCTACAGCAAAATTCAGCCCCTCCCTTTTAAAATTGATACATAGGCCTATACATTGTACACATATGGCCATGTCCGATCTGCACTGAGGTGCCGGGAGCATCCAAGGGCATTGGGGGGGGGGGAGAGCCTACAAAAATGGCACTTTTCTGCCCAAAAAAGGGAATTTTCTCCGCAAACTCGGAAAAAACAACCATAAATTCATTGTGGCAAAAATCCCTATTTTAAAGGTATTTGTCGGTTTTTATGGCCGTTTTTGACAAAAAATTAATATTCCTTGTGAAATTGGTGGTATTAAACTATTTGGACCCAAAAAGTTACATTTTGCTATAAAAACACGAGATTAAACACAGCATTTTCTGTCTCCAGAAAAAGGGCAAGTCCTGCCCCCTTGGTCAAGGGCAGGGGATCAGCTGCCCCCTCTTCCGGCACCCCTGCTGGGCTGATCACATACTTAATTGTATACATGCGCTAATGGCGCACCGCGCCGAATGCCCTAATGGCGCACTTTCTGTCGCTGTCGGCGCGCGCCGAAACAACGCTAATGGCGCACTTTTTGTCGCTTTCGGCGCGCGCGCCGAAAGCGACAAAAAGTGCGCCGAAAGCGCCATTAGCAAGTGGCCGTAATAGGATTCCATACTATGGAATCCTATTACGGCCACTTGCTAATGGCGCTTTCGGCGCATCGCGCCGAAAGCGACAAAAAGTGCGCCATTAGTAACGCGCCGAAAGCGACAAAAAGTGCGCCGTAACGGCGCATTATTTGTCGCTTTCGGCGCGGTGCGCCGAAAGCGACAAAATGTGCGCCATTAACGTTATTTCGGCGCGTGCCGAAAGCGCCAAAATACGCGCCGTTACGCGATGCGCCGAAAGCGATGCGCCTATTCAATCCCAGATATACGCGATGCGCCGTTACGCGATGCGCCGAAAGCGACAAAAAGTGCGCCATTAGCGCATTCGGCGCGGTGCGCCATTAGGGCATTCGGCGCGGTGCGCCATTAGCGCATTCGGCGCGGTGCGCCATTAGCGTGGTGCGCCGAAAGCGACAAAATATGCGCCATTAGCGCATGTACAATTAAGTATGTGATCACACCAGCAGGGGTGCCGGAAGAGGGGGGCAGAGGGGGCAGCTGATCCCCTGCCCTTGACCAAGGGGGCAGGACTTGCCCTTTTTCTGGAGACAGAAAATGCTGTGTTTAATCTCATGTTTTTATAGCAAAATGTTACTTTTTTGGTCCAAATACCACCAATTTCACAAGGAATATTAATTTTTCTGTCAGTGTCACGGCATTGGTCGTTACATGAATAACTTATAAATTGACTACTTTTAATTAGACTACCCCTGGTATGGAAAACTGTGACTGTTATAGCCCGATGTGTGATTTAGTTTACTGACACCCACATCTGGGATTTACTGCCCACAGGGAGATAAAAGAATGACTAGAGTGATTAACGGGCATGGTATGGGATTTGATACAATGTTTATGTTTTGAAGTGAGAAATAACTCGAAGATGCCCGTTATTTCGTTAAATATTACTTTTACGAAATAACCGGCATTTTAAGATTTACACCACAACTTCGCAAAACGTACAAGAAATGATAAACTGAGGGTGGGTGGGCTTGGGGAAGGAGGATGGCAATGTACAAAAGACAGCACACAAAAAAAAACACTTGTCCTATTCAATCCCAGATATTGCCAATACCTGCATTAGTGAAATATCAACATGTACAAATATTGCAATTAATTTCAAATTTTTTTTTAATAATAAAGGCACTTATATACAGATATATAGTTCCCAATCTTACGATGGTAACTCAGCAACGGTTCCTGTGTTGTTACTAATACAGTCAAGATGCTTTCTTGCTTGTTGTGGAATTCCCTCCTTTAGGTGAGGAGCACCCATTATTGGGTATATAAAATAATGGTAGTAAAAAAGAAAGTCTAGTAAATTCAGGTAAATGCAGGCTGGATCTTTTTGGCGAAACAAGTGAGAACATCAATATCACACTCTCAAATATTAAAAGTACAATTTATCAGTCTCCCAATGAAATGGGGAGAACAATTTGATAAAAGTCCGGAACGGGATATGGATACCTTCTCTGTAAATTCGTCCTGCGCCAGGAGAACCATCGCCATGAAATCTCGTGAAACAGAGTCGGATACCACCTTGTCGGGCAGAATCGGAGACCACCTTGTCGGACAGAATCGGAGATCACCTTGGAATGTCCAAATGGACCCCAAAAATTCACGTAAAACCAATTGCCAAACGTTCTGCAGGTCGATATTTTCAGAACTGTCACCTCGGGATACAGCCCTAATAAAATGTTTGTCAATTTCACTCCAGGCAAATGCAGGCCTAGATTTAAAAATAAATGATCAGCTTTCAAATGTACTTAATCCGATCAGACGGTCCCCATGCATACCACCAAGATACAACAATATTTCTTCAAAATACACGTAAATTATCACAATCTATGCATTTCTACAAAATAACGATAACCACTACCAACTACATGTATGGTATCAATTTTCTCAAAACTTTTTATTTGTTCAACAAAATATGTCCGTATTAGATTTTAGAGTTATCCATCTTCATCCGCAAATTGTCCAGTAACTTAGGACCGTCTGATCGGATTGAGCACCTTTAACTGCCCACAAAGGAGGGACCAGGACCACGCGGCCACAATAATTTTAAATCTGAATAATGACAAATTATAGCATTTAGAGGTCTATCTACAGCAAAATTCAGCCCCTCCCTTTTAAAATTGATACATAGGCCTATACATTGTACATATGGCCGATCTGCACTGATGTGCAGGGGCGCCGGAAGCATCCAAGGGCAGGGGGGGCAGAGCCTACAAAAAGGGCACTTTTCTGCAAAAAAAGGGGCATTTTCTCCGCAAACTCGGAAAAACAACCATAAATTCATTGTGGCAAAAATCCCTATTTTAAAGGTATTTGTCGGTTTTTATGGCCGTTTTTTTATAAAATTGACAAAAAAATAATATTCCTTGTGAAATTGGTGGTATTTGGACCAAAAAAGTAACATTTTGCTATAAAAACACGAGATTAAACACAGCATTTTCTGTCTCCAGAAAAAGGGCAAGTCCTGCCCCCTTGGTCAAGGGCAGGGGATCAGCTGCCCCCTCTGCCCCCCTCTTCCGGCACCCCTGCTGGTGTGATCACATACTTAATTATACATGCGCTAATGGCGCATATTTTGTCGCTTTCGGCGCACCACGCTAATGGCGCACCGCGCCGAATGCGCTAATGGCGCACCGCGCCGAATGCGCTAATGGCGCACCGCGCCGAATGCACTAATGGCGCACCGCGCCGAATGCGCTAATGGCGCACTTTTTGTCGCTTTCGGCGCGCGCCGAAACAACGCTAATGGCGCACATTTTGTCGCTTTCGGCACTTTCGGCGCATCGCGCTGAAAGCGACAAAAAGTGCGCTGAAAGCGCCATTAGCAAGTGGCCGTAATAGGATTCCATACCTACCAGTACTAATTGAATCATTACCGTATTGCCATAATATCCTCATCAGATGTCATCATCATTTATCATCATCATCATCATCATCACAATAATTATCCTCATCAGATGTTACCACCACCATCATCAGCATCAGCATCTGATCATCATCAATTATCAGCATCACCATTCTCAACACCATTGTTGTCATCACCACCATCTGATCATCATCATCACATGAGCACAATTACCATCACCATAATCATCCTCACCAGATCATCATTTATCATCATCGCCATTCTCAACAATGATGTCATCATCATCATCACCATCATTGTCATCATCATCACAGGAACACAATCATTATACCATCACCATATTAAATTATCCTTCCTCATCAGATTAAGATATCATCAGTATTTTATCACCATCACCATTCAACTCCTTAACCACAGCAGAATTATGGGTAATTTTTCAGGATTTAGTCGGATATATGGCTTGTTGCCATTCATCGGAAAGCTCTCACTGAGAGCTTTCCGATGAATGGCAACAAGCCATATTTCCGACTAAATCCTGAAAAATGACCCATAATTCTGCTGCGGCAACACCCTTGTCCTCATAATCACCATCGTTTGCAATTTTGCAATCAAAATCCTTATTACCTGTATTACCTGTATTCCCCATCATCATCGTCATTATCACAATCATCATGCACATAACGGTAGGTGATTTAGCTTTTGAGGGGTCAATCAACTGGTGCGTTTGGACCAATCAGAGCTCGTAAACCTGACACACCTTTCGTGGTTTTCTAACATGACCTAATTAGGATTTCAGAAAGGTCAAGATAAATGGTAAAAACAATAAGTAAAACACGAATTAAGACAATGACAACTCAATCACCACATGTGTCGGACATTTAACTATGCGAATAGATTGACCATGTTCCAAAATTAAACTGAAAAGAGTTTACACAAAAATATTTCCCCGACTGAGAGGGGAGATGGCAAGGTCATGTGTACACTGTTCATGTGCCATGCACGCGCGTTCACAATTTACGCAATCATTATTACGCGCTTCTCTGTGGCAATCAACGATCAACCGATTGAACAATCATATCCGCAGAAATCACTCGTTGGACTTAATAGGTAAACTGCTCATCAGTAATTAACAAACCATACCTTTAATCCTTGCGATGTCATCTCAGGACAGTGAGGGGTAAGTATAAGTGCCTCGGTGACCTCAGTGTTTATATTTTTCTCTATATGACCTTTGTTTTGGGCGTATTTCGCAATCCGCCCAAAAATACCGAATTCTCCTGCAGCATTTAACCCCATTCTGGACTACTCGACCTATGACCTCTGGGGTCAGAAACGGTACGGAATCTGACGAGGGTTGCGATTGCACTTAACCCATTAATAATTACTGCCAAGCAAAGGTATTGTGCATTGTTAACACGCATCATCAGGGACAGGGGCGGATCCAGGAATTTTGAAAAGGGGGGGCGCCATTAATATAGGCATAGCATCATCAGAGCCGCAAAGCGGCGATCGGGGGAGAGCACAAGAGGGACCCCCCCCCCCCCTGTGGTAGATGGGGGCACGGGCGACCTCCCCCGGGATTTTTTTTTTATCCTACATTCAAAACGACACGTTTTGCTGTGTCATGTGCCCATTGAAAAATCAATCGGATACTGATATTAAAATAACTAGAAAATGAATAATATTGAGTTACATATATAAATTTGATATGTTCCAATCTGGGTATGCACACATAAAACATAAATCTCAGTTTATGTAGCTTACCGGTATATGGAGCTAGTGATAATTAAATTTACTCCGATCAATGGATGTATCGATATTATACTATACATCAGGACTGGGTACATGTGCATCACAAAATACTACGATTGTCGGACAATTGGGACCTTGCTGGACGATTAATTGGGACCTTGTGCGATTGGGACCTTGGTCGATTTGGGTCCTTGTACGATTGGGACCTTGGGTCAGGACGATTGGGACCTTAATAGTATACCGTAGTATGACGTAGGCCTATATATAATTTCTTTACGACGATATAATGCTGTTCGATGGTTTGAAGTTCGATAGTACAACCTCCGTACTATCGAATGCTCAGACTATATATACGTTGTATACAGGGCCTGGAACCTACGTCACCGGAAGGGTAACCCTACATCAAAATAACTGTAAATAAAGTTCGACTCGCTACTTCGACATCGTTTTTTAAATAAATACAATCGATTTCGATGTAGTATTATAAGCAAAGGAGCTATGCGACCTGCAAATCTCAACAAATACAGAAACCGAAAATCGGAAAGAATTGCCTATAATGAGAATTTCGCGTTCGCAATTCAAAATCGCGTCCGATTTCCTATTTTCGTGCAGGTGTTAACGCCAACATTTCATGTTCTCCGCGCCCTAAACTCATTTAAAAACCGTATACATTGAGTTTCGGGATATTATAAATGCTAAAATTTGAATCAATAACAAAAAATTAACTTCTCCGTGGTTTGTTTGTAAATTTCTTAAGACACAATTTTTTTTTATGAATTTGTCTATTAATGGTAACGCCCACATCGCGTTGACGCTCAGATAATATTGGCCTGTTTGCACTAACAATTGAGTCACCATCCGTATAATCCGGTAGATGAACTATTAACGATCGTGTTCACATATACATACTCTGTTAAATGCGTTACAATACACAAATGGCTGTTATAGAGATGCCATTATACTATTTGATAAATAGAGGATCTCACATGAGTTTCTATTTTATACGGAATTTATCAACCGAGTTCACTAAATTCGATTTGAGACGAGGTTTACCGAGGCTCAAATAGAATTTAGAGGACGAGGTTGACAAATTACGTATAAAATAGGACGAGTGTGAGATACCTTTTATCACATGATCAAATAAACCCGAAGCAACGCGAAATATTCATCGAAAACAACAATCATAAACTACAGCGATCGCAAGTTATTTGAAGAACGCCGTGACGTCATCGCACGCGCTGATATTAAACGTGTCTATTACCGATAATTATGAAACTGCTTTTATGGCCAAATTATGTGATAATATGTGATTAATTTGCCCATAAAAGCAGTTTCATAATTATCGATAAGAGACACGTTTAAAGGTACTCAACCCGATAAAACTCCTCTCAATTACTATTTCAATGGCTTCGGGGGTCAAAAATATTTGATTCGAGTCGAGGAAGTCACCCATCAAAGCTCAGATTTGTTAGATATCGATTTTAGAAATCTATTATTTTTCATTATCGGGAATACTATCTGGCCCAGAACTCAGTAAAAATTGCGTTAAAATTACCACTTGATTTTAGAGTTATTCATCCTTGTCTGTTTGAATAGATTTTGAGTACACATCCAGAGCAGATTACGGCAGTTATTAGTACTAATCTCGAGAACATAACAAATTTGAAAAATCAATATCTAATAACTCTGAGCTTTGTTTGATGGGTTCCTCGACTCGAATCAAATATTTTTTACCCCCAAAGCCAAAGAAATAGTAATATAGGACCCTCTGATCGGATTGTTGTTGTTGGAATCTGTTGAGATGGGGACCCTCTTTACGGGTTGAGTACCTTTAATAACAGCGCGTGCGATGACGTCACATCGTTCTTCAAATGACTTGCGATCGCTGCGGTTTTTATCGTTGTTTTCGATGGATATTTCGCGTTTATTTGATCATGTGATAAAAAGTATCTCATACTCGTCCTATTTTATACGTAATTTATCAACCTCGTCCACTAAATTCTATTTGAGCCTCGGTAAACCTCGGCTCAAATCGAATTTAGTGAACTCGGTTGATAAATTCCGTATAAAATAGAAACTCATGTGAGATCCTCTATATATAAAGACGAACATAAATTCATGGCATAATCAGGGATAATCATTGTATTTATGTTCTCGTTGTATAATCGGTAGTTTAATTAAGTGTATGTCATGCCATTCGTTCTCTTATTCCATATTCATTGTAGTATTACTTTGTTATTCCAGTCAATTTCTGTTGGTTGAATCCATGTTAATTTATTCATATTTCCAGTTTCGTCTGATAGTTGTCGTTAAAACATTATCATGCACTAAAGATTTCTTTAATTATATTCTATTACTAACATTCATTGTTTACCCATGTTTAGTGATAATGAATTGAATGTGTTATTCGGTCCAGGAACCTTCGTTGTCAAACAATTAATCTGGTCACGCATCAATTATATTCGCAATCCAAAACCAAGACATCGGGATATATGTAACGGATAAATACATTTTCAAACACCCTGTCCCATCATCAGTCAATAATCATAAAGTATGTTTAGGTACTCAAGTCCCAAAAACTAATTGGTCACATATATATTAACTATAGCATGTTATATAGTGAATTGTGAACATAATATGGTTCCTGTGGCTGGATATTCATTTAGTTTGGTTATGTTTAACATTATATATTAATTTTTTTTATATAAACTGGATATTCCGTATATTGAATACTTTTGCATACAAAAATGATATATATACAAGGAAAAAAACTAACTTAAAGTTGAATAAAAGAAAAAATTACAACAAAAAGAGGCTTGTTGTGTCGTCTAAGAAGGGGGGGGGGTCTACAAAAGAAATTCCGTATATAGGGCCGGGGTGGGTGGGTGGTCCAGAGGCGGAACAAATCGTGCTTGTAATTTTTTCTATATAGCTATATATAGCAGCTATAGTGACTCTTTAGCCTCAGATTTAGCAACATTCTGGATTTCACAGGATCCCGGACCACTTCACAGTGGACCACCGTAATAGCGTTCAGGAAACTTATTATCAGCGGAAGAAATATTTAGTAACACAATTAATATATTACCCAGTTGTATTACTTGAATAAAAGTAACAAAACATAAAAACTGTATCACAAATTGGATACTACATGGTGAATACTCAATGATGACTATATATCATTAACATGATTGTTGCATAACATGAAATTGAAAAGGGTATCTCATAAATTTCTAATGTCTGAAATACTGTCTTGTCCTGGCATGTAATCAAATTCATTCCTTCTGGTTATTTCTCATCTTGAATGATTGCAAGTAATGTTAATTTGCAACAATTATCCAAATAAAACTGAATTGGTCATGACGAATGACCGTTAAAGGTACTCAACCCGTAAAGAGGGTCCCCATCTCAACAGATTCCAACAACAACAATCCGATCAGAGGGTCCTATATTACTATTTCTTTGGCTTTGGGGGTAAAAAATATTTGATTCGAGTCGAGGAACCCATCAAACAAAGCTCAGAGTTATTAGATATTGATTTTTGAAAATTCTTATGTTCTCGAGATGAGTACTGATAACTGCCGTCAATTTGGTAACCTGCTCGAGATTTTACGCCAAAATTCTATTCAAACAGACAAGGATGGATAACTCTATAATCAAGTGGGTAATAATAACGAATTTTTGATTGTCTTCTGGGCCAGAAAGAATTCCCGATAATGAAAAATAATATATTTCTAAAATCGATATCTAACAAATCTGAGCTTTGATGGGTGACTTCCTCGACTCGAATCAAATATTTTTGACCCCCGAAGCCATTGAAATAGTAATTGAGAGGAGTTTTATCGGGTTGAGTACCTTTAACTGTTTACTGCTCAGACAATCCCAACTGAAGGTGACGCTATTCTCATTGAATTTACGAACTTCATCTTGGAGCTTTACTGCTCAACAAGACTAAACTAAAATACTAATTGTATACTGTTATCACTTACAAATAGATGAACTGAAATAAAGTGATGCGATTCAGACGGCTGTCATCACTGGCATCTTGCGATATATGCATGCATCATTGAACGCTGAATCCGATAGTATTGGTATATAATATGTCAAACTATTTTCTATTACCTTAAATTCTGCATGTTATGTGCATATATTGACAAATGTCAGCGAAATGAGACTGAGTCGTGTCGAAATAAACGATTTCGCCATCGGCAGTCACTGCATTTAATTAGTATATAAGAATGACGGTGTGTGTTGTCAATTTAGATATAACATTTGTAAAAATAACTACTTTGAACAAGATTATTCTCCACTTCTATTCGATCACCTTATCGGAGTGTTTCACATCACTTTAAAAGTTTTTTCTTTTATTAATTTCAGAAACATTTGAATTTGAATTTTTTTTTTAATAATACAACTTAAAGCTTCTTCCTGATTCAACTCAAGCAGTGGCGATATTGCGATTTATTCATTTATCAAAGTTTTGTTTATTTTAGCCTATAATTATACATGTATATGATGCATCAACCAGAATGACCCTTTTTCTTATTCCCTATAATACTATTGATATATAAAGGTCATATAATTACTTATTATTTTATTCATTTGTCTTGTGATAGTTATTCCGTGAAAAACGTATTAATTAGCCTGCCACAAGTGAAGTAGTCTACTTTTGAGCCGATGTATACCGATTCGCCTCGGCAATATTCGGGGATCTTATAGCGAGGGAAGAATTATACTCTTGCGCTTCCATAAGTTCCATTAACTGTGAAGGCATACAATACTCACTAGTCCTAAAACTAATTGTGATATTCGGCAAGTGAAAGAAAGAATTCAGCCAAATTTCCGATTTTGGAATCAAATGTTGACTATATGTAGGCGTTACCATTTATGTCACAATTCCAGTTTTAAAAGTCAATGTAGGCGTTACCATTTCAAAACTCTGAAACATGCCTCGAAAATTGGTGACGGAAACCACCTGAACGCAATAATCTTTACAACCGTTACATATATATCACGATATAGATGACTGTGAGCTAGCAAACAATGTTTTACAGCTCATAAGCAATTATTTTGTTAGTGGTTTATGAACATAGTTTGCAAAAACGATAAAAACTCACTTCGAGTCGCACCGAGCAGCCGCCATTTTTCGGTGAAAAAATTTGTTTTGTGACGTAGGTTCCAGGCCCTGCTATAGGCTTATCCCAAAGTGTAGCCATCTCATTTCTATTGCTACATGTACATGTATATATAGATGGAATTGACATTTTGACACCATGCACAGTTAGAATTGCTATATCTATGTTTATATAAAAACTTATGGCGCCTAAAACTTGGCGCCTGGCCAGATATTTTCCGACGCCCAGAAATAAAATGTGGACAGAATTATTTTGCTCTGCATGGCGAAAATATTCCACGCGGGGCGCGCCCACGTCGCGCGGGATGTTGGTTTAGCCCTTGCATGGATATACATCCATTCACAGTTGAAATAATTGTACTCGAGTCAGATTAATGTAAAACATGTAAACTGTTGTATATATTTGCATGTATGTTAGCAATAAACTCGCTCAGAGACGAATAGCGCCCGGACACGTCCAAAATTCCTTGCTCTGGCGAAAAAAGGGGGGGGGGGCGCGCGCCGAGGACGCCAGATGGTAGATCCGCCCTTGAGGGACGTGGCTAGATGGTATCCGTTAGGGGGTGTCCACCTTGGTAAATCCAACTGCACCCCCCTTGAATCAAAATCAGACCAAGCACAAGTTTTTGCATAATTCCATTTGCACCCCCCCCCCCCCCCTCCTTGAACCTCAGTGCTCAGGCCTAATATCCTATATATTCATCATAAACCATGGTTTTATCTAGTGGTCCATCGACGTAGGCCTATATTATATTATACTAGAAGGTGACCCGACTTCGTCCGGGCTTTGACCTTGAAATGTCCATTTTGAAGGTCAAGGTCAAGTGGGGTAACGATTTGACCAGTCCAAAACACTGCCCGGACAAAAGTACCCGACAAACGTGCCCGTCGAAATCCATCCGGTTTTACCCGATTTGACCTTGAATTGATCATTTTGAAGGTCAAGGTCAGGTCGGGGTCACGACTCGACCCGTCCAAGACACTCGGTGGACAAAAGTAACCCCACATCAAATTTCGTTGAAATCCCATCAAAATTGGCGATATGACCTTGAATTGACCCGATTTCAAGGTCAAGGTCACGTCGCACTGGTAAATGCATATGCTTATGAGACTCCCCATACGAAAGTACCCCCACATACCAAGTTTCATCGAAATCCCGTGATATTCAGGATATTCTGGCGTTTGACCTTGAAATGACCCGATTTCAAGGTCAATGTCACATCGCACGGGCAAATTAATAGGTTTATGCCACTCCCCGGCCTTATTTACCCCCACATACCAAGTTTCATCGAAATCCCGTGATATTCGGGCGTTTGACCTTGAAATTACCCGATGTCAAGGTCAAGGTCACGTCGCACGGACAAATTAATAGGCCCATGCCACCCCTCGGCCGAAAATACCCCCACATACGAAGTTTCATCGAAATCGGGTCGGCCGTTTTCGAGTTCATCGCGAACACACACACACACACACACACAGACAGACAGACAGATCTTCCAAAATATATAATAGATAGGTCGATGAGTGGTCTAACTCTAACTCCAGACAAATGCACACGGTTACGGGGAAGAGGACCAGGACACACCGGGCTGACCGTGGTTGTTCGGCCCGGTGTGAGAAAATTTTGAAAACTAAACACGAAAATCTCAAAATCCTAGCATCTAGACTGGCCTCGAGGCCCTCAACTGAAGCTTTCCTAGTGTTGGAAATTTTAAACCTTATACTCCCCCTCAGGTGGGAAAATTCTCCAACTGATGACCATTTCAGTCTACAATTTTGACCAAATGTAGTAAAATATTGTTTTGTTAAACTAATTAGTAGTTTTGTATTGGCCACGGGGGAGGGACAATGATACACCGGGCCGACCATATTTCGGCCCGGTGTGCGAAAATTTTGAAATCTGAACAAGAAAATCGCCAAATCCTAGCATCTAGACTAGCCTCAAGCCTTCATAGAGTTGGAAATTTCAAACCTAACACCCCCACTTTGGTTGGAAAATTTCCAACTGATGACAATTCCAATGACAATGTTGACCAAATGTATATGACAATATTGTTTTCTTAAATTAACTAGCAGTTTTTGACTGGCTACGTGGGAGGGACCAGGACACAAGCTTTCCAAGTGTTGGAAATTTCCAACCTGTCACCTCCCCTAAGATTGGAAAATTTCCAACTGATGACCATTTCAATCCAAAATTTTGACAAAAAATAGGAAAATATTGGTCCAAAAACAATTAATTTCCCCTAATAAATTGTTTGAAAATCAAACTACAAGAACATTTTCAACCTATTGTTGGTGTGAAATTTCCAACTAATGTTTAGGCAGGTATGAAATTTCCAACTGTTGAAAATTTTGACCAAAGTTGGGGGTGAGACACCCCCAAACCCCCCTGTCTCTGCGCGCATCATTTGTGACCGGATTTAGGTCGTATCGACGTTTTGGTTTTTGATTTTGACTCTGGCTCAATTGGCTGCTACTCGATCATCTATTAGCACACAACGCAAGGGGCGTGGCTAGAGGGTCTCTATTTGGGGGGGGTGTGAATTCCAATTGCACCCCCCCTTGAATCCGACCAAACACAAGGTTTTGCATAATTCCATTTGCGCACCCCCCCCCCCTTGCACCTAAATTCTCAGGCCTAATTATAGCCTATTCATAAACCATAGTTCTATATGCCTGGTATGAGAACATTCAGATATTTGAACCTGAAAATTGCATAAATCCTAATACCCAGTAACTGTTGTCTAACTCCAGACAAATAGTTCGGCCCGATATGGGGAAATTTTTTGAAATTTGAACAAGAAAAACGAGAAAATCGCGAAATCCTAGCATCTAGACAAGCCTTAAGCCTTCATAGAGTTGGAAATTTCAAACCGGACATCCCCCATTTAGGTTGGAAAATTTCCAACTAATGACAATTCCAATGACAATTTTTACCAAATGTAGGACAATATTGTTTTCTTAAATTAACCAAGTGTTGGAAATTTCCAACCTGACAACCCCCTATAAGGTTGGAAAATTTCCAACTGATGCAGGGGGGGGGGGGGGTGATTTTTTTTCTTCCGGCACGTATCCCGGGGTGGGTGGGTGGTCAAAGCCACCAACAAGCAATTTTTTCCGCAACTAAAAAAAAAAATTCCTGCTTGTTTTTTAGTGTTTTGGCAATGAGTTGGGCTTCAAAACCACTTTGAATGAGAGAAATAATGTAATTCTAACTGGTAAACTGACTGCAGGCAGTTATCGTGTTGTATTTTGTTGCAAATTTTGAAATCCAAGATGGTCGCTGGCAGCCATGTTTTTTTGGCCGAATGACCTCAAAATGACTCATTCCTATTTCGTGTCCATGTTAACATCCATGATAAATAGTATGCACAGAAATTCATATACAGCTGTTTACAGTGAATTTCCCCCCGCAAATCTCTGTTTTAGTGTTAAAAGGGGGGGTGGGTGTAAAAAAATGGTCGGAAAAAACTGCCGAAAACGGAAACAAAATTGGCGGTGGGGTGGGTGGGTACAAAAAATGATCGAAATGGAAAAAATGCCATACGTGCCTGAAATATTTTTCCGACCCCCCCCCCTGACTGATGACCATATAAGTCCAGAAATTTGACCAATATAGAAGGAAAATATGCAAATATTTGTCCAAAAACAATAAATTGTTTGAAAATCAAACTACAAGAACATTTTCAACATGTTGTTGGTGTGAAATTTCCAACTAATGTTGTGCCTGGTATGAAATTTCCAACTGTTGAAAAAAAATTCCAAAGTTGGGGTGGTGAGACCCCCCCCCCCCCCTGTCGCAACGTCTCTGCACGACACTTACTATGGGGGACAAGACGTTCGTATAGGACTGGAGCACATATTACCGAGAAAAACGAAATAGTGAATTGGATGCTCGATTGAAACATGCAATATATATATGCAATAGGCAATAGGTATAGTGTATATGGGGATGAGTGAAGTATAGCGCCAAATTTGACCACTAATCGCATGTTGAATTTGTATATATGTCTATATTCTGGCTCAATCGGCCAAAAAAACCCACCAATCCGAGGTTAATTCCTGTCAAATCTTCAAAAAGTTCCAAGGTTTTTTTTACTGGTGAATATGATCTCTATGGGCATTAGCCAGAGTAGAGATTCATGGCACGATCTATGTTTAGAGAAAAATTTAATTTGAGAAAATGATTCCATGATATAATCAATGCTGAACCAAACTACATCTGCATCACATTAAAATCCTCAATGCGTTGTTGTGGGGACCTTTGATCCTTTCATGACAGGAGCTGCGCTGGTATGGAGTTGGGGTGTCGAAGTAATTTAATAGTTGGATGCGGGAATGTATGGACAAATGGCCAAATAAGTGACATTGGGGGGGGGGGGGGGGGGGGGGGTAAACAATTGGGATGTAAACAAATATTTTTTTGAGGGTGATGGGCTTTTGTTGAAAGTACCGCCCCGGTCATTTTCCTAAAAAAAAAGGCTGAAAAATTGGGACGTTGGGACTTTTTTTTAGGCATCTTCATAGTGCATGGTGATAAAATTGCGCATGAAATTACTAATCTTGGTTTTTTCCCCATTGTATCATGACCATATATCGTACATGGAAAAACAAATATTAGTCTGTGCTTTACTAACTGCATGGTTACGGGACAATTTCAGTATATTTTAGTAGTGAAAACTTAGCTTTTTCATGTATTCAACCACACAATTGGTTTGAAAATCCAGATAAATTTAAGCCCTCAAATATGTCCAAAATGGAATGAACTAAGTCAAACGGAGGCCCGTGCACGAAACAGTGAAACATTGGTCAACCCTAGTCTTTGAAACGATTGTAAGCAGATATCTTAAGCCTTTGTCGTATATATCAATGCCATATACAATTTACTATTTTGGGTCGACTATTCTTGAAAAAATAATTTTATAAGATTTGAATGGTGAGCGGGTTAATAATGTGAGAGCGTCATTGGAAAACACCCGTAGCCCAAAATAGATTAAGTTAGCCCAATATTTCATCCAGACAATTTGTTTTGAAGTGCAGCCATATTTTGGGATTGGATGCTTGTGCATTTAATATTTCTAAAATGAATATTCCGGGCACAAAAGCTAATTAATGAGGGTGCTCGCACCTTCAGATTGTTAAATTGTTTGGTCAGTATTAGGTAGGTATGAATATATTTATGCATTACCCAATCGTTTGCCATTTGTATGTCTGACATTTGCAAATATTGTCACCCAATTTCGCGGAATTTTATCACAATGATGAGTATCACTGTTCATTTATACTATTTAGTATGCATTTATTCTGTGCACAGTCGTTTGCCATTATAAATAAATAAACAAATATAATCAGTAGTATATGTACTAATTCTTATAATACATATTCTACTGCTCATATAAAAGTTATATTGGCAATATCTGAGATCAAATAAGACAGGTGAATTTTTGGGCTGACTTTTTGGGGACACACTAAAAGTTGTAGTCCGAGTCCGGTTAAGGTGTAATTTGGAATGTCAATTCGTTTATTGTCGTTCATATAATGGCTATAATGCTGTTAGGTTTGTGATAAGCTATATCACTTACAAATAAAAGAAATTAAAAAGATAATTGTATTTCAACTTTTATAGACATTTTCGTTCTGCAGACCACCAAGGAGTTGTAGTCGAAACCGAATTACCGTCAAAACCTGCCGAGTGGGTAACTGAATACCGAACACAACCAAACATAACCGACACACAACCGAACATATGTTCAAATAAGCGATATATAAGGGAAATATAAGAAATAAAGTGTATAGGGATATGTAGCTACATGTACATGTAGATGTAAGGTAGTGTTATGTGAAGTTTGATGCAATTTGGACTATTAAAAATTAAGTTATTGGCAATTTTATACTATTACGCCATTGGCATGCAAGTGGGAGCTCAGCGAGGATTTCTATGAATACCGAACACAAGTCTATATATTAAAGGGGTACTGTACGCCATTTTCATTAAATTTCCGGTGACAACAACGATCTAATATCGATAATATATAGAAACATAAGTAATTTGAGTCGAAGATGTATTATGTAAACGCTCAGGTTAATAGGCTATCTTAAAATTTAATAATTTAAAAGTTAATAATTTGATATAAATTGAATTTATGACTGGAGCCATAAAATGGCGTCAATTAAATTACGAATTACCGTAATCAAAAATAGTAATTGAGGGATACTGGATTTTTAAACCGATCGCACACACGATTGCTTAAAATATTATGATGATACGGGGAGAACACTCAAGCCACTCACTGACTAGCGACGATACAATAACTTAAATGATTATATGGGACTAGTATGCATATAATATAACTTTTATTTGATTCATTTGGTTGAAAACTTTACAAAAATTACTCGACAACGACAATTTGTATTTTTGCATTCCGGTAAATTTGTCATCCGTAACATGACTTCGTACTCAACAGACTTTCAAATAATGAAAAAATTGTTACCTTATTCTCCGACTCGGAGACTATAGAAACCAACAACAACATTTGGCGTACAGTACCCCTTTAAGGTATACATACATTAAGGCAAATATAAGAAAAAAAGTTTATAGGGATGTGTTGCAACATGTAGATGTATGTTGGTGATTTGTGAAGTTTAGTGCAATTTGGGCTATTAAAAGTTATGTCATTGGCAGTTATAATAGCTTTGTCATTGGCAGTTATAATAACTTTACGCTGTCTGCTAAGCGAGAGCTTGGCAATACAGTATAATTTTATAAATGGGCTATTGTGTTGCATAATACTTATTGGATCATAGAAGGGTGTTATAATAATCAGCATACTTACATGTATATCTGGAAGGATCCTACGCTGAACAAATACAGATACAGATCTGTCTGTCTAGATATTTCAGTGCAGGAACCTTCCAGTTATAGTCACACTGGTTCAGGTGCTACCACAGCCAAGTACTCTTCGGCTCCAAATAAAATGCATGCCTAAATAATAGTGTAGGGCGGGGGGGTAAATTCCATTGAAAGTTGATACTCTTGAGGAGGGCTCAAAATACATTTAATTTTACGAGAATCAAATGCTGAATCATGTTAGTCATAAAGCACTGAAAATTGTAATGTTTTGTGAGAATCATTACGGGAATCGATTCGGTGATTCTCGTCGAATCTTGAGGCCTGCTTGAGTGCCTAATAAACGTACATGTACGATTGTTAAATTTTAGTTAAAATTCCTGCCTGTACGATCGTAAATCTTTTTTTTATACAGGGATGATTTGTGATTATTGAACAAATAAAGCGTCAAGCGTGTGTGTGTTGATTCGTACGCACGTTCGAAGACTCAGTTATCTACACATCGAAACTATTTCTGTCACAGGATTTTCTTTGAACCAATCAAAACATCCGATAATAATTGATTACATATCTGGCCGATGAGTATTCTTTGTGGGCAGTGGTAAGATGCCTTGATGCCCGGTGCGGCTACTCCCACATTTCTCTCTCGCTCTATTACAAAGTGAACAGTATATTTTGCGGTATAAAACATGACAGGTACAATTAAAATACTGCTCTTTTGCATAACATAACCGGGTACTAACCGCAACGTAACTAACCAGCCTCAAAGGCATACATGTAGCTTCTAGCGATGTCAGTTCCGATCACTTCCTGTTTCAATTTTCAGTATAACAACGTGTTTAGAGTGTGTACACTCACAAGATATAAAATAAATTCACCTTTTAAAATTCCTTAGTACTATTCCAACAAAATTCAGAAGTTTTAAACATCTTTATACCTGTATAGACATGCAGTATGTCCTGGGGTATGGCAGGAGGGGAAAACTTGGGGAGGGGAATGGGGCCGTCAAGGGGACCCCCTGCCGGTATAGCGGAAACCCTGGATATAAAGATATACTAGTCTAGTCCATCACTATTCAAGTGTTTAAAAAATTAGCCTTCAGTGAGGAAAAAGATAGTCGTGAATGTAAACGAGAGGCCGATCACGATACGCAGATGTTTAACCCATACCTTGGCGATAGCGACTAGCCATAACTGATAATTTGTCAAAGATATGATCACAGGAATTAATCCATATATCAGTACCCAACTTGAAATCAAAAGCTCAAATAATTTGTCTTAAGAAAGGGTTAAAGTATTTGGGGTGGGGAGGAGTAGTTTTAAATCTCATAACTCTGTCCCTATTCACACAAGGACCTCTCACTGTGAGATCCAATGGTTTAGTGATTTCGGAGGACATGTTTAGGAGTTTAAGTTAACTTATTGGAAGCAAAAGTGATAAATCCCTATCTTTGCCACTTTTGACATGCCAAATATTCAAAATTTATTATTCACTTCTAAAGAGAAATTATAATTTGTTGACAAGCCAGACTGCTTAGAACGACATACATGTAGGGGATTCCATCTCATATTTAAATGGTACTTTAATTACCACCCCCCCTTTCTCCATTCTCCCCAGTTATTTGTTTATCAAACATGGACAGACTGTGTCACAGACATAAGATCAGATCTGACCTGTGTATTAAATAAGATAAAGTGTTTCATAACAGGGGTGTACATGTATGGTTTTCAAAAATATATGTAGTTTATACAATTCAAAAGTATTATCTATATAATGTTATACAGACATAATATGATGGGGATGCTGGCCCCTATGACCACTAAATCGTTCATATAAAAGAAAGTAAGTTAGCCCTCATTTGAATGGTTTCACATAATACAATGTTTTACAAGTAGCTTGGGCACTAAAAGCCACAACCTTCAATGTTAATCTTCTAAGTGCTCTGTGGCCCCTAAAATTCAATCAACCATGAAAATGTGAACAAATGGGAAAATAAGGTTCCTGGAAATACTAACATCTACCATATTGATTTTCAAAACAAGTCATCACTTACAATAGTCATGTATATTTATATGCCTGTTTCCCATTGCATAGATAAATCATATTGGCTATCAGCTGTTTTAATTTCAAATTGAAAGCACGTGTCTGAAGGGTTAATATATTTTTCAAAAATCAATTAATCAGTCAATACCAAAATTGATAGAAGTGAATAGTGTGCAAAGATACCCAATAGATATTAAGAGATATGAGGAAGAGTCCATGTACATTATAGCATGTGTCTATGGAAACCTTGGAAAGGGTTAATTATTTTTGAAGCAAATTAATGGAAGGGGGCCCTTATCTCACCCTGTAATGAAATTTCAAGAATAGGAAGAACACCAGTCTTGTGCTGCCATAAATCAATTTGACAGTTAGAATAAACAAACAGCCAGCCACCAGTGTTGTTTATCTTGCTTGACCCACCAGAGCTCTGTATCATATGTCATCACTCATTTCATAACAGATTTCACTTGGAATGACAACATCTATAAAAATCCTCTCATATACTCTGGATGTTGGATGATCACATGGTAATTTATTGATATCATTATATTACATGAAACTATTGCAATAAAATCTTCATATTTTCAAAACAGGATATCACACCTAATTAATCGTATAAAACTAAAATAAATGAAAGTGTCAATTTTTTTTTTATTGTTATTAAAGTTCAAACAAAATTTAATATTTGTATATGCTAAATTTAGCAAGGAGCTAAATCTAATCGGATCAAACCCATATTCGGACTCGATCTGTATTTTGGGCTGTGAAACTCACATACCAAATTTGGTTCCAATCAAAAAATGTTTGAGTTATGGCAGAATGCGTGAATTCTAAGTCGAAAAAGGGCCATAACTCTGTAACAAAAACTCGGATCAAACCCAAATTCGAACTCGATCTGTATTTTGGGCTGAGAAACCCATATACGAAATTTGGTTTCGATCGGATAGAAAATGTTTGAGTTATCGCATTACTCGTAAAGTGTCTACGGACAGACAGACGGACGAACGACGAGTGGTCAATCCGGGCAACGACACTATGTTTACCATACTATGGTATGGGTAAACATAAAAAGTAAACCTGCGGCCCCCCATTTGTAAATGTACTAGTAAATGCATATTGTTATGAATGTTCAATTTGTTTTGAAAAAAAAAAGAATACTTACCAAATACTCACCTTACTCTATCTTCCACTTGTGTTGCAGTTTCTGCTGATAAGTGTAGTACATGTACAGTACTGGTACAATTGTATAGTATTAAGGCTGAACAAAAATCAGTTAGGGGTCTCCCTTCCTACTAGTAGTATTAGTGGGTGAATTTTGTATACCCGGTATGTTAAAGTATCTCGCAAAACATACTACTAGTAGTATATCCTTGGATCCCAAATTGTATTTAGTATTAGTACTATTACTTACAAGTAAGGATACTATTGCTGAATATACAATCCATTTCTCAAAGTGGATTACAATGTAGTAATAACATATAAATTAGTACTAGTACAATACTAGGACGAGCTATGGTGGATTTTAAATGAGTTATTTCAATAGATTTGGGGAATTTTCCAACCTGTATGTTTATTCCGCCCTGTATGTTTATTAAAAAATTGGGAATATTCCGCCCTATATGTTTATTCCGCCCTGTATGTTTATTAGGCACTCAAGAGTAAACGTGCAGACCCAAATAATAGTGCAGGGGCAACTCTGAGCAAAACATCAACATATTGACGGTGGTTAAACAAAGTATTTTTATACGCCCTTTTTGAAAAAAGGTTGTATTATGTTATCAGTCCGTCCGTCAGTCCATTAACATTTTGGTTTCCGATCGATAACATGTGTATTTTCCAGCTAAAGATACAGGCCAAGTTCGAATATGGGTTCCGTCCAATTATTTTTACATGAGTTACGGCCCTTTTTCGACTTAGAATTTGACCAATTTCATAACATTTTGGTTTCCGACCCATAACTCCAGTTTTGATTATTTGAGCTGAACCAAAGCTGGTATGTGTATTTCCCAGCTAAAGATACAGGCCAAGTTCGAATATGGGTTCCGTCCAATTATTTTTACATGAGTTACGGCCCTTTTTCGACTTAGAATTTGACCAATTTCATAACATTTTGGTTTCCGACCCATAACTCCAGTTTTGATTATTTGATCTGAACCAAAGTTGGTATGTGTATTTCCCAGCTAAAGATACAGGCCAATATCGAATATGGGTTCCGTCCAATTATGTTTACATGAGTTACGGCCCTTTTTCGACTTAGAATTTGTGGATTACTTATATCAAAATACAGCTCAAGTTCGAATTTCGGTTTAATCCGATAATTTTTGCGAGAGTTATGGCCCTTTTTTGTCTGTCAACCCGACATATAAAACCCCAAAAGTTGGTGTCCGGATGATAACTTTAGTAGAGTTAATCAGATTTAAACCAAATTTGGTATGTGTCTTTCTCCCAGCAAAATACAGGTCAAGTTCGAATTCAGCCCGCCAATTTTCACCAGAGTTATGTCCCTTTTTTACTTAGAATTTTTGCCAATTTGAGGTTTCCGGATGATAACTTTAGTAAATGTGTACTGAATGAAATTAAATTTGGTATATGTAGGTTTACTAGCACAAAAGACAGATCAAATTCGATTTCGTGTTCCGCCATCTGATTGAAACCAAATTTGGTATGTGAGTTTCACAACCCAAAATACAGATCGAGTTCGATTATGGGTTTGATCCGATTTATTTTAAAGGAGTTATGACCCTTTTTTCGAAAGAAAAAAAACAAAAAACAACGATGCTATAACCGAAGTATTTTTTGTCTGATTGTGTTCATATTTGATATGTACATGTAGGTTTATGATGACACACCCCTCACCTGCATAGTTTTTGGTATTGATTGGTTGATCGGTTTAGAAAATAATTAACCCTTCACACACATGCTATCCCATTATCCAATGCAATAAGTTGAACATATTTCTTCTGATCTGCCTCATATTTCTTACCTAGGTTTTTCTTAGCATGTTTTTCATCTGTATGGTTTTCTGTATTGTTTAATTAATCCTTTTCACTCTTATGTTTACTTAGAATTCACCCAAGCTGCTATGACTCAAAACATTTCTCATCTGATCAACACCAAATTTGATATATGAATTTATCACCCCTAAATTCAGATCGAGTTCGAATATGGGTTTGATCCGATATATTTTAACAGAGTTATTGTCCTTTATAATTCAAGTATTAATTAATACCTCTTTGCTGCTGTGAATTTGAAGAGAACAAATAACACAGACCTGGTGTGTTATTGAAATGAGTTATTTATTGCAATGGACATTAGATACTACATGCTAAGGTGGCTGGCAGGGTTTGTTTATCATATGTCAAACTGTGATTGATGAGGCCAAAACAAACAAATTCTTTGTATCCGATAACATTGAGAAAATTTTCAAGACAGGCAGGCAGGGATTTTTTTTTTTTAGCAAATATATATTTTTTTAAATCTTTGATAAAAACATGTTGTCCCTTGTTCATTCACTCTGCAGCAGAGCTGCAATGATGATTCATCATGATTTCGATGTATCGCGATACGCTTTCACACGATACGCGTATCATATCATGTGAAGTGTATCGCGATACACAAATATCACAATTTTAGGTCATAGGAAGCAAAAATAACCCATATTTACTGTGTTTTGTTAGCAATTTAGGTAGAAAATCTTCGCAAAACATAGTTTTTGCGTATCATGATATGTATCGTATCGTTGGTCATGTATCGTGATACGTATCGTATCGTGACAAATTGTATCGTTGCAGCCCTACTCTGCAGTAGGATATCTACCAATGTTGAGCTTAATAACCCACTTTTTTTGCTTTTGGGAATGAGAAATGATAAATATTCCAATTTACACTCTTAACAGGTAACTATATAGACTAGCTTTCTGGAGAAAATTGAAAAAAAAAATTGAGGCAGGCAAGAAAATCTCAGCCAGGCAGGGTATCGGAAACAAAGAGGTTTTTTTTTTTGGCCTGACTCTCTGGTCCAATTTTGTTTTCTGTTTGGGAAAGATTAACCCCATACTATCTGATTTGATAACTCAAATATTTCCATTGATTATGTTTATAGTTCTTGGCATAGTTTATGATAACACACCCCTAACCTGCAAATGAGGGTCATTTGGTTTATTTGCTTAAAAATATTAACATCCTCCACCAATCCTGTTGACACAATGTGATAAGTAAATATTTTTCACAGGATCACTATATAAAGTGTGAATTGTTGAAACTTTTGCACTCATGAAAAGGTTGGTGTAAGGATTTATAAAAATAGGTAATCGCTATCGCATTTGGTTTATTTGCTTAAAAATATTAACATCCTCCACCAATCCTGTTGACACAATGTGAAAAGAAAATATTTTTCACAGGATCACTATATAAAGTGTGAGGATTTATAAAAATAGCTAATCGCTATCGCCAAAGTATGGGTTAAACATCTGCCGATCATGATCGGCCTCTCGTTTTTACCATAAATAAAACATGGAGTGTCCTAGTAGATAAGAATTCATACCAAATTGCATAGCTATTATCCAGATTTGGGTAACAAATTGCGATGCGATACCAGTTAATATGCTCCCTGAGTCTGCTTCTAACAATGCATGCTTGACACAACATCAGTAACCTACCCTGCTTGACAAAACAAGTGTCCACCTAACCGCGGTGCAGTTAGCGTTGCCACCGTGGCTGAAATGCAACTACACCGCGGCTCCACCGGCTAACTACAGTTGGGCCGGGGTGTACTTGCCGTTCGGCCATGGTGTAATTGCCACGGTGTACGTTCATTAAACTGAAAAAAGACAATACAAACCAGAAATCTAACCACGGTGTACATGCCGTTCGGCTGCGGTGTAGTTGCCTTTCGGCCGCAGTGTACTTGCTGTTGGGCCATGGTGTACTTGCCGTTCGGCCGCGGTGCTCAACTGCAGTTACAAACTCTAACACCGCGGCCGAATGGCAAATACACCGCGGTGCCAATGGACACTTGTTTTGTCCAGCGGGGTATGTTTGAGTGATCAGTGATGTCTTCAATTTGAGTTTAGGGGAATTAATGCATATCAATTTTTTTTGCACCTCAGGACTCTAGATGAAGCCGTCAGAAAGTTTGTTTAAATTCATTCTCCGGCCCAGTATATATAGGCCCAGTACTTACAATAACTCTGCTGTAACAATCACAATTTTGACAAAATCAGTTACATAATTGAGGCAATGAATCACATGCATGGTATGGAAATTTAATAGGTCTTCCATTAACCCTTTACCCAACAGAACGGCCCTGTGCCAATGCATTCTCTTATATATGCGAGTCGACCATAGGTCGCCTCGCATATATAAGTGAATGCATTGGCTTAACACATTAAAAATTATAAAATTGTTAAAGAATGTAAGAAAAAATGGTAAAAAGTGTTGAAAAAGGATTTTTAGGCCAATGCATTCTCTTATATATGCGAGGCGACCTATGGTCGACTCGCATATATAAGAGAATGCATTGGCACAGGGCATAACTGTAACTATCACAATGTGGTCAATGAGCCGATTCCAATGATATCCATATTTGTATGGTTCTATTGAGACAGACCGAAGATATTTTAGGCTGTTGAAGCTTTATTTGGCCGGTTTTGGCCGCTTTGTTGGGTAAAGGGTTAATAGGTCTTCCATTAAATATGGTACCCCAGTACAGTGGGCCTACCATAGATGTACATATCCCCCACCCTTAGAGGCTTATCCAGCGATCCATCCAACCGTCTTTTGGATGGGCATTTCCAAAAGTAGATGGGCTGATTGTACCTCAACAATGTTGACAAGTGTGCCTTAGGTGACGTTTACACATAGCCGGTGAAGCCGTTACCCGGCGAACCCGTTAGCCGGCGAAGGTTGGTCAGAGTGTTTACACATCGCCGGCGAAGATACGCATATATTCATGTGTTTCCTTTACTTGTTAATAGTTTTCGTTTTAGTTCTCACTGAACTGCAATATGATATTGCTGTACACCTGTAAACATCTAGCCGCTTCCTGTTAGAGATATGGTTGGGCAGTATAGTGAAATGAAACTTTTTAGAAATGGAAATGCTGAAATTATTAATATCCAACTCAAACTTTCAGGTATTGCTATTGGTAATTTTATAGATATTTAAAAAACATTGTTAATGGTTTGTTTGGATTCATATACAGCCTGTGAAGTGAGTGTCGCACCAAAAGCATGGCCATTGTCAGTTTTGAGATCTTTTCGTCGCATACATCTACAAATTGGTGTCTAATCATTCGGATTGGATTTTATATTATATATATAAGTTTCAACATCGCGAATCAAATGTGACACATTTTCCGTTTGCACATTATACAATAAAATATGTTTTTCATTTTACTCGGGCGTTCACCATGTCCATGTATATAGGGCCGTGGCGATGGGGTGTCTCATCCCAACTTTAATCAAAATATTCAAAAGCTGGAAATTTCATACCTGACACGGCAATAGTTGGACATTTGACACCAGCAATATGTTGAAATTGTTCTCGTAGTTTTATTTTCAACAATTTGTTATTGGTGATTTCTTTAGGCAACATTTGCTTATTTTTTTACCAAATTGTTGGGCTGAAATGACCATCAGTTGGAAATGATCCAACCTTATTAGAGGTGCGTCAAGTTTGGAAAATGTCCAACAATTGGAAATATTAAGGCTGAATGCTAGGGTTTTGCAATTTTCAGGGTTCAGATTAAAAAAAATTCTCACACCTGCCATAACCACGGTCGGTCGATAAATTCCAAAGATGAACAGTCCCACACTCAGATTTAGATTATTGAACTAATTGTCCATTAAGTTTGAATCCATAGAAACGTGCCATCCCATTTCCTCCATATATATATATGGACATACATGTACATGAATTAATTCCCTCGAATGCGCAACAAATGTACCATGCACATGCAGAGTACGTGTACCATCATCGGTTAGTATTTATAATAATAGCTTATAACCAAGGTGCGTGACCACCGACCTGACAGCTGATTAGAGACAATCAAACTGGCACACTGACCAATACATGTATATACACAGGTGAAAAGCGGGCTGGCTATCAGCGATTACACAATAATATTGTTCGAGTTAATTGTTGAAAGGAAATCACCCATGACGGCATGACCCCAGATAAACATCTAACTTAACCGCAGAGCGAATTAGAATCCATACGACAATCAGGTGCTTGTACTAAATCATTTTATCCAAAAGTTGAAAACCGTATAGCTGAGTATCCGGATAGCCGTAATTCTTATCCGGCGAAGTATAAACACTCTATTGTTATCGCTGCCGGCTAAAGCGAATGCGATCTTCGCCGGGTAATGTATAAACACCCCCTAAGTGTTGTCAATTTGCTTGTTTTTAATAAGGAAACAATGGTAAATACATGTACTTGTATCTTAGTGGGAGCCACCGTACTGTGACAAAAAGGCTTTGTTTGTTAGCTAAATTAATTTCTTTTTGTCTGGAAGGGTCTCCAAACACCCACTAATAATGGCTACCCCTGTCAAACTTTTCACCAAAGACACCCTACCTGTATTTCAAATTCCGGGCTAACTCCCTGACCACCCCAAGCCTTGACACAAACAACTTTTTACAACGGGACTGTGTAATAACATGATAAACAAAGACACCACCAACCAGATCACTTGATATATTGTGATACTGTATTGGCATTTCAATCTATTAATCCTTTACCCAACAGAAAAGCCCTGTGCCAATGCATTCTCTTATATATGCGAGTCGACCATAGGTCGCCTCGCATATATAAGAGAATGCATTGGCTTAACACATTAAAAATTATAAAATTGTTAAAGAATGTAAGAAAAAATGGTAAAAAGTGTTAAAAAAGATTTTTTTTAGGCCAATGCATTCTCTTATATATGCGAGGCGACCTATGGTCGACTCGCATATATAAGAGAATGCATTGGCACAGGGCATAACTGTAACTAGTACAATGTGGTCAAGGAGCCGGTTCCAATGATATCCATATTTGTATGGTTCTATTGAGACAGACCGAAGATATTTTAGGCTGTTGAATCTTTATTTGGCCGGTTTTGGCCGGTTTGTTGGGTAAAGGGTTAAATCAACATACATGTATGTGGTGAACATTTACTAAAAAAATCATGGTTCTAATCCAGAAAATCATTCTTGATAGTACAATACTTTTTTTGGAATTGGAATGAAAGTTCAGTAGATACATTTTAATTTATGAGTGCTACAATTTGCTTTCATGCCACCTGTCAGAAATGCTCATGTGCACTATATATATTTTACAGATAGATATTGAACTATTCATTATTGTCCCACGACATTCTGTCAGAGGACTATATTAATGTTTATTGTCCGTGTGTGCATCCATCTGGAACTTTGTCCGAGCCTGTATTCTGTCGTTTTCTGGTCAATTTTTTAAAATCTTGGCACATATATCAACCATCATGGGAACCTGCACACCTGTGATTTTGAGTTCGGTGGACTAATTTTAGCAGAGTTATAGCCCTTTTATGACATAGAATCTTACATCCTGGGATGAATCTTCCGTCATTTTCCAGTCAATATTTTAAAAACTGGTCAGAGATGTCAACCAGCATGGGATCCTGTGCACCTGCGAATTTGAATTCAGTTGGAATCATTTTGGTGGAGTTATTGCCATTTTCCGACATAAAAATGTTTTATGTTGTTTATTTTAGAGTTATTGACCCTTTCTCAACACATTGAAGATGGTGCAACATATTTAGTGAATAAGCACTTTGTGTCAGATTGGTGTAATCAATTCGTCATACAGTTTCAAACCTGCCACCTTCTTTAGGGGACATTTTGGTCAGCGACCTTTTATATTATTATGACGTCTGTCAGACTTTTTTTGGTGGAATTATCCCCCTTTTTCGACTTAGACATTTTTTTGCAAAATGCATAATTTTGTCCGAGCTTTTATTCCTACATTTTTGGGTCAATTTAAAAAAAAACTTGGCACAGATATTTCGTACCATGGGAACCTGTGCACCTGCCGACATTTTTTGGTGGTGTTATCCCCATTTTTCGACTTAGAATTTTTTTCGCAACATGCATAATTTTGTCCGAGCTTTTATTCAGTCAATAAATTTAGGATTAGAGTTAGGGGTTAGGATTAGGGGGTTTAGGGTTAGGGTTACCTGTTGACATAATTTCAGTGCCAAATATATGGTAATGGCTACTTCATTCGAATAACATTTTGAATACAGGAGGTATTACTTAGTCCCATCTGGGACAAGCCCATCTCTAGTTTAGTTTCAGTTTTAATTTAATTATGAGCATGCAAAGAAAGGACTGAAAATTTCTAGTTGGACATTCACCCCAACTGACACCCTCTAGCCACATCCCTGTAAAAAGCCTATATGTACTTCCTACCTAAAAATTTCCCTATACTTTCCATATATTTACAAAACAGAATATAGGTATTCATTTTTAATGTACCATACTTTCTTTTTGATATTTGAAAACTGGACATACACATATAAACAACTGTCATACCAGTTTCTGATTAATATGAGCGCCACATTATTTTTAAAGTGAAATATGGGTGGTAACATCATACTGCATGGGGTTGCCTGTGGAAGCTACATTGTATTTATAGTGGCGATAATGGAAAACCTGCTACCGGTACATGTATATTTGTCAGACTCTGTCATTCGGCATTATTCGCAGTCCTTTCCATGAGCAAAACACAGTGAAAGCAACTATTTGCTCCCGTAACTCAAAATACAGGCTCAAGTTGCACCCATGATATATTCATTAGTTTGTTTTTCTCAGACAAAGTGTCATTATGGGAAACCATACTAGTAAGTGCCCACTTACATTTTCACATGTCCATAATAAAAGTGAGAGCGAACATGGAAGCCCCTAAATTAATTAAACTGACTCTAAAAATGGTCTACACAAAATACTAAATATTTCAATATTGCTTGGTTCAATGATTACAGTGAACACGTTCAATTTTTCAGACTTATGGGAGCAAATTTTAGCACCCATCAATTAAAAATTACAATTGCACCCATCTCCTGTAAAGGACTGCTGTCATACAGTAATGTCCTAAATAATCGACCCCTAAACCACAGCAGAATTATGGGAAATTTTTCAGGATTTAGTCGGAAATATGGCTTGCTGTCATTCTTTGGAAAGCTCTCGGTGAGAGCTTTCCAATGAATGGCAATAAGCCATATTTCTGACTAAATTCTGAAAAATTTCCCATAATTCTGCTGTGTTTAAAGGGTCATATACTTTGGGCATACATTTGTGGAAATCGGGATATCACCTAACTTTGGGTCATGAAATAAAAAAATGCTTATGATGCCGTACAAATATATACCGTTATTGCTTACATGACACACTCCAGTCATTCTTTTGTCAAATAATTAACCCCTAAACCCGGCTTCATATTTATTTGTAAGACACATGTGTATTAACGGCATGTGCAGTGATGTAAGAGTTTAGTGCAATGATGTTGATGTCATTGCCGGAACTTTATTATTATGTTAATTAGAATATAATAATGATATTCCATTTGTGTCGGGTTATTTAGTGTTGACTGTGAGATAAACATGAGTGATAAGGTAGTCCAAGTCTTCTCGTTGTAAAACCAGCTAAGATATGGGGATGGCGAGATACTGTTTATAAAAACAGCATCTCGCCATCCCAATATCTTAGCTGGTTTTAATACGAGAAGACTTGGACTAGTGATAAGGGCGGTTGAACAATTTTGTCAACATGAATAGACACATATAAAATGGAACAATATTTTTACTAGAAGGTGTCTTTACTTCCTCTTCGTTTGTGATAAGGAAATAAATATTAATATTTTTTAACCCCAGCTGTTTCAAGATCATTTTTCCTTGCTAAAATTTGATTATGTGATAAAATGGATCTCAAATTTGTTGCAATTCTACACAAAGTTTATTAAGTCATATTATTGACTTGTTCGGGTACGTGAAACTGCTAAGTTACTAGTAGTATTCAGGAATCAGGCGCCATGCCAACTGGAGAAATGTCACATTCTACTAACATAATAGAAAATCTGAAGCAAATCGACCATAGAAAACATCGTCCGAACTACGCTCAAATGTAAATATTTACTTCTCGATTCAGGACGCAACTATCGGAGATAAACTTACGAAACTTATTTTGCCATCGAGAGTCACTACATTTCATTAATGTATAAGAATGACAGTATACAGTTGTCGCCCGCTGTCGAGGGAGACATTGAGATTTGTTACCCGCTCGAGAACGGAATGTTCTCGAGCGGGTGACAAATCTTGATGTCTCCCGAGAAAAAGGGCAACAACTGTTTCGTTATCCGATTATACCACAGGAAAAAATCCTTGCCATCCACACGCACGATGTTGCACTGAGTCACGAATGCTATTTTTCCCGACTATGTATATTTTCAGTAACTACTTTTCGTCCTATAGGATTTCTGTTCCATAAACGATAGTCAAGCCGTTAAGCGTTTGATAATCAGCGTTTATTTATAATCATTTTGGTGGTAAAATCGTAAATATCGGTCCATGCAATGTAAACCAATAAGCCATAAGGTATGTTATCGCCTTCTGCAATGTGGCATATTCAATATTCGCAACAAACGTATGCATTACGTTGTCCACCAGCAAACATTTATAACCAACCAACCTCAAGGGATCCACTCTTTCAATCTTGCACCATAATGTCGACATGAACATATTGAATCACCGAGATGTTTCGATGTAAAAAGGACATAATAACCGATAAAAGTATCAACTTAAAAGTTCGAATATTAGTTTTCACTAAATATATGCAAATTAGCAAACACCACAACTGGTGTGTTTTGCGAATACGTGGGGTATATAAGATCTATGATTTTAGTACATCGTAGTTATGTGAAATAGATGAATTACTGCAGTGTGCATTGCAATATAACATCAGGCGGTGACAAAAACAATGTCTCCCGGCTCAGCGGGCGACAGTGTGATTTGTCGCCCGGCACGTGACAGGATATGGGCCAATCAGAAGGGTCGAAAATAGGGAGGAGGGTAACAATGTGTGTTGTCGATTTGGATATATTTGTAACATTTGACTACATGTACTTTGAGGAAGATTTTTCACCATTTCTATTTGATCACCCTACTGGAGTGTTTCACATCACTTTAACCTTGTGCACTTGGTTAATACATTTCATATAGAATTGCGACTCAATAGAGATCTTTTATTTTCTGCACCTTCCCTGTATCAACATCCTACATAGATAGTCTTAATGATCATAGCTAACTATATTAAGGACAATTAGCTTGGTGTTCAGATAAACATTGTGGTATAATGATGTGGTAATAAGGTTTCTCTGTTGCTAGGCAACTATAATACGATGTAATCTGAGATAGTGAAACTCCCTATAGTATTAGATCAAACATGGTTTTGAAAATTAATTAGCTAATGGCTTCCTTATGTGGAAAATTTGTTGAATAATGATGTCAAGTTTTAACCCTTATAGTTATAAAACTAAGTCTGAACTGAATGGAATGAAATGTGGTATGTGAGTTTACTAGCCCAACATACAGGTCAAGTTCTAATTTAGGTTCCGCCCGCCAATTTTTACCAGAGTTATGGCCCTTTGATGAAATTACCACAGGCATATTTTGCCACACCATAGCTTATTAAATGGATTCTTCCACGAAGTAATAAACGTATATATTGCAATGGTCTATTAATCATTTTGAGGAGTGTTCAGAAAAAATGAGCAGACAGTAGATAATACAAGTACAGAAGGATTCCTATTCATTGTGGAAAATGTTCAGATATGATCTATGGTCATTTGTTGAATCTGGACATTTCCAAGGAAACTACTCCCCAATGAGTATTTAGTAAAGAAAGGATTAATAGCATGAACCGCAAATACATGTATAAGTTTAAAGCCACATGGCGGTTTGCGCTCCAAAATATATAAAAATATTATTCATTGTTAATTTTTCCTGTTATCGAAATTGATGTAGGTTGATAAATATCTGAAATATGTTTCTAAAATTGATGATTATCAAGATAATCCTTGTGTAGTTACAGTAATGCTCTAATTAATCAACTCCTTAACCACAGCAGAATTATGGGTAACTTTTCAGGATTTAGTCGGAAATATGGCTTGTTGCCATTCATCGGAAAGTTCTCGGGGAGAGCAACAAGCCGAGGCTGATTAACAGGGCTGAACATTTGCATCCAATAAATATTACTCCTTCTACACTTTTATTTTCTGTCATCTGTTTATTTTTCATGAACACCCCTCCAGATGAATAATAGGAATCAGGGAGCTAAATGTGTTCTAGAGTCGGGGAGCGAGTACACGGTGGAATGCTAAAGGTGAAGGTAACTGAAGAATGACCTTCACCTGATACATGCGACACATTATTAAAGGATGACATCGCGTTTATTTGATTTGTACATAATATCTAAATAATTTAAACTGGTGAATGAATGGGGAAATGGATTTTTGTGAGCCGGAAATTTATTTAACTAGCTGCTGTAGTTCTGGGTTTTTCCAGATCAAATTTGGCTGTGAGATAGCCCTGTCGTAGACTTGGGGATTTATTTTAAAAAGTAAACACATGACCTATGATTTTTCTTGCATTTTCGTGATCAACTGGTGTCAATCTAGCTGGGTAAACATCACTGGTATGGCCTGCAGGCTTCAATTCAGTGAATTTGGCCGAAACGTTAACACTGTCGCCTATGGGAAACCATTTAGTTCAGTGATTCCTAAGGCAATGTCTCCAACAATTGTTTCAATTTTGCACAAAACAGCAGCAGGCTCTGAAGTTAGCCTCTGCTAAAAAGATAGCGGACAAAATTTCTTTTCGCGGATAGGATAGCCCAGGCTGATTAACAGGGCTGAACATTTGCATCCAATAAATATTACTCCTTCTACACTTTTATTTTCTGTCATCTGTTTATTTTTCATGAACACCCCTCCAGATGAATAATAGATCATTCCTATGTATACTTTTATAAACTGAATGGGAGAATCCATTTAGTAAAAACAAAGTTAATGGTTTATTGAGATTTGTTGTCATTTCAGTCACTTGGGCATATCTTGATATTATCAGCTTTAATCCGGCTTATCAAACTAGAAATCAGACAAGCTTCATCATGTCTGTACAGCCTAATGGATCTTACCCACTTAGAGGTCTCATCCCCTGGGCCACCTAACAGTTTAGAATTCAAGCCTGCAAATAGTCTGTCAATTGCAAAATGAGGTTCCCAAAGGGTGAATTTAGTGATGCTGCCCTTCAAAGCAGGCTAGTATCACCAAATTCACCCTCTGTGCACCTCCTTTGGCTTAGGCCTCAACTGCTATGGGAGACTGATGATCAGATTGAAGTTCCCCAGTTGAAGTTGGTGATGTTCACCCATTAGTCACCTCAATTACTGGTATGCATTTTATATTCTGAAATTTAAGGGATATAGAAACTGAACAGAAGGGATGAGGCCTAAGTAGAATGAGGTCCCAGAGGGTGAATTTGGTGATGATAGCCCTCTGCAGGGTAGCATCACTAAATTCACCCTCTGGGGACCTCATTCTGCCACTGACAGACACACTATTTCCTGACTTGTCTGGCTAGTGTATCTGATATTTGCAGAATGAGGTCACCAGAAGATGAATTTAGTGACGCTATCCCACATGGTAGGCTTGTGTCACCAAATTCACCCTCTGTGACCTCATTCTGCTTAGGCCTCAACTGCTATGGGAGACCTAAGATCAGATAAAATTTCCACAGTTGAAGTTTGTGATGTTCACCCATTTGTCACCTCGATTATGTATTTTATCATCTGCATTATCAGCTTTAATCCGCTCTTATCAAACTACATGTCTGGACAGCTCATGACCCGCCTGATGGACATTCAGGCCAAATAAAATTAAATGTATGGTTGGGGTTACCATGGTTACATGTCAGAAAAAATTAGGGATGGCAGGTAAACTTAAAGTGAAATGTGTGGTTGGGGTAACCCGGGTTACATGTCAGAAAAAATTAGGGTCGGCAGGTAAGCTTAAAGTTAAATGTGTGGTTGGGGTTACATGTTAGGGTTTGTAGATTGGCTTAAAATCTTATTTTTTGAATAATGTTTTATTGAGATATTTTTCTGCCTTGAAATTTAATGCTATGATTGGGCTGAGAAATGATTTCATTGCTTTTTGTACAAGCCAAATAAATTGACTAAGAAATCAAAATACTTTTTGACGTTGGAACAGTGTATTTGGAATGTGTTTTTTTTTCAGTTTATTATTTGTTGCCTATATAAGGTGATGAAATTTTCTAGAGATTTTAGTTGTACAGTAATGTCCTAAGTAATCGACCCTTTAACCACAGCAGAATTATGGGCAACTTTTCAGGATTTAGTCGGAAATATGGCTTGTTGCCATTCATCGGAAAGCTCTCACCGAGAGCTTTCCGATGAATGGCAACAAGCCATATTTCCGAGTAAATCCTGAAAATTTACCCATAATTCTGCTGTGGTTAAGGAGTCGATTACTTAGAGCATTACTGTACCATAAGAAAAATGTACAGGGTAGGGTGTTTAAATTAGGGTCAGTATGGAAACCCCCAACCACAAATATTTTTTTCTCCTTTGGTCTTACTGACTTAGAGGTCGGATCCCCTGGGGGCCACCTAACAGTTCAGGATTAAAATAGAGATGTTTAGGCCACTATAATATTATAGTCTGGTTTACGAACATTTGTTTGGAAAAAAGTAGATGAGGGTATAATTAGTATACATACTAGTAAAACAGCTTGTTATAATTTAGAATGCAGTAAATTGGCCCTATTTGTGTTGGCCAGTTCTTAATTTTTAGATGGGTAGGCTTGTCAAATTGCTCTGAATCACTGTAGATTTGGTGTAAATTCCAAGGATGTCCGTTGTATATTATTCTCTGTGATGATTACAAATTGTTTTACAGTAAATACTATAAATAATCGACTCCTTAACCACAGCAGAATTATGGGTAATTTTTCAGGATTTAGTCAGAAATTAGGCTTGTTGCCATTCATCGGAGAGAGCTTTCCGATGAATGGCAACAAGCCATATTTCCGACTAAATCATGAAAAATTACCCATAATTCTGCTGTGGTTAAGGAGTCGATTATTTAGAGCATTACTGTACATCCTCATAATGAGGTGATAGTCCTCTGGCCCTGAGGGTGGGTAGGGCGAGAGAGGGGACTTCTTGCAGAATATCTTCAATAATTGTCTTCAGTATATCCAATTATATAATGTCGGGCAATTTGGCAGAGATATCGTGCAAGGATACCTTACACCCCTTAATATTTTGGGGAAGTTACGGCCTTGGATGTATATATCTTGGAAATTAGCGTGACTCCCTGGTGATAATTAGGAGTACCTTACTCGTATTTAAATTCGCGCAGTACTATTATTCGCTCAGTTTTGAATTCGCGCACTTTAAATTCGCGCACCTATCTGCGCGAATTCAAAACTGACAGAAATATGTATGTAAAAGTCGTGGATCTGATGACGGTTTCAGTTCCTATTCGTTTCTGAAGATACATGTGTATATTAAACATTGCGGGTTTACATCATGTTGACCATAACTGCATCGTAATTTTGTTGCGACGATGGATGTGTATATGTTCCAAATAACTATTATGTTATGGAACTGCAATCTAGAATATGTGTATTTCTTTTGTTACCATGATGTGTACATGTACGTCGCTTGGCATTGTGGTAATGGTTTTGAATTTGTTATATTTGTTGACCGAATGTCAATATACACGTAGGCCTACACGTATATGCGTTATTGTCTATTCAGTGTCCGACATTTCGTAATGTGTATAATTCATCGACATAACACTCGATCTTGTTTTCCCTGTGGTTAATTAGTTTATAGTCAGGAGCCATACTATTTTTCGCTCAGTCTTAAATTCGCTCACTGACGGGTGCGAGAAAAATAGTACTGCGCGAATTTAAATACGAGTAAAGTAGTGAGTACTCCGGTCTGGTGCTGCCCACGTGAGCACATCCCTGATCACCAACCCTTCAGTCGGCCACCGGAACTGTCATGATGACTAGATATGAACCAGAGTTAGAAGTTGTTTCCTTCTACAGGCTGGGCAATAAATATGACAAGAATCGACCAGTAAAACTTATACTGAAAATTAAATCTCCTAGAGACAGCATGATAAGAGAAGCCATTGTGTTCAACAGGAAACGTCTGGAGGTTAACGGAAATACAAAAATATATTTTAACAAAGAACTAACGAGAAATTAAATTGAAATACTGCACAAATAAGATCAAGTTAAAGACAAAACATCGTGATAACCCAGATAAATGTTTTTAAATTGAACATGGAAAAATTAGTGAATTCTAAGACACAAACAAATGTTTTGTGACATCTGTAAATGTAAATCTCTTAAATGTAATTATGGGAACTAAGAGTCGGTCTGACTTGTTCCGTCATCAAATGATGATGATGATGATGATGATGATGATGATGATGAATGTCACAACATTTATAAAAATCCTATGTTTTTATATGCAAATCATTTAAAATAAACTGATGTACATGTATATGAAGTGGGTTCATGCGAAATATAAAAAATCTGTAAAATAACTATCATCAGAAATAACATGAACAAATACATGTACAGTAATGCCCTAATTAATCGACTCCTTTAACAACAGCAGAATTATGGGTAAGTTTTCAGGATTTAGTCGGAAAAATGGCATTACTGTAGATTGACTTTTATCTTATTTCATTATTAATAACTCCAATACATATATGAGATTTTGCATGTCAAAATCATTGCCGATTAATTTAGTCCAATAAGTAGGGCACTGTGAATCTTAGATTGAAGGTCAAACTATATTTAAAACAAAATCAGCATCTTGATTTCGATTCAAACCGAACCTTGAACTATGGCTGGACATAGTGTGTCTGACATTTGCAGAATGAGGTCCCCAGAGGGTGAATTTAGTGATGCTACCCTGCAGAGGGCTATCATCACCATATTCACCCTCTGTGTTCTCATGCATTCTACTTAGGCATCATCTTATAGGAAGTATCTACATGTATAGTCTCAAATTAATGTCCCGCAAAGTGGGCTAGCATCACAAAGTTCACCCTCTGCACACCTCATTCTGCTTGCATGTAGGTCTCAACTGCTGTGGTGAACCTTTAAGAAACTTTACAAAAAAGTCTCAAACAATACGAGCTTAGAAAGCATATTCGCAACCGGTATATGTAATTATACCCCCACATTGGAAGAAAATGGGGGGTATACTGGATTGACTGCGTCCGTCCGTCTGTCCATCCGTCATGCTTTCTCCGTCCGTTGAGCCGTCTGTCCGTCCGTCCGTCCATCCATCCGTCCGACCTCATAACTTGAACAACTATGAACTGATTTCAATAATTTTTGTATGCAATCTCCTTAGGACAGTCTCTCCGCATGATGTTAATTGCGGTTCGGTCCGACTTTTTTTTTTCAAGTTACGCCTCTTTTTTGACTTATTTTGACTTAGAAAATTCTGTCCGACTTAATAACTTTAACAAATATGAACCGATTTCAATAATTTTTGGTATACATGCTTCTCACAATACCCTCTCTACATGATGCGGCTAGGGATTGGCTCAGACTGTTTTTCGTAATATTAGACCTCATTTTCGACTTATTTTGACTTAGAAAATTCTGTCTGACTTAATAACTTTAACAAATATGAACCGATTTGAATAATTTTTTCTGTACAAGCTTCTTGTGACACCAACCATATCGATATTATTAGTCCAAATTTTTCTTTAAAGTTAAAAATCTTTGTGGTTGAGTTTACAGATAATGCGTGTTGAATTTGCCATGGTGGGGGTATGCTAGCACTCGAGTGCACACCTGATGTTAAAGCTATGCTCTAATTAATCAACCCTTTAACAATAATGTAGGGCATTAATGACATCGGTTGTGCCGCCATTCAACCACGGTCATTTGGTTGACATGCGTCATTCACGGGTATTAAATCTTACTACGGTACTTGTAATAATTTTTTGCGACTGCCGTACTCCGCATTAATTTTTCACATGGCTGCCTTACACAAAGTCCAGTTTTTCGTGAGTGCCATGCAACTATATACAAAACTATATTTCAATTAATAAATTTTTTATGGTTTAATCAACATTCAAATTTGGTCACTGACCGACATTCACAATTGTATCATCAATGCAGCGTCATGCCTTGCCAGAAATATACACTCTGTGGTGTTGATAATGCTGATCGCATCAACGCGGTCGAGTAACGCAGTAATATCGGTGGTCAACATCATTAAGGAGGGTAGCTTAGAGCATAGCTCTAATTAGGTATGTGTCCATTTGATTTACTTCATTAGTAACTAATATGTAATAGAAGCTTGTGCCATGTATAGTGATGATTCGATTCTCTCTCCGGCAGCGAACCAGACACTTCCTCTCTGAAGCTAATTGACGTATCAGGAATCGGAAGAGCAACATAATTAATCATCGAAAACACATTCCCCTGTTATTGTCCCTTTCTTTCAAACATGAATCCTTTAACCCTTTCAGTGCCAGGGGCCGATCTCATCAGCCCTAATTTACGGTCTGTAAAATCAGCCCTAAATTTATTAATTTTTTTTGGGTTGAATTTTTTTTGGATATGCTTAAGCATGCTATAGCGAATTTAAAAACAAACTGGATAAAACCTTAGGGGCATGTTTTAACTCAAAACTATGATAGTTTAACTATCGCCAAGTATTCATAGTAATAATTTTTGATGCCCATGAAAAACGTAAGATTCCCTGGCACTAAACCTACAAAATAAGTCTGTTAAAGAATATAAGAAAAAATTATTAAAATTGTAAAAAATTATAACAAATGATGAAAAATTGTTAGGCCAATGCATTCTCATATATATGCGAGGCGACCTATGGTCGACTCGCATATATAAGAGAATGCATTGGCACAGGGTATGTGGGTTAATAAAAAAAATCGGACTTGGCACTGAAAGGGTTAAACGGATATGGCTCGTTCGAACCCGACAATTAATACTTGAGCTACATTTAGTTTAGCTTTAAATACAGTAATGCCCTAAATAATCGACTGTTTAACCACAGCAGAATTATTGGTAATATTTTTCAGGATTTAGACTGGAAATATGGCTTGTTGCCATTCATCAGAAAGCTCCACTGAGAGCTTTCTGATGAATGGCAACGAGCCATATTTCCGACTAAATCCTGAAAAATTACCCATAATTCTGCTGTGGTTAAGGAGTCGATTACTTAGGGCATTACTGTAATACAAGCTTGTGCCAAGATTAGTGATGATTCGATTCTCTCTCCGGCAGCGAACCAGACACTTCCTCTCCAAAGCTAATTGACATATCAGGAATCGGAAGAGCAACATAATTAATCATCGCAGACACATTCTCCTTGCTTTCAAACACGAATCCTTTAAACGGATATGGCTCGTTCGAACCCGACAATTAATACTTGAATTACCTTTCTGCGAGCATTAAATACGGTAATGCCCTAAATAATCGACTGTTTAACCACAGCAGAATTATGGGTAATTTTTCAGGATTTAGACTGGAAATATGGCTTGTTGCCATTCATCGGAAAGCTCTCGGGGAGAGCTTTCCGATGAATGGCAACAAGCCATATTTCAGACAAGTTACCCATAATTCTGCTGTGGTTAAGAGGTCGATTAATTAGAGTGAGCATTACTGTACCATAAACTTTTCAGAGTGACGGCAGCTCTAGATTTTATATCCATGGTCAGCTGGTACAATTTTTATGCGACTGTTAACAAAAAAATTGGATCGTCACTTAAAGATGCATAATCCTGATTAAGCGCCCCTCAATTGCTATTTATTTGGATTTGGGGGTAAAATATATTTGATTCGAGTCAAGGAACCCACCTATCAAAGCTCAGAGTTATTTGATATCGAGCTTTGAAATCTAATATTTTTCACCATCGAGAATTATTAGTGGCCCAGTGAACAGCCGACAGTCTCGGACCAAATTGCTATGGCTCCTAATTAAACAATACATATATAGGACTAAATTCAAGCCAATTAAAGGTACTCAACCCGTAAAGAGGGTCCCCATCTCAACAGATTCCAACAACAACAATCCGATCAGAGGATCCTATATTACTATTTCTTTGGCTTTGGGGGTAAAAAATATTTGATTCGAGTCGAGGAACCCATCAAACAAAGCTCAGAGTTATTAGATATTGATTTTTCAAATTTGTTATGTTCTCGAGATGAGTACTGATAACTGCCGTAATCTGCTCTGGATGTGTACTCCAAATCTATTCAAACAGACAAGGATGAATAACTCTAAAATCAAGTGGTAATTTTAACGCAATTTTTACTGAGGTCTGGGCCAGATAGTATTCCCGATAATGAAAAATAATAGATTTCTAAATTCGATATCTAACAAATCTGAGCTTTGATGGGTGACTTCCTCGACTCGAATCAAATATTTTTGACCCCCGAAGCCATTGAAATAGTAATTGAGAGGAGTTTTATCGGGTTGAGTACCTTTAACTTATCGCTAAATGTTTTCCTCAAAGAGTTGAATTATAGATACCAATGTGAGAAGTATACCGCACGATGCCAATCGAAACAAGAAGAATTTACGAAAAACTGGTTCCTTTTAGAATAGGCTTTACATGTGTAACATATACCCACAAGTCAACAATAATCAACTTGAGTGTCCTGGAAATGATCTCTTCACCAACTCGAAAACTCACTTAGTTATTCTAACCGGAAATACGATATCCCCGCCAATATCACAATGCCGTCTATCATAGACGGTCTATGGTTAGATGTCGTACCGATACGCCGTACACAGGAAGAAAGTTGAAATATTTAAAATCTGAATTAATATATTAATTTGAACATATATTCCATTAATTCAAATTTACATGTCAGTCACTGGGAGTGCATGTGGTGTACGAAAGACGTATAAATGAAGCGAGCGAGATGTGAGCGAATTGGAAGAATGTCACTTGATATACAATAATATGTACCTCTGTTTATGTTTACATTCCTTCATTGATGTATGTTTATTCCAATAAAAAAATTATAAAAAAAAAAAAATTGCGGATAAAGATGGATAACTCTAAAATCAAGAGGCTTTCTGTTGATAATAAGGCCAAATTTCGTCAAGCAACATGTTAATAAATAACACGTTTTGGGTAATTTTATACAGTAGTTGACAGTGGTTAGCATTATTTTGGAACAATTAATCGATTCTGATAACTGAAGTGGCATTTCTAAAAATGTTGTTGATGGAATCTGATTATATGGGGATCATCAAATTGGATTTAATACTTTAACCCTTTACCCAACAAAACCGGCCAAATAAAGCTTCAACAGCCTAAAATATCTTCGGTCTGTCTCAATAGAACCATACAAATATGGATATCATTGGAACCGGCTCCTTGACCACATTGTGCTAGTTACAGTTATGCCCTGTGCCAATGCATTCTCTTATATATGCGAGTCGACCATAGGTCGCCTCGCATATACACTGTATAAGAGAATGCATTGGCCTAAAAAAAATCTTTTTTTAACACTTTTTACCATTTTTTCTTACATTCTTTAACAATTTTATAATTTTTAATGTGTTAAGCCAATGCATTAAGCCTATGGTCGACTCGCATATATAAGAGAATGCATTGGCACAGGGCCGTTCTGTTGGGTAAAGGGTTAAATGAAACGATCTCAAATTAATAGAAAAATATAAGAAACAAAACATGTATTTTCAGTGTTCTATCGACGAATTTGTTCGGAAATCTGCTTCATAGGCACATGTATATTTTGAGATACCTTTTACCAAACAACGAAGAAAAACTTTTTTGATGACCATGTCAGACTTTTATAAACTTTATAGACCAGCATGTACAGTAATGCACTAAATAATCGACTCCTTAACTACAGCAGAATTATGGGTAACTTTTCAGGATTTAGTCGGAAATATGGCTTGTTGCCATTCATCGGAAAGCCATATTTCCGACTAAATCCTGAAAAGTTACCCATAATTCTGCTGTGGTTAAGGAGTTGATTACTTTAATAGGGCATTACTGTATAAGCGAATGAGGGTTTCCGCATAATTTCAGGACCAAGCCTTGAAATAGGGTGTCTGTCATTTGCAGAATGAGGTTCCCAGAGGGTGAATTTAGTGATGCTACCCCGCATAGCGGGCTAGCATCACCAAATTCACCCTCTGGGGACCTCATTCTGCTTACACCTCAGCAGAATGAGGTCCCCAGAGGGTGAATTTGGTGATGCTAGCCCGCTATGCGGGGTAGCATCACTAAATTCACCCTCTGGGGACCTCATTCTGCAAATGACAGACACCCTATTTCAAGGCTTGTTCAGGACACTCCATTCAATGAAGGGTTAACCTGGCTGCAGTAATATGAGCCGTGGTTTCTTTATTGCTTTAAAGCCTAACAATTACAGTATCGCAATCTGTTCCCAGATCAAAATAGGATAAAAATAATCATCTCACCCGGATATGAAGCCACATAAGCCTCGAAAGTAATCAACGAATCCATATTTTTGGTCACATCTAACAAATACTGGTAGAACAAGAGCTGTCTGACATCCAGTGAATATCCTCATGTGGCATTCTGATGATCCTAGTGCATGTAATAATTAAAATTTCAACTAGTTTGTGCTGGCCATTAACCCTTTAATCATCATCATCGTGTTCTTGGAACAAGTCTTGCGACTTTTTGTTCCTGTACTAATAATAATAACTTTATTTGTAATCAATTAATTGGGAGACAGAGTCGAGTGGATTCTTATCCCAATTTTACAATGTGAACATTAACAATTTTCAATTTGTCACAATAGGTAGTAAGTCATCGACATTCGACAATGTCCATGTCTTGGATAAAAAATCTTTTTGTTGGTTCATTTTCTCTCTTTTTCTTTAGTTCAACTCTGAGTTTATAAAGTTCTTCTATTTCCTTTCTCGAATACTCTCGATTGAAATATATTTTTAGTTGTCCCTTTACTCCGGTTTCTTTTTTATTGAATAAAATCGCTTCTTTTATCATTTGGTCTCGTGAATGTTTAGAATTTAATAACAATTTCACTGGTCGATGTTTGTTTTCAGTTTAGTGACCAATCCGCTGCTATGACAGTACTTCAGTTGCCTCACATTTTGTCATTTTTATTACTGTTTTTGATATTTGAGTCAGATCTGCTTCTTCTGTTGTTCCCTCGGGTATGTTTGCTACTATGATGTTGTTGTTTCTGTTTTCTACGATGTTTTAGTTTTTTCTAATACTTTTCAATGTCTCGTTTATGTTTATTTCTAACCTTTCTTGTAATTGCTTTATCTCAGTTTTCTGTAGTTAAAACGATTGTGCTTGCTGTTTCTGTTAATGATGGGAGCCGTGCTGGTGCAGCATTAAAAATCCACTGCCTTCTCTTATATATGCGAGTCTCCCATAGGGATCCTTGCATATACATGTATAAGAGAATGCACTGGCTTACAAAGGTCAAGATAAATATTGTTCGGCCAATGTATTCTCTTATATATTCGAGGCTCCTATGGGGGACTCGTATATATAAGAGAATGCATTGGCACAGGGTTTTCGCAAAATTTCAGGAAGGGTTAATAATTTTGTACTGTCACTGCCTGTCATAAATTTTCATAAAGTATAAGATACTACATTTAGTATGTGTTATGGGACAATTGAGGTATTTAATGGAAAAAAAGATTTGCATTGAAATTTTATCTAGTTTTTCAAACTTTTCTCTAATATGTTTCATGTCACCTTCTATCTGATAAACTTGATAAACTACTATATACATATCCTTGATTGTGAAAAATATGACTTACGAGTGACTACTTAGTTACCTTACACACAATTCAATCAACAAAAAATGGCAGCATTTTACCTGTGTGTGATCCATTTATAATGAGCAATTGTCATAATGGTAGGTACAAGCAACATTCACTGTTTATTTGGGCTTTTCAGCTGGTAATGAACTGTGAAAGGCCTCTTATTTCCAGTCTTTGCAAAATAGCAAGCCTGGAAAAGCCTTCAAATAGAGTGTCTTGACATTTTCAGAATGAGGTCCCCAGATGGTCACCAGGCCTGTTAAGTTTTGAAAATGTCAATCCGGGAGATTTTTGCGGGAGATATGCCCAAATATGTTCATGTTCCAAAAATCATTTTTATGATGAAGATTACATAGTTTTTATGATTTTCTGTTTGTGTTTATTTTTTACCTAAATACAATGGTAATGAATGTCCTGTTGGTAGTTGTAATAGAGCTGCTGTGAGTGGGAGATACCACCATTTATTGAAGAGAAAGAAGCAGACACTTCGTATAAACTAAGTGAAAATACTCAGAATTTCACTGGATACAGCCATATATGACCGAAACCAAAAGAACAAAATTGGAATAAACTACAGAATGGACTCGTCTTACTGTTTAAACCCCCAAAAGAAATGCACACATTCCACAATTTATTAACGAGGGCTAACAATACAGCTGCACACTTGTGATTATACGTATTGTATACTATAACAACACCCTTTTATGTTTGTGGCTTCACCAGAGTGTGAAAATCAATTAATATCAGTCGTCAATCAGAGGGAACATCAACAGTGAATGTTGATGAGTGGGTATTTACGGTACCGGAAATAAGGAAATCCCTGTTATTTGAGAAATCCAGGCAATTTCACGAATTCGAAAAATAAGAAAACATCGTTTTTTGGGGATTTGAATGCGGGGTTTTGCTGAATCCGGGAGATATTGGGGGTTATCCGTATTTGTGGAATTGCCGTGGCAATCCGGGAGTCTCACGGACAATCCGTGAAACTTAACAGCTCTGATGGTCACCCTCTGGTGACCTCATTCTGATTAGGCCTCATCTTCTGGGAAGCATAGTCTCAAATTAACATTGATTTTAGTTACTTTTTCCCTTATGTTCAGTTTCTATATCCCCTAATTTACAGAAGATAAAATGGATAATCGAGGTGACCAATGTGTGAACATCACCAACTTCAACTGGGGAACTTCAATCTGATCCTACATGTACATGTAGGTCACTGATAGCAGTTGAGGCCTAAGCAGAATGAGATCTGTAGTGGGTCAATTTGGTGATGCTAGCCCACTTTGTGAGATGGCATCAATAAATTCACCCTCTGGGGACCTCATTCTGTAAATGTCAGACACTATTTCAAGTCTTGGCCAAAAGAGGCCCTGAGATGAAGCACTAATTCTAATGGTATTCTTATTCAACTCTTGGTATAATTAAATTGTAAAATTAACTATCAGAAAAAAATCTCCACCCATATTCGGTCTGAAATCTTCATGAGATTTAAAAAATGCTCTAAAGAAGACAACCCCCTCCCGACCCCGTCCGTTTTGCCACATCCCATACTATTGCAGCCCTGTTAAATAGCAGAAATAAATGACCCCCCCTCAGAGGAAGCAGTAATTATCACATCATTCTTCTTACAGAACCAATTATTGATGTCGCTACGAGCTGAGTTCCTGTTCCGTGTGCAGCCGTCTACTTATATCGTAATATCGTCATCGCCGCTACATCAGCAGATTACATAGGGCTGTCATCTGGTTCCCATCATATTGTCTCGATCCCGATGAGGTATGGGTCAGAAATCTAGCTCCGTTCCGCATCCCGTTAGTTGGTGCAACGTTTCAACCATGAGTTACTTTAGGAGACGGCAATCTCAAAACTGTTCTGTGGATTACTGTGGTACGGTAATTAATTATACCACGGATTAATGTGGCACGGTAATTAATTATACCACGGATTAATGTGGCACGGTAATTGATTAAACCATGGATTACTGTGGTACAGTAATTGATTATACTACGGATTAATGTGGTATGGTAATTGATTAAACCACGGATTACTGTTGTACGGTAATTAATTATACCACGGATTAATGTGGTACGGTAATTGATTAAACCACGGATTACTGTGGTACAGTAATTGTAATAAACCATTGATTAGTGTGGTATGGTAATTGATTAAACCACGGATTACTGTGGTACAGTAATTGATTATACATGTACCACGGATTACTGTGGTAATGTAATTGATTATAACATGGATTTATGATTATTGTGGTTCAGTAAGGGATTATAACGTGGATTACTGTGGTAAAATAATTGATTATATCACAGATTATTGCGGTATGGTAATTCTTTATACAACTATTAGTAGTAATTTGTGAAATTGATTGAATTGATAAAATTGTATTTTCACTAAAGCAGGCCTGTAGATTTCAAAATTATACCTATAAACCTATGTTTCATTCGCCTGGTTTGCGCTTGCAGTACCCTCACCTACAGTAATGCCCTAAATAAATGACTCCTTAACCACCACAGAATAATGGGTAACTTTTCAGGATTTAGTCGGAAATATGGCTTTCCGATGAATGACAACAAGCCATATTTCCGACTAAATCCTGAAAAGTTACCCACAATTCTGCTGTGGTTAAGGAGTCGATTATTTAGGGCATTACTGTATAAGTTACCAGTTACAAACTGTTGTAATCACTGTGCTATTTTAATTATTATGGTACCGTATAATAATCACTATGCTATTATTAACTCATAACTTCTATAGAAAGTTTCTTTTTCTTTGTTACTAGCAGTTTCTCTATATCTCCAAATTGGCGACACAATGCATAATCGAGGTGCACAATGGGTGGACATCATCATCTTCACCATCTGAGAACTGAAATCTGAGTCTAGGTCTCCCTGACTCTCATTGCAGATGAGGCCATGCAGAATGAGGTCCCCAGAGGATGAATTTGGTGCGTCACTAAATTCACCCTCTGGGGACCTCATTCTGCAAAATGTCCGGCACCTTGTTCTCCTTGAATTCCTATGGTGACCCTATCTCAGAAATGTGCTCTTCAGGTCATGGTTATGGGATCAAGTCTGAGTTTAGTGTGCCTGTTGTTTGCAGAATGAAGTCCCCAGAGGGTGAATTTAGTGACGCTATCCCACATAGCAGGCTAGCATCACTAAATTCACCCTCTGGGGACCTCATTCTGCTTAGTCCTCATCTTTTCTGGAATGTTTCTTTATTATCAAATTTCTATAGAAACTTCTTCACATAGATTCTACATGTACATGTATTTCTTTTTTAGTTTAGTTTCTCTAATTCCCCAAATTGGCCCATGACACATTGCATAATCGAGGTTCCCAATGGGTGTACATCACAATATTCACAATTTGGGAACTTCAATCTGAGTCTATGTCTCCCATAGCAGATGGAGCCTAAGCAGAATGAGGTCCCTAGAGGGTGAATTTAGTTATGCTAGCCCGCTATGTGGGATAGCCTCACTAAATTCACCCTTTGGGGACCTCATTCTGCAAACAACAGGCACACTAAACTCAGACTTGCTCAGGTCATGGTTATGAGATCTACTGTGGACCCCATATTGCACATTAGAGGCCATGTCCTGCATTTGTGGTCATTCCCTAGAACTCAGTACTTCTCAAGATAGGTTTTTTATATGGAAATTATTCCTCAGACAGGACATATAGAACCAAAACCATAAAGAAACATTCTGTATGTTCGTTTATGCCAGAGGTGCTCTCCTGATCACCCGAGCTGGTTATTATTTTTTCGATTCCCAACATTTTAATTACCGATTTTGGCATGATCGTAGAAAACCTTTTCCAAATTATTTAATTTTAGGCCAAAAAAACAACAACCTGTGTTTAGGGTTTCCCTACCTACCCTAGAAAAAGGTGCCTACCAAAAACTTTTTATTGGAATGTAGACACAGATAAAAAAAAAATTTGTTCAGTGGGAAGGGCATCGAAAGGTATCTTACCCATTTTCAACCTCCTACAAAAACGTTTACAAGTTTTATTAGTCTAGAGCTCTGACTAATTCAAGATAACAATATTTAGTTTTGAACCAATCAATTTTATCTGAATTGTGAAGCTTTCTAGATTAAATTGTCAATGACCCAATGGAATTCAGAATAAAAAAATTCCCTACCTACCTACCCTAATCATTTATACCATGTAACCCTAAACACAGGTATAATTTTTTTTGGCCTTACGTTTCCTCTGTTATCAAGCCACGCTGATTATCAAACATTAGGCTAAATCACGATATTGTATAAGAGTTATAACCTATTATATATACTATATAGAGTAATACAGTACATTTATATAAAATATTACTGGAAACCCACTAATAAAGAGTGTTACATTGTGTGTGTGTATATTTATATTTATCTCGATACAATACTAAATGTATTGTAATTAATATTCCATTGCTTCAGTCCCTCCTATACACTTATATTATTGTTTTGGATCATGATGGACAGTTGTTTTGAAGGTTGAGTTTGAACTCTATTTAGTTTCCTTTCACCCTATCAGTGGCATTCATTCCTATGGTGAAACGGAAATAATGGGTCCCCAACATTTTGATTTACATGAATGAGCAAATGAAATATCCGCTCAATTCAAATTTTGAGCCCTGTTAATTTGTTTTTATGCGCCCGTTTTAAAAAAAGGGGGACAGATTATGTTATTGATCTTCAGGGTGTCATAGGGTGCGTTCGTTTTTGGTTTCCAGATGATAACTTTAGATAGTTTCAACTGAATGGAATGAAATTTGATATGCGGGTTTTCTAGCACAAAATACAGGTCAAGTTCGAATTCGGGTTTTGCCTGCTAATTTTCACCAGAGCTATGGCCCTTTTCATTGGAATTTGCACTTAATTTTTGTTTACAGATAATAACTTTAGTAAGTCTGAACTGAATGGATTGAAATTTGATATGTGGTTTTACTAGCCAAAAATACAGGTCAAGTTCAAATTTGGGTACTGCCTGCCCATTTTCACCAGAGTTATGGCCCTTTGTGGGAATTAACCCTTTCAGTGCCAGGGGCCGATCTCATCGGCCCTAATTTACGGTCTGTAAAATCGGCACTAAAAAAATTAAAAAATTAAAAAAAAATTGTTTTTTTTTAGATTTTTTAAAAATTATTAAAATTGTAAAAAATAATAACTAATGATGAAAAACTGTTAGGCCAATGCATTCTCTTATATATGCGAGGCGACCTATGGTCGACTCGCATATATAAGAGAATGCATTGGCACAGGGTATATCGGTTGATACAAAAATCGGACCTGGCACTCAAAGGGTTAACACAGGTATATTTTGCCATGTCCTTGTGATGCTCTTGTTTCCTCATGCCATGTTTGAACATTTTAAGGTGCCCATGGGGGAGGCCCCCACCCCCACCCCCATGGAATACGGAATACCACTTAACACAGAGGGTGGAATACGGAATACCAGTTAACAGCCATATGGAATACCTAAAAATATATGAAAACTTCATTTTTTTGAAGGTCGGCGTACGAATACCGGTATTTTTGGAATATCGAATACCTCCTAACAGAGGGGCCGGAATACGGCGTACCTCATAACAGGGCATGGAATACGGCGTACGAAAAAGGGGGGTGGGGGCCTCATGGGGGATGCCAATACCCGTGGTTTCCTCATGCCATGTTTGAACATTTTAAGGTGCCCATGGGGGATGTCATCACCCGTGGTACATCCCCTTGTTCATTCCTTTGATGAAGTTTGATGAGTTATTGACATGGGTCAGCGTCCTTGCATCCAACAATTTTCCTTAGCACACCCTGCAGGCCACATCCCTTATCTGATTGTCACCAAACTAGATATCGATCCTCGGGGTGACCTCTAGATGGAGCTTACAATATTTTCCGAATTCTTTCAAAAAAAATATGCCAAAGGCATGGAAAGAGTAAACTCTAAGATTGCTGAATTCGGGAACAATTATATCGCTCGCACCGAGGTCATCCTGATGATTGATATGTATTTTTGTGATGATCGGATAAGGGATGTGGCCTGTAGGGTGTGCCAAAGGATTTAGTCATACAAGGAGTGAGCTATCAAATTTTTCCAAATTTCGTTGAAAATCATGGCCGTCGGTGGCCATCTTGGATTTTACTCTTTGCTTGCCACATCCCTTATCAAATCGTCACCAAATTTCATATGGATCTTTGGGGTCAACTTTAGATTGGAGTTTATAATATTTTTCATTGACATTTCAGATATGAAGGTGGTTTGTGTTGTCGACATTTCTGCTCAGGTGAGCAGTTCTGTCGCAGAAAACGACAAATCTGCAAAAACCCAGAATTCAGCAGCGAGCCTCAAAGCTCGAAAACAGGCGAGGTGTGATGTGGAGAAAGTTTGTGAAAGGTAACTAAAAACAGGTGCGGTGTGATGTGGAGAAAGTTTGTGAAAGGTAACTAAAAACAGGCGCAGTGTGATGTGGAGAAAGTTTGTGAAAGGTAACTAAAAACAGGCGCGGTGTGATGTGGAGAAAGTTTGTGAAAGGTAACTAAAAACAGGCGCGGTGTGATGTGGAGAAAGTTTGTGAAAGGTAACTACATGTATGTCAGCTTTATGTCACCACATATACTGTAGAGTCTGGTCATCAATATGTAGGATAATATGAATCGTACGTGACACGTTGTGGAGCAACCACACATGATGTGCCTCAATTTTGCCTATTTTTGCCGACATAACGCTAAGAATAATTTATGTAAGATCATGCAGTGGTCACGATGGAGACGACATGCCAAATTGACAAGACGTGTCATGGATTATAAAATCTTGTCTGGATTATCGTCATGACTTCTTCATTTTTCGTTTTCATTAAGCTGACCAACGAAATTGGTCTAAATGAAATTAATAGATTTAAATCACATGTGAATTATTCGTAAGTTGTGAAGTAGTTACTTTCATTTTTATCGCGATGCTTCATTTCCAATTCTGCGTTTTTTGCAATCTCCGCACGGTTGCTAACCGGAATTCACGTGAAAATTTCTCCAAAATCCATACATATGATCTTGAAAAATCACTGATGGATAGACTGTAGAAAAAATTATATGATGTCATTCACCTGCCTTATGTTTAAGCACCCTTGGTGGTTGCTATGAGTAGGCAGGGTTTACTTTGCTACGGCTCAGCGTCCGTGGAACGGCCTCATTCCCCTCGCTGATGATCTGTTTGAGACATACATGCACCTAAAGTCAATAGCAATTTGTCGTAATAAAAAAATCCAGCTCTGCCGGGAGTTCGGGTGGTTGAACAGAATACTGATAAAAAACGGGTCATTTGAGCACAATTAAAGACATATTATGTACTTGTTTGAATGCGTGAAACTGATGTTAGTATTCAGGCACTATGCCAACAGGAGGAATGTAACATTCTACTAACATTGCCGAAAATCTGAAGCAAAACGACCATACCACTCCATAGAAAACATCGTCTGAACTACACTCAGTTGTAAATATTTACTACTCGATTCGGGACGCATCTATCTGCGATAAACTGAGAAAAATGATTTCGCCATTGAGAGTCACTGCATTAAATTGATATAAAAGAAGGATGTGTGTTGTCAATTTTTATGTAAATTTGTAAAAATTACTACTTTGAACAATTTCAACTCTAGTTGATATGTGCGTTTATTGTGATGTAATTTCGTGTCAAATATTGTATGATTTCCAGACCGGTATTCCAGTCTCCTGGGATATAGGAATATAATGATTGGACCGATAATTCGGTCTCTCGGGTTCAAAGGGTTAAATATAACTTATTTCTATAAATACATTTCTTTAATTTATCAGGTTGAAAGCTAGTTTGGAGAGAGTTCCTTTCCAGAAGTTAGACTTTGGCGAGACAGCTATACTGGACTTGTTCTATAATGCTGACGTTGCCGTGGTGGATATGACCGTCACCATTCAACAGTCCCCTCTATTTTATCATATTGGAGTGAGACAGAGCATGGGCATGAAACATAATATCGTCCTATTTCATGACACAGATCCAGAAACGTCTCTATCATTGAGGGTATGTTAAATAACTAGACCTGGTTAGAAACGCATGTCCGATGTTACTATAAACATCTCTATCATTGAGTGTATGTGAAATAACTTAATGCTGTTTAGAAAGGCATGTCTGATGTTACTATAAACGTCGCTATCATTGAGGGTGTGTGTAATAACTAGACCTGGTTAGAAACGCATGTCTGATGTTACTATAAACGTCTCTATCATTGAGGGTGTGTGTAATAACTAGACCTGGTTAGAAACGCATGTCTGATGTTACTATAAATGTCTCTATCATTGAGGGTGTGTGTAATAACTAGACCTGTCTAGAGAAGCATGTCCGATGTAACTATAAACGTCTCTATCATTGAGGGTGTGTGTAATAACTAGACCTGTCTAGAGAAGCATGTCCGATGTAACTATAAACGTCTCTATCATTGAGGATATGTGTAATAACTAGACCTGTCTAGAGAAGCATGTCCGATGTAATTATAAACGTTTAGAAAGGCATGTCTGATGTTACTATAAACGTCGCTATCATTGAGGGTGTGTGTAATAACTAGACCTGGTTAGAAACGCATGTCTGATGTTACTATAAACGTCTCTATCATTGAGGGTGTGTGTAATAACTAGACCTGGTTAGAAACGCATGTCTGATGTTACTATAAATGTCTCTATCATTGAGGGTGTGTGTAATAACTAGACCTGTCTAGAGAAGCATGTCCGATGTAACTATAAACGTCTCTATCATTGAGGGTGTGTGTAATAACTAGACATGTCTAGAGAAGCATGTCCGATGTAACTATAAACGTCTCTATCATTGAGGGTGTGTGTAATAACTAGACCTGTTTAGAAACACATGTCTGATTTTACAATAAAAAATTATCATCTTTGGAAGGCTTATTCAATTTAACCCTCTCTATACTAAATTCTAATTGACAAGTAGTGTCTCCCATATGAAATGTTCAGAAAATAACTTCAACAAACGACCATAGGCAGTTCAATATAACATTGATTTTAGTTACTTTTTCCCTTCTGAGAAGTTTCTGTATCCTTTAATTTTCAAAAATTAAAATGCATAATTGAGGTGACTAATGGGTGAACAATACTTCAACTGGGGAACTTCAATCTGATCCTACATAACAGTTGAGGCCTAAACAGAATGAGGTTCCCAGAGGGTGAATTTGGTGATGCTAGCTTGCCATGCCGGATAGCATCACTAAATTCACCCTCTGGGGACCTCATTCTGCGAATGTCAGACACACTATATCCAGGCACACTATATCCAGGCTTGTTAGAAACAAATCTCAGTATCCCACAGCTGGAAATGGAAAAGATTTCACGTCTTTATATGCCTTTATTGTAAACTTCAATTTTTGTTACCCAATGAACTTATTTTACGTAGGCTATTGCCTATTGCCTAAACTGATTTTGCTTCTGCTTATACCTGGGTATTGCCTGTTGCCTAGGCTAATTCCCAGGGTTGTAACAGACAATCAACTAACACAAATATATTAATTTTTCTCTTATTTGCATTTAACCCTTTACCCAACAAACCGGCCAAAACCGGCCAAATAAAGCTTCAACAGCCTAAAATATCTTCGGTCTGTCTCAATAGAACCATACAAATATGGATATCATTGGAACCGGCTCATTGACCACATTGTGATGGTTACAGTTATGCCCTGTGCCAATGCATTCTCTTATATATGCGAGTCGACCATAGGTCGCCTCGCATATATAAGAGAATGCATTGGCCTAAAAAAAATCTTTTTTTACCATTTTTTCTTACGTTCTTTAACAATTTTATAATTTTTAATGTGTTAAGCCAATGCATTCTCTTATATATGCGAGGCGACCTATGGTCGACTCGCATATATAAGAGAATGCATTGGCACAGGGCCCTTCTGTTGGGTAAAGGGTTAATATAGTATATAGCCATATCATTCTTATCAGTCACATCTGATCTTCAGAAGCCATGGCTAACGAGATTAGTAACGCTTGTGACAAACATGCGCCATGAATGTGTGTTTCTAACTGTGTATCTGCATTAATGTACAATAACAAGGCCAACTTATACACGGACACTCTTAAATTGAGCATTATAAACAGACACTGCTAAAGTACATGTGGTTGTATTAACTCTCTGACTGCCGAGTGCATTCTCCCATTCATTATTTAACCCTTTCATAAGGTTCATGATGAGAGCTGTGCTGGTGCAGTATTAAAGATCAGTGCCATTGCATTCCATCTACATCTACTTGGTACTCCATCGCCCTCAATGTGCTGAGGATTATGTGGAGGCGCATGAGATTTAAAAACATAAAAGCATATTTTTTTGGTTATTTTGATAATTTATTAAAATATACTGGAGCTTCATACTATTTAGAAGCTGTCTGTTTGTTTACAGGTGGGAACATGTGTTTTGTGAGTTCGGATTTGAAACTGTCCGTGTTGTGGCAGTTTAAGAATATGTCACGGGGGAGTTTGTTCCAATTTATGATTGTGCGTGGAAAAAAGAAAGCTTCGAGATAGTTTCTGTCAGCTTTAGCAGTACGGAGGAACTTGTGGCCCCTAGTAGGCACAAATGGTAGGGAGATGTCTACATCTTGATGGCGGATTTTGTAAAGCATGACTAGAGAGGAGAATATTCTTCTTTGTTGGAGGGTTTGCCAATTAAGTGTGTGGAGCAGATCAGTTATGCTGTCTCTGTCGTCGCTACCATAGTTGTATCTATTTAGAGTGTAGCGTGCAGCCCGTCTCTGTACAATTTCTACTTTCTCTGAGAGGTACTGCTGCCATGGGTCCCATATTGAGCTACAGTATTCTAGTTGTGGTCTAACATATGTTTTGTAGGCAAGGGCTTTTGTTTTGTAGTTTTTTGTTCTCACGTTACGTCTTAGGAATCTGAGGGTAGCATTGACTTTATTTGTGATGGTAGTGATGTGGGTTTTCCATGATAGGTCATTTGAGATGGTTACGCCGAGATATTTTGTAGTTTCTGTTGATTTAAGTAATTGGTTATGGAGTGTGTAGTCATGGAGAATAGGGTTTTCTTTACGAGTGATTCGTATGATTTCGCATTTACTAGGGTTGAATGACATAAGCCATTCTTTCTCCCAGTTTTCAAGTTTGTGCAGATCATTTTGTAGGATAGTACAGTCATTTGTAGAGGAGATAGCACAATACACAACAGTATCGTCTGCGAAGAGGCGGGCCTGACAGCTGAGGTTTGTGGGGAGGTCATTTATATAGATTAAGAAGAGACAAGGGCCAAGGACAGACCCTTGGGGGACACCTGATAGTACGGGAAGAAATTTTGATTCTTTTCCATTGACTTGGACTTTTTGAGTCCGATGTGATAGGAAGGCGGCAATCCAATTTGTAACAGATGTGTTTATGCCAAGTCGTCTCATTTTAAGAAGAAGTCTGCTATGGTCCACTTTATCAAAGGCCTTGGAGAAGTCCATGACAACTACATCGGTTTGAGTCCATTTTGTCATGTTTTCAAAGATATCATTCATGAATGTGATAAGCTGTGTTTCACAGCTTAGTTTGGGTCGGAATCCATGTTGGTTTTGATGTAGTAGTTGCTTTTCGTTGAGGTGGGACATGATGTTGGATACTATGATATGTTCAAGGGTTTTGCTAAGAATACATGTGAGTGAGATGGGGCGATAGTTTTCAGGTTTGGATTTGGAGCCTTTTTTGAATATTGGGGAAACAATTGCTACTTTCCAGTCAGAAGGGACAGTGCCTGAGTTCAAAGAACTCTGGAAGAGGTCTGCAATTATTGCAGAGATTTCGTCTCTTACCTCTTTGAGGAAGCGGGGTGAAATTTGGTCGATACCATAAGCTTTGTTGGGTTTTAACCTTGAAAGTGCGGCACAAACACCATTTGTAGTTATTTCTACATCTGGCATGTCAGTATCCTTAGGACAGATCAGGGATTTAAGTTCGCAGATGTGGGATAGGTTTAGAGGTTGAGGCTTAGTAAATGCTGAGTGGAACTGGGCGTTTAGAGCTTCGGCCTGCTTGGTGGGGTCTGTTTAAAAATTTAATACATGGTATGTATTCCTCAATATGTGTTCACCATCTACTTTAAGAGGAGCGACACCGTTATTTTCTGATTTCTGATGTTTTATGAAGGACCAGAATTTTTTGCTGGGCTTGGTGGTGTTTTCTGTTAGGTCCGGGCAGTTTTTGTTGTCTTCAGTTATGATGGATTCTATATGGTCCCAGTAAGCTTTTCTGGATTTTCTTTGGATGGCATGTTTTAGGGCTCTTTCTTTGGACTGAAGATTTTCGGTGTTTTTATACCTGCGTTTTCTGATATATTTGTGAAGACGAGTGCGTTTTTTTATCAGCTTCTTAAGATCAGCTGTTATCCATGGTGCATGTTGTCTGCTACTAAGTGTCTTGGTTGGGATGTGCTTAGATATTAGTTCAGATATTTTTTCTTTGATCAACTGCCATTTCTGTTCTACATTTAGATTTAGAATTTCACTCTGCGTCTTGTAGAAAGTTTGGAAGGAATGGAGTTCTGCTTTTATGGCAGGCCAGTTTGCCTTATGGTAGAGATAGACTTTCCTGGCAGGCTTTTTTAGATGTCTTTTGTTTATGGTGACTTCGTGGTAGACAATGTCATGATCAGATGTACCAAGGCTGGGAAGTGTTCGTGTATTATGGATCAGAGTTGGCTGATTTAGGTAGAATAGGTCAAGGGTATTTTTTCCCCTTGTGGGTATTTTAACAACCTGTTCGAGATTTGCATCGGACATTGCATTTGTGAGTTTATCATAGAGTTTTGTATTTTTACAGTCGGTGGCAGTTTCGTTTGTGGTCCAATTGTATTTTGGTAGGTTAAAGTCACCAAGAATCCACAGGTGGCCATCTTTGGGGGCTTTCTTTACGGATGTTTCTAGGCCATTTACGCTGTCAATATCGTTTTCGTCTGGTTTGTAGTATGCTGCGACATGGATGTTTTTTGAGCCTGGTATGACAAGCTTTGCCCATATAATTTCGCAAGGAGAGTCAAGCTCATGTTGTTCTAGAGATATGATGTCTTTAGAGATGGCAAGAAGGACACCCCCTCCTTGTCTATTTCTGTCTTTCCGATAGATGTTATAGGTGTCGGGTGGGAAGAGCTCTGAGTTTTGCACTTCGCTATTTAGCCATGTTTCAGTGCAAGCTATTATGTCAGGTTTTACTTGGTCTATGACATGATGTAAGTCATGGGCCTTTGGCCAAAGTGATTGACAGTTTATATTAAGGACTCTCAGGTTATTTAATCGTTTAGAGGAGGAAGGTGGACTGTGTTTCGTGGGTTTTGGTGCGATAGGAGAGGAGGTTGCTTGCGGGGCACCGAGTGCTTCTATGCTCTCTGAGTAGGAATAGTCTTTGCTTAATAGATTGAATGAATTTGAATCTGAGAAAGAGTCAATACTCTGGAGTATATTCTCTTATATATGCGAGTCCCCCATAGTGAGCCTCGCATATATAAGAGAATGCATTGGATTAGTGCGATTGCAGACACTGCAATTTTAAATCTAAGTTGGGGGAACCATCTGCACATGCTCACAACAAGACCGCAGGCATAGGTAGCATATCGCAGCAATCCAGCAAAGTTTGATTTTTACCAGGAAAATTGTGGCGTGTCCTTTGCAACATGCATAAACAGCGAATTCAAGTCATTGGATTTCTTCAATGGAGACACATTTAACTGAGTTGAGGCAGGAAAGGGAGTGTTTATATAATGTTTCTGCCCACTGACAGAGAAGAGGGTCATTGTCCCGGGTTTCGTAATTGCTGACATTGCGAAAGCGGTGCAGAAATTGACGGGTACAAAATATAAAAATTAAAAATATGATTTATTGTTCAAATTCAAATAAAAAACAAATAGCCTAGTGTTTAGTTTAGAACTTGAGATACATGCCATATACCGTTATTTATACTTGCATAATAAGGAGAATGAAATATAACCCTTTGCCTTTTTTGCTTTGTTTTCACACTAGAGTCCTATACAGCACTTCAACTAATAGAAGTGTCTGACATCTCAGCACCGCAGCGTCTGCAGGCTTGCCACTTTTCTCCACCCGCGATTTTTACCCATCTGCGATATAAAATTGCAGCATATGCGGTGGCACTTACAATGTTCATTATGGTGGCTGTATTAAAGATCCTGTGCCAGTGCATTCTCTTATATATGCAGGTCTCCCATAGGGAGCCTCGCATATATAAGAAAATGCAACCAATCTGATGACCCACCCATCTCCACAATACCAACTATGTTGAGAGTTGAGTATAACCGAAACGTCCCATAAAATAATAAAACAAAATTTATACTACTATCTATTATATATTTTGAAAGATCTGTGTGTTTGTTTGTGTGTTTGAAATCGATGGACTCCAAAACGACTAAGCCAATTTCGATGAAATTTGGTATTTTAGGGTATTTTCGGCCGGAGACGAACATAGGCATATTTATTTGTCCGTGCGAGGTCAACTTTTCACGTGCGGAGGTCAAATCTGTTTTTACGCCGTTTTGCGCTAATATATTTCAGTTCGGTGCTCACAAATCGATACGATATAGCGCGAATAATAAATTGCCAGTCATATAATTTGCACGGTTAGAATCTGTGTGGCTTCATCTTTCCAACGATATATAATATGTATGTATCCGTTTTAGTTATCTGCCTCAATTATTAGGTACAAGTGGTGCGATCTTTTATCAGGATAAAATCAATGCGTAAATTCTATGACGTCGTCAGAGGTCATAAAGTTAGATTACGTTAACTCTCACCCTGCCGATGCATTTGACTGTGTCGCGTTAACTCATCACCGGCCGAGGTATCCGCAAATGACATTGGGCTATATATCTCGGAAACGGGTGTAGCTATCGACTTGAAATTTGGTATGTGAATGTATCTTGCCCCGGATACGAATTTTATCGGGTCGCCGAGCACGTGCGACGCCAGCTTCGCGCATGCGCAGACGAGATCTCGGAAACGGGTTGAGATATTGACTTTAAATTTGGTATGTGAATGTATCTTGCCCCGGATACGAATTTTATCGGGTCGCCGAGCACGTGCGACACCAGCTTCGCGCATGCGCAGACCAGATCTAGGAAACGGGTGGAGCATTTGACTTGAAATTTGGTTTTTGAATAGCCCGGACGAAGTCGGGTCACCTTCTAGTCTATTATATATTTTGAAAGATCTGTGTGTGTGTGTGTGTATGTGTTTGTTTGTTTGTGTGTGTGTTTGAAATCGATGGACTCCAAAACGACTAAGCCAATTTCGATGAAATTTGGTATTTTAGGGTATTTTTGGCCGGAGACGAACATAGGCATATTTATTTGTCCGTGCGAGGTCAACTTTTCACGTGCGGAGGTCAAATCTATTTTTACGCCGTTTTTGCGCTAATATATTTCAGTTCGGTGCTCACAAATCGATTCGATATAGCGCGAATAATAAATTGCCAGTCATATAATTTGCACGGTTAGAATCTGTGTGGCTTCATCTTTCCAACGATATATAATATGTATGTATCCGTTTTAGTTATCTGCCTCAATTATTAGGTACAAGTGGTACGATGCTTTTATCAGGATAAAATCAATGCGTAATTTCTATGACGTCGTCAGAGGTCATAAAGTTAGATTACGTTAACTCTCACCCTGCCGATGCATTTGACTGTGTCGCGTTAACTCATCACCGGCCGAGGTATCCGCAAATGACATTGGGCTATATATCTCGGAAACGGGTGTAGCTATCGACTTGAAATTTGGTATGTGAATGTATCTTGCCCCGGATACGAATTTTATCGGGTCGCCGAGCACGTGCGACGCCAGCTTCGCGCATGCGCAGACGAGATCTCGGAAACGGGTGGAGCAATCGACTTGAAATTTTGTTTTTTAATAGCCCGGACGAAGTCGGGTCACCTTCTAGTACTATATATATGTCACTGGTGAGCAAGGAGAGAGCGTGCAGTTAATAGAGATGTATACTGTGCGAATGCAAGGAATCCCATACCTATATATAAATACATTTTATTGAACATTATGTATAATGTGAATGGCTTTAAATTCGTTGTTATCAATTTTCCTGGTTCAGCCATTTATTACTTTGTTGGTCTGTCGGTACTAACTATCACCTCCAAACCCCCAATAATAACAATCAAATCCAACTAATAAAAGTGCAGATACCTCGACGAGCCGTCGGAAATTGGCGCATCCGCACAGTAGGCATGTGTCAAAGCTTTTGTTGATGACTATTGAGAATGTCAACAATTGGATTGTATTACATAAACCTACATAACTAGGTGAATGTCACTCTCTTCCCATAACATAACTCCCAAGACTTTGAATGTACATCTGGTCAATAGAGTTACATGTAGCTCCCACATGAAATTCTCAAAATGGCGACCACATTAGTTTCGAAGATAACAAAATTTTGTGGGGTTTTTAATTTTGTGGTTATCAACAGCCACAAAAACCACGAAAATTGGACTGTCACGAATAAATGTACTTTTACAGTATGACATTGCTCATTGTGGTTGTTTCTTCAATAAACTTTAAAGATGTCCTAACCGTTGTGACACCATAAAACCAGTGTACGTTTTCATTACCCGAAAATAATTAGATCGGACATTTTAACACAATTCATGGGAGGTTTTGATGACCAGATATAAACTTTCAAAAACGTTTTGAATTTATGTCTGCCTAGCAAAAATTCCAATGATCCACGCATCCGCCATATAAAAGTGGTAAACGATAAAGAGCATTCTCAATTATGAGCTTTTGTCTCGTTTCAACGTAAAACAGATGTATGTTTTTGTGTATTTACATGATGTTTGTGCAATATGAATTATATTGATTGCAAATATTTTTCATTTCCCTCTTAGTTTGACAAATTTGGTGTCAAATCGGACAGGGTATCTGTAAAAAATAAAGATGTATGTGATTATGTGATTTTTCCTGTCTGATTTCAGTTGTTATGTGGGGCGACGGTGTCATGCTTTCCATATCAGATCAATTCGACTGGTCAGACAATGGTGATGGACAGTCGTGCCCTTATATCCGGAGACATATGCCTCCATCCAGACCATGGCCCAACACTCATGAACAAACTGAAGAAAGCACTGACCGACGTCGATAATGAAACTCTGTGAGTTAAAGACATATTATGTGCTTATTTCACTACTTCAAACAGATATTTTACAACTAGGCCACTACGCCCACACAACATCTGAACTACGCGAAAATCTAAACAAAGTTCCCAAGTGTTCAATAAGTCAGGACATATCTCAAAGTTTGTGTCCATGTTTGAACAAAATGTTATCACTAAGTTTTTTTATAAACATTTAAAATATATGCTACCAGCTGAAGCAGGCTCCCTTCGGGAGTCTTTATTCAGCGTCGGAGGGGCTTGCGCCCCCTTTGTGCATTAGGGGCTTGTGTCTGCGTGTGCTTCGCACACATTTTGATCTTAGACAGAGCCTTTATGGTGGCTGCTTTGTGTCTGCGTGCGCTTCGCACACATTTTGATCTTAGACAGAGCCTTTATGGTGGCTGCTTTGTGTCTGCGTGCGCTTCGCACACATTTTGATCTTAGACAGAGCCTTTATGGTGGCTGCTTTGTGTCCTTTATGCACATTTTGATCATTTAACCCTTTACCCAACAAACCGGCCAAAACCGGCCAAATAAAGCTTCAACAGCCTAAAATATCTTCAGTGGCACCCCCCCCCCCCCTTAGTTTACCCTATGGCTAGACTATCAATGTAATTGATATTAATTGTTTGTTGGGAGCAAAATAAAATGAATCACATGTACTAGATCTTTGTTTGAGATATCTTTTCAGCCGCTACATTGAGAACAAAATCGGGTCAATATGACTAACTAAGGTAAAGTGCAATACCATGATTTATTCGCATAACACATGACAGATAACCGTAACGGTTTTATTTACATAATCTAATTTTACTTTGATTGGTAAAGCCACTGTAACAGTATTGTTTACATAACTCTTATTTCAATGTGGGAATTAAATCTCGATATTGAGTTATTAACCCTTTACCCAACAAACCGGCCAAAACCGGCCAAATAAAGCTTCAACAGCCTAAAATATCTTCGGTCTGTCTCAATAGAACCATACAAATATGGATATCATTGGAACCGGCTCCTTGACCACATTGTGATAGTTACAGTTATGCCCTGTGCCAATGCATTCTCTTATATATGCGAGTCGACCATAGGTCGCCTCGCATATATCAGAGAATGCATTAGCCTAAAAAAAATCGTTTTTTTAACACTTTTTACCATTTTTTCTTACATTCTTTAACAATTTTATAATTTTTAATGTGTTAAGCCAATGCATTCTCTTATATATGCGAGGCGACCTATGGTCGACTCGCATATATAAGAGAATGCATTGGCACAGGGCCCTTCTGTTGGGTAAAGGGTTAAATATATGGATTAAAAAATAATTTTTTTTAAACATCCATGGGTTGACCGATCTGAATGAAATTTGGTCAGGATGTTGGCTGCCAGGAGGACTTTTAAAAGAGGGGCCAATGACATTATTCAAATTTCAAGTTTTAGAGTTATTTTTTGTTTATTATCTCCTGCCCAAAAATTTCTGTGGGGTATGTCGCAATTTCTTCCGTCAGTCTGTCTCTTTTGGTCTGTCTGTCTGTTCCAAAAAGTTGTCTGGGGTTATTTCGAATAATTGTCAACGGATTTCAAAGATATTTGGTATATGAATTCACAAGGAGCATATCTTAAATGAGTTGGCAAACTAGGCCCGGCCTAGTTACGGCCCTTTGATTGTCATTTTTTGGCATTTTATCAACGGATTTCAAAGATTTTTTGTATGCGAGTTCATAAAATGAGTATCATACTAAGCCCACTGAACCTTTTCACCAGAATTAAGGCTTTTGCTTGTAATTTTTTGGTTTCGCACCCAGGAAAAGTTGTCCACGGTTTATATCAAACAATTATCAATGGATTTAAAAGATTTTTGGTATATGAGTTTACTAGATGAGTTTCTGAATCGAGTTCGCAAAATAGGCCTGGTCATATATATTCATCAGAGTTATGGTCCTTTAATTGTCATTTTTTTGCGTTTAGCACCCAGGAAAAGTTGTCCGGTGTTTATTTCGAACAATTTTCAACGGATTTGAAAGATTTTTTGTATGTGAGTTCACAAGAGGAGATTCTGAAACAAGTTCTCAAACTAGGGGTTGGCCATACATTTTTATCAGAGGTGCGCCCCGTTGATTGTATTAAATATTTTGGCGTTGCAATTTAAATTTTAAGCCATGTTTTGATTGATCTGAATTAAATTTGCTATGGAGCGCTACCAAATAAGGGTGCAATGAAAATGACAGCAAAAAATACATAAGAATTCAAAATGTTCAATAAAAATATTTTTCTTGTCCTTAGAAAATACAAACCGATTATGTTGAAAATATTCATTGACGACATCAAATATAACAGAAAATGTCATACAAAATGTTCTACATAAATCGCAAGTTTGTTCAAATAAATAAAGCTATATGGATTTATATAGCATTTTATTTTAAGTGACGATCTTCAGAGTGTGCAATAAACAAAGAACGCAGTGTGAATGTTTCATGCAGACACTAGGTTTTTATTATGTTTACCCATACCATAGTATGGTAAACATAGTTTCGTTGTCCGGATTGACCACTCGTCGTTCGTCCGTCTGTCTGTCCGTCTGTCTGTCTGTCCATAGACACTTTACGAGTAATGCGATAACTCAAACCTTTTTTATTCGATCGGAAACTAATTTTTTATAAGGGTTTCTCAGCCCAAAAATACAGATCGAGTTCGAATTTGGGTTTGATCCGAGTTTTTGTTACAGAGTTATGGCCCTTTTTCAACTTAGAATTCACGCATTCTGCCATAACTCAAACATTTTTTATCTGATTGGAACCAAATTTAGTATGTGAGTTTCACAGCCCAAAATACAGATCGAGTTTGAATATGGGTTTGATCCGATTAATTTTAAAGGAGTTATAACCCTTTTTCGAGAAAAAGAATCAACAAATTTTTTTAAATTTTTTTTTAGATTTAGCTGCTTGCTAAATTTAGCATATACAAATATTAAATTTTCTTTGAACTTTAATAACAATAGAATTTTTTTTTAAATAATAACAAAAAATTGACACTTTCATTTATTTTAGTTTTATACGATTAATTAGGTGTGATATCCTGTTTTGAAAATATGAAGATTTTATTGCAATAGTTTCATGTAATATAATGATATCAATAAGTTACCATGTGATCATCCAACATCCAGAGTATATGAGAGGATATTTTATAGATGTTGTCATTCCAAGTGAAATCTGTTAGGAAATGAGTGATGACATATGATACAGAGCTCTGGTGGGTCAAGATAAACAACACTGGTGGCTGGCTGTTTGTTTATTCTAACTGTCAAATTGATTAATGGTAGCATAAGACTGGTGTTTTTCCTATTCTTGAAATTTCATTACAGGGTGAGATAAGGGCCCAAATATAAGTGTCTTCTAAATTCCATTAATTTGCTTCAAAAATAATTAATCCTTTCCAAGGTTTCCATAGACACATGCTATAATGTACATGGACTCTTCCTCATATCTCTTAATATCTATTGGGTATCTTTGCACACTATTCACTTCTATCAATTTTGGTATTGACTGATTAATTGATTTTTGAAAAATATATTAACCCTTCAGACACGTGCTTTCAATTTGGAATTAAAATAACAGCTGATAGCCAATATGATTTATCTATGCAATGGAAAACAGGCAGATAAATATACATGACTATTGTAAGTGATGACTTGTTTTGAAAATCAATATGGTAGATGTTAGTATTTCCAGGAACCTTATTTTCCCCATTTGTTCATATTTTCATGGTTGATTGAATTTTAGGGGCCACAGAGCACTTAGAAGATTAACATTGAAGGTTGTGTCTTTTAGTGTCCAAGCTACTTGTAATACATTGTAATGTGTGAAACCATTTAATTGAGGGCTAACTTACTTACTTTTATATGAACAATTTAGTGGTCATAGGGGCCAGCATCCTCATCATATTATGTCTGTATAACATTATATAGATAATACTTTTGAATTGTATAAACTACATATATTATTGAAAACCATACACCCCTGTTATGAAATACTTAATCTTATTTAATACACAGGTCAGATCTGATCTTATATCTGTCCATGTTTGATAAACAAATGACTGGGGAGAATGGGGAGGGGGGGGGGGTAATTAAAGTACCATTAAAATATGAGATGGAATCCCCTACATGTATGTCGTTCTAAGCAGTCTGGCTTGTCAACAAATTATAATTTCTCTTCAGAAGTGAATAATAAATTTTGAATATCTGGCATGTCAAAAGTGGCAAAGATAGGGATTTATCACTTTTGCTTCCAATGAGTTAACTTAAACTCCTAAACATGTCCTCCGAAATCACTAAACCATTGGATCTCACAGTGAGAGGTCCTTGGGTGAATAGGGACAGAGTTATGAGATTTAAAACTACTCCTCTTCACCCCAAATACCTTAACCCTTTCTTAAGACAAATTATTTGAGCTTATGATTTCAAGTTGGGTACTGATATATGGATTAATTCCTGTGATCATATCTTTGACAAATTATCAGTTATGGCTAATCGCTATCGCCAAGGTATGGGTTAAACATCTGCCGATCATGATCGGCATCTCGTTAAATCACTCCTATTAGCCAAACACAACAAAATGATAACTTTAGAATAAAATTACACAACATTTTCTTTACAGCATTATTTTGACCAGCATCATAGCAAATTAGCAGGACCACTTAACCCTTTCATGACTGGAGCTTTCTGAAATTTTGCCAAAACCCTGTGCCAATGCATTCTAGTCTACAGGTCTAGTTATTACACACACCATAGGGAGCCTCACATATATAAGATAGTGCACTGTCTTCAACGTCAAGGTTTTATCATCAGATCATAACAAACTTGTGCAATAATGTTAATCAGTCCACACTCTTGTCGTTTTCATCCAAGAGATTTGAAACTTCAGAATATTGTTGCCCATATATTGAAGATGTGCAACATGTATATAGATGACGGAATTGTTTTTTTTTTGACAGAGTTATTAACCCTTTTCGACTTAGAAAATTTCATAATTTTTTATAATTTTCAGTATGAGGGTACCTTCATCGTGTAATCAACTCCTCCTACATTAGCTATTTGAAACTTCAGAGTATTGTTACCACATATTGGAGATGTGCAACATGTATATAGATGACGGAAATTTTTTTTTTTTTACGGAATTATTAACCCTTTCAACATTTTTTTTAATTTCTTTAACAAAGCGGCGTCGACTTGCCACGTTGTCGGGGGACACTGTAGTCAGCTGACCTTTTATTTTCACTAAATTTTCTCCATTATAGGACTTACACGAAGGATAGATTTCTCAGCGACTTGCGGAAAGCTCGTGAAAGTTACAAGGGAGATGAACTGAGAAAGGTATGTACAGGGTTCACAGTGTCAGGTTTTTTTTTTCGAAAATGGCAAAAAACAAATTTCATTTGGCCAAAGTTTTTTTGTTCACCCCAAAATAGGAAATCTAATTCAAAAACCCAAATTGATTTTGTAATAGGACCAACATCAGAAACAAAACTATAGTATGACAATCTGCTAATTGATTAGGTGATACAGTGTAATTGGTGACAACCGGAACTACAGTAATGAGGATTAACACTAATAAATCGTTTGTCTGTCATAAGATTGAATGGTATATGGTGGGTAGTGCTATATTGTCAAGTAACAATTGTGATATTTAAAGAAGTATGTAAGAAGGAATCAATTTTTTATGGGGTGAAGGAGAAGATCACTCGATCTTTTCGACAATCACGGGCGCTTCGCGCCCACCCACTCTCTCTCGGAATTAAATTTGAATATTCCCACTGCCAAAATCTGACCATTCTACCTTTCGCATCACTGCACCAACTCTATGGAGCAGTCTTCCGGATGAACTTAGGTTATCGTGTGACATGTTAGAATTCTGGAAACTACTTAAAACACACCTGTTAAAAATTGTGCACAGACTCACATGAATAACTGTTTTATTGTTTATATATAACACTAGCCGATGAGCCCGACGTTGTCCGGGCTATTCAAAAACCAAATTTCAAGTCGATAGCTCCACCTGTTTCCGAGATCTGGTCTGCGTATGCGCGAAGCTGGCGTCGCACAGGCTCGGCGACCCGATAAAATTCGTATCCGGGGCAAGATACATTCACATAGCAAATTTCAAGTCGATAGCTCCACCCGTTTCCGAGATCTCGTCTGCGCATGCGCGAAGTGGGCGCCGCACGGGCTCGCCAATACGACAACGTCGACCGCCTGGTCAAACTACACACACGTACCAAGTTTCGTCCCGATCGGTCGAGAATCGTAGATTTGTATAAATGACATACATACAGACAAACATACAGACAAACAAACAGAGGTCTTCAAAATATATATGAGATTTAATTGACCACACATGTATATTATGAAGCGCCTATGAACACAATGTCGTGAAATAGGCTCTCTACAAAAGTGAATAATAATAATTTTGTGTTGAATTTATAGGCTTATAAAATCATAAGTGGCCCAACAACATACTGTATAAATTTACAAATTCATATGCCGGTGACTCGGCCACTTACATCTTTATCGAGAAATACTCAACAAGTAACTAAGGCATTGTTAGTACTTGTCCAAACAAAATCGAGGAAAATGAAAGAGAAAAATAGTGTATGTATGTGTGTTTTAGACTCAAAAACTGCTTGACCGATCCAACTCAAATTTGGTATGTAGGCCAATTTCACGTGTGACCGATACGTATCCTTGACCTCGCTCATATAGGCATGTTTCTCGACCTCGACTCAAATTTGGTATGTAGCTCTACTTTGATCCCGGCAACAATATGGTCGGGTCCATTTTCACGTGCGACCGTATCCTTGACCTTGACCTCGCTCATATACGCTCATATAGGCATGTTTTTGGACCTCGACCAATTCGACTAAAATTTGGTATGCAGGCCTACTTTGATCCCGGGAACAATATGGGTGGATCCAATTTCACGTGCGACTGTGTCCTTGACCTCGCTCATATACGCACATATGGGCAATTTTATGGACCTCCACCAATTCGACTCAAATTTGGTATGCAGGCGAACTTTGATCCCGGGAACAATATGGGTGGATCCAATTTCATGTGCGACTGTCATTGACCTTGACCTCGCTCATATACGCTCATATAAGCATGTTTTTGGACCGCCCGGACGAAGTCGGGCTTATCAGCTAGTTATATATATAAAAATAAAATGCTCTTTATTATGAGGATTAAATTACAATGTTATTTACAGGTGCTGAAATGTATGAGAATGAGACTAGACGACCCGCAGCTCATATCTACAGATGTTATTGTTAACCTACTCATATCTTACAGAGACGTGCAGGTAATTATTATTAAAATATTCAAATTATATTCACGATAGGCACATCATCAATTCAACTACAGTAATGCCCTAAATAATCAACTCCTTAACCCTTTGAGTGCCAGGTAAAACCGGATGGATTTCGACGGGCACGTTTGTCGGGTACTTTTGTCCCGGCAGTGTTTTGGACTGGTCAAATCGTGACCCCACTTGACCTTGACCTTCAAAATGGACAATTCAAGGTCAAAGCCTGGACGAAGTCGGGTCACCTTCTAGTAGTTATATAAAACTATAATAGTTGAATTCAGAATGTACCTGATAATACTTTATTTGTTTCATTGTTAAAGATAGTCTGCTTGTGTCAGCACTTCCTACAACAAAAAAAATAAATATTTTATGATGATTCTTTTCAAGGAATTTTTCACAAAGGATGCATCTGATGTTTCATGCATTTCATTTAAAAGTGTTTTAAATTATATATTTATAAAAATGTATTGTTATATAAATGGCAACATTTGTTGTCCCAATTCATAGAAAATTATTGGAGAAAAATTTCATTTTTCTCAAAATTATTATTTTATACACCGGAATCTACATAAAAATTATTATTTTATACACCTGAATCTACATCAATTATTATTTTATACACCCAAATACATATATACATAAAAATTATTATTTTATACACCCGAATCTACATAAATTATTATTTTATACACCCGAATCTACATAAAAATTATTATTTTATACACCTGAATCTACATAAATTATTATTTTATGCACCCGAATCTACATAAATTATTATTTTATACACCCGAATCTACATAAACAGTTTGTTACTGTTCAGAAATATGGTGCTGGACAATTTGTAGAATGAGGTCCCCAGAAGGTAAATTTAATGACTACCTTGCACAGCGGGCTAGTGTAATCAATTTCATCTTCTGGAGACCTCATTCTGCATGGCCTCATCTGCTATGGGGGACCTAAACTCAAATTTAAGTTCTCAGATGGTGATGTGCACCCATTGGGCTCCTCGATTATGCAAGGTGTCGGATATAGAGAAACTAAAAAAAGACAAAGAAACTTTCTAAAGAAACTATAAAACTTGTTAAATTTGATTTTAAGATAGTTTCCAGAGAAGTTGAGGCCTAAGAATTGAACTGTTGTATCTGTTTATCTTTTTACAGGACTATGACTCCATGGTCAGCCTAGTGGAGGATTTGGGACAAATTCCTAAAAACACAATCATCAAAGAAATATCTATACAGTACCTTTATGCATTTGCTTTGAACAGGTACAATTCTTTATTATATGACTACTGCCCCCCCCCCCCCCCCCCACAAATACCACTATAGTATAGTGATAGTGATTATTTATTAACAATCCGATCAGCTACAGTTGATCCCATGTCATTACCACCAATTTTTATTTGCATTCAATCTTTTGGGAAAATTTTCAATCAGTACAAAATCATTTTTGATGAAACATGGATGGAAGTAAGATCGAACAAAACCAATTGAGATTTCCGATTGGTAGCTTGTAATTGGAAATTGTTAACTATGTTCAAACTTGTTTTAATCGTGTGATGTTTGCGTCTGCAATCTCAGTAAAGTGTCAATAATACAGTAATGCCCTAAATAATCAACTCCTTAACCACAGCAGAATTATGGGTAATTTTTCAGGATTTAGTCGGAAATATGGCTTGTTGCCATTCATCGGAAAGCTCTCAGTGAGATCTTTCCAATGAATGGCAACAAGCCATATTTCCGACTAAATCCTGAAAAGTTACCCATAATTCTGCTGTGGTTAAGGAGTCGATTATTTAGGGCATTACTGTACTTCTTTGGGTGAATTTTAATGAAATAAATCACATGGAATCTATCAACTAACGTTTTATGGACATCTGTTCAGGAAATAATGGCTGCGGGCAACTGTAATTAAACACCAAGCTTTAATATCGATGCATTGATGGAATGCTCTTCATTGCCATGCACGTCAGAAATAAAAAAATTAATTAAAAACCACGCTCGTGCTTTTCAAAATATTTTGGCATGAGAAACTGGAAATTGACTTTGCTTAGCCTTATATTTATATTTTCTGACAATTTTAGGAGGAACAAAAATGGAGACAGGAAAAAAGGTCTTGAAGTCATCCTTAAGGTAGTAAAAATCTCATCATTATATTTTCAGTTCTGTTTGTCGGGGCGTTCGTCTGTCCATCTGTTCACTTTTGGTTTCCAGTTGATAACTTTAGATAGTCTCAACTGAATGGAATGAAATTTGGTATGTGGGTTTACCAAACACAAAATACAGGTCAAGTTCGAACTTGGGCTCCACCCGCCAATTTTTAGCTGCGTTATGGCCCATTTTTATGCAATATGAGAAAGTCTGAACTGAATGGAATGAAATTTGGTATGTGAGTTTACTTGCCCAAAATACAGGTCAGTGTCAAATTTGGGTTCCACTCGTCAAATTTCACCCGAGTTATGGCCCTTTGTTGGAATTGCCACACCCTGGGCTATGCTCTTGCCAAACTTGAAATTGTGTTTTTTTTAAAGGGAATTTTTCTTCTTCTGATTCATAAGACAAAAACAGTCTATTTGCTTTCAGTCGTGCATACTGATATTGATGGAATTCATTGACCTAGTGGGGTACCCTGATCAAGCCTTGAAATAGAGTGTCTGTCATTTTTTTGCAGAATGAGGTCCCCAGAGGGTGAATTTAATGATGCTACCTCGCATAGCGGGTTAGCATCACCAAATTCACCCTCTGGGAACCTCATTCTGCTGAGTAAGCAGAATGAGGTCCCCAGAGGGTGAATTTGTTGATGCTAACCCGCTATGCGGGGTAGCATCACTAAATTCACCCTCTGCGGACCTCATTCTGCAAATGACAGACACCCTATTTCAAGGCTTGGGTACCCTGATACTTATTTGAAACTATCCTTGTTTTAATTGTTCAGAGATGTTTCAGAACAATAACACATTTTGCTGTTTTTATACGCTTGTTTTGAAAAATGTTTTATTATGTTATTGGTTTAGCCGTCCGTCCATCCATCCATCTGTCCATCTATCTGTTCACTTTTTTTCATTGCCCGATGATACCTTTAGTAAGTCTGAACTGAATGGAATGAAATTTGGTATGTGTGTTTTACTAGCACAAAATAGTGGTCAAGTTCGACTGTTCGAATTCTGGTTCCGCCCGCCAATTTTCATCAGAGTTAATTGCCCTTTTTGTTGGTATTTATAATCAAGTTTCATTTCCGGATGATAACTGTAGTAAATATGAACTGAATGGCTCATAATACAGGTGAAGATCAAATTTGGGTTCCGCCCACCAATTTTTGCCAGGGTCCTTGTTGACTTAGAATTTGCCGATTATTTTGGTTTCCGGATGATAACTTTAGTTTTAGTTATCTGATTGTTTTTAAATGTGGTATATGGAATACTCGTATGAAAATACAGGTCAAGTTCAAATTTGGGTTCCGTCCCCTTATTTTAACCCGAAGTTATTGTCCTTGTTGACTTATAATTTGACGATTATTTTAGTTTCCGGGTGATAACTTTAGTTTTAGTTGTCTGACTGTTTTCAAATTTTGTATTTAAATTAGCCACATGAAAATACAGGTCAAGTTCGAATTTGGTCTGCCCATTTTTGCCGGAGTTATGGTCCTTGTCCACTTAGAACTTGCCGATTATTTTTGTTTCTGGGTACTAACTTTAGTTATCTGATTGTTTTTAAATTGGGTATATGGATTACTCATATGAAAATACAGGTCAAGTTCGAATTTGGGTTCCGTCCGCCTATTTCAACCGAAGTTATGGTCCTTGTTGACCTATAATTTGACGATTATTTTGGTTTGCGGGTGATAGCTTTGGTTATAGATATCTGTTTGTTTTAAAATTTGGCATACGGAGTACTTGTTATGGCCCTTTGTTTAACTTACCATGGGCGTACTCTTGTTTACATTTTGTAGAATTTGCTGTGAATTGTGCACAAGAAAATGCTCAGAATAATAATGACGTCATGTAGGTAACTTTGCATTGCCCTTGCTACCTGTGAAATTTTCATATGTAATTACATCACAAAAGTGTTATTAATCTAATGTTGACCTAATAAACTTAACATTTATCGAGCAGCCTGTATCATCCCCTGTGTTTTATTTGGAGATTTTTTAAAATTAAAAAAAAAAAAATTATTGAGAAAGAAGAATAACAACAGAGGAAGAGACAAATTACATTCACACATTCATGCTCTTCCACTCTTCATGCTCTTCACTCTTCCATGCCCTGGCCTACTTTCTTACCTATGACATGCAATTAGAAAATATTTAAAGGCACATAATGTATTTGGACAATTTTAACAAGCACCGTTCAACTTAAAAGCAAGACCAATCAGCGATACTAGGTATTATCTACCATTTCCTATGAAATTCCCTGATACAATGGGCGATAACGAATGGGCGACAAAAGCATCCGTATCATTAATGCAGTTGCGATACAAGGCGCTCGTGACGTCGTTGACTGATCAAAATCATGAATGAACTGACGTCACATCAATCGCGTGAAAAATCAAAACGACATTCCAACGTATATTCTTGCGTGCTATAAACAAATAGTTCCAATGTTTTAACATTATTTGATTGCCTACCGGGTAACCATCACGGGTATTATGGTATAACACATCACAAGGGAACTAATATGTATGTGTTCAGTATGTATTATAAGTGTAAGAAATTGTGTCCATTGAATACATTTCCGTTAGGCATATTCGCGTGAACAGGCAGGTTGTGAGAATTTAGCAAAGCGAGCTAATCGCGTGACACAGATACCTTTGCAGGTTGGGAGAATTTACTCAAGAAAGCGAATCATCGGACACAAATTCAACAGATTTGGCATTTAAGAAACTCCTGAAATGTAATTTGTGCGGTGTTTGTAACGATTCATGTATCGCGACGAGGCAAGTTTTCGTGGCCATATAGCGACGAGCGACCAAGGTCTCGCCTCGTCGCTATATGGCCACGAAAACTTGCCTCGTCGCGATACATGAATCGTTACAAACACATTGTGTATATAACACATATATACCTTGACATATTTTTGCCCGAAATGGACTTTCTTTAGCTAAAACAATGGTGATAAAAAACAGAAGATTATTTATTTATTTGGAAATTGTTAACTCATCCATTGCAGGTTATCGATATTTCGCCTTCACCAACTCCAGACATGGTGTGTCTGTGTGGTCGGATATACAAGGATATGTTTATTGAGAGTGTCTGTACAGATCAATCTGCTCTACATAACGCTATACAGTGGTGAGTATAACATATTATTATATGCTTTACAGTGAAATAGCTCTAAAGGACGGAAAATAATCTGCGTATCAATCAGTGTTCACGCTGTCGGTAGCCAAATTAGCCAATGGCTAATCTTTTTCGAATTTGGCTAATAAAAATTTCATTTGGCTAAACTTTTGGCTAAACTTTTTTTTACCCCAAATGGAGACTGAAAGCATGGAGTCAGAAAGCTAATTCATAAAAGCGCTCAATAGATCGACATTCAAGACGAAGTTGGGTGACGAAAGTATTTCATTAATTTCGTACTTATGAAATATCGTTCCGTAACAGCAAAAGGTAAGCTGTAACATTTAGTGTACAGTAAACATATTTTTATTTCCAAATCTAACATAAATTTTGGCAAGTGGGTTTTCAATTCTGTGATGTGAACGATCTAGTCCGAAAATATCGAAAGTGGGAATATATTGCCGACTGTACAAAGGGAAACCCGATCGCGGACAGTACAAAGGGAAACCCGATCGACAACTCTATCAACCAAGCGATCACACAGTGATATGCAATCATCTTTAGTTTTCACAAGACGGACATTCAAAGACGCATGGACATTAAACCGACCGTGGTTGAATCATGACAATGTGAAGAAAGCAATATTTTGTAAAATGTGCATTGACGCTGGTATATAAGCAATTTGTTCGTAACAGGCTGTTTTAATCTGGAGAAAAATTTACGTCATTCTGCACGAAACAGCAAAAAGTTATTATTTTACATATAATCCCCTAATCCCCCATTGTCTGTCTGGTCACTCACGGGACTCCCGCACAATGCATGTTTATGATGACATTGTATTTATGTCGGTCGAGGTTTATGAGCACCAAGTGTAAGACAATAGCTTAATCAGCCAAATGTGAATCACGACAGATATTTTGTGGCTATTTGTCGTCAATACCGATACGGACAAAATAATATGCATGCTTTTATGACAGATTGTAATTTGATAATGGCGTAACAATATTAAGTTATTAGTTTCCAGATGTCACTTAGATATTTTCGCAAGGATAAATATTTAATGATTTAAAAAAAGATATCGATATAAAACAAACAAAATAATGACATTAAGAAGGACAATCCCGGGTTACACCCCCCCCCCCCCCCCCCCCCCCCCCCCCCCCCCCCCCCCCCCCCCCCCTCCCAATCACTCTCTCACATAAAGATTAATAAATGATATATATAAAAAATACTTCTAGTTCATAAAAATTATTTAAATTATTGTGTATTTTACCTGTGTCTGTTAGATTTTACGTTTTAGTCATTAATTGTGAACCGACCAGAAAACGATGATTTATTTTGGCCAAAGTTTTTTTTAACTTGGCCAAAAAACATTTGGCTAAATTTTTTTTCATTTGGCTAATAAAATTTTCATTTGGCTAAACTTTTGGTTAAAGTTTTTTTCGGTCCAGCGTGAACGCTGGTATCAATCGGTTTGTCCCAGCGAGCAAATACGATTTTGTTATTTACTTTTTGTCTTTACCTATATAGTGTTACTACCAGTTAATCTCGTTTGTGTGCTCTAACTAAAGGAATATGCCATGAAGCCACCGGACTATTTCAAACGAAGATGTAAGCCTAGTTTCTATGTAATGTGTGTTGTCTTCCATATTCTTCAATGTTTATGATTCTCTGCAGGTACCGTAAAGGTTTTGGCGTTCAGCCGAATGAGTATGCTGGTATAAACTTAGCCACACTGTTAGTCATTGATGGAAAAAACTTTGCAACATGTACCGAGTTACAGAGAATAGGTAAGAATTGCAGTATTTCTCTTACTTACTCTGTTATTATACCTCCATTTTTTATTTTTTATTTTGCACCTGTCTGTCTGTTCGTCCGTTCGTGCATCCATCCGATGTCTTTTCATGTCATAACTTGAACAGTAGCATTCAGATCTCAATATAATTTGGTATGGATGTTCACTACTATGAGGACATTCAATGGAGTCTTTAATCATTTTGTTTGGGTTTTCCGTTCTAGAGTTATTCAACTTTATTTAACTGGAAATGTTGGCTTTTTGGTCCTTCCTTTCTTTTGTTCTTTAGTTATTCATTTTTGTTTATTTGAAAATGTTGAGTTTTGGGTTTGTCTGTCTGAGTATGTCAGTCATAGGTTATAGATATGCCCACACTAGGCGGTATCCCACAGGGGGGTATGCACCGGATGATAGTCCATCTCTTGTTATAGATATGCCCACACTAGGCGGTATCCCACAGGGGGGTATGCACCGGACGACAGTCCATCTCTTGTTATAGATATGCCCACACTAGGTGGTATCACACAGGGGGGTATGCACCGGACGACAGTCCATCTCTTGTTATAGATATGCCCACACTAGGCGGTATCCCACAGGGGGATATGCACCGGACGACAGTCCATCTCTTGTTATAGATATGCCCACACTAGGCGGTATCCCACAGGGGGGTATGCACTAGGCGACAGTCCATCTCTTGTTATAGATATGCCCACACTAGGCGGTATCCCACAGGGGGGTATGCACCGGACAGCAGTCATAGGTTATAGATATGCCCACACTAGGCGGTATCCCACAGGGGGGTATGCACCGGACGACAGTCCATCTCTTGTTAGTTGTATAATATGCCGAAGATTTTGTCACATGTAGCGAGTTATAGAGAATAGATATGATTCACAATATTCCTATTTACACTATTTCCCTTTTCAGTTTATTTACATATAATATTATGCAAGATATAATTTTTCCAGCAGCTAAATAGAACTGGTCTGCTAATCCACATCAATCTAATTTGAGGATAATATATGGATGGATGAATGTTGTATGAACACTACCCATTATAAAACATGCAGTTTGCAGACACACAAACAGACATTTTTGGTTGTGTATTACAGTGTATATCTCTTTGATGCACTATGTTTTATACATCTTTTTATATGCAGCAATCAAGTCTGGTAAAAGTGTGTCTGACATTTTAGGAATGATGTCCCCAGAGAGTGAAGTTAGTGACGCTACCCCACACAGTGGGATAGCATCACTAAATTTACCCTCTGGAGTCCTCATTCTGCTTAGGCCTCATCATCTGGGAAGTATCCAAAGTCTCAAATTAACATTGTTTTAGTTACTTTTTCCCTTCTGGGAAGTTTCTATATCCCCTAACTTGCAGAAGATAAAATGCATAATCGAGGTGACTATTGGGTGAACAACAACTTGAACTGGGGTTTGCATCATTCATACAGCACATGAGTGTATATTGCACTCATCCATTGCTGAAATTCATTCATTTGTTGCATATATTCTGTTGAGTATAAAAGGAGATGGTCCCATAAATAGTCAGATTTAGGGTACAGTCCTCCTTTAACAAACTTTGTATGATTTTCAACTGCACTCACCGCAAATGCCTTGAGGCAATTCAATGATTACCACATTGGCTTATCTTTCTGTGTTTAAAGTGATGTGCAACACTCCGGTAGGGTGATCAAATAGAAACGGAGAAAAATATTGTTTAAAGTAGTTATTTTTACAATTATTATATCCCAGTTGACAACACACACCGTCATTCTTATATAATAACTAAATGCAGCAACTGTCGATGGAAAAATGGGTTTTGTTAGTTTATAGCCGATAGATCCGTCCCGAATCGAGTAGTAAATATTTACAATTGAGCGTAGTTCAGACGACGTTTTCTATGGAGTGGTACGGTCGATTTGCTTCAAATTTTCAGCAATGTTAGTAGAATGTACATTCCTCCAGTTGGCATAGCACCTGAACACTAACTCATCAGTTTCAAGCACCCGAACAAGTACATAATATGTCTTTAAGGTTTGACGCTGAATAACCTTGAGGCAATCAAGCCTGAAAATAGGGTGCCTGTCATTTACAGAATGAGGTCCCCAGAGGGTGAATTTAGTGATGCTATCCCGCATAGCGGGCTAGCATCACCAAATTCACCCTCTGGAGACCTCATTCTGCTTAGGCCTCATCTTCTGGGAAGTATCTATAGTATCAAATTAACATTGTTTTTAGTTACATTTCCCTTCTAGGAAGTTTCTTTATCCCCTAATTTGCAGATAATAAAATTCATAATTGAGGTGCCCAATGGGTGAACATCACCAACTTCAACTGGGGAACTTCAATCTGATCCTAGGTCTGCCATAGCAGTTGAGGGCCTAAGCAGAATGAGGTCCCCAGAGGGTGAATTTAGTGATGCTAGCCCGCTATGCGGGATAGCGTCACTAAATTCACCCTCTGGGGACCTCATTCTGCAAATGACCGACACGCTATTTGCAGGCTTGGAGGCAATTCAATGATTACCACATCTGGCTTATCTTTCTGTGTTTAAGGTTTGACGCTGAATAATCTGATCGGTAAGAAGGGCAGCCTACAGTCTCTCACAGATTACTGGGACATCGCCACGTTTTTTGAGATCTCCGTTCTCGCAGAGGATTATGGGAAAGCTTCGCAGGCAGCAGAAATCATGTTCAAGTTAGAACCTCCTAATTGGTGAGTCACCTGTAAAACGGCTCAATCGGTTAGGGGTACAACTCCAAGCCGTTTCGCCTTCCAGCGCTGGCGATAAGGGTTCAAATCCACATGTTTCCATCGTGGACTTTGTAACTCAAAATCGCTATCTGGGAAAGTTGCCGATGGCCGGTGGTTTGCCGCACATGGTCGATGAGTTTATCAGCCATTGAAATCACTGTTAGATTAGCCGTAAGTGTGCGGATTTCCTCCACCATTAAAACTGGCAATGTCGTGATATGGCCTTAGTGGCTAAAGCGACAAAACCCCAATCAATCAATCATGTAAAACGACACATTCTAGTTTGTATTGAAACGACTTGGGTATTTCGTAGTCAACAAATCGACAGTCAAAAATTGAGTCGAAGTCGACTAATCGACAACCCCCATTCCCATGGAAAACTTCCATTTTACTATGTGGCTTTGTCATAATGATAATGTATTTTGATCTACTGAACATTGTCAACAATGAAGTAAGTATCTACCTTTAATTAGGTCATCTAATTATTATTAATTAGGTCATCTAATTATTATTTGATATCGTTTTAAAATTGAATTAAATCACTGCAAGATATCTGCTGTTAATGAGTTCCCATTTTTAGCGGATGTTAAATTGAGACTCGGAAGCAGTGCTCTTGGAAACCGGTGCTACTAAATTTGTATCCAGCTAATTAATACCGGGTGTCTTTGCTTGCATTTGATTGTGTATAGGTTTCTCGTTTAGCGTTGTATTTTTGTGATGATAACCACACAAATTTCTTATACTTATTAGGAAAATGCTCACTATGTACAGTAATGCCCTAATTAATCGACTCCTTTAACCACAGCAGAATTATGGGTAACTTTTCAGGATTTAGTCAGAAATATGGCTTGTTGCCATTCATCGGGGAGCTCTCAGGGAGAGCTTTCCGGTGAATGGCAACAAGCCATATTTTCGACTAAATCCTGAAAAGTTACCATTAATTCTGCTGTGGTTAAGAGGTCGATTAATTAGAGCATTACTGTACTTTTATTTGTATGCTAATCAGAGGCAATGAAATCAGAAAATAAACAAAAACAAATGCAATTTTTGTCACAAACAAGATACAGAATGTGTTAAAATAATTGTTTTTATCGTGTTATAAATAGAACACAATTCAGGAAAAATGCTGGAACCATAGAGGAAAAATAAAAATTAAAGTGAACTTGTTACGTGGGTCGAAAAATGACAAATATACATATTAAAAATTCTGACATACAGAGATATTGTACTATAAAAATGTATAATTGTTCAAATTTGCCACGGGCAGTGTGAAACCTGGTTATATCTGATAATTTAATGCCGTTATTTTTGCAGGTACCGTGGATCTACCATACGTAATATCTTACCGATGGGCAGATTCTAAATTATATCTGATAATTTAATGATGTTATTATTACAGGTACCTTGGATCTACCATACATAATATCTTACCGATGGGCAGATTCTAAATTATATCTGATAATTTAATGCTGTTATTATTACAGGTACCTTGGATCTACCATACGAAATATCTTACTGATCGGCAGATTCCGGAAGCAACAATCTGACAGCACGATTGGTATGAAGGAGAAGGAGGTGTGTACATTCACATTCAATAAATACATGACGGTGTGAAAAGACTCCCCCCTCCACCCCGCACATCTAAACTGGTTTTGTCTAGTTTATCTCCAACAAAGTTGAAGACTGGAATCAGCTCATCAGTCTGTCCGTCTGTGGACACAAATTTGTCCAGAGTTCTTCTCAGTCATTTTTTAATCATTTTCCATGAAACTTGGCACAGACATCACCCACCATGGGAACCTGTGCACCTGCGATTATGACGTCTGTCTGACTTTTTTTGGTGGAGTTATCCCCCTTTTTCGACTTAGAAAATTTTCGCAACATGTATAATTTTGTCTGAGCTTTTATTCCTACGTTTTTAGGTTAAATATTTTTAAACTTGTCACAGATATTTAGTACCATGGGAACCTGTGCACCTGCGATTATGACGTCTGTCCGACCTTTTTTGGTGGAGTTATCCCCCTTTTTCAACTTAAAATTTTTCAACTTAATAATTTTGTCTGAGCTTTTATTCCTGCATTTTTAGGTCAATGTTTTTTTTTAACTTGGCACGATATTTAGTACCATGGGAACCTGTACACCTGCGATTATGATGTCTGTCTGACTTTTTTTGTGGAGTTATTCCCCTTTTTCGACATTTTCGAAACATGCATAATTTTGTCCGAGCTTTTATTCCTACTTTTTTCTGTCAATAGGTTTAAGATTAGGGTTAGGGGTTAGGGTTGTGCTCCTGCAATGATAATCTGTTATTTTATTATTTTTACTTAATGTTTACTGACATGTGAGACATCTTAGAGTTTTAAAAACACGGGGGGTATCCTTAGTCCTTTCAACATAGAATCGTATATCCTGGGACATATCTTTTGTTTGAGCCTGTAGTCAATAATTTTCCAGTCATTTTTTTCATATTATGCAAATTTTGGTCATATTTTGACTTTTAAGAGTTTTTTGCAGATTTGGTTATTTGTATGCAGCTCAGTTATAGACAATGCACAAGTATTTATTCCATATAATATATTTCTATAAAGCCTCCGCTCCAAATGAAGCCACCCGGTCGGGGGACTCTGGCCAAGCGGCCTTTTATTATCTTGGATTACGTCCTTCCCAGGTTTCAATTGGCACCATGGGGGTATTCCAGCACCCGAGGTACAGCTTTTTGTTGTCTCAGCTCTTTTTATTTGCATTGTTCAATTTGTTTGAAACTAAAATCTTTTTTCTCTTTGTAGCTGTTTGAATTCTGGATGGATTTCTTTGTAGAAGCGACGAAACCACAAGTCGACAGCGTCAGCTTCCCGGTATGCCATGTCTAAATGTTTCAGTCAGACATAACTTAGTTATTATTGAAACCAAAAGATACAAAAATCCCAGGCTTTGTAGAGATAATAGAAAGTGTTCACAAAAGAAAATGAAGAATAATTTATTCTACATTATAATAAATATACTGAACAAAGAAATGACCTCTTTAAAAAACTTGACATTATTGAAGTCCCACTTAATTTTCGAGTCACCAGATCACATATATACAACATATTCCATATTATATACCATTTGAAAGAGGAAGCTCCAAAACATTGTATGATTAACATATCCGGTTGAATAAACTGTGAACATATTGTTTTTGTCAAGGTACTGACGTGTGTTTTGTGTTTAATTTCGATCTGGTCTGTATTACATGCAAATGAGGAATAATAATGAAATTTACCATAAATTATGTTTTTTTTAGGTTCTGATTCTGGAACCAGATAAGGGTTATGTGCCTTCATATATGCGGATAAACAAAGATGATGAAAATAAGGTAATTATACCCAGACCTGTTAACCCTTTACCCAACAGAACGGCCCTGTGCCAATGCATTCTCTTATATATGCGAGTCGACCATAGGTCGCCTCGCATATATAAGAGAATGCATTGGCTTAACACATTAAAAATTATAAAATTGTTAAAGAATGTAAGAAAAAATGGTAAAAAAAGATTTTTTTTAGGCCAATGCATTCTCTTATATATGCGAGGCGACCTATGGTCGACTCGCATATATAAGAGGATGCATTGGCACAGGGCATAACTGTAACTATCACAATGTGGTCAAGGAGCCGGTTCCAATGATATCCATATTTGTATCGTTTTATTGAGACAGACCCAAGATAATTTAGGCTGTTGCAGCTTTATTTGGCCGGTTAGAAGGTGCCCATATAGTAATAGAAAATAGCTGAAATCATAAAATCATTTCCCCCATTATGGCTCACAGAGTGCAACAGAATTCAAACTATAGTTCATTTTCAATCGAAGGAGAATAACTCTATATCTAAATATATAGAGTTATTCTCCTTCTTTTGAAAATAACACTTTGTGTAGAAATTTCAGCAGTGAACAGATGTCCGTTTCTCAACAAAAACAACAAGTTCACAGTTTATTACATCGGATAAGTTGAAAATACAATATTTTGGAGCTTCCTCTTTCAAATGGTATATAATGTGGCATATATTTTATATAATGTGATTTGGGCGTTTGAAAATACCGTGGGAACCTGCACACCTGCTATTATGAGTTCTGTCTGACTCCTTTTAGAGGAGTTATTAACCTTTTTCAAGTTACAAATATTTTGTAACCCTATTAATTTGTCGGACCTTGTATTACTTCATTTATTGGTCAATATTTTAAAAACTTGGGATTATTATTGACCATCATCTCAATTATTATATTATTATATAGCTATATGCTTTTGGCTTGAAGGGGTTAAAACACAACCCGTATCTATATTACATAATGTATTTAATACTAACACATGATATTATCCCCTCTCCAGTTGAGCTACAGTGTCATTGACACTTTTATTCTGGGCTATGCTTTTGGCACGTTCAACCGAGTGATGAGGATAAATAATAATAATAATAAATATAATTTGTTTATTTTTGTAGGCTGTATGCTTTTAGCATGTTCAACTGAGCTTGAGTTAATTTGAGATAATATGCTATGATTTATTGATTTTTTTAGGCTGTATGCTTTTAGCATGTTCAACTGAGCTTGAGTTAATTTGAGATAATATGCTGTGATTTATTGATTATTGATTTTTTTAGGCTGTTTGCTTTTGGCATCTTCAACCGAGTGACGGGGATAAATCACAGCATGATTGGAGTTTCTCCGCATCGACAATAAAGGGTGTCAGGTAACTATCGACGATAAAGGGTGTCAGGTAACTATCGACGATAAAGGGTGTCAGGTAACTATCGACGATAAAGGGTGTCAGGTAACTATAGACGATAAAGGGTGTCAGGTAACTATTGACGATAAAGGGTGTCAGGTAACTATAAAGGGTGTCAGGTAACTAAAGGGTGTCAGGTAACTATTGACGATAAAGGGTGTCAGGTAACTATCGACGATAAAGGGTGTCAGGTAACTATTAACGATAAAGGGTGTCAGGTAACTATCAACGATAAAGGGTGTCAAGGTAACTATCGACGATAAAGGGTGTCAGGTAACTATCGACGATAAAGGGTGTCAGGTAACTATCGACGATAAAGGGTGTCCGGTAACTATCGACGATAAAGGGTGTCAGGTAACTATCAACGATAAAGGGTGTCAGGTAACTATCGACGATAAAGGGTGTCAGGTAACTATCGACGATAAAGGGTGTCGGGTAACTATCGACGATAAAGGGTGTCAGGTAACTATCGACGATAAAGGGTGTCAGGTAACTATCGATGATAAAGGGTGTCAGGTAACTATCGACAATAAAGGGTGTCAGGTAACTATCGATGATAAAGGGTGTCAGGTAACTATCGACGATAAAGGGTGTCGGGTAACTATCGACGATAAAGGGTGTCAGGTAACTATCGACGATAAAGGGTGTCAGGTAACTATCGACGATAAAGGGTGTCAGGTAACTATTAACTTTTCCTGAAGCTTCGTGGTCCAGTGGTTAGTGCGTTGGACTTGTCTTCGCTGTCAACACAGCGAGATGAGTTCACAGCCCACCGCTGGTCTATTATTTTCACACTGCAGTGCAGGGTTCGCACGGGCCTTGAAAACTCCTTGAATTTTCTGCTTGTATTGGAAAGTCCTTGAATGAATTTTATTTCTTGAAAAGTACTTGAATTTCCCACTAATAGCTTGAAAAGTACTTGAATTCTAGTCATCGCGGAGTTTGATAGGGGAAACAACCGATTCAGTGTCATTTGATCGTTGACTTTCTCTCGGGGAACGCAAATCGAACACAAGTACAGCGAACTGATGCCTCACTTCATTATGTTTAGCTAGAAGCGCGTAAAGTGATGACATGTACGCAACTATACCTAACCGGTACTGCATGAACTCGTGACGTGTGCGCATGTTGTTTTGTTTGTAAAAGCACGTGCTTTTCTAAGAAATAATTTTTCGCTTCGCAAGTTCTTTTCATCTTCCAACAATAGGGAAAATGTACTTTCAACAATCAATGGTTAAACAGGCCAGAATACGCAATCATTTGACCTCAGTAAAATGGGAGAAAGCGCACTGAAATCTCATGCAAAATTGGAAAAACATCGAGCTGCTGCTGGGGGCCAATTGGCCCCCAGACCCCGGCCTGTTGTGGCAAGACTCGCTGCACTCAGCAGAGTTTTTCAGCCTTGAAAATGGCCTTGAGTTGGCCTTGAATTTTATCTGGCCTTGCCTGTATGAACCCTGGCAGTGGCTTGGCGAATTGATCGATGTGCAATTGTCCGATTGTACGCTGTTCATATTTTGTGCCAAGTTGTGACCCTTGAGCAAGGTCTCCTGTACTGTGTCTATTTTGTACCACCCATGCGTCGAAAAGGGTACCCGATTATGAGCAGTGGAAGATATTGTCACATTGTGGCTGTACCTCCCCATGTCCCTGGGGAGCAGTAGATGGTTACTGAGTGTTCAGGCTCATCAGGGTAATAATTGTCACACGCATTGGAACGGGTACTTAATCGATTATTATTATTATTATTCCTGCTCGTCTTCTGTATTTAACCCTTTCTATACTAAATTACCCTTTTCTTTACTAAATGGATTCATCCATTCAGTTATAAAAGTATACATTGTAAGGGTCTATTATTCACATGAAGGGGTGTCCAGAAAAAAATAAGCAGACGACAGACATTAAACAGTGCAGAAGGATTCATATTCCTTGGTGAGAAATATTCAGATAATAAGTCGTTTGTTGAACTTATTAGCGAGTTTGCGATACCCGTTGGACGGGAACGGGTACGGGTAGATCGGTTAACATCGTCACGGTAACTTGGGTACTTTCGATGTAGCGCATAAAGCGATAACGATTTGGAACGGGTAGATGTGTCACCTTTCACTACGATTTTCTCACTCAAAGGTTCATTAATTCAATGAAATTCCAGTTAGCTATGCGTTAATCTATTTATTAAAGATTCCATGGGCAAATATCAAAGATAAAGTTGTCATTTAAACCCAAGTTTTATGTTCAAATTATCGAGGCGGCTTCTAGCACTTAGATAAATACGGAACGCCGATATTTCACTAACAACTGTGTTCAGTGCATTAATGACAGGTTGTGTTAATTGAGTGAGTTGATGGTGCTATAGACACAATTTCGACACATTGCAGGGACGTGGCTATAACTGGTATCCGCGTTAGGAAGGGTGCCCACCTAACTACACCCCTTGAAGTTGAACCATATCAAATTACATGTTTGCGCGTAAATTCCATTTGCATGCACCTCCCCTGGGCTTTGGTTTTTCCCCCAACTGGTTCCTCACAACTGCTTGGATAGTAGCATATTCTAAATGAATCAGTAGTCTTTTTGTCACTATCCGGGTGGGCATATATATAATCCACTGGGCCGACCATGGAGTACAAAAAATGTGTGAACCTGAAAAATCCTAATATCTTAATATCTAGTGGTCTAACGCCATGCAAATTCACTTTCAATTTTTGTTTCTTAAATTAATTACCAGTTTCTGACTGACCACTGACCACCCGATCGACCATGGTTCGGCACGGTGTGAAAAATGTTTTAAATTGGAATTTGCTAAATCCTAGCATCCAGACTGGCATCAAACTGTCCAAGTGTTGGAGTTGTTGAGAGCTGCTGACACCCCCCCCCCCCCCCCCCCCCCCCCCATAAAGGTAAAGGTTGGAAAATTTCCAAAAGTTTCTGATAGTCATTTCAGTCCAAATTGTTTACAAAAAAAAAGGAAATTATGCAAATGTTGGTCTAAAAACAACAAATTATCCATTAATAAATTGTTGAAAAATCCAAGTACGAGAACAAATTCAACCTTTGAAATTTACAACAAATTTTGTGTCAGGTATATGAAATTTCCAATCTTGAACATTTGACCAAAGTTGGGGTGAGACATCCCTGTCGCCAATTTCCCTGTCTCTACCCATTGTACAAGGGTATCAATATATTGTGGATTTATCCATGTATATATTGCAAATTTGAATACAACCGTTTAGTTACTTTATCGTATGTATGTGGGGACTGGTTTCTCATTTTAATATATATTTACCATCTGAAAGGACATGGCGCATTTGAACCACAGTGCTGGTGTATATCGTTTTTGGGATAATACAGGTCGCTAAAGACACGAAATACCTATACAAACTCTACGAAATCTAAGCATAATCAGAGCGAGTTTCAGCTGTTTTCTGTTTTTCGCATAGAAGTGAAGCAAATGCTCTTTTTCAATCCATATAATAAACAGACTACATTTTAACATATTTTATTGTTACAACAAATAAAGATTACAAACCAATGTTACTTAAAGGTACTCAACCCGACCAGACGGTTCCCATATCATCAAGTTACAACAACAACAACAACATTTCTTCAAAATACGCTTTTGTCATCAGAATCCATTAATTAAAAAAAAACGCTTTATTTATCAACATGTTGTTCAACGAAATATGGCCGTATTGTCACGACATTTGTCCGTATTACCACTTGATTTTAGAGTTATCCATCTTCGTCAAATTTTTCCGAGGCCGTCGGTTTGATGACACTTTTCTGCCACAAATAATTACACATTTCAAGAAATAACAAATTTCAAAAATCACATATCTGATCACTCTGAGCTTTGATGGGTGGGTTCATCGACTCGAATCTAATATTTTTACCCCGACCCGCAAAGCTAAAAAATGTAACTTGTGAGTGTTAATTCGGATTATGCCTCTTTAATATGACTTAATATTCCCCAACTAAAATGAGGGACAAATTCGGTCTCATGTCTGACTAAAGGTACGAGTCGTATATTGTTAGACCCTATTATCTGAACATTGTCCACTGGGTCAGGCAGATTGCAATATTTAATGTTTTTTAGTTCAAGTTTTGTTTGGTGAAAACAAATAATTCCATCTGAGACTTTTAATGTGGAAAACAAGGTTTTATTTTAGTGAGAATGGTAGATTACAATATTTAACGCTGTTTTGTTTAATGAAACCAAATTTTTCAAATTTGGACTACTAACAAATTTCTCTTTCGTAAACTTACAAATAATGACATTGAATTTTCTCTAAATCAAATCAGTCTTATGTGTATGATTCAATTAGGTTTCCGTTAGCTGCCACATGCCCATGGGATCAGTTGGAGAATATTTAGCAACATTTTCCCCAACTCATTTCTGATCTGAAGGCCTGACAACAATAAATAAAAAAATAGAGATGTCAACTTTAAAAAGGGCCTGAATTCAAATTAGTTAAACAGATATATACATATTATTTCTCACATATGTGACCCGCCATATAAAATCCAGTCGTAAGTCGGGATTTTTTTTACCCTGTGCCAATGCATTCTCTTATATATGCGACTCGACCATAGGTCGCCTCGCATATATAAGAGAATGCATTGGCCTAACAATTTTTTACAATTTTAATAATTTTTTCTTGTATTCTTTAACAATTTTATAATTTCACCCATACAGAGCCCCAGACAAACATGAGCAGACGACACTCTTCTATATGCTTTTATATATGTGTGGGGCTCCCTGCAGGGTAATGGATGTTTTTTATTTTATGTCCTAAAAATTGTAAGAAACATTTATTTAAAAAAAATGATAAAAAATTGTTAGGCCAATGCATTCTCTTATATATGCGAGGCGACATATGGTCGACTCGCATATATAAGAGAATGCATTGGCACAGGGTAAAAAAAATCCCGACTTACGACTGGATTTGATATGGCGGGTCACATATATGCCCAAAATGATATAGTTTAGGCCAAAAAAAAAAGGGTTTTGATTCTCGGGCATAGCCGCGTCTGGAAAAAAGGCCCGCGTTGAAGCATTTTATTACGATTTTCAAATTGACCGAACCTGTCAAATGATAACACGAAAATAGGAAATTAGAAAAGAGAAATTAGTTATGTTTCAAACATCGAATATGATAGACATACAATGGTGTATGTGTTGGTATTCAACAACAGACACTAGGCAATGATAACTACGAGGTATATTGTCACCACAAGCTGCCCAAACCCCAAGTTTATTAAGTCAAATGTGTTTCCGTGCTGTAAACAATTATGTGATTTCCAATTTCGTGAACACAAACCGGAAAGAAATATGGTGCGTATTGGCGATGTGTATGCTGGTTTAATTTAATAGTATTTGAAGTTTTTATGGCTAGCATGTATAGTTACTATAGTATAGATGGATAAATATTAAAGTATATAGATAGATATAAAATTTATAATCCCGATTTAAACTTTGTTTGTTTTAGTTCTGTTTCCGTCTTTGTCATATTCCGTGTTTTATATACGCAGTAACAGAGAACGCGAATCGAATGGACCTCAAACCATTCTTACCAACAATTCTGTCCATGGATGCGTATTCTCTTTAACAGTGTTTAAATTCACCGATGTTACTGAATATATTTGCCGACAAAATTATCCGAGAGCACCATTTTATAGTGTGCAAATATATTTTTAATCGTTGTATTTTGGCTTGTTGGAAATAAAGCGTGATCCATAACCGAAAAATCATAATTTTATTCCCGATGATTCAGTGATTTTAGAAATTAGAGACACTCGGTAGTCAGTGTCAAGGCCGTTAACTGTGCATAGATCATAGATGTACTAAACTGTGAATACTTGTGTGCCTTTGAATGCAGAAAATCAAGAAACAGGTAACTGAGGTGTGGCAGATGCAAACTAAAATTAAATGCAACAAACAGTCTATGACATTTAAATAAAAAATATGAAGTGTTTTCCATGTTACTGACATTGAAAAAAATCTCCTTATTTTTCACTAAATTTGAGGACAAATCTCCCTATTTCCAATTATGAAAGTGAACAGGTCTGATATAAATAGATATATACTATAAAAAGGTACATACATATATCAAATATACCAACAATATATATATGATGTACGGGTAGTATAATGTGATAATTGGTCATTCTTTATAGTGGAATACATTAGTTTATATCAAAACAATGTTCTCCTTAGATGTTCTTAACCTGGGAAGGTATAATAACCCATGCTAACTATGGGCATTATCCCCATAACAAAAATAAAAAATAAAAATAAAACACTCACTCCCTCATCGAATCTCCAAAAAAATTGCCCGAGAATCAAAACAATTTATTTTTTTGGCCTTAGCATGTAACTTTCATATAAATAATACTGGTTTATGTCAAAGTACGGTTAACTTACTCTTCTATAACAGACGTTGGAAAATGTTCCACATAGTTACATTTAAAATATATTTGGTTAGTTTTGTAGTGGGAGGGTGAAACATGTTTTGTAGTGAAATATTGTTTTTCTGTTTTGAGTCTGTATAAAATATGTTTGGGTTTTGTAGTGGGAGTATGTTTCGTTAGTTTTGTAGTGGGAGTGTGAACTATTGTTTTTATGCTTTCAGTCTGTACAAGAGAGATAGTCGAGCTATATTTCTTTATGTCCAACAAAACGCTGATGATGACTTCCAGATATTCTTTTCATCAGAAGTTCAAAGGAAAAGGTACATAAAGGGGCACTGTATTTGTACATAAAGGGGTACTGTATTTGTTTTATCTTTTGTTAATCAATAAAAAATAACAATAAACAAACATAACCCGATTCTGAATAACTTCAGTTTGTGGGTTCTACTAAAGTACATACTTTCTAATGCCATAACATGCCCACGGCAATCTCCGATGTGTACCAATGCTTTAACCCTTTCAGTGCCAGGGGCCGATCTCATCGGCCTAATTTATGGTCTGTAAAATCGGCCCTAAAAACTATCACCAAGTATTCATAGTAATAATTTTGATGCCCATGAAAAACGTAAGATTCCCTGGCACTAAACCTACAAAATAAGTCTGGCACTGAAAGAGAGTAGAATATAAGAAAAAATTATTAAAATTGCAAAAAATTGTAAAAAATAATAACAAATGATGAAAAATTGTTAGGCCAATGCATTCTCTTAAATATGCGAGCCGACCTATGGTCGACTCGCATATATAAGAGAATGCATTGGCACAGGGTATATGGGTTGATACAAAAATCGGACTTGGCACTGAAAGGGTTATAGAAGGGATCAGACAATGTATATAATTATTTTTTCGACAATGATTGATATTTTATAAACAATTGGTACGTTTCATCTCCTCTACATGTTTTTCCCCCACTGATTTTATGACATGCCGAAAACAGAAGTAATGTCAAATATTCCTTTCCATCTTGTTTATTGATATCTACTCTACCAGCTCAGAGTCAATTATTTTGTTGGATTGATGTTGATTTTGTGGTTTGAACAAACCACGAAATCAACGAATAATAGACCCCATGAAATAAATGGATTTTACAGTATATGCTGACACTCTTATAAAAGTTTAAATTGGAATAGTCTATTAGTTAACTTGAGTTTGCTCAGAAAAAATAAGCAGACGACAGATAACAAAAGAGCTGAAACAGTCCTAATTAGGGGGAAAGAATTGTTCAGATAATAAGTTCAACATGGTCGTTTGTTGAACTTATTATCTGAACACTTCCTAGCTATGGTCTATTGTTGAACTTATTATCTGAACATTTCCTAAGTGATAACTACTCATCAATGAGAATTTGGTATTGACAAGGTTAATTTGTCTGTGATGCGGTGGACATTTATTATAGATATAGATAATTAACTAAATATTACTGATGTTATTTCTCAACAGGTTCTATGAGCTGGTGTCACAAATAGTCGCTGTCAGAGAGACGATAATGGAGCTGGATGAATACCAACAAAACATTGAGGTGAGGTCATGTAATATTAAACATTGAGGTGAGGTCATGTAATACTGAACATTGAGGTGAGGTCATGTAATACTGAACAATTAATTTACTTGCCCTCTCTCATGCTTCTGAAATCAAATAATTAAGGAAATGAAAGCTATAATATTAATTAATAATAATTAGTTTTGTATATTAATGCTTGATCAGGGTCCGTGATGGACCAAATTATACTTTTGCCTAATATATTTGCCAAATGAAAATATATTTTGCCAAATGCTATCAGTTTCTGCAACATTGGGTCCTATATTTCGACAATCGCTTTTTGAAAGGCTTTTGATATCAATAAGAAAGCAGTTAGTTATTAAATATTCTCACCTCTCTAATGTGGTTTATCATAGAACAATATACAATCACCTGAAAATTTAATTGTCGAGGTTGTTTTTTCAAAAGGGCACATCAAAACAAAGAGGTTTAGCTATGTAAACATGGCAAACTAGTAAATTCTCCACTCGTCGAAACTAAAGCTATCCGAATAACTCCAATTTTATAGAGTTTCCTGAAGTCAATGGTATTGATTGACCAATATTTTTCACCTTTCTTGAGACTATAGATACTTCCCAGAAGATGAGGCCTAATGACGTTCCCAGAGAGTGAATTTGGTGATGCTAGTTAGCTGTGCGGGGTAGCATCACTAAATTTGCCCTCTGGGGACCTCATTCTGCAAATGACTTTTCTTGGTCTTATTAACCTTGGAGGAAGTGGCTAAGTTTCAACATACGAATATCATATTAACGACAGCCATCAAATCTTTGTCGGGTGTTCTTTGATTTGTATGACCCACACATGTGAGTAAAGGGGTGATGCCCAAAGACACTTGAGCCACGATAAGAGTCTTGCCCACAGGAAGCTGACATAAGCTAATGAAAGGTAGAGCACCCTGTTGTATAAGCAGTTTCAGAATCAGTCAGAAAGTGGAAATAAAATGAGCAAGAAAGCCCCACGTCCTTCCGTATATTGGGTATCGAGTTTACCATATATATCATACCTGAATTAAAGCCCCAAGTCCATCCGTATATTTTGTATCGAGTTTACCATATATATCATACCTGAATTAAAGCTCCAAGTCCTTCCGTATATTGGGTATCGAGTTTACCATATATATCATACCTGAATTAAAGCTCCAAGTCCTTCCGTATATTGGGTATCGAGTTTACCATATATATAGTACCTGAATCGAAGGTACACGTCATGTATATATCAGTTATACATTTTCCTAATTTTATTAGTTTTGTCCCATTCATTACAGTAAAATAAAAGTTATTTTTGCACAAGTACAAGATATGTTCTTATGCATGATATATAATGCACTAACAACTGTCATTAGCTTTTATTATATGACCATTACTTTCTACTCCAAATCCCATAGTAAATTGCCATGCCTAATTATGAATAATTCCCAATGTCCACTGCTCCTTTTATACCTTTTATAGCGCCACAGGTTAATATAACATTCCGCTGACTCTTACTATAAATAGATCTGGGTTTTCCCTACGCGCTAAATGTGACAGCCAATGACGTTGCGTTAATTTTGTTAACGGTAAACAATATTGGTATGTTTCAGTGTTATATTGATTTGTGTTCATATGATATACCGATGATTTTGTTGAAAAAAATTGAAAATGAAAGAGAAGTGTTTATCATTTATCATATCTGAGTAGATTTCCCTTGCATTTGATATAATCGCCCGTCATATAATAAAACAGTTATTGCATTCCTCCTTGGTTAACATAAGGAATTATCAACCCTCGGAAGTTGATATTCACCGCGGCCTTCGGCCTTGGTGAATATCAACTTCCTCGGGTTGATAATTCCTTATGTTAACCTCGGAGGAATGCAATAATTGTATAATGTCAGCTTCTAGTGGGTAAGACATGGTACCTCTTGTCGTAGTGTTATCAGCTTCTAGTGGGTAAGACATGGTACCTCTTATCGTAGTGTTATCAGCTTCCAGTGGGTAAGACATGGTACCTCTTATCGTAGTGTTATCAGCTTCTAGTGGGTAAGACATGGTACCTCTTATCGTAGTGTTATCAGCTTCTAGTGGGTAAGACATGGTACCTCTTGTCGTAGTGTTATCAGCTTCCAGTGGGTAAGACATGGTACCTCTTATCGTAGTGTTATCAGCTTCCAGTGGGTAAGACATGGTACCTCTTATCGTAGTGTTATCAGCTTCCAGTGGGTAAGACATGGTACCTCTTATCGTAGTGTTATCAGCTTCTAGTGGGTAAGACATGGTACCTCTTATCGTAGTGTTATCAGCTTCTAGTGGGTAAGACATGGTACCTCTTATCGTAGTGTTATCAGCTTCATATGGGCAAGACATGGTACCTCTTATCGTAGTGTTATCAGCTTCTAGTGGGTAAGACATGGTACCTCTTGTCGTAGTGTTATCAGCTTCTAGTGGGTAAGACATGGTACCTCTTATCGTAGTGTTATCAGCTTCTAGTGGGTAAGACATGGTACCTCTTATCGTAGTGTTATCAGCTTCCAGTGGGTAAGACATGGTACCTCTTATCGTAGTGTTATCAGCTTCCAGTGGGTAAGACATGGTACCTCTTATCGTAGTGTTATCAGCTTCTAGTGGGTAAGACATGGTACCTCTTATCGTAGTGTTATCAGCTTCCAGTGGGTAAGACATGGTACCTCTTATCGTAGTGTTATCAGCTTCCAGTGGGTAAGACATGGTACCTCTTATCGTAGTGTTATCAGCTTCCAGTGGGTAAGACATGGTACCTCTTATCGTAGTGTTATCAGCTTCTAGTGGGTAAGACATGGTACCTCTTGTCGTAGTGTTATCAGCTTCCAGTGGGTAAGACATGGTACCTCTTATCGTAGTGTTATCAGCTTCTAGTGGGTAAGACATGGTACCTCTTATCGTAGTGTTATCAGCTTCCAGTGGGTAAGACATGGTACCTCTTATCGTAGTGTTATCAGCTTCCGGTGGGTAAGACATGGTACCTCTTATCGTAGTGTTATCAGCTTCCTATGGGCGAGACATGGTACCTCTTGTCGTAGTGTTATCAGCTTCCAGTGGGTAAGACATGGTACCTCTTGTCGTAGTGTTATCAGCTTCTAGTGGGCAGGACATGGTACCTCTTGTCGTAGACTCAAGTGTCACTGGGTATCCCTCATTTACTCACACAAGTGGGTCACACAAAGCCGCTGTGCGAGATAGTATCACTAAATTCACCCTCTGGGGATATCATTATGCAAATTGACTAAATTAACCTTGGAGGATGTGGCTGGGTTGCAACATACCTGAATATCATATTAACCCTTTCAGTGGAGATCGGCCCTAATTTACGGTCTGTAAAATCGGCCATAAACGTTTAAAAAAAAAAACAATTTTGTTTTTTTTAAAGATTTGTTTTGGGTTGAATTATTTTTGGGTAAGCTTAAGCATGGTATAGCGAATTTAAAAACTGGATAAAACCTTAGGGGCATGTTATAACTCAAAACTATCACTATCATAGTAATAATTTTGATGCCCATGAAAAACGTAAGATTCCCTGGCACTAAACCTACAAAATAAGTCTGGCACTGAAAGAGTTAAAGAATATAAGAAAAATTTATTAAAATTGTAAAAAATTGTAAAAAATAATAACAAATGATGAAAAATTGTTAGGCCAATGCATTCTCTTATATATGCGAGTCGACCATAGGTCACCTCGCATATATAAGAGAATGCATTGGCACAGGGTATATGGGTTGATACAAAAATCGGACTTGGCACTGAAAGGGTTAAAGACATATTATGGACTTGTTCATGTGTGTGAAACTGATAATTGGTACTCAGGCGCTATGTCAACTGGGAGAATGTGGCATTCTACTAACATCACCCATAATCTCAAAGAAATCGACCATACAACTCCATAGAAAACACCATTTGAACTCCGCTCAATTGTAAATATTTACATCTCGATTCGGGACGCAACAATCGCCGATAAACTAACGAAAATGATTTTGCCATTGATACCCATTGCATTTAATAAATATATGACTGAGGGTGTGTTGTATATTTGGATTAGATTAATATTCATAAAAATAACTACTATGAGCAAGATTATTCTCCATTTCTATTTGATTACCCTACCGGAGTGTATCACATCACTTTAACCCTTTCATTGCCAGGTCCGATTTTTGTATCAACCCATATACCCTGTGCCAATGCATTCTCTTATATATGTGAGTCGACCATAGGTCGCCTCGCATATATAAGAGAATGCATTGGCCTAAAAAAAATTCATCATTTGTTATTTTTTACAATTTATTACAATTTTAATAAAAAAAAATTATATTCTTTAACAGACTTATTTTGTAGGTTTAGTGCCAGGGAATCTTACGTTTTTCATGGGCATCAAAATTATTACTATGAATACTTGGTGATAGTTTTGAGTTATAACATGCCCCTACGGTTTTATCCAATTTATTTTTAAATTCTCTATAGCATGCATAAGCATACCCAAAAAAAAATTCAACCCAAATTTTTTTTAAATCTTTTTTTAGGGCCGATCTCATCGGCCCTGGCACTCTACAGACCGTAAATTAGGGCTGATAAGATCGGCCTCTGGCACTGAAACAGTTAACAATAGCCATCAAATCCCTGTTAGGTATTCTGTTAAAGATGGACTGTCTCTTTCTATAATAAGTTTTATATAGTTGGTTTCCTGGGTATAAAATAATAAATTTGAGTTGAAGACACCTGTCTGTAAACACTTCTATCAATTAAAATTGATTTTACTTAATCACATTTCACTCAAGCTCTGTTTTCGTGAAATAAATCTTTGCGCTGTCCTCAACTCATTTAATAAAAGATTCTTGATTATGATTTGCGTTGTATTCTGTCTATATCATTAATGATTCCATTCAACAGAAGCGTAATAATAATATTGATATTTTTATTCATGTCATGTATGTTGTTCATTCACAAGCCTGCAAATAGTGTGTCTGTCATTTGCAGAATGAGGTCCACAGAGGATGAATTTAGTGAAGCTATCCCATATATCGCCAAAATGTCACCATCTGGGGACCTTATTCTGCTTAGGCCTAAACTGCTATGGGAGACCTAGGATGAGATTGAAGATCCCCAGTTGAAGTTGGTGATGTTCAACCATTAGTCACCTCGATTATGCATGTTATCTTCTGCAAATTAGGGGATATAGAAACTTCCCAGAAGGGAAAAAGAACTAAAAACAATGTTAATTTTGGACCATGGATACTTCCCAGAAAATCAGGCCTAACCAAATGAGGTCCCCAGAGTGTGAATTTACACTCTGGGGACCTCATTCTGCAAATGAGAAACACACTATTGTTGTATGTTGTTCATTCAGTAATCTCTTTATTTTTTTCCAGTTTTCTTACGAGACTGATGAGAAACAGAATAAGGTGATATTAGGGAAGGGCTCATTTGGTACCGTCTACGCTGGCCGAGACAACAAAACCCAAGTGAGGGTGGCTATAAAGGAAGTGCCCGAGAAGAATTCACAGTAAGCACACATTTAGCATAGGCCGAAAAGTTTTGTGTTCATATGCTTAATATGGCACAGGTTAGCGACTTGCAACTGAGGAAGATCCTATTGGTTGTATCTTTCTTTTGACTTTTCAAAAACTTTACCTCTTTGGTCTTCTAAAATTTTAAAGTTTTACCTTTTTCCTTAAATTACAAATTCTTAGGTATCTTTGATTTTAATTACCCTCTTTCGATCTGTATGTTCTTAATTACTTTTCAAAATATTTCCAGCCGCTCCGTGACTTTGCTCTCCGATTCAAAATTTTATGCCAAGAACACGAGGAACACAGTGTCTGCATGTGATTGGGACCCTGACCCTAATATATCCCCTTTCTTTCATATACTTTGCAGACACTCTCCTCTTGTTCTTGACATCCATTACATTTTTGCTCCGCCAATATTATGTGGGTAAAATGACGAATATGTTTGAGGCGTTTTTCTTTCTTACTAAAACCTATGTTGACTAACAAATAGGCCATTTATGGTCTACCTGCCAGTGCTTCACTTTGACTTGTTTTCTGTCATTCTGGTGTGCTAGGTTTGGTGTTGCTTACCCTGGAACTCGTGTTACCTGGTCTGACACCCACTTACCTGATCGGTTACACATAAAAACATATTTAGCATAGGCAACACAGGAAAAGAAACATGCCTACATCTATTTTATGAATGTCATGTAACAAAATCTGTATTACTAGAATTTCAACTGACTATTAAAGATAAATGTAACCTGCAATTTGAAGTGTCACAAAATAACAATATATTTGGTGTACCTGATGGAAATCCAAATGAAGGAATAATAGAAATTGCCATACTTCTATTTAAGAGATATATCTACTCTTGTAAGATAAAAGCTACTAACCCTAATTCACATGGTTTTACAGAATGGTTAAAAACTTATAAGACAATTGAAACTGTGCCATTAAAGGGCTATTCTACAAAAAAAGATATCTTTTTTCAAGAGAGATGGAATATAATTAATGAATTATTTTTAACATAAACATAAGAGATGAAAAACCCACAAAAGTATCAATGGTGCAGAGTCTAAATTGATCAATATCTTATACCATTTAATATATACTCAATCATATAAAATTAATTGAACATGTTTATTTCAGCCTATGACAAAACACTTTATATTTTATCCCACTCATATCAATATCTTTAAAAAAAAAAAATTGTTACGGTATGTTTTAACCAAGTGCATGTATTGTGTCCTTGATTCCTCACATGTCTGTATGTATTTATTTGTTTAGACCCGAATAAAAAATATTTTTAAAAAAAACAAAAAAACAACAATAAATAGCCTTGTTTACGAACATAATGATCATGCACTGGCACAGGATAAGAGGATCTTTAATGCTGCACCAGCGCAGCTCCCATCATGAAAGGGTCAGGAATAAAGTCCTACAATTTTTCAAACATTCTCTCCCCCAATATATTTTAGACATTACATCTTCAACAAAAACACACCACATCTAACTTTCTAATTGTGGATTAGGTGATTGAGTTCTGAACTTATTGAAAATTTTATAATTACCTTATATGATAATTAATTGCTTGTGTCATGACGTTTCTTGTTTTCAATCTATAAAAGATGGCGGCTGACTGCGAAGAAAAGGAAATTTTACTTGTTTCTATTTCAATAGAGTTTTAGTTACTGGAATCTGACAGGTTTTACATTATCGTAGAATTAATTTATAACAAATAGATTGATTTGCAATATTGCATTTATTTCAATAACAAACTTATTAGCTGCAGAACCGTTATGTTATAATGCAACCCACCTGTCTGAACTGTTTAACCCTGCCATGACTGGAGCTTCCTGAAATTTTGCAAAAACCCTGTGCCAATGCATTCTCTTATATATGCGAGTCGACCATAGGTCGCCTCGCATATATAAGAGAATGCATTGGCCTAACAAATTTTATATTATTTTTTATAATTGTTAAAAAATGTAAGAAAAAAATGATAAAAAATTGTTAAAGAATGTAAGAAATAATGATACAAATTTAAAAAAATTGTTAAAGAATGTAAGAAAAAATTATAACAAATGATAAAATTGTCAAAGAATGTAAGAAAAAATGATAAAAAAAAAGATAAAATTGTTAAAGAATATAAGAATAAAAGGATAAAAATTGTTATAGAATGTAAGACAAAATTATAAAAAATTATAAAAATTGTTAAAGAATGTAAGAAATAATTATAAAAATTGCTAAAGTATGTAAGAAAAGTTGATAAAAAGTGATAAAAATTGTTGAAGAATGTAAGAAAAATTGATAAAAAATCATAAAAAAATGTTAGGCCAATGCATTCTCTTATATATGCGAGGCGACCTATGGATTTGCGCAGGGTGTTTAATATTGAGGCAGCGCAGCTCCCGTCATGAAAGGCTTAATCCGAGGTTATGTACAGTTCATCTTATACTGATCTTTCCGATCTGTTTCACGGAATCGATTCACTAAACAATATCTACTTCTTACTTTAACCCTTTCCAAGCCTTGAAATAGGGTGTCTGTCATTTGCAGAATGAGGTCCCCAGAGGGTGAATTTAGTGATGCTACCAGCATAGCGGGCTAGCATCACCGAATTCACCCTCTGGGAACCTCATTCTGCTGAGGTGTAAGCAGAATGAGGTCCCAGAGGGTGAATTTGGTGATGCTAGCCTGCTATGCGGGGTAGCATCACTAAATTCACCCTCTGGGGACCTCATTCTGCAAATGACAGACACCCTATTTCAAGGCTTGTATTTTTCCACAGAGAAGTTCAGCCGTTACACGAAGAGATAAAGCTGCACTCGAGACTGAACCATAAGAATATAGTCAAGTACCTCGGATCCGTGAGCGAGGATGGTTACTTTAAAATTCTCATGGAACAGGTTCCCGGAGGTTTGTTTTTTATATTTATTCGTGCACATTTGAGCCTTATGTGGTCCAATACAAAAGAACGTGTGACATGATCAACCATCTCATTTCAAACTACCACATAATGCCTGTTATTCCATACAATTTAGGAGTTAAGTGGTAGTCTTAAGTGTAAAAAACAACAAAAGAAAGACCACTTAACCCTTTCAGTGCCAGGGGCCGATGAGATCGGCCCTAATTTACGGTCTGTAAAATCGGCCCTAAAAAAATAGATTTTTTATTTTTTTTATTTTTAAGATTTTTTGGCTGAATTTGTTTTGGGTATGCTTATGAAAAATTGTTAGGCCAATGCATTCTCTTATATATGCGAGGCGACCTATGGTCGACTCGCATATATAAGAGAATGCATTGGCACAGGGTATATGGGTTGATACAAAAATCGGACCTGGCACTGAAAGGGTTAAAGACCAAATGTATGGGCATCTGTCTGCCCATATGCTTTTTTCATTTCCGGCCCTTTTTGTTGGAATTTTCACTCAATTTTCATTTCTGGATGATAACTTTAGTAAACTGAATGAAATTGAAATTTGGTTTGTGAGTTTACTTGCCCAAAATACAGGTCAAGTTCCAATTTGGATTCCGCCGACCTATTTTACCAGAGTTATGGCCCTTTGTTGAAATTACCACCGGTGTATTTGCCATTCACTTGCGATGCTCTTGTTAAAATCCTTTTAATGTTGAAAAGCAAGAGAATGATTACTTATTCTTAGGCGCATAAATGTATGCCAATTAAAAAAATAAAGAACCAGTCAGTGCATTGACTGTGTCTACAAATATTACATAGGTGGTCAGCATTTGGGTTTAACCCTTTTTTTTACTGATTAAATTCTCCCAATCAGTTATAAAAGTATACATTGGAATGGTCTACATTCATTTGGTGGGACGTTCCAGTTATTAACCCTTTCAGAGCCAAGTCCGATTTTTGTATCAACCCATATATCCTTGATCATTTTTCAAATTTATTGATTATAATAATGTGATACATTGATGGAAAGAGCTCTAAGAGCTCTGAGCTCTAAGAGCTCTTTCCATCAATGTATCACATTATTATAATCAATAAATTTGAAAAATGATCAAGGAAATATGGGTTGATACAAAAATCTGACTTGGCACTGAATGGGTTAAAGCAGACAACCAACAGATTAAAAGCTAATACAAGTGCAGAAGGATTCATATTCTATGGTCGTTTGTTGAACTTATTATCTGAACAATGAGTATTTAGTATAGAAAAGGTTAAGTCACTGTGTATTCACAACAGCTGCTACACGCCCCATTCCCCTCACCCCTTGCTGATCCCCTTTATGAATGTAAATATTGTTTATTTCAGGGAGTCTGTCTCAGCTTTTGTTGTCTAAGTGGGGTCCGCTGAAGGACAATGAAACCACGATAGCATATTACACAAAACAGATCCTAGAAGGTCTCAAATACCTGGTGAGTATTCTATCCTCCAAAGTATATGCCACGCACAAGCCTGGATTTAATTAATACTTTTAAAAAATAATTCTAATTTCCATAATTTTGCCTATTTAATACCAATTTGTAAATAAGTATATGTATGTATCCGCAAACCAACTATCACAACATACCTTAATTTTGGTTGCTTTGCATCATCTTATATTCCAAAAATAATTTGCAATTGATACTGATTGCCACCGCAAACCATTACCTTGCATGACCTCTCAAATTATTTTGATGGCATTCGCGCAAATCCTCATATTTCTGGAAGAAGTCAGTGGAATTTTTGCTAGGCTGACAAATATACGAGGGGGATAAAATTAACATATTTGAAAAATCTAAATCTGACGACTCAGCTTTGAGGGGTGAATTTCTCGACTTAAATAAAATATTTCTTACCCCAGAAGAATAGTAATTTAGAGGCATTAAATCGGATTATGCAATCTTAAGGTTTTGGTTTCTTGGATGATAATTTGATCTGATTCGAATTTAGCAGAAGGATTACTCACAGTGAGATACATGTCAAGGTTTGATCTTAGTTTCATTTCATGAATTGTGTTATACAATGTTTTTTCAACATAGAATTTACTGACTGCAGGTCTACGGCTGATAACTTTAGTTCTATTTGTCCGATCAGCTTCAAAGTTAATTTTCTTGTTTCTAAAAAGCCAACATTTAAAAAAATCGACCTTTTTCGTTGGATTTTTTACCAGTAAAATTTTATTCGCTATGGTGAACGACATTTTACCAGTAAAGTTTTATTCACTATGGTGAACGATAATTATTAACCAAATAATCAAATCATTGGATATATTTATTTAAATACCTCTCATATAATAATATTGATTTGTATCAAGTTTCACAATGAGAATGGCATGTTGTTGTTCCTACATAACGGTACATCATTTTTGCACTCCTCCACATAATCTTTAAACGTAACCTGTGGCTAAATCTCATTATTCCATACTTTATTATAATTTCCTCTTGTATTTCTTCCAGCATGACAATAAGATTGTGCACAGAGACATCAAGGGAGATAACGTTCTAGTCAACACATACAGCGGCGTACTAAAAATATCCGACTTTGGTACCTCAAAACGATTGGCTGGCATTAACCCATGTGCCGATACATTTGCTGGTATGTGCTTACACTAATCCTTTGATATTGTGGGTCAAATTGTTACTATATTAACTTGTGAATATAGAGGTTATTACTTTGTTAGTTTGATATTGGCCGAGATATGAACCCCAGGTAACTTTATATCAGCCTGAGGACTAAGCGACAGATATCATGTACTAACCAAGTATTAACCTCGTTATTAATTCAATCAACCATACTAATATGAATCGTATGTGACATGTAGTGGAGCAACCACACATGCTGTGCCTCGAATTTGCTTTTTATCGGCGACATAATGCTAAGAATAATTTATGTAACAGCATGCAATGGCCTCGGTGGAGACGACATGACAAGTGTTGTTATGTATTGGGCAATCTTGTCTGGATTCTGGCCCACAAAGCCAACATGATGTAAATAACATCAGGAACCATGCCATGACATCTTCTCTGGTTTTCATTAAGTTAACTAACGAAATTGCTCTAAATGAAACTAATATGCCTAAATCACATGGGAGTTCTTCAGAAGTTGTGAAGTTGACAATTTTATTTTCATATCATTGGTCCACTGCCAATTGCGCAATCTCTAACAATCTCCAGACAGTTGCTAACCGGAAGTCACGTGTAAATTTCACCAAAAAAATTACACGCCACCAGAATTTGGATCATCACTATAGAAAATAGACAAATTATGACGTCATCATTCACCTGTGCCTAAGGTATAAGCACTAACATCCGTTTGCGTGCTTGTGGTTGCTATAATACCATTAATATCCATACCGATGTCACTTCATTGATAAAAACTTAATATTACGGCATAGCATGTAATGTAAATCTATATTTACATCTGAAATAAGATTATGATGAATTGTAACTGTATGTATTACCAAGTAGATCTATATTCACGAGTTTCAACATACAAACGTACATGTAGCTCCATATAACATTTCGGATTACACATCAGTCTGAACTGGTATGAATCGCACCAAAGTGAATCAAAATAATGAGGTCAATCGTTACGTCACAAATATTTAAATGATGTGTCTATCCACGTAACTGCATGCGCAACTGTACATTGGGGTACAAAATGGGAGAATCAGCTGATCAGGGACTATTTTGTCACATATTATCTTTAGAATTAGGACCTTTTAGTGGCTGAAAGTGTGTAGAACTTAGTGTTGAACTTATTATCTGAACATTTCTTAAGGGATAACTACAGTAATGCTCTTAAGTAATCGACCCTTAACCACAACAGAATTATGGGTAACTTTTCAGGATTTAGTCGGAAATATGGCTTGTTGCCATTCATCGGAAAGTTCTCCGGGGAGAGCTTTCCGATGAATGGCAACAAGCCATATTTCCGACTAAATCCTGAAAAGTTACCCATAATTCTGTTGTGGTTAAGGGTCGATTACTTAGAGCAATACTGTACTCAACAATGAGTGTAGTAAAGAAAAGGTTAAACTTATTATCTGAACTTTTCCTATGGGATAACTACTCATCAATGAGTGTAATAAAGAAAAGGTTATTATCGTGGATCTCATTAAATTCCCAGGCCTGACAATAGAGCATTCTTAATCACGTGATACGAGACACACCGCCATGTTGGATGTATAAACATCCATAAACTATCCTTTCTAAATGACATGTATAGATGTAGGCCCTACTTGTACTTATACAGAACTACTTGTATAATTCTCTAAATATGCATGTTGAAAGTGTGAATAGCAGAAATTTGAAGTCATTATTACATGGTGTACAGATTCATGTACATAATTATATAACGAACAAACATGTCACATAAAAAATACTCGTGGCGCAATTAATATTCATAACACATCATCAATCAGGACTATACTATTTCAAATTTTTAGTTTGTAATTTTTTATCTTTTATATTCAACTTTAAAGGGGTACTGTACACTAAATCCGGCCATTTTTTGGACCATCTCCTTTTATACTCAACAGAATATATGCAACAAATGAATGAATTTGAGCCATTGGTGAGTGCAAAATACACTCATTTACCATATGAACGATACAAACAACTTGGTAATTATAACGAAAATGAATTTATGACTCCATCATTATAATTACCATGATGTTTGCATCGTTCATAGAGTAAATGAGTGTATTTTGCACTAATCTATGGCTCAAATTCATTCATTTGTTGCATATATTCTGTTGAGTATAATAGGAGATGGTCCCATAAATGGCCGGATTTAGTGTACAGTACCCCTTTAAATAACACTGTGTGCACAAAACTGTTAACAAAACAATCATTGATAGGTAATGCTCACGAATGAGGGACACTTGATTATAACTATAACTTCCTGCAAAATTGTCCTTGTTTATACTCATTGCTACATCCAACATGGCGCCGCGCAATGCAAACGGATGTGTGACGTCATATGGAAATGCTCTATAGGAGAATTGCTTATTCAGTGTTTAAGAATATGGTTTCTTTTGACAGGTACGATGCAGTATATGGCACCAGAAGTCATCGATAAAGGAATGAGGGGTTATGGGCCTCCAGTAAGTTCTATCAAATCTATATCTCTTTCATTGCATTATGGACTGTTTTTAACCTCTTCACTCCTAAATCTACATTGTGCATTGAGATTTTCCTGATTTCATAACATTTTGGATTCCAACTGATAACCCCAGTATGGATTACAGAACCAAAGTTGCTATGTGATTCTCAGCCAAAACAGGTCATATCCAAATATGGGTTTCGTCCAATTATTTTGACATGAGTTACATGCCTGTTTCAACTTAATTTACCTGATACAATAACAATTTATCAGTAAAAAACCAGGCATATTTAGCCACACCCAAGAAATTCTCTTGAATATATATAGATCTGCACCCGTTTGAATTATTGGTGTTCGGTTTCTGTTGTAGGCTGATATATGGTCACTGGGATGCACAGTGGTTGAGATGGCTACAGGCAAGCCACCATTTATAGAGGTATGTGATAAATGTGTTATTCCCCCCCCCCCCCCCCCCCCAAAGAAATTTTTGAAGACTATACAGATTATTATCACCATGTCCTTGTATCCAGTTGTTCTCATTTGAGAATGCACAGCTCAAGTTTTAATATGGTCATAGTCCAATAAATTTGGACTGAGTTAGGCTCCTTTTTCAACTTAGATATCACACTCTTTGGATTGTCCAAATGATGACATGCGTAATATTCAACAGAATTTCCCGGTGTTTGGTATATTGTTCACATTTGAGAGGACGCAGGTCAAATTCTGAACTTCACCATTTTTGGTTTGTCCAGATAACATCTTCAATATTATCTATCAGGAACGAAATTAGTAATATTGTTAAAATTTAATTCTGAGTTATGGAGATGTCAATGTGTACATCCATTCAAATCAAAACATGTCCAATTTGGTTTAAAATGAGATTTTCTGTTGCTCATTATGAGGCAATGAACAAACAAAAAGAAAAAATATCAAATACATGTTGAAATATGTCTAACTAGATTTATGGCCACTAGCGGACACAGAGATTATGTACATTGTGTTGAAGCCATGTGGCAGGATGAGCTAAAATTTTTATATTCTGTGGGCCATATTGGGCATTTTATATTTTATTACTTGGTTTACAGATTTCCCTACTTGAAAAAAAGCTGTTTGGCAAAAAAAAAGAAAGATTTTATTTTTCAGGTTTTTTATTCCCGCCAATGGGAATATTATTCCCGACATAAAAAAATGTGAATTATGAGTTTAAGTTTGCGTAAAATATACAATAAAATTGATTGAACAGCGACGCCTCTCTGCAATGTTTATGGTATACTACTATACTACAGATCTAGTACATAAGTCCCACTAGTAAATACACAAGGAAGATAACTACCTGATTTTCCAATTGGTAAGTCAACACCAACATGGCAGATGCCAATATTGGCAATATATTTTTTCATCTATCTTGTTTTAAAGACACTTCCAAATTAAAAAAATATGTTGTCTGTGCAAGTGGACATGGGCAAAGCATGGTCGTAGGTGATCTGGTGGCTTGTTCTAGACAAGATTATACTATACAGCAATATTTGAGTTCTCCCAAACATATTTTTTAACAGTTTTATATACAGGAAATGTTTTTTTAACTATTTTATTTTTATTTTTTTTTCCTCCCACCTCCCCTACCTTTTAGCCAAAAAAATCTGTAAACCAAGTAATAAAAAAATTAAATGCCAAAAAAGCACCCAGCGGGCCAAATGGCCATATTTTTATAAGGAGGAAGGTATCTGAGAAACAAATAGAACATTAAAACATATTATGGACTTGATCATGTGCATGAAACTGATAAGTTGGTATGCAGGTGCTATGCCAACTGGAGGAATGTAGCATTCTACTAACATGGCCGAAAATATCAAGCAAATCGACCGTACCACTCCATAGAAAACATTGTCTGAACTATGCTTATTTGTAAATATTTACTATATTCGGGACGCATCTATCCGCGACAAACTAACGAAAATGATTTCGTCGTCGAGAGTCACTGCATTGAATTAATATATCCAAATGACTGTGTGTGTAGTCAATTTGGATATAATATTTGTAAAAATAACTACTTTGAGCAAGATTATTCTCCATTTCTATTTGATGACCCTATCTGAGTGTTTCACATCACTTTAATATTGTTTGGCCAAAAATAAAATATTTTACATTGATATTATGTTTGTTTTATTGAGACTGAGATGTATTGTTTTAGATTTCATCATACCCCACCTTTATCACCTTTATAGCTTGAGGTAATTTCCTTCGCCTAATGTCTTTCAGCTTGGAAGTCCGCAGGCTGCAATGTTCAAAGTCGGCTTCTACAAAATCCACCCAGAAATCCCAGAAACCATGTCTGATAACGCCAAGTCATTTTTACTCAGGTAAAAACAGTTACTGTAGATTCTTTTAGTTCTCTATTCTACACCACTATGAAATAAGTATGTATTTATATCCCCACCCCGCAACAAAGTTGTTGGGGTATACTGGAATCAGCTTGTCCGACCATTGTCCGTCCATCGACACAAATTTGTCCGGAGTTTTTCTCAGTTGTTTTTTAATCATTTTCCATGAAACTTGGCACAGACATTAACCACCATGGAAATCTGTGCACCTGCGATTTTAATGTCTGTCAGACTTATTTTCGCAGAGTTATTGGCCTTCTTGACTTAGAATATTTTCAATCGTTAATACAATCATGGACACAATCTTGTCTGGAGTATTTCTCAGTTGTTCATGAATCTTTTTTTGTTAAACTTTGTACAGAAATCACCCACCATGGGAGGGAGCTCATACTACGCACCGCCATGGGATCCTGTGCACCTGTACAGAAATCACCCACCATGGGAGGGAGCTCATACTACGCACCGCCATGGGATCCTGTGCACCTGTACAGAAATCACCCACCATGGGAGGGAGCTCATACTACGCACCGCCATGGGATCCTGTGCACCTGTACAGAAATCACCCACCATGGGAGGGAGCTCATACTACGCACCGCCATGGGATCCTGTGCACCTGTACAGAAATCACCCACCATGGGAGGGAGCTCATACTACGCACCGCCATGGGATCCTGTGCACCTGTACAGAAATCACCCACCATGAGAGGGAGCTCATACTACGCACCGCCATGGGATCCTGTGCACCTGTACAGAAATCACCCACCATGGGAGGGAGCTCATACTACGCACCGCCATGGGATCCTGTGCACCTGTACAGAGATCACCCACCATGGGAGGGAGCTCATACTACGCACCGCCATGGGATCCTGTGCACCTGTACAGAAATCACCCACCATGGGAGGGAGCTCATACTACGCACCGCCATGGGATCCTGTGCACCTGTACAGAAATCACCCACCATGGGAGGGAGCTCATACTATGCACCGCCATGGGATCCTGTGCACCTGTACAGAAATCACCCACCATGGGAGGGAGCTCATACTACGCACCGCCATGGGATCCTGTGCACCTGTACAGAAATCACCCACCATGGGAGGGAGCTCATACTACGCACCGCCATGGGATCCTGTGCACCTGTACAGAAATCACCCACCATGGGAGGGAGCTCATACTACGCACCGCCATGGGATCCTGTGCACCTGTACAGAGATCACCCACCATGGGAGGGAGCTCATACTATGCACCGCCATGGGATCCTGTGCACCTGTACAGAAATCACCCACCATGGGAGGGAGCTCATACTACGCACCGCCATGGGATCCTGTGCACCTGTACAGAAATCACCCACCATGGGAGGGAGCTCATACTACGCACCGCCATGGGATCCTGTGCACCTGTACAGAAATCACCCACCATGGGAGGGAGCTCATACTACGCACCGCCATGGGATCCTGTGCACCTGTACAGAAATCACCCACCATGAGAGGGAGCTCATACTACGCACCGCCATGGGATCCTGTGCACCTGTACAGAAATCACCCACCATGGGAGGGAGCTCATACTACGCACCGCCATGGGATCCTGTGCACCTGTACAGAAATCACCCACCATGAGAGGGAGCTCATACTACGCACCGCCATGGGATCCTGTGCACCTGTACAGAAATCACCCACCATGGGAGGGAGCTCATACTACGCACCGCCATGGGATCCTGTGCACCTGTACAGAAATCACCCACCATGGGAGGGAGCTCATACTACGCACCGCCATGGGATCCTGTGCACCTGTACAGAAATCACCCACCATGAGAGGGAGCTCATACTACGCACCGCCATGGGATCCTGTGCACCTGTACAGAAATCACCCACCATGGGAGGGAGCTCATACTACGCACCGCCATGGGATCCTGTGCACCTGTACAGAAATCACCCACCATGGGAGGGAGCTCATACTACGCACCGCCATGGGATCCTGTGCACCTGTACAGAAATCACCCACCATGAGAGGGAGCTCATACTACGCACCGCCATGGGATCCTGTGCACCTGTACAGAAATCACCCACCATGGGAGGGAGCTCATACTACGCACCGCCATGGGATCCTGTGCACCTGTACAGAAATCACCCACCATGGGAGGGAGCTCATACTACGCACCGCCATGGGATCCTGTGCACCTGTACAGAAATCACCCACCATGGGAGGGAGCTCATACTACGCACCGCCATGGGATCCTGTGCACCTGTACAGAAATCACCCACCATGGGAGGGAGCTCATACTACGCACCGCCATGGGATCCTGTGCACCTGTACAGAAATCACCCACCATGGGAGGGAGCTCATACTACGCACCGCCATGGGATCCTGTGCACCTGTACAGAAATCACCCACCATGGGAGGGAGCTCATACTACGCACCGCCATGGGATCCTGTGCACCTGTACAGAAATCACCCACCATGGGAGGGAGCTCATACTACGCACCGCCATGGGATCCTGTGCACCTGTACAGAAATCACCCACCATGGGAGGGAGCTCATACTACGCACCGCCATGGGATCCTGTGCACCTGTACAGAAATCACCCACCATGGGAGGGAGCTCATACTACGCACCGCCATGGGATCCTGTGCACCTGTACAGAAATCACCCACCATGGGATCCTGTGCAACTGCAATTTTAATGTTGGTCAGATTTATTTTGGCAGAGTTATTGGCGTTCTTGACTGAGAATATTTTCATTTTTCTCAGTAATATTTTTTACCAATTATTTGTGTGAAGATGATGTTCCAAGGGAATCTGTTATTTTATTATTTTAACTTAATGTTTACGGACATGTGAAACATCTTAGTGTTTTAAAAACATGGGGGGGTATCCTTAGTGCCATTGGGACAGTCACACCTCTAGTTGAATTCTGGCAAACTGCAACAAAACTGACCACACTGGCCATTTACTGTTCTCCACTGGCAATTGGCTATTCGGACACTATTTCATTGTTACACTAAATACTTTTATAATTTTCGTACATCTTTATAAACATATACTATTTTTAAAATATGCGAAAGCCCTGTGCCAATGCATATCTTTTTTCTCATATTGTAAAAAAAAACAACTTGTTATTGTTTAGATAATGTTGAATAAAATTTGAAGTATGTGCAGGTATGTGGGTAAGAAAATAGTCGATGACAGGATCTTTTCTTTGGCTTTCTCCTTTCCCCCCATTTATAATATTTCTTTGGCTTGCTCCTTTCCCCCCATTTATATTTCTACTATTTATGGGAAGAAATACCTCAGTTTACTTAGAAAATGTTAACAAAACATAACTTTTTAACAAAAAAGTTGTGAAATTCTGCCATAGTATCGCTGTTTGTCAATTCTTTGAGTAGAGATGAATATTTAAAAAAACATCCCCCCCCCCCTCCTGCATCTAGTTTTGTTTCACCCTTATGTTCATAAACCAGGCTCTAATATTGTTGTGTTTAATAATTCTTTTTTTTAAACTTTCCAGGTGCTTTGATCCAAATCCAGACACCCGAGGTCCAGCTACTGAACTGCTGACACATAACTTCCTAGTCTCGTAAGTTTTACACAAGTTTCATTGTAATTCAGATCATTGTGGACATGAGATTTATTATACGATTGTGGAGGTTGGGAGTTAGTGATATTTCTATAGATTTTTGCTGTATTCACAGTCTAGATATATCTAACACATGAGATTTTTTATACGATTGTGGAGGTTGGGAGTTAGTGATATTTCTATGCCGTATTCACAGTCTAGATAACACATGAGATTTTTTATACGATTGTGGAGGTTGGGAGTTAGTGATATTTCTATGCTGTATTCACAGTCTAGATAACATATTCCATCTATGTGGCTGAATATTTGACTAGAAGTTACATGCATGCTTAAAAGCTATGTGAAGAAAATAACATTATATGAAACTATATTCTTAAGCAGTCTGCAAAATAACATTATATGAAACTATATTCTTAAGCAGTCTGCAAAATAACATTATATGAAACTATATTCTTAAGCAGTCAAACGAATTTGAACGAAAATTAGTTTTTGGTTGTTTCTGGAGTATGTTGTCCAAATTTTGAAAATAAAATAAAATAAATAGCCTCCCTCCCTCATCTCAAAATTGAGATCTAATTGCCTGAGAACACAGATATTTTATTATCCATGTAATGGCCTTAATTGTATATGATTGTATAGAAAGATGTGGTTAAAGGATTGACAAGCTATGAAATAAGTTCATCTGTCTCAGGACAGGCACCATCTGATGGTGCCTGTCATTTCCGTTTAGTGGCTGTCATGAAAGTTGACGATCATCTATATCACCTATATCTCAATTCTCTCTTGTCATTGAAATTTTCTTTTAAAAAGCCTCGTCAAACTTTTTTTTCAATATTTTCTGTTATAAATATAGATTTGAACAACGAAAATGATTTTTATTTATTTCTGGAGTATGTTTTTCAGATTTTGAGAACAAAATAAAAATACATAGCCTCACTCCCTCATCTCAAAATACATAGCCTCACTCCCTCATCTCAAAATTGAGATCTAATTGCCTCAGAATACAGATATTTTATATTAATGTCCCGTTGTCCAATGGTAAGTGTGAAGTGGCTGTGTACGGCAACAATCAAGAGTCCAGAGGTTTTATACTATTATGTTTCAATAACGTGTACTGCCGGTAAGCACAATAAGTAGATGATCAGAGGGATTGGTGGTTTAACCCTTTACCCAACAAAACGGCCAAAAACGCCTAAATAAAGCTTCAACAGCCTAAAATATCTTCGGTCTGTCTCAATAACACCATACAAATATGGATATCATTGGAACCGGTTCATTGACCACATTGTGATGGTTACAGTTATGTCCTGTGCCAATGCATTATCTTATATATGCGAGTCGACCATAGGTCGCCTCGCATATATAAGAGAATGCATTGGCCTAAAAAAAAAAAAAAAATTCTTACATTCTTTAACAATTTTGTATTTTTTTCTTACAGTTTTTAACAATTTTATAATATTTTTCTACATTCTTTGACAATTTTATCATTTTTAATAAGTTAAGCCAATGCATTCTCTTATATATGCGAGGCGACCTATGGTCGACTCGCATATGTAATAGAATGCATTGGCACAGGGCTGTTCTGTTGGGTAAAGGGTTAATCATCTAAGCGGGAGTGAACCTGTATCTCTTAGACACGAGTATTTTTTCCAAGAGTTGGGGTATCATGCGTCCAAATAAGGTCGGAGATATCATGATACCCTTGTCGTGTTGGACAATTTGTCCAATGCAAATTTTTTCACTTTTTTAATTTCAGATCTTTTCAGAGTGAATATTATTGTCATTTGTGTTTATTAATTGTCGTAAAGGTTTTGAACTTTTGAAAACAAAATAACATGGCTTTTTCGCAGGTGGCGATCAGACTTTCACTAATATGTGTGCATCATTGACGAATAATAAGTCAATTGGAAATTTAAATACTGTCTCATACAGTACATCTGAAAATTTGACCGGCACCATTTTTAAATGACCAACACCATCCATTTGGTGCCTGTCATTTTGACAGGCAGTAAAAATAAAATTATTTTGAGCCTTGGATTTGAGCATCTCTCGACTATACAATGGTTACTACCAGTCATAACAGTTAACCCTTTACCCAACAAACCGGCCAAAACCGGCCAAATAAAGCTTCAACAGCCTAAAATATCTTCGGTCTGTCTCAATAGAGCCATACAAATATGGATATCATTGGAACCGGCTCCTTGACCACATTGTGATAGTTACAGTTATGCCCTGTGCCAATGCATTCTCTTATATATGCGAGTCGACCATAGGTCGCCTCGCATATATAAGAGAATGCATTGGCCTAAAAAAAATCTTTTTTTACCATTTTTTCTTACATTCTTTAACAATTTTATAATTTTTAATGTGTTAAGCCAATGCATTCTCTTATATATGCGAGGCGACCTATGCATTGGCACAGGGCCGTTCTGTTGGGTAAAGGGTTAAGAATAAGATCATGTTAATTATTCTTGTATATTCTTATACTATATCATTTATATCTCCTACGTATTGTGCTTACTTATATACATATAACCTTAGCAGTTACAATCACTTTTATAATTTCACCCATACAGAGCCGCAGACGACACTCTTCTATATGCTTCTATATATGTGTGGGGCTCCCTGCAGGGTAATGGATGTTTTTTATTTTATATCCTAAAAATTGTAAGAAACATTTAATTAAAAAAAATTGTTAGGCCAATGCATTCTCTTATATATGCGAGGCGACCTATGGTCGACTCGCATATATAAGAGAATGCATTGGCACAGGGTTAAAATAAATGACGTTTATCCTAGAACATATCAAACTATAACTATACTATCTTATGTTCTGTCGGACAATTAGTGTACAAAACGCATTTTCTTCTGTTGTAGCTCCCTTGCCTCATTTAGTCACAAAAGAAGGAAAAAGGCGATGGATGAACTGGACCTACATCGAAGTGTCTCCAGTTAGTGCTTACATCAGTCAAGCCTTGATATAGTGTGTCTGTCATTTGCAGAATGAGGTCCCCAGATGGTGAAATTAGTGATACTATCCCGCACAATGGGCTAGCATCACCAAATTCACCCTCAGGTGACCTCATTCTTCTTAGGCCTCATCTTCTGGGAAGCATCTATAGTCTCAAATTAACATTGTGTTTAGTTACTTTCCCCTTCTGTTCAGTTTCTATATCCCCTAATTTGCAGAAGATAAATTGCATAATCGAGGTGACAAATGTGTGAACATCACCAACTTCAACTTGGTAACTTCAATCTGATCCCTAAGCCTAAGCCAGTTGAGGTTCCCAAAGGGTGAATTCTGTGATGCTAGCCCGCTGTGCTGGGTAGCATCACTAAATTCACCATCCGGGGACCTCATTCTGCAAATGAAAGACACACTATTTCAAGGCTTGAACACAATACAGTTATGCAAAACAATAAAATTAATTATTAATTAGCTATATGTTATTGGCCACAATAAGTAGAAAGTTGCCCACATCATAAGTGGAAAACACAGCCAATAAGTAAAAAAGTTGCCAATAAGTAGAAAGGCGGCCAATAAGTCAACGGTAACGTAAATGACGTCATACGTATTTAGCTCGATCAGCAAATTTAAAGTATAGTTGGTCGATGAAAGATAGATTACAGTTGCTTTCCGATGAATTACGGACTCACTGTTTTTGGGAGTAAATATACGTGGATGAAATACATGTATCCATATCATTCCCAGTGGAAACAGACAGTACTGTTCACAAAGTTCACAAGAATAAAAATTGCTGGAATAATTGTTAATTTCATAAAGCAGGAAATAGTATAAATCTATGTTAATATATATTCATTCTGTGAAACAACAATTGACAATGTTGCTAATTAATAAAATACTTATTAATTGGTTGTTTCCACATTGACCGAGTTATGAGGCCACGGTCTGTCGTATTAGCCTTCAGCCTGCGGCTTCAGGCCAATACGACAGACCTCGGCCAATATGGAAACAACCAATTAATAACATTTATCCACCGCTCACTACGTCTATTGCCTACATAAAGCCTGCCTAATAAACGTTACGTTTATTACGTCAATGTAGCTTTATTAGGTCAACGTAGCTTTATTAGGTTAGTACTCTCCCCTGCCTAATAATAGTGATGGCCAAATAATAGTGATGGTGCACATTTTCGGGTGTTATTAATAATAGTGATGGTGCCAAATAATAGTGATGGCGCACAATGATGGCATTTTACCATATTTCTACTATAAATGAAGCAGAATGTAGGCCTTAATTAATTTGGCATTGTTGGGCAAGTTCCCATGCATGCAAGTTGTTCTCATTGGCTCCTTTAATAATGACAGTAAGTAATTTGGTAACAGTACCAGTCTGAGTAAGGTAAAGTACTGTGGTGATTGTAGCCAGGTTGGGTGGAAGCAGGCACGGCTTTCTCAAAATCACAGCGAGGCTGCCAAGGAAATGCTGTAATGGAGCTTATAAAACGGACCACATTAATTCAACCAGTTCTATAATGCGAAAAACAAATATAGTGGGGAAACTTCTATTATTATTTATGATAAATAAAGTTCGGCATTTTGATCAGTGACAATGAGTAAAAGGTGGAACTTGCGGGAAATTAGTTGGCATATCGGTTGCATCATCCATCAATATTTCGCTCGAGATGTAAATTAGAGTTATCTTTCTTATGTCGCACATCGGCTATTTAAAATCCGACATAAAACTTAAATCCGACATAAAACGTAAGTTGTGGTTAATAATGTGGAACTGTTGCCAAGTCATCGCATTCATAATTAAACTGTGCTTTGAATACATGGACATGTTATTGTATTGCTTTATTGCATAGATTTAAATACATGTTCCTGTGTACACACAGAAGCTACTGCGGTGTCGTAACTTTCCATTTATAGCCAAAACCAGTCACGCATGTGTGCACACGACTCACAGCTTCTGTGTCTTCATGATAGCGCATAATTGGGTCACGATAACAGTATTGTTTGGAGAAGTCGGCCACGTCAAGTTAAATTAGTTCATCAGTTGTCACTCAGATTAGTTTCACTGATTATTTTATAATATAAGCCTGGTGATGTGATTTTAGCATTAAGTCCCGTTTTGATAGTAGAAGTCGGTTCCGTCCCAACGATAATTAGTTGTCACTGTGTGATTATAAGCTTTGATGAGTTGTAATTAACTGCGATAATCCGTCTGTTTATACACGGACATCATGATCTAGAGGCCTAAATCCTGTTAGGAATGAGATTCTCCCACATTCCTGTCAACTTGTCAAGTGCACTTCTATTTTTTTTAGTGAGCTGCACGTTTTTTCTAACTTTTTGACTGAAAATTCCGCGACTTTGCAAGAACTTTAAATAATCGTGATGGCGCCTAATAATCGTGATGCTGTCGTATTTTTCTTTAAATAAATAAACGTGACGTCACGTTTATTTGGCAGGAGAGAGTACTACTTTTCATGACGTAATTGCATATGCAAATTGCGCAGGTAACTAGGGACGTCAACCGACCTAAATGACGTCATTGTGATTTTGGGTCGTTTGTTTGATACAAAATTTGGAAACGGATATGTGTTTTCGCTCTAAAAATATTTTATAAACCATTATTACAAGGCCAGCTTAGAATAACTATAAAACAAACCAACGAACTATTTCGCTCTAAGCGACACACCGGTTTTTGCATGTCATGAATGCTAATTAGTTTGCTTGACATAATAAATGCAAGGGTGTCATCAAGATAACGAATGTAAAACTGAGGAAAGTGACAGATTTACTTCACAAAGGCAAGTTTAGTGCGATGGATAAATAAAATATGTAGCTAATGTTGTCGCTTAAACTGTTAATGTCCGCTCGGGGGATTTGGCATCTTTTGGACTAGGCAGAGCCTCGCCCAATAGATGCTCAAATCTCCCTCACGGACATAAAGAGTTTAAGCAACGACACTAGCTACATATTCTATATATAATATACATTAGGCCATAAATAGTAAAGCAGGCCTGCAAATTTGAGAACGACTGTTCAGTTCCCATGGAGGTTACCTAAATTGAAAATGAAAAACAGTTTACAGTGACAAAATAAAGGTTGAAGTTTCATGAACTGAATGACGTTTTCTTCTATTTCTTCCTTACAGTGCCTTATGATGCCAACAAGATGGCTCCCAGCCTAAAGCTTCCAGAATTGAGGTAACAGATAGTTTAGCAGATTTTTTATATGTTCAAATTGGATGTATTATGTTATTGTTCTGTCCTTCTGTCCCTCTGTCTGTTTGTTCGTTTTTTTCGTATGATAAATTTGGTAAGTCTGAACTGAATGAAATGAAATTTGATATGTGGGTTTACTAGTACAAAATACAGGTCAAGTTCGTATTCAGGTTCCACCCACCAATTTTCACCTTTGTTACAGCCCTGTTGGAATTTGCACTCGATTTTAGTTTCCGGATGATAACTTTAGTAAGTCAGAACTGAATGGAATGAAATGTGTTATGTGAGTTTACTAACTCAAAATACAGGTCAGGTTCGGGTTCTGCCAAAGTGTCTAGAATTGTGGTTTTATAGTGCTGATTTTGAATTGTTATGATGCCATGCCAGCATCATCCAAAAAAAAAACAATACAATAGGGCTTTAACAAGTTAATTAAGTGTTCTGATAGATTAACAATACATTTTCAGTGATAATTTGGTCGTGCTAAGGCACTGCTGTCATGATAGCCTATAGGTAGTGGTTTTTCCCGACTTATCGACTAGCAGATTTCGGGATCTACTAATTAAATAATCGCGTCGACGATGATTAGTTGGATAATCGTCTCAATACTTGTCTCAGAGCAAGTAATTCTTCAAGCGTTTTTAACCCTTTACCCAACAGATCGGCCCTGTGCCAATGCACTCTCTTATATATCCGAGTCGACCATAGGTCGCCTCGCATATATAAGAGAATGCATTGGCTTAACACATTAACAATTATAAAATTGTTAAAGAATGTAAGAAAAAATGGTAAAAAGTGTTAAAAAAAGATTTTTTTTAGGCCAATGCATTCTCTTATATATGCGAGGCGACCTATGGTCGACTCGCATATATAAGTGAATGCATTGGCACAGGGCATAACTGTAACTATCACAATGTGGTCAAGGAGCCGGTTCCAATGATATCCATATTTGTATGGTTCTATTGAGACAGACCGAAGATATTTTAGGCTGTTGAAGCTTTATTTGGCCGGTTTTGGCCGGTTTGTTGGGTAAAGGGTTAAAGGCCCACTTAATTTTCGAACCCCCAGATTACATTATATAAAATATATGCCATATTATATACCATTTGAAAGAGGAAGCTCCAAAACATTGTATTATCAACTTATCCGGTGTAATAAATTGTGGACATGTTGTTTTTATTGAGTTGCCAATGCGTTTTGTCATCAAGATTTAAGTAAAAATCAGTATTATTTTCAATGAAGGGGGAATAACTCTATATATTAAAGATAGAGTTCTTCCCCTTCCATTGAAAAAGTTTGAATTCTGTTGCATTATGGGTGTCAGAGGGGGGAAGTCATTCTAGGATTTCAGCATTTTTCTATTTCTCTGTGGGCATCTTCTGAGACACCGATGTTTCAAATAATGATGAATTATAGTATTTTAATCATATTTTATGGCATAGATTGTTATTAAAACCATGTATCAAGTCACTATAAAAAAACTAATTGGCGACTTGAAAATTAAGTGGGGCTTTAAAATCAAACATTACTATCATCTTTTAAATGTTCTTTAAGGCTGAAGGAGGTGAAAAGTTCAGGAAGTCTGGAGAATGTTTTTGAGGCCGTCGATGAAATCGATGAAGGGTAAGATATTAATAGTCTACTATTTATATATCTGTGTTAGACTCTAAGCTTATATAACTTTGAATGTTTTTTTTATGCAGTGATGAGATAATAGAATTTATAATGATATATGTGTTAGACTCTAAGCTATTATTTAACATTGAATGTTTTCTGCACTGATGAGATATATTAATATTTATAATTATATATGTGTTAGACTCTAAGCTATTATTTAACATTGAATGTTTTTTATGCAGTGATGAGAACTTACTATTTATAATTATATCTGTATTAGACTCTTAAGCTTTTAAAATTTTAATTGTTTTTTTTACTGAAGTTAAGATATATTATTATTATTTATAATTATATCGGTGTTAGTCTCTAAGCTTATATAACTTTGAATGTTTTTACTGAAGTTAAGTGATATTACTATTTATATATCTGTGTTAGACTCGAAGCTTATATAACTTTGAATGTTTTTACTGAAGTTAAGTGATATTACTATTTATATATCTGTGTTAGACTCGAAGCTTATATAACTTTGAATGTTTTTACTGAAGTTAAGTGATATTACTATTTATATATCTGTGTTAGACTCGAAGCTTATATAACTTCGAATGTTTTTACTGAAGTTAAGAGATATTACTATTTATATATCTGTGTTAGACTCTAAGCTTATATAACTTTGAATGTTTTTACTGAAGTTAAGTGATATTACTATTTATATATCTGTGTTAGACTCTAAGCTTATATAACTTCGAATGTTTTTAACTGAAGTTAAGAGATATAAATGTTAGGAGTTATTGCTATGGCCGCACTAAATTAATTTTTCGTTTCCCTTGCAATTTTCTTCCGCAATGCATGCAGCAGCATTTCTGTCTTTTTTCCTCTTATTTTTTAAAGAAGAAGATGGTTTAGAAACAACATTTCGTTGATTAGAATCATCTGGCAGATAATACGAACATTACAATGAAATTATGGAAACATTAGATAGGTTTAGATCAAGAGCTTTTAACATCAAACGTCAGTCAATGTCAGTCACTGTTATCTACCTGTAGTTACCTGTCAGTCACTGTTATCTACCTGTAGTTACCTGATTGACTCCATCCCCAGATATTTTCAAATTACAAATAACTATGATCCATATTTATCAATATGCTAGCTCAGGGTTCCCGCGGGTCCTTGAAAACCCTTGAACACCCTTGAATATGAAAATCCATATTCAAGGCCCTTGAAAACCCTTGTATTTCACCAAACTCCTTGAAAACCCTTGAATAATAGACATGTAAACACCCTTGAAAAGTTGGCAAAGCCTTGAATTTGCAGTCCGGATCGCGTAATGAAGTTAAATTAATATCACTCGCGGTGCTCCTTAGTACGGAACCAAGAAGAGTAACACTTCGGTAATTTCCGCTGGGTTCCGTCTGTTTACGTCGGTTCATTTAGACTTGTGCATGCTGATGTAAGCGGCTCTCTGATTGGTTGTCACTACTTCGGTTCTCTATTTTCCACTAATCATGTCGCGCATACCATAGAAGATGTGTTAGTGTAGGAATACGTGATGCGGCCGGGGAAAACCCTGCGCTATTTTTCGCTTTCGTCTGCAGACGATAAAACAAAATAATCATAATGCCCAGCGGAAAGTGCAAATATAATCCAAACTGGAAAACAAACACACATTATAGTAATTGGCTTGAAGCCGTAGAAGGCAATACATTTTTGGCGAGATGTCGTATGTGCAGAAAAGATATCGATGTAAGCAACATGGGCGAGTCTGCGTTAACATCTCACACAACGTCCGCCAAACATAATAAAGCTTGCCAAGAAAGACAATCGAATACTAATCTGCAGAATCTCTTTCGTTCACAAGAACCAAGTTCTGCCAGTAATACTAGCCCTATAATTTCAACAGCAAGTCCAGCAACATCAGCATTAGCCTGTCTAGGTGTGACTTCAAGTGATGTTTTGAAAGCAGAACTAATGTGGAGTGTTAAAACAGTTACCAGCCACTTTGGGTGGAACAGTTGAACTTGTGTATCTATTGGAGAAACTTTCCGATTAATGTTTCCCGATAGCGACATTGACTGTCCTTGAAAACCCTTGAAATTTGAGTATATGCCTCCTTGAAAACCCTTGAATTTTGGCCCCCTACACTCCTTGAAAACCCTTGAATTTCATATGAAAATAGGTGCAGGAACCCTGTAGCTATCTGACCTCAAGTCTTGGGAAGTATTTATCTCAAATTAACATTGTTTTTAGTTTGTTCCCCCCCTTTTGTTCAGTTTCTATATCCCATAATTTGCAGAAGATAAAATGCCTAATTGAGGTGACTAATGGTTGAACATCACCAACTTCACCTGGTGAACTTTAATCTGATTCTAGGACTCCCATAGCAGTTGAGGCCTCAGCAGAATGAGGTTCTCAGAGGGTGAATTTGGTGATGCTAGCCCACCATGTGGGATTGCGTCACTAAATTCACCCTCTGGGGACCTCATTCTGCACTATTTCAAGGCTTTTCTGACATTTGGCACCTGAAGTTTGAATTTAGAAGTTCTCATATCTAAACTTTTCTGTCATGTGATCTTATAATTAGATGTTCCGTTATTCTCCTATTCCTTGATAATATCTGTCTGTGATAGCATTGATATATCTAAGGAATATTTTCAGCTATAATTTTCATATTAGGCCTATATCCTCCTAATGGTTGTAGAAACGCCCATTGTTTGATCTCTTGTAATACTAGATTCTTGATTGGGATATGATATAGATTGAAATTTTTGTTCAAAGTATTGCAGCATGAATACTGCATTTTAAATTATATAGTAATAGGCAAAATATTTATTATTGAGATCACAGTCATCTGTATGACTTGTTGTTATTTCATCAATCTTTTTCCCTGCACAACTTGGTCATGGCCAATTTAGTTAATATTATCAGTAGTGTTGCCATCTAGCCAAATTTTTCATTAACTCTTTACCCAACAAACCAGCCAAAACCGGCCAAATAAAGCTTCAACAGCCTAAAATATATTCGGTCTGTCTCAATAGAACCATACACATATGGATATCATTGGAACCGGCTCCTTGACCACATTGTGATAGTTACAGTTATGCCCTGTGCCAATGCATTCTCTTATATATGCGAGTCGACCATAGGTCGCCTCGCATATATAAGAGAATGCATTGGCCTAAAAAAAATCTTTTTTTACCATTTTTTCTTACATTCTTTAACAATTTTATAATTTTTAATGTGTTAAGCCAATGCATTCTCTTATATATGCGAGGCGACCTATGGTCGACTCGCATATATAAGAGAATGCATTGGCACAGGGCCCTTCTGTTGGGTAAAGGGTTAAAATAAAAACATAAATTTGAGTTTGAATTTCATACTCTTCTTCTCTGTAGGAGACCTAATCGTCGTAACAGGTACAAAACAAAAGCATGGCAAATTATCTTTTGGAATTCATTCCTTTCCCCACTCATTATTTATCACCAATGTCATTAATCATCTCTCCTGATGTGTTTCTCCGTCATTATTAATACAATAAATACAAGCCTTGAAATAGGGTGTCTGTCATTTGCAGAATGAGGTCCCCAGAGGGTGAATTTAGTGATCCTACCCCGCATAGCGGGCTAGCATCACCAAATTCACCCTCTGGGAACCTCATTCTGCTGAGGTGTAAGCAGGATGAGGTCCCCAGAGGGTGAATTTGGTGATGCTAGCCCGCTATGCGGGGTTGCATTACTAAATTCACCCTCTGGGGACCTCATTCTGCAAATGACAGATACCCTATTTCAAGGCTTGACAACTGTGTTAGTGGGATAGTCAATATGGCTTGATTACTAGAGCGGAAGGAAAGAATGAGAGGCCGATGGCACAAGTGCCGTTTCGACAAACCCATTAACACATGTCTCATTCTTTGTTTATTACACACCTCTCGTCCGTGAATGAAATAATTCAGATTATAGTTTAATTCAGGCTCATACAGGTCTCGTTTTGTCATGTGTGATGAAGCTTTTATTTTATAGTTCAGGTTTCATGGTTGAGGGGAACATCGTGTGAAGTATGTTCCATATGGATTTGTAAATATTGAACAGCAATAACACTAATTCTAGGAATAAGCGTGTAATAAATTTTCTTATCTAAATATCCTGAAGTTAATTTGAAATCATCTTGCTGAATAGCAGACAAATATGACTGCACACAGCTTAATGTACCTACAAATATTATGACAGCAAGAATTGACATACTTAAAGGGATACCGTACCTAAATCGGGCCATTTTTGGGAACACCTCTTAGTATACTCAACATAATATATGCAACAAATTTTAATGAATTTGCCAGAAACTCATTTTGATTATAATTATCATGTTTTGCATCATTCATAGAGCACATGAGTGTATCTCCATCAAAGATATCTTGGACACTGAATGAACTAATGGTTATATACTTTTGCTTGCAAGATCCTAAAAGAATTGTTTTTAAATTGGTACGAAGTACCTACAGTACGCGCATGGTAAAACTTAAGGACTGTCACATGGTCTGGCGGAAGTTTGACCATGCACATACTGTAGGTAATTTGTACCAATATTTAAAAAAAATTCTTCTAGGATCTTGCAAGCAAGAAATATTTTACCATTAATTCATTCAGTGTCCAAGATACTTATTAGGAGATACATATTTTGGGTAAAAAATTATTATATTTTGCACTTATTCCGACTAAAATTCATTAATTTGTTGCATAAATTCTGTTGAGTATAGTAGAAGATGTCCCCATAAATGGCTTAAAATTGTATTGATTTTATTATGACAGGTTAAGATTGTGAATTATCCCAAAAATATTTTGAGGCTTGCTTATGAGATGACAAATTTTAATTTGATTTAAATTACAGACGGATTGTTATGTCTGTGAAATCCTTGCTGAAACTATTTTAAATGACACTGATCTTCAGAAGAAAAACTTCTTCAATGATAATTAAACTCCAATTTAGATCCAACAGAGTTCTTAAAGGGGTACTGTACACTGAATCCATTTATGGGACCATCTCCTTTTATACTCAACAGATTATATGCAACAAATAAATGAATTTGAGCCATGGATGTATACAACATGGTAATTATAATGAAAATGAGTTTATGACTCGAGTCATTAACTCATTTTCATTATAATTACCATGTTGTTTGCATCATTCATAGAGCGAGTACACAAGTGGATTTTGCACAATCCATGGCTCAAACTCATTCATTTGTTGCATATATTATGTTGAGTATAAAAGGAGATGGTCAGATTTAGTGTACAGTAACCCTTTAAGACTAACTAAAGAAATTCATAGCAGGAACAAACAATGGAAGTTGAATGGAAATGAATGCAACAAGTTAGCGACTTAACACAGTATAAAATACTATTTAGTTACTTTAACTCATCATGTTTTAAGCATGCATCACCTATAAATGTGTATGCAAGAATTTGCATCGTCCTAAGTTTAAAATGAGTGCAGAATAATATTTTTAGGTCACATATAAAAAATATGCTCGATTCTCATCCCCTCCCGACCTTAAACTTTTGTCCCCTCCTCAAATTGTTTTAGTTTGATCATTTTGAGGTAAATTATTTTCTCATGCCGTAACCTTCAAGGACATTGCAATGACCCATTAATTAAAAGTCAAATTCGTTCAAATTGGGTAATTTAAATCACCTTGTTTTTAGGGCTGCAAATATTCATCGTGAATTCAATGTATCGCAAACACTTTCTAACGAGATGCATATCATATCGTGTCATGTGTACCACAGTACAGGAAATCCAGTAATGTCTGAAGATTGGCTAGTGTTTAAAAGCAAAACCTGCAATTATCTCTCAAGTTTACATGTATACTACATGTATGTATATTTGGCTGATCTAGCCAACATTTAAACTCCATTTTAGTTTAAAATGAGCTCTACCTCCAGTTGTAAACTTGTTGTTTCTCATAATTCAGGCGGTATTTTTTTGGAAACACTAATTTAGTGTATCGTGCTATGTATCGTATCATTGATCACGTATCATGATTCCTATGGTATCGTGACCAAGTGTATCATTTCAGCCCTACTTGTTTTCTATAGAACTGAACATGACCAATTAAAAATATACGTTGAAAGGGATTGTTATTCACCTGGAGAGGTTCTCATGGAAAATGAGCAGACGGCAGACAGACCAAAGGATAATACAAATACAGAAGGATTCTTATACATCGGTGGGAAATATTCAGATAATAAGTTCAACATGTTGAACACTTCCTAAGGGAGCTACTCGTCAATGAGTATTTAGTATTGAAAGGGTTTAACCCTTTCAGTGCCAGGGGCTGATCTCATCGGCCCTAAATTACGGCGGTCTGTAAAATTGGTCCTAAAAAAATAAAATAAAAATAAAAACATTTAAGATTTTTTTGGGTTGAATTTTTGTTGGGTATGCTTAAGCATGCTATAGCGAATTTAAAAACAAACTGGATAAAACCTTAGGGGCATGTTATAACTCAAAACTATCACCAAGTATTCATAGTAATAATTTTGATGCCCATGAAAAACGTAAGATTCCCTGGCACTAAACCTACAAAATAAGTCTGTTAAAGAATATAGAAAAAATTATTAAAATTGTAAAAAATAATAACAAATGATGAAAAATTGTTAGGCCAATGCATTCTTTTATATATGCGAGTCGACCTATGGTCGACTCTCATATATAAGAGAATGCATTGGCACAGGGTATATGGGTTGATACATAAATCTGACCTGGCACTGAAAGGGTTAAGAATAAAAAATTAAATTCATCGCACGCCCAATTTCCCAAAAAGTTGGATGAGAATTCAGTAACTTATTTATATTGGCCATACGAGTTGATGTTTTCGGTAGCATGAGTAATTCTTTTTTTTTCTTCAATTTGATAAGCATGTTACCCCTTCTATCACGCATTCCATGACATTTAAATTTCGACCCCCATACTAAACAGCTAAGCATGAAATGAAAAATTATTAGCTTAAATATTAAGGGATGACTAGCTGTTGGATAGTTGATATTAGAATTTTGATCGATATTGATTTGTTAATATTTTAAAACCACATGCCAATTTGCGCTCCAAAATACATCATAATATTCCATTTTTTATTTTTTCCGCATCGAAATAGGTTGATAAATACCTGAACTACCTTCCTATGAGTATGATATGTATGATAGATGTTCTTCCCATGGTCTTTCAGTTGGCAACTCTTGTGGAGTTCAGAACAAATATAATGCTTCTATAGAATAACCCGGTGTAACAAGTTAATTTCCCCCTGGATATCTTCCCCCATCATTGGCCTATTTCAAGGCTTGGGCTAATAAAATTTTACTAGGTCCGTTTAAATATATTTATTATGTTTAATCATTAATAATGAGGCATATCTATTATAATTGACAGTTTGGGTGCATCGATTCGAGATAAACGATCACGAAGTTTTAATAATATGGCCTGTCTCATTGAATCAAGGTAGATAACTCTATATACCCTTGCATGTACTAACACCTCACACATATGGTATATTGGGAGTATCTCTATTGTAACCCCATCCATACCATTGCCATGGTAATGTTTTCCTTGGTAATAACCAATCACAGGTTAAGGTGTTAGATTTGAAGGATGTTTTAAAGGGACTTATGGTTTTTGAGGTGGGTTTATGCATAATAATAAAAAATTTATAAAAGTTTGTAAAACAACCCTTTCATGACAGGAGCTGCACTTGTGCAGCATTAACCCTTTACCCAACAGAACGGCCCTGTGCCAATGCATTCTCTTATATATGCGAGTCAACCATAGGTCGCCTCGCATATATAAGAGAATGCATTGGCTTAACACATTAAAAATTATAAAATTGTTAAAGAATGTAAGAAAAAATGGTAAAAAGTGTTAAAAAAAGATTTTTTTTAGGCCAATGCATTCTCTTATATATGCGAGGCGACCTATGGTCGACTCGCATATATAAGAGAATGCATAACTGTAACTATCACAATGTGCTCAAGGAGCCGATTCCAATGATATCCATATTTGTATGGTTCTATTGAGACAGACCGAAGATATTTTAGGCTGTTGAAGCTTTATTTGGCCGGTTTTGGCCGGTTTGTTGGGTAAAGGGTTAAAGATCCTATGTCAATGCATTCTCTTATATATGCGATGTTCAGGACAACTTGAAAAATGTATTCAAATTTCACAGAAAATTTAATTCTATAATACACTTCTTGTTTATTTTGAATATTCCATTGTTAAAAAAATTACATACATACATGTCCAGATAAATCTTAATTTTCACTGCTCATGTCAACTGATAACAAGCTTTCTAACACAAAATATTATCATTGGATATAATTTTGACTTGATATTTTTTGTAATTGTTATTTCATTCATTTTCGATACATTCTGATAACTATTGCCATGGGTTGGCATCAATCGTGCATGCATGTCAACAATTTCCATTAGCACACCCTACAGAACGCATCCCTCATCCAATTGTCACCAAAGTTCATATGGATATTTGGGGTGACCTCTAGATAGGTGCCATCGATTTTTTCCAAATTTGTTTGAAAAACATGGCCGCCATCAGCCACCTTGGATTTCAAATTTCAAATTCTGCAGCCCATATTTATTGGAGAAATGTCTGAAATAAAAACAATTTCATCGACACAATGCAATCTCTTCACTGAATCTTTTTGACTTACGTATTCTTTATCATTCTATTGACTGCTCGGCATACAATTAACGCCTCCCCAAGTTGAGCTACAGTGTCATTGACACTTTAATTTATGCTGTTGTCATTTTAAATCGCTAGTTAGTTTATATTATTGGGCATCTAATGGATTCTAACCGGTCTTAGAAGTAAAACTGCTGTTGCTGTCGAAGGTTAACAACTTTTAATATATTGTAACATGTCTTTCTATTTTAGTAAATTTAGTTATTATCATAAAAAACTATTTCGGCTTTGTATCGATCAAATTTCATGTTGCAGGGAGTCAAATTTCAGAATTTAAAAATATTGTTTTGGCTGTGAACCAATCAAATTTCATCTTGCAGGGATATAAATGTCAGAATTTACATTTCATTTCCTTTGTGTTAATGTTCTATGTGGAGTAAGTGTTTCCCCATTTAAGACTGCAAATAGTGTGTCTGTCTTTGGTAGAATCAGGTACTCAAAGGGTGAATTTAGTGACGCTATCCCGCACAGTGGGCTAGAATCACAAAATTCACCCTCTAGGAACCTCATTCTGCTTAGGCCTCAACTGCTATGGGAGATCTAGGATCAGATTGAAGTTGCCCAGTTGATGTTGGTGACACTCACCCATTATAATTAGTCACCTCTATTATGCATTTTATCTTCTGCAAATTAGGGGATATAGAAGCTGCCCAGAATGGAAAAAAGTAACTAAAATCAATGTTAATTTGGGACTATAGATACTTCCCAGAAGATGAGGCCTAAGCAGAATGAGGTCCCCAGAGGGTGAATTTAGTGATGCTAGCCCGCTGTTCGGGAGAGTGTCACTAAATTCACCCTCTAGTGCCCTCCCTGTTGGGATCAACATTCCTTCCACGCGCACTCGTCCCCGCGCACTCGGTCAAAACGCATCGAATACACAGCAGGGAGAAATTAAAAGACCGCAGACTCACCTTGACAGGGCTTTTATAACGAAATGACTGTCACACGTCATGGGGTCAAGTGAAGTCAAATCTGATTGGGTTTGACTGCGTGCGCGTACTTTAGGTACTTTGTACCGATTTTCGATTTTTCTTCTAGACACACTATTTGCAGGCTTGTCCTAATGTGGTATGACTGTCTGTTGAACATGGCCTTAAATCACTACATAAAGAAATCTGAAATAAATTATTTTATTTTATTTTATTCCTATGTGTGATTTACCTTGATTTCTCGAGTGATTTATAAACGATAATTTCTCTAGTAAATTTTGTCACTTTAACTAGTGTATTATATATTTATACGCACTGTCTAAATTTATTCGTCATGTGTATAATGGCTGTATTGTTCAGATTTCTGGAAAGTCAGATGTTTATAGTGGAATATAATAAACAGAATAATCACTTGATTAAACTGGTGATGTGAGCTAATTCATTCGAGGCATGGATTATTTTGTAAAACACTTGAGCACAATATGCTCTCGCGTTTGGACAACATCCCTGCCTCATGAATTCGCGTCACCAGTTGAATCTAGTGATTACTCTCTATATATTGTTCTGTAGGATGAAAGGTAATCAAGAAATAATTCATGCTAATTTATGGAGTACTAACTAGTAAATGAAATTTATGTGTTACAGTATTATCCAACATCTACTTTATCCAACAAGTTGCACAAAGAATTCATGACACCAACAAGTATTGATTTTGATTTAACTTCAATTTTCAAACAATACTGCCGGTATTTAAATCAATAATAAACAAAATAACTAAACACAATATAATCATCATACAAAACTATAAATATACATGAAATAGTGGGACCAAATCACCCTCAATTGAAAAAACTTCATCAATTTGTTTATAATTCTTGATTCTTTCTATCAAGCCATTGAGCGACATAGTACATGTTTTAAATTTGCAGACAGAAACCTAACTTTTATAAAGAAGTAGGCATAATAATAGCATGTTATCCTCAAGTTCATCATTTTTTTGTGTTTTGAGTTGTTCCTAAAATGACAAGTTCTGGTGTTAGTTCAAATTTTATATTGCATTTTTCTGTCAGAACTTGACTGTTTTTATCCACAGATGGATCAGACACAGGACAAGGTCTGACCCGAAATCACAGACCAGGTTGGTCAAAATCGTCATCTCTTTTAAATGAACTGTCTGCTTTTTGTCATATATTAAGTTTGGAATGAACCCTTGCTATATATATATATATATATACTTTACTATTGCGAGTTATACTATGCATTTCTTATTAACTGAAATTTGGAAGCGAGATGATTCATTATGTTTTTATTATACCCCCACTTTCGAAGAAAATGGGATTGACTGCGTCCGTCCGTCCGTCCGTCACGCTTTCTCCATCCGTTTGTCTGTCCGTCCGTCCGACCTCATAATTCGAACAACTATGAACCGATTTCAATAATTTTTTGTATGCAATCTCCTTAGGACGGTCTCTCCGCATGATGCTAATTGCGGTTCGGTCCGACTTTTTTTATTCAAGTTACGCCTCTTTTTCGACTTATTTTAACTTAGATAATTCTTTCCGACTTAATAACTTTAACAAATATGAACCGATTTCAATAATTTTTGGTATACACTTCTCACAATAGCCTCTCTACATGATGCGGCTAGGGATTGGCTCAGACTGTTTTTCGTAATATTACACCTCATTTTCGACTTATTTTGACTTAGAAAATTCTGTCTGACTTAATAACTTTAACAAATATGAACCGATTTGAATAATTTTTTCGGTACAAGCTTCTTGTGACACCATATCGATATTATTAGTCCGAATTTTTCTTTAAAGTTAAAAATCTTTTTGGTTGTGTTTACGGATAATGCGGGTTGAATTTGCCACTCGAGTGCATACCTCTTGTTTATTTTTATTTTTATTTTTAATTGGTAATAGAAATCACCGGTGTCTGTTCATGCATCTGTCTGTTTTAATGTCAATCCATCCATACGTGCCTCCATCCCAGATGGTTTCTGGATGATTATTCATTTATTGGTTAGTTTATATTCTCAAATCTGATTCGTCAGCAGCCACACAATATTCTGACCATATTATTTGCTGTTCTACAAATCTGTTAACCAGCTAAAAATACTTCAGTGAACTACGTTTTTTCGTATATAATTTTGTATCAAGCAGGAAATTTAATATTGTAGGAGAGCCTAATATTTCCACCACACATATGCACCAGTATCAGTAATCGTATGGTCACAAATATAATTTCCGTTTTGTGTCAATATTCGAAATCCAGGTTCAGACTGATACGCTTGTCAACTTATGGTGAAAGGGATTTTTACCCTGTGCCAATGCATTCTCTTATATATGCGAGTCGACCAT